>OX392484.1:2992460-5977420 GCA_947623365.1 Achlya flavicornis
TTATGAGTTGGGACATTTGTATTAATATAATTGAAATTTAATTCGTAAGTATGTGCTCGTGGCGTCACTTGTTTGTGAGAAATGTAACAACTATATATTCTATTTGATTGATAAAAGTCAAAATACGTGAATGATGTACCTTAATGGCGGACAAAATAGAATTTGTCAGGATTATTATTCAGTGGGCATGTATGGCAGGTATTCGACTACGATACAAACACATGGATCCACGCGGACCCGTGCGAGGCGAGTCTGAACGCGCCGCTCACCTACAGCCACGGCTGGAACAAACAGCTATCGTACGTCATCGCAGTCTCTAGGGACGACCTGCAGGACGTCACCTGGCGGTACACCACCGACCATCAACAGGTACTTACTGCCTGTTGTGTTGCTTCTTCTCTCTCTTTTTATAGGGAAAGGGTATAGGGTAAGCCTCTAATATCTAGCCTGGTTTATCTGAGTATCATATTTTTAACCCCATGGATGCACTGGCTTAGTGCCGTGATTTTCCCAAGGAAGCGTAGTGTTTTTAAGAAAGGTGTAAAGATATTTTTGCAGATCAACTACGCGTACCCTTCTGTTGCAAGTGTCAGTTGGCTGGTAACCGAAACCAAAAGCCATGGTAGCTCAGTTGTGACGTTTGATGCCATAGCACGGTGGTAAGGAACTTTGTAGTACCCACCTGGCTAGCTACCATACTTAAGTTGAAAACTCGTCGCCAAGCACCTATCGGTGTGTTCCTAAAACTGCACTTGAGAGCCACTTCCTTCTAGGCTTTGCCCCGCTTCATCACTTACCATGGTGAGATTGCGGTCAAACAGGCCTACACACATTTAAAAAAAAACCGCTTACCATCAGGCGGGTCGTATGTATCAAAAACTAACGTTTGATTGATGAACACTTCAGGTGTTGAAAAGAAGGAATCTCTGCGACGAAAAGGAGCTGATCGCGGGTATAATGTCATTACGGGAACACAGGCAACGCCAGGTGTCCGAAGCTAGGCGGAGGTACCTCACTAAGCGCACGCTCGAGGAGTTGGTGCAACTTATGGTAGAAAGGTAAGTGATGCCCTACACTAGCGGATCCAATGGGGGGCCAAGGGGAAGCACCTCCACCTTACAGAATACCGAAGCCTATGTTGTGTGTGTGTGTCGCCAGACCTTATTGGGGAGGGGGAAGGGTCGGTAACACGTGAGTGATGTCTCACATGTCGCAAGCGTCCATTGGCTACGGTAACCGCTTCCAGGCAGGCCGTGCGCTTGTTTACCGACTTCAGGGTTCAAACCCAATTCTCGCGTCCTTCGAAATAACATTCGGATCGAACTTACGGTTCGAGTCCTATTCGACTGTATAATTTCGATGGGCGGAGTCAATTCGAACGGCCCACCAAAGCCGGAGTTGACTGGATTTCCTTATAAATATGCCTTGAAATTGCCTGAATAACGTTACGTGATTTACTCTCGATAAAAGTACGAATTCGAACTTTTTTCGATCGAGCGATCAATTTCGATCGGGTGAGAACTGGCTCCCAGTTTCGCTCGCGTTCTCAAGAGATGTTATTTTAAAATTTGATAGAAATACTAACAGGCAAGAGAATAATTTGTCAGATTAACTTTGTTTAAAGATTAACTGAAGGGAAAAGGTAGGTTGAGACAAGTGACAAGCAGGCGATGAGCATGCAAATATCATTTTTGTATCTAATCGTTCGATTTGGGAAATATCGTTTGTGGCAAAAGTTGCAATTTTTTTTTAAATTTTCCAATTCGCACGCATAAACAAAAATGCCCATTTTGAAACTGGGGCCCACTTTGAACACCAATTCGAACGCACCTTAAGTAGAATGAATGACAACTTGTTTACAGAACACCTAACGACTACGAATCACATGGGCGTATATCTGGTTCGGAACAATGGCGGATGGAAAGGGGAGAGCTAGGCGTTCAGGACGGCCATACGTTTGAGTTGGCGTTACCCGGGTCGTACACCATCCAGTACTGCGCCGGTGTTGATAAATACCGGATAACCCGGGACGGTAGTGAACACCCGCCGATTGAAGGTTGGGCGGCTGGGGTGTATCACAGCAAAAATATCTTTCGGAAGATTGAAACTGATTGGCGGAAGGTGTATCTAGCTAGAAAAGGTTCGTGTTTGGTTCTTTTATATATCTTGTATAGGCCTGTGTTTGACCACAATCTCACCACGGTAAGTTATGATGAGGCCGAAGGTGGTAAGCTCACAAAGCCTAGAAGGAACTGGCTCTCAAGTGCATCTGTCGGAACACACCGATAGGTGCTTGGCGACAGATTTTCAACTTGAGGGTGGTAGCCAGCCAGGTGGGTACCAAGTACCCTACCACCGTGCTATGGTTTTCTCATGATGTTTTTCCTTCACCGAAAGCCCAAGCTCATTGTTGTATTCGAATCCGGGACCTTTGTCTCGGCATCCGAACGTAACTTATCACTGAGCTATCATCGCCTTAAATAGAGAGATTTCAAACATAATTGAAAATTGTTTTCTAAAAATCTTAAACCGACTTGAAAGTAATGATTTGATTTTTGAGATGATTTTTGATTGTAAGGATATCCTTCCAAACAAAAAAGAATTTTCCAAATCGGTTAATAAATGACGGAGTTATGAGGTAACAAACATAAAAAAAACAACCGAATTGAGAACCTCCTCCTTTTTTTTTTAAGTAGGAATATTAACGTCAATAGGCTTCTTTGGGGCAATTGTTCGATGATTTGCAAACTAAGTACAGTAGTACCCAACTGATAAGGCGCGTCGTGAATCTTAGTTCGCACAGAAAAGAAAGTACTGTGGAATGAGCTCCACGCCGTGGTTTTCCCAATGGAGTACAGCATGGGGTTCTTCAAAAAGGGCGTGAAGAGATTTCTTCAGGGTCGGCAACGCGCGAGTGATACTCCTGGTGTTGCAAGCGTCCATAGGCTACCGTTACTGCTTACCATCAGGCGGGCCGTACGCTTGTTTGCCACCTTAGTGGTATAAAAAAATAAAATAAAATAAGTAAGCCCCGAAGATTAACGAAAGAATGCTTATAACTTACAATCAACCTTAGATCACTACTATAAGGTTCATAATACACTGCAGCTGTTAGTTCCGTCTCACTCGCAAGTGACGCCCCTCCGCACACATGGCGGCAGCTGCCGACCAATAGCATTTCCCGCGCTTTGAAAATGTATCTACTGCGCAGGTACATCGGTAAGCCATATCAGTCTGGTACTACTGTACCTACTACTAGCCAGGATATTTATTATTATTAAAACTAGCTCAATTAAACAGAAGGTGAGCCGACTGGGTCCATGTGTTGGAAGCTGTCGGCCGGCGCCGGGCTACGTTTCAGTCATCTCAGTGTGCGAGCCACAACTATGTTGTATGAAACGGGAGCCATAGACTGGACTGTGAAATTTGACGACCAGGAACCACTTAGTACTGTCTTTGGAGGTATGTTTTTACTATACTACTAACGTAGCATACGGCCCAAATGATGGTAAGCGGTTGCCTGTTGACGCTCCAGTAGTATCACCCTGTAAAAATATTACCACATTTTTCTTGAAGAACCCCATGCTGTACTTTTTTAAATAATATCCAATGATATTAAATTTTTTCTGCTGCTTACCTACTTACATTGTAGGAAAAAAAAAGAATCTGTTGGTATAATAATACAGGTGTCATATTTTGTAATATCAAGCTATTTGCTTTCCCGCTCAGTAATTTGAGGCCTGTCTTCACTTGAGCTTTGATTGACGTTCTTTATTAGTTTTATTACTGACCTAAGACTTAACGATGTATCCTTAATCAAAGGACTTAACAATTATTTATTATAGAGGGTGAAGTGCAATTCTCGCGTGAGTTCAGCGAGGTGCTGATAAGCGTGGAGTTGTCCGGCGGGCTGGGCCCAGTGTCGTGGCAACACGCGCAGGTGTTCCGACAGCCGCTCGACGAGCTCGCCGCCGCGTTCTCCCTGCACGCCACCCTACACCGACCCTAGTTACACACGTCTCATCCCCACACTCCTTTATACACACCACTCGCACACGCGCCGTACACACACAAACACACCCCACCTTCACACAAACACACCCCCTCTTACACACAAACACACACCCCACTCTCATACTCTCCCCACACACCACATACATGACACTCACCCCCATAATACACCACACACACACACAACCACCCCCCCTCACACCACATTCACACATCACACACCACCACATACACGATTTTCTTGTGTATACTATAAGCATTAAATAAATAGTTCTTATTGAATTACCACAACTGACTGAGAGAGCATTGACACCCAAAATAAAAGCTTAATCTTTGTTTGGGTGACTTTTTCATAAACTTTTGGTGTAATTATTTTATAGTAAATAAACACAATTAATTCTGTTTTTTAACCAATCTGACATATTTGATGATGGTGACTTCAATCGTTGAGAAACATGACTATTTTAATTAACTGAGTAGTGATCCTAGTTAATGCATAAACATTTGTTACAGTATCCGGCGATAAATATTGCACATCGACTTAAGGTGACCCTATTTTTCCTAAAGATGCCATAGTACAACTTTAAATTATTTGAATTTGGGGGTGTTAACAACTCTTAAATATATATTTTGAACTGGACGCGACCACACTCTATCGCACTTGAACAACGACTGACAAAACGTCACATAGGTAGTGTGCGACAGAGATAATGCTCTACGAAGCCGAAATTAGCCGATTGTCTCTTTCCAAAGGTCGATGTGCAATATTTATCGCCGGGTATTATAGTGTAACAAAAAAGCGTTTTCATTGAACTAGAAGAATGGCCCAATAGATTGTCTAAAGCAACGATATATGTGGAATAAAAAGTGAAGAAAATATTCCTAGTCATACTTAATTTCCTAAATTATACATATTTTTATTGAATCTATTTTAGTTCAAAATTTATTTGATTGTTATAATTTGTAGTAGGTAGGTTGTCTGACAAATTGTCTTCATTCATTACTATGAAACGTATATAAATAATTGATTTATTATTTCTTGCCCTTTTTTTCTTGTATGTAACCCTATTTAAATAGAACTTTGATCACTATAATTTTTGTGTATTTCTTTGACGAAAAACCTAAACACTAAAAATGTCCTTAATTTACTTAAGTTTACGTAGATACATTAAAAAATATTATGTTTACTTCATTACATATTATGGATAGTTTTAGTGTACAAGTGTTTTGTTGGATCTTTTTGGCTACCTATGTTTTAGAAGTAACCGCGATAGATGGCGACTAAATTTATATTGAAAACAAGCATTGGACTAATTTGACAGGACTAAATTTCTTAATCCTTTTGTTATGTTCTTTGTTAGAAAGAGACATAAGGTGCGTTCGAATTGGGGTATGGTAGCAAAAATAACAGTCCAAAATGCCAAAAACGATCACAACTGGCGTTCGATTTGGAAAGTTGTAGGCGAAATTGGCGTTTTGAACAGTTTTCGTTCACCGTTCGTTTTGCTTGGAAACAGTTAAAAACTACATCTTGAACTGCAAATTTTGACCCACCTCCGAGGTAGGGTCGTTTGTGATCATATTTTGACATCTTTGAATCTGACAGATAAGTTTCGTAACATTCATACGGGAAGCGAAAATTCTAATTTTTATTATAAAATTTTATAGAAATACTAACAGGTAAGAGAATAATTTGTTAGATTAACTTTGTTTAATGATTAACTGAAGGAAAAAGGTAGGTTGAGACAAGTGACAAGCAGGCGATGAGCATGGAAATGTCATTTTTGTATCTAATCGTTCGATTTGGGACATATCGTTTGTGGCAAAAGTTGCAAAATTGTTGAAATTTTCCAATTCGAACGCAAATACAAAAATGCCCATTTTGAAACTGTTAAAAACGACATCACTCCAATTCGAACGCACTTATAGTGAGACTAAAATTAGTTTAGTTGTAAACGACAGAATCAGCGCCAATCCACAGAATATTTAATAGTACTACGTACAGAAAACCCACTTCGAAAACGACATTTAAACAAAAATCGACTCTTGGAACGACAGAATAAAGCGCAATCCAGTTCGCGCAGCGCTGCGCGCCTAAAATTACATTCACCTACAACTTCCCTCTCTTTCTATCGTATAACTCTATCCTGTATGACGCGGCACGTGTTAAGGTAGGGTTGTCTAATGACGTATTATGAATCTTCAATATTTCCTTATCGCCTATGTATGTCCTATTACTATTCTCTGTGTTTATTTTATTTCTATGCTATTCTCCTTTCGTGAACAATGACATTTAAAATATCCTAGCTAACTAGTATTAGATCAGAAAGTTATTTTAAAATGTCTACATACCGTCAAACGGGGGAAGTTGGGACACTTTTGAAGTTCAACGATATATAAAATCCATAGTAATAGGTATTTGTCACATATTAATCTCTCTATAATCCAGTGTGTAGTCAAAGTTTCATGTTCAGAACAGATTTTGGGTTACGGTAACCTCAATATTTTTTTATTTTTTTTAAATATGTTGTCCCAAGTTACCTTAAATGTGGGGGTAAATTGGGACACCCATTCTTCTACCGCCATTTCTCAAGTTTGACAAGCATCAGACCAACATGGGACACGATTTCGTTTTTAAAAAAGTGGCTACGTTCACAATAATCACATTAAACACCGTTTGGAACAGTTTTTATTTAAATATACACAAAACTAAAGTATTTGATTTCCTCTTTTAATTGATGTAAATAAAACTGAAATAAACAAAACTTCTTAATTATTTCTCATACTGTTCAGAATAAATGTCTATAAAATCAACTTTACTACTACTTAAGTAACAAAAAGTACTTATAAATAAATACTCATACCCCCTTATTACAAAACATGGTTTAAAGCAAAGCCAGGTTTTACTGTCATTTGGTCACTTTCTAACGTCATATAATAAAAAGGGACGAGGCTATTTTAAAACCTGGTTTTCCTTTAAACCATGTTTTGTAATAAGGTGCATAGAGTTTAGAACTTATTATATTTTGTATGGAATTTTGACATCTACTTATATTTTTTAGGAAATAAGTACATTCCTCTGGAAATTGCTATATAAGACAACACTTTTTCACAACCAGAGGCTTTTATTACTAGAGACACTTGTCCCAAGTTACCACAATTTTTATGCAACTGAAATGTTTTGTAAAAAAGAAAAAATATATTCTAGTAGCATTATTTTAAGTTTCAAAATTAAATACATCGGGAATTGAAGTTATGAATTGAAACAAATCCAGACCTGATTTTTGCTCATAGTTAGCTGTAAGCACAAAGTTTTTCACGACATTTTGATTGTGGCGCGTAAAGGGTTGAGTTTATGATTTATTCATAAAATATGGAAAAGGATTAACAACATTTTACTCAAATTTTCTGGAGACCGAACGTTGATGCTGCATTAGAAATAAAAATCACCGGGCTATTGTGTGTGTATGTTGCTAAATCAAGAAATAAAATTTGTTCTCGAAAATGTCCCAATTAAGGTATTATTCTCAAATTACCCCATTTGACGGTACTTTAATCTAAGTTGTTAGACCTATACGTACTTTGTATAATGTGTATTCTGTCTACGAAACTGAATACAACTATTTTGGGGAAGGGTTTTAGTAACATACATGCTTATCAAATCTGGAATGACTGACGACGTGACAAGAAACGGCACGATTACCTAGTCCAGTATGGTCCAGTAGCCGTCAGCCGAAATTCACAATATTTGTTCTTAATAATCTTCATGTTGATTAAAGAAGTTTGTTATATAAATATTAATAAAGAATTAACCAAAAAAAGGATATATTGAGTTACTTACCTACATAACAATAAGAATTGTTAAATTTTTCTGAATATTGTTCTACTGATTTTTGAAATAGTGGTATGTTAAATCTTAGTTATTCTAAGAGTTGTAAGGTAGAATTACTGTATATTTAAAGAGGAAACTCTCTCTATTCTGGAACTACTAACAATTTCTAAAAAAAAAATCGTCAAAATCGGTTCATAAACGACGAAGTTATCCGCGAACACACAAAAATAATTAGACTGTTTTACAAAAAACTTAAACCGACTTCAAAGTACACTAAGAAGTAATCAAATCCTGATCTGATGACAATGGGACCAAAGGGGAAGTGTACCCTTCCAGACAAAAAAAATATTTCCAAATCGGTTTATAAACGACGGAGTTATGAGGTAACAAACATAAAAAAAAAAAAAAAACATACAACCGAATTGAGAACCTCCTCCTTTTTTTGAAGTCGGTTAAAAAATATACGGTCGAATTGAGAAACCTCCTCCTTTTTTTGAAGTGGGTTAAAAATCATTCACATGAGTTTTCGAGGTCTAAGAGGCCCGTTTATACAAGAGGGTCTCTTCTGGTCGCTCTATCTTTGTCTCTTTTTAACACACTAGTATGTTATCAAAACGGGCCTATTATTATAATAAGGACTTTAGGACAATACAATGAAACAACAACAAAATATCTAGAACTATAAAAACAACGATATCTACACAAGATAGTGTTAAAAAAAGAACAGTAAACACTTTATATAGGTAGTACGTAGGTATTTATACTAAACATGGGAGTGGGACAGGCCTGGCCAATCGTAAGTCACACTAATTATATAGCAACTTTTGATTTGACAGTTTTTCGTGTGAGAGCTATCGATGCGGGTTTTTTTTTGTTTTTTCACAATGCTCCACTCCTTTCTGAAAAATGGACAATACACACTCTGCTTAATTGCCACTTTCGTCATCACTCAGCACCTAGTGTCGGACTCACTCATTTTAAATTATAATGTCTTCGGGGATTTAGAAGTGATTTTTATCATGGGTACCTATATACCTACCTGTGTATATGGATAGAGATATAGTAAGGGGCACGAGTCGTGAGCACAGATTGACCCATGATTGACAACTGCGCAGTAGTTAATTTTTCGGTCTGTTTGGCGGAATTAATAAGGGGGGAGCGCCGAGCTGCACGATTGGTTCGTCAGTCGATGCTCGTCGTCCAAAGAGTATAGTAACTATCCATGTCGTCGTCTATGGGATTCTCGCGTGTCATTTGGCTACTGTGATTTAACCAAAAGTGTAAATGCGCGAGTTTGCTCCCACTATGTCCTATCCGTGCTCACCACTCGTGCCTCATGCCACGGCTTGAAAGTACTATTGTTATTTAAATCGCACTATGATATGATATTAATTATTATTATGTAGGTACATGCTTTACTTTTGTTCGCACCCTTTAATATATGCCTGGGCTGCGTTCAGTAACTACACACCGGGCGTCCGACGATCGCACCACTTACTATTGAACTGTTACTGAACGGTACGATGATCGTCGGACGATCACACGGCGTTGTTACTGAACGCAGCCCTGTGGACGTCAACTGCTGGACACACACACACAAACATATACACCCACTCAAACACACACATGCACATACACATTTATCTAAAAAATGGCAATGTTAATTTAAATTTAAATTATGTGTCTTTATCACAGTGTAACTAAATTGTAAACAACACTTAGATACTAATATTGTATTATTAAAACCCAGCACTTTTGTACAGTCGAGGACATAAATATGTATACACTTTTTGAAATTCAAAAGGAATTTTCTCGCATGTTTAACATTTAAGTGTTAAACTATTACACAAATCATAATAGTATATGTTAGAAGATTCTGCCTTTATATTATCTCTTAATTTCAATCAGTAGTTTAAGAGGAAACCGTTGTTGAATTTTACTAAGTGTATACATATTTATGTCCTCGACTGTACTCACCTGGCGGAGGGGAGAGGCCTAATGCCTACATTAGGTGCTCAACCGAGCAACTATTATTACTAGCTGGAATCCTTTCTATTGTAAAAGAATATCTACATTATGTCATATTGGCTGCACTTTTGTACAATTCTTTTGTCGTGAATAAATATTATTATTATTATTATAGGCCTTTCCCAATAGTCGCCACATCTTCCGGTCCTCCACTTTCCGTATCCACTTACCGCCCGCCTAGGTTCACAGGTCATCGGTCCAACTAGGGGGGGGTCTGCGACAAATATGGCCTGCCCATTGCCACTACAGCTTGCTTTGGGGAGCTTTTTCCGCCAACGCATCAGCTTGGCTATCCAAAGAGGAAACGCTGCTAGCCTTCTGTGAACCTTGCCGTTAATCGGAAGCAGCGGCAGACTTGAGGAAATTTTCTATAATAATCTCAGACCAGGAAAAAATGAAAGACGGAACGGTCTGTGTTCTTAAGTGACGCAAGCAATAGGAAGCCGGCGTTCTTGTAAATACATGGTCTCACACACACATATAGACCATAGGAAGCCGATCGGTTGTCATTCCGTATTGAGACGTTGACAGTGACAATAAGGCTCAGTACCATTTGTGCCTGCTTGGGCCATTACTGATTTTACTCACGCACACGTAGGAAATTTTTTGCTTCACTTTCTTATAAGGTGACATTCCGTCTTGATTTTTTTATAATTATGTCTATGATAATAATATACAAATTGTAATTTGTACATATTTGTTGTAAATAAAATTTATCTTGTCATTAAACGTTTATTTTAAATATTCGTGCATTCCATTTACTGTGTTATTGACATAATTGATTGTATGAGTTACCCGATGTATTTGTAATTGAATAAATGAATATTTTTCTACTTGTTTTTTTAATCAAACTTTCCTTCATGGGCCCAATTATTTGCTGTAGCATACATGCACACAAAATAGGCGTTTTCAATCATGTTTTTTTAACGTTTGGTTTATGATATTTATTATAAGTAAGGGGCATGATTGACATTGACACCTGCGTAGTAGTAAATTTTTCGGTCTGTTTGGCGGAATGAAGAAGAGGGGAGCGCCGAGCTGCACACGATTGGTTCATCGATGCTCGTCGTCTATTGGATTCTTGCGTGTCATTTGGCTACTGTGATTTGACCAAAAGTGTACATGCGCGAGCTTGCCCCCACTACTGCCTATCTGTGCTCACCACTCGTGCCTCATAATTGTATTATGTTTAATTTTCACTCTTTCGATTCATTCGTGTAGGTAAGAGATCAATGAATTTCGCAAGTTGGCTACTTACCACTTCATCACCATCATCATCATCAGCCTATAATGTCCCACTGCTCAGCACAGGCCTCCTTTCACAAATGAGGGTGAAAGGGACTGGGCGATACTCCACCACGCGTGCCCACTGCGGATTGGTGGAGGTAGGCTAGTGGTCAACCTACTGTTGGAATTTTTCAAGCCGCCTAGGAGACATCCAACTAGCTTAACGACTATAACAATTAAGGGATAACCGGGACCAACGGCTTTACGTGCCTTCCGAAGCACGAAAACGCTCGATTTGAAATACCACTAGACGGTCACCGTACGCTACGACAGACGTAGCTTAACTTTGCCGATCGATTAAGAACGGCTAATCATGCTACACCAAGAGCGCTTCATACTTACCACTAAAGACTATCGAACCAGCGACAGTGGCCCTGCTAGGAAGAGTCACACTTATCCTAACACACCTTTCACCTATTCTAAATGGATTCCACTTTATTGTGAAAACATTATTGATGGGGAAATTACTTAACTATATCAAAACTCATAATCTAATATTTATAAAATTTTAATCAAAATAACGATAACAATACTTAGTTTAAGCACATGACCTAGCATAGGTAGGGTATATAAAGGTTAGGTTAGAATTATCTACCTATCCCAATAAATATTGAAACTTCTTAGTTTAGATGATGCAAAAGATATAAGTAGTTCTGGTTTTGATCATGTAACCTATCTAATTAAAGTATTGTTTATTTTATTAAATTAAGAAAACAATTAGGTATATGTCCGGATGGAAATGACATCATCATATGGATGCTACAAAACGCAAGCTAGCTTCGTGTCGCTTCAGCAGTCTCGGCGAATGCGATTAAGGGAAACAGGATCATTCCATGATCGATACTCGGGATTAGAGTGCGAGTGTGTGGTATTCGCGTGCCTAGGAACTGTCTTACGTTTTGATAGTGTACCTAAGATGATGTCATAACCATCCCGACGTAGGTATAATGTATTTGTATTGACGTGTTATGGCAGAAATCAAATAATTTTTTTTTGTCTCAATTATTATTTTTGTTCAATTTCTTCTTTAATGTAACCGGCCTGCACACGCCTTAGTATCTTGACTTGCAGCTCAGTCATGGAATTCTGCACAGCGAACTGAATCCGAATGAGGACATTCTTCGCAGATAAATGTTTCACCAATAAATTCTCGCATTTTATTTTCAAATCATCTATCATGTAACAAGAAGCAAGTAACAGAAGATTTTCTAATCCTTCTTCTGGCAAAATGTTCATGTAAAGATACTGTTTCAGAAGTTGCAGTGTAGCTCTCGAGGTATTAGGAATCTTCACTCCACCGTCCGTTGTCTCCTTCCAAATTCCCTGAACCATTGTCTTTAAAACTGGACTGGAAGCGGCCAGGACCGCTCGGTGCACGCCCACTGACCCATCGTCTCCATGCAATTCGAAATCTGTTAGGCTTGTGTCGTCGTACAGACTCGCAAGTATAGTAGACGTAGTTTGTATTTTGTCTTCAAATTCTACTTGCAATTCAATGAATGAAGATGGTTTGTATTCAACTAATCCTATCAAGTGCCACGTGATGTCTTTACTGATGACGAATGAACAATTGATCATTTGTAACTGTACACTTGTCAATTTAAATCTTTCACACTGTCCAGTGGCTTTTACATAGAATGTGTTAATTGAAGTGTTATCAATACGTTCAATTCCATCATTGTAAGGTTTTACTGAGACTGTGACGGCGACCAATTTAACCAGGAAGCCTATCTCTTTATTAACTTTGTATTCTTCAGTTTCATGTGATTCGTTTTTTCTATATGAATTAGCCACAAGTTCAAATTTTACGTTAAGTATATTTCCTTCTTGAAAAATGAATGTTTCCCGCAATCTGAAAAATCAGAAGATTTCCTCATTAAAGAACATCTGTAAGAAACCTTCGAAAACGTCTTCATCAACATCTGTCTCTGTCCTCTAGCCTAGGTTGAGTGCCCCGATATCATTGAATATTTATTAGTTTGATTTTTAATGTGTGGACTAAAATCGCAGATGCGATCAATTGGATCGATATTTTTTTCTTTTAATTTTGCAAGCGTGGAGCTTATGTTGTGTATGGCTCACTTTAGTGAGTCATCGAGCCTTTGTGACAATTTAATTTTACTAATTTGTGTAAATAAATTTAATAAATATAACCGTAATACCACGGAAAAGGTGCGTAATACATTAAAATAACAATATTAAGGTTACTAAACATAATATCAATTAGTGTAGGTATTTTAATAGATGGATATAATGTAGTCTGTCATAAAGGAGCAAATTGAATGAGGGCTCACTCAGGATCATCATATCAGCTTAAGGATGTCCACTGCTCGGCCTCTCCCATTTACATCCACTTCGAACTGTTTTGGGTCGTTTGCATCCAACGGAGCCCAGCAACTCTAACCGGGTCATCCCGCACGGCGCTTTCCAGATACGTGGTCGCCACTCGAGAACCTTCCTTCCTCATCGGTTATCGGTTCTTCGAGCGATCTGGCCTGCCCAGCCCATTGCCACTTTAGCTTACGAGCTACTTATATCGGTATTTTTTTTCTCCTACGAATGTCCTCGTTTCCGATACATTCCGAGCATAGTTCGTTCCATAGCTCGCTGAGTGACTCTGAGCTAAATAATATTTACATAGTGTAGAGGGGATAAAAATTGAATAGGGATGTTTCCTAGGTAAAAAAATAATACTTCTAATTAGTCTGTTAGATTATCAAAAAATATTAGACACGTATTTTTTTTGTTTGACAAAAGAATAAATACGTGTCTAATATTTTTTTATAATGTAAAAGACGGAATAAATAGATTTTTTTAGTCGTCTAGCCCAATTACGATTTTGCAACGAAATCGCATCGTTTGCTCGTACGATGGTCGCCAACACACCTTCACCTTCACCTATTCTAATTGAATACCACTTTATTGTAAAATTATATTATTGATGGGGAAATTATATCAAAACGCATAATCTAAAAATTATAAAATTTTATTTAAATCTTAACCAAAGTAAGGATAAAAATTGGTAAATACTTATCTGGTTCTCTGATGGATAGACATCATCCCCCTTGCTATTTAACTAATATCTCAGCTAATATACTGCTGTTTAAAGTGTCACGTAAATAACGTCACTCTATTGTCATTGTCAAATAATGTGACATTATATACGTGACCCAAAGATTTTCATAGGGCATCGTGCCTCTACCCAGATGGATAATCCGCCTTACTAAAGCATGACATTTAATTTCACTCCGCTTGAGGGGCTTCCTGAGCAAATCGCTCTCAGTTCGTACTGCGCACGGCTGTCAAATACTGTCAATTCTGGCTTGTTTATTTCATGTTGCCATAGAGGCGACTATCCTTCTGGACGTTTTAAATTCTTTGACGTGACCGTTTAATCAGTATATTAGTTAAATAGCACTTTATGAGTAAGGGGGCATATCATTAAGTACAAGCTAGGGATTAGAAAGAGAGTGCGGTGCAAAAAAAAATTTGGCACAAAGTTCACTGGATCAACTAGTACATAATAATAAATTACAATACATAATTGGACTGTTTTACAAAAAACTTAAACCGACTTCAAAGTACACTAAGAAGTAATCAAATCCTGATCTGATGACAATGGGACCAAATGGGAAAAAAAAAAAAACATACAACCGAATTGAGAACATCCTCCTTTTTTTGAAGTCGGTTAAAAATATTATACTTATAATCCCACGAGTCCACGTGGCAGTATTTAATTGAACTCGGCAACTTTTTAAACAACATTATCTGAGAAAAATATCCGAGAAGCTAAAAGCTTATGATATTTCTTATGACCGAGATGTTTAACTTAAACTAGGTATTATTAAAGTCGGATGTCATCAACTTTAACATCACCAGCTTGCACTCGCTTTAACATCATGACTAGCAGCTTTCTCATCGCATTCTGCACGGCGAACTCCATCCGATTGAAAATATTGCCCGCAGTTAGTGTGCTCACTAATAAACGGGTGCAATCTTCTTTCAAATCATCCATCAAGTAACAAGAAGCAAGTAACAGAAGATTTTCTAATCCTCCTTCTTCTGGCAAAATGTTCATGTAAAGATACTTTTTCAGAAGTTCCAAAGTTGCTCTCGAGGTATTAGGAATATTCACTCCACCGTCCGTTGTCTCCTTCCAAGTTCCCTCGAACATTGTCCTCAAAACTGGACTAGAGGCAGCCAGGACCGCTCGATGCACGCTCACCGAGCCATCGTCTCCACGCAATTCGAAATCTGTTAAGTTCGTATCATCATACAGACTCGCAAATGATGGCGTTACATTATTTGCTTCTAATTCTACTGTCAATTCAATGAAAACAGTGTGTTCGAAATGAAACACGCCTATCAGGTGCCATGTGGAATCGGTACCAACGTCTAGTAAACAATTTTTAACGGTTGACTGGGCACTCTTAATTTTAAATGTTTCATAACGTGAATCGGCGACGTTTTGTCCTCTTATATAAAGGATATTTAAATAAATTGGTCCAGACGTACGGAGATTGTAACCACCACAATAGCGATGTGTGATTGCTACGGAGACTACTCTCACTTGAAACTCTATCCCATTATCAATTTTATATTTTATAGATTCATGTGATGTGTATTGGTTATGTTTATCAGCTAAAAAGTCGAACATCAACTTAAGCACGTTACCGTGTTTATGAACGAATGATGCAGTCAGTCTGAAAGAAAAGAGATTTACTCAGTAACGAATAAGTAAGTATAGTCCCACAAACTTATCTGGCCCGGTCAGAGAAGCGCTGTTATCGCATTTGGTGGAGAAAACAACCAATGGCGAATGTCCCACTAACTTATCTGGCCTGGTGAACAAAAAAGGAACTAACGACGCCATTTTGAAATGTCAATCGCCATTGGTCAAAGAGAATATAAACACTACGTTCATTGGTTGTTTGCTCCTCCAAATGCGATAAAAGCGACTCTCTCACCGGGCCAGATAAGTGTGTGGGACTGTAAACAATTCTAAGCAGTAACGCACACGACGCGCAGAAAGTGCTACACTCCTCACACACGGCTAACTGATCCCAAACTAAGCAGAGCTTGTACTATGGAAACCAGATAATTGGATATACTATATATGCAACTTTTTATTTGTAAATACATACTTAATACCTGTGTGAACCTGGAACCCGACTTCAAGATATCGGGTTTTTTTTTTTTGCATATGTTAGTACTCCGTATGTACCTGTTTGTACCAACTTTTTTTTCGTTTGTACCTCAAGGGGTTCGGAGATACGGGGGGTTGAAAAATGCTCAGAACCCGACTTCAAGATATCGGGTATTTTTTTTTTGCATATGTTTGTACTCCGTATGTACCTGTTTGTACCAACTTTTTTTTCGTTTGTACCTCAAGGGGTTCGGAGATACGGGGGGTTGAAAAATGCTCAGAACCCGACTTCAAGATATCGGGGTTTTTTTTTTTGCATATGTTAGTACTCCGTATGTACCTGTTTGTACCAACTTTTTTTTCGTTTGTACCTCAAGGGGTTCGGAGATACGGGGGGTTGAAAAATGCTCAGAACCCGACTTCAAGATAACGGGTTTTTTTTTTTGCATATGTTAGTATTCCATATGTACCTGTTTGTACCAACTTTTTTTTCGTTTGTACCTCAAGTGGTTCGGAAATACAGGACTTTAAAAAACCTGTTCCCTAATATCGGAATCTCGGGCATTTTTTGAGATAATCAAAATCTGCCAGCGGGGTTGGATTCACCATCGTTTGTACCCGTTTGTACCATCTTTCTTTTCGTTTGTACCTCAAGGGGTTCGGAAATACAGGACTTTAAAAAACCTGATCCCTAATATCGGAATCTCGGGAATTTTTTGAGATAATCAAAATCTGCCAGCGGGGTTGGATTCACCGTCGTTTGTACCCGTTTGTACCATCTTTATTTTCGTTTGTACCTCAAGGGGTTCGGAAATACAAGACTTTAAAAAACCCGTTCCCTAATATCGGAATCTCGGGCATTTTTTGAGATAATCAAAATCTGCAAGCGGGGTTGGATTCACCGTCGTTTGTACCCGTTTGTACCATCTTTCTTTTCGTTTGTACCTCAAGGGGTTCGGAAATACAAGACTTTAAAAAACCCGTTCCCTAATATCGGAATCTCGGGCATTTTTTGAGATAATCAAAATCTGCAAGCGGGGTTGGATTCACCGTCGTTTGTACCCGTTTGTACCATCTTTCTTTTCGTTTGTACCTCAAGGGGTTCGGAAATACAGAACTTTAAAAAACCCGTTCCCTAATATCGGAATCTCGGGCATTTTTTGAGATAATCAAAATCTGCAAGCGGGGTTGGATTCACCGTCGTTTGTACCCGTTTGTACCATCTTTCTTTTCGTTTGTACCTCAAGGGGTTCGGAAATACAAGACTTTAAAAAACCCGTTCCCTAATATCGGAATCTCGGGCATTTTTTGAGATAATCAAAATCTGCAAGCGGGGTTGGATTCACCGTCGTTTGTACCCGTTTGTACCATCTTTCTTTTCGTTTGTACCTCAAGGGGTTCGGAAATACAAGACTTTAAAAAACCCGTTCCCTAATATCGGAATCTCGGGCATTTTTTGAGATAATCAAAATCTGCAAGCGGGGTTGGATTCACCGTCGTTTGTACCCGTTTGTACCATCTTTCTTTTCGTTTGTACCTCAAGGGGTTCGGAAATACAGGACTTTAAAAAACCTGATCCCTAATATCGGAATCTCGGGCATTTTTTGAGATAATCAAAATCTGCCAGCGGGGTTGGATTCACCATCGTTTGTACCCGTTTGTACCATTTTTCTTTTCGTTTGTACCTCAAGGGGTTCGGAAATACAAGACTTTAAAAAACCCGTTCCCTAATATCGGAATCTCGGGCATTTTTTGAGATAATCAAAATCTGCAAGCGGGGTTGGATTCACCGTCGTTTGTACCCGTTTGTACCATCTTTCTTTTCGTTTGTACCTCAAGGGGTTCGGAAATACAGAACTTTAAAAAACCCGTTCCCTAATATCGGAATCTCGGGCATTTTTTGAGATAATCAAAATCTGCAAGCGGGGTTGGATTCACCGTCGTTTGTACCCGTTTGTACCATCTTTCTTTTCGTTTGTACCTCAAGGGGTTCGGAAATACAAGACTTTAAAAAACCCGTTCCCTAATATCGGAATCTCGGGCATTTTTTGAGATAATCAAAATCTGCAAGCGGGGTTGGATTCACCATCGTTTGTACCCGTTTGTACCATCTTTCTTTTCGTTTGTACCTCAAGGGGTTCGGAAATACAAGACTTTAAAAAACCCGTTCCCTAATATCGGAATCTCGGGCATTTTTTGAGATAATCAAAATCTGCAAGCGGGGTTGGATTCACCGTCGTTTGTACCCGTTTGTACCATCTTTCTTTTCGTTTGTACCTCAAGGGGTTCGGAAATACAAGACTTTAAAAAACTTGTTCCCTAATATCGGAATCTCGGGCTTTTTTTGAGATAATCAAAATCTGCAAGCGGGGTTGGATTCACCATCGTTTGTACCCGTTTGTACCATCTTTCTTTTCGTTTGTACCTCAAGGGGTTCGGAAATACAAGACTTTAAAAAACCCGTTCCCTAATATCGGAATCTCGGGCATTTTTTGAGATACTCAAAATCTGCAAGCGGGGTTGGATTCACCGTCGTTTGTACCCGTTTGTACCATCTTTCTTTTCGTTTGTACCTCAAGGGGTTCGGAAATACAAGACTTTAAAAAACCCGTTCCCTAATATCGGAATCTCGGGCATTTTTTGAGATAATCAAAATCTGCAAGCGGGGTTGGATTCACCGTCGTTTGTACCCGTTTGTACCATCTTTCTTTTCGTTTGTACCTCAAGGGGTTCGGAAATACAGGACTTTAAAAAACCTGATCCCTAATATCGGAATCTCGGGCATTTTTTGAGATAATCAAAATCTGCCAGCGGGGTTGGATTCACCATCGTTTGTACCCGTTTGTACCATTTTTCTTTTCGTTTGTACCTCAAGGGGTTCGGAAATACAAGACTTTAAAAAACCCGTTCCCTAATATCGGAATCTCGGGCATTTTTTGAGATAATCAAAATCTGCAAGCGGGGTTGGATTCACCGTCGTTTGTACCCGTTTGTACCATCTTTCTTTTCGTTTGTACCTCAAGGGGTTCGGAAATACAAGACTTTAAAAAACCCGTTCCCTAATATCGGAATCTCGGGCATTTTTTGAGATAATCAAAATCTGCAAGCGGGGTTGGATTCACCGTCGTTTGTACCCGTTTGTACCATCTTTCTTTTCGTTTGTACCTCAAGGGGTTCGGAAATACAAGACTTTAAAAAACCCGTTCCCTAATATCGGAATCTCGGGCATTTTTTGAGATAATCAAAATCTGCAAGCGGGGTTGGATTCACCGTCGTTTGTACCCGTTTGTACCATCTTTCTTTTCGTTTGTACCTCAAGGGGTTCGGAAATACAAGACTTTAAAAAACCCGTTCCCTAATATCGGAATCTCGGGCATTTTTTGAGATAATCAAAATCTGCAAGCGGGGTTGGATTCACCGTCGTTTGTACCCGTTTGTACCATCTTTCTTTTCGTTTGTACCTCAAGGGGTTCGGAAATACAGGACTTTAAAAAACCTGATCCCTAATATCGGAATCTCGGGCATTTTTTGAGATAATCAAAATCTGCCAGCGGGGTTGGATTCACCATCGTTTGTACCCGTTTGTACCATTTTTCTTTTCGTTTGTACCTCAAGGGGTTCGGAAATACAAGACTTTAAAAAACCCGTTCCCTAATATCGGAATCTCGGGCATTTTTTGAGATAATCAAAATCTGCAAGCGGGGTTGGATTCACCGTCGTTTGTACCCGTTTGTACCATCTTTCTTTTCGTTTGTACCTCAAGGGGTTCGGAAATACAGAACTTTAAAAAACCCGTGCCCTAATATCGGAATCTCGGGCATTTTTTGAGATAATCAAAATCTGCAAGCGGGGTTGGATTCACCGTCGTTTGTACCCGTTTGTACCATCTTTCTTTTCGTTTGTACCTCAAGGGGTTCGGAAATACAAGACTTTAAAAAACCCGTTCCCTAATATCGGAATCTCGGGCATTTTTTGAGATAATCAAAATCTGCAAGCGGGGTTGGATTCACCATCGTTTGTACCCGTTTGTACCATCTTTCTTTTCGTTTGTACCTCAAGGGGTTCGGAAATACAAGACTTTAAAAAACCCGTTCCCTAATATCGGAATCTCGGGCATTTTTTGAGATAATCAAAATCTGCAAGCGGGGTTGGATTCACCGTCGTTTGTACCCGTTTGTACCATCTTTCTTTTCGTTTGTACCTCAAGGGGTTCGGAAATACAAGACTTTAAAAAACTTGTTCCCTAATATCGGAATCTCGGGCTTTTTTTGAGATAATCAAAATCTGCAAGCGGGGTTGGATTCACCATCGTTTGTACCCGTTTGTACCATCTTTCTTTTCGTTTGTACCTCAAGGGGTTCGGAAATACAAGACTTTAAAAAACCCGTTCCCTAATATCGGAATCTCGGGCATTTTTTGAGATAATCAAAATCTGCAAGCGGGGTTGGATTCACCGTCGTTTGTACCCGTTTGTACCATCTTTCTTTTCGTTTGTACCTCAAGGGGTTCGGAAATACAAGACTTTAAAAAACCCGTTCCCTAATATCGGAATCTCGGGCATTTTTTGAGATAATCAAAATCTGCAAGCGGGGTTGGATTCACCGTCGTTTGTACCCGTTTGTACCATCTTTCTTTTCGTTTGTACCTCAAGGGGTTCGGAAATACAGGACTTTAAAAAACCTGATCCCTAATATCGGAATCTCGGGCATTTTTTGAGATAATCAAAATCTGCCAGCGGGGTTGGATTCACCATCGTTTGTACCCGTTTGTACCATTTTTCTTTTCGTTTGTACCTCAAGGGGTTCGGAAATACAAGACTTTAAAAAACCCGTTCCCTAATATCGGAATCTCGGGCATTTTTTGAGATAATCAAAATCTGCAAGCGGGGTTGGATTCACCGTCGTTTGTACCCGTTTGTACCATCTTTCTTTTCGTTTGTACCTCAAGGGGTTCGGAAATACAGAACTTTAAAAAACCCGTTCCCTAATATCGGAATCTCGGGCATTTTTTGAGATAATCAAAATCTGCAAGCGGGGTTGGATTCACCGTCGTTTGTACCCGTTTGTACCATCTTTATTTTCGTTTGTACCTCAAGGGGTTCGGAAATACAACACTTTAAAAAACCCGTTCCCTAATATCGGAATCTCGGGCATTTTTTGAGATAATCAAAATCTGCAAGCGGGGTTGGATTCACCGTCGTTTGTACCCGTTTGTACCATCTTTCTTTTCGTTTGTACCTCAAGGGGTTCGGAAATACAAGACTTTAAAAAACCCGTTCCCTAATATCGGAATCTCGGGCATTTTTTGAGATAATCAAAATCTGCAAGCGGGGTTGGATTCACCGTCGTTTGTACCCGTTTGTACCATCTTTCTTTTCGTTTGTACCTCAAGTGGTTCGGAAATACAGGACTTTAAAAAACCTGTTCCCTAATATCGGAATCTCGGGCATTTTTTGAGATAATCAAAATCTGCCAGCGGGGTTGGATTCACCATCGTTTGTACCCGTTTGTACCATCTTTCTTTTCGTTTGTACCTCAAGGGGTTCGGAAATACAGAACTTTAAAAAACCCATTCCCTAATATCGGAATCTCGGGCATTTTTTGAGATAATCAAAATCTGCAAGCGGGGTTGGATTCACCGTCGTTTGTACCCGTTTGTACCATCTTTCTTTTCGTTTGTACCTCAAGGGGTTCGGAAATACAGAACTTTAAAAAACCCGTTCCCTAATATCGGAATCTCGGGCATTTTTTGAGATAATCAAAATCTGCAAGCGGGGTTGGATTCACCGTCGTTTGTACCCGTTTGTACCATCTTTATTTTCGTTTGTACCTCAAGGGGTTCGGAAATACAAGACTTTAAAAAACCCGTTCCCTAATATCGGAATCTCGGGCATTTTTTGAGATAATCAAAATCTGCAAGCGGGGTTGGATTCACCGTCGTTTGTACCCGTTTGTACCATCTTTCTTTTCGTTTGTACCTCAAGGGGTTCGGAAATACAAGACTTTAAAAAACCCGTTCCCTAATATCGGAATCTCGGGCATTTTTTGAGATAATCAAAATCTGCAAGCGGGGTTGGATTCACCGTGTTTTGTACCCGTTTGTACCATCTTTCTTTTCGTTTGTACCTCAAGTGGTTCGGAAATACAGGACTTTAAAAAACCTGTTCCCTAATATCGGAATCTCGGGCATTTTTTGAGATAATCAAAATCTGCCAGCGGGGTTGGATTCACCATCGTTTGTACCCGTTTGTACCATCTTTCTTTTCGTTTGTACCTCAAGGGGTTCGGAAATACAGAACTTTAAAAAACCCGTTCCCTAATATCGGAATCTCGGGCATTTTTTGAGATAATCAAAATCTGCAAGCGGGGTTGGATTCACCGTCGTTTGTACCCGTTTGTACCATCTTTCTTTTCGTTTGTACCTTAAGGGGTTCGGAAATACAAGACTTTAAAAAACCGGTTCCCTAATATCGGAATCTCGGGCATTTTTTGAGATAATCAAAATCTGCAAGCGGGGTTGGATTCACCGTCGTTTGTACCCGTTTGTACCATCTTTCTTTTCGTTTGTACCTCAAGGGGTTCGGAAATACAAGACTTTAAAAAACCGGTTCCCTAATATCGGAATCTCGGGCATTTTTTGAGATAATCAAAATCTGCAAGCGGGGTTGGATTCACCGTCGTTTGTACCCGTTTGTACCATCTTTCTTTTCGTTTGTACCTCAAGGGGTTCGGAAATACAGAACTTTTAAAAAACCCGTTCCCTAATATCGGAATCTCGGGCATTTTTTGAGATAATCAAAATCTGCAAGCGGGGTTGGATTCACCGTCGTTTGTACCCGTTTGTACCATCTTTCTTTTCGTTTGTACCTCAAGGGGTTCGGAAATACAAGACTTTAAAAAACCCGTTCCCTAATATCGGAATCTCGGGCATTTTTTGAGATAATCAAAATCTGCAAGCGGGGTTGGATTCACCGTCGTTTGTACCCGTTTGTACCATCTTTCTTTTCGTTTGTACCTCAAGGGGTTCGGAAATACAAGACTTTAAAAAACCCGTTCCCTAATATCGGAATCTCGGGCATTTTTTGAGATAATCAAAATCTGCAAGCGGGGTTGGATTCACCGTCGTTTGTACCCGTTTGTACCATCTTTCTTTTCGTTTGTACCTCAAGGGGTTCGGAAATACAAGACTTTAAAAAACCCGTTCCCTAATATCGGAATCTCGGGCATTTTTTGAGATAATCAAAATCTGCCAGCGGGGTTAGATTCACCATCGTTTGTACCCGTTTGTACCATTTTTCTTTTCGTTTGTACCTCAAGGGGTTCGGAAATAAGACTTTAAAAAACCCGTTCCCTAATATCGGAATCTCGGGCATTTTTTGAGATAATCAAAATCTGCAAGTGGGGTTGGATTCACCATCGTTTGTACCCGTTTGTACCATCTTTCTTTTCGTTTGTACCTCAAGGGGTTCGGAAATACAAGACTTTAAAAAACCTGTTCCCTAATATCGGAATCTCGGGCATTTTTTGAGATAATCAAAATCTGCAAGCGAGGTTGGATTCACCGTCGTTTGTACCTCAAGGGGTTCGGAAATACAAGACGCCCGAGATTCCGATATAAGGGAACAGGTTTTATTAAAGTTCTGTATTTCCGAACCCCTTGAGGTACAAACGAAAAGAAAGTTGGTACAAACGGGTACAAACGACGCTGAAGCCAACCCTGCTTACAGATTTTGATTATCTCAAAAAATGCCTAAGATACCGATACTCGTTACCGATACTAGGTTTTTGAAAGTCCTGTATTTCCTTATCCCTTGAGGTACAAACGAAAAGAAAGTTGGTACAAACGGGTACAAACGACGGTGAATCCAACCCTGCTTGCAGATTTTGATTATCTCAAAAAATGCCCGAGATACCGATACTAGTTACCGATACAAGGTAACAGTTTTTGAAAGTTCTGTATTTCCGAACCCCTTGAGGTACACATGAAAAGAAAGTTGGTACAAACGGGTACAAACGACGGTGAATCCAACCCTGCTTGCAGATTTTGATTATCTCAAAAAATGCCCGAGATACCGATACTAGTTACCGATACTAGGTAACAGTTTTTGAAAGTTCTGTATTTCCGAACCCCTTGAGGTACAAACGAAAAGAATGTTGGTACAAACGACGGTGAAGTCAACCCTGCTTGCAGATTTTGATTATCTCAAAAAATGCCCGAGATACCGATACTAGTTATCGATACTAGGGAACAGTTTTTTAAAGTCTTGTATTTTCGAACCCCTTGAGGTACAAACGAAAAGAAAGATGGTACAAACGGGTACAAACGACGGTGAATCCAACCCCGCTTGCAGATTTTGATTATCTCAAAAAATGCCCGAGATTCCGATATTAGGGAACAAGTTTTTTTAAAGTTCTGTATTTCCGAACCCCTTGAGGTACAAACGAAAAGAAAAATGGTACAAACGGGTACAAACGATGGTGAATCCAACCCCGCTGGCAGATTTTGATTATCTCAAAAAATGCCCGAGATTCCGATATTAGGGATCAGGTTTTTTAAAGTCCTGTATTTCCGAACCCCTTGAGGTACAAACGAAAAGAAAGATGGTACAAACGGGTACAAACGACGGTGAATCCAACCCCGCTTGCAGATTTTGATTATCTCAAAAAATGCCTAAGATACCGATACTCGTTACCGATACTAGGTTTTTGAAAGTCCTGTATTTCCTTATCCCTTGAGGTACAAACGAAAAGAAAGTTGGTAC
This sequence comes from Achlya flavicornis, assembly GCA_947623365.1. NCBI lineage: Eukaryota > Metazoa > Arthropoda > Insecta > Lepidoptera > Drepanidae > Achlya > Achlya flavicornis. The sequence goes on from OX392484.1 coordinate 3,017,526, forward strand.
AAACGGGTACAAACGACGGTGAATCCAACCCTGCTTGCAGATTTTGATTATCTCAAAAAATGCCCGAGATACCGATACTAGTTACCGATACAAGGTAACAGTTTTTGAAAGTTCTGTATTTCCGAACCCCTTGAGGTCCACACGAAAAGAAAGTTGGTACAAACGGGTACAAACGACGGTGAATCCAACCCTGCTTGCAGATTTTGATTATCTCAAAAAATGCCCGAGATACCGATACTAGTTACCGATACTAGGTAACAGTTTTTGAAAGTTCTGTATTTCCGAACCCCTTGAGGTACAAACGAAAAGAATGTTGGTACAAACGACGGTGAAGCCAACCCTGCTTGCAGATTTTGATTATCTCAAAAAATGCCCGAGATACCGATACTAGTTATCGATACTAGGGAACAGTTTTTTAAAGTCTTGTATTTTCGAACCCCTTGAGGTACAAACGAAAAGAAAGATGGTACAAACGGGTACAAACGACGGTGAATCCAACCCCGCTTGCAGATTTTGATTATCTCAAAAAATGCCCGAGATTCCGATATTAGGGAACAAGTTTTTTTTAAATTCTGTATTTCCGAACCCCTTGAGGTACAAACGAAAAGAAAAATGGTACAAACGGGTACAAACGATAGTGAATCCAACCCCGCTGGCAGATTTTGATTATCTCAAAAAATGCCCGAGATTCCGATATTAGGGATCAGGTTTTTTAAAGTCCTGTATTTCCGAACCCCTTGAGGTACAAACGAAAAGAAAGATGGTACAAACGGGTACAAACGACGGTGAATCCAACCCCGCTTGCAGATTTTGATTATCTCAAAAAATGCCCGAGATTCCGATATTAGGGAACGGGTTTTTTAAAGTCTTGTATTTCCGAACCCCTTGAGGTACAAACGAAAAGAAAGATGGTACAAACGGGTACAAACGACGGTGAATCCAACCCCGCTTGCAGATTTTGATTATCTCAAAAAATGCCCGAAAAATCAAAATCAAAATCAAAATTCATGTATTCAATTTTGGCCCTTATAGGGCACTTGTGAAGGTTAACAAATGACTCTACACCGGTTCCAAATACAACTTGAACTGAGAAGACTCCGGCAAGAATCTCAGCAAGTGTTCCTTTTTTTTTTTTTTTTTTTTTTTAATGTGTACTTATAAATATTACAATTTACAAAATATATATAACAATAGCGTGCGAAGCGAACAATTCATTCAAATGCATTCTTGTCATCTACAAAATCAGAAACTTTATAGTACCCCTTCTTGCATAACTTCTGTTTTACTATCTTTTTGAATCTATGTATAGGTAGCTCTTGGATTTCTTTGGGTACTTTATTATAGAAACGTATACATTGCCCCTTGAAAGAGTTAAGGACTTTGCTGAGCCGAGTTAAAGGTACAGCAAGTTTGTGCTTATTTCTAGTGTTCAAACTATGAGTGTCGCTATTCTTAGGTAAGTTATTTATGTTTTTCCTCACATGAATAAGATTTTCATATATGTACTGTGACGACACTGTCATTATATTAATAGATTTAAACATGTCTCTCAAAGAATCTCTAGGCCTTATTTTATATATTGCGCGGATAGCCTTTTTCTGCAGTATAAAAATTCTATTGATTTCGGGATTTCGAGATTCCGATATTAGGGAACGGGTTTTATAAAGTTCTGTATTTCCGAACCCCTTGAGGTACAAACGAAAAGAAAGATGGTACAAACGGGTACAAACGACGGTGAATCCAACCCCGCTTGCAGATTTTGATTATCTCAAAAAATGCCCGAGATTCCGATATTAGGGAACCGGTTTTTTAAAGTCTTGTATTTCCGAACCCCTTAAGGTACAAACGAAAAGAAAGATGGTACAAACGGGTACAAACGACGGTGAATCCAACCCCGCTTGCAGATTTTGATTATCTCAAAAAATGCCCGAGATTCCTATATTAGGGAACGGGTTTTTTAAAGTTCTGTATTTCCGAACCCCTTGAGGTACAAACGAAAAGAAAGATGGTACAAACGGGTACAAACGATGGCGAATCCAACCCCGCTTGCAGATTTAGATTATCTCAAAAAATGCCCGAGATTCCGATATTAGGGAACCGGTTTTTTAAAGTCTTGTATTTCCGAACCCCTTGAGGAACAAACGAAAAGAAAGATGGTACAAACGGGTACAAACGACGGTGAATCCAACCCCGCTTGCAGATTTTGATTATCTCAAAAAATGGCCGAGATTCCGATATTAGGGAACAGGTTTTTTAGTCTTCTATTTCCGAACCCCTTGAGGTACAAACGAAAAGAAAAATGGTACAAACGGGTAAAAACGATGGTGAATCCAACCCCGCTGGCAGATTTTGATTATCTCAAAAAATGCCCGAGATTCCGATATTAGGGAACGGGTTTTTTAAAGTCTTGTATTTCCGAACCCCTTGAGGTACAAACGAAAAGAAAGATGGTACAAACGGGTACAAACGACGGTGAATCCAACCCCGCTTGCAGATTTTGATTATCTAAAAAAATGGCCGAGATTCCGATATTAGGGAACAGGTTTTTTAAAGTCTTGTATTTCCGAACCCCTTGAGGTACAAACGAAAAGAAAAATGGTACAAACGGGTACAAACGACGGTGAATCCAACCCCGCTTGCAGATTTTGATTATCTCAAAAAATGCCCGAGATTCCGATATTAGGGAACGGGTTTTTTAAAGTTCTGTATTTCCGAACCCCTTGAGGTACAAACGAAAAGAAAGATGGTACAAACGGGTACAAACGACGGTGAATCCAACCCCGCTTGCAGATTTTGATTATCTCAAAAAATGGCCGAGATTCCGATATTAGGGAACAGGTTTTTTAGTCTTCTATTTCCGAACCCCTTGAGGTACAAACAAAAAGAAAAATGGTACAAACGGGTACAAACGATGGTGAATCCAACCCCGCTGGCAGATTTTGATTATCTCAAAAAATGGCCGAGATTCCGATATTAGGGAACAGGTTTTTTAAAGTCTTGTATTTCCGAACCCCTTGAGGTACAAACGAAAAGAAAAATGGTACAAACGGGTACAAACGACGGTGAATCCAACCCCGCTTGCAGATTTTGATTATCTCAAAAAATGCCCGAGATTCCGATATTAGGGAACGGGTTTTTTAAAGTTCTGTATTTCCGAACCCCTTGAGGTACAAACGAAAAGAAAGATGGTACAAACGGGTACAAACGACGGTGAATCCAACCCCGCTTGCAGATTTTGATTATCTCAAAAAATGCTTGAGATTCCGATATTAGGGAACGGGTTTTTTAAAGTCTTGTATTTCCGAACCCCTTGAGGTACAAACGAAAAGAAAGATGGTACAAACGGGTACAAACGACGGTGAATCCAACCCCGCTTGCAGATTTTGATTATCTCAAAAAATGCCCGAGATTCCGATATTAGGGAACGGGTTTTTTAAAGTCTTGTATTTCCGAACCCCTTGAGGTACAAACGAAAATAAAGATGGTACAAACGGGTACAAACGACGGTGAATCCAACCCCGCTTGCAGATTTTGATTATCTCAAAAAATGCCCGAGATTCCGATATTAGGGAACGGGTTTTTTAAAGTTCTGTATTTCCGAACCCCTTGAGGTACAAACGAAAAGAAAGATGGTACAAACGGGTACAAACGACGGTGAATCCAACCCCGCTTGCAGATTTTGATTATCTCAAAAAATGCCCGAGATTCCGATATTAGGGAACGGGTTTTTTAAAGTCTTGTATTTCCGAACCCCTTGAGGTACAAACGAAAAGAAAAATGGTACAAACGGGTACAAACGATGGTGAATCCAACCCCGCTGGCAGATTTTGATTATCTCAAAAAATGCCCGAGATTCCGATATTAGGGATCAGGTTTTTTAAAGTCCTGTATTTCCGAACCCCTTGAGGTACAAACGAAAAGAAAGATGGTACAAACGGGTACAAACGACGGTGAATCCAACCCCGCTTGCAGATTTTGATTATCTCAAAAAATGCCCGAGATTCCGATATTAGGGAACGGGTTTTTTAAAGTCTTGTATTTCCGAACCCCTTGAGGTACAAACGAAAAGAAAAATGGTACAAACGATGGTGAATCCAACCCCGCTGGCAGATTTTGATTATCTCAAAAAATGCCCGAGATTCCGATATTAGGGATCAGGTTTTTTAAAGTCCTGTATTTCCGAACCCCTTGAGGTACAAACGAAAAGAAAGATGGTACAAACGGGTACAAACGACGGTGAATCCAACCCCGCTTGCAGATTTTGATTATCTCAAAAAATGCCCGAGATTCCGATATTAGGGAACGGGTTTTTTAAAGTCTTGTATTTCCGAACCCCTTGAGGTACAAACGAAAAGAAAGATGGTACAAACGGGTACAAACGACGGTGAATCCAACCCCGCTTGCAGATTTTGATTATCTCAAAAAATGCCCGAGATTCCGATATTAGGGAACGGGTTTTTTAAAGTCTTGTATTTCCGAACCCCTTGAGGTACAAACGAAAAGAAAGATGGTACAAACGGGTACAAACGATGGTGAATCCAACCCCGCTTGCAGATTTTGATTATCTCAAAAAAAGCCCGAGATTCCGATATTAGGGAACAAGTTTTTTAAAGTCTTGTATTTCCGAACCCCTTGAGGTACAAACGAAAAGAAAAATGGTACAAAAGGGTACAAACGATGGTGAATCCAACCCCGCTGGCAGATTTTGATTATCTCAAAAAATGCCCGAGATTCCGATATTAGGGAACGGGTTTTTTAAAGTCTTGTATTTCCGAACCCCTTGAGGTACAAACGAAAAGAAAGATGGTACAAACGGGTACAAACGACGGTGAATCCAACCCCGCTTGCAGATTTTGATTATCTCAAAAAATGCCCGAGATTCCGATATTAGGGAACGGGTTTTTTAAAGTCTTGTATTTCCGAACCCCTTGAGGTACAAACGAAAAGAAAGATGGTACAAACGGGTACAAATGATGGTGAATCCAACCCCGCTTGCAGATTTTGATTATCTCAAAAAATGCCCGAGATTCCGATATTAGGGAACGGGTTTTTTAAAGTCTTGTATTTCCGAACCCCTTGAGGTACAAACGAAAAGAAAGATGGTACAAACGGGTACAAACGACGGTGAATCCAACCCCACTTGCAGATTTTGATTATCTCAAAAAATGCCCGAGATTCCGATATTAGGGAACGGGTTTTTTAAAGTTCTGTATTTCCGAACCCCTTGAGGTACAAACGAAAAGAAAGATGGTACAAACGGGTACAAACGACGGTGAATCCAACCCCGCTTGCAGATTTTGATTATCTCAAAAAATGCCCGAGATTCCGATATTAGGGAACAAGTTTTTTTAAAGTTCTGTATTTCCGAACCCCTTGAGGTACAAACGAAAAGAAAAATGGTACAAACGGGTACAAACGATGGTGAATCCAACCCCGCTGGCAGATTTTGATTATCTCAAAAAATGCCCGAGATTCCGATATTAGGGATCAGGTTTTTTAAAGTCCTGTATTTCCGAACCCCTTGAGGTACAAACGAAAAGAAAGATGGTACAAACGGGTACAAACGATGGTGAATCCAACCCCGCTGGCAGATTTTGATTATCTCAAAAAATGCCCGAGATTCCGATATTAGGGAACAGGTTTTTTAAAGTCCTGTATTTCCGAACCACTTGAGGTACAAACGAAAAGAAAGATGGTACAAACGGGTACAAATGATGGTGAATCCAACCCCGCTTGCAGATTTTGATTATCTCAAAAAATGCCCGAGATTCCGATATTAGGGAACGGGTTTTTTAAAGTCTTGTATTTCCGAACCCCTTGAGGTACAAACGAAAAGAAAGATGGTACAAACGGGTACAAACGACGGTGAATCCAACCCCGCTTGCAGATTTTGATTATCTCAAAAAATGCCCGAGATTCCGATATTAGGGAACGGGTTTTTTAAAGTTCTGTATTTCCGAACCCCTTGAGGTACAAACGAAAAGAAAGATGGTACAAACGGGTACAAACGACGGTGAATCCAACCCCGCTTGCAGATTTTGATTATCTCAAAAAATGCCCGAGATTCCGATATTAGGGAACAAGTTTTTTTAAAGTTCTGTATTTCCGAACCCCTTGAGGTACAAACGAAAAGAAAAATGGTACAAACGGGTACAAACGATGGTGAATCCAACCCCGCTGGCAGATTTTGATTATCTCAAAAAATGCCCGAGATTCCGATATTAGGGATCAGGTTTTTTAAAGTCCTGTATTTCCGAACCCCTTGAGGTACAAACGAAAAGAAAGATGGTACAAACGGGTACAAACGATGGTGAATCCAACCCCGCTGGCAGATTTTGATTATCTCAAAAAATGCCCGAGATTCCGATATTAGGGAACAGGTTTTTTAAAGTCCTGTATTTCCGAACCACTTGAGGTACAAACGAAAAAAAAGTTGGTACAAACGGGTACAAACGACGGTGAATCCAACCCCGCTTGCAGATTTTGATTATCTCAAAAAATGCCCGAGATTCCGATATTAGGGAACAAGTTTTTTTAAAGTTCTGTATTTCCGAACCCCTTGAGGTACAAACGAAAAGAAAAATGGTACAAACGGGTACAAACGATGGTGAATCCAACCCCGCTGGCAGATTTTGATTATCTCAAAAAATGCCCGAGATTCCGATATTAGGGATCAGGTTTTTTAAAGTCCTGTATTTCCGAACCCCTTGAGGTACAAACGAAAAGAAAGATGGTACAAACGGGTACAAACGATGGTGAATCCAACCCCGCTGGCAGATTTTGATTATCTCAAAAAATGCCCGAGATTCCGATATTAGGGAACAGGTTTTTTAAAGTCCTGTATTTCCGAACCACTTGAGGTACAAACGAAAAAAAAGTTGGTACAAACAGGTACATATAGAATACTAACATATGCAAAAAAAAAAAACCCGTTATCTTGAAGTCGGGTTCTGAGCATTTTTCAACCCCCTGTATCTCCGAACCCCTTGAGGTACAAACGAAAAAAAAGTTGGTACAAACAGGTACATACGGAGTACAAACATATGCAAAAAAAAAAACCCCGATATCTTGAAGTCGGGTTCTGAGCATTTTTCAACCCCCCGTATCTCCGAACCCCTTGAGGTACAAACGAAAAAAAAGTTGGTACAAACAGGTACATACGGAGTACAAACATATGCAAAAAAAAAAAACCCGATATCTTGAAGTCGGGTTCTGAGCATTTTTCAACCCCCCGTATCTCCGAACCCCTTGAGGTACAAACGAAAAAAAAGTTGGTACAAACAGGTACATACGGAGTACTAACATATGCAAAAAAAAAAAACCCGATATCTTGAAGTCGGGTTCCAGGTTCACACAGGTATACTTAATATACATAATTACACGTATATAATTAATCCCATACAAAGGTTGATCATTTACTAACGATGACGATTGTCGACAACCATTTTGTCTACTGGCCCAGTTGATGCATCGCATCGCACCGCGCCGAGCGAGCCACCGAACTTTGTTATCGACAATCGTCATCGTTAGTAAACGATCAACCTTTGTATGGGTTCGACATTTCAAATCGAAATATCACGTGATTTTTAACAATCTCTTATGTCAATCCCATACAAATGTTGATCGTTTACTAACGATGACGATTTTCGATAACCATCTTGACTAGGGGGGCTGTACCCCGAGTGTAAAGAATTGACGTTTATTAACGCTTACTTTACGTTAAAGAACTACAAATTTGTATGGGAGAAATTAGTACCATGAGTATTCCGCTAGAGGCGCTGTGCCAATTCCTATAGAGAAGTGACGTAAACGTAAACACATTAGTGAGCGTTTACTAATATCAATTCTTTACACTCGGAGTACAGACGACCGAACGCCGTGCGGCCGTACAATCGAACATAGCCATCGCAACAGTATGAATGATAATAAATGTGCGATGCGGCGGCGGCGGCGCACAGCTCGCCACACTATCGAACAAAGTTCATTCGATGCTTCGCCCCGCACTCTTTTTAACTTATAGCGCTGTCTTCCTCTGATCGGCGCATCAAGTTCGGTCGTATGTTAATACGAAGTTCTCAGTAGGTCGTGTTTATTTTTTATCAATACCACAGAATATTCAATAGTACTAGCAATACGGACGAATGAGCGAGCTCTAATAGTTCACAAGGATTCCTTAAAACGACCGAAATAGTAAAATAAATAAATAATAAATAGTAAATAATCACATGACTACATTTGACTGAAAGATTTAGCTAAAGATATCATTGGTTTATTCCGCAATTTGTTATCATTAGATACTTAGATAACTGAATTGATATGATATCTTATAAGAAATTTACTTTTTTCGTTTACGCTAAGATTATTAACACATATATTTTTTGTACAGTTTATTATGAACTTAATATTATGGCTAGGTAATGTGGGATAATTTAAGTTTAATGACTTAGTTACATATAATATAACTAATAGTTATGTACAATTAAAGTTATGTATTATTATAGTACGAAATAAAATTATACATATAGGTAAATTTTAAGATCTTAATTATCTGTTAATTAATTAGATTATAATTATCTGCTAAAATTTCAATTATACATCGCGTAAATGCATTGCAAGGGTTAATAAAAAGAATAGGAATCACAAGAAAAAATAAATAATCCACTGTTTAATTTTGTTTATAACACTTACAAAGCAGCATTCGGCCCGCCTGATGTAAAGCGGTTGCCGTAGCCTATGGACACTTGCAACACCAGAGGTATCACTTGCACATTGCCGAACCTGCAGAAATCTTTTCACACCCTTTTTGAAGAATCCCATGTACTCCATTAGAAAACCACTGCGGGGAGCTCTTTCCACATTCTGGGCGTCCGCGGGAGGAAGCTCGTTTGGTACCGCACAGAATTTAGAAACCAATAATTGATTAAAGGAACTGAGAAAAGCAGAACAAATGATTGAAAGATGCCATAGAAAAAACAGCATGCCATGGGAACAGCAAAGGATAGGACATAAGGATGGGATAAGAGCAAACAGACAAAGATTGCCGGTAATAGAGCTAGGAAAAGTGGTTTAGTAACATAGGTATAATCATTTAATGTAATATAATTTCACATACTCTTAATATGTAATATATTGTCAATTAACAAACAATATCGGTTATATTTATTTACATACATTTAGTTATATCAAATTTCTGAATAAAAGAAGAGTTATAATATTTTAACAACTAGAAGAGTATCATTTTCGAATGACTGGAAATTAGAGAATGGGAGCGTTTCAATGTAGTTTCAGTGTACTTAAGTTTCGTCTGATATCTTCCACCTTAATATCACCAGCTTGCACACGCTCTAGTATCTTGACGTGCAGCTCAGTCATGGCATTGTGCACGGCGAACTGCATCCGAATAAGGACATTCTGCGCAGTTAGTGTGTTCACCAATAATTTCTCGCATTCTGCTTTCAAATCATCTATCATGTAACAAGAAGCAAGTAACAGAAGATTTTCTAATCCTTCTTCTTCTGGCAAAATGTTCATGTAAAGATACTTTTTCAGAAGTTCCAAAGTTGCTCTCGAGGTATTAGGAATCTTCACTCCACCGTCCGTTGTCTCCTTCCAAGTTCCCTCGAACATTGTCCTCAAAACTGGACTAGAGGCAGCCAGGACCGCTCGGTGCACGCTCACCGAGCCATCGTCCCCACGCAATTCGAAATCTGTCATTATTGTGTCGTCATACAGACTTGCAAATGACGTTGTTGGATTAAGAATATTTTCTTCCAGTACTACTAGCATTTCCATAAAGAAAAAATTTTGATCGCTTTTGCCCAAGGCTATCAGGCGCCATGTAAGATCATTACTCATATCTAATGACCGATCTATGGTTGATAACTGTTTACTCGTCAATTTGAACGTAGTATGTCGTCTCGTATTACTAACGTTGAATCCTCTTACATAAAAGGTATTCATAAAAGATTTTTCAGGCATTGGAAGGAAGTCACTGGGTTGCTTTGAGACCAAAACGGATATAACTCTGACTTGGAACTCTATCTCACCATTTATATTATATTTTTTAGTTTCATGTGATGTATAATAATCATCAAAATCATTATTGAGTTCGAACTCCAACTTAAGTGTATTTCCTTCTTGATGAACGTATTTATCCGGCAGTCTGAAAAATAAAAGATTTATTTATTCCGAATGGAATTTAGGTACACCTTAGGGTCAGTTCACACCGAGACGAGCGGCGCGCAATTTTAAGATCGCGAATATCGCGATACAATATAGAACTTTATTTACTACACAAAAAGGTACCTTTCAATTCGAAAACGCCTCGCGGGAGTCGCGGCCCGCGGGCCACAATACGAACAAAATTATGTATTCGACAATCTTGGTCTCAAGTTGCCAGAAGCTATCAAAATTGACCTTGATTGAATTGTCAAAATTCTGTGGGTTAATTCTTGTTAATTCTTTATGGCTTATATTTAACGAACCACCAGATGTAGTCAAATGTTACGGTAAAATAAAAAAAAAAACACGTTGCACTAAAAAGTATTAAATAATAATAAAATTGAACCTACGTATATTCTCTGTCTATCCCTTGAATAAAAAAGTGTGGGGCGCTTTTCATATTGTAATTTACGATATTTCTTCATGATAATGATAATACTAAGAAATTCTACTCTAGGGTTTCAAGGTTACCCTTCAGGGTCCCACATATGGGTTTTCAAACCATATGTGGTCAAAATGCTTCTCAAGACGATTCCAACAATTCCAAACACGGCTAACATACGTTATTCCGGCTAACGGATAATTAACGGCATACTTTAACGTTACCTTAACAACAATATTGACTCATTTGCGTCAAATCAATAAAATAAAAAAAAAATGAAAAATGGGTGCCTCATGATTTGACTGATCTGCAGAAAGAAACGCGTGTTGAAACTTGTGTTGCCTTGTTGAATCGATACAGAAATGAAGGAATATTGGATCGAATTGTGACATGTGATAAAAAGTGGATTCTTTTCGATAACCGTAAGCGAAAAATGCAATGGCTGACCCCATGTCAAACGCCGCAACAGTGTCCTAAAGTAAAGCTTACCAATAAAAAGGTAATGGTAACTGTTTGGTGGTCTCAGCATGGTGTTACTTCACTATAGCTTTCTCCGATCTGGTCAAGCAATAACGGCAGATGTCTACTGTGCCGAACTCCGAACAATGATAGCAAAACTAGCAGTGAAACAGCCCCGAGCCCGACTCATGAATCGATATTCACTATTATTGCTCCATGATAACACGAGACCTCATACAGCACGAGAAACCTTTTTAACTCTAAAGGAACTGCAATTAGGAACCATTCTTCACCCTCCGTATTCGCCAGACCTTGCTCCAACGGACTACCATTTTTTTCGTGATTTGGAAAATTGTCTACGTGATAAAAAGTTTTTTTTCTCAGGAGGCAAAACAAAATGCTTTCACAGTTTGTCGAATTTACATAGATCACCATAGTTCTATCGCAAAGGCATAAATGACCTTCCTATTAGATGGCAGCAATGTATAGATAATAATCGTAATTATTTTGATTAAATAAATATGTTAAATTAAAAAAAATAACAATACTTCAGTATAAATCGGCAATTTCATACTTTAACCCCTAATATATTCTCTGTCTATCCCGTAAGGGCCTAAATATAAGCAATTTTTGTAATTAAGTTTAATAAATGCTGAGTTTATTGCCGGCTCTTCTCAGCAAAAGCAACTTTCCGTGCCTACCGTGCGTTGGAGTCAGTGGCGGATTCAGAATTTTGGCTTGCGGGGCCGAGGAGCTTGACCCAACCGAGGGTAGCCTTTATAGAGATTTATTAGGAGGTTTAAGGGGAGGGGGACTAATTATTTTAAATATAACTCGTTGTCCATTTTCGTACTGAAAAAACTATGCCATCTGATCTATTTCTGTCCGCCAAGATCTTTTTTTCAGCCATTTTATGATTAAAAAAAAAACAAATCTGTGCATACGTTTGACTTACCTTAACTTTTGCTATCGACGTTTATCTTCCTCCTAATCAAACAAGATTAATTAAAAAAATACTTTTCTACAAACGCTTTCCATTGTAATGTAACGTCAGCACCGCACAGCTTGAATTATATTAAGGTAAGTAAGTAGGTAGGTTAGCCTACCTATCGTCCTTCCTTGCGATCCCAATATTGATCGCAATTACAAAACACGCTCTCGTGAGTGTGGTCGGGGGAGTAGGTTTAAGCGTTATTTGTCCAAATAAAGCATCGAACAATTAACCCAAAGAAGCGTAATGACGTCGACTTTGCTTGCAATCTATTCCGCCAATTTGCCACCATCGACAATGCGCTCTGATTGGCTAAGACAAGGACTCATTCGATCTGATTGGCCAAGTCAAGAACACACGAAGCAGTGATTGGTCCTTACTGTTCAAAATCAGTGACAAATCACTGACTAGTTTCGGAATCGGATTGTTCGGTATTACTACTCTAAGGGATTGTTCCTCGATGAAATAAAGAAAAAAATATTCGGTGTTCAATATTTTTCTTTTTTAACTGCAGAGAGCGGACTGATATAATATCTCAGATATCTTCCTACAGAGCAGAAAAGGCACTACCACCCCAGGGTCACCGCTCCGCTAGGCATCGATGTTCTAGCTAGAGCATTTCATTGGGCATAAGATAACATGTTTTCTTACATGATATATTGCGCACCATAGATGCGCATAGTGCATAATAGATGCAATGTTGATACTATAAAGTACAGTTACCTATAACAAAAATCTTCATACATCACATCCATACAAACTATTACAAACTTACTTTCACATATTTTATATTATTATAGTAGTATAGTCTTAATATCTCTTAACACATTATTCAAACCCGGTGCTGTATGATGAATGTGGCCATATTCTTATTTACCGACTTAGATGTAAAGAGAATGATACTTGCAGATCCTACAGTCGAGGACATAAATATGTATACACTTTCTGAAATTCAAAAGCAATTTTCTCGCATGTTTAACATTTAAGTGTTAAACTATTACACAAATCATAATAGTATATGTTAGAAGATTCTGCCTTTATAATATCTCATAATTTCAATCAGTAGTTTAAGAGGTGTGGGGATACCGATATAATTACTAAGTCCATCAATTTATTAATGTCCTTTAGCGGAGAGGAGCGTTATACGGAAACACAACAATTTGGTACTAGCGTTTATTTGCGACTCACTCGTTGCACACACATAATGCCCATTCAGCACAAATCAGCGGGCGCAGCCGCTGCACTATATTTAACATAATAATATGTATGTGTCCCTACAGTAGCCCCCTTTTTAATAAAAAAAACATATTTTTTTTAAAATTATAGTTACTAGTTACAATTCACAGTTCACTTTAACATCGCAGACAAAACAAACAAACCATCACAAATTAACACTGGTTAGGAACAACTACACACAGCCATTTCCTGTGGGACTAGGATTCCCAAGGTTGGAAACCTCTTTCCTGAGCCAACTCTTCGCGCGGCCTTTGCACTGGCGGCACGTGACATATATTATCAACATTATCAACAATACTGCGATGATTATCATTAATAAACTTTGTCGAGACATATGACTTTCGACACTTTCAATTTGACTTCCATTTTGGGCAATGACTACCTCCTCCTTGCTATAATATTTGCCCATTATTATGTTTGCTGTTTTGACTATCAAAAACCAATAATGAATGGCACAACATTAAAAACAACATTATTAAATAGAACGCTTATATGCTTACTTTACATAATGTTTATTTCATTGCAAGTATTTCGCAATATCTGCATTGGTATGATTATCAACAAAAGTGTTGTAAAGAAAATGCTTATACTAAGTAAACTTGATTTTGCAATTGAGCTACTGTAGTGTTACGTCACATTATTCATATAAATGAAATTATTATATAAACTGAAAAAAATAATTAAATGTTTTGTATACCTAACGATATCATTTAGAAAATATTAAAACACTTTTCTACCTCAGTATATCCCAACTATAAATAATTAAATGCTGAATAGTATGTTATCAAGGTATGTTCACACTACCTTAATACAAAAAAATTACAATATGATAGTATGTTATCAAGGTATGTTCACACTACCTTAATACAAAAAAAATTACAATATGATAGTATGAAAAAAACTTTACTACAACTAACTACTGCGCCAAAAAAGCTATACTTATACCTTTTACTTAGTCATTGAACCTTATTGGTCGTTTAACAATTCGACCACTGCGTGTCATCCGCAGGTTAGGCTCAATATTATTACTTTTAACAGAATCATTCTTAATTTTACTAGTAGTCACTACATCATTATCTATGTTTTGTGAAAGCGGAACATCATCAATTACGTAGGCCGGTTTTAACCTATCTATTGAAATGTTCACTTGTCTAGCGTGCATCTGCACCAAGAAATATTTATCTTTCCTGTCTAGGACTTTGTATGGTCCCTCATATGGAGGTTGCAACGATCTCCTAACTAAATCTACTCTAATAAAAACATGAGAACAAGTACGCAAATCAGAATGCACGAAGATGTTGCGCGAATTGCGTTGTTTCGCAGGTCTTGGAATAAGGCTCCTAATTGTTTGCCTGACCTGCTCTACATATTCATTTGTAACACTAACACGTACATTAGAATCAGTATAAAAATCTCCTGGCAATCTTAATTCTTTACCAAAAGCTAACTCAGCGGCACTGACGCCAGTGTCACTGCGTGGTGTTGCTCTCAACCCTAATAAAACAGTAGGTAATTCCTCGACCCATGTTCCATGGTTCCTACGAGCCATAAGTGCTGCTTTCAAAACGCGATGAAATCTTTCTACGGCACCGTTAGCCTGTGGGTGATATGCCGAAGTCCTTAACCTATTAATACCTAGGCATTTCATCAACTCGTTGAAAAGACTGCTCTCGAACTGTCTACCTTGATCAGTTGTAATCCTAATCGGACAACCATAACGTGTAACCCAGCCCTCATAGAGTGTCTTGGCTACCGTTTGAGCGTAAATATCTTTTATCGCAAATGCTTCCGGCCAACCGGTCGCTCTATCGATAACTGTAAGACAGTACCTATAGCCTTCTTCTGACATAGGAAGCGGCCCTACTAGGTCAACATGTAAATGTTCAAACCTACCACTGGGTTCGAATTTCCCTAATTCAGATACCGTATGACGTATAACTTTCGATTTCTGACACTGTATACATGCCTTCGCCCAATTCCTAACATCTGTATTTAAACCTGGCCAAAAATATTTAGCTGAAACTAATTTTCTAGTTGTGCGAATTCCGGGATGAGATAAATCATGCACTGCATGGAATGCCAGTGTTCTGAATCCTAAAGGTAAGTATGGTCTGATTACATTAGTTGAAACCTCACACGTAACTTTATAACCTCCGTCCGGTGACACTATTCGCTTAAATTGCAATCCTGCACTCGGTTTGTTGTTTAATATACCTACCAGGCGTTCTGGGTTGGATTCCGCTAACAACTTTGACAACTCAGCGTCTGTCCGCTGTGCCTCTGCTAATTCTGCGAAATCGAGTGACGTCGGACACACTATGGTCTCGATTCGTGACAATGCGTCCGCGACTATATTATCGCTACCAGAAATGTGTTGTATATCTGTTGAAAATTCACTGATAAACATGAGCTGCCTAATTCTCCTAGGTGTCTCTTTATCATTGGGTTTTTTAGAAAACGCATATACTAAAGGTTTATGGTCTGTAAAGATTGTAAACGACCTGCCTTCAACCATATACCTGAAATGTTGCACAGATAAATAAATCCCTAAAAGTTCCCTATCGTAGGTACTATATTTTAGTTGTACATCACTGAGCTTTTTAGAAAAGAACCCTAAAGGCCTCCAGTGTGTGTCGACCTTTACCTGTAAAACGCCGCCTACACAGTCATTGGATGCGTCCGTCATAATAGCAAGCTCTGCATTAGCCGTAGGGTAACACAACACCGTTGCTTGTTGCAAGTTTGTTTTACATTTCGCTAATGCAGCATCGGCTTCGTCCGTCCACTGAATGAGCGTTTTATCTTTCTTTTTGGCGTTTTTCAAATACGCGTTTAATACTGATTGATATTCCGCAGCCTTAGGTAAACTAGACCTATAGAAATTTACCATCCCTAAAAATCGTCTTAACTGTTCTACCGTTTTGGGTTTAGGGAAGTCAATAATGGCTTGTATTTTATCCGGTAGTGGGCTTAAACCGTCTGGGGTAATTTCGTAACCCAAAAAATCTAATTTTGATTGTCCAAAACTACATTTCGAAAGATTTATTGTGATACCGAATTTATTTAAACGTTCAAAAATCGCTTTTAAGTGACGCTTATGAAATTCCGCTGTCTCACTAGCCACAATTACGTCATCTATGTAACAAAAATAGAAATTAGATTCGGAATCACTGTCTTGCCTAAATTCTTCTTCCAAACCCTGAAAAACCGAATTATTCATAAACCTCTGGAAAGTCTGAGCCGCATTTCTCAACCCAAAAGTCATACGCGGAAACTCATACAATCCAAACGGTGTGGTAATGGCGGTTTTATCAATATCCTCCGGCGCGACCAATATATTATGATAAGCCCTATTTATGTCGAGCCGAGAGAAAACTTTCTTGTTGCCTAATATGTATGTAAAATCATTAATCCGTGGTATGGGGTACCTATCAGGCTTAGTTATGTTATTTAAAGCTCTGTAATCGCCACAAGGACGCAGCTGACCATCCTTTTTAGGTACAACGTGTAGAGGACTTGCCCAAGGACTTTTCGACGGCCTGCAAATTCCTAATTCCTGCATTCGCCGAAACTCTTCCTTCACCTTGATGTACCTCTCCGGTGCTAAAGGTCTAGCCCGCGCGTAAACTGGTGGACCTTTGGTTTCGATATGATGGAATACCGCATAGGGAGGGTCCTCTATGAATGTTACAGGCTTAGTAATTTCTGGATATTGCGCTAATAAATCGGAATAAACATTGGTGCTATCTATCGTAGTTAACGATGGTCCGTTCCATATTACAATAGATCCTATAACACTTAAACTAGTACTTTGGTCTAAAAGCCGCCGTCCACTCAGATCTACCATTAGCTTATGCTGCGATAAAAAATCGGCACCGAGAATCGGTTGCTCTACTTCCGCGATAATGAAGTTCCAAGTGTACGAACGCCTCAAACCCAAATTTAAAGTTAAAGTTCTTAACCCATACGTTTTAATTACTGTCCCATTTGCAGCGTATAAATTAAAATTACTAGCACCACTATGTTTTTTACACCAACGATTTTTATTACACGGAATCACTGACACATTTGCTCCCGTATCAATTAAAAATCTCATACCTGAATTTTTGTCACTGACTGTAAGGCGATTATGAGATGTGCAGGGGCCCGCCAACTGCTGCACGTCCGCTAGTTTCCCGCCGGCTCTTGCTGCACACCTCTCCAGTTACAGGGCTTCAAACACTTTGTAGCTTTTTCCCTGTAGCGGAAATGGTAAAAACACAACCAATCCTCAGATTTCCTCTTGCCAGCAGCGTTCCTATTCCTTGAAATAGACCTCGAGTTCCGCTCACCATCAAAGCGTTCCCTTGACCTGCCGCGTTCCAAGTTCCTGAGTCGAATGTTGATTCTGGCCAACTCCCCTCTGATCATGTTAATATCCGCATGTCCAGTAGGTGTAGTGGTCGTCTCGGCTGCCTTGACCTCTGCGATCTGCCCCGTCGATGTCCCGGTGCTTTCCTGGACCTTGTCTGCAATAACCGCAAGCACATCCAGATCCTTGGAGTCGGTCACCGTAAGTATAGCGCGAACCGATGTAGGTAAGTGTGATTGCCACATCAGCTTCAAGGTGTCGTCAGGTACCTTTCCAGTGGCCAACTCACGCATTCGTCGTAGTAGCTGCGACGGCCTCTGATCCCCTAACTGCATTTCCTCTATGAGTTTTTGCAGTTTTCTGGTTTCCGTTTCTTCAAAAACCTGGAGCAACCTCTCCTTCAGAGAGTCGTATTTATTAGTCTCCGGCGGCGCCAGTAAAAGATCACTAACCTGCTGAATAGCCGATTTATTAAGTTTTGTGACAACAAGGTTCTGTTTAGCACTATCACTCAGCTTTTGACTGCTCACTGCCGCCTCAAACTGGACAAACCAGAGTCGCGTTTGGTCTGCCCAGAACTCCGGTATTCTCGACGATACTGTGATGCTGGCAAGGGCTTTCTCATTAGAGTCCCCGCCAGCCTCCGGTTTTGGTTCCGTAGCACGAGGTTGCACATGCGTCATTTTAGTTTAATATTTTCACTCTCCGTTAAAATTTTCACTCCCCGTTATTTTAAAATCCAAACAAAAAACAAAAAACAAAAGTTTATCGGGGTCACCACTGTGGTGATACCGATATAATTACTAAGTCCATCAATTTATTAATGTCCTTTAGCGGAGAGGAGCGTTATACGGAAACACAACAATTTGGTACTAGCGTTTATTTGCGACTCACTCGTTGCACACACATAATGCCCATTCAGCACAAATCAGCGGGCGCAGCCGCTGCACTATATTTAACATAATAATATGTATGTGTCCCTACAGAGGAAACCATTGTAGAATTTTACTAAGTGTATACATATTTATGTTCTCGACTGTACTCTCACTAAGTGCAATGAAAAGGATTCATCGGGACACTTCTATCTTATACGATGAATAGGTGCTAGTAGAAGCTATTAAAGTAGGATTTGTTCATTGATATCCTTTATTTACAGGACTATCATTAAACCCTTATTCTATTTTGTTGATGAAAAATAACATTTTAATATTTCGCCTGAAGAAAAACAAGACAATTTTTATATATTAGCATCTGATATTGAATATAAAAATTACGTTTTTGAATATCACAAAAAAAGTGGAAGTTGGGCTTGGGTAAGTCTATAATGGGCCATGCGTGGCCCTCTTTTACTTCAGACAGGCCTGGTTGGCAAGGTCATATAACTAAAATAAAAAACAACTACCTATCTATGTTCAAGCCATAATCTCCATACCATACTGCATACATAAAAACATAACAGGAAGATAAGCATTGTGTGGTGTTCATTTCTATATGTATAAAGTAAGTAGGTAGGTAGGTAAGTACTTACTTGGGTTTTTTACACAAATTATAAAGTAATATCAGTTTTACTATTGAAGATAGTAATACTGTGGTAATATGTGCCTTTATTAGAGTTTAAAACCCAGATGGCCACGAGGGAAAAATGTTCCAGGATATTATTAAGAATTATGTAGGTACTCACAGTTTTACATTGTCGGTTTTCAGGAATGCCATTGTTCTCCAAAATTCAAAACGAAAAGTATTGAACCTAACTTTGTAGAATCCTAGTAGTATCTAGTTCTTAAGAGCCTAGCATATACTGTGCATATACTTAATAGATCTCGAGAGACTAATAATAACGTTCCTTCGAGTGCTAATGCTACAACCATTGAATGTGTAATAATTCAATGGCTACAACGAAATTCAACTAAAAAAAATGATACGTTATTTATGTTCTAAAAAGTACCTACCAGGAAAAACCGAAACTTACTAATAATGTTGCCAACTACTGTTTTTACATTTTGTACACAAAAGTATCTAGAGTGCCACAAGCCATAATGATTATGTACAAAAAAATAAGAAATATAATATTAACAAATTTTGAATCAAGACAAGACATGCAATAAATTTGGTACTTATATCCGAATCCTAGTAATATTATAAATGCGAATGATCGTGTGAGTGATACACACAAAAATATCCCAATTGTTGTGTGTGTGAATAAGCTAGTTATGAATATTTGACAAACTGTGAAAAACCTTTACATGTAAGTAAGCCTTCGATGTGTTTAATTTTGTATTGTGTTTCAGTTTATATTTGTAAATTCAAATTCAAAATTGTTTATTCAATATAGGCCCTAATAAGACACTTACGAACGTTACAATTGGCCAACGGTTCTATTCACTCAAACTGAGAAGACTCCAGCGAAATGTAATATCAATATTGGAAAACTAATAAATGATAAATTATGAATCAGTGGCGTAGCTTGCCAACGGGCCTTGTATCATTTGTTAGGGGGCCTTATACCTGACTGCGGCGAAACCAAATGGAGGGTAATTTTAAGGGGGCTAAAAAGGAAGCTTCGAATTCACAGCAGATCTTATGCAATTCATCAATTCCGAATCTTATAATTAACTGAAATATATATAATGAGTTAAGTAAGCTGTCATCTATGGGCGGGAGCACCTGGATACCAGCTTGGGCCTTTAGACTCGGTTCAGTGACGTGCCGTAAAATTGTTGACGATCTCGAGCTCACAAGCGATTTAGAGCCCCTCAGTCTGAGGAGAGACTTTGCCTCCTTATGTGTGTTCTACCGCTTGTACAACGGAGAGTGTTCTAAGGAATTGTTCGACTTGATGCCCACGGCTACCTTCTACCATCGCAACTCTCGCCATCGACGGGGAGTCCATCCTCACACATTGAAACCAGATTTGTTTCGAACTGTACGGGCTAAAAGGAGTTTTCTTCCGCGGACGCTCGGACTGTGGAATGAGCTCCCCGCCGTGGTTTTCCCAATGGAGATTCATCATGGCAGCATGGGATTCTTCAAAAAGGGCGTGAAGAGATTTCTTCAGGGTGGGCAACGCGCGAGTGATACCCCTGGTGTTGCAAGCGTCCATAGGCTACGGTAACCGCTTACCATCAGGCGGGCCGTATGCTTGTTTGCCAACTTAGTGGTATAAAAAAAAAAAAAAAAAAAAAAAAAAAAACTATTTTACCAAACAATACTTATTGGAATTAGGTACCTACGTAAGATCTGACGAGAATTCGAAAAAAAATATTCCATTAGCAATATTGCTTTAGCTTCCGTTTTAGATCCCCTTGTGTCGTAAATTAAATGTAATGGAAAGGCAAGGAGCATTAAAATCTGATGTAGAGGTGGGCGCCGCGTAGTTCGCGCCGACCGCCGCCGCCGTCGAGTATGCGAAATAGTTGCCAGTACGTACTACTTCCTTAAGGTTGGCTCTTGTGTTTCGTTCGAAATTAAAAGAGATATTAAAATTCTATCTCAGACGAAGAAAAAGTCACTATCAGCGTGTCTTCCAGTCCAGACAGACGATTTGTGAAGACTCTCGAAAACAGCTCATATACGTGGCTCAGAAAAAAGCTGTGCCAAGTAGTTCCTACCGGCGCGCCCCGCCCGCCGGCAAAGTAGTTGCCTGATGTAATTTATTTATAAATTTATTAATTAGGGAAATTTACAGCTTATTACAAAGAAAAATCGAATTTAATTGTGACATTTTGTGAAGCCAATTAAAGATTTCCACAGATTAAACAAAAAGAAACGGTTGCTGATAAAAACAGTACAAAATTGTTGCTCGTTTCATCTTATGCTAATAATATAATAAAATTGCAAGCTTACAATACAAATTTTATGCTAACTACACTAATAAAAAAGAAGTTTAATAAGTAAACAAAATAAAAACCCTTTACCTTACAAAATACTTCATAAATGCAAAAAAAAACCATTGATAATTAAATGCAAAAAATATAGAACAAACACACAACTGCCGTTACAAAAAGTGAGTGGTTTTTTTTTTCAAAAATGAGATTTAATTACAAAATGTGCATATGCAGGCTGTCTTTTTTTTAAATCATTTAGATGTTATTTAGATGTTCATAAATCTTCATTAAAAAAAGCGATAAAGGCTCAGAGGTAGTGACGTCCGACAGAATGAAAAATACGTCTACTGTTTGAGGTACAAAAAGCAGATTTGCAGAAGTTGAATAACACCAATAAATTGCCATATCTAGCTACGTCACAGCTAGTTGGCATCACTATGTCACAGACTATGTACCTACCTGACACTTCTGTTACAATCAGTGCCATAAACTAATATATAATACATAAACTAATCAGTGCTGCCAACTCAATATCATTAATTCGGGGATTCTTCGTTAAAGTGGATAAAAAAACATGACTCGATCTCGAATCTCGATCAATAAATAAAATAAAATTATTAAGAAACAAAAAACCCGACTGCGTAAAACAAAAGATAACTGAAAAGAGAAAAATAAGCTCTTTAATCTATAGAATTTTGAATATAACATGAATTTTTTAAGGTATTGCAGTCGGGGACAAACCAATAACCTGAGTACTTTATGTATATTTTTGTTATAAGTTTGTCCACGTATTTCACAGAAACTAACCGACTGCAAGAGAAGGGAAAGAAAGAAAGAAACAAACAAAAATGTTTTATTCTTGACAACACACAACATTGTACATTAATGAGAAGTTTTCTTGTAGGTATTTAATTTTCTTTTCTTTAAGTCTCAATAGATGGCGTTAATATGACTGAAACAAACTATCTTGCTGTCAGTTCTAAAAAAAAAAAATATGTAACTTCATGGGTGCGTTCAGTTACTACACATGTTACTGAACGCTACGATGATCGTCGGGCGATCACACGGCGTAGTTACTGAACGCAGCCCATAACTATTTGGCTTTATACTGGTAACAGACGTTCCAATGTCGGACTCCTATTTTTATTATTACATGCGTTAGCATCTCTACTAAGTCTGTGATTATTACGCAGGAGACACGGCCAAGGTACGTCCTGCCGTAGGAAAGTGTGTAGTGCGGCAGGACCCTCATAATTATTACTAATACCGGTTGGAAGCTTTCGACGTCCTGCCCAAAGACTACAGTATATACTTAGAGTCCTGCCGCGCTACACACGGCCCTGACCATCAGACGTCCGACAGTCGGATCGTCTGTAACTAGTATTATGTCACTATCATGTGTGTTTTGTTCAAAACTTTTGTGAAATTTAGCTTAGATTTGAATGATTTGAAAACTATTGAAAATGCGTGTTTGTGCAGTTGTGAATTGTACCAATAAGGGACGTCTTACATTTCCAACTGATGAACCACTAAGGTCACAGTGGATAAGAGCAACAAGGGTGGATGTCCAACGAATATCAAAACAATGATAGTAGTCTTGTGCGGAGCGGCGCGCCGCCCGAGCTAGTCACGTTACTATGCACTTGCATTATACCTAGTCGATTACTTATTCATAATAAGGAATAAAATATACTTATTGCACCAATTACACTATTATTTACACAATATACAAGTTGAAACCACACTTGGAATTAGAATATATTATAAGTAGATAGGTACTTATGTTATTTCTATGATTATAAGTAATTTGTGGTAATATTTTGAACTACATCATTTAAAAAATTATATAATTATATACATGAGTACAATCATAGTACAATGTATGTAACGTAAAAAGTAAAGGTAAAAAGAGCTACTTTTAAAAAACTAAGAAGTCGTGCAGGAGCATTTTCTCTGTGATTAGCAAAGTGAGCGAACGATTTGCCTTTCCCTAGTTCGAGACGGGAGCTGAGGAACTAAAAGAGCGACCTAGTTCGTCAAGGAGGAGCGAACTAAACGGAGCGCTCCCGGTCGTGAACTATTACACGATAGTTCACGACCGGGAGCGACTAAATGATAGAATCAAATAATCCAGCGTGACTTCCACAACAAAACAAACAAATGAAACAAACATCTACTCATACCAGTGTTGCCGCCTCTTATTACTAATTTCGGACGAAAAAAAACAGGCTGTTACCAAAAAGCAACGAAAATTAAGTTTTGCTCCTCTGAAATTTGGTTTCATTTAATCATGTTCATGGTTGCCATTAATATCAATCAACACTTAATAGAAGAAATCTGTATATATATTTTTTTCAATTGTCGATTTTGAATTAAAAAGGATGGACACCTTCCGTTGTTGTCCTATGTGGCAACACTAAAGTTATGTGACAGCATATTTTGATTTGACAATTCAATTTGGTGCTGACAGCGCCACCTAGTTATTTTGCAGCAACTCTTTAAATACCTACAAGAAAACTTCTCATTACATACAATATGAAATATGATATAAGGGTTATGTTTTTCACGCGTATCTATGTACTGTAAGGAAAAATTCAACAGATGTCACTGGCAACACCAAAAGGCTCGTCTGTCGAGCCTCCATATTGCATTGAGTTCCTGAGCACACAACTGTTAACTACCTTGTACTTGTATCTATTGAGTTTTATTAAATTTAGATAATTAAATTAATTTGTTTTCTCTGAGTTCTCATAGCTCAGAAGCGGGATTTCCAGATTGCAGCCCACGTGAGTTTTTGAACAGTTCTTTTGGAGATAACGTTTCCCATAATGGAACGTAATTGAAACAGTTAAAATAAAGACAAGAGTGACGGTAGTAATACTTTTTAAATGCAGTTACTTAAGCGTTACTTAGGTCATTGGAAAACAAATTCTTTCGAAGTAGGGTTGATATAGCTTCCGCGTCGTTGGGTTCTGTCACCACGTCGAATGCAGTGAACCGGCTTTTGAACCCCCTGCAAGTGAGCGCACCTATACGCCGCCCCTAACCGTGGCTGTAGTACATACTGGGGCCTCCTTGTCGCCGTTAGAAGCCCCACCTGTTTCGGTGCCTAACAGTGTACCGATGATGCGGACCGGGGATGGGTCAGCGGTGGTGCTTGCGGTGGCGCGTGGACCTGACGTGGCAGGTGTGCTCCCTATCGAGACCAAGTTCGCTCTTATGCCTTTGCAGGTGTTATCACCTGCAGCCCCTACTTTGGGATTGGTAGACAAAACTGTCGATTCCATTGAGTTCGACACATAAGGTAATTGCAACAACATAACTCATCCGTCGTGCTCGTTTTCGTTGAGATATGTTAGTCGTAGTGATCCAATAACCGAATTCATCGCTCTTAAGTCGACAGTAACAATGGAACAATGAATAAAATAACTTGAGGGTATTTCCAATATTTTGTGTGCGGTTGGGGCGAAAGATCACTCATTTTTAATTGTTCGACAAAATTGAATGATTGTACAAGATAGTAGTATGATCAACTAAGTGATTTTAATTGATTGAATTGTGTTACCCCGTTTGTTGCAAGCGTCTATATAGCTGCGGTAACCGTTTACCATCAGGTGGGCCGTATGCTTGTAGTATAAAAAAAAAAACAAAGTTTGGTTAGAATGGAAGCAACTATTAATGATTGTTTTTCCGTCAAACCGCGCAGCAGTAAACTTACTATGATGCGTGATCTTGTCAATGCTATACGTCACCCTGAACAGTACAGTTTTAATATGATAAATTAGGTATCGCTTGTGATATACCAGAATATCTGATTAGTGAGGCGATCATAGGTACGATTGGTATTGAGCTTAATGATGTAGGCAGGAGCCATTTCGACGGGTTCACGTGACTCGAACTATCTGCGTATATTTGTAAACGGCGATGCCATATTTCTACTAAATGAATAATAAAAAAAAAGAAAAAAACCTATTTAGTGTGCAACTTTTGTGGCAAACGCGGACATGACGAAAGCAATTATTTATGTATACTAAAAACAAAAGTGTAGCTATTGTGCCAAAACTGGCCATATCAAAGATAAATGTCTAAAACTTAAAAATCGAAGTGCTAAACCAGTAACGAGCAAAAATAACGATAAACAACAATGACATACTGTGCGCGTCATCACAGATTCTTCGGATAACTCAGAATATTACAAGACACAAAAAAAAACAGTTTATGGTTTTATCAATTTTAGTAGCTCTTCTTTAACAATAACAGAATTCGTAGCGAGACGATTGAATTTAGTAATCCATTCTTGCAAAAATACCATTATCGCGGGTTTTGGTGCGGCAAAATATTCCAAATTGGTGTGGCGTCTATGACGATTCGTTTCAATGAAGCTAGTTGTGAATCTAAGGCATTAATTGTGTCAGACTCTGCTCAAGATATCGATGTTAAAATAGGGCGACCCTATACAGAGTACTCTAATGTGCATGAGATAAAATACCTACATTATAAAAACAAAATGCGAATACTTTGGTCAGTTACCCGGTGTATGATGTGAAGTTGAGTGCATAAAGTTTGTTTTTGATAATGAATAAGTGTTAATAAAATAGTGTTGTCATGGGCTAGTTCTGTGTCTGGGCCTGTTAAACTACATGTTACAGAATATAGTACACTTAAAGCCGAGTGTGTGATTCCAAAATATAACACTGAAAATTATTGATGGAGTAGTAAATATTAGCAAAGAGGTAGTAAACTTGCCGCCACGACGTTATGTGGTGCAGGTGACTCTTTCGGATGGCAATAATAATTGATGATGATTTAGATCCTTGTGTTATTACTGAATTAGAATATATATAACGTGAATAATCTGATTAGGTACTTTTGGGTGATGAAAATAACATTGGTAAACGTTCTGTTAAAATGTAAGTTCATAAAACTGTGGCAGGTTTATTAAGTGAAGGGATCGTTGAGGAATTTATTTCCTCGTATGCTAGTACATTATTACTAGTACCTACCGAAAATACAGGTGAGGTACAGATAATCACGATGATGCTTTAAATCATTTTAAAGATATGCTATAGACCCTCAAAATACAAACTGGTAGCAATGCGTGATTTTTGTGTACCAGAAAACTTTAATGGCTTTGTTTAATCCGGACTTTGAAAACCAAATTCATACGTACTTTTCAAAAATTGGATTAAGATTCGATTAGGTGTGTTGCGTCTAAGTTGCTGGTCGGTAAACGACGTCCTCTGAACAGAAATATCTTGCTGAGTCTTCTCAGTTCAGGTGTATTACGAACCGGTGGTAGAATCAATAATTGTAGCGTTGTAATATGTCTTGTTGGGGCCAAAGTTGAATAAACGATTTTGAATTTGAATTTATCATAGTTTCGAACTGAAGAAGTTAGCCATTGTCATGAGTCTTACATTTTTTAAAGTCTACGTATCGCGTTTAAAATGTTTGCTTGTGACTGACTGTAACGCTGTACGTGTTCAAAGCTTGAAATGTGCCCTCGCATCGCTGGGTGGTGGTTTGAGTACAGGGTTTCGATTTTGATGTTGATGTTGAGTATCGAGACGGTAAATCTATGGCACACGTGGATGCGTTCAGTGATGTGGTGTGTTGAAAATACCTTATTGAGAGTATGTAGCAGGATGACGACTCATTGCGTACGATTTGGGCAAACTTGGAGCGTAAAATTTGGTAATACTAATGAGCTGGCTAAAGACTTCATATTTGAGAATGTCGTGTTATACCGAAAAGTTGTCCATAGTAAAAAGTTGCAACGCATGTCACATTGGCCCTTTGTCCAAAGTTTTCATGATGGCCATTTCTATTATACTAAGACTTATGATGCCATAAGGTCGAAGTATTGGTTAACAGAATACGACGTTTCATCAAAAATATGTGCGTGGTTGTATATCGTGCCAATATGCAAAAAAAAACAACAGGTTGCCGTGTAGGTTAATTACACCCAATAGATAAAGTAGCCGTAACTTTTCATACGGTTCATATTTGTTCATGATTGTTTGTTTTGTAAAAGTCCATCAGGCAAGATGAACATACTGGCAATAGTTGATGCCTTCACGAGATTTAATTAGCTAGAGGCGTGATGTTAGCTGTAAAGTTTTGCAAACCATTGTCCAATTATTTGTTAAAACGTTTGGGGTGCCACGTCGTATTATTAGCGATAGTGGTTAAGGCTTTTGATTTTAAGGACTTCAAAAATTATTATGTTCAATACAAAAATAAAACATGTAGCCTAAAGCTAACGGGCAAATAAAACAACATTCTCGACGCACTCGTAGCGTATGTTGGTGATGATTAAGGTGACTGGGAACAGTACTTACCCAGAGTTCAGTTAAGATTGAGCTCTAGTTTCACTAATAGTACGTTAGTAAGATTATTTATTCTGTGCTAATAGTACCGGTAAGACTCCACTTGAATTGCTATATGGGTTTCGTCCGAGCCTCGTAGGAGATATCGTTCTAGATCGCCTAATATAGGAGAAACCGCTGTCACGCGCTCGATAAAGTGATCACTGCAACTAGCAAAACAAAATTACAATAAAAAGAGACGTGTTGAAGCTTCTTTTAAGAAAGGAGATTTAATTCTTGCTGAAAGAAAAATATTCGCAAGGTTTTGCAAAGTGGAATACTTATGTCCCCGTTTTGGGTCATACTTAAAATAATAAATGTACGGTAACCTCATGTACGGTATGTGATTAAGAGCACACATATAGCCGAGGTCATATCTAAAATTATAAATGATTTATTAATATGTTAGGATTATTTATGTTTATTTGATATATGCTATGATATTTTATTTGTTATTTATTATCTATTATTTAATTCTTTATCTATTATTTTATATATTTATTTTCCTATAATTATTTAGTTTTATATTATATTATATTGACCTGATGTACAAGTTGAGCTCATTATAGATCATGATTTTAATAGCGCTAGCCTTAAGAGGCATTTTCCATATCGGAATATTAAATACCTTAAGTAATTTAAAATGTCTTAAGACACTTAAGCTTTAAGAGGCTGTCACATAGATGTATTCCTTAAGAGGAATAAGCCTTAGGAGGCAGATATATCGCGATGGTTCCAATGATGTATTTTGTTCATTTATGACATCATTAAAACATGTTACAGTACTGATTACATAATATCCCAACATTCAGAAGTTGGTCGCACTGACATTAAGAAGTCAGTAATGCTGACATTAAGAAGTCAGTAATGCTAACATTAAGAAGTTGGCATTATTCACACTAACATTAGGAAGTTAGTTTATCCCAACATTCAGAAGTTGGTCGCACTGACATTAAGAAGTCAGTAATGCTGGCATTAAGAAGTCAGTAATGCTGACATTAAGAAGTCAGTAATGCTGACATTAAGAAGTCAGTAATGCTGACATTAAGAAGTCAGTAATGCTGACATTAAGAAGTCAGTAATGCTGACATTAAGAAGTCAGTAATGCTGACATTAAGAAGTCAGTAATGCTGACATTAAGAAGTCAGTAATGCTAACATTAAGAAGTTGGCATCATTAACACTAACATTAGGAAGTTAGTTTATTCGATTTTAGGAAATTGTAACTTTTGTCACACGGGATTAAGAAGCTTATGTCATGATGCTGACTGAAGAGGATGGTTTCCACCAACATCGAGACGAAGAACTACATGGCTACGCGGGGCGCGCATCAATATCAGGAAGGCCGACTGTAAGGAAAAATTCAACAGATGTCACTGGCAACACCAAAAGGCTCGTCTGTCGAGCCTCCATATTGCATTGAGTTCCTGAGCCAGGCCCTAGACAGCTTTAGTTCCTACTATAACGTATGCGCTAGTGTCGCACTAGCGGCCATATTGTCGTCCACGCTGTCAGTCCGTGTCAAATCAAATAACTGTCAGTCAGTCGATAAAAGGTGCGTTCGAATTGGGGTATGGTAGCAAAAATAACAGTCCAAAATGCCAAAAACGATCACAACTGGCGTTCGATTTGGAAAGTTGTGGGCGAAATTGGCGTTTTGAACAGTTTTCGTTCACCGTTCGTTTTGCTTGGAAACAGTCAAAAACGACATCGTGAACTGCAAATTTTGACCCACCTCCGAGGCAGGGTCGTTTGTGATCATATTTTGACATCTTTGAATCTGACAGATTAGTTTCGGAAAATTCACACGGGAAGCGAAAATTCTAATTTTTATTATAAAATTTTATAGAAATACTAACAGGTAAGAGAATAATTTGTTAGATTAACTTTGTTTAATGATTAACTGAAGGAAAAAGGTAGGTTGAGACAAGTGACAAGCAGGCGATCAGCATGGAAATGTCATTTTTGTATCTAATCGTTCGATTTGGAAAATATCGTTTGTGGCAAAAGTTGCAAAATTGTTGAAATTTTCCAATTCGAACGCATAAACAAAAATGCCCATTTTGAAACTGTTAAAAACGACATCACTCCAATTCGAACGCACTCATATAACAATACTCTTTGCAGTCAGTCTTGTGTTGTTGTGAGATAAAGTATTGGATTATTTTGCTTTCTCCTCGGTTTATGCCTTGATTCGAGATCTGAATAGTCCACCTACTTCCTTACTACCAGTGACTGTGACTGTGATAAACTCTATACGCTACACGATGCCGAAAGTGTTGTGTTGTAGGTTGCGATTCCAACCAAGAGACGCATCGCCTTTTTAACTTTCCGAAGGACGATAAATTACGAGATTTGTGGTTGTCTTTCTTGGTTCCTGTTAACGTGAAGCTCAGTGGTATGACAAAGGCACAATTGTTGAATAGACATGTGTGCCAGAAGCACTTCGACAGACAACAATTTGACGGAGTGGCTAACCGTCTTGCGCATAGTTATCCCTGCTTATTTACGGAAAAGGAAATGTTACACGGTATTCCTCTGAGCTCGTTAGGTAAGTAAATTTCTATACATAGATCTATAGTTTCGTTGGTTATGGCCAGTGATGGATGTGAAGAACACAATGTCCTTGAACTAAACTTTACCAATATGCTACTAAGGCATTTTATAGCATTGTGATGTAGTATAGAGTGTAACCTACACTCCGGTGCTTTGATGGGTCATCATAGGACCAAAATCACTGTGTACTTTTATGTATATACCCTTTCCGTTACACACTGTATAGAATAGGATGGAGGGAACATAAATGTTAAACATATTACACATACATGTAACAGATTAAGTGCAACTTACTACATCCAACTGGTAGTTCCAGATATTAGCATGTTTATTATATTAGTATAGACTATAGATAGATAGATAACAACATTAAAACTTGGGAAAAACAGACATAGTAATGTCTGCCCTGGGTGGGAATTATAACCACAACCTGTGGTGTATCAGGCAGATATCTTACCAACCAAACCAACTGGCCCGTCAATTGTAATTTATTATAAATCCTTTTTTTTTCAGCAGAATGCAAGAATGATCACAATTATTCTTTAAAATATGATGTGGAAATGTCTATTGAAGTGTCTACTAGTACTGGTAAGTTAAAAAATGTAAATGTTTTTTAATGTTAAGAATTTTAAATGTCTAAAAGTAGTGTGGGTGGGTACTATGAGAACATAGAATATACAGGATGTTTTGGTTGGGTATGTTAGGCCGAAAACTGTGGATTGTGTATATTATTATCAATAATCCAACAAAATAAGGAGACGTGGTGTCTCCTTATTTTGAAGTTATGGCGTATTTTTATCTTTGTAAAATATACTCATAGATAATTACCCAGACTCGGGGGAAACAAAAATGTTCATGCATACTAATGTCTGCCCTGTGTGGGAATTATAAACACAACCTGTGGTGTATCAGGCAGGTATCTTACCAACCACACCTACCAGCCCGTCAATTTAAATTAATTATAAATTCCTTATTTTCAGCAGATGACCACAAGAATGATCACAATTATGCTTTAAAATATGGTGTGGAAAGGTCTATTGAAGCAACCACAAGTACTGGTAAGTTAAAGCCAAAGAATTTTAAATGTCCAGAAGGAGTTTTGCTTCTATGGTAACATAGAATATATATAGTGATTTTGGTTGGGTATGTTAGGCTGAAAACTGTGGATAGTATACATTACCTATAAGTACATGTAATAAAATCGTACAAGCCAAGCCAAATCTTAACATTAAAATATATTTTTCCAAAGTATGTGGCATATCCCAAAAGTTTTAAAAAATATACCAACTGCAGCTGCATAAATTCTTTTGTTTAACTCAACTGTTGGCATCTACTTATGACCGATTCTAAGAAATGCATTCCTTTGTATGTTTTGATTGCCTAGATGACACTATAGCAGCTAAAACACTAGTGCTCTCAAAATAGTTGAGTAGTTTCTTACTAACATACTCTATTCTATGTTTTAGGACACATGTGTGCCACGACGTCTGGCTCACAATTAATAGAACCTATGGAAATTGTCCCAAGCCACCCCAAATCAACAGTGGAAGCAGAATCAACAGGTATAAACAGGTGTAAGGTTCCGCGGACGCTCAGACTGTGGAATGAGCTCCCCGCCGTGGTTTTCCCAATGGAGTACAGCATGGGGTTCTTCAAGGGGGGTGTGAAGAGATTTCTGCAGGGTCGGCGACGCGCGCGTGATACCCCTGGTGTTGCAAGCGTCCATAGGCTACGGTAACCGCTTACCATCAGGCGGGCCGTATGCTTGTTTGCCACCTGAGTGGTATAAAAAAAAAAAAAAAAAAAAAAAAAAAAATGTTTTATGTAAAGAAAATGACATATTTTTAGTTCGGAAAAAATATATAGACAGTTGACAATATTTCCTAAGTTCCTTCCTAATTTAAATAATTTAGCTCAATAGAAAAAATAGTGTACTTCATCTATACTATTCTATACATATAATCAATCGTAAATCGTATAAGAACTGCAGTGTCTGCAGCTGCGTACATTCTTTTGTTTACTCGATTGTCGGCATTTTACTTATGACCAATTCTAAGAAATGCGTTCCCTTTGTATGTTTTATGTTTTAATTGCCTTAGATGATACTAGCAGTCGAGGTAAACAGTTTTTTTTTGTAAATTAATTAATATTTTGCCATGTCATTGTTAACATATATATAAAATAATGTTTTTATTTTTTGCTTTCTATTTATTGGTACCTCCAAATAAGCCTATAAAGTACTATGTCTCTTAGGTATCGGTAAATAGAGTTCACACTGTATTTAATTATTACTTGAATTACTTAATTACTCTCATAATCTTTGAATGGTTTCTTAACATAATCTATTGTTTTCAGGACACATATTTGCCACTGCATCAGGCTCACAATTAACACAATTGACATATCCATCAAAGAAATTTTTTATGTTGTATAGGGATATCTCGGGCCTTATACATGATTATTTAAATAAACAAGCCTATAAAAAATGTATAAAAAAACATATAATAGCTGAAATTTTAAAAAACCATGATTTAAATTGGTTGGGATGTATAAATCATAGGGAAATGATAAAAGATTTTTTTGTAAATTTGATTTTACGCATTCAAATTCATAATTGGTGCAATATAATAAATAGAATTTTAAAAGGAGGGGTGCAAGAAAAACTTGTAAAGAAAATGCATGCACCCCAACAAATGGCCTTCGAAAAATTTAAAGTCCATAGGTTAAGAGGAACGAAAAATAAAAAAAAAAAATTAAAAAGTGGTTTTATTTCTAACAAAGTTCATTGAATACGAAGTACGTGAATTCAATTAACTTTGTAAATAAATATAATTTTACTTCAGAAAATAAAAATGCAATTGTAGTACAATAACAGGCTCGCCATATCGATGACAGGCACATCACTATGTAATCGATATCGATAATTCAATATTAGGTTAGGTCCCATCACTTTCTGCGACACTAGCGCTTATGCGCTTTGCGAATGGACTGGAACTAACCCTCCAACAACGTAACTGTCCTATCTGTCTCCGACTAATATATAGTTATCTGGGTCCTGAGCACACAACTGTTAACTACCTTGTACTTGTATCTATTGAGTTTTATTAAATTTAGATAATTAAATTAATTTGTTTTCTCTGAGTTCTCATAGTACAGTAGTACCCAACTAATATGGCTTACCGATGTACCTGCGCAGAAGACACATTTTCAAAGCGCGGCAAATGCTATTGGTCGGCAGCTGCCGCCATGTGTGGGCGTGACTTGTGAGTGAGACGGAAATAACAGCTGCACTGTATTATGAATCTTATAGTAGTGATATATGGTTGATTGTAAGTTTTAAGCATTCTTTCGTTAATCTTCGGGCCATACTTTCTTTTCTGTGCGTACGAAAATTCACGACGCGCCTTATCAGTTGGGTACTACTGTATGTTTGTAATATTCTTTTCAACACACTCGCTCGTAAAGTGACATTTATTGCACCGTCTTTAGTACCTATCCTAATGCAGCTTATTACGCACTAGTGCTTTTTACTTTACATTACCGCACAGTTTTATGATAGGTATAATCTCGACTATGATAAGTTTGTAGCTCACTGCAAGTTATATGTGTGTAGACCAAGCATTCTTAATTTAAACGGGTAAAATCATGGTAAAATAGTTTGAAAACTCACCGCTGTCAAAAAAAAAATGCTTGCGCGCCATATTAGTTAACGTTCTCATTATTTGGTTGATTATTATCAAAAAATCTACTACTTAAAAAAATACAAGTCTGTTTTTTTCCTCGCAAGTGTATTGAAAAACGTCGTATGACACGCGTGTGCATTGATTATTACACTCTCGGCTCACTTAAGTATCGCGTTCGCCTCGGGCTTACGCGCTTCATACCGCCTCGAGTGTTACATACTTAAACAACTTTGCACACATGTATCATAATTTACTATTAGGTATTACTTCATATCACCTAAATGGCTGGACGAATTTCTACAAAATAGGTTAGGTTTAGGGATGGGCAGGGAAAGAAAAATATTGGGAAGAAAAGAAAAATACGGGAAAATACGGAAAAGAATGGAAAAATACGGGAAAATTCCCAAACGGCGGGAAAATACTCAAATGGCTTTATGTTCCTCAAAAAAACTATTTGTTGATGCTTTTGATTGTTATTTTAATCATACTCGCTGTTGTATGTACCTACATCACCTACGCGGACCATGGAGGAAGTTATCACACTTTTTTTTATACTACCTAGGTAGCAAACAAGCATACGGCCCGCCTGTTGTTAAGCGGTTACCGTATCCTATGGACGCTTGCAACACCTCCCTCGGGACCCGGGACGGGCTATGTAAGCGTCGTACATGTGCACACGTGCTCTTTCTGCACGAGAGCCCACCCCCTTTACAGTGCAGATGGCGACCATTGTGGCGTTTTTGGGTGCAAGCCTGGCATAACCTGGCCGCTCACCCCGAGGTGGTCAGGGATCCTATGGGGATATTCCCATGAAAAAAGGGTTACGTGTGGATTCTCCCAACGCCCTGCGCGCTTCGATTATAAAAACGGTTACAGTGTTCATTTTATAGAACCATTTCGAGAATACGTTAGCCTTGTGACCTTGCCTTGCCTTCACCAACTCCTCGTAGCCGATAAGTCTATCATCGGTACATGGCGGATCCATCCGAAATTAAAGAATTTTGGTTGATAAAGTCATATTCCAGGAGAGCAAGCTGGTCGTTGATCTCCAAGAACATATCCTTGAAACTTGTCAGAGAGAAAGGACTTTGCATGTACTAGAACCGCATGTGGCCTTCCACCAAGATTTTAACCACCGGGTTTTGATACTGAAGACCACATGAAGTTGCATCCCCAAAGTTGTTCACTTCGACCTGTAATTCAAACTCAAATTATATTTACGTCTTTGAGCTCAGTCCACTTCTCCAATAAATTCCATCGCTATAAACTCTTCTTCGCTGGTACTAGCATCCTGCGCTGTGGTTTCACACGTGATCTATCGTGACACGAATCGACTGAGTGATCTAGTGGCAATAAATAAGGGAAGCGCTCGCGTATTCGTAACGAAAGCTAAGTCATAAACGGTTTTCCCTGCGTGGTCAGTCCGCGAAGAACCGAACCACTCACTATGGTTACTAGTACTATTAAATATTCTGTGCTATGGTGGGCTATAAAGTCTCCGATGACAATCACCTCGGTTATGGGGTACCGTGGGTACAGTGTCGGTCTCTTCTTGGACGCGTTCAAAGAAGCAAGACTTTCTTTTTTTGTGTATTGGCCTGTGTTTGACCACAATCTCACAATGGTAAGTGATGATGTGGGCGAAGGTGGTAAGCACACAACGCCTGGAAGGACCTGGCTCTCAAGTGCAGCTGTCGGAACACACCGATAGGTGCTTGGCGACAGATTTTCAACTTGAGGGTGGTAGCCAGCCAGATGGGTATTTCAAAGTACCCTACCACCGTGCTATGGTTTTCCTTCACCGAAAGCTCAAGCTAATTGTAGGATTCGAACCTGGGACCTTCGTCTCGGTATCCGACTTCACTACCACTGAGCTATCATCGCCTTCAATCCACCGTCATCGCGAGATCGCGAGTTGTTTCAGTGTCGCCGCGATGAGACTTGTAGAGGCACACCATTCCACCCGTGTATCACATGCGTAATCCACGCGCAACCAGAGAGTAGACAGGTCTCTGTCTTCTAGGTTATTCAGACGTCGACAACAGCAGATGCCCTCTCGGATAAACATGAAGGAAACCTTTTTTTCTTGTTTTTTTCCCCGGGAGTGCCTGTCTGTTTTTACTCTAGTATCCTCCCCTGGCAGGACAGACACTCGTCGGGTTTGGAGGACTGCCACTTGGGGCGGAGGTTATAGGGAATTCCCAGGATCGGGTCCCCTACTAGCCGGCGGCCGGCCAGCAAACAGCAGTTTCACCGGGTCTCCCTGACCCCCTTGTCAACCAGATACCAGATGATATCAGAGATCGCCCAAATCGCATCGTAGGACCCCACTGTAGCGACACATATTGTGTTTATAATTGCTGACGCTGCCTTTTGCAGTCGTCACGTCGCTCCCCTCCGGGCGGACTCCCGCCAGTCGTTTCCCATAGGGCATAGCGTAGGGGCGTACTTCATTCGCCATATATATTTTATAAAGTGTAAATTGTGTAATGTGAAATAAACAATTGATTTTAATATTGGTTTTAATCAATAGCCTTCTGAACAATATTACTACGTTAAACCACCATCATACATGCCGCACACTTCAAATCTAGGGGGGCTGGCTCTCGTGAACCCTGTCGAAACAAAGCGAACTGTTTCCCGACAGATTCGCTCACAAAGGTGATCGCTAGCCAGTCGGACGAGTACGTACTACCACCAAACTGGGCGGCATGGGAATTGTGTGGGGCTGCCGCATGTCCACCACAACCCTTACACCCCAAAACGTCGCTTTTTAGGGTTCCGTAGCAAAATGGCAAAAAACGGAACCCTTATAGATTCGTCATGTCTGTCTGTCTGTCCGTGTATGTCACAGCCATTTATTTCCGAAACTATAAGAACTATAATGTTGAAACTTGGTAAGTAGATGTATTCTGTGAACCGCATTAAGATTTTTACACAAAAATAGAAAAAAAACAATAAATTTTGGGGGTTCCCCATACTTAGAACTGAAACTCAAATTTTTTTTTTTCATCAAACCTATAAGTGTGGGGTGTCTATGGATAGGTCTTCAAAAATGATATTGAGGTTTCTAATATCATTTTTTTCTAAACTGAATAGTTTGCGCGAGAGACACTTCCAAAGTGGTAAAATGTGTGTCCCCCCCCTGTAACTTCTAAAATAAGAGAATGATAAATCTATAAAAAATATATGATGTACATTACGGTGCAAACTTCCACTGAAAATTGGTTTGAACGAGATCTAGTAAGTAGTTTTTTTTAAAAGGTCATAAATTGAAATTAATATCAAATACTCAGGTCTATACTACCATTTACTTATATACCTACAGGTTTGTACGGAACCCTCGGTGCGCGAGTCTGACTCGCACTTGGCCGGTTTTTTTAAAAACAACGCGCTACTCCGTCACATTTTTTTTTATTGTTTTTTTATTGTATGATATGAGTATGACCCTAATAGAAATCATGTTAAATGTTATTCAAACGATTTGGTAAAGGTATTTCTCGCTATATACGCAAAATCTACTAAATATGACCATTTGAGTATTTTCCCATCCAATGGGAAAATTCCCGGGTTCTTTCCCACTAAATTGGAAATTTACTCGAAGTTGGGTTTATTCTGTTGGGGTAGGTTGTACGTACTGGAATAAATCTACTTACAGTTTATCCGACATATTTTATATTAATAATTAAATTCACAATTATACCATATTTTCTCACTTGACAGACTTGACACACATTACTTCTTTTTTCTTCTATTTTAAAATAAGTAATCCCATAGACTGGGACATAGGTACTATCGAGGTTGTATTCCGACACTCCTCCTCGATTTTTATGTGAAAATCATTGTAACATATAAATCGTTAAATAAAATCAAATACAACATTCACTCCTCCTAGATAAATACTCACACATCTGTGTGTATTATAGCAATACTTTGCATTCTTCTCTAAACATCTTATGTCTTGCAGTCGCTAATGATTTTGTTAACATATCGGCCAAATTGTTCTCAGTTTGTATGTAAGATATTATCATCTTCTTTGTACATATTAAATCTTTTATATGGTGATATCTTATATCGATATGTTTAGATCGTTTACTGTTCTCATAATCCTTTGAAATAAAAATAGCTCCTTTGTTATCGACATACAGCGTAGGCGTAAGACTTATTCCAAAATCTTTTAATAATCCATTTATATTTATTGCTTCGCATGATGCTAATGATGCTGCTATGTATTCCGCCTCTGCAGTTGACAATGCAACACAGTTTTGTTTTCTAGAGAACCATGCTACAACATTATCATTGTATTTAACTATGCATCCGCTTATACTCTTTCTATCTCTTTTATTATTCGCCCAATCAGCGTCGGAATAGATTTTTAAATTTATTTCATCACTCTTTTTATATTGGAGACCATAATTTTTGGTAGCATTTAGATAACGTAATATGCGTTTACCATGTTTCCAACATTCTTCATTTGGTTTATCCAAAAATTGGCTAAGATAAGATACAGCATAGCTTATATCTGGTCTTGAGACTGTACTCACAAACATTAAACTTCCTATTAGTTCTCTATATGGAACTTCTATAATTTTTTCAGTTATGTTAATGTTTAAACCTTTCTCCATCGGTGTATCTTTTTCCTTGCATTCAGTCATATTAAATTTTGTTAACATTTTCTCTATTTGTTTCGTTTGTGTTATTCTTAATATTCCATTTTTCCTTTGTATCTCCATTCCAAGAAAATTCTTTATCTCTCCTAAATTTTTAGTATCAAATTCTTTCTGTAATAATTTCATTATTCTGTCAGTTTCCTCTTTCTTTCCCATTATCAAAATATCATCAACGAAAATCAACATCCAAATATTTTTATTAAAATATAAGCAAAAATCATTTTTCGATCTTTGTAATCCACATTTTACTAAAAATTCATTTAACCTTTCATTCCAGCATCTAGGACTTTGTTTTAATCCATATAAACTTCTATTCAATTTCAGTACTTTCTTTTTATTTTCTTTAAGTCCTTGGGGAACTTTGATATAAACGTCATCTTTTAAATAACCATTTAAAAATGCTGTCGGTACATCCATCTGATAAATTTTAAAATCTTGTTGTACCGCTTGTGCTAGAAAAGTTCTTACTGTGCTCATTCTAGCTACAGGTGAATAATTTGTATTAAAATAGTCTACATTTTCTACTTGAAAACCTCTAGCAACTAGTCGTGCCAAGAACCAAAATTTTCTTTAGAACCAAAAACTCGCAGTTTTGACAAATCATTACATCCATACCAGATTGAAGCTGGTGTTTTACCGTACAATGCTTTAGTAGGACTACGGTTAAGCTCATACGCTGATGCGCAAACCATTTCGCTCCACAATTCTTTGGGTAATTTTGTTTCTGCAAACTTTACTCTAACTTTGTCTAATAATGTTCTGTTCATCCTTTCAGATGTGCCATTTTGTTGTGGCGTATATGGACTTGTATATTCTAATATTATGCCTTTTTGTTGACATGATTCTTTAAATCTTTTGGAAGTAAATTCTCCACCATTGTCCAATCTTATTTTCTTTGTTTTTGTTCCAAATTGTGCTTTAATAAGCTGTATATGTTTAATAATATTATATTCTGCTTCATTCTTATGTTTCAATAGATATATTATTACGAAATGTGAATAATCATCAATCATCACTTGAAAATAACATTCGCCATTTATTGACGTTGGATTAATAGGTCCACACAAATCTGAGTGCAGAAGATCTCCTATCTCTTTACTTTCTCTTTTATTAGATATAAAGGGTCTTCGTGTACTTTTCCCTTCTATACAACTTTCACATCTTTTTTCTGAAGTTGGTAATCTCAGTATTTTTAAACCTGTTCTATTTAAATGACCTAGCCTTTTGTGCCATAAATCATTATCTTTATCATTTGTAATATTTGCAAGCTCTTCCTTTTGTACTTTTAAGTCAATTTCTAAAATGTATAAATTTTGATGTTTCTTGCCATAAAAATAGGTTTTTCCTCTTCTTATGCTTACTGAATCATTTTTGAAAAGAACTGTATAACCTTTATCTGTAATTCTTTCAACAGATAGTAAATTATGTGTTATATTTTCTACAATTAGTGCTTCAAAATCAATTTTCATTTTATTACAATATCCAGTAATTGTTCCTTTTTTATTTGCTATCAAACCTTTTCCGTCTGCAATGGTAATAATTATAGGTTTTTCTAAATTTTGTATTTTAGTCATATATTTTTCTAAATTTTCTGTTACCATATGGTTCGTAGCACCGCTGTCTAATATAAAATTACTTTCATTGTTGTCTGATGCAGTTAAAGCAATATAACTATTTAAGTTTTCTTTTTTACCTCGTCTGTAGTAACCTCTATTTCTACCACCTCTTCCTCTAAAAGGTCGCCTATATCTTGTATAGTTACTACTAGTGTTATAATTTAATCCAGAACCTGATGCTTTAAATATATTTTGTTGAGAGAGAGAATTATCAACGTTCTTATTTTTAATTTTTATTTCTTCGTCGAGTAATCTTGATTTTACGAACTCTA
Source organism: Achlya flavicornis (assembly GCA_947623365.1). Taxonomy (NCBI): domain Eukaryota; kingdom Metazoa; phylum Arthropoda; class Insecta; order Lepidoptera; family Drepanidae; genus Achlya; species Achlya flavicornis. Next base: position 3,058,154 of record OX392484.1, read on the forward strand.
ATGTTATATCCGTGTTAATAGTTTCAATAGCTGTAATAACGTGTTCGTAGTCTTCATTTAATGTTAATAATAAATGACAGATCTTGTCAGAATCATCAAATTTCTTATCGATGTTTTCTAATTCGAAAATAATCTTTTCAAATTTTTGGAAATGATCTTCTAATGTTTCATGTCGCTGTAATTTCAAACTTAATAATCTCTTTTTTAAAGTAATTTTTGTGAAAACACTTTTCCGTTGAAACACGCTATCTAGTTTTATAAACATTTCTTTTGCATTTGAGCATTCTTGTATGATAGATAGATGCTTGTCCGATAAACATTGTATAATTAAAGCTTTAGCCTTAGAATTATCAGCAATAAATTTTTCATTTTTATTAATTTCTATTTCGTCATATTCTAAAATTTGTATTACCTGTTTAGCTTCTAACAGTGATTTTACTCTAAATTTCCAGTTTGAATAATTTTCGCCTTTCAATATTGGCAAACAATTGACATTCGTATTAATCGTATTCATCATAATTCTTTAATGAATATTTTTTGTACTAACTTACTCCATTCGAGTATAATCGCCCATAACCTTATGTTGGGGTAGGTTGTACGTACTGGAATAAATCTACTTACAGTTTATCCGACATATTTTATATTAATAATTAAATTCACAATTATACCATATTTTCTCACTTGACAGACTTGACACACATTACTTCTTTTTTCTTCTATTTTAAAATAAGTAATCCCATAGACTGGGACATAGGTACTATCGAGGTTGTATTCCGACATATTCCCGGGAAGAAACCCAACCCTAGTTAGGTTAGGTTACTTTCTCAAAATTGCGCGCGATGCTCACACACACATTCTCCGACTAACATATAGTTATCTGGGACACACATGGCCGCCATTACGGACTTCGGACACTTCGGTTGTAAAATTATCGTTTTATGCAAAGAATTTAAAACGTCCAGAAGGATAGTCGCCTCTATGGCAACATGAAATAAACAAGCCAGAATTGACAGTATTTGACAGCCGTGCGCAGTACGAAACGATTTTGCTTGCAAGCTGTCTCTGTTCGCCGCGTAGTATCTGAAATCCTGCAAAAATATCCTCGCTCGATCCTGCCAACCGTCGGACTCCTACTTACCTACCTATGTTGATACCGACCAATCCGAGGGCGGGCGAAGCGGTCGGCTCGCCCTCGGATTCTTCTTCTTATTTTTACCCGACTGACCCGGAAGGAGGGTTATGTTTTTCGAGTGTATGTATGTATGTATGTATGTATGTATGTCTATTTCTTTGGCACGCTCTGCAGCCTAAACGGCTTGACGGATTTAAGCATATGAGGTGTCGTTAGATTCGTCTGAACTGTGGGAGTGTCATAGGGTATATTATTTTTATATGGCGTCTACGGATAAGAAAATAGGGGGGGTATTAAAAACATTTTTTTTGTTATTATAACAATATGGGTATCAAATTAAAGCTTGTGAAGAGCCCATTCCATATATGTATATATTGTTATACTTTTGTGCTACCATTTTGTCGTAAACTGCAAAAAATGTTTAATGCAAGGACAGTAGTTATAGTAGGTACCTACCTACCTACTATGAGCGGTTGCCGTACGTAATTCACAGAGTTGCGATGGTTGTTAGCGTTACTTTACCGTACCGCTCATTTACTTACTAATACTTACAACTCATTCTGTATTTAACTAAAAAGTCTGAAATAAATAAAATTATTAAAAGAAACAAAAAAAAACCCGACTGCGTAAATCAAAAATTAACTGAAAAGAGAAAAACAAGCTCTTTAATCTATATAATTTTGAATATAACTTGAATGCTATAAGGTATTGCAGTCGGGACAAACCAATAACCTAAGTGCGTATCTTTTTTTTGTAATATTTGTTTATCCCCGACTGCAATACCTTATAGCATTCAAGTTATATTCAAAATTATATAGATTAAAGAGCTTGTTTTTCTCTTTTCAGTTAATTTTTGATTTACGCAGTCGGGTTTTTTTTTGTTTCTTTTAATAATTTTATTTATTAATTTTGGCAACCAAGCCCAAATTAGGGCTCATTTCTGCCAGTGTCGAGTTATATTATAGTATCCAGTCACAAAATCACTTCACATTATAGCTATTATAGTCCTCAGTCAGTCACCGTCCATAAAAGAATAAAAGTCAAAGAGAATATAACGCTACGCTAAGAAAAGTCATGTTTTACTACAATGGATGGTGGTCATTGTACTAAAACTCTTCACGGACATTTTGAGACAACTTGAAAAGTAAAGATACACATTGGATACACATAATTCATTTCATTTCACTTCACTGGTGCACATGGATGATCTTTATTGGGTAAAATACCACCAGTAATACACAATAAAACTCAAAATACACAAATTTATGAAAATAAAAATGAAAATGCTACGTCACTCTGCAAGTTCCCGCCAATAAGACCCGCCCTCGCCGTGTGTACAAGCTCAGCTTCATCTCAGCCACAAACTCAGCTTAGTTTAGGACGAGATAGCCGTTTGTGAAAAATGTCCCAGGATATTTATTATTTTTATTCCACCTCATTTGCGCGCCAACTATACTACTTAATGGGGAACACGCGTATTTTTCATTGCCATTGGTCAAGTTTTAGACAGCTTTATGAGACTTTACCATGTTTATGTTAGGTCAAAGATAAGAGTTTGTATTTTTGTATTTTTAAAATTGAACAATCTCTGAATATATTTATAGGACTATATCGCGGTTGTTTTTTTGGCCATTGCTTGAGCCAAACTGTTCTACGTGTTCTTTCTTCTAAACATATAAAACCGTCAAATATTACGGCTAGATTTTGTTTTAAATGAGACATTGCCGACACAGCTGATGCCTGTGATCGCATGATCGTATCGTAACTGATGCCCGAGGACGAAATCATGATCCCGAGACGTGCCGTGTCCGTGTGTGGAGAAATCACGGATCAGAGAGACGTGCCCATCGGACACATCCGGGCGTGTATGGCTAGCTAAAAGCCAAGCAAAGGGCAAAGGGCTACTTATAAAGTAGTGTGTGTAGTGTAAATATCTTAAATTCATAAAAAGTCTTCGCATTTTAACTATTTGGTCAACATGCGGGCAATAAGCACTTATAACCAGCAATGCCCACTTACTAAAGACAAAAGATACTTTAATTACAAGTAGGTACTTTCAACTGCTGACAATCGGTTCAGGAAACATTGTCTTTAAATTTTACGTGAGATGACATTTTTTTCGTAAGATATGCCACTATGTATTGACAACAGAAAAAAATCCCCACTTTATTTCGACCGCGCACCTAAAATAGGTAACCCCGCCATACAGAAACAAACAATTGCAATCACATTAACTGTTTATTTACCTACTAAAATAATACTCATAGAAAATAAATTTAACATTATAAGGTAGTAGTATTATTACCAACTAACTTAGTCCGTAGTTAGTAGGCCACCGTGCATGGGTGAAATGCAATATGAATATAAGTATAGTCATAGGAAAATACAACTCCTACTACTAGGTACTACCAGTAAAAGCTTAAACCGGTACGCATAATAATTTTGCGTCCCGATTTAAGGCAATAATTTATTATTGCCTTACACTAATGCATATAGTACCTAGGTCCTTATAACATTTTGCGATGCCCTATGAAAATATTTGCATTTTGCATACCAAAAAGTAGTATTTTACAGCGTTCTTGGCACATTCAAACAGGGTGCAACTTTATTACCTAGGTACTTAAAAATATTATATACAGGTTTATTGGTAAAATACTAACCCTGTAAGTTATCGAAAATTATCGTGCTTAATACATTGAGCTATTACTACTACGTATAGAGAAGACGCCACACATCACAACTAAAGTTAGCAAGATCTAATAGGTCCGTGTTGACAGCACATATACTAAGACATATACATCAATGTGTCTAAAAGAGATAAACATAGATGCAACAAGAAGAGACACCCTCTTTTCAAAACGGGCCTCATACATCTCGACAATTATATGTTCCGTTCAAGTAAAGCCATCCGGCCACACTTGTTGTTGAAGAACGATGAACGAAACGCGTAGGCGCCGTGAAAATCACGTGGTTTGCGAGAAAAATACTCCTAAAAGCGCTCTGATAGCGCTACGTGTTTCTTCTGTCTGCTTATACGACTAATTATTGTTTCAGGGCTAACGAGATCTTAAGTTGACTCTAAAATTTGGACTGTTTTACAAAAAACTTAAACCGACTTCAAAGTACACTAAGAAGTAATCAAATCCTGATCTGATAACAATGGTACCAAACGGGAAATGTACCCTTCCAGACAAAAAAAGAATTTTCCAAATCGGTTAATAAATGACGGAGATATGAGGAAACAAACATAAAAAAAAAAAAAAAACAACAGCCGAATTGAGAACCTCCTCCGTTTTTTTGAAGTCGGTTAAAAATGGGACATAACCTTTGCTTATGATAGCTTCTCTATACGTAGTAACAATAGCTCTATGGCTTAATATAACATTACATAACTGCTACACCTTAATGACCTGGTAGCTAGCGATGAACCCGACTGGATTACTAAACAAGAACCTTAAATAAAATTGAGCAGATCATGTTTTTGAGACCATTTATCGAAGTACAACAGGCCATAGGCTTATAAAATGTCAATATAATATGGTGGTCATTCGCTACGCAAAAAGTGATCTCGCATTTCATTCACTTTGACCGCACCACTTTGAACACATTCCAGTATAGCCAACAATAATCTGGTCACCTTATGTTTCGCGGCGAACTCTAACAATTCACAAGCGTTCTGTGCCGTCAAGCTGTTCACTAATTTGTCCACGCACTTCTGTTCCAAGTCGGGCATCATATAATAAGAGGCCAACAGCAGAAGTTGTTCCAGTCCCATATCGGGCAGTGTGTGTAAGTACACGTAGTTTTTAAGTTGCTGTAATGTAGCTTTGGATGTTCCTGGCACGTCCACGTGTCCTTCGGTGGTCTCCCGCCACGTGCCGCCCAGCATTCTCCTCAGGACTGGGCTCGAAGCGGCGAGAACGGCTCTGTGAATGTGTACGGAGCCGTCTTCTCCTCGCAGCTCGAAGTCAGTGAGCTCCATGTCCTCGTGGAGGGAGGCGAACGAGCTCACGCTCGGGACGATTTCCATATGAACGGTAACATCGAAGGTATACTGCTGCTTCTTGTTCTCGAACACGAGGTGCCACGTGCCGTCGTCACTCGTCAAACTCTTGTTGCGTATACTAAATTCTTCGCTAGAAAATTTGATCGTGTAAGTCAAATCGTCATCTGGACGCAGTTTGACGAATCTTACGAAAATAAGATTGTTGTATACGTTCGTGTGGCCGTTGTTCACTTGGGCGGCGATAACTTTGACTTGGAATACCGCCGAGCCGCTGATTATGTACTCTGGGCTGGTTTTGGCGACAAACGGTGTGTTGTAGTTGGTAACACCCAAGTTTACTTGAAGCGTGTTTCCCCGTTGTACTAAATTCTTAGCTTCCATCCTGAAATGAACAAAAAAATACACATTAAATGTTTCGATTTATAGGTAAGGTTTTTCATTCTGAAGGTAATTAAAAGTAGGTATAATATGTGGTTCATTTATTTATTTACTTGTTAAATATAGATTCAGTCTACTTTGTAGTTTTGCCGCCCGCAAAACTACAAAGGGGCACGCAATTGTTGTCAGTGCGATTATAATGTAAATATTATGTAATGAATCTAAGCTTGTTTTGAAAAGACTAATTGCTGAGATTATTGCCGGCTCTTCTCAGCAAATGCAACCTTCCGAACCGGTATTAGAGTATTAGAGTCAGACTTAAAGTGCCTGCGAAGGTCTATTTGAATAAATGATTTTAAATTTTTGAAATTTTGGTAAGTCAAAAAAACGGAGCCCTATTATTTTTATAAAACCATTGCTGTATATAATAATATTATCACTAACTACAACATATTATAAAAAAAGTCCTCCACCGCGACTGTCTGACTGTTCGCGATAAACTCAAAAACTACTGCACCGATTTTTTGTCAAGTTTTTTTAGAGGTATAGAATTTTTCAAGGAGCGCGGTTGCGTGAATCGCTCGACAACACACGACATTGCACCCGTGCGAAGCCGGGGTGGGTCGCTTGTATTACATAAAAACAATTATGTATTATCATATTTATATTATAATTTATAACATTGTGTGTATTTTTTTCTTGTTTTTTAATGTGTGCGTCGAACGGCGCAAAAAAATAAAATGTTTTTCTTTTTTCTTCTGTAACTCAAAGATTTTCATAGGGCATCGGTGCCTCTACCCAGATGGATAATCCGCCTTACTAAAGCATGACATTTAATTTCACTCCGCTTGAGGAGGCAAGCTCTCAGTTCGTACTGCGCACGGCTGTCAAATACTGTCAATTCTGGTTTGTTTATTTCATGTTGCCATAGAGGCGACTATCCTTCTGGACGTTTTAAATTCTTTGCTGTAACTCTGCGACTGTCTATTTGGTCCTCCGCGCGTCCGTCCGTATATCATAGTTCAAAAATGGAATGAGACATGTGTAGAATTTTGACCCATTGCAGAATATTGACTTAGAAATTCAAAGAAATTATTATTAAGGAATATTGTGTCATTATTAATAGATAGAATCAAGAATCGAATCGAAAATATGAAAGGGCTCCGAATCAGGGGCTTTAAAATATGCCCGCAATAATATTTTAACACGTTTTTAGCTTCACCGTATTATGTATATAATATGTAATGGAATCTTCAAACTTAATTTTCATCGACTTATGCCCGGTTTCTATAAACAAAAACGAATCGTTTTGCTTACCAATGGTAGGTTTTTTATTGCGAAACTGGGCATATAGATCATTTCGTAAGCTTATTTTAAGTGATAGTTACTTCCATATGGGAGGGTCTGCTATGCAAAGCTTTGAGGTCTTTGCTTCATTATTAGTAAAGATATAAGTGTAGGTATTAATTTTAAACAATAACGGTCCGTAAAATATAGGAATACAAAAACTTAGCACACTTATCAAGGACCGAATGACAGTACAATAATTTGATACATATACCTAACATCGAAAATAAATTTTAATACAACAAAGAGACAACAAATCGCAGCGATATACAACGTGTAACAGATTAAGATGCTAAACTGTTAAACTGGTTGTTCAGAATCGTTTTCTGAATCAATTTAATTAACTGTTAATATTGATATTTAAAGTTACAAAATCGATTCAGTAGGCGATTCTGAACGGTTTTGTTCAAAATCGCCTGCTGAATTCGTAAGGATACCACGGAGAATGTGGCTGCTTGATGAGTAAGGAATGGACCGAAAAAGCAAAAAAAAAAAAGGAGTTACATAATGAAATTCAGTACAACATTATATAACACTGTTTTGGATGACATAATGGTTACTATGACAACCAGTGTTTTAATGTTGGCAATAAGCTGACTGTTTCAGGATTTTTTATAGAGGATTTATAGCTTGGGTGTAGATAAAGTTACAAATAGTTGAAACGGTCTGTGGTTGATCTGAAAGGTCATGATCATTAACCTACGCGGCCATGATAATGAAATAAAATAGGTAAGTTGAACGATGCATCCAAACTATTCCAAACAAGTTCACACATGGGACTCAGTAGTCGGTCGGCGGCCGTACATACAGGATGGACACCAAACTTGTCTTCTTCGGTGAGTAATATTATTGTTTTCTAAAAAATACATTCTCAAGTGAACTGTGCTTTCATGGTTTTTAGTCCACATAAGAATCTTACTCACAGTTAATATTTTTAACGAATATGAAATTGTAATACGTACCTAACTAGCTTTACGCTCCGCGGGTTCACCCGCCCATGTTATTCAGTGATAATAAAGTATTCTACTGGTGAAAGAATTTTTAAAATCGTTTCAGTCGTTTTTCAGTGTATTCAATACAATTTTTTTTTTTTCTCCTTATTCAAAATCAAAAGCATAAAGTCAATTATTCAATTTAGGGCCTGGTAAGGCACTTATGTAACGTTACACACAATTGAATTTACCACCGGTTCGGAATACACTTAAACTGAGAAGACTCCGGCAAGAAACTCAGCAAAACTTTTTTTTTTTCGTAGTGGAAGATCTTTTTATGTTACAGCTTTTGTCCCAATTATTATTATTATATTATTTTTATTACCTAGTATTTGATGAAGTTATAGATATACAAAGAAAACTTCCTTTACAAAGTATCTATGGGTACAATTAAAAAAATGGTATGTAGTTTATCGTTAATATCAGAAAATAAAAGATTCAGGAAATTTCCTATTAACGATTTTACATATTCGAAACATTTAGAAAGTCTCTTCTGAAATTATTGTGTTATCAAGACATACATTTTTAAATAAAATAGTGAAGTATTAATCAACGGATTATTGTTCAAACTCACGAAAACTGACTGATATGTGGTTAAAACACATAGAACAAAGGAATATTTCCTCGATGGGAAAACATTACCCGCCGAGTTCTCAGCGCCGAAAGCTAGTTTACTTTGATTTTATTTATGCAATATTTTCTTTGTAGCTGTTGCAGCATGTGTTCTGAACGCGTGTGGAGCGTGGCATTACTACGGTCATGAATATGACAAGACTCCATTAGGAGATGCCATCGACAAGGCGTCGATGAAACTGTTGAAGGTAAATTATGAGTGGGCATAAAGCAAGAAAAACATGGCATTTCACGGGGTAGCGTAGCGGGGCACCAAAGCGCTCAGTGTGAAAGATATGAACCCTTGCGAATATGTATAATGAAAATACCCATATACAATTGTTTCTTTCGCTTAAGTAACATGCAATTATACATACAATATAAGACACAATTTGTCTTATATTGTATAAATTTATGACAAAAGACAAATTGTAGTCGCCCCGTATTTCTATTTTGTAAAGTAAAAGAGGTAGAGCGTAGCGTTTATTCGCTCAAAGAGCAGCTCGACTGGGTTATTACCTCCACCGTACAGAATACCGCAGCCAAATAACTTTATGTTGTGTAAAGTTGTGTTCCCGCGCGTGAGTAAGGTCGCCAGAGCTCATAGGGGAGGGGGGAAAGGTCGGTAAAGCGTGAGCAATGCTTCTTGTGTTGCAAGCGTCCATATGGCTACGGTGACCGCTTACCATCAGGTGGGCCGTATGCTTGTTTGCCGACTTAGTCGTATAATAGAAAAAAAAAGTAAAACTACTTAAATAAATGTTAGCCGCTGCACTATCCGTGTGGGATTCACTTGGGTAACATTCAAATCTAAAGTTGTTTATTTGATGCCTTACGGTGTACTAAAATATTACTAAATCATACATATAATTAGGAAAACATTGCATTAACTAAGAATATACCTACGTCGGCTCACAACGGTAATGGGCTCGCAAATCTTTTTGTATCAGACAAAACAAAAAATATAACATTAGGTTTACTAATAGATAAAAACTTAACATGATATTACTATAGGTAAGCAGTAAACTTGATTGGTTGGTCAATAATAATAATTACATGTGGTTTGGTTACCTCATCAATCGAACACTAATAGCACTGTCTAACTACACGAAACGATTTTTCCTGTTATTTCGATTCGTGAATAAAATAGGAATAATAAAATCAGTTGTGTATTTTATTTACAAATATTAAAAGCTGCGAGTTTTATATGTTTGAACTATGAACGCGTTTATCTCAGGTTTATCTCTACCTACTATTCCGATATGAAATAATAACATTGCGTTATATAGCAGGTTACTTGAGGAAGCTTATAGGCTGTAAAACATAAGAAAGAAAGAAAAGATAGAAAGAAAGAAAAAAAAGAAAGAAATAAAAAAGATTTATTCAGTGACTGTAGAAATGACAAAAAATTACACGAGTGAAGCCCGGGGCACAGCCAGTCAAGGTAAAAATCTAGATTGAATCCAAAATACTTTTCGACTGGTAGTTTCAGAGATTAGTGCGTTTAAATGCATACTATATGTTTTATTATTACGTTATATTTCTTACGCGATTTAACATTCAACTCCACACCTATATCGGTATACTACCAAAATGCGAGGGGCTTACGCACTAAACTTAATAATTTGTATCTAGAAATACTAAATAATAACTATGACATTATCATTTTGACGGAAACATGGCTTCATGACGGAATTTTAGATGCAGAAATATGTGATAATCGTTACATGGTTTATAGACAGGACCGTGTTTCGTCGAGTACCGGTAAGTCACTGGGCGGAGGTGTCGCGATTATTATTCGCCGCAATCTTAATTCGTTTATTAATGACTCATGGCAGCAGCCGAGTGGCTCAACCGAGAGTTTATGGGTAGTATGATGTACCTAGTCGCATGATTTCTACTCAACTGTGTGCACTGGCCAACTTGCACCGGCGCGGGCGGCGTGCCCCCTCCGCTGCCGTCTCGATAGATACTAACCTACACATTATAACGACATATATTCCAGGTAAATCTTCGAAACACGGCCGCACTGATGATATGCACGCTCGAGATATTAACTCTTTTTTGAACTCATTATCCAAGAACATTAATCCAAATGATTATTACGTAATCACAGGCGATTTTAACTTGTCCAACATACAGTGGACTATCAATGGTCCTATTTATTTAAAGCAGGGTTCTTCAGAACTACAAACTATGGCTGAACTATTAATAAATGAATTATCTTTGCATAACTTACGACAATACTCATATCTTAAAAATAGCTGCAACAACACTTTGGATTTAATATTTTCTAACATCGATTCAGAGGTTATACTATGTGATAGGCCCTTATCTATCGTCGACACCTTCCACCCTCCTTTAAAGCTTGACTTAAATGTTAATATCACGCCACTTAAGTGTGCGCCTATGAAAAAATTCCACTTTAATCGTGCTAACTTTGACGAAATAAATATATATCTAAATAGTATTGATTGGAAATCTTATTTATACTCCGGGGACATTGACACCGCGGTTGACTTCTTTTACATGCATTTAAATATAAGTATGGAAAAAAATATACCTATTACCACGACGCAAAATAAAAGTTATCCTCCGTGGTACAACAAACCCTTAATTAAAATCTTGAAAGAGAAAAATAAGGCACATAAAATCTGGAAAAAATATGGCAATAGTTACGATTATAATACTTTCTCCTTACTTCGGAAACGTGCTTCTGTATACCAAAAACAATGTTATAATAAATATATTGATACAACTCAACAATCTATCCTGAGTAACCCTAAGCATTTCTGGACGTATATAAAATCTAAACGTAATCATACGTATAAATATATATATCCAACGAAAGTAACGTATAATGATAATACATATTTTGATGGCCCTGCTATCGCGAATGCTTTTAGCTCGTTTTTCGAAAATGTTTTTTCTCCCCCCGCATGTTCATATCCTCATGTTGAATTGCCTGTTCCATGTGGTAGTGATGTCAGGCACGTATATCGATTGGAGATATCTAAGGATCAGATTTTAAAATCCCTAAAGCAATTGGACGTCAAGAAGGGATCTGGTAGCGACAGAATACCCCCATTTTTTATCTCTAAATGTGCCAATGCTTTAGCTGATCCCTTGTTTATCATATTTAATCGCTCACTTAAGGAAGGCTATTTCCCTAAGGTATGGAAAGAAGCCCATATAGTCCCGATTTTCAAAAAAGGTTCACGTATTAAGGTAGAAAATTACAGACCCATCTCTATACTTAACATCTTTGCTAAGATTTTCGAGAGGTTAATTTACGACTGTATTTACCCTATTATACATAACGGTATACCCGAAAGTCAACACGGATTTTTAAAGGGAAGATCTACCGTAACTAACCTTACAGAATTTATTACGAAAGTTCTTCGTGGAATGGACTGTGGCGGCCAGGTTGACGTGATCTATACTGATTTTGAAAAAGCTTTCGATCGTGTAGATCACGTCATCTTGTCCCGAAAATTAGAAACTCTTGGGATTCACGGAGACCTTTTACGATGGTTAGATTCGTATCTGCGAAATAGATGTCAGGCTGTGGTTATCGGTGGACACCGATCTGACTTTATCCAAGTTACGTCTGGAGTGCCCCAGGGGTCTCATCTGGGTCCTCTTCTCTACAATGCTTACCTCTATGATATTTTTACGTGTTTTAGTCGTTCCTCGTTCATGTTGTATGCGGACGATACTAAAATATTTCACAAAATTAATAGTATTTACGACTGTTATGAGTTACAAAATGACTTAAGAAGATTATCAGCATATTATCAACGTAATAGAATCTCTGTTAATACAAAAAAATGTAATTCTATTATATTCACACGAAAACCTAAGCCCATTGTGTTTGCATACACCATAAACGAGGCCATGATCGAAGGGGTGGACGTTGTCAGGGATTTGGGTGTTCTATTAGACAAAAAACTAACATTTGGACATCACATTGACGTTATGGCTAATAAGGCATACAAAAATTTAGGTTTTGTGTTACGTACATGTCAGCCTTTCAAGAGTTTAGCATGTATAAATCTTCTTTACCACGCTTATGTTCGTAGCACTTTAGAATACGGCAGCAATATTTGGTGTCCTCAATATCAAGTACACACTGACAAAATAGAAAGATTACAAAAGAAATATCTAAAATTCCTAGACTTTAAATTTAATCTTCGACAAGGATCATACAAAGATAGATGTGTTCACCATAAGATACTAACACTTGCAGATCGCAGAATAATGATGGACCAAATGTTGCTATTCAAAATAATCAACGGTCATTTAGATAACCCTAACTTACTCGCAGAAGTAAATTTATCAGCACCACCTTCTCGTACCAGACACACGAAATTATTTTATATTGCACTCCAACGTACCAATTATTTACGTAACTCTCCAATCAATCGCATTTGCTCCACTCATAACCTACTCTTCTCCGACATAGATATATTCACTAATAGGAATCATACTTTCAAAAGGCAAGTTTTTGATAGACTTTTTAATAATTTTAAGCATGCATAGGTAGGCACTTTGACATACTATACAAATACACATACACCCTCCACATGTACATTCGCTCACAAACACTACATCCACTACTCACCCCTACACTCTTACTCTCACCTTTCACACACTGTACACACATCTACGTTTATACGGAAATATATATTTGTATTTATTTATTTATATTTAATGTATCCACCCACTCCTATTACTTAATTTTACTTTAATTAATCTAGAAAAACCTGTAATTGGCTTATGTTAAGTTTATGTTATACCTGTTACCTTCTATGTGAAAAATGCTGTTGGTTTTTTAAATAAATAAAAATAAAATAAAAATAAAATAAATAAACAAACAAAAAATACAATCATATAAAAAAATCTTCAACTTTATTACATTAGTATAGAGATTAGATAAGAATACAAATTATAATATAATATTATTTATGACTTCGAGCATTTAGAACATGTTCTAAGGGAAAACGATAATGGTGATCCTCCTCTTTCTTTTATATTTTTCCTTTTTAGTCAGTTCAGTCAAAAATGTACTGATGACGTTCAGTTCAGATCAAAATATTTATTTTTTAAGATAAATATTTGAACCTATTTTCAGGAAGGATTTGATGAAGTCAGCGATAAAAATGTGATCGCATCACCACTTGGAGTCTTGCTTTTACTATCTTTGTATTCCGCTGGCGCTGGGAGAGCCACTAAAGAGGAAATATACCGCGTTTTGGGTGAAAGTGACTCTAAAAAGGTAAGACTAAGGAGTTGGTCTCGCAAGTGACGCGCGTCCTATAATAAAAATTGATGCCATATTTTTAACCGCGAGCCATACTTTGGCTCGTGGAAAACGTAAACAAAACAAAACAATTATTTACCAATGTCAAATATTAGATAAGTATTGTCTAACTATTAGGTAAATTGATTATCCATGACATTAAAAACAATTCAATGTAATCGCAGCAATAAAATGTGCCTTCTCTTTTCCATTATTGAATCGTGTAATCAGTGGATGATAATGTCTCATCTATTGTCTACTTGTCCTGACTAAGTCATCAACGCAAAGCCTAAACCGTTGGGGGAGGGGCTACAAACTTTCAACTTTGCAAACAGGTTCCTTTTATAACACAGCCATCAACTAATAAGGCGTTTTTGAAGATCAATAAGTACTTTTAATTGTCCCATTTCAGGTCTTCGATTCTTACAGCGGACTGAGCGAGAGATTCTCTGCCATGGACTCGAGTTATCTCACTCTGGCCAATAAAGTCTATGTGTCTAATACATACAAATTGGACGATAGCTTTACTCAGGTAGCTCGGTCTTACAGAAGCGATGTCGAGAATATTGATTTTGGGAAACCACAAGAAGCTGCGGCGACTATCAACGAGTGGGTGAGAATGTTTTGTAAATATTTTAGAGTCTACTTCCTACAACTAACGCTCAGTTTGAGGAAGCATGAGTTGTTCAAGTAGGGTGTAAGGAGTCTTTTCGAGAGATCCTTAGGGTTTTGCAAGCGTACAACCACAAATATTCTACCTTGTTTTAACCTTATAAGGTTGAAAAGCATGCAGATGGTCCATCCCATGTCAACTTTATCGCCAATGTGTTATCAACCTTAAATTGTTGCTTACTTAGGTATATGTCGATATAATTTAGACTGTAATAAGATATTATTTTTTGTTTACAGGCAAATGAGAAGACCCAAGGTCACATTAAAGAGCCGGTCAGCTCAGATGCGATAACACCCGAAGTAGCTGTTGCCCTCTTCAATATTATATTTTTCAAGGTAAAAATTAATAAACTAAAAAGTGTGTCCTGTAACTATGTAATGAAAACTTATGCAATGGTTTCCTGTTTTTGAATCCCTGAATTTAGGCGTCGGACATTTCATGAATTTTTCGAAACGTCACTTTTGTGCCCATGAAATGCACACAAACAATAAAAATAACAAGCAAAATCGCAATCACACACAATCACAACGCTGCTGTGCCTACTGTGCTGCACTTGTCCGTAAACGACTAATCGGCGGCTCACTGACATATTCACAATGCAGTGAAAATAATATTTCAAAGAAAAAAAAAAGTTTTTGTAAAATCCCTCCCTGAAAGATTACAAAAGCAAAACATTGTATCAAAACAATCTAAAGCGTTTATTTAATTTAAGGGTCACTGGCACGTACCATTCAACGCGAGCGAAACACAGGACAAGGACTTCCACGTAGACAAGTCCACGACAGTTAAAATACCTACCATGCGCCTGTACAGATCACTTTTCTACTACGACAGCAAGGACTTGGGAGCTCAGGTTAGTTCCACCGCGGGTTCGGAAGTTTGCACTTTCTGAGAGCAGCCAGCAAATAAACTCAGCAATTTTGTTTTTTCAAAACAATCTTACATTATTTTCATAACATTTATATGCTAGTCTTATTGACAAAAATTGCTGAGAATCGGTTTATTCTCCTGAGAACAATGATCATCTACGTGTTGTTATTTTTACACAGCTTATTGAACTGCCGTACAAAGAAGCCGGATTCCGTATGGTCGTGGTGCTGCCTAAAGAAGTGGATGGCCTGCCTTCACTATTGAGAAAAGTGGCGCAAAAGGGAGTCCTCTCTGACGTGTTTGAATTGAGCCCCTCAGGAAGAGACATTGACTTGGATATGCCTAAATTTGAAATCAAAAGTAAATGGGATTTGAAAAATATTTTGAAAAAGGTGAGAAAATACCATCATTTTTACTTTCTAAACATACGTCGCCTTTCACCCTGCTCAAACTAGCAATCGTTAAACCGAGGGAAGGTATAGAAAATCATTAATCGTTTAATTCACAGGTCGGTGTGAACAGTATATTTACTGAAGGGGCAACGGGGATAGTGAAAGATGATGCAGTGGTAGTGGACAAGGCTTTCCAAGAGGCGTTTGTCAAGGTTGACGAGGAAGGAGCTACTGCTGGCGCTTTCACTGGTCAGTAAATTTTTCTAAGTTTTAAGACAATTCGAAAGAAAAGAGATGGGTTATATCGTTTCTGTACTCTTTAAAATGCAATCCCTTCTAGTCTTTCTGTGCTTACCACCTTCGGCCACGACATCGTCACAAACTATGGTGAGATTGTGGTCATAATACAAGCGTATATAAACAATGTGCATTTAATCCTCCTTACAACGTTGCCTCATTCAAAATTATTGATTCAAATAGACCTTCGCAGGCAGTTATTAAAACCAACCAAGCGATGTAAGGATAGGTACGAGTACATGTTAAATGCTGGATGGATACTTTGACAGCGTTTATTTTATAGTTGGTTCCATTATAATTTTTTTTCAGGATGAGGATAGTTTAAAAAAAATGCCATTTCAAAGTATCCATCCATGATTTAATATTTATAATGATCACACTAATGCTAAGGAAAATTTGGTTGTGCTGTCCTTAGTGCTTAAGTTTCGAGGGTAGTGGGCGTAAAGATTGATTTACTGCCTTTACAGGGTTGATTGCAGTGCCCACGTCCTCTTTGTCGGAACCACCTCCAGCGTTACAGATCAAAGTGGATCATCCTTTCTTGTTCCTGATACTCCACGAGGATAAAATACTATTCGCTGGCACTTACACACATTAATTAAAAGTAAATAATAAGTATATTTATGGGTGTTTTGTTTGTGTAACTTTGTTGTACACTGGGAGCTTCATAAAGTTACGTGTTTGTTACTTTGTTTTACACTAGTAACTTCATGTATGTGTGGTTTGCACTTGTTTACACTGGGGTCTTAATGTATAAGTGTAACGTTATGCCTTTGTGTTACTTAATTTTAATGTGAGAGCTTCATAAAATCATCCGCATGAAATTTAGCCCGATCACGAACAAAATTCATATCATATTCCGTTAGGTGATGATGTGGCCGAAGTTGGGAAGAAAAGATTGTCTATTCTCTATTATTAGCTTATTGCACTACATTTGGTATCGTTACAAAGTCGCCTTCATCCTAACCAATATTTCGTATACAAAAAATTGCAAAGCAAAATTGAAATGCATTGACTAAATGCTAAATTATGTCTTGAAATGAAACCAAATTTGATATGAGATACACCGATACACCAGTGTATATTTTATTGTTGATATTCTTTTTTATCGCACAATTTTGTGAGTTGTATGAAAATGGCATTAACATTGCATGCATTCAGATATCATAAAACCTGATGTTCCCGCAAAATACAATATAATCCCACCAAAACCATTTTTATGTAAAATGTTGCCAATACATATGGCTCGCACTGTCAAAAAGTTATAAGATCCCATGTAGAGCCAAGCTTATAACTCTACTAGCCCTAACTTCACAAACTCTACACCTTAGTCAAAATATGTGGCTTGGCCGTTTCACGACTACAAGAACTATTAGTAATGAACATTGAATAATGAACAACATTCTAGGACTTCAGGAAGTACACTAAGAGTTTTGATGATCATCAGTGTCAGTGACGAAATCGTTTTTTTTAGATATCAATAAAATCTAAAATATAAGACCTATGTTATTGAAACTTAATATGTTTAATAAGTTCACTATTGACATCATTTCCCGAGAATTTTGTTTATTTGGTATAATCCAAACCCAAGTTATG
Source organism: Achlya flavicornis (assembly GCA_947623365.1). Classification (NCBI taxonomy): domain Eukaryota; kingdom Metazoa; phylum Arthropoda; class Insecta; order Lepidoptera; family Drepanidae; genus Achlya; species Achlya flavicornis. The sequence goes on from OX392484.1 coordinate 3,075,751, forward strand.
AGGGTTCAAAAAAACGACGAAGCGCTTCGAGAAATGGTAGGTAGTGCCCTTGCGCTTCGCTTAGCTGTCTTGGCGGGGGGCACTCCCGAGTCCCGTGCCCGCAGATTTCTACTGTATATTACTTTGCTAAAGTAGAATTGACATTTGTAGGTTTTATAGTCTCCAAAACAGAACTAAATAATATCAAGTGCATATTTTGTACAATGTATAGAAATATTGTCAAAAATTTAAATTTCGCTCGTATTTTGTACAGAAATTATAATTGGCTATAAGACAACAGAACAGAACAGAACAAAACCAAAGTTTTGTTCTGTTCTCCTTCTACAGTGGTTTTGTTTACGTAGGTACTAATTAAAATCATTTTTATATGCGTTTTCTTTGGAGACTACACTAAAAGACTGCCTTGACTTCTTCAGTTGCGTTTTAGATCCTCATATGTAGGGCAGCCTAAAAACAATTAATGAATGTATTAACCATACCTTATTGACTGAAAAGAAGCTGGCTTAAACAAGCTAAATCTGTATTTACACCGTTGGTAAACTTGGTAATTACCACAAAATGAATTAAAACACTTTTTCCAATGGCCGCCATTGTTACGATTATACTTTTCTGGTGTTACCATCCCTCGATATTCAAATACACAATATCAAAATAAACCGTTTTACACTTTCATAATAAATAATGCTGACAATTAATTATAATTAATCAATATTCAATGGTATGAAATTAAATAATATTCAAATAATATAATGTTAATGCTAACAAATGTTTCTGTCGCATGCGCGGGGTGTACCAAATATTTGGTTACATACCAACCACAAGCTTTTAAATCAATATTATTATAACATTACTTCTCTTTTGTCCTGTTTTGACGTCGGATGTCAAAGAAGGACAAAAGAGAAGTAAGGTTATAATAATATTGTTTGACTTGGATAGATTATAAACTATCGGAAATTAATACGTATCTCGCGCTCGACTGCGCTCCGCCCGATTGTCAGTTTTTTCACGAACATAGGGATTGGCATCGCGCTCAACGGAGGCTCGTTGTAACGTCCACACTTGACGTCGCGAGCAACGAACGAATTATGTTCGTGCGAGGCTTGAATCGTGCTTGCTTCGCGTAGCATGGACGCACCATTATATTATTTATATTATAAGCAGTATGATACAGTTCACAATTTATCGGGGAGCTAGGTAGATTATAAACTGTTTTCACAAAAATACGGTGACATATACATTAGGGTGTCCCGTCCATGTATGAGAAATATTTTTTTTCGTGCTACACTATCGCAAGGGGTATCGAAATTTGCGTAATTTTACACAGATTACTTAAAACATAGAAAAATTAGAATTGCGTATCATCTTGAGGGCTCTACCGGACTTTGAAAATATGTAAATTTTACGTTTTTAGTGACCTAAACCGTATGCCTAAAATAATATAAAAATCAAGTTTAAAAGTTATTTTATTATTGAATTAATGAAAAAAAGAACAAAAAAAATAAAAATGAGCCCTATATTAATTATAATCAATGTTAAAAACAGAATTTACACTTATTTTTGTATCCAAAATTTGGCATTTGTGCTCGAGATTTCAACCTAATAAAGCCATCTCTAAAAGTAGCTTTGTGAGGCCTACGTTACCATTAATACATCTTTCTACTACGATTATGTGTGACAAGGATGGTCCCCTTTTTCCAAACTCAAATTTTATGCCATGATTTGAAGGTCCCCATTAGAAATATGTCGAAGAACCGGTAGTGCTGATTAATTTCGGTGTAATCTCTAGGAGAGAAGTTATTTTTTGGTAGTTCTTTGGTAATCCTGGGCTAAGTGTAGTGGTTTATTTTTCGAAATGCCAGCTGCGGAATGTGGTCTCTATTATCAAACAATATACCCACAAGCAGGGTTTCCAGGCAAAAAGTATTTCTTTCGATAACAGAATATTACACAATTTAGCTGAGATTTTATTTATTGAGTTTAATTAATCAAGCCGTTTCTTTCATTTCGGCACCGCTTATAACCATTTTCACATGTATATAATTTAAATGAAGTGCATTTCAAAGCAGAAACGTCGAAAAGCTTCTCATATGGCACCAAAAACACATCAGTTAGTTTTCAAACTATAATTTCGTTTGCTTTTGGGGAATCTTTTCAAATTGAGGTACTTTTAAAAATAGGATTTCAGTAATTGAATAACTCATTCCTCACCTACGATTTGAATCGAAAAATCCAAATGTAATTTATTCGGTTTAGGCCTTGATAAGGCACTTATGAACGTTACAGTTGACTCTACCAACGACTTAAACTTAGAAGACTCCGGCAAGAAACTCAGTATAAATAATCACATATATATCTGACTTGGAGGGATCCTTACCATTATACTTAAATTTTAGTTCGTTCTAGACAAATAAAATAAATTTAATGACGTCCCTTATAATTTTTAGCTGCCGATAGTAAGTTATTTGTATGGTCCCAATATAGTACAATACAATAGACTCACTACGCCTAAAAATCATTATTAAACCTGTTTTAAACACTGTAACAATCGCAACTGTACTTTTATAGTATAAAATTTACTTTGGCTACGAAAAAAAACGCTCGCGAGTCAAGTCAAGAAAGCCCTCGAAACAAGTTGTAAATTGAGGGATTTTGCAGATTGAAATATATCAATTCGAAGTCACTGGTAAAGAGTTATTGCATGCAAATCAAAACGTCGTGTATGTATTACAACTAAATATAACAAAAAGTTAATATTTTTTTGATATTTAGTTTAGGAGCCGAAATTAAGGATAGCGAAATATTACCATAAAAATGTAAATTTTCCAAGACTTTGAAGATCGGTAGAACCCTAAAGATATAGATTTATAAAAAAAAAAAAATTACTTTGATAATCTACGATCAATTACACAAGTTTCGAGAGGTCTTGCGTTAAGGAAAACCAAAAAAAAAAATGTCGGGACACCCTAATATACATACCTATACAATAAATTTTAAAGATAACCATTTATTATAAAAAAAAAACTGTGCCTAGAACCCTATTAAATATATTTTTGTTTGGCTTTACAGGTGTGATCGCAGTGCCTACGAGTTTTAATTACGTGCCACCACCACCACCAATAGTGATAAAGGTCGACCATCCATTCTTATTCATGATTCTTCACGAAGATAAAATATTATTCACTGGTACTTACACACATTGAGACATTTACAGGTCCGCAGTCGTTTAGTACTGTCAGAAAAGCTATGGTTTTTAATTGTTGTGTTTAAAAAAATGCAAGTAATAAATTATAGAGGAAAGTATGTAGTTTTTTTTAATTTCTATATACCTAGTAACTTTTACATAATATATAAATCTAAACTATTTATCGATTAATTACCAGAGAAATTAACTGAAATTATTATTTTTGCTTTAACAGTGTCACAAAAAAATCCTATACACTTATGGTGCCACTACAATTGCTCGTCAAAAGCGATCATCATCAAAGATGACTCGTTTACTAAAGATAGTAAACGATTCAGGTTTCACCGACTGATTTATTAACTTTCAAAATTGCAAGTGGCCACAACCGTGGTACTGGCCAAAACCGGGGCTCTTACCCTATACAGGTTGTTTGTTTGCAGCTCTTAGAGAAAAACGCTGAAAAGAATTATGGCCCCCAATTTTAATGAAAATAAAATTGATGTGAATTGATGATGATGGTAAAATGTTAATATTTTGAGAGAAAATTCTTTTCAATATAAAAAAAAAAATTCGTAATCTTCTCGACTTCTACGTCAAATCGAACGAAGGAACAAAATTACGCAAAAAAACATGTACCGTCTTCAAAGTGGGTTTACAAAAAAAGTATGGAATAACGAGACCTAGGAACTCTAAACGACACGGTCCGCTGGTAATTGTATTTATTATAATTTAACATAATCCATATTACTTAATATTACAAATCCGAAAGTAACTCTGTCTCTCTGTTACTTTTTCAAAATAAGTGCCTAAACCTCTGTTCCGGGAACGCGGGTGAAACTGCAGGAGACAGCTAGTAATAAAATAATGTGGCCTGTGGTGGATCTATGAAAGGTCATGATTATTTAACCTACGCGGCCATGCCAGGCCATGATAATGAAAACAAATACGTAAGTTGAACGCTGCATCCAAACAAGTTCACACATGGGACCACGGAAAAGAGAATTTTCTCTGTGCATGGGACTCAGTAGTCGGTCGGCGGCCGTACATACAGGATGGACACCAAACTTGTCTTCTTCGGTGAGTAATATTATTGTTTTCAAAAAAAATACATTCTCAAGTGAAATCTTTGCTTTAATGGTTTTTAGTTCCACATAAGAAACTTACTCACAGTTAATATTTTTAACGAATATCAAATTGTAATACGACTAGCATTACGCTCCGCGGGTTCACCCGCCTATGTTACTCAGTGATAATAAAGTATTCTACTGGTGAAAGAATTTTTAACATCGCGTTCGTGTTCCGCGCGCTCCATCTGCCTTTTATTCCGTAATCTGTGATTTTACCATTTTGGTTAGGAACCCTTAAAAAATATCTTCTAAATACCTAATAGAAGTTTTCTGTGAATCTTGTCTATTTTTAACTTCATCATCTATACTAATATTATAAACTAGCTGTCCCGCACGGTTTCACCCGCGTTCCCGGATAAAAAGTAGCCTATAATTCATGGGAATAATTTGGCTTCCTATTAGTGAATGAATTTTTCGAATCCGACTGGTAGTTTCAGAGATTAGCTCATTTAAACAAACAAACTCCTTGCCTTATTAGTAATTACCTATAGATCTCAAGTGATATTAAAATTAAATATTTTTATTTTGATCTAACTGACGCGACGGACTAATAATTAGAATTATTTGTTCTTACCCAGTAATCATCCCTATTGGTGGAACATTAGTCGGGAAAACATGACTTGTCCGAGTTCTCAGCGCGAAACCTAGTATACTTTAATTTAATTTATGTAATATTTTCTTTGTAGCGGTGGCAGCATGTGTTCTGAACGCGTGTGGAGCGAGGCACTACGAGGGTCACGAATATGACAAGACTCCATTAGGAGATGCCATCGACAAGGCGTCGATGAAACTGTTGAAGGTAAATCGAGAGTGGGCATAGGTTTTTTGGTGGAACTAGCAGTGACGTTGCGTTTTCATTTTTATTTTCAGAAATTCGTGTATTTTGAGTTTTATTGCATATTATCGGTAGTATTTTATCCAATAAAGATCAATCCATGTGCACCAGTAAAGTGAAATGAAATGCATTATGTGTATCGTGGAAAGAAGATCGTGACTTTTCAAGTTGTCTCAAAAAGTCCATGAAGAGTTTAAGTACAATTACCACCACTGTAGTAAAACATAACTGTTATGGACGTTGACTGACTGAGGACTATGTGAAAGTGATTTATTGCGACTGAAAATTATAATATAGCTCGACACTGGCAGAAATAAGTCCTAATTTGGATTTGTTTGGCAAACCTTAAAACTAAAAAGAAGTAGAGTGGGCATAAAGTGTGCATAAAGCAAGAAAAAAATGGCATTTCACTAAAATGGTATAATTGATTTATTAAGAAATCATACTTATCATTAGAAAAATATTTCTCTTTTTAACCAACATAAAAAAGGAGGAAGTTCTCAATTCAGTTGTATTTTTATTTTGTTTTTTTTTTTGTTTTTTACTTCATAACTCCTTCATTTATTAACCTATTTGGAAAATTCATTTTTTGTTTGGAAGGTTACACTTCCCGTTTGGTCCCATTGTCAGATCAGGATATGATTACTTCTTAGTTTACTTTGAAGTCGGTTTAAGTTTTATGTAAAACAATTGAATTATGATCAAAAATTTATATCCAGATCCAAAACTATAAGAATATAATTCGGCTGAAGGTAATGACCTCGTAAATCTTTTTGTATACTTAAGGAGTAAACGTGGTCAGTATCAGTAACTTGGTCAATAATAAAAATTACATGTGGTTTGTTTACCTCATCAACCGAACACGGCACTGGCTAATTCCACGAAACGTTTACAACTTTTCCTGTTAACATTTTTTCCTCTTATTAATATGAATGAATAATAATATGAGTCGTGTATTTTATTTACAAATATTATTAAATTATTAAAAGAAACAAAAAACCTGACTGCGTAAAACAAAAATTAACTGAAAAGAGAAAAACAAGCTTTTTAATCTATAGAATTTGGAATATAACTTGAATGTTATAAGGTCTTGCAGTCGGGGGCAAACCAATAACCTAAGTATATGTTTTTTTTTTAAATATTTGTTTATGTTCTGTTCAGTCAAAAATGTACTGATGACGTTCAGTAACTAGAATGGGCTAATAAAGATCAAAATATTTATTTTTCAGGAAGGATTTGATGAAGTCGGCGATAAAAATGTGATCGCATCGCCACTAGGAGCCTTGCTTTTACTATCTTTGTATTCAGCTGGAGCTGGGAGAGATACTAAAGAGGAAATATACCGCATGTTGGGCGAAAGTGACTCTAAAAAGGTACGTATTTATTATACTGTTCTAAACACACATACAAGACATGGAAGCGCTCGTGTTGTAGCATGATCAGCCATTCATAATCGATCGGCAAAGTTAAGCTACGTCTGTCGTGGTCGGTACATGGATGGGTGACCGCCTAGTGGTATTTCAAATCGAGCGTTTCGTGCTTCGGAAAGCACGTAAAGCCGTGGGTCCTGGTTATCACTTAATTGTGATAGTCGTTAAGTTGGATGCCCCCAAGGCGGCTTGAAAAATTCCAACAGTAGGTTGACCACTAGCCTACCTCCACCAATCCGCAGTGGACACGCGTTGTGGAGTATCGCCCATTCCCTTTCACCCTCATCCCTCATTTGTGAAAGGAGGCCTGTGCTCAGCAGTGGGACATCATAGGCTGATGATGACGATGAAAAACATATACGGGACCATATTACCACAGTCTAATAACCATACAGTCGTCCGACGCCTTTGATCTTGTGAAAAATGCCGACAACGTCTAGACAGTATCGCGACGGCCAGGGTTGTCACAAGTAAACAATATTTACAAAATTATTTATTTATTGCAGATAACAATAAAACATTGTTAGCATTATTATATTTTAAACAATATTATAATAACTACTCCATCATCAGACCCTGAAAACCATACATGGTCAAAGTTCATCTCACGACAATTCCAACAACCCCAAACATGGCTAGAATACGATGTTCGACTATGGAGTTCTAGTGCTTACCCTCCTACTCCATCATCAGACCCTGAAAACCATACATGGTCAAAGTTCATCTCACGACAATTCCAACAACCCCAAACACGGCTAGGATACGAAGTTCCACTATGGAGTTCCAGTGCTTACCCTCCTACATCATCATCAGACCCTGAAACCATACATGGTCAAAGTTCATCTCACAACAATTCCAACAACCCCAAACACGGCTAGGATACGATGTTCCACTATGGAGTTCCAGTGCTTACCCTCCTACTCCATCATCAGACCCTGAAATCATACATGGTCAAAGTTCATCTCACGACCATTCCAACAACCCCAAACACGGCTAGGATACGAAGTTCTGCTATGGAGTTCCAGTGCTTACCCTCCTACTCCATCATCAGACCCTGCAAACCATACATGGTCAAAGTTCATCTCACGACCATTCCAACAACCCCAAACACGGTTAGGATACGAAGTTCCGCTATGGAGTTCCAGTGCTTACCCTCCTACTCCATCATCAGACCCTGGATACCATACATGGTCAAAGTTCATCTCACGACCATTCCAACAACCCCAAACCCGGCTAGGATACGAAGTTCCGCTATGGAGTTCCAGTGCTTACCATCCTACTCCATCATCAGACCCTGAAAACCATACATGGTCAAAGTTCATCTCACGACAATTCCAACAAACCCAAACACGGCTAGGATACGATGTTCCACTATGGAGTTCCAGTGCTTACCCTCCTACTCCATCATCAGACCAATTGAAAAAAAAAAAAAAAAAAAAACAAACACTCATGCCCTGTGCCTGTTACCTATACCTGTGTACCTATTAGATATTTTTTACCGTCCGCCATTCGGCCATTTTGTTGGCGTTATTAACGTGACACGACATGACAAATATAAAATTATTATTGTATGCACTCTATGATAAAACCATGATTTATTTACCTTTCGTCTGTGTGTGGAAGCTGATGAAACCGCAGATCTTTATTTAAATAGGATGAAGACTTGCAGTCTCTCACAGCACACGTCGTTTGCACCATTTTAAATAAAATAATTACAGACACAAACACGCGTTAGCCCTGAATGCTGTTTACCGAGCTACTAACATAATTTTGTTCGCAGGTCGGTAACGGCTTTCCCGCGTCTCGTCCCTCACACCCCGCACGATTGCCCTGTCTAGACGGCTTCGTCGACCGACTGTATGGTTATTAGACTGTGATATTACTAAGCCTCCGCTGTCCGTCCATCCTCCTGTCTGTCAGCGGACTGTATCTCATGAACCGTAATAGGTATACATTTGAAACTGTCACAGAATGTGTATTTCTACTATAAGTAGCGTATTTACGGAACCCTTCGTGTGTGAGTACGACTCTCACTTGGCTGTTGTTTTTCTATATCAGAAAAATATTTCCGGCTCTACACAATAAAACCAATTTCATTGTAATCAGCTTTGCATTCAATGATACAGACAGACCATTGAGGATAAGCATTTCAGAGAAAATAATGAGATGTTAAACAATAACAAAATAATATATGATAACTTGAGGTTAATTTACCAATGTCAAATATTGTATGTCTACCTATTCGGTACATTGATTATCCACAAAATGAAAAATTATTCAATGCAATCGCAGCGATAAAATGTGCCTTTTCTTTCCATTAGTAAATTATGTAATTTATGAATGATAATGTATATATCTATCGATTAATAAATTTGTCCTGCTTGAGTAATAAACGCAGAGCCTAAACTGCTGGGGGAGGGCTACAAACTTGAAACTTTGCACGTAGGTTCCTTTTATAACGTAGCCAATAGCCATCCACTAATAAGGGGTTTTTGGAAATTCAACCTTCAAGGGGACGAAAACTTGGGATTTTTGTTTGTATGAAAACTCTTATTCCTTGGGTTTCTTCTTCTTATTTTTAATTTTGGCAACCAAGCCCAAATTAGGGTTCATTTCTGCCAGTGTCGAGTTATATTATAGTTTCCAGTCACAATAAATCACTTCACATTATAGTCCTCAGTCAGTCACCGTCCATGAGTCATGTTTTACTACAATGGTGGTCATTGTACTACAACTCTTCACGGACATTTTGAGACAACTTGAAAAGTCACGATACACATAATTCATTTCATTTCACTTCACTGGTGCACATGGATGATCTTTATTGGGTAAAATACCACCAAAAATACACAATAAACATCAAAATACACAAATTTATGAAAATAAAAATGAAAATACTACGGCACTCTGCAAGTTCCCGCCAAAAAGTTCTTGCTTAGGTTTATAAACTTGAAACTTAGCAAGAATGCTTGCCCAAATAAATAATAAAGAATCTCATTATTCGTTACTACCCCTAATACGGGTTCTAGGGGATGTTAATGTTTGTATGTATCGAAGAAACCTAACGCGCCTTGAAACTCGGTATGAATTAATACTTTGGACAGAAAATAAAACAACATGGTTTTCTGGGGCGGAAAATTTGTCTAATAAATATATAAAGATGCTAAGAACAATAAGATTTTTTTATTGCCCAATTTTCAGGTCTTCGACTCTTACAGCGGACTGAGCGAGAAATTCTCTGCTATGGACCCGAGTTATCTCACTCTTGCCAACAAAGTCTATGTGTCTAATCAATACAAATTGGACAATAGCTTTACTCAGGTAGCTCGGTCTTATAGAAGCGATGTCGAGAATATTGATTTTTTGAAACCACAGGATGCTGCGGCGACTATCAATCAATGGGTGAGAATCTGTTGTAAATATATTTAAATTCTACTTCGGTTGTAGAAGCTGAGCATGAGCTCGGGTTCGGGAGCATAGGGTTCTTCAGGAAAGAGTTTTTGTTAGTGATCCCTAGGGTTTTGCAAGCGTACCACCAAAAACTTTCTACCTTGGTTTTTACCTTATAAGGTTGACAAGCAAACATGCAAATGTGTCATCAACCTTAAATTGTTGCTTACTTAGGAATATGTCGATATGATTTACTTACACTGATATAATTTTTTGTTTACAGGCAAATGAGAAGACCCAAGGTCACATTAAAGAGCCGGTCAGCTCAGATGCGATAACACCCGAAGTAGCTGTTGCCCTCTTCAATGTTATATTTTTCAAGGTAAATTTTAACAAACTAAACAGACGTCCTGGTGGTGGTCCAGCCAGGGTGTTCTAAACAGACAGTAACTATGTGACGAAACCATGTACAATTGATTCAAGTTTTTGGGACCCTCAATTTAGCGTCGGACTTTGCCTGAATTTTACGAAATGTTGCTTTTAAGCCCATGAAATGCGCACAAACAATGAAAATCGTTCGTCGTAAAGTCTTAAAATTCACGAAATAGACCGATGCATAATTATTGGGATATGCAAATACGTGTATACCCGTTAAGTGTTCCTGAAAGATTACAAAAGCAAAACACTATATCTAAACAATCTAAAGCGTTTGCACAGAATAAATAATAGTGTTACGTCATCAGGAATAAATTGCTACCAGTAACGCCATCTTTTATTGTATAGGAGTAATCTCAGTAACGCCATCTGTTATTGAATAGGAGTAAACATCTAAAGCAACGCCATCTATCGCCGAATAGCTACCTGCTTCTGGAATATTCCCGATAACACAGTAGGCATGTAGAATACTCGCGTAAAACACAAATGTTCCGGATGCCGTTTGTGAAGTATAAATACGGGACAATGCACAGGGGAGTTAGAGTTGGATTTAGTGAAACAGTGAGTAAAACATCGAAGTGAAATACTTGTGAGTGTTTTAATAAAAGTGTGACCAGTGTTTTGGTAAATTCGTGTACCATTATTTATCCTGAACCCCAGCTCGTAACAATAGTATAGTTAGAGGCACGAGTCTTGAGCACAAATTGACACCTGCGCAGTAGTACATTTTTCGGTCTGTTTGTCGGAATGAAGCAGGGGGAGCGCCGAGCTGCACACGATTGGTTCGTCAGTCGATGCTCGTCTATTGGATTCTCGCGTGTCATTTGGCTACTATGATTTGGCCAAAATTGTACAAGCGCGAGCTGCTGCACACTGCTGCCTATCTGTGCTCACGACTCGTGCCTCATATTGTACTAAGCGTTTGTTTAATTTAAGGGTCACTGGCACGTACCATTCAACGCGAGCGAAACACAGGACAAGGACTTCCACGTAGACAAGTCCACGACAGTTAAAAAACCTACCATGCGCCTGTACAGATCACTTTTCTACTACGACAGCAAGGACTTGGGAGCTCAGGTTAGTTCTACCTCTGGTTCGGAAAATTCCACTTGTTGAGAGCAGCCAGCAAATAAACACAGCAATTATTTTTTCAAAACAAGCTTTGATTCATAATATAACATTTATATGCTCGTCTTATTGATAACAATTGCTGAGGATCGGTTTATTCTCCTGCAAACAATGATCATCTAAATGTTGTTCTTTCTAAACAGCTTATTGAACTGCCGTACAAAGAATCCGGATTCCGTATGGTCGTGGTGCTGCCTAAAGAAGTGGATGGCCTGCCTTCACTATTGGGAAAAGTGGCGCAAAGGGGAGTCCTCGCTGACGTGTTTGAATTGAGCCCCTCAGGAAGAAACATTGACTTGGATATGCCTAAATTTGAAATCAAAAGTAAATGGGATTTGAAAAATATTTTGAAAAAGGTGAGAAAATCCCAACATTTTTACTTTCTAAACATACGTCACCTTTCACTCTGCTCAAACTAGCAATCGTTAAACCGAGGGAAGATATAGAAAACCATTCATCGTTTAATCCACAGGTCGGTGTTAACAGTATATTTACTGAAGAGGCAACGGGGATAGTGAAAGATGATGCAGTGGTAGTGGACAAGGCTTTCCAAGAGGCGTTTGTCAAGGTTGACGAGGAAGGAGCCACTGCTGGCGCATTTACTGGTCAGTAAATTCTTCTAAATTTTAAGATGGGTTATATCGTTTCTATACTCTTTGTCTAAATGCAATCCCTTCTAGGCTTTGTGCTTAACTGCTCACCGCCTTGGGCCACATCATCACTTACTATGGTGAGATTGTGGTCATAACACAAGCGTAAATAAACAATTCGTCATATAAATAAATAAATAATATGTATTTAATTCTCCTTGCATCGTTGTCTCATTCAAAATTCAAAAATATTTATTAATTTTTTTATAAAAATGGACCTTCGCAGGTACTTATGAATACCAAGCGACGACGTGATCTTTATTTTGATAGGTATGATTATGTTAAATGCTGGATGGATGGAAGATACATAAAATATAAATCATTAAATATAATCAAATAGTAACGTTACTTTTAAGAAATGAGTTAAGCTGCATGTATCTGAACACAAGTAGACAAATATGATTTTGTTACTGGTGAGTTTTAGTTCGCAAGTAACTGTTTTGGTAATTGGTAGTCAAAATTTTAGTTACTTTAAAAAAAAAAAAAACTGAGTGATATTAATATTGTTAATATTAATTGGAACGAGATTCGAACCAGTACCAAACTACAGTAAATAACCATACTTATGTGAATTCGAGTTATGAGTTTATCGCTCGAGTACATTGGTATTACTGTAAACAAATCTTCATATACAAAGAAATTTTAAAGATAACCATTTATAAAAAAAAAATGCCTAGAACCCTACTAAATATATTCTTGTTTGGCTTTACAGGTGTGGTTGCAGTGCCTGTAAGTTTTGATTATGTGCTACCAACACCACTAGTGATAAAGGTCGACCATCCATTCTTATTCATGATTCTTCACGAAGATAAAATATTATTCACTGGTACTTACACACATTGAGACATTTACAGATCCCCAGTAGGTTAGTACTCTCAGAAAAGCTATGGTTTTTAAATAGAAATGTAATAAAGTAATAAATTATAGAGGAAAGTACCTATGTAGTTTTTTTTAATTAATTTTTATAACAGTTGGAGATTTCGACATGGCATATATTCGAAACCTATGTTGGGTTAGTCATGGTGAACAACTTTTATTATGGGAACAATAGCAAATTCTCAAAAATTTAACCTTCCTCTTGAATCACTCTATCTATATAAAAAACCGCATCAAAATCCGTTGCGTAGTTTTAAAGATCTAAGCATACATAGGGACAGACAGCGGGAAGCGACTTTTTTATACTATTTAGTGATTCATATATGATGGAATTTCTCAACAAATAGAGCACTAACATCGCGATTGAAGCATTTTATATGTATACAATATGGTCTACAATTTATCAATGATATGCAGATCGTCGTTCAGTGACAAATCTTGAGAAATTGATAAAGCATCATCATCATCAGCCTATAATGTCCCACTGCTGAGCACAGGCCTCCTTTCAAATCAGGGTGAACGGGAATGGGCAGATACTCCACCACGCGTGTCCACTGCGGATCGGTGCAGTGTAGGTAGGCTAGTGGTCAACCTACTGTTGGAGTTTTCAAGCCACCTCTAGGAGGCCTCCAACTAGTTTAACGACTATCACAATTAAGTGATAACCGGGACCAACGGCTTTACGTGCCTTCCGAAGCACGGAAAACGCTCGCTTTGAAATACCACTAGGCGGTCACCCATCCAGGTACCGACGACGATGGTGTTAGCTTAACTTGCCGATCGATTAAGAACTGCTTATCATGCTACACCACGAGCGCTTCGAAAAAGCATATGAAAATCAAAATTGAAAACAAAATACTTTTTCTGTGCTTCCAAGTGGGTTTACAAAAAGTATGAAATAACGACGTAGGAACTCTAAGGTGCAACACAGACGACACAGTTTTTGTGCGAATAGTCTGCGGCACACAAAAAGTCTGTGTGGCGCGCATAAAGTCCATCGGGGATTTTTCACAGATTCAACACACACGACATACATCTTCGCTTATTCCGTCGGAGGAACTCTAGGGATGACACGCTATGGAAATGGAAATGCAGAGATTAGAGTTCCTACGTTGATATTTCATACTTTTAGTGTAAGCCAGGTTGTTTTGTAAGATTTTTGTTTCTAATAAGATCAAGTACAATCTTCTATACACTCCGTGTTGGTATTTTCTACCATTTTATACGTAAACTTTAATAATTAACTCGATTTTTCATAATTCTAATGATTTTTTTAAATTATGCAATGATCAAAAAATCATTTTTTTTATGATTAGCAGTTTCATACGGTACAATGAAGTAGGCTGCGATTCTAAGATGAATAAAAGTCACGGTGTATATAAAAATTAATTCCTATTTCCCTAGGTCACGCCATAACTTGAGAACGACTTCACCGATTTCACTCATATTTTTTTTAAAGTTTTTTTAATAATTTTTAGAAAGTTCTTACGAAAAAAAATAGAATTTTGGTAGGGTGGGACACCACGCAAACGAAGTCGCGCCGGGAGTAAATGAAATATGAAAGTGAGTTATTTATATCTGTCTGTCTGTTACTTTTTCAAACCTCTGTTCCGGGAACGTGGGTGAAACTGCAGGAGACAGCTAATAACAAAATTAGTCTGTGGTGGATCTGAAAGGTCATGATCATTTAACCTACGCGGCCATGATAATGAAAACAAATAGGTAAGTTGAACGATGCATCCAAACAAGTTCACACATGGGACTCAGTAGTCGGTCGGCGGCCGTACATACAGGATGGACACCAAACTTGTCTTCTTCGGTGAGTAATTTGAATGTCCTAATCTAAATTGAAATTATATAAGTAGCTAGCTTTTTGCTCCGTTGTTTTACCCATACTGGTATTTTCAAAGTCAAGTCTGTGCCAAGATTTAACCAATAGCACGAGTGATTCTGTGACAGACTGACAGACGGACACGCGGACGGAGTGGCAACATAAGGTTTCCTTAAACCCTAAGGAACCCTAAAAATATCGATGAAATCGATTAGTTTGCATGTACAAATATTCCTACGAAAACTTATTGACTAATGCGGTTTTATGATTTGGAATATTTGCTGGAAAAACATTACCCGTCCGAGTTCTCAGCCCGAAAACAAAATAAATAATAAATATCCTGGGACATTCCTCACACACGGTCATCTGATCCCAAACTAAGCAGAATGGAAACTACTTTGATTTTTATGTATTTTTATTTGTAGTTATGGCAGCATGTGTTATGAAAGCGAGTGGAGCGTGGCACTACGACGGTCATGAATATGACAAGACTCCATTAGGAGATGCCATCGACAAGGCATCGATGAAACTATTGAAGGTAAATTAAGAAGTTTTTTATCGCCAAGCCATCCGCATATATTTTGTAGGTACCTATTTCGCAAGGAGAGAGCGGGGCGCCTAGACTATCATAGAGTATTATATCCTTCAGAGAAACAACTTCTAAAAACGCGTGGCGGTAGGTAGGTACTACACTATATGCGCAGCGATGTGCGAGAGATATCATACCATGTGACTGCTAGAACAGGAAAGAATAATAAACCTTTGATTAATATTTCTTGTATGTACGCCATTTGTTTTAGAAAATAACAATAATCTACTTCCGTGTTTTAATTTAATCCCATCAGCTTTTTGTTTTTTTTTAGTGTTAAGTGACCCCGCGGAGTTTTTTTTATTGTGGGCTTTAAATATGACGTAGTTAAACTATGCAATAATAGAGATAGAAAGAAGAGATAGAAATGTTGGACTGTATTCTGTGAATTTTTAGAAGATAGATCAAATATGTAGAAATGAATAATGTTACATTTTATACGCTGCCATAGCTCTTGTTCACGTCAGGCATAACTCGACTTATAATGTCGTGGTGAATGTAACTGCCGATGTCGGGTCTTCCCTAGTCCCTACTGTCGGTGCCGGTGCCGGTGCCGGGCCGGGTCGGCCAGTGAAGAAACGCTCAATGGTCTACTATATTAAACAAACATAAAGATTTATTTTTGAGATAAATATTTGAAACTATTTACAGGAAGGGTTTGATGAAGTTAGCGATAAAAATGTGATTGCATCGCCACTTGGAGTCTTGCTTTTACTATCTTTATATTCCGCTGGAGCTGGGAGGGCTGCTAAAGAGGAAATATACCACATTTTGGGGGAAAGTGACTCTAAAAAGGTACGCATTTATTATACTTTTCTAAACATTAAGATATGGGACCCTATTAGTAACCGGATTGGCTGTTTTTTTTCTATATCAGAAACATTCCCGGGCCAACTCAATAAAATTCAACAAAGTTTCATTGTATTCAGCATTGCATTCAATGATACAAACAGACGATTGAGTATAATCATTTCAGAGGAAATAATGAGATTTTAAACAATAACGAAAAAAATAAGATAACTTGAAGTTAATTTACCAATGTCAAATATTAGATAACACTAATCTACCTATTAGATAAATTGAGTATCCACGATAATAAAAACAATGTAATGAGTTCAATGTAATCGCAGCAATAAAATGTGTCTTCTCGTTACCATTTGTCCTTAATTGTTATTGTTACGATAATATTAATCCTTATCTCATTAAATAATTTGGTTACGTTGAGCATTTAATGTAGATAAAATTTGCGCCTGACAACTATTTTTAACCGACTTCAAAAAAAGGAGGAGGTTCTAAATTCGGTTGTTTTTTTTTTATGTTTGTTACCTCATAACTCCGTCATTTATTAACCGATTTGGAAAATTCTTTTTTTTACTGGAAGGGTACACTTCCCGTTTGGTCCCATTGTCATCAGATCAGGATTTGATTACTTCTTAGTGTACTTTGAAGTCGGTTTAAGTTTTTTGTAAAACAGTCCTATTATATCATCATCATTTATATTTTGGAAGGTATAACAGATATACCAAAAAACAATATTCGCGATACCGTGCCCGAGCGGGCGGTCGGCGCGCGCGAAAAGACACCACATTGCACCCGTGCGAAGCCGGGGTACGTCACTATAACTATTAAACCGCTGGAGCCACAATCATGAAATTTTGCATACAGGTTCCATTTATAACGTAAGCATCTACTAATAAGGAGTTTTTGGAAATTCAGCCTTTACGGGGTGACAAGGGGAGGTTTGTTTGTAAGAAAAATCTTATTCCTAATATAATGAAGATTCTCATTATTAGTTTTTCGAAACAACCCTAATAGTGGGGTTTAAAGTTTTTATGCAAGAAACCTAACGCTTGGTCCGATTAATTTGAAATTCTTTGGACAGAATATAAAGAAACATGATTTTTGGGATTCTCCAAAAAAGTTTCAGGCAAAAAAGGGGAAATTTTGTTTTTAGTAGAGTATTTTAGGAAAACTAGTTTTTTTATAAGCCTAAAGCGTATATAAGGATGCTAAGATCAATGAGTATTTTTAATTGCTCCATTTTCAGGTCTTCGATTCTTACAGCGGACTGAGTGAGAGATTCTCTGCTATGGACCCGAGTTATCTCACTCTTGCCAACAAAATCTATGTGTCTAATAAATACAAATTGGACAATAACTTTACTCAGGTAGCTCGGTCTTACAGAAGCGATGTCGAGAATATTGATTTTGGGAAATCACAGGAAGCTGCGGCGACTATCAATCAATGGGTGAGAATCTGTTTTTAATTTAGATTATATATTTAACCCGGACGCTCAGGTTGTGGAATGAGCCGTACGGTTTTCTCAAGGAAATACAGCATATAGGGTTCTTTAGGAAAGAGTCTTTGTGAGTGATCCCTAGGGTTTTGGAAGCGTACCGTACGACCGCAAACATATCTGCTTGGTTTTACCACAGTCTAATAACCATACAGTCGTCCGACGCCTTTGATCTTGTGAAAAATGCCGACAAGGTCTAGACAGTATCGCGACGGCCAGGGTTGTCACAAGTAAACAATATTTACAAAATTATTTATTTATTGCAGATAACAATAAAACATTGTTAGCATTATTATATTTTAAACAATATTATAATAACTACTCCATCATCAGACCCTGAAACCATAAATGGTCAAAGTTCATCTCACAACAATTCCAACAACCGCAAACACGACTAGGATACGATGTTCCACTATGGAGTTCCAGTGCTTACCCTCCTACTCCATCATCAGACCCTGAAATCATACATGGACAAAGTTCATCTCACGACCATTCCAACAACCCCAAACACGGCTAGGATACGAAGTTCCGCTATGGAGTTCCAGTGCTTACCCTCCTACTCCATCATCAGAACTATTGAAAAAAAAAAAGATTTCCAAACACTCATACCCTGTGCCTGTTACCTATACCTGTGTACCTATTAGATATTTTTTACCGTCCGCCATTCGGACATTTTGTTGGCGGTATTAACGTGACACGACATGACAAATATAAAATTATTATTGTATGCACTCTACGATAACAAACCATTATTTACCTTTCTTCTGTGTGTGGAAGTGGAAGCTGATGAAAACGCAGACTTTTATTTAAATAGGATGAAGACTTGCAGTCTCTCACAGCACACGTCGTTTGCACCATTTTAAATAAACAAATTAATATAAAATTATTACAAACACAAACACGCGTTAGCCCTGAATTCTGTTTACCGAGCTACTAACATCGTTTTGTTCGCAGGTCGGTAACGGCTTTCCCGCGTCTCGCCCCTCACACCCCGCACGATTGCCCTGTCTAGACGGCTTCGTCGACCGACTGTATGGTTTAATAGACTGTGGTTTTACTGTATAAGGTGGACAAGCAAGCAGATAGTCCATCTGATGTCAAGTATCACCTATGTAGGGGAGGTCAGCTCAAAGCGGACATAGGACCCCTCCTATGTCCGCTGCGGCCATGCATTGATTTGTACAAAAAAATAAAACAATTTAGAGATTTTTTAATCACTTTCAAACAAAAAGAGTTAATTTGTTAGTTTTTTTTAGAAGAAGTTAAGGTGCGCGCTTTGATCTGACTTCCCTCCCCTACATCTGCAAAATTGACAATGTGTTGCCAACCTTAAATTGTTGCTTTCTTATGTAATTCATTTGTAATATGATTTAAACTGTAGTAAGTTTTTTTTGTTTACAGGCAAATGAGAAGACGCAAGGTCACATTAAAGAGCCGGTCAGCTCAGATGCGATAACACCCGAAGTAGCTGTTGCCCTCTTCAATGTTATATTTTTCAAGGTATAAATTAGAAACTTAAACAGTGTTACATACTAATGAAAACATGTAAATGGATTCATGTTTTTGGATCCCTCGGCGTTAAGAATTTAACGTCGCGACTTTTCATGAATTTGACATTATTTTTGAGCCAATAAAATGCGCTCGAACAATGAAGATACGAAGCAAAATCGCGAACAACACAATCACACACTGCTGTGTGGCGTTGTGTGCCTACTTTGCTGACCTTGTCCGTGAACTTTACAGCAAATCGCCGGCTCACTGACATAATAAAATAGTGAACTTTTCTTAACCGTAATCAGTACAAACAACTACATAAAATCGAGACATTCACGAATACACCGATGCATAATTATTGGGATATGCAAATACACTTTAAAGTGTGAAAAATTGCAAAAGCAAATCTTCTATGCATAAATAAAGCGTCTGTTTAATTTAAGGGTCACTGGCACGTACCATTCAACGCGAGCGAAACACAAGACAAGGACTTCCACGTAGACAAGTCCACGACAGTTAAAAAACCTACCATGCACCTGAACAATCCACTTTTCCACTACGACAGCAAGGACTTGGGAGCTCAGGTTAGTTATGTAATGGTAAAACTGTGGGTTAGTTCTACTACTGGTTCGGAAGGTTGCATTTGCTGAGTGCAGCTAGCAAATAATCTCAGTAATACACTTGCTCGTAAAGTGACTCTTATTGCACCGCTTTTAGTATCATAATGCAGCTTATTACGCACTGGTGCTTTTTAATTTAAATTACTGCAATCGTGTTTGATGACAATTATCCCGATTAGTTAAGTTTGTACCTCACTGCAAGTGATATGTGTGTAGACGAAGCATTCTTAATTTAACCGGATATCAAGTTTTTATTGTAGCGAAAAATATGGTATACATTTTCATGATAGGTACATAAATTGTATCTCCTTAAATAATATAATTTAATCAAATCAAATAAAGAAAAAACAAGTCATTATAAGAACTTCGGCAAACTTTCGTTCACTGAAAACAATTACTATCAGTAACCGCTTACCATCAGGCGGACCGTATGCTTGGTTGCCACCTAAGTGGTAGGTATAAAAAAAAAAAAAAAAAAACTTGTACTGTGCATATGTCTAAATTCCTGTCCATCCTAAGGTTGTCTGGAAGAGATCGCTTCTTAGCGATAAGACATAAGACCGCCTATTGTACACACGGCTACAGATCAAGCTATACATTTCTAGTATAAGCTGACCTCCCATTGTACGGAAATCGTATACAATGCGAGTTCAGCTTATACTGGAAATGTATAGCTTGATCGGTAGCCGTGTGTACTTACAGTAATTTTTAATTTTATGCATTTATTTTGTACTTTGTTAAATTCGTTTTGTACAATAAAGAGTGATCTATGTCCGGTAGAATTTTGAATACGCTTCTCAGTCAGTCAGTCAGCAGTAATTTTTTTTGCGATTTTAATTTGGTCCCATAGTAAAAGTTGATCGTATAGTATTGTCGTATCCACCCCGTTTAGCAATCGTATCGTGAACATCCAAAAGCTTTTTTTTTTCTTCGATATTTAGATTTTAAGGCTCGTCAACTGTCTATCGATTATCGGTTTGATAGACTGCCCGGAACTACTGTCTCAAATTTTACTGTAAATACCAACCAAACAACTTAGAAAACCGGTCTTACTATTTACGGCATATGCAGGCTCAAACTAGACAGAATTGTTATTTTCTGAGTCAGCAAACAGTTCAATGTTCTCAATATTGATGCTGATCTGTTTTGCACTAGCCCCAACTCAATTAAAAAACGAATGGCTAATGTTTCTTTCAAGAGCACCGAAACTCATTAGCTTCAGAAGAAGAACTGGCATAATACCTTTAAGCTGAATTATTTGTATTTATTTTTGATTTTGTCTAAATGTCTACACCTCATTTGCTTTGCTTTGTTTAGTTGTAGTTATAGGTAATACTATGTTTGCAAGCTGCGTAGTCCTACGGTTGTTCATATTGGAACATGTTTAACTTTATTAATAATTTATATTTGAAGATTTGTAAATGGCATATTATTATCTGTTACTGTTATTATTACCGTCAAAAAGCTGTAAATCTTCTAAAAATAATAAAAATAAAAAGAAACAAGTCAAGTCAGGCGCAACGCCGTTCGCGGCACGCGAAAAAAAACTGCGCGCCATTTTCCATATCAAGAAATCAACTTCAAAAATACAAGTCTCTTTTTTTCCTTGCAAGTTTGTTGAAAAACGTCGTATATCACGCGTGTGCATTGATCTTTACACTATCAGCTCCCTTATCGCATCGCACTTGCCTGCGGCTCACGCGCATCGTGTGTAATTACCAACTTTGCACACTTGTATCATAATGTACTATTTCAAAACAAGCTTAGATTCATTACATAACATTTATTTCTAGTAATATTGACAACAATTCGGGTCTTCTCACTTCCCTCCAATATGGCGAGGAGGGCGATGGCTGCCACACGCGTCATACATACTTGTGAACAGGTGCTGCTGGTGGGGGCTGGTCTGCTTAAGTTTGCCATTTATTTACTTATTAAATATAGATTCAGTCTACTTTGTAGTTTTGCCGCCATGCCGGGGCACGCAATTGTTGTCAGTGCGATTAGAATGTAAATATTATGTAATGAATATAAGCTTGTTTTGAAAAGAATAATTGCTGAGTTTATTGCCGGCTCTTCTCAGCAAATGCAACCTTCCGAACCGGTATTAGAGTATTAGAGTCAGACTTTTCATTAGTGCCTGCGAAGGTCTATTTGAATAAATGATTTTGAATTTTGAATTGCTGAGGATCGGTTTAATTCTCCTGAGAACAATGATCATCTGACTGTTTTTCATTCTAAACAGCTTATTGAACTACCGTACAAAGAAGCCGGATTCCGGATGGTCGTGGTGCTGCCTAATGAAGTGGATGGCCTGCCTGCACTATTGGGAAAAGTGGCGCAAACGGGAGTACTCACTGACGTGTTTGAATTGAGCCCCTCAAGATGGAAGATTGATTTGGATATGCCCAAATTTGAAATCAAAAGTAAATGGGATTTGGAAAATATGTTGAAAAAGGTGAGAAAATTGGATCATTTTTAGTTTTACCGAGGGAAGGTATAGAAAATTATTAATCGTTTAATTCACAGGTCGGTGTTAACAGTATATTTACTGAAGCGGCAACAGGAATAGTGAAAGATGATGCAGTGGTAGTGAACAAGGCTTTCCAAGAGGCGTTTGTCAAGGTTGACGAGGAAGGAGCCACTGCTGGCGCTTTCACTGGTCAGTAAATTCTAAGCCAATTGGAAGAGATGGGTTATATAATATATCGTATCTGTACTCCATGTAACATTAAAGTGCACTTCCCTTCTAGGCTTTGCTTCGATTTATTTCAGTTTTTAGTTTTATGAATGAACAAGTTATTCAGATAAGTATTAGTAAGTAAATGAGCTCCCCTCTTTTTTTTATTTGTAGATTTCATATACCCATGTTACTCGCACAGTTAAGGCGAATCTAACGACACCTCATACATATTTTTAATTCCAACCAGCCGTTTAGGCTGCAGAGCGTGCCATAGAAATACACATAGGTACATATAAACATACATATATACATACATAACAATCCTTCCGGGTCAGCCGGGTAAAAAAAAAACAGGATGACGTATACCTACATAACCTAGATTACAAAAAGATGCCATTACAAAGTACCTATACATCCAATTTAAGATTTTATATTATTATTATTTTGTTACACTTGTTCTAAGGAAAATGTGGATGTGCTAAGTTTTGGGGGTAGTGGGCGTAAAGATTGATTTACTTTTTTTACAGGGATGCTCATAAGGCCCTTGTCTGCTCATTGGCAACCACCTCCAGCATTACAGATCAAAGTGGATCATCCTTTCTTGTTCCTGATACTCCACGAAGATAAAATACTATTTGCTGGCACTTACACATATTAATTAAAAGTAAATAGGTAATAAAAATATTTTCAACACACTCGCTCGTAAATAGACATTTATTGCGTTTTTGTATCTGTCTCACGTGGACATAATGGAGCTTCAATAAAACTCAAATTAACTGTATATAAACTGTATTGATAAAAATGTAGCAAAAACAAACTGTTTGGTACGACAGCTGATGACGATTAAATTAAATGTTCAATGGTTCATAGACCACTCGTTAAACGCCTACAATAATATCATAGCAATATTGAGGATTGATCCATTGATTCGGACACAAATATTGTAATTAAAGGCGAAAAACTGGATCTTGTTGAAACAACTGTATTTTTAGGTATCACTTTAGATAATAAGTTACAATGGAGCCCTCACATTTGTAAATTGGTGGATAGACTTAGTTCTGCAGCTTATGCAGTGAGAAAAATTCGCGCTCTCACTGACGAATCTACGGCAAAATTAGTTTATTTCAGTTACTTTCACAGTTTGATGTCTTACGGTATCCTCCTCTGGGGTAGTGGTGCCGAAATCAATAGAATTTTTATACTGCAGAAAAAGGCTATCCGCGCAATATATAAAATAAGGCCTAGAGATTCTTTGAGAGACAAGTTTAAATCTATTAATATAATGACAGTGTCGTCACAGTACATATATGAAAATCTTATTCATGTGAGGAAAAACATAAATAACTTACCTAAGAATAGCGACACTCATAGTTTGAACACTAGAAATAAGCACTAACTTGCTGTACCTTTAACTCGGCTCAGCAAAGTCCTTAACTCTTTCAAGGGGCAATGTATACGTTTCTATAATAAAGTACCCAAAGAAATCCAAGAGCTACCTATACATAGATTCAAAAAGATAGTAAAACAGAAGTTATGCAAGAAGGGGTACTATAAAGTTTCTGATTTTGTAGATGACAAGAATGCATTTGAATGAATTGTTCGCTTCGCACGCTATTGTTATATATATTTTGTAAATTGTAATATTTATAAGTACACATTAAAAAAAAAAAGAACACTTGCTGAGTTTCTTGCCGGAGTCTTCTCAGTTCAAGTTGTATTTGGAACCGGTGTAGAGTCATTTGTTAACCTTCACAAGTGCCCTATAAGGGCCAAAATTGAATAAATGAATTTTGATTTTGATTTTTGATTTTATCCTCTTGAGGTGAGGCGTTTACATAAACTCCCCCCGTTGAAAACTTAAGTTCTTCAACTTCTTTGATCTTCATCAGGAAGTAGTGGGCAGATTTTGACCAGCGGACGTCGGTACGTTCCTTTAGTGGTGGTCACATCAGCGACGCGGGAAATGTTATCTGCTCCGGGAAATAATTTGGTTACTCGTCCAACACGCCAACACATTGGTGGAAGCGAGTCTTCACTCAGGAGGACTAGATCGCCGACCTTCAGGCTGGCTGTGTTCTGTTTCCATTTTGTCCGTTGTTGTAGTTCTCCGAGATACACCTTTTGCCAAGTATGCCAAAAATGTTGGCGAATTTTTTCTACGCGGGAATATCTGCTCAGGCTGCTTTCACTTTTGGTGTCTAGAGCAGGCGCAGGCAGCGCGTTCAGCGGTCGTCCTATCAAAAATTGCCCTGGAGATAAGTACAGGAAATCGTCTGGTGATGAGGAGAGGGGGCATAAGGGACGACTGTTTAGGATAGCCTCCACTTGTACAAATAATGTCGTTAGTTCTTCGAACGTTAGATGAGAATGACCGATTACGCGCTTTACATGATATTTTGCCGATTTTACGCCGGCCTCCCAAATACCGCCGAAGTGAGGAGCGTAAGACGGAGTGAAATTAAATTTAAAGCCTTCCTGAGTTGCAAACTCAGAGAGATACTCAGTGTGCTTTTTTAGGAATGAGTTGAGTTCTTTAGCAGCGGCTACAAAATTGCGTCCGTTGTCGGAAAATAATTCGGCCGGCCTACCGCGGCGAGACACAAATCTACGTAATGTCATTACAAACGCATCTTTAGAAAGGTCACTCACGACCTCCAAATGTACGCATTTGTAACGCAAACACACAAAAATGCATAAGTAGCATTTACTCACTTTAGCGCCACGACCTTTCCGACTCAAAACAAAGAACGGCCCAGCGTAATCCATACCTACAGAGTTAAAGGGAAAGTCTGTGGTAACACGTTGAGCTGGAAGATCTCCCATTTTAGGGCATAAAGTCTTACCTTGAGCGCGGCGACAAATCACACACTTGTTTACGACATTTCGGGCGAGACGTCTACCGTAAAGTGGCCACACAGTTTCTCGTACTGTTGCCAACAGTAGCTGAGGGCCGGCATGCAAATTACGAAGATGCTCGTATTCAAAAAATAATTTTGTAAAATAATGAGATGATTGTAGGAGTATGGGATGTTTTTTTTCATCTGGACAGTCTGAATTGTTTATCCTACCACCTACTCTAATTAAATTATTGTCATCAACAAAGGGTGATAAGGATAAAATTTTACATTTTGAGTTTAAAGTTTGTTTTTTAGATAAAATTTTGTATTCATTAGAAAAAGTTTCTTGTTGAGATATAAAACAAAGATTATTAAAGGAATCATTTAATTCGTCAAGAGTTAAATCCCCTGTAGTTATTTTTTTAGTTTTGACGTATTTAATAAAACGTATAGCATATCAAAATGCTCTTTTTAATCGATTCAATTTAGAAAATCGTTCAAATTTAACTACAGGCCTAAATATGGTTCCAGTTAGTGTTGTAATTATAGATTTAGTTTCAGGTAAATTATTTAGGTTTTGTGGTTTTAAA
This sequence comes from Achlya flavicornis, assembly GCA_947623365.1. NCBI lineage: Eukaryota > Metazoa > Arthropoda > Insecta > Lepidoptera > Drepanidae > Achlya > Achlya flavicornis. Next base: position 3,101,743 of record OX392484.1, read on the forward strand.
GTAGGCCATTTTGTGTGATCATTTAGTAAAAAATTTGGACCGCGCCACCACAATGATAAATTTGGCAGTTGACTAGGGTTGACACCCCTAGAAATCAGGTCAGCTGGGTTCTCAGCTGTGGGCACGTATCTCCATGACGGAAAATTGGTTAATTCTTGGATTTCACCAATTCTATTAGCCACGAAAGTTTTTAATTTAGTAGGATTACCTGACAACCACCCCAGGACTACACTGGAGTCACACCAGTGGAATATACGATCAGGAGTATAGCGAATAGAATCTGTGACTGTTTTACACAACCGAGCTGCAAGGAGCGAGGCGCAGAGCTCTAGGCGAGGGATGGAAGTCGGCTTCAACGGAGCTACCTTGGACTTGGAGCACAAAAGCCTCACTGTGACGTCACCATTGACGTTAACCGTCCGCATGTAAACACATGCGCCGTAGCCAACCTGTGATGCGTCACTGAAAGAGTGAATTTCGACCTCTGTAGGTGAGTCACAGTGTACATACCTAGGAATTTGGAGTGTGGAGAGAACAGGTAAGTTTTGAGATAAATTAATCCATAGATCTTTAGTATCATTTGGGACTGGTTCATCCCATTCAATTTTTCGATGCCACAGGCTTTGCAGCATTAATTTTGCTTGCATAATACAGGGGCTGAGGAGACCTAAGGGGTCAAAAATTTTAAAAGAATTAGACATTATAAATCGTTTAGTTATAATTTTATTTTGTGAGGGTTCATTTATAGGGAAATGAAGCGTGTCATCATTCGGGTTCCAGCCAAGTCCGAGAGTGCTTGACGACTCGCTAATAGTTAAGTGTTCTTGTATATTAGAGGGATATTTTAAAATTGATTGTAAATTTGATTTGAATTTTCGTAGATTAAAACAGCCTTTCTTTAACTCTTCACTTATTGAATTCTTTATGTGAAGTAATTCATTGACGTCATTAGACCCGGTAATAAGATCATCCACATAATAATCCTTTTGTATTATAGTTTTAATAAGATTGTCGTCACACTCCTCTCCAATCTGCCACAGACATCGCGTGCTTAAATAGCTGGCACTTGCGGTCCCGTAAGTGACGGTATTTAGCTGCATTGTTTGGATAGGTAAGGACTCATTTTCTCTCCACAGAACGAGCTGTAAATTTCTATCACTGGTGTGGACATCAATTTGACGGTACATCTTCTCGATGTCTCCGGTGAGTAGAAACCTGTACTGTCGAGCTCTTAACAAAATAGAAAAAAGAGAGTCCTGTACATTTGGACCTACCATTTGCAAGTCATTGACAGAATAGCCGGAAGTGGAGGGTGCGGAGCCGTCAAACACGACACGGATTTTGGTAGACTCACTGGATTCCTTAAAAACCGCATGATGACACAGAAAATACGATTGATTTGGTAAGTAAACTTTAGACTTAGAAAGATGACCTAACGCTTCATATTCTTTCATAAATTGAACGTATTGTATTTTTAAATTTTGATTTTTACGAAATCGCTTCTCTAAGCTGAGAAAGCGTTTTTTAGCAAGTGTGTAGGAGTCACCCAAACAATCAGGTGAGTCGCGAAGGGGTAGTTTCACACAGAATCTACCTGTATTTAGTCTAGTAGTGTTAATTAGGAAGTGGTTTTCGCAAGACTTTTCGGTTTCGCTTAAAAGTTTGACTTGAGGTAGCTCTTCTAGCTCCCAAAATTTTGATAGCATGTAGTCAACTTGGGACTCTTTAGACAAATCCTGCTCAGACAATTTTACATGATTAGAATAAATATTTAATGAGTTTTGATTATTTTTATTGAATGTATTAAATGAGTTTTGTGTGTATGAATTATTTATTATATTGAATGAACTTTGTATATTTATTTGACCCCCTAATAACCAGCCGAATTGGGAACTAAGTAATCTAGGGTTACCTTTACCTAGTGATTTTTGTTCTCGGCCTAGAATATCCCAAAAGATATCGGCTCCTATCAACACATCAACAGGAGCTGGCTCGCCAAAGTGAGGGTCAGCTAAGTATGTATTTTTGGGTATATTTAGGGTAGACGGATCTATTGGAAAAGTTGGTAGATTCCCAGTAAGATTTTCTAGAACCAAACAAGAGAATGTTATTTTGAAATCATTAAATGAATCGCGGGATTGTAACTGCACGACACATCTTTCATTGACTGTGTTAGCGAGACAATTACCAATACCTGATATATTTAATGAAATAGGAGTTACATTTAGTGATAATTTATTTTGTAAAGATTTTGTAATGAATGTTGACTGACTGCCTGAATCTAGTAAGGCGCGTGCTAGGACCACCTCTTTAGTCACCGGATTCATGACTTCAATTAGGGCAGACGACAACAACACCTGGCTAGTAACTTCTTTAGAAAAGTTAACGATAGACCCAGGGGTTTGGATTTCGATGGAATTGGCTTCAGAGTCAGTGTTATTGTTATGCAACAACGTATTGTGGCGTTCTTTGCAGTGCCTACAAGGGCCCATGCGACAATCGCTGACAGGGTGCCCTTGTCGTAAACAATTTGAACATAGTTTGTATTTATTTATGTCTGCAAATTTTTCTTTTATATTTTTGGCAATAAAAGTTGAACAATCGTATATTTTATGATTTTGATTACAAATAACGCAGAGAAAAACGGAACCATTATCTTGACTTAATGAGGCAAATGATTTTGTGGTTGTATTTTGTCTGCTACTACCAGCGACACCAATTGATTGCTGTGGAAACCTAGAATAATTTTCTTTATTACGATGCATAGACTCAAGGACGTGCGCTCGATCAATTAAAAAAGTTTTAAATTGTTCTAGTGAAGGATAATCCTCACCAATACTATTACGCTGCTCCTCCCACTTCATCAATGTGTTGTTATCTAATTTAGATGTTAGCATGTATATAATCAATGTGTCCCATTGGGCAGTTGGTTGACCAAGGTTGGAAAGGGCGCGTAAATTTTTTGTCACATGATCCACAAAAAACCGTAATGAACTTTCGGATTCACGAGTTATTTGTTGCATGTTAAAAAGAGATTTTAAATGATAATTTATTAATAACCTTTTGTTATTATAGCGGTCGCAGAGTAATTGCCATGCAATAATATAATTAGCGGATGACACTTCAATATTAGCAACTATGCGCTTTGCCTCGCCCTCAAGGTAAGACAATAAGTAATGAAACTTTTGAATCATGGAAATACGCTGGTCACTATGAATTAAATTCGTGAAGGAATCGTGGAACTCGAGCCAGCGAAAGAATGATCCGTCAAACTTAGCAATCTCAATTTTGGGTAATTTAACACCAATATTAGTATGGTCGAGAGTGCATTGAGCTTCCTGAAATATTGATTCACGTCTTTTCTTTTCTTGTTCTATTGATTTTAATTCATTTTGTGTATCAAATAAACTTTTAGCTATGGCGGTACATAAAATCATTTCTTGCTCAACGCTTTCTCGCTCATCGATTTCAGAATCTAAATTTTCGGAATTTAATAGCTCAATCTGGGTTTGCAAATCGTCAAATTTAGCAGCCAAGCCTTCGAATCTGCTTAGTTTTAAAGATAACTCGGCAAACTCGACGCTTGTCAGTGTAGATTGCTTTGTGACTTTATCTAGATAATTCTTAAACTTAGTGATTTGACCTTTAATCGAACTGCGTTTTGTTTGTAAATCTCTCAATGCAGAATTACTCCCGGTACTTTTCACTGGAGGCACTGAAGACTTATTTTCTTTTTCAGACATTTTGAACTAAAAATAACTTGCTAGTTAGTGAGATTATGAAAGTAATAAAATTATATGCAACGTAGATACTAATAAACAACACAAAGCAATGATACACGTACGGAAGGAAAGATTAGTTAAATAATAAAATGATTTTGTCTCACGTTCCTCACACGGCGATACCTGGGGCTTTGTTATCAGCGAAGTCAGCTGATGTACCGTTAGCCGAGCGCCGAGCGAGCGGTAGGTTAGGTATGCAACCGGCCGACTTGCGAACCTGGAATTAGTAGGCAAATCTTCTCAATATCGCGCAAAAAACTGGTGCGAGACAATGGAAATTGAAATGTTTTTATGTTTTTTAGTTTATTATTATGATTTAGTTAATTATCTTCTTAGAAAATGCGAAAATGTACAAAATTTAGAATTAATAATTTTTCGAAGGTAGGTTGGTAACCAAATTACACATCATTTGCACAAGAGGATTTTGAACAAAATTAAGGATTAAGCACGGGATGGATTATTTAGGAAGTAAGGATAGATAAACAGGGCACTTATCTGATGAACTATGCTGCCAGGTGATGCTTTTTATGCGTCACTGCCCGGCGGTGTTCGAGCTAGATATCCTTGGCTTTTCCTCCAAATCTTCTGGATTCTGCTGCTGTACTGTTTCTATTTTGGAGTACAGTCCTGGGACGGTCGCCAATTTATGTCTCACGTGGACATAATGGAGCTTCAATAAAACTCAAATTAACTGTATATAAACTGTATTGATAAAAATGTAGCAAAAACAAACTGTTTGGTACGACAGCTGATGACGATTAAATTAAATGTTCAATGGTTCATAGACCACTCGTTAAACGCCTACAATAATATCATAGCAATATTGAGGATTGATCCATTGATATCCTCTTGAGGTGAGGCGTTTACAGTATCTTAATGCAGCTTATTACGCACTTGTGCTTTTTACTTTACTTTTTGTTTTCAGCAACGATTTTCTCTATTTTAATAGGTAGGTTTTTTACATTGCATTTGATATCTTTTCAAAACTAAAAGAGCTAGCATGCAAACCGTGTTGTCATTTTAAATATGGAAATGTTCATTTACGCCAATTTTCGCCGTTTAAGGTGTTAAAAATTGAATTTCAATCTTCATATAAAAATAAGCATTCAAATTTTTCAATTTTTTACCTACCATAATACCTACTATATGAAACTGACTTGGGCCAATATTTTTATCAGAGAACTTCGTAAAATCACCAGCATGAAATTTCATAGGTACACACGGCTACAGGTCAAGCTATACATTTCTAGTATAAGCTGACCTCCCATTGTACGGAAATCATATACAATGCGAGTTCAGCTTATACTGGAAATGTATAGCTTGATCGGTAGCCGTGTGTACCTACTAGAAGTGTTGTCCACAATCTCACCAAGTTACCTGATGACTGATAATGTGTGTGGCAGAAAGTGGATAGCAAAGATTTTTCTTTTAATATTAGCTTATTGCACTGTATTTAGTAATGTTACAAAGTCAGCATGCAGATGGTGTTATCATCCTAAATGTGGCATAAAAATTGCCATTCGAAACGGTAGCATTTAACCAACCAACTTTTTTTAACCAACTTCAAAAAAAGGAGGAGGTTCTGAATTAAGACTTTATTATTATCAACCATATTTATTTATGGTTCCGTAGTCAGTAAATGGTACATTCCAACTCTTGGGATTGGATGGATGTATAATTGGAGAAAGATAGCAAAGCTAACCCCAACTTAATGCAAATTTAAAATTTCTCATAAATACACATGATTTGAACCAGTACCAAACTACAGTAAATATATAATATAATTATGTGAATTCGAGTTATGAGTTTATCGCTCGAGTACATTGGTACTACTGTAAACAAAGATTCATATAGGTACCTACAAGAAATTTAAAAGATAACCATTTATTATAAAGAAAACTGTGCTCTAGTAAATATATTCTTGTTTGTCTTCACAGGTGTGGTTGCAGTGCCTTACAGTTCTAATTCCGTGTCGCCACCACCACTAGTGATAAAGGTCGACCATCCATTCTTATTCATGATTCTTCACGAAGATAAAATATTATTCACTGGTACTTACACACATTGAGACATTTACAGATAAGTAGTTCAGTATCTACTGTTGGAAAAGCTGTGGTTTTTAAATGTTGTGTAAAGGACTAAATTTCTATAAAATGTAATAAATTACAGAAGAAAGAATCCAGTTTTTTTTTTTTATTTCAATGACTAGCTCTTGTTATAAGGATATTAGGGAGTATGTGTTAAGAAAACATCCGTAGAATATGTAGAATATGGCTTCTATCACCCATATTCTAAGTCAAAACCTCATAATTTCCTCGACTCGACTCAACCTCACTTAGGTGTTTTGATATTCATAGTCGCAATTTTACTCCTCATCTCAAATAGTTTCCTCATTTGAGGTGAGTTGGAGTTGAGAAACCAACTGTCAAACATAAGGTACGTCGGCATCTACCTTGAGGACGTCCTCAGGGAACTTTTAACCAAAACAACGCGAATTTTATCCGATTTGCAATGTCTTTTGAAGAGTTTATTGTATTGAATATTTGTGCGATAATCCATACGATTACATAGGTATCGCGACGCTATTTACGAGATGCAGAAAATCCAATTGAAGTTTATAATGAAAATCAAGGAATGAAAATTAATTTAAAATTAGATTTTGTTTTACTAAAGAAATTGTTATGAACTTGAAATGTAAATTTGTAGTATGATATATCTGTGTGTTGTATTTAAGTACCTCATGTGAATCTTATTTGCAAACAGGTTGTTTAATATGCGTTACATATTCAAGTTCTAATATGAATTTTATGAGATAATTTTTATAGGTAATGTAGTGTAATTCATTTTGGTAATTAATTATATTTTAGAGTATTATCACCTGTATGTCTGTTAAATAATATTGTCACATATGTGGATATATGAAGGACATGTAAATAAATATCATTTTTAAAGTTACATTTTTATTGTGATTTTTATATTTAAATAGTAGCCAAAGTGATGAAAATGAATATAACATTAGAACTTTTCACAATAGACATTTTGGTGAGCTTTTTGTTACCGCTATTGATTGTTGACAAACACATGTAAAATAATAGTGATTTGTGCAGGGTTACATTACATTAGCATAATTATAAAACTAACCAAGAAAATGCCTGAACCCATTATAAATATTGACTATTCCAGTCTCCCACACTAGATATACTGCACTAGTTAGCGTTATTTGGGGGGTTCATTTATTATTCATCATCAAGTTAATAGGTACAATTAAAATAGTAAGTACCTATGTTATGTGTCTGTTATAATATATGTCACTTTCTTTTTAGTTTGTAAATCAGATAGGTAAATTAGAATTACAGATTCATACATTTTACATTTATTATTCATCATCAAGTTAATAGGTACAATTAAAATAGTAAGTACCTATGTTATGTGTCTGTTATAATATATGTCACTTTCTTTTTAGTTTGTAAATCAGATAGGTAAATTAGAATTACAGATTCATACATTTTACAAATTCAAGTTTTTAATGGTGTTTAATTTGAGTAGGTAGCCTTATTTTAAGCATATTTTCAACTATGTCTGCTAAATATATATGAAGGACATGTTAATAAAATACCATTTTTCAGTTCTAATTTTTATTTCTAAATATTGCCAACACAATTCAGCCTCTTCTCTCTTAGCTCTATTGCAGAGGATCAGTCCGTCCATAGCTTCTCTCTCAGCTTTAGCTTAGATGAAGTTTTCCTCTGCTGCCTTCACCATCCACTCTCTCTCTCAGCTATTCTGAGTTTATGTAGCTCCTCTTCTCTTTTTTGGGATCTGTCATAAGACCGTTGACAGATAGAGAATTCCTCTTGGATAACTCGAGTCCGTATATTTCTAGATCCTGTAATGTAAGAAATAAAATCCATGTTAAGTAAATATATTGAACACTAGCTGTCCCCCACAGATAATTATAATACTCTGGGATAATCGGGGATTACATAGCTAATTTAAATAAGACTCTAGCATAAAAATATACTATAAATTATATATGTAATATGATTTACCTGCAAAATGTGTGTAATCACTATCTATAACATCCAATTTGATCTTGACACCAGTTTGATCGGCGAGAGCATCTTCCAGTACCTGGATTTGACTAGAGGGCCCCCTGTCCTCATCCTTTCCCTATTCTCTTCAGCTTATATAATTTAACGTCGGGATTTCCAATTATCCCAATTTTATTTCCCAGTTCCAGCCATTTCGAATAAGTAAACACGAACGACAAAGGACTGATAATAATGAAACACTGCTAAAGCAGTATTTTTTTTTGTTTCCAAGCCATCCACTTCTCTAGTATCCTGATTTTTGGTTCAAGTGGATAAAATATTAGGGTCTATTTATTTATTTACTTTCATTGGACAGACATGCAAGCTTCACTTCAAGTTGAAATCACAGATAACGTGCTCACAGACTGCTCTAAAAATAAGTTTAGCCAATATAACAAACCGAATATTTCTCAAAATAATGACGTATTCGTGACGTATCACCTCGACTCACACTCATTCGAGGAATCTCATAATTCCCTCAATCTGACGACTGTGAATACCGATTTTGAGGGACTTTCGAGGCACGCCTTGAGGTCTCCTCGACCGAGTTGTGAGTCGAGGAGCATTCGAGGTCACGACTTAGAATATGGGTGTAAGAATTTAGTGATTATATGGCATAATGTCGGCATCATCTTATTATAATATTATTGATGTAAAGCATCATAATATAACATTATTTATGTAAAGTATCATAATTAGTTATCTTCTATCTTCTATATCTATATATCTATATCTATTCTATATACCTATATAAAAATCAATACCACTTTTCGTTGTAATTTTATAACTCAAGAACGGGCTCACCTATCCAAACCAAATGTTTAGGCTTTGTTCGGACTATTTAGTAGATGGTTTAAGTGAAGTTTGCACAAAATCGGTCGAGCGGTTCTTTATTTATCACATTTTTATTATTTCACTTTATACCTAGCGAAGCACGTACCAGGCCGCTAGTAATTTATAACTTTGTGTGTATTTTTTTTGTTTTATAATATGTTTTTAATATCCGTCGAATGGCGCGCAAAAATAAAATGTTTTTCTTTCTTTATTTTTCTTCTATATCCTCTTCGGTTTCTAATAACACTAATCGAAAACAAAGGAAACTTCTTACCTCTGCGGCTCAGCCAGGAACAGTTCGTTATTTTAACAATATATATCTTGGCTCCAACATGTGTTTTGTAAAATTCTGTTATATACACTTAGGCAATGTTAAATACCTACATATACAAATTGAACTGTATGCGAAAGCACTTCAAAGAATTTAATTCGAACTTTTGTTTATTTATCAAGTAAAATATTGACAATCAAATCAAACAAAGAAGAACGTTTTTTTTAGATGGAAGGATAGGATAGGGATGAAATGCATACGATTCATCGATGTTTACAAAACATAAAAACTTTTGACCGTCAAAAGCCACAAACATCGACATCGTTCATATCAGTTCATATTCATTGCCGACCTATAGTATGCCGACCATTGAATTATTACACATAGAAACAAAGTACAGGCGCGAAAAATAATCCAATCAATTGGAGCCATAATGGCTCCAAATGACCGCCGCGCTGTCAGTGTACTGAGTGACGTTTTAGTGAGTGCAGCTCTGAGAAAAATAATAAATATGACGGTTTGTGCAGTAAAATTGTGTCATAATTCACCAGGGAAGAAAGATAAGAATTCTTATGTAACATTCCACAGGCAAGCCACTAATTTTATTGTGTAATTCATCTAAAATAACAAAATTCAAAAATAAAAATACTTCACTCAGATTTCGAGCAAAGTGTTGCCAGCTGTTTTTTGTGCGAATTTGCGTTGTTTAACGTAATTGATACTGATTTTGTTATTAATAAAGTAGTTGAGTCTGATAAGTCGTTTCTTTTACTTATAGCTATTATAACCGACTAGCTGTCCCCCGCAGTTTCACCCGCGTTCTTGGGATATGTAGTCTATAATACTTGGGATAATGTAGCTTCATATTAGTGAAATAATTTCGAATCAGACTGGTAGAAAAAAGAGAATATAGCTTGGAAAATATGGTCAAAGCGGCAGTTGTTCCGGAAACAAATTCAACTTACAGGCTTTTAAAATTTCAATTTTGTTAATGAAAATTAAATACCTAATTACTACTTAATCTTCTTTTTCTATACAACCTATCATATATGAAACCTATAATTACCAAGGAAAGCTACAAATTGTACGATCGTTCATAGCACTGCACATTGTCTTGGTTAATTATGTTAAAATACCCGAAATAAGTACTATGAAACAACTACTAATAAATAAATAACAGGCCTGTGTCTATGATAAATTATCTAAGACGCAGAACTTTTGAAACTAATTATTTTATGAATACTTACTTCCAATTTCACTAGTACGCGAAATCGGAAGGTTAATTTTACCGAAAAATTTCGTTTAGCTTGCAACATTACTCGTGCGCTTGTGTGCGTGTCAGCGAGTGTAATTATATGGTACTCACGCATACATTGGTTGTCAAATGGCCTACGTGTCGCGAGGATTTTTGTTCGATACTTCGCTTCTAAGCGTAATAATTCAATGATGCCGACATAGTATCCCCTATAGTGGTCTGTGCGACCGACGAAATCATGCATGATCCCGTTGGTTCACCGTGGTTTCTTCTTCTTCGGGATACACTTAATTCATTTCACTGATGCACATGGATGAAATAATCACAAAAATTGTTATTTCCAGCGGTATCTTGGTTTTTTTATTCATTAATAAATCTTTTCGTTTGAGGAAACATTGTGTTTTCTTTTAATTGACAAGGAGCTCATTAAAATGTTTGTGAGTACATTTTAAATCGTGTGATCTGTGAGACAGACAGATGAGAGAATAAAAAATTTTAAACATCGGAAATACATCGATTTATCGTTATATTTTACCGATGTTTTTTAACATAGATGTCAGAACGATGATCATCCCTATATGGAACCACAAACTACCAAGAGATGAACGGAGGCAGCGTCAGTGTTGCTAATGTCGATATGACAGCTGAGAATTGTCAACAATTCGAAATGCCCGTTATCGCGCTTACCGTATTCAAAACAGAACATTTGGGAATGAGAAGTTTTCTTGTAGGTATTTAATTTTCTTTTCTTTAAGTCTCAATAGATGGCGTTAATATGACTGAAACGAACTATCTTGCTGTCAGTTCAATAAAAAAAAAAAACTATGTAACTTCATGGGTGCGTTCAGTTACTACACATGTTATTGAACTGTTACTGAACGCTACGATGATCTTCGGGCGATCACACGGCGTAGTTACTGAACGCAGCCCATAACTATTTGGGATTATACTGGTAATAGATGTTCCAATGGACTTTTGGTGGGAACTTGCAGAGTGACGTAGCGTTTTCATTTTTATTTTCATAAATTTGTGTATTTTGAGTTTTATTGTGTATTTTTGGTGGTATTTTACCCAATAAAGATCATCCATGTGCACCAGTGAAGTGAAATGAAATTAATTATGTGTATCGTGACTTTTCAAGTTGTCTCAAAATGTCCGTGAAGAGTTTTAGTACAATGACCACCATTGTAGTAAAACATGACTTTTATGGACGGTGACTGACTGAGGACAAAAATGTGAAGTGATTTATTGTGACTGGAAACTATAATATAATTGGACACTGGCAGAAATGGCGACTATGTCCGTCCAAGTGCAGAACCACCAAACAAGACCCATCCAGTTGCTCAGAGGTGTAAGACAGGGTGACGTTATTTCCCCGAAACTCTTCACCAATGCTCTGGAGGATGTCTTCAAGACCCTGCGGTGAAATGGAATGGGCATCAATGTCAATGGTGAATATCTCACACACCTCCGCTTTGCTGACGACATAGTTATAATGGCAGAATCGCTGCAAGACCTGCAGGAAATGCTGTCCGGTCTTAATGCTGCCTCGAGACGCGTTGGGCTAGGGATGAACTTGGACAAGACTAAGGTCATGTTCAACGAGCACATCGTCCCTGTGCCCGTTTCCGTCGAAGGTGTAGCCATTGAAGTTGTCCAGGAGTACGTCTACCTAGGACAAAAGTTACAGCTGGGTAGAGACAACTTTGAGAGTGAAATCACCAGAAGAGTGCAGCTTGGCTGGGCAGCATTTGGAAAGCTGCGTCACATCTTCGAGTCACCCTTGCCACAATGCCTGAAGACCAAGGTATTCAATCAGTGCGTCCTGCCGGTCATGACATACGGAGCCGAGACGTGGAACCTGACAGTGAAACTAGCCCACCGACTACACGTCACACAGCGAGCTATGGAAAGGGGTATGCTCGGAATCTCGTTAAGGGACAAAGTCCGGAACGAGATTATCCGACAAAAAACCAAAGTCACTGACATTGTGGCAGTGGGCTGGTCACATCTGTCGCAGAACCGATGATCGGTGGAGTAGACGGGTTCTCGAGTGGAGACCACGACTCGGCAAGCGTAGTGTAGGACGCCCTCCGGCCAGATGGACCGACGACCTGAAAAAGGTGGCTGGTGGTGACTGGATGGCGAAAACGGGAGATCGAGCCATGTGGCGAACCCTGGGGGAGGCTTACGTCCAACAGTGGACTGCAATAGGCTGAAATGATGATGATGATGAGAAATGAGCCTTAATTTGGGCTTGGTTGCCAAAATTAAAAATAAGAAGAAGAAGAAGACGTTCCAATGTCGGACTCCAATTTTTATTATTACGCAGGAGACACGGCCAAGGTACGTCCTGCCGTAGGAAAGTGTATAGTGCGGCAGGACCCTCATAATTATTACTAATACCGGTTGGAAGCTTTCGACGTCCTGCCCAAAGACTACAGTATATACTTAGAGAGTCCTGCCGCGCTACACACGGCCCTGACCATCAGACGTCCGACAGTCGGATCGTCTGTAACTAGTATTATGTCACTATCATGTGTGTTTTGTTCAAAACTTATGTGAAATTTAGCTTAGATTTGAATGATTTGAAAACTATTGAAAATGCGTGTTTGTGCAGTTGTGAATTGTACCAATAAGGGACGTCTCTAAGTATATACTGTAGTCTTTGGTCTTACATTTCCAACTGACGAACCACTAAGGTCACAGTGGATAAGAGCAACAAGGGTGGATGTCCAACGAATATCAAAACAATGATAGAAACAAATAATCCTTAAGCGTGACTTCCACAACAAAACAAACAACGGAAACAAACATCCACTCATACCAGTGTTGCCGCCTCTTATTACTAATTTCGGACGAAAAAAAACAGGCTGTTACCAAAAAGCAACGAAAATTAAGTTTTGCTCCTCTGAAATTTGGTTTCATTTAATCATGTTCATGGTTGCCATTAATATCAATTAACACTTAATAGAAGAAATCTGTATATATATTTTTTTCAATTGTCTATTTTGTATTAAAAAGGATGGACACCGTCCGTTGTTGGCCTATGTGGCAACACTAAAGTTATGTGACAGCATATTTTGATTTGACAATTCAATTTGGTGATGACAGCGCCACCTAGTTATTTTGCAGCAACTCTTTAAATACCTACAAGAAAACTTCTCATTTAATTAAAACCTGAATTAACAATGCGCTAGAACTCATTATATATTTTATTTGAGTCGCAGAAAGGAATATCCGCATTTTTTATTATTTTTCACTCATAAAATCATAAAAAGTATCTTTGCCATATGGAAAACCAAAAATCTTATTAGATTTTTGCCGAGAACACAATAACTAACCGTCACTTTTTGACAGCGCTCACGGTGATATCAGTTTAGGGCATGGTCGGTGTGAGTGCAAGATGGCGCATGTCATGACGTCATCTATGACGTTTCACGGGACATCGTGATCGCGCTCACACTAATATGGAACGGGTTTAAGCACGCTCAAATCGATTACAGCGATTATATCATTTAATGAGAAGTTTTCTTGTAGGTATTTAAAGAGTTGCTGCAAAATAACTAGGTGGCGCTGTCATCACCAAATTGAATTGTCAAATCAAAATATGCTGTCACATAACTTTAGTGTTGCCACATAGGCCAACAACGGAAGGTGTCCATCCTTTTTAATTCAAAATCGACAATTGAATAAAAAAAATATACAGATTTCTTTTATTAAGTGTTAATTGATATTAATGGCAACCATGAACATGATTAAATAAAACTAAATTTCAGAGGAGCAAAACTTAATTTTCGTTGCTTTTTGGTAACAGCCTGTTTTTTTTCGTCCGTAATTACTAATAAGAGGCGGCAACACTGGTATGAGTGGATGTTTGTTTCCGTTTTTTTGTTTTGTTGTGGAAGTTACGCTTAAGGATTATTTGTTTCTATCATTGTTTTGATATTCGTTGGACATCCACCCTTGTTGCTCTTATCCACTGTGACCTTAGTGGTTCATCAGTTGGAAATGTAAGACGTCCCTTATTGGTACAATTCACAACTGCACAAACACGCATTTTCAATAGTTTTCAAATCATTCAAATCAAAGCTAACTTTCACAAAAGTTTTGAACAAACACACATGATAGTGACATAATACTAGTTACAGACGATCCGATTGTCGGACGTCTGATGGTCAGGGCCACAGTTTTACTATTGTATACAGTTGCGCAACGAATGTACTTACGCAGAGAGACGGAGGGGAACTCGTGGGGTGTCGGGGCGACGCGACCGCGTCCTGCCATCACGCTTAGTTTACAGGATCGTCCGCGGATGGAAGACGCATTCGTGTTTATCTTATTATTTAAACAACATTATCCATAGGTACTAAGTATTCAGTATTAGTAAATATTTAAGTGAGAGAGGTTTGAATTTGCCAAATAATGCGTTTATTATGATTAAATTGACAACTTTAACATAATTGAAAGTATTCTGATGATTTTCTGATAATTAGGGTTCCGTACCTCAAAAAAAACCCTTATCACATTGTTGTCCAACTGTCCTACAAATACCATACCTATCTATATGTCAAAACTAAGGGAATCAAAACCTATTGAGTACCTACCTACTGCTCGTTGACCTAGAATCATGCAATTCGGCATGAAGTAATATCTTATAGCACAAATGAAGGAAACTATCCGAAAACCGTAAATTTTTGAGCGACCTATTGCGAGGTATGGGAAAACAGTTTTCCAATGGCAAATTTTAGTTTGTACATACCCGCCAATAAGTTTCTACTTCCCTCGTAAGCGTTCCGCGCGAGTCCGACTCGCACTTGGCTGGTTATTTTAATCAAAATCAAGAAAGTAATTAGATTAAAATAACTTGCACAAGCCTTGGAAGCCTTTTTAAGATGTTTGTGAAGTATAAAGTAGTATTCCTTACGGGTGTGTAG
The DNA here is from genome assembly GCA_947623365.1 of Achlya flavicornis. Lineage (NCBI taxonomy): Eukaryota > Metazoa > Arthropoda > Insecta > Lepidoptera > Drepanidae > Achlya > Achlya flavicornis. Next base: position 3,116,913 of record OX392484.1, read on the forward strand.
TTAGTCACTTACCTGCATTGGACCCTCGTGATCACTATGTATTTCCCATTTGGCCTTGTATAGAAGGTAGGCCTGTGCCCCGGCGGCAGTGAGGAAAAGTCTATGCTGATTGAAGTGCGAGTAGAACTAGCGCACTGAACTTTACTAAGACATTTTTCGTATAAGTAGTGCACGGTGTGCGTGCGGCGTTGTTGTAGGAACTTGGCCTGTGCACTGCCGTGCGCTTAGATAAGTCCAGTGCTACATGTAAATTTTTATTACTCATGATGATGATGACATTATCATAACAATATAATTATTTTATTTTACATTTTGTGACAACCCTTGCGTATCTGCTCGTGACAGCGTTGGTACTCACACGGACGGCGGCACGGCCCGACATCAAAGGCGTTTCCCTACTGGTAGGTAGTAATACTGTGTCAGGGCCGTGTGTAGCGCGGCAGGACTCTCTAAGTATATACTGTAGTCTTTGGGCAGGACGTCGAAAGCTTCCAACCGGTATTAGTAATAATTAAGAGGGTCCTGCCGTACTATACACTTTCCTACGGCAGGACGTACCTTGGCCGTGTCTCCTGCATAATAATAAAAATAGGAGTCCGACATTGGAACGTCTGTTACCAGTATAAAGCCAAATAGTTATGGGCTGCGTTCAGTAACTACGCCGTGTGATCGCCCGAAGATCATCGTAGCGTTCAGTAACAGTTCAATAACATGTGTAGTAACTGAACGCACCCATGAAGTTACATAGTTTTTTTTTTATTGAACTGACAGCAAGATAGTTCGTTTCAGTCATATTAACGCCATCTATTGAGACTTAAAGAAAAGAAAATTAAATACCTACAAGAAAACTTCTCATTCGGAATGCAGCCTTACTCGATACAACTTTAAGGTGCGTTCGAATTGGGGTATGGTAGCAAAAATAACAGTCAAAAATGCCAAAAACGATCACAACTGGCGTTCGATTTGGAAAGTTGTGGGCGAAATTGGCGTTTTGAACTGTTTTCGTTCACCGTTCGTTTAGCATGGAAACAGTTAAAAACGACATCGTGAACTGCAAATTTTGACCCACCTCCGAGGCAGGGTCGTTTGTGATCATATTTTGACATCTTCGAATCTGACAGATAAGTTTCGAAAAATTCATACGGGAAGCGAAAATTCTAATTTTTATTGTAAAATTTTATAGAAATACTAACAGGCAAAAGAATAATTTGTTAGATTTGTTGGGGTAGGTTGTACGTACTGGAATAAATCTACTTACAGTTTATCCGACATATTTTATATTAATAATTAATTTTACAATTATACCATATTTTCTCACTTGACAGACTTGACACACATTACTTCTTTTTCTTCTATTAAAAATAAGTAATCCCATAGACTGGGACATAGGTACTATCGAGGTTGTATTCCGACACTCCTCCTCGATTTTTATGTGAAAATCATTGTAACATATAAATCGTTAAATAAAATCAAATACAACATTCACTCCTCCTAGATAAATACTCACACATCTGTGTGTATTATAGCAATACTTTGCATTCTTCTCTAAACATCTTATGTCTTGCAGTCGCTAATGATTTTGTTAACATATCGGCCAAATTGTTCTCAGTTTGTATGTAAGATATTATCATCTTCTTTGTACATATTAAATCTTTTATATGGTGATATCTTATATCGATATGTTTAGATCGTTTACTGTTCTCATAATCCTTTGAAATAAAAATAGCTCCTTTGTTATCGACATACAGCGTAGGCGTAAGACTTATTCCAAAATCTTTTAATAATCCATTTATATTTATTGCTTCGCATGATGCTAGTGATGCTGCTATGTATTCCGCCTCTGCAGTTGACAATGCAACACAGTTTTGCTTTCTAGAGAACCATGCTACAACATTATCATTGTATTTAACTATGCATCCGCTTATACTCTTTCTATCTCTTTTATTATTCGCCCAATCAGCGTCGGAATAGATTTTTAAATTTATTTCATCACTCTTTTTATATTGGAGACCATAATTTTTGGTAGCATTTAGATAACGTAATATGCGTTTACCATGTTTCCAACATTCTTCATTTGGTTTATCCAAAAATTGGCTAAGATAAGATACAGCATAGCATATATCTGGTCTTGAGACTGTACTCACAAACATTAAACTTCCTATTAGTTCTCTATATGGAACTTCTATAATTGTTTCTGTTATATTTATGTTTAAACCTTTCTCCATCGGTGTATCTTTTTCCTTGCATTCAGTCATATTAAATTTTGTTAACATTTTCTCTATTTGTTTCGTTTGTGTTATTCTTAATATTCCATTTTTCCTTTGTATCTCCATTCCAAGAAAATTCTTTATCTCTCCTAAATTTTTAGTATCAAATTCTTTCTGTAATAATTTCATTATTCTGTCAGTTTCCTCTTTCTTTCCCATTATCAAAATATCATCAACGAAAATCAACATCCAAATATTTTTATTAAAATATAAGCAAAAATCATTTTTCGATCTTTGTAATCCACATTTTACTAAAAATTCATTTAACCTTTCATTCCAGCATCTAGGACTTTGTTTTAATCCATATAAACTTCTATTCAATTTCAGTACTTTCTTTTTATTTTCTTTAAGTCCTTGGGGAACTTTGATATAAACGTCATCTTTTAAATAACCATTTAAAAATGCTGTCGGTACATCCATCTGATAAATTTTAAAATCTTGTTGTACCGCTTGTGCTAGAAAAGTTCTTACTGTGCTCATTCTAGCTACAGGTGAATAATTTGTATTAAAATAGTCTACATTTTCTACTTGAAAACCTCTAGCAACTAGTCGTGCTTTTTTTAAACCATTTTCCTTCGTTTTAAATATCCATTTCGTGTCTATAGCTTTCTTTCCTCTAGGTAAATCTAAAGCTTCTGTCCATGTATTTAACTTTTTCAATGAATTTATTTCTTTATTTATAGCTTGCAACCATTCTTTATCTTTTGCAGCTTCTTTGTACGAAGTTGGATCATTATTTTCAGTTGTAATCAAACAAAATGCTGTGTATAGTTGAAAATCATTCATATGTTTTGGTTTATTTATAGTTCTACCAGATCTAGTTGTTATTTTATTATCATTTTCATTGTGTACATTATCATCATCATCATCATCATCATCATCATCTGTCATATAGTTAGAATTATTTAGATCATCAGAATCATCTTGACCATTTAAACTTTCCTCTCTTTTTTGTATATGTGTCGATGTATTCTTATTACATTTGTCTTCATCTTCGTCATTAAATGTTATTATATTTTCATAAGGATAGTTTAGTACCTCCTCCTGCTTTTCAGGTCGGTAAACAATTTTTGTTTCATCAAATATAACATCTGTTGAAGTTATAATTTTATTACTTTCGTCATCCCATAGTTTATATCCTGAACCAGTGTAGCCAACCATTATCATTGGTTTTGCCCTTGGTTGTAACTTGCTCGGCTTTGGTATTGTTACAGTCCAAGCTTTAGAACCAAAAACTCGCAGTTTTGACAAATCATTACATCCATACCAGATTGAAGCTGGTGTTTTACCGTACAATGCTTTAGTAGGACTACGGTTAAGCTCATACGCTGATGCGCAAACCATTTCGCTCCACAATTCTTTGGGTAATTTTGTTTCTGCAAACTTTACTCTAACTTTGTCTAGTAATGTTCTGTTCATCCTTTCAGATGTGCCATTTTGTTGTGGCGTATATGGACTTGTGTATTCTAATATTATGCCTTTTTGTTGACATGATTCTTTAAATCTTTTGGAAGTAAATTCTCCACCATTGTCCAATCTTATTTTCTTTGTTTTTGTTCCAAATTGTGCTTTAATAAGCTGTATATGTTTAATAATATTATATTCTGCTTCATTCTTATGTTTCAATAGATATATTATTACGAAATGTGAATAATCATCAATCATCACTTGAAAATAACATTCGCCATTTATTGACGTTGGATTAATAGGTCCACACAAATCTGAGTGCAGAAGATCTCCTATCTCTTTACTTTCTCTTTTATTAGATATAAAGGGTCTTCGTGTACTTTTCCCTTCTATACAACTTTCACATCTTTTTTCTGAAGTTGGTAATCTCAGTATTTTTAAACCTGTTCTATTTAAATGACCTAGCCTTTTGTGCCATAAATCATTATCTTTATCATTTGTAATATTTGCAAGCTCTTCCTTTTGTACTTTTAAGTCAATTTCTAAAATGTATAAATTTTGATGTTTCTTGCCATAAAAATAGGTTTTTCCTCTTCTTATGCTTACTGAATCATTTTTGAAAAGAACTGTATAACCTTTATCTGTAATTCTTTCGACAGATAGTAAATTATGTGTTATATTTTCTACAATTAGTGCTTCAAAATCAATTTTCATTTTATTACAATATCCAGTAATTGTTCCTTTTTTATTTGCTATCAAACCTTTTCCGTCTGCAATGGTAATAATTATAGGTTTTTCTAAATTTTGTATTTTAGTCATATATTTTTCTAAATTTTCTGTTACCATATGGTTCGTAGCACCGCTGTCTAATATAAAATTACTTTCATTGTTGTCTGATGCAGTTAAAGCAATATAACTATTTAAGTTTTCTTTTTTACCTCGTCTGTAGTAACCTCTATTTCTACCACCTCTTCCTCTAAAAGGTCGCCTATATCTTGTATAGTTACTACTAGTGTTATAATTTAATCCAGAACCTGATGCTTTAAATATATTTTGTTGAGAGAGAGAATTATCAACGTTCTTATTTTTAATTTTTATTTCTTCGTCGAGTAATCTTGATTTTACGAACTCTAATGTTATATCCGTGTTAATAGTTTCAATAGCTGTAATAACGTGTTCGTAGTCTTCATTTAATGTTAATAATAAATGACAGATCTTGTCAGAATCATCAAATTTCTTATCGATGTTTTCTAATTCTAAAATAATCTTTTCAAATTTTTGGAAATGATCTTCTAATGTTTCATGTCGCTGTAATTTCAAACTTAATAATCTCTTTTTCATAGTAATTTTTGTGAAAACACTTTTCCGTTGAAACACGCTATCTAGTTTTATAAACATTTCTTTTGCATTTGAGCATTCTTGTATGATAGATAGATGCTTGTCCGATAAACATTGTATAATTAAAGCTTTAGCCTTCGAATTATCAGCAATCAATTTTTCATCTTTATTAATTTCTATTTCGTCATATTCTAAAATTTTTATTACCTGTTTAGCTTCTAACAGTGATTTTACTCTAAATTTCCAGTTTGAATAATTTTCGCCTTTCAATATTGGCAAAAAATTGACATTCGTATTAATCGTATTCATCATATTTTTTTATGAATATTTTTTGTACTAACTTACTCCATTCGAGTATAATCGCCCATAACCTTATGTTGGGGTAGGTTGTACGTACTGGAATAAATCTACTTACAGTTTATCCGACATATTTTATATTAATAATTAATTTTACAATTATACCATATTTTCTCACTTGACAGACTTGACACACATTACTTCTTTTTCTTCTATTAAAAATAAGTAATCCCATAGACTGGGACATAGGTACTATCGAGGTTGTATTCCGACAAGATTAACTTTGTATAATGAATAACTGAAGGAAAAAGGTAGTTTGAGACAAGTGACAAGCAGGCGATCAGCATGGAAATGACATTTTTGTATCTAATCGTTCGATTTGGGAAATATCGTTTGTGGCAAAAGTTGCAAAATTGTTGAAATTTTCCAATTCGAACGCATAAACAAAAATGCCCATTTTGAAACTGTTAAAAACGACATCACTCCAATCCAATTCGAACGCACTATTAGTTCTCTTGGTAGTTAGTAGTTTGTGCTCGATACGCAAATTATTGCTGTGAGCACAGCACTGTGAGCGATATTATTTAATTCGGAATAATAGCCTACGACTACGATAGGCAAAGAATATAGTACTCTCTTGGTCTGGCGATAGGTAATCAAACATGATCACCTAATACTTTACTGTGTTTTGTATGGAATAATCAATAATAATAATCTATGGGAATAATTATTCTTGTTCGGTTCGATTATAACCATTGAAGTTAGGTTACATTTTGCATCTGCTGATGATATTTTCAGGCTTGTATCCATATTGATGAAAAGAATGGCTGTTCTTAGGAAATATATAGGTGAGTTACCAAAATACTTTAAAAATATGGGATTCAGGTTAGAGTATAAGTCCTCGCTGTGCCCTGACTATGGAGGTATTGTTGGATACTTTCCTATTTTTTTAGATAACCTGAAGGTTTAACAATATTGATAATTGTTTGATTATAAAATAAATATCAGGCCAAGGACTAAACTTATCCCATACTTACTTGTGAAACAGTAATCAACCTATTTGGTATCAATCTTAAATTAGATTGAGATTGTCGATGTAGGTATAATCTAAATTTGAAATTATAATATAACTACTATTAAACCCAGTACTTATCTAGTTTAAAACTAAAAGCTTAAAGCCTTTAAAAAGGGATTTATTTTATTGACCCCTTGTTAAGCCTTCCATTTCTAAATCTGATTGTTCTACATGTTATGTGGAAGACATTGGTGCCAACCTCACGGATGAAATGTACCAGGGCTTGTACCATGGATCCAAGAAGCATGAGCCAGATTTAGACACAGTATTGGACAGGAGCTGGTCTAGTGGCTTAGACAAGATGATTATTACTGGAGGCAGTTTAACTGATAGTAAGAAAGCAATTGATTTGGCCAGTTGTGATTGTAAGTGTTCTTTGATAAAAATGCTATAAGGTATATTAATCCATTATAAACTTGTAATAAAGCAATGGAGTTCTACTCGGTAGCTCTTTCACATTCCAATATTGATTGCGATTTGCATATTTGCAAATATTCACACCAGAAAATTTTAGTTTCTATTTTATTAGGGTACGTGGCAATTTAAATACTTAAGGCCTGACTACTTTTAAAACACTATTTACTCATATACCTACTCATTATATGGTCAATTAAATAAGATCACCTCACCTTGTTTGTTATGAAACTTAGGTGATAAATAAATATAATGATATAAGCCATATTGTGGAAAGATGTCAATTAAGTGTAATGATTGGTTATCTTGAACTGTCCCTTTCTATAGCTATTCAATAAACGAGATACTATAATCTAACATTAAACCCCACTCCACACTGTCTTGCAGTACAAAACTATTTGTTTGGTTTGATGGTACAAAAAAAGACAGAACACTGTACATTGGCAACATTGCAAACTGAACTGTGCAAACCTCATTGTTTTGAGAGCTACAAGCACAAGCTACCATCCACATGCAGTCATACCTGCAAGCTGGTTTGCACAGTCATGCTTGCATCAAGAAGAAGCATGTAGCCAGGGCTATTTGAGTGTCAGTTACTTATTAGTAATAAACAGTGCGATAAACACATTTCAGCTCGATTATTCTCTACTGTAGGATGCCATCCCACCAGGTGCACAGAGTTCATGGCTGACCCAGACACTTACATGAAATGTCTAAAAGACCTTATATCAAAAAACAAGGACAAAGTTGTAGCTATTGGTGAATGTGGATTGGATTATGAGAGATTACACTTTTGTGAAAAGAAGGTACAGCTAAAGTAAGCACAATAATAAATAAATATCCTGGGACATTCCTCACACACACAGTCATCTGATCCCAAACTAAGCAGAGCTTGTACTATGGAAACCAAAAAACTGATATAATACATATACTACTTTTTGTTCGTAAATACATACTTATTATACATGATTACACCCAGACTCGGGACATACAGACATGTTCATGCACACAAATGCATGTCCTGTGCGAGAATCGAACCCACGACCTGTGACGCAATAGGTGGAATCTTTACCAGTCTTAACCAACTGCGCCAACTGGCCCGTCAAATACAATATTGTAACCTATTGGTCCATATGGTTGGCTACCGTAAATGCTTACCATCAGGTGAGCAGTATGCTTGTTTACCGACTTCATAATAATAAAAAAATGGTCTATTCCACAGATATTTTGAGTACCAGTTGCAATTGAGTAGGGAATTCAATCTGCCCCTCTTCTTGCACTGTCGGGCTGCTGCAGATGACCTTGTCGATATATTGAGCAAGAATATGGACAATATTGTCGGTGGCGTCGTGCACTCGTTCGATGGAACACAGGATGCGCTGGACAAGATATTACAGTTGGGGATGTATATTGGAATCAATGGATGGTCAGTTTTCATTTGAATGTTGGATATATTTGTTGTAATCATTTGGACTATTTAATCTCATATGATATTGTCTATGTTAGTCTACCGTCATATTATAAAGAGCTAAAGTTTGGATGTGGGAGGCAATCTCGTGAACTAATTATCAGATTCTGTAAATTACCTTGTCCCCAAGTGCTATTGGTTACGTTTCATCTCTGAAAGCAAGCCACATAAACGACCATAAGATCCATCAGTCCCATTGACTCATTAACATGATTAATTTGCCTTTCCATTTATACAATTGATTATTGCATATTCAAAATTTTTGTTAAATGACGATCATATTAATAAGACTTACATTTTCATAGATATTTTAAGAATTTTGATATGATGAATTAACTGTTTTAGTTCTTTGCGAACAACAGATAATTTGGATGTGGTAAAGAAGATACCCCAAGATAGACTCATGATTGAAACGGATTGCCCCTGGTGTGAAGTGAAGTCAACCCACCCAGGCTATGCACATGTGGTGACCAAGTACCCCACAGTGAAGAAGGAGAAGTACAATGTCGGGTCCAACTCCCAAGTGAAAGGCCGCAATGAACCGGTTAATATTGTGTAAGTGAAAATAAGAATAGAAATCCAACTAATTCATATTGTTGGTACTATCTTGAAAAACCTTAGTTCAAATAATAACTACATAATATTATGTTTTTCAGTCAAGTGTTGGAGATTTTAGCCGGAGTGCGGAATGAGAATATAGACGAATTAGCATCTGCTATTTACGACAATACGAATAAACTATTTTTCGGTAAATAATTTGTAAGTTATGTAATTATGAAGCCACCATACGAAAATACGATGTAATAACTCGCATGCAAAATATAATCGTTTTAGATAAAATATTTTGTTGTATAATTCTTGTTTTCAATTCAATACCGGATTTTAAGAAAGGAGGGTGTTAAAAATAAAATAATCATAATAAATCACTAACAGTATTTCATTGTGACTTATTTCATACAACACAAAATAATATAATATTTTTTTTCAGAGGAACGAATCTCAGGGCAGTTACATTTACACAAAAATAAATTAACTTCGAGTTGCTAATGTGACTATGTAATTAAATTATACAATTTCTCAGTGGATATTTCACAAACCTTACGGTTACGTAAGGCCAGGCAATTCGAAAGTTGATCTGTGTATAAATTATTTTATGTAAGTGTAACTTCATACAAATGCGAAATCTCACGTGGTAAAAATAAACTTAAAATGCAAGAATAAAATAACAATATCTTACCACACGGTAATAAAATTTAATTTGTTTTAGCCATTCATTCCTCAATTGCATTGGTTTACAAAGTTTGCCTATCGCTGCACTCTGCATTAAATAAAGATATCCGATAATAATTATTGTAATTCGAGATAATGTCTGAGATATACTCCTCAACAATGTATGACGAGTGGAGTGATAATGCTCGCTTCGGAAACCGCAGCTAAATCGCAACATTACAATTAAAACACACGATCTCTCTTCAACACAAATAAATATACTAAAAACCTTAAATCTCTATCGATCTTACACATTTTTAAAAATAAATGATTTATGGAGATTAAAAATAATATTTGGATGATAACCAAAGGTAACTAGATGGACTGCCGAGTGGGTAAATGAGTCAGTCATAGTTTTCATCATAAATGCATGATCAGGAATGTTGTTTTCAATCGAATTCATCATTATTCCGAAATTAATTATAATACTAAAAACATATTTTGTCATGGAAATTATATTTTAATATTATTTAATTTTTACAATGATATGATTTTATTGCATTAAATCGATTATGATGAGTTGCAGAGAGAAGTATAAATAAATAAATATCAGATTAATTCGTTGTTGGTAGCCACTAATTGTATGAAATTATTGTACTCGATTCAAAGTTATTTTTTTTCGTAATATATATTTCGCTTTTGTAAAATGAAGTAGACATAATTAAAAAAAAAACAAGACAAGGATGTGCGGATGGAGGGTTTTGGAATTTGTGCTATACAGATAAAAGAGGCCAGTATTTTCGCATTTGAAATGTGAAAAATTATATTATATATTATTTGAAAAATTAATTTGTTCATGTTTATCCGCAATAGCCGACGCCCGTATTATAGAACGAGATCAAAACTCAGAAGTCTTGAGAGTAAATTTTGTTAATCTAAAGTAAACTTAATATCATTGGTGCAGGTTCCAAATTCAATTGTTTTAATCTCGGCTCAAAACTTGACTTAAGCATTGATTGACATTCTAGAATATGGACCTAAAACTGTGTAAACTTTGTCCATAAGTGACGCTATAGAATGACAAAGAAAAATAAACCTATTTCTAAAATATAAAGTTCATTTGTATCTTAATTAGTTAATTTTTCTTTGGAATTCATAAACGTCAAAAATAAATTCTTATAATGGACAAAGAGTAGTGGTTAAAGTATTTTTTTTTTTATATACATTCTTATTTCGTGATTGAAAATTGATAATTGACACTAAATATAAGAAATATAATGTCAAATATCAATCCCCAATCGGTAAATAAAGATAGATCGAGTATCGAAACTGGCAGTTAACGGCATTTCAACATTTAGCATAAAGCATTTTTACAAGCCTTTATAATATTATTCAACTACTACAAGAAAAATTATACATACAACTACTATATAAATATGATCTAAATTTTGCAAATAATTTCCAGGAATATTCTAATGAAGTACAAGAACCAAAATTTCTTCTAAATGTGGCAACACCGTTATAGTGAAGTTGTTAAAATATCGCACCCTCCATCCGCACACGAGATAATATAGAATTATCACTTGGTAAGAGTTCTCTGCTCACTTCAAGGTATCTTAGAGTAAAGGTGGACCTGTTCCCTAAACCAGTGGAAGTAGGACGACACGTGGAACCTTGTCACATTGAGGGCAGTTTCAGTTTTGTTCTGTAGTATTTCGGGAGCCCAATCCCCACTGGAAATATAGAGAATTTTTCATATTAAAGACCATCTGATCCCTGCTGATACACCCGCGTACGGATTTAATTTTCGGTCGCGGAACCCTAATTATTTTTCTAAAAGTAGCTATGTGAGCGTGTTGCTCCTTATAACATCAGCTATCTGCCAGTGAAACTCACGTCAAAATAGGTCCAGCCGTTTCGGAGATTTGCCAGACAAGACAGTCAATTAAAAAAAGAAACGTATTTCCTTTCATATACATTTAGGAAAAACCTCTTATTTTGAAATTACAAACAGACACTTCAATTTTATTTATTTCTATAGATTTTCCAAATATTCTGAAACATTGAATGTTGATTCCCATTTTATAGGCACAAGAAATCTTTTATAACAATATAGTATAAATCGATACTCACACAAAAACTTTCGTCTTCAAATAATCTGCAGAGAATTGGTAGTAGTCGTTGGAATACTTCTTCACAGCTGCGATCGCCGTCGCCGTATAACCCTGAACATTATCAATCAAGCCGGGAGCATATTGCTCTATGGTAGCCACCACAACCGGCGCCTTCTCAACAACATAGTCTTTCACATTTCCATAGAGAATACCAGATTTTTTCACAGCAATGAAGAACACATCTTTAGATAGCTGTATGTATGGTTTGCACACTTCGACTGTTTGTGCAAAGTACACAGGCGCGTTGGTTTCAACCCAGAGGTACCCTCGGGCTGATGTCGATAAGGTTTTCTGCCAGGCGTGCTGGCTCTGTTCTAGGATGCCTAGGTCGTTTAGTAGGCGGCCAGTAGAACTCTCTGTGGATTACAAGAATTATAAGTTAATGATTTGTCTGAAGAGCAATATAGAGAATGTGACAATCAATTTTTACATACTACATTTGTACTTGTCATTTCAATCCCATCCAGAGGGATATATTGTTTTGCCGGGATAAAAAGTATCCAGAACATATTCTACCTATGTGCCAAATTTCATCCAAATCCTTTCAGTAGTTTTTTTGTGAAAGAGTGAAACATATTCACATCCTTACAAACTCATATTTGTAATATTGCCAATAGGATTGATTCAGTGCAGTTTAAACCACATTCCTGAGGGAAGGTTTAATGGGAATTAAAATATCTAATACTACTAACTATGACATACCCTGGATGCCTATCTATGCCCCAAATCTGTTCAAGCATAAAATGTTTTAGCCCTGATAAGGCACCACCAGTTTGTAATACACTTAAACATAGATGTCTCCAGCAAGGAACTTAAGAAGGCATTCTATTTGTGTATCTTTTTAAATGTATGTAATGTAAATGTTTTATCCAAAGATAAAAAAAAGTTGTTTAATTCTGCAACAGTAACTATGCTGTAAAAGTGATATCTCAATGTTTATGTACACAAAATAAATGTTCCAGATTTCTGTACACAAAGTAATCAATTTTATCAATTTAACGATAATGTTAGCATTATAGTGCAATAGGTTACACACCATCACATTTCTCAATCAATGTTTGCTAAACAATATTTTATCATATGAAAACAAAATGGAAAATTGTAGTGGAACAGTCAACAATGATAAGCACTTGTAAGTTGAATGTTTTAAATACAAATGTGATGTCATAAAAAAACAAATACTTTTAGCTTTAAGCTGAAATATACCATTATTCACCTCATACAGATACTACATTAAAGTTGAAATATTTTAAGATTATTTATACAGCCAGCCAGTTTTGACAGCCACTTCTGAATTGACTATTACTTTTATTTTATTATTATATATATTATAATATTACACACATATTCAGGAGTTATTTAAACTAAACTATACATTAAAACAAACATCATTCTGTCACATACAATAGTATAGCTCTTTTACCAGTAAGATGGTAAGTGAGTCTGGATTTAAAGGATGTAGAATTATAAAGAGAAAAAAAAACTCACTTGGGAAATTCCCACCAACTCTCTGAACGTCGTATGCCACGAGACCAGCAATGCTGACCATCAGGAAGAAGCTGGCCCAAAGCCAAGGGAACCTTCTAGAACTCGTCATTCTGCCTAGAATATCCTGTTGAGCAAAAGATTATTTTTTGAACTGTTCCATAATGAAATGAGAATATGGCTCTTTCTAGGTGGTAAGTATAGAGTAAACCAAGCTTTCTAGTGTAGCAGGCAGTATCCACTGGTACGAAGGTACGAAATGGTGATGAATACAATAGCTAAAAGACAATTTCATAAGAACATTCTTGACTAGGCCTTGTTTTCTATATATTTAAAATAAACACTGCAAAAAGCTAAAATTATAGTGATGGTATTAACTGATATTCATTAAAATTATGTGAAACCAGGCAAACAACTATCAGAACATATCAATTTTTTTATTTTTAAATGTGCAACATGCCTACAGTTTGTTAAGTGTGCTATTAATGAATTTGAAATGTACAAACCCATCAAAATATCTGTGCATTTGGTATTGATGAAGTCATATCAGCACTCTGGTATAGTGTGTTAGGCTACAGGGTGGGCATGGCGAGGTCACGGGGGAAGTCAGAGTGCACAGATATTTTAACCAGTTTGTAAATCAGTTAATCAATTCATAACATCATTTCGTGTCTTTTTCTTCATCATTTACTTTATGAAACATTTTTATCAACATGATATTTGGACAGGGGCTCTACCGCATAACTTTGGTGGTAATCGTAACAAACACCATTAATGAATTTCATCCAATCAGGGCCCACGATTGGCCATCGTCGCGTCATACCGCGTGCGCGTCATTGGATGAAATAATTAATGGTGTTTGTTACGATTACCACCAAAGTTACACGTTAGAGCCCCTGGAACCGTACATTTTCAATTGGACTAAGAGAGCTTAAATATTCTTGCGTAAAGTCTGTTTGGTCAGCTGGCTTTTATTTTATCATTAAAACCTTTCCATTCATAATGATTCATGTATTATCAAATTTACTATAGCTGTAGATATTACACAATATAAAACATATGCATACAGATGTATAAATAAAAACAGCTACACATAAATGTGCATGATAGATATGTTATCACTTTCATACACACCATGTGCAGTCCCTTTTATGTGGTGGCAAACAAGCATACGGCCCGCCTGATGGTAAGCAGTTACCGTAGCCTATGGACACTTGCAACACCAGGGGTATCACTCATATCATATCATATCATCATTTATTTATAAGAATTATCTTACATGTCATTTGAAATTGTAATTAATACTAACACATAATAATAATATTATTAAACATTTTTACACAACTAAAACATCTAAGTTTTTAAAGGTGTTTTAGTGTGAATCAGTGAACTTTTCCGCAAAGAATTCATCGATATTATAATATGCATTGTCAAGCAGTAGTGTTTTGAGTTTATAGGTAAAGGATCTCTTACTCGGCGCGCTTTTAATGCTCTTAGGGAGGGCATTATAGATTTTGATGCCAACGTAGTCGACCTGTTTTTGGGACTTGGTAAGTCCCAAAAACAGTCCATCCCACTCGCGCATTGCCGACCCTGAAGAAATCTCTTCACGCCCTTTTTGAAGAACCCCATGCTGTACTCTATATGTGCTGTATATGTAGGTACTCTGTTTGTAATTGAATGAGAAATTATTCGAACAAGACTATAATCAAAATAATATTACTGGATGAATAACCTCTACAAAATATCTTTTCTAAATATAGATTTCCGGTCATATTAATACGGCACCTAAGGAAATCCACAAGATAACGATTAACATACGTGGTGCTTATCATAGAAGCGTATACGTCACATATCAATGACGGAATTATTGATTCTAATTCGTCATAAAATCACTATAAACGGAAGGCGCACAATATTCACCTTCGAGACCGCTATTTAAATTAATTCGAGCGGATGCAATAAGCGACATTTTTACCTGATTTTGAGTGCAAAAAAGTTCTCACAAAATATTACGTGAAGTCACCAGACACACGGTAACGGACGTAACACATCAACAATTTACTGTTACTACGCGCTGGCGGCCTTTCTATACACTCACAAAGTGGTTTTTCTAGTTTCATTCACAACCAACTGCGCGCCTCTTGAATTGATCGCGGACTGCGCCTCAGACTCTTGGTCCACACGAGATCAAGGAAATATACTTTCCATGTCAGAAAATTATTTTCTATCCGATAAAAAACATGATTTACCTTCAAATTCGCGTTATTTCGGCGGGTGTGCTCCGTAAATTCGGTATAAAATTCACTAGAGAAAAAATGTCTCCCGTTAGGTACGCGAATATTTTTTTGACTGTCAATGTCAGTGTTGCCAGTTTATTGAGAGGTTACGAGATAAGTGGGGTCATAGTGGGGTTACTACATGCATGGCACATGCATGGATGGTTTCTAAAATAAAAAAAGGTCAAGAGGTCACCTTTGGCACTTGGTCACGTTTTGGTAACCTTTTCGATTTCCAGTTTTGCTTCTGTTATGTGCTGGCTTTTAGTTGTTCTTTTCACTCTAATTAGGTACTTGTTATTATTCTATGGTTATTGAAATTATTTATTTTTAAACTTGTCTGCTTAGAACTGAAGAGAAAGGAAAAATAGCCTTCAGAGTCTAGCCAAGTTACGTGTATAGGTAGGTATTATTCATCAAGAAAATCCCTATCAAAGTTCTTGGCAAAAGATGTTATGAACTTTCATAAATTGTTCAAATTAAGTGTTTCTTTTTTTACAATAGTTCTAGTTTACGATTTTATGAACCCTTTGCTCGGCACATGCATACATGTACAGTCGCAGTCTAAAAATGTTTACCACTTACCACCTTACGGTCTAAAATCGCTTGCACATTTCTGTTTCATAAGGTTGACCGGAAATAAACTGACTTTTGATAGGCGCGGATTGTATTTGACATGAAAAATTATTCAAAGAGGTGTTTTACCTAGTAAGAGTTGAGTTACTACTTTACCTGATACTTATAGCATTATAGCACTAAATATAGAGTTTGCAAAAACAAAACTGCCCTTTGCTGCAAGATCAAACTTGCCATTATTTTATTACCTTTGTATATTTATTGAGATTTTTATTTGCTTACAGACGCTTGACAAATGTCACAATATAAGGTCCTAATAAATTAGTGAACTTCCTCTTGAGGGATGAATGTATAGGTCATTAGTAATCAAAAAATAATATTAGAAAAATAATCCGAATGAAAAAAAATAAAAAATCCTATACTGTCTCTATGCAAATCAAAGAAGCCGCGCGAAGGTTTTTTTTTTTTTCCTCGGATTGTTTTTCTAATATTATTTTTTGATTACTAATGACCTATACATTCATCCCTCAAGAGGAAGTTCACTAATTTATTAGGACCATATATAATAAAAAGAAAACATTTTATTAAAGGAGTTTACATAATCAAAAAGTCATTGACAGCCTTTTTGCTATTTTCGATACTTAAAAATATTTCACAATTTTAAAATGTAATATGTTTGTTGATATGACATATTAGACCTTATTGCGCGCGGTATGAGATAGAATCGAGTTTAAAAACTGATAAACATTTTCAGTCCCCGACTGTACACACGGCTATAGATCAAGCTATACATTTCCAGTATAAGCTGATCTCGCATTGTATAGGATTTCCGTACAATGGGAGGTCAACTTATACTAGAACTTCTTAGGCTGCATTCCGAATTAAAGCTATAATCGCTGTAATCGATTTGAGCGTGCTTAAACCTACCAAATTGAATAATGACAGATAACGATGTCCCGTGGAACGTCATAGATGACGTCATGATATCCGCCATATTGCGCTCACACCGACCATGCCCTAAACTGATATCACCGTGAGCGCTGTCAAACGTTAATTATTGTGTTTTCGGCAAAAAGTCTAATAAGATTCTTGGTTTCCTATTTGGCAAAGATACTTTTTATGATTTTATGAGAAAAATAATAAAAAAAACTGGCCAAGTGCGAGTCAGACTCGCGCACCGAGGGTTCCGTACAAACCTGTATGTATATAAGTAAATGGTAGTATAGACCTGAGTATTTGATATTAATTTCGATTTATGACGTATTAAAATAAAACTACTTACTAGATCAGGTTCAAACCAATTTTCGGTGGAAGTTTGCACCGTAATGTACATCATATATTGTTTATAGATTTATCATTCTCTTATTTTAGAAGTTACAGGGGGGGGGGACACACATTTTACCACTTTCGAAGTGTCTCTCGCGCAAACTATTCAGTTTAGAAAAAAATGATATTAGAAACCTCAATATCATTTTTGAAGACCTATCCATAGACACCCCACACTTATGGGTGTGATGAAAAAAAAAATTTGAGTTTCAGTTCAAAGTATGGGGAACCCCCAAAATTTATTGTTTTTTTTCTATTTTGGTGTGAAAATCTTAATGCGGTTCACAGAATACATCTATTTACCAAGTTTCAACATTATAGTTCTTATAGTTTCAGAAATAAATGGCTGTGACATACGGACGGACAGACAGACAGACAGACAGACATGACGAATCTATAAGGGTTCCGTTTTTTGCCATTTGACTACGGAACCCTAAAAACGCGAATATTCCTTTTTGCGAGTAAAATTATTAAAGATATAAGGAGTCGTAGCGCATTGTTAATTGAGATTTTAAATAAATTCTCAAATGTTATACTGAATACTGTGAGCGCGATAAAGGGCGTTCCGAATTGTTGACAGTTCTCAGCTGTATGTAGCTGTTCTCAACGTATACCTAACTCGGTACGCAAATTATTGCTGTGAGCGATATTATTCAATTCGGAATGTAGCCTTAAGGTAGATGCTCAGCATGAGGCGGGAAATTTGACTTTTTTTTAAGTTTTTTAGATTTTTACCTTCGTAGAACAATATGGCTAAATATTTCACTGATAAGCGACCGTAGTAGTTCATTTAACATTAGTATTGAGGAATTGATACTTTTTGTTTATAATGAACTATTTTTGTACATTCAATAAGATAGTCAGTTTCACGGTTTTAGAGGAAAGTTCAAATATGGCTCATATTATACAAAAAACATTCATAACACAATGTAGCAAATGAACCAATACGGTCGTAAATCACTGAAATATTTAGCAATATTATTCGACGAGGCAAAAATCAATAATAACTTGAATAAAATCTCTCCCGCCTCATGCTGGCTCGTTCAGATACACGTTAAGTTTTACCATCTGACAGGAGTTTGCCACATTTGACAGGCATTTTAAGGTTTAGACCGCTGGTTCAGACAGCCGTGTGGCCGGCGTTGATCTCACACAAGCATTTTTTAATTTGGAGCCAAACCATACTCGCCGCAGGTTCACGGTTGAACCACTCTGTGGCATGATTGCGTGCGATTAACGAGTGTGATGCCGAGTTCACTCTTGGCAGCCAGTTTTTTTTTTTAATTTCCTCGACCCCCGACAATACGCTCTGATTGGCTAAGTCAAGGACACATGCGCTCTGATTGGCCAAGTCAAAATCACTGACTAGTTGCGGAATTGGATAGCTCGGTATTACCACTCTATATACTCTTAAGGGATTTATTCTCGATGTTTTTACACAAAAATCAATCAATAACAAAATATTGTCTTCTGGTCGATCCTAGTTCACAAAACAATTGAATTGTCAATCAAATTGAGTCGTGAAATGGGCATAAATCTACTTTACACTAAGAGTCCGTTCACACACACCGGCTCGGAGAGAGCAGATTTTTTACGCAATTAAAATAGAGCTTTAGGTCATTGAAATATGGTGTATTATTATATTTCACGTCTTTTGTTATATGAGAATGCTCCAAAACCGTCCAGAACCGACTTAACCGAACGCACTTGTTTAGTATAAAGAGGCCCGACCTGCCTAAGAGTCGTTCGTGCAGCTGACCGTTTCCGTTTACGTGCTCTTTCGCGTCGCGTCGGCTCCGGCCTGGGGCTCTACCGCGTAACTTTGTTAATAATCGTAACGAACACCATTAATGAATTTCATCCAATCAGGGCCCGCGAATGATCATCGTCGCGTCATACCGCGCGCGCGTCATTGGATGAAATAATTAATGGTGTTCGTTACGATTACCACCAAAGTTACGCGGTAGAGCCTCAGTTCCAAGAGAATAATCCGCGCCGGTGAAAAGAAGAGGCACCGTCCGATGCTCTCCGACCCGATCTGTGTGAATGGACCCTAAGACGTGATAACCTTCAGATTTTAGACCTTTATCTTTGATAATATGTACCTGATAAGTGTTTCTGGGTTCAGCGCTTTTTAACAGCTAACATTTAACAGTTTATTGATAAATCTTTAGAAAAGAAACTACGTATATAAAAAACATTTAACAGGGAGATCTTTTGACGGGTTCGTTGGCGTGGCGGTTCGATACCCTGACAGCCGTGCCACAGGTTCGATTCCCCATCCAGGATAAGAAAGGCAGGGCATAACGGGTTCTCCCATTAAACATTTGGGTCAAGTAATACCAAAATTACTAAAGTGGTGTTGCATTCCTGCGGCGAGTAAGGTCGACAGGAGAACCCTCTGTGCTGGCAATGCAGTACCCAAGACCATGTGTAATAATGCTGTCCCTTTTGCTGATGGAACAACTTCTCCTTTAAACTACTTTTCAATCCCTTTTTCAAGGTCAAATGTTACCCCAGGGTAAAAAAAAAATATTTAAAGAAACTAACCTGGCATATCTTGTTAGTTTTGACGACAGTCTCATCCTTCTTCTTGCCTTTTAGGGCCTCCCCGCTTACTTCTTGATATTGTAGCACAGACATCTTCAACGACTTCAACTTCAGTTTACGGCTGACTTGCGTCCAGTTGGTATCTAATGAAGAGATGCTTATTTTAATGTACCGGCTGATAATTGGATATACTCTTTAAACATCTAAAAATTTTAGGTTAGCTACATTAACTACTTTTTTTATTCTGCCCGTGATTCACGTCAAAAACGCAGAAAAACTCCGAAAAACGAGACACTGTCAGACACGATCGTTTTAAAACATCGACAAACATAAAATTGCAGCAAAACTAGTCATGAATTTTGTGGTTCGATTCGAGTTCTATCTCTTTCTCATACACGCGAGCTGAGAGAGATAGCAGTCGTACCTTATAAAACAATGGATACAATTTTGAACTGTGACAGTTAACATAATACAGGTATTCTAGAACATACCAATATATTCCAGCAGTGTTGCCGATTGCTTGCTGCACCTATGGAACAGCTGTCTCCAAGTGGCGTTGCAGGAGTCGTCTTGCGCCAGACAGTCGACCAAACTGGCGACAATCACTTTGTTGTAAGGATCCAAGTTCGATCCACTGAGGTACTGGTTCGGTAACTTCTTCATAAGTTGATTGAAGGTCACTTGTAACTTATTTCCACTTTTTTTGAAATATAAATCCTGTAACAAATATTCAACTTAATATTAAGAAACGCGAAAGTTTGTGAGGATGCAATGTTACTAATTCACGTAAAAACTACTGAATGGATTTTAATGAAAGCACACAGAATATGTTCTGGATCCACAAAAGATACTTTTTATCCGGGTTTAACCATAGGTTCCTCGGGAGCGTGGAGGACACCGCGCGGGGTGGAAACAAGGGGGGCTAAAAAGGAAGCTAAAGCAATATTGCTAAGGAATTAATTTTTTCGAATTCTCGGCAGATCCTACGTAATTCCAATATTTTTTGGTAGAATAATTGCTCATTATATACAATTCAATTTATTAAAGGATTCGGAATTGATGAATTGCATAAGGTCTGCTGTAAATCGAAAAAATGAATTCTGTTAGCAATATTGCTTAGCTTCCTTTTTAAGGGGCAATTTCGTAATAAACAGATCGCCAGCGATGTAAGTAATGTAATAGTAAGATTAATTTAATCTAACATTAAGATTAGGTAGAAAAAACACATACTAGCACACCCTAGTCACCTTCACATTGTCGGTGATGGGGAATTGTTCGAATAAAGAATCATGGCGAGCTCCATACATTCCATTGATTTGTACAAAAAAGTAAAACATTTTAGAGGGTATTGAATCACTTCCAATGTTGAGATTACATTACCAGCAACATATTAATATACTTGAAATATTTTATAAACCCCGCAAAACATAACAACAACATAATGGTTTTGGTCGCGAATAGTCGCGATTCGCCGGCATGCCATAGAAATTCTCATTTTTATCCCGGGGTTCTAAAAATATTTAAAATGGCTCAATTTGTTCCTTAGGAACCAAGGATCAATTATAACGTCATTCCAACTTCTCTAAAAATCTTTATTTTTTTGTACAAATCTCGCCATGATCCTTTCATTTGTCATTCTTTGGGTTAATTGTTTGATGATACAAGAAAACTAATTTAATTACCTACGCAAAGAAGACAAAGAATAGTGCACAAGTGTCCCATCTAATAACCTTTAATCGTGTATATGCCCTTACCTTATATTTACTCATTTGCATGATAAGGTCACTTGACAGTTCTTTCGAGAGACTATTCTTCTTGGTGTAGACCATATCAAACATAGCGAAGAGTTGGTCTTGACTAACTTTAGCGCTGTCCATATTTGCGTGATCGTCTAACAGTTTCGATAGATATGCCACTACGTATTTTGAGTAGTTCTTCAACTCGATTATTGGTAGGAACAGCTCTTGCCAGGCTGAAAACAGATATATTTAGATATAAAAAAAGAAATATAAGACATAATATTTTGGATCATAAAAGAAGAGCACATTACACACGATTATGAGCTGTGTAGCCAAAAAGGCTAATGGCACTTAAAAATTCAAAAAAAAAAAAACAGTACTGATAAATATCTAGTAATACAACAATATCTTCTTGTGAACTCCGGTTTCTCTTGTGGCCACAGACTAATAATCCTAATAGTTTTGCATGCAACACAACATAATCGTAAAGTGGGGGAAGGGCCGACGGACGGCGTGTTCTGATTAGCCAACGGGGCGCGCGGGCGCCTGCATAAGATTAATGATCGCAAGTATCCAGTTAATGGAGAGTTTTCTTATGATACCTCTATGCTCAAAATACCAGTCAAATCCTGAACTTAAGGTTCAAATTGGTTCGAAATATCAACAGGCTTACTTGTTTTTCCAAGAGACCTACCACAAACTAAAATGAGACACAATAGCTACAGTATCATCAATGTGTATGGTTAAAAAGAGATATGTGGGTTATCTTAGGTCCACCTTGAGGTGTCTCTCAAAATACCTGATACCTTATCATATTGATTGTGACTCAAAATATATGGTGTGCTTATGTAAATATTGCTTATCTTTGTTACAGAGTAAAAACTGTGATACTTGTCATACCTACCTACTCAATTTATTTATTGACTTTCATACTAATTAGTAAGGTATGAGTTGCACAATCCTTACTAATATTATAAATGCGAAAGTGAGTTTGTTTGTTACACCTTCACACCTCAACTACTCAACGGATCATCATAAAAATTTGGCATGCAGTTAGCCTATGGTATGGAGAAGGACATAGGATACCCCGGGAACGCGGGTGAAACCGCGGGGGACAGCTAGTTATAGATATATGCAGGGTGTGCAATGCTTGAGTGCTACCTGAAGTTTTGCAAGCATCAATATGCTATGGTAACCGCTTACATCAGGCAAGCTGTATGCTTATTTTCCAATGCAGAAGCATACAAAATATTTTTATTTAGTCCTATTATACACAGGATTATTGAAAAATAACCTTACAAGACAGTATTACTATGTTTGTATATATGAATGTCGCTTACTCTTTCACACAAAAACTACTGAATGGATTTTAATGAAATTTAGCACATTGATAGAATATGTTCTGTATTAACACATAAGGTACTTTTTATCCTGGGAAAGCAATATCTCCCCCGGGTAAGTGGGTGAAACCGCGGTGCGCAACTAGTAAGTGCATATACCAAAAAGAAACATTCAGGATTTGATAATTCTATCTAACACATTTCCATTCTCTATTTTTTTGTACCTACCCTCCTGTACACAAACACAAAGGTCTCTATAACTCTATAGCAAAGACTGAGTGACAGCACACTCAGTCTTTGCTATAGAGTTTGTAACCTTGAGAACATTGAATTTAAATATTTTTATTTATAAAGTTACAATATAGGCCTGAGAGAATGTTTGTGTTTTACCAATAATTCCGTATACTACCTACTTCATTCATCCACAGATTTTTGTAATACATAAGTCAATACTTGTGTTTACCTTTCAAACCAACAGCGAAGTTGCTTAAACCGCCTTGTCCAAAAGCCCACAGCAAGGTCAGTCCAATGGGTGGTCTGTTCTGATATGAGTTACGGAGACTAGCATATTTTTGTATAGACGCAACGCAGAACTCCGGGTTATCCTGACCGAGAATTTGTAGCAGTATCCTGTGACCATTAACCAATTGACCTGGAGAGTTAATAATTTTAATTAGACATTAACAATAATAAAGCCTTTTATTTTCACTTTACAACATTGGTTTTTGGGTTGTTTATTGCATTATAAATGGTATAAATTACTTAACAAAAAGCTTGGATATCACATTCACATGGCAATAAATTGTGGCTCATGAAAAATCTGCTGAACAGGAATTACCAGAATAACCATAACTATTCCATCAGCTAAGAGAGGTAGAGCATATCGTTTATTCGCTTTCCTACGCGTGACTAAGGTCGCCAGAGCTCATAGGGGAGGGGGGAAAGGTCGGTAACGCGTGAGTGATGCTTTTTGTTCTGCAAGCGTCCATATGGCTACGGTAACCGCTTACCATCAGGTGGGCCGTATGCTTGTTTACCGACTAAGTTGTATAAAAAAAAAGCTGTAATAAATATTTTTGTACAAACCTCTACTCATATCATTTGCCAATGCAGTAAGGGTGACATCATAGAACAATTGCGTGTTTGCCTTCCCCGCGTCTTGCAATACTTTGACCAAACTGCTTTTAATATCAGCCGGGATGGCAGATAGCGGATACGTAGCTGGATGATTTGCGAATGTTGCATCTTCAACCTCAATTTGTATTTTTGAATTGAGAAAATTTGCCACCTCTTTCAGCCAGACAAGGGGTGCATTAGAAAAACGTAGCTTATTAGAAGTTATGATGCTGGCTAACTCTGCCGGATCAATCTGAAATTATCACATGATATTACACCTCTTTAGCTACATGAACAAAAAAAAACAAAACATAAACCAAGGAAATGAAACTTCATTCAGTGAAAGGACTATACTTTTAACAATCAAATTAGTAACATTTAGTTATAAAAGCACACAAGGAGATACTTACAGCTTCTAGTGCATCCTCAATAGTTTTAGGAGGCTTGGGCTTAGCTGGTTCAGCCTTCTTATCTTGTTTTTTACCCTTACCATCTTTCTTTTTGTTATTCACTGGCTTTTTGTCATCATCAATCTCCATACCCGCATAGAAAGATTTGATCTGAGAATGTGGTACTGAGGAAAGATATCACTTTTAAAAATTGCCACATAGCCACTGACGAGGAAACCAATATGTACATATTACAGCCTGAAACCATAAAAATTGTCTTTCGATTTTTGAAAAAAGGTACTTAAGAACACTGGCCGGCTGTTGAAAGTGTTTAGTACTGAAGTACTTAAGATTAGACTTTCCCTTTCTAGCATATAAAATAAGTGATTTACATTATAAGTAGGGTAACTCACCGACGTCTTCAAGTTTCGGTCCGTTTTTAAGCGTCTTTTTATCATCCTCCTTAGATTTTACTTTTCCATTCTGAGACTTCTTGCTTTTACCAACAACTTCCCATTGACCACTCGACATTATTCCGGTGATTTAATAATAGATTTTTATAAAATTCTTTGTAAATCTTGTAAATAAAGGGAAAGCGACAGGTTACACGTCAAAATCAAACAAATATCATAAAAAACGTCAAATCCTATATTCCAACTAGATCTCGAGATTTAGGTACTAAAAAGGATAGCATAATCCTATTTCAACGCGTGTGAAAGAGTTGCTTCGCTATAAATGTTGTAAATATCGCAAAGGAATAACTGAAACACAATAAAAAAAAAGTAATTCTATAATGGTTTTCTATTGGATGAAAGATTCCACTGTGGACAAAACGTGGCATTTCCATTTCGTTGCAAGGTGCAATATTGATTATCACAAGTTATTTTATTAAAATATATTATTATATATTTAAATTGAATTTCATGATTAATTTATATTCCATTTTTTTGGACGACTTTTGGATAAATAATGTTAGGTACTGAATTTAATCAACTAAAAAGTTACTTTTTTATTTAAATAATGGAGTTGTAATTAATACCGAGATACAAATAAAGAGCCTTTTCTAGAGGCGGCATTTCAATAAAAAAATTAAAATAAAATAACACTTATTGTGGCATCACTATAATAGTTAGACATATACTTTCGCGACACTTTTCTAAATAATTATGTGTTGTGCAAAGTCGTAGAACATTATTTTATTCTATCATTAACAGATACGTAGTATCCCCTATAGTGGTCTGTACATCAACAGTTTTCGCGGCGCACGCGATGCAACGCGATGTAAAGAATATTTTAGGTATTTTTTTCCACCTTGGGTTACAATATTGGAGTTTTAGCACATACATATGATACTTCGTATGTTTGTGAGTTTTAGTAAGGATCCCTAATGATATAGCCTATGTCACCCGGGGATAGTGTAGCTTCCCAACAGTGAAAGAATTTTCAAATCGGTTCAGTAGTTTCGGAGCCAAATCAATTCTTTCCTCTTTATAATATTGTGTTGTGTTGTCTCAAAAAGTCCATAAAAAGTTTTAGTACCTACAATGACCATCATCTTACTACAATATGACTTTGGACGGTGAAATCAAAATCAAAATCAAAATTCATTTATTCAAATTAGGCCCTTACCGGGCTCTTATGAATGTTAAAAAATGACTCTACACACAGTTGTGTCTACAGTTGTGTTGTCTCAAAAAGTCCATAAAAAGTTTTAGTACCTACAATGACCATCATCTTACTACAACATGACTTTGGACGGTGACTGAGTGTGGATCACGTGTGGATATCAAAGGTGGATATATAGTCTTACAAACCATTCTACAATCGCCATTGGTCAAAGAGAATATAAACACTACGTTCATTGGTTGTTTGCTCCACCAAATGCAATAACAGACTCTCTCACCGGGTGATAAGATAAGTTTGTGGGGCTATAATATATAATTTACTAGCTGTACCCCGCGGTTCCACCCGCAGTCCAAGGAAAAAAGTCTATGTCCTTCTCCATACCGTAGGCTATCTGCATGCCAAATTTCATGATGATCCGTTGAGTAGTTAAGGCGTGAAGGCGTAACAAACAAACAAACTCACTTTCGCATTTATAATATTGATATTACATTTATTATAGTTAGGATGTTAGCGACTTAATGACTTTGTCCATAGTCATGAATAAATATTAAAAAAAAAACTACTTGGTTCTGTCAGGTTCTGTGATGCGCCGGTGCGGATAATTTATACGTAATTCGATATTTTGAAACTCCAGCAGATCCAGATGTTGTCCAATAAAGGTTTATCAATTAAGGTAGTTTATAAAAATAACACGGTGAGAAATTATATGAAGTGAATAATTTTGAAAATTGATGGCAATTCATGTTTAGTTTCTGAACTTTTCACCATCTTTTCAAGTTTGAGTGCTGGCAGCACTCGCACGCACTGTCATTCCGATTTTCCATTTGAGTGAAAATACGATGATATCGTGTAATTGAAATTGAAAAGCTATCGGAAGATTTATTGTAAATAAATATTCGTGTGTTTCAAAATAAAACTGTGTGCTTAAGACTGACCAGTGATTAGACAATGGATAAAATAATGGTGTGCGAGGATGCGTCTAGGAGCTTACGAGAACGGGTGTTTTTCGCAGCAAGAGATGGAATGTCTTTGACTCTTTATGCTTTATTATATGAAAAAAATACCGATGAAATTGACGATGTATTAAATAGTGTAAGTAACTTATTATTTATTTCATAAATTACAGTTTGTATCATTGACATTTGTTGCTTATATTGTTCATTATTTTTACTAATGTCATCGAGCTAATTTTTCACAACAGTCCCGATAATAATCTATTTTTATCATACAAATCAGACTGTGTGTTACCTTTTGCGCGTGATACATGAACGTGCGCGTTATTAATTATTTTCCAACGCGTCGCGTGAATTTATTTTGCGTCTGCGTACAATAAAATTTTACTGTCGGAAATACCTTGGTACTAGGTCGAGGCCTGGATTCGGGGTTAGTATGTTTCCATTCATAATGTCATGTTGTTTGGCACACTTCAATACCTGAAATGCTGGAGGAAATATTGTACTCAAGATTTGACTTTATGTAAATATAATCTTTTTAGCTATAGTGGTAAATTTTGATGATGATGTTGAATATTATTTTAAGTTTTTTTATATAGAGATAGATATATACTACGATAAAATTATTGTTGTACCCTAAATATAGTCATAAGATAAGGGTATGCTCACATAGCTATAACCTTGTACTTGAGCTATCATTACATACATAAAGACTACTTATATATTTTTAATAAACTCCAAACTGTAGGATCCACTATCCTACAATATGTTTCCATACCATTCATAATAATAAATTTACACATAAGCTGCCAATGTAAAGCTATGAAGAAAATATAAAATTTGCCAGCTGGATCTTAATACAAACAACATCTTCATCTTTCAAGAAACCTTATCAGACCTAAATTGAACCATTAAACTGTTTGGACCTATACATTAATTGCCATAGAACATCTTTAGCTAATCTTTACTGTATAAGTTATGTTATACTTGACGAAACTGAATTGAAATATACTAAAGAGTTTTATAAAAAAAACTACAAACTGATCTGAATCCTGTACCTCCATCTCATTCCATCGTATGCCTATCCTTTTCCCACTTGTTTGGAATTGGCAGTATGCATACCTCTTCTGT
This sequence comes from Achlya flavicornis, assembly GCA_947623365.1. Classification (NCBI taxonomy): domain Eukaryota; kingdom Metazoa; phylum Arthropoda; class Insecta; order Lepidoptera; family Drepanidae; genus Achlya; species Achlya flavicornis. The sequence continues at coordinate 3,145,072 of OX392484.1, forward strand.
AGATCCCTTTCTATCACATTAACATTGACTCCTCACTATCCTTGACACAATTCCTCAATTTATTACTAAAAAACTGTTTTACATTCACTTTAGAAACATTCTCATTTAAATAAACAAGCATGCAATGTGTACTTGTTGCATAATATTTAGGTAATTAATGTTGCTTAGAACACTAGAACAAACAGTATAATAACCGTAATATTAACATAAGTATAAAATTTATGGATTGAAACTGAATTTTAAAGGTCACAAATACATTGTTGTTTTATGGATTATCATGCCTTTTCTCCCTTGTTTTCTTCTTCATGTGATAAATAGATCTTTAAAAAAAAGTTGACTATTCCTTTGTAACAACCTGTCTTAGGGTCTGTCTGTATTATAGCAAAACAATCAGTTCATGTTTTGAGTTGAAAATGAAACAATTGAATTTCAATCCTGGATCATAAACGTTTATTTTTGATCAAAACATCTCTTCAGTCTGGCCTCATGCTGATTTTGCAATAATATTGACTGACCTAAGTGTGCTTAAAAATAAAGTTAGTTAAAAAGAATACTATCCTATGTAAAATTATTTCTGGGAATCACCAAAATGTTATCCTTTTAAAACTAAAAGCTTATCCATTGATTTTTAGTATTCATTGCAATAAATGCTAAATTATTCAAATTTGACCAACAACCCATGACTAATTCTCGCCAATTTGTGCAATGACAATTAATTGCTTAAATATTCTCCTCAAATGTAAAATCTAGGGAATTTTCATTTTGCAGAAACGCGTGGACAACCGCGCTCAAATATTTTTGGTGAGTCCCATTTTTTGTAGTGATGGGAGACTTTGGCTTATAAGTCTATTTATTTGCTGTGGAAAGATTGACTTGCATGACCCTGAATTGATGCGTACAAATTTTTTATGCCCCGTTCTGCTGTACTGTCAAAAGGTGGTCAAATGCAAGTCTAATGATAATTTGATAAAGTGTGCCGTCTTTGTTACAATTTACATTTAATTAGCAAGTCATTTTCGTAATAAAGTTATAGTCTCTCATCACTAAATCATAACCATATCAGAAAGTATTTTTTTTTTACTTTGCTATATCAAAATTGAAAAGGATTGTAAAATAATAGCAAAATTAAGGAGATGCTGCAATAAAATAAAATATGAGGTCTTCACACCAGTTAAGAGCTAAGTTGCTTTTGTTGAGAAGAGCTGGCAATAAACTTGGGAATCAATTTTGTTTAAAACAAACATAAATTTATTATACTTATTCATTGTGAAGCTCATTATAAAATGTATATGGAAACTTCGGATCTATCTTAATAGAATACTGTTTATAATATCCAAATCTGTTATGTAGAGAAATCAATACCTTAAATTTAATTTAAAAAAAACGCATCAAATTTAGAACCTAAAAGTAAGGTAGTTAAAGAGGTGCTCTCTGCCCTTTACCGTTTGCCATACTAGCATTTCACCCTCTCACCCTATTTTACCCACTTAGGGATGTAATTTCCAAAATCCTTTCCTAGGCTACAATAGGAACCAATGTGTACCAACTTTTGAGTTAATCGACACCTTAAAGCCTTCCCTTAAAATATAACTACCCCTTGCTTTGTTGCCCCGTTAGTGATTGATTTTCCAGAAACCCAAAAATTGTGTTTGTTTATTTTCCGTCGAAAGTATCAATACCGAGTTTCAAGTTAATCAGACTGCACATTAGGTTTCTTCCATACAAAATTTAACATCCTCTAAGCCCCCTATTAGTGGTAGTTTTGAAAATCTAATAATGAGTATCTATATTACTTATATAGGTAAGTAATCATGCTAAGTTTCAAGTTCATAAACCCAAGGAATGATTATTTCATACATACACAATGTCTTCCTTTAAAGAATGAATTACCAAAAACTCCTTCCGGATGCCTGCTACCTAAATCAGTGTTATAGTATCCTCCATCCACGTGTCAGTTATAGAATTTTAAGTCATCAATCTTTCATAGCTATTTTATGAATAACGGGCTAGTGTTTATACAAAGAAAGTTAGAATTAAAATGAAGGTATTAAATTAACAATAACACACCAGCAGGTAAATGACATGTCAGTGAACTTGACAGATATATTTATATATACCTACCTACCTACATATAAACAATGCTTTGTAAACATGACACTGTCAATGTTCTTGTATAATACAGATACAGAAACCTTGAAACTATAAATAATCAAAACTACTATTTTTATTGCATATATTATGATTATTTTATATATATAAAAAAAATACACAATATCATAAGCCACGGCCATTGATTTTTTTAATTCTTCGAATTTTAGATGAATTATTAAGGTGATAATCCAATGGGTATGTTACACAATAAAATATCTTAGAAGACTTTCACAGTGGGGTACATTCTGGTACCCGTCTGTACTACCCTCAATTTGAAAATGTGGCTTTGTGTGCTTCACCTTCAGTTCAGCCACATTAGCAAGACATAGTCGAGACTGTTACGAAATCTAAGCGTTCCATATTCGATCGTCCAAACAGTATCCTATTTTGGATTTAATCTAACCTGTATCCTTAAACTCGAAGCCTGGGTTTGAGCTATGGACATAATATTACGCATTATATTCAAGCCAGGCCAATTAATAATCCAGCCAGCTAATGGGGATCCAGTAGTCTTCACACAATTATGTGAAACGTGTTCTTCCCAGGACCTATGTTGCGATGGAGTCAAATGTACACCGCTCATCGCTGCGGCAAGACACGGACGTGAGGGAGCCGTCAGAATACTCCTAGAGAAGTTTCGACCACCAGTCAGATTGGAAACTGAGGGTACTGTCAAATTTGAAGAATATGTTATTGAAGGTAAGGTAATTGTGCGTTTACTGTTTTTTTAATGACTCTTTTTTTAATAAAGCATCTTAGTGATCTTTGTATGAAGATTCCCGTAATTCTACTACAGTAAACTGCATAAGTTCGATTCCATAACGTTAAATTCCTTCCTACACTACTGCGTATTACCGTAAATGGACAAAGAGAATGCACCTTTCAAGAATACCGCAAAAAACTTGTCCCAAATACTTTTTTGGCGTCAACAAGAACGTTGACTTGGTTTTTGTCGTCTCCTTGTGGACGCGTGGCGAGATATTTTTAGGACATGAAAGCGCAACGTTTATACACAAAGGAATTGAAATTTCGACTTTAAAACATTTCAATTGGCTTTTGGCTAGCGTCCAGACTCTTTGTTTCCCATCCGCGTATGATTTATAATAATTAATTTCTCGTTATTATAAACTGTATATAAGTTTTTTGGCATTACTCGTGGGCGCTACACGCGGTTTCCCAGTCTTCTAGTAAATTACATCGAAGGAAATGTACAAAGGTAATGAGATAGAGGGGCCTCTGTATTATAGGACGAGATCAAAACTCAGATGATATCTCAGGAATAGATCGTTTTAATCGAAAATAAACCCTTATATTTTGGCACAAGTTCCATTACTTGAGAGAATTGATTGACGTTGTAGAATATGAACTATAGTTTCATCGCTCAATAATTTTGTTGCTCCTACAATATTCCCATAACGAAACGTTATCGTTAGTTGCGTAGAATTCGGGGCTGAATCACATGGATTCCATTCGTTAGTTTTGATTTAAGTATTTGACTCAGAGCTGTGTTATTTCTATGGAGCTAGAATTCTCAGATTCCTCAGTTATGACATTGTTTCGAGGACGGCGAATTTTTTCTTTCAGTATGCTAATTTTCAAAATAGAATTATAGTTTCGGAGAGTTTATTGAGGTACTGGCTTGTGTGTCAGCAAGTCTTAAACGTGGTGGTGAAAGACGCGGGACATTAGCATTAAATCTCGCAATCGCTTCATGTTTGGCACGAATTTGAATTCTAACAGGCTGGCGTCATGTTAGTCATACCAGAATGATATCCGAGTTTTGTTTACGAATCTCAACGTTATTTAAAATTATGTGGTTTTTAAGGTAGAATGCTAATTCCGTATTCCCAACCCTGTTACATTGTAAAACGCAACGTCTTCATGTGTTTTTTTTTTTTTTTTTATACCACTAAGGTGGCAAACTAGCATACGGCCCGCCTGATGGTAAGCAGTTACCGTAGCCTATGGACGCTTGCAACACCAGGGGTATCATCACGTTATTTAAAATTATGTGGTTTGTAAGGTAGAATGCTAATTCCGTATTCCCAACCCTGTTACATTGTAAAACGCAACGTCTTTGGGTTTTTTTTTTATACCACTAAGGTGGCAGCCTAGCATACGGCCCGCCTGATGGTAAGCAGTTACCGTAGCCTATGGACGCTTGCAACACCAGGGGTATCACTCGCGCGTTGCCGACCCTGAAGAAATCTCTTCACGCCCTTTTTTAAGAACCCCTGTCTGTCGTTAGTGTTTTTATAACTGGAGAACCGCAACAGGGATTTTGATGGGGTTTTCAGAGGAAGCCCAGAAAAAGTTTGTTTCAGTCATGGTGTGGTCTATATTTAATTACCTTTAATGATCTTTATAAAATCACAATTTGAGATGCCACACATAATATTACATTTAAATAAACATGTGTTCAGTGTAATTAACTGTGATTTACTTTGTAATACAAGCAGCCGTCTAATGGTAGATCAATCGAGGTTCGAGGCGACAAATAAACTCAATTACTTTGTACAATCTGCGTACGGAAAGATATTTACAAATAACGTGACTGGCACGTTTTATTTATACCTAATGTTGATTCGGAAAGATCATCGCATAATTATATCAAAATATAAAATGAAATGTATTAAAAGTCAAAGTCAAAGCCATTTATTCAATTTAGGCCCCAGAAGGGCACTTATGGAGGTCACATTTACTGAAGTTACCACCGGTTCGGAACTCGGCCTTCAACTGAGAAGAATCCGGCAAGAAACTCGGCAAGGTTAAATTTTTTAAGTATTTTTTGGACAATCTGACTATGTTTGGTTTTTTTTTTCAAATAATTAACAATAAAAAAGAAAGCTTATACCGAAGCATAGATACAGACGAAAAAAGAACAATAAAATAATAACCTAAAAAAAACACACTTATTGACCTACTGGCTTTCGTATAAGCATGAGCAAGGTGCACTTGTGCAGAGTGCAGCTACCTACTTCCAGACATCTTTATCTTCAATATAACCAGCTACTTTATAATAAGCTCTTTCCTTCAGAACTTTTTTTATAAGTGATTTAATTGAAAATTCAGCAAACAGCGTATAATGTTTTTGGTATAGATTGAACTCAAACGTTGTTGTGTCAAATTGTATGGAAAACGTGTCATTAGGACACTCATTTATTTCAATCTTATATATTATCGTATAATTTAATGCATACTCATCATTTAATGTCAGGCTAGTGCAGAATATCAGCGGTTGTGCGATATGCCTATCCACAGCCATGGCTGAGCACTAGACCTGTATGTCTCTGCTTTTGTTTATTACTTTGTTCTTTTTGTTATTTTTAAGTTAGAGACAAATAAACGTTCATTTTATTATTTATCTAAAATGTGGTGTGCCTACCTAAGCAAATTTTTGACATTTGTCGAGACAAACAGAATCAGTATACTGTACTGGTTCTCGTTAATTACTGACCGAAGCTCGTTCTCGATTGTCTCCACTAACTCGGCTGAAGTTACAACTGAAATGTATCAGATATTACACCAATGTTCTGTATATTTTATGCTATACATTATTTCTGATTCTGTATCTTCTTAGTCGGGCACTCTTGTCAGAGTGGACGTGGTAGCTAATAGATAGCGGTTCGTAGCGTTGCGAGTACACTGTACCATGGTAGATTGGGTTACCGTCTTAATAAGATCCGTCCAAAGATTTGATCGGCCATCTGATCTTTGGCATTCAACCTGACCCTGGATAACAATAATTCAATAGGTTAATTGTTGTTTTCAGGTGCCACAGCGTTGTGGTGCGCGGCGGGGGCGGGTCACCTCGGAATTGTGAAACGCCTAGTCCGTGCGGGTGCAAATGTGAACCATGCCACTAAAACACTCAGCACGCCCCTCCGCGCCGCCTGCTTCGACGGCCGCCTCGATATCGTCAAGTACTTGGTCAGGCACGGGGCGGATATACACAAGGCGAACAAATTCAACAACACCTGTTTGATGATTGCTTCATATAAAGGACATTTGGATGTGGTAAGTTTTAATTTCATCAAAACATGAGTTTTGCTATACTGGGTGGAGATTTCGGGATGGCATATTTTCGAAACCTATGTTGGGTTAGTCATGCTGAACAGCTTTTACTATGGGACCAACAAGGAATTCTCAAAATAGAGAAATAAATACCGAATAGAGGTAAAAACCATCCTCGAATATGAAGTATAAAGGTCAGTTTTTATATAATTTTATTTGGACTAATATTAGAAATCACGTCAATCCAAATAAAATATATAAAAGCTGACTTTTATACTTTAACGAATTTGAGGTGCAATTTTTGACACCTTTTCTCCCTGATAACTTCCAAAACCACCGCGATCCAAACTTCATATTCGGGGATCGTTTTTACCTCTATTAGGGACATACACAGAGAAACTCTCAAGTTTTATAAAATGACGAAGGTCAGATCGTCGTGGGCTCTTGCTCTATAAGGTGGAGTTAGAATTAGAGGCCAAAAATGGTGAATTTTAATCAGTATTGATATTTATTAATTGATTTTGATCATATTTTTTTTATATATGATGTATGTCTAAAATAGGATAAATGTGTGTGTAAAGTGTTTTGTTGTGTTGTGCAGGTACAGTTCCTGCTCGACTCTGGCGGGGTGGCGGACGAGCGCGCGCTGTGCGGCGCGACGGCGCTGCACTTCGCGGCCGAGTGCGGCCACGCCGCCGTCGTGTGCGCACTCATCGACCACAACGCCAAGATACTCACCAATGAGAACGGTCAGTGTTGTCTACTCTACCTACACAGGGCCTACTCCGAAATAAGATACTCCGATAATATGTCGATATATATACCAATAGAATTGCAGCAAAGCTGACAAGACATAGATTTTGTGCTATTCTATTGGCTAATTGGTTGACGACGAGGAGTAGACCCTCGTTCCTGCTAGACTCGGCCGGGGTGGTGGACGGTGGAGTTTTTTTTTGATTTATTTTAGTTTTCCATTCAGTAATTTATGCACTTAGGGTTGAATTATGTAAAACACTTAATTTGGCCCGCCTAAAAAATTACATAAATGGTCGGGTGGGGTGTATAACACCCCGTCATACAAATAGTCCAAAGAATAGTAACTCTTAATAAAATGCAACTTTCGGTCGCAACTGAATTGGGATGTTTCCTGGGTAAAATAATAATAATTCTAATTAGTCCGCGAAGATAAAGCGCGACTAAATTCGGAAGTGGGGGCTCGTGACGTCACTTGTTACTAAAATGTGTACCACAACGTGACGTCACGCGGAACTTTAAGAAACCATATCATCGTATCTTTTTGTTTAATTTGAATTTTGAATTTGAATTTTGAACGGACAGAATAGTTTTTTTCAGGAAACTAGCCCATTGTCAATGTCACACGCATTTAGCAAGCTACCTAGAAGACAAGAGCTAAATTCAACTTTAAGAACTTATGAGTCTGGAAACATGCGTTGGGGTGCACGACACTCCACGCGACCTATTAAGGGTTACAATTAATGGATCCAATCTACATTATACTGGGTGTACAATTAAATGTGAATTTCTTTTATTTAACTCCTATATTTTTTCTAACTCTATGAATACGGTAGTTCGTTCGTTCGGTAGTTCGTTCTGTATTCATAGAGTCAATCAGGGACGGTTCACAATATGACGGTTTGACAATGTTAGATTATAAACTATCGAAAATGAATACGTTATAATTTAAGTAGTATCATACAGTTCACATTTTATCGGCCAATTTATCGGTTTAATTATTGACGCGCCAGTTGGCGCAGTTGGTTAAGATTCACCTTACGCGCCGCAGGTCGTGGGTTCGATTCCCACACAGGACATGTATTTGTGTGCATGAACATATCTGTATGTCCTGAGTCTGGGTGTAATTATGTATATTAAGTATGTATTTACAAACAAAAAGTAGTATATGTATTATATCAGTTATCTGGTTTCCATAGTACAAGCTCTGCTTAGTTTGGGATCAGATGACCGTGTGTGAGGAATGTCCCAGGATATTTATTTATTTTATTATTTAGTATCGGGGAGTTTATAATCTGGCTAGGTAGATTATAAACTAACGGTTATTACAAAAATACGGTGACATATACTGGGTGGATATTTCGAGATGGCATATTTTCGAAACCTATGTTGGGTTAAAAATATGCCATCTCGAAATCTCCACCTGTTATATCGTTTCCGTTACATCCAGTATAAAGTATTTAGACACTACTGTTTGAGCTGTGTGTGCATCTGTGAATAAGTTACTCCTTTTACATATATTTTTATCATAATACATGCAGGTATGACCCCCCTTCAATGCGCCGCAGAGCGCGCCCGCGCCTCAGTAGTAGAACTACTGGCGGCGCGACCTGACGTCACCAGGGCGCAGGCTATAGAAGCTTACGAGCTACTCGGCGCTTCCTTCGCCAACGACAAGGAGTATTACTGCCTTAGGGTAAGCATTCAAGTTTTCAATAGTTGCTCGAAAAGTATGCTAACAATGGCTTGATCATAAGGAGTCGAACTCATTTCAGTCAGAGCGAATAGGCAAATCTTTGGCCACGACATATATCCTTCTGGGGTCAGACAAAGGCAAAACGTGAGTTCATAAAAAAAAATAAGATCCTCGCAAAATTATGATGCTACTTCTAGACTTGATGCTATTTTTCGACGCCTAGGTTGGGTTCATCGTGTTGGCTTTACATAACTTTGGAACTACTCAAATCTGACATAGACATGTGATACGACGGTCATATACCCTCGTATCCATGTCCTCCAGAATGTCCAGTGGCAGAAAGCGAGCCAGAACAGTTGCCGCCTCAAAAGATACGGTACGGTATGCCCGTACGATCCGTAGGGCCATCCTACGCTGGACGTTGTCGATTTTCGTTCTACAGCGTCGGACGTCCAACCTCTTTACTTTCTTTACTTACTCTCTTTTTTTTTTTTTTTTATAAACTTTCTCAGTAATGTTTCTATTCCCCTCATCGAAATAGTATTACCCTAGAATAAGGGTGATAGCTGTAAAGACGGCCGAAGAAATAAGACCACGGTGTCGCTATTTAAGTTTCAGTAGCTCCACGTTTGAACGTAGAACATTCATTCATGAGTGACATAATTTTGTTTTATTGAATTTCCAAGGTTTTTATTTTGTTTTATTGAGTTGAGGGCAGCGTTCGGGCAGCTACGGCATATCTTCACGTCCAGAATAACTCAGAGTCTGAAGACAAAGGTCTTCAATCAGTGCGTGTTGCCAGTTATGACATACGGGACAGAGACGTGGTCTTTTACTGCTGGCCGCATAAATAAGCTCAGAGTCACTCAGCGAGCTCTGGAACGAGCTATGCTCGGAATTTCTCTACGAGACATAGTCCGAAACGAGGACATTCGTAGGAGAACAAAAAAACCGGCCAAGTGCGAGTCTGACACGCGCACCGAGGGTTCCGTACAAACCCGTAGGTATATAAGTGAATGGTAGTATAGACCTGAGTATTTGATATGAATTTCAATTTACGACGTATTAAAAAAAAACTACTTACTAGATCTCGTTCAAACCAATTTTCGTTGGTAGTTTGCATCGTAATGTACATCATATATTTTTTATAGATTTATCATTCTCTTATTTTAGAAGTTACAGGGGGGGGACACACATTTTACCACTTTGAAAGATTCTCTCGCGCAAACTATTCAGTTTAAAAAAAAATGATATTAGAAACCTCAATATTATTATTTGAAGACCTATCCATAGACATCCCACACTTATGGGTTTGATGAAAAAAAAAATTTTGAGTTTCAGTTCTAAGTATGGGGACCCCCAAAATTAATTGTTTTTTTTCTATTTTTGTGTGAAAATCTTAATGCGGTTCACAGAATACATTTACTTACTAAGTTTCAACATTATAGTTCTTATAGATTCGGAAAAAAGTGGCTGTGACATACGGACGGACAGACAGACAGACAGACAGACAGACAGACAGACATGACGAATCTATAAGGGTTCCGTTTTTTGCCATTTGGCTACGGAACCCTAATTACCGATATAGCTCGTAGAGTTAGTAAGCTGAAGTGGCAATGGGCAGGCCACATCGCTCGGCGAACCGATAACCGATGGGGAAGGAAGGTTCTCGAGTGGCGACCACGTACTGGCGCGCGCCGTGTGGGACGACCTCCCACCAGGTGGACCGATGACTTGGTCAGGGTCACTGGGCTCCGTTGCATGCAAGCGGCCCAAAACCGTTCCAAGTGGATGTTAATGGGAGAGTCCTATGTTCAGCAGTGGACATCCTTAGGCTGATATGATGATGATGAGTTTCCAAGCGGCCACTTTCACGATGTTACGATGTGTACGTAACCCTTAATCTAGACAGAAGATAATATATCGATGAGTCCCCTAACGTAACTTGGCCCTATAGAGCCGTTTGATCCTTGTCGGAGACAGAATAGAGAAAGCTCGCCGTTTTTTCGCTGGCTGTAATTTTTCTCGAAATCTGTAAATGCCGATAGCAATAACTCTGTGGCGTAGTGTGGGTTTCGCCGCCCGGGGCGCAAAAAAAATTTGCCGCCCCCCTTTTTATGATTCTGCATTGCCGCCCTCGGGCGCAAACAAATTTTGCCGCCCCCTTATTTAGGTCTTAAACTCAAAAGACTAATAGACAGTAAGTAATCCTGAAGATAACCTTGTCGGCCCAAATTATAGGTGCGATATAAATATGAAATGAAACCAGTAGCGGATTTACCAGCAGGGTGAGTGGGCTTGAGTTTAGGGCGGCACATTTTAAATCCACTACTGAATCAAATGAATTCAATTTTTATAAGATACTACGCTATGCCACTGCAATAACTCATAAAGCAATATGAGGGATAGTCTCCTAAGACCATATTCGCGTGTTTTCAACCCATAAAGTAGCTGACCTCACTGACCCGTCTCACATTTCCATCCGGTATATCCTGTTGTTCGTTTACAGATGGCATACCAGTACTTACACAGAGCTATGGCGATGCGATACGACACGCGCTACGGGTTGCTCCTCAAGAAACCTGCCGACCCCATACCGGCCTACGATAATTGGAGGGAGAGCACTACTCTAGAGGTGAGTAATATCTCCAATTTTGATAAGTATATAAACCGTTTGTTTTTTGAGAAAGCTAACTTATCCAACTTTTTTTGGATTTTTATCGATTTTTTTTTCGTCTAATATCCGCAAATTTCGTTTAATCAAGTATCAAGTTTAAATAAAATAAATAATAAATAAAATGCATTTATTATCAGACAACAGGGTCCATAGATTGTTAGTAAATAGATAACCAAATCTTAAGAGCTATGTTAGTACAAATTTAAAACATTACAACAACAGAAAAATTGACAGCTTGTTTATGAACCATTACACATGACGTGCAGCTTCATAAACCTGTCTAAAGTAGGCCCATCTGACCACACAGCAAACACGTTCAGGATGCTGTTGGTGCTCCCTCTCACCCTGTATAAAATAGAGGCCACTTTTTTGCGCATTATGGCGAAAAAATCGTCCGTATGCGCATCCGCAAACATGCCTGAAGCACTACAGTAAGGAGGAAGCCTCAACAGCACCCTGAAGGCATTATTATATTGGATACGCAGTGTTGTATGCTTTTTGGATAAAATATCATAGGATGGGCTTGCATTTGGCCACTGACTGACCTTAAGTGAACAAGAGAAACTGACACATACAGGGCATCGTGTATCTACCTGGATGGATAGTCCGGTTCACCAAAGCACTGACATAATATTATGATTCAATATATGATTCATAACATCTGATCGCCAACGTGCACGTCAACACGGACGCAAGCTGAACGCGTTGGTTTGATCAGTGCTTTAGTGATGCTAGGGTCGTCGCGAAGTAAATCTAACATGATACAAGTGTTGGTGGTATGTTGTATGGTATGGTGTATGCACAGTTATACATCTAAATAGATGACGCGAGTGTATGTACTTCGCGTGTTAAAATCTGTGCAAAAGGGGTGAGCAATGTTCCTCTTTTGAAACTGTTTCGCGCGGACGGGTACTCGCATAAGGCTGCGTGTCCACCAGAGGTGTGTAGCTAGGGATGTGTTTAGCTGACAAATAGGATCGCTTCATTTTCACGTTAAAAATCAACATCGAATCTTGTGAAATTATGGTAGGTACAAAAAAAGTGACACACTTGGTTTTCATACGGATGGAGGGGTTTTAGTTATCTATTTAGATTGATGTGGTATGGTGTATGTGATGTGATGTGGTATATGTCGTACAGGAAGTGGAGCGTCTGCACGGCAACGCGCACGCGCTGCACATGGAGGGGCTGGCGGTGCGCGAGCGCGTGCTGGGGCGGCGCTGCCCCGACCTGCCGCACCCCGTCGTGTTCCGCGGCGCCGTGTTCGCGGACGAGGCGCGCTTCGACCGCTGCCTCGCCTTGTGGAGGCACGCCTTGCATCTCAGGCAACATAACTCGGTTAGTGACATATTGCTTGTCCCGCCCCGACCTGCCGCACCCCGTCGTGTTCCGCGGCGCCGTGTTCGCGGACGAGGCGCGCTTCGACCGCTGCCTCGCCTTGTGGAGGCACGCCTTGCATCTCAGGCAACATAACTCGGTTAGTGACATATTGCTTGTCCCGCCCCGACCTGCCGCACCCCGTCGTGTTCCGCGGCGCCGTGTTCGCGGACGAGGCGCGCTTCGACCGCTGCCTCGCCTTGTGGAGGCACGCCTTGCATCTCAGGCAACATAACTCGGTTAGTGACATATTGCTTGTCCCGCCCCGACCTGCCGCACCCCGTCGTGTTCCGCGGCGCCGTGTTCGCGGACGAGGCGCGCTTCGACCGCTGCCTCGCCTTGTGGAGGCACGCCTTGCATCTCAGGCAACATAACTCGGTTAGTGACATATTGCTTGTCCCGCCCCGACCTGCCGCACCCCGTCGTGTTCCGCGGCGCCGTGTTCGCGGACGAGGCGCGCTTCGACCGCTGCCTCGCCTTGTGGAGGCACGCCTTGCATCTCAGGCAACATAACTCGGTTAGTGACATATTGCTTGTCCCGCCCCGACCTGCCGCACCCCGTCGTGTTCCGCGGCGCCGTGTTCGCGGACGAGGCGCGCTTCGACCGCTGCCTCGCCTTGTGGAGGCACGCCTTGCATCTCAGGCAACATAACTCGGTTAGTGACATATTGCTTGTCCCGCCCCGACCTGCCGCACCCCGTCGTGTTCCGCGGCGCCGTGTTCGCGGACGAGGCGCGCTTCGACCGCTGCCTCGCCTTGTGGAGGCACGCCTTGCATCTCAGGCAACATAACTCGGTTAGTGACATATTGCTTGTCCCGCCCCGACCTGCCGCACCCCGTCGTGTTCCGCGGCGCCGTGTTCGCGGACGAGGCGCGCTTCGACCGCTGCCTCGCCTTGTGGAGGCACGCCTTGCATCTCAGGCAACATAACTCGGTTAGTGACATATTGCTTGTCCCGCCCCGACCTGCCGCACCCCGTCGTGTTCCGCGGCGCCGTGTTCGCGGACGAGGCGCGCTTCGACCGCTGCCTCGCCTTGTGGAGGCACGCCTTGCATCTCAGGCAACATAACTCGGTTAGTGACATATTGCTTGTCCCGCCCCGACCTGCCGCACCCCGTCGTGTTCCGCGGCGCCGTGTTCGCGGACGAGGCGCGCTTCGACCGCTGCCTCGCCTTGTGGAGGCACGCCTTGCATCTCAGGCAACATAACTCGGTTAGTGACATATTGCTTGTCCCGCCCCGACCTGCCGCACCCCGTCGTGTTCCGCGGCGCCGTGTTCGCGGACGAGGCGCGCTTCGACCGCTGCCTCGCCTTGTGGAGGCACGCCTTGCATCTCAGGCAACATAACTCGGTTAGTGACATATTGCTTGTCCCGCCCCGACCTGCCGCACCCCGTCGTGTTCCGCGGCGCCGTGTTCGCGGACGAGGCGCGCTTCGACCGCTGCCTCGCCTTGTGGAGGCACGCCTTGCATCTCAGGCAACATAACTCGGTTAGTGACATATTGCCGCCCCGCCCCGACCTGCCGCACCCCGTCGTGTTCCGCGGCGCCGTGTTCGCGGACGAGGCGCGCTTCGACCGCTGCCTCGCCTTGTGGAGGCACGCCTTGCATCTCAGGCAACATAACTCGGTTAGTGACATATTGCCGCCCCGCCCCGACCTGCCGCACCCCGTCGTGTTCCGCGGCGCCGTGTTCGCGGACGAGGCGCGCTTCGACCGCTGCCTCGCCTTGTGGAGGCACGCCTTGCATCTCAGGCAACATAACTCGGTTAGTGACATATTGCCGCCCCGCCCCGACCTGCCGCACCCCGTCGTGTTCCGCGGCGCCGTCTTCGCGGACGAGGCGCGCTTCGACCGCTGCCTCGCCTTGTGGAGGCACGCCTTGCATCTCAGGCAACATAACTCGGTTAGTGACATATTGCTTGTCCCGCCCCGACCTGCCGCACCCCGTCGTACCATTATAATATTCATATTTAATTATGTTATGTAATAAATCGTGTTTGTCCACAGGTATCGGTAGTGAAGGACTTACTCAGATTTGCTCAAGTATTCTCACAGATGATTCACATTGGAATTGAACTGCCACTTATACAGGTATATATTTAGACATTTGAAAGTCATTGTCAGTCACCTTTGTGGCTCAGAGCTTAAGAGCTACGTCGTATATTTACGTGTTTTTTTCTAGGTATGCTTCGTGCTGGAGGCGTGTGTTGAGGAACTAAGAAGAGGAACAAGAAGGCTAACCAAGCCGCCGAATAAACACGACCCAGATTTATTAGTAGTAAGTTAACATATATTAAGAAAACTCTTTACCTGGTAAAAACTACTGATTTCTCGAACGAGTGAGCGATGCGAGCGTAAATTTATAAAATTATGTTTTTGAAGTAGTTTTTGGCCAGTAAAGAGCATATTGAATGTAACAGATATACGGATTGGATCGAGATAGAAATAATTTAGTAAGTGTGGCGGGCGCTTGCGACTTGCAGGAAGAGGTCGAGAGCAACATGAGGACAGCGCTGTACCTAGTGGCGGTGGCGGCCCGGCTGCTCGAGAACGAGAACAATAACGAGGTTACTATTACACTCTTCATCTATCTATCTATCTATCAATATTTCATCATCATCATCATCATCAGCCTATAATGTCCCACTGCTGAGCACAGGCCTCCTTTCACAAATCAGGGTGAAAGGGAATGGGCAGATACTCCACCACGCGTGCCCACTGCGGATCGGTGGGGGTAGGCTAGTGGCCAACCTACTGTTGGAATTTTTAAAGCCGCCTAGGAGGCATCCAACTAGCTTAACGACTATCACAATTAAGTGATAACCGGGACCAACGGCTTCACGTGCCTTCCGAAGCACGGAAACGCTCGATTTGAAATACCACTAGACGGTCACCCATCCAGGTACCGACCACGACAGACATAGCTTAACTTTGCCGATCGATTAAGAACGGCTAATCATGCTACACCACGAGCGCTTCACACGTATCAATATTTAACTATATCTAACTAATGTTATAAATACGTAAGTGAGTTTGTTTGTTTGTTACGCCTTCACGTCTTGACGATTCTACGGATCATCATGAAATTTGGCACGTAGATAGCCTATGGTATTGAGAAGGACATAGGCTACATTTTATCCCAGGAACGCGGGTGAAACCGCGGGGGATAGCTTATCTACAATATTTATCCACCTTACAGAATACCGCATCCAAGTAACTTTATGTAGGTAACCGATTACTTTTTTTTTTATTATTATTATTTTTTTTTTTTGTATTTGTGGCGGCGGCGTATCAGTTCGACAGAATAATGTATTTGGTATTTAAGAATTTTTGTTATTATTTTTTGTAAAACATATTTATTTCTGCTGTTATGTTACTAATCCATACTGTAGCAGGGGCGTCCAAACGTCAACTAAGGTTGCCGCTGAAAATCAGCGTTGTGGCTCAATACCACAACAATATTGCTGAGCGGCTACCCTTATTTGGCAGTATAATTAAATATTTATAATTTAGTTTAAGTGAGGATTGTTTTACTGTCAAATAAAAAGTTATTCTATTCTATTCTATTCTATTCTATTCTATTCTATTCTATTCTATTCTATTCTATTCTATTCTATTCTATTCTATTCTATTCTATTCTATTCTATTCTATTCTATTCTATTCTATTCTATTCTATTCTATTCTATTCTATTCTATGCTATTCTATTCTATTCTATTCTATTCTATTCTATTCTATTCTATTCTATTCTATTCTATTCTATTCTATTCTATTCTATTCTATTCTATTCTATTCTATTCTATTCTATTCTATTCTATTCTATTCTATTCTATTCTATTCTATTCTATTCTATTCTATTCTATTCTATTCTATTCTATTCTATTCTATTCTATTCTATTCTATTCTATTCTATTCTATTCTATTCTATTCTATTACCACCAGGCGGGCTTGATGGTAAGCGGTTACGGCTACCGTAGCATAGGGACGCTTATAACTAACGCGTTACCGCCCCTTCCTTTCTCCCCCATGAGCTCTGGCTTGCTTACTCACACACAGGCACACAACATAAAGTTATTTGGCTGCGGTATTCTGTAAGGTGGTGGTACTTCCCCAGTCAAGCTGCTCTTTGAGCGAAAAAACGCTATGCTCTACCTCTCTTAAAATCAGTTATCAGTGAATTGTGATAATCGTTGAGCTAGTTGGAGGCCTCCTAGGCGGCTTGAAAACTCCAACAGTAGGTTGACCACTAGCCCACCTCCACCGATCCGCAGTGGGCACGCGTGGTGGAGTTACCCATTTCACCCTGACCCTCATTTGTGAATGGAGACCTGTGCTCAGCAGTAGGACATTATAGGCTTATGATGATTCTGTAAGGTGGAGGTACCGCAATCTTACTTGAGTAAGTGATGTTGAAATAAGCCATTATGAATCAGGACGCAACATGTTCAATACGGCGGGCGGTGTACAGACTGCGCAACATGACACTACGCACTGGCGAGACTTTGTTACACTTGGCGGCCGACAGACGGACGCCCGTCGACGACTTCCATACCAGCGACGTTTGTCAGTGAGTGTGCTTGTTTGATACCTAATAACGCAGCAGTGGAACTGCGTCTTTATTGTAGTAAACTTTGAACCCCTTTTAGAATAGTTAAAGGTAGCAGCAGTGCAGAAAATAATAGTTATATAGGTATAATGGAGTTTAATCGAATTTCGACTATAGAGGGACTAGTAGTAATCTACTTTGACCACAATCTCTCAATGGTAAGTGATGATGTGGCCGAAGGTGGTAAGCACACAAGGCCTAGAAGTTACTGGCTCTCAAGTGCAGCGTGTCAGAACCCCGATAGGTGCTTGGCGACAAGATTTCAACTTGAGGGTGATAGACACCCAGGTGGGTACTACAAAGTACAGTGGTTTCCTCACGATGTTTTCCCTCCTTTGGTCCCTACCAAAATATGAAGACGAAAATGTGTTACAGTAGTACACAACTGATAAGGCGCGTCGTGAATCTTCGTTCGCACAGAAAATAAAGTATGGCCCGAGGATTAACGAAGGAATGCTTAAAACTTACAATCAACCTTAGATCACTAATATAAGGTTCATAATACAGTGCAGCTGTTAGTTCTGTCTCACTCGCAAGTCACGCCCCTCCGCACACATGGCGGCAGCTGCCGACCAATAGCATTTCCCGCGCTTTGAAAATGTATCTTCTGCGCAGGTACATCGGTAAGCCATATTAGTTGGGTACTACTGTACTTTTAATTCGACATCGCCCGATAATAATTATAACATTTATCTTAGGTATTCGATTAAGAACCTTAAATACTAATTACTAAGGTACATTTTTCTGCAGGTTTCCTTGCACAAGGACAACTCGACTGCTCCTAGATTGCGGTTTAGACGTCGACGAGCCTGACAATCAAAGAAGGACGGCGTTACATGTCGCGCTTATATCTTACCAATTAGTACCAGGTGAGTGCTGGAAATTAAACCCTATTACAAATACTGTAAGGTTGTTTATGTATGTTCTTGGTGGTGAGAACCAAAGAGGTTATATGTAGATTGGAGAGACATGGCACAACAGTTACTGAGATAGAGCTAAAATCAATAGTAGGTCTTACGAAAAATATTAAACTTTTCAAACAAATATCAACCTTGCTCCATCAAATCTATGGCGTGGACACCATGGCGAAGAGTATGCAAAATCTTAAAGGTGAGTTTAAGCTACGCGAACCGAGCCGCTCGTCGTTCGCGATGTCAAGTATGGACGTATAACGAACCTACAGCACGAGCGCGATGCGAATCCCTGTGTTCACCCAAAAACTGACAATTGGTGGAACGTAGTCGAGTGTGAGCTGAACCCCAAGTGACTCTACACTACGCAAATTCGTGCTCCACGTATGGTCGGCTCGTGCTCGGCTCGCGTACCGTAGACCCACTTTTGTGTATTAAAGCTGCTCTTTTGTGCTCTTCCTTTGTCACACATAGACAACATATTTTTTATCCCAATGAGGTAGATAGAATAAAATTTTATCCCGGGGAACGCAGGTGAAGCTACGAGGGACAGTTAGTTATGTATCATCATCATCATCATCATCATCATCATCATCATCATCAGCTTATAATGTCCCACTGCTGAGCACAGGCCTCCTTTCACAAATGAGGGTGAAAGGGACTGGGCGATACTCCACCACGCGTGCCCACTGCGGATTGGTGGAGGTAGGCTAGTGGTCAACCTACTGTTGGAATTTTTCAAGCCTAGGAGGCATCCAACTAGCTTATCGACGCGTAGTTATGTATATTTGTTTGTATTTAGATGAGAGAGGTCAATTTGGCGAGAATCTGTGCGGAGTCGTGTGCGAGCTGCTCAGTCGAGGGGCGCACGTCGACGCCGTGGACGCGGACGGAATCACGCCCCTACTCGCTTCTATGGGAGGTTTGTCCATCTGTAGCTTCTATATTGTATACAAATACTTGCCCTGATTGTCTCACTCACCTATCAAGCCTGAAGTTTTTAAACCCAGTGTAAACACAGGTTCCTTTCATAACGTCAAAAATTCAACTCTTAAAGGCGTAATAAAGGGAAAACTGTAACAGTAAATAAAAACAGTATAAAATGCTAAATGTCATGTAAATCTGTGTAACCGTAACACCCCCAGCCCCCCTCACACATACACGCCCACATACCTACACAAAACATACACACACAAACGCACCCCCCCCATACAAACCACACATTTTTAAAACGCTGATAACCTATTTTTATTTTATACGTCGAGGCCGAAATAAAATAGTTTTCTTTCATTATTTTTATAAACTTACAAAACACCCATACACACTCATCGTACACACACCCCAACTCAAAACCAACACACACGCCTCATACACACTCTCACTCCCCCACACACCCCAAACCCCTCATACACACTCACCCCACACACACACCCCCTCAACCCCCTCCCCACACCCTCCCCCACTCACAAACTACACATTCTTTATGCCGATAACCTATTAGTATTTCATTCGTTGTAGAAATAACATAGATTTCTTCTTCTCTCAATAAACCGAGGATAACAATAAGATGCCACCACTCACATTCTGTTTGTACCCCAGGTCCAGCAGAAAGCCTGGTACGGTCGGCATTACGGCCGCGGCTATCTTGCCTGGCGGCGGCGGCGCTGGCGCGGCACGGCGCCCGCTACCGACCCTCGCAGGTGCCCCGAGACTTACACGCCTTCCTCACAATGCACGGAGTCACGCAGATGCACTAAACAATACAAACGAACGGTAACGTTGACATAAACAATACGTTTTACACACGGTGCACCAGGCTGAGAAGGCTTCAGTGGCTGATTTGGGGGGACATGTCTTGCAGGAAGAAGCATACGTTCCGGCTTTTAAGTCGGTACATGATGAATTTTGATTTTCAGAAATATCCCTAAAAAAATGCAATTTTAACCAAATTTTTGTGTTGTAACAATATTCTAGAATTAGATAGAAGAAAAAAACCTGCGCGGTTGTTTGTTAACGTTCTCATTGTGGTGATTATCAAAGTCTCTACTTAAAATAATATATATCTGTTTTTTTCCTCACAAGTGTTGAAAAACGTCGTATGATACGCGTGTGCATTGATCATTACACTGTCGGCTCACGCGTTTAAGAGGATAGGATGGCTGCAAGAAATTTAAAATAGGTTTTTGACATATCTATTGCTGTCGCGCTGTGCCCGAGCTATTCCGTGCGAGGGCGATAGAGACAACTACAGCTTGGACCGATTATAACTATTTAAATTAGACGAAATCGCTATTTCGTAATCACCGGTTTTCTCCTCAAAAAGTGGATCGATTTAAATAAAAATTCAAGAATCATAATAAAAACGGCTTTGGCTGTCTGTCGGTTTTATTTTTTTGTTTTATATTCGTCAAATTTGTTCGCTGGACGTCTGATAAGGGCGTTAAAAATGGTAAGTTTTGTGATTTTAGAAGGCTCCTAATTCTTATAATAATTAATTTATGGAGAAAAACACAACCGGGGGACATACAGTGGTACCTACAGATTGCGTGGTAGAATAATCATTGCATTAGTGTCATTATCCAGAGAGGAAACTGAGGATTACGTTTGTATGGAACAAACGCCACCAGCATTTCCTCTTAATACCGCCTCGTCTGTAATTACCAACTGCACACATGTACTATTACTTGACATGGAAACAATGAAAATATTATACTATTTTTTATAAGGTATCTTATATCTTTTTTGCGTTCTTGTTTTTTATTTTTATGACTGAAAAAGTTGTCTCATGGAGCTACAGGATAGCTGTATACATATGTGTATGTATGATTAACAATCGAATATCGATATGGATATGTAATACTTATGATACTAAATCGTTTTTGGCAACATTACCTATAAGATATAATGTCCAAAGAATTTAGCTTAATGCCCCGAAACTTAACTTAGCTGTTCGTAAAATTGCCTCTTTCAGGACTCTGTCAATCAAAAATATATGACCCACATATGTTATGGATTGTATCTCATATTTCTTAATTAAAATCTCAATCTAATTCACAAATGAACACAGGGTATATAGTGTTCTGATAATATCATTCAAATATGGCTCAAATATAATAATTATTATATTCGATTAACGACGAATCGACTCGTAGGGGACGTATTGTGATAAAATAGATTATAAAATAGAATTAAGAATAGAAGGGACATCTGTAGTAATGTGCCTATGTATATTTTTGTCTCAGAGAATCGCCACACGATGGTTTGTTTAGAAAAGGCTTTGTATATATTTTTTTATTTAAGTTTTAAATAATGAACCCACATGAACTGTATATAACAGGTGGAGATTTCGAGATGGCATATTTTCGAAACATATGTTGGGTTAGTCATTCCGAACAACTTTTACTATGGGACAAATAGTGATTTCTCAAAAAAAAAAGTTTTCTTACAAAATGTCAACCTTGCTTGATCATAATGTATGAAAAGTAAAAAAAAAGTTTGAGAATTCAGTGTTGGTCCCACAGTAAAAGTTGTTCAGCATGACTAACCCAACATAGGTTTCGAAAAAATGCCATCTCGAAATCGCCACCCAGTATATATTACCCCGACTGACTAACGAATGATTTATGATTGCCCTCTATCGATTATAGTTATTCGATTAATTGAAGTTCCTACGGTCCTCTAACATTTCAATAATTAATATAATTTTGCTGGTACAAAAATATTGACAATGCCAACCCAAGATCTTCGAAAAGTAATATAAAGTAATAATAGTAAGTCAAATCTAATAGATGGTCTCAAAATATAGTATAACTACATGAAGGAATTGACTGACAATAATCGAAAACGGCATCAATTCAATATATAATGTAACTTAACTCGGTATGTATGGAAATCGATATAAGTTACAGGCAGCTGTCAATCGCACAATAGTCGATTGGCTTAAAGTTTAGTATGGGAGGGATGTAGCCAGTTAATTATTCTTAGTTTAGTGCAAGAAGATACTAGTTTTGGTCGTACACCCTTCAGTAACCCACTGTAAAAAAATGGGATATTAAAATACGTGACTAACACAAACAATCTAGTCAACAAAATATATTATTATTAATTGTATATAAACTTTTCAATAGCCATTTTATGCGCACAAAGGTCAAAGAATAATATATGCCATGTATGTACATATGAAGAACGGACATTCATTTGACATAGTCCAACCATGTTACATTAGTACCCAACTGATATGGCTTACCGATTTACCTGCGCAGAAGATATGGTCGGCAGCTGCCGCCATTTGTGCGGAGGGGCGTGACTTGCGAGTGAGACGGAACTAACAGCTGCAGTGTATTATGAACCTTATAGTAGTGATCTAAGGTTTATTGTAAGTTTTAAGCATTCTTTCGTTAATCTTCGGGCTATAATTTCTTTTCTGTGCGAACGAAGATTCACGACGCGCCTTATCAGTTGGGTACTACTGTACAAAAGATTCATAAATAGAACTATGTAATAATAAAGTGAAATTCATCATTCAAAGTCTGTATATTCACATTAGTTTATAAATAGTTTCAGAGTTCTGAAATAACCATATACTGTATATTTTTCATATATACATTAAAGCTTGTTACCTACCTCTATGCTATATTTTTGACAAGTCTTGGTGATACAGTATAACTGCGATTCTAGCCATATCATTAATGTAAGATAGAAAATCATTAAAATAAATTCGTGCAAAATTGCATTAATATAGGTACTTACATATTATTGTTATTAAAAGGTAAAGTTCATACATTTTGAAGGTGCGAGACAACAGTTATCTAAGTCAAATTATTTTTACAATAGTTTGCCTAACTATTACAACAAATATTTTGTATGACTGTGCATTTTCTTAATGTCATAATTATTTCGTTTTTATGCAATATCACTGACAAAATACTATCAATAAATAAATAATGCATATAATCCTATGTCTATTGACTAAGAAAAATATATTTTGATATTTATTATTGTGTTTAATTTAATCATATTGCTATCTAGGTTTACATCAAATTTTATGCAGCCGTACACTATATTATTATGGACTTAGTGAACAATTATGAAATTATAGAGAAACTAAATATTGACACAATTTAATGGTATATATAGTCTATGGAATAGTAATATGTACCTATATATAACAGTACTCTTAGAAGAAATATCATCTCTATTTTTATTGTGTCGTGTGTAGACATGTTTCCATGAAATTTGATGGAGGCCGATAACAATTTATTTTGTCTGATCAGTATACCTATAATTATTATCATATATTTTTTTAAAGAATTCGCTATTTTTCTAATGTTTATGCCATCAGTTTCTGGAAGCACAATTAAAGTTAATGTAGGATCAGAGCTAAATATTTTAAATCTGAGATTAACATTGATATCGCTTTAAGGAATTGACGATTAAGGTAAACGCACACTTATCCGAGCCGAACGCATCGAAAGAAACGAATTTTAGAATTCTGTATATGAAATCTTATGAAAGCTCGCACACTTGCCCGCGTCGAATCGTCCGAATCTGGAAGAACCCCAGAAATCCTAGACAAATTCGGATGACGTCATCAGATTCGGCGCGGCTTATGCGGTCGACTCGATCGATGCGCTCGCATCGCATTGCATTCTATCAGTTGCGTAGCAACATGCGAGTTGTTTATAAATATTGTGCGACAGGCGTAAAGGAAATAGAAATGATTCTTTGGACGCGGTCGATTCTTTCGTTGCGTATATGTGTGCGAGCCCTCCTTGACTTCGATTCGTTCGCCGCTTTCGGCTCTGATAAGTGTGCGTCCACCTTTATTGTACTTATCCCGTGTACCTGTAACATACAATTGTATATAATATGCGTTAAGGGTTGAGAACACAAAATGATATAGACAAATCTTACATCTTTAAATTACATTATTTGTTTTCTAATCACCGGATCTAAATTGTATCAATAAAAAAATCGCTATGCTATTGTGCCAAATGATAAAAAAATATAGTACAAGACGTTTATAAATTTCACCTACATCGCATAATTGAGTAGATCTACATTATCCTAATCGTACCATCCTAAAAATTATTGCAACATATTATATTGCATTTATTGATGCGTGCGTTTGTCTCTAGTATGCCCATAACCAGCCATAGTCCCAAATGTTGTGTGAAAAAAAAACTACAAAATAAAAATGTATCTACAGGCTGCTACAGTATTTGTCTTACAACCTTATGATGACTTTTCTTGAGGAGCGGAGTTAAGACATCTATACGAATTAATTAATTGTAATGATGTGATGATAAAGAAATAATTCAACAAATGTAATTGGTCTACGCTTCTCCGCCCCAGTGGAAAATCACCGTCAATGCTTATAAGTCATTATCTTATTACGAACATACGAATAAAATATGAAGTTATCAAAGTGCAATTTGTATAGAATAGGCAGCTTGTATCAACGAAATCGACTTAATTATGTGTTCAATAACATGATTTTATATAGGTAGTACTGTAGTTCAATGTAAATTTGACGTGTAGTAACAGTAAAGTTAATAATTCGCGATGTTATAGTGTTAAAACGAAACGTTTTGCATTTTCGTAGATACAATTATTGTAACAGATCGATCTGTATTCGTCCTTTGTTAAGATTAACGAAGAATTTATTATAACGGCGGCTCTACTAATTAAAATTTAATGTAAGGTTACAGCAAGTTGCAAAACTCCGAACTACCCTTTGAGTTCAATATGAAAAATTACTTATTCGACTAAAATGATGACGTACTCGCGACTCCGACCGAGCCTAATGATAACCCATTTACAATTTCATATTTTGCGGTTGTAGAATAGAATTTATACCGCTTACCATCAGGCCGTATGCTTGTTTGCCACCCAAGTGGTATAAAAAAAAAAAATAAGAATTTAGGAGGTATCAGATTATCACCGTTGGGTTGTACGGGGTTTTTGCTACACGCTGTATAATGGAGATATTTCTCTATTGTTATTTTCTAATGATAGTATCGGCTTCTGTAAATAAGAATCTGAATATTTTCATGTTGCTCTTGGAATTTGAATCAAATAATGCAATTATTCTAACAGTAAAATATACCGAACCTATGTAACTATTGTAAATAAGATTATTATTTATCAATGCTAATTGCGAATATAGCGTTATATTTTTTTGTCAAAACAATATTCGGCAAATAAAATGTTATGAAAATTATTTATCTTTTTTATTTTACTTCCATAAAGGCGCGGGCTGATTACGAATTCAAACGTACAGTAGTACCCCACTAATATGGCTTACCGATGTACCTGCACAGAAGATACATATTCAAAGCGCGAAAAATGCTATTGGTCGCCATGTGTGCGGAGGGGCGTGACTTGCGAGTGAGACAGAACTAACACCTGCAGTGTAATTTTTTTTTTTTTTTTTTAAATTAAATGGGCTTGCGTTTGGCCACTGACCCGCCCATAAGGGGCGATGACGAAGCCTAAGATGAAACACGCTTACCCAGAAGAAACCTATTCACTCTGGCCTTGAAAGTTCCTAGATTGTAGGCGTCAGGAAACACAGACGCCGGAAGCAAGTTCCACTCCCTTGCCGTCCGCATTATAAATGAGGATGCAAAACGCTGTGTCCGTATTTTCGGTATGTCAACAACGTACGGGTGAAAATTTTCCCGGCGTCTTGTGGTTCGGTGTAAAAATGGGGATTGTGGAATTAGGTTGAACAATTCCTGCGCACACTCTCCAAAATATATCCCGTAGAAAACCGATAAGCAAGCAACCTTTCTTCGATGGTCGAGACTCGTGAGTTTCGCCTTAATTAAAGACTCATCTCCGATGAGTCTCCTGGCTCGGCGGTCTATTGAGTCGAGGGCCTCAAGCTGGTACTTAGCTGATCCATCCCAAAGATGGCAGCAGTACTCCATGCATGACCGGACTTGTGCTTTATAAAGTTGGAGCAACTGCCCAGGCTTGAAGTACCGCTTAACCTTAGAGAGGATACCCAGCTTTCTGGCAGCTGTTTATGCCTTCGACTCAATGGAACAGCCAAAGTTTATTTTGGCTGTTAATGTTATGCCTAGGAGATCAAGCCGATCGCATATTGGCAAGGATATATTTTGGAAAGTAGGAGCCTGATGGTAAGGACTCCGTTTGGCGGTGAAAAGACATGCCTGTGTCTTGGTGGCGTTAAACGTGACCAGATTGGCTTTGCCCCAATCAGAGACTGCCTGTAAGGTCGTGTTCAAACGCTCAACCATGGCCACTCGAAACAATTGGATCTCGTCACTAGTGGCTCGTGCGCTGGAAATGTATCTCTCTGCAACAGTGCTGTCGTCTGCGTACCCAAAGATACCGGGTTTTAACAGATCGTTGATATGCAGCAGAAATAAGGTTGGAGAGAGAACTGATCCCTGAGGAACACCGGCATTGATTGCAAAGAGGTCCGACGAGCACCCGTCTATGACCACTCGTATAGACCGTTCACTCAGGAAATCGGAAATCCAAGCGCACAGGCGATCAGGAATTCCATATGAAAGAAGCTTGCTTAGAAGGCTGGTTATGAACCTTATATTAGTGATCTAAGGTTGATTTTAAGTTTTCTTTCGTTAATCTTCGGGCCATACTTCATCTACCTACATCTTTTCTGTGTGAACGAAGATTCACGACGGGCCTTATCAGTTGGGTACTACTGTACGTGAAAATTGATGCGGGTTTTCTTTAGATTATACAGACAGAATATACACATTAATTTGACTAATTGTCCGGTTATCGATTCGAATTCAGATTTCCAGATATTAAAAAGATAATCCATATTAATCTGGGGTTCTAAAAAAGGGTGCTAGAGAAATGTATCGATTAATAAATCAGAGAACAGTCAGTGATCATTTTAAAGTTACCTTCCGGATACGGCCTTACAAATAGATAGGTAAAAAAGATAATATTTACAATACATACATAGTGTACTAAACCACGACCAATCCACAATCAACATCCGTGTGAAGATCATTATAAAAACAATGTTGCAGATCATCGGAAGACGCGGCAAGTGAGTATTATAGTATGGGACTAAGGGTTCCCTCATAATTACAGGTAAGTATTGATTTACTGAAGCGCTCGTGGTGTAGCATGATTAGCTGTTCTTAATCGATCGGCAAAGTTAAGCTACGTCTGTCTTGGTCGGTACCTGGATGGGTGACCGCCTAGTGGTATTTCAAATCGAGCGTTTCCGTGCTTCGGAAGGCACGTAAAGCCGTTGGTCCCGGTTATCACTTAATTGTGATAGTCGTTAAGCTAGTTGGATGCCTCCCAGGCGGCTTGAAAAATTCCAACAGTAGGTTGACCACTAGCCTACCTCCACCGATCCGCAGTGGGCACGCGTGGTGGAGTATCTGCCCATTCCCTTTCACCCTGATTTGTGAAAGGAGGCCTGTGCTCAGCAGTGGGACATTATAGGCTGATTATGATGATGATGATTGATTTACTAAGAGTTTAAAAAGTCCTTAACTACTTTATTCATTCATCTTCAAATGCGGAATACAAAAATTATGGTAGGTAATTTCCGTTCTCTATAAAAAAATATAAAGTTTTTGCAAAAAAATACACAAATCATACTGTTCTTCTATTCTATACATTAGCAGAATTGCGACGTGTTTTCTTCACTCCCCTCTTATATTCTGCTTTTATCAACAGCTGGACTGTTTGTTGATAAAAGCAGAATTAAAATTATCCGCCAACATTGAAACTGTATACTGGCCCTGAAAAAGTTTTTCCATGCACGATGTCCTGATGGAAGCGCTCCCCATGGTCATCGTTAAAAGTCTCAAATATTTCCGGAATAAAATCCAAACGAGAATTTTTAAAGTGGATTTTCAAGAAATAGGTAACTATCAAGTTACATCATTTGTCGATTCTCGCCACTGCATTGGCACTGCGAAACGATATGATGTTTTTTTGCCATTCAGCCGATTTCTCAAACCCGTAGCACACGGATTACAGCAGAAACTTATCTACTTATCAATTCGTATTCAGCATGTGTAGACAACCGAAAATTAGTTTAAATTATTCCGAATATTTTTCCACTGTTGTGAAGACCAGTGATTCTTCGCTAAATATAATTATTGTTAGTCCAACCTGAAGGTAAGCGAAGATGTAGTCTAGGGTGCCCCTACCCCCCTAATGTTGTAAGGGGTAACTAATGCTCCAGAAGTGGAAGAGATTATTGCAGGATCGGCAACGCGTGAGTGATGTAAGGGTAGTGTTGCAAGGGTCTAACTAAGGCTATAGTAATCGCATAATATATAATCAGGCGGACTGTATTTCTTGTTTGCTACCTTTTAGTTTGAACAAAAAAAGTGGAGCGTTATTGTGATCTGATCTGACAATGAAGATTCTTTTCGCTCTACAATTTGCGGTCAAACAGTTTCCCAAAAATCCTCAAGTGTAGTGAAATAAAATTACGATTTCAAATAATCCTTAATAGCTTCTTTTTTTTTGTCTTCGTGTAACAACACAATTTTTAAGGTATGGCGCAAAAATAAGAAACAACACGAGACAGTGTTCATAACGCGTGAATTTTAACATACATAATATAAACAATGCTGCACAGCAAATTAGTAAATTGCAACAATACAATTGTCCCGCGGTACCCTAAAACCGCGAAGTTATAAAACGTCACATTGTCATTAGCAAAGCGAACGTGACAAAGCGACGGATGCAATGTTATGAAAAGGGGATAAATTGAAAATAAGTTTGTGTTGTACCTATTACCTAACTGCGGTTGTGTGGGGGTTAAAGTAGTGACGCGCTTTCGGATATTCAAAATAATGCGGATTTTTTTATTACGATGGCTGCGCAATAAACATGTATAAGGAGATGGTCCCATATATCCCGCTCTCACGTAATTTTCCAGCTTGTTTCTGGTTTTTCACCATGAAAAAATGGGAGAGGATTGCAATGAGAGAGCTCTTCTAGAGCTGAGCTGTGTCAATCACTGTTGGTATAGGTATCTCTGGAGCAATTATGGTAGAAGCACATCTAAATATGGATTTCTGATGTGAACGTGAATACAAGAATATTTGGAATGTTTTTGGACTTTTTTAATTTGTACTCCTTCAAGGCAGGGGTGAATATACTTTTTCTGAGCAAGCGTCTAACATCCTCGGCTTACATACTTAAATGTATTTATGCTCAGATTCTTACACAAGTTCTCATTCATAATTCCTGCAAAATAATACTGAAGAGGAGCAGAAAGTCCCTGAGGGCTCCAATTCTTCATCGCGTCACATCCTCTCATTCCCAAGTCACGTGTTGGGATTTACGTAGGTATTTATAATTATTATCCGCTAAGATATATATCTTGCAAAGCTGCAGTTAGCTTCATCAATCTGCGGATAAATTGGCAACCAGCGGATACATAGCCCATCTCTCCGGCGCATCTCTTGAACGCGAGACGTTGGTCTGTCTGGAGACCACTTTCAGTTTCTATAAGTTGCTTGCTTCGTAAACACGCATCGTGGTGGTTGCGTAACGTTCGCGGCTCGCCGGTATAACCCGCATACGACTGACATACTTTTTAAACACAATCCGATACTTTTAACACTAAAAAAATCGTTATTTGAATAAAATCTGTGTCAATACGTAAGAGCATCGTAACTTTTTAAATTTAGAATCCGTTTGAGCGTATCAATTGTTTTTTCGAGGGTTTTTTAGTTGTTTTTTTTTTTAATTTAAATAATGTGCAGAACTAAATGTTTTGTTTCTGTGTGTCGCGACTTCGATGTGTTGTTTGTGTGAAGTGAGTGATTCAATAAAACACCATCTGTCGAAAAGTAAATATTTTTTAATATTTTTTAATTAATTAAGTACATTGTTAGATAAGTAACCGCAACCTACCGCATTAATTATAGACATCAATGAACAACTCTAACATAATCGTAAGTCCAAAGGTAAATCATCCCTACCAGAGGAACCCGAATCACTCGCATGTATGTTACGCGATTGTTTTGTAGTTTTCAAGTTATAAACTTTCTTCAAGTTTTTTAACAATCACTGACAGTTTGTCACAATACTCGATAGATAAGTTTAAAATCTACTTTATTAACCCTAAATAGGTACCTACTAAGGAATCAGGCGAGATTTGTACAAAAAAATAAAGATTTTTACAGAGTTGAAATGACGTTATTATTGATCCTTGGTGCCTTAAAATGTTTTTAGATTCGCGGGATAAAAATGCGACATTCTATGCCATGCTGGCGAATCGCGACCAAAACCATTATGTTGTTGTTATTATTTGCGGGGTTTATAAAATATTTCAAGTAGGTATATGTTGCTGGTAATGTAATCTGAACATTGGCAGTTATTCCAAACTCTCTAAAATGTTTTTTTTTTGTACAAATCAATGTATGGGTCTCGCCATGATTCTTTAAATGTACGCAAAAAAAATAGATCTGCCATTGCCACCGCCACTTTTTTCCTTAGGCTTTATGCTGAGCGGGTACCTATGCTGTCGAAACATAATTGCTTTTATTTTAAATTTCAGGTGTGTTCTTGATATATTTTTTCTTGCTCTACCTTTTATGTTTCGCGATAAAGTCTCCTTTTATCGGTTTAAAACTCTAAGTGGTAATTGGGCAGCTGCCTTTAAAATCGCCTCGATATTTTAAAAAGGCATGATCATGTGGAGTATCCACCTACATAAACACCTACACTGTAACATGCTCTAAAAATAAGTAAACATTTTGTTTTCTTTTTATGTCTGCTTCGTCATCAGTCATGAAGACTGACCTACCATTATGCTTGCCCAGATTTCTATTCATATCTTGAGATTATTATGATTATTTTTAATGGACCAAAGAGATGCCACATCTTGCCCAAACCAGCTCGAAAAAAAACCTTTCATACATATCATATCCACTACACTAGTTGTCACCCTCGGTTTCATCCGCCTTTCCGGGATAAAAAGTAGCGTAACACCACGGAGGATTGTAGTAAGAACTTTAGATTAGCTTTACGACTGGTCTAGTGATTAACACGTTTTTAAAAAATAATAAAAAAAAAGTCTTCAGCTTTCATATATTAGTATAGATTTAGTATCAAAACGCAATAGCCTTTTTTAACACGGTGGTTTTAAGGTCCTGTATAGTTTTCGCTTGGCTGGCTACCACCCTCGAGTAGTAAATCTACCTCCAAACAACATAAGAGATGCCTGCATGCGTCTGACAAATTTAAATAAAAATAAATTCATCGCTCCGGTATATAATAGCTAATACCTCAACAATTACGGCCAAGCATCGGTTTACGAAACTTTCTTCTATTATGAACGGTTAATTTGTATTTCATAACAGTTGAAACGCCTAATTTGCACCCGCGCTTCGTCTTCGGGAGACGTTTCGCTCGATGCTATTATTATGTTTAAAATGCGTTAATCTACTGTAAAATGCATACTTCATTTAACACTAGCTTTACCCCCACGTTCCCGTGATACAAAGTAGCCTATAGTACCCGGGGATAATGTAACTTCCTATAGTGTAATAATTTTTCTTATCTGACTGGTAGTTCCACAGATTAGCCCGTTTAAACAAACAAAAAAACTATTCCGCTTTATTTGATTATAATTACTCTATTTCACATAGAATGAGTCGTCAAGATCAAGGGTTTTTTACCAATATCTAGAGAAATTGAATTTGATTACTCTGACATAGTCTACCTACTCACAATATTTCATGAATCCTCGCTCTATCATAGTATTCCTTTTTTATGTCGAAATGAACATTAATCATTGAGAAATCTAATAAAATACCATGTGTCACCGAACTCGTGCTATTTGAAAACTACTATAGTAAAGATAATATGAGGAGTATAATCGGCCATTATGTCTGGCGTATGTGGACTATGAGAAAGCCTTCGATTCAGTCGAGACATGGGCGGTGTTACAGAGTCTACAGCGTTGCCAAATTGACTATCGCTATATCGAAGTGTTGAAGTGTTTGTACAGTAAAGCCACCATGTCGATCCGAGTCCAGGACGAGAGTACGAAACCAATCCAGTTACAGAAGGGTGTAAGACAGGGTGACGTAATTTCCCCGAAACTCTTCACCACTGTAATGGAGGATGTATTCAAGCTCTTGGACTGGAAGGGATATGGCATCAACATCAATGGTGAACACATCACTCACCTTCGATTTGCCGACGATATAGTCATAATGGCGGAATCGCTGGAAGCTTTGAACATCATGCTCAATGACCTCAACAGAGTTTCTCAACAGGTAGGCCTCAAAATGAATATGGACAAGACAAAAAT
Organism: Achlya flavicornis; assembly: GCA_947623365.1. Classification (NCBI taxonomy): domain Eukaryota; kingdom Metazoa; phylum Arthropoda; class Insecta; order Lepidoptera; family Drepanidae; genus Achlya; species Achlya flavicornis. The sequence goes on from OX392484.1 coordinate 3,177,565, forward strand.
TATGTCTAATGTTCATATTCCGCCAATGCCGGTGATTGTTGGGAGCACTGTTCTCGAAGTTGTAGACGAGTATGTTTACCTAGGACAAATTGTCCAACTAGGTAGGTCCAACTTCGATAAAGAGGTCAATCGAAGAATCCAACTCGGCTGGGCAGCGTTCGGGAAGCTACGGCATATCTTCACGTCCAGAATACCTCAGAGTCTGAAGACAAAGGTCTTCAATCAGTGCGTGTTACCAGTGATGACATACGGGACAGAGACGTGGTCTTTTACTGCTGGCCGCATAAATAAGCTCAGAGTCACTCAGCGAGCTATGGAACGAGCTATGCTCGGAATTTCTCTACGTGACAGGATCCGCAATGAGGAAATTCGTAAGAGAACGAAAACGACGGACATAGCTCGTAGAGTTAGTAAGCTGAAGTGGCAATGGGCAGGCCACATCGCTCGAAGAGCCGATAACCGCTGGGGAAGAAAGGTTCTCGAGTGGCGACCACGTACTGGAAAGCGCCGAGCGGGACGCCCTCCTACCAGGTGGACCGACGACCTGGTTAGAGTCGCTGGGCACCGCTGGATGCAAGCGGCCCAAAACCGTTCGAAGTGGAAGTCAATGAGGGAGGCCTATGTTCAGCAGTGGACATCCATAGGCTGATATGATATGATGATAGTAAAGATTGTTTACTTTTTCAAGTTTTTAAATACAATTGAGTGGGCAAAGTATACGGGCCGCTTAGTGGTAAGCGGTTGTGTAGGTTTATGGACGCTTGCTCCGAAACATCACTCACGCGTTACCGATTCCTCTCTCCAAAGCGCTCTGGCGAATTAACTGATACACAGGAAGTGGAACTCTTTTTCCAGTGCTATTCTGTAAGGTAGAGCTGGTCTTTGAGCGAAATAACTCTTTGCTCGCTTTGCTCTTTGCTAGTATTTAATATACTTGACCGGGCGAGCGAAGCGTCTCCGTTTCAGTTTGGACAAAAATTCTTTCGTATTTCCAGATGTCCGGATTTACTGTTGTTCTCTACAGGTTGCATAGGTATATCAACCGAGTCTTGTGATATTTTATGAGCGGGTTCGGTAATGATTGTTTTTGTAGAGTCGATTTTCTCAAAAACTGAATCGACGAAAAAAAACAATCGAGACTCGCGAGGTCTACAACTTACAGAGACACTAGTTCTAATAATGGAAGCCTGGGCCTCTAGTTGAAATCACTTACCCAACTAAAGGTTGTAACTAAACTACTAAAAACTTCAATAAACTTGAATTCAATGGTTTGAATTTTAGAGTAATTTATTTCGAGCTGAAACTTTTTATAGAGAGTCTATACTTGATGTAGTCTTCACCCCCTTCGGATGTATATACCCTTTCCGTTACACACTATATAATATTTTAAAAAATGCTATTCCAACCATTTGTAATAGTTCGTCCGTGGAGCACGGATTCGTGTAGTGTGGACGGACGCCTCGAACGAGCGTTCGGCTCGCGCTCAACTGCGCTCCGCCGATTGTCAGTTTCTTGACGAACTCAGAGATTCGCATCACGTTCTTGTGGGCTCGTTTTCAGCCACACTTGACATCGCGAGCAACGAACGAATAGAGGCTCGGCTCGTGCTCTGAAAACTGAAATTTCCGTTTTTTTTTATTCCACTAAGGTGGCAAACAAGCATACGGCCCTAATGTTGAGCAGTTACCATAGTCTATGGACGCTTGCAACACCAGGAGTATCACTCGCGCGTTGCAATATTATATATCTCTCTCAGTTTTCCGATGGATATTCCAAAAAAAAAACTTTCATAGGTAGTCCTGACAATAATTATTATGAAACCAACAAAAAAAGAATTACTAAATCGGTTGAGCCGTTCGCAAGTGATGCTCAGCCATATGGCAATTGATTTTTATTTATGTAGATTTCATTAACCTACTGAAAGGAGAATGCTTCTAAGTAGTCTTATTACTTACTTGCTAACTTCAGGGCTTAAAATGAATTAATGGCTGTCATCAATTATGACTTGTACTTTATAGGCCTCAAGAGAACAATAGGACACGTTGAGCTGAATATTTGCACATAATTTAGAGGCCTAAGAATAGACATTCAGAATCTTCAGAGATAAGGTCTTATTTAGTTTAGTTTGAGTGACTTCTTCCTCCTTGATCGAATGATTAAAGGTTAGTTTTGCTTGCTTCGTTGCAAACAATGTCTGTCCGTTTGTTAGTGAAGGGTTTCTCACGACTATTGTGAAGATACTGTCCAAATTATGTTGTGCTTCTTTAGAGATTCACTAAAGATAGAGTCACGGATTTTATAAAGCTTCAAGTGAGCTGGATAAGTTTATTAAAATATATTTCTTTATAATTTAGGTACACTATGTAGGTATGGTAAGTATGTACGAGCTACTACTCCGCCAACAACTTTTTCAAAGAGTTGAAAACGAGCCCAGAAATACCTTTAAAGGGCTTATTGTTCCCAGGGCTTTCAATAAAAACATACCCTGACATTGATGAGTCATCATCCGAAGAGAAAATAGTCCATGTCTTGCATTCCTTTAAAAGTAAAAAAAGCCTAAGTTTTTTTTACAATTTTGGCCTTCATGTTACCGCTTTAAGCCAGGCCTCGGATTTCGCAAGCCCACTTCAGGCTTATGCCACAATATCCGATATATCTCGAGCCATATACGGAGGTTATTAGACGGATAATAATACATTATTAGAGATTATCCTTCACTTGAATCACAGCTAAGTCCGGTTGTCGATTATAGGTAGCGTATGTACAAATATTTTGGCTTAGAAGTTTCAATGAAATGTGTACATTCAACACTGGGCCGTAACTCTCTCGCTTTCGACATTGATATCGTATTACGCATTTGTCGAAAACATGGTGAATATCTAATGGTGCGTCCATGCTTGGCGAACCGAGCACGAGCCGAGCCTCGAACGAGCTCACTGCGAGCACGATTCGCGTAGCGTGGACGGGCTTTTTCAAATTCAAATTCAATTTAGGCCCTGATAAGGCACTTATGAACGTTAACAAATGACTCTACAGCGGTTCCAAATACAACTTGAACTGCTATATGCAATACACCTTCGCAGACACATGAAAATCTGACTCTAATATACTCTAATAACGGTTCTGAAGGTTGCATTTGCTGACAAGAGCCGGCAATAAACTCAGCAATTGCTCTTTAATAAATTTAACCAGTTTAACTCAATAGACCGCGGTGAAACGAAAATAAACTTTCATTTTTTTTTATATTTAAAGCGAAGTTCACGAGGCTTGACCATCGAGGACAGGATGCCTGCCTATCGGTATTCTACAGGATATAATTTATTTTGGACACAGATTTTGTACATAATTTAAATAGTGGTTGGAGCCTCCATTTAAGCATGCAATGCCTGTATTACAGACTCCTCTCTTCCAGAGCAATAAAATTACAATTGTTAAACTTAACTACTAACATAATAATATTATTTGTGGATGTGTTTTTATGTGGGTGTTTGTGTGCAAATATTTGTGTGTGCATTGAGGTGTGTGTGTTTGTGAGTTGTGAGAGTGTTCGCAGGAATTATTCAACCTGATTCCACGATCCCCATTCCTACCCAAAACCAGAATATTCACCCGTTGTTAACATACGGTTACAGCGTTTTGCATTCTCGTTTAAAACAGCAAGGAAGTGGAATTTGCTTCATGAATCTGTTTCCTTGACTCTGTTTACCAATTCAGCAATAGTTTTTGTAGCGACATCTATCAGCAATCTATCAGTAACACTGAGATAGTTCACACACGGAAAGATAGATGGCGTGGCGCCACATTATCCTGCATCGCACCTACATCCTGCATCGCGCTGGCGAAGTTTACTTGAGAATCTGCATATATACAAGTGTCCGACATGTACAGTTGGACCACGGTCCCCAGGCACGATGACTCAGCCTGGCGGAAGATCTTCCCTTTTAAATGGAGGTGTCAGTCATCCACCTTGCACCTCCATAGTTTTGATGCTACGATATTGCATAATCAACCGCAACTTCACGACTAGTAGTCACGGAGGCTAGCAGTCCTCTAACAACAATACTGTGTAAAGTTTATAAATGAATATCTTACTGTTGCGCGATCTGACCTGTAGCTTAATTATGAAAGGAGGATCGTTCAAGTTTCACTTTTCTAAGTAGAATATTGATTTCCAGTCCCGGAACCTTGAAATCTTGATGTATATCTGTGAACAGTATAATATAGTTATAGTTTATTTTTAGGGTACCGAAAACAAAAGTTAAAAAGGAACCCTGTACCTATATGGGCTTTCTCTGTCCGCCTGTTCCTCTATCCATCGTGTCACAGAGGTATATTTCAACAACCACTAATACTATTGACTTGAAATTTGGAATATTTTTAAATATTAGCTTACCCAAACAAAGCAAAAGAAAAATATTGAAAGAATTTTTTATTTTGTTTGCAAAAGGGGCCGGGGACCGGGGTTTAAATGGTGTACCTATCATATGAACGGGCTTTTATTTCTACATTACAAAATAGGATTTTATTTTCTTTTGTGTTGCGTAATCTCCGAAGTCCACAATGCGAAAAATCCGAAATAAATTACAGTTGATAAGCATTGATGTAAATATTACAGTAAAAGGTACAAGTACCTATATGTATTGGTCAAATTGAATAATATTATACAAATAATATACACACATCTTTTGTGTAGGATAATTAAGATTTAAAAGTTTCAACATGACTCCAACTGTGATTCAGAGGTTGACAAAGGGAGGTGATATTTAGTCCAAAAAAAAAACGCTGCCTGGGATAGTTTGCGGTTTTATTTTCACATGCGTAATGTCAAGATATAAAGGATGTGTGATAAATAACGTCAACTTAGTCAGAAGGTCAGTGATAAGTGCCCTTTGTTCAGAATAAAGGGCAGGATCAGAAATAATTCTATAATTACGGTAGAACTGGGTTTAGTCCAGTCTCACCGTACTGATATATTTTGTATATACCACTTGCCTGATATTAGGTATATATGCGGTTCCCGTAACCTATTGACGCTTGCAACACCAGGGGCATCAGACATGCCATGGCGACCCTACAAAACTCTCTTCAAACCCGTCTTGCTCAAGAATCTTCAAGAATCTCATGCTGTGCTTCCTTGAAGTTATTTCCTTTGAAACGGCACAGTACGAGACATTTTGGTTCCGATGTGTGAGGATCACAGACATAAATCAAAATAGATAACGCAAACCTCCATCCATATGAAAACCAAGCGTGTCACTTTTTTGAAGGTACCTACCATAATGTCACAAAATTGATTTAGTTTGGTTGGCATTAGATTATTAACGTGAAAATGAAGCGATCCTATTTGTCAGCTTAATACATCTCTCGCTACACATCTCTGATGGACTGCAGCCTTCTGCGTTCCCTGTCCGCGCGAAACAGTTTCAAAAGAAGAGCATTCAATCTGTGCAAAAAGGGGCACAGATTTTGACAAGCGAAGAACATACACTCGCATCATCTATTTATATGTATATCTTTTATTTAATACCACTAAGGTGGCAAACAACCATACAGCCCGCCTGATGGTAATCAGTTACCGTAGCTTATGGACGCTTGCAACACCAGGGGACTCACTCGCGCGTTGCCAACCCTGAAGAAATCTCTTCACACCCTTTTTAAAGAACCCCTTATTGAATATCTGTGGTGAGGATAAGTTTCTCGTCGATGGCAAGGAGGTGGTAAGTATACAAATGGTAATTTTTTAATGATTTTATTACGTCTAATAAATAATATCATTAATTTGAAAATATTAATAACTAGCTGTACCCAGCGGTTCCACCCGCGTTCCCGGGGTGACAAGTAGCCTATAACATAAGGCAGCTTCCTATTACTGAAAAAATATATGCTAAATTGGATCAGTGGTTCCGGAGATGACTTTATACATTCAAACTTTACTATACTTCTTTGTAATAGTGCATGTCGACTTTACATAGTTTGGTCAGGATATCAAAACATGAGTTCAAATATCAACAAGAATCACGTATCTTCAATGTTTGTCGAAATACAATCGTGCTAAGATCTAGTAGCACCATATGTTATGAAAGTCTAGCAGTTGTTGCAAAATTAAACTAGACTCATGTTTTATAATTAGGTTGCGTTATATGTATGATACTGGAGTGGACAGAAACATAGACTTTCTCTAAACATTTATGTTTGTAACTCGAAACTCAAACTCATTCCGTCTAATTATCAGAGATGGTTTAAGCCACGTCTAGTAAAACCCAGGTTCTACGTCCTTAGAAATTGACGGATATATTTAACACCTGAGTTTTGCTAGACTTGCTTTAAACCATCTCACGTAATATGGGGGATTTAATCTGACGAGAAGGCAACCTTCCCTGGGACAAACATCTTATATAACAGGTGGAGATTTCGAGATGGCATATTTTCGAAACCTATGTTGGATTAGTCATGCTGAACAACTTTTACTATGGAACCAATAGTGAATTCACAATTTTTTTTTCTTTTCATACATTTTGTTCGAGCAAGGTTGACATTTTGTAAGAAAAATTTCCCTAATTCCCTATTTCCCTTCGTCACGCGATAACTTGAGAACGGCTTTACCGATTTAAATTATCGTTTTTTTAAAGTTGTCTAATACTTTGTAGAAGGTTTTTACGGAATTTTTAAGAAAGATAAGTAGAAAATTAAAGATCACATAACGGTTGGGTAGGGTACGACAAACGAAGTCGCGCCGGGCAGTTAGTCTCTATATCTTCTGCTTCCGTATATAAAACTGAATCCCTATTTCCCTTGGTCACACCATAACATGAGAACGACTTTACCGATTTCATCCATCTTTTTTTTAAAGTTTTGTATTACACTGGAGAAGGTTCTTACGAAAAAAAAATTAAGAAAGTTGCGCAGTTAGGGCACATATGGGGTAGGAAACCACGCAAATGAAGCCGCGCCGCGCAGCTAGTGTACAATAAAATTAACTCTACCATCGGCTCTTAAGACACTTCAACTGAAGAAGACTCCGGGAAGGGATTCAGCAAGGCATTTACTTGTTGGTATTTTCAATTTATGTTATAATTTTTTTTCGGAAGCCCTATGGAAGCTTGCAACACACGGGGCTCACACGCGTTACTGACCCTTCCCCCTCCCCAATGAGCTCTGGCTCGCTTACTCACGCGCAGGAACACAACATAAAGTTATTTGGCTGCTGTATTCTGTAAGGTGGAGGTGGGTGGAGGTAGTTCCCCAGACGAGCTCTTTGAGCGAATAACCGCTACGCTCTACCTCTCTGAAAAGCTACTTTTATGAGCTTTTCTCCCAAGTAACAAGTCACTTTCTAGTAGACTTTTTGGCATTAACCACTATATTTTTTGATAATGTAAAAGACTGACTAAATAGATTTTTTTAATCGTCTAGCCCATTACAGAAAATGAGACATAAATCCTCAATTCAATTAATTTTATGCAGTAGACCCGCTACACAGTACCATCGCTATTTCTCAGATCATCGATCATCGAGCTAGATGGTTATCATATTGCCAGTTACACTCTTACAATGTAGTAGGTACGTACTTGAAAAGATATACTTAATACTTAACAGGTTTAATACTATTTTTACACAAGTTGGCAAAAGAATTTGGTGAGCGCTCTTACGTAGCATGTCCATGCGTTTTTCCTACATAAGGATACGATATTCCTGATTTACTAACATTGATCATTTCGAAGCGTTCTTTTAAAGCCTTGATATTTAATGGAGTTTAATTTTATGGTGAAAGAAGAAAGGAAGTATTTCAATACTATTTATTTTATAAGATCTACAAAATAAAATACCACTTCAATTACTTCATATCTTTCACAATTCATCAATCATATCTTTCGTCGTTATTTATTTTAAACTAGCTGTCCCCCGCGGTTTCACCCGCGTTCTCGGAATAAAAAATAGCCTATGTCCTTCTCCATACCATAGTCTATCTACCTTTAATGATGATCCGTTGAGTAGTTGACGCGTGAAGGCGTAACAAACAAACAAACTCATTTTCGCATTTATAATATTAAGTTAGGATTTCATCTCCCTGTATTGCCTGTGAGACGGAAAAAATACCAAACGGAGTGTGAGACTACTACTGTTCAAAAACACACTCTTCCCATATTACGATCAGTCATGTCAGTGATAGCGGGATTATCCTAACAAAACCTAGATGAATGGTCTACATACAACATGCAGTCGAATGTGCGAGTCGAACTGCCGAAATTACATGCAAGGTCATTCATAATGTCGCAAGTACTTACATTTCACCTAGATTATATTTGTTTTTGCGGTCACTTCTCGCACAGCCTGTCAACATCGTCTGACTTTAGGAATCCGGTTGCTAATCGCGATTGCTCTGGTTTAAACTGAGTATTGCATACTTTCTATGCTAAATCTATTGGTTTTTAGTGTATGTGCTTGTGGCCGAAGGTGGTTACCGCGCAAAGCTTAGATTAATCGTTTAAGTGTTAATGACAGATTCTAGTTGAGGTCGAAAGGCCGCCAAGTTTGCTTCATCATCATCGTCATCGTCATCGGCCACTGATGGATAGGCCTTTCCCACTAGTCGCCAAATCTTACGGTCCTTAACTTTTCGTATCAACCCACCGCCCGGTCATCGGTACAACTAGCGAGCGCCCTACATTTCGCTTTGACTGTGTTAACTCGTTTACCCCATCGGTTATCGGTTCTGCGACATATATGCCATGCGCACTGCCACTTCAACCCCTACTTATCTTCTTCTTCTCATGCGTTGCACTCTTGGCAGAGTGGTCGTGGTCGTCATGACGTGTAATTTGTCTTAATTAGGCCTTAATTTGGTCAGTCCATCGCATCTTCCACGCACTCTGGTGCGACCACCGAGTTCCTGGAGTATGGACTCAATTACCATGATATACCAAGCATTCTTCTCTAGCACCACATTTCGAGAGCGTCTATCCTCTTTTTCTCGATTTTCTTTAGAGTCTACGTTTCCGCGGCGTAGAGAAATATTATAGTCTGGTTTTTGTGGCTTTGGCCTTAAAATTATAGCCTTCAATTTTTTTTTATCTCGAATCTTCTATGGGTCACACCTCACACCTCTGGGTTATTAACAAAAACAACATATTCAAGAGATTATCTTTCACGTTTAGTTGTTCTACGTCGGCGTCGTAGTCTTGCTGAATGAGTCTTTCTGTAAGGTATATTCCGGCGCGCTATCCCTCCTACAGAACCAAATAAGCTGTGGTATCTACTGATTATATTATTTATCATTCTCCTGAGTGCCACGTGAATAAATTACGCTAAAATGATTCTTATGTCTTAGCGTTACTATTAATTCAAGTTTTGGGCATTCATTATGATCTTTTCGCACTGTAGGTCTAAACGCTGTTATTTTCCTGAAACAAAACAGGTTTCGTTCAAACTATACCTACGTGACCTAAAGGCCCTATAAATCTTTAAATACCATCCAGGTCAATGGTCTTAATGAGCACTATGTGATATATCTTTAGGTCAAAATGTCGATGACTGGAGAAATAATGTACAGTCATTGGCAATGCTTGTTGGGTAATATTTTAGTCACAAAAGACACCGAAGTTAGTTTATCAGTATTGCATTGTAATATGTTTATGAAGAGATTGTGTCATTTATAAATGGAGTTATCATTATGATCTGGACAAAGGCTTTTGTCACCTATACCGCAGTCTAAAGACAAAAGGTGTACAACCAGTGCGTCCTGCCTGCCATGACCTACGGAGCCGAGACGTGGACACTGACGCATAGACTGGTCCAAAAATTCAGCGAGCTATGGAAAGAGCTCGGAGTTTCTTTGAAGGATAGAATCCGCAACGAAGTCATCCGACAAAAAACCAAAGTAACTGACATAGCTCAAAGAAGCAAGCTGAAGTGGCAATGGGCCGGTCACATCTGCCGCAGAACTGACGGTCGATGGAGCAGACGAGTCTTAGAGTGGAGACCGCGTCTTGGCAAACGTAGTGTGGGGCGCCCTCCAACCCGTTGGACTGACGACCTCAAAAAAGTGGCCGGACTGGGCTGAAAGCGGGTGGCACAAAACCGGAAAGAGTGGCGCGCTCTGGGAGAGGCCTATGTCCAGCAGAAGACTGATGATGAAAGGCTTTTGAAGTTATGGAATGGATGCTTCGACCTGTCTTCAATCTTCGACTTATTTCCAAAGATTTTCCGTTTCATGAAGTAATTTGACCATTAGATAAAATAATGTATAAGTACTACGTTCTTGACTTTGATATTTTGTCTTAATAAACTTTTTCTTCTACTCCTTAACTTATAACAAAATGGGGAAGATACGGCACCTAGCCCGCAACGTGTCAGCTTACCCCCTTACCCATAAAACGTTATTTAAATAATATACTGTTTAAAGGGTCACGTAAATAACGTCACTCTATTGTCATTGTCAAATGTGACATTATTTACGTGACCATTTAATCAGTACATTAGTTAAATAGCGCTTTATGAGTAAGGAAGTTCCAGTTTTACTAAACATGAAATTTAATTATAGTTATACACACACCTCCTTGTTTATTAAACATCTCATTTGCTACTAAGTTATAGTTATAGCACAGAATATATAGTGCGTAAGCTAGGTTTAGTTTTGTTGTCCCACATGCAGTACGTTGGTGTATTGCTTGACCTATTCTGGTACTAATATGAGCAAACCCGCGAAGGTCGTAAACTCATAAACAAACTTCTCACAGGGCTGACAGCGCCTAATCAATAGGTCATTAGAACATGTCGCACCTAAGTTATGCGTTTACTTGTTGAGTTACGAAACTTGACCTAGTTTACGCAAAGAGGGTATTTGCGCAGGTCAGTTCTGTGCTCAATTAACATTTTCTCTACATGGCATTTTGAATGTGGGTACTAAGGGACACGTAATAGTTTTAAAAAGGTATATGTTGCACATGTCATTGTGTAGGGTAGGTATGTCTTAAGAAGCAATGATAGTTTTCTTTCAATTGGATACTTTTCTGGGTAAAAAATATATAATTATATTTCGTCCGTCAGTAAGATTATCAGAAAATATTGGACTAGTTTTTTTTTTTCGTCCATCAAACAAATAATAAATAAATAATAATAATAATAAATATCCTGGGACATTCCTCACACACGGTCATCTGATCCCAAACTAAGCAGAGCTTGTACTATGGAAACCAGATAACTGATATAATACATATACATACTTTTTTGTTTGTAAATACATAGGGGAGACCGGGTCAAAATCGTATAGCTAAGGGTTTAGGGTTGTAGGTCTTTCATCTCAAAACACTAATTTATCTTCTCAACAATTATAATTAGTCAGTCTCATATGGAACATAATCACTTGAAAATATTTGGAATAATTAAAATCTTAAACAATAAAAACCAAAAAAAATAAACATCTTCTAATTACGGTTTTACCCCGACACATGGGCAAAACCGTATATTATATACGATATTGCCCCCGAAATTATCTAGAAGCAACGCATCCCATACATACAAAATCATCTAAATCGTCGGAGTCATAACCTGTGCAACCTTCATGAGCCCAACCTTTGCACTCCCTACATTGCACCCAACCTTCGTCCATGCGGCTTGAACCATATTCTTCCAGGCAGTACAAACAAATGTTGTCATTTATTATTTTTTGGTTTAGTTTTTTGGCCTTAGAAGGTTGAGTCAAATTAAACTTAGGAGTTTTATTTTGTGAGATGGATATTAACTCGTTTTTATAGGGGGAGGAAGTGATAACTGCAGTTTTTCCTCTTCGGTTATCGTTTGCTCTTTTACGCTCCACGCTTATTTTAGGAACTGGCATTATATCCGCTGGAGACACTGTTACACGATTTTGGTTCAACGTAGTAATAACTGGCGATGCTGTGTTAGTTAATGGGGTCGGCTCAATGGGTAGCGCAGAAATTAATGGTGTTAAGTGAACGAGTGGCGCTGAAGAAGTTGATGGTGTCGGGTTGACATCTGCATCAGCGGAAATTGATGGAGTTGTAGAAGGTATTTCCGTTGTCTCAGCCGCGGCAAAATCTGTTTCACCGAATACTGTCCTGTTCGTTGGGAATATGCCTGTTTTAGTAAAGCCAGACACGGCGTTCTGTACAGTTGCCGCTTTACAGTACGCTGCTCCAAAAAGTCTTGCCAGTTGGAATTGTGTCACTACTCTACCCGGATTATTCCGTAGCCACGCGTTCACTTCTTGGGTGTAATATGTGCTTAATGGACCCATGATACTCACGTCAAGCGGTTGAAGTCTGTGGGTGCAATGAGGAGGGAAACATAAAATTACAACTCCATTGTCCCTAGCTTTTTCGATCAGTGGCAGATTTTTTGTATGGGTCGAGTGTCCATCGAGTAAAAGAAGGACAGGATCATCTTTTTTGGGTTTTACTGATGATATGAAATGATTAAACCACTCAACAAAAATATCACTTTGTATCCACCCACTTGGATGACAAACCGAAACTGTCCCTGGTGGAGCACCATCTAGAAGTTCAGCCTTCATCCGAACTCGTGGAAATATTAGCAGTGGAGGAATATAATTTCCAGAAGCAGACACACACAGGACAGCGGTAGTCAGCTGGCCTCTTTCCGCTGAACTAGCTAGACCAACCTGTTTTCTTCCCTTTAAAGCAATTATTCTGCTTTGTCTTTTTGGTACCGTTGTCAGGCCCGTTTCATCCACATTGTAAATTTTCGTAGGCAAAAATTTATATTGATCTATAACTTCCTCTAACAAATCAAAAAATCGGTTGACACTGACCATATTAAATCCCATCGCTCTTGCCACCGACGTCGGCTCGGCAGCACGCAGTGATAATTGTGGGTGTCGCTTCATGAACCCAGCCAGCCAATCTTCTCCCGCTAGTTTATAAACGTTATTGAAACAATGGTCAATATTGTTTGCTTCAGCGAGCTGATACGCTAAGCGTCGAAGATCTTTATACGTGAGACCAAATAATCGTTTTTCCATGATCAAGACATGCTCAACTAGACTTTGTTCTTGAGAAACCGAAAAAGTCGGTTTAAATCGTCCCAAGCCTTTGCGTGTGGAACCTTCCAGGTCATTGTTCTGTCTAAATCGGTTTACTCGATCTTGTAATGTTGATTTCGGTACCTCAAAAGTTTTGGCAGCTTTCAAGTAACCCATGGTGCCATCATATACGGCTTGAACGGCTTTTTTCATGTTATCCGGATCCCATTCTTGTCTAGAAGTAGTCCTTTTATAATTACGCGGCATTTAAACTGCACCTAAAATTAAAAAAAATAAGTAAGTTTATATTCATTCATGCGGGTCAAAATCGTATAGTGGCCGGTTTTGCCCCGTACGGTTTTGACCCAAGACTCGATGTTTAAATATCTCACTCACTACTACATACGCAAACCGATTATACCTATTCAAATATTTGTTAATTACGAGTTAATACACACACTTTAACATAGTTGATTGGACACTTACCTGTTATATGTGTAAATTTCACTATTATTGATTGAATCTTCACAAAAATAAGATCAATAACACCGAAAAACAATAAAATCGATTACTTTGATAACGCGCGTGCATGCAGCGACAAGTGTTTGTTGACAAATAGCTCCGATTGGTCGACGCCGCTGAGCAGTTGGCGCGCGGGAACTTTGAATTATTTGACAAGAATAGACATGCTGTACTGTTTTACCCCGGTATACGGTTTTGTACAGGTCTCCCCTACTTAATATACATAATTATACCCAGACTCAGGACATACAGACATGTTCATGCACACAAATGCATGTCCTGTGTGGGAATCGAACCCACGACCTGCGGCGCGTAAGGTGAACCTTAACCAACTGCGCCAACTGGCCCGTCGAAGTATGGCAGTTCATGATATTGATGGAATAGTGTCCTGGTATGGCTTTTCCGACCTCGAAGGAGGACATGCTTTAGAAGTTAGCTAATTCCTAGATTAAAGTCCGAAATAAATAAATAAATACCCTGGGAAATTCCTCACACACGGCTACCTGATTTCCAAACTAAGCAGAGAAAATTTATGAAACCTGAAATTTTACTTCATAAAACGAACTGGTGTGGTTTCTTCTTCTCTGTCGTTTCGCTCTTGGCAGAGCGGTCGTGGTCACGTTGAGGCGTCCACATCGGTGATAGAGGCGGACACGGCTCTCCGCACGATCTCCCGCCATCTTTCTCTGTTAGCAGACTGTCTGGTGCAGTCAGACACGCGGTTTCCCACTGCAGATTTTATTTGGTCAGACCAGCGCATAGGTGACCTGCCGCGCGATCTGGTTCCCTCCACTTTTCCCTGTATGACCAGCCGTTCAATGGCCAGCCGTTCAATGGTGTGGTTTAGAAGATATATATTTAGATTTCTTTAAGGATGTTAGGGCCGGCAACGCGCGAGTGATACCCATGGGGTTGCAAGCGTCCATAGGCTACGGCAACTGCTTACCATCAGGCGGGCCGTATGCTTGTTTGCAACTTTAGTGGAATAAAAAAATAAATAAAAAAAAACGTGGCTTTTTTATATTGTTCATGTGGTGAAGGTAGAGGGTTCGAATCATAGAATACAGCTGCATTTTCGGAGGAAAGATCGTGACGAAACCATAGCACGGTCGTAGGGTACTTCGTAATCTGTCGCCAAACACCTACTTATGTACTCAGGAAGCTCTTTAGATCTTTTTTAGGCTTTGTGTGCTCACCACCTTCTAACAAAAAGCTATTACTGTATAAAAAAGTGGATGTCGAAGGGATGGATAAAAGGGATCGCCTAGTTCTTTTTAATCCTTCATTTAGATAATCAGTACTAATTACATTATCCAAAGCAATGCGGTCAGTCGGTTTCAATGTCGCTTGTATAACATGCTGTAACCGAGTGAAAAGTGCTGTAGGTAGCGTTGCGTCAGCGCAGGACGGCGGTAAACACAATGTGAGCCTTTTTTTCTTGGTCTGAGGTGAGCAGTAAGTAAATATAACGAAATTAAATGCACACACATGTGTAATGTTTTGTATTGTTAAATTCCATTTTTTATTATTTTGTATTCTCCTCCGTCCATTAATTTGGTGGAAAAATAAATTTTCAGTAAACAAAACTGTAGTCTCATTATCCGTTAAAAGTAGGCATTTTCCTGAGGAGCTCCAGAATGAATTTGGAGAGAAACACATAATAGTTACTCTTCTATATTATTTTGAACACTTGGTTTGGTAATGGCCCGCCTAATGGTAAGAGGCTACCGTACGTAGCCTGTGGATCAGGGGTGGCCAACCGGTCGATCGTGACTATTACTCCAGTCGACCGTGGCAAGGCAAAAATTATAAATACGTAGAACAGACTGCGCAAAATACTACATAATTGAGTACTGAACTACGCTGTTTCTTTTAAGATTTCAAGAAGTATGTAATTGGTCGATCGCACAGGGTTTCGTCAGTAAACAGTAGATCTTGGATCTAATCAAGTTGGCCACCCCTGCTGTAGATCATCGTGAGTTCAGATATCAGCTTTCAGTTCCTAACTCAATAATAATTAATTATTTAAGTATTATTTCCTTCCAGAAGTCCCTGGTAAGATTAGGAACCAATATTCCCGTTACTTCTATACTCATACTTTTTAAACTAAAGATTAATTTATTTATTTACATTCTCTATCACATACTGCATAACAACGACCATCCGGTGCCGCGGTCAGCGTATGTTCGCATAACTTTCTCCTCTTTTGTTTAAGACACACGAAAATTATGACGAGATGACTTATCTACATAATAACTAGGTGTACCACAGTCATGTGCCGTTTTTTATAATACGACGTAATCATTTTATTCCAACTAATTTTCACGTTGTATTTCCAACGATTTTATCTGTGAGTGAATTTTTATGTCTTAAAAGAAATGTTTAATCTTCTATGTACTTCACTATGGTATAGTGATCCGCACACTGCATAGATCTCTAAAAATACGCCTCCTAAGTATAGTAAAATCAGTTGCCTTTAGAAATCGAATAATTAACGCAAAGAATCGCAATGTTCATTTTAGTTGAAATCTATTTCGCCAAATTCCCACTACCGACAATGCGCTCTGATTGGCTAAGACAAGAGCACATTCGCTCTGATTGGCCAATTCAAGAGCACACGATGAATCAGTGCAAAAGCACTGACTAGTTGCGGAATCGGATTGCTCGGTATTACTACTCTAAAGCCTGGTCAAAAAGCACGCTAAGCTCTTTCCAGATAGATAAAGTTGCCAGTGCTTTCGCTGAGCCAGACACAGTGCTACAAAAGATACTGGCATATATATATACCTAATGCCATGTAGGCATAGTAAGGGGCACGAGTGGTGAGCACAGATTGACACGTGCGCAGTAGTTAATTTTTCGGTCTGTTTGGCGGAATGAAGAATGGGGGAGCGCCGAGCTGCACACGATTGGTTCGTCAGTCAATGCTCGTAGTCTATTGGATTCTTTCATTGGCTACTGAGATTTGGCCAAAAGTATACATGCGCGAGCTTGCCCCCACTTCTGCCTATCTGTGCTCACCACTCGTGCCTAATACTGTACGTACACTTGACGAAGCAGTAAGAGCATACTCTGAGCTTCTTTACAACGTAGATGAGTTTTCTTACTCGTCCGTTGATTTATTATGTCTAGGTATTTCAGCAGTGTTCGATATTGAGTCTGTTTCAGCTCACACTGAGATGTGACATGAGACGACACGCGGCGCGCAGCACATAGAGAATTCAATACGCCTCGCGGGCGGCACGGCGCGAGTCACTTGACGGGCCAGTTGGCGCAGTTGGTTAAGAGTCTGGTAAAGATTCCACCTATTGCGCCGCAGGTCGTGGGTTTGATCCCCGCACAGGACATGCATTTGTGTGCATGAACATGTCTGTATGTCCTAATATAGTATAGTCTGGGTGTAATTATGTATAATATTAAGTATGTATTTAAAAACAAAAAGTAGTGTATGTATTATATCAGTTATCTGGTTTCCATAGTACAAGCTCTGCTTAGTTTGGGATCAGATGACCGTGTGTGAGGAATGTCCCAGGATATTTATTTATTATTATTACTTGTCACGAATTCTTTCCCTGAAATGTGTACCAATTTGTTTACAAAATAAAGATTTTTTATTTTAAAAAGTGCTATTATGTTATCTATTGCTATCAGCTTGCCACGGTGCGTTGCGGCTCGGAGTGAACTGACTCTTAGACATTAATACACAAAGGGTTTTTATTTTAGTATTTGCATGATTTAACAACTATGGGCCTTTACTATAGCGTGCAATAGATCTAAGAACAATGCACAATAATTACAGCATAGGTAGGAGTCAATAATCATATACATAATTTCAGTTGCCTGTTTATAGTTACTTGTAGTTACGAAATTGTATACCGAGCGTTTGGCACGCTATGTTACAAGATGCTTATTATGTATTACATTATAGCAATTGTACAACTTTTAGGTAACTTTTGTAGCACGCAATTGGGTCTTAAACAGTTTGTAGCGACATCTATGAGCCATCTATCAGTAACACTGAGATAGTTCACACACGGAAAGATAGATAGCGTGGCGCCACATTAACCTGCATCGCGCTTCAGAAGTTTTCTAGAGAATCTGCATAATATATACAACTGTCCGACATGTACAGTTGGACCGCGGTCCCCAGGCACGATGACCCAGCCTGGCGGAAGATCTTCCCTTTTAAATGGAGGTGTCAGTCATCAACCTTGCACCTCCATAAGTTAATAGAAGCTTTGAGAGGCCTGCGAGCCAGCTACCTGTTATATTCTTATGTCAAAAGGGTTTCATGAATCCCATTCAATTCATAATTTTATAACATTTAGACATGAATTTGGTCACCGGACTAGTGAAAGGATGGCTTTTTTAACTGTTTTGATATTCCAGTTCCATGAATATAATAGAATTGGAGGAAAAGGAAAAGTTGACATACGCGGTTGCTCCGCTGGTGGTATGTGGTCACCGCCGCGCCTTACCATCCTTATCTAGAAAATTTCCTCGAGTCTGCCGCTGCTTCCGATTAACGGCAAGGTTCCTAGCAGACTGGCAGCATTTCCTCTTTGGATAGCTAAGCTGATGCGTTGGCGAAAAAAGCTCTCCGCCCGCTGCCTGGTCTCCGGAGGCGTCGATCAATTAATAATAGATTGAATAACTCTGTACAACTAATAAATTACAAAAATATGATAAGTTTTGTAACATTAGGTTCCTTTGTAAAACCACAGAGCGATTGTTGTACCAAAAATGTATAACCTTAGAATTTATGAAGTGTTATTGTCTTCTTTTGATTATTATTTAACGATTTATATTCCTTTATTCAAGGTTTATTATTAAATATTCAATTTTGTACGGAAAATATGTGTCTGAGGTATAGACTAGCCTTAATATTCAGGTCACAGTATATATGAATACTTTATTGAAGATGTTCAGTATCATTAAATAAATTGGTTGTTAGGAGATGAATAGTTGCGGTTTAAGCCATAAACTTTGACCGTTTATTGGTAATTATCGTGTATTTAAAGATAATAAATATTTAATTTAGATGAATTATTGAAAATATTTTACGCATAATTTTTTAATTCATATTTGTATTATTTCTTTCTTGTCTAGATGGTTGAAAACACGGAAAAGAGAATACACTCTTTTCTCTGTGGTTGAAAATCTATTGCCAAGCCATAACAATACTAATAGCGAGTGAAAGAGTTTGTGAGAGTTGTGAACTGTACAGCTTCGGAACACAATAAGATATTATGCTACGCAACAAAGAATAGAGTGAGGTAGAGCATATATCTTTCGCTCAAAACGGCTGAGCAGCTCGACTGGGGAGGTACTAATTAACATAAATACGTGATTAAGGTCATCAGTACCCCGAGTGTAAGGAATTGACGTAAGTAAACGCTTACTAACGCATTGGCGTAAACTATTTTGTATGGGAGAAATTAGTACCATGATTATTCCGCTAGAGGCGCTGTGCCAATTCCTATAGGGAAGTGTCGTTAACGCAAACACTCGGGGTATAGAGCTGAGCTAGAGACGGCAATATGCTTGTTTGTATTTTTCAGAATACGAGATAAAGTTATGTTTAACGGTGTTTTTTCTATCGATGGAAATAATGTTGATACACCTAATAATATAACAATAATATCATATGGTCATTTATTGTACAAGTTGTGAACTACACACGAGTTCATTCATAAGATTATGTAATAAATTTTAAACAAATACCCAGAGTC
Source organism: Achlya flavicornis (assembly GCA_947623365.1). NCBI lineage: Eukaryota > Metazoa > Arthropoda > Insecta > Lepidoptera > Drepanidae > Achlya > Achlya flavicornis. The sequence goes on from OX392484.1 coordinate 3,196,819, forward strand.
ATTCTTCATAGCTATTCTGCTATTCTGATCTCAAATTAAGCACAGCTGTAATATGGAAACCAGATAACTGATACCTACTGCATACCTACTATACTATTTTTACACACAGATTCAGGACATGCGGACGTGTTCCATATATAATCCCGCTTTAAGCTTAACACTTAAACCACCTGCAAGTTAAATCGAAAAGGTTAACTCGTATCGTTTTCGGAAGTGCGGGTCACAGTGTTAAACTAATGTGATGTAATATACTAGTTTTGTATAATATTGTTGACCTGACACACTTGCTTTATGTATATTTTTGTAAACATACATACACTAAATAGTTTTATTTTATAATCTATATTTACAAAATATAATCTATATATAGAAAATTTCCTCAAGCCTGCCGCTGCTTCCGATTAACGGCAAGGTTCCCAGAAGGCTGGCAGCGTTTCCTCTTCGGATAGCCAAGCTGACGCGTTGGCGGAAAAAGCTCCCCGCCCGCTGGTCTCCGGAGGTCTCGATCAATTTTGAAGACAAGGTGCGAGCAAAACGGCGAGCTTCTAACCCCCATGGTCCCAAGGTCTCGACCGCAAAAGGCATAAAAATATAATTGGGTCCAATCGATGCATATTTTTTGAATTTTGAATTTTCCGAATCTGTTTTATTTTTATTGTCAATCACGAATCCGTAAATAAGTTCAACTCAAAGTCTATGAACGGGCTATAAAATTGACATCCTTGGAATTTCAATGGTATACAAAAATATCTTTGCCCTGAAACTGACAGCCGCGTCAATTCTAGGTTTATTTTTTGTTTCTTATTTATTGGGTCCTGATTTTTTCATAGTGTTTTTTTTCTCATAAACATCAGCCTATGATGTCCCACTGCTGAGCACAGGCCTCCTTTCACAAATCAGGGTGAAAGGAATGGGCAGATACTCCACCACGTGTGCCCAGCCCACTGGCAATCGGTGGAGGTAGGCTAGTGGTCAACCTACTGTTGGAGTTTTCAAGCCGCCTAGAAGGCCTCCAACTAATTAAGTGATAACCGGGACCAACGGCTTTACGTACCTTCCGAAGCACGGGAACGCTCGATTTGAAATATCACTAGGCACCCATCCAGGTACCGACCACGACGGTGGTAGCTTAACTTGCCGGTCGATTAAGAATGGCTAATCATGCTATACCACGAGTGTTTTTGTCTATGAAATTTTAAATTGTCTCATAAAATTTCATCGTTCAGCCAAACCCCTCTTAAAGAAAGGTATCTGAAACTACTAAATGGGAAGATTTTTGGCTAATCAGAGCTACTAACCTAATCATTAAATCACATATTAATAACATTTGTAATTTAGGCTATCCAAACGTTTAACCTTTTCTAATATTGGATTGTACCTAAGTGCTTTAATTAAGAAAAGAAAACGTAAAGCAAGATTAATTTAATTTAAAACGTTCACAATTATGGAGATGACTGTCAAAAATATAAATCGCAGCGTTCATCAAAGTTACTGTGGCGAGGCTCCAAAAATGAACAATTACTCACCTTGGATAGCTTAATTCGATTAACACATTATATTTTTACGATTAAAACAATTTTTCGCATACATTGTGTATACAAGAGTTAGGTCAAGGAGAGTTCTCACATTTATCAATAAGACATAATAACCTTGACGTCAATTTTTCAAATATTTCAGTCTTTCTCACAGTCGCAACCCTATCGGAATTGGAATTCGATTATATCGATATAAAATCGAGTCACGATCGATTCAGACATCTGTGTTAACTGAAATTAATGTGCTTTATGGTCACGCTTCAATAATGAGTTATTGTTGGCCAAATTTGGATAATCTACAATCGTTATGGATGCATAAATCTAAAACAACATTTAAATTTCAATGTTGCAACAATTTACTATACACAATAAGATAGTAATCAAGCAATCAAGCACCGCCTGATGGTAAGCGGTTACCGTAGCCATATGGACACTTGCAACACACGGGGCATCATTACGCATTACCGACCCTTCCCCTCCCCAATGAATACTCACGCAGGAACACGACATTTGACTGCGGTATTCTGTAAGGCCTCCACCTTACAGAATACCGCAGCCGCTTACTTCCCCAGTCGAGCTGCTCTTTGAGCGAATAAACGCTACCCTCTACTTTTTTTTTAAAACTTAGCTCTACTGTTCTTCGATTGAACCCTTCTATATGTCATGTCAGTATTCACTCCTTATTTTTTAAACAGTCCATCCATCTCTTGTTTTCAAGCTTTTATTTACCTTGCAATGTATGTAGGTATGTATGTTTGTTCGTTCGGGTTGAATCTTGCAAGTTCCAGTGTTCGGATGGACTTGATATTTGGTATACATTAGTATATTGGAAGAGAATGCAAGTACAGTCACCAAAAAAAGCTTGTATTAAAAATGTTTTTTTTTAACAATTTTCTTCTCGTAAAGCCATCCACTTCCATATTCAGAACTCTTTCAGTCACATGGCTTTCATTTCATCCCTAATGACATTTCCATCCATATCTGTAACCGTTTGATTAGTAATTTTAATAAATAAATTCTGTGTTATTGTTACTAGACCCATACCAATGTTAAAACAACGTTAAAATTCACAAGTAAAGTCGCATAGACGAGCTTGTGTACAATAATCAAATCAGAAGATCAAGATGTCCTTCCTTGCAACACATGTAATATATTGTAATGTCTGCTGTGAAATAATGCCTCTAATAATGATTATATCGTAACATTTGGTGCCATTTTAATTTATAATTTCGTTTTGTGTACTATTTCAACATTATAGTATTTCTCCAATGATAATAGAATATGATAAAATGGGGAAAAATCAATATTCAAGAATAAAATTTTGATTAATTAAAAAGTGGTAGAGATGTTTCGAGAGAGTTAGAGCGTAGCGTTTATTCGCTCAAAGAGCAGCTCGACTGGGGAAGTACCTCCACCTTACAGAACACCGCAGCCAAATATCTTTATGTTGTGTAAAGTTGTGGCGTGAGTAAGGTCGCCAGAGTTCATAGGGGAGGGGGAAGGGTCGGGAAACGCGTGAGCAATGCTTCGCGTGTTGCAAACGTCGATATGGCTACGGTAACCGCTTACCATCAGGCGGGCCGTACGCTTGTTTACAGACTTAGTCGTATAAAATAATAATATAATTTTTTGGTGCACAATAACATCGCAGGAGAACCAGGAAACCACAGTGCGAGTACTGGGGGATCCAGGTCACTTCTAGGCTTTATGGGCTTTCTATCTTCGGCTACTGGATCACCAGTTTAATAAGGTCATGCTAAAATGCAAGCTTAATCCCTAATGTAAAATAAATATTGTGTCCCGTGGCTGGCGTCGCCCAGGTGTTTCTAACTTTCCAAAAAAGTTCTCAAGTGGTGCTCTTACATATATTTGGTAATTGATTTTTATTTACTAGTCTGGGCGAATGTATCTACATACACCTAAGTTACACACAGTGGCGTAGTTAGCCCAAGACGGTCCCTGAATCTAAATTTGTTGGGGGCCCTTCTATCTGACTGCTGTGAAGCCCAAATGGAGGGTAAAGATTTTTACGAATTTTTGCTTGCACACGTTCGGGGCCCCTATAGCCCCGTACCATTGATACGGCGGTAGCTTCGCCTGTATTTACCAGATGTCTATGTAGTATATCAGCTATCTGGTAAAGGCCTGTCTCAATGTGGAACTGACTTCCATATTTCAAGCTCTGCTTACTTTGTGATCAGATGGCCGGGCGGAAAGAATGCCCAAGGATATTTATCTATTATTTGATTCGCGTGAGCAGCGATAGTCCAATACTAGTAAGTAATCAATATTTATTTTATAAAATGTACATTGTAATTGATCCATATTTACTACTCATATCATATTCGTGTTTCAAAACGCATGGTCACGCACTAATTGTATTCGTTCCATCACGAATCGATTTATAATCGGATAACATACCGATTTTGACGGATAAGATAAAGAAAAGTTACGTCTCAATTATCCGAATCGTTAGTGGCTACACGAATAATTACATTAAGTTATTGTGTAATTTGTATTAATGGTATTGAAACGATTCTCGGTGGCCATTGGATTTCACGAACATTCTTGATTCTGTAGTTGTAATGGATATTTAATGATTATTTTTAATGCTTCCATATATCACTTTTGTTTCATAATAAGTAGAGCGTATGTACATTAATTATGTTTATATGATTTTATTATAGTCATTGTACGTATTTTCCTTTTTCTAAAATAACTATTAAGTATCCATACATATAAAAACATACAAAAACCAGCACCGTGGTCACTACTGTATGCCGATGACGTAGTTCTTATAGCCGAATCGTTGGCAGAAGTACAATCAGACCTGACGGCATGACAGGAGTCCCTGGAGAGGCGAGGGTTGAGGGTCAGTAGACAGAAGACCGAATATATGTATTGCGGCTTTTCCGGAGCTAATGTGGGTATTATACCATGTCCATCCATCGAAAACAAACCTCTAAACAGAGTTCAAGAGTTCAAATATCTCGGATCCATTGTAGCACCAAAAGCCTGTGTAGAGAAAGACATAAACAATTGTAATGTATGTAGAGCGCTACTTCTGTGTGTAAATACAGGATAACAATAGAATCCAGGCAGCCTGGCTGAAATGGAGAGCGCTGTCCGGCATCCTATGCGACTCCCGTATGCCGATTAAAATCAAGGGCAACGTTTACAAAAGGGCAGTAAGACCAGCCCTACTATATGGATCTGAGTGCTGGCCGATGAGGAAGACGGATGAACAGAAAATTCACACCACAGAGATGAAGATGCTACGCTGGTCTGGTGGAGTTTCGAAGATGGATAAAATAAGAAACGAATATATCCGTGGTACTTTTAAAGTCGCTAAGGTACAGGAAAAACTTCGTGAAAACCACGGAAAAGAGAATACACTTTCTTTTCTCTGTGGTGAAAACCGCTTACGCTGGTACGGACATGTGATGAGGCGAGATGATGACCATATAACTAAAAGAGTCATGAACATAGGAGCCGGTAAAAGAGGTCGTGGACGACCACCAATAACCTGGTAGGAACCAGAGGTAGGAGTCATAAAACGTTCCAATCTCCAAAATTCCACTTATGAACAACAAAAGTTTTGCGAGCACCGGCGAAAAATGCGAATAATTTAATAAGCTTATTTTTGTACGAATTTAACTGGAATTTCAGAATGTCTGATCTAACTATAATTAATAGGTATTTGCACGGTATCGGTCAATTACTTGATTAAACAGATGCAAAGTGATTAATGATATTTATAAATATTGACAGTCCGTTCCAGTGATCGATCTGCTTATTTCGACCTTCACGAACACGATGATGTCATAAACTTCGATGAAGAGATTCGCACGTTCAAACAAACTCTTCGACTTTATTAGAAGTACATTACTATCTGTCCCGGTTTCACCCGCGTTCCCGTAGTAAAAAGTAGCCTACAGTCAAGGACCGTTACTGGAGCCTGAAAGAAGTAATGAAAAATAAAGATCTGCCCATCCATTGTAAAAAAGTTGTTTTCGAATCCTGTATCCTGCCATGCTTGACATATGGTAGCCAGACATGGTCACTAACTAAAAGACAAGAACAACAGATTGAAACTTGCCAACATAGTATGGAGCGCAGTATGCTTGGTATCAAAAAGATTAATAAAATTACACTTGGAAGTATCAGAGGAAAAACCAAAGTTTCAGATGCTAAGCATAGGGTAAGGAGGCTGAAATGGAAATGGGCAGAGCATATTTGTAGACTTAAAGACAATAGATGGACATATAGAGTCACTATGTGGTATCCAAGAGAGGGTTACAGATCCAAAGGAAGACAGAGAAAAAGGTGGAGTGACGAAATCAAAGCACTGGTTGGAGGAACCTGGTGCAGAACACCAGTTGATAAAACCAAATGGCGGTTACTGGAGGAGGCCTTCGTCCAAAGGGCGAGCTGTTAAAAGAACACAGGAGACTCGAGGTTACCTACAAATAAAATTATTTAGTTGCTAGTGTAGCTTTAAAAAAAAAAAAGTGTGTAGTAGCCCTAGTACCCGAATAGAGTAACATCCTTCCTATCCTAATAACTATTATAAATGCGAAAGTGAGTTTGTGTGTTTGTTTTTTTGTTTGTTACGCCTTCACGCCTCAACTACTCAACGGATCATCATGAAATTTGGCATGCAGATAGCCTATGATATGGAAAAGGACATAGGCTCCTTTTTATCCCGGGAACGCGGGTGAAACCGCGGGGGACAGCTAGTATTGTAAATATTGCAGCAATAAAGAGGCTTTATTATTATTATTTATTTATTATAGTCAAGGATAATGTAGCTTCCTACAAAGTTCCTGTAAAATTATCTTTCGAATCCAACTGGTAGTTCCAGGGAATAGCCCGTAAGCCAAGTAAATTAAGCGTGTGATATTTATGGGTACCGTAAGTTTTCCTCTTCTACTAGCATGTATTTTCTGACGATTTATTAATATTATAGTATAGACTAGCTGCCCGGCGCGACTTCGTTCGCCTAATACCCTACCCTTCATTTAAACCTTCCCGGACTTCCACGAATAGTTCAAACCCAAAATTAGCCAAATCGGTCCAGCCATTCTCGAGTTTTAGCGAGACTAACGCACAGCAATTAATTTTTATATATATAGAAGATAGAAGATTACAGAAAGGGTATATCCTAAAATGTATACGACTTCTTTGGTAATCGCACAGATTACGAACGATAAATTTAATAATGATTAGCAAGTGTCGTGAAAAGATAATGCTCATTGGGCAGTGACATGTATTAACCATCCCTTATTTACTGAAAAGAATTTGGCTTAAACAAGCTAAATCTGTATTTACACCGTTGGTAAACTTGGTAATGACCACAAAATGAATTAAAACACTCTCTCCAATGGCCGCCATTATTACAATTATCCTTTTCTGGTGTTGCCATTCCTCGATATTCAAATACACAATATCAAAATAAACCGTTTTACACTTTCATAATAAATAATGCTGACAATTAATTATAATTAATCAATATTCAATGGTATGAAATTAAATAATATTCAAATACTATAATGTTAATGCTAACAGACGGCCGTCCTGTTTAACGGAATGTCCCTGTTCCGTTTCGGCCATTCGTATTCTGTATGTCTCATAAATTTTTGCATTATGTAATATCCCCATGTTTTATCATTTTATACTGTTTTAGAGGTCGCCATACTCGCCATTAGTCGATTCGACTATATTGAGTTTTTAGTGATCACCGCATACAGCGGCATGTTTCACTTAGGAGTTTTTGGTGATCACTGCATACAGCAGCATGTTTCACAGGAGGTTTGAGTGATCACCGCATATAGCAGCATGTTTCATTTAGGAGTTTGAAGTGATCACCGCATATAGCAGCATGTTTCACTTACGAGTTGTTAGTGATCACCGCATATAGCAGCATGTTTCACTTACGAGTTGTTAGTGATCACCGCATATAGCAGCATGTTTCACTTACGAGTTGTTAGTGATCACCGCATATAGCAGCATGTTTCACTTAAGAGTTTTTAGTGATCACCGCATATAGCAGCATGTTTCACTTAGGAGGTTTGAGTGATCACCGCATATAGCAACATGTTTCACTTACGAGTTGTTAGTGATCACCGCAGATAGCAGCATGTTTCACTTGCGAGTTGTTAGTGATCACCGCATATAGCAGCATGTTTCACTTACGAGTTGTTAGTGATCACCGCATATAGCAGCATGTTTCACTTAGGAGTTTTTAGTGATCACCGCATATAGCAGCATGTTTCACTTAGGAGGTTTGAGTGATCACCGCATATAGCAGCATGTTTCACTTACGAGTTGTTAGTGATCACCGCATATAGCAGCATGTTTCACTTAGGAGGTTTGAGTGATCACCGCATATAGCAGCATGTTTCACTTACGAGTTGTTAGTGATCACCGCATATAGCAGCATGTTTCACTTAGAAGGTTTTCGTGATAAAAGATAGGTATCTCTAGGTATTTCAATAATTATTTTTCATTGTTACTTGAATAATCCATATTACATTTCGTTATTACATTTAATGTTGATATAACTATATTTTTTTTATGTAGAATGATTCTATTATCAACCTTTTATTTACATAAACAAATGTTTACTTAAGATATATCTAAGAATCTTTGTTAGTGGCATCGTACTAGCCATAGTTGATTATCCGTCACGAGCAAGACACAAAATAGAAAATAAAAAAAATACATACTGGTGAGCTGATTTCTCAATCCCTCTTCTGATATATTAACCATCCCTTATTTACTGAAAAGAATTTGGCTTAAACAAGCTAAATCTGTATTTACACCGTTGGTAAACTTGGTAATTACCACAAAATGAATTAAAACACTCTCTCCAATGGCCGCCATTATTACAATTATCCTTTTCTGGTGTTGCCATTCCTCGATATTCAAATACACAATATCAAAATAAACCGTTTTACACTTTCATAATAAATAATGCTGACAATTAATTATAATTAATCAATATTCAATGGTATGAAATTAAATAATATTCAAATACTATAATGTTAATGCTAACACATGTTGGTTATATTGAGCAAAAATTTCGTGTGATTTTTTTAGTAATTTATTGCTGTAACTTTTTTGAGAGTCTATACCGGATGTAGTCTGCGACCCCTTCGGATAGATATAACGTTTCCGTTACACGTTATAACAGGTGGAGATTTCGAGATGGCATATTTTCGAAACCTATGTTGGGTTTGTCATGCTGAACAACTTTTACTATGGGCCCAATAGTCAATTTTCTTTTTAACTTTTCTTATAAAATACAACCTTGCTCGATCATAATGTATGAAAAGTAAAAACAAAATTTTTGAGAATTCATTTTTGTCCCATAGTATAAAAGTTGTTCAGAAGGACTAATCCAGCATAGATTTCAAAAATATCCACCCTATATAGTAGAGAAGATGTATGGATAACGTGCAAACTGTTATTATGCTACTTATTGTTACTCAATGCATCGCACGAGGCAAGTGGATCGAGGGCGATGTGCCTTGTTGCCTCCACAAATAGTCATCCGTTATAAACGACAATAATTGTTTAATTGTATATTTATCGCACAATTGTTGGTGTTGTTGTCTTGCCCCCGATTCCCGTGCTTTCGACAAAATGTATAGGCGATGATACCAAGACTAAGGTCCCGGGTTCGAATCCTACAATGAGCTTGAGCTTTCGTTGAAGGAAAACATCGTGAGGAAACCATAGCACGGTGGTAGGGTACTTTGTAGTACCCGTCTGACTGGCTACCACCCTCAAGTTGAAAATCTATCGCCAAGCACCTATCGGTGTTCCGACAGCTGCATTTGAGAGCCAGTTCCTTCTAGGCTTTGTGTGCTTACCACCTTCGACCACATCATCACTTACCATACTGATATTGTGGTCAAATGTGTTTGAAGGAATACACACAGGCCTATACACAGTAAAAAACACTATGCTTTGTCTCTATCATTATCCAGTGAAATGTCAGCTGTCAACAGTAACGTTGCGCGGACTCTTCGACGAGATTTATTTTAGAAATGCCCTCTTTCAATTTGAGTTTTGACATCAATTAGTAGATAAATAATGGATCTGAGCTATTGTTATTAGAAACAAAGAGATGCTTCTATTGCTCTGACTTCCGAGCTTTATCTATTATTCAAATGAGATTTGTGAGAACAGATTAATGCATCAACTGAGACCTACCTTTATCTACTTACAATATCCGCCGAGAAGCAAATGCTTCTCGTATGCTGCTCTGGTGTGCGGGTCGACAAATAAGCATACGGTCAACGTAGTGGTTTCCGAAGCCGTATGGTCGTTTGCAACACACGGAGCATCTCACCTCAACTCACGCGTTACCGACCCTTCACCCCTCCCCGATGAGATCTGGCGATCTTACTCACGAGTTCTTATGAATCTAAACGAATAACGCACAGTAGTACCCAACTCGTAGACCCAACTGATATGGCTATGTACCTGCGCAGAAGACATATTTTCAAAGTGCGGAGGGGCGTCACTTGCGAGTGAGACGGAACCAACAGCTGCAGTGTATTGTGAACCTTATAGTAGTGTTCTAAGGTTGATTGTAAGTTTTAAGCATTCTTTCGTTAATCTTCGGTCCATACTTTCTTTTCTGTGCGAACGAAGATTCACGACGCGCCTTATTAGTCGGGTACTACTGTACTTACTTCAGCTTAAAAAAATAAAACCGGCCAAGTGCGAGTCAGACTCGCGCACCGAGGGTTCCGTACAAACCTGTAGGTATATAAGTAAATGGTAGTATAGACCTGAGTATTTGATATTAATTTCAATTTATGACCTATCAAAAAAAAACTACTTACTAGATCTCGTTCAAACCAATTTTCAGTGGAAGTTTGCACCGTAATGTACATCATATATTTTTTATAGATTTATCATTCTCTTATTTTAGAAGTTACAGGGGGGGGGGGGACACACATTTTACCACTTTGGAAGTGTCTCTCGCGCAAACTATTCAGTTTAGAAAAAAATGATATTAGAAACCTCAATATCATTTTTGAAGACCTATCCATAGACACCCCACACTTATGGGTTTGATGAAAAAAAAAATTTGAGTTTCAGTTCTAAGTATGGGGAACCCCCAAAATTTATTGTTTTTTTTCTATTTTTGTGTAAAAATCTTAATGCGGTTCACAGAATACATCTACTTACCAAGTTTCAACATTATAGTTCTTATAGTTTCGGAAATAAATGGCTGTGACATACACGGACAGACAGACAGACAGACATGACAAATCTATAAGGGTTCCGTTTTTTGCCATTTGGCTACGGAACCCTAAAAAGGTTACTTTTAGCTTTGTGAATGCATGATGAGGTTGTAAATTGCTGACAAAAATAAATACTCCGTGTTCTCTACATTGTTCACTACTCTATGAAAATGCGATCTTTATCTGAAGACAGCACGCAAAGGAAACAAAGAGCTGTTTTGCTTGATACGTCTTTGTTCTTACGTAACGTAACTAATTGCTTACTAAACTCATTTGTTTTATCAAGATTATACATCGCATCTACCTCTTGACGCGGATTCGGTTGTGTTCAATGAAAATTCGTAATATGACACGCGGAGTTGGCTATTTTAACATTTGTATTGTGTTGGATGAACTCCTAGCACTCGAGTATTTTTATTGGCTTATGTTTTGGATAACTCCCAGGCCCACTCCCAGCTTAAAAGGGATATTTAAAATGGAGACCAAGATTTCATGTTTTTTGGTTGTTTTAACATAATATTATACATATAAAAGTACACATGACACCATTACAGTATGGTAAGGGATGATTTACTTCTGGGACATTTCAAGTGCACAAAACCATTCTATATATGTATACATTTTTTATGTGAAATAATTATTTATTATTTTTTTCACTTTTCCACTCATCTGTACCAAAATAAAATAGAATAGGCGTTATGGCCCGTGGGCCATTCACGCCTATATTGACGATAATGACTAAAGACCCGCTTGGCAGCATTTTCGACATGAACGATAGTCAGCTGTGTTTTTTTTCCATCACTGAAAGCTCAAGCTCATCTTGCCACCACAAAGCGACTCTCACCTTTATTGTTATTAACTGAAGTGTGTGTTTTCCGTCAGGGTGGAGGGCGACGCGAGTGCGCCGAGGCGGCAGGGTGCGCGTGCGGCGGCCGCTCTCCGCCCGCGCCGCCCCACCCGCTCCGAGCACTGGATGAGATGCCGCCGCCACTGCTCAGGTCAGATATCTACTACTAAGAGGAAAGGATGGCTGCAAGAAATTTGGAAAATAGGTTTTTAACATAGCTATTGCTGTCGCGCTGTGCCCGAGCTATCCCCGAGGCGATAGAGACAACTAAAGCTTGGACCGATTATACCTATTTAGACTATAATTAGACGAAATCGCTATTTTTCCTCCAAAACTGGATAGATTAAATAAAACAAGAGACATATTAATAAGGGCTTTGGCTATGTCTGTCGGTTTTCCTTTGTTGTTTTATATTCGTCAAATTTGTTCACTGGACGTCTGATAAGGGCGTTAAAAATGGTATGTTTTTGTGATTTTAGAGAAGGCTCCTAATTCTTATAATAATTAATTTATGGAGAAAAAACCAACCGAAGGACATAAAGTGGTACCTATAGATTGCATGGTAGAATAATCATTGCTCTAGTGTCATTATCCAGAGAGGAAACTGAGGATTACGTTTGTATGGAACAAACGCCACCAGTATTTCCTCTTAAGACTATCTATCTAGAATGGATCTTACCAGGGATGTTGCCGCTGCATAATTTGATTTTTTTGCACATTGATGTGTACCTACTCCCCTCAAAGAAGTGTTGGTGGATTACAAGTAGCCCTGTAATATACAGTTTAATAGCGATGTTTTCCTTCGCCGGTAATCTTTTAGAAATACGAAGTTTATTAAAATCAGTAAGTCAAACAATGGACAATACAAAAAGCTTTAGAATTTGATTGAAACGCTCGCACGACGCTTTGTGTGGTAAATGTGGGCATAACTAATATGAATACAATGCGTAAGAGTCACAGTAAAATCTATATAAAAACCCTAAAAGCCGCATGTATTGTTCGACGCGTTTTGTTTTTGTATAACTTGAGTCATAAAGTCCTAAAATATTATGGCGAGATCCATACATATTCCATTACATTTATTTTACATCTAATATTTATTTTATTTCCAATCTTTATATACTATACTTCTAGAGATATAAATTGAATTGAATTATTTTCCAACGTCGGGATATTGATAAATTAAAACGCCATTTTATGTATAATTTTTCTAATAATCTTTCTTTTTTATCAAAAATCTATCTTCGAATAAAAAGTATAGTTTATTTCTTCGTAAACTTACTATTGATTTTGTAAGAATAATCCATAGTAATAACAAACAAACAAAAAAAATTAAAAAATCTACGACGCGTTCTTTGATTTACTGCGATTGCAACCTCATATACTGTGCCAAAGTTATGTCAAGTAAACTCCAGGAACACTGATTCAGCGAAGATTCCTGGCAACTGCAATAACCAATAACTGCACATTCGACATGGCCTTATGCCCTATACATAAAGGCTATTTTCCTTAATTGCGTGACACCATAAGTTTGTAATGGTGACCTGTTACGTAGGGTCATTGACTGGTTGTTTAGGTATTCACTTAGCGTATCTAGATTGGTGCGTGACATGGCTATAAATGCGTTTTTTGCTGTAAAGCGTATCGAATGGCAATACGCGAGCGGTCAAGCTCAAGAACGTTAAGTCATGCGAATTTTAGTAAAACTTTACATAGGTTAAATATAAAAACGGACAAATAATTATTATCGTAGCTCTATACAGATTCCTTTTTTTTATACGACTAAATCGGTAAACAAGCATACGGCCCGTCTGATGGTAAGCGGTTACCGTAGCCATATGGAAGCTTGCAACACACGAAGCATCGCTCACGCGAGTCACGCGTTACCGACCTTTCCCCCCTCCCCAATCAGCTCTGGCGACCTTACTTACGCGCAGGAACACAACTTTACACAACATAAAGTTATTTGGCTGCGGTATTTTGTAAGGTGGAGGTACTTCCCCAGTCGAGCTGTTCTTTGAGCGAATAAACGCTATGCTCTACCTCTCTTCGCTATGCTCTAACAAAAAAAAAAGTAGTATATGTAGTATATCAGTTTTCTGGTTCCATATTACAAGCTCTGCTTAGTTTGGGATCAGATGACCGTGTGTGAGGAATGTCCTAGGATATTTATAATTTTATTAAAAAACAAAGTGGTAATAAAATAAAAACCTAGAATGATAATTATAAAGAACCGTATCACCGAGCTAAATGATACACTCTTACCGAAGCTGTTAATAATAGCCAACGTTTGTTCCCACAGGTCAAATCCCTTGTATACAGAGGAGGAAGAGCAAGAGGTAGTGATAATCGTGGATTCCCTTGATGACTCAGTGGAGGGGGAGGTCGCTGACCCACGCACCCCGCGCAGGGCACCCTCCACGTCATCAGGTCAGTTAGGTTAGGGTATGTTTGATTTATTATATGCACTATCGCATTTTGCAATGGACTGTATTATATCGCTTGAGCAGGAGCTTTGGCTTTGAAGGTCTGTTAGTTGATACCTGAGCGTAGAATAACTTGCATTGCAATATAAGAAACACACTCTGTATAGTATGAAACAATTTTTTTTTTTTTTTTTATACTACTTAGGTGGCAAACAATCATACGGCCCGCCAGTTGGTAAGCGGTTACCGTAGCCTATGGACGCTTGCAACACCAGGGGTATACCGCGCGCGTTGCCGACCCTACGAACGTTGAACTTTTTATATACGAACGTTGGCAAACAAGCATACCCACTTGGTGGTAAGCGGTTACTGTAGCTATATGGATGCAAGCAACACCCGGGGCACCGCAGGGCATTACTCGCGCGTTACCGACCCGTCCCTCCCCGATGTGCTCAGGCGACCATAGTCACGCGCAGGAATGGCTGCGGTATTCTGTAAGGTGGAGGTACTTCCCCAGTCGAGCTGCTCATTGAGTTAAAAATTGACTTAAATGTTTCTGTTTGCATGCGTTTAATAGCATTTATCAGATTTCGATGAAACTTTGATGAGTTCAAGCGCAGGCCAGGATATTAAGGTGTCAGAACAGGTAACAGGCGTTACAAAGCATGCTGGTTATGTTTACTCTGAGATGCTGGGCATTAGCTATAGTAATATTATAATTTCGAGAGTAGCTCTGTCTGTCTGTTACATTTTCACGACTAACCCGTGAACTGTTTGTTCTGGGTCTGGGTGTAAACCTAGGCTCGGTAATAGACCAGATTCTGTTGTTTACAACTAAACTAATTTTAATCTCACTATGTCTCTTTCTAACAAAGAACATAAGAAAAGCATGTAAGAAATGTAGTCCTATCAAATTAATCCAATGCTTGTTTTCAATATAAATTTAGTCGCCATCTATCGCGGTTACGCCTAAATACACGCAGAATAAGACGGCAAAGATTAATTTGACAGCTTAAAAATATGTTCTATCGTTTTTCAATTATGTTCGTAAGAAAGAGATGAGATGTGACTAAAATTAGTTTCGTGCGATTTACAACAGAATCGGCACCAATGTCAGTCAGTTAAGTGGTATTTTAACCGACTTCAAAAAAAGGAGGAGGTTCTCAATTCGGTTGTGTTTTTTTTTTTTTTATGTTTGTTACCTCATAACTCCGTCATTTATTAACCGATTTGAAAAATTCTTTTTTTGACTGAAAGTGTACACTTCCCGTTTGGTCCCATTGTCATCAGATCAGGATTTGATTACTTCTTAGTGTACTTTGAAGTCGGTTTAAGTTTTTTGTAAAACAGTCCAATTATATGTCTCAGGATATTTATTTAGCTTCCAGCTTATAACACGCTTTGGAAACAATAGCTCCATAGAAACAAGTCTGTCGTAACTAATATACCCATTTCAGGATACGGCAGCGGCGGCGGGAGCCACGGCCGGGTGTCCCCAAACTTACCAAAGAACGAGTGTTTCGAGACAGAGCAGAGGCTCTCCGATTCGGACAAGCACGATGGATCTCAGAGCACTTCGGATAGCGATGGCAGTCCCATTTGTACGCTCTCGAGGAGTTTGAAGGAGGATATTAGATCTTGTTTGGGGGGATGCAGGTAAATTACATAGCCCGGATTTAAAGCTAAGCTCTGATAAGTCGATACAAAAACTGCTCTGCATACATGGATGTATCGATAAATAAATCTGACTAAAGCCAAACTCTGATAAGTCAATACGATGTTCTACAAACATGGATGTATCCACAGACCTGTGGATGTATCGATAAATAAATCTACCGATTTTCGTCGACATATCTGACATAACTGTATTAGAATGACATTTGAAATGAATAATTAAATAAAGTTTATCGATGTTTTATGCTTATCGACATCCATACTTGCACAGAGAAAAGAGTGTATTCTCTTTTCCGTGCATGATTGTAGGGCGACCGCCTAGGGGTATTTCAAATCGATCGTTTCCATGCTTCGGAAGGCACGTAAAGCCGTTGGTCCCGGTTATCACTTAATTGTGATAGTCGTTAAGCTAGTTGGAGGCCTTTTTTTGACGGGCCAGTTGGCGCATTTGGTTAAGGTTCACCTTACGCGCCGCAGGTCGTGGGTTCGATTCCCACACAGGACATGCATTTGTGTGCATGAACATGTCTGTATGTCCTGAGTCTGGGTGTAATTATGTATATTAAGTATTTATTTACAAACAAAAAAGTATGTATATGTATTATATCAGTTATCTGGTTTCCATAGTACAAGCTCTGCTTAGTTTGGGATCAGATGACCGTGTGTGAGGAATGTCCCAGGATATTTATTTATTTATTTTAGGCGGCTTGAAAACTCCAACAGTAGGTTGACCACTAGCCTACCTCGATCCGCAGTGGGCACGCGTGGTGGAGTATCTGCCCATTCCCTTTCACGCTGATTTGTGAAAGGAGGCCTGTGATCAGCAGTGGGACATTATAGGCTGATGATGATGATGAACTAGCAATAACTTAATTTCGATTGCTTAATTCAGATGGGAGAAAGACGTGGGAGACGTAGTGGAAGCAGCAGTGAGGGGTGCTGGCGGCATCACGGCGGCACGCGCTCGTCTCCACGCGGCACTCCTCGCTCTCCACGAGCCTCCGCCAAGAGGTCCGAACAGGGGCCCCTCACTGCCCTACTGCGGCCCTGGAGTCAGGCCTGGAGACGTCACCATGATGCCGAAGAACACTGAAATGTCTTTATTGGTAAGTGGACTTCTTTATTGGGTATATGGTGGTTTTATCAGTTTTAATACTTTTAATGGACGTCGCTTATGCGATTGTTTCGCCTATGGATATTTGTGATGGACCAGAATTTCTTGGTGGTGAGTAATGTGTTTGAATGTGGTTGTGGTTGAACTGGCTATGATGTTAATAATAAACATTTTAAGATTAACGACTAAATAGGTACTAAAACGCCAATTATAATCGGGAGCGTCTTAAATACTTGAGAAGCGCTTATTCCATACAATCGAACTGTTATTTGAGTACTTAATCACAACTTCAGTATGAGTGGAATTTCAGTATTTGGCTATAAGTGTTTGATGCTGTCAGTTTCTGAAAGCCAAATCAAAGTTATTCTTGTCTTCTATCATTGTCAACGACCCGGTTAGGTCTGAAATGGTGCTGGGGGGAGGTATCACACTTCCCCCGGGACGAGCTATCTTAGCGCCGCGCGTGGAGGGATGAGCAGGTACGCGTTCAACACGAGAGCCCGCCTCAAGAGAGAGGGGTCTCTACAGCGTAGATGGCGACCACCGTGGGGTTTTAGCCAGTACAAGTCCGGCATAACCTGGCCGCTACCCCCGAGGCGGTCGGGTATCCTATGAGGATTTCCCCACGAAAAAAAAACTCGCTGTTGGATCGACGCCTAAGATTTGATTTGGCATTCAGATAATTGGCAGTAAGTACTAGGATACTCAAATGTAAAATCCTAACCGTGACTGAGAAAGTGTGTGTTGTTGGTTCGTCCTTGCACGCAGTAACGTAACACCGGATCGACGTGATGTTTTGCATAGAGATAGGTTATGGACCGGAGTGTACCTAAAGTCTACTTTTTATACTGAGAACGCGGGAGAAACCGCGTGCTAGAGGCTAGTTAGCTAAGTAGAGACTGAAAATGATAAAAAAATCTTAGTATTAGGAATCTTATTTTATAATTGTAGTTATTAGTGCTTGTCTTATCTTAAGACGAGGTCTTACCTCAAATTCACAAAAATGGGTTTCTTCGAGAGTCGAGTATGACGTAACGTAATGAAAATACCTAACACAAAAAAATACTGTGGACGAAGAGGGTTTTGAGAAAAATGGTAACCGAATAGAATATCAAAAAGTGCTTTGATATTCCCAATAAAAAATTTACGTCACAAAAAATCTTTCGCGTCCAAATTCTCCGTATTTTCTGCCATGACAAAAATTTTATTTTTAGAATATATTAGATACAGAATTATATTAGAATGTTAACCGGACACTTATTCAATTTAATGTGTTTTTTTTTGATCATTTTACATTAGAGTTCCGTTTTCCCCCCTGAGGGGGATTCTCTCAGGGGGGATTTAAGGAATAAGCCTATATTATGTAAAATCTAAAGAAAACCCGTAAATAAATGTCCATTTCATAGAGTCGACACATTTATGATTTACCATTTTAAACCCTATTCCAGTGAAAACGAGTGCTGTCAAAATCGTAGTCAGTACGCGCCTTAAGTGCAACTAACATAAATACGATAGTACCTTAACCTTAAAGAGCGTTTTCACAATACTTTGGCCTTCATAACTCTGATTTTCGTAACAAAATCTTTTTTTTATAGTACATCGTAAGTAATCTTAACATCCTAGTTACATTAACTGTGAATGGTTAAGTATAGTCGGCGTAGATAACTTTGTTCATTATTTTTGCTACCATTTATTGATAGAAAGATTTTGGTTTTATTTTCACAAATACGCATTAGAACATTATACAGGTGTTTTTTTTTCTAGCCAGTGTGGTCAACTTTTGAACTTAGAGACAACTTCTGAAAGGAGGAGTTGAATTTTAAAGAAAACAAAAATGCCATTAAAATTTATTTAAAAATAATTGGACTGTTTTACAAATAATTGGACTGTTTTACAAAAAACTTAAACCGACTTCAAAGTACACTAAAAAGTATTATAATCCTGATTTGATGACAATGGGACCAAACGGGAAGTGTACCCTTCCAGACAAAAAAAGAATTTTTCAAATCGGTTAATAAATGACGGAGTTATGAGGTAACAAACATAAAAAAAAAAAAAAAAAAAAAAACATACAACCGAATTGAGAACCTCCTCCTTTTTTTGAAGTCGGTTAAAAACTTAAACCGACTTCAAAGTACACTAAGAAGTAATCAAATCCTGATCTGATGACAATGGGACCAAACAGGAAGTATACCCTTCCAGACAAAAAAATAATTTTCCAAATCGGTTAATAAATGACGGAGTTATGAGGTAACAAACATAAAAAAAAAGACATACAACCGAATTGAGAACCTCCTCCTTTTTTTGAAGTCGGTTAAAAATAGTATTTCCGGAGATATGGAATTTTTTAAAAATATTTATTTTTTGCGAAATTCTGCTTCTACGTCACAATGTGAACAAATTATTTTTATCTTGCTCGCAAGTTGCTAAAAGTTTTATAATTTTTATTAAAAATCTTGTATGTTATTAACTTAGCTGACTGTACAAAGCAGAAATTACAGCAGCACTAGAGTGTGAAGATTGCATCGGTATAACATTGTTATGTTCAGGAAGGCGATTGTATCACAACAATTATTAGCTGATATGCGTGAAATTACTACATGGGGTTTTGTTGAGCCTTTTGTTTGGTTGTTTAGCTTCGGCAAATCATATTACTACATAGAAGTGAACTAATATTAGTTACCTGCGCATTGAATCACATACACAAGCAACGAGGCGGTTGGTCGATCGATATGGGAACACTATCAGGAGAACTGCGCCCTTAACTTGTAGGCCAAGACGGTGCGCGACGATAAATTCGCAGGGAGTACCTGCTTTACGAAGTAATAATTAGTATTCTTTGAGTTAGATTAACTTTGTCATATAGGGTATCAGCCGCTGGTGTCACGCAGCAAGGGAGCGGACCGCTCGCTGAAAGCGTGTGGTCGGCAGGACTAATGGCTTGTAGCGGGGCGAGCGCATAGCCGCGAGGCGTCATTGTAAAATTTACTTTAACGCCTACGATTTAAAGGCCTCACTTGCTTGGCAAGGTAAATGCCGAGGCGTAGCCGTGCTGTTATAGTGAGCGGTGACCCTTAGTTGGGCTCTTTTGCTCTAGAATGACGGAACAAAAGCTTTAATCATTTTCATCGAGTATGTATTATCTTTTGTGTGATAAAAAAATAGGTTTTTTATCGAGCATATCAGTCTCGAAAGGATTATATCTCGATTATATAAGTACCTATACTTACAAAGAGAGATAGTCCCAAAAGTTTAATTTTTTTGGCTCTTTATATGTAACGGCTGGACTGATTTTGACGGGATTTTCATTGGGATATACTGTGTGGAGATTTCGAGATGGCATATTTTCGAAACCTATGTTGGATTAGTAATGCTGAAGAACTTTTACTATGGGACCAGCACTGAATTCTCAAAAAAAAAATTACTTTTCATACATTATGATGGACAAGGTTGACATTTTGTGAGAAAACAAAAAAAAATTTTTTAGAGAATTTATATATTGGTCCTATAGTAAAAGTTGATCAAAATTACTAATAGGTTTACACATAGGTTTCGAAAATATGCCATCTCGAAATCTCCACCTGTTAGAGAGAGATTACTTTTCAGAGAGTAATAAAAGCAATTTTTTTCTGAATAAAATTATCTGATCCGTGCCTTCCAAAATATTTCTTATACCACAAAGTCGCTAAACAATCATACGGCCCGCCTGATGGCAAGGTTACCGTCGCCATATGGACGCTTGCACTACACGAAGAATCACGCGTTATCGACCCTTCCCCCTCCCCAGTGAGATCTGGCGACCTTACTCACGCGCAGGAACACAATAAAGTTATTTGTATTTTTCAAGAGAGGTAGAGCATAGCGTTTATTCGCTCAAAGAGCAGCTCGACTGGGGAAGTACCTCCACCTTACAGAATACCGTAGCCAAATAACTTATGTTGTGTAAAGTTGTATTCCTGCGCGTGAGTAAGGTTGCCAGAGCTCATAGGGGAGGGGGATAGGTAGATAACGCGTGAGCGTTGCTTTGTGTGTTGCAAGCGTCTATATGGCTACGGTAACCGCTTACCATCAGGCGGGCCGTATGCTTGTTTATTGACTAAGTTGAAAAAAAAAATTTATTTGGCTGCGGTATTCTGTAAGGTAAAGGTACTTCGCTCTTTGAGAAAATAAACGCTATGCTCTACCTCTCTTTCTCTAAATATCAAACTTTAGTTATTATTTTAATGTTATAGAAACGTTTACTATTAAAACATCTCAATCTCAAGTCATCTTGAAAGTCTTGAGACGAGGTTTCTGTTTATTTTCTTTAATGGCACATTGAACAAGCACTTTGTGTTCGAAAGGCTACTACGTCAATCATTTGAAGTATTTGATATTTCAATAACGTATTAAGGATCACTCGTCTTCGCTAATGAAGAGTAATCGACTGTAAATGCCAATTGAAAATGCATTAAATTCATGTTGAAATCTTTATACCTATATTTTATTCGATGTTTTTCTGTTTGTTTGTATACCAAAGAATCGATGAACTCCAACTATTACGAAGATATTATGGAAAAGTGCACCCAATTCTGTTAATAAGCAGAAATCGGAACTTCAAAGGTGTAAGTAACATAGAGTAGATATTACCTACGTCCTCTGAAATCCCGGACTCACAAACATGACGTTAAGTCCCGGGATTTAAGTAATTGAAAATAAATTTACTGCATGTTGAATACCTACCTTACTACTATTATGAAATAATTTCTGGAATCCTAACTTAATATTATAAATGCGAAAGTGAGTTTGTTTGTTTGTTTGTTACGCCTTCACGCCTCAACTACTCACCGGATCATCATACAATTTGGCATGCAGATAGCCTATAGTATGAAGAAGGACATATGCTAATTTTATCCCTGGAACCCGGGTAAAACCGCGGGGGACAACTAGTCTATTATAAGAGAGGTAGCGCATAGCATTTTTTTTTTGCTCAAAGAGTAACTCTACTGGGGAAATATGGCTGCCGTCTCAGTAAGGTAGAGGTTACAGAATACGGCAGCCAAATAACAATTTTGTGTGCCTGCTTGTGAGTAAGATTGCCAGAGCTCATTTATGTGGGGGGAAGGGTCGGTAACGTGTGGGTGATGTCTCGGTGCTACTAGCGTCTTTGTTATGCAACACTCGTGGCATCATAAGCATCAGGGCTACGGTAACCGCTTACCGCCAGGGGCCCAATTCTGCTATTACAATGATGTTCCAATGAACTATGAGTAGTGTCAAAATTGACACATTTTACAGTTTTGGTAGTCTACTAACACAATAGCGTCATAATGGCACTATAATAGCTTTCCGATGATTTTCCACTGAAACTACAATCGTGCCACAATGATCTTTTAGTTGTCAGTTTTGACAGTTTTTGTACTAAAATTCTTTCATTCATTATGAGACCATTATGAATTAGTAGACTGCGCACATCGGCTCAATGATAATGAAATTGCAATAGTATCGTGTCAGTATGTCATTTAGCACTTTTCCCTCAGGAGAGCCGTATGCCTGTTTGCGTATATATCGCAGGCATCAACTATGGAACGGTTATTCAAAATTCAACCAATAGGTAAAAATAGGGGATCGAGGATGAAACCGCGAAACGCTAGCTGTCTCCTGCGGTTTCACCCGTGTTCCACGATGAAAAGAACCTTGCTCAAGCGCAAGAACACAGCATATAAGTTATTTGGCTGCGGTATTCTGTAAGGAGTTACTTCCCCAGTCGAGCTGTTTTTTGAGCGAATAAACGCTATGATCTACCGAAAAAAAAAAAAAACAAAAAGTCTTAGCTCAGTGCATTTGGTAGCTATTGCCAGATGTGCCAAGTCGGTCATTGCCACCAGCATTACGTGAAGATAATGTGCAAGCATTATCTATTGCACATACCGATAAGGTTTGCTTTATTGTGCAATAATGAGTCCCACTGTCAAAGGTTTTTAGACTTTCGTGATTGGGGTTAAAGTTCTTTTATGCGTTAATGCTTACATTACCGCATAAAAGAACTTTAACCCCTGAAAATAGATTCCGGTGAATAAGGTAAATAACATAAGTATTTACAAAGTATTTTCTATATATAGATTATATTTTGTAAATATAGATTGTATTTTGTACATATTTGTTGTTAATAAACAATATCAAAATCTCAGTATTTACAAGTTTCTTTTTTTTTTTTTTTTTTTTTTTTTTTATACGACTAAGTCGGCAAACAAGCATACGGCCCACCTGATGGTAAGCGGTTACCGTAGCCATATGGACGCTTGCAACACACGAAGCATCGCTCACGCGTTACCGAC
This sequence comes from Achlya flavicornis, assembly GCA_947623365.1. Taxonomy (NCBI): domain Eukaryota; kingdom Metazoa; phylum Arthropoda; class Insecta; order Lepidoptera; family Drepanidae; genus Achlya; species Achlya flavicornis. The sequence goes on from OX392484.1 coordinate 3,219,995, forward strand.
CTTTCCCCCCTCCCCAATGAGCTATGGCGACCTTACTCACGCGCAGGAACACAACTTTACACAACATAAAGTTATTTGGCTGCGGTATTCTGTAAGGTGGAGGTACTTCCCCAGTCGAGCTGCTCTTTGAGCGAATAAACGCAACGCTCTACCTCCTATGTGTTATTCCAGGATAGGGGGCGTCCACTAATTATGTGAGGCAATTCTGCCTCCTTGGTGAGATGTTGTGAGATTTAACTCAACCCCCTACCTTATACTTCGTGAGATTTTTAAAAATGCGTATTTTTTGTGTAAATTTTTATTACTCTTTCACGCAAAAACTACTGAACGGATTTGGATGAAACTTGACGCACAGATAGAATATGTTCTGGATCTTTTTATCCCGGGTAAACAAACGATCCCTCGGGAATGCGGGTGAAACCGCGCGGGACAGCTAGTACGTTAATATTTGCTTGATTGAGTTGGATCTAGGTATTTAAAAAATAAAACATTATTTGCTTAATTACTTATCATTAACTTAATATTCAATCACAATGTGAAATTCCAACAATAAACTATTAAAAATCGAAAATTTTACCCAGTTTTCGTGCAATTTAACGCTGTTCCTTGCGAAAAAAAACGTGATATTTGAGGAGACCCGACGTCTCCCCCACGTGAGATTGGGTGAGATTCGGCTCGACTTCCCCCTCCGAAACGCCTCACGTAATTAATAGACGCCCCCTTAGATATATCAATGTGCAAAAATTCATCCAAATCCCTTTAGTCGTTTATGTGTTCAGACTGATTGAGTCACAAACATCCAAACTTTCATATTTATTATATTAGTTAGGATATTAAAGAATGTGCTATTTCATCAGTTAAAGGCATCGAAATAGTATTACCCTAGAATAAGGGCTAAAAATAAAAATAATAAATAAGCTGTAAAAACGGCCGAAGAAATAAGACCACGGTGTCGCTATTTAAGTTTCAGTAGGTCCACGTTTGAACGTAGAACATTCATTCATGAGTGACATAATTTTGTTTTATTGAGTTTCCAAGCAGCCACTTTCACGATTTTGTCTTGTACGTAACCCTTATACTAGACAGAAGATAATATATCGATGGTTAAAAGACTCTTTTGTTTGTCAAAAACACATTTTAGATGCAAAAGTTGACATTTACAGCTGTACCCCTGAATTTAATACAGTCTTTAATGATGGCCGTAACATAATAACATCGATGATTATATCATTAATTCAAGATGTTACGAGTGGGTTTCCAAATATGTCAGCCAAATATCAAGGTTGTTGATGAGATACCAAAATTGTAACCAATCTACGAATTCATTGATTTCTTAACAGCACTTGAGATTGTTGAAAGTTCTATGAATGATACATGTCATTTAGGGCTGATATTCAATGGCCAGTTATGCGGCATCTGATTTGAAATTAGAACAGTTTTTAAACGACTTCAAAAAAAGGAGGAGGTTCTCAATTCGTTTGTATTTTTTTATTTTTTTAATGTTTGTTACCTCCCTCATAACTCCATCATTTATTAACCGATTTGAAAAATTATTTTTTTGTCTGGTGTCTCACTTCCCGTTTGGTTCCATTATCATCAGATCAGGATTTGATTACTTCTTAGTGTACTTTGAATGCGGTTAAAGTTTTTTGTAAAACAGTCCAATTATTATCTGAAAGTTAATCTTTAAAATTCGAACCTATTGGCTCTGTCAAAGTCAAAATAATTTCATCCAGTTTAGGTCCTCTGCTATTATGAAGATCGAAGGTACTAAAGAAACAGATAAGAACCGGCAAGAAACTCAGCAAAGTTACATTTTTACACAAACTAATAAATAGTGCATTAGATTTTCACTTCACAACATATTTAAACAAAATTAAATCATTACAAACTAGAATATTAAAAATATTAATAGATAAAAAGACTAAAGATAGTTTAAACCAGGATTACGTAAAACTATTCAAAATTTGCAAAATACTACCTATAGAACTGAAAGTAAAAGCTATGATTACTACTGAACAATTTAATAAAAGTGAATATAAAATAGAACGGGTGCACACATTATCCAACCCGCTTATCCAAAAAGAAAAAACTGTATGTACCTAAAGTGAGCAACTATTTTGGTAGACGCACGAGAAGATGGATCACGCCCACAATTTTGAATGAGTTGCCTGATGACCTATTGAAGCATGTCACTACTAAAAACCAATTAAAAAAAATATTAAAAAAACACTATTTATCCCTCTGTCCATAAAAAGAAAGCAGTCTTATTTTGTTAATAATGTTGTCTTATGTTCTTCTTCTTCTTCTTATTTTTAATTTTGGCAACCAAGCCCAAATTAGGGCTCATTTCTGCCAGTGTCGAGTTATATTATAGTTTCCAGTCACAATAAATCACTTCACATTATAGTCTTCAGTCAGTTACCGTCCATAAAAGTCATGTTTTCCTACAATGGTGGTAATTGTACTAAAACTCTTCACGGACATTTTGAGACAACTTGAAAAGTCACGATACACATAATTCATTTCATTTCACTTCACTGGTGCACATGGATGATCTTTATTGGGTAAAATACCACCAAAAATATACAATAAAACTCAAAATACACAAATTTATGAAAATAAAAATGAAAATGCTACGTCACTCTGCAAGTTCCCGCCAAAAAAGTCGTTGTCTTATGTTGTTAAGTCTTTGATTAAGGATACATCCAGATTGAGCGCCGAAGCTGTGCACGCGTCAAAAAAATATATTTATAAAATTGCAAAATAATGTTTAATATTTAAATTTCTCCCGATTTTAATTGCAATATTTCAACAACTGCTATCATTATGCACGTCACTATGACAAGCAGAATGACGCAGAGGGAGCGTAAAAACTGTGGTAAAACGTAGCCGTTACGCGCAGCAGCCTATAAAAGTTGGCCAGTTTTATATTCGTGTAGTATGGCGACGTTCTTTCTGGGTATATTTATTTCTTTGGTTTAAGTTTATATTATATTTTTAATTGTATGATATTATATAATTGTAAAAATAAGAACACAAGGATGTGTTCTAAGACAAATTCAGTATATATGTATATATAGTGTGGCTTTGATTTAAGAAAATGTGTTGCATTTACTTTTACTTACTTAAAATTTTAGAACATGAGAACTAACTGCCGACAAACTGCTATGCAGTTTGGCAGATATATATTATTGTAAAATGATGTAACTTTTATAAAATAAATATATTAAAAAAAAAAAAAAAAAATTCAACGCGTTCATTTACATCTATGTTTTGGTCGTTTTTTTTTCTGTAATTCGGTGAATTATTTCTTTTTGAACTCAGTTTTTGAAGTCATGTACCAGTGATATTAATGAGCTTCTGAAGGGAAACATCGTGAGGAAGCGTGGTGGGTTACTTCGTAGTATCAATCGCCAAGCACTGACTGGTATGTATGTATGTAAACGTTTATAAGTGAAACTTTTCAAAATAATTACATAGTTACATCTGCGAAACATAGTTACATTTGCGAAGCAGTTTGTTGGCAGGTGAGCTCTCACATTCACTCATACAATTAATCACATTGGTAATACATACATTTTAAATAGTTTACTACTGCACCCTATTATATTATTACTATTTTTAACCGACTTCAAAAAAACAAGGAGGTTCTCAATTCGGTTGTATGTTTTTTTTTTTTTTTTTTTTTTTTTTTTTTTTTTTTTTTTTTTATGTTTGTTACCTCATAACTCCGTCATTTATGAACCGATTTGGAAAATTCTTTTTTTGTCTGGAAGGGTACACTCCCCGTTTGGTCCAATTGTCATCAGATCAGTATTTGATTACTTCTTAGTGTACTTTGAAGTCGGTTTAAGTTTTTTGTAAAACAGTCCAATTATACATATTTAAAAGAGATTTTTAATTTTGAACTGCTTTGAGAAAGTGACTTTTTATTTTATTTATTAATACAAATATTCAACAACCTCTTTATGAAATTTTCTGGTGGAAAACTATTAAATATCCTTGGTGTTAAGTACTGCAAAGTTCTAGTGCCATAGTAATTTGATGGAATGTATTTTTCTATAAACAGCTTAGGTACTCGTCTCGGTGGTGTGCTTAGCATAAAGTTATATTCACACTGAGTATCACTTTATGCTGCTTATTTTTACCACCCTCAGTCACATCATCACCTCTGGCCACTTCATCACTTACCGTGGTGATTTTGTAGTTATCGTTTAAGGCCTGTTACAGAACTTGATCAAAAATCAGATGTCTCAAGAATAGTTCGTGTTCATCGAAAATAAACCTAATACCATTGGTGAAGTTTCCATATTCAAATGTAGAAGGGTTTATTCAACCCCCAAGGGTCAAAACCGCGGGGCTGCCAGCTAGTGATATAAGCCAATACATTGAACTCAACAGGTCAAATATATATTATTAATGGTACCCGTCATAATGTCTTTATTATTAAATTAATAGTGTAATAATACATTAGTTGTGTCCGCCGGCGCCGGCGCCATACTAGTATTACTTGACAGACTGGCATATATCAGTGGTATACGACAAGTGATTGAGTAACTAATAATAAGTAATAAAAAATTTTTTTTTAGCTTTCTGCGGCACTTCTTCTCCATATAATTCCTCCTGCGCACGCGCAGTATGCCTAAGGGTTACGAAGATGTCTCTTCACGTATTTATTGTATAAGATACCAAGTTAAAAGGTTAGAATACAGATGCACGGGTAAGAATAGCGGTACCGCCCGCAAAGGAAAAGCGGAGCTCATATTATCTCTCTGCTCTCTGTCTGCTTATTTTTGTCATTAAAACGTAATAAGAAAACAACAAAAATGTTCTTTAAACAACTATTGTAGCAAACAAGCATACAGCCCGCCTGATGGTAAGCGGTTACCGCAGCGGAAATTTTTAGTATAGGGTTCTTCTAAAAGGGTGTGAAGACCCCTATACTTTACTCCCTTGGGAAAACCACGGTTAGGAGCTCATTCCACAGTCTGAGTGTCTGCGATAGGATTTTCACGTTACACGGTTATTTATATCAAACGTATTATTGATGGTTATAGTTATATTATGTATTTAAATTGATTTTTGTAAATCTTTTTTGTAGACATCGTGTATTTCATAGCTATGAAAAGAACATTAATAAAAGCTCGGTTATTGGTTATTTATAAAAATCTTCAAATAAATAAAAAAAGTTGCTAATTGTAGTTCTATAAAAAGTAAACCAACAGACCGCGGTTCCACTGCTACAATTTCCAAGCACTATGTGCTACCGGATTAACAAAAAAAAAACAAAAACAGTCCTGCCAACCGGCAGCAAAATAATCAATCAATTATGTACACTAACACCTAGTAATCAAGCTTCAAGTCATCCGCAAAATCAATTTCGTTTTACACTTTACTCAACCTAACTTAAAACATGAAAATATACCTTATTACAAAAGCATAGAGTGCAAGTATAAGTTGAGCGAGTTGATATGCAAAATGTGGTGTTGCTACACCGCTCTTGAACTATATACGTTCTCTCGCGAATGTAGTGGAAATGCGAATTGGGCAACTGGTATTACTGGATAATAATAGTTTGAGTGTGACGTTGACTGTTCATAGCAGTATTCCAGTTTAGCAAGGTTTGAGGGTAGTTCGTGGTTGCTATGGCAACAGACTTTAAGATTAGTTACGGAAACGTTGTCACAATTTAGGTTTACTGACTCATCAGAGAGGTAGAGCTAAGCAAAGCAGTACCTCCTCCATATAGAATACCGCGGCCAACTTTATGTTGTGTTCCTGCGCGTGAGTAAGGTTATCACAGCTCTTTGGGGTCGTTAAAGCGTGAATGCTGCCCCGTGTGTTGCAAGCGTCCATATGGCCACGGCTACCGCTTACCATCAGGCGGGCCGCACGCTAGATTACCGACATAGCAGTATAAAAAAATTTGGTCATACTGTTAGACAATGACAGTGGTAGTTAATAAATTAGAGATTATTTTTTACAAAATCACCGTAGTACCTAAGAGATGTGAACGAGGGTAGTAAGCACACGAAGAGGGACCTGGTAGGTGTTTGGCGACAGGTTTCCAACTAGCGTGTTGGAGCCAACTTATGCGGGTCATCATCATCATCATCATCCTATAATGTCCCACTGCTGAGCACAGGCCTCCTTTCAAAAATCAGGGTGAAAGGGAATGGGCAGATACTCCACCACGCGTGCCCACTGCGGATCGGTGGAGGTAGGCTAGTGGTCAAACTGTTGGAGTTTTCAAGCCGCCTAGAAGGCCTCCAACTAGCCTAACGACTAAATATCACAATTAAGATAACCGGGACCAACAGCTTTACGTGCCTTCCGAAGCACGGAAACGCTCGATTCGAAATACCACTACTCGGTCACCTATCTAGGTACCAACCACGACAGTAGTAGCTTAACTTGCCGATCGATTAAGAATGATAAGCCGTATCATGCTACACCACGAGCGCTTCAATGTACTGTATAATTACGATGTTTAGAATTATTCCCCCGATGTATCCCGCCCGACAGCTGCACTTCAGAGCCTGTTCCTTTGTTGCTTTTGTGTGTCTCACTGACGACGGCTACGGTGATTATGGTCAAATACAACAGAGTAAAAAATAAGGAATGGGTTAACTGACTTTCTTGCCAGTCTTCTCAGTTTGTGTATTACGAAATTTACGAACCGGTAGAGTCAACTGTAACGTAAGTCCCTTAGGGCCTAAATTGAATCAATGAGATAAAAGGCATCAAGACAAAGAAAAAAGGACGGCAGTTAATCGATTGTATAAATAAGTGGAGAGAAATCTGTGTTGTACCATACCCCTTAAAGTGTATTGTGCGGACAGAAGAGTGTCGGATTAAAATTTGGCATAATGAAAGTTTATATCGAAAAGGATCACTCCTTGCTTTCGTCATAGAAAGCAATATTTTTTTAAATATAATAATACAGGCATCTTATACTATATAAATATTTTAATGCTGAAGAGTTTTTGGTTACATTGTTTCAACACTAATCTGCGGAACTGGCAGTCGGATTCGAAAAATTCTTTCACTAATTGGAAACTACATTATCCCCAAGTATTATAGGTTTCTGTATATCGCGATAACGCGGGTGAAACCGCGTAGGTCGGCTATATCATTATAAAAATATAACATTGTATCAAAAATTAGGCACGGTCGAATTTTGACCACTTTTTTCATGTCCAAATTGCTTTGATTGCTTGCAATTTTTTTACATATTTCAAAGTGATTACACTAAACTTGTAGTTAAATAAATGCGGGTCAACTAGACGGTATATATTACATCACGCTATGTTAGTACATGAACCGTAAACAAGAATCCTAGGCGGCGCCGCGGGGCAGTACGGTATTTATAATGTTACACGGATCGAGACTGATCAAAGAATATAATGCAGAAAGTCCACTTGATAGAATAATTTATACTATTTACAGTAGGTTGTACCTACATATACAAATACACCTTACTAGCTGACGCGGCGAACTTCGTACCCCCATCCGTTCTCGAGATATTAAAAAAAGCCCTTCCATACAACATGTATCGGAAAAAGAAAAGACACATCCAACAATTCAAAGATCATAAAAATCAGTCCAGCCTTGCTTGAGTAATAAATGGTGTAACTAACACGACTTAGATTATTCTCATACATAATATAAAGAAATTATATATTTTGTATGTAACGCCGCGAATTGATCAAAGATTGCCGTTCATTCACATTGGCGTATATTTTTAACCGACTTCAAAAAAAGGAGGAGGTTCTCAATTCGGATGTATGTTTTTTTTTTTTTTATTTGATTTGATTTATGTTTTTTACGTCATAACTCCGTCATGTATGAACCGATTTGGAAAATTCTTTTTTTGTCTGGAAGGGTAAACTTCCCGTTTGGTCCCATTGTAATCAGATCAGGATTTGATTACTTCTTCGTGTACTTTGAAGTCGGTTTAAGTTTTTTGTAAAACAGTCCAATTATTTTTAATAAATATTGATTATATTATAATATATTAATACAAACAAATTCATGGAAATAACACAATAAATAGAAATTATTCATTGTTTAGAATTATAACGTAAAAAATTGAAATAGGTGATGCATTATTTCGTGCAAGAAGAGTAATTGAAATGCTAAAATCTGCCTCCTAAATAATAATGTAGGTGGTAAAATAATTTGAGGTAATATTTATTACTCTGGCTGATTCCTGACAGAAACAATGAAAACAATTGTCAATAGGTATAGGTTACGCGTCCCTCGCGAGAACCAACATTGAGCTCTACCCTCTGTATCTAACTCGTCATTGACATCGCTATCAGTGGCGCCGGCGCGTTGCTTCAACATTTATACCGACACTTTACAAGTTATGCCCTGCGGCGTTATTCTTACAATTTCTGAGGTAAATTTCCATACATTCCAAATGTTTTGGGCCCAATTTTGAATACCAGACCTTGTAATCGTTAGGCGATGATCTGTGGTAGTGACGTCGATTATGGTGAAGGTCGCAGGTTCGAATCCCACAAAGAGCTTGAGGTTATGAAACACGGGGTAGACTTTGTAGTACCTACCCATCTGGTTGGTTACCACCCGCAAGTTGAAAATCTGTCGTCAAGCTCCCAGTGTGTTCCGACAGCTGCACTTGGGAGCCATGTCATATGTCTTTCTGGGCTTTGTGTGCTTAACCACCATTGCTACCAATTCCGAGGCTCCGAAGAGTTTTTTTCGTATGATTTTCAAGTTGGTTGACCTAGTGCATCGAAATAACATATTATTAACTTTAAACTAAAATAACTGGGCGACGGAGCTTTGCTAAAATCTCGGAAAAACACGTTTTCCCAGATGAGACATAGCTAGATCGATTTTTTGTCCACAAAAACCGCTATATAGCAAATTTCATCGAAATCGTTAAGAGCCGTTTTAGAGATCTCAAAACCTATATACTAATATTGCTCGTTTAATGGGATTGGATATAGCCTGCAGGCAGGGTTCCCAAAAAGTTGTTAAATGCTACGAGACTTCTTTTTTATACGACTAAGTCGGTAATCAAGCATACGGCCCGCCTGATGGTAAGCGGTTACTGTAGCCATATGCACGCTTGCAACACACGGGGCATCACTCACGCGTTACCGACCCTTCCCCCCTCCCCAATGAGCTCTGTCGACCTTACTCACGCGCAGAACACAACATAAAGTTATTTGGCTGCGGTATTCTGTAAGGTGGAGGTACTTCCCCAGTCGAGCTGCTCTTTGAGCGAATAAACGCTATGCTCTACCTCTCTTTTTTCGTTTTGCTGATAAAATATCTTAATATTAATTACATACCTTTCGGGTTTCAGTTATAACCTAATTATTCGTAACATTTAAGACGACATTATTATCCGAGATAAGTATCTCAATTGTTTAATAGCAGTCTTTAATGCTATAACGATTATCGATACTAATTGACATACATCGATAATGCCGTGACATTGTATTGTCTCGATGAAATTCCAGTCGATAAATCGATGATTGATGTAATCGATTAATTTATTGTAGGTATCTGAGTCATTGAATAGTGATGTCAAATTGTATAAGGTGAATGTAATGTTGTGAATAGACATTGCTGCCACTTAAGACATTCTTATTTAGCTTTTGTATATTTTAATAATACTAGCTGTGCCCCGCGATTTTCCCCACATTACATTTGGATTATACGTGAATATTATCTAACCTATAATCTTTTTTAATAAACGGGCTTTTTCAAATCAGAGTTGCCTTAAAATATTACTAGCTGTCTCACGCGGCTTCACCCGAATTGCCGAAGGATCGTATGTTTTCCCGGGATAAAAAGTATCCTATGTGTTAATCCAGAACATATTCTATCTGTGTGCTAAATTTAATTCAAATCCGTTCTGTAGGTTTTGCGTGAATGAGTAACAAACTTCCTCACAGCAGTAAAGATTAGTTGTATAAAACATCCCATAACCTATTGTAGACCATATACCTAGTCACCTAAGTTGATGCAACCTTTTTGCAAAATAAGTTATTAAAGCTTGCAACACTACAAGTGGAGCCACGACCTGCCCTAAGGGTGTATCACACAGTTCTATTGTATTGTTTAACACAATACCGTATAATGTATATGGCATATTAGATAATTACACCAATTTGTCATTGTTTTGTTATTATATAATGACGTTGCTTATATCTTCAATCGATATAAAATTATGTAACGTATACGCGTAGGTATGTATATTTGTATCTAATTCTAAATAGGCGTAGAATCCATGTTCTACTTATATTACAAACGTACAGAAACGTACCTTTTGCTTTGCAACGCGTTTTTTTGTGTGCCAGAAACCTTAGCACCGCACAACAGCTCAGTCCAATTATTTACAGAAAAGTACACGTTACAAGCAGACAGTTATACTTTTTATACCCTGTATGTATGTAGCTAATGCCCAGCGAGTTATGCAACGCCTCTTCTTTTTTGAAAGCTCTTTCCCTTTTCTTCTTTTACTGAAACTTAGCATATAGATAGGCCCTGGAATTAGACTGAATTTGCCATATTTACTGACCGTGGAGAATTAGATCCCTTGTCAACAAAGTTAAAACAGCGAGAGAAATCTTAATAAATATGAATAGTAATAATAATGCTTTAAGTACGTCAATCAAATAAATGTAAATAAACTATTCAAAAACTATTCATTATTTTATTTGTAAATAAACGTTATAATAAATAAATAAATAAATGTTACGAATGTTTATTTAAATGTTTAATTAAAATGTTTTCTATTTAAAATACATACATGGAACCCAGTCTTGAGTAAACCGAAAATGCTTATTATTCGAATCATATTTCTTAGTATTTACGGCCAGGGAAGAAGTTATAACTTGAACCTGAATCAACCTGAAAGTATTGTTCTTAAAACAATATTTTCGGACAAAAAAGGTTGTATCTTGCACATCGCACGGAATGTTGGTCAGTGAACGAGCCTACCATGTGATCACCACTGATCTCTGTATACACAGGATTGGTATCTTTTTAAAATTGGTTAACAATCCAACAGCATGAATTTGACCAAATTATTTTTATTAGCAGATTAAAATCACTATGAGTCTTATGGTGCGTCAATGCTACGCGAATCGAGTACGAGCCGAGCCACGAACGAACCTACAACGAGCACGATGCGAATCCCTTTTTACGTGAAAAAACTGACAATCGCGCTCGTTCGAGGCTACAAGCTACGCGAATCGTGCTCGCAGTGTGCCAAGCATGGACGCACCATTAGAGTTATTGAACTGCGTTTTACCAAAACTTTTTACAAAAAGAACTAGGTACATACTCTGGAGTAATTTCATCATACACAAATGTGTTTCATCTCTTGTAACCTTTTGTTTAGTTAAAATGGCCTCTTAAATACAATAAATTTTACTACTTATAATATCATATTGCTCTCTTGGTGTACATACGGCGCCAAATTAAATTGCCTAATGAGTGGTTTTATTACTTTATTGCTCATAGCCAATCCAGTGTAGGTAATATAAAGATCAACGGTGATCAGTGACCGCTGCTGCCTTGCCGCGGGCAATGCCGGCCCCACTCATGCGCACGTTGCGTTGCGACAAAACTTGATACCGTATGGTTGCGGAAGAAAGCGTGGAGGAGGAGGAGGGAGGGGGGTATCTGAGTGATCAGTTAATCACTGCATATAAATTAAATATAAATCGTTTAGTGTGTCCTTGACTTAGCCAATCAGAGCATAGTCTATGGTGAGGAATTAGCCGAATAGATTTCAAACAAAATTAATGTCATTGCGCTTCTTTGGGTTGGTCGATGTTAAAATGAATGAATGAATGAAAACAATGAACGGTCAACCTTTGGATGGAGAGAAATTATTTATTGAAAAAATTGAGATATGCAAAAATAGCCCTTTTTAGCTCTTTATAAAGTAGTAAACCAGATAAACAATAGACAGTTAAAGCTTTTTTTTATATATTAAAAAATAAAGTAATTCACTCTACATTAATATTTATATTGTTAAGTGGACTGAAGAGTTTGTGTATTTATATTTAACATAACGCGAAGTGGGCGAAACCGCAGGGCACAGATAATCATGGAATAAATTGGAAAGTCTGAATTTAGTATTATAAGTTCGCTCGGTACTGACGTCATGTTTAATCTTAGGACAACATTTTACTCTGTGAGTCACCAAGTGAAATGTGATAAAATATACATAATAATGTTTGGTTACGTATAGGGTCGCCAGGCCCTGTAACACAAAAGCCGAACACACGTGTTTTTTTTATATACCACTAATGTAGCAAACAAGCATACGGCCCGCCTGATAGTAAGCAGTTACCGAAGCCTATGGACGCTTGCAACATCAGGGGTATAACTCGTGCGTTGCCGACCCTGAAGAAATCTCTTTACGCCCTTTTTGAAGAACCCCATTCTGTACTCTATTGGGAAAACCACGGCGGGGAGCTCATTCCAGTCCGCGCGTCCGCGGAAGAAAACTCCTTTTAGCCCGCACAGTTCGAAACAATTCTGGTGTTAGTCTAACCTTACTTAATAGCTAATTAAAACTTGAATAAAAGCCGGACATAAATATGTTCTAATGCTGGACAATATGGTGGCTTTTAAAAAGCCAAAACTATCCGGCTAACCTGGGAACTCTTAGTTACGTATCTTTATATCGTGCAGGGTGTTTAGTTTATAGTATCTGCCATGGTTCCCATCGCAACCTCACCAAGCACCTAGAGCCAGTTGTTTTTTAGATTTTGATTATCTGTATATTTTCAGTTGAAATTAAAATCCAGAATGGCAATGCTGCCAGTACCACTAGGGGCTGAGTTGGGGGAAGTTTTTTATTTATAATTAAGTTTTTTTTATTTTTTATTACTTTTGGATATATTTTAATTTTTGTCTAATTTTAGTTAGATTTAAATGTAGGTATATAATATGTTAATGTTGGATCTATGTTTAATTTTCCTAATAATTACCTAAATAAATAAATCCAGAATTATTAATAATTATTATTAATATTGAAAATATAAAATAAATAATTTCCCAATTAGGAATCGAATAATTAAATGATGTGTCGTACACAGCTATGCTAGGGTTCACTCGCAGATTTTTTTAACGATCCTTCTCAATAAACAGACTATCTAAAAAAAAAATTTTTTAATCGTGCATAGTTTCTGAGAATACAAACTTTTCATTCTTCATAGTATACTTAAAATATCATACTTCATACTTTAAGCAGCTTTTCTTAAATATTAGGTAAGAAAAATCGTGTAGGTACGCATGCCATGTTATCGGATGCGCTTTATAATTGGCGAACAGCTTTGAAGATCCACACAAATGTGTAGGTATAGACATTAATTAAATACTGCTTTATAAGCGATTTGTGGCCGCTTCTTCGGAAGCGTTTGACCTTAAAACAAACAATTATTCTTATAGTGAATGTGAGAAAGTTGTAACATTAAACAATACCTCTAGGCCTTGTGTGCTTACCACCGCTATTATTTGAGTAATATTGTGGTACGGTGTAAACTTTACATAAAAACCCAAGGTTTCCGTAAAGACGTTTCTTGTGTAGGACCCCTTTATTTTTAATATTATTTGTTATAGCGGCAATAGAATTACATATTCCGTGAAAATTTCAACTGTCTATCTATTACGGTTCATGAGATACAGCCCACTGACAGACGGTAGGACGGACGGACAGACAGACAGCGGAGGCTTAGTCATAGGGTTCAGTTGCCACCATTTGGTTACAGAAACTTAAAAACAGAACAGAGCTACATAATATCCTAACTACAATATATTAACCATACCTTATTTACTGAAAAGAAGTTGGCTTAAACAAGCTAAATCTATATTTAAACCGATGGTAAACTTGGTAATTACCACAAAATTAATTAAAACACTTTCTCCAATGGCCGCCATTATTACAATTATCATTTTCTGGTGTTGCCATTCCTCGATATTCAAATACACAATATCAAAATAAACCGTTTTACACTTTCATAATAAATAATGCTGACAATTAATTATAATTAATCAATATTCAATGGTATGCAATTTAATAATATTCAAATAATATAATGTTAATGCTAACAGACGGCCGTCCTGTTTAACGGAATGTCCCTGTTCCGTTTCGGCCATTCGTATACATGACTCGATTCGACTATATTGAGTTTTTAGTGATCACCGCATACAGCGGCATGTTTCACTTAGGAGTTTTTGGTGATCACTGCATACAGCAGCATGTTTCACTTACGAGTTGTTAGTGATCACCGCATATAGCAGCATGTTTCACTTACGAGTTGTTAGTGATCACCGCATATAGCAGCATGTTTCACTTACGAGTTTTTAGTGATCACCGCATATAGCAGCATGTTTCACTTACGAGTTTTTAGTGATCACCGCATATAGCAGCATGTTTCACTTAGGAGTTTTTAGTGATCACCGCATATTGCAGCATGTTTCACTTACGAGTTTTTAGTGATCACCGCATATAGCAGCATGTTTCACTTAGAAGTTTTTAGTGATCACCGCATATTGCAGCATGTTTCACTTACGAGTTTTTAGTGATCACCGCATATAGCAGCATGTTTCACTTACGAGTTTTTAGTGATCACCGCATATAGCAGCATGTTTCACTTACGAGTTGTTAGTGATCACCGCATGTAGCAGCATGTTTCACTTACGAGTTTTTAGTGATCACCGCATATAGCAGCATGTTTCACTTAGGAGGTTTGAGTGATCACCGCATATAGCAGCATGTTTCACTTACGAGTTGTTAGTGATCACCGCATATAGCAGCATGTTTCACTTACGAGTTGTAAGTGATCACCGCATATAGCAGCATGTTTCACTTACGAGTTGTTAGTGATCACCGCATATAGCAGCATGTTTCACTTAGGAGTTTTTAGTGATCACCGCATATAGCAGCATGTTTCACTTACGAGTTGTTAGTGATCACCGCATATAGCAGCATGTTTCACTTAGGAGTTGTTAGTGATCACCGCATATAGCAGCATGTTTCACTTAGGAGTTTTTAGTGATCACCGCATATAGCAGCATGTTTCACTTAGGAGGTTTGAGTGATCACCGCATATAGCAGCATGTTTCACTTACGAGTTGTTAGTGATCACCGCATATAGCAGCATGTTTCACTTAAGAGTTGTTAGTGATCACCGCATATAGCAGCATGTTTCACTTAGGAGTTTTTAGTGATCACCGCATATAGCAGCATGTTTCACTTAGAAGGTTTTAGTGATAAAAGATAGGTATCTCTATGTATTTCAATAATCATTTTTCATTGTTACTTGAATAATCTATATTACATTTCGTTATTACATTTAATGTTGATATAACTTTATTTCCTTAAAATTCAAAATTCAAAAATTGTTTATTCAATATAGGCCTTAATAAGGCACTTACGAACGTTACAATTGATTTTACCATCGGTTCGTAATAAACTTAAACTGAGAAGACTCCCGGCAAGAAACTCAAACTTTAATGTAGAATGATTCTATTATTAACCTTTTATTAACATAAACAACTGTTTACTTAAGATATATCAAAGAATCTTTGTTGGTAGCATCGTACTAGCCATAGTTGATTATCCGTCACGAGCAAGACACACAAAATAGAAAATAAAAAAATACATACTGGTGAGCTGATTTCTCCATCCCTCTTCTGATTTATTAACCATACCTTATTTACTGAAAAGAAGTTGGCTTAAACAAGCTAAATCTATATTTAAACCGATGGTAAACTTGGTAATTACCACAAAATTAATTAAAACACTTTCTCCAATGGCCGCCATTATTACAATTATCATTTTCTGGTGTTGCCATTCCTCGATATTCAAATACACAATATCAAAATAAACCGTTTTACACTTTCATAATAAATAATGCTGACAATTAATTATAATTAATCAATATTCAATGGTATGCAATTTAATAATATTCAAATAATATAATGTTAATGCTAACAAATATCCTAAGTAATCCTAGGAATCATCCCAATTTCTGTCTATCCTAATCCTAACTTCCTAACTTAATATTATAAATGCGAAAGTGAGTTTGTTTGTTTGTTACGCTTTCACGCCTCAACTACTCAACGGATCATCATGAAATTTGGCATGCAGATAGCCTATGGTATGGTATGGACATAGGAAGAAGAAGAAAAATATTTTATTTTATATTTATTTATTTATTTAGCCCGTTAAACTGGGTGAGATTATTCTTTATGACTATTATATGATTCGTTTGGCTATAGGATGTCTCTCAACTCAGTGTGCCTTTTGGCAAAGGCCTCCTCCAGTAGTTTCCATTGCTTCCTGTCTTGAGCAACTCTCCTCCATTTGGGTCCTGCAGTAAGTTTCAGTTCATCTTCCCAGCGCATTTGTTGTCGTCCTCGAGTGGCATTTTATTTTATAGGCTACTTTTAATCCCGGGAACGCGGGTGAAACCGCGCGGCAGCTATTTTGATAATAAATTAATAGGTAAAAAATCCCAAGTGTTGCTTAATTCAGTAAAGTTTAAGCAATTTCAGTTTCCTATAATGCACTTTAATAGCTACCTTTAGTCCTATATCGGTTGCCAAAGTTCTGATATTTCAAAATACTTGAGTAGCAATAGATTACTGCAAATTGCCATAGACAATCACCGGTGAACGGATGAGTAGCTATAACAAAATGAATGAAGGACGCCCGTCCATAGAACGTCGAAATGTGATTGCAGTTAGAGGCATGTACCTACACTCGCATTACCTCCTTTACTTTTAAGAAATACTACTCACGGTTCTCTTTTCCCGAGAGATCGAATGTTATCCCAGGATAAAAAGTATTCTATGTTTACATAAAGGATGTGTTATATTTGTTTGCCAAATTTCATCCTAATCCGTTCAGCCCCCCTAGACAAGATGGCTGTAGACAATCGTCATAGTTACTAAGCGATCAACTTTTGTATGGGATTGACATAAGAGATTGTTAAAAATCACGTGATATTTCGAGTTGAAATGTCAATCCCATACAAAGGTTGATCGTTTACTGTCGATGACGATTGTCGATAACCATCTTTTCTACTGGCCCAGCAGTTTTTACGTGAATGAGTAACAAACATCCACACATCTTAACAAACTTTCGCGTTTGTAAGCGTATTGCTTTAAAATTTGCGTAAATTTACGCGGAAATAATGTTAAAAAGTTACGAGCTCAACATAGCATGTCCTCATTTGGGCATATGAGGACACCCATCCAGATACTATCCAGGTTATTATGAACTAGCTTTCTCCCGCGGTTTAACCTGCGTTCTCGGGATTTAATGTAGTATATTTCTTTCTTCATGCCATAGGCTATCTGCATGCCGTATTTCATGATGAGTAGTTAAGGCTTGAAGGCGTAACAAACAACCAAACTCAATTTCGCATTTTGTAACATTATATAGTTAGAATGTCCTGGGACATTTTTCAACGCTGAAATTAAATAGATAATGTAGTATGGAAGTTTAACTACTTGTATATGGGTCTTGTCAAAAAAAGGATTGACAAAGCCGCTTCGACAGATTCAGAATAAACAGATATTATCTTCAAGCACACAAATGTCTGCCCTAAGTTGGAATCAACCCACCTTTGGCGTAATAGAAATTCATGCCATTCTGCCCTTAAGCCCATTAGCCTTTTGGCTTTTTAATATATGTTCGTACTTTAGAAAATGAAAAAGATATAATTCATCTTGATTTAAGTGAATGTGACATCTAATTGGCCTCATTGCATAAGCTGTTTTAATGCATATCAAATGCTAAATTGGCCTCCAATATCTAAAGAGGTTTAATCAATTTAATTAAACATAGAATAAGATTGTATTTTAATGAGGGGAAGACTGGATTAATTATTTTGAAATTGGAATAACAAATTAAAAAGTATTTTTTAAATAAAATACTTATTTCCGAGTTTCTGGCTGGTTTTTCTCAATTACATTTAAATTCCGAACCAGTTGTAATTTCAGTTGCTTTGAGCTGGCTCTCTCTGTAGGGACTCGGGAGCGCTCGAGCCACAGATTAGTAAGTTGTATGTTTACAAGCTCGAGCGTTATCTCGGCAATATTGACATAGATAGTTTTTTTTCTGATAGATTTATTTAAGTATCACGTAATAACCTACACGTCATGAAATCATTATGAATATTTTGACATCGATTGCATGAGCCAATTTAGTTAAATTATTGTGCGACTCAACCACAACTTGAAGTTATTTTAATGTAGTTTGTAATTGCGGTCGCTTAGCTTTGCCCATTTTGTACTTTATCACTTAGCATAAGTCACATAAAGCTTTAAATTATGTAACAGTGTGCATTTCCGTGGTTTGTGCCACTTTTAACCGCAAATAAACTTTTACTTAATTTCTACATATTTTGCATGTGTTTTTAACCGTCTTCAAAAAAGGAGGAGGTTCTCAATTCGGTTGTATTTTTTTATGTTTGTTACCTCATAACTCCGTCATTTATCAACCGATTTGGAAAATTCTTTTTTGTCTGGAAGGGTACACTTCCCGTTTGGTCCCATTGTCATCAGATCAGGATTTGATTACTTCTTAGTGTACTTTGAAGTCGGTTTAAATTTTTGTAAAACAGTCCAATTATTAAGACCAACTGTTTTTTTATGAGTCATAGAACTTATAATTAAATGCAAGTGGTGTAGAAGGTAGATCATTATAATGCAGGCGTCTAAATGAAGTGATGCCGCGATGATAACTCGGGTAAGGAGAATCAAAACACTTGAGCAAGTAAGCAAGGGGGCTAAGTGCTGAAACCTTGTAATAGCTGCCTGGCTGGCTACCCACACATATTGAAAATGTTCTTCTAAAACCCAGGACGTCCTCTAGTACCCAGATCCTAATACCTCCTTTAGTATAACGCACTCTCGTCATAGACACCGACCCGACAGCGTTGTCTAAACCGCTTCTCCGCCCATGGTTTGTAATTTTCCGAACAGCGCGGCCACCGTTGGTAAGAGAACTGACCTTGAAATTCCATTACCTGGAGATTAATAAAATGTAGACTTCAAACGAGTCACCGGACGAATCAGTACTTTCTTTTCTTGATTCTTTTTTTTTTCATAAATATAAGTAACGGGATTTTATAAAATGGGAGCGCTTTTTAAATGAATTTAATTACCATTTTCTTACATGTTTGCCATACAACACTCTTCAGGAACTGCCCAATTCGAATTTCCAAGGGTGACTAGGTTTCTTCTGAGTAAGCGCTCGTGGCGTAGCATGATTAGCCGTTCTTAATCGATCGGCAATGTTAAGCTACGTCTGTCGTGGTCGGTACCTGGATGGGTGACCGCCTAGTGGTATTTCAAATCGTGCGTTTCCGTGCTTCGGAAGGCACGTAAAGCCGTTGGTCCCGGTTATCACTTAATTGTGATAGTCGTTAAGCTAGTTGGATGCCTCCTAGGCGGCTTGAAAAATTCCAACAGTAGGTTGACCACTAGCTTACCTCCACCAATCCGCAGTGGGCGCGCGTGGTGGAGTATCGCCCAGTCCCTTTCACCCTCATTTGTGAAAGGAGGCCTGTTCTCAGCAGTGGGACATTATAGGCTGATGATGATGATGATGAAGCGTCCTTGAATATCCCGGCTACGCCAAGATTCAATTGTAGGCCTATGAAAAATATTCCAAGTAAAAAAAACGGTTTATGGTCTCATCGCTGCGTCGCACGCAAGTGGAACAAAACAAATCGCCTACATTACAACCATGTCTTCATGTCCGTATTCCGGATCAAGTTTTTCTATAAACAGAACTTGTATTTCATTATGCATTTCGCTAGAAAGTAGAGCATTCACAATCATGGCAATATTACGTGTGTTTACATTTTACATTATATTATACCTAGTTTAAATAACTTTTTTACGATACTTAATACACCTAACTCAAGAAATCTTTGAGATTTGGCGTAGTTAAAGTTTATAATGGATAAGGAGTGCAGGCTATTATTTATTAGTTATCACTTAAAAATTAATAAATAATGGTCAAATTTCCAACCAATGGGCGACCACCAATATTTTTTAATATGCTTAAATTTTAATTGATGTACATTCAGTTAGAACTCTATACGTACTACATTTAAGATGACTACATCATCAGCAAAATTCAAAATTCAAAATTCAAAATTCAAAATCATTTATTCAAATAGACCTTCGCAGGCACTTATGAAAAGTCTGACTCTAATACTCTAATACCGGTTCGGAAGGTTGCATTTGCTGAGAAGAGCCGGCAATAAACTCAGCAATTACTCTTTTCAAAACAGGCTTAGATTAATTACATAATATTTACATTCTAATCGCACTGAAAACAATTGCGTGCCCCGGCGCGGCGGCAAAATTACAAAGTAGACTGAAAAAATATTTAATAAGTAAATAAATAGCAAACTTAAGCAGACCAGCCCCCACAAGCAGCACCTGTTCACAAGTATGACGCGTGTGGCAGCCATCGCCCTCCTCGCCATATTGGAGGGAAGTGAGCGACCCGTCACACGACGCCGCCGCAAGCAAAGGCCTTAAAGTGAGCATGACTTACTTAAGTCTGCCTTAGAAATAAAAAATAACTAAAGGGAAACACTAAACACACAATTTGTTATCACTGTGACTATTGACAAGTTTAGACTAAATATCACAAAATAAAAAAAAATATAACAATTAGACAGACATAATAAATCGATGCATTTATATCAAACTAAATAAATGAAGAACATTGAATTGAATTAATTTAATTACAATAGGTAATATAATCTGTAACCTAAAAATATAACTTATAATAATAATAGCATACTTTGAATTAAAATGGACCTTGAACTAGCTGCTCAGTGAGGCAGGTGCGGAGAGAAGCTACTTCCATACATCCTTGTCGTCAATATAATGAGACACTTTATAATAAGCCCTACTCAACAGCCGCTTTTTGATATGTTCCTTAAATTTAAAAAAGGACATACTGGTCACGCTATGAGGAATTTTATTGTAAAATTTGATACAATTCCCAAGAAAGGACTTATTTACTTTAGCTAATCTAAATCTAGGTACAGTTATTTTGTCTTTGTTTCTAGTGTTTCTATCATGATAGTCACTATTGACTGGAAACAAATTAATGTTCTTGCGGACATACATAATATTTTCAAAAATGTACTGAGAGGGCAAAGTTAGTATATTAATATCCGGAAATATATTTCGTAGAGACTCGCGAGAACCCAAACAGTAGATGGCGCGAATTGCCCTTTTTTGTAATACAAAAATTGATTCCAAGTCTGCCTTCGAAAGACTACCACATATTTTGACTAGGTTGTGTAGAGTTTGTGAAGTTAGGGCTTGTAGAGTAAGGGCATGTAGGGCATGCAGAGAGTTCTGATAACTTTTTGACAGTGTGAGACATATGTCTTGGCAACATTTTACATAAAAATGTTTTTGTTCGGATTACCTTGTTTCGCACAAGGTAATCCCAACAAAAGCAGTTTGCTTATAGATAAATGCACATTCATGAATATATCGTACAATAGTGATTTACTGTTAGAAAAAAGTCGATAAGAGGTCCTTGTCTTTGGTCCCGGTAAAAATATCGATAAAAACGAGAAATTAGGATTCATGATATCTATGTAAGTATTTATTCGTTCAAATTATGAAGGCGCAGTTAATGTTCGGGCCATGGATGTACAAAAAATATTAGATCCATGTGGATCTATGGTTCGGGCTTCGTTGATCATACCCATCGAAATAGTATTACCCTAGAATAGGGGTGACAGCTGTAAAAACGGCCGAAGAAATTAGACAACGGTGTCGCTGTATCAGTTTCAGTAGGTCCACGTTTGAACGTAGAACATTCATTCATGAGTGACATAATTTTGTTTTATTGAGTTTCCAAGCGGCCACTTTCACGATGTTGTCTTGTATGTAACCCTTAATCTAGACAGAAGATAATATATCGATGATCATACCCGTATCATCACAGTTCATACTCTTGTAGGTAAAATTGCTCTATTAACATCCTATCTCTATATTTAGTAGGTACAACTATAACAAATACCAACTACTAATAACTTTAGAAGCAATTTGATATCTATTATCTAATATAAACGAACAATGACATTCAATTCAACCATGCTTTCACCAGACACGCACAATCAATTCCACGCTTTGGTAGACCACAAAGCTGACAGGTGACAGTGACGTAACACGTGACTCTTGACGTGCAGTGTCAAGTGTCACGGAAAAGTAACGTGTAGACGATCTGTGAAGTTATTGTGTTGTTTTTTTTATACGAATTATGCTCGGTTTCAATAATTTACGGACCGTTATCGGTTAAGATTTATTAAAATTAAAACTCTTATATCTTTACTAATAATGAAGCAAATACCTCAAAGCTTTACCCTCCCATACGGAAGTAGCTATCACAGGTAAAATTAGCTTACGAAATGATCTATATGCCCGCCCAGTTTGGCAATAAAAATACCTACCATTGGTAAGCAAAACGATTTGTTTATTGAAACAGGGAATTAGTCGGTAAACAAGCGTACGTCCCGCCTGACGGTAAGCGGTTACCGTAGCCATATGGACGCTTGTAATACACGAAGCATCGGTCACGCGTTACCGGCCTTTGCCCCCTCCCCTATAAGCTCTGGCGATCTTACTCACGCGCAGGAACACAACTTTACACAACATTCAGTTATTTGGCTGCAGGATTCTGTAAGGTGGAGGTACTTCCCCAGTCAAGCTGCTCTTTGAGCGAATAAGTGTTACGCTCTACCTCTCTGGTCTGGTCAAATAGCTCTGACGCCACGCTATAGGACGCCGAGGTACAATCCGAAGCTTTTTTTGACCAGCCCCCCCCCCCCCTGGGATCTGCCTAAAAAGGAAAATCGAGCTTATAAAGAATATTGCCTATGAAAAACATTATAAATTCCAAATATACATCAATGATGCAATTGATTTATTGAATTGAATAATAAGTGACTATTTTACCAAAAAATATTTAAATTACGTGCGTAGGATATGTCGGGAGAGGCCTTTTTAGTCCCCCTGGGCATTCATTAGGCGTTAAATGCGTTTTTAGGATCTATCTTTAACTATTCCTCGACCATTGAATTTTAATGCCCAAGCAATGTCCTAGCTAGACTATCTCATAAAAAAGTTGACACTAGACTTACGTCTTATCTGGGACTATACGTATAATCGACGTACCTAGAGAGTAACTCGATGAGGAACATATCAAAGCAAAAGGTCTGCAACGATCAACTCAAAGTTTTCTGCTTGAACGACATTGAATTTGGCCACATTTACCGTGGACGTGACTGGTATTGGTCTGGATTTGTCAGGTGGAGTGAGAGAGAAGTAGTCTTTGGCCAGCAGTGGGTGACTGAGCTGTATAATATAGCGCACTTATCGGTATATCTAGCTTTATAAATGTTTCTTCCAAATGTTGTCATCGCCATCGTGGTTACCATAGCGCGTCTGTGGCTGTGCGATTTAAACTTGCAAGTGACGCTGTCGCGTGCGGGAATGTGACGGCTATTAATTAAAAAGTTGCGAAAACGCCGGCGTCCATCGTGTGCTAAGGATGTCACCTTTGCTAAAATGGTAACATAGAATTTATTAATTACAAGCTACAAAAATAGTCAATATATTTAAAAGTATACTATGTTAATCGCCAAATTTCTTTTGCGACATTGTTGTCGAAGAAGAAAGACAATATACCCGCCGCGCCGTGGTTTTCCCAATGGAGTACAGCATGGAGTTCTTCAAAAAAGGTGTTAAGAGATTTCTGCAGAGTCGGCAACACGCGAGTAACACCCCTGGTGATGCAAGCGTCCATAGGCTGCGGTAACCGCTTGACTTCAGGCGGGCCGTATGCTTGTTTGCTACCTAAGTAGTTTAAAAAAAAGCTACTATACTAACTGTTATTTTTTTTCTCTACATCATGCTTGATTTTCAGAAATGTTAGCCTTAATTTTTTATAATATAAATGGCAATACTTTTCAAATACAGCACTAAATTATACATTGTCTGAATGTTATTTTTATTTGTCCTCTGTATCTTTTTTTAACTGGTAGCATATCTTATCTCTGAAAATTATCTTATTTTTTTCATCTTGCATCTATGTTTAAAAATGGTAGCAACCCTAGCCAGTGCCCGACGACCACGTCGCCGTGTCAAGATCAGTTCGCGCACTTCAGGCGCGTGTCGCAACTACACTGTTTACTTGAATCTTATGAACCTCTTTACAAAGTAATTTCGCAGGTTTTATATCAAAAGTTTGCTTACCAATTTTGAGTTTACTTAAAATATTTGTTAACTGGACCGTAAGATGACTTGTAAATCCAGTATTCAGGGTCGGCTTACATTCTTTTTACATACTGTCACCATACGTTAGCGATTTCTCGGATTTTCACGACCAGAGCGCTCCCAGCGGAAAAATCTAGAACTATTGTATCACAATCGGTTTATCGCACTAATTTAGTAGTTATCCATGATAAAATTATCTCCATGTCTCCATCCAAGTCTCCATGATAAAATTAGAATAATACATAAAGGCTAATATGTTAATAGATATGTTTCATATTTCAATAGATTTAGAAAAGGTGTCTGGTTTTTTTCAAAGTAGGTTTTCAGTAAGATAGAGAAACTTATGGTTGTGAATAAAATATTGAAGAATCTACATCTATCTTATTCCTTCTATCAATTTATTTATATATATTTTTTCTGTATATAAAAGGAGACAGTGGAGCCGATAATGTTGTAAATCGCACTAAACTAATTTTAGTCACATCTCATCTCTTTCTTACGAACATTATTGAAAAAGGATAGAACATATTTTTAGCTGTCAAATTAATCTTTGCCGTCTTATTTTGCGTAAATTTAGGCGTAACCGCGAAAACTAGAATTTTGCACACAGCATCCATATAACGAAGGCCACAAAGGAAGGATTTTTCAAAATTCGACCCCTAACGATCAGAGGTGGTGAGAGAGACCGCGGGGTGAAGATCTTCGACCCCTAACGGTCAGTGTTGAAACTGCGAGGCGAAGGAATTCGACCCCTAATGGAGATAAAACTGCGGAGAGCTATAAGTATAGACTGTTGTAAATGTATATGGTTTAAGTAGGTCATATTAAATACAACGTTAAAACAATTTTCAAGTGTTGAAGTGTTGCTAATAATAAATTGAATACGATACGCTAATGCGATCGTGACGTTCCTTAAAAGCAATAATATAGAATGCAATCTATATTGATTATTATCTACAGATGTTCAAGATGCATTTTGTGACAGATGCATTTGAATTTTTTGCTCACACAAAAAAAAAGCAAAGATATAGCAAAGTGCTCTGCAAAAAGCAATAACCTAGATGTTTTTAGGGTTCCGTAGCCAAATGGCAAAAAACGGAACCCTTATAGATTCGTCATGTCTGTCTGTCTGTCTGTCTGTCTGTCTGTCTGTCTGTCTGTCTGTCTGTCTGTCTGTCTGTCCGTCCGTATGTCACAGCCATTTATTTCCGAAACTATAAGAACTATAATGTTGAAACTTGGTAAGTAGATGTATTCTGTGAACCGCATTAAGATTTTCACACAAAAATAGAAAAAAAACAATAAATTTTGGGGGTTCCCCATACTTATAACTGAAACTCAAAAATTTTTTTTTCATCAAACCCGTAAGTGTGGGCTGTCTATGGATAGGTCTTCAAAAATGATATTGAGGTTTCTCATATCATTTTTTTCTAAACTGAATAGTTTGCGCGAGAGACACTTCCAAAGTGGTAAAATGTGTGTCCCCCCCCCCCCTGTAACTTCTAAAATAAGAGAATGATAAATCTATAAAAAATATATGATGTACATTACGGTGGAAACTTCCACCGAAAATTGGTTTGAACGAGATCTAGTAAGTAGTTTTTTTTTAATACGTCATAAATTGAAATTAATATCAAATACTCAGGTCTATACTACCATTTACTTATATACCTACAGGTTTGTACGGAACCCTCGGTGCGCGAGTCTGACTCGCACTTGGCCGGTTTTTTATTCTTTGATTAAGGATACATCCAGATTGAGTGCCGAAGCTGTGCACGCGTCGAAAAAAATAGCCCCAACTGTTAGGGGCTAAATCAAATAAAAATAAATAAAATTGCAATATTTAAATTTATCCCGATTTTAATTGGAATATTTCAACAACTGCCATCATTATGAACGTCACTATGACAAGCAGAATGACGCAGAGGGAGCGTGAAACGTAGCTGTTACGCGCAGCAGCCTATAAAAGTTGGCCTGTTTTATATATTCGTGTAGTATGGCGACGTTCTTCCTGGGTATATTTATTACTATGTTTTTGTTTATGAATACTGCGAAGTCGCTAAACAAGCAATACTATGGTCTATGTTACTGAAATAAACGTTTTTATTTTATTTATTTTAAAAACACTTATTTTCCATACCTATGAGGTCGACACCTGTTCGTACTAATTATTTGTATGGCGATTGGGTTTAGGTACAAACATTTTGTATGGGAGTATTAGTGTCATGAGTTCTGCGAGAGACGCTATGCCAATATCCTATTACGCGATGGTAAGTAGTACTTAGATAACTTTACTATTTACCTATTTCAATACGGCAAATTGCGCGTGACTGATTTTTATGAGTGTCTTAGTATCGTGTTTATTACTGCACTGAAATTACAGCAGGCAACCTTCATTTATTTATGCTATATGTAAAACTAGCTTCTGCTCGCGGCTTCGCCCGCGTGGCCTATAGGAAACAAATGACATATTTTTCTACAATAATAAAAGAAAACAATACAAATACAAATCTCTTCGAGGGTAGAATTATTAAAAACGCTGAGACACGTATAAATTAATTTTCAAACTTCAGCCTAAACACAAATTTGAAGACCCTATATGAAACTGGCGGACTTTCATATAAACTTTCATCCCCTATTTTACCCCCTTAGGGGTAGAATTTCGAAAAACCCTTTCTTAGTGGATATCTACTCTTCACGAAGAATATACCCTCAAAATTTTATGTCTTTAGGACCAGCGGTTTAGGCTGTGCGTTGATATATCAGTCAGTCAGTCAGTCAGGACTTTGAATTTTATATATATAGATTATAGCTGATATCGGTATTTGACGCAATAAAACTGCATTTTTTGACATAAAACTCAAAATATTATGGCAAAAGGAAATCATAATTGGGTCTTACGAAAGTAATTGTGCCAAATAAACTAAAGAATGCGAAGGAAACCCAATAACAATCCAAGTGTCGTGTGTGTGTGTGTCTCGTAATATTTATTTATTACGATCATATAAATTATACTTAAAATTATGTTCACCGTATCTGTTAATTTATTTCTTGTTGTTTAAAGTATTGACAGTTAAGTAAGTTAGTTACCCAATATGAGTAAGTTTTATGTGGTTTGATTAAATTAACAAGTCGCTACAGTTGTGATACACGGTCGTGGGGAATGGCGAACCGATTTTATTTTAACCCAGCTGCGCGACAGCAAAGACAGGGTTATGTTTTTCATGGATATAAATTTATACCCTCGAAACATCCCAATGGCTGGATGCATTTTAATGAATGAGGTGTCTATGAATTCGTCTCGATCGTGCCATGGTTTTACCAACGCTAGGTTTTGTTTTCATAAAACTAAAATAGCGGCCATGGTACCTATACGAAATGGCGGTAGAGACAAAAATGTGAGGTATCTCTGAATAGGACTATTAAAATCAATAAGATTTACACAACCTGAAGTCCTGAAAGTTTTGGAAGATATAAGAAACTTCCCATCGTTGGCGAGAGGTGCGATGTTTGTCCTTACTTTACTGTAGCCTGTAGCGCTATTTATTTACTAATACCACACAACAGAGTTTATAATATACTCAATACATCTATACTTACCTCAACAACTCGTTCATTAATAAAATTAAAAATAATTAAAGTAGCTGGCCCAAATCCTTTTTCAAGTTTTGTATTTCATGTTTTAGAGCGGTTTTGAAAAGGGTTTTGAAAATATGCCATCTCGAAATCTCCAACCGGTATTGAACGTTTATCTTACTTATTTAGGTACTTCATTATCTGTCAACGAGAACGAGACAAAAAATATGTCTGAAAGAAAATTATTGCTAAGTATATTCTAACAAGGCGCACGCGCTCCCTATTGCAACGATAATAATATAAAATCTAAAAAAAGCACGCGGAATTGCCTTCTCAAACGCCCCAACATTTTTATTATTATTTTATTATTATTATTATTCAATTTTAATTAGGTATGTCTTTAGTTTTCCAGTTTGCCAAATTTCCAAGCAGTATGTACACATATTGTCAAAAACAGATTAAAACCATGTTAATTGCTTTAGGTGGCGTTTTTTTTAATTAAGAATAAAATTATACGATCATTTTGTAATATCTATTAAAATTATATGATTAACACGACCCTTTGTGGCCTTACGGTTTGATTGACACCAATATGAAAGTTATTTAGTTGCAATTACCGTCTGAATTTTAACTTTTTAATTTAAACAACATAATTTACTATAGTTGCGATATCAGAAATCATTTTGTGCGTCGTCACACATAATTCAGACGCTAATCGTGGTCCCGATAGTCTCATTTTGAGTCTTTGCTCCCCATGAAATAGTCAAAGACAGAGTTAAAGCCAGTTATTCAATTTATGCCTCTGGAGAGCGCTTTTATGAAGGTCACATTTACTAAAGTTACCGAAATTTTAAAATTCAAAATTCGAAAAGCATTTATTCAATTTAGGCCCTGATAAGGCACTTATGAACGTTAACAAATGACTCTACACCGGTTCCAAATACAACTTAAACTGAGAAAACTCAGGCAAGAAACTCAGCACGTTTTTTTTTATGTGTACTTAGAAGTATTACAATTTACAAAATATATGTAACAATAGCCTGCGAAGCGAACAATTCATTCAAATGCATTCTTGTCATCTACAAAATCAGAAACTTTATAGTACCGTTTCTTGCATTACTTCTGTTTTACTATCTTTTTGAATCTATGTATAGGTAGCTCTTGGATTTCTTTGGGTACTTTATTATAGAAACGTATACATTGCCCCTTGAAAGAGTTAAGGACTTTCCTGAGCCTAGATAAAGGTACAGCAAGTTTGTGCTTATTTCTATATAGTGTTCAAACTATGAGTGTCGCCGTGTCGCTATTCTTGGGAAAGTTATTTATGTTTTTCCTCACATGAATAAGATTTTCATATATGTACTTTATATTCTTTACTTAGTAGAAAACGTGAAACTATTTGTATTTCTGTACGTACTAGATTTTTTAAACTGAAAGTACAGATTTTAATTGCCTACTCGAAAGGATATGAAAAGTCCGAACCTATGTATTTGACTCCACTTCGAATTATCGACTCAACGCTCGAGTACTGCTGTATTTTCATTCAAGTATGTAATAAAATCTTTTTTTTTTCCAGGCTGCAAGTGCCCTCTTCACGCTTGACGGAGCCCGGGGCGAAGCCCTATCCCGCCGGCTCGCCCGCGCGGAACGCCGTCGCCGCCGCTGCAGAGCAATCCTTGCAGTCCTCGCCCTTCTGTTACTCTTAGCTGCTGTTGGCGCTGTGGAACTCCTCATGTCGAGAGGACAAAGGGTATTTGGAGCTGTTCTACGCTGATTGGCCATATGAGAAATCTGGGGCTCTTCAAACCAAGGAGGCTAGGCGTTTCTTGGTTCATTCATGATTGTCAGCGTGTGTCAGGAGACGGGATAGAAGATATTGCTCTTGATTTTTCATATTATAAGACCCGGGTATAAAAAAATGAATTCATTCATCCTTTACCGATAAATGTAATGTTTTTTTACAGGATAAACAACTATTTTTAATTTTAGTTCAAGTTACTTTTTTGTTCCTACATTAATTTAGTTGTAGATAAATGAATCGATAAAAGGTTATCCAACAATGTATATTTGCCATACAATTCAATTAATAATGCAATAAATTAATAATGTCGAATTTTAAATGATATAAGTATTCCAATTTATTTATGCTCACTAATAAAAATAATATTTTTATTTTAAATTGGATTAGTGCATGGCCCAATTCTGGAGGTTTCGATATCGATGTTTCTTTATGTAGGTATATCACAATGGTATTGAATTTCGTAGACATACGCCATGTTGTTCGACATATTTGAGTTTAATATCGTGATTTCGAAGAATACGATCGGTTAAAAAGTTATATATTTCAGATGCTTTAGGCTTACTATACGTTTGAAACGATTCACGATTGTATATATTTGTAAGTATATAATTGAATACTTAGTAAAATTCTATAGTTCATAAACGAATATAAGCTTTAGAAATTTAAGAATGGATTAAATACTTCGTAAAAGACTTGGATTCCACTATCGAAATCATATTTAATTTAAGTTTAATTATATTGTATAGTAAATTATGTAGGTACTTAGCTTCTATTTCTGAGGTGAGGCAGTGGGTAGAAAACTGTAATTCCTTTTATCGTGATTTGTTAGTTTTAGAGCTTCGGATATGGCAATAATAAAATGTAATTTATCATCATCTGCCTGCCCGCCATTCCCAAATTATAATGGTCTGTGCACTATGTACCTACCTACGCTTTTCTATTAGGTCTTTCTATCCAATGATTTTATAAGTAAAAGAGTAAGTAGATAGGTTATAACCGCTCCACAAGTGGTACGATAAAACTGGTGCCGATTATGTTGTAAATCACACTAAACTAATTTCACATCACATCTCTTTCTTACAAAGATTATTGAAAAAGGATAGAACATATTTAAAGCTGTCAAATTAGTGTTCGCCATTTTCATTTGCGGGTATTTAGACGTAACCGCGATAGATGGCCACTAAATTTATACTGAAAACAAGCATGGGACTAATTTGACAGTACTAAATTTCTTACATCCTTTTCTTATGTTCTTTGTTAGAAAAGAGACATAGTGATAGTGAGACTAAATTAGTTTAGTTGTAAACAACAGAATCAGCCCCACTGTGCTAGTTAGCTCCCTTGAGGACTGAGTCCCTTCAATGACACATGTATGACATTACAATATTACGTTATTTATGTGTACGTTAGTGTGCCATTTATGAAGTTCAAATCTAATGTACGTAACCTATCTACCTATTTACCTATAATATCATTGTTTATATTCGTCATGTCAGCATTCACTCTTTTCACAAATATCAATTCAAAAATCAAATATCGTCTTACATATTGCGCACGAATATAATATTGCGATATTGAATATAATATAAATATTGCGAAATATTGCGCACAATTCCTAGCACTTCAGATATTATTCTACTTGGTGATTGCAATATTAACATATTGGACGAGGGAATAGATCCAACAGCTCACAACTACTTGAACACTTTATCGCAATTTGGTCTACACTGTGGCATACGTGATGTAACTCGGGAAGCGGTTATGGCAGAGCGGCGCGTGGCGACCTGCATCGACCATGCCTTCATACGAAGTGTGAGGGCGCGATCACTCGACGCGTACACGCTTCGGCGCCGAGTCGCCGACCACTACCTGACCGGTGTAATAGTTAACGTCCCTATACAGGCTGATTTAACAAATAAAACTATTACTATATTTAAAAATGCTGAAATTAAAAATAAACTCAACAATGTAAATTGGAAAGAACTCATAAATATTAATTGTCCAGTGATACTATATAATAAATTGGCTAACATTTTTGGCAATATATATGAATCATCTAAATTATTAATCGCGCCTACCAGTAAGAGAGAAACACAACCGTGGGTAAATAGAAACTTACAAAAAATGATAGATACTAGAGATACCTTATTTAAACAATGGAAATCTTCTCCAAAAAATATGAATTTAAGATTAAAGTACACTAAATACCGGAATAAAACTAATAAGATCATAAATAAGGCCAAAAATGATTATGATCGTAAGTTAATAAAAAAATGTAATGGTGATGTAAGAAAAATTTGGAGTAATATTAATACTTGGTTGGGACGAAATAAAACTGGAGTGGATTCTATAATCGAAAAGTATATGTTGGGCAATGACTCCATGATGAATATTTGTGAAAAATTTTGTGATGTATTTACGAAGGAAGTTGACAGTCTAAAGCATAAATGTGTATCCGTATTCTTGAGTAGGCAGTCGTATGTTAGTGACTGTGAAGTAAGTTTTAGGTTTAATAATATTACGCCACGCGGGATAGACAGGATAATAGATCAGCTTGATTGCAACAAGTCGCCGGGATCTGACGAAATACGGGTCAAAGATTTAAAAGACCACAAAGAGAAAATAAGTCCTATCATTGCTCATTTTATAAATGTATCAGTCAAAAATAAAGAATACCCAAATGAACTTAAGGTTTCTCTCATACGGCCAGTTTTTAAGCAGGGGTCTCATATGGAACTTTCTAATTATAGGCCAATAGCAATATTAAGTACCATCAATAAAATAGTAGAAAAAGCAATAGTATCTCAGATTGTAGATTTCTTAGAATCTAATAAAGTCATAACCGACATACAACATGGTTTTCGTCCTAAAAGAAGCACTGCGACAGCACTTTCAAGGTTTACAAACGACGTAAATACGTATTTGAATGAGCGAAAGCAGGTAGTTGCAGTCTTCATTGACTTTAAGAAGGCATTTGACACGTTGGATCACGACGGCTTGTTGCAAGCAATGAGTGAATGTGGTATTAGGGGTCCGATGAACGAGTGGTTTCGCAGTTACCTGTCAAATAGAGTAATAAAAGTTAACATCAGTGGAATTAACAGTAATCCAGGCGAAGTTAAGTACGGAGTGCCAACCGGCTCAGTTTTTGGCCCTGTAGGGTATATAATGCACGTTAACAGCATGGCAAATGTAATAGAAAAATGTAATACTTACATGTACGCCGATGACACGTGTCTTATATATGCGGATCAAAATATAAACCATGTACAAAATGTAATACAAAGGGACTTTGATAACGTTGTAAAGTGGGCTCATGATAATGGGATAATAATCAATATTAGTAAAACTAAGTGTATGCGGATATTCTCACCGTATAGTAAATTCAAAAATGATGAAATTACAATTATAGGTCACTCATACGATTGCTTACATAGGGCAAAAAAAGAATGTGTTTGTAAAAGAATTGAGCAGGTAGAATCGTATAAATATCTGGGACTAACAATAGATAAACATCTAAACTGGAACACTCATATAGAAGGTGTATGCAGCAAGTTACGAATAGTTTTAGGAAAATTCTATCATCTTAAACACATGTTAAACAGGGGCACTCTGTATACACTTTATTTTGCACTCGTCGAGTCCCTCATTAACTACGGAGTGGGTAGCTACGGACTGACATTCACTACACATTTAAATAAAATAAAACAACTACAGATTAGATTTTTAAAACACTTAATTGATAATAAAATTAAAAAAGATTTAAACAAAGAATATGAGAAATTATTTAAAATATGTAAAATTTTACCAGTTAAAGAAATATGTGAATGTGCTATTTTAATTGAACAATATAATTCAAATGATTATAAGATAAGGCAAGTCCGTAGTCGCCCTCTTCGTTCGAACCGAAGTGAGAAATACAATGTTCCTAGCACCCTCAACTGTTATGGTGAACGTACTCGAGCCTGGGTTGTACCCACATTGTACAATAAAATAAATAACAGTACCATTGACAATGCAAAAACAAAAAACGGTTTTAAGAAAAATGTCAGACAGCACTACCTCAGTACTTTGTAAAAAAAAAAAAAAAAAAAAAAAAAATGTAGTAAATATGTAGTAATTATAAAATCCTTCAGGGTTATTACGTATTAGTATTAGCGAAATAACAACTTTAAGTGTACGTATGTATGTTTTGTTCGTGTGTCAATTTAATAAAACTTAAAAAAAAAGAAAAGAGAACTGTATCTGCCAACAAACTGCTGTGCAGTTTGGCGGAATTAAGTGTTTAAACAATATATGTAAATATTTGTGTATTAAATAAATTAAAAAAAAAAAAAACATACAATCCATCTTTTATTTTTTATTTAATGTAGGTAGTTTGCATGTAATTGGATTAGCAGTAGATTCTGTGCCCTAATCATTGATCCCCTTACTCATAAAGCGCTATTTAACTAATGTACTGTTTAAAGGGTCACGTAAATAAGGTCACATTATTTGACAATGACAATAGAGTGACGTTATTTACGTGACCCTTTAAACAGTATATTAGTTATATAACGTTTTATGAGTAAGGGGGTGAGTTGTTATGTTGTGAGTAGTTCGTATTCATCGACCACCTTTCTGTCATTACAAAATAATGTGTCGTTATTTGAAGCCGCTCGTGGTGTAGCATGATTAGCCGTTCTTAATCGATCGGCAAAGTTAAGCTACATCTGTCGTGGTCGGTACCTGGATGGGTGACCGTCTAGTGGTATTTCAAATCGAGCGTTTCCGTGCTTCGGAAGGCACGTAAAGCCGTTGGTCCCGGTTATCACTTAATTGTGATAGTCGTTAAGCTAGTTGGATGCCTCCTAGGCGGCTTGAAAAATTCCAACAGTAGGTTGGCCACTAGCCTACCTCCACCGATCCGCAGTGGGCACGCGTGGTGGAGTATCTGCCCATTCCCTTTCACCCTGATTTGTGAAAGGTGGCCTGTGCTCAGCAGTGGGACATTATAGGCTGATGATGATTTAAGGAGCGTCATATGAGTAATTGTGTAGATTTATTTATAGTTAGATACTTCGATATGGTCTTAATTCTAATTCAGATGTTATACAGCAGCTGAAGGAGTTGTTTCTTTTATACGATTATGTTCTATATTATTTAATTATAAAAATAAATATTATAAGGAACTAGTTATTTGCTTTCATATTATAAGCTAAAAGACTTTGATAGTGGGATACAATCTTTATTTGTAAATATTGTAAAATATCCGCTTGTGTATTGTATTGTATTATTCATCATATTTAGGGTTCCGTACCCGCAGGGTGCCAAACGATACCCTATTACTAACTCCGCTGTCCATCCGTCCGTCCGTCTATCAGTGGGCTGTATCTCATGAACGGTAATAGGTAGACAGTTGAAATTTTCAACAGAGAATATGTATATCTATTGCCGCTATAAAAATAATAATAAATTAAGGGGTCGCCCATACAAGAAACGTCTTTTTGGGCGTTTTACATAGCTACTGTGAGTTAGTTAATATTGTACGGAACCCTCTCCATGTTCGAGTCCGACTCGCACTTGGCGAATAATCTTATAGTTAAGTTCGTTTTAGCTAACTCGTTCCCTCTTACGACTTATGAGCGGGAACACTTACAGTGCGGCCGCCGAGATAATGCTTTTCTGGCACCTGTTAATAAAGGCCACAGCACGGAAACGGTTGATCTAACTAAGACGGGGTTATTTAACTATGCCTAAAAAAATACAGAATCATCCTGTGAAAGTTCCATCGCTATATCTCGATTGTTGCTAAATCGAAAGCGGTAAACAATGAATATTAAGACTTTTTTGGAACGCTTTCGGTATTTTACTATGTGGAATATTTTTCGTATCAGAAAAGGGTCTACAAAACATGCGCATGATAATGAAGAACAACTTTTAGTAAATAAATATGTACCTAAAGTTTTTTTTACAATTAATTTTCAAATAAGCTAATTAATTGATAGTACCTAAGTTAAAATTATTGCTCTTCTTTTTAGTGTTGCTTTAACATTTAAATATTTAATTTTTGTTCTGAAATTAATTTGTCTATGATTGTATTCTTTATTAATTAACAAATTTGTACAGGTTTTTTTTTACATTTTTTTGTATTTTTATGAATTAGTTTATCTGTCCTTTGGTCTATCTTTTTGGCAGATTGCAATATCTTTATTTTTATAGTACTTAAAAATGTAAAGCCAACGAGACGAGATAAATAATTTAAACAACCAGACTCTACTGAGTTACATTACGATAGCGAGCGATTAATTTGAGCAATTGATCGACAACGGCTGTCGTTGTGTGATTATATTGCGTGGTACAGGAAAGCGGTCGGTTTAGCAGCTATCAACATTTGATCCGCACTTTTTGTGAACAAGTTAATTTCGGTTTGGATGAATGATTGATTATTTAATTATTAATATTATAATAATAGTGTTTTGTGATCAATACGACTGATTCGGGATCATGCTGCCGATAAGTTTAAAACATCGACAAATTATATATATGTCGGAATCAGCGACAGCCAAGCGATACAAAGACCACAATTAGGGTTCAGTGGTATCAGGATTCAGTGGGCGCAGTGCAGGCAATAAAACAACCTTATACCATCGCTTCGTAAAAGTCCCGTATGAGGAGAAGAAGCGACGCAACAAACTCCTCACGGGCCCAAT
This sequence comes from Achlya flavicornis, assembly GCA_947623365.1. Taxonomy (NCBI): domain Eukaryota; kingdom Metazoa; phylum Arthropoda; class Insecta; order Lepidoptera; family Drepanidae; genus Achlya; species Achlya flavicornis. The sequence continues at coordinate 3,256,400 of OX392484.1, forward strand.
GTGTTTATTGTCCTAATATTACAATTAAATAATCACTTCACTTCACTTCACACATGTACAGTCTTAAATAATTATAGGCTTCAGAACCGAGTGTAACAATGATTGCACTGAGTTGAGTACAGCTCGAGAGCTTGTGATAAACTAACTGTCCCAAAAGCAATATGCATCCCCTTATTAACTTTGTTATTCACGTTATAGAAAAATCAGTATTCTTACTTTTTGCAAATACCCTCATTAAGTCTGTTATTTACGTTAAAGTCAAATCAGTGTTGCTACTATTTCACCCAACCCTTGTACCATGATAATAACATAATCCAACCGAGTTCAACTAACTATCTCATTCTCCGACATATATATAGTTTATTAACAACATCAAATGTCTTTCCCATAGAGTAATGTCAGATTTGCCGACTCACCTCATCTTCTGACAAAAGACAAAAACGATAAAAATTGGAATTATTTTGTATAAAATTTCTTTAAACAAAAATGTTATGAACTCCTGAAAGTTTGTTTACATTCTTTATCTCGTCTCGCTGGCCTTACTTTAGACAATTAAATCATCTGATAACTTGCTGTCAAACTAATATGTACCTAATTTGCTTCCATTTTGACACGCTTTCGTTTGATAACAATCTCTTATTGTTTTTTTTGTTTTAGAATAGGAATTTATAGAATAAGTATATCGTCAATATTGTGATGTAGATAAATTGTGATGTACGACCACGTACCTAAAGAATTAAACAAAATTATCATATTTATAAGTTTAATTGTATTTCCCGCACCAAGTGTAAGTAAGTATATTTGAATAAATATTTTCATAATTTTGTGAATTTTAATATAACTATGATTTTTATAACATTCCTTTATTATACAAGATTAGAAAGTCAAGTTTCTAAGAAATTTAATGACAAAATACTCACAGTTATGGTTGTTCTACAATTAAAGTCAGTTAAAAAGTAAATAATAATAATTGTATACGACAACATCATGGAACATACATAAAAATCACCTATATTATTGTAAAGCAAAGGCACTCAACTTATAAAAAAATATCATAATTATTATTAATATAATTTCAGGCCGAAAAATATTTTTTTTTCGTATCATAAGCTTAAACCAAACTAAAGTACCAAAGTACCTAAATTGTTAAAATATTGTTTCACTTCTCGTAAATAATATTACCTACTAAAATACTAAATAATCATTATCCTAAAATATTGGTGCCGATTCTGTTGTACATCGCACTAAACTAAATTTAGTTGAATCCATCACATCTCTTTCTTACAAACATAATATCGAAAAAGGATAGAACATATTCAAAGCTGTCAAATTAGTCTTTGCATCTTTGCATGGTCTTTGCATCGTCTCTTCATTTGCGGGTTTGTATTTAGTCGTAATCGCGATAGATGGCGACTAAATTTATATTGAAAACAAGCTTCGGTCTAATTTAACCAAATTTGACAGGACAAAATTTCTTACATCCTTTTCTTATGTTCTTTATTAGAAAGAGACTTATTGAGACTAAATTAGTTAAGTTGTAAACAACACAATCAGCACCATTGTTATGTTTTATATTGTAGGTTATTCAGCAAAAATAACATCATCAACTTTCTGGTCTTGCTCATTAGTCGGCACGTTGTCCACGACTTGGCAATTGAAGGCCACTGCTACCACCTGGGGAGAAATAACCAGCATATAGATACGATAGCAGATAGACAGCAGATAGAACTGTGTAAAGGTTTTTTATAGTACCCGCCTGACTGGCACCTCATGTTGAAAATCTGTCACCAAAGACTACCTTCGGCCATATCTATAAGTGATGTGTAAGCAGTTACGCCTATGGACGCTTACAATACCAGGGGTATTACTGGCTATTCGCGTTGCCGGCCCTGTAGAAATCTCTTCACGCCCTTTTTGAAGAACCCCCTGCTCAAGCCCATCCTGTACTCCTTTGGGAAAACCACGGTGGGGAGCTCATTCCACAGTCCGAGCGTCGGCGAAAGAAAACTCCTTTTAGCCCGCACAGTTCGGAACAATTCTGGTTTCAATGTGTGTGGATGGACTCCCAGTCGATGGCGAGAGTTGCGATGGTGAACACTCCGTGTACAAGCGGTAGAACACACATAAACATTATGGTGAGATTAATCGAAAAAAATATCCACATGTTGTCGACATCCACGACTGTCCATATCGCTTATTTATATGGACAGCAGAGGAGAACTCAATTCAGGCTCCTGGTTCCTGACACCTATAACAGATAACTTCAAGGCAGAGTGAATAGGAACTTTCTAGGAAAGACAAACTCACTTTCGCATCAAATTAATAGGTATTATCTCATCTCCTCTCACTAATATTGTAAAATGTATTCTAGTATTTAGATGTTTGGGTCTTAATGACGAAAATATTGCTCTACGGATTTGGATGAAGCACAGTAATAGAAAAAGTTAAAAAAAAATATCCTTCGGGAACGCGGGTGAAACAGTACATTTGTAAATTCTTACTTTTGGTGCAGTGTCAGGGTTAGCTCGCAGGTTGGCCAAGAACTTGTCGTAGTAACCGCCGCCATGGCCAAGTCTATCTCCGGACTTGGAGAACGCTACTCCTGGCGCGATGATTAGGTCCAGCCCTCCTGAAATAAGTACACAATGCATTTAAGAAACTACTTAATGGATTTTTAATTTTTATTTTACTATATCTGAAAGTTTCATGAAGCGCGAACGCATAGAGGATGAACGAACAAATTATTTTTTAGGAATAAATAATCATTTTCATGTTTATTCAATCCCTGGTATTATCTGGCAATCGGTACGACTTGATTTATTATGATTTCTGGAGTGATTATAATACTGAAGGATATATTTTAGGTGAACAATAAACCATGTTTTTTTACCTTACCCAACCTAGTAATAACACGTGGTGCAGAAATTTCCAAAAACAATTATTTTCATTACAACTAAAAGGAATTTAACCTTTGTTTAAACCAAATATGTACCTACAAATTACATTCTGCACGTCTATCTTCCACCCACTTAACATCCAGCTAAATGTCTGTACGGACAGATCGCAGGAAATAAGAAAACAAAAAAAAATACTTTCTATGTACCTACAAATTACATTCGATATATAGAAAATTTCCTCAAGTCTGCCGCTGCTTCCGATTAACGGCAAGGTTCCCAGAAGGCTGGCAGCGTTTCCTCTTTGGATAGCCAAGCTGACGCGTTGGCGAAAAAGCTCCCCGCCCGCTGGTCTTCGGAGGCCTCGATCAATTTTGATGACAAAAGTGCGAGCAATACGGCGAGCTTCGGACCCCTACGGTCCCATGGTCTTCACTGCAAAAGGTTTAAAAAGATAATTTGGTAGAAGGCCACATACCGTCCAAACCATCCTCTCTAACTTGATCTTTCGAATGCTGCGCGATCCCATGCTTGGTGAGCCCCATGGTTTTCTCATCACCCACCTCCAAACGCAGCATCTTCATGCTTCCACCGGCATATTGTGGTATGAAGGCCGCAGCGCCTCTGGCCTTGATGTGGTCTATGAGGGGTGCCGTATCTATCTCCTGGTCTGTGCTCATGAAGAGAGCGATGCGGTTTGAAGACTTGTACCAGGAATGGTTGGTTACCTGGTGGTCAATATTTGGAATATAAATAGTAAGAGAGGTCGACTGGGGAAGTACCTCCTTACAGAATATCGCAGCTAAATAATTTTTAAATTATGTTCCCCATTAATTTGATTTTTTAATTTTTTTGCGGAAAAATTCCTTGCGGGTTATTTAATGATGTCAGAGATAACGAAGATAGTTTTATTCCTTTTTTATTCGACGGAGTCGATAAACAACATTTTGCCCACCTGATGTAAAGCGGTTAACGTAGCCATATGGACACCTGCAACGCACGAGACATAACTCACGCGTTGCTAACTCTTTTTCCCTACCCAATGAGCTCTGGGGACCTTACTCACGCGAAGCAACACAACATAAAGTTATTTGGCTGCGGTATTCTATAAGGTGGAGGCACTTCCCCAGTCGACCTGCTCTTTGAGCGAATAAACACTTTGCTCTAGGTAGAGGAGAGAGATCTCTCCTCTCAACTGACCACAATATCACCCCAGTGAAGATGTGGTCGAATGGTAAATCTTACTTTATCATAAACGATTTGCGACTGTCGTTTCTTCTCGTCAGTGGTGAGTGCTGCTATGCGAGTCGCTATCTCATTGCGGAGCAGCACTTTTGCAGGGTTGGGCTTCAGTGGCGCCATTGTCAAATACCTTTAAAAACACAGTTATATAAACTATAACTGTTATATAAAGAAACTAGTTTTCGTCCCGCGGTTTCACTCGAGATTGGGTCGGCATAAAAAGTTTTTATATACCTACTATTCCAGGATATTATCTACCTGCGTACCAAATGGGGAGGGACAGGCAAAGCTAATCTCAGATGGCGCCACCCTCACTGGTAACTGTCATTGATATTGAATTGATGGATTTTCATGAATTTCAATTAATTAAACCAACCAGTAACCGGCTTTTATAATAAAATCGTTAAGTTTGAAGTGATAACTGCATTATCTTCCTATGAGCTTGGTGTCATTTTTTTTTTAATAATCCACGGCTTTTTTCTTTTCAATTGGTGTAAACCTTTATTATTGCATTAAAATTCACTACAGAAAGGCATTATAATTATTGAATAACTTATTTGATAACGAATACGTAAAAAATGTATGGTGTTTGACAGATAGACGGCACCAGCGACTATACGACACCTAGCGGGATAAATTGTCAGTGTGCCTCCTCATTTCATCACGATGATTGCTTGTGCCGTTGAGACGTTAAAAGGTAACAAACAAACTTCACTTTCGAACTAATTAAGTAGGACAACATTCCCATAATACCCCATGTTTCATAGTTCGTTTTAAAGTCAATTTGTAAAGTCAAATGTCACAGAACTTATAACTATCAACATTTGTTCGACAGCATATAGATAGCCGCGAACAAAAAGGTTCTTCAAAAATCATAAAATCGTATTACAATTAACATGTTTGGTTTGATGAGTTAGTTAAGTATCTTACGGGGATATAACTTTGGGAACGTTGTTTATTATCATGAGAACAATCATGTGTCTAAGTATCGTTTACTAATTAACAGTCAATCTATTATATTGATACTTAAAACGTCAATTATCCTGCGCATCGAACTTGGAGCCTTCGAAGAAGATTTACGCTATGGTGTAGCTTGCTAAGGCCTCGCGTCAAAAATATCCAGAAAGAGTGCAATGCCATGACAAGAAAAAACATAAATATGAAGTGTGAGTGAACTGCAAGAAGGGACTTTAACGAATGCTTTGCTTAGGACAACTCAATACAATAAGGTTTAAAATCAAAAGAAAAGGAAATTATACACATGAATATGTAAACGTATAAGAAACAGAGTAAATATTATGCAAATAACGTACCTACATGCGTGAGATAATATAATTAAGTAAGTACTATACGTTTTATCAGTAATTATGGAGATGGTCGGTACAGTTAATGTTATCAAGTCAATAACCTCATGAAACATTTTTCTTTTATAAGAAGAACGAATTGTTTATTCAGAACACAGATACCTATATTCGATAAAAGTAATAAATCAGTCTTACCGGCTAAGAAAAGACTTCCCACTTGTAATATTTTAAACGAACTGATAGATAGTAGTTATGCGATTTATCAACGATAAAAGGAAACGTAAACCCAAACAATCAAGGGTCATTCATGCTAAACGTGTTTGCTAACAGCGCCATCTATTGAGTTACGCACAAACTAATTAGCATACTGTTTACCAAACAGGTAGTTGGTAGTGCTGCTTAGTTTCGATAGATAGCGCGATATCAGTAGATTTCACCTCTAAGGGATATATGCAATGTCCACTGTGGTCTGCTGAGCCACAGAGTAAATAATAAAAGTACAAATTGACTTATGCCCAGTTTCTATAAACAAAAACGAATCGTTTTGCTACCAATGGTAGGTTTTTTTATTGTCAAACTGGGCATATAGATAATTTCGTAAGCTATTTTTACCTGTGATAGCTACTTCCATATGAGAGGGTCTGCTATGCAAAGCTTTGAGGTCTTTGCTTCTTTATTTTAGTATTAGCTCTTAGTAAATGATATAATTGTCTTAATTTTAACCGATAACGGTCCGTAAATTGTTGGAATCGGCCATTAGGGCACTTGGGCTTCTTTTATATTTTTCTGTAACGTTCGTTACAACGGCTTTGTGTCGAAAACAAATCGATAAAATGCTATTAATTTCCGTCTGATGTTACTGTTTAAAAAGCAGTATGTCTAATTTCTTACCATTTCTTACCTAGAAGTGTAATACTTACTATACTTACAATAGTTCCAGCGATGCATATTTCATAGCCCGTATTATTATGGATCAAATGATGATAGAACCAGAATCGTACTACAGCATTAGGGTTCAAGAAGGTGTGAAGAGATTTTTGCAGGGTCGGCAACGCGCGAGTGATGCTCTTGGTGTACTGCAAGCGACTTTATACTATGGTAACCGCTTATCATCAGGAGGGTCGTTGCTTGTTTGTATTAAAACATATGGTACATACCTATAATAAAACCAGGCCCAAGATGTGCCAAAGTAGAGAGGGAACGTAAAGAGTAGGTATACTTTTTTTTATTCTGTTTATCAACTCATAACAATTCATTCATAACTTTATCTCCATATAGGTACGCTTTCGGTATAAATCAGATAAGTAGTGTGTGTAATTCGTAAATAATCGTGTCAATATGATATCAGATGGATTCTATTGATAACAATAAATGATAGCGACATTATTGTTGATTATACATTATCTATGTAATAAGAATCAATTCGCAACAAACTCGCTTATCTGATACTGTTTCGAAGTCAGCAAAAAAATCTGCGGTAATACAATTGGTAGAAGTTGATATTTTATTTTCCATAAACACGTGCTACTCTTTTGCTGACTCTAAAATAGTATTTTAGACGTTTTTACCTACATGTAAACAGATGCGGCCTGCAAAAAAAACCGGCCAAGTGCGAGTCAGACTCGCGCACCGAGGGTTCCGTACTAAGCTGTAGGTATATAAGTAAATGGTAGTATAGACCTGAGTATTTGATATTAATTTCAATTTATGACGTATTAAAAAAAAACTACTCACTAGATCTCGTTCAAACCAATTTTCGGTGGAAGTTTCCACCGTAATGTACATCATATATTTTTTATAGATTTATCATTCTCTTATTTTAGAAGTTACAGGGGGGGGGACACACATTTTACCACTTTGGAAGTGTCTCTCGCGCAAACTATTCACTTTAGAAAAAAATGATATTAGAATCAATATCATTTTTGAAGACCTATCCATAGACACCGAACACTTATGGCTTTGATGAAAAAAAATTTTTTGAGTTTCAATTCTAAGTATGGGGACCCCCAAAGTTTATTGTTTTTTTTCTATTTTTGTGTGAAAATCTTAATGCGGTTCACAGAATACATCTACTTACTAAGTTTCAACATTATAGCTCTTATAGTTTCGGAAATAAATGGCTGTGACATACGGACGGACAGACAGACAGACAGACAGACATGACGAATCTATAAGGGTTCCGTTTTTTGCCATTTGGCTACGGAACCCTAAAAAGGTCCCAGGCCAAGGAGAAACCTAATTGTTTTACGGATGAAAATCGATTTGGTCCAGTTTAAGTTTTATCTAGATAATATACTTAGGTATCTCAAGTGTGAGTGATTGAGCAAAAATATCCATACAAGCTTTGTTTAGTTTGATCTCAGAAAGCCATTTGCGAAGAATTACACAGGAACTGTAATAAAAAGGATAATGGTATTCTGTTTAAACTTTGATTGACACATTTTGACAAATCCATGAAACATGAAACACCCAGTCTGAGATCATACCCTATTTATAATATAGATGGAATTTTACATTTGCCTAGCTAAACAAGCTGAGTAGGAACACGCCCCGGTAATTAGCACCGTGAGACGTGTTATCTCATGTTAATGCAAATTAGTTTACTCCGTTACTAACAGACACGTACAGTTTTAGATAAACCATCTAGGTCACTGTAAGAAGACACTAGATAATATCACAACATCGAGTTGTGTTCCTGAAATGAGTCACATTTTAATAAATAATGCTTACCTTGTACTGGCTTTGGGTGCTCACAGCAACCTGCTGGAAATATCTTAAGTACACTTAACTGAATTGTTGTTCATGCATTTGTGCAATAAACCGCTTATTACTCGTATATCCTGATTTCTAAAATCTGAGGAATTTTGCTGCTGGCTGTTCGTGGGTAAGCGTGACTTATCCTCGGGAATGTCGTCGCTTTTTGGACGAGTATCTGGCTAAATGCAAACATAGGATGTATTCCACTCTATGTTACTAAAGTATTCCCTCGAAGCTTTGGTAAGTATACTCTACCTATCCCGATCTCTGGTAATGATATTCATGATATTCCTCTAACCAATAAAAGGACTCTGCTCAAACATAATATGAGTTTCGATTTGTTGCTATAGTTAGTATTAATATTGTAATCTCCAAGCCGGCTGCTCTCCTCAAGACGAAAATCTGTCCCCGTGTTAGCAGCACTTGAAAACTCTATAAGCATTATATACGTTTATCATCTTCGACCACATCATCGCTTACCATCAGATAAAAGACTCTTTGTTGATGACTAAGTTTGATCATGGTATCCTAACGTAAATACGACGAGGCTCTGCTCTCTTCGCCCAGATTTGGCTAGGTCCCAAATGCTAATACAGATTAGTGTCTTAGAAATTAGCTCTGCTTATCTTGCAGCATTGCTCTCTACATTATGTTCGGAGTTTAGGGAACCTTATGTATTTTTCTGGATCTATTTACATTTGCTTATGCTTCGGTAAATAGGTATAGTCGAGACAAAATGTATCTTTATGGTAATCATACTTAATGTTGTACGTCAGATTGTGTACTAGCTTTGTTTTAAGTAGGTACTTAGCTTCGGTTAAATAATCACTTGACAGTTATCACAGTACGATTGCGGGCGCAATCGTGATTGCATGCGATTCTGATATTATCCAATCCAGTGAGTATTGCAGAGATAATGAGTATTGCTGTGTAGATTTACATATGACCTAGGTCATCATTAGCTTATAGTCATCCAGTTCTAGACATAGGCCTTATGAATACCATGATCACAGAGGATTGAAGCCATGACCGAGAAATTTGTAAGATAACTTTTTTAAATAGGTAATCCCTAGTCCCTGAAAGCGGATGAATCTGCATGTTGAAGTCTTTTACAAAAACATCGTGGATATAATTGCAGTCATTGGCAAAAGCTTTAAAAAATCGATTACAGTTATTAGACATAGGTCATTAATAAAGGCCAGGAAGAGATTAGGACCAAGAACGATGCCTTGAGGGACTCTGAAAGAAATTGTTGATTCATCGCAAAGTTGTTAACTGTAATTCTTTGAGATCGGTTTGCGGAACGTCTTTAAACAATTTTGTGTTAATAATTTCAAGTTATTGCAATAAAGCTATGAATTAAGGCCCAATAAGTCGGACGGTGTTTTAACAGGGTCTAGTAAAGAACGCCTATTTGTGCTGACTATAAATTGAAAGTCATAAAGTACAAGGACCTTCGTATGTTGCATGTCATCACCCACGCATTTTTCTTTCCTTTCTATATGAGGGTTAGAAGTGAATTTATAGTTCTACGAAAAACTTATCCAGATATATTATTATTATATGTACTACCTACGCAGGGTCGTCGAGAAAAAGTCAACGAAGAGTATTGAACTGTGAAGCTGTATATTTCAAGTATGTGCGTAGGTAAAGTAATATGAAATTAAAAGAAATAGAAACATACTGAAAAAAAAAGTTGGCCAAGTTCGCGTCTGAGTCTGACTCACGCACAAAGAGAGCTCTTTTACATATTTTTTTAGTTGTGCTCATAACTATAGAAAACACTAGGGCCCCAAGTCTGCCATTACAGTTGTTCCAATGAACTATCAGTGGTGTCAAAATTGTGACATTTTACAGTTTTGGTAGTCTACAACACAAAAGCGTCATTATGGCTTCATACATAATTAAGTCATTATGACGCCATTATGCAATTGTATTAGCAGACTTGGGCCCCTGATCGTATAACTTGTTCGTGAAAGAATTTTGATGATTCGAAAAACTGTGCTAGTTGTATGTTACTGGAATTATTTCAGATTTTGGCTTTGCGAACTTCAAAGATGAGGGGGAGCGGAGGGGGGTATTTTCTGTATCATATATTTGTTGTAAATAACATCATATTTTTTTTATTATAGTCTTACTGATACTAAATTGCGGCGACAAAAAATAAATAAAACATAATAGTGAGCGACCTAGAAAAAAATAAACTCAAGGAACACCTGTTCACATATTACATATTAGTATAATTCGCTATACCTATTGCAAGTTTATTTTATATAACAAATCACCATGAATTATTGCTATCCGCGTAAATTATATTTCAATAAGGATAAACGTTATTATTAGAATTAACTTAACAGCTTGGTCAGTATTTAATTGTAACTTGAAAATAGTTAAATAGTGTCCACACACTAGGTCAAGCCTGTCTCGTGGCGGCCACAAATCCAGGTTATAAAAAGATTTACAACAGAGCACTTCATGCAATACATTTAACAAATTACACGTCATTAGGTAGTAAATTATCTTATTGATTTTTTCTGCAATTTGGAGCGTTAACTAAACATAGATTTAAAAGAAAAACAGAATAAATGTGTTCTCTTCCTGAATGAGGATTTGATTGTGCACGGAAGTGCATCCGCCAAGACTTTTACTTCATTTTTCTCATTTTCATGTTTTGTTTAGAGGTACTATAATATTATTTGTATGCAAATAGGATTTTTAAAACTGAAAATACCTACATCATATTCTAATGAAGATATATAGAGTCAATTATTTAGTCGTTGAAACTTATTGTTATATTTTTCTCATATTCATGTCATGTATTTCTGAACAATAATCCAAAAATATGCCCAGTGTGACAATTAGTGTTCTTTATTACACAAATTATCAAACAAAAATGTTATTGTACTGCACACAATGTAACACCAATGGAGTGGCTTGCCTATTCATAATCGATCGCTACGGGAAATTAAACAATGGACGCTTCATCGCGCCACTGAGCTCAGCTGATGTAAAAGCAAACAAGTCAAGTTCAACGATTTGTTAGTTTTGTCATATTTTTTGTAAAAGGTGTGGCTACCTAAACTGGCTGGGTTGCAGTAAGTCGTGGTTCGCGGGACGGTCGCTAGGGGGCGCCATTGCCGCCAGCTGTCTTCACGCCGGTTCCGCGCGGTCACCCACCGCGGCAGTCGGGCTCCGCTGACGACTGTACACGCACGTGGTACTATCGCATTTCGTTTACAAAAACTTTCTTACGTCAAATCAATGGATATAACCTAACACCGTGCGTCACGCGAATATCAACGACTAAAATGTGATTTTGTTGTCTCAAAACATCACTATGGGCTTCTAAAGTGTCATTTAATCGTGTGTATTAGTGACGTGTTGAAGTTTGCCGTGCCAGCGATGTGAATATTTTTGTGTATTATCTTGTGTTGTAACAAAAAAAGGAGCTATGAGTATTCAAAAGTGCCTCCTGGATAACTCCAGTAGGATGATAAAGGCGATGTCCAACGCGAAATCGGGCAACGAAGTCAAAACGGTGAGTGAAGTTTTATGAATGATTTTGTTATTGTACGATTCCTATTTGATTGACGACCTTGCGCGATGTTAATGAAATGTATTAATCTTTTAGGTTATGTATATTTTACATAAAAATAGCAACACTTCATCTAGTGGAATTGATGTTATTCATAAACTGAACTCAATGATAACGAATAGATTTATAGCAGTTTCTTTTTCAAGTTGTTTACGTATTCACAAGTTTACAATACCTATATACCTACCTACCTACCTAATTGAGTGTTTACAATACCTAATATTTATAGGGGTATGTACACGCAAATCGATAATAGGTACCTATTTCTACTTATATTTTGTTACGTCACTACACGGAACGGATTTTGAACAAAGAACACCTATTGACTATTAGACACTTACATAGGTAGGTAGTACATAGTTGGCTTATAAATTCCTATTAAAATTGCGAAAAAGATACCAAAGCGCTACATAGGTAGATATGTACTTATCTAACTAGGTATTAGGTATTTTTTTACATGCTATTTTTATTGTACGTTTTTTCGTTACTATAGGCTAGGTATATTATAAAATTTCGTTTAAATTTTTCTATAATCTCTGGTAGGATCACTCCTACTTTCCCAATTGTTTTTTGTATTTGCTAAAACAAAAACAAGCATTCTGTTTTTTTTGTACACACACTTAAGAGTGCTTACTTAGTAGGTAGGTATTTAGAGCAGCATCTGTCTCATTCATGTTAACAGCTCACTCAGCGGTCTTTTGCTAACGGTACATTATTTTTTTGCAAGTTACACGCTGTGTGTTACATACACTAAGTAGAGAATATTTTATAGTAAATTAGCGAAAAATCGGTTTAGGTACCTACGTGAACCTTGTTAATAACCTCAAAAGATAATAATATTCCCTAATATTCCAAAGTGCCTGTATCAAGTAGTAATTCCTCTAATTAATACAACAAAACTGGGGCCCAACCCCAAGTGTGCTTATAAAATTATGTTTCAATCATTGAATTATTACACAGTTTCAATGAACTTTCAGTGGTGTAAAATTGACAGTTTTGACAAATTTGGCCTAGTCTACTCAATCAATCAATGGCGTCGAAAACAACCTATTATGAATTAAAGGTGCAAAATTTCAAAATGGGCATTTTTGTTTATGCCTTCGAATTAGGAAAATTCATCAATTTTTCAACTTTTGCCACAAACCATTTTTCCCAGATCGAACGATTAGATTGAAAATGACATTTGCATAGGTAGGGTCTCAACCTACCTTTTCCTTCAGTTAATCATTAAACAAAGTTAATCTAACAAATTATTCTCTTGCCTGTTAGTATTTCTATCAAATTTTAGAATAAAAATTATAATTTTCGCTTCCCGTTTTCGGCCAAAACTTATCTGTCAGATTCCAAGGTGTCAAAATATGATCACAAACGACCCTGCCTCGGAGTTGGGTCAAAATTTGCAGTCCACGATGTCGTTTTTAACTGTTTCCAAGTAAAACGAACGGTGAACGAAAACAGTTCAAAACGTCAATTTCGCCCACAACTTTCCAAATCGAACGCCAGATGTGATCGTTTTTAGCATTATTGACTGTTATTTTTGCTAAGTAGGTATGTAGGTACCATTCCCCAATTCTTTCTATAATTTCAAACCTTTAGTAGACATCGCACGTTGATGGGATTGTAACAAAATTAGATTTTTAGTTAAAAAGTCAGACTTGGCTTACTATACTGGCTATTACATCATGTCACTGATTTTGAACAGTAAGGACACAGAGTAAAGGGGACAGAGTCCAAGCTTCATACAAACGCGCTACGGTAGGTACACAACTACAAGCTTGAGGCGCGTGTGTGCGAAAGCACAGGCGGCTCATCACGTACGAGGGGAAACCGGTTTATACTGGCTCGGCCTGTGCTCAAACTCAGGGCACTCGCGCATCGTGTTTGTTTACGTTTAGATTTTAATAATAGAATTTTAATATCCAAATGTGTAAATATGGTTTACTTTTGACTTATGAGTCTTTAGTATTATGATCCATAATATAATGAATAAGTTTTCTATTAGTATCTTGCGTATAATAGGTAGGTATTAGCTTTCTGGTAAATCGTTTTTATATTATCTCTTTTCTCGTAAATTAATGACATTATGGGTGTTTATGATTTCAAATACGTATAAGGTGTACCTACCTACCTATCCTATTTAACGAACATGTATGTTTTGAGATCTCGAAAACGGCTTTAACGATTTCGATGAAATTTGCTATATTTTTGGGGGCGATAAAGTGATTCAGCTAGATTTCATCTCTGGGACAACGCAATCTGCCGAGTTTGCGAGCAAATCTTAGTCACACAGGTATGGTCAGCGTCAAAAATAGATTTGCATTTTAGTACCCTTTCCTAATAATCTGTAATATGTGAATAGCAATATTCTATCATCACGAAAAAGCTGATAGGTATACATTTGTATGTATTCATTTAATGTTATTCTCCTGTGCTAACCCTACCAAAATAGATATAATTTTTGAACGCTCCTTAGAAGCTCGTACTCTGTTCCCTTCAATCCTCTGTGGTAAGGACCAATCATTGCATCGTGTGTTCTTGACTTGGCCAATAAGAGCTCATGAGTACTTGTCTTAACCAATCAGAGCGCATTTTCGATGGTGGCAAATTTACGGAATAGATTGCAAGCAAAATCAATAATATACCTATATACCTACCTAGGCACGACCATGAGTACATACACGAAAAAACAACTTGTTTTTGTTGTTCCGTGAGTTAGCTCAATGGCACGAGTAGCTAGTTTAACAGCTTACCTTATAAGACTTAACCTAGCGTGATTGTTAGTATTTTAGGTCAAAAGTAGGTAGGTATTTGACACAAACTAAGAAATACCTACAATTCATTGTTTGCAGAATATTGTTGACATGGCGTTAAGAACGTTAGCAGTTCTTATTATGTCAGTAAATAATATTGCTTGCTGAGCCTTTAAATAAGCTTAAGATATTACAGATACACAACTGGTTGTTTTTTGAATAAAATTTTAATATTTTTAAGTCGCATGTTTAGATGTTTGTGATTCAATCGTGAATGAATGGATTTGAATGAAATTTGGCACATACACTCACCAAAAACATATACTATCTGTGTGCCAAATTTCATCCAAATTCGTTCCGTAATTTTTACGTGAAAGAGTAACAAACATCCTTTACATCTAGGAATATTAAGACGAGGTTTTCATCAAACTCACAAAAATGGGTTTCTTTGAGAGTCGAGTATGACGTAACGTAATGAAAACACCTGACACAAAAAATACTGTGGAGAGAAACGGGTTTTGAGAAAAATGTTAACCGAATAGAATATTAAAAAGTACTTTGATATTCCCTATAAAAATTTCATAAGTTACATCACAAAAAAATTATTTCGCGTCGAAATTCTCCGTATTTTCTGCCATGACAACAATTTTATTTTTAAGAATATATTAGATACATAATTATATTAGAATGTTAACCGGACACTTATTCAATTTAATGTGTATATTATGTATAATCTAAAGAAAACCCGAAATAAATGTCCATTTCATAGAGTCGACACATTATGATGATTTATGATTTACCATTTTCAACCCTATTCTGGTGAAGAACGAGTGCTGTCAAAATCGTAGTCAGTCCGCACCAATACTAACGTACGTAGGTATACTGCCAAGAAAGGCTTTCTAAATATACAATTACTACCGAACAGATGAACAGACAGAAATAACCAGACAGACAATAAAATAAAAAAGCTGTTTTATCTATCACCTAATGAACCGCAATAGCGATGTTTGATAAACATATGCAAAGATATCTTTAACAAGTAGATTATAGTACTTATTTTGTCTATGATTAATGATAATTATGTGTTGACCACAGTTCGTAACACACAACACTTGGCAGGTAATGACTGAACACATAAACAAAGCTTCAATAAACATGTTGCGTTTACGATATTATTAGTGCGTTGTTCGAATTTGAGTTCAATTTGTGTCGTAGTAAGTATGATATTTTAAAATACGGTTTTCAGATTTGTTATTCCAGGGTATGATCTACCTCTGTGCCAAATTTCATTTTGATTGGTTGTACCGTCGCGTTCAAAATTCAAAATTCAAAATCATTTATTCAAATAGACCTTCGCAGGCACTTATGAAAAGTCTGACTCTAATACTCTAATACCGGTTCGGAAGGTTGCATTTGCTGAGAAGAGCCGGCAATAAACTCAGCAATTACTCTTTTCAAAACAGGCTTAGATTAATTACATAATATTTACATTCTAATCGCACTGAAAACAATTGCGTGCCCCGGCGCGGCGGCAAAATTACGAAGTAGACTGAAAAAATATTTAATAAGTAAATAAATAGCAAACTTAAGCAGACCAGCCCCCACAAGCAGCACCTGTTCACAAGTATGACGCGTGTGGCAGCCATCGCCCTCCTCGCCATATTGGAAGGAAGTGAGCTACCCGTCACATGACGCCGCCGCAAGCGTTGGGGCGTCAATACCTAACAAACAAACAAATTCAGTTTCGCATTTATTAGCCTATATTAGTAGGAAGATTATCGTCTGTGGGCATAATTTTTGTGCACATCTATGGCATAGTACTCTTTGATTGATAATGTTTAATTCCCCTCCTTTTATAATCTAAATAAAAGTAGTTACAAATACAGGAAGAAAAAAGTTTGTTCCTACCCCTTTTTGAGCATATTGCGCGCACGGAGGAGGGGATTTGGTATAGTTCTTCTTCTTAGTTTTAAGTTTGGTTGGCAACTAAATCCAAATTAGGATTTATTTCTGCCAGTGTCGAGTTATATTTTGTTTCAAGTCACAGTAAATCACTTTCATATTAGTCCTCAATCATTCAACGTCCATAAAAGTCATGTTTTACTCCAATGGTGGTAATTGTACCAAAACTCTTCACGGACTTTTTGATACAATTTGAAAAGTCAGGATAAACATAATTAACTTCATTTCACTTCACTAGTGTGCACATGAATTGATCCCCATTGGATAAAATACCACCGATAATAGGTATGCAATAAAACTCAAAATACACGAATTTATGAAAATAAAAATGAAAACGCAACGTCACTCTGCAAGTTCCCGCCAAAAAGTCCTTCATGATAGTTTTCGACGTTTGAATTAGTATACTATCAAAACTGTCAATTTTGACACCAGTGATAGTTCACACGAACACAATTGTAAAAGCAGAAAGGCAGGTTGATAGTATGAGGAGTAGACATTAGACGTCAGCTAACAAAGGATTCTTCGACATTCTACCCCAAGGGGGTAAAAAGGGTAAATACGTAAATACAGTCAATAAGCAGCTTTGACTTGTCATTTACGCCAAATTTATTTTATATTTCATAGACAATTAGCGCTTACTTAAAATGTCAACCACGTTTATAATGTTCACTTTGGCCTTCAGCCCTCAGTTATAAATAAATATCCTGGGACATTCCTCACACACGGTCATCTGATCCCAAATTAAGCAGAGCTTGTACTGTGGAAACCAGATAACTGATATAATACATATACTACTTTTTGTTTGTAAATACATACCTACTTAATATACATAATTACACCCAGACTCAGGACATACAGACATGTTCATGCACACAAATGCATGTCCTGTGCGGGAATCGAACCCACGACCTGCGGCGCGTAAGCTGCGCCAACTGGCCCGTCGATTTATTGTAGTTCACGTAATGATCGGAAGCATTTTCTCATTACAATTTACTTCACTCTTTTGTATAGTTAAACGTCTCTACATCTTATCTTGCCTATTCTCTACCTACAGGCGCTTACAGATATGGATCGTTATTTTAAGAGCGATCGATCATAATATTACAATGAGCTGTCGTGAGGAGACTATATCACGATGGTAGGTTACTTTGTAGTACCCGTCTCGCTGGCTTCCACTCTTATCAACTAGCACTAAGGGTTATATTCCAGCAGCTACAGATGAGGGCCAGCTACCTTCGCTTGAGTAGTAATCAAGCATGGTGACACAAACCTATAAATCCATAGAAATAAATATACCAAGAAAGAACGTATACCTACTACACGAATATATAAAACAGGCCAACTTTTATAGGCTGCTGCGCGTAACAGCTACGTTTTACGCTCCCTCTGCGTTATTCTGCTTGTCATAGTGACGTTCATAATCATAGCAGTTGTTGAAATATTCCAATTAAAATCGGGAGAAATTTAAATATTAAACATTCTTTTGCAATTTTTATTTGATTTCGATTTTGCGTGTACAGCTTCGATGCTCAATCTAAGTATACATCGTAAAAATATCATTATCATGATTTGCCATCACAATCACACCTTATCCGCCACCGCCATCATCTTTGTCACCATATCCGTCCATTGTTCTCCTAGTCATCATTATTATGCAAAGTAGGACCTTGAGTTAAATCTATATAATAATAACACCAGGAATTCATCGCACTGGTGATATCTCTGATGGGTGTTCCAAATATTGGTTGAAATGATCGAGTATATTTTTAACTGCACAACCAGTACATATCTTTCTTTCCTATGTTATGATCAACAATAGGTAGTAGAATTCTGAAAAACTCACGGGATGTGCCAATTACTATGCCCTCGTATGCAACACCTACTTGAAGTGACTTTTTTTGTGTTTTTTTTTTCAAATCTCTCCTTTTTACCGACTTCAAAAAAAGGAGGAGGTTATGTTTGTTACCTCATAACTCCATCATTTGGATTTGGAACATATTTTTTTCGTTTGGAAGGTATACTTCCCATTTTGATCCCATTGTCATCAGATCAGGATTTGATTACTTCGTAGTGTACTTTGAAGTCGGTTTAAGTTTTTTTTAAACAGTTAATTTTTCTGATCTTTTTTTTTTTTTTTTTATGTTAAAACTTACATGTGTTGTTATGAATTTTTTTACACAATTTTTGAATAAAACATAAATTCTCCAAAATATCGACTGGCAGTTGGGACCTCGCACACATTCAATAGTCTATCTTTGTTTGACTCGTTAATTTAGAAGTTGTAAGAACTTATGTAGGTAATTTAGGAAACTAGCGTAGGTACAATAGTTCTAGGCTAGTTTCCTATAAAATCTATCCCATCAAAAAAAAAAACATGTAAAATGTTGCCAAAATACGTGTCCAATTATTTTTAATAATCTAACTGACGCAATAATTTGAATAATTTTTTCTTACCCAGGAATCTTCCCTATTCCCTGTATTTTTTTAGCCGGGGGCACATAAAAGCCGACAAACTCATAAAAATATATATATATTTTCTTTATCAATAGCCGTTGTAGTGTTTGTATCTATACAGTAGATATAATACACTGTCTCATGTACACCAGTAGAGGGGGGTAGCTGTCAACCGGCCAGTCTGACATTAGACGCGGTGCGGGTTGGACGTGCGCTTGCGCTCGGACCTGGTGTAGTGGTGAGCCAGTGCTACGGAGAAACTAGTCACTAATCTGTGCAGTGGTGTCAGTGCGTGGACGCTACAAGTGGCGACGAGATAAAGTACGAGAAACGTGTGTAAAAGGCCAGTAAATAAAATTCAATTATTATTAAAAGGGAAGGAAGGTGACAATAAAAAGTGTGTGAGTTTTATGCAATGCGTACTAAATATTATACCATATTTATAACATTTCCTAAGTAGACGATTCCAGTAGTACAATAGTAAGAATAATCAGTTGGATCGTCATGGAATGTTGTTTACGCAAAATAATCCCAATGTAATACATTTCATTCCACTTATTTAAGTGAAGTGACGATTTCGTCAGTGGTATTATGGATTGATGAGAGAATAAATTATAATGTAAGAAAAACTATAAGATGCTTGGGTACCTACCTTCCTTATCTTTTAACAAGATTAATAGAATGAAAAATGCTACTTATGTCCAAAATTATTCCGCAAAGGTAACAAAACAAATGTGTTGTCGAATAAATGATTATTATTTATTTAAAAAAGGTACAAGGAGATTGCATTGAGCTACAAATCTTCCTAATTAAAAAGATGTCACTAATACCTTTATACCAGCATATAAAGGTTGCTTTGAACTCTCATTAGCAGGTTGTTTTCGGTAATATTGTATTTTCTATAGGCTTTATTGTACCTATTTGTTTCATACTTAAAGGAAGCGCTTAATTACCTATAGTAAATATAGTGACGGGCCCGTGTGCGCAGTTGCAAGATTCCACCTGTTGTGCCGCAGGTCATGGGTTCGATTCCCACACAGGACATGCATTTGTGTGCATGAACATGACTGTATATATGTAATAAACTATGCAGTATCAGTTTAGGAAGATTAAGATATATTATTATTGCACTAACATAATATGATACTGAACTAAACATTGTTAGTTTTGGATGTGGCAGGGTAGTGTTCTTCAGGATGTGAGAAAGATGAACGTGTTTGAAGCACCTGTAAATTGTCTCATAAAATTGGAATTGGGAATTGTCGTTACATAAGTAAATTAAGACAATAAGTAATTCATTAAATTGAAATTTAGGCTTCAGACTTCTTTTAAATAAGAGGTACTGTACTTAGCGTGTACCATACCTATTGAATTTCAATAAATTAGAGGTTTATAGAAATCTATATTACTAGGGTATTTTTACGACTAATCAGGTACCACCACCTGAAATGAACCTGAAATGAATGAACCTGAAATGTTATGACCCTGAAATAAAATGAAGTCGAAGTCAAGTCGAAGTCAAGTCGAAGTCAAGTCGAAGTCAAGTCGAAGTCAAGTCGAAGTCAAGTCGAAGTCAAGTCGAAGTCAAGTCGAAGTCAAGTCGAAGTCAAGTCGAAGTCAAGTCGAAGTCAAGTCGAAGTCAAGTCGAAGTCAAGTCGAAGTCAAGTCGAAGTCAAATCGAAGTCAAGTCGAAGTCAAGTCGAAGTCAAGTCGAAGTCAAGTCGAAGTCAAGTCGAAGTCAAGTCGAAGTCAAGTCGAAGTCAAGTCGAAGTCAAGTCGAAGTCAAGTCGAAGTCAAGTCGAAGTCAAGTCGAAGTCAAGTCGAAGTATGTAAATATGTATATGTATGTAAATGAAATGAAATGAAATGAAATGAAATGAAATGAAATGAAATGAAATGAAATGAAATGAAATGAAATGAAATGAAATGAAATGAAATGAAATGAAATGAAATGAAATGAAATGAAATGAAATGAAATGAAATGAAATGAAATGAAATGAAATGAAATGAAATGAAATGAAATGAAATGAAATGAAATGAAATGAAATGAAATGAAATGAAATGAAATGAAATGAAATGAAATGAAATGAAATGAAATGAAATGAAATGAAATGAAATGAAATGAAATGAAATGAAATGAAATGAAATGAAATGAAATGAAATGAAATGAAATGAAATGAAATGAAATGAAATGAAATGAAATGAAATGAAATGAAATGAAATGAAATGAAATGAAATGAAATGAAATGAAATGAAATGAAATGAAATGAAATGAAATGAAATGAAATGAAATGAAATGAAATGAAATGAAATGAAATGAAATGAAATGAAATGAAATGAAATGAAATGAAATGAAATGAAATGAAATGAAATGAAATGAAATGAAATGAAATGAAATGAAATGAAATGAAATGAAATGAAATGAAATGAAATGAAATGAAATGAAATGAAATGAAATGAAATGAAATGAAATGAAATGAAATGAAATGAAATGAAATGAAATGAAATGAAATGAAATGAAATGAAATGAAATGAAATGAAATGAAATGAAATGAAATGAAATGAAATGAAATGAAATGAAATGAAATGAAATGAAATGAAATGAAATGAAATGAAATGAAATGAAATGAAATGAAATGAAATGAAATGAAATGAAATGAAATGAAATGAAATGAAATGAAATGAAATGAAATGAAATGAAATGAAATGAAATGAAATGAAATGAAATGAAATGAAATGAAATGAAATGAAATGAAATGAAATGAAATGAAATGAAATGAAATGAAATGAAATGAAATGAAATGAAATGAAATGAAATGAAATGAAATGAAATGAAATGAAATGAAATGAAATGAAATGAAATGAAATGAAATGAAATGAAATGAAATGAAATGAAATGAAATGAAATGAAATGAAATGAAATGAAATGAAATGAAATGAGAAAGGCAAAGAAACGAAAAGAAACGAAAGGAAACGCTCTATCAAATTGAAAATAATCAGATAAAGGCGAATTAAAATTGTTAGTACCTCCATTGAATTGGAAATTGTCGGGAAGTTCAAATTAATACCTCCATTAAATTGGAAATCGTCTGGTAGTTTAAATTAATACCTTCATTAAATTGGAAATCGTCTGGTATTTTAAATTAATACCTTCATTAAATTGGAAATTGTCGGAATTGGGCAATAATAACAGAAGTACACATTCTAGAAAAAAAAAAAAAAAAAAAAAGAGAGAGTTAGTGAAGAAATAAGCAAGCAGTTAGAGATAATAATAACAGAAATGGAAGATGCAAATAAGATGGATGGTTCAAGAAAGAAATAACATGGATACGACCAGCTTTACAGTAGTATACAGTTTTAACCCCCGGCGCGTCGTTTACACAGCCCCTGTGTATAAGGCATTCCGGCCGCAAGCGCCTTATTGGGCATTTTTTTGTATTTTTTCTGAACCTTAACGTCATAGACATAAAGTTCATTATTATGTGTCATTTAGTTGCCCTTTCAAAGCGATATTCGAATGACAATACTGCCAACCAACGGAATAAAGAAAAAATAAAATCTACACTCGACGCGCGCAGTCAGTTGGTCTCCGCCATATTCGGCGCTATAACGTGTTTTGACGCGCGTGGTGATTTTTATTGTGAAGTGTAATAAAATAAAAATTTAGTGTTTGTATTGATATTCTTATACCAAATTACTAGAAATATAGTGTATTATCCGTTTATAAGTGTTGTTGTAGGTATTTCGTAAAATATCTTTATAAAAAAGTGTTCAACTTTTGATGACGCAATAAAAATGAATTTTTTTATGGCCGTTTGCCAATGTTTATGATTGTGATATTTATAAATGTGTCATTGTGTTCATGAAACATATATAAGTTGCTGCAAAATATATCCAGGAATGGATTTATAGTATCAGGTATGTCATTTACTGTATATTTTTACTAAAATAGTGTTCGAAATAGAATATTTCGGTAAAAATTTAGGTTATATAACACCGTATCATATTTACTTATGTTTTCGGTTGTAATATGTGTTTATTCTCATCAATCAATTGTGAAATATAGGTAAATTAATCCAGGAATTCGTTTATAATATCAGTTTAGTCATAACAATAAAAAAATAGTTCGTTCTAAAAATAGATGTAAACAAACTGCGGGTGGCGGCCGGTAGGTACGGCAATGAGTCATGGCGGGGCACTTGACGCCCGGTTTTTATGGCATAAACAAAGCTGTTTTATGAAGTGCTTGAGTGATTTATGTTATTACATTGTGAATGTTATCGACGCGTAAACTAATGGATGTTCAGATTAGTGATAAAGAATGATGTTTAGGGAAAGTTATTTTACATATATCGGTAGTTTATTGTGCAAGGTACGTTTTTTTGCAAAAAAAAAAAATAAACAACGGGATTTCTAAATTTTCAGAAATTACAGGTTTTTACAGTAGGTTTTATATGATAGCATATCTCATTACCATTCTTAGGGAGTTCTTCGTTTCTTATATAATTATAGGAAATACGAGTTATAATTTTTTTTTCTCACCAAGGTCGATAAAAAAAATCGCTTTACCAATTTTTAACACCCGGAGGGTTAAGTAGTATATGGAACGATGTTAAGCAAGATGTGGACCAGCATACATTAAAATTGAAATGTCATAGACAAGGCATACATAAAAATGAAATTTGGAATTAAATGACATAAAAGAAATGTAAGGAAAGAATAATGCAAACACCCACAAAATAGAATTCCATTCAATCGGAATTACTTGAATTCCATTCAATCGGAATTACTTGAATTCCATTCAATCGGAATTACTTGAATTCCATTCAATCGGAATTACCTGAATTCCATTCAATCGGAATTACCTGAGTTCCATTCAATCGGAATTACCTGAATTCCATTCAATCGGAATTACTTGAATTCCATTCAATCGGAATTACCTGAATTCCATTCAATTAGAATTACTTGAATTCCATTCAATTAGAATTACTTGAATTCCATTCAATTAGAATTACTTGAATTCCATTCAATTAGAATTACTTGAATTCCATTCAATTAGAATTACTTTGTTCGAATTCAATTCAATATGAATTGCTTGAATTACATTCAATTAGAATTACTTGAATTACATTCAATTGGAATTACTTGAATTACATTCAATTGGAATTACTTGAATTACATTCGATTGGATTTACTTGAATTACATTCAGTTGGATTTACTTGGATTACATTCAATTGGCATTAATTGAGTTACATTCATTTGGAATTACTTGAATACCATTCGATTAGAATTACTTTATTTGAATTCCATTCAATTAGAATTACTTTGTTCTAATTCCATTCAATTTGAATTACTTGAATTACATTCAATTGGAATTGCTTGAATTCCATTCGATTGGAATTACATGAATTACATTCAATTGGAATTGCTTGAATTCCATTCGATTGGAATTACATGAATTACATTCAAGTGGAATTAATTTGTTAGAATTCCATTCAATTGGAATAATTTGCAGTTCGATGGTGGTGATTCTATGCTGGCAGCATCAATCATATTGATAGCGGCCTGAAGCTGTCATCTCCAGGTGGTGCCGGGGGTCTCATATGCGAGGGATGTTCCAAAGATGGTTGTAACCGATATCTTCCAAGTTTACGTGAATGGTTCAAGCACTCATGTAAAGGACCGCGAGTACCATCTAAGGAAATAATAAAATTTTGGTAAAAGGGATGGGATGCAGTGTTTGTATCTATACAGTAGATATAATACATTGTCTCATGTACACCGGTGTTGGTTAGAATCAGTATTAAAATTAAAGACGTGTCTGTCGCGACACTGGGTGAAAGCCACAAATATCAAAAGTGTAATTTGCATCAGTAAATAATAATTATCTCTAGTATTGATTACCTACATTTGAAATAATTAAAAAGGGAAGGGATGTAGTGTTTGTATCTATACAGTAGATATAATACACTGTCTCATGTACACCAGTAGAGGGGGGTAGCTGTCAACCGGCCAGTCTGACATTAGACGCGGTGCGGGTTGGACGTGCGCTTGCGCTCGGACCTGGTGTAGTGGTGAGCCAGTGCTACGGAGAAACTAGTCACTAATCTGTGCAGTGGTGTCAGTGCGTGGACGCTACAGCCGTGTCAAAGAATACTCGTGAATTATTACATAAGGAAGAGAAACACACTCCTCCGCGAATTTATGGTCGCCCTACGACGTCGCCAGCAGTAATAGCTTTTGTCCTTCTTTGACATCCAACGTCAAAACAGGACAAAAGACAAATAAGGTTATAATAATATTGTTTTAGGAGCTTGTGGTTGGCCCCCTTGTTTTATTTACGACCAAGATTAATAACGACACGGAATAAAAAAAATATGATGCATAAAACTGAACTTTCAAGAACCTAGGGATGTCACAATCACAAACCACGGGTCAGTCATGTGCGCTTATCATCATCATATCACGATGCAAAAACTAATTAGTAATTATTATACATATCAAGCGATTTATGAATAATTTATTCGTTTGATTGATTAATTGGATGGATACAAAAAAGTTCATGATAGTATAAAAAATATAGTAGTAATATAGTAGAAAAAAAAAATAGAAGGCTGTGTCTTGTATTTTTTTTTTCTTTTAAAAGAACTCACGCGACTGCAACTTTGTCCTAGTAAGTACCTACTACCTACCTAAGTACCTAATAAATAAAATTGATATGTTATTTTTTTCTTGTTTGATAGGATTACTTTTTGTTACTTTTAATTTCTATTATTTAATTCACGTCCCTACTTTTGCTAAATTAATATTATGATTTTGGATTATATAATGATTCGTTTTGGCTATGCTGTGAATCTATGAAATAAATAATTAAAAGTTATTTTTATAATAAAAAATGAAGGCGTGTAGTTAATGTACCGCTATCTGTGTTTTATAATCAGAAATGTGCTGTTTTGTAGTTTTCCTGCTAACTTATGTAGGTACGTATTTATATTTTACCTACGACTTACAAAATAGATACGTTAGTTTATCTGGTCCCTAACTTAAAGTTTTTTTTTATTCGACGAGGTTATCAAACAAGTATACGCCCCGAGGCCTTATGGTAAGCGGTTCCGTAGTCATATGGACGCTTGCAACACACGAGGCATCAATGACGCGTTACCGACCCTTCCCCTCTCCCCAATGAGCCTACCTTAGTCACGCGCAAGAACACAACAAAGTTATTTGGCTGCGGTATTCTGTTAGGTGGAGGTACTTCCCCGGTCGAGTAGTACTTATAAATAGGTAGTTAGTTAACAGGTAATGACTTTGTAGGTTCTTCACCTTCTGTGTTTTCTTGGAAAATTTAATTCTGTGTCAGATTGTTTATATTTATGCCTTTGTAAGATGGAATAGAAACAATTTTATCTTTTACTGAGAAAACTGTCCGCGTTTTGAAATCATTAATGAGATTGTAACAGATACGACTCTAGGTTATTAGAAGTTCTTTCAAAAAGAGCGATGAGTTCTATTATTTGTATTATTATTAGATCTTCTTGGAATACATTATAAGTAATCAATGGTAAATTATACCAAATAACAACTTTCAACTAAAATTCTCATTAGAACGCCTGACCTCTTTACAAAAATAAACGGTTTCCGCGAAGAGGAGAGCCCATTTTGACCTGGCGTCTTTTTTATCACCGGCAATTTTGGGCATCGTCCTTTAAAGAAGTTTTAATAAATATTTAATTATGTTTTCGCGAAAACCAGTACAATAAACAAACGAATGTACTTACTTACCTATCAGGTTTTACCTTAGGGCTATTATTTATGTATAGAGTTGAATTTGACGGGTAACACGAGAGAATCCACTTTAATAAGGTTCAGAACGATGAATATTTAAACCTGCTAAAAGATTGCATGTCTAGTATTGAATATTTCATGTTATAAAGACACTGACAGTTTACTTGAATATGTATTTGAAACGAACTCATTATCGTGTTATTGACACAGATTAACTAATTTATCCACCTTTTTTATCGATAATCATCCGATAAGACCGTTTTTTATATAGATGAGACATTTATTTTGTCAACAAAATTAAATTAATACAGTTTGATTAATTGAAGTAACTTTTCATTTATAAACTCTTCATTTTGATGATAAATTGATCTTGCGTCGTGCGTCGGTCCAACAGATTGAATCCTGAAACATTTGACAGATCCCACGTGTACGTACATGATATATGACAAAATATTTATCATTAAGTCAAGTCGAAGTCAAGTCGAAGTCAAGTCGAAGTCAAGTCGAAGTCAAGTCGAAGTCAAGTCGAAGTCAAGTCGAAGTCAAGTCGAAGTCAAGTCGAAGTCAAGTCGAAGTCAAGTCGAAGTCAAGTCGAAGTCAAGTCGAAGTCAAATCGAAGTCAAGTCGAAGTCAAGTCGAAGTCAAGTCGAAGTCAAGTCGAAGTCAAGTCGAAGTCAAGTCGAAGTCAAGTCGAAGTCAAGTCGAAGTCAAGTCGAAGTCAAGTCGAAGTCAAGTCGAAGTCAAGTCGAAGTCAAGTCGAAGTCAAGTCGAAGTCAAGTCGAAGTATGTAAATATGTATATGTATGTAAATGAAATGAAATGAAATGAAATGAAATGAAATGAAATGAAATGAAATGAAATGAAATGAAATGAAATGAAATGAAATGAAATGAAATGAAATGAAATGAAATGAAATGAAATGAAATGAAATGAAATGAAATGAAATGAAATGAAATGAAATGAAATGAAATGAAATGAAATGAAATGAAATGAAATGAAATGAAATGAAATGAAATGAAATGAAATGAAATGAAATGAAATGAAATGAAATGAAATGAAATGAAATGAAATGAAATGAAATGAAATGAAATGAAATGAAATGAAATGAAATGAAATGAAATGAAATGAAATGAAATGAAATGAAATGAAATGAAATGAAATGAAATGAAATGAAATGAAATGAAATGAAATGAAATGAAATGAAATGAAATGAAATGAAATGAAATGAAATGAAATGAAATGAAATGAAATGAAATGAAATGAAATGAAATGAAATGAAATGAAATGAAATGAAATGAAATGAAATGAAATGAAATGAAATGAAATGAAATGAAATGAAATGAAATGAAATGAAATGAAATGAAATGAAATGAAATGAAATGAAATGAAATGAAATGAAATGAAATGAAATGAAATGAAATGAAATGAAATGAAATGAAATGAAATGAAATGAAATGAAATGAAATGAAATGAAATGAAATGAAATGAAATGAAATGAAATGAAATGAAATGAAATGAAATGAAATGAAATGAAATGAAATGAAATGAAATGAAATGAAATGAAATGAAATGAAATGAAATGAAATGAAATGAAATGAAATGAAATGAAATGAAATGAAATGAAATGAAATGAAATGAAATGAAATGAAATGAAATGAAATGAAATGAAATGAAATGAAATGAAATGAAATGAAATGAAATGAAATGAAATGAAATGAAATGAAATGAAATGAAATGAAATGAAATGAAATGAAATGAAATGAAATGAAATGAAATGAAATGAAATGAAATGAAATGAAATGAAATGAAATGAAATGAAATGAAATGAAATGAAATGAAATGAAATGAAATGAAATGAAATGAAATGAAATGAAATGAGAAAGGCAAAGAAACGAAAAGAAACGAAAGGAAACGCTCTATCAAATTGAAAATAATCAGATAAAGGCGAATTAAAATTGTTAGTACCTCCATTGAATTGGAAATTGTCGGGAAGTTCAAATTAATACCTCCATTAAATTGGAAATCGTCTGGTAGTTTAAATTAATACCTTCATTAAATTGGAAATCGTCTGGTATTTTAAATTAATACCTTCATTAAATTGGAAATTGTCGGAATTGGGCAATAATAACAGAAGTACACATTCTAGAAAAAAAAAAAAAAAAAAAAAGAGAGAGTTAGTGAAGAAATAAGCAAGCAGTTAGAGATAATAATAACAGAAATGGAAGATGCAAATAAGATGGATGGTTCAAGAAAGAAATAACATGGATACGACCAGCTTTACAGTAGTATACAGTTTTAACCCCCGGCGCGTCGTTTACACAGCCCCTGTGTATAAGGCATTCCGGCCGCAAGCGCCTTATTGGGCATTTTTTTGTATTTTTTCTGAACCTTAACGTCATAGACATAAAGTTCATTATTATGTGTCATTTAGTTGCCCTTTCAAAGCGATATTCGAATGACAATACTGCCAACCAACGGAATAAAGAAAAAATAAAATCTACACTCGACGCGCGCAGTCAGTTGGTCTCCGCCATATTCGGCGCTATAACGTGTTTTGACGCGCGTGGTGATTTTTATTGTGAAGTGTAATAAAATAAAAATTTAGTGTTTGTATTGATATTCTTATACCAAATTACTAGAAATATAGTGTATTATCCGTTTATAAGTGTTGTTGTAGGTATTTCGTAAAATATCTTTATAAAAAAGTGTTCAACTTTTGATGACGCAATAAAAATGAATTTTTTTATGGCCGTTTGCCAATGTTTATGATTGTGATATTTATAAATGTGTCATTGTGTTCATGAAACATATATAAGTTGCTGCAAAATATATCCAGGAATGGATTTATAGTATCAGGTATGTCATTTACTGTATATTTTTACTAAAATAGTGTTCGAAATAGAATATTTCGGTAAAAATTTAGGTTATATAACACCGTATCATATTTACTTATGTTTTCGGTTGTAATATGTGTTTATTCTCATCAATCAATTGTGAAATATAGGTAAATTAATCCAGGAATTCGTTTATAATATCAGTTTAGTCATAACAATAAAAAAATAGTTCGTTCTAAAAATAGATGTAAACAAACTGCGGGTGGCGGCCGGTAGGTACGGCAATGAGTCATGGCGGGGCACTTGACGCCCGGTTTTTATGGCATAAACAAAGCTGTTTTATGAAGTGCTTGAGTGATTTATGTTATTACATTGTGAATGTTATCGACGCGTAAACTAATGGATGTTCAGATTAGTGATAAAGAATGATGTTTAGGGAAAGTTATTTTACATATATCGGTAGTTTATTGTGCAAGGTACGTTTTTTTGCAAAAAAAAAAAATAAACAACGGGATTTCTAAATTTTCAGAAATTACAGGTTTTTACAGTAGGTTTTATATGATAGCATATCTCATTACCATTCTTAGGGAGTTCTTCGTTTCTTATATAATTATAGGAAATACGAGTTATAATTTTTTTTTCTCACCAAGGTCGATAAAAAAAATCGCTTTACCAATTTTTAACACCCGGAGGGTTAAGTAGTATATGGAACGATGTTAAGCAAGATGTGGACCAGCATACATTAAAATTGAAATGTCATAGACAAGGCATACATAAAAATGAAATTTGGAATTAAATGACATAAAAGAAATGTAAGGAAAGAATAATGCAAACACCCACAAAATAGAATTCCATTCAATCGGAATTACTTGAATTCCATTCAATCGGAATTACTTGAATTCCATTCAATCGGAATTACTTGAATTCCATTCAATCGGAATTACCTGAATTCCATTCAATCGGAATTACCTGAGTTCCATTCAATCGGAATTACCTGAATTCCATTCAATCGGAATTACTTGAATTCCATTCAATCGGAATTACCTGAATTCCATTCAATTAGAATTACTTGAATTCCATTCAATTAGAATTACTTGAATTCCATTCAATTAGAATTACTTGAATTCCATTCAATTAGAATTACTTGAATTCCATTCAATTAGAATTACTTTGTTCGAATTCAATTCAATATGAATTGCTTGAATTACATTCAATTAGAATTACTTGAATTACATTCAATTGGAATTACTTGAATTACATTCAATTGGAATTACTTGAATTACATTCGATTGGATTTACTTGAATTACATTCAGTTGGATTTACTTGGATTACATTCAATTGGCATTAATTGAGTTACATTCATTTGGAATTACTTGAATACCATTCGATTAGAATTACTTTATTTGAATTCCATTCAATTAGAATTACTTTGTTCTAATTCCATTCAATTTGAATTACTTGAATTACATTCAATTGGAATTGCTTGAATTCCATTCGATTGGAATTACATGAATTACATTCAATTGGAATTGCTTGAATTCCATTCGATTGGAATTACATGAATTACATTCAAGTGGAATTAATTTGTTAGAATTCCATTCAATTGGAATAATTTGCAGTTCGATGGTGGTGATTCTATGCTGGCAGCATCAATCATATTGATAGCGGCCTGAAGCTGTCATCTCCAGGTGGTGCCGGGGGTCTCATATGCGAGGGATGTTCCAAAGATGGTTGTAACCGATATCTTCCAAGTTTACGTGAATGGTTCAAGCACTCATGTAAAGGACCGCGAGTACCATCTAAGGAAATAATAAAATTTTGGTAAAAGGGATGGGATGCAGTGTTTGTATCTATACAGTAGATATAATACATTGTCTCATGTACACCGGTGTTGGTTAGAATCAGTATTAAAATTAAAGACGTGTCTGTCGCGACACTGGGTGAAAGCCACAAATATCAAAAGTGTAATTTGCATCAGTAAATAATAATTATCTCTAGTATTGATTACCTACATTTGAAATAATTAAAAAGGGAAGGGATGTAGTGTTTGTATCTATACAGTAGATATAATACACTGTCTCATGTACACCAGTAGAGGGGGGTAGCTGTCAACCGGCCAGTCTGACATTAGACGCGGTGCGGGTTGGACGTGCGCTTGCGCTCGGACCTGGTGTAGTGGTGAGCCAGTGCTACGGAGAAACTAGTCACTAATCTGTGCAGTGGTGTCAGTGCGTGGACGCTACAGCCGTGTCAAAGAATACTCGTGAATTATTACATAAGGAAGAGAAACACACTCCTCCGCGAATTTATGGTCGCCCTACGACGTCGCCAGCAGTAATAGCTTTTGTCCTTCTTTGACATCCAACGTCAAAACAGGACAAAAGACAAATAAGGTTATAATAATATTGTTTTAGGAGCTTGTGGTTGGCCCCCTTGTTTTATTTACGACCAAGATTAATAACGACACGGAATAAAAAAAATATGATGCATAAAACTGAACTTTCAAGAACCTAGGGATGTCACAATCACAAACCACGGGTCAGTCATGTGCGCTTATCATCATCATATCACGATGCAAAAACTAATTAGTAATTATTATACATATCAAGCGATTTATGAATAATTTATTCGTTTGATTGATTAATTGGATGGATACAAAAAAGTTCATGATAGTATAAAAAATATAGTAGTAATATAGTAGAAAAAAAAAATAGAAGGCTGTGTCTTGTATTTTTTTTTTCTTTTAAAAGAACTCACGCGACTGCAACTTTGTCCTAGTAAGTACCTACTACCTACCTAAGTACCTAATAAATAAAATTGATATGTTATTTTTTTCTTGTTTGATAGGATTACTTTTTGTTACTTTTAATTTCTATTATTTAATTCACGTCCCTACTTTTGCTAAATTAATATTATGATTTTGGATTATATAATGATTCGTTTTGGCTATGCTGTGAATCTATGAAATAAATAATTAAAAGTTATTTTTATAATAAAAAATGAAGGCGTGTAGTTAATGTACCGCTATCTGTGTTTTATAATCAGAAATGTGCTGTTTTGTAGTTTTCCTGCTAACTTATGTAGGTACGTATTTATATTTTACCTACGACTTACAAAATAGATACGTTAGTTTATCTGGTCCCTAACTTAAAGTTTTTTTTTATTCGACGAGGTTATCAAACAAGTATACGCCCCGAGGCCTTATGGTAAGCGGTTCCGTAGTCATATGGACGCTTGCAACACACGAGGCATCAATGACGCGTTACCGACCCTTCCCCTCTCCCCAATGAGCCTACCTTAGTCACGCGCAAGAACACAACAAAGTTATTTGGCTGCGGTATTCTGTTAGGTGGAGGTACTTCCCCGGTCGAGTAGTACTTATAAATAGGTAGTTAGTTAACAGGTAATGACTTTGTAGGTTCTTCACCTTCTGTGTTTTCTTGGAAAATTTAATTCTGTGTCAGATTGTTTATATTTATGCCTTTGTAAGATGGAATAGAAACAATTTTATCTTTTACTGAGAAAACTGTCCGCGTTTTGAAATCATTAATGAGATTGTAACAGATACGACTCTAGGTTATTAGAAGTTCTTTCAAAAAGAGCGATGAGTTCTATTATTTGTATTATTATTAGATCTTCTTGGAATACATTATAAGTAATCAATGGTAAATTATACCAAATAACAACTTTCAACTAAAATTCTCATTAGAACGCCTGACCTCTTTACAAAAATAAACGGTTTCCGCGAAGAGGAGAGCCCATTTTGACCTGGCGTCTTTTTTATCACCGGCAATTTTGGGCATCGTCCTTTAAAGAAGTTTTAATAAATATTTAATTATGTTTTCGCGAAAACCAGTACAATAAACAAACGAATGTACTTACTTACCTATCAGGTTTTACCTTAGGGCTATTATTTATGTATAGAGTTGAATTTGACGGGTAACACGAGAGAATCCACTTTAATAAGGTTCAGAACGATGAATATTTAAACCTGCTAAAAGATTGCATGTCTAGTATTGAATATTTCATGTTATAAAGACACTGACAGTTTACTTGAATATGTATTTGAAACGAACTCATTATCGTGTTATTGACACAGATTAACTAATTTATCCACCTTTTTTATCGATAATCATCCGATAAGACCGTTTTTTATATAGATGAGACATTTATTTTGTCAACAAAATTAAATTAATACAGTTTGATTAATTGAAGTAACTTTTCATTTATAAACTCTTCATTTTGATGATAAATTGATCTTGCGTCGTGCGTCGGTCCAACAGATTGAATCCTGAAACATTTGACAGATCCCACGTGTACGTACATGATATATGACAAAATATTTATCAAAATGTCAAGCAAAACTGCCTGCCGGCGTGTGTTAAAGCAAGTTGACGGTTCAATTTGAAATTAATTAATTATTCAAGGGAGTGATAGACAACCCTGGAGCGTGCGAGCGGGATGGCCGCACGTGTGCTGTGCTACATTCCACAAGGGAATTCTCTCAGTTAGTGAAAACATACGGCATTGTATTGCCATATAGAACGTTGCAACTGGTTTCATTATCTACTATATAAAAATAAGTCGGGTTTTCCTTCCTGACGCTATAACTCCAGAACGCACTAACCGATTTCCACGGTTTTACATTAGTTGGAAAGGTCTCGGGCTCCGTGAGGTTTAAAGCAAAGAAAGTAGGGTAGGGTAGGGTAGCGTGGCGTAGCGTAGCGTAGGGTAGGGTAGGGTAGGGTAGGGTAGGGTAGGGTAGGGTAGGGTAGGGTAGGGTAGGGTAGGGTAGGTAGGGTGGGGTAGGGTAGGGTAGGGTAGGGTAGGGTAGGGTAGGGTAGGGTAGGGTAGGGTAGGGTAGGGTAGGGTAGGGTAGGGTAGGGTAGGGTAGGGTAGGGTAGGGTAGGGTAGGGTAGGGTAGGGTAGGGTAGGGTAGGGTAGGGTAGGGTAGGGTAGGGTAGGGTAGGGTAGGGTAGGGTAGGGTAGGGTAGGGTAGGGTAGGGTAGGGTAGGGTAGGGTAGGGTAGGGTAGGGTAGGGTAGGGTAGGGTAGGGTAGGGTAGGGTAGGGTAGGGTAGGGTAGGGTAGGGTAGGGTAGGGTAGGGTAGGGTAGGGTAGGGTAGGGTAGGGTAGGGTAGGGTAGGGTAGGGTAGGGTAGGGTAGGGTAGGGTAGGGTAGGGTAGGGTAGGGTAGGGTAGGGTAGGGTAGGGTAGGGTAGGGTAGGGTAGGGTAGGGTAGGGTAGGGTAGGGTAGGGTAGGGTAGGGTAGGGTAGGGTAGGGTAGGGTAGGGTAGGGTAGGGTAGGGTAGGGTAGGGTAGGGTAGGGTAGCACCATAGGGTAGGGTAGCACCACGCGAACGAAGTCGCGCCGGGCAGCTAGTTCTGTATAAATTTAACGAGAAATAGAATAGTTACTTGTTTTGACAAAAAATTGTACCTAGGTATATAATAGTAATTTCTGTTTAGCTCGTTGATGTTCCGATGAACATAAGTGGGTTTTCGAGAACTAAATTCACATGTACGGCTACAGATAAAGCTATAATTTCCAATATAAGCTGACCTCCTCCGGAGACCAGCGGGCGGGGAGCTTTTTCCGCCAACGCGTCAGCTTGGCTATCCAAAGAGGAAACGCTGCCAGCCTTCTGGGAACCTTGCCGTTAATCGGAAGCAGCGGCAGGCTTGAGGAAATTTTGTATATATGGATTGTATTTTGTACATATTTATTGTAAATAAAAATATTATACCTAGACTAGCAGACCCCCGCGGTTTCACCCGCGTACGGATTGAATTTTCTCCTTCGAAAACCAATGCACGCCACTGATTATTAGACACAACAAATCAAACACAGATATTTTTACAATTAAAACTAAAAACCTATATTATACCTACACTAAAAAATCGATCTCAAAGAATCTTATTTAATTATTATAACAACAAATGAGAATGAAATTAAATTAACTACAATCAAAATATTCTAATGAAATAGAGAAAATGAACTTTTTTTTTTTCATTGACTTCACACGGTTATATATTTTGCCAATTTCCAGTTATATTATATAAGTTCTAGTCACAATAAATCACTTTCACATAGTCGTCATGTAGTCAGTCACCGTCCATAAAAGTCATGTTATACTACAGTGGTGGTCATATACTAAAACTCTTCACGGACTATTGAAAAGACACGATACACATAACTCATTTCATTTCACTTCACTGGTGCACATGGATTAATCTTTATTGGATAAAATACCACCGATGATATGCAATAAAACTCAAAATACACGAATTTATGAAAATAAAAATGAAAACGCAACGTCACTCTGCAAGTTACCGCCAAAAAGTCCGAGGAAATGATTTTCCAAACAAATTTCGTATTCTAATCCGATTTAAATATTCTTTTATATTTGACATTCCAATTTTAAAGAGCATGACTGATTCCAGAACAAAAGGCAGATAGAGCGCGCGAAACACAAAAAAAGCAATTAGGTACAAATTTAAAAACACATACCTGGTATTCGCTTTTGAATTTATATATGGTATGTTTAAAAGCTGCTGTGTGCTAATTTATTAAAAAGAATGTGTTTTTCGTTAAATAAAAGTTTTTTAAACAAATCAAATACAAATTCAAAAGCGAATAAAAGTACGTGGATTACGTAACTTTATTGCAAAGAAATTCCGATTGAAATAACCTCTGAATCGGTAGAAATATTACAAAATCGGAAATGGTTCCATTTCTAATGAACCACCGTTTGTATTTGCAGTTATCAGGACGTAAAAAAGTTATCAGAAAACCGCTATATTGAACCGATTTCAATTCGAAAATGATTAAAATTTAGTTACGTAATCGCCCCCCAGGTATGTGTTTTTCAATTTGTATTGCTTTTTTGGCCTCACTCCCGTGTTCCGTTTGCTCCATCTGCCTTATTCTGTAATCTGTGAAAATCGGATTGAGATTTCAAACATGTGTCAAAATAAAAAATGTTATTTAAATCAAAAGTACTAAGGAGTATTGATATCAACTTCGATGCAAATCACCCCTAAAATAACTTTCTACCCCTTTTTAGCCCCGTTTGGCGATGAGTTTCAATAAAATATGAAACACGTCTTCCATCAATTCTGTTAAAGAATGTTTATGCAACATTTTAAGTAGATCGGACCAAGGAATCACGTTGTCCCATACAAACTTTGCCCCCGTTTTTCACCCACTTAGGGGTAGAATTTCGGAAAATCCTTTCTTATCTGATGCCTACGTCATACAAAGAACACACCCTCCAAGTTTCAGCTCTCTACGATCAGCGGTTTAGGCTGTGCGTTGATTGTCAGTCAGTCATTCAGGACAAAGCATTTTATATGTATAGATGACCTCTCATTGTACGGAAATCCTATACAATGCGAGATCAGCTTATACTGGAAATGTATAGCTTGATGTGCCGTGTGTAAATTTCTCCGAGTATAAATACAGATACAATTATAAATATTTTCTGACGTAAATGAGAACAACGTAAAGTCCTTCTACTTATAGAAAGATTTTTGTTCTTTGTCTGCGGTGCGATCTCAAATCAAAAAGTTACGATTCCTTTTATGAATTCAAAACTCAAAAACGTCACGGAGTTAACGCTTGTTATCCATCGTATATTTCCACATGTCTTTAGCCTAACGTTTCGTCGGTTAAGTTCGTTGTTCTTTGTTAATTCATTGTGAAATTGAACTCTTATGAGAGTTGCTAGACGTTGATTGTACGACACATCTCAACGGTTAGCTTTATTTCAGTGTAGGTATTTTGTAAATAAGTTAGTTTAAACATGGCTTAGACTAAATAAAGATGACAGTTATAAATGCGTCTGTGTGCATTTAGTATAGGGTTAGCAATAAACGAAAATAAATCAATTATTTAATATTATATAAAAAAGATGAAGGTATTTCTTTGTAACTAAATGTGTTATTTCAATCCCGTCTCTAGAATAAACAATTTAGAATTTTATTGAAATAAAAAAAAAAAAAAACTTTAATTAAATTCTTAAAGTAGTTAGCCGTGCAAAATATAGTACTTACGTAAACTAGATTGGCCGGTAAACAGACAGACTCATTTTCGGTCCCTACTTTCTACTATCTACTAATTTTTTAAAAAAGAACCGGCCAAGTGCGAGTCAGACTCACGCACCGAGGGTTCCGTACAAACCTGTAGGTATATAAGTAAATGGTAGTATAGACCTGAGTATTTGATATTAATTTCAATTTATGACGTATTAAAAAAAAAAAACTACTTACTAGATCTCGTTCAAACCATATTTCGGTGGAAGTTTGCACCGTAATGTACTTACATCATATATTTTTTATAGATTTATCATTCTCTTATTTTAGAAGTTACAGGGGGGGGGACACACATTTTACCACTTTGGAAGTGTCTCTCGCGCAAACTATTCAGTTTAGAAAAAAATGTTATTAGAAACCTCAATATCATTTTTGAAGACCTATCCATAGACACCACACACTTATGGGTTGGATGAAAAAAAAATATTTGAGTTTCAGTTCTAAGTATGGGGAACCCCCAAAATTTATTGTTTTTTTTCTATTTTTGTGTGAAAATCTTAATGCGGTTCACAGAATACATCTTCTTACCAAGTTTCAACATTATAGTTCTTATAGTTTCGGAAATAAATGGCTGTGACATACGGACAGACAGACAGACAGACAGACAGACAGACATGACGAATCTATAAGGGTTCCATTTTTTGCCAATTGGCTACGGAACCCTAAAAAGTATCCATATTTTTCTGAAAGTTGGTTACTCAAATCGCAAATAGCTAAACTCGTCGTGGATATCCTCAGGCTTTGAAAGTGTTCCGTAGCAATTGTAATAAATTAATTCATTCAATGATCTTGGTACCTACGTCTGGTCTCCCAGGTGTTCTGTGCACGCGAGCCTATCTCAATGTTTACATGTAGCCGACATGTTTGTGTAAACATTGCACTGGGTGGCCGACGGATTTATTCGCCGCCATAGGTATTATTAATACTAGGGCTGTCAACTCAAGAAAGTTATGACATGAAATATTAACAATATTTTTTAAATCGACGTTTTATTTAGAAACTGCAAACTTTTAGGACCAGTTTTTGAAATTACATTGTTAATATTACAATCAAGTGCATAGGGGTAAATTACTCTGACTGCCACACCACAGGTCGAAGGTTCGTTTCCCATGCATGCATAAACATGTCGATTTGTTTGTCCCGAGTTGCGGTTGAAACCCCAAGGCCGATCCAGTCTTCAATAAGCTACTTGGACAGTATCATGACCATGTTTTAACGTGTTTATTTGCAACAGGGTGTGCAAGGAGGCCTAAAGAAGGTCGGCCTGGCGGTGCTGTCCTTATCTGTGCCAGTGACCAACAAAAATAAAGTCAGTACAGTGTTTGAGAGTGCTCTGTCGTCATCGATCAATTACTGGCTTCAGCGTCCCAACTTTACATCCGATCTGTAGATTCGTCGTCGGTAATAGGGGTGATACCTGTGTAAAAAAAAAACTAATTAGTCCGTCCGTTAGATTATCAAAAAATATTGGACATATTTTTTGCTTTACCAAATCATAAAAAAATTACTAAGATAAGCGCGTCAAAGTTCGAGAGTGGGGGCTCGTGATGTCACTTTAGAATAAAAACTGTACCATTACGTGACGTCACGCAGAACATCAAAACACGATATCTTCGTATTTTTTTGTTTAATTGAAAAAAGAAAAAATACGTATGTAACATTTTTTGACAATATAAATGACTGACCAAATATAATTTTTCTGTCATCTCGCCTGTCCTGGCAAGTTTTTTTTTTGAAAAATAATAGGTGGGGGTAGGTTGGGTGGAAAATTGGGACGCTAGTCTTTCATACAAGATGGTGTCATTAAGAAGAAGAATTACATATTAAATAATGTTTGAAGTGTGTAATTGAATAATGAATAATTACAATTATTTTCGTATAATACGATTTTGAAAAGTACGATTTTGAAAAGTGAATACTGGTTTGGTGATATTTACCTACTAATTTCTGATGCATGGTTTGTATTTTTTTAAAAGGTCTAATATCCTATAGGCGCTTACATTAATAACTTACTCATTGTGTGTTACCTATGTAAAAAAACAAAAACCTGTTATAACAATGTTTTTAGTTATTTTAGATAAATTCTATCCAGCGAGGTAACGTAGGCAGTCTTTTAGGCACCCTACAGGCACCTACCTAAATTCCGTGTTTTATTTATAATCTTCTAATTATTTATAATTTTTATTTAATAATTTTTTCCATTATGTTTCGTTACTTATTAGTTGTAATTATGTTACTTTTATATAGGTACATAATATATGTATATGTTATACCTAAATAAAAAATAACAGTTTTCAAGAACGCTTGACGCTTTTATTCTATATATCTTTGAAGACTATTTTTCTAATTCAATATCTTGAAGTTCCTTCGCTTGTCTTTGGAAAAACATACTTTTCTAAAACAGCCCGGCCCGCGGGATAAATATTTTAAAATTCAAATTATAATGGTGCGTCCACGCTACGCGAACAACGAATACCTATTCGTTCGGGGCTCGGCTCGTGCTCGCTTCGCGTGGCATGGACGCACCATAAGAAATCTTCAAAACTCCATACTGATTATCACACGCATGATAAATAATACAACTTTGCTATGAAACGAATAAAATTGGTGGACTAGGTACTTGTTTAAAAAAAGGTGGAATGCTAGTTAGCGCCTTTTTCACAATGTCAATGGAGTGGTTTTTAGTTGGACACGTTTTTTATCAATTTTAGCGATCCTCATAACGATTTTAAGAGGGGTTCCTAGCTGCGAGGAATTTGAAAAATAGGTATTTGAAGAAACTATTGCCGTCGCGCTATGCCGCTATGCTATGTGCGATAGGGACATCTGCAACTCAGACCGATTTATTCACAAAAAAAAATACGAAATCGACGTTTCGTTTTCCCCATTTTCCTCCTCGAAAACTGAGCCGATTCAATTATTTTTAACATTAAAAGTTTAAGTAAGGGGCTAACTAGGTCCCTATTACTTTCTATTATGTTAAAATCTTTTCGAATTTGTCTGGTAGTCCTTTAACCACGGCGGAAAAATAGGGTATTGTAATTTTTGGAGGGCCATAATTTCTTTAATAATTAGTTGCTGAAAAAAAGGAACTAACAGGGACGTGGCTGAAAAAAAATGATGACTCTAGATGCATTATTCCGGAAGAAAACAGGGGAATACAGTTGTATGGAATAATCGCAGCCCACCTCCCGTCTTAAGCTAACCAGATCTCCATGTAAAAATACTGCTATTTGCTTAGTTAGTTCTTCGGTGTGGAATCCCCATCGCATTCGCGCTGCTCACACTTGACTGTGGTTTTGTATAAATTAGACAATCATTTTTTGCAGTAGTCGGAATGAAGTGCTGTTTAAACGTAGTGTAAGTGTGTAGCTAACCGAATATGGACACGCAAAAAAGTTTCATTAATAATGTGATAAAAAATTTGACGCATCATCATCGATCGGTAAGTCACTTTTCTTTTGTGAAGCGAGTTATATTGCATAAAATTATGTTTTTTTTTAACAAAAAGATAATGTCCAAATAATATGATTATTTAATATCTACTTCGTTGTGTTACTTCGTAAAAATACACACTTTGTTGGCAAAGACAAAGGTCTCGTTTTGTTTCGTTATGTGTAGGTATCCCAAACAGCAATAAGGGGTCCATAATTGTGTGTATTAAGTATACAGTTCTATCTATAGCACTGGATAGGACCGAGTGGAAAGGAATGGAGGAGGCCTTTACCCAAAGAGGGGCCTTATCTGAGAAATTAGGTAAAATTTTTTAAGCATGTAACTATTATAACTTTGTATTATTTATTAGATATGGCAATAAAGGCTTTTTTATTTTTTATTTTTATTTTTTTATTTTTATTTTATTTATACAGTTCTATATTGAATTGATATCTAAAAGTGCGCGCTGCGTTGCGTCGTGTCTCGGTGTGATTTGACCTTTAGTAACAGGGTCCCGTTGGCACTATTAGGGTTTCGGAGCCCTAATCTTAATATGTATTATTATGATTTCTTTAAATTACAAACAAAAATGTATTCGCTATACAAACTATACTTTCGATTGTCCATGTCATGTCCACATAAACTTCAAACGAAGTGCAACATTCCGTTCTATAATTAATCAATGATTGCGCCCCAATTCCATCGCATCCTATTCACGAGCGTAACAAAGCTTTAACTAACATGTTACGCTAACAATGTTTGCCTTAAATTTACTACGAATTTTACACGTATAAAATGCTCGTAGGCCTAGTGGTGCGTTGTGCATATTTGCGAGTTCTAAATTGCGTTATAAAGTGGTTAAATGTAACAACGTGATAACTGGAACCAGTTAGTTGGACTAGGTACTTGGTTAGTTTTGTTAAATTCAATTTAAAATAAAAAAAAATTACTCGAATTGGCTCGGAAGTTTTTATCCACAGGGTCTATTAATTGTAAAAGAGCTGATTTTACACGTAAGGGGTGCCGATAACCTATCACCAACATCTATAACCGATAACCTATACCATTCAACCTTCAACTAAGGGCTATCTTGACCTTGTATTTTTGTGTACCTATATCTTAATACAAGGATTGGGGATACGAGTTTTTAAACATGTTTCATAGAAATCTACTCAATAATGTTAAATTCAAATGTAGCCTCCAAATAAAATCAATCATCGATGCAACTCTGCAATTCAAACTCTGAATTTCAATGCAAGAAGTTGGTAACTCATTCTTCTTTTTAATATGTCGAATTTTCTTTACATAGCATAGTCTTTTTTTTTATATTTGGTTTAGTACTTACGACGTTTATTCCAAACTGTCGCTTGATCCACGTGCTTATCTTTCATTCGTAGACCCTGTCTAGAAAGGACGAATTCGCCGAATTTAAAATATCAAACGACGACGCAAATTGACGCAATGTATCGCCGAGAGATTCGCGGCGTATTCGTCCTTTCTGGACAGGGTCTTACGTACACGAAATCACGGTATGCGATTGAACGTATTTATTTAGTTACTTCGTCGAAAGATTTGATTTGTCCGCAGCCTTTGTCGATTTATTATCACCTTTAACGTCCTTGGTGTTAGTATTAAGTGTCGCTAAACTGTAAATACATAAATCTACCTTGATATAAGTATTCCCGAACGTACAATATTGTGAATAAGCGGATGTTTTCCCAAGATAGTGTGAGATGGATTACTTACATCAGTCTCCTTGGACACTGTTTACAATTTAAACAAACCTCTCCTCACAATTTACGTAACAAGTCTAGATTTCTAGATTAGATTGACTATGTTGAATGTTTATGTTACGGCTTTTTCGCCGTGCAATTATTTACCGCTGGAATTATTTGTGTACATTATTTATCTTGTAGAACCCATAAGTAAAAAAACCGTATGAAATATACCTATTATAGTAAATCGCATTCTTGAAATACAATCTATGCTTGGCTTGGGACAGGCTGTCAAGCTATAAGTGTGTTTTCAGGGTTAAGATTATATGTATGTAACTATGTGTTTTCTGTTTCGTTATTCAATAACTAGCTATGTCCCGCGGTTTCACCCGCGTTCCCGGGATAAAAAGGAAATTTGGCATGCAGATAGCCTATGTCCTTCTCCATACCATAGGCTATCTGCATGCCAAATTTCATGGTGATCCGAAGAGTAGTTAAGGCGATGATGGCGTAACAAACAAACAAACTCACTTTCGCATTTATAATATTATATTATGAGTTGACTTCTTATTGCTTTGGGATCAGATGACCATGTGTGGGGAATTTCACAGGATATTTATTATTTTTCAGAAAGCTTTCTTTTTCAAAATCTAGACTATCCGTTTGCGACGTTTGTTATACAAAATTTTTTTCTTTTACCACTAAGGTGGCAAACAACATACGGCCCGCCTGATGGTAAGCAGTTACCGTAGCCTATGCGATACCGCTTACACCAGGGGTAACACTCGCGCGTCTTTCCTAATCAAGTACAATTCTTTTTTATATCACGAACGTGGATGAAACCGAAGAACTGCTTTCAACACTTAAATAATACTCATAAAAATACTACATGCAGAGCTTTGCGTGAGAATTGAGATAC
This sequence comes from Achlya flavicornis, assembly GCA_947623365.1. NCBI lineage: Eukaryota > Metazoa > Arthropoda > Insecta > Lepidoptera > Drepanidae > Achlya > Achlya flavicornis. Next base: position 3,300,139 of record OX392484.1, read on the forward strand.
GGAATACGTCAATATCCCGTCGAAAACAGTTAACGCAAGCGTAATGTATTGTACAGTTTGAAAAGCAATAGCTAGATTATTATATATCCGGAAATAAAAGGAGATTATTGAAGTCAGCAGTTAATATCATAATGCGAAGTAAGTTGTCTTTACGAGACACAAGAATATCTCGACGCATTGTCTGATACGGGCTATAAGAATAGCGATTATGTTCTAGGAGGATTTTAATAGTATTGTAGAATGAGCGATTTGAAGTTAAGAGGAAATGCTGGTGGCGTTTGTTCCATACAAACGTTATCCTCAGTTTCCTCTCTGGATAATGACACATAGAGCAATGATTATTCTACCATGCAATTTTCTTGCTTTTATTTTCTTTTTTACTGTTTTTTTTGTATGTCATATGTAACAGTGTATGTAATTGTGTTCTGTTGCCATCAAAATTTTTTTTCTCTTTTTTATTTTTTCATTTTTCTTTCTTTCTTTCAATCTGTCGGTACCACTGTATGTTCCTCGGTTGTGTTTTTCTCCATAAATTAATTATTATAAGAATTAGGAGCCTTCTAAAATCACAAAAACTTACCATTTTTAACGCCCTTATCAGATGTCCAGCGAACAAATTTGACGAATATAAAACAACAAAGGAAAACCGATAGACATAGTCAAAGCCCTTCTTATTATGATACTTGTTTTTTTTTAATCGATCCAGTTTTGGAGGAGAAAACTGGGGATTACGAAATAGCGATTTCGTCTAATTTAAATAGGTCTAATTTAATTTTAATCGGTCCAAGCTGTAGTTGTCTTTATCGCCCTCGGGCGGGATAGCTCACGCACAGCGCGACAGCAATAAATACTAGCTTTCCCCCGCGGTTTCACTCGTAAAGCACAAGTAGTTTATAATACTCGGCGATAATGTAGCTTCCTATTAGTGAAAGATTTTTTCGAATCTGACTGGTAATTCCAGAGATAAGCCCGTTTAAACAAACAAAAAAAAACTCACCCGCTTTATTATATTAGTATATATAGTATAGATTAAAGTATAATATAGTATATGGCAGATTGCTGCTATTTAAAAGACACAATAGTAAAAGTTTGATATTAAATTTCCTCGGGTACCATACGGTGATTTTAGTGGCCCCATTGTTTCACTTGGCAACAGCATTACTTTACAATATGAGACCTTACACATATGCCACAGAGTACATTACAGTCATGTGCCGTAAGACGCACAGGGTGTCACTCGACTCCAACATAAACTCGTCTTATAAAAGCAACTTACACTTTTATTGCAAACACTTTGCATTAAAGTGGCAATTAGTTGTAAGCGAACGACTCTCGGTATTTCCCGCGAGATGGTTTTTAAACTGATTGTTTTTACTGGAAGGTATAGCAAATAAACGCAGCGAGGATTGCAGGCTCGGGCTGATAGTGGTTTTTTATTTTATAATCAGTATTTTTTTTACATTAGGTAGGATAGGTTAGGCAACAGTTTATATAAATAATTATGATCCAGAAAAATAAAATATCCTGGGACATTCGTCACACACTGCTTTCTGATAACAAACTAAGCAGCGCATTTACTTTGGAAACAATTTTTATTCAATAATATACATATGAACTTTTTTTATTTATATTAAAACTATCTAACATGATAGATAGATAGATAGATAATACTTTATTGTTACACCAAAAAACAAAAAGAAACAATTAACAAACATAAAAATAATAAAGTGTTACAATGGGCGGCCTTATCACTAAAAGTGATCTCTACCAGGCAACCTTTGGATGGAGAGGAGTTAAAACAAACTGTAAAGACGGGGGTGTACAATAAAACCAAAACTAAGAATAAATAAATAGTAATAAAAATTAAGACAATATTTTATACTAAATAAAGTAAATATACAGATAGATACATAATATGAATGAATATATACTAAGAGTATACGATGGAAATACAAACAAATATGACATGAAACATGTTGTAGTTTCTGTGAATGAAACAAACAATAGAAGTTAACTGTAAAAACTCTGTGTAAGTATAGTACCTACCTACATAGATAAAACCATCAGACATGTTCTTGTATATGTTTGTCTTGTGCTGAAATGGAACCTACGACCTGTGGCGTGGCAATCATGGTATCATCTTCGTAATATTTTGATAAACCTAACGCCATCTGTTGTCCGATACTCAAACTAGCGAATACTCAAACCATCTTGTTGAGAACAACATTGATGATAAGATACACCAACAAACTATAATTATATTCACAGTTTTTTTTTATAATAACCACTTCTGGGTGCCTGGGGCTCAACGTCATAATGACGCTTTTGTGTTAGTAGACTACCAAAGCTGCAAAATGTGTATATTTTGACGCCACTGATAGTTCATTGGAACACAATTGTTATATCAGAAGTGGGCCCCTGGTGTTGCAAGGGCCCTTCTAAACGCTACGGAAACAGCTTACCAACATGCAGTTCGTATGCTTGTGTGCTACCTTTGTAGTATACAAAAATATATATGTATAAGCATTGTTAAATCTTGAAGTATACATATTTAAGAGAAGTACAGTATAGCGGTTATTCGCACAAAGAGCAGCTCAACTGAGGGAGTACCTTCAGTCCTCCACATTACAGAATATCGCAGCCAAATAGCTTTATGTTGTGTAAAGTTGTGTTCCTGTGCATGAGTAAGGTTGGCAAATGTCGGTAACGCGTGAGCGATGCTTCGTGTGTTGCAAGCGTCCATATGGCTACGTTAACCGCTTACCATCAGGCGGGCCGTATGCTTGTTTACCGACATAGTGGTATAAAAAAACTGCTATTCAGTGATTTTAATAATTGTATTTTGACCCAACATATAGGTCCCCAATCACCAATTTCTCGATTAAAACACGTCCCCGTTTGAATACGCCAATAAACCCGCCTGACGACCTATGTATCACGCTACCTGCGTAAACAAGACGAGCAGCAATGAACAAACAAACATAATGTCGTACCTGATTACACAAATTGTTTGATTGTGCTACACTTATTTACACGGGAGTCGGGACTTGATAAGTTAGTCTATTGGACCGGTAAAGTGATCTTGTAACGGGGTGTGTAGAATAATTTTGTTTTCGTTTTTAGTTGCGTTTTGAAATGAATTATACTTTGGCGGGTGCTTTTAACTAGATTTTTAAAATTTTATTGTTGTTTTTATTGTATTTTTATCACCTTATAAAATTAGGGCTCATTTTCAGCTGCCAGAAATTCGCAGCTTAAACACACTAAAGAAACTTTAATTTTCTTTTCTGTAAAAGTAATACAGCTGCATTCTTTATAATATTGAGAATACAGCTGTATTTTACTTTTATTATGATATAATAAATAACGTTTATTCTAGATACCTACGAAAAATATATAAAATAAGTCCATGAAAAATTCAAACAACCTTAGTCAAAATTGTGTGATTATCATTAATCTAAGTCGAAACTCCTTTTCATGTCACTGATAATTTGGTAAAAAAAACAGCACAAAAGGCGCTACAATATGGTTGTAAAGTTTAATTATTTACAAGTCACCTTTAGGTATAATCGATGTAACAATAACGTGCGAGAAAAATGCGTTGTAATTTTATTGTTCACCAGCTTTTGTTAGTCAACTCGCAAGGACTGTTTTTATAAAATTATCAAACGTAAATTTACAGCGCATGCATATTAGTAATTTATAATGTACGTTGGAAAATAAACTTCGTGCGTTTATTTTAAAACAAAATCAATGTAAGGCTTTCTAAGGGAATTATTAATTATACAATTTTATTGTGATTCATTATTTTTATCGAATATATTATGATCACGATACCACCATGGTCAGTAAAATAGCTTTTTCTTTTTTTTTTTTTTCTTTTTTTTATACAACTTAGTCGGTAAACAAGCATACGGCCCACCTGATGATAAGCGGTTACCGTAGCCATATGGACGTTTGCAACACACGAAGCATTGCTCACGCGTTACCGACCTTTCCCCCCTCCCCTATGAGCTCTGGCGACCTTACTCACGCGCAGGAACACAACTTTACACAACATAAAGTTATTTGGCTGCGGTATTCTGTAAGGTGGAGGTACTTACCCAGTCGAGCTGCTCTTTGTGCGAATAAACGCTATGCTCTACCTCTCTTATGCTCTCCTCTCTTAGCTGTATGTTAAATACTTACATAAAACGAGATTTCCGAAAGATATTCAGTTTGAGGGTAGGTATTAACCAGACAGTGATGGACTATCCTACAGCCATATTACCTCATGAAAGTCAGAAACTGGTGTCACATTTTAAGGTCATGATAATATAAGTACTATAAGGTTAATGAAAGATAAAGATTAAATTTAAATTTAAATGATATGAGAGAGATATGTAGTTTTTACAACACACATAATATACTATTTACTGCAACATCAAAATTATGTGACCCTGATCTGTGTGTGGTCGTGTAGAAATCAGGCCCCGACTCAGCATAAAATTGTTGGAGAGTGTGGATACAGCATAATTTTTCACAATAATAATGAAATTGTAGGTATTTCAATTTCCAGAAGGTAGGTACTGGGCAATTTATGTAAACAATTCATTATCCTACATAAACCCTGGAGGGAACTTCGACCTTAGCGTATAACCTTCTTATCCACGGTTATATTTTAAGTGCCGGTGACCTATTATTAGTATCTCTAGCAATATCTTTTGTAATTAACCTTTAAAAACCGTTTCGTTTTTAAATAATTATACAATTATTTCTATATTTGCGGTGTTATTTGCCGATTAACTGACATAATAATGTTTCTTGTAAATTATTTATTCGATATTTTGATTTAATTTGATACGTGAACTAACCAAGTAATTACTGTACAATTTTATTAAATGCCATTTTATTGATCCTGCATTCTGAGCCTAAACCTTTAAACCTAAAAGTTAATTTTGCTGTTAGTGGGCAATATTACTAGAATTATCCTATTTTCGAAATTGGCCAGCGTCTTGTAGAGCGCATAATTAGATTTAGTTTTAAAATTTCAAATAAAAAACTAAACCTGGAAAGAAGTACTTCCGATGTGTTATTTACATAAATAAGCGTGTAAATGAACATAAACTATAAAATATTGAAGATCTAGTTTTAGTTTCCAAAACAAACATTCATAAATAATAGATGAAGTCAGAGTTTATGGCTATATACATTTTGTGAATTCTGTGAAATATAAATAATAATTAAACCTCATTGCAAGGTTACGTCGTCACGCGTCAAGTCGTATGTATTTATCTAACAGAAGTCAGTGTAATACGATGCGTCTGAGCATTTCGACTTTGGAAATATTCCAAAATTGTGTTTGTGGTTATTAATTTGTTTTTATTTTTTTATATGTTTTGTTTGTGCACGTGTTTATTCGTGGCTTTCAATCAGGATGTTTAAAATATTGTGTTTTTCTTTCTTTATTATTTACATATTTTCGACATAGTCATACTAAAGTACCTAGTCTGAATCAACATTTTTTTAAACATAAATTGGTAAATACTTAGATGGAGTGGACATTTCCAGTTAAATTCATCCGTCTATAAATTTGCTTACGCAAATATACCTAATATATATACGTACATTTTACTGAAATTACCTCTAACGGCCGGTTCACACATGTCTCCGTTTTACTGTTCCGTTTTATCGTGTACGTTTTTTTTTCGTCGATGGCGTATGTAGTTGTATGAGCGACTTCACACATGGCACAGTATTCTGTATACAGTAAAAAATATCGTTCCGTAAAAAAATTACATTCCGTTTTGTCATCGAATACTGGACGACGGAACAGTAAAAATATACGGATACGTAGAATTTTAACGGATAGATACTGTGTGCGTGGCGGGCGGTGTGTGCGGGGTGTAGGAGGGGGAGTGATGCCACAGGTTTTGTTTGACTCACATTTTTCTGTTCACACATCGCATCCAGTAATGACGGATTCGTTGAACGTTATACGGTGCTTATGTGTGAACAGCGCATAAATTTATGACGTATCCGTTAAACACGTACCAGTAAAACGGACTCCCATGTGTGAAGGGGCCGTAAAGAACAAGTTCTCAATTCGGTTGTTTTTTTTTATATTTGTTACCCATAACTCCGTCATTTATTAACCGATTTGGAAAATTCTTTTTTTGTCTGGAAGGGTACACTTCCCGTTTGGTCCCATTTTCATCAAATCAGGATTTGAATACTTTTGAGTGTAATCTGAAGTCGGTTTAACTTTTTTTTTGTCCAATTATTATTTTGTTCAACTAAAGTGGAATGAAATGAATTGACACAGAAAATAATAATAAAATAAGTACTTAGATCACTCGTTCTTATTTCTAAATAATTGTTAAATAACTGTCCGCTGATTGGTCAAAAGAAATCAATTATGTTTTTAATAAAATTAGGAATAATCAATATCGAGAAAAAATTTCGAGTTTGAAGTCACTTCCATTATAAATCTCACGAGCGACGCGGCGACGTACAAAAACGTATATAATATTTCAGAGACGTAGCTATTGAAGAAATTCGTCACTGGAAGCATGTTCTATGCTTTCAAATAAGATAGTATAGTTTTCAGTTTCTAAACAAACTATCAACTCATCAGTGATTAGCCACAAACAGAAGTGAAGATTGACATGTGTGCATCATGACGTCACTGGGTATTCCCACAGAGGCGCCTGTGCATACACTGCTGTTTACATCGGCGTATACTCAGAAAGCTGTTAAGGCTGTGCCAAAAAAGGTAAGACCATTTTGTTTTCCGTAAAATTTTTAAAACATAGTATTTTCCTAAACGATGAATTTGGAAAAGAATAGAACCTCTATTATGCCATATTTTTTTTCAAAGTTTAGTTTTCTTATTACGGCCGGTTTTACTGTTCCGTTTTATCGTGTACGTTTTTTTTTCGTCGATGGCGTATGTAGTTGTATGTGCGACTTCACACATGGCACAGTATTCTGTATACAGTAAAAAATATCGTTCCGTAAAAAAATTACATTCCGTTTTGTCATCGAATACTGGACGACGGAACAGTAAAAATATACGGATACGTAGAATTTTAACGGATAGATACTGTGCGCGTGGCGGGCGGTGTGTGCGGGGTGTAGGAGGGGGAGTGATGCGACAGGTTTTGTTTGACTCACATTTTTCTGTTCACACATCGCATCCAGTAATGACGGATTCGTTGAACGTTATACGGTGCCTATGTGTGAACAGCGCATAAATTTATTACGTATCCGTTAAAAACGTACCAGTAAAACGGACTCCCATGTGTGAACGGGCCGTTAGATTCGGTCATACTCCATTTTTCGTATATTTCCATAAATATTAATATTTTCTCTTCAAACTTACTTCTAAAAATCTGTTTTTTTTTACGCTCTACGTCTGTGGTTGGTGCGTCTCAAATACACATCAAAATTAAATATCATATTTTGTCCTGTAGATTCGAAAAATAATTAGACCAAATAAGACAAAGTTTTACTTAGATTTTTACTTACCTACTTACATAATTACTGCATAACAGGCGGTTCTGTCTGTAACTATATAATTTTCGCGAGGGACTAAATGTACCTACCTACACTTTGCCTACCTTACCCTTTGGCTAACTAAATAAACAATAGCGACGGAGACTTTTTGGCGGGAACTTGCAGAGTGACGTTGCATTTTCATTTTTATTTTCATAAATTCGTGTATTTTGAGTTTTATTGCATATTATCAGTGGTATTTTATCCAATGAAGATCAATCCATGTGCACCAGTGAAGTGAAATAAAATGAATGATGTGTATCGTGACTTTTCAAATTGTCTCAAAAAGACCGTGAAGAGTTTTATTGCAATGACTACCATTGTATTAAATCGACTTTTATGGACGTTGAATGACTGCGGACTGTGAAAGTTTTTTTTTTTTTGTGACTGGAAATTATAATACCTATAGCTCGACACTGGCAGAAATAAGTTCAAATTTGGATTTGGTTGCCAAACTTAAAATTAAGAAGAACAATAGCGACAAATTAACGAACCTCCTGTTTGAAATACGATTTTTCTAGTCAATGAATTTCACAAAATCTAAAAAAATCGCTACCTAAATGTCTGTTGACCCATTTTTTACGCATAAATTGACGGTAATACCACGTAATACTATAGGTAGAAAGATGGGTTTCAACGTAGGATAATTTTATGCTCTTATTTTTAAATGGACATGTTCTTTTTATTAAATAGTTGAGGGAGGCCAATCAATCGTTATAATACCTATATTGTTTTTATAGGGAAAATTTTCACCTACATTGTTGACATACCTAAAATACGGACACAGCGTTTTGCATCCTCATTTATAATGCGGACAGCAAGGGAGTGGAACTTGCTTCCGGCGTCTGTGTTTCCTGACGCCTACAATCTAGGAACTTTCAAGGCCAGAGTGAATAGGTTTCTTCTGGGTAAGCGTGTTTCATCTTAGGCTTCGTCATTGCCCCTTATGGGCGGGTCAGTGGCCAAATGCAAGCCTATTTAATTAAAAAAAAAAAAAAAACTATTTGAATTATTTTGAAAATTTTTAAAGCTACTATGACGTGGGTAATTTAATTACTTATTCAATTATTTGCTTTTACGTCAAATTATATTTTCCAGTCAAAGGAATTAAAGCATTATATCAAAAATCCCCTATTTGTTATAGAGTTTTCGGTAAAACTAGCGAGTTTCATATTCAAAGATAAGAGTTAAATATTTTAATAAATATTTATGAATCGCTTAGCGACGCTCGCAATTATTTATGACTGTCCTGAATTTTTTATCTTCATTTAAATAAATGGTCAAGATAAGGCCCGTATTGACTTTAAGCTTGCAGTTAATAAACGTCTCTACCAATTTAATCTAAGGTTTATATTCAAAAACCTACTTATTTATATGAAAACTAGCTGACCGGCGCGACTTCGTTCGCGTGTTGCCTACCCTTATCACTTAGGGGTATGAAAAATAGATAGTAGCCGATTATCAGACACACTGAATATGCATATAAAATTTGGTAAAAATCAATAAAGCCGTTTCGGAGGAGTAAGGTAACTAACATTGTGACATGAGAATTTTATATATAAGATTTAAACTTGTGTGTAAAGAACATAATTTCGTAAGACAAAATTATACATTGTATATTGCCGTGAATCTTAATCTCAAGTATTGTTTACAAAAACAATGAGGATTTGTCAACGCTCTGTTTATGAAATACTTATTAATATAATTTTTAACCCCCTTATTCATAATCGCTGTAGAATTAAATTACTGTTAAAGTGTCCCCCGTCTCACTCTTTCGATCATGTCACGTACGTGTCAGTTAAACACTTTGGAATTTTTACTATTCAACGTTTCATAACTTTATTATGAATAAATAAATAATAATAAATAAATGAACGTTTATTTGTCTCTAACTTAAAAATAACATAATAAAACAAAAGAAAAAAGTAGTAAACAAAAGCAGAGACAAAAAGGTCTAGTACTCAGCCATGACTGTGGATAGGCATATCGCACAACCGCTGATATTCTGCACTAGCCTGACATTAAATTATGAGTCTGCATTAAATTATACGATATATAATTGACGACTGACAAAGTACTGGAGCAGTACCCCTCCGCGGAGTTAGTGATATTAGGAGACTTCAACGCTCACCACGTTGAGTGGCTTAGTTCTCGGTCCACTGACTTCGCGGGGAGGACTGCTCACGACTTTGCCCTGGCCTATGGCTTCTCACAACTGGTTGTTTCTCCTACGAGAATCCCAGATATTGAGAGCCATACTAGTTCCTTACTGGACCTTCTGCTGACTACGCGACCGGACAACTATGCAGTGACAGTGGATGCGCCACTTGGGTCATCGGATCACTGTCTCGTCCGGACGCAAGTGCCATGCGTCCGACAAGATCCGCCCCGGCCTCCCGGAAGGCGACGTGTATGGCACTACAAGTCAGCAGATTGGGATGGATTGCGAGATTTCTACGCATCGTACCCGTGGAGACAGCTTTGCTTTGCATCAGATGATCCTGACACCTGTGCAGCTGCAGTCGCTGAGGCGATACTGGCGGGAATGGAATGTTATATCCCAAACCCGCTAGTTGCTGCAGGGGTGAAGAAACGACCGTGGTTTAATCGGCCCTGCAAAGATGCTAGAGAAAATAAGCAAACTTTTACCCAACGGGAAGTCCGACGGGAACTGCTTTCTCTGGATATCCATAAGTCGAGTGGGCCAGACGGCATACCGGCAGTGGTGCTGAAGTGGTGTGCTCCTGAATTGTGTCCAGTATTGACGCGTCTTTTCGCACTATCCTATACCAAAAAGGAAGTCCCGTCTTCGTGGAAGACTGCCCACGTGCACCCAGTGCCCAAAAAGGGCGACAGATCAGACCCGACGAATTACAGGCCTATCGCCATCACCTCCCTTCTCTCCAAAGTCATGGAGCGTGTGATCAACACGCAGCTTTTGAGATACCTGGAGGATCACGAGTTGTTGAGCGACCGACAATATGGCTTCCGCCACGGTCGCTCAGCTGGTGACCTCCTTGTGTATCTCACGCACCGTTGGTCACTCGCCATCGAGAGTCAAGGTGAGGCATTGGCAGTGAGCCTAGATGTGGCGAAGGCGTTCGATCGGGTCTGGCACAGGGGTTTTCTAACGAAGTTACCATCATACGGGCTTCCCGAGGGATTATGCAATTGGATTGCCAGCTTTCTGTCCAGCAGATGCATAAGAGCCGTCGTCGACGGCAGCTGCTCCGATAGCATGGACATAAATGCTGGCGTTCCGCAAGGCTCTGTGCTGTCCCCAACCCTGTTCCTACTGCATATCAATGATATGCTGTCTATTGACGGCATTCATTGCTATGCGGACGACAGTACAGGGGACACCCATTACACGGGCCGTGCAAATATCCCTCGTTCCGAGGTAGAGGACAGCCGCGAACGGCTGGTGTCTGAAATCGAGAGTACACTAACTAGTGTCTCCGATTGGGCTCGACTAAACCTAGTCCATTTCAATCCCACCAAGACCCAAGCCTGCGCGTTCACCGCTAAGAAAACCCCATGGTCTGTGGCTCCACAATTCCAGAACACTTCCTTGAACTTCAGCCAAAGCATCGGGATCCTTGGCGTCGACATTTCCAGCGACGTGCTGTTCCGAAGTCACTTGGAAGACAAGGTGAAGCTGGCATCCAAAAAGCTTGGAGTGCTCAACAGAGCCAGGCAGTACTTCACATCGGGGCAAAGACTACAACTTTATAAGTCGCAGGTCCGGCCTCATATGGAGTACTGTTGTCATCTGTGGGCGGGAGCACCTGGATACCAGCTTGGGCCTTTAGACTCGGTTCAACGACGTGCCATCAGAATTGTTGACGATCCCGAGCTCACAAACGGTTTAGAGCCCCTTAGTCTGAGGAGAGACTTTGCCTCCTTATGTGTGGTCTACCGCTTGTACAACGGAGAGTGTTCTAAGGAATTGTTCGACTTGTTGCCCACGGCTACCTTCCACCATCGCAACTCGCGCCATCGACGGGGAATCCATCCTCACACATTGAAACCAGAATTGTTTCGAACTGGGCGGGCTCAAAGGAGCTTTCTTCCGCGGACGCTCAGGTTGTGGAATGAGCTCCCCGCCGAGGTTTTCCCAATGGAGTACAGCATGGGGTTCTTCAAAAAGGGCGTGAAGAGATTTCTTCAGGGTCGGCAACGCGCGAGTGATACCCCTGGTGTTGCAAGCGTCCATAGGCTACGGTAACTGCTTACCATCAGGCGGGCCTTATGCTTGTTTGCCAACTTAGTGGTATAAAAAAAAAAAAAAAAAATAAGTTTGAAATAAATTTAAAATAAATATAAAAGTAATAAACCACAAGTAATGAAGTCCTAAACTAGCCCATAGATTGCTTTGAGATAAAGGGGTTAGGCGCTGATCCCACATAGATAGTTCTAGAGTTCCGCGTTCCGAGTTCCGCGTTCACAACAGTACACACAGCGAGCGAGAAGTCTAGAGTTTTAAAGGTAAATGGGCTTTGTATGGAGCTTGTCCCATTGGCGGTCAGCAATAATTTCTATGTTTTCTATTAGGATAAAATATATTAAAAAATATGAATGCTTTTTACAGTGGTATATTTAGAAAAGAAGTATTGCAAGGTTACTTATAGTAATTAGTATCCCGTACCAAAAGGTGTAATTATATATATATACACCAAGCAAAAGTTTGTTTATATTCTTTATCTCGTCTCATTGGCCTTACCTTAGTATCATTAGTGGCCGCTCATGGGCCAGAATGCCCATTGCCCTTTCTACCTTGTGGCACGAAGACATGCCTTAGAGAATGGAACTCCGACAGAACTCGCGTTCTCTTAAACACCGAGTTCTCTGTGTGGCGCCCCGGCGCCGCATAGATTACAGTGAACGCGGAACTCAGAACTCGGAACTCTAGAACTCTCTCTCTGTGGGATCGGAGCCTTAGAGTATACTGGTGGTTTAATCGAACTACTTGGTTTCTGTACCGATTTAGATGACAAACCGATTGGGACTACTGAATCGAATGGCTCCAATATTTCGATTTAAGACTTCCATTCGGAATGAGGCAGTCAATCGGAATACGATCGCGGTAAATTCAATGAAATAAAATCCTTCCTACCGGTCGAAATGGCGAGAAGGGGAATATAGGGAATTAAATAGAATTTACACATATTCACACAATTCTGATATTAAACTGCGTTTATGTGGGAAAGATTCAAAGGTTCACATTAAATATATGTTAGTGGTTTCTAAATGAGCTCTGTTTATTACATGCTCTGTGGTCACTAATGAGGTAGGTGGGGTTGTTGCAAAATGTGCTTAAACCTTTGAAATATTTTGGCTATTTTCAACTCATTTTATGTTTCGGATATGAGACAAATTTTCCGAATATCGTGTACCTTTAAATATTTGCCCTGTTTGAAGATGAGGGTTGAGAGATTATCGATTAAAGAGATTTTTTCCAAGATGTTAAGATGACAAATTGAAGAAGTGAACTGGCTCTCAAGTTCAGTTCCCGGAAGGAACACCTGCAACAGGGGAAAGATTATAAACTTATAATTGGAAGGTTATAGGACCAAGCTATGGTTTCCCCACGATTGTTTCCATAAGCGTATCTAGGATTTTTTAAGGAGGGCCTAGCCCCCTAAAGCCGATACAATTCGCGAAAGTTATTTAAACCTAATGGTGCGTCCACGCTACGCGAAGCGAGCGGGAGCCGAGCCTCGAAGAACAGGATTCGTTCGTTGCTGGCGATTTCATGCGTGGACGTACCTAACGAGCCTTCAACGAGCCTACAACGAGCGCGATGCGAATCCCTGTGTTCGTGAAAAAACTGACAATCGGGCGGAGCGCTGTCGAGCACGCTAAGAATGCTCGTTCGAGGCTCGCAAGCCCGTCCACGAATCGTGCTCGCAGTGTGGCTCAGCTCATGCTCTGTTCGCCAAGCATGGACGCACCATAAGACAGATTTCTTTTCCATTCGAAAATTATTTTCATGAAATATGAACGTATGTGACGTCAATTATCCACAAAGGTACCGATCCTCATATTTATTTATAGGTCAATACATGAAAATTTCGACATTTTAAAATGTAAACGCAATATGAAATAAAATATTTATTCACAAAAATGACCTTGAGTGGAACAGTTTTCCGACCATGGTGTGTTTTATTGTTTTTTTACGACCGCTGTTAAATTGCTCATGTTAAAAGTTTCCAGTTTGTATATTGACCGTTGGGTCTCGTTAAATTATATAACGAGTAATTAAACTTCCTTTAAAATTTAGGAGGATGTCTTAGTACTGCATTAGAAGCAGAAGATCCCTGAAGATCGCTTTTGAAATAAATATCACAGTTCACATTATCCAACAAGAAATTCCTGATTTGCCCTTCCCTTAGGCCATAAGCTCGGTACGACCATCTAAGTACATATTTTTATAAATTCAATTAAAAAAAAACGTTGTAACGCCTGTATTTGTCCACAATCTCACCATGGTAAGTGATCATGTGGCCGAAGGTGGTAAGCACACAATGCTGAACTGAACTGAAGGAACTGGCTGTCTAGTGCAGCTGTCGGAACACACTGATAGGTGCTTGGCGACAGATTTTCAACTTGATGGTGGTAGCCAGCCAGGTACTACAAAGTACCCTGCTATGGTTTCCTCACGATGTTTTCCTTCACCGAAAGCTCAAGCTCCGTAAGTTAAGACCACTGAGTTGCCATTGCCTTAAAATTTCATCATATATATGGCAATTTTTGTTCTCGTTTCGGCAGACGTATAATTATTCCATTAGAAGATCATAATTAATTCTTGAGCTCTTGAAATATTTGATACCTCACGATAAGCGCCAAGGCTCATTTCAAAATCTTCGCTGATACAAATCCTGGCATAATTCTTGGAGGGATCGTCTCTCGCATAAATATAAAGATATTGATATATATCACTACTACATGAGTGTCGTCACTGACTATAAATTCAGTCGTGATCATTATTGCTTTACTAGCCTTGAATCAATAAATACCGGTAGCACGAGCAAGCGCTAACACACGCTGTTTAAGATACGTCATGGGTAAACAATAATAAATAGTGGTAAATAAAATAAACAGAGATTTTATGGGTAAATAAGTGTACAAAGTAATTTTAAACATTTTGCGTCATTCTTGAGTTTATTGCACCGGAGCTATTTAATAAGTACTTATATAAATTTGGGTTACTACGTTAGCAAGTATATACTGTGGCTTATTACAGCTATATAAATTACAAAATGGCTATCGATTCCATCAAAATCACCTTAATACAGTCTATTAAAGTGCGTGCCTACATAAATCCTTATATTTGGATTCCCTGAGTACTTTCTTGAAGGGTTTTGAAGAGATTTTTGCGGGGTCGTGCGTGTTATACCCTTGGACGCCCCTGTTGTTCAAGCGTCTATAGCCTATGGTAACCACTTACCATCAGGCGGGCCGTAACCTATGTAACGTATGCCACTGATTTAAATGAACACGCTCATAATGTAGATTGGAGCGTCCATGACGAAGCCAACCCATCAATTCACAAATTAAAACACCTTTCGATTAATGGCAATCAAATTAACACGTTGACTGAAAGGTCTTCAGAAAACGTACTAAGTACCCATTTGTCACAGGCGTTTAGTTACTTTACTTCAAAACAACTTGGTATTTGAAGTTGCTAATAGATGGATTGCTTCATGCCGCTCGAGCGCAAATAGTGTTGGGAACTTGGGACTTACGTGTGACTAATAATATCGATGTTACGGTTAATAGGCGAAACGAATATTACGCGTTTACAACAGATATCACTATACAACGAAAAAAATTCAAAATTTACGCATTGTTTGGACCAAATTATATTTTATGTCTTTTGCGGTCGACCGTGGGGGTCCGAAGCTAACCGTTTTGCTCGCACTTTGTCATCTAAATTGATCGAGGCCTGCGGAGACCAGCGGGCGGGATTTTTCCGCCAACGCATCAGCTTGGCTATCCAAAGAGGAAACGCTGCCAGCCTTCTGGGAACCTTGCCGTTAATCGGAAGCAGCGGAAGATTTGAGGAAATTTTCTATATATAGATTGTAATTTGTACATATTTGTTGTAAATAAGAAGCGATTTTAACTATAAAATGAATGTTATCTGCGGGGCGATTACGTAACTAAATTTCAATCATTTTCGAATTGAAATCGGTTCAATATAGCGGTTTTCTGATGCGGAGACCAGCGGGCGGGATTTTTCCGCCAACGCATCAGCTTGACTACCCAAAGAGGAAACGCTGCCAGCCTTCTGGGAACCTTGCCATTAATCGGAAGCAGCGGAAGACTTGAGGAAATTTTCTATATATATATACTTAGATTGTAATTTGTACATATTTGTTGTAAATAAGAAGCGATTTTAACTATAAAATGAATGTTATATGCGGGGCGATTACGTAACTAAATTTCAATCATTTTCGAATTGAAATCGGTTCAATATAGCGGTTTTCTGATAACTTTTTTACGTTCTTATAACTGCAAATACAAACAGTGATTCATTAGAAATGGAACTATTTCCGATTTTGTTATATTTGTACCGATTCAGAGGTTATTTCAATCTGAATTTCATTGCAATAAAGTTACGTATCCACGTACTGGTTATAACCAAAAGCTTTTGAGTAAGGAATGATTTCAAAGTAGAAGGTTTGACGACGAGCGTAGTGAACACGAGGATTTGGTTACTTTTGTTATCACGTGCGAGTCAAGTGAGCGTAGCGAGCGAACCTTAAGGCGACAAACCCCCATATTCATAAAATAAAGTTATCAAACCTTTTCTGACACGTGACATTTGGTGATCGAAAGAGTGAGACTGAGGACACTATTACACTGATTTAGTTAAGAAGTGATTATGAATAAGGGGGATAGCCCTTTATTTTCATTATCTGATTAATTTTGATGTAGTATTAAAAAAAACAATATGGTCTAATAAACACTAGGATTATCGCTTTTGCATTATTATTCTGTATACAGGCTTGCAAAACTTATTAATCTTCAACCACTATCGGCATCCATTATGTTATTATTATACATAACAGACCCCAGTAATATTTCTTCAGTAAAAACTATTAAATTATTCAAAAAAAGATCGACACTCGGTACAGAATTTCATGCATCTCTACAGCTCGTACTGAAACTAATCTCACAAACGCTGTAAATAGCAAAGTAATTTGCATTCGGTACGTTTCAACGACTTAAGACAACCCAGGCCTCTGGGTTAAACATTTGGTGAAACTTTAGAGCCAAGCCCTAAGTCTATTCTACGTAGTTATATTTCCTATTCTATGCCTAAGTGATAAATTCTACTCTTACTAATGTTATAAATTCATACCCGGGAATAAAGCACAGGAACAACATAAAATTTCTCGGAAATGCAGACTAAATCGCTGACTAAGCTATTTATATATTATGATAACAATTTAACTTGTTAAAAGCTGGAAAATCAGAAAAAGTAATATTTATAATATGAAAAAGTTTTAATTGAGGTAGAGCATAGCGTTTATTCGCTTAAAGAGCAGCTCGACTGGGGAAGTACCTCCACCTTACAGAATACCGCAGCCAAATAACTTTATGTTGTGTAAAGTTGTGTTCCTGCGCGTGAGTAAGGTCGCTAGAGCTCATAGGGGAGGGGGGAAAGGTCGGTAACGCGTGAGCGATGCTTTGTGTGTTGCAAGCGTCCATATGGCTACGGTAACCGCTTACCATCAGGAGGGCCGCATGCTTGTTTACCGACTAAGTTGTAAAAAAAAAAAAGTTTAATTGTATTTTTTTTTTTGGAAAATGGTGTACCTACCTAATACTTTTTTAATATTTACTTTTGAAAACATTTTTTGTTAAAGAAGTTTTTGGATATCAAAACAACATAATATATTTTTGGCGATGCCATAAACTGAACATTAGTTGTCTCGAACAGAAGAGCACTGTTTAAAAGTAAATAAAAAAAACAATAAAAAACTTTTAACCTTACGACTATGAGGATATATGTTTATAGCTGTCCAAAATGTTCATCTCTGTTTACCTACTGATGTATAAGAAAACACATGTGAACTAATATTTTTCCCTGAACACACATCGTATACTTATAACTGCAATATTTTAGACTAGTTAGTAACAAGGGAGTATCATCAAATGGGTTCGCAGAACGTCCGTCCGTACGTAATCGACCGGTGAGCCCCGGGGCATACACATGGATATAATGAATGGGTTCGCCGGAATGCCGGACCGGAATCGATCGCATGCCAATCGATCGTATGAGATCCCTTTAAAGGTAGGCGTCTACTATATAATATATATAATCGCGCTCCATCTGCGCTCTGTATTTGCAAAACTCTGATTCTGCTCTAATGCAGACGGTATAAGAAATCAACAATACGCCGTGGTATTCTCAAGGGAGTATAGCATGGGGTTTTTTAAGGATGTGAAGAGATTGTTGCTGTGTCAACAACGAGCGTTGATACTGGTATTGCAAGCGTCTGTAGGCTAGCGGTTTACTTGTGTACCTTACAAAAAAGCACGCATTTCTTTATTTCATGTCCACTATTAACAAATTGGCGCTAAGATCACTTCTGTCTCCTGGTTTCAGCTGGGTATCATTGGGTCTAATCGAGAGGGTTTTTTTTCCTTTGACCTTCATAAGTGCTCTTCTGGGGCCTAAATTGAATAAATGGCAATAGACAATAGACAATAGACAAATCTTTATTATTATAAATGGCATTTACTTTGAACTTTCCTTACTTAAAATATCTAAAATCAGTCTATCCAACCCAGTAGGTACCTACCTCTACCTGTACTGGGCTTTCTGTGAATATATGAGTCATTTACCATTTCTGATGTACACAACACTTAACTGATATAATATTATTTTTTTGTATCGGATAAATTGAGAATTCGATCGAGACTTTGATATTTGCGAATAATGGACACCTACCTTTACACGATTCAAAATATTTTTCTTCCAAGCCGTTGCAGATGTTTTTGTATTACATAGGTTTCTACCTCGCTTGACTTCATCTGTTTTAGTGTATGCGGTATTTTGTTATCTGATGCTATTCCCATTGGGAATTTACCGTAGAATCTTGGTATTTTAATTTTTGTAAAAGTATTTTTGAGCTAGCTCTTGGGGTTATGTTTTCTCAGTTAGACTTAGGGTTTTCATTGCTGAAAACGTTTTTGGAATAGTTTAAGGGAAGAAGTCCTTTTTTCAAGATTATCTACTAGTTATGCCTATGGTTTCAGCGCGTTCAACCATACAATCTCTTCAGCGTAACAAAATTCAAAAAAACAAAAAGGCCCATGGACACTTAGTCT
Source organism: Achlya flavicornis (assembly GCA_947623365.1). Taxonomy (NCBI): domain Eukaryota; kingdom Metazoa; phylum Arthropoda; class Insecta; order Lepidoptera; family Drepanidae; genus Achlya; species Achlya flavicornis. The sequence goes on from OX392484.1 coordinate 3,319,021, forward strand.
TGTGAAGCCACGGATGTTGCTACACTCAGGGCATCTCTCACGCGTTACCGACCCTTCCGAGCTCTGGTAACCTTACTCACGCGCAGGAACACAAACACAACATTGTTATTTGACTGCAGTTTCTGTGTTTGACCAACCTTATAAAACAACGCTCCTTAGAGATTACCTGATGTTATATCGTCACAGCCGCTTATGGACGTTTGCAATACCATGGGCATTATAGTGCGTGCCACTAAAGATGAGACTTGATACAACACGTAGTTGACGTCTGACGTCGTTGTGATGATGACTTTTCTTTAGCGGTATTAGGTCTGAGGCGGGAAGACACCGGGCGTCATTATTATAAAATGGATACCGCTAAGAAGAAGTCATCTTCGTCGACAACGTGGTGTGTCAAGTCACATCTTTAGTGGCACGTATTATACCAATGTGCTGCCGACCTTGAAGAGATCTTTTTAGACGTATTGAAACAAAACTGGAAGTTACCTAAGCAAGAGTTCACTACTAAATAAACACTACCTAAACAATAAGTTTAAAAAAGTTTTGAATATTCAAGTAACTCTAAAATGGCACGGAGTCGCTTGTGAGTGCAAAACTAATTTCAACTCCTCGAAAACATTTACCAGTCTCCAAAGTAAAATAAAACCGTAGTTTTTAAGTTTCAATCCATTAAAGAACAATGGGTCATGTAATATGAAACGCGTCCCCAGAATGTAGCACTATGAGCTATGGTGGAGATTGTTGGCCACATCGAGTGCATCATTTCATTGTATGACACCAAGTCTGGATTCCATGGGAAAAAAAAGATATACACGGTTAAAGAAAACAAAATAATGTGTATCTTTGTTACCGTCCCATAGTATTTGTATAACTGTTCTGATTTAAAAGTATTATATATGCTAATCCAGAGTTTAAAAGATTAAACTTAGCATAATGATAGATCATTATGCTAAGTTTTACCCACATCTGATAAGCCATTTCGGTGTAATTTAATAACAAACATCGATAAAAACATAAGCATTTTTACTTACATTACTAGGATAAGGTAAAGATCGGTGTTTAGTAGTGTTCCTTAAGTTATTTTTTTTATTTCTAAGGCAGACTTATGTAAGTCATGCTCACTTTAAGGCCTTAGCTTGCGGCGGCGTTAGGTCGCTTACTTCCCTCCAATATGGCGAGTAGGAAGATGGCTGCCGCTGCCATAAGCGCCATACTTGTGAACAGATGAATTTTGTTTATGAATGTCACATTTTTCTTTTCCATATCTTAATGATAACCGAAGATGTCCATAAAGTAGGTACCTACTTTAACGTTATGAATGCGAAAGATACTTAGTTGTTTTTTATACCACTAAGGCAGCAAACAAGCATACGCCCCGCCTGATGGTAAGCGGTTACTGTAGCCTATACAGACGCTAATAACACCTAGGGTGCCACTCGCGCATTGCCGAGTCCATTGCAACCGCACAGTACGAAACTATTTCGGTTGAAATGTGTGAAGTTGGACTCCCCGTCGATGGGGAGAGTTGCGATGGTAGAAGGTAGCCGTGGGCATCAGGTCAAAACATTCTTTAGAGCACTGTCCGTTGTACAAGTGGTAGAACACACATAAGGAGGCAAAGTTTCTCCTCAGACTAACGGGCTCTAAACAGTCGTTCGGATCGTCGACAATTGTAATGGGTCATCGCTGAACTGAGTCCAAAGGCCCAAGCTGGTATCTGGCCCATAGATGACAGCAGTACTCCATTTGAGACCGGACTTGCGACTTATAAAGTTGCAGCCTTTGCTCCGATTTGAAGTACTGCCTCGCTCTATTGAGCACTCCGAGCCTTTTCGATGCCAGCTTCTCCTTGTCTTCTAAGTGACTATATACGGAACAGCTCGTGTCGCTAGAAATATCGACGCCAGGGATCCCGATGCTTTGACTGATGTTTAAGGAAGTGTTCTAGAATTATAAGGCCACACTATAGGGGGTTTCTTCGGGTTAGTATGTCTTATGTAACTTTTTCTAGCTAAGTTAGGTTGATATCAATTAAAATGAGCACACTTGGCAGCATAGAGCTTACAGATGGATATGCAATACACAGCTAGTACTTTAATATGATAAATTCGAGAGTAAATCTGTCCGTTTGTTATGTTTTCACAGCTATGTTACTGGACCGATATCGATAAATATTAGCAGACAGATAGCATGGAACCTGGAAATTGACATACAGTACTTTTTGTCTTGAAAACGCGGTTGGTATCGCTGGTATTGAGTATTCTGTGCCGCTGAGCATAACTAATAATAACAAAAAACAATAGTTACCAAAGGAACATTTTTGTAACTTCAAATGTGAATATCTTTTTTCTCCCATGGAATTCAGACTTGCTGTCATAGAATAAAATAATGTGCTCGACGAGACCTACAATTACCACTATAGCTCATCGTGCTACAGTCTGGGGACGTTTTTACCCATTCTTCTTTTATGTTACGGCGCAGATGTAAACACTGACAGTTTATAAAAGGAATCTGACGATTGATAAATAAAAACATTACAATAATGTAACGCGAAGGCCGTCTCAATGCCACTTGTGTGATCGTTACCTTTTTATATATTTTGTGGGCGCCAGTAATGCAATAAATGTATTTAAGGGCATGATTGGATAGTTAAGGCTTCTGTTCCAACTGGCAAGCGAGACGATAAGATATAATTTGGTAAATCGCAGGTTTTCTATACGTCCAAGGATTCTATGCCCTATTTCGAAATGCTTACAAATAATGTGATCTATCTTATTTCGATGTGGTGTTTTAGTTAGATTCGCTATTTGTGCTTTCTTTTCTTCAGTAGGCAACATTTTCGTTCTTAGCCCTCGCTCTCGCAGAACACATCTTATGTGTAAGTGTAAGTTTGTTTTTGAAAACAGTATATTGCCTCATCTCAGCAAAAGCAACTTTCCGAACCGTGCATAAGTGCCTGTGAAGGCGTATTTGAATGAATAAATTATTTCATTTCATCTTGTCTGTAGTTCTAGCTATCTTGATGAATTCTTAGTAGGTAGTACAGAATGAAACAACATATCTATAATATAACTAGCTGCCCGGCGCGACTTCGTTCGCGTAATACCCTACCCTACCCTTCATTTAAACCTTCCCCGGACTTCCACGAATAGTTCAAACACAAAATTAGCCAAATCGGTCCAGCCATTCTCGAGTTTTAGCGAGACTAACGAACAGCAATTCATTTTTATATATATATAGAAGATGTGTCAAGGCTGTACGTATATGTATCTCATCACATCTCGCGCCTCATCTCCACATCACCGTGGTACCAACTCAAGTGCAAGATTGGATTATTTTCAGGTCAATTTTTGTACACTCTAACGCATAAAAAAGCAAACAGTTAATTGTTTTAAATTCTATATTTTTAATGAGCGAATTATTACATGTGCAGTAGTCGATGTACCTTGTTTCTGTGGTTTCATTAAAAATATACTAAGTTATAGTAGCAATGCATACGCCACAATTTTTTGAAAGTCACTCATAAGTCTAAGCTACTAAAGCTACCACCGCACCGGCTGGGAAGCCTTCAACTGAGTATAACCTGCTGGAAAATGATCATGTTCGCTTGCAGGATCAAACTTTAACAAATATTTTTCCCCTTCAAGTGATTGAAAGATTGATGGATAAAATTGGGCAAATAGACAAATATATAAAATTCAAAGTCCTGACTTACTGACTGACTGACTGATATATCAACGCACAGCCTAAACCGCTGGTCCTAGAAACATGAAATTTGGAGGGTGTATTCTTTGTGAAGTGTAGGTACCCACTAAGAAAGGGTTTTTCGAAATTCCACCCCTTAGGGGATAAAATAGGGGATGAAAGTTTGTATGAAAGTCCGTCAGTTTTGAAGTTAGGGTCTTAAAATTTTGTGTTTAGGCTGAAGACTGAAAATTAATTCATACGTGTCTTAGCGTTTTTGATAATCCACCCTCGAAGGGATGAAAAGCAGGATGAAGTTTTGTATGGGAAGTCACTGATATATCAATGCACAGTATTGCACAGCTTAAACCGCTGGTCTTAGAGACATGAAATTTGGAGGGTGTATTCTTTGTGAAGTGTACGTATAAAATATGAAAGGGTTTTTCGAAATTCCAACCCCCGTTTCACCCTCTTAGGGGTTAAGAGGGTGAAACCGGGGTTGAATTTTCATTTTTTCAATTTCATTTTTTGTTATAACATATTACACACGTAATTTAAGTTCTTAGTTTTTTCATGCGTTTTGCATGAGTCAATAGGGCTTAAACAAGAAAAAAAAACAATTGAGAGGGAGTGAGAGCACTTATTACGTTTGTTTTTGAAGAAAAATATGTCATTTGTTTCCTGTAGGCCACGCGGGCGAAGCCGCGGGCAGAAGCTAGTTATATATAAAGTGCATCCTAGGAAAACATTATATTCCTCTGTTATACGGAGTGTATACCACAATACGACAATAATTGAAACCAAGTAAGGAACTCATAAATACGATCAACTTTTACTATGGGACCAAAAAAAATTACAGCTTTTCATACATTTTTGCCGAGTAGACATAATGTACCTTTTATATGAAAAGCAGTAATTTGATTTTGAAGTTGGTCTCATAGTAAAGGTTGATCGTATATATGAGTACTTTACGTGGTTTCATTTAGTGTCGTATTTTTGTATACACCCCGTATAATAAAGTTAATGGCTTAATTAATTGTAACACACATAAATAAAATTCATTCGACATAAATGCATGTTGTGCTTGCCTGAAATGTAATGTATGTGGCTTATGTAATACTTGTATAAATGTTGGCAGACCATAAATAAATAAACAATAAATCACTATCTTATCTCATCTAAAACAATGCAATTATTAAATCCTTCCATCAATTACAAGTATTATCGCGTCTTACTTAAAGCAATAAACATTCGAGTAGATTAATGTAACCAATCATTCATTCATTCATCGGATACAAGCTTTAATCTTGCCTTTGATCTATGCTAAAACAAGCATCGCTTAAAATAATACCGCGTCGACTGTACATTTGAAAGGTAAATATTTAGTAAGTACGCACCTTTTTACTGATCGAAGAGTATCTATTTTTTGAAATAGTTTACATTTTTACCATTTGCGCTGGTTTCAGCGAACAGTTCGTGCGTTTTCAGGTGTTGAAACTTGAACAATGATTTTACTTAAAAGTGACCAATGAAGTGTCGTTCAGTGTTGTTAGAAATCTTGAAAATGATTCAATATGTGTTGGAACCGGTTTTACTAAAAGGAGTGGAGTTGAACGTTGTTAAGGTACTATTTACAATTATTTAAAACGATCCAATCCAAAGAAAACCAATATGAACGTGTGAAAAGGATCATACAATTCAGCAATCTGTGCACCATTACTTTTTTCGCCTTTTGCGTCATTACTCCGTGGGGTAGTTCAAAAATTGAGGTTGGAAAAACATTGGCAACCTCACAATAACGATTGTCTACATGCATCGGTGACCACTTTAGACTTTTTAAACTTTTGACGTAAATTAAAAAGTCTTGGGAAATTGGATTAGAACAAATAACAATGACGTTGAAGCCTAGATAGAGCCTATAGCCAAGGCTTGTGTTATATCTCTGAACCTACTTGAGTTATTTCCCATCAAAGTTTCTTCAATCGATTTTGTGCCAGTCGTACAAGAAATAACACAAAGGCTGTCGCAAGCTTTTAAGAGATTACACCATTTCACAGCCGCCCCTTCTTGTGGCTTTCTTGGGCTTTACGAGACTTTTTAGTGATCTCAGTATGCACACGACCGAAAACCTTGAAGTTGATGTACCTGCTTACTATTTACAAATATTTTGACTTATTGTTAGACTTCCGTAGGCCGCTGTTAGACATGGGTATCACCAAAACCGACCACACAACCACATCCAGCCCACCTTATTGATTTCTCGAATGGCAACCTTATTGATTTCTCTACTTTATCCTTTATTATATCTGATTTTACCATAACATTTCTTATCGAAATCACCTGAAATTCAAAAACAAGTGGAATCTTCAAATTCAAATTCAAATTCAAAATCATTTATTCAAATAGACCTTCGCAGGCACTTATGAAAAGTCTGACTCTAATACTCTAATACCGGTTCGGAAGGTTGCATTTGCTGAGAAGAGCCGGCAATAAACTCAGCAATTACTCTTTTCAAAACAGGCTTAGATTAATTACATAATATTTACATTCTAATCGCACTGAAAACAATTGCGTGCCCCGGCGCGGCGGCAAAATTACAAAGTAGACTGAAAAAATATTTAATAAGTAAATAAATAGCAAACTTAAGCAGACCAGCCCCCACAAGCAGCACCTGTTCACAAGTATGACGCGTGTGGCAGCCATCGCCCTCCTCGCCATATTGGAGGGAAGTGAGCGACCCTGTTAAACAACATAATATAATGTATATACATACGTATTATACGTTTTGACGGGCCCGTTGGCGCAGTTGGTTAAGACGTGGAGTCTTAACCTATAGCGCCGCAGGTCGTGGGTTCGATTCCCACACAGGACATACATTTGTGTGCATGAACATGTCTGTATGTCCTGAGTCTGGGTGTAATCATGTATATTAAGTATGTATTTACAAACAAAAAGTAGTATATGTATTATATCAATTATCTGGTTTCCATAGTACAAGCTCTGCTTAGTTTGGGATCAGATGACCGTGTGTGAGGAATGTCCCAGGATATTTATTTATTTATTCTAAAACCTAGTCAATCAATGTGAATACTACAGCTTTATGATTAGGTATTTTCTGTATTTTCCAGTTAATCTAGATGTTAAGAATATCTAATCTATTCGATAGCCACCCTACCTAGCAATTTATCTTATAGTACTGTATTCAAACTTTCTAATATTACTTGCCCTTTCAGGTGACCTATCTTATTACATCGTCTATCCCTTTCTCGTTTACGGGAAATGTAACGTATTAGTGAAAGATGGTGAATGTTTGCTTACCGGAGATTGGCTGCAAAAGGTTCAGTTAGTTGCACCAACCGGTATCTACAGATCGGCATGACTGCATTCGAGTCATTTGATGCGTACAGACAGAAAAAAATATGTTATTAATAATATTTTTCTTCTTATTTTTCTTTTTTTTTTTACCGACTTCAAAAAATGAAGGAGGTTTCTCAATTCGACCGGATATATATTTTTGTTATTGTAATTTGTACATATTTGTTGTATATTTTTCTGTTAACTTAAGATTCCCGATATAGTTTTTCGCTTCTGAAACTAGCAAACTCCTGTCCTGTCAAAAGTCTTCGGGTATGGAAACACAAGTAAAAATTCACGATTGCTCTATTAAAAATCGATTATAATTTATTGTTATAATCATGTTTATTTTTTCAATGATTTAATAATAATTTTGCGCTTGATTGTTATGCTAACCGTACAGAATAGATTGCTTCTAGAGGTACCGGTAAGAGATTACATCTCAATGCGCGTCCTAGCCAGTTGCCTGCGTACGGCATGTTCGGATTCGTTATAAATAACTTTTGTTGCATTTTTACGGGCGCTTACGAGCGAGAGGGCATATTTTTCAGTGTGTGTATTCGAGTTCATTACTTTTTTTAAGCTATTCAATTTCGATTGAAGTTTCATATCTTTGGGTATTCTTTGCTTTGATCCAAGAGAACATTATCATTATGTTTTTCCGTTTTTTTTTTGTTTCTGTTTTTAGATTTTAGTCACAATTTAGGGAATGAGACATATTCAGAGCAAGCATTTAATATCATCCTAAAAATACAAAAACTGATTTCTTTGCACTATAAAACTTTCGCATTGGAATTTCCAACGAACAATTTCATCGACTTTGGAATTGGAACCGATTTTACGGATTCCATTTGCATTAAAACCGGAATCCGATTAGAAAAATCCGTTACAGTCGGACCAAAATAAGGTGCACCGACTTCACTTTGTACTTCACTTGTACACAAACTGTTTTTTAGCAATATAATCAAGTTTGGCAAATATTTTCGCTTTTGTCAGCAACAGTGGACAATTTGTTTTGCATGCGATAAACGTTAACAAAGCCGAGTGTCGTACTTGCTTAGAAAAAACTATTGAGTTGGTTCCAAACTTTGCATAGATACGGTCAGCAACACAAGTAGAGCCAAATTAACAAAACACCTGTTTTTACTAAGTATGTAGGTTTTATAAAACACCTATTTACTTTATCTTCTCATATTATGGATAGTTATAGAGTTCGGTTACTTTGTAAATTTGATCTGTTAAGCTACTATGTTGCTGACTGTACAATCAGTATGTAAATGAATAACTTAAAATAGGTTAAAATCTGGATGAAACTTGGGACACAATGATTTTTATTCTCCAAAACACATATGATTGTCGGAAATGCAGGTTAAATCCAGTTTATATTGCAGATTTTCAAGCAGCGTCGATGAAATTGGTTCCACTTAAATGTTGATCATTTTCTATAATTTATTTCAATTTATCGCACGACGATGATACATCATGAAGCTTTAATATCAAATGTTTAATGGTATCGAGTGAGAAGATTGGAATTCGATCACGTATTTGAACTGGTTATAGATTGAGATCGGGAATGCAAAGTCATTTATCATTGTGAGTAAATTTGCTATTAAGAGGGTTATTTCGACTCTTTATGGTTTTATAAGGTGAAGCGCTGGTAGTGTAGCATGATTAGCTGTTCTTAATCGATCGGCAAAGTTAAGCTACGTCTGTCGTGGTCGGTTCCTGGATGGGTGACCGCCTAGTGGTATTTCAAATCGAGCGCTTCCGTGCTTCGGATGGCACGTAAAGCTGTTGGTCCCGGTTATCACTTAATTGTGATAGTCGTGAAGCTAGTTGGATGCCTCCTAGGCGGCTTGAAAAATTCCAACAGTAGGTTGACAACTAGCCTACCTCCACCAATCCGCAGTTGGCACGCGTGGTGGAGTATCGCCCATTTCACCCTCATTTGTGAAAGGAGGCCTGTGCTCAGCAGTGATGATGATGATGATGGTTTTATACAATCGTGAGAGATTTTATATATTTATTAGAGCATAGCGTTTATTCGCTCAAAGAGTAGTCGACTAGCTCCACCGGACAGAATACCGCAGCCAAATAACTTTATGTTGTGTTCCTGCGCGTGAGTAAGATCGCCAGAGCTCATTGGGGAGCGGGAAGGGTCGGTAACGCGTGAGTGCTGCCTCGTGTGTTGCAAGCGTCCATATGGCTACGGAAACCGCTTACCATCAGACGGACCGTACGCATATTTACTGACTTCATCGTTTGAAAAACAAACAAAAATATTGCTTCGCAAATATATCTCCATACTAATTATTCTCGTTATTTATATCACATCTTCAGGCAAGACGCAATAAGCATTTTCTGGACTAACGTATTATATCTTCGACCTACTCATCACTCCTTTGTAGGGTCGATGGCAAAACGTAAGGACACAAAAATATGAACAACTAACAGTACTTCTTATTGCATAAATATTTTTCCAAAAATAAAGGTCCTACGAAATACATTCCTTGTCTCTTATTGAAAGTAGGTCCTTTATCAGTAATTCCTTTCAAATAATTAACTGAAAAGAAAAATAAAGGAGAACAGTACAATAACATGGAATTCCAGAACAGTCTCTTCACATTTGCTGAACCTAAACGATTCGATTTACCGCAAACGTTTTCTTAAGCAACAAGTACCTTTCGTACTACAGACGTACCCACAAACACTCTATTTACTTCGCAAAATACCCTTTTTAAGATTTACGTGTTCCTTTCTTTGTCCCTGCGGGGAAAGGATATAACTCCAAGGTGAATTCCACTTTCTCAACAGCAGTTTAATGTTGAAAATCGTTTGCTGTATCGGAGTGAAGTAAAAGGTCACTGTCAGTATTGTGCCATGTTAGGATAACCTTATCAACCTGTTTTTTAGGGTTCCGTAGCCAAATGGTAAAAAACGGAACCCTTATGGATTCGTCATGTCTGTCTGTCTGCCTGTCTGTTTGTCTATCTGTCCGTCCGTATGTTACAGCCACTTTTTTCCGAAACTATAAGAACTATACTCTTGGAACTAGAAAAATAGAAAAGAAAAACAAAAAAAATTGGGGGTTCCCCATACTTAGAACTGAAACTCATTTTTTTTTTAATAAAACTCATTCGTTTGTGGTGTCTATGGATAGGTCTTCAAAAATGATATAGAGGTTTCTAATATAATTTTTAATAGATAGATATTTTAGAATAGTTTGCGCGAGAGACACTGCCAAAGTTGTAAAATGGTTCCCCCCACCCTGTAACTTCTAAAATAAGAGAAAGATAATACAAAAAAAAATATATGATGTACATTACGATGCAAACTTCCACCGAAAATTGGTTTGAACGAGATCTAGTAAGTAGTTTTTTTTTAATACGTCATAAATTTAAATTCGTATCAAATACTCAGGACTATACTACCATTTACTTATATACTTACAGTTTTGTACGGAACCCTCGGTGCGCGAGTCTGACTCGCACTTGGCCGGTTTTTTTTAAATTTGTGGCTGGAAGGATCTAAATGCTATATTTATGGATGCCTCTTGTATCTACGCAACGGATTCGGAGTTGCCTGTAAATAATTTAGAGAAGACTAAATAAGATCTCTAGAATTATCTCACCCGCTTAATACCGCCTCGATTGTTAGGTAATAACCAACTTTGCACACATGTATCATAATGTACTATAATTCTAAATTCTGCAAATTTGATTATTAACACTTCAGGCTGTAGAGCCGCAGGCGAACGCGATAAGGGAGCCGAGAGTGTAATAAATCAATGCATACGAGTGACATACGACATTTTTCAACACACTTGTAAAGTTGTGTGTGTGTAAAGTTGAGTTCAAAATAAATTATAAGTGCCTTTGTACACGAATGTGCAACGGCAAGGTGAACACACCTTGCTGGTGTTTGTTCAAGACAGCATTGTTGAAAGCAGTCATCTGTGCTCATTACCGTCTAGTCTAGACCCCACTCGAGTGTAACTAACATTTTGTGTCATGTGCCATTAACTTTCACTGTGCACTGACACTGACATAGGGTACTTAAGTTGTTAGTCTTGAGTCTTGAGCAAGGAGGATCAATGTCTTGAGTAAGGTTTGTCATAAACTGCTGTAGTTTAAGGTATTTTTCAGGAAGGTTTGGAGTTTGTATTCTGTTCCGCGGACCGCAGACGACTGAGTCGCGTTTGCCCTAAACTGAACATTTTAGGGCCAGCGCGTTGGTGTCATTTTGTCGCGCGGCTGGCCCGGTCCTTACGCTAGTAATATATGTCAATGTTCAAATAGCTTTTAGCCGTTAATAGTCGCAAGTATTGCCGCAAGGCCGTGCTTGAAGCTTGATATACAGCCTCTGCTTTCGTGTGATAAAATTTATCTTACGTGTGCCTGTAGCGTAAAAGTTTTATCTCGAGCGCATAATCGATAGAGTCGTAATTCGGCTTGAACACGGTAAGGTCTAAGGCGCAGATCCCACAGCGAGCGGTCTAGAGTTCTGCGGTCCGCGTTCATTGTAATCTATGTGGGGCGCTTTTGATCACTGCACACAGCGACCGCGGCGGTCAAGGAGAACACGTAGAACTCTAGACCGCTCGCTGTGGGATCGTTGTGACAAATTACAGCGACTTTACCGTGCCTCAGTGTGACATTATAACCCTCAAAGAAAATCTTTTAGTAGTTTTTTTTTCATTTAAATTGTCTTTTTTTTGTAAAAAAGTTGTTTAACCTGTTGGCTCGCGGATGAGACGCGCTATACATATGAACAAAAATATATTTCAGGAACTGCTATTCAAGTGATTATTTTAATCAATATACTGTACAAAACTACTCGCAGGTTAACACTAAACAATACGAGCGGAACCCCGGGGGAAATTTGATCCTGTCTCGAAAACCGCATCGAATAGTCATGTTCATAGCACAGCTTGTGGTGGGAAACATGCCTGTACGTTTTGTTTTATGTATTATACCTATGCAAGATTTCATCATTGTTTATTAACGCATGTAGGAGCATGTAGTGAGTAAATGTTTCAACTACATCGACACTTAGTCGAGCTAAGATGTTTTAAAAAACAAAATGTAGGTATTATTGATATAAATATACCTACTTATTTACAGCAAATATACAAAATATAATCTATGTATAGAAAATTTCCTACCACTGCTTGCGAGCATCGGCAAGGTTCGGCAGGCTGGCAGCGTGAGCGTTTCCACTTTAGGATAGCTTTATTCGATATTTTACTTTTACGAACGCACACGTAAGTTTAGAGGTAGAACGTAGTATTTATTCGCTCAGGGAGCAGCTCGATACTGCAGCCAAATAACTTTATGTTGTGTTCTGCGCGTGAGTAAGGTCGCTAATACTCATTGGGGAAGAGGGTAGGGTCGGTGACGTGTGAGTGCTACCCCATGTGTTGCAAGCGTCCATATGGTGATAATTTTCAGTGCGCTGGTCCGAAGTAAACTTGAGTCGAGTGCATGTGTTTGGAACCCGCATGAAAGCAAGTATGCACTCCTACTCGAGAAGGTACAAAAAGCTTTCCTTAGGTACCTGTATAAACGCCTTTACGGATGTTATCCATTTATGTATCCGACCAATTTCCTTCTTGGCGTCTTGGGGTACAACTCACTCGAAGTCAGGAGGATGAATGATCAAATTATAACGGCATGTAAAATATTGCACGGTAGAATTGACGCCCCGGAACTGCATGATCAGCTGTGTCCCGACAACTATAGACGTAGCAGGAAACATAATTTTTTTAGTGTGCCATGTTTTCGCACAGTCGCGCGGGCAAACTCGCCTATCCCGCGTACGCTCTCCGCGCTTAACGCTCTCTTAGATGCCAGTCCAGATTGTGACTTGTTTGCGGATGAATGGAAGAAGATTTTGTCGGCGTGTTTGGTGTACTGTGAGAAGAATGTATGAAAGTTGTGTCTTTGATTAGTTGTAAGTGGCCTGCGGCCGTTTCTAACAAAGTAAAATAAATAAATAAATAAATAAATGGCTACGGTAACCGTTTACCATCAGGCGGGCCGTATGTTACCGACTACGTCGTATAAAAGAAATCACACACGTCAATAAAGTAAATTCCGAAATGATAATTTTTTATCTCCGCTCACAGACAGACATATGGGACATTTATTTATTCTTTTGAAAGCACTTACAAATAGTTTGACTATACTACCGTTTCGGAAGGTTGCATTTGCTGAGAAGAGCCTGCAATAAACCCAGCGAAGCTTAGAATAAAGAGTAGGAGCCATCGAAATCTGTTTCGTGACGTGATAACCATCTAAATTAACTCACATTTCTTAAATAAGTACCTAAGAGAGACTTAAAATAGTGAAAGAGTCTCTTTTACCTTTCACATTTAGAGTGGAAACACTGAAAGTGGTTGAGAGAGTCAAGTTCAAAGTACGAGTGCATTCACTGACACAAAAGTGCTGCATTTCAGTGGCTTTACTATTTACACTGCAAATAAAAGAAAACTACTGCCATTTGGCTATATTAAAGCGTATATTTAGCTATGTTAGCATATTTCCCGACTTCAAAAAAAGGAGGAGGTTCTCAATTCGGTTGTTTTTTTTTTTTTTTGTTTGTTACCTCATAACTTTGTCATTTATTAACCGATTTGGAAAATTCTTTTTATTTGGAAGGGTACACTTCCCGTTTGGTCGCATTGTCATCAGATCAGGATATATCAGGTTACTTTCGCATTTCTAAAATTACTGTGATTTATGTGAATGTATTTGTAATCCACTTTTTTTTTTTTTGATTACAGGTAAGTTTGTAGACTTTGGTGACTTTGGCCGTAGCGTAGACAACATATGAAAAATAATGGTCAAATATAGTCGGTAAGCAGTTTAATGTAGATTGTAATGTGTATATTTTTTGTAAATAAATATATCCTAACTGATATTATAAATGCGAAAGTGATTTTGTTTGTTTGTTACGCCATAACGCCTCAACTATTGAACGGATCATCATGAAATTTGCCATACAGATAGCCTGTGATAGAAGGACATAGGCTACTTTTTATCCCGGGAACGCGGGTGAAACCGCGGGGGACGGCTAGTTTTAAATAATATTCTTATCGTGATTTTGCATAGGCACCTACACAGTAAAACCAGTTTTATTTTTAAAAGCATTTAAAATTTCAGCTCAATCGGAAACCGGGAAGGGGAATTTTACATGCCTTTGATTACAGATACACAGACGCACAGGTGAAACTAACTAAAATCTTGTAAATAGTTTTTTTTTTATGAGTTATAGTTTCCAGAGCATCTTTTGTTTTGACAAACTATTTTTGATTTCCTGATTTAAAGACCATAAAAGCAGGTCCAAATGTAAATTTTATGTATGAAAAATGTAAATAAAAACATTCTGGTACTATTGAGCTATTACGTTTCCAGATACAAATGGAAATCGAACTAGGAGGCGTTTGTTTGCACTGCGCGTCTCTTTGAAATCCAAACTTGAACTCAACTTTATGGAACCTCATTTTGCTTTCAAAAGCTTTTCCTGACGTCATCAGTTTTCAATTATATCTTGCCTGATTTACTTTACTCTCTATTTATTTAATCTTGTTTACATTCAATTTCAAACTTTAACGTAAATCCATTACGGTTGAAAGTACTTTACCAACACCGAATAAGGTAAAATGATTTCATTGATATTTTCGCTCTCGATTTACGCATATGAATGTGTCCCTTATGACTCGATGACGTCTCGCAGGATCTTATTTTTAGAGGAAAATCTCAAAGGAAAAAGATTGTTTATCCAATTGAAATAGATTTCAAATTCGTATGTGACAATTGAGTACTGTATATGTTGAACGCGTAAATAAGAAATTTAGACTGAGTGTCTTTGATTTTAAAGTGCACCTTTGCATGAGAATTATGTTTATGAAACAAGGTAAGCACATTTACTGCGGAATAGTGAGGTCGTGGAGGCAGAAATATGGCTTCTAGTGGACGTTTACGTGTCATAAGTACCAACACATATATTTGAATAACTCGACCCAAAGCGTAGAAAATGAAGAGCAAAAATTATTTTGAGGAATATAATATAAAAGCATTTCCTTGTTTTGGATTATTTACCTTCTTACACTATGTGTATGGTTCGTTATTGAACAATTATGAGACATGTTATGGGACAGCATTATTTTATTTCAAACATTTTTATGTTCTCCGGTATAAAAAGAAATGTTAAAATTATTTTTGCGATCTCTGAATTGGCCCCATAATAAAAGTTATTCAGTATGATAAACCCAACTAAAAATATGCCATCCCAGTATATTAAGTCATGCGGATCTGGATTTTAGTAATGCATTACGTGGAATCAATATTATTTTTTTAAGACTGGGGAAGTACCTCCACCTTACAGAATACCGCAGCCAAATAACTTTGTTGTGTTCTTGCGCGTGAGCAAGGTCGCCAGAGCTCATTGGGGAGGGTGGAAAGGTCGGTAATGCGTGAGCGATGCTTCGTGTGTTGCAAGCGTCCATATGGCTACGGTAACCGCTTACCATCGGGCGGACCGTATGCTTCATTACCGACGTAGTCGTATATAAAAAAAAAGTACAGCAATAGTTAGCTACTTCTTTTGATGCCTCTCAAAGTAGTGAACTAAATAGCTCTCAGAATTCAAAACTGTTTAGCATCTCTTGAAATACCAGTCCCCTTCCAGAAGTTAATATATAATTAGCAGATACAATTGTCTCACTAAGCACGCCGATTTATATACAAAGCAAAAACATCTGTCAGTCTCAATAAAAACAATCATTTAATACAACTTACAACTCAACTAACATGATATACATTAAAGTATTCTACGCTCAAAAATAATTAAAACAATCTTACAAATAACTGACAGAACATAACAATAAATGCAAAGCTCAGTACTTTATCAGCCGATGACGGCCTTGGAGCTTCATAGTAAGTAGAATAAATGTTATTCCAGAACGTCATTCTAGTGGTATGGGGGTTGAATCTTGCTTCTTCGTAGTATGTGGTGGTGGTATTAGCTATAGCGCCATTACCGCCGCTGCAATAGAGGTAGTTTAACGCTTGGGTAGTTATGGCAGGCCAGGCTGTAGTTCCAGTAGGTGTAGGATTACTGAAAAAAAAACATCGGGTAAGTATCTTGTTTAATGGTGAATAAATTGTAGATAAATAATGCCAATGTTCAATAAGGGGTAGATCTGAAGTGAAGTGATTCTAATCTGATATGTGTAATATGCCAAGTGTCACTAAATATTTATGAGACTAGAAGAAAGAAAGCATTTTGTGCAAGTGCCCGGGGTGCACGTCTAAATTTTATGAATTCCTGTGCAACGGATTGGCGCTGCCATACATTTTGTAGACGCGTCGCCTGGGACTTGCATATTCGTGTTTAGATAATTTATAAACTTACCCAGTATTTGCGAAAGCAACAAAACGTGATACAGTCGCGTTCCTAGCAGCTTCATCAATAGTAGGTCTCAGATCAAAGTCGAAAAGATAGTTCAGAATCCCACCATGCTTGACGCCAGTTAAAGGAATCTGGGTATAAGTCCAATCACTATTCAAGGTTCCCATGTAAGCAAACTCCATCAATCTTACTTCACTGGTTGATGTTGCACCTCTCTCCCTCGCTCCTCTAATTGCAGCAACAAGAATCAGTGTATCCCCTTGATAATCCAAAAAGTCCTCAATAGTAGCCATAGAAATAACTGAGTTGCTAAAATAGAAATTGCGAATCGATTGCGCTATATTTGTTGCATTTGCTCCAAAATTCAGATCTACTTGGAGGAAATTCGAGAAATTTGCTTGCATCTGATCGAGCCATTGTTCAAAAGCCGCTTCATGTGCTCTGAGAGTTCCCTCTCTGTTTGTATAAGCTGCTATGTAAGGAATATGGCTGTAATTAGCACTGCGTATGATATTTATTGGAGCATCAGCGATTACAGTTTCATTTGGATAAATGGCCGGATTTTCAACGCATGGCGCGAATAAGATACTGTTGTTTGGAAAGCTAAAATCATTCAGTGCACTGGCTAATACAGTAACGTCAGTTGTTTTTAGCAATTGTGCCATTTCCATGGGCGTTTTGTTTGTGTAACTTAATTTGGCTGCGAAAGTTTGGGCGTACCTAATTGGTTCGTATGCAACAGCCCATGGTGATAAACCAGATCCACTTAAAGCGATCGCTTTGTGCACTAAATTGTTCGATTGAGGCGATAATGTTATTAGATCAACAAGGGCTGCTCCAGAGCCATGTCCAATTAGGACTACATTATTACGGTCACCACCGAAGCCAGCAATGTTTGAGTTGATCCATTTAAGACCTTGAATGATGTCTTTTAAACCAGCATTACCCGGTGCATCTGGGACTCCCAAACAGAGGAATCCAAATACTGATAGTCGGAAGTTTAGTGATACAACAACAATTCCTTGCTCGACTAATCTTCTGAAAGAGAAGTTTTTGGTTGTTGGCCGTGGTGTATTCTTCTGCGTTGAGCCAAACAAACACTGGTTTTGGAGTGGTGACGTTGCTTGTGAAGATATTCAGGGTCAGACAGTTTTCAACTCCAATTAGACCCCGTGAACTGGGTTGTGCGCATAAGATACTGCTGTCAATGGCGTGGAACAGTCCAGGTAAAGGAAGCGGCGGTGTTGGAGCCTGGAAAGTAAAAAAAATAGGTTATCGATGATAGAAACTTTGAACAAATATTGTATTTTATTGATAGTGGATGACAGTGATATTTTCATACAACCGTGATAAGATATGAGGTTTCAGATATGTGTTGATACCATTTTAAAATGTATTTTTGGAATGAATGCGAAAGATTTAGAGATATTTCAGTTTCGCATGCGAATAACAAATATTGGAGAATACATTCCGATCCTATGTTTTAATATTACGCAAGAAGAAGAAGGTTCTTTTGTCAGCGCGGACCTTGAAATGAATCACCTAACAAGCAATGGCTTGTGTAGGCGGCGGACTATTCTTTATACTGTGCTATGTATGATATGACCATTGAGAATATATACGTCACCGAACCATCCTTTTATCATTTAAATTTGGAATAAGTAGAGCAAATGTTATAGGCAAAAATTATACGGCTCTAACTGGAGCCCAAGACTGCTTTTACAATTGCGTTCCAATGAACTATTACTGGTGTAAAATTTGACAGTTTTGGTATTCTACTAATTAAATAGCGTCGCAAACCGTTATGATTTTTGTAGACAACGCACATTAAGCTCTATGCTCATTTTTGATTTAAAACAAAAGACATATTTTTTCATGTATATTCTACTCTAGATTTGATCTTTTGTCACAAAGAAAGAAGTATATTATACTCAAAATGAGATAGTTTAAAGTCTTGAAAAAAGTTTTAAGAAATCTCTTCACTGCTCTTTTTGTTATATGACGTTAGAAAGAGGCGGATATAAGGGGGTTGTAATTTAGAAAAATAAATAACTCAATGAGACGTTTTCTTTCCATAGGATTTTATAGAGTTTAGTTGAAAATACCTGTCAAACTGTTGATAATTCGAACTAAAGTTTCTGACAACATTATACAACTAATGGCTTATTCATGAGACACTTATCTCGATTCAATGAACTTAATAGATATAATCATTATTATCATTTTCTATTACTAATATTATACATACATACTAATGTATATGTTAGTCATAAAGCATACCTAAAAAGTACGTAAATGATGCACAATAATTATCACTCTGCCTAATTATAATCTTATTTATTTTACTTATTACTTAAATAATATATCGTTACTTAGTTAATGTAACGTTATTAGCAAATGAATACGGCGTGAATTTGAACAACAAAGGAATCCTTTTCATTTTGTATACAGTTTAGTACCTTAATGTAGGTGTGTAGAGTATAGATTCCAATGTAGTATTTTTATTAAATCGTTTTACACCTCACAAATTCAAATATTTGTTTATGACAAAAGTGTACATATGGCAACACAGTTTCATACTAAGCCGGTAAAGTGCCTGATATAAAATGTAAACATTGGCTGTTGATACGCGAAGGTACACGATATATCAGTGACTAAGGAATAATATTCGTATCATAAACAGATAAATCGTTGGCTAATCTGATAAAACACTAATTTTCCAAACGTGGATGGATATATCACGATATATCTATGAAAAAGGGTGCGGTGTAACATAGATAGCAACTTTAAATTCACTGTGTAAAAGTTGAAAATAATATCCCATAAATAATGAAATTCACATGGCAATCTTAAAATGTGACGTTGCCTAAATTACGTCAGCAAGTGTATACAAAAACTGTGCTCAATTTAGCTTTGATATAGCTTGCAATTTTCAACACAAAGCCAGGTTAAATAAGGAATGTTATTGCATGAAATAAAGTAAAAAACAAACCTTAAACCGGTTGTCTCCGCTCGTCGGGCCAGCATAAGGGACGCCATAGAACGCAGTATAATCACCGTCAGGTGCTCTCACACCTTCTATTAGGCCTTCTGTAGTATTAACTTGCAAGCCGGCTTCCTGCGCAAACGCAGCGCTCACACACAACAACACGTATATCAACATGTTTACCCGATCACGCGCACATATAAATAGATTTTTAGGAGTGAATGCGTGCGCACTGCTCCGCGGTCGGTGTACAAATAAATATGTGTGTGTATTTTTTGTCCGTATGCAACACTTAAAGGTATAAAGCTTTATCAATTATAGATGTCGTATCAATGAGGTCATCATTGATTGTATGACTCTGAATCATGATCCTAGATTGTTGCTAGTTGAAAAAAAAAACTTTTTTTGTTTTGATTACGCAATATGAATTTTGATTGAATGTTTATTATGTGGTTTAGGATTATTTTCCAATGTCAATTTTAACCGCAGTCATTAATGAGAGATAATAAATGACAAAAATTGTCGCTTTTACCAACGGTTGTTTTTTTTTTTTTTTTTTTTTTTTTATACAACTTAGTCGGTAAACAAGCCTACGGCCCACCTGATGGTAAGCGGTTACCGTAGCCATATAGACGCTTGCAACACACTAAGCATCGCTCACGCGTTACCGACCTATCCCCCCTCCCCTATGAGCTCTGGCGACCTTACTCACGCGCAGGAACACAACTTTACACCACATAAAGTTATTTGGCTGCGGTATTCTGTAAGGTGGAGGTACTTCCCCAGTCGAGCTGCTCTTTGAGCGAACAAACGCTATGCTCTACCTCTCTTAAAATCTGTATAAAAACCAAAAAGCGATTAAACAGTAGGTAAGTAATTCTTTATTACTGTCAATACTGACTTGTCAAAGGTGGGCAAAGAAGTTTCTAGAATCTTCTTTTCCTGCCCCCTCCCCCTCCCCACCAGCCAATCACGAATGTGATAAATTGATCGAGAGAGAAAGGAGAGAATGGAAAAGATAGATTTACCCCCGAATCAAAATGTCAAATTCAAATTCAAATTCAAAAATCATTTATTCAAATAGACCTTCGCAGGCACTTATGAAAAGTCTGACTCTAATACTTTAATACCGGCTCGGAAGGTTGCATTGCATTGTCATTTCAGTTAAGGCACTTATGAACGTTAGTTGACTCTACCACGGGATCCTAGGTGTAAACTTGAAAGCGTAACAAACATTATAGGCCATTTATAACAAGAGTGGGTATTCAAGTAATTTAATGGTGTTCTCGCCATAAAATTCCATTAAAGTTAAGTCCGCTAATTTCCTACAGCCTTCATATATATTTAATTTACGTTAGAATGAACTTTCCCATGTTTTACGGTAGCTATAAACTCTAGCACTAAGGTTATTTTTAATTCTAAATCGATTACGAGTAGCCTTGACTTGAAATTTTATAAAAATTCCGTGGAAAATAACTTTACGGCTACTGATAATAATTCGTCATTTTCGGATATGTCTATTATTTTATCCACCAGTTCAATGAATTGGTATCAATTCTGTCATTGTGTTATGACGTCTTCCAGTATTAGTCATTTTGTTTGAAAAGGAAGTTGAGTCACTTACAACAATAAGTAAAAGTTAATTTTGTTTACTTTAGAATGAATTTTAACACTAATTAAGGACAATTAAAGTGACTCATGTTTATTATATGTTTTTGGCTGCTCCTGTCCCAGTGTCTGTAATCAATTCTTGCAAGGTAATTTTGACCCACTTCCCGGTTGCATGTATATGTAAATCGGATCATCATCATCATCATCAGCCTATAATGTCCCACTGCTGAGCACAGGCCTCCTTTCACAAATCAGGGTGAAAGGGAATGGGCAGATACTCCACCACGCGTGCCCACTGCGGATCGGTGGAGGTAGCCTAGTGGTCAACCTACTGTTGGAGTTTTCAAGCCGCCTAGAAGGCCTCCAATTAGCTTAACGACTATCACAATTCAGTGATAACGGGGACCAACGGCTTTACGTGCCTTTCGAAGCACGGACGCGCTCGATTTGAAATACCACTAGGCGGTCACCCATCCAGGTACTGAATGACCACGACAGTGGTAGCTTAACTTTGCCGATCGACTTATCATGCTACACCATGGCCGCTTCAATCGGATAACAATGGAATATTATTATCCCACCAAAAACATACGTGTGAAAATGGGAGCCAAGTGCAATATTATGATAATTAAGGTGTTGTTATCGACTTCATCGACAAAAGACTTGAGATCTAAATGGTTGCCAAGTTCTGTAGAAAATCCTGAAATTTATTTATAAAAACGTATAACATTCTTAAGTAAATATAAAACACAATTTCTTGTTTTGTTTTCTGCTACAACAATGATCGCTATTTAAAAATATGACTCTTTTTTGAATAGTCGAATTAATTATACGTGGCAAATAGAGGTGTGTAACTCATCAAAAATACGCGAGCTGCATAACAGCTCACGGCTCAAGTGTGTGAGCTGGTTCAATGACTCAGCTCGCAGATCAGCTCAATTTGTACCTATAGTCCACGATAAGCGCGCACGCTCACTGCGTATCGCGCGTCCAATCGAGCCGACTGAGCTGCCGCGATTCGTTCGACTCCGTCGAGCGACTCTTTTCATACTTTAGAGTTGGAATTATTTGTTTTTTTTTATATTATCTAGTTATGTCACATATTTATTTATTGAATTAAATTATTATTTAAATGGTTTAGAGCGAAATAATAATTCGCAGATTAGAATCACAAGAATAATCTATGGAGGGAGTCGCAGATACAATAAGAGTTGGATTGAGCTGTGAGCTAGTCATTTTGTTGTTGAGCTGTAGCTCAACGGCTCAAACCCGTGTGATCTGATTCATTGAGCTGGTTCAGAGCTGAGTTACACACCTCTAGTGGCAAATAACTTATGATCTATTGAAACGCGGTGCCGCGATATTTGACTTGGCTTGTTTTTACATCTAATCAACTTATCATCTTTATTTTAATGCAAGTGATTTGTTTTTATATTGTAAGGTTCTATTCTTCTAAATATTTGATATTTTCTGGTAAAATATTATATCCATACTAGTCATTTTATATGCAGCTTATTATCTTATCATCTTTATGTGATATGCATGTTTATGTTTTTCAATTGTAAAGTTCTACTCTTATAAATATTTGATTTCATGGTAAAAACTAGCCAAGTCAAATATTGAGTTTCAAAAGGTTTCAATACATCATAAGTTATTTGCATAGTGTAATTAATTCTACTATTCAAATTTAAAAAGTCATATTTTTAAATTGCGAACATTGTTGTAGCAGGCGATAATTAAAGTCTATTTAACAGAGTATTACAACTCTTTGATTACAACAATAATAATATGTCAAACGCACACATGTGATTAGTCCTAATGACATATTTTTATCAGTGACAGTGACATTTCACACCATATATATTTATAATAAAATGGTGTCACGCAAGCCTTTGTTTAAAACATGTTATAACAAGTCCAACATAATTATTTATTCCTTATTATTTGCGTGTTGGTATGCCTACTAAAATTTAACTCATATCTTTTAACCCCCTTACTCATATAACGTTTTTTAACTAATATACTGTTTAAAGGGTCATGTAAATAACGTCACTCTATTGTCATTGTCATAGGGTTTCGTTCCCGGGTCCCGGGAATCGGGAATTCCTGGGAAATACGTCGTTCCCGAAGTCGGTTTTTTTTTTTGCGATTTCCCGGGAATTCCCGGGAATTTCTTTATCAGATTGAATGCTCTAAAACACTGCAAATATAGGTCAAAATTAACGAAAAACCTTTGAAACACAAAGATGTTGCATACGATATTAAAACAAATGTCGATATCCACCGAAATCGAACGAACTGAACTTCAAGCTTATGAGAAATCGCTGAACTGTAGGAAGTGTGTATTTGTGGAGATAACGTTTTTTTCTTAGAAAAATTTCAATTCTCCGAAAATACCCATAAAAACATGTTTTTTTGTAACATGTTTGTAACCTATCAAAAGTCAAGTAAAATACGTAATTTAATTTAATTACCTATTGTGTCTCACACACAAACATAAGTAGAAAATTATAAATAATCATATCAAACTATAGGTCATACATAGTTACTATGGGTAGTTTCTAAACTGCCGATTTTAGAGAAAATCTCTGAATGCGCGTAATTTTGAAGAAAATGAAAGATACATTAATATTTTTTTTTAATATATATTTTTGGAGATAAAGCTTATCAGCGTTTTTGTCAAAGTCAAGTAAAGCACATCATCATCATCATATCAGCCTAAGGATGTCCGCTGCTGAACAAAGACCTCCCCCATTAACTTCCACTTCGAACGATTTTGGGCCGCTTGCATCCAGTGGCACCCAGCGACTCTGACCAGGTCGTCGATCCGTCTGGTGGGAGCTCGTCCCAGTACAGTACAGTACAGGAGTACGTGGTCACCACTTGCGTCGTCTTCGAGCGATGTTGCCTGCCTATTGCTATCACATCAGCTTACTATCACTAAGATCTATATCGGTAATTTTTGTTCTCCTACGAATGTCGTCGTTTCCCTGTCTCATAGAGAAATTCCGAGCATAGTTCGTTCCTTGTGAAATAGTAATAAATTTTTTTTTTCAACACTTGCTCGTAATTTGACATTTATTGCACCGTTTTTATTATCATAATGTAGCTTTTGACGCACTAGTGCTTTTTAATTTACATTACCGCACAGTTTTATGATAGGTATAATCACGATTATGTAAGTTTTTAACTCAATGCTATTGATATGTGCGTAGACGAAGCATTCTTAATTTAAACGGTTAAAACAGTTTTGCAGTCAAGAACTTGCGCGCCATATTTTTTGACGTTCTCATTGACTATTATCAAAAAATATAGTGAAAGAAATACAAGTTTGTTTTTTTCCTCACAAGTGTGTTGAATGACGTTGTATGACGTGTGTTTAAAAACGTTGTATGAGACGCGTGTGCATTGATCATTACACTCTCGGGTTCCTTTGCTTAATAGGTACCGTCTCGTGTGTGATTACCAACTTTGCACACGTCTCATAATGTACTATTATTTACTTCTGAGACAAATAAATGCTAATATAGATAAATTACGTGGATTACTTGACTTTATTTACGTTAAAATAACAAAACTAACAACTTTTAAAATTTCCCGGGAATCGGGAATTCCCGGGAAGTCATTTTTTTCATTCCCGGGTCCCGGGAATGGAAAAAGGTCGGGAAAAACGAAACCCTACATTGTCAAATAATGTGACCTTATTTACGGGACCTTTTTTAGGGTTCCGTAGCCAAATGGCAAAAAACGGAACCCTTATAGATTCGTCATGTCTGTCTGTCTGTCTGTCTGTCTGTCTGTCTGTCTGTCTGTCTGTCTGTCTGTCCGTGTATGTCACAGCCATTTATTTCCGAAACTATAAGAACTATAATGTTGAAACTTGGTAAGTAGATGTATTCTGTGAACCGCATTAAGATTTTTACACAAAAATAGAAAAAAAACAATAAATTTTGGGGGTTCCCCATACTTAGAACTGAATCTCAAATTTTTTTTTTTCATCAAACCCATAAGTGTGGGGTGTCTATGGATAGGTCTTCAAAAATGATATTGAGGTTTCTAATATCATTTTTTTCTAAACTGAATAGTTTGCGCGAGAGACACTTCCAAAGTGGTAAAATGTGTGCCCCCCCCCTGTAACTTCTAAAATAAGAGAATGATAAATCTATAAAAAATATATGATGTACATTACGGTGCAAACTTCCACTGAAAATTGGTTTGAACGAGATCTAGTTAGTAGTTTTTTTTTAATAGGTCATAAATTGAAATTAATATCAAATACTCAAGTCTATACTACCATTTACTTATATACCTACAGGTTTGTACGGAACCCTCGGTGCGCGAGTCTGACTCGCACTTGGCCGGTTTTTTTTAATAAAAGAGTTAGAGCATGTATATAAATAGTAATTGTATTAAAATTGCTACACCCTATTATAGGGTCTTGTATATTATGTTTGTAACTCATGTATACATTTGTAATAAACTATTGAATTGAATTGAATTGAATTGAATTGAATTGAATTGAATTGAATAGGGGGAAGTACCTCCACGTTACAAAATTCCGCTGCTAAATAACTTCATGTTGTGTTCCTAGGCTATAAAATAGCTTCAATATGGCTACGATAACTGCTTATCATAAGGAGGGCCGTATGCTTGAAAAAAAAAAAAACTAAAAAATATTGGGCTATTTGCACAATTATGTAAAAATATCTTTTTCTCAAAAAAAGGCGTTAAAGGTTCTATTCCATTGAAATTACGCTCTCTTTTCGTTGATAATTCTTTTATAGTCTGTAGCTACCAATAATAAAAGACTTTTATTTTTAGTAGGCCTGTAGTGTATTATGATAATAAGGTTCTTCAAATAAATCAAATATAGAGAGAGAGATAATTATATTGTTGGAAAATTAATCCATATTTTTCATAAATTATACAAAATTAATGTTAGAATTACATGAAAACCTTGAGGCTTTTCACGACTTTTCTACTTTTGTTTTATATTTTAATATAATGTTCCTACCATGAACAGATACAATTTATTCGAAAGTTGATTCTGAATCTTAAAAGTTTCATATTCTGAATTACTTTTTCAGCCCAGTTGGCGTAACTCCAATATTTTGGTCGCTCACTAACATCATTTTGCCAGATGTGTTCCTGTTTTCCATTCGATTTGAGCCTTTGGGCGACTGCTCGAGAGAGATATATAGATAGAGATATCTTTGACAAAAACTACACTACCTTAGGGCACATCATCACTTAAATTACTAGATTGTGTAGCACAATCTGGTTAAAAAACATCCAAACAGTATTTTGTAATAAGATAAGGTACGATCCTATTGGGACGCGCGTCCAGTTATAAAAAATTGTAGTCATTGTTATTTTGTCAATGAAGTTTCAACACGTTGGCTTTATGCGAGTCTCCTAGATAGTACATTTGATAAATATTTTCAAAATATAAATCATAAAGTAATTTATTCAGTTTAGGCCCTGGTAAGGCACTTATGAACGTTACATACAGTTTTGTTTTCCAAGCTTGAACAAAACTGGTGGTTGAATCGTCTCTTATCTATCAATAGCTAATGCTTCTTTACGACACTTTAATAATCTAATTATGAAGAATACCGGCATCAATAAATAAGCGGGTAAAGTGTTTAGACCGCTTATGTAAGCTAGGCGAAGCGACATGACGTGACATCTTGCCGGAATCTTCTCAGTTCAAGTTGTATTTGGAACCGGTGTAGAGTCATTTCTTAACGTTCATAAGTGCCTTATCAGGGCCTAAATTGAATAAGTGTTTTTTGAATTTGAATTTGATAAAGATTAACCTTATCAACGTCTCACAATTTTGCTGGCTATTTCCTATACATTTTTGAACCCTAACAAGCGAGTGAATTCGATGTAGGGTCTCTGAAACCGAGTCTGACTCTTCAGGATACATAATCTACGTTCACACTATAATATTATAGGGTTAAAGTGTTTGTAAGTTTAAAAAAAATTTTTTTTGCTAATCTCTTCAGGCACTAAATAAACGTGCGAAAAAAAAGGTTTACATTGCCCGTTTGTTATATTATAGTAACAGTTAGTATATAAGGTATAATATAAGGTCCTAATAAATTAGTGAACTTCCTCTTGAGGGATGAATGTATAGGTCATTAGTAATCAAAAAACAATATTAGAAGAACAATCCGAGGAAAAAAAAAAAAAAAAAACCTTCGCGCGTTTTCTTTGATTTGCATAGAGACAGTATAGGATTTTTTATTTTTTTTCCCTCGGATTATTTTTCTAATATTATTTTTTGATTACTAATACATACCTATACATTCATCCCTCAAGAGGAAGTTCACTAATTTATTAGGACCTTATATAAAGACAACAGAGTATGGCTGTATTTGGTCTTTGAAATTAACATGTCGTAGAAGCCAGTCGTTTTGTTTAATTATAGTAATTAAGATGTTGCGGCGCGGCATACATTTTAGTACACGCTAATGTGTTGTACTTTATAGTAATTTCAGGGTCCAAATATATTCTGAGTACAGTAGGTAAGTACCTATAGTTACTTTGGATAAGTTATAAAAGAGGTAATGCGGCATTGTGGTACAAAATGATACATTCAAAAGTTAGTACAGAAGCGAAGACCAGAAAATATGCATACAATTTTGATATGTAAAATTGTTGTGTGTGTTTGCGTGGTTTTCCCAATGGAGTACAGCATGGGGTTCTTCAAAAAGGGTGTGAAGAGATTTCTGCAGGGTCGGCAACGCGCGAGTGACGCCCCTGGTGGTGCAAGCGTCCATAGGCTACGGTAACCGCTTACCATCAGGCGGGCCGTATGCTTGTTTGCTAGCTAAGTAGTATAAAAAAAAAAAAGTTCCGAAAGTGGATGAAATTTCCAACTAAAGTATTGTCAAAGAAAAAGAGAAACAACATGAATTTACACAAACGTCACGAATGAAATACTACACCCGGGTGGTGTTACAAAATATTATATGCACGAGAAACTAAACTTCCTTAACCATATATAAAGTGCATTATAATGAACCCTTCTGGTAATGAGATAAGGCACATTGCAGTAGTCTTTAACTGCATTGGCATGGTGGTAAAATGTGCACTGTTAGATAATTAAGTTTGCGTGAGTACGGAAGGAAGTCTCGAGGTGAGAGGGTGAAAGGCTTGGAAATATTAGCTTCTCACATGTACTCAAATAAAATTTTACTGATTCCTTACTGATATTACTTACTATAGTAACTAAACTTCTGACCAAATGCCATAATGTCTACTAGTTCAAATGATGAAGACATTATGTCTCGACCATGGAGTTCAAATATTAATATAGAACGGCTGTGCGCGCAAACAAAATCTACGCCATAAGTGTCCAAAGAATGTAGAAATTAAAAAAATACTTACATTAAAACTCCCTTCATATAATTAAATTTTAATAAGCCAACACTCTGTAGTCCTTCCCCACTCTCCAAATTAAATCCACGAACCTTAGTTTTATTAAGCTCCCAAAGCTTTACACGGAATGCTTAAACTCTGTTTATGGTGTCGAAAGCTCATTTGGAGAAAAAAAAGTCTTTTAAAATTCAATATTCTGGCTCGGTGTTTTCACAGTCAGTAAAATCTCGAAGAAAGTTTTACTTTTAGGAATTCTGTTATTAAATCTTTTGTCGGGCTGACTTCGATATTATTATTTTAACCTTTCTGTGTTTTTTTTATTAAAATAATAAAATCTTGATTAATGTAAGGTCAAGCTAAGATGTCATATTTAACAAGGGTGTATGTTCTTGCTGCACTATGTTACCTTTATTCGCTCATAAATGTACAATAATGTATGGTCTAATTTAAGTTAAAATATCCAGAAATCATTTGATTCGGCTGAAATGTCAATACAAATACTCAATAATCTACGGCGATTTAATGGACATTTGTGTTTTCTATTTGAATGATGGATTTTTCAGAAAGGCCAATATAACTGATAATGCCTCAGTGTTGCCAAGTCCCATTTTGTTCCGAAGAAAAAGGAGAAAATACGTTACAGAAAGACAAAACTCTCTTAAACCGGTGGTAACTGCCATAATTAATCAGGAATGGTACAATTTTACAACAATCATGAATTAGTGAAAATCCGCGATGAATAGCTCGCAAACGGCATACGTTCAGTAACATTTGACATTTCTAGAGACGCGCTACGATATACACTAGCGTCTCTTACAAGAGCAAACCCTAAGGCAAAATTTACATTGCCTGCCACTGAATGGAGTAGAAGCGAATTTTTGCAACGAAACTGTACATAGCATAATGAAATTTATGAATATTTTGATTATATATTTAAAAAAAAAAAACATAATTAAACTAACAAAAAATAATGGAAAAAAAAAAGATTTTTTTTACACATACAAGATTATAAATAAAACACGGAATTTAGGTCGCTGTCTATGGGTAGGGTGCCCAAAAGACTGGCTACGTTACCTCGATAGATAGCGAGGCTTATCCTCTGACCGAGGTACGAGCCAGCCCTTTGGTCTCCGGATGTCTCTATTAGGCGCGTCGATAGGTCTTTGAACAATTTATTAGCCTCTGGGCCCCATGGTCCGAGAGTTTCTACGCCAAACGGCGCAAATATGTAGCCGTCGCCAATGGCCGCATACTTGCACCGTTTTAAGCTAGGGCGGTCGTCGCTGCGCCCGCCACTCTAGGTGGGAATGTGCGACAGTATCGACGCATGTGGCGTCCCACACTAGAGGTTTTCTATGACATTGAATAATCATACAAACTAAATATGTGTCAAAAAAAGAGGTCGCGCGTCTTCCGGGGAATCCTCGTGCATTCTCGAGAATTTGGCTTTTTGGCTCGTGTTTTAGGTAAAATTCCATTCGCTTTCGTTCCATTTGCGGCAATATAAATTGAGCCTAAGTCATTGCGTTTAATTTTAAAAGTGGTTAGCTGTTCAAAACTATGATGTCACATGGATGAATTCACTTAATGACGTCATGTAGCCTAATGTAGACTCCACAGCTAAACATGGGTATCTTCGTTATCTTGAGACGTGCCCCTGTGTCAGAGCAACTTTTGGAAACACATGAATCATATATGTATAAGCAGGTCTAAAATTCAGATCAAAATAATCCTAGATAAGACTTGTATGATGAAAACTTGTTTGTCCGTGCTGAAATTCCGAAGAATGTGTATTCCGTAAATATAGGGCATAAGATTGATTGTTGAGATCAAATATGAGCGTGTCAAAGAATTTTGAGTGTTTATTATTATTTATAAAGTATGACATACACAACGGTTATGAATTGTTTTTTTTTCTTCTTTTATTAAAGGCAATTTTTTACTAACACCCTTACTCATAAAGCGCTATTTAACTAATATACTGTTTAAATAGTCATGTAAATAATGTCATATTATTTGACAATGACAATACAGTGACTTTATTTACGTTACCCCCTTAGGGTATAAGTTTAGTATTAGAGTAAAAATAACAAAACAAAATATCTTCCACATTTATAAATGCGCGACTTCAAAAGTCATACAAAAACGAATTCATAAAAGCTGCCTGTATTTCGCATAGTCCCTTGTTATCCCCTATTTCACAGGAGCGCGGATTAGTATTCCGTCCCCGTGGCCGCCACATAATTGAGTGCGGATTGGTTATTTGTATCGGACGCTCCCGGATTTGGGGGATGATATTGTTTTTCTTAGTTTATTCGAGATTTATACGGTTTGAATGTTTCCTGTTGTCGTTGGAATGTAGAGAAATATCTGAGAGGAAGTTTCAGGAATTAAGTGATAAGATGACTGTTGCAAAGTTGAAGAGTCTTTAGAACAAGATGAAAAGTAATAATTTTATCGTAGCGTAAGTAAGATAACCTAGAATAAAAATATAAGAAACACCTACCTACCTTAGGTGTTTCTTTGATCGCGTGTCGGCAGGTCGCTGGTGTGGGATGCCACTTGTTTTGACACACTCGCCATCTCACTTACCGGTGACTTGTAAAGCGGAAAATGCAATTTAATAAAATACGCCTTGATTGGACCTAATTATATTTTTATGCCTTTTGCGGTCGAGACCATGGAACCGTGGGGGTCCGAAGCTCGCCGTTTTGCTCGCACTTTGCACATATAGATTGTAATTTGTACATATTAATTTGGTTGTAAATAAAAAGAGTAGGTATATTATCCTAGTAAGGTAGGTATATAAGGTTATAAGGTAACAAACATAAAAGAAATACAACCGATTTGAGAACCTCCTCCTTTTTTTGAAGTCGGTAAAAAATAATTGTAAGGGGTAAGTAGGAAAATGAAATAAAATTTTAGAACATGTTATGTAAATAATACCATTATGACCGTACCAACAGTAATAACATACTAAGATCAAAGAGAACACAGGATCCTGCTTACATCCACTTATATTAATTAGGTAACTAAAACCTCCAGAACTCCAAGATCGCACACACGAGTGACCCCGGGCCCATGGGCCTAATTTATCAAATGAACTGGGCCGTAAAATGTTCCTTAGCCTTTTGACCCTAATTGGGAGCTCTTAGTAGTCATTGTATCTGAAGGGCCCAGGTCCTGATGCAAGGAGACGTAGTAAAGCAGAACTTAATTCAATGCGTGATGTTATTTGGATGGGAGAGTTCGTTATGTATGTGTTTTTTTAGGGTGCCGTACCTCAAAAGGAAAAAAAAAGTGTTCCTATTAGGTAACAAGCTAAAATTAATATCAAATAGGTACAGTCGAGGACATAAATATGTATACACTTTCTGAAATTCAAAAGCAATTTTCTCGCATGTTTAACATTTAAGTGTTAAACTATTACACAAATCATAATAGTATATGTTAGAAGATTCTGCCTTTATAATATCTCATAATTTCAATCAGTAGTTTAAGAGGAAACCGTTGTTGAATTTTACTAAGTGTATACATATTTATGTCCTCGACTGTACTCAGGTCTGCAATCCCTTGGAGCAGTGAAAAAATCAAACTTCTAAGTCAACGCAATCTAAATACGGCTATACCGCATTTTTTGACGATCGCAAGGGAATCAAAACCAAAGTATAGGGTAGGTACTTCCCGGTGTCCTAGAATCATGAAATTTGGCATGAAGCAAGGCCTTGTAGCACAAGTAAAGGAAGAAATCCGAAAACCGTTAATTTATAGTTACATCACAAACATTAGGAAAAAGGTGGAAAAATCTTCGACTCTCGATTCCCATTATGAACGAACTATTTACATATCCCACAAGTCTATACGGAACGCGAACGGTGCACGAGTCCGACTCGTCTAGTGGCCGGTTATTTTTATAGACTACACATAGACTAGGCTTATCCTAGTCTATGTGGCCGAAAGTAATAAGCACATAAAGTCTAGACGGTACCTACTCAAAATCAAAAAGTGATTTATTCAGTTTAGGCCCTGGTAAGGCACTTATCTATCACTTAAGTCTAGACGGTACCTACTCAAAATCAAAAAGTGATTTATTCAGTTTAGGCCCTGGAAAGGCACTTATGAACGTTAAGTTGGTACATACAGTTAAATTTACCACCGGTTCGGAATACACTTAATCCGTTGACTTGCGGTTAAAAAATGACAATTTTTTTGTATTGTTTTCCTCGCCCGCGTTGGTCATCAAACAGTAAAGGACTGAGACTCCGGCAAGAAACTCAGCAAAGCTGTTTTTTGGTGGAAGTTACCGTTCTCTCAAGTGCAGCTGTCAAAATTGCTAGAATATTGTTGATTCAATCAATTTATAGCGTATGAATGGACACAACCGGAATGATTGAAGGATTAAAGGCAATCGACAATTTCCATGATATACAATTATTTCCACCTGCCTGGATATCTAACCAGTGTACCTAATTTAATTATTTTGAAGTCTATTTCAATCTTGTTAGAGTACAAAGTAGAAGTATCGATCAATGATGTACAGATAATAAAAGAAAGATTTTTTTATTGATCCACATTGTAAGATATGGGTACATTACATACAGTACCAAAGAATTTGTATAAATCCGAAGTCAATGTACACTACTGTTAGCAATAACATTATATTATTTTAATATTATTTAATTTCATACCATTGAATACTGATTAAATATAATTAATTGTCAGCATTATTTATTATGAAAGTGTAAACGGTTTATTTTGATATTGTGTATTTGAATATCGAGAAATGGCAACACCAGAAAAGGATAATTGTAATAATGGCGGCCATTGGAGAAAGTGTTTTAATTCATTTTGTGGTGATTACCAAGTTTACCAACGGTGTAAATACAGATTTAGCTTGTTTAAGCCAACTTCTTTTCAGTAAATAAGGGATGGTTAATACTACCATATTATTTTATAGAGCGTCTTTATATGCGGCGAGAATTCCTATATCTACTATACTAGTTCCACCCCGCCACATTCACATAGGTATATTGTACAATCGACAAACTTCACAGACAGACGGACCACGGCCCCGGCCACGGCATTTTGGGTAGAATTTGAGTTTTATTGATACTAGAAATTTGAACAAGAAATTATCTTGGTCCTTGTCTTGTAAGTACCTTCTGATCGGAGCTGCAGACAAAATTGGCACAAAATCAAGTCTGTTTCTTATTGCTATGTTTTCAAATATATTATAGCACACATTTGTTTTGTACGTAAATAAATTTCAGTCACAATAAACCTATCCTTGGAAGTGACCGACTTTATAGGTACCATAAAAATATAACTATATTTACAATACGACAGTTTATTGTCTAACAACCAGTTTTAAATGACCTTTGCAACACGATTCTTGCTTATATTACAAGGAGGTGAAACTATGTACGGCATGGGGCAAATAATGCTGGTTAATAGTGAAAAGATTGTGCGAGCTGAAAGGAGAAACATTTATTTATACGAGTGAGATAGATGTTGTCTTGTTTTATTCGATTCGCTCGATCCTATTACTGTACGGACATGCGTGTGAGTCGATACGGTGCTAGAGAGTTTCGACGCGTTTCTTTTGTGAGAAATTCAATTTGTTTTTAATTTTTTAATATTGTCTTAAGGAAGTGACAAAGTGTGACAGATATCGGTGACAATATGACAACTTTGTCAGGATGTGTGCTGATGTTATAAAATATATTAAGGTACATAACAACTTTTTTAAGAATAAAAGCTTCTAAAAGTTTTTAAATTCATTCAGTTTTACAACTTTTATTCTTTCTCGTGCAGTTTCAAGTTTACTTTACAAGATAAAGTTCTGTTTTCATTCTTCCCTGTCCCTGAGTTTCTGCTGCTACTTACTTGAGAGCAAGATCCTTTCTAGGATTCACATACTATATATATAATATGTATTATGATTAAAGACATGCCTATTCAAAGTCCTGAAAACCAGCCAAGTGGGTGTCGGGCCATGCATGCGTAGGGCATCGGAACCGGTTCTTCCCCATTCCAAAAGAACGGGGATTTCCCGGTTTTGAGGATTGCAAGAAAAACTGGTCTTGGCCGGTTTTACAAGTATCTATTTGCCTCCAAGGTGGATACGTACCGCTGCACTATACATCAGCGCTACGACATAGGGCCAGTTGGCGCACACTGGTAAAGATTCCACCTATTGCGCCGCAGGTCGTGCATGGGTTCGATTCCCGCACAGGACATGCATTTGTGTCATTTTGTGTGCATGAACATTTCTATGTGTCCTGAGTCTGGGTGTGTAAGTTGTTTGTTATCATGAGTACAATCATGTATCTAAGTATCGTTTACTAATTACCAGTCACCCTATATAATACAATCATAAAAACTAATGTAATCTGGAAAATGCTAGTATGAGAGTGCGTATGTGTTTGTATGTGGGGATGTTCTTGTATGTGTGGGTGGTGTATGTGTATTCGATAGTGTGATTATTAATATAAATAAAAGTAAAAAGCCCGTCCAATTCAACTTGTAAGTCTGTCATAGCAAAATGCATCTCCTTTATTATTTTGTGAGACGACAAACTTTTTCCTTTAAAAAGAACTTTACGTTATTTTAGTGCGATTCTTTGTTTCAGTAAACTCAGATAATTGAGTGTATTTATCTTGTTACGAAGTTTTAATGGCGTCGTGCGATGTCAGATATCTGTCGTTAGTAATTCTGCGAAAAAGAACATTGAAAAAGTCGTTAATATGGCTTCAGTTTCTTTTTCACTGCTTTGATGGTTTTCAGTTTTATACTAACTTCGATTGATTGATATAAAGCAGTTTTAATGACTTGGATATCTACAACACATACTAGGCACTACATAAAAGCCAATTTTATTAACTACAATTTGAATTATACACCCACGCCACAGATTACTATAACCATACAGCGAGCTTGGAGGCTTATTGGTCGCTGTACGGCAAACAGACAACTAGTTTTTTTTTTCGAAGCCTAGAGGTACTCAATGAGCTCAAGTTCATTGTAGGATTCGAACCCGGGACTTAACTCTCCAATATCTTTACACCTACCGAGTAGTAATACCGAGCAATCCAATTCCGCAACTAGTCAGTGCTTTTGCACAGATTGTGAACAGTAAGGACCAATCACTGCATCGTTTGTTCTTGACTTCGCCAATCAGAGCGCATGTGTCCTTGACTTATCCAAACAGAGTGCATTGCCGGCGGTGGGAAATTGATGGAATATATTATAAGTAAAATCACCGTCATTGTGCTTCTTTGGGCTTCGTTATCGATAGAAATACGTGTAAAATAAGTCATAAAATACAGGCAAAAATAATTCACTAAAGCTGTCACTTATACCGAAACATTCCACCACAAACGACAATACAAATTGTTCCTCTCCCTCTTTCGTATGGTATTTATACGGAATGGCATATAATAATGGGAAAGCCATCAATTGCAGGCTTAGAGAAGTTGTGCTCTTTATCATTTCCACACTACACATTAGGTCGTAACAAAGGCATAGTATTGTTCACCGATCCTCCATGATAAAATTGGTGTGAAAGACTTTGTGTTGATATAAACACCATAGTAAATGACTGTAGTTTACGCCATGGATGTCATGTTGTTAATACTCGGTTTGTACACCGACTGGTGAAATTAAAATACATTTATTTAAGCCATGGATATCTTTGTGTAGACATTTTTTGGGCTTTCATGTCGTAAAATTCTTGAATTGTAAATCTGAATTTTAAACTTCTATTTAGTAAGATTAGGTTGTAATTTGTAACGTCACGTCTTATATCCATATCACACTAATCCCTCTGCCTCCCACATTACCCCCTTTGTTTTAGAATTCATATAACCCGCCCTACGATGACTGCGTTATTTAAGAAACCCGGGTGGAAAATGTCAAGTTCCTAGATCATGCGGCTGTCACTTTCGCCTATTACAGACAGATACGCCGATCCCACAGCTAGCGGTTTAGAGCTATATGTGAATCCTCCTTGACCGCCGCAGTTGCCTGTGCTATGATCAAAAGCGTCGCATAGATTACAGTGAACGCGGAATGCAGAACTGTAGACCGCTCCATAAGTGGATGTATGGAAATTCTTGATCTTTAAATATCGCAGGTAGTAAAAGCTAGAGAGTAACAAACAAAGGTCTACAACCGATGCTTCTTACAATATGGAGTAAGTAATCTTCATTAAATAGCTGATTCAGGGACATGGTTGACAGATGTGGTCTAGCCAAATACTTAGCGCTATTAGGCTTCGGAAAGCGATTGCGGGCTTTTCTAAATGGATTGGTTAACAAGCACGCTACGAGAAATGTCGTTCTATCTTTCCTATTTATTTAGTTACCTACTTTGTTAGTAGGTATGTTTGTGATGGGATTTTTCACTATACAATTTGATACTTTATAACCTCTACATACTGTAAAACGCAACATGTCTTTAGGTCTCTCTCTCGGTTTTCGACTTTTATAATTATCAAGGGGGTTCGGCGAGGAAGGTTTTAGGCCAGTTTGTCAAGTCTGAAGAGAATGACTGTGTCAGTTGAAAATAAATATTATGTCAATTATTAGATTCCAAATTCAATTGTTTTAATCTCGAGTCAAAACTTGCCTTGACTTTTGATTGAAGTTCTAATATATAGACCTCAAACTATCTGCAAATTACTAGTCAGAGAAAATAATCATGCGGGTGTTTTTTTTTATTTGTTAGATTTTGACCCCACTATATAATTTATTAAAGCAGCAACGTGCAAACCGTAGACTACACTTTGCGATCTTAGCAAGAGGGTATGCTAATGTGTCTAAAGTTTTACTCACATGCAAGACGAGCTTGTCACTCATTTAACATTCATAGATATAGTATTTATTTAGCAGTACGTTGAGGCTGTATGCTTAGCACTTGTAGCCACGTTATCACTTAGCAATGGTGAGATCCCGTGCTTAGGAAGACACCTAAAGTCGTTGGTCCCGGTTATCACTTAATTGTGATAGTCGCTAAGCTAGTTTTAGGGCTCGTAGGTGACTTGAAAATTCCAACATTAGGTTTACCACTAGCCTACCTCCACCGATCCGCAGTGGGCTCGCGTGGTGGAGTATCTGGCCATTCCTTTTCACCCTGATTTGTGGAAGGAGACCTGTGCTCAGCAGTGGGACATTATAGACTGATATACACACAAGGCTTTTGCTTAAAATATTCGTAGCTAAAAAAAACACTTCGGCGTTGTTTTGCTAGAAGTCCTTTTACAAAATTTATCAAAAAAAAACCCGGCCAAGTGCGAGTCAGACTCGCGCACCGAGGGTTCCGTACAAACCTGTAGGTATATAAGTAAATGGTAGTATAGACCTGAGTATTTGATATTAATTTCAATTTATGACCTATTAAAAAAAACTACTTACTAGATCTCGTTCAAACCAATTTTCAGTGGAAGTTTGCACCGTAATGTACATCATATATTTTTTATAGATTTATCATTCTCTTATTTTAGAAGTTAGAGCGGGGGGGACACACATTTTACCACTTTGGAAGTGTCTCTCGCGCAAACTATTCAGTTTAGAAAAAAATGATATTAGAAACCTCAATATCATTTTTGAAGACCTATCCATAGACACCCCACACTTATGGGTTTGATGAAAAAAAAAAAATTGGGTTTCAGTTCTAAGTATGGGGAACCCCCAAAATTTATTGTTTTTTTTCTATTTTTGTGTAAAAATCTTAATGCGGTTCTCAGAATACATCTACTTACCAAGTTTCAACATTATAGTTCTTATAGTTTCGGAAATAAATGGCTGTGACATACACGGACAGACAGACAGACAGACAGACAGACAGACAGACAGACAGACAGACAGACAGACAGACAGACAGACAGACAGACAGACAGACAGACAGACAGACAGACAGACAGACAGACAGACATGACGAATCTATAAGGGTTCCGTTTTTTGCCATTTGGCTACGGAACCCTAAAAATATGTAACCTTGCTGAATTTCTTGCCTGTTCTTCTAAGATGAAGGCCGTCTTACGAACTGGTGGTAACTTCAGTAGCTTTGACCTTCCTAAGTGCCCTACTAGGGCCTAAATTGAATAAATGGCTTTGACTTTGACTTTGACTTATGGAACTATATACGGCGCGCCCTGAAACTGGCGATAAAATTAATAATTCAACGCTTCACAGCGCAAATGCCCGACGCATGTTTGCTGTAGCTATAAATGTTAGCTTACGTAAACTCATTTAATATCTAATTTATAGTTAAGTGAATACATATTTATATTTCGTTTTGGCTGTCACCAAGTGGGAACTGCCCTTGAGATCCAATTCCCCCCTCGGAGGTAAGTACCTCAGGCAAATTATTTTAGTGTGCATTAGGCTACTTATTGGAATTTTTAATAAATGGCGTATATTTGAGAGGTAGAGCATAGCGTTTATTCGCTCAAAGAGCAGCTCCACTGGGGAAGTACCTCCACCTTACAGAATACTGAAGCCTAATAATTATGGCGCAAGAGATGTTATACAAATACAGAAAAGCTTACTGACCTAATCCCCCCAGAATTAGTTTTCTGAGGAGAGACTTAGTTTAACTAGAAGTCTGAAAATTTAGACGGTTCAGTAAGGGCACATTAACTTGTGGGTTGAAGCCACCCAAATATGGTCTTTCGAGACCATCCCTAACTTTTTGAGATATTACGATCAGCATTTACAGAATTTTAAAAAATAAAACACTACGCCCATTTTACTAACAAAATGTATTTTTTTTCGATTTGTGACGTTTCTGGTACTCTAACCTAACTTGGCCTCATAGAGCCTTTTGATCTTTGATGGAGACGAGACTGATTTATTTTTTGAAAATCACCTTTTACTCGACTGCCTATATAAGTAAGTACTGTAAGTTATGTTGCTGTTATTGCAATCTGCAATAACTCAAAAAGTAAGGTATAGCCCCCTAACACTATATTCGACATTCGCTCATTTAACCGTCTAAAACCACCCTGTATGTGGCTAACTGAAGTTCAGAATAAGCAATGTACACTGAGCGCGGAAGCCGCTAAGTTATTCAAAGTTAATTGCAACATGTTTGCCTAACAACACTTAAAGTTTGTACGTTTGTTACATAAATGAAAACACCAACGATGCTACTTTCGAACTATCTATTTTGCTCGATTTTGAATCTTATGTTCCGCTTTGACTTTATTCACATTCTTCTGCTTCGGCCCCAAGGAACAAAGCGTAATTAAACATAGCATCTTTACTTGCATTTTAAAACTTATTAATTTTAAAGTAAACATTAAAAAGTTATGTTTTATCTACTATAGAGTTTCTCAAAGTGAGGTTTGCATACCCCTAGGGCCTAGGGTTGTCAGTTGTTTGTAAGGATATGCGGCAAGTTATGTTGGCTACACAAAACTGACTAATATAGATCCTAAAATTTACTCTTGTATCAAAATTGAAATAACCCTTAGTTATTTTACTATTTGGGGTCTATTCACACACAAATTATTATTTTCTTTAGTGGTATGAGGTCTGAGGTGGAAGGTATCGGGAATCATTATAATAAAATAGATACCGCTGCTAATGAGAAGTCATCATCAACGTCGTCAGATGGCAAACACGTGATGGGTCAAGTCTTATCTTCAGTGGCACGTATTATACTATAAAAATATTATTATGACGAACCTCTACGTCCCGACCAAGTTGCACCCGGTAATTGGAGACAACTCTCGTTCACCAAGACGCTGATATCCGCTGTTTCCAGTCAATTCGTGTATAACAAAATATTATTTTAATAACTCTACATAAAATTCAATTTGCTTTGAGAAGACGATGCAGTTTTCTTTTACAGCCGTCGCGCGGGCTTTATAACAAGTAAATCCTCGTTCAAGTTTGTTTTGAGAAACAGGCAGCTGGTATAAAAGTTAGGATTTCGATGAGAATTTTCAGCCGCGGAAATGACGCGGAATTCAATGTTGGTCAAAGTTATCCGAACTCTGTCTGCGATGTCGCCGCGACCACGATATTCTTTAATATTATTGAAATAATATTATGTTCTCTTTTTAAACAATTTATTTGTCTTTTGTGTATTTAATGGTTATTTGTTTTTTATTTGCACCTCATGAAAAATGACAACTGTGTATGATTCATCATCATCAGCCTATAATGTCCCACTGCTGAGCACAGGCCTCCTTTCACAAATGAGGGTGAAAGGGAATGGGCAGATACTCCACCACGCGTGCCCACTGCGGATTGGTGTAGGTAGGCTAGTGGTCAACCTACTGTTAGAATTTTTCAAACCGCTTAGGAGGCATCCAACTAGCTTAACGACTATCACAATTATCGGCTTTACGTGAACTTGAAGGTAATTTCTTGTAAAAATTAAATTAGTTAGTTTTAAAAATGTTCTTATTCAACTCTACTTGCCTTTCTTATTATCTTATAATCCCAATTTAACTATGGTTTATCCTGGGTTAGTAAATCTAAAAATACCTTCAACAACAAAGCAATAATTTTGAACCACGTAAAACTGCATGAAGGTTGTTCTCGTGACTTGCC
Source organism: Achlya flavicornis (assembly GCA_947623365.1). Classification (NCBI taxonomy): domain Eukaryota; kingdom Metazoa; phylum Arthropoda; class Insecta; order Lepidoptera; family Drepanidae; genus Achlya; species Achlya flavicornis. The sequence continues at coordinate 3,360,022 of OX392484.1, forward strand.
GAATAAACCTTGCAAAATATGCTTCTTTATAAAGAGTTCCAATATTTATGAGGGTCACATAAAAATACTTTTTTAAGTCACAATAATAAAGTTCATATTCCTTCGTATCTAAAATAATAATAAGGCGTGTTTATAATCAAGAAGCGTCCGCGCTTCGTTATAAGAAAGACGGTGTAACAGGTTGAGATCCTTTTCTTCGCATTTCGCACTACAATGAATGTTTGTCTCATGAATTCTCTTTGTTAAGGTATTTGGAGGGTTTTACTGCTTATGACGGGCTTTGAATCAAAGCCGGACTGTTTTTATTATATATATTTTGGCACGAAAGGCTTTAAGGTTTACAGGATGAAATTAAATTAAGATTTGTGTAGTGTTAACTGAATAGTAGATTTGATGTTTATGAGCAGGCATCCCGCTATACTTTTCATACAAAAACTCTGTACTTATTATGGCGTCGTTAAGCATTTTTCACTGCTGGCCGCATAAATAAGCTCAGAGTCACTCAGCGAGCTATGGAACGAGCTATGCTCGGAATTTATCTACGCGACAGAGTCCGAAATGAGGACATTCGTAGGAGAACAAAAATGACGGACATAGCTCGTAGAGTTAGTAAGCTGAAGTGGCAATGGGCGGGCCACATCGCTCGAAGAGCCGATAACCGATGGGGAAGGAAGGTTCTCGAGTGGCCACCACGTACTGGAAAGCGACGAGCGGGACGACCTCCCACCAGGTGGACCGACGACCTGGTCAGAGTCGCTGGGCGCCGCTGGATGCAAGCGGCCCAGAACCGTTCTAAGTGGAAATCAATGGGGGAGGCCTATTTTCAGCAGTGGACATCCATGGGCTGATATGATGAAGCATTTTTAGTTAGATGTTTTAAGCAAATATGTATCTTGTGCACTATTATCTAGGCCTGTATATAGGCAATAATAAAAAAAAATTGAAACAAATTCAGTAAAAGCCTCCGAAAAACAGCGTTTTTGCCCAAATTTTACATTAACTTTGGCCATATCTAATGTACCTAAAATTATATAGGTACATTAATATTATAACCTATAAATTGTAAAAAGTAAATAAAACATCTTGACCCGGCATTGCAAATGTATTGGAAATTCAAAATAACAAACTTTTTCGTCACAAACTTGTAAGGTTTTTTCACAAGAAGTATACGGCTGGAACAAGTTTTATGATATGCGAAATCATGAATGACCTAGCGAAGCGGCCGCGAGTGATCAGCGGAATTTACCGACTGATAACCGACGGCTCTGATGCTGTCTCTTTTTTAGCACATATATTGGCTATATGGTTGCGTTGAAGATGCGTTGGCCATGAAGGGACCCATTAAGAACGTTTTAAAAAATAATATATATTCTTACCAAAAAAAATAAGCAGAATATTAAAACTCTTTTCTTTTTCGTCTGAAGTGTAGTATCTTTTATTGGATCTTTTAAAAGCTCTTCAAATGAGTGGTGCATGCTTGGCTGAACACTCCTGTAGTGCCGAAATTGCACTAAGCTTATCATAACGAGCACCTGGTTTGACCTAGTTTCCGAAACAAGCATCCTGATGCGAAATAAAATGCGGGGTCAGCTTGCAGTGTTTCTTAATATCCATACCGGTACCATTAAGTTGTTTTTGCCTGTTACACACAGATATTACCGGGTAAGGGGATTCCATGAGAGATAAGAGAAAATGTCTTATGATATATTGTATGAGAAAAAATTATAAAAGATAATTTTATTTCAATTTGGACTCTATAAATATAAGTTCTTGATAACTTATATAAAGTCATTCAAAACTGTCTCTTTTATAGCCAGTAGGAAGAGACGACCTGTATAAATTGAATAGATCAAATGCTGCTCTGAAAACTATATTTAAAATAACGTATTGTTTTCATATATCGTCGGACATACCTCACACACGGCTATCTGATCCCAAACTAAGCAGAGCTTGTACTATGGAAACCAGATAACTGATATACTACATATACTACTTTGTTTGTAAATACATACTTAATATACATAATTACACGGAGACTAAAGACATCCAAACATGTTCATGTACACAAATACATGTCCTGTTCCTGTGTGAGAATCGAACCCACGACCTGCAGCGTGGTATTAAACCAAATGGCACGTGAATACCTCTCATGTTGTAAATTTTCATGTGGATCACAAAATATATTCAGTAGGTACTTATCGAATAAAAAATAAGGTGTAGCAAGGCTGTAGCTAAAAATTACCCAATTACCAAATCACAATCTCGTTGGGTAAGATTTCTGATCAGAGATAAAAATCCTGACCTGCGGCTCTGAAATGCTACAGATACATATCGGATTCGCTCGTAATTGAGGCTATTAGACGGTTCGACGAATTCAGATTGCGAAGACCTTAAGTCCGAGGAATAATGGATGGAAATTCAGAAGACGATTCAATTTTTTGTCGACTTTTTCCCTTAGCGTAATGAGGTCGAGTTTTTACTGTGTTTTTGAACCGTTTACTTTTGTATACTAATACTAGCTGCCCGGCGCGAATTCGTTCGCGTGGTGCTACCCTACCCTACCCTATCTAAACCTTCCAGGGAGTTAATTCTACTGTACGTGTGTATGTCACTGAACTCCTCCTAAACGGCTGGACCGATTTGAATCATTTTTTTTGTATGCGTTTGGGTGGTGCCCGGCAGATGGCGCTGCAGTCGATAATATAACCTGGATACCAACTGCACCGCCATCTGTCGGGCTGATTTGTGAATCTAAACCATCCAAAAAAAAACATTCAAATCGGTCCAGCCGTTTAGGAGTTCAGTGACATAGCTATCATCGAGGCTGTCCTGCTATTATGTAAGTGTTACATAGTAGGAAGTACTCAGTTTCTATCCAGGGTCTTTAAACATTAGTCGCTTTGCCCGACTGTCCAATCGAACATGTTTTTTTTAGCATTAAGGGGTAAAAAAACCTTCAAAATCTTTTATAAGTACTAATATTATAAAAAGAGCTGAGAGAGATACAGCCTGGTGACAGACGGCCAGACAGACAGACTGACGGACGGACAGCGGAGTCTTAGTAATAGAGTCCCTTTGGTTACGGAACCCAAAAAAAGAAGTTTGACAAATAGAATGAATCAAACTTTGATTCTATGGAATCAAATAATTCAAAATTAGAATTCCAAACAAATATCAATTACAGTCAAGTCCCATATCAGTTGATCTCAAGCACATAGGCATTGACAGGGTTATAACCGGATCCTTGACGATGAAACCGGGTCAAGTGCCACTATGGACGATCTTAGACATGTAAATTGTACAAACTGAGTACATAATGTATCGGTTATGTGTGACCCTTTTGTTCGCTTATCGCTACGAGCTCGGGTCGACCGTTTAGCTTGTTGTTTATTCTTAATTGCTATTTATCTTTACCTGTCATTTATAATAATTTGCCAGGCTTATTATATTAAATATTTGTGCTCAATAGCAAATAACATGCTTCACTCGTACATGCTTCTTTTTTTATTATTTATTGAATTGTTGTTATCAATCGGCTATTTTTCTACTACGTATCTTAACTGGAAGTTTGTGTATTTCACATTAACTTTCAAACATAGCTCTTTAACATTAACTATTTCAATATATTACCCAGAAATGCTCCAACCACAATCGCTTTTGCATTTTATCGTAACTTTTTCATGTCCTACCCTAATCTTGCGTCTGCTAGAAATAAATACTTGGTTAATATTTACCTGCTATTGCTTTATTACATATTATGCACTATTGCCTTTTATTAGCGTGACTATACTATTATTATTTGATACGCGTATACGCTATATTATTATTTTTCAGATTACTCTTTTGCCTAATAATTTAATTATTTTAACATATTATGTTATATTTTTTTGTAGTTATAATTTATTGAATTTATTCGGCGTTACAAAAGAAGGCCTACGATATTGCGTAATAACGGGGTTCATATTTATGCTAATAAATCTATTTGTTTTTCTGTAATGATGCCACTCACATTTTACTATCAAAACGTCAGGGGACTGCGGACAAAGACATCTATTTTTCTCAGAAATATATACCTTAATAACTACGATGTAATATGCTTGACAGAAACTTGGCTTGTTGAAGGCATTAGCAATAATGAAATCTTTGACGATCGTTACCTTGTTTGGAGACGGGACAGGAACTACACAAATACTAATCAGTCACTAGGAGGCGGTGTGCTGATAGCCGTACGACGCGAATTGGTAGTTGAGGGATGCAGAGAATGGTGTTCATCCGCCGAAGATATGTGGGTCACGTTGTCGCTTCACCATAAAAAACCCAAAGTTCAGTATAAAATGCATATTTGCGTTGTTTATATATGCAGTCAAAATATGGGTAACTCAATTGGAACACAACTATTAAACTTCTCAGACAAATTAACTGATATCGTCTTAAATCATCTCACTGACAAGTTTATAATTTTAGGTGATTTTAATTTGCCAAATATATGCTGGCACCCCGCAGAGGACGGGTACTCGTTTTATCCTACAAATTTACAAAGTTCAATTCAATTAGATTTATTTGATAATATTAATACATGCAATTTATTACAATATAATTCTTATACTAACATTAATAATAGAATTCTAGACTTGATATTTTCAAACAGTGATATTGCCGTTACAAGTTGTAGTGACCCTTTAGTTGTCGAGGACCCACACCACAAAGCGCTTTGTATTTCGGCAGATTTTGTACAATTTCACGCGCTGCAAGCTCGACCCCGTACGAAATTTCTTTATCACTTAGCAGATTATGATGCTATATCGTCGGAGCTATGTAAAATTAACTGGACCCACGAAATTGATTCAAGGTCATTAGAGGACGCCGTCTTATTTTTATACGACACTCTATACAGTTTGAGATTAACTTATATTCCCAACAAATTATTTTCGTCAAATCACAAGTATCCACCCTGGTTTAAGTCACCGTTAGTTAAGATACTAAAAGAAAAATACAAATACCATATTAAATATAAAAAATATAATAACATAGCGGATTATGAATCATTTAAAATCTTAAGAGAGAGAGCAAAAGTTTTAGAGTCAGAGATGTTTACTAAATACATCAAGAATGTTGAAACAAATATTATCAAATGTCCTAAAGCATTTTGGTCATATGTCAAGAGTAAGAATCAATCAAATTCCTATCCTTCTGTTTTAAAGTATGGGCAGCAGTCCTCGGATCGTGGAGAGGTAATCTGTAACATGTTTGGGGACTATTTTCATTCTACATTCCTCGAAAACACGTTAAATGATGACGTTGATGTTATTTCTGATTATTTGGACCCAATTATAGACATTTCCTCAGATTTAGCATCAATTGAAGTGCAGGAAACCGAAGTCCTGAGGTTTTTCAAATCTCTCGACCTGAATAAATCTGCAGGCCCTGATGATATCCCGGCAGTTTTCATCGTCAGCTGTGCTAAGTGTCTTAGTGTTCCTCTTTCCATCCTATATAGACGATCTTTGACCGATGGTATAGTTCCCGCCATATGGAAATCAGCATTCATTACACCTATTCACAAGAAAGGTCCCAAGGATAAAATTGAAAATTATAGACCAATTTCCAAACTTTGTCTATTTGCAAAGGTCCTAGAGAAAATAGTATATACCCAACTTTACTCATCGTTAAAGCACTCGCTCAGTCATCATCAGCATGGTTTCTTGAAAGGCAGGTCTACTTCATCCAACTTAATTCTCTGTAGTGACTATCTATCTCAATTTATGTCTGAACCCTCACAAGTCGATGTAGTGTACACGGACTATAGCAAAGCGTTCGACAGAATTGACCATTTAATACTTTTACGCAAACTACAGTCTATTGGAATTAGGGGCAACTTATTTAGATGGTTTTCTTCATATGTGAAAAACAGATGTCAAACCATTGTTCTCAATGGCTTCACCTCCTCTTCTATGACTATACCGTCTGGAGTCCCCCAGGGTTCACTGCTCGGGCCTTTACTATTTATAATCTTTGTTAATGATATCTCCACCTGTTTTCACTATTCAAAGATTCTCTTATATGCTGACGACATGAAGATACTTTGCCCCATCAAGAGCATAGAAGATACAATATCCCTTCAATCTGATCTTGATAGATTTCAGAATTACTGTTCTCTTAATAAACTCGACTTGAACGTCTCCAAATGCTATATCTGTTCTTTCACGCGAAAACTTAAACCCATTACTTTTGGCTATACACTAAAAAATAACACAATTTCGCGAGTTAATTCCATTAAGGACTTGGGTATAGTCTTTGACTCAAAGCTTATCTTTGATCTGCATATAAACGGCATAGTTGCTAAGGCTTCTAAAGCACTTGGTTTTGTGATGAGGTTATCATCTGAGTTCAATAATGTTAAAACATTTAAAATATTATACTGTGCTTTTGTCCGTAGCCACCTTGAGTATGCATCGCAAGTATGGAACCCTAACTATAGTGTATACATAACTCGTATTGAACGCATCCAGAAACGCTTTCTTCGTTATATTCAGTACCGATCAAACACATATGTATCCGATTATTCGTCACGCTGTAAAAAGTTTCATTTCTTACCACTGCAGGATAGAAGGGAAATAGCCGACTTAGTTTATCTATATAAAATAGCAAACGGTTCGATTGATTGTCCTGAGCTCCTTAGTAGAATTGCATTATGGGCCCCCTCAGCGTCCCTGAGAAAGCCAAACCTACTGCATATTCCTTTTGTGAACTGCAAATATAGACAGAACTCTTTTCTCATACGAGCGAGCAGATCTTTTAATAAATTATCCCGCGAATTAGATCTTGATCTGTTTGGCACCGGTGCATCAAAGATGAAAAATGTTATTTGTAAGAGATTCTTTAATTAATTATTTTTTTCTATTATTTCTTGTACGTGTGCTCTGTCTACTTTCTTTCCTTTTGTGAAGTATTTAAGTTATATGTGAGAACTTTTAAATGGCCTTCATACTCTACAATGTACATTACTGTTTGTATTAGCTGTAAGTTTTCCTAAAATAAATAAAATAAAAAATAAAATAAAATTATGTATGATACATTTATCGACATCGAAATCGTTCAAGGTCATTTTTAAGCTCAATTTAACGTTGCAATGTTGTTATGAAATGTGACACTATGTACCAAAACCCGGTCACACCGGTGTACAAGGTAATTTATAAACAAAAACATGTCAAAATCTTGCCCGAACCGCGAGCAAAACGCACTCGACCACTGAATCAAATATTATTTTGCATTGAAAAATAACTTATGAATACACGTGAATAGGGTTCAAAACTACCTTTACGATAAACATAAAAAAAGCACCGCAGTTTTTGAATAAAGAATGACGCCAAACTAGGTGCATACTACCCGTGCGTGATAAGTTGAGACCCGCGCTCATCCGCCCGCTTCCCCTGTACTTCTCTGATAGCGCCAGTTTTGTACTATACCTTGATCTCTGCGACAGTTGCTTGAGTCATATGATAATTAACCTTATATCTTTACAATAAGGTTCATCTGTTTAATCTGTGATTGATTTTATGATGATAGAGATAAACCTTATACTAAAGCCATAAGGTTAATTTTATATGACTCAAGCAACTGTCGCAGAGATCAAGCTATGTTCTACAAGGTATAAAACGTGAGGTCACCGCGCTCAGAGGGCTTAGTGCGAGTTTTTAACGCGCTCGATAATGTTAACGTTAACTCTAATTTGTATGGCATTGTACTAGCGCCGCCTAGTGGCAATTGGCGGCTCCTGGTCTTGCGCAATACAAATTAGAGTTAACGTTAACCTTATCGAGCGCGTTAAAAACTCGCACTAAGCCCACAACTCAACTTATCGCGCACGGGTAGTATATATTCTTAGTTTCAATCTAGCGGGCTGGGGGCAGGTGTTTCAAAGCAAAAAGCCAGTCATTTGCTAATTCGCCCTATTTTACCGTTCGTGATAACCTTCACTAAGTGAGCTTTACTTCAAACACGCAAAGAGCTATTTAACCCTCAAACTGTACCTGCGTAATTTCGAGCCACTATAACAATTCAGGGGCTCTAATTATACATGGACTTAAATTCTATAGTTTATAGGGGTACAAGCATAGATATACATCTAAATAGATGCCACGAGTGTATGTACTTCGCGTGTCAAAATCCGTGGAAAAATGGGGCACAATGTTCTTCTTTTGAAACTGTTTCGCGCGTCAGGGAACTCGCATAAGGCTGCATGTCCACCAGAGATGTGAAGCGAGGGATATGTTTAGCTGACAAATAGAAAAGCTTCATTTTCACGATGCCAGCCTAACTAAATCAATCTTGTGACATTATGGTAGGTTTATGTCTGTGTACAAAGGTATTTTTACCTACCCTAGGTTATTATTTCGAGTATTTGTCACCTTTTTTACAAGTAGGGACATCCTCATTATACCCGACTGCCTCGGGTTGAACGGCCTGGCTATGCCGGACTTGTACCGTTAAAACCCTACTGTGGTACATCTGTGCTGTAGAGGGGGGGGGGGGGGGGGGGCTCTCGTGTTGAACGCACACCTGCTCCTCCATCTGCGGATAGGCCTCTCTTACAGCAACACCTTACGATCCTCCGTCTTCTATATCCACACCACCACACCAAATTCCTCAGTTCCTCAGTTCGTCTGGAAAAAAGAAGTAGTAGAAGTTCGGGGGAAAGATTTTCATTTACAAAGTTCAATGTCAAAGCCATTATTGTTATATTAAGTATCATACGATAACCCCCTTATTAATAAATAAGATGTAGGTCAAGTATAGTAATACCTAGGTTTTAAATATATCCGTCACTTTCTAAAGTCATATAAACAAAAAGGGCTGAGCTATCTTAATACCTGGGTGTTATAAGACTGACTAACACCTTATTTATTAATAAGGCCCAAAGATATTAGGTGAAATAATGTTACCATATTTCAGATTCTATATTGTACTCAGCTCACGTTAAATCTCTCTTAAGTTTTTCATTAAAATTATGTAGCATTAGCATTAGTACTTTATAAACAAAAAGCTTTGCCTGTTTAGCCGGCCCTATTTGTTTTTCCAAAATGATTTCCACTTGCTTTAATTTAAATCCTTTGCACATGACGGCTCTATAATCCGATTAAATTATTACAGCCATCTCTTTACACTTTTTCTCTACATTTATTTCCCGCAACGCATATTTGACTTGATGCGTGCTTTTGGATTTTCGCCGGGGATTTTCCTGTTATTTGCGGAAAGGATTTGTTTGATAAATCCTTTTTTTAACTAACTTTTTAACCCTCAGGAAGGTAGGAATTTATCACCTATGGATCTGCGGTTGTCTCCTCGTTAACCCGTTGGTTCTCGCGAGGGACGCGCCTCCTATATTAATAATTGATTTCATTGTTATTTTTTTAACCGCGATCCAAAGGATATATATTTGCAGGTTTCCCACGCTGAACACTTACGTAACATCCGAAACCCTTGATATTGAATATGCTTTTGCCACCTTAGTGGTATATAAAAACAAGAACTGAATAGAAAGTAGGGAAATTTGTAGTCTAATACACTGCGATAAAGAACACAGCTTGTCAGGTTTGGACCCTTTTCGTGTGATATTCGGATTATTTAACAGACTTAAAAAAAAGGAGGAGGTTCCCTATTCGGTTATGTTTTTTTTTATATGTTTGTTACCGCATAACTCCGTTATTTATCAACCGATTTGGAAAATTCTTTTTTTGTTTGAAAGGATACAAGGATTACGTAACTTTATTGTAATGAAATTCATATTGAAATTACCTCTGAATCGGTAGAAATATTACAAAATCCTAATTGAACATTTCATATTACAAATTTCTAATGAACCTCTGTTTGTATTTGCAATTATCAGATCGTAAAAAAGTTATCAGAAAACCGCTATATTTGACCGATTTCAATTCGAAACTGATTGAAATTTAGTTACGTAATCGCTCAGCATTTGATTACTTTTCAGTGTACTTTATATAATAATAAATAAATAACTTTGAAGTCGGTTTGTGTTTTTTTTTTTCACGAAATAAAAATTGTGATAATTTAATTGATAAATATAATTTTTCAAACTGAAATTTTACTCGTACCTATGGTATGGAGAAGGATATAGGCAAGTATTTATCCCGGGAACGAGGGTACAACGCGGGGGACAGCTAGTTTGACATATTTTTTAACCGACTTCAAAAAAGGAGGAGGTTCTCAATTCGGATGTTTATATTTTTTTTTTTTTTTTTTTTTTTTTTTTTTTATGTATGTTCGGGCATAACTCCGTCATATGTAGACGGATTTTCAAAATTCTTTTTTTGTTCGAAAGGGGTTTATTCCGAAATGGTCCCATATAAATTTCATATAGATCTGATGATGAGTTTCGGAGACAGACAACGGAACTCTTAAAAAATGACAGCAAATCTACCGCAATTGCTGCTATCGCTTAAATATGCATTGTTTACGAAGGCCTTTACACGCGAAAGTATTTAAGTATATATGAAACTAAAAATTCAAAAATAAAATAACTTTTTAACAAAAAAAAAAACCGCCTTCAAAGTACACTAAAAAGTAAGAAATAACTCTTATCTGACACTGTTTTGAAGTCAGCGAAATATTTTCTACAGAACACGTCATGCGATTTCGCTCACTTCAAAACAGTGTCAGATAAGAGTTATTTCTTACTTTTTAGTGTACTTTGAAGGCGGTTTTTTTTTTTGTTAAAAAGTTATTTTATCTTTCACAAACTTTTTACTGTTTTCATTCGTTTTCATTTCAGTCTTCATAGGTCAATATATCATACACATCGTCAATCCAAACGGAATAATTCATTGATCTTTCAATTTACATGTTTAGTAAAGTTTACCCGTATCAAATAGAGTACACATTATTTACCCTATATTTTACTTGTTTTTGTTGAGTATTGGGATCAATTGGGAATGTAGCTTGTATTTTGTTGTCATAAAAAATGTGTAATAATGTCATATTACAAATATTTACCCTTTAGTTTGCGTGTGGGGAATTAAGCGTTATTTTAACTATTTTCCTATTTTATACACAATATTTTTGAATGATCTATATGTATATTAGGTTACGCTATACTATTTATGTATATTTTTTTTTAAAGGTCTACTACCCATAGAGTTGGAATATTTTAGAGTGATGGCGTTTACAACGTTACGTGGTGCGGAGCGTGAGCAGTTTCCATATAGATATAGATAGATAGATCCTAATAACTATCCTCACAACTGTCTTAACAAACGCGTTATGCCAAACTATTTAAAATAAGTTCGGTAAAGTTCCGCGGACGCTCAGACTGTGGAATGAGCTTCCCGCCGTGGTTTTCCCAATGGAGTACAGCATGGGGTTCTTCAAAAGGGGCGTGAAGAGAGGGTCGGCAACGCGCGCGTGATACCCCTGGTGATGCAGGCGTCCATAGGCTACGGTAACCGCTTACCATCAGGCGGGCCGTATGCTTGTTTGCCACCTAAGTGGTATAAAAAAAAAAAAAAAGTTAAGTTGTTTGAATTCCAAACAGATGAGTGGGTAATGAAGACTTTGTTCTACTTCTACGTAATTTATGCTTTCTTATCTTACGAAGTTCATATTATTATTTAGACAGCACATAGATGAAAGATTTGTGAGAGTTCAAAGAAGCCTGTAGAGTTTATTTTTTTATAAAAAACTGGAATAAAGACGCTATAGTTTGATCACAATTGTCCTAATATTTCACATATCCTAATCAGTATTCTACTGTACTTTTTTTAATCCTCATAGGATACCCCACCACCCTGGGGAAGCTGCCAGGTTATGCCGGACGTGTACCGGCTAAAACCCCACGGTGGTCGCCGCCTGTGTTACAGAGGCGGGCGGGTTCTCATGCAGATCGCGTACCTGCACGCCCTTCCACGGGCAGCGCTGTGATAGCCCTACTAGAGACCGTAAAGTTACGCTGTTAGGCTATGTTTTTATCATCCAAAAGTAAATTAAAAGCTACTTTTAGGACCCTAGGCTTTAATAAAAAAAAATTATGACAACTATGTACTTATCATAACATAAATTATCATAGAATTGAAATTTACCCAAGTAAATGGGTATTTTCATTGTATATGCAAGGGTTCAGTCAGAGCAAAAACATAATGGAATGAAAATTACTCGATAGAAAAAAATCACAAAGCTACCTCTAATATTAATTAATTTTCGATTTTATTCGTTCATGGTGTATGTAATTAAGACAAAAAATCTATAAAATATATCACTAACGTATGGCTGGTACTAACGATTTTTTAAAATATTCTATACTTTACGAGCTATTTAGATTAGATAGATTTTTGTTTCGCGAAACACTCTATCGCCGTCTCATGCCACGCCAATGTTAGAGATAAGTTTGTTTCATCTGCCAGTCGCTATCCTTTCTGGCTTTATGCGCCCTCTTTCACGACAAAAATTACAAATTACGCGTTTTCTCCATACATTCCAGTACAGCGGTACCTATAGGCGTAAAAGTGTGTTAGTTTGTTCAACTGCACAATCAATTACGACTCGCCCGAGGAGGGTTCCGTACAATAATAATATTACCAACTCAATTCTGCACTGCATCAATGCGTTAAAATATTGTAGCGCCTGACGAAGAGTTGTACGCAAAAACCATTTTACTTATCGTGTTGCTGCATAACTTACTTGAGGACCACATTCTTCTTCTGATGCGTGTCACTCTTGACAGAGTGGTCGTGGTCGTCATGACGTGTGTGGCACGCTTTACAACACGCCGCCATTCGTCCCTAACTGCTGCCTTTCTGGTGCAGCCATTGATGGGACCGCCTATTGAGGCCTTAACTTGGTCGATCCATCGCATGGGTGATCTCCCACGTGCTCTGGTGCCCTCCACTTTACCCTGCACCACCAATCGATCTATGGAAACATCTCCGCGCGGCGACACGCTTCCAAAAAAGTAGGGATGCGAGATTGCACTACGGAGGATAGACGCTGTTTAATACCGAGTTCCTGGAGGACCACATTTGGTAAACTATATTTTTGTACATTTATAATAGTATTCCTATTTTATATAGCATTACATACATACTATTTGTTTAAATTGAAAGCTTATTTCAGTACAGTTTTGTTCCTATCAAAATTTATTATGTCTGTAAAATGGAGGGCGGAAATTTAAAAAGTTAAAATCCAGACAAGTTGAAATGAAAACGTTTTATCTACTTTAGACAGACAAAGGCAGTGACGGCCAAAATATGTTAATTGAATAAATTAAACGCTGCGATAAGGAACCAGCCAACACAGAAGCTGTTCAATTTTAAGCCACATATTGTGGGCGCTTTTGAGAATTTCATAAAAAGTTGATTAGACAAAATAAATAAGTAGTGCAGTTTGTCAACGTACAAATTGATTAACATCAGGAACAACAGAATAGAAAATCAAATTTTGAAGTAATTTTTTACTCATATGCAGTGTGTGTGTGAAGCGCTCGTGGTGTAGCATGATAAGCTTCTTAATCGATCGGCAAGTTAAGTTACCAGCGTCGTGGTTGTGTCTGGATGGGTGACCGCCTAGTGGTATTTCAAATCGAGCGTTTCCGTGCTTCGCACGTAAAGCCGATGGTTTTTTTTTTTTTTTATACAACTTAGTCGGTAAACAAGCATACGGCCCACCTGATGGTAAGCGGTTACCGTAGCCATATGGACGCTTGCAACACACGAAGCATCGCTCACGCGTTACCGACCAGACACAACCAGATATCACTTAATTGTGATAGTCGTTAAGCTAGTTGGAGTCCTTCGAGCCGGCTTGAAAACTCCAACAGTAAGACCACTAGCCTACCTCGACCGATCCGCAGTGGGCACGCGTGGTGGAGTATCTGCCCATTCCCTTTCACCCTGATTTGTGTGCAGGAGACCTGTACTCAATAGTGGGACATTTTAGGCTGATGATTATGATGATGATGATGATGATGATAATGATACAGTGTGTGAACAAGTACGTAAAAAATTTGTAACGAACATGGCTATGCAACGCACTGGTAGATCAGACTTTTACTTTGTTTTTGCCACACCATTTTTACCTACGAATAAAATCGTACATTTTGTCAACAGAATTTACAATTAATCATCATATTTTTGTACACGCGTGCTTCCGTGTATAATGTAACCTAATTAAAAAATGGAAATTATTTTTCCATCACATTTTTCATGTCAACGACTAATAGACACGCGATTTCACGTGAAAATATTCACTGGGTTAGTGTAACTTTGAAATTTTGTATCACTTTGTTTCAAGGTTCCGTAAACCGATACGTAAACGAACCGAATTAATGATCTTTGTATGACTTTATATTGGAAGGTTTCCGTTTTGAGCACAATCTCACAGTTGCAAGTGATGAAAGATTTTCTCTGTTTTTCACTTTAAGCCAACAATCGGAAACTACTATGTACAAAGAAGGAAAGTCTTTAAAACTTGGCTGAAAAGGCATATTTCAAGCACAAACGTCAAACGTTAAAGTCTTAATAAGAATCAAAACTTCAGATTGAAGAAAGGATTGTGTTCTATTCTAAACTATTTGTAATACGAAAAGATTGTGTTCTATTCACAAGAGCATTGTTAAAACATTTTTAATTACACCTTCTACGGAATTCTTCAGAAATATAAATGAGTTTACACTTATGTTCTTAAACATTTTATTTATTTAAATTAACATAATGAGGAAATGAGGTGAAAGCTCTGATAACGGATATTTATTTTATTTTCGTGTGAAGTTTTAATTATTATTTGAAATACAAGAGTTAGGAAGGGTGATATTATATTTTAAGTACGTATATTATTAGTATATTTTTACATTTGACTTTGGTAATTTTATTTGATAATATATGACTAAAGTTATATTAAGGAAACTACTTAATTTCTTCTGATTGGTGAGAAATTTTTATATGGTTGGTAGTCAGGCTCAGATAGTAATTAGTCTGGCAGGGCTTGACTTGATCAGACAAAATACCTTAGATTAACCTATACATATTGAATGTGCCAGCTCAGGTTAGCTTTTATTTGGCACTGTTTCCTTTCTTCGAATTTGCCAGCACTTTTATTTTCTTCCATGAATGTATAAAAAGCCTCCATTTTTACCTTTATAAAAGTCTAATTGCTTATTCATTAGATAGGCCTCTGGGAGCCTAAGCAGGTCTCCTTTACACTTTATTGGCTCTCTGACTCGTATCTCTTGGGAAAAGTCTGCTGAGAAGTCTTATTATAAATCTTGGTACTAAGATAGGGAAAAATATGCTTCAGGATTGTTAATGAGATTTATTTATGCCAAAGAAAAAATAATAATAAAAAAAAAAGTATGCACTGGAATAAGTTTAGGCAATATGTCACACACTGCTATGGAAAATAACAATTTTGACCTTATTTGTAGGTATATTTTGAACTAAATGAAAAAAAATATATATATATACTTTAACATTTCACAAAAGAAATTCAACTCTGCGTTTTCATTGTGAGAATGTAAAATTCTAAAGCTAATAAAGAAATGGTAATTAACAGTTGAAATTTACTGTTGCCACACAAACAGTAAGTAGCACTTGGCTTTTACACATTTTTATTATTTCACAATGTTCTTTTAATTTGTTTATTGCTTTGTGTTGGAAAAATAATTCTCTGGGATTAATAATAATTTATTGAATAGTATTTTTAAGTGAGGCATTTAATGTTAATGGATTAATAAATATATTTGATATTGTGCATGTTTTTAATTAGTAACGAATAACTTAACAATTTACTAAACAAAATTATATAAAAATATTACATCAAAAATAGATAATATGACTGAAGTCAGTCAAATAAATAATGAATAAATAGTTCAAAAAATACAAAATTCAAAAATCATTTATTCAAATAGACCTTCGCAGGCACTTATGAAAAGTCTGACTCTAATACTCTAATACCGGTTCGGAAGGTTGCATTTGCTAAGAGCCGGCAATAAACTCAGCAATTACTCTTTTCAAAACAAGCTTAGATTCATTACATAATATTTACATTCTAATCGCACTGAAAACAATTGCGTGCCCCGGCGCGGCGGCAAAATTACAAAGAAGACTGAATAAATATTTAATAAGCAAACAAATAGCAAACTTAAGCAGACCAGCCCCCACAAGCAGCACCTGTTCACAAGTATGACGCGTGTGGCAGCCATCGCCCTCCTCGCCATATTGGAGGGAAGTGAGCGACCCGTCACACGACGCCGCCGCAAGCAAAGGCCTTAAAGTGAGCATGACTTACTTATGTCTGCCTTAGAAATAAAAAATAACTAAAGGGAAACATTAAACACACAATTTGTTATCACTGTGACTATTGACAAGATTAGACTAAATATCACAAAATAGAAAATATAACAATTAGACAGACATATTATATCGATGCATTTATATCAAAATAAATAAATGAATAACATTGAATTGAATTAATTTAATTACACTAAGTAATAATCTAAAAAACATACATAGTATAAACCTAACACTCCGTAATGTACAGGGAAGAAACTTTCTGCTTTCAAACAATAAATATTAAAAATAAATTAGTATTGCTTAACCTCGTTTCACAGTTTTGTAGAATCAAAATAATAATGTTCTATATAATGTATCAAGTCATTTTGTGCTATCTATTTTATCAATCAAAATCCTTATTATTATTTACAATCTCAAATCATTAAACATCACTAATTTCATCGTATTATACAACCAAATTAAAAATCTAATTTAGTATCCTTTTATCGAATTTAGCTCTTTCTCGTATTTGTTTGTGTAAACTCTTTTGGGGTCATACATATCAACAAGCTGCTTCCAGTAGTCTTGTTCGTACGAGATGAGATGTCTGATGACCCTGCGAGTACCCTTGCGTTGTGGGCCGGTGCATTGGGAACAGCCCGACTTGAGAGCTTCAGATATGTGGGCTGAAATGAATTTTGTAGATTATGGATAATGGTAGCAAATTGATTTTGAATGCAGAGCAATACGCATAATATTGTTGCTTTTCAAATCATAAGGATCTAGTTTTTATGAATACTCGTGCATTCTCTTATATGGTGAAGCGCTCGTGGTGTAGTATGATAAGCCGTTCTTAACCGGATCGGCTAGTTAAGCGGTACCTGGATGGGTGACCACCTAGTGGTATTTCAAATCGAGCGTGTTCGTGCTTCGGAAGGCAGGTAAAGCCTTTGATCCCGGTTTTCACTTAATTGTGATAGTCGTTAAGCTAGTTGGAGGCCTTCTAGGCGGCTTGAAAACTCCAACAGTAGGTTGACCAATAGACTACCTCCACCGATCGCAGTGGGCACGCGTGGTGGAGTACCTGCCCATTCCCTTTCATCCTGA
This sequence comes from Achlya flavicornis, assembly GCA_947623365.1. Taxonomy (NCBI): domain Eukaryota; kingdom Metazoa; phylum Arthropoda; class Insecta; order Lepidoptera; family Drepanidae; genus Achlya; species Achlya flavicornis. The sequence continues at coordinate 3,377,403 of OX392484.1, forward strand.
TTTGTGAAAGGACTGACTGTGCTCAGCAGTGGGACTTTATAGGCTGATGATGATGATGATGCTGATGAGATGACTCGTGTGTTCGACTCAATCTCATATTAACTTAATCTAGAGTTGGTATTTCATTTACTTATTAATATTATTAGTTTATCAATTGATCTTCTTTACTACAATAATTAAGATGAGCAATAATATCAAATGAAAAACTGACTACATCATCCAGATAGACTTACTCTTCAACTCCTTGCCCTCAGCTGTACACTTCCCTTGTTCCAGCACACACTTGATGTAGGAGTCCGTCAGTCTCTTGTTGCCCAACACTTCGTCCAGGTTCATGGTGTCGTGCCTGTCGCTGTAGTTCTCTGCTTCGATCATCAGGCAGGACACGAATGTGGTGATAGCCACTAATAGAATCTTCATGCTGTGAACATACGTAGAGAATTTTAAAATAGTTTCCACCCGCCTATTTTACCTTCTTTCTCGTATCTTATGATTTGTTTGTTTCCAGTTTATGATCTATCTATGTGCCAAATTTCATACAAATCTGTTCTACGATTGCGACGTCATTGATATATTAGTGAAATGTCAGTTTATGGATTTTGTAATTAAAATTCTTCAAATAAATCCCTTCATTATGTGAAAAAACTAAGCTAAGATGAAACCTCTCTCTATATCGAGATAAAGAGAATTCTCAACAACTATTTGAAGCTATTTAGAAGGGGACAAAATGCTATTAGAAGTTTGAATAATTATTTATGGAAGGGACTTTCAACATCCATTACATTTTATGTTTAGGAGTTTTAGTTGTCCTAACAAATAATTTAACGTGATCATCCGGTAAATACAAAAGTCAAATCAAGTATTTAATATGTATGGATATATACCGACGTGCACAAAATTAAATAACATCATCCAACGATATTGAATTAATTATGAACTAGTTAATAAAATATAAGATTTGTGTGGCTGCGTAAATAATTATTAAATAAATGTTTAATCTTTCAGAATAATATAAATTGTTACTGATGGTAATTTAATTTAACCCTGACAAGAAATGAAACATTAATTAATGTAATTAGTAGACAAATACTACGGATTAATATCGGTAAATACCTTGTAAATGCTAAGTATATTAATGTGAAATTCGGCCTCTTCGCGGAAAATATCATAAGGTATTTAATCAAGGGAGCGTATGATATTTGTTTCGTTCTTAATTAAGTGTATTCTTATTAGAAACGATATGTGTGTTACATGTATGTTTGTTTGAGAGATTGAAGAGATTCATCTTCACAAAAATACAAACGAAAGTAGAATCAACCCATAAAAAAACCGACTATTCTATTAGAAAAATATATTTACCATAGTCAATTCTTTTTTGACATTTAATGATTTTACGAAATCATTTATTGCCCTGTGCAAATAAACGTTAGTTTATACAGCTGAGTCCGCTAATAGTAAATAAAAATACCGGTCAATGGCGAGTCAGACTCGCACACGGAGGGTTCCGTACAATATTAAATAACTCAACCTTGGTATGAAAAACAAGCGCAAAAAAGACGTTTGTTGTATGGGCGCCCCCTTTAATTTTTAATATTATTTAATTTTTATTATTTTTTGTTATAGCGGCAATAGAAATACATATTCTCTAAAAATTTCAGCTGTCTACTTATTACCGTTCATGAGATACAGCTCACTGATTGACAGACGGACGGACGGACGGACCCTTCACACCCGAGAGCATTTTCTTTACAGTTTAATTTTATAAAATAAAACCCTAATATTTCAATATTTTTGTTTCAGGTAAGTCCACCATGAAAGAAAATACAAGTTAAATAACAGGTAAGTAAGTAGCTTTATTGGATTTGTGAAATAAATCCAAATTCAGACGATTTTATAGAAGAAATACACTATAATCATAATATATACTTGCGCGATTAACATAGGTGTTGAATGAGAGTTAGGTCACATATTACTACTTTTTCGGTACTGCGCCCGTTGCCTAATATGATGATTATTATTAGTAAAACTTGTAAAGTATTTATTAGAAAAAGAGTAATTAAATAATTGCGGCAACTTACAAGTAGCTATTTTCATAAACTGTACCTATTTATTTACTACTAGCGAGTACATAGCTATCACATTACCTTAATTATACAAATATAAATAAATACTTAAGAACTCACTTGATTGTTTTCCCAGATGGTTACAATGATCAAACAATAGTGGGTAAACAAATGGACTGTACAGATCATAATCATCCTCGACTATTTATAACAATCTTGCTAAACACTGTTTCCTTGAAACGCAACATAGAAAAAAAAAATGTATTCATAAAATCTATTCGCTTTCCTTGTAATAAAAAATGTGTAGGTTTATAATACCAGTAAGTAATGGAAAGTTTAAGGGATAATCTGCAAAAAGCATAGGCTTTATTAAGTATAGCTAATGCCCCGGCCTGCGTTGAATTGCCTCTTTAATATTTTTCTAACTCAATCGGAAGAACGATGTGTTAACCCATAGAAGACGACACGAACACACAAACATAAATATACAAATAATGTAATATATAAAAAAATTATAAAAATTGGTAGTTTAATTGTAAATCTCAAAATATTAACTGCAACACCCCAGGTATTTTTTTATTCTTATAATCCTCAGATTACATAGCAAAAGGCAGATAGAGCGCGCGGAATACGGGAGTGAGGCCAAAAAATCAAATAAAAATTGAAGCACATAGCTGGTAACAAAGTTTATTAAAAATAAAGGGTTTTTCGTCAAATTAAGTGTGGTAATATCTATCTTTTTAACTATATGAAAGAAGAAACTGATTGACAGATTCTTGCACGGTTAGATACTTGACATATTTTTTCCAAAATTCATCCACTACGGGATTAATTACAAATTAATATATGATTGGAAATTCTCTGGGGATTCCTATAAACGAAAACATTGTTTGATGAACGTGAATATTATTAGAAGCAGCCTTCACCCATAAACAAACAGGTGACGATTAAAATGTTTGTCATTATAATTGCTCTTGCGCATTGTTCATAAATCTCCGAGTATCGTGACTGTATCGAAGACCTTACATTTAATTACTCTACAGAGATTAGAATTGATTGCTGGGAGGTAGGTAGGCTAATTTTCCGCAATATCGGATGACTATTTCAAAGACGATTTGTTTTTGTGCATTTCTTTGACCGAAATGAAAATCATCGCTGAAAAAAATATTGCTTTAGTGTTACAATATCAATGTGAGTTCTAACTTCCACAATAGCTTATTCATCGTTTTAACAGCCTAATTCGTACATGAGGCACGAATGGTGAGCACAGATAGGCAGTAGTGGGAGCAAGCTCGCGCATGTACACTTTTGGCCAAATCACAGTAGCCAAATGGTACGCAAGAATCCAAAAGACGATGAGCATTGACCAAAGAGTACATTTGTATATAGGAGAGCATTGACTGACGAACCCAGACGAACCAGTCGTGTGCAGCTCGGCGCTCCCCCCTTCTTCATTCCGCCAAACAGACCGAAAAATAAACTACTGCGCAGGTGTCAATCTGTGCTCACTACTCGTGTCCCTTACAGTTACACACTATTGATATACAGTTTTAGATTAGTTAGAATAGGAGGTTGGTTTAAACATTATTTGTATTATTTGATACAGAAGTAGTTGCAATCGAAAGTACGAAAATCACCTTATAGGGGGTACCCGAATCACCCATATATGTGCCGTGATTTTTTGTTCAAATTTTATTTTTCTATTATATTATTTTTTAATGCTTTTTGATTGAAAAAGTTAAGTACATCTATGGAAACAAATGTATATGCATTCGCTAGGATCACTATTCAAGTAAATACATAAATAAAATAAATGTTACAGCAAAGGAGAGGAACTCTCTTCGGGGTCTGTGTTTCCCGACACCTATCACCTAGATGTATTCAAGGCCTGATTGAATAGGCTTTTTCTGAGTAAGCGTGCTATATCCTCGGCCTCGTCATAACTCCTCATGGAGTCAGTCGAAGGTAAAACGCAAGTCCATTCAACATAAACAAAAATATTGCCAGATTTTAATTAAAAACATGAAGAACAGTCATAACTCTAAAACTATAAAGAATCGCTGAGCATACATGAGGGTAATTCGGGTAGCTCAGCCGGAATGCTTGACATCTGGAAATCCGATTTCATGAAAAGTACTCACATGTACCTACGATACAAATTCCACGGCATACTCATTTTTTTTTTATTATATTCATTACCAAAAATGAATAAATGCCCGTATATTTTTTTACGTGTTTGTCTTACGATAAAAGTGTTAAATTCTTGTTTGCTGTGAGTTACGCCTATTGTGCCTAAAATTTATGGACCTTTAGCTTTTTACGATCTTATTTGTACTTTGCTAAGGTATTATTTATAACATGGAATAAAATACCTGGCATTATTGTAATGAGATTGACTATTATAGTCAATGGATTGTAATAGTCAACTTATCTAAGCATGATTTTAAGTACACAGGTCATTATTTGTTAAATTGTGGAAAAAAACGTTTATTTATTAATTTTTCTGACTTTTTTTTTTTTTAATTGCCATAAAAGTTTTACAGCTCAGAGTCACTCAGCGTGCTATGGAACGAGCTATGCTCGGAATCTCTCTACTTGACAAGGTCCGAAACGAGGACATTCGTAGGAGAACGAAAACTACCGATATAGCTCGTAAATGTAGTAAGCTGAAGTGGCAATGGACAGGCCACATCGCTCGAAGAACCGATAGACGATGGGGAAGGAAGGTTCTCAAGTGGCGAGCACGTACTGGAAAGCGCCGAGCGAGACGACCTCCCACCATGTGGACCGACGATCTGCTCAAAATTGCTAGGCGCCCCGCCGGCCCAGAACCGTTCGAAGTGGAAGTTAATCGGGGAGGCCTATGTTCAACAGTGGACATCCCTAGGCTGATATGATGATGAAAGGTTTTACAAATCATGAGAGGAACTCAAAATTGTATCGCAAGGCATAAGTCAGCAGTCAACTCCTTTGATCTACAGACTCTTTTGAAACTCGTCATGTACCTTGCTCATGGTAATGTGGTCTGAGAGAAGAAGGAATATTTTAGAAAAGGGTTTACACACAAAACAAAAAAGAAAACAACTTGACTAAATGACTAAAGTTGTTTTCTTTTTTTAGTTGCTTTTTTGCTCGTAATTTCCATTTCCAAACCATTTATTCTCTCATGGAATGTTAAAGCCAACTCCCAGAAAAGACTAAAATTAGATATAATTCCAACCCAAATAATTTACTGCCTGGGCACAGGTAATTCCACTAAGGCCGTCTACTTAGGAGGCCTAAAATATGCAGGCCCATTTTACGAACTTTCGAGTGTATCTTAACCAACTATACATATGTAATTAACTTGGGCAAAGCATGTAATTTGACTTGATTCCTCATTACTCATGTGTTGTTAAATTTATGTAAACTCAAGCGAGTGGAATAGGCTAGCAAAGATTTTCATAGGGCATCGTGTAGGCTAGATGACAATTAATTTTTATGATGTCAATCGATCATGTTTTTGTTTGGATCAAATGTCTTTATCGTACCAATTGTCATTAGAGCACTAGAAAAGTCAGAAATGCGAGTCAAAGTTGGTCAAAGTCAAAGAGCGTCGAAAACGCCCCATACAACGCACGGCTACAGATCAAGGTATACATTTCCAATATAAGCTGACCTCTCATTGTACGGAAATTCTATACAATGCGAGATCAGCTTATATTAGAGTACAGTATGTACTGAAATATATGGAGAAAACACGTAATTTGTCATTTTGGTCGTGAAAAAAGGTCCTCAAAGTACCTTTTAATTTACCTTTAGATGCTAAACAAAATTACCTAACAGCGTAACTTTGCGGTCTCACTTTTTTATAATAATTTGCTGTTTTCCAATCCGTGTGTCTGCAGTAAAATTAAACATGAGTCATCATCCTATTGCGCCATCCATAGCGAGGCAGTACTTCACATCGGGGCAAAGGCTGCAACTTTACAAGTCGCAAGTCCGGCCTCATATGGAGTACTGCTGTCATCTATGGGCGGGGGCACCTGGATACCAGCTTGATCCTTTAGACTCGGTTCAACGACGTGCCATAAGAATTGTCGACGATCCCGAGCTCACAAGCGGTTTAGAGCCCCTCAGTCTGAGGAGAGACTTTGCCTCCTTATGTGTGTTCTACCGCTTGTACAACGGACGGTGTTCTGAAGAATTGTTTAAGATGATGCCCACGGCTACTTTCTACCATCGCAACTCTCGCCATCGACGGGGAGTCCATCCTCACATATTGAAACCTGAATTGTTTCGTACTGTGCGGGCTCAAAGGAGCTTCCTTCCGCGGACGCTCAGACTGTGGAATGAGCTCCCCGCCGTGGTTTTCCCAATGGAGTACAGCATGGGGTTCTTCAAAAGGGGTGTGAAGAGATTTCTGCAGGGTCGGCAACGCGCGCGTGATACCCCTGGTGTTGCAAGCGTCCATAGGCTACGGTAACCGCTTACCATCAGGCGGGCCGTATGCTTGTTTGCCACCTAAGTGGTATAAAAAAAAAAAAATAAAAAAAATCCTATTGCTTCAGAAAAGTCCTTTTACGTGTGAAGAGATTTTTTCAGGGAAGCAACGTGCGGTAGGTACGCCTAATATTGCATGCGTCTATATGGGCTATAGTGTTGCTACCATCAGGTGAGCCTTATGCTTATTTGTTACCTCAATAATATAATACCGATAATGCGAGTCTGACTCGCTTTCCGAGGGTTCCGATCTTCCTATCACAACATAGGCTAACCTAGTGTGGAAGCTAGAACTTAAACTGTAATTGTATTTATTCATGCTGGTCTTTCTAATACATTTCCTTTGTTTACTACTATTTTTTTGTTACTATGTTAACGAATTTTTATCATTACGAAAAAACGGCTAGTTACAAACTTAATTCTATTTTTCCTGTAATATTTACATCAATGTTTATCAATTGTAATTATTTCAGGGAGGGTAGTTTTTTGACACTCCATTTAAACTTATAGCCTACTTAGAAATGGTCCACAATTTCGGCCACTTTTGCAAAAAAATAATAATAGTATTTGCTATGCAATGTTTATAACTATTCCAAGCTCCATTAGACGCGATAGAAGGACAGACGGGCAAAGTGGCATCATAAAGTTTCCTTTTTTATCTTTTTGATTTAGAACCCTAAAAAAAATATAAATTAATGTAAAACCCTTTTAGAACGTCGTTTTACTAAGCTAAATGAAAATAGAAACATTATAATGATAAAAACAACAAAAACTTGGAAAGCAAAATTCATTCAGAGTGCACCGACAGCTGTCTGAACAAACTTCCTGAAAACAATCTGTCGCTAAAATACTGCGATTAATTCTGAAATACTGCCTCTGCTTGTTGTGTTTTCGTCACTTCTGTATTGGTAGTAATTCTTCTTTGTAACGTAAACAAATTATTAACAATTTTAATTTCTTAGGAAAAATATGAATACTGACAAGAAAATATGAGGAATCTTTTCTTTTTTTTCCAGTTATGAATCTGTTATACAATTATTAATATTTTTTATTAATTTAGATTCTTACTTCAAAAACATATTTATTATCACGTGATTAAACAACATTTTTGAAAAACAAAAAAAACATTTGCTAGCACGGCACTTAATCAGCAAAGGCTGAGTCCGTTTTCCTAATCTTACTTGTTTTGTTTTATTTTTACTAGTTTAAGGTGTTAAGGATAAATTAATTCTTTATTTTCTAAATGAGATTCTATCTTAGAATTCATTTTCATTTAAAACAAAGTGAACTAACTTAGAACATAAACACTTGGCAGTTTACAAACACTGGGCGCTGATTAAATTCGTTACAGGTTATGTACCCAGACGATCTGTGTTGCCAGCCTTGTTGATTCAATTTGCAGCTAATTTCATTTGGCTACAGTTTACGACTGTAACTGAATTATACCCCATCTGGGGATTTCACTTACATGTGGTAGAAAAGGCTATTCTACTGAGTAAATACGTACAGATTGTATCTGAGGTTAAAGACACGTAAGTTGTTGACAACATTATACTCACTGCTATGGCATACAACTTCTTTAATTAATACTCTCTTTGACGGGTTGTTGGCGCAGTTGGTTAAGACGTGGAGTCTTAACCTATAGCGCCGCAGGTCGTGGGTTCGATTCCCACACAGGACATACATTTGTGTGCATGAACATGTCTGTATGTCCTGAGTCTGGGTGTAATTATGTATATTAAGTATGTATTTACAAACAAAAAGTAGTATATGTATTATATCAGTTATCTGGTTTCCATATTACAAGCTCTGCTTAGTTTGGGATCAGATGACCGTGTGTGAGGAATGTCCCAGGATATTTATTATTATTATTATTTTTTATTATAAAAATAGCTTACTATTTTTGACAGGTATGTGTGAGTTCATGTTCATCATGGTTTGCCTTTTTTCTACTCAATTTCTTTCTGTCCTCTCGGAATCAGATCCTCCATCCTTCCTATTTTATCCATCTACTTTTATTTTTATTCATCACTATTTGAGTCTCCGACTTTGATTGCCGGACTGCCCCAAGTGTCTTCTTTTATTTTTAAGTCTTACATAATTTGTGTGAAGTAAATTAAGTGTAGGTATAATTCAGTGGTCCTTCTGTACACTTATCTCTTTGTTATTCTACCTTATGCACAACAAACCCGCAATTTTCTTCTTTTCGATTTGTTACGCCGCAATGTTTTGAGAGTTTTGGCAGGCCTGTTAATTATAACTTTAGACAATTGTTTCTGTTTATGAAATATTTGGGATTTGGAAAATATTTTTGCATAAGAAATAAAATTGGTAGAATTTCTGAGCAATTTTAGCAATCGTAATGTTAAACATTTCACCATCAAATTTAGTTAGACACTAAGTATAAATCCAAGCTTTCAGCAAAGCAGTTAAGCCTTAAATCCAACGTAAAACATCCAAGCAATTTTATATGGCGCCACTTATAACAATAAACGGCCATTAGGTAGCTAATGGTAATATTGCAGTTACACAGTCTAGACGCCGCTAAAGCCTGTAAATTATCGAAATTTGGTTTCCTAAGTGCACCCGTTCGTCGAACTTAACTCAAATAACCTCTAGTTTCATCATCATCATCATCAGCCTATAATGTCCCACTGCTGAGCACAGGCCTCCTTTCACAAATCAGGGTGAAAGGGAATGGGCAGATACTCCACCACGCGTGCCCACTGCGGATCGGTGGAGGTAGGCTAGTGGTCAACCTACTGTTGGGATTTTTCAAGCCGCCTAGTAGGCTTCCAACTAGCTTAACGACTATCACAATTAAGTGATAACCGGGACCAACGGCTTTACGTGCCTTCCGAAGCACGGAAACGCTCGATTTGAAATACCACTAGGCGGTCACCCATCCAGGTACCGACCAAGACAGACGTAGCTTAACTTTGCCGATCGATTAAGAACGGCTAATCATACTACACCACGAGTGCTTCGTAACCTCTAGTTTACTGAACGGTAAACGTTGAAATGCATTATGGAAATTTTTGAAATGGTTCTGTAGGTAAACTTTTTTCAATAACTAAAACTTTATTGAAAATGATGAATCAAAGTTTAGAGAAGTTTTTATTACCAAAGTTTTTTAATACACCTGACAGATTACTATTGCTAATGCCATATCCATCGTATCATGTAAATATTAATTAAAGAGAGATAGAACGTAGCGTTTATTCGCTCTAAATGCAACTCGACTGGGGAAGTACCTTCACCTTACAGCATATCTCATACAAATAACTTCTGTAAGTAGTTTTTCTGTGCGTAAGGTCAGCAGTGCTCATCGGAGAGTGGAGAAGGGTCGGTAACTCATGAGTTTTTCCCCGTGTGTTCCAATCGGCCATATGGCTATGGTAACCGCTTACCATCAGGCAGGTATGCTACCTTAGTAGTATTAAATACTGTTTACAAATGACTACCTAAAAGTACTAAAAGGTAATCAGATCCTGACCTGACGACAATGGGATAAAATGGGGAAGTAAACCCTTACACACAAAAAACAATTTTCCGAATCGGCTAATAAGTTACAGATTTCTGAGGTAACACATAAAAAAAAAACATACAATGGAATTGAGAACCTCCTCCTTTTTTAGAAGTCGTTTAAAAATTGTGATAAAAAGAACTAGCCGTTTGATGTAAGTTGACTACGACACACGAGTAACTGCTACGAGTCGTAGAGTGTAGCTGTCGTAGCTTCTTGTAGCGTACATGATATTTTGCTTCAAATATTCATACCTCCTAATCCATCCATACTTATAATAATTGTTATCAATGCGAGTAACTGTGTAAGTTTGCCTGTTACCTTTTCACGCCTAAACCGCTGAGCTGATGACCGCTGAACCGGTGAAATTTGGCACGCAAATAGCCTATATAATGGAGAAGGACATATGATAAATTTTATCCTGGGGAACATGGATGCGGAGAGCTAGTTCTAGCTAGTCTGTTCAAACGCCAATATTGCCAATTCTCAACGAAAATAAAATATTCACAGTGCAAAAGGCATGGTATCTACAAAAGCGAGTCCTCAATAGCGATCACAATAAATATTTGATCGGAATAACCGGTTTAAACTTTAATATTTATAAAGAGCTCTTTTGAATCTCAGACGACAGGTCTTTCAACTTGCATCTTATTAGAATTTCCCCTCAAGGGAGCGACGTTATTAATTTGTTTTATAAATTAAACAATACTGGCATACTGTGCTTTATATTACCTTGCCCCTGTATTGCCTTGGAAAACGATCGGTAGAGGGGTGTTGGGATATATTTAAGGTATACGATATTCAAAACTGTTTGATTAATTACTACTTGAATTATAGAAGCGTGTTATATAATGGTGATTTTGCCTTCTTAGGTCCTAAATCGCAATCTCTCGGGTACATTATCTATCCTGGATGTAACCACTATCACTAGAGTAATTTTGATGAATCCTACACATTTCATTAACGTATCTTTTTCATTAACATAACCTTTAAATACGTTCAACAAAGACCCTTTTAAACGCAAGGATCATAATTTTTCTATACTCGGAACGTTGAACATTCCTCTTTTTTGTGAATCCTCACACATGACTTACTATCCTTGTGATGTTATATTATTCTTTTCTCGACATCAAAAATAGCTTCACAGATCGTTTGAGCTTTTACCATGCTGACTTTGAGATACCGCTTTGATCAAAATATTGTATTTTTCAATTTCAATTTATTCATTTGCTATAAGATTAGTCCACAACATGAGCCCTGCAAGGGCATTGCAACATTAAATGGTGATTATCTATATAAATTTGTAGTTTATTAATTATTAATATTACTACCGGTTAGTTATTTTAGACATTATATTTTTTTTTGTTCAATTTATATTATAACATTGCATTTTTGTGTAGTTTCTAATTGGTTCTGTTTGTTTTCTTTAATTCTTGTTTTTTGTAATTTCTACAGTCTTTAATGTAATGTTGTGTGTTGTCTATTATATTATTATGGACACTTAGTAGGAGACCGCGAGACCGTTCAATTATTGAAATTTTCATGACTACTTTTACTCTATTTTATCTATCATAAACTCGCCAATTGAATAAGTATTCGTGTAATTTAATGGTGCATCCATAAATCCGTAATTGGCGAACCGAGCACGAGCCGAGCCACGAACGAGCATACTGCAAGCATCATTCGCGTAGCGTGGACGGGCTTGCGAGCCTCGAACGAGCATTCGTAGCGTTTCGACTGCGCTCCGCCCGATTGTCAGTTTTTTCACGAACACAGGGATTCGCATCGCGCTCGTTGAAGGCTCATTAAATACGTCTACGCTTGAAATCGCGAGCAACGAACGAATCCTGTTCGAGGCTCGGCTCGTGCTCGCTTCGCGTGGCATGGACGCACCATGAGATGTTTATTGAATAAATCAAAAGGTAGTATAGTCTGTATTTTGTTGTAACCACGCCACCCGTGCACTACTGTCATTGAGTATTTTGCTACGCGTACAGTTAGTAACATTAAGTGTATATTCAAACGTACCGCAACCACACCACAGCTGCAGCGTCGCGATAAAATGTGGTCAAGCTGTGGTTACGTGTGAATAATGTTGCTGCGGCTTCTTGCGGTTGCTTTGTGGTACTACAAAATGTTTGTACCGGCAGTTCACGATGTCGCTGGTGGTTGTGATGGGGTTGCGGTTGTAGTGTCGTTGTACATGTAAATAAAGCCGTCGAACGTTCAATTTAAATATTTTTATTGTTGTATGAAGGTCTGATAAATTATTAAAAGTCATAGAACAAATGTTGAAAGCGTAACAAACAAAAAAACTCAAATTCGCATTCATTATATTAGTAAGGATAGATATTCATACACGAACACCATTAATTATTTCATCCAATGACGCCCACGCGGTATGACGCGACGATGACCATTCGTGGGCCCTGATTGGATGAAATTCATTAATGGTGTTCGTTACGATTACCACCAAAGTTACGCGGTAGAACCCCCAGACTCATAATAAACTATTTAAACTAATGTGTATTCTGGATGGGAACCGAAACCGCGATCTGTGGCATTTGATTCAGGGTTTTTAGCTTTCACTCCAACTGTTTTAAAAATATGCGACATTATGGTGTATTTTTTTTTAATGCGATGTCTGTAGCCATTTGGCGTTCGCTCAAAAAGCAGCTCGACTGAAGAAGTACCTCCTTACAGAATACCGCAGCCAAATAACAATGTTTTGTTCCTGCGCGTGAGTACGTAGCCAATGCTCACTGGAGAGGGAAGAAGGGATGGCAATGCGGAAGAGATGCCTCGTGTGTTGCAAGCGTCCATACGGCTACGTTATCGACTTACCATCAGGCGGCCGTATGCTTATTGTTTAGTGAATTCGTTGCATGCAAAAACATCTGCAAACTCCAACAGGTTTTCAGACTTACATCACAAGCTGCTCGGATCTAATTTTGGATTCTCATCAGAACCCACCACGTTAGATAGATAGATAGATAACTCTTTATTGTACACCAAAAAACAAAAACAACATCATAACAAAAGTACTTAAAATTAATTACTGTACAATGGGCGGTCTTATCGCTAAGAAGCGATCTCTTCCAGACAACCTTTGGATGGAGAGGAATCAATATACTAAAAAAGACGGTGGTGTCATTTTATGTGAAAGAAATAAAAAAGTAAAATCAATAAATAAAATAAGTACATAGTTAAAATATATATTAAATACATATAAAAATAATGTACACATATAAATATATATATATATATATATATATATAAATTAATATAATAGATACTGTACAAATAAATACAAACCATATATTATACTACGATACATATAAATATACCAGGCAATAGAAACATTCATAGCAGCAAGAAGTTACCCGGAAAGATAGAACTTTTTAACATTTTCTTTAAATACTGGAAGTGACGGCGCCCTCTTTATTGAAACCGGCAATGCATTCCAGAGGCGAACCGCTTGGACGGTAAATGACTTATCATAAAAAGAGCTTTCATGTAATGGTGTTTTCAACATAAGATTTTCTGATGACCTGAGTGACTGAAGGAAGTCAAAACGTTCCTTAAGATAGCGCGGGGCGGAGGGAATAAACAGTATTGTATAAAGAAGAGAAAGTATATGAGTATTCCGGCGAAGGCGTATAGGAAGCCACTTGAGTTTAGCACGATATAGGGAGACATGATCATATTTGCGCAAGCCAAATATAAATCTTATGCAGAAATTTTGAAGTCGCTCAAGTTTATTTAGCTGGTCCTCCGTGAGGTCTAGATAGCAGGCATCGGCGTAATCTAAAACAGGGAGCAGAAGAGACTGCGCGAGCGCAACTTTAGTAGCAGTAGGCAAGAAATTACGGAGTCTTCTAAGGGAGCCGGCTGACGCAAATAACTTGCGACTGACTGCCGCCATCTGAGGACCCCATGTGAGACATTGGTCCATGATTATACCCAAGTTTTTAACATTATCACTATAAGGAACAGTGGCACCACAAAACTGGACTTTAGGCAGATCAGACCAGTTAACTTTTGAAATCCGTCGGGCACTGCCAAGAATTATAACCTGAGTTTTCGCAGGATTAATTTTAAGACCATATGCATTACTCCATTCGGCTATACGAGAAAGGTTAGAATTAGTTGTTTCAATGGCACGAGCAAGATTGTGAAGAGGGGCATGGCAATAAATTTGGAGATCGTCAGCATACAAGTGATAGGGAGAAGTTATGTGAGCTGATACAGAATTAATGAAAATGGCAAATAGAAGAGGAGATAAAACGCCACCCTGGGGTACCCCGGCAGACGTGTCACACCACGAAGAAAAAGATTCCTCAAGGCGGACCCGCTGCCGACGACCATGCAAGTAACTACGAAACCAATCAATAACTGTTGGAGATATGTTAATAGAGCGTAATATTGCGAGAAGAATATCAAAGTTGACGGTGTTGAAAGCATTGCTGAAATCTAGTAGAGTCAGCACAGTGAGATGACCGTTTTCCATACCCAGACGTATGTCATCTGTAATTTTAAGGAGTGCAGTCACCGTACTGTGACCGGGACGAAAACCGGATTGGAGAGGATTGAGCAAATTATGTTTGGTAAGGTAATTACTAAGTTGAGTGTGAACTAAACGCTCAAGGACTTTGGATAGGAATGGGAGTATAGAAATAGGACGGTATTCAGAAAAGGATTTTGGGTTAGGCTTTTTAGGTAACGGTATAATTTGTGCTTCTTTCCACAGAGTAGGAAAAATATTGTTAGTAATGCAGGAGTTCAAGATGGCACAAAGTATAGGTAGGATAAAATCTAGGATAGGGAGAAGCATATTTCGACTAATACCATCAACTCCAACCGCATTGGATGAAATTGATAATACGCTCTTCTTAACATCACAAGCAGAAAATTGATTTAACATAAAAGGATTATTATCAGGAGTTGGTATGGTAGAAAGAAATTGTACTGTCGCAGTTTTAATCGAATCATTGATGTTAGACGAAGAGGAAAAATGAATATTTAGTGAATTAATGTCTAAATCTTTAGGAATAGACTCTTGCCGAGATTTACCAACTCCTATTGACCGAAGAAATTTCCAAACTTTTGCTGGATCGCCGTTTTCAACGGATTGGTGGATGTGCCGACGTTGAGCATCCCTAAACACTGTATTGCAGCGATTCCGAGCACGGGCATATTTAGACTTGTTGACATCATTTGAACGACACTTGTATCTACTTTTGGCTATAGTTTTTTTGTGCATTAGAACCTTCAGTTCTTCTGTAAGCCACGGTGCGGGAAGATGTTTGAGTTTAATAGCCTTCAGAGGGGCATGTTTATCATAAAGTTGAGTAATTATATGATTGAAAATGGCTACTTGATCATCTACTGACTCAGCACTAGTGACAGGACTCCAGTCAATATTTTGCGCATCCTCATTAAATTGTTCTTGATTAATACCACTAAAGTTACGCTGAAGAATAATTTTAGGTTTATCTTTAGGAGGACGGAGTTTATATGACAAGAATATCAAATCATGATATGAGAAGGCATCGGCGGGATATTGGCCATGCTTCGCAACATGCTGAGAAGATGACACAAGAATAAGATCCAGAAGGGAGGGAGTTGAGTTTGGAAAATGATGTGTTGCATTAAGAGGAAGTATTTGCATGTTGCTTGAAGTAACAATGGACTCTAGTGATAAAGAACGTGAGTCTTTCTTATGGAGGCAAGTATTGAAATCGCCCATAATAATGGAATGATGGTAAGAGGGGACATGATCTTCTAGGATCTTTTCGAATGATGAAAAATAGTTGATACGTAACGATGGACAATAAAAGACTCCGAGAAGAACTTTAATTTGCGAGAAAAGCACTTCAATAAATAAATGTTCACCAGCATCTGGAGGAGGTGGCTGTGCAGACATACTAATAATCGAGAAAGGAATATGTGAGCGTAGATAGATAGCCACACCGCCACCACCACCACCGGTACGGTCATTACGGATAAGGCGAAAACCGGGAAGAGAGTAAGATGTGGAAGGGAGACAAGGCTTAAGCCACGACTCAGAGATAAATATAGCATGAATATTTTTAATATTAAATGATGCCAGCATATCAGTGAAGTGTGCCGGAATACTTTGCGCATTTACATGAATAGCATTAAAATTTTTAGGTACATCAGAAAATTCATTCTCGAGGACATCTGAAAGGGATGGAATGCTTGAAAAACTATCTTCAATGCTGCTATCAGTCGAAGAAAATGAGAAGTAATCTCCACTGTCATTATTGCTACTATTTGATATATTCAACATAATATAAATAATATATATATAGATAATGTATATAAATAATAATAATTAACTATTAAAGCCTACTTTAAAAGCTTAATATGTATATACAACTGTGATATACAATTACTCTTTACCCGCCGGTTGTGTTCTTAAAAATATAAAGTATTATCTACATGATAAAATAACACACAAAATAAAATCTTCAAATTAAAAAGAAATAACATTTCGTGAATAAAATGTACTCAGTACAATATAGTAAAACGGAAATAAATAATTAAAGAGTATAATATAGGTACAATAACTAAAACGCAACATTAAAAAAGAACAAATAAAATAAAACAATTATATCAGTGTCAAACACTATAGGCTGTATGGCTCCTGTCTATTGCCTGCCTTTTGACAAATTGAGTAAACAACAACGACGTATTTTGACAGTATGACATTAGTTTAGTTTGACAGAATTTGACACTAAAAAACAAATAGAAACTTGACGGTGATAACAAATTAAATAAAAAGTGATTGTTACGGGTAAAAATAATAAGATATGTATAATACCTATAACTATACTAGTACTGCTGATATTAAGAACTGAATATGTAGCCAATGAGGACTAGCTATTTCCTGATAGCAGCAGCGGCACGTCTACTCTTTGGCACTACATTCTTGGAGGCAGTTACTGCATGTTTGGGACTATTATTAGTTGTAGTGGCCGGCTCACCTATTTTGGCTAACTCCGATAGACAGGTCACTCGATGACGCACGTCGTCAGGCCCCAACACGAAAACAGAGCCATCGCGGGTCCAAGTCTTCATCACTCCAAAACGATGACGCGCCGTCATAAAAACGTCGTGCCGCAATTTTGTCAAGAATTCAGACATAGTTATACCCGAGCCCTTGAGACTGGCCTTTGCACTCCAGATTTTACTTCGCAAAGCTATGTCACGGATCTTCACAAGTATTGGTCTACATTTATCAGGGGTTGTCGCACGGCCCATACGATGACAGCGACTAATGCTGATCGCACTAAAATCCGACACCTTAAGCTTGTCTACAACTGTCTTCACTATGGCTGCTGCGGTATCTTCACTATCACACTCAGGCAAACCGTGGAAAAGCAGAATTTTTCGACGACTCTGCATCTCCATGTTGTCCTGGCTGCGTGAGATAAACTGCACCTGATTTTGGAGGGTCTGAAGTGCAGCCAGAACAAAAGTTTTGAATGATGCAAACTCTGCCGTCAAGGATGAGATGGTGGCAGGGGCTGAAGACTTCTGTAGCTGCGCCTGAAAGTCTTCCATCTGCTTCGTAAAGAGGTGTTGCATTTGGGATACTGACTCCTTGATATCCTCCATAGTAAAGTGAAGTGCAGTGATGATGCAAGATAAGTGCAGTGATGATGCAAGAATGTAGTGCTATAGGCGATTAAGGAGATAACACTAACCGGCAAGTAGGGTGTCTTAAGCTTTAATTTAACATAAAAATTTGAACTGTAATATCTGTTTATACTATTTTAATTAAAAATTTAAGTTTCGTGATTTCAAAATGGGTGTGTTATTTTCACCTACCCGCCCGCGAAAAAAAACGTTACTGACCGTGGCTTGATTAATATTTAACCTGTAGCAACCTAGCCTTTGTTCTTACATAATAAATGACGCTACAATCTCTCCTTTTTCACATCCACTGCTGTTTTTGTTCGAGCGATAGTTAAACTGCTTTGCACAGCGCCAGTGATGTTCGTTTAAGAATTAGATATAGTAGTGGCTTCAGTTTAGTTTGGTGGTTGCTAGAAAACGTGCGCCCGGTTTGTTTAATTAGAGAGAATATTAAACGAAACTATTCCTACGAAATATCTTCATTATATGCGATAGAAAATGTTGCTTTTGCATTGCTTTAATAATATCATAACTTGTTTTGTATTTTGAAATTACTGAGACGAATTATGACTTGCTTATAATTTTTCACTTGTTGATGTTATTATGCTGAGGTGAAAATACTCATAAATATGAATGAACTGTGGAAATTAAAAATACAACATATTAATTCACAAAATGTCAACTATAAACCTACAACAAACTGACGCCACAGTAGATATATCTATCAGTACTAGCTCTTCATACAAACGGCCGGAACGCGAGTCATACCTACGCGCCACGATTTCGGTTCGCTTTCAGTTCGCAAACAGTCGCGAATGCGCTGCAGTGACGAACGAACGGTGTGATGGGTTTGTAAGCAGTAAGCGTGCGATTTATGACAAATATTCATTGAAATAATTAAAATAATTACAAGTAAGTACAATTACAAAGAGAAATTATAGTAGACTATTTTGTGCTGGTTTTGGTTGCTTGACTTCGTCAATAACATAATACCGACCTGGATTCATAAATAAATAAGTGGATGGCTGGCTTGGGTGAAAAAAGTGACTACCTACGGTCAGGTTAAAAAAAAGTAGTAGGTAGTTCCTAGGCTAGGCTTTCTACTTACTACTTATGTATGTACTTAGCTATTTACATATATTTATTGAATTAGACGAAATATTATTATTAAATGATTGTGAGAGTAATAAATGGTAGGTACCTGTACCTAGTAAGATTTACATTATAATTTACTTTTTAGGTAAGATTTTGCAGTAGGTAGTTAGAGGTTTTGATTGTTGTAGGTAACGCACACGCGATGGTTGATATTAAGTAACGTTTGCAACAGTTCGACATCGGATGGGTGACCAAAAAAAATGTTATTTCGATTTAGAGTATACAGTATTCGAGTATCTCCGTGCTGTAGGTAATGGGGTCATGAAAAAATATATATTACTCGTCTGTTTCTTGCATTTTATTGAACACTTCCTATTTCATTCACAAAAAAAAAACATTTTTTCAAATAAAAAATATAATTATATACAATCACAAAACTAGAATAGTAGGTAGATGAAATTAAAAGACTGTAGGTGGGCAGCCCTATCGCGTGTTCACGTACCGTGCTGCTGTAGGCAATTATAATCAAGAAAAGGGTCGAGTCACTTTACTGTTTGATATATCTACTGTGCTGACGCCGATAGGTACCTGAGGTTACTTCATCATAATTGTGTAGGTCTCCCATGAACCGAAAAATGGGGATATTTGAATATAAATAACAATCACCATAAAGGGTTTTGTAAGTGCAGTTATTGAACAATACCCCGATGATTTTATGGGCCGTTAAGTTGGACGTTAAAGGCCTTTAATGGATATTAAAATGGCGATATAGCCACGCATTTAAGGCCTGAAACAATTTTGACATTGGCATGGTGTTTAGATTTACCCCCTTATTCAAAATCGCTTTTTAACTAAATCAGTGTAATAGTGTCCTCCGTCACACTCTTTCGATCACCGAATGTCACGTGTCAGATAAAGACTTCAGAATTTTAGCTAATTAACGTTTGATAACTTTATTATGAATAAGGGGGTTAATCTTTTCTACTATACATATTATAAATGAGAAAGTGTTTGTTCATCTTACACGCGGCTACGGAACGACGAGTTTTTTGTATAGTCAATTTATGTATTCAATAGTACTTTTAATCCCGGGAATGCGGGTGAAACCGCGGGGTGAAAGATAGTCTATTCATAATAATGTCCCGATCATAATGCAATTTGGTCCGAAGGAGAATATTCGTCAAACTGAAGATGTTCTACGACTGTCACCAACATGTCGCGCAACAGAAGAATAGATTTTCAGTTTGGAGAGTGTGTTCAAAAGTGAGATTTGGGTCAAAACAAACCTATCCCAGTTAAAAAAAGAAACATGAATACTGTCTGTTCTTGAGATATACTTCCTTGGGCTAGACGAATACTCCCTGCCTGGTGTTACCCTTTTTCAATAGAGTTATAGTTTCACCCAAATAACTACCGTCTGAGCCGAACAAAGATTTAGCGAAGAGATAAAATAGCTTTCAAACGACTTAACCTTTGCACCAATCAATCACTTATTGTGATTCGGTGGAGTGAAAGAGGGCGATTTTCACGATTATTCTACAGGGTTAGTGGAAATCATACCTTGAAAACGATGTTTTTTGAAAATAATTCTCCAGCTCAGTGAACAGAAAACTAGATAGCTTGATTTTTAGGTTATATCTAACTTATGTCAAGGATCAGTAAATGGTAGAGGGCAGACGTAATTCAATTTGACTACCGTATTTTTACGTACGCAAAATATGAAACATCATCTTAAATATTACATGATTGTACCTGTAATTAAGGCTGATAAAACAATACAATTTGACTACACTATACAAATAAATGACTGTAGTTAAGAAAAAGTGCTAGAAGTTTATCCTAATGTCCTAAATTCTCTTTACCGTAGCACGTCTACGCTCGTAGAGCTGCTACGAGGTGCTACATCACTACTATCGTAGTACTATGAATTACTACCGACCCGCTTCGACCCACTACGACCCGCTGCAACTTGCTTCGGGATCCTATCGTAATAGTTTCAGCAACATTTACTTCTCCAGTAACATATACTTCCGTGGTATTTGGGTAAAATACGCTGCTACCGTGAATTTACTTTCAAAGGCCATGGGAGGAGGCATATTTACATTTATTTACAGACAGCAAACATTTTCTAAGCATTAGAAAATAATTTTCATCCCATTGTAGCTGTTTTAGTATTTTAAATGGAATTTATTTGTTTTTCCGTTATTTCCATCCGTAAATTCAATACAAAACAGATGATACTGAACACATACTGGATTGTTTTTTGATAATTTATTCGTAGCGCGTACGAAAGAGATAGAGATATGCGATGGAATTTCATACCTAAACACAGTTTTTATTAGGCATTGAGCCATCTATACTTATTAATATAGGCTCACATAGCAGTGTGTAAAGTTCAGAGATATTAAATTAAATATCAAATAAAATTCCTCACACAGTTCCCACCTCTTTAACATATAAATGAAACTGACCGAGACGTCACACAGAAGGGGACACCGCGTATATTAATGTTTTATTAACCGGGTTCATCCCACGGTATAACCGTTTATATTAGCATGACAAATGAGCCTGTGTCAGTGAATTGGGTCGCTACAACCGGGTAGGAAGGATGTAGATTGGCTGGAAGTGGATGAAACATTTCTTTTATGCTACTGTTACGAGCTGGGGTTCAGGATAAATAATGGTACACGAATTTACCAAAACACTGGTCACACTTTTATTAAAACACTCACAAATTAAATAGTTCACTAGCACTTAACTGTATTTCACTTCGATGTTTACTCACTGTTATACAAAATCAAACTCCAACTCCCCTGTGCATTGTTCCGTATTTATACTTCACAAACATCCGGAACATTCGACATTTTACGCGAGTATTCTACATGCCTACTGTGTTATCGGGAATATTCCAGAAGCAGGTAGCTATTCGGCGACAGATGGCGTTGCTTGATAGATGTTTACTCCTATACAATAACAGATGGCGTTACTGGTAGCAATTTATTCCTGATGTCGTAACACTACTATATCGGTATCAAGCATACGGCCGGCCTGATGATTAGCGGTTACCGTAGCCATATCGACCCTTGCAACACACGAGGAATCATTCACGCGTTACCGACCCTTCCCAATGAGCTCCGGTGCCCTTACTCACGCGCAGAAACACAACATAAAGTTATTTGGCTGCGGTATTCTGTTAGGTGGAGGTACTTCCACAGTCGAGCTGCTCTTTGAGCGAATAAACGCTATGCTCTTCCACTCATTCGATGTTCCAGTCTCGCGATGTCAAGTGTGGACGAACTACGAGCCTATAGCACGAGCACGATGCGAATCCATGGGTTCATGAAAAAAACTGACAATCGGCGCGGAGTGCAGTCGAGCGCGAGACGAATGCTCGTTCGAGGCTCGCAAGTCCGTCCACGTTACGCGAATCCGTGCTCCACGTGTGATCGGCTGTACTCGCTTCACGTAGCATGGGAGCAGGGCTTAATCTAGTACACAAATAATTTCGATTAACAAACATTACATAACATATCCAGTAGTTCTAGATACACAGCAGGTATGCAGGTGCGATACGGGAAGGTTTACGAGATCTGTAACACATGGTTCCGCCTAAACTCTCATATGCTCCACCGTACCTTAAGTACCTTAAGTAATTGCCGGGACTTCGTCAAGACATTTTCACTAAGATTACTTAAGTCTTTTGCGAGTTAAATGTTGGTTTTATCCTGGAATGCGTTAGTAAAAGCTATGACGTCGTAAGTTTAATAATTATAACGTGAAGAGGAAACTTTGTAGGTACCCTTTTTAAGCTTATGACGCGCACGCAGGAGTGTGAGAATTGGCATAGTTAAAGTTTATATGGAGAAAGAGTGGAGAAAGCTATCATATTTTTTTTTATTCAAAATAATGAATTTCGGTTTAATTTACGAGTGAAGTTTGTGTGGATCGATGTATGAATATTTGTTACACATATCAACGGTTGAACGGATTTGGATAAAATATGGTACACAGATAGAATATATTCTGGACTTCAAATCAAGGCAGAATGTATAATGGTGCGTCCATGCTACGCGAAGCGAGCACGAGCCGAGCCTCGAACGAACAGGATTCGTTCGTTGCTCGCGATTTCAAGCGTGGACGTACTTAACGAGCCTATAACGAGCGCAATACAAATCCCTGTGTTCGTGAAAAAACTGACAATCGGGCGGAACGCAGTCGAGCACGCTAAGAATGCTCGTTCGAGGCTCGCAAGTCCGTCCACGCTACGCGAATCGTGCTCGCCGTGTGCTCGTTCGTGGCTCGGCTCGTGCTCGGTTCGACAAGCATGGACGCACCATTAGATCTTCACTTAATATAATATAAATTTATTGATGATATCTCCACGACATATTTTTTCAAAGGACCACAGTTTCTGTACTATTAATAATTGTTTATCACCGAAATAATACGATAATTTAAGCCCGACAGTATTGAAACGATAGGATAAAAACGAGATTTAAATGTGGACGAATTCTTGAGCATGCGCGAACATGTTTCCAGTTTGAAACATCCCTCAAACTGCAGTTAGCATGTTTGTCACGTACATCACAACTTGCTTTGCTGAAGTGAAACTAAATGTTAGATTCAGACGCTACGCTATTCTACTATTCAATTTATACAATTCTTGACTTACTCCAATACCAACATCAAACCGTCGAGATATTGGCACAAAGGTTTCTGATGTGACGTATAGATAAGTTGAGGAATGAAATGCTGTATGAGAGTTAGTTTTTGATAGAAAATAGAATTTTAAGATTTTTGATCCAAATAATGGTAACTAGTTACCGTCGCCAAAGAACATTAGCTTTATCCGAGGAACCTGGTGCGGCCGAACCATCAAACAAAGAGAGACAGAGCTATACGTCAAAACGAGAATTCTTTACACCTTATTGCTTTTAACATGACGCTGCCTCCTGCTGTCCGATGTTTCGGCTGCACCAGGTTCGGTCGTGCGTTAACTTCTTATGTGTACCTAAATGCCGGAACACTCCGCGCCGCCGGTAAGTGACAGATTTTCAATCAGCTAGGCGCGAAGTACCTTCATCGTACTATAGTTATAGTAAGGGGCACGAGTCGTGAGCACAGAGTGACACTTGCGCAGTAGTTAATTTTCGGTCTGTTTGGCGGAATGAAGCAGGGGCGAGCGCCGAGCTGCACACGATTGGTACGTCAGTCGATGCTCGTCGTCTTTTGGATTCTTGCGTGTAATTTGGCCAAAAGTGTACATGCGCGAGCTTGCCCCACTCCTGCCTATTTGTGCTCACCATTCGTGCCTCATACTGTACTACACGTTTTCTTTCATGGAAAGCTAAAGTTCATTGTATGGTTCGATAAGCGTCCTTAAACGAAGCTATGATTACAGGCTAAATTCGAATAACAATTTGCATAAATAGATTAGAAGCAACAACATTTACCGTGTTCTTACTTAGTCACAAAGCGATTTTGCTTTCCGCTAAGGAAACAAAAGGTAATTAAATACGATTGTGTTACCTAAGATACGTACAGAATACAAATAAAATTGTAAGAGCATCGTAATGGGAAAAACGTGCTACAAGACTTAAATGGTGGATATTAAGTTAATTGTTACATCTTTGTAATCTTGCTAGTCTTACATTAGTTAAAAACGTCTTCCGTTAGCAAATAAGAATACATTTTTAACTGGATCAATACTAATTTAAGCTGCATTCTAAAAAAATGCTTCGAAATAACCTAATCATGTTTTTTTTTTGTATACGACTAAGTCAGTAAACATGCATACGGCCCGCCTGATGGTAAGCGGTTGCCGTAGCCATATGCAACACACGAAGGATCTCTCACGCGCATCGAGGATCAATCGCTTTAGACGAGTAATACCGAGCAATCCGATTCCCAAACTAGTCACTTATTTTGAACAGTAAGGACCAATCAATGTATGGTGTGTTTTTGACTTGGCCAATCAGAGCGCATGTGTCCTTGTCGTAGCCAATCAGAGCGCTTTGCCGGTGGTGCGAAATATACTGTAAGCGAAATCTTCTTTGGGTTAACTGTTCGATGCTCACGCGCTACCGACTTCCCTATCCCCAATGAGCTCTGACGACCTTACTCACGCACAGGAACACAATATTTGGCTGCGGTATTCTATAGAAATAATCATTGGAATGGAAAGAGGCAATGGGAAAGGGTCACATAAAATAATTAATTCAGAGTGCAGACCCTTTATTAAAGCCCATGATACAACCCTGTCATACATATTACTATAGGTATCGATGAATGAGTGTTTCAGGTATGGTAGTTACGTAGATTCGTATAATTGAACGCCAATATCAAGTATTGAATTTTTATTGATACGATTCATTTTATTTTCGACTAGCTGCCCCCCGCGCTTTCACCCGCGTTCCCGGGATAAAAAGCCTATGTCCTTCTCCATACCATAGGCTATTTGCATGCCAAATTTCATGATGATCCGTTGAGTAGTTGAGGCGTGAAGGCGTAACAAGCAAACAAACTCACTTTCGCATTTATAATATTAAGATTAACACAATCTATTCTTGAGTCTTCCATCTATATTCACTCTACATCTCTCTATATCTCCCGAACTGAGAAATAAGCTTTGCGTTTTTGTAAGCGGACAAATTATTATAAGAAATGAACTGTTTTACAAAAAAAATAAACCGACTTCAATGTACACTAAGAAGTAATCAATTCTGATCTGATGATAAGCGGGAAGTGTACCAAATAAAAAAAGAATATTCCAAATCGGTTAACAAATGATGGAGTTATGAGGTAACAAACATAAAACAAAAAAAAAATACAGCCGAAATGAGAACCTTCTCCTTTTTTTTCAATTCGGTTAAAAAACAAGGACGAAGGATAGAGAAATAGTAACATTATAATGACAGGGTACTCTATACCGCTCTATACCCACCTGGTTGCTAACACTCTAAACTTAAAATCGGTTGTCAAATACGTACCCATGTGTTCCGTGTGGAAAAATGCAGATATTTTTTATTTAAAGTGTCAAAAGTGCACTATGCAGCATGGTATTTTTACTTTTTCGTCTGACTTAACAAGAATACAGAACTATACTGGCAATTTAGGCACGTTCCACTACGCAGAGGCTAGATAATATGTTACTATCAGAAAAAGCTTTACCTAGGCCATTGTAAATAATAGCAAGAGTAACTCAATCTCATAAAATAATTACAATGCGCGCCAAATAGCGCGTGGCCAAAATCGTAGTCCGCTATAGTAAGGGGCACGAGTCGTGAACATAGATTGACACCTGGGGCCCAAGTCTGCTATTTCAATTGTGTTCCAATGAACACTTGAAATTGTGCCATAATGTCACTTTCTGTTAGTAAGTAGACTACCAAAACTGTAAAATGTCACAATTTTGACACCACTGAAAGTTTATTCGAACACAATTTAAATAGCAGACTTGGGCCCCAGCGCAGTAGTTAATGTTTCGGTCTGTTTGTCGGAATGAAGCAGGGGGGAGCGCCGAGCTGCACACGATTGGTTCGTCAGTCAATGCTCGTCGTCTATTGGATTCTTGCGTGTCATTTGGCTACTGTGACCAAAAGTTTACATGCGCGAGCTTGCCCTACTGCCTATCTGTGCTCTCCACTCGCGCCTTATAGTATACATTTTTGTGCATACTTCGAACTTTAGCATCCTCAGCCGCACACCTACTTATCTGGTGTGCATTGTGTGCACCTAAACTATATAAAGCGCATACACAAACAGAGAAACTACATACAATTCATTTATTTCACAGAAATTTAGTTTTTTTTTAAATATCAGTAAATTATACCTTTCTGGCATTATAGAAAACAACATAAGGTCATAGTGGTAATTGAACTCTACTTACCAAGTTATAAGAGTTATAGTACTGTAACCAACATTTACTATGTAGTCGTATGTAGTTTTGCATAAAACCCTTCCGGCAAGCGAAAGCTGACGATAAAAAATTCAAATCGTACTCCGGTTTATGTCGACGAACGCCGTCACAAAACTTTTTTGGGCACTATTTTTTGCATATTTAAAAATATACAGTAGGATGTATGTCAGAGAGCAATGATAAATCTTGGCTTCTAGAATATAATAATGACAGTAAATTGAATTTATTTAAATAAAAGCTATATTATGGGGTTCATAATATTTTTATACAACATTATATACGCAGCTTCATGCAAATTTAAAGCCCATCACTATATTTCTGTAACTTGTACGGTAATTTATAATATAGCTCGGCATATTATATTATAGCTAAGTCTGTGATGGTATTAAAGAGATAGCTTATCTTACTTACTTCATATGAGTTGATCTGGGAATATAATGGTGCGTCCATGCTACGCGAATCGAGCACGAGTCGAGCCACGAACAAACCTACAACGAGCTCGTTCGTGGCTCGGCTCGTGCTCGGTTTTCCAAGCATGGACGCACCTTAAGATAATATGATATCATTCATGTAATCACAAGAAACAATTCATTAATTATGAAAACAAAATCAACACAAAGGGATGAGCGCGGCTAAGCATCGTATCGTATCCCCGACGTTTGAATCCTAGGATTTATTACAAACGAAATTGCAACGTTAATTAACTAGCATCTTTGAGTTTCATTCGCTTCGTCTTGAATGTAAAAGCTTGCTTTGATAGGATATCCAATTAAAATGTACTGGGGGCCAACCACAAGCTCTTAAAACAATATTATTTATAAACTTATTTGTATTTTATCCTGTTTTGACGCCGGATGTCAAAGAAGGACAAAAGACGAACGAAGATTTTAAGAGCTTGTGGTAGGCCCCCAGTATCGTTTACCGCTGCCATCCAATGCAATTTAGCAGTAAGTGTCTTTGTACTTACCAATCACTACATCACTGTCTAAGCCCCATATTAATAAAATACTCTTGTTTAAAATATATCCGTCACTTTTTAATGTCATATAAACTAAAAGGGATGAGGCCACAGATTACAGAATAATTCAGATGGAGCGCGCGGAGTTGGAGTTTATTAATAAAGAAGTGTTTTTTGTTACATAAAGTTTGTTAAACAAAGCAAATACACATTCAAAAGCGAATACCAGGTACGTGTTTTTCAATTTGTATTTGCTTTTTTGGCCTCACTCCCGTGTTCCGCGCGCTCCATCTGCCTTATTCTGTATTACAAGACTGACTTACACCTTATTTTTTAATAAGGGGGTACATTTATTGCACCGTTTTTAGCATCATGATGTTTTTAGTTACAGTTTTATGATAGGTATACTCCTATCAAACAATTCTAGATTATGTTAAGTTTGTATCTATATCTTTAATTTCAGGAAAGTATAAGTATAAACCAGTACATTATACACTCTACTCTTCAAAGAAGCCAATATTCCGTCTCCAAGCGAATTTGCATGTTTTGCAATTCAGGGGATTTATGGAATTGCCTTCATTACCCGCCATCCGTCTCGTTCCATGACACTTGAATCTGACATCCTTATTTTCCAATACTGTAATTTTACTGTGAATCTGGCTTCGACACTGGTATTTTAATGTTCAATAGGTGAAATAAATGGTAACTTGAACAAATTTTTTATTCAACCTCTAGGGGGTGAAATAGGAAATCAAGAATGCAATGTAAATGTGAGTTTGTTTGTTTGTTGTGATTGTTTAGTTTAGGCCTCAACTACGCAGATATCCTATGGTATGGAGGCTACATAGGCTACTTTTTATCCCGGGAACGTGAAACCGCGTGGGATAGCTAGTAATATATAAAAAAAAACATCATCATATCAGCCCATGGATGTCCAATGCTGAACATTGATTCCCCCATTGATTGCCACTTCGAACGGTTCTGGTCCGCTTGCATCCAGCGGCGCCCAGCGACTCTGACCAGGTCGTCAGTCCACCTGGTGGGAGGTCGTCCCGCTCGGCGCTTCCCCATCCCCATCTTCCCCATCGGTTATCGGTTCTTAATTTAAATAAGAAAGATACATGGATCTAATAAAAAAAAACCCATGAAATATATTTAGCTGATCACAAACACAAAAACCTTTATAAAATCTCGTCTTATTAAAAGTACGTACATACCAACACCAAAATAAAGTTGAAACATGAATATTCCATCATACGTGACAATAACTAGAAGACGCGATAAAATTATCCGATACGTCATCGCGTCAGCAAGTTTAACTGACATGACGGTGTTACCGACTCTCCAACAAACTGTTGCGCTAAGTCGACGGGCGGCCGGGATTGGTCGGGATTCGGGAAGGTTTGCGGGCAAGGTGCTCCACTTTCCACCGGGTAGTTGACCCTTTTCCTTTATTAATGGGACTTTATTTATTTATGGTTTTGAAACTAGTTACGTGGTACGGACTTAATTAAGTTCTTGCATATCTGTAGCACTGGTAAGAGAATTGTTATAACTACTGTAGTTCCTTAAAATCAAAAATATTAATTGACTCCACCATCGGTTTGTTTTGCTAAAAGAAATAGTGTTAACTACTTCAATATATGCTGCCCAAATTATAGGCCAAATTATAAATAACGGCCTTGGTTTCTTGTGCGTATGATGCTCTACCTTGCTATCAGATTATACAGGTTGGATACGACAATACATGAAACCACGTAAGTACTCATAAATACGATCAAATTTTAGTATGACAATTAGACCATAAACGAATCTACCTAAAGTACATACGAATTAAATACGAACGAAGCTTTTCACACATTTTTTTGCTACTTCAAAGTTGGTCGCATAGTAAAAGTTATTCGTATTTATGAGTTCTTTAGTTAGGTGGTTTCATTTACGGTCGTATTGTAATATCGTTTTAATTCATCTGCACTGCTTTAGGGAGCCTCCGCACGAGCTACTCTCGCAGCCACAAAGCTACAGACTAAAAAAAAAAGTATGTTGGTATGGTGTTTATGAGCGACTTTTTGTAGGTCGCGTGCGTTTCAGTACTGAACTCTGAATGTTTTATATTCGGCGCAAAATAATCGCTTAGCGACAGAGTGCAGGCTCCCTTAAAGGGTGGCTACATGGTCCCATGTTACATGGGATCAACTCGGAAATTGCGAAAAGGAAAAAACTTTTCATGCATTTTTTTCAAATAAGGATGATAATTCGTATGAAAAGATTAAAGAAGATGAATTAATCCTGTATAATAAACGGTATTTACTATTTACATAATTAAACCATAAGCTCTTAATACCTAAGGATTATTTCACACAAACTTGTACAGATGGATTTAATAAACCACGACAAAGTAGAATACAGCGGACGGCAGATCTTGCTGAAGTTGACAGATTAGGAAATTGTAGACACAATAAAGCTTTGTGTTTGTTTGTATACTGTGTTTATTACCTATTTTCTGTGGAATAATGAAAATTTGACGTAAGGCAAATTGGTGAAATAAATTGTTTGAATTGTCAATTATTTTATGTTATTTTTTTTTATTTGATGGGCTTGCGTTTGGCCACCTACCCGCCCATAAGGAACAAAGACGAAGCCCAAAGAAGATTGAATAATGGAAAGAACAAAGGCTTTTAATGCGATGATAGCTCGATAGTGGAAGCGGCTGTTGCTAAACACCTACCCCCTTATTCATAATCGCATTTTAACTAAATCAGTGTAATAGTGTCCTCCGTCTCACTCTTTCGATCACCAAATGTCACGTGTCAGATAAAGACTTCAGAATTTTAGCTAATCAACGTTTGATAACTTCATTATGAATAAGGGGGCTACTCTATGTATCGACAGCTGGTCCGTCAATAGTTCCGGAGATTACCTCCTACATCAAAACATACATAATGTAAATCTTTACAATCCTGTTGTAGATAAAAATAACTGCTGAAACGACCTTTCTAAAATGAAAATCGTCATTCAATAAATCACAAAATAAGCTGTATCAGGAAATCGTCCAAGTTGACAAATGGCTGTAGGCATTTACCGTCGTATTAAAGTCTAGTGTCAGAACGTGAAGGCGGTTACAAACGTTCCGAGCAGTTTCCGTTTCCTTTTCCCCACTTCCGGCGACAATATCCTTTGCGATGTTACGGGAAATGTAATATTCAAAGTTATGGAACACCATAATTTCGTAGGGCATGCCCTCATTCGTTACACTTGTACATACTCGTACATGTTTAGGGTTTATTATTTAAGTTTATGAATAACTACTGTCATGTGGTGAAATCTGGGTGTAGTTACCTTTACAGGGAATATGGGGGTCATGATTTATAAATTATATACTAATCTATATTAATATAATAATAGGCTCTGGAAGTACCGGTCGGATACAAAAGATTTTTTCACTAATAGGAAGTTAAATTATCTCCAAAATTCCGGGAACACGGATGAAACCGCGGGAGATAGCTAGTGATCAATATAAAAAACAACTTGAGTTCCTTCCTGGTTCTCCTCAGTTGACTTACGACCGGGTAACTTCAGTCTTTGACCTTTAGTGCCCTCCTAAGGCTTAAATTGAAAAGTGACTTTACTTTGATTTGAATATTCTTGTCCAAAATTAATAAACACAAAAGATAAATTTGTTGAGAAAAGCACAATTTATAACAGCTTTTTCTATACTAATATTATAAAGAGTGGATTGTTTGTTTGTTGGCATTGAATAGGCTCCAAAACTACTGAACCGATTTGAAAAATTCTTTCACTGTTGTGAAGCTACACTATCCCCGGGGTGGGGTAGGGTAGGGCACCACGTGAACGAAGTCGCGCCGGGCAGCTAGTAAATAAATAATAGTGTCTTCCGTCTCAATATTTCGATCATCTTAATCACGTGTCAGATAAAGACTTCGGAGTTTTAACTATGCAACGTTTCATAACTTATTATGAATTAGAGGTAAGAGTATAATTTGTACGTAGTATTTATATACTCTGAGGTATAATATAATCAATAGGTAGATCACTGTACTGTTCATTTACTTAAGCAATAATATCATCTTCATCTTAATGAAAAAAGAGCAAAATTATTATATAAATTTACCTCAAACTAGCATATTTAACTACAGTAATGTTATGGTGCGTCCATACTACGCGAAGCGACCACGAGCCGAGGCTCGAACGAACAGGATTTGTTTGTTGCTCGCGATTTCAAGCGTGGACGTACTTAACGAGCCTTCAACAAGCCCAGCAGAAAAACGAACAATACCAGCCATACCAACCGCGTTTTCAAGACAAAAATAGCTGTATGTCAATTTTCAGGTTCCATGCTATCTTTCTGCTAATATTTATCGATATCGGTCCAGTAACATTGCTGTGAAAACATAACAAACGGACAGATCTACTCTCGCGTTTATCATATTAAAGTAAAAGAAGAAAGATAAAGATAGAAAAATATTTTATTAGTACTAGCTGTGCCTCGTGGATTCACCTGTGTTCCTGAGAAAATAGTATTGCATGTCCATCTGTAGGCTCTATGCTGCCACGTGCGCTCATTTTAATTGATATCAACCTTGTCCAGTAACTAAGCTGGAAAACGTAACATAAGACATACTAACCCCTATAGTGTGGCCCTACAATTCCAGAACACGTCCTTAAACATCAGTCAAAGCATCGGGATCCTTGGCTTCGATATTTCTAGCGACACGTGCTGTTCCGAATATAGTCACATAGAAGACAAGGTTAAGCTGGCATCCAAAAGGCTCGGAGTGCTCAATAGAGCGAGGCAGTACTTCAAATCGGGGCAAAGGCTGCGACTTTATAATTCGCAAGTCCGGCCTCATATGGAGTACTGCTGTCATCTATGGGCGGGATACCAGCTTGGGCCTTTGAACTCGGTTCAACGACGAGCCATTACAATTGTCAACGATCCCGAGCTCACAAGCGGTTTAAAGCCCGTTAGTCTGAGGAGAGCCGACTCTGCCTCCTTATGTGTGTTCTATCGCTTGTACAACGGACAGAATGGTTTGACCTGATGCCCACGGCTACCTTCTATCATCGCAACTCTCGCCATGGACGAGGAGTCCAACCTCACACATTGGAACCGTAATGGTTTCGTATTGTGCGGTTTCAAAGGAGCTCACTACCGCGGACGCTCCGGCTGTAGAATGAGCGCCCCACCGAGGTTTTCCCAAAGGAGTACAGCATGGGATTCTTCAAAAAGGGTGTGAAGAGATTTTTTCAGGTTCAGCAACGCGCGAGTGGTACCCTTGGTGTTACAAGCGTCTATATAGGCTACGGTAACCGCTTACCATCAGGCGGGGGGTATGCTTGTTTGCTGCCTTAGTGGTATACAAAAAATAACTATCTTTCGCATTATTAACGTTAAAGTCCTATTTGTACCTCGCGATTATACATGTGTTCTGGGATACAAAGTAGGTACTTTATGGACATCTTCGGTTATCATTAACGATATGGAACTATAAAAAAAAATGTGACGTTAACAAAATTCATATTTTAAATCATATTCAGTTTTTATAGTCATATTCAAGTTTTCTTTTTTATTGGTGTTTGCTATTTACCATAATCCAGTCAGTCATTGCCCATGGGGCTAGTTACACTTAAAGAACGGTACCTAATTAAACAACATATCTTATAGTAGGTAGGTAATATGTGATTGTAATTGTTTGCTGTGCCAAATAAAAAAGAAATAATTATATTCAGATCTTTATTTTACTTTCCTAGTACCTACTTAATGTAAGTCAAAAATGCTTATGTTTTTATCGATGTTTGTTATTAAATAACGCCGAAATGGCTTATCAGATGTGGGTGAAACTTAGCAGAAAGATAGATTACACTCTAGATTATCATATATAATACTTTTAAACCAGAAAAGTTATACAAATACTGCAGGACGGTAACAAAGTTACACAGTATTTTGTTTGCTTTAACCGTGAATATCTTTTTTTTCCCATGGAATTTAGACTTGGTGTCATATTACAATGAAATGATGCCCTCGATGTGGCCAACAATCTCCACCATAGCTTATAGTGCTACATTCTGGGGACGCGTTCCATATAAATGGACCCATTGTTCTTTATAATTTTGCAGGAAAATATCGTATATGTTTGAGTGGTTTGAGCGTTTTTACCTGTAGTTTTTTTAAGATGTACACACGGCTACCGATCAAGCTATACATTTCCAATATAAGCTGATCTCGCATTGTATACGATTTCCGTACAATGGGAGGTCAGCTTATACTAGAAATGTATAGCTTGATCTGTAGCCGTGTGTACGTTTTATTTTTCAGTCATGTAAATTATTAGAATCAGAAGTTTATATTTGTCACTCAAACACTATGCAATGAATTCATAATAATATGTTTAAATGAAATCTGCCATATATATATCTATTTATGAAGAATTATATCTTAATCTTCATATTAATGTAAACTTTAAGGAAAATAATAGTGAATAATAGTCTTTTAAAAAGCTTTTTAGTTGTCATGTTTTCTAAAGTCTTAAAAAGCGTGTAATAATAAGATAACCCTGGCTGCTGTCTAGATGTATCTTTTCATTATAAAACTCCTCAACGGTTTAAGATGAAATGATTTTTTTGAGCTCCATTTATAATAAACTACTTCCCAATATCTCGCTAAGCTCCCGACAGTACCTAAATCTTGTAGTCTTTGGTAGAAGGATTTGTACCTTATTACACATACATGACACGTTTTGCTTATAAAACGTGTCACCAACTTAATTTTATGAACATTACCAGACTATTCAGACGCCTGGAAGAAGGTCACGTTAATGAGCTCAGACTGCCTTCTATGAAAGTAACGAAATTTTACAAGTTTCTTCCAGAAAGTTGTTCAATTTGGTCCAGTTTCCAATCAACATTATTGTGGTGCTTCATCCTATGTGAAATAGAGTATAGTGATTATTTACTGTGAAAAAATTACGATATGAGTTCCTTGTCATTTTTATTTATTGGTAAAAGTGTCTATAAACACGAGGAATTAACATTCATTGTAATATTTATTTATTCGGTCAAACTATTAACGCGCAGTTCGTTTTAAGGCATATCCGTGCTCACGACATTACAGTCGCATAGTCTGTTACAGTCGCATAGTCTATTACAGTCGCATAGTCTATTACAGTCGCATAGTCTATTACAGTCGCATAGTCCATTACAGTCGCATAGTCTATTACAGTCGCTTTATTAATATTCTATCTCTACAGGCCCTATGCTAGTTTCATATCTTAGGAGTATATATAAGCTACATTATTTGGATAGCAAATAATATAATACTTCCAA
Source organism: Achlya flavicornis (assembly GCA_947623365.1). Taxonomy (NCBI): domain Eukaryota; kingdom Metazoa; phylum Arthropoda; class Insecta; order Lepidoptera; family Drepanidae; genus Achlya; species Achlya flavicornis. The sequence goes on from OX392484.1 coordinate 3,412,454, forward strand.
CACAAACAGTGGCGTAGCTAGGTAATATATGTTAAGTTATGTATAAGTAGCGGTTGTAGTGTCGTTGTACATGTAAATAAAGCCGTCGAAAGTTCAATTTAAATATTTTTATTGTTGTATGAAGGTGTGATAAATTATTAAAAGTCATACAACAAATGTTGAAAGCGTAACAAACAAACAAACAAACTCACATTCGCATTCATTATATTAGTAAGGATAGATGCTCATACCCGAACTATTTATACTAATGTGTATTCTGGATGGGAGAACCGAAATCGCGATCTGTGGCATTTTAGTCAGGGTTTTTGGCCTTCACCCCAACTGTTTTAAAAATTAACGACATTATGGCGTATTTTTTTAATACGATCTCTGTAGCCATTTGGACGCTTGTAACACCCGGGCACTCTCGTGCTACCGACCTCAATGCCAATGAGTCTTGGCATTGGCATTCGCTCAAAGAGCAGCTCGTCTGGGGAAGTAACCTTACAGAATACCGCAGCCAAATAACAATGTTTTGTTCCTGCGCGTGAGTAGGTAGCCAATGCTCACTGGAGAGGAAAGAAGGGACGGCAATGCGGAAGAGATGCCTCGTGTGTTGCAAGCGTCCATACGGCTACGTTATCGACTTACCATCAGGCGGGCCGTATGCTTATTGCTTACTGAATTCGTTGCATTAAAAAAAACTGACTAGAACATGCAAAAACATCTGCAAACTCCAACAGGTTTTCAGACTTACATCACAAGCTGCTCGGATCTAATTTTGGATTCTCATCAGAACACACCACGTTACTGACCGTGGCTTGATTAATATTTAACCTGTAACAACCTAGCCTTTGTTCTTACATAATAAATGACGCTACAATCTCTCCTTTTTCACATCCACTGCTGTTTTTGTTCGGGCGATGGTTAAACTGCTTTGCACAGCGCCAGTAATGTTCGTTTAAGAATTAGATACAGTAGTGGCTTCAGTTTAGTTTGGTGGTTGCTAGAAAACGTGCGCCCGGTTTGTTTAATTAGAGAGAATATTAAACGAAACTATTCTTACGAAATATCTTCATTGTATGCGATGGAAAATTTTGTTTTTGCATTGCTTTAATAATCTCATAACTTGTTTTGTATTTTGAAATTATTGAGACGAATTATGACTTGCTTATAATTTTTCACTTGTTTATGTTATTATGCTGAGGTGAAAATACTCATAAATATGAATGAACTGTGGAAATTAAAAATACAAAATATTTTGATATTAAGCTTAATTCACAAAATGTCAACTATGAACCTACAACAAAGTGATGCCGATAGGTACCTGAGGTTACTTCATCATAATTGTGTAGGTCTCCCATGAACCGAAAAATTGGGATATTTGAATATAAATAACAATCACCATAAAGGGTTTTGTAAGTGCAGTTATTGAACAATACCCCGATGATTTTATGGGCCGTTAAGTTGGACGTTAAAGGCCTTTAATGGATATTAAAATGGCGATATAGCCACGCATTTAAGGCCTGAAACAATTTTGACATTGGCATGGTGTTTAGATTTACCCCCTTATTCAAAATCGCTTTTTAACTAAATCAGTGTAATAGTGTCCTCCGTCACACTCTTTCGATCACCAAATGTCACGTGTCAGATAAAGACTTCAGAATTTTAGCTAATTAACGTTTGATAACTTTATTATGAATAAGGGGGTTAATCTTTTCTACTATACATATTATAAATGAGAAAGTGTTTGTTCATCTTACACGCGGCTACGGAACGACGAGTTTTTTGTATAGTCAATTTATGTACTCAATAGTACTTTTAATCCCGGGAATGCGGGTGAAACCGCGGGGTGAAAGATAGTCTATTCATAATAATGTCCCGATCATAATGCAATTTGGTCCGAAGGACCATTCGTCAAACTGAAGATGTTCTACGACTGTCACCAACATGTCGCGCAACAGAAGAATAGATTTTCAGTTTGGAGAGTGTGTTCAAAAGTGAGATTTGGGTCAAAACAAACCTATCCCAGTTAAAAAAAGAAACATGAATACTGTCTGTTCTTGAGATATACTTCCTTGGGCTAGACGAATACTCCCTGCCTGGTGTTACCCTTTTCAATAGAGTTATAGTTTCACCCAAATAACTACCGTCTGAGCCGAACAAAGATTTAGCGAAGAGATAAAATAGCTTTCAAACGACTTAACCTTTACACCAATCAATCACTTATTGTTATTCGGTGGAGTGAAAGAGGGTGATTTTCACGATTATTCTACAGGGTTAGTGGAAATCATACCTTGAAAACGATGTTTTTTTGAAAATAATTCTCCAGCTCAGTGAACTGAAAACTAGATAGCTTGATTTTTAGGTTATATCTAACTTATGTCAAGGATCAGTAAATGGTAGAGGGCAGACTTCAATTTGACTACCGAAGTGCAATCTTTTTTACGTAAGCAAAACATGCAACATCATCATCTGTCTTAAATATTACATGATTTTATTATTTTTAATTTACGGACAACTCATAAAACATTAATGTGCCTGGAAAGTTGACAAAACAATACAATATGACTACACTTTACGTATAAATAAATAAATAAATGACTGTAGTGAAGAATAAGTGCTAGAAGCTTATCCTAAATTCTCTTTACCGTAGCACGTCTACGCTCGTAGAGCTGCTACGACGTGCTACATCATTACTATCGTAGTACTATGAATTACTACCGACCCGCTTCGACCCACTACGTATATACTTCCGTGGTATTTGGGTAAAATACGCTGCTACCGTGAATTTACTTTCAAAGCCCATGGGAGGAGGCATATTTACATTTATTTACAGACAGCAAACATTTTCTAAGCATTAGAGAATAGTTTTCATCCCATTGTAGCTGTTGGAATTTCTTTTGTTTTTCCGTAGATATTCAATACAAAACAGATGATACTGAACACTGACTGAACACATACGGGATTGTTTGTTGATAATTTATTTGTAGCGCGTACGAAAGAGATAGAGATATGCGATGGAAAGAGAGGCGTTTGTTGGCATGTTTTCATACCTAAACACAGTTTTTATTAGGCATTGAGCCTTCTATAATATAGGCTCAGATAGCAGTATGTTAAGTTCAGAGATATTAAATTAAATATCAAATAAAATCCCTCACACATTTCCCACCTCTTTAACATATAAATGAAACTGACCGAGACGTCACACAGAAGGGGACACCGCGTATATTAATGTTTTATTAACCGGGTTCATCCCACGGTATAACCGTTTATATTAGCATGACAAATGAGCCTGTGTCAGTGAATTGGGTCGCTACAACCGGGTAGGAAGGATGTAGATTGGCTGGAAGTGGATGAAACATTTTTATGCTACTGTTACGAGCTGGGGTTCAGGATAAATAATGGTACACGAATTTACCAAAACACTGGTCACACTTTTATTAAAGCACTCACAAATTAAATAGTTCACTAGCACTTAACTGTATTTCACTTCGATGTTTACCCACTGTTATACAAAATCAAACTCCAACTCCCCTGTGCATTGTTCCGTATTTATACTTCACAAACATCCGGAACATACGACATTTTACGCGAGTATTCTACATGCCTACTGTGTTATCGGGAATATTCCAGAAGCAGGTAGCTATTCGGCGACAGATGGCGTTGCTTGATAGATGTTTACTCCTATACAATAACAGATGGCGTTACTGGTAGCAATTTATTCCTGATGTCGTAACACTAGTATATCGGTATCAAGCATACGGCCGGCCTGATGATAAGCGGTTACCGTAGCCATATCGACCCTTACAACACACGAGGAATCATTCACGCGTTACCGACCCTTCCCAATGAGCTCCGGTGCCCTTACTCACGCGCAGAAACACAACATTAAGTTATTTGGCTGCGGTATTCTGTTAGGTGGAGGTACTTCCCCAGTCGAGCTGCTCTTTGAGCGAATAAACGCTATGCTCTTCGACTCATTCGATGTTCCAGTCTCGCGATGTCAAGTGTGGACGAACTATGAGCCTATAGCACGAGCACGATGCGAATCCATGGTTCATGAAAAAACTGACAATAGGCGCGGAGTGCAGTCGAGCGCGAGACGAATGCTCGTTCGAGGCTCGCAAGTCCGTCCACGTTACGCGAATCCGTGCTCCACGTGTGATCGGATGTACTCGCTTCGCGTAGCATGGGAGCAGGGCTTAATCTAGTACACAAATAATTTCGATTAACAAACATTACATAACATATCCAGTAGATCTAGATCCACAGCAGGTATGCAGGTGCGATACGGCAAGGTTTACGAGATCTGTAACACATGGTTCCGCCTAAACTCTCATATGCTCCACCGTACCTTAAGTACCTTAAGTAATTGCCGGGACTTCGTCAAGACATTTTCACTAAGATTACTTAAACTTTTGCGAGTTAAATGTTGGTTTTATCCTGGAATGCGTTAGTAAAAGCTATGACGTCGTAATTTTAATAATTATAACGTGAAGTAATAAAAATAAGTGACGCGCACGCAGGAGTGTGAGAATTGGCATAGTTAAAGTTTATATGGAGAAAGAGTGGAGAAAGCTATCATATTTTTTTTTATTCAAAATAATGAATAAAAAAGAGAGGAAGAGAGGAAGGGCATAACGGGTTGTCCCGTTCGAAATACGGAGTAGCCCGACTGGGGAAGTACCTCCACCTTACAGAAGATTGCAGCCAAATAACACCACTTCAATGTGGTGTTGTGTTCCTGCGGTGAGTAAGGTCGCCAGAGCTCCATGAGGAAGCGCTGTGCTGGCAGTGTGGGGACCAGCGGTGTCGCACCACCGTTGTGTTTTGCAGGCGCGGCATGTTGTTGCGGCGGTCAGGGAGACCCGGTGAAACAGCTGCCCGCTGGCTGCCCGCAGGTTGTAGGGGTCCCGAGCCCAGGGATTACTTAATCTCCGCCCTGGGAGGCTGACCCGCCGCCTCGCGCATAATCCATGGTATAGTTGGTCGTGCCGGAGGAGGAGACCGGAGTGGACCCGGCCGACTGTATCATGGGGGGACCGGGGGCCCTTCCGGCTGCCGCACCAACAAACCGCATCACCTGTCCACCACTATCGGCGAAAAACACTGCACTTCGTCCCTTTCGCTGCTGGCGCAGCGATTCCTCCTAATCTTTATTCAACCCCTTTTAATGATGCCAAGGAAACATAAAAAAAGAAATGGTTCTTCAGCGGCCTCCCCGTCCACACTGTCAGTGGACTTTTGCAACATCAGGGGACTTCACGCCAATATCAATGCAGTCCATCAACATCTTGAGGCTGCACAGCCGACCCTGCTATTTCTAACGGAGACGCAAATATCCTGCCCTGATGATACATCGTATCTACACTACCCCGGGTACAAGCTGGAGCACAACTTTGTGCGCCGTGCCGGGGTATGTATGTACGTCAGGGAGGATATTTGCTGTCGCCGTCTCCATGGCCTGGAAGACAGGGACCTGTCGATTTTGTGGGCGCGCGTAGATCACGGTGGCCACACCAAAGTTTATGCGTGCCTTTACAGGTCCCATAGCGGTGACGTGGACACAAAACGGTTATTTGAGCACCTGCAATTGACGACTGACAAAGTACTGGAGCAGTACCCCTCCGCGGAGTTAGTGATATTAGGAGACTTCAACGCTCACCACGTTGAGTGGCTTAGTTCTCGGTCCACTGACTTCGCGGGGAGGACTGCTCACGACTTTGCCCTGGCCTATGGCCTCTCACAACTGGTTGTTTCTCCAACGAGAATCCCAGATATTGAGAGCCATACTAGTTCCTTACTGGACCTTCTGCTGACTTCGCGACCGGACAACTATGCAGTGACAGTGGATGCGCCTCTTGGGTCATCGGACCACTGTCTCGTCCGGACGCAGGTGCCTTGTGCGCGGCCCGTTACGCTCCGGTCACCCGGGCGTCGTCGCGTGTGGCACTATAAGTCAGCAGACTGGGATGGATTGCGTGAATACTACGCATCGTACCCGTGGAGACAGCTGTGCTTCGCATCAGATGATCCTGACACCTGTGCAGCTGCCGTCGCTGAGGCGATACTGGCGGGAATGGAATGTTATATCCCAAACCCGCTAGTGGCTGCAGGGGTGAAGAAACGACCGTGGTTTAATCGGCCCTGCAAGGATGCTAGACATAATAAGCAGACCTTGTATGAGGCTTGGACCACGGCCCAAGCTAATCAGGACCCTAAAATCTCTGATGCGAAACGCAAATTTAACGCTGCCTCGAGATCCAGTAAGCGAATGATTGCCAGGGCAAAGTTCGATTTCGTCGGCAGAATTGGTGAGAGACTAACTAGCCTTCCCTCTGGGAGTCGCGCTTTCTGGTCTCTTGCCAAAGCTGCTGAGGGAAACTTTTGCCAGTCGTCCTTGCCACCACTACGTAAGCCGGACGGGAACTTGGCCCATAGTGCTAAAGAGAAGGCTGACCTTTTAGGCTCTCTCTTTGCCTCTAACTCGACTTTGGATGATGGTGGCGCCACACCGCCTACCATACCGCGGTGTGACAGTTCCATGCCGGAGATAAGCATTACCCAACGGGAGGTCCGGCGGGAATTGCTTTCTCTGGACATCCATAAGTCGAGTGGGCCAGACGGCATACCGGCAGTGGTGCTGAAGCGGTGTGCTCCTGAATTGTGTCCAGTACTAACGCGCCTTTTCGCGCTTTCCTACACCAAAAAGGAAGTCCCGTCTTCGTGGAAGACTGCCCATGTGCACCCAGTGCCCAAAAAGGGTGACAGATCAGACCCGACGAATTACAGGCCTATCGCCATCACCTCCCTTCTCTCCAAAGTCATGGAGCGAGTGATCAACACGCAGCTTTTGAGATACCTGGAGGATCACGATTTGTTGAGCGACCGACAATATGGCTTTCGCCACAGTCGCTCAGCTGGTGACCTCCTTGTGTATCTCACGCACCGTTGGTCACTCGCCATTGAGAGTCAAGGTGAGGCATTGGCAGTAAGCCTAGATGTGGCGAAGGCGTTCGATCGGGTCTGGCACCGGGGTCTTCTAACGAAGTTACCAGCATACGGGCTTCCCGAGGGATTATGCAAATGGGTTGCCAGCTTTCTGTCCAGCAGATGCATAAGAGCCGTCGTTGACGGTAGCTGCTCCGACAGCATGGACATAAATGCCGGCGTCCCGCAAGGCTCTGTGCTGTCCCCAACACTGTTCCTACTGCATATCAATGATATGCTGTCTATTGACGGCGTTCATTGTTATGCAGACGACAGTACAGGGGACGCTTATTACACGGGCCGTGCTAATATCCCTCGTTCCGAGGTGGAGGAAAGCCGCGAACGGCTGTTGTCTGAAATCGAGAGTACACTAACTAGTGTCTCCGATTGGGGCAGACTAAACCTAGTCCATTTCAACCCCACTAAGACTCAAGCCTGCGCGTTCACCGCTAAGAAAACCCCATTTGCTGTGGCTCCACAGTTCCAGAACACGTCCCTGAACATCAGCAAAAGCATCGGGATCCTTGGCGTCGACATTTCTAGCGACGTCTTGTTCCGAAGTCACTTAGAAGACAAGGTTAAGCTGGCATCCAAAAAGCTCGGAGTGCTCAACAGAGCGAGGCAGTACTTCACATCGGGGCAAAGGCTGCAACTTTACAAGTCGCAAGTCCGGCCTCATATGGAGTACTGCTGTCATCTATGGGCGGGGGCACCTGGATACCAGCTTGATCCTTTAGACTCGGTTCAACGACGTGCCATCAGAATTGTCGACGATCCCGAGCTCACAAGCGGTTTAGAGCCCCTCAGTCTGAGGAGAGACTTTGCCTCCTTATGTGTGTTCTACCGCTTGTACAACGGACGGTGTTCTGAAGAATTGTTTAAGATGATGCCCACGGCTACTTTCTACCATCGCAACTCTCGCCATCGACGGGGAGTCCATCCTCACATATTGAAACCTGAATTGTTTCGTACTGTGCGGGCTCAAAGGAGCTTCCTTCCGCGGACGCTCAGACTGTGGAATGAGCTCCCCGCCGTGGTTTTCCCAATGGAGTACAGCATGGGGTTCTTCAAAAGGGGTGTGAAGAGATTTCTGCAGGGTCGGCAACGCGCGTGTGATACCCCTGGTGTTGCAAGCGTCCATAGGCTACGGTAACCGCTTACCATCAGGCGGGCCGTATGCTTGTTTGCCACCTAAGTGGTATAAAAAAAAAAAAAAAAAAAAAAATGAATTTCGGTTTCATTTACGAATGAAGTCTGTGTGGATCGATGTATGAATATTTGTTACTCATATATCAATAGTTGAACGGATTTGGATAAAATAAGGCACACAGATAGTATATATTCTGGACTTCAAATCAAGGCACCGTAAGGCAGAATGTATAATGGTGCGTCCATGCTACGCGAAGCGAGCACGAGCCGAGCCTCGAACGAACAGGATTCGTTCGTTGCTCGCGATTTCAAGCGTGGACGTACTTAACGAGCCTACAACGAGCGCGATACAAATCCCTGTGTTCGTGAAAAAACTGACAATCGGGCGGAACGCAGTCGAGCACACTACGAATGCTCGTTCGAGGCTCGCAAGTCCGGCCACGCTACGCGAATCGTGCTCGCCGTGTGCTCGTTCGTGGCTCGGCTCGTGCTCGGTTCGACAAGCATGGACGCACCATTAGATCTTCACTTAATATAATATAAATTTATTGATGATATCTCCACGACATATTTTTTCAAAGGACCACAGTTTCTGTACTATTAATAATTGTTTATCACCGAAATAATACGATAATTTAAGCCCGACAGTATTGAAACGATAGGATAAAAACGAGATTTAAATGTGGACGAATTCTTGAGCATGCGCGAACATGTTTCCAGTTTGAAACATCCCTCAAACTGCAGTTAGCATGTTTGTCACGTACATCACAACTTGCTTTGCTGAAGTGAAACTAAATGTTAGATTCAGACGCTACGCTATTCTACTATTCAATTTATACAATTCTTGACTTACTCCAATACCAACATCAAACCGTCGAGATATTGGCACAAAGGTTTCTGATGTGACGTATAGATAAGTTGAGGAATGAAATGCTGTATGAGAGTTAGTTTTTGATAGAAAATAGAATTTTAAGATTTTTGATCCAAATTATGGTAACTAGTTACCGTCGCCAAAGAACATTAGCTTTATCCGAGGAACCTGGTGCGGCCGAACCATCAAACAAAGAGAGACAGAGCTATACGTCAAAACGAGAATTCTTTACACCTTATTGCTTTTAACATGACGCTGCCTCCTGCTGTCCGATGTTTCGGCTGCACCAGGTTCGGTCGTGCGTTAACTTCTTATGTGTACCTAAATGCCGGAACACTCCGCGCCGCCGGTAAGTGACAGATTTTCAATCAGCTAGGCGCGAAGTACCTTCATCGTACTATAGTTATAGTAAGGGGCACGAGTCGTGAGCACAGAGTGACACTTGCGCAGTAGTTAATTTTCGGTCTGTTTGGCGGAATGAAGCAGGGGCGAGCGCCGAGCTGCACACGATTGGTACGTCAGTCGATGCTCGTCGTCTTTTGGATTCTTGCGTGTAATTTGGCCAAAAGTGTACATGCGCGAGCTTGCCCCACTCCTGCCTATTTGTGCTCACCATTCGTGCCTCATACTGTACTACACGTTTTCTTTCATGGAAAGCTAAAGTTCATTGTATGGTTCGATAAGCGTCCTTAAACGAAGCTATGATTACAGGCTAAATTCGAATAACAATTTGCATAAATAGATTAGAAGCAACAACATTTACCGTGTTCTTACTTAGTCACAAAGCGATTTTGCTTTCCGCTAAGGAAACAAAAGGTAATTAAATACGATTGTGTTACCTAAGATACGTACAGAATACAAATAAAATTGTAAGAGCATCGTAATGGGAAAAACGTGCTACAAGACTTAAATGGTGGATATTAAGTTAATTGTTACATCTTTGTAATCTTGCTAGTCTTACATTAGTTAAAAACGTCTTACGTTAGCAAATAAGAATACATTTTTAACTGGATCAATACTAATTTAAGCTGCATTCTAAAAAAATGCTTCGAAATAACCTAATCATTTTTTTTTTTTGTATACGACTAAGTCAGTAAACATGCATACGGCCCGCCTGATGGTAAGCGGTTGCCGTAGCCATATGCAACACACGAAGGATCGCTCACGCGCATCGAGGATCAATCCCTTTAGAGGAGTAATACCAAGCAATCCGATTCCGAAACTAGTCACTGATTTTGAACAGTAAGGTAAAGACCAATCAATGTATTTTGTGTTTTTGACTTGGCCAATCAGAGCGCATGTGTCCTTGTCGTAGCCAATCAGAGCGCTTTGTCGGTGGTGGAAAATCGGCGGAATAGACTGTAAGCGAAATGTTCTTTGGGTTAATTGTTCGATGCTCACGCGCTACCGACTCCCCTATCCCCAATGAGCTCTGACGACCTTACTCACGCACAGGAACACAATATTTGGCTGCGGTATTCTATACTTCCCTAGTCGAGCGGTTATTTGAGCAAATAAACGCTATGCTCTACCTCTCTTTCGTGTTTTATTCGAAAATATAGAACTGAAGTAGCTAGAAAAAGAGACAAGAAACTTCTTTTAGATATAAGTGATATTTGAGGTCGCTGTAGATTAAATCAGGTAGAGCGTAGCGTTTATTCGCTCAAAGAGCAGCTCGACTGGGGAAGTACCTCCACCTTACAGAATACCGCAGCCAAATAACTTTATGTTGTGTAAAGTTGTGTTCCTGCGCGTGAGTAAGGTCGCCAGAGCTCATTGGGGAGGGGGAAAAAGTCGGTAACGCGTGAGCGACGTGTGTTGCAAGCGTCCATATGGCTACGGTAACCGCTTACCATCAGGTGGGCCGTATGCTTGTTTGCCGACTTAGTCGTATAAAAAAAAACATGTGGGCAGAATATAACCAGCCAAAATTACGGACCAAACCTCGTTCTAATTAACAATGCAAAATTATCGAATTATGTATTTATTTACCCTCCGGATTAAAAATATGGTTTTCCATGTCAATAAGCTTTCTAGGAGCCTTAAGCGTTAAAAATAATGAAGGCAAACGTAAAACAAGAACACAATGAAATCAGAAAAAAAACATGAAAATTCTTTGTGTTGAAAATTTTAACAAAAGGTTCAAATGTTGAGGGGTGGGAAATAATCATTGGAATGGAAAGAGGCAATGGGAAAGGGTCACACAAAATAATTAACTCAGAGTGCAGACCCTTTATTAAAGCCCATGATACAACCCTGTCATACATATTACTATAGGTATCGATGAATGAGTGTTTCAGGTATGGTAGTTACGTAGATTCGTATAATTGAACGCCAATATCAAGTATTGAATTTTGATTGATACGATTCAGTTTATTTTCGACTAGCTGTCCCCCGTGCTTTCACCCGCGTTCCAGGGATAAAAAGCCTATGTCCTTCTCCATACCATAGGCTATTTGCATGCCAAATTTCATGATGAACCGTTGAGTAGTTGAGGCGTGAAGGCGTAACAAGCAAACAAACTCACTTTCGCATTTATAACACAATCTTGAGTCTTCTATCTATATTCACTCTACATCTCTCTATATCTCCCGAGTTGAGAAATAAGCTTCGCGTTTTTGTAAGTGGGCATATTATTATAATAAATGAACTGTTTTACAAAAAACTTAAACCGACTTCAACTAACAAATGACGGAGTTATGAGGTAATAAACATAAAACAAAAAAAAATAAACCGAATTGGGAACCTCCTCTTTTTTAATTCGGTTAAAAGACAAGGACGAAGGATAGAGAAATAGTAACATTATAATGACAGGGTACTCTATACTGCCCACCTGGTTGCTAACACCCTAAACTTAAAATCGGTTGTCAAACACGTACCCATGGTGTGTTCCGTGTGGAAAAATGCAGATTTTTTTTTAAAGTGTGAAAAAATTGCGACCTAACAAGAATACAGAACTATACTGGCAATTTAGGCACGTTCCACTACGCAGAGGCTAGATAATATGTTACTGGCAGAAAAAGCTTTACCTAGGCCATTGTAAATAAAAGCAAGAGTAACTCAATCTCATAAAATAATTACAATGCGCGCCAAATAGCGCATGGCCAAAATCGTAGTCAGCTAGTAAGGGGCACGAGTCGTGAACATAGATTGACACCTGGGGCCCAAGTCTGCTATTTCAATTGTGTTCCAATGAACACTTGAAATTGTGCCATAATGTCACTTTCTGTTAGTAAGTAGACTACCAAAACTGTAAAATGTCACAATTTTGACACCACTGAAAGTTTATTGGAACACAATTTAAATAGCAGACTTGGGCCCCAGCGCAGTAGTTAATGTTTCGGTCTGTTTGGCGAAATGAAGCAGGGGGGAGCGCCGAGCTGCACACGATTGGTTCGTCAGTCAATGCTCGTCGTCTATTGGATTCTTGCGTGTCATTTGGCTACTGTGACCAAAAGTTTACATGCGCGAGCTTGCCCTACTGCCTATCTGTGCTCTCCACTCGTGCCTTATAGTATACATTTTAGTGCATACTTCGAACTTTAGCATCCTCAGCCACACACCTACTTATCTGGTGTGCATTGTGTGCACCTAAACTATATAAAGCGCAAACACAAACAGAGCAACTACATACAATTCATTTATTTCACAGAAATTTAGTTTTTTTTTTAAATATCAGTAAATTATACCTTCCTGGCATTATAGAAAATAAAATAAGGCCATGTTGTGGTAATTGAACTCTACTTACCAAGTTATAAGAGTTATAGTACTGTAACCAACATTTACTATGTAGTCGTATGTAGTTTTGCATAAAACCCTTCCGGCAAGCGAAAGCTGACGATAAAAAATTCAAATCGTACTCCGGTTTATGTCGACGAACGCCGTCACGAAACTTTTTTGGGCACTATTTTTTGTATATTTAAAAATATACAGTAGGATGTATGTCAGAGAGCAATGATAAATCTTGGCTTCTAGAATATAATAATGACAGTAAATTGAATTTATTTAAATAAAAGCTATATTATGGGGTTCATAATATTTTTATACAACATTATATACGCAGCTTCATGCAAATTTAAAGCCCATCACTATATTTCTGTAACTTGTACGGTAATTTATAATATAGCTCGGCATATTATATTATAGCTAAGTCTGTGATGGTATTAAAGAGATAGCTTATCTTACTTACTTCATATGAGTTGATCTGGGAATATAATGGTGCGTCCATGCTACGCGAATCGAGCACGAGTCGAGCCACGAACAAACCTACAACGAGCACGATGCAAATCCCTTTGTTCGTGAAAAAACTGACAATCGCCCTCGTTCGAGGCTCGCAAGACCGTCCACGCTACGCGAATCGTGCTCGCAGAGTGCTCGTTCTTGGCTCGGCTCGTGCTCGGTTCGCCAAGCATGGACGCACCATAATATAATATTATATCATTCATGTAATCACAAGAAACAATTCATTAATTATGAAAACAAAATCAACACAAAGGGATGAGCGCGGCTAAGCATCGTATCGTATCCCCGACGTTTGAATCCTAGGATTTATTACAAACGAAATTGCAACGTTAATTAACTAGCATCTTTGAGTTTCATTCGCTTCGTCTTGAATGTAAAAGCTTGCTTTGATAGGATATCCAATTAAAATGTACTGGGGGCCAACAACCACAAACTCTTAAAACAATATTATTTATAACCTTATTTGTATTTTATCCTGTTTTGACGCCGGATGTCAAAGAAGGACAAAAGACGAACGAAGATTTTAAGAGCTTGTGGTAGGCCCCCGGAATCGTTTACCGCTGCCATCCAATGCAATTTAGCAGTAAGTGTCTTTGTACTTATTAATAACAGTACCAATCACTACATCACTGTCTAAGCCCCTTATTAATAAAATACTCTTGTTTAAAATATATCCGTCACTTTCTAATGTCATATAAACTAAAAGGGATGAGGCCACAGATTACAGAATAATTCAGATGGAGCGCGCGGAGTTGGAGTTTATTAATAAAGAAGTGTTTTTTGTTACATAAAGTTTGTTAAACAAAGCAAATACACATTCAAAAGCGAATACCAGGTACGTGTTTTTCAATTTGTATTTGCTTTTTTGGCCACACTCCCGTGTTCCGCGCCCTCCATCTGCCTTATTCTGTAATCTGTGGATGAGGCTATCTTAATACTTGGGTATTACAAGACTGACTTACACCTTATTTTTTAATAAGGGGGTTCATTTATTGCACCGTTTTTAGCATCATTATTATGCACATTACTAGTGCATAATAAGCTATATTATGATGTTTTTAGTTACAGTTTTATGATAGGTATACTCCTATCAAACAATTCTAGATTATGTTAAGTTTGTACTTCTATCTTTAATTTCAGGAAAGTATAAGTATAACCCAGTACATTATACACTCTACTCTTCAACGAAGCCAATATTCCGTCTCCAAGCGAATTTGCATGTTTTGCAATTCAGGGGATTTATGGAATTGCCTTCATTACCCGCCATCCGTCTCGTTCCATGACACTTGAATCTGACATCCTTATTTCCCAATACTGTAATTTTACTGTGAATCTGGGTTCGACAATGGTATTTTAATATTCAATAGGCACTTGAACTAATTTTTTATTCAACTTCTAGGGGGTGAAATAGTTAATCAAGAATGCAATGTAAATGTGAGTTTGTTTGTTTGTTGTGATTGTTTAGTTTAGGCCTCAACTACGCAGATATCCTATGGTATGGAGGCTACATAGGCTACTTTTTATCCCGGGAACGTGAAACCGCGTGGGATAGCTAGTAATATATAAAAAAAAACATCATCATATCAGCCCATGGATGTCCACTGCTGAACATAGGCCTCCCCCATTGGCCGCTTGCATCCAGCGGCGCCCAGCGACTCTGACCAGGTCGTCAGTCCACCTGGTGGGAGGTCGTCCCGCTCGGCGCTTCCCCATCCTGACTGTGACTGTGGTTTCAATGTAATTTAATTTTTGGTTTTTAATTCTATTTTCAATTCACCGTCCAAATGTCCGTGATTCACACGTGGCTTCAGCCGAAAATCAGCGCTGTAGTTATCTGCAGCACATTCTGAGCTGGGGCCAATTGGATCCACGATATCACACACTGTTATTATATTTGTATTTGTTATTGGTTATTGTATTGTTTTTTACGTCTTTTGTTTGTATATGTTGTATGTTATTATTCTGTTTCTTTTTATTGTTTTGTGTGTGTATCTGTGTTTTCAATAAATAAAATTTTATCTTTATCTTTATCCCCATCTTCCCCATCGGTTATCGGTTCTTAATATAAATAAGAAAGATACATGGATCTAATCAAAAAAACCCCATGAAATATATTTAGCTGATCACAAACACAAAAACCTTTATAAAATCTCGTCTTATTAAAAGTACGTACATACCAACACCAAAATAAAGTTAACATGAATATTCCATCATACGTCACAATAACTAGAAGACGCGATAAACTTATCCGATACGTCATCGCGTCAGCAAGTTTAACTGACATGACGGTGTTACCGACTCTCCAACAAACTGTTGCGCTAAGTCGACGGGCGGCCGGGATTGGTCGGGATTCGGGAAGGTTTGCGGGCAAGGTGCTCCACTTTCCACCGGGTAGTTGACCCTTTTCCTTTATTAATGGGACTTTATTTATTTATGGTTATGAAACTAGTTACGTGGTACGGACTTAATTAAGTTCTTGCATATCTGTAGCACTGGTAAGAGAATTGTTATAACTACTGTAGTACCTTGAAATCAAAAATATTAATTGACTCCACAATCGGTTTGTTTTGCTAAAAGAAATAGTGTTAACTACTTCAATATATGCTGCCCAAATTATAGGCCAAATTATAAATAACGGCCTTGGTTTCGTGTGCGTATGATGCTCTACCTTGCTATCAGATTATACAGGGTGGATACGACAATACATGAAACCACGTAAGTACTCATAAATACGATCAACTTATAGTATGACAATACGATCATAAATGAATCCACTGAATGAGAGCTTTTCACACATTTTGGACATCGACCTTTTGTAGGAAAAGCTGTAATTTTTTTGCTACTTCAAAGTTGGTCGCATAGTAAAAGTTATTCGTATTTATGAGTTCTTTAGTTAGGTGGTTTCATTTACGGTCGTATTGTAATATCGTTTTAATTCATCTGCACTGCTTTAGGGAGCCTCCGCACGAGCTACTCTCGCAGCCACAAAGCTACAGACTAAAAAAAAAAGAATGGTTGTATTGTGTTTATGAGCGACTTTTTGTAGGTCGCGTGCGTTTCAGTACTGAACTCTGAATGTTTTATATTCGGCGCAAAATAATCGCTTAGCGATTATCGCTCGTGTGCAGGTTCCCTTAAAGGGTGGCTGCACCCATGTTACATGGAGTACAGCATGGGGTTCTTCAAAGGGGGTGTGAAGAGATTTCTGCAGGGTCGGCAACGCGCGCGTGATATCCCTGGTGTTGCAAGCGTCCATAGGCTACGGTAACTGCTTACCATCAGGCGGGCCGTATGCTTGTTTGCTATAAAAAAAAAACATGGGATCAACTCGGAAATTGCGAAAAGAAAAAAACTTTTCATGCATTTAGTTCAAATAAGGATGATCATTCGTATGAAAAGATTAAAGAAGATGAATTAATCCTGTATAATAAACGGTAGTTACTATTTACATAATTAAACCATAAGCTCTTAATACCTAAGGATTATTTCACACAAACTTGTACAGATGGATTTAATAAACCACGACAAAGTAGAATACAGCGGACGGCAAATCTTGCTGAAGTTGACAGATTAGGAAATTGTAGACACAATAAAGCTTTGTGTTTGTTTGTATACTGTGTTTATTACCTATTTTCTGTGGAATAATGAAAATTTGACGTAAGGCAAATTGGTGAAATAAATTGTTTGAATTGTCAATTCATTTATGATTTTGTTTTTTTATTGATGCGTTTGGCCACTGACCCGCCCATAAGGAACAAAGACGAAGCCCAAAGAATATTGAATAATGGAAAGAACAAAGGCTTTTAATGCGATGATAGCTCGATAGTGGAAGCGGCTGTTGCTAAACACCTACCCCCTTATTCATAATCGCATTTTAACTAAATCAGTGTAATAGTGTCCTCCGTCTCACTCTTTCGATCACAAAATGTCACGTGTCAGATAAAGACTTCAGAATTTTAGCTAATCAACGTTTGATAACTTCATTATGAATAAGGGGGCTACTCTATGTATCGACAGCTGGTCCGTCAATAGTTCCGGAGATTACCTCCTACATCAAAACATACATAATGTACATCTTTACAATCCTGTTGTAGATAAAAATAACTGCTGAAACGACAATAAGTACGACCTTTCTGAAATCAAAATCGTCATTCCATAAATCACCAAATAAGCTGTATCAGGAAATCGTCCAAGTTGACAAATGGCTGTAGGCATTTACCGTCGTATTAAAGTCTAGTGTCAGAACGTGAAGGCGGTTACAAACGTTCCGAGCAGTTTCCGTTTCCTTTTCCCCACTTCCGGCGACAATATCCTTTGCGATGTTACGGGAAATGTAATATTCAAAGTTTGTTGCATAATTTCGTAGGGCATGCCCTCATTCGTTACACTTGTACATACTCGTACATGTTTAGGGTTTATTATTTAAGTTTATGAATAACTACTGTCATGTGGTGAAATCTGGGTGTACTTACCTTTACAGGGAATATGGGGGTCATGATTTATACAAGGTCCTAATAAATTAGTGAATTTCCTCTTGAAGGATGAATGTATGTCATTAGTAATCAAAAAATAATATTAGAAAAATAATCCGTGGGTTTTTTTTTAGATAAATGGTTAAATTAATACTTGTTAGTTTGTACAAACTGTATAAGTACTAATATTAAGTTCACTTTTGGAATTTTATTTTTTTCCTTCAGATTATTTTTTGATTACTAATGACCATTCATCCCTCAAGAGGAAATTCATTAATTTATTAGGACCTTATATATACTAATCTACATTAATATAATAATAGGCTCTGGAACTACCGGTCGGATACAAAAGATTTTTTCACTAATAGGAAGTTAAATTATCTCCAAAATTCCGGGAACACGGATGAAACCGCGGGAGATAGCTAGTGATCAATATAAAAAACAACTTGAGTTCCTTCCTGGTTCTCCTCAGTTGACTTACGACCGGGTAACTTCAGTCTTTGACCTTTAGTGCCCTCCTAAGGCTTAAATTGAAAAGTGACTTTACTTTGAATATTCTTGTCCAAAATTAATAAACACAAAAGATAAATTTGTTAAGAAAAGCACAATTCATAATAGCTTTTTCTATACTTATATTATAAAGAGTGGATTGTTTGTTTGTTGGCATTGAATAGGCTCCAAAACTACTGAACCGATTTGAAAAATTCTTTCACTGTTGGGAAGCTACACTATCCCCGGGGTGGGGAGGGGTGAGTAGGGCACCACGTGAACGAAGTCGCGCCGGGCAGCTAGTAAATAAATAATAGTGTCTTCCGTCTCAATATTTCGATCATCTTAATCACGTGTCAGATAAAGACTTCGGAGTTTTAACTATGCAACGTTTCATAACTTATTATGAATTAGAGGTAAGAGTATAATTTGTACGTAGTATTTATATACTCTGAGGTATAATATAATCAATAGGTAGATCACTGTACTGTTCATTTACTTAAGCAATAATATCATCTTCATCAAAAAAGGGCAAAATTATTATATAAATTTACCTCAAACTAGCATATTTAACTACAGTAATGTTATGGTGCGTCCATGCTACGCGAAGCGAGCACGAGCCGAGGCTCGAACGAATAGGATTCGTTCGTTGCTCCCGATTTCAAGCGTGGACGTACTTAACTAGCCTTCAATGAGCCTACAACAAGCGCGATGCGAATCCCTGTGTTCGTGATAATACTGACGATCGGGCGTGTAGCGCAGTCGAGCACGCTACGAATGCTCTTTCGAGGCTCGCAAGCCCGTCCACGCTAAGCGAATCGTGCTCGTTCGTGGCTCGGCTCGTGCTCGGTTTGCCAAGCATGGACGCACCACAAAAATGCTCCTACCACGAACAAGTGCCTAATTTTGCTCGACAAAATTTTAATTCATACTACCGCGTCCCTTTTAACACCCCATGTAATACGGTTTGCTCACGGTGACTAAACTATGTAATGAAGTTTTAATAATTCAGGGTCTGAATAAGCCACATATCGGTCCGTGCGGCGTTTACGGAAACTCATCCGATGACCCTTGGTACTCGCGCTCTCTGGAGCTATTTTGTATTCTGTGCTCAAGCATTTACTTAAATTTATAATTTTGCAGGAAAATATCGTATATAGTTTGAGTGTTTTGAGCGTTTTTACCTGCAGTTTTTTTAAGATGTACGTTTTATTTTTCAGTCATGTAAATTATTAGAATCAGAAGTTTATATGTTTTGTCACTCAAGCACTATGCAATGAATTCATAATAATATGTTTAAATGAAATCTGCCATATATATATATATCTATTTATGAAGAATTATATCTTAATCTTCATATAAAGGAAAATAATAGTGAATACTTAATAGTCTTTTAAAAAGGTTTTTAGTTGTCATGTTTTCTAAAGTCTTAAAAAGCGTGTAATAATGAGATAACCCTAGCTGCTGTCTAGATGTATCTCTTCATTATAAAACTCCTCAACGTTTTAAGATGAAATGAATTTTTTGAGCTCCATTTATAATAAACTACTTCAAAAAACTACTTCCCAATATCTCGAAAAGCTCCCGACAGTACCTAAATCTTGTAGTCTTTGGTAGAAGGATTTGTACTTTATTACACATACATGACACGTTTTGCTTATAAAACGTGTCACCAACTTAATTTTATGAACATTACCAGACTATTCAGACGCCTGGAAGAAGGTCACGTTAATGAGCTCAGACTGCCTTCTATGAAAGTAACGAAATTTTACAAGTTTCTTCCAGAAAGTTGTTCAATTTGGTCCAGTTTCCAATCAACATTACTGTGGTGCTTCATCCTATGTGAAATAGAGTATAGTGATTATTTACTGTGAAAAAATGACGATATGAGTTCCTTGTCATTTTTATTTCTTGGTAAAAGTGTCTATAAACACGAGGAATTGACATTCATTGTAATATGTATTTATTCGGTCAAACTATGAACGCGCAGTTCGTTTCGACGACATTACAGTCGCATAGTCTATTACAGTCGCTTTATTAATATTCTATCTCTACAGGCCCAATGCTAGTTTCATATCTTAGGAGTATATAAAAGCTACATTATTTGGATAGCAAATAATATATACTTCCAACACAAACAGTGGCGTAGCTAGGTAACCAAAGGCCCTGGGGCAAAAATAAACTAGGGTCCATTAAGGGCCCCAACTAAACTATTTAAAGTGTTCGTATCAAGCCATCTCGGAGCAAGACTACACTCACACATTAAATTAAAGACATCGTAGCATGTTTCGCCATCTTGTCCGTCATGGTAATCCGTATGAAGGGTCAACAACTGTTTGTTTTTATGCGAAATATTTGTCGTCGATCCCACAGAGAGAGATCTAGAGTTCCGCGTTCAGAGTTCTGCGTTTCTTTTTTTTTTCAGTCAGAGTCCGAGGGGCCCCCTGAGCTTGGGGGCCCCAGGGCACTGCCCGTCTAGCCCCTAGGTAGCTACGCCACTGAACACAAATCTTTTCGCATTCATCTTAGTAATTAATCTAATAAAGTAAACCCAGTATATAGGCTTCACTAATTTATATCTAATTTATATAATGTACGAGATATGATTATATAATGGACGAGAGTTAATTAGTTAGTAATGTGATATATTTTAGATTTATTTGGATCAAATCAACCTGGTGAGTATTTTGTATCGTCAAAAAGTCTGGCAGAAGAAAGAATAGTACATAAAATTGAAGATGATAGACTATCCAGAAACTTTAAGGAACTTCATGAATAAAAATCAGTCCTCTTGATTAATCGTAAGTCAAATAATTATTGTCTGATTTTAAAAATATGAATTTGTATATTTTTGTCGACTATCTGATTGGATAAAAAATTGAATTGAATATTTCTTCAAAGTAAGCTCAATCATCGTCAGAATATTTCTTTACTAGCTGCCTCGCGCGGTTTCACCCGCGTGCCCATGATAAAAAGTAGCCTATAATACTCGGGGATAATTTAGCTTCCTATTAGTGAAATAATTTTTTGAATCCAAACAAACAAACAAAAAACTCTTCCGCTTTATTATATTAGTATAGATGTATAACCTAGTGTCTACTAAGGCGCTGAATCTTAACAATTTTCGACCTATTTCCATTGAGACTGAGTTAGCAAAGTCGATTCGCGCCGAGGCGAATAAATCCGGCTTTTCACTATGGGATATAATATATATTACATCTTGAGATATAATATTTTATCGTTCGTCATACATTTTGTCGAAAAAATATATATAACACGACATACAAAAATGTATGACAAGCGATAAAATATTATATCTCAAGATTTCAAGATATCATTCTCAAGCTACTAATAGCTAACGTACGTTACTGTAACCGCTTAGTAGCAATAAAAAAAGCCTTAGGACATATAGATATTGTGGAGAAAATGTCGACTATACCGTAGTTACCACGGTGACCTTAAATATTAATGGTCTTCATCCGTAAGCTTCTTCTGTTATTTAATTTGAATACGCGGGGATGAACAGGCGAATATGCTCTTTATGGTACACCAACAAGTATAAAATTAAAATGACTGTACAATGGGCGGTCTTATCGCTAAGAGGCGCAGTCGATTCTATAAAATAGCACCGCCTGACTGTTTGTGGGGTTGATTTCGATTCTGCATTTCCGAAACCATTTGTCTAGGGCGCCGGTGACGGATTGGTGACAGCTATGGGCTTATAGCAGCTGCCTGAGGTGAACACGATGGTGTCGTCCACAAAGAGGGCTAACTGGTTTTTACCACTTCTAGGTATGTCACTCGTGTACAGTGAGAAGAGCAAGGGGGAAAGTACTAATCCTTAAAGGACTCCAGCATCGATAGGGTGGCCGGAGGACAATGCCCCTGAAATTCGATAGCGAAGTACGGTTGCTAATGGCACAATGGCATTTAAATATCTTAAACGATGAGACTTGCCATTAGCATTTTAAGAGAGGTAGAGCATAGCGTTTATTCGCTCAAAGAGTAGCTCGACTGGGGAAGTACTTCCACCTTACAAAATATATTTATGTTGTGTAAAGTTGTGTTCCTGCGCGTGAGTAAGGTTGCCAGAGCTCATAGGGCAGGGGGGAAAGGTCGGTAACGCATGAGCGATGCTAGCGTCCATATGGCTACAGTAACCGCTTATCATCAGGTGAACCGTAAGATTGCTTGCCGACTTGGTAGTATAAAAAAAAAATATGCGACAAAAAAGTCTAAAAACTATGTAGAGCGCGCTTGGAGAGACGCCATGCCATATCTACCCAAAGTTACGCACACCAAGCAATATCATGTAACTAAGTTATTCATGACTAAACACCAGAACCCAAGCTCAGCAAACTCCACAATTCAATTATAAGTGCAAATATAGCGCCTAAGTTGATGAAAATAAGCTTCATGGTGGCGTGACAAGGATTTTCAAATGAGCTATTCAGTATTTAGTTTCAGATGAGTTGGAAAGTGAATTTATATTTTATTTGAGCCGTTATCTATATGCTAAAAGCTTTATTTCCATGAAAACAAAGACCTCTGTTATCTATATACAGGTGAATCTATAGAAAGGTTCTCCTGCATTAGATCATTTGACTATTTGATGATAAATCGTCATTATTTTTGACATTTTGTTGACCATAATTAGACTGTTTTACAAAAAACTTAAACCGACTACAAAATACACTAAGAAGTAATCAAATCCTGATCTGACCAAACGGGAAGTGTCCCCTTCCAGTCAAAAAAAGAATTTTCCAAATCGGTTAATAAATGACGGAGTTATCATGTAACAATCATTAAAAAAAAACATAACCGAATTGAGAACCTCCTCCTTTTTTTGAAGTCGGTTAATAATCTCACCTTAGTAATTTCAATATAATTTATTCAAATATAACGTCGCAGGCAACTTATGAATAATCTGACTCTAATAATCTAACGACGGTTCGGAAGGTTGCATTTGCTGAGAAGAGCCGGCAATAAACTCAGCAATTACTCTTTTCAAAACGAGCTTAGAAAATTATGATGTAGCCAAAGTTGGTAAGCATACAAAGCCTTAAGAGATTACTGTATCTGAAATATAGCTCCCGAAGCATACAACTTGGTGCTTGACGGCCTTGACGACAGTTTTTAACGTCAGGGTAATGGCCAGACTGGCGAGTGCTACGGCGTACCCTACCGTGCTATCGTTTCCTCACAATATTTTCCTCTACCGTACACTCAAGCTAGCAGTTTAGCTCAAGCAGGATTTGAATCTAAGACCTTCGCCACAGCCTCCGACATCAATACAACTGAGCTATACTATACTATAATAACTGAGGCTTAAGAATAGAGTTCAATTAATAAGGTACCTACTTCTCCCCCTTGCTCTCCCCCTTGCTCTCACCCTTGACTCACTAGCGAATTCTAGTACTAATAGAATATTCTCTTTGAATTTAATAAAGCAAGTTATGCCAAGGTTCGCAATAAAGCATAAAAACTTAATCCTACAAGCACTGAAAGTAAATATGGAAGTTTCAAAATTACGAAGCATAATCCGTTTGTTGGGCTTTCACTGGTAAGTAAAGTTTAATGTTTCTTTCGAGCTTATGGTGCGTCCATGCTACGCGAAGTGAGCACGAGCCGAGCCTCGAAAGAACAGGATTCGTTCGTTGTTACGTAGCGTGGATGGACTTACGAGCCTCGAACGAGCATTCGTCTCGCGCTCGACCGCGCTCCGCCCGATTGTCAGTTTTTTCACGAACACTGGGATTCGCATCGCGCTCGTTGTACGTCCACACTTGACATCGCGAGCAACGAACGAATCCTGTTCATTCGTGGCTCGGCTCGTGCTCGGTTCGCGTAGCATGGACGCACCATAATGGTGAACTGAAGTGAAATTGGAATTATATACTTGACAGTTCATAAGAAAAATAATAAATTGTAACAGCTTTTACTCACTCCAGACCAAGGCTCATTTAATTTTCATTATACACATACCATTTTACCCAAACACACAGATTTAACACAAAATAATACTAAAATTATAAATTCATACCTGCGTACCATTGTAATTATGTCATTATTGAATTCGTTTTGTTCAAATTACGCACTTATTTTCAGTGAACAAAGGGTCAAAACCATTACTTTAATTATTATTAGTACTCTCCGCCATTCACTTAGCAGCGACGTAACAACGACCTTCCCCATTTACCTACACTGTGTAAAAAGTATAACATTTAAATCGAATTAGCTCTGGCGCGATTGCTTTTATTGACCGTGCCGTGCCAAATGGCAATATGCCAGAAGCTAGGATAGGCTCAACGTATGGCAAGGACATTTCTATGTTAATGGACAAGGACATCCATATTTTAGGTTCGTTTGTCGTTTCGGCTAAAATAGTAAAGTTTTACATTGACTTAAGAAGATTAATATCACCCGTAATAATTGACTCATTTGCAGCGATTTATGCTTTATTGAATAAACCTATATGGCAGCGCTGCGGGAAAACGGTAATATGGAGCTCTTCTAATCGTCAATAATAGGAAAGCCCGACTGGATCGTTTCGTGAGCGACTGAGGCGAGTATATGAAGATGCTCCGTATCATCGGCAAACGGTGCGATGATAGAAAGGTGATGATAAACAAGCTCTACGGAGCAATGGATCAATCTGATAGCGTGTGCGCCATTTTTCTACAACAATAAAACAAAACAAAACAACTTTATTCCGCTCCTAGGGTAGAATTATTAAAAACGTTGAGACACGTATAAATTTATTTTCAATCTTCAGCCTAAACACAAAATTTGAAGATCCTAACTTCGAAACTTTCATCCCCTATTTTACCCCTTTAGGGATGGAATTAAGAAAAACCCTTTCTTAGTGGATACCTATTCTTCACACAGAATATACCCTCTAAATTTCATGTCTCTAGGACCAGTGGTTTAGGCTGTGCGTTGATATATCAGTCAGTCAGGCAGGACTTTGAATTTTATATTACTGGATCGTGTTCGTATCATAATCCCTAGTGAGATAGTTATGAACTGCTTTCAAATATATAAGGTCCTAATAAATTAGTGAACTTCCTCTTGAGGGATGAATGTATAGGTCATTAGTAATCAAAAAATAATATTAGAAAAATAATCCGAGGGAAAAAAAATAAAAAATCCTATACTGTCTCTATGCAAATCAAAGAAGCCGCGCGAAGGTTTTTTTTTTTTTTTTCCTCGGATTGTTTTTCTAATATTATTTTTTGATTACTAATGACCTATACATTCATCCCTCAAGAGGAAGTTCACTAATTTATTAGGACCTTATATATCTGCCGGTTCATAATTATATCCCTAGGGATATGATTATATCACGGCTATTGTTATCGTACTGCGACATAAATATAGATTAGAGAAAACAGTTTTATTTTTCGCGCTTTCAGTATTGGTCCCAAAAGAAAAAGAGTTGTTTGTGGATTTATGTGCCCTGAAAGTAATGTCATAAAAATAAATATGTATAGCTTATTTTTATGAGTAAATTTTCAGGGGTAATATAGTATCTTTCAGTTTCTTATATTTTATGTATGCCTGTGACGTGTCAACCCTGTTGGTGACCCTTATTTATTATTATAATATTTTGCTAGTTTCCAAGAGAAAGGGACTACGCTACGGATAACACGACTAAACAAAACAAACTTACATATACACTTGAATTTTGATACGTATTCTGATCCTTATTATGTTTGCCTAACTTTTAGGATTCAACATGTGTTTTGATATTGTAGCTAATTTGGGCGTTGTATTATTAGCGAAGTATTTAAATCCTCAAAATATATTCGTTTGTTAAAGTCTGTTAAATATAAACGTGTGTAGGTATTTGGAAAAAAAGCTGTAACATGAAAAGATCTTCCACAACTAAAAAAAAAGCCTTGCTGAGTTTCTGGCCGGAGTCTTCTCAGTTTAAGTGTATTTCGAACCGGTGGTAAATTCAACTGTATGTAACGTTCATAAGTGCCTTACCAGGGCCTAAACTGAATAAATGACTGTTTGAATTTGATTTGATTTTGATATAAAACTAAATAAATATCTTCACTGCCGGAGTAATGGTAAACGAAGAGATAAACAGAGGTCTGGACACTGGAAACGGTATATCAAAAGCTCGGTCAAGCTCCTTACTTCGTTAATTATAATTAACATAACTAATTGAATGTAAAATGTATGTAAATTATGCATGAAAACCACTTAAGCGGAGATGAAATTTGTAGTTAATTTATCGAATACTCAATATGTTTAAATTACCGATGATAGGATACCCGGCTGTGGATTAGTTAGCTAAGTGTAGGCTCAAATTAAAAAAAAACATTCTCATTATTTTGACTGTGATTTTTCATATTTTCAAAGTTGGGTAAAATCACGGAGCTAGAAGATAAGACATTCCTCTTATAAGTCTATACAAAAACTGTTCTTATCCTATCTAATATTATAAATGCGAAAGTGAGTTTGTTTGTTTGTTACGCCTCCACGCCTCAACTACTCAACGGATCATCATGAAATTAGGCATGCAGATAGCATATGGTATGGAGAAGGATATAGGCTACTTTTTATCCCGGGAACGCGGGTGAAACTGCGCGGAACAGCTAGTTTCAAATAAACAGTTAGATACAGCTCATCGGGCCGTTCAAAATAATCCCTCAAAGAAATAGCATTCCGCAAAACTTAATGGAGTGTATTTTCAGTTTATCGCTTTTATTAGGCAAAGTGCTAAGAGTTCTTCAAAGTCCACAGTTGGTATCCAGAATTAGTCCTTCCTCAAGCTACGATACCTTTGCTTTGCATTCAGTCTTGCGCTAATTGCTACGAAAGCTCTACAAAATCCGTAAAAACCCCGACTATTTTCATTTTGCTAAATTGAATTTTGTTCACCTCTCAATTAAGTTGAAAATTAAACGTTGAATCAATTAGTGTGGAGTGCAAATCAGTTTTCGTAGCACGGCAAGCGCTGACGTTTAATTTCTCAGAGTGATTGGGTTTGTTATTGTTCGATAACTTTGTGAGTTTTATTTTTTTGGTAATTATTTGAGCAATACTTAGGTATACCTATTATTTTATATGAAAGTCGGTACTAATGTTATAAATAAGAAATTAGCTTAGTTTATCTGTCTGTCTGTTTGAGGCTTTTTCTCGATTAAACCTTGAGAGGTTGTGGGTTCAAACCGACCGCGTGGATATTGGCACGCTGTTGTAATTAATTATTCTGTTAAATGTTAAAATATAAAGCGATTGCTGGTATGAAACTAGATTATTATCGCCATGTCTATACAATTACATTTTCTATTACTTCTCTCGCTGTAAAACATTGTTGAAACTTGAAAAAGGTCTATCTACGATTGTAAATGATAGAAATATAATGGCGCCGATTCTGTTGTAAATCGCACATAACTAATTTTAGTCACATCACATCTCTTTCTTACGAAAATTATTGAAATAGTCAAATTAGTCTTTGCCGTCTTCTTTTGCGGGTATTTAGACGTAACCGCGATAGGTGGCGACTAAATTTATATCCTTGTGATTTATATTGAAAACAAGCATTGGACTAATTTGACAGGACTACATTTCTTACATCCTTTTCTAATTTTCTTTGCTAGAAAGAGACATAGTAAGACTTAAATTAGTTGTAAACCAGAATCACCACCAATACTATACTAAAAACCCCAGTATTTAAGTTGGTTCAATTGAAATTAAAAATAAGTGAACCATTGGCACAAAATTTGGAACAAAATCACTGAGATAATCTACTCTTATTTATGTGTCCAATATATCTTTATTAAAGCTACCGAACAACTCCCGCGCGGCTCGTAAACGTAGCTAGCACAAAGTTTATCATTGTTTTAAGGAACATTAAAGTATTTGCTAATGTTGCTTGCTCGGATCTAGACTGAAGATGTATTTTATAACGTTTCCGCTTTAATGTAAACACTATCCCATATTTTAAGACTGGGTAACGTTTGTTTAAACATAATTAAAGTGTCCGGAATATATAGAGCAACATTTTCAACAATTTGATCCATGTTTGTTACTACTATGCAGCGTCAGACAAGTTTTTTTTGTAATTTCATCATTGTATGTTTTAAATTCATTGAACGAATCCTGTCCCCCATAATACAGGCTCTTGCCTAGCTTGGGTGTCAGTGTTCAACGTTTGTGCAACAAATACATACATGACTCTCTTGTGTGCATTAATCTTGTATAGCTGTTTATATATGTGTGTTTCTTATAAATAAATAAATTATTAAATAGAGCACTAAGTGCGGTTCGATACAACTGAAGTATAATATATGGATTGTTAAGGTCAGTCCACACCGAGACGAAACGCGACGCGACGTGACGATATGCGACTCGATGAGACCCGACGTGAAATTGCTCGAAGAGTCAATTGCGCATCGCGGCGCCGCGTAACGCATCGCGAACCCTCGATTTGTATGGAGTTACCGGGCGGTAATGTCCCCTCGTCATAATTTCCTAGGTCACCGCCGCCCATGTAATAGCGGCCTTGGCAAGCCTCCAACAGCAGACGCAGCACTGACTGACCCCTTCTACACAATAACAACCGGGTCAAAGGAGATATCGATTTGCTTCCCAACGCCTAGAAACCTCAAGTCTCTAAGCACCTTATTACAAAATATGGTTTAAAAGAAAACCTTTAAACCAAAAGGTTTTAAAATAGCCTCGTCCCTTTTTATTATATGACGTTAGAAAGTGACCAAATGACAGTATAAAAGTTTGGTTACTTATTGCTTTACTGCTGACTTTAATATTTCTTGACATTTATTTTGTATCCCGCGTTCCCGGCTCCATCTAATCCAGAACATATTTTATCTGTGTTCATAATTTCATCCAAATTCGTTCTGTAGTTTTTGCGTGAAAGAGTAACAAACATACATTCATTCTCAGAAATTTCGCGTTTAAGATGTTTCTGAGAACTCTGAGGAAAATCGTATTGGGGAGTTCATTCTAAATCCTAATAGTCCACAGGTACGTTTGACTAAGTCGTTGTGGGCGACAGTGGTTCGAAGATTCAGAAATTAAAATTCAATATTATATATTTAACATTCAGCATGCACTTATGTATAGTCTGACTCTAATACCGGTTCAGAAGGTTGCATTTGCTGAGAAGAGCTAACAATAAACTCAGCAATTACTCTTGGATATGAGGATGAGCTCCACATTGTTAAGCAGTGCGCTGGAGGAAAAGTACCAGCAGGTGCGCCGACTCCGTTCATGCCCTGAGCAACTTCTCAGCAAATGCAACCTTCGGAATCGGTATTAGAGGCTCCAGCACTCATGAAAGCCAAATCAGTCTTTAAAATTATTAATCAATAGGTTTTGACTTTTGAGCAATATGTCTACTATACAACCTCAGCCGCTATTGGGGCAGCAAGACGTCTACAACTTCTTTAATGGGTTAATGTAGATACTTTTCCTGGGTTAAGGGACTAGCATCTTTAATACAGGTTACTCTGTAACTACTACTAAAAAATATTATTATTATAACTTCTATTGTCTAAGTAGGTAATACGTATCACACAAAACTGAATGGCTAGACTGACTTCGAAAGAAAACGCCGTTCAATAAATTAATTTAAACAAATAAGTTTATTCAAAATATAACCTAAATAAGCGTTTGAGGTGTGCACTCTTGGATTTTCCGAATAGGTACCTATGTTTCCTATATTTATAAAATTTCTTTATTTATTTATGTCAGACAATGTCCATATTTGTCAGTATACAATTAATCTTAATCCTAATGTTAGTAATGTAGTTATATTATAAAGTATCACACTTTTTTTTTTATGGTGTGGATGTGCATCCACCTCGCCCACATTGCTGAGTCCCAGCGCTCCGCAAAAACGTTTAGGATGCTATTGTCACTGGCGCGTTGGCGGCGCATCATTGAGGCGGTCCTCTTCATGATGATACCATTAAAACTATCAACCCTTGCCTCAGTAAGCATACCGGATGCGCCGAAGTACCGCGGCAGCCCCATGAGCATCCTAAAGGCGTTATTATATTGGACACGCAGAGCGCTGTATGCCCGCTGCGTACAGTTGACCCACAGACTGCACGTGTAAAACGACTGATAGCGTCACCTTAACATTTCTGGTACAACGTGCAAATCTGCGAACCAGCATGTTGCAACGAATAGCCAGCGCCCTACGCTCCCTCTCCATATCCAAGTTGTCTTTGAGGACATCGGTAACCCAATGGCACAGATATTTAAATTATGCGACTTCATCCAAGGGTGTATTGTACAATTTGACAGGAAGATTTGTCTTATAGTTTTTAGAATTAGCCTTAAACTCCATCATTACACTCTTTTTTGCATTATACCTGAGCCCGTGGGCCACCGCTTACCTCTCACACACCTTAAAATGCATCACCTTTATTTCCTACTGCTTGTCTGTTGTTTTAAACGAGGCATCAAACGGGCATAAGCACCACCAGTATAGTCTTCTGTATACTCCCCTGTAAAAAGTAAAAAAAAAGCCTTCGTAGAGGTTATTCTTCTGAATTCATAAATACTCAGCTCGTTTCCCAAATAAAATCTAAACCACGTCAAACAACGTAGAAACAAAGAGAGTTGTTTACGGTAGAAACATAAGCCTGTTTGTTTATTTGTTTGCGGAAGCGAGCCTGCTGAAATTGAGTAATTTTGTGTTACTTTTATGGTCCGTTTACACATTTGCGCGAACATAAAAACGGATATTATGGAGTAAAGTATGAATATATATTATATAGTATATATTGAATTTGCTGTGTGCATTGTGGACTTTACAATGTTGCATTCGTGTACTCGAACATGACCTATATACTGGCATTTTTTTTTTTTTTATACAACTTAGTCGATAAACAAGCATACGGCCCGCCTGATGGTAAGCGGTTACCGTAGCCATATAGACGCTTGCAACACACGAAGCATCGCTCACGCGTTATCGACCTATCCCCCCTCCCCTAAGAGCTCTGGCAACCTTACTCACGCGCAGGAATACAACTTTACACAACATAAAGTTATTTGGCTGCGGTATTCTGTAAGGTGGAGGTACTTCCCCAGTCGAGCTGCTCTTTGAGCGAATAAACGCTATGCTCTACCTCTCTTGAAAACTATATACTAGCTTGCACATCGTATTTTCACCCGCATTCCAGAGAATCCAATACTTTGGTGGGATAATAATAACCTATAGTCTTTTCCTTTAGACGATCCAGTTGGAGCAGTTGGTTAAGACTCCACCTACAGCACCGCAGGTCGTGGGTTCGATTCCCAGAAAGGATATTAATTTGTGGGCATGAACGATTATTTATTATTATTTATTTATACCTATATCCTTATCCTAACTTAAAATTATAAATGCGAAAGTGAGTTTGTTTGTTACGCCTTCACGCCTCAACTATTCAACGGGTCACTATATTTGGCATGCAGATAGCCTATGGTATGGAGAAGGACATAGGCTTCTTTTTATCCTGGGAACACGTGTGACACCGCGGGGGACTGCTAGTATTTAATAATGTATCGGACATAACACTAATATATAAATTAAATAATATTAATTATATAAATGTTAGAAAGCTTAATTGTACTCAAAAACACTTCGGTTGAAGGGTCTCATGAATCCCCAGCCGTTTTAAACAAATAAATAATATATTTCCAGAATAAATGGCGTGTTTGTTTAATTCAATGTAATTTGTTACAGAAAACCACCCGCAGTTGGATAGAGAGCACATTCCAGAAGAGGGAGTGTAAATACTTCGTGCCAAGCGCCAAAGATGAACATGTGTAAGTTATGATTTCTAACTATTTTAGCTAGCTGTCTCCTTTCTAGGTATTTTACTGGAGTCTCCAGGATAATAATACATCTAATGTAGGTATATATCTTTTATGTAGGTCTTAACCTTAATAGTCTTAATTTTTAATCAAAACATGTTAAGAAACAGACAGACTGACTCGCTTTTACATAACAAATTAAACGTAAAAATGAGTCATGTTGAAAATCTGTCGCCAAGCACCTATCGGTGTGTTCCGACAGCTGCACTTGGGAGCCAGTTCATTCTAGGCTTTGTGTGCTTACCACCATCGGCCAACATCATCACTTACCAAGGTGAGATTGTGGTCAAACACAGGCCTATACACAGTAAAACAAAAATACTCAGATACAAATTAATTTAAACAAATATACTCAGATTATCCAGAACATACGTATTTGTACTGTTTACTATCTCTGTTTACTTTACTAAGTTTCTTGTCGGTTTTTGTGGACTTGCTTTGGGCTTAAACTGAATATTATGGCTTTGACTTTGAATATTAGGGTCACCGCTCACTGTAACAGCACGGCTACGCCTCGGCATTTACCTTGCCATGCAAGTGAGGCCTTTAAATCGTATGCGTTAAAGTAAATTTTACAATAACTAGATAAAATAGTTGACGCATCGCGGCAAGCGCGCTTGCCGATCCAAGCCACTAGTCCTGCTGCCCACACTTTTCCAGTGAGCGGTCCGCTACCTTGCTGCGTGATGCCAGCAAGCGATATCTTGTCAATGCCGCGCCACCAATTTTACCGGCAGCGCGCCGCCTGCGAGTTGACAGCTTGCAGCTAGTGGTTGGATTGAGTTCAGGCGGTGCCGGGCCGTTGCTGCGATGGAGTGGTGCTGATATAGTAGGCGATGACCCTTAATAGCTTCTGCCAATCGGTTTTTACCGTTATTCCCGAACCAAATGGTATTGGTATACAGAAACAAAAAAAAAAAAAAAAAGTAGTTACAGAAACATGTATTGATATCGCTACTACAAGCACATCATGTTCATTAATAAAAACGTTACAGTTAAACAATAAGATCGCACATACTCTCGCTACGATAGCTCCACTATAAATGTGCTACTAATGATGCGCAAGCTAGAAATTTTAATATTCCACTGTTTGCGGACTGGCGTACCGTATCTTCCCCATTTTAGATTAATCTAACGTTGTTAGTTATACTAATAACAACTGTTTCAATAGTACTAAATAGTCAGTTACCTTCGAAATTACTTCTTGGTGTAAAGTTTACCTACGATTTTCCTTGAGTCGGGACCTAATGGGAGTGTAACAGCTCTGAAAGTCTGCCCTTAGATAAAACTCAGTACCACCTAGGTGTTATGTGGGCATATACAAACTATAGTAAACATATACTATACATTTTCAAGGTTACCATTAAATCTGACTATCCTTGTGTTCTTCTTTATTTAAAAATATGAGGTCCCTCATTAACGCAGAAAAATACGGGACAGTAGCTAGTAATTATCATCATCATCATCATCAGCCTATAATGTCCCACTGCTGAGCACAATCCTCCTATCATAAATCAGGGTGAAAGGGAATGGGCAGATATTCCACCACGCGTGCCAACTGCGGATCGGTGGAGGTAGGCTAGTGGTCAACCTACTGTTGGAGTTTTCAGGCCGCCTAGAAGGCCTCCAAGTAGCTTAACGACTATCAGAATTATGTGATAACCGGGACCAACAGCTTTACGTGTCTTCCGAAGCACGAAAACGTTCGATTTGGAATACCACTAGGCGGTCACACATCCAAGTACCGACTACGACAGTGGTAACGCCGGCGTTACCAGTTGAATTTACTTATTTTTTATTATATCTTTACTTATATAAAGTATCTTTATTATATCAGACAACTCTCCTCTTTGGTATAAAACGATATTACTATTGTTTATTTTTTTATTTAATTTTACTGTATTTTTATTAATAATATATTACATCGTGCACATACATTCCTTACACACTCACACACAAACTCACCCCATTCACACTGACACATACCCTTTTTTTTTGTTTTTTTTTTTAATACAAATTATTTTAATATAAATTGTATAATCGCTGTCTTATATGTATCCTATTTTTTTTAATGTAAATCCGTCATTGGTTGTTTGATTAATTTTATATGTTTATTCAAATTATACTAAGAGCCGTGGTTTTTATTTGATTAATAAATAAATAAATGAATGATTCCTGCAAAGCTTCCGTATTTCAAAGGAGGTAATCACAACAATTACCAACAACTTCCTCTTGAACAAAGTTTAATAAAACTTGGTAAACAAATTAAGAAACAAGAGAATGAATTCGTTATTTGAATTATCGCCTCAAATTATACAATTTACGTTTTATTTTTCTTCGATCCGCAAACCACATA
Source organism: Achlya flavicornis (assembly GCA_947623365.1). NCBI lineage: Eukaryota > Metazoa > Arthropoda > Insecta > Lepidoptera > Drepanidae > Achlya > Achlya flavicornis. Next base: position 3,446,853 of record OX392484.1, read on the forward strand.
CTTAGAACATACCGAAATAGATTTTTTTATTGTGTGTGGATTACTTTATGAAACCGTTAGGTCGCGGGACGCGCGTCCTATAACTACACATGAAGACAATATAATTTCCTGACTCAACTGACTACGTTACGTTACGTACGTGACTACGTAGTATCGGTAATTATTGAGTATATTTTAGAACCTCATTTACAACGATAACTGTCACGTAGAAGTGTCAGAGGCGCGGTTCAGCGGTATTCCACATAGCCGTCAAACTGTCGCAACTCGCACACTATCCCACACTGTAACTGTTACCCGAACAAGTTGGAGCCAATTACAAACCAGCGGTAATAGTGAACTACTACCATAGTATTACTGGTATTACATTCGAAGAGCTCATAGAAATCTAAATGAATAGAAGTGACTTTCATTTTAAATAGATCGCTTGTTACTTAGCGCACATCATAATCAGACTAATTTTTATATTCATTGTCTTGAGGATTAGGTTAGGATTTTCCCATGATAGTTACTTATACAATTTCTTATGACACTTTTATGGCACGAGCCTAAAAGAAAAAATGAAAAGAAAGAGAGAAGAAGAGGATTTTTATGGAATAATATATGTTATTCCAGTGATGTAATCAGTATTATGTTTGTGTAACGGCTACACACATGAGGGTTTTTCGCTTCACAGTTGTTGCACTCGATTACGTACGAGTATGTCATGTCAACAATTACTTATTTAGATGTCTATGGGTTCACTTGAAGGTTCCGGAACTTTAACAAGTGAACTTGCATGAAGCCTTTCACGTCGCGTCGCTATATTGTTTTAGGAAGGAACAATATTGGTATTATATTTGGAATGTGCTTTTAGGGATTTTGTTAGAGAGGTAGAGCATAGCATTTTTATTTCTCATAGAGCAACTCTTATAGGTAAGTATACCTACATCTTACAAAATACCGCAGCCAAATAACAATGTTGTGTTCCTGCGTGTTAGTAAAGTTGTCATAACTCATTTTAAAATTGCCTCGTACAAATAATATAATAGTAATAATAATACTTTATTGAAACCAACTTAATAACTAGCTTAAGTCTACAACACGTTCGATTAACGCCCACGCGATTGGGCCGCCGGTACCAGCGCTATGACTATCATTTTCCTATTCGTCATTACGTATTTAGACCCCTGAAGGATCGCCATACTGGTACAAATGACCAGGAAATTTGTGCCAGTATCTCCCGGTCTATAATGTTGTTTAAGCTATCACTCTACTAATATTGTATCTCGATGGGCCTTTCTCACGGTTAGTGAGCCACGTAACTCCTGATACAGCGTATCCCAGGGGGATGATGGAATTCTGGCAATTCCCTTTAGCTAAAAGGTTTTAACGTTGTACAAAACGGATTTTTATGTGATTCAATTTTGTAAATTTGCAACTTGCCCGTGGGTGTGCGGGAAAAATTGAAATTCCATTTTTAAGTATTTGGTTAGGCTTTGAATAAATCAAGTATTCGTGTGAAATTGGGGATACCAACTTCATTCAAATGTACTTCTTAGCGTACGTTTCGGATGGGAAAATATCGAACGTTACGATATGCAACGATGAACGATGTAAACTCAAAGTCAAATTGCAGCGAAATTCGATTTTACGTACGCTTCAATTCTTTATTATTTTTATCTTGGAGTGGTCTGAGTGGGGTCATTATCATCAGCTGGTGAGCACGGCCCTTCTATCGCAAATGAGGGTGACAACAAATCAAACTGAACAACTTTCTATGAATTTAAAAAGTCAATAATGGCACTGTATGTAGAATATATTTATATTATACACAAGAATGCAACAATTAAGTACCATTTACAAGTCTATCTACTTCTCATTGAACTACAATAATCATCATTATTTAATTAGCAAAGCTCGTCGATGTTCATCTAGAGCTCTTTTAAAAATGGTGTATGGAGAAAACGTCTAACAATCTGAGACAGCGTAAAAACAACCTTCTAAAATAGCTCTACAGGTATATAATCGTGTGAACAGTAATGGCCGATTCGTATAATTTACGGATCCTTATCGGTTAAAATTAAGACTCTTATATCTTTACTAATAATGAAGCAAAGACCTCAAAGCTTTGCATATCAGACCCTCCCATATGGAAGTAGCTATCACAGGTAAAATTAGCTTACGAAATGATCCATATGCCCAGTTTGGAAATAAAAAAACCTACCATTGGTAAGCAAAACGATTCGTTTTTGTTTATAGAAACCGGGCATTAGTTTACTCACTGGGAACGTAAAACCATTCATACGATTCGAGCCTTCAATATAGATTTCATACATAGTGACATACTGCCGTTATTAAAAAAGAAAAAGAATGGCGACTCTTGCCTGCGCTATATTGGACACGAACGTGCCATATTGCTGCGTTGAATGCATTTTATTGTTTTGAATTTAGAACAGCGACATTTTTTTTTATTAAAATGGCCGCTGGAGAGACTTGAAGGAATCCAATTTGCGCACTTTGCGCGAAACACATACTACTGCATACTATACACATACTGGCGGATAGCCGCAGTGAAAGGAAGTTCTTTTCCTGTATAAGGTAATAAATAAATTATAGAATTATTACATATTGAATTCAATATCAGAGTAACCAGTTTATAAAATAATATCGAAACTAGTTTGTTCGATATTAACAATACATAGCAAATTCATAATGAAATGCCAACAATCTATGAAAACATATAATTTTTTATTAGGTGCAGCGTAGACGACAAATTATGTGAAAATATAACCTATACAATTCTAACCCACACGACGCGCAAAAAGTCTGCGAAAGAATATGATGTAAGCAAAATTCGCTATTTCTTCTTATTTTTCTGTATTTCAAGTACTAAATAATACATCGCAATATCTGCTTTTCCATAGCGTGTACGTCCCTAGAGTTCCGCCGACAGTATTATCGAAGACAAGCTGTCTCGCGCGGTATCACCCGCGTTCCCGTGATAAAAAGCCTATAATACTCGGGGATAATGTAGCTTCCTATTAGTGAAATAATTTTTCGAATCCATACCAGTCGTAGTTCCAGTGATTAGCCCGTTTAAACAAACAAAAAAACTCTTCCGCTTTATTATATTAGTATAGATGTACGTCGTACCTAAAAAAGTTTGCTTTGAGTCTGTGAAAAATCCGTGACAGACTTTTGTGTGTGCCGCGGATTTCTTAGCATAAAAAGCCTGTAGTCTCCGCTGCCCCTTAAATCTTTATATATAAAAAGATACCGACTGCAGCGCCATCTGCCGGGCTGATTTGTGAATCTAAACCATCCAGGGCGCCACCCAAACGCATACAAAAAAACATTCTAATCGGTCCAGCCGTTTAGGAGGAGTTCAGTTACATACACACGTACAGTAGAATTAACTCCCTGGATGGTTTAGACAGGGTAGGGTAGGGTAGGGTAGCACCACAGGGTAGGGTAGCACCACGCGAACGAAGTCGCGCCGGGCAGCTAGTTTGGTATAAATTATCATCTCTACTTATTATCTGCACAGACCCCATGGGGTTTGGGGACTTCGTATACTATAATATTGTTAATATTATAGCTTTCATTATAAAGAAAGAATAATCATATATGGATTTCTAAATATTTTATAAAATAATACTATTTAACAATTTAAATATAATTTCGAACAAAGTTTAAGTTAGTTTTTTTCGCATATGTGCTAGTCTGCCTTTCCGCCAGCTCCTTCTTCTGTCTTTCCTATAAAACAAATTTAATCAAATAAATACAGAATCAGCGCTTGTGTGGACAACAGTGCACCCTAGCATAATGATGAGTTTGCTACCATTTGTCAGACGTTTTTATTTTTTTGCTTCTTTATGTTTTTGTATTATGTAATGGGTTTGACAATAAATTTATTCTTATTCTTAGATATTCCATCTCACTAAGGGTATTTCCATAATCATTTCTTTATATGAATAATCGTTTTGAATATTTGTCAGGCCCCTGTTTCATGCCACCCGGTGGCACGTCAAAAAAACACACTCAAATGTCGCGTGTCACGAAACACATACGATTTGTGAAATCTAAACAGTTGAGGGTTGACTTGCTGTTTTGATTTTGCGTGACATGACATTTAAACAGGATAGGGGATATAAAATTGGATATCAGTCGTCAGATATCTTATCTGACGATGGAAAAATTAGGCATATGTGCTTTTACAAGGAACTCACATCGTTTGGTGAAATCTGGTCTCGAAGAATGAGTGGCCCAATCTTATCTAAATACTTTTATTATTCTAAGGTTGGTAGACACCGTGCCTACAGTAAGTAATTAAGATAACCAATTACATCAAGTTGCTTCTTCGTAACAGGTTTCATAGTGTCCCCGTAAGCCTGCCAGAACCTGCTCACGTGCGACTGGGTCAGTTGTCTGTTCTGTAAAGCGCAACTGAGACACCAATACTCGTTGGCGAAGTTCGTTACGATACCTTGAACAAGCACAGTAATTTGAAGCTACATGACTTTGGTTCGCATAGAAAGTCAGTCAAAACATAAGTTCAAATTGATACAATAGGCTACTTTCCTGAAAAAATCTGTTTAGTCCGTCATATACATTATCAAAAAATATTTGACACGATTTTTTTCTTTTGACAATTAAACAAAAAAATACGAGGATATGGTTTGTTCAAGTTCCGCGTGACGTCACGGTGTGGTACACTTTTTAGTAACAAGTGACGTCACGAGCCCCCACTCCCGAACTTAGTCACGCTTTGTAATGCAATAAATACGTGTCCAATATTTTTTGATAATCTGACGGACTAATTAGAATAATATTTTTTTTACCCAGGAAACATCCCTTGCCTCATACTATGATATAAGGATAATCTGAGAAATGGCTGAAGTTTTAACTCTCGTCAGTAAGGAATGCGTAAAACAAGATTTTGTTAAAAAAATAATAATAATAGAAGCTTTATAAGGTGACTGTACTTTTTGTTGTCTGTACCGGCATTGTCATACAAAATACTAATGTATACCAAATTTCAGCTCAATCGGACACTGGGAAGTGGGTCAAATTTAACTTGCGAGATTCGATTACAGATACCGGACAGGTGAAAATAAATAAAAGATGCCAAAAAAAAAATGCCACATGCGTGTAAGAGCATTACCTGATAACTGCTCGACCGATTTAGCTGATTCCTTTTTTTGTTGTCGTATCGTAATTGTCAGAATGTTTATAATGGAAGATTTTTTTAATACACATAGAGTAGGGCACATAGAGCTAGTATAGAAAGGGGCACGAGTCGTGAGCACAGATTGACACCTGCGCAGTAGTTAATTTTTCGGTTTGTTTGGCGGAATGAACAAGCGCCGAGCTGCACACGATTGGTTCGTCAGTCGATGCTCGTCGTCTATTGGATTCTCGCGTGTCATTTGGCTACTGTGGCCCCCACTACTGCCTATCTGTGCTCACCATTCGTGCCTCATACTGTAAACAAATAAACTTACCTATAATGCCAGCTATTCTTAACTTCTCTCTGAGCTCTATCAGTAAACTATCTTGTTCAGGGTTGACTGGGTAATATTTCTGTGTAAGATAATAAAAAATTATAGTACCACCTGACTGGCACTCTCCAATAAACTCTCGAAAGGTGCAATTGAAACCCGTTTCCTTTTTAGGCTTTGTGTGCTTGCTTACCACCTTCAGACACATCAATAGTTACCATGGCGAGTGTGTAAATACATATAAAGTCACTTCAACACAAGTAAGAATCGCTTAATGCAACCTTCCGAACCGGTATTAGAGTCAGACTTTTCATAAGTGCCTGCGAAGGTCTATTTGAATAAATGATTTTGAATTTGAATTTTAATGCACCAGAGATTTTAAATACAAAATAGTTTCTCTTTTTGCTGAAAAAGGAAATATGCGAAATTCGCCGTCAAGTGGTCTTTTGTGCTCAACTCTCTTGTGCTCTCACACAAACTTATGCCGTCTCGCTCTCTGTGAAAAACTGAGCAACTTTAAATTTTAATGCGGGTCGTGGCGCGGCCCTGCCGAGTCAAATGGCATGAAGACAGTAGGCAGAGTTTTTAAAATGAATTTATTTTCATGACATTGAGATAATAATCCATTCGTTACGCTGAGTTTAAACTTTTGAATAGGGAAGTAACTACAGTCGAGGACATAGACACTTAGTGAAATTCAACAACGATTTTCACTACTATTGATTGAAATAACGATATATTATGCAAGCAAAATCACATATACTGTAATGTACTAATCTGTAATATTCCAACATTTGAATCAATACAGTGCGAGAAATTTGAAGCGTGTGGTCAGCAGGACTAGTGGCTTGTAGCGACAAGCGTGCTTGCCGCGAGGCGTCAACTATTTTATCTGGTCATAGGCCTCACTTGCATGGCAAGGTAAATGCCGAGGCGTAGCCGTTCTGTTATAGTGAGCGGTGACCCTAAAGGTGAACTCACACTTATCCGAGCCGAACGCGCCGAACGCATCGAAAGAAACGACTTTTAGAATTCTGTATATGAAATCTTATGAAAGCTCTGATTGCTGAGTTTCTTGCCTGTTCTTCTCAGTTGAAGGCCGACTTACGAACTGGCGGTAACTTGTACGGTAGTTGCATAGCAACACGCGATTTGTTTATAAATATTGTGCGACAGGCGTAAAGGAAATAGAAATGATTTCTTCGGCGCGGTCGATTCGTTCGGCTCTGATAAGTGTGCGTCCACCTTTACTCACGCGGAGTAACACAACGTTATTTGGCTTCGGATTCTGTTAGGTGGAGATCTTCCCTACCTTTCTAGTTTAAATGCTGTTGCAGGAACACCGGTAGGTAAGAGCCCGGAAACGTATGTTCAAGAAAGATAGCTAACCAATAGTTGGACCCAAAACTCGTAAATCTTGCAGGAATGCCCATTGATACTAAATCAAGATCAAGATACCTTTCTCAGTAAGCTACTCCATAAATTCCAATTCATCTGAATTTAGTTCGTCTCGAACAATTAAACATTTCCAAAGTAAATTAATTAATATTAGGCACAGTAAAACAATTACAGTAATGTAATAAATAATTACTTTCAAAATGCTCGTTTCTTTGCCTATTTCTAACTTTGAATTGATTGAGGTCCAAGAACTACGAAAGTAAATAAATAAAAACGGAGTAGTCTGCGTGCGGGTCCGCTTCATTATACTTTAGTATATCGATTCTGCGTCCTAATATGTTATTGACTTCATATTTGACGTATCGGACTAGGAATCTTGACACATCAATAACAAATATTGGTAAATTCTTCATTTAATGTATTACTTTTCTGACCAGTTATTATTTTTAACTTCCATAACAAAGTATTGAAGAAACATGCTAAGTAACGGCACACTACTGTTAAATATACCTATACTATGTCATTAATCTAAACAACACAGTACAATTAAGTATTTATCTTTTGTTTAAACATCGTTATGTAATCATGGGCTTCTATTTACATTTTTGATGATAATATAGCCAGAAAGTGGTTGAAATTCCGTAATTTCATAAAAAAAACAACAAATAAAACATAGCTTTCTGCACTTCTTCTCCACATAAACTTTATTTTTGCCAAATCTCACACTTCGCTCCGTGCGGTATAGCTATATATCTAAGGATATAAAGATTTATCTTCGCGTATTTATATACTGGGTGGAGATTTCGAGATGGCATATTTTCGAAACCTGTGTTGGGTTAGTCAAGCTGAACAACTTTGACTATGGGACAAACATTGAATTCTCAAAAAAAAATTTTTACTTTTATGATCGAGCAAGGTTGACATTTACTAAGGAAAGTAAAAAGGTTTTTTGAAAATTTGCTATCGGTCCCATTGTAAAAGTTGTTCAGCATGACTAACCCAACATAGGTTTCGAAAATATGCCATCTCGAAATCTCCACCTGTTATAGATAACGATATAAATGAGAGCCTAAGTATGCATTATAGGAGGCCATTTAAACAACCCCTTTTGGAATATTATTATACTGGCATAGCATTTTCCCTGTAACATATTTTTTTTATTGTGTAAATGTACGTTGACCACAAACTCACCATGGTAAATTTAAATGTGGCTAAAGTGGTTTAGCATGTAGAAACTAGAAAAAACCCTGTATCATGATTTCATTATGTAACAAAAATTCAATTTACAACTCAATTAATAGGTAAATAAAATTCAATTTAGCAGAATTGCTTGGGTGCTACGGGTTTCGTAGAGCTTTCGTAGCAATTAACGTAAGACTGAATGCAAAGCAAAGGTATCTTCGTAGCTTGAGGAGGGACTAATTCTGGATACCAACTGTCGACTTTGAAGAGTTCTCAATACTTATCCTAAAGTGCTCTCAAACTTAAGAGCTGTAATACTTTATGAAGTTTCTATGGACCTATTTAATATTCTTTTCTATTAGGGATGATTTTTTGGTTATAATCGATGTTATACTATTTACATAATACAACATAAATAATGGCATAAAGACTCGTAAATTAGGGTACGTTAAGGCTGATATAACCTTGTAGAGAAATAGCCTCCAAAAAGTAAATAATTAAAATAAGAGCCGTAGATTAAACGGAGTCGGACTTGCACACGAAAGATTCCGTAAAGACATTTCTTGTATGGTCGCTTCATTTTTATTGTTTGTTGCTATAGTGGCAATAGAAATGCAGACAGACAGACAGAGGGACAGCGGAAGCCTAGTAATAGGTCCGGTTGGCACGCTTTGCCGCAGAACCGACGGTCGATGGAGCAGACGAGTCTTAGAGTGGAGACCGCGTCTTGGCAAACGTAGTGTGGGGCGCCCCCCAGCCCGATGGACTGACTACCTCAAAAAAGTGGCCGGATTGGGCTGGATGCGGGTGGCAAGAAACCGGAAGGAGTGGCTCGCTCTGGGAGAGGCCTTTGTCCAGCAGTGGACTTAAGAAAGGCTGATGATGATGATGATGATGATGATAGCACGCTTTGGGTACAGAACCTCAAACAGCACCACATATAAAGCTATTCTAACCTTCATATCCTCCAATATAGAGCTGGTCAATACATACTGCCTCCACTTTGATAGCCTTCGCAACGATTCGTAAATCATTTCTGGTGTAATCTAAATAAAAAGTTTAAAAATACAGTTCAGTGATCACCAATTAACAATATGATTGTAATGCACTGATTGGGTGGGAGTGGGCACTGACTCCTGAAACACAGCTCGCGCTCGTTCAGGAATCAGGGCTATTTAGAGTTGTACACATAGTTATACTTCAATAAATATTATTATTATATGGGGGCACGGTAGTGGCCCCCGCCAAGACGAGCCAAGCCAAGCGCACCTTTTCTCGAAGCGCTTCGTCGTTTTTTTGAACCCTCATAACTTGGGTTTGGATTATACCAGATAAACAAAATTCTCGGGATATGATGTCAATAGTGAACTTATTAAACATATTAAGTTTCAATAACATAGATACTATACTTTAGATTTTGTTGATATCTAAAAAAAAAAACGATTTCGTCACTGACTCACTGATGATCATCAAAACTCCTAGAAAGCTGAAATTTGGTATATATGCTTGTATTAGTACACAAACAAAAAAAAATCTAAATGATGAATGGAACTTTTTACCAAAAAAAATACAATTAAAAAAAAAAAACATAAGTAAGTAACAAAAAGAAGTGAAATCCCACCAAAAACATTTTCATGTAAAATGTTGCCAAAACGAGACCTGTCAAAAAGAAGTAGCGCAACGACCAAGCCATATATTTTGACTACTGTGTGTAGAGTTTGTGAAGTTAGGACTTGTAGAGTTAGGGTGTGTAGAGTTATAAACTTGGCTCTACATGAGATCAGTGTGCTTAGTGTGAGTTTTCTAACGAGTCGATAGTCACTATCGTTAACTCAAATTTGTATGGCGTCGGAACAGCGCCGCCTAGCGGCTAAATTGTGAACCATAATTTGCGAGTGCGAGATTGTTTATGTTAGCCTTTTCGATAGCAAGCATCGAATAACAAGTAAAGTAAACAAAGAAACGAGCGTGAACGTTGTTTTGCGAGTGCGAGTGGTAATTTGGACACCTTTGACGGATGTTATCGACAACGTCTCACAAGGGAGCATGTTAATGTTGTCACAGAGATTTTTGCAGTGAGAGCATATTTTACAAACTTATTTTCATCCAAATGGTATTGTAATGAGTGGAGAAAATAATGATTATACGATTTTTTTTCGCTTGGAGGATGTTTTCGACGGGTAGGGTGACGAAAACATCCAAAATAAAAATCGGTCCCAAAACCAATAATAATAGATACCTAATACTGTAGTACTAGTACGTATAAAATTATGTATTTGCAAACCTTTTCCTCTTTGTGAATTTTGTATCACTATCACCACTCTCATCACTGTTCAACACAGAGGAACTGATATCACCAGCTCCTCCCAAAGCTTAATTTGCACCATCCTACGCCTTGCATTGATTGTTGATTCACTATGATCTCCATGTCTAGCGATAAGTACACAGTCATACAAAATATACCACAACTTCACTTCAGCAAGGAACTCAAACCAAGAATCTTACATAATATATTATATACCTATTATTTAACTCAAACATAATATTTTGTAAATATCTTTACTAAGCTTCCATAAACGATACTAACGCTGGCTTGTTATAATTTTTCGTTTTAAGTTTAAGTTTCACGGATGACTACTATATTAGATGAGATAACCATATGATACGATACGACATACTAACCATTCGGTTTGTATATTTATTCGTCCATGGTTTGTATAAACAAAGTGACGCGATGACGCTACGCGTTACCCGAGTAGTTTTGATATACAACGTCTACATTCAAATAGCATAAGCAAAATATTGTATTTAATTTAGCCGGCTTATTGCGAAGACGAAACGTGCTGCCAATATAAGAAAAAAAACAAACGCAGTTCACAGTGAGGAAACACCACTTGAATCAAATACCTAGCTTGTCACTCGCACTCGCACTTATGCACTAAACGACGTGACGAAGGAATTCTCGAAAACGCTGGTGCGAAGTCATTCGGTTTGTTTTATGTAACTCGCACTAAGCCTACTGAGGGCTTAGTGTGAGTTTTTAACGCGCTCGTTAAGGTTAACGTTAACTCTAATTTGTATGGCATTGTACTAGCGCCGCCTGGCGGCAATTGGCGGCGCCTGGTCCTGCGCCATACAAATTAGAGTTAACGTTAACCTTAACGAGCGCGTTAAGAAACTCGCACTAAGCCCACTGATAACTTTTTGACAGAGTGAAACATATAGTCTCGTCTGGGCAACATTTTACATGGAAATGCTTTTGGTGGGATTATTATTACAGTACACGTTATTCATACATTCAGTTATTTAGCTTGACGAGGGATTAATTTTATAAAGTTACTAGCTGTCCCCCGCGGTTTCACCCGCGTTCCCGGGATAGAGAAAAGTATAATAACCGGATTGCAAACTTCCTATTTTCCAATTTCTGGGATAAAATGTAGCCTATAACACTCAGGGACAATTTAATGTAGCTTTCTATTAGTGAAAGAATTTAAGAACTGTATCAGTAACTAGTTCCTAAGATTACCTCCTACAAACTTTACCTCTTTTTAATGGTATAGATAGAAATTGATTCCTGGGAACATAATTGGACTGTTTTACAAAAAACTTAAACCGACTTCAAAGTACACGACTAAGTAATTAAATCCTGATCTGATTGACAATGGGACCAAACGGGAAGTTTCAGACCAAAAAAGAATTTTCCAAATCGGTTCATAAATGACGGAGTTATGAGGTAACAAACATAAAAAAAAAAAAAAAAAACTACCGAATTGAGATCCTCCTCCTTTTTTTGAAGTCGGTTAAAAAGTAAAAATTATAATTAGTCTGTCAGTTACATTAATAACACACGTATTTGCATTACCAAATCATTTTTAATTGACAAATTTAATAACCGGGCGTCAAAGTTCGGGAATGACGGCTCGTGACGTCACTTTTAATTAAAGACCACACCATAACTTCATATTTTTGTGATTAATTGACACAAGGAAAAATACCTACGTGTTTAAATTTTTATAATAATGTAAATGACAGATGAAATAGAATTTTTCAGGAATCTAGCCTATTACCTCACAGTAACCTGTCTCATCCTCAGCCTTCTCATCTGGCTTTGGCAAGGAGCTGGTGTTGATGAACAAAGGTGACAGCATCCTGCTGGCTGACCCAACCTGGATGCTCTCTAACCCTGGTGATAGATCGACCTGGTAGAATACTAGAGGGGCCTATTTTAATAGAACTTTGGGAAACTCTGCTATTATGAAAATAGGAAAAATATTATGAGCAAATAACTCGTTCCCGCGTTATTTTTGTCTAAAATATTGATGTTGATGATTGATGAAAATTTTATTTACAATTTTTGACAAAATAAAAGCTTAAGTAGAAGTTAAATTCTAGTTAACATTAACTTGTATTACCTTATCCTTCTTTTCCAATGGTGCCTATGAAAGTTTATTTAAATCGGGCTTGTGATTTTCAAACACACTGGAAACTTCGTTTGTATGAGATTGCAGGTATATGAGGGAGTTCTGATAACTTTGTGGTGACGACGTTTGACAGTTAGTGGGTTCGAATCCTGAGTTTAAGAGGTAAAGAACTGCTTAGTCCCTCCAGGTTGGCTACCATACCCAACTTAAAAATATAAGGTAGCACATGAGAGCCAGCTGCCTTCTCCATTTTTTGTGGATTTTCTTATAGTATAGGAGCACGATTGGTGAGCACAGATTGACACCTGCGCAGTGGTTAATTTTTCGGTCGGTTTGGCGGAATGATGAAAGGGGGAGCGCCGACTGCTTCGTCAGTCATGCTCGTCGTCTATTGGATTCTCGCGTGCCATTTGGCTACTGTGATTTGGCCAAAAGATAAGCGGCAAGCTCGCGCATGTACAATGCGCGAGCTTGCCGCCACTACTGCGTATCTGTGCTCACCACCATACTGTACTAATCATTCAACGTGAAGTATTTTAAGGCAGTGATAGCTCAGTGCTAGTGACGTCGCCTACCGAGACGAAGGTCCCGGGTTCGAATCGTACAATGAGCTTGAGCTTTCGGTGAAGGAAAACATCGTGAGGAAACCATAGCACGGTGGTAGGGTACTTCGTAGTACCCATCTGGCTGGCTACCACCCTCAAGTTGAAAATCTGTCGCCAAACACCTATTTGTGTGACGGCTGCACTTGGGAGCCAGTTCCTTCTAAGCTTTGTGTGCTTACCACCTTCGGCCACATCATCACTTACCATGGTGAGACTGTGGTCAAACAGGCCTATACAGTAAATAAAAAAAAAAAAAACCAAACCTGACATTCCTCTAGGGTGGTGTTTCTGTTTGACATTTCTCGGTATTCGTTTCCTCGTCACCTTTTCTTCAAACCTGGTGAACAACCTTATTTTCTAGTGAAATCAAACAAGGTATACCAAAAAAATAATTTTAATAAATGGACAGTTTCATTTTACAAAATGACAATAAAATGTCTACCTTCGACGGCAGTAACGATGTCCACAATATACGCAGCCTAAGCTCCGTGAGCCAGCCGATGATAATCTGGTGAACATTGACGATATTGACGGCTTTTTTTTATTTTCTTTGGTCCTGGGTCTTCGTTTCACAGCTCTGCGTACAACATGACGTCTAGTAGTAGATCTCTTGCGCTTATCTACTCTTCCAGTCACTCGTCTGGCTCTTTTCTTTCGTTCAGGTGGTTTTTGTTCCCTATGATTCCCAGGTGAAGGCTTCGGTACTTCTGGTCTAGCTTCGGTTATATCTAGCCTACTTCTCACGGAATATGTAACCGATACGGATGATTCACTGTTGGACACTGGGTTATCATGACCCCGCTCATCATACAAGTCTTGATTAGAGACATTCACCCTTTGGCTTTCTTTCTTACTTGTTGAGGGTTGATTCTCCTCTTTAGAATTATCATCATCCATTGTCAGCTTCTTCCAGAGAAGACTAATAATTTTGTACGGTTTTAGAAATAAATTTTATAAAGAAATCTAAAGTCAATTGCCAAAAAGTAGTCATAATAATTGTCGTCTTTTGTTATTTGTGTTTCTTTCTAGATGACAGATTTGTTGACAGATCGAGACAGCGAATCTTAGTTCTATGAAAACAATGAATACTTTTTTGATAAACGATTATTCCTTAATTCATGAAGGATTCATATTTTATTTCGGTGATGCAATACCACAAAATGTTGACTCGATGAGGTGAAATTGGTCAACAGTATCACCATAGGAAATTAATTTTAAATAGCGGGGAAAGAGATCTTACCCTAAACCAAGGAGGAGCAGATCAACCACTCATTTTCGATTTGGAGCCGGCCTGGCGCGTTCTTCGTACGAGAGGTCTCGATTCTCTGCGGTTCTTCCATGTAGTTGACGAAGCCGTGCAAGAGATGCACTGGCTCCAGAATAATGATGGCGTGGAAACTCCTCGAGAACACAGTCATGCACATGCGACTGGTCGCAACCAACGGTGGTAAATACCAAAGAAAATATATGTACAAGAAAAACATAGCCAGTTATAAGACGAGACGAAAATACGAAAATTAATTTTAGGGATTTCTTTTGGGAAAAACTTCTTCTTACCATGCACATCACATTTGTTCACAGAACAAGTGTGACAATGACTATAACATATACTTTTCTAGTTTTATTTGCACGATCGTTATTGTATTTAGTAAAATACGAAATCATAATGATCAAACACAAGTACCCGGGTTGATAGATAGATAGATACATAGAAAGATAATACTTTATTGATATGGACTGATAAACGAAAATAACATTGACTCAACTATGACTATAAAATGTCTATGCGTCTCTTTCTCCCTCGCAAAGTGTCATAAGGATTGTTATATCTCGTTTCCATGCTATCTAAGTCAAGTAAATACTAATAATGTATTAAAAATATTGATAACTAGCTGCCCGGCACGACTTCGTTCGCGTGGTATCCTAGTAACTTATACCCTACCCTACCCTACCTAACTTAGGGACCCTACCCTACCCCTACCCTACCCTCGCAACTTTCAATTTTTTTTCTTTCATAAGAACCTTCTCCCGACAATAACAAACAGAACAAAAAAAGAATTAGCGAAATCGGTCCAGCCGTTAAAGCATGATGGCGTGACCAAGGGAAATAGGGATTCATTTTTATATATATAGATATAGGTACTTCCCAAAAATAGTTGTGTTCATATTACTCGGAACATACTCGTACAATACGCGTACATAGTGTGTAATACATACCTATACTTATTGTATCTTATTTCCGTTACCTACACGTATTATTTTATGAGATCTTTCTTCCCGTAGCTTCAGTGAAGCCAGGTTACCTATTGGAATAAGTTCAAAGACCGCTCTTTACAAATGTCTTACTATTAATTACGTAAAAGGTTAATTATATAGTGAAAATGGATGCTCATTCAAATAAATGACATGTTATTCTACTCATAACAAGCAATTACCATCCCTTTGTATTTTATGAATGGGTCACAAAAGGTTAAAACGGGTAAATGGTACCAATTAAGGGTGGCTTTCCATTCAAGCTTTGCGAGGTAGCGGTAAGCGGTGCGATAGATATTGCTTGACTGTAAATCGATTTTCTTTTTCGACTAAAGCTTTTGATTTGATTTCTTCTCCAACAATGAATGTCACTTCTTAGTCGTTGAGTTATATTTATGAAATTATTTTTAGTGGAGACCTTTTATTGGCGGTATTTTTATGTTGTAGGTTAAGATCATAGAAATAAATATACCTAGAAAGAACGTGTCGCCGTCGCCATACTACACGAATATATAAAACAGGCCAACTTTTACAGGCTGCTGCGCGTAACAGCTACGTTTTACGCTCCCTCTGCGTCATTCTGCTTGTCATAGTGACGTTCATAATGATAGCAGTTGTTGAAATATTCCCATTTAAATCGGGAGAAATTTAATTAAATATTAAACATTATTTAGCAAACAACTCTAACAGTTAGGGCCTATTTTTATCGACGCGTGCACAGCTTCAACACTCAATCTGGATATATCCTTAATCAAAGGTTAAGATAATTAACCTACAACAACATGTAAATAAAGCTGTTGGTCTCAATAAAAAAAAAAACCAATGATGAGCTAAGCTATGAAAATCAAGCGATCCTTCTGGCTGATTTCATATACACAACCCTTGCTCTCTTTCCCTTTTTTACCGAACAGGTATGATAAAAATATTCGCGTAATTGAACTCTCTACCAGAGCTAAGATGTCAGCTAAAGTATAAATATAAAAGCAGAAATCTTATTAGCAGATTTCTTACATCCATCGCTTCGCATCTCCGCACATATATAGTGAAGTCAGCCTTATTTTGTACGTAGTATATTATTTACTCTGTGACCTTACACATACTCAACATGTGGTTGGTAAATAAAATATAGTAGCGATAAATAGTATTTTCCCTGAGTGGTTGTGTTTTAGTGTATCTATGGTTTTTTTTTTCAATGGCGTGGCACGGCTTGTGTATTTTTCCAATTTCCAGTTATATTATAAGTTCTGGTCACAATAAATCACTTTCACAGTTCTCAGTAAATTAGCTTCCATAAAAGTCATGTTTTACTACAATGGTGGTCATGTACTAAAACTCTTCACGGACTTTTTGAGACAACTAGAAAAGACACGATACACATAATTCATTTCACTTCACTGGTGCACATGTATTGATCTTTATTGGATAAAATACCACCGTAAATATGCAATAAAACTCAAAATACACGAATTTATGAAAATAAAAACGAAACTGCGACGTCACTCTGCAAGTTCCCGCCAAAAAGTCCGTACCAAGTCCGTACTATAGTTAATATTGGTGATAATAAAATCAGTCCCAGGACATTTATTTTTTTAAATCATTCTAAATTCAAATCTCTTTTCAGTTGCTGGTGCGGGCTCAGCAAGACAGCTCATGGGTCTAACACGGCCACCGCGACGCCCGGTGAAGCCTGGGTGCCAACCAGGCACACACAAGCAGCACCCACAGACGCTTATGGAACTGTTGAGTTTCAAGGCGGGCCGCATCCGACTAAAGCACAGGTAAATAATACAAATGCACCTGGTGAAGGTTATGAGACAGCATGGTCTGCTATCAATATATGCTTCATTAAAAAAAATCTAGGATCATAAAGCCGTTTATTCAGTTTAGGCCATGCACCTATGAAGATAACAATCACCTCTAACTTACCGTCAGTAGGCTGACTGTGTCTAGTGTGGATCATAATTGGTTGTATAAAAAAAAACGCATCGCATTTACTCAAGCTTGACTGGGGCAATATATCAAATGTCCCTGCGCGTGAGTAAGGTCGCTTGTGCTCAGTATACTTCGTGAGTAATGCCACGTGTATTGCAAGCTTCCATATGGCTACGTTAACCGCTTACTATCAGGCGGGCCGTACGCTTGTATAAAACAAATACTATTTCTTCATTCCCTTTCAGTATGTCCGTCTATCCCACGACACTCGCCCGGAGCTGATAGTCCAACTTCTGACTAGAGAATGGGCTCTGGACAGGCCGAAGCTGCTCATCACCATCCAAGGAGGCAAGGCCAACTTCGACCTTCAGCCTAAGTTGAAGAAAGTGTTGAGGAAAGGATTGCTGAAGGCGGCGAAGACTACTGGCGCTTGGATTTTTACGGGAGGCACTAACACAGGTAACCCTCAAGTAATAAATAAATAATAAATAAATATCCTGTTACATTCCTCACACATGGTCATCTGATCCCAAACTAAGCAAAGCTTGTACTATGGGATAACTGATATATACATATACTACTTTTTGTTTGTAAATACATACTTAATATACAATAAATTCATACTGCTGCAAAATTACGAATTCTTGAGCAAATGCCAAAATGCACTGAAGGCATATTTTTCCACACAAACACTCCACACTTAAAATGCTATCTGCTTTAACATTAACACTAGTCTGCCTACATCAAGTTGCACTCTCGGGCACGTTGTTGCAACTTTGAGAGGCATTAACTGACCAAACAAGCTTTGCAGCGGTACAGTGTTAAAACATAGCAAACATACTGGAATATCTCTGCGATGTGTGTATATGAGAAGGATTTTATTCCGATTCTAATGAAATATATTTTATTGTTGCGTAATTTTAAACAACGCTTTTTTATTTATCTTTTATCCATCTGCCACTGTTTCTCAGGAACGCGAAATGGTACCCGTCATGTTTCAATTAATATCAAATTACGTCTGTCTACATGAAAGTGTCTTACTCACTTTAAGAAATTCGAGATTGGACCACTTATTTAAATAAATGAGTATTTTTTTGTAAAACCTGACAACAAAAACTGACACAAAACTGAAACATCTTGGTATAAAAGCAAAAAATATTTTAATTACCAGGAATGCCCTCGACTCAGGATAAATTTCTCAGGACACTATTACCTATTTCAATTCGACCAATTTCCAACCATATGCAACCATCTATATATCCCTAGAATCATAGATGTTATTATTACTACTAGAATAATAGTAGTTAGAAAACCTATGGGCCACAGGATTCTTCGAGAGTCGCCATATTTCTCCCATGTGCCTTTTATTACTTCCCATCTAGCTTATTACTACAAATGTACTAAATACAAATATCAGGACGCACACTAATAGGTGCTAATAGACTAATCACACATTGAATGCAGCCGCACCATTGGCTCGCACACTACCAGCTTTCGTGTGTTGATGGAAACTATGGTAAGCCTCCGCCCGCACACAGTTGCGACCACTTCGCTTTTCTACCAACTATTTTAAGATATATCCGATTTCAAACTATTCTCATTACAACTTTGTATGCAATCAAAAGTTAGTTAGATTTTGATGACTCAATAATACGGAATCTAACCACCTGAACAACAACAAGTATGAATATACTTCATCGGGATTCTAAATATTGTTTGAGTTTCCCTTATGTTACAACTAATATTCAATATGATAAGGACATTATAACCGCTTTATTGTTACACCAATACATTCAGAAGTATTAGTTTTTTTTTAATTTGGGTTTTTGCTACTGGAAATGACGCAAGCGGACCATTCATATAAGAAAGATTTTTATTTAGTAATTGTACATTTAAAAACCTTATGGTGCGTCCATGCTTGGCGAACCGCGCACGCGGCGAGCCGAGCCACGAACGAGCACACTGCGAGCACGATTCGCGTAGCGTGGACGCGAGATTCGAACGAGCATTCGTAGCGTGCTCGACTGCGCTCCGCGCGATTGTCAGTTTTTTCACGAACACAGGGATTGCCATCGCGCTCGTTGTATGCTCGTTAATTACGTCGACGCTTGAAATTGTGAGCAACGAACGAATCCTATTCGTTCGAGGCT
The DNA here is from genome assembly GCA_947623365.1 of Achlya flavicornis. Taxonomy (NCBI): domain Eukaryota; kingdom Metazoa; phylum Arthropoda; class Insecta; order Lepidoptera; family Drepanidae; genus Achlya; species Achlya flavicornis. Next base: position 3,466,274 of record OX392484.1, read on the forward strand.
CTGCTCGTGCTCGCTCCGCGTAGTATGGACGCACCATTATAAAACTTTATCAATTAAATCTCAGTTTACGTATTTGCTTTTTTGGCCTCACTCCCGTGTTCCGCGCGCTCCAACTGCCTTTTGTTCTGTAATCTGAGAATTAAATCTTAAAATCCTTAAACCAACAGGTGTGACACGTCAAGTAGGCGACGCACTACAGCTGGAGAGGTCACAGCGAGCTGGTCGCGTGGTCAGCATCGGTATAGCACCCTGGGGTATCGTGGAAGGCGCTAGTGATCTCATTGGGAAGGGACGTGACGTGCCCTATCATGCTATGGCTTCTCCGAGGTAAGGGATTTTATTTTCTTTTTGCGTTCTTTCCCAGCGCTAGGTAAAAAAATATGTTGACGAAAAAATTATTGAATTTCATACCTCCATATACATACATATAATTTCACTTAGGTATATTGTATAAAAATATTGACTACAAGAACAGGTGGGTTAATATCGCCATATTTCATATATGTGAAGCTTCATATAATTTTCATATCTGTTTTTTGTTTTTTGCTATGAATTTACTCTGTTTACTGGTATAGTATAACTATTTTCTAATTCAGTCAGATATATGACACGTAGCGCTCGTGGTGTGAGATGATAAGCCGTTCTTAATCGATCGGCAAGTTAAGCTACCACCATCGTGGTCGGTACCTGGATGGGTAACCACCTAGTTAGGGTTCCGTAGCCAAATGGCAAAACACGGAACCCTTATAGATTCGTCATGTCTGTCTGTCTGTCTGTCTGTCTGTCCGTCCGTATGTCACAGCCATTTATTTCCGAAACTATAAGAACTATAATGTTGAAACTTGGTAAGTAGATGTATTCTGTGAACCGCATTAAGATTTTCACACAAAAATAGAAAAAAAACAATAAATTTTGGGGGTTCCCCATACTTAGAACTGATACTCAAATTTTTTTTTTCATCGAACCCATAAGTGTGGGGTGTCTATGGATAGGTCTTCAAAAATGAAATTGAGGTTCCTAATATCATTTTTTTCTAAACTGAATAGTTTGCGCGAGAGACACTTCCAAAGTGGTAAAATGTCCCCCCTCCCCCTGTAACTTCTAAAATAAGAGAATGATAAATCTATAAAAAATATATGATGTACATTACGGTGGAAACTTCCACCGAAAATTGGTTTGAACGAGATCTAGTAAGTAGTTTTTTTTTTTTTAATACGTCATAAATTGAAATTAATATCAAATACTCAGCTCTATACTACCATTTACTTATATACCTACAGGTTTGTACGGAACCCTCGGTGCGCGAGTCTGACTCGCACTTGGTCGGTTTTTATTGTATTTAAAATCGGGCGTTTCTTTGCTTCGGAAAGCACGTAAAGCCGTTGGTCCCGGTTATCACTTAATTGTGATATTCGTTAAGCTAGTTGGAGGCCTTCTAGGCGGCTTGAAAACTCCAACAGTAGGTTGACCACTAGCCTACCGAGCACCGATCCGCAGCAGACGGCACGCGTGGTGGAGTATCTGCCCACATTCCCTTTCACCCTGATTTGTGAAAGGAGGCCTGTGCTCAGCAGTGGGACATTAAACGCTGATGATGATGATATGACAAATATTGAAGCTGCAAATTAACTCCCATGATAATAGTTAATAGCATAATACTTGCTAATATATCAGCATAAATAATACACTTTAATATAATAGTTTATGAACATTGATAAAAAATTGAAATGAAAAAAAAACCTATAAATAAAAATCAACTTACAAATGTAATTGAAATAATATTTCACTTTTAAATAATAAATTCACAGTATTAAAAATAACCTAAACTTACGATCTAATAGAAAACAGTTTAACAACTGTTCTGTCAGGATGACACTTATTCTAGGCGATAGTTTACAGGACGACCTGTTTGAAAGGATCTGGCGTAGAGATCACTGTCGAGGAGTTAAGGCCGTTCATCTGCGCTTGGTACAGCACATCGTTTATCAGCTTCTCAGCGCAGATCCTCATGTTTGGTGGTAGATTCCTCAACTTTGCTGCTACATTTATACCTGTAAAGTAGATTCTGGTCATTGCCAATTGTTTACAAGAGAGTGTTCGTTAGGGTTGATAAAAAAAAAACAGATTTATAGGAATTCCGAGTAGTTGGTTACTCTTTATTTTAACACGATCATACATTACGGAGGACTAGACTAATATCTATAATTTATTTCAAATACGAGCTGTCTCCGTTGCGCTTTTATTACTACGTATAGAGAAGACGCCACACATCACAACTATGTTCCGTTCAAGTGAGGCCATTAGGTCTCACTTGTTGTTGTAAAACGATGAATGAAACGCGTATGTGCCGTGAAAATCACGGTGTTTGCGAGAAAAATACTCCTAGACGGATTCTGAGAGCGCTACGTGTTTCTACTGTCTGACGACAAATTATTTTTTCAGCGCTAAAGATAACTTTAGTTGACTTTAAATAATTGAAACTTTACAAAAAAACTTAAACCGACTTCAATGTACCTACACTAAAATGTAATCAAATCCTGACCTGATGACAATGGGACCAAACGGGAATTAATAAATGACGGAGTTCTGAGGTAACAAACATAAAACACATTCAACTGAATTGAGATCCTCCTCCTTTTTTGAAGTCGATTAAAAATGGAACATAACCTTTGCTTATGATAGCTTCTCTTTACATAGTAATAATAGCTCAATGGCAGACCCACATGTTTTTTACCATATTTATATTCCCGTTATAAAATATAGTTTTAATTTCATGTCTATATATCATAGGATATAGGATACAAGATACAGGATATAGGATAGTATGGTCATCGAGGAAAAATCCCTTTAGAGAAGTAATTCCGAGCAATCACATCCCGCAACTAGTCAGTACTTTTGCACTGATTACGCATCTAAACGTTTAGTTAGTCGTTGACTTAGCCAATCAGAGCGCATCATAGTGGGGAGTTGGCAGAATAGACTTCAAACAAAATTAACGTCATTGAGCTTCCCTGAGTTAATCGTTCGAGGAGTATGATTAGGAATGATAAACCAAGTGCCAAGAATTGACTATTATGTCAAGAATAGAAACCCGTACAGCAATATTAAATAACATACCAATAGCATCATATTCATCTTCTATCTCGGTGCAGTGTCGTTTCTTGTCTTCTTCATAAGTGGTGAATCTTTTAGGCGGCGGAGAATGATCAGATACCTCGACCATTGCAGGCACGTTGTATTCCGCTGTGTAGCTCTCCATGCTTTGTTCGAAGGCATGGCTATCTTCCTCCTCTTCTTCTTCTTCTGAATTCTGGAATGGAGTTAGTTATTAGCATTCTGGTTAAATAGAAAAAAATGCAGGATGACAGTGAACGTTTACCGAATTACTAGCCTTTGTTGCCACTAAAATAACATTTCCAACAAGATACAAATAAGAGATTGGCCTTACCACCTATGTATTAACCTTTCGACATCCCTAGACTGAATTTTGACACCAAATTATATTGTCGTAACAATTAACGTATATTTGCCTCATCATTTTCACATATGTACGCAAAATGCGAGTGGCATCGCAGGCGCAACTGACGGACTCCCGGAGCTTTAAAAAGCGCTCGTCGGAACATCTGTGTTTAGTCTAACTAAATAATATAATATTAGTGAAGTCTAGTTTTAAATAGCGCGATAACAAAGCTACTGGCGTTAAAAAATAAGCGCTCGCGTACGATTCCAGAAGAATTCATATTAGGGGTATTCAAATGGTTAAAACCGAACGTAGCCTATAATGGGGTAATAACAAAAGCGTCCAAGCTAGTAAGTATATTTAAGAGCTATAATGAATAGGATGGAAATATCTCTCCGCTTAGCTATTAGGTAATTGTCATTGCATCAAGGTTTATAAATATAAATCAGGAGAGAGCTTGCAAATTCGGTGTGCGGTTACAATGCCATTGTGGGAACTAATGCAGCTTGTATTTGAAGCTTGTACAGCAGTTTAACTGGTCTCGTAATATTCTTCTTTCTATTAGTAGTAGATGCTGTGATAAAATACGATAGAACATGTTTAAATTATGCTGCAGGGATTTTAAATACGAGGTTTTGTATAAAGGCACTTTGCAAAGATTGAATAATAATATTTTGCTTCAACTACTTGGCAAATATCGTGTAAATTATGAATCACCTCGTTAAATGGTGCTCCTACACAACAGTTAAAATAGTAGGTACGACAATTCAGTCGTAGAGTCCTGTAGTTTTCTTGGCTATTTTGAACTCTTCAATAATGTAAGAAAATTATGGCAACATTTATCTTATATGTCAACCATGCAACTCTTATTGATTGAAATGATTAACAAGTACTTTTCTTAATAACGTAACTAGTGGCTCTCACCGGCTTGGTATTACACACATATATCTTCCCTGAATAATAGTAAAAACTGCATCAATAGTTCGGGTCTCAATTATTATACGAGATATTTTTCCAATGTGAAATTATGTTCGAGTGTGAAATTTTAACATTCACCCCCAGTTAACCTCTCTGCTATGCTTTTCATTTCGATTATGACAGTTCTGACCTTAGTTGGATGTATACCAAGAAATATACAATACATCCAAGGAAGGTCGATTCGAGTCGAGTCGATTTGATTAGTTGATTGCTGTGACAAAGTTGATTTAGAGTTTCTATTTAAAAGGGACGAGTCCATATTAAACGAAGAACATTTAATTTTATACAATTACTTATAGTCTTAAATTTAATTTATGGCTCATAAGCCTTTGCTAGCTCAAAACCACGTGAATCAAACTTAACGGATTCACTTGTCATATTACTAGTATGGTACTAGTTTACCGAAATCGCTGGGCGGAATTTTATCCAGAATTTTACCCGGGGCGGTATTTTATTTATTAGGCTGAATTTAGAAAATCCTGTCTTAGTGCACCCCTATGCTATCGTTCTATCAATCTACTATATAAAAATAAGTCGGGTTTTCCTTCCTGACGCTATAACTCCAGAACGCACGAACCGATTTCCACGGTTTTGCATTCGTTGGAAAGGTCTCGGGCTCCGTGAGGTTTATAGCAAAGAAAATTCAGGTAGGGTAGGGTAGGGTAGGGTAGGGTAGCACCATAGGGTAGGGTAGCACCACGCGAACGAAGTCGCGCCGGGCAGCTAGTGGTTTATAAACTTTGCATTGATCTGTCACACCAATATTCTTGTTGATCTTGTTATTTTGTATTAAGACTATTCTTAAGTCTTCAAATGTTTGACAGCTGCGACTTGAGAACCCTGGCTTTAAAAACAAGAAACTTGTTCCTTTCAGGGTTTGGTCACCTTCAGATCATTACTTATAAGTTGTAGATTATATTGTATTCTCGTCCTTGCATCGTATGCCTCATTGCAGAAGTGACCTTTATGGACTATCTTCTAACGGACTATTGCTCGCCATCTGTATGTACTTATATTCTGCCGTGTGTATAGCAGCATATACACTGGTGTCACATTTGGGCAGCGTATTTGGTGGACATACGCTTCGGACTCTGACCCCATCGCCTCTTTTCCTGCACCTTGCCAGTAATGAGCAACTTCTCAGGGTTGTCACCTCTCTTTCTGGCAATCTGGTCGAAGTACTCGAATAATCGACGGAGACAGGTTAAAAAAGAAAAAAAACTATAGCTGTATCTATTATGGTCATAGAATAACAAAGAGGTCACCTAATTTCTTATTTTTGTTTCAGATCAAAACTGGCAGTGCTGAACAACCGACACGCCTACTTTTTGTTAGTAGACAACGGATCTGTTGGCCGGTATGGAGCTGAGATTGTTCTTCGGAGAAAACTTGAGAAATACATCGCTGCACAAAAACTTCATCCATGTGAGTCATTTTTGCATTGTATTCTCAAAATGTATTTGATATTGGAAATAAGGTGATATAAAAGCAATCTAAGGTACAAGAAAATAAGGTTCCAGATCTGGTTTGATATTTTATAAGATTCAAAATACTGTGACGTGCATACTTTCTTTCCCTCTACTACACAAGTCTTGTAAAACGCAAATTTTGAGATAGTCTTGGCTCTTTTTTTATATGAAATTAGAAAGTGACGGATATATGTATTTAAAACTTGGGGTTTAATAGACTTGGTTTCAGTGTCGTAGCCAAGACCCATGTTCGGAGGGTGTCGAACTAAAATAAAGGAAAGTATATTCACAGTTTGAAAGCTTTCTTTGAAGTTTTCTATAAGTACATACATAACAAAATTTTCTGGAATTGGTTTGTTAAACAAAAAAACCGTGTTCATTCTTATTTTTTTTACAAAAATTCTATGTTACTCAGGTATATATGTGCATATGGGTACAACGTACAACACAATATGCTTTAGTATCTAAATGAACAGGCATATATCTCAATTTATTCGAGCCTACGGGCCTGTTTAGTTTAAATCATGTCATGGAATAAGGGAGGATTCAGGTTTAAAGGAAAACAGATTCCTAAAACTTGAGACTACTTGGTATAGTAACTAGGTATACTTCAGGCGCACCAAAACCTGTATATATAGCTCACAGAATAATGTTTTAATCTTACGGGAATATTCCGGGAAGTGGTTCAAAAGTTTAAACTTCTTAACTCTCCCTGTGTCTCACAAATTGCTATACATATTATTATATGGATGGTTTACTTCGTAGTACCAGCCTGGGTGCATCATCAAGTTGAGGCAAGTACACTTGAAGCAAGTTGTACCTCTGTTCCTACCTTAGTTGGGATCTGTGCCTCAATCCATATCTATATCTATTCTATATGTATATAAAAGAAAGTCGTGTTAGTTTACACCGTTACACTATTTATAACTCAAGAACGGTTGAACCGATTTGGCTGAAAATTGGTGGGGAGGTAGCTTAGAACCAGGAGACGGACATAGGACTTTATACTACACGTACTTTTTATCCCTTTCCCGTGAGACGTGACATAAAACAGGGTAGGGTAGAGTAGCGTAAGCGAAAACCACGCAAATGAAGTCGCAGCTAGTAGTTTGGACGCGGTAAGTCGCGGTAGCAAATAAAATGTAACTAGGCCAATAAATATTACTGGCCCAGGGTCTTTCATCTGAGCGTTTACCATCAGGCGGGTCGTATGCATCATTAACATCGTTTTTGTATCAATTATAAACGCAAAAAAATGCAATTCCATATTATTATCATCTCTATTCTTCTTTATGAATGTAAGTACGCCAACTTTTCGCAAAATAAACTGTTCTATTTTTAGAAGTGACCTTATTACGTATCTTCGTTTGTTTACTTTGCTTTGGTACTTACTATAAATATTTACATTCATTATATCCCAATAAAATGTTATGTAAATTAAACTCTGGCAACCCTATTTCTGCGGCATCTGCAGTAAATGGCCAACAAATACCAATATGTCCAACTAAACTAATATCAACGTAGGTACCTACTTAGGTACCAACATAAACTAAACCAATACTCACCGAGTTTTGTTCTGGCGAGCCGGCTGGTTCCTTTGCTTTAAAATCATTTTCATCCTCGCGGAATATAAACGAAAATAAGTTGTAATACCATAGATGTGGGGTATAAATTTCATCGTCGGTGGTCGCCCGGCGGCGGCTGTCCTGCACTCGCTTGTATTCTCGACGCACACAAGCTCGGAGACTTTCAATTTTTCTCAACACATGGACCCTTGTTGCGCTCGGGTCGTATTCCTGTACCAACGCCGTCAATTTAGATACGGCATCGTGGCGTTTCATCTTTATTTTGTACGCGGGGCAATTTCTGTCCCATAAACATGGCAATTCTTTGTATAGTGTGATGAATTTCTTCAATAGTTTGCGAGGGAAGACAACATTGTCGGCCATTTTGCGTTTGTCGAGCGGCGCGGCGCGCAGGTCACTGGATGTGTTGGTCGGTTGGCGCGACGCCCGGCTCGATGCCTGCTCCCCCCTGCCCCTCAGTTGCCCCTCTGCAGTCTTGCGCGCTATCATTTTGCTCGCTTGCCAACATGTGTGGCGGTGACGCTCGATCACACATCATAAGCATGACAGCTGTGTGTATTTTTTATTGTTTATGGCTGCGCATAGATCTTATTTTATAGACATCGACAAAAACAAAATTAAGGAATTACCTTCAAAGTTTTGTAAGCAAACTTTTTTTATTATTGCGAGATGGCTTTTTAGGGTTCCGTAGCCAAAAGGCAAAAAACGGAACCCTTATAGATTCGTCATGTCTGTCTGTCTGTCTGTCTGTCTGTCTGTCTGTCTGTCTGTCCGTCCGTATGTCACAGCCATTTATTTCCGAAACTATAAGAACTATAATGTTGAAACTTGGTAAGTAGATGTATTCTGTGAACGCAATTAAGATTTTCACAAAAAAATAGAAAAATAACATTAAATTTTGGGGGTTCCCCATACTTAGAACTGAAACTCAAATTTTTTTTTTTCATCAAACCCATAAGTGTGGGGTGTCTATGGATAGGTCTTCAAAAATGATATTGAGGTTTCTAATATCATTTTTTTCTAAACTGAATAGTTTGAGCGAGAGACACTTCCAAAGTGGTAAAATGTGTGTCCCCCCCCCTGTAACTTCTAAAATAAGAGAATGATAAATCTATAAAAAATATATGATGTACATTACGATGCAAACTACCAACGAAAATTGGTTTGAACGAGATCTAGTAAGTAGTTTTTTTTTAATACGTCATAAATTGAAATTATATAATATACCTATAGGTTTGTACGGAACCCTCGGTGCGCGTGTCTGACTCGCACTTGGCCGGTTTTTATTGTATTACTAGCCGTCCCCCGCGTTCCTGGGAAAAAAAGTCCTTCATCATCATCAGCATATTCTCCCTACCATGGGCTATCTGCATGACAAATTTCATATGATCCGTTGAGTAGTTGAGTTGAATGCGTAACAAACAAACAAACTCACTTTCGCATTTATAATATTAGTTAGGAGTAAGGATATTATTATAGAACCTATTAAAACACCAAAATCAAGAAAGCAATTGTATTATCATTGTAAAGAACATAATCAAATTTAAGAATTTCAATTACAATAGAGCTGGTATGGGGGCGAAAATACACTGGTAGTAAAATTATATTACACTTGCACTGAAGTTTGTTTAGGAAAATGTGTACCTACATTGAGCTACTAATTTTCTATTACTGTATAAGAATTTCTCGAATCAATGCACTTCATTTATTACACATTTCAAAAAGGGTCCCTTTTGTATAAATTGTACCAAATTTATTCAAGCAAGTCAAGAATTTTATATAGCCTGCTTGATTTTTCATGAGCTGGTTTGAATATGTTGGCATTGTATTATTACCTTTTTTTATACATACGGCCGGTAAGCGGTTACCGTAGCCATATGGACGCTAGCAACACACGAAGCATCGCTCACGCGTTACCGACCTTTCCCCCCTCCTCAATGAGCTCTGGCGACCTTACTCACCAGACCACTTATCACTACAAATAGCATTATAACAATCATATACTTAGCACAATTAATCTCAATATTCCCTTGACTTGCGGTTAAAAAATAACAATTGATTTCTATTATTTTCCTCGCCCGCGCGGATCGCCAAACAGTCAAAGGACTGTGACCTACAGACTGTATAACTGTAATTATATGTATTTCACGTCATAGCCTTTGTTCTCATTACAAAGCACATACTAATGACGGTCCGACAAAGGTTATATGCAGGCTTTCACCTCTAGGATTATCAGATCAGATGCTCTCTTAAATTCTAAATGTGAATGCGAGCAGCTGTCTCTTTCCTATTAGACTCCTTCAAGTAGGATAGAAGCTTTGTACAACTCAACCCTGCCTTGCACAAATGAAACAATTTTAAAATACTTGCATTGAGTTTATTTAGATCCGCAATAAAATGCATTGCGGATACCTAGTTTGTATACAGAATATACTTCTAGTTTAGGAGTATGGATATTAATGTATTTGTCATAGAAATAATATATACCTAGAAAGAACGTCGCCATACTACCCGAATATATAAAACAGGCCAACTTTTATAGGCTGCCGCGCGTAACAGCTACGTTTTACGCTCCCTCTGCGTCATTCTGCTTGTCATAGTGACGTTCATAAAGATAGCAGTTGTTGAAATATTCCAATTAAAATCGGGAGAAATTTAAATATTGATCATTATTTTGCATTTTTATTTATTTTTATTTGATTTCCGCCCTAACAGTTAGAGCGTATTTTTATCGACGCGTGCACAGCTGCGACACTCTATCTGGATGTATTCTTAATCAAAGGTATTTGTGTATCCTTATCAAGTCAAATAAGGCCTATTGCACATTATAAGAAAAGTGTGTCTTATAAGAAACTAGCTGCCCGGCGCGACTTCGTTCACGTGGTGCTACCTTACCCTATGGTGCTACCCTACCCTACCCTACCCTACCCTGCTCTACCCTGACAGCAAAATCCCCATTAACAAAATGATCCGCCATTTATTAAAGATATTTATTTGCGAGAATATAGTAACAAATGGTATGGTATTATTAATATATGGTATCACATATTCTGCCAGAATTTGAATTTGAATTGAATTCATTTGTTACAAAAAATGTGATAAATGAAGAACCGCTCGACCGATTTTGTGCAAACTTCACACACATCTACTTAATAGTCCGAACAAAGTCTAAACATTTGGTTTGGATAGGTGAGCCCGTTCTTGAGTTATAAAATAACAACGAAAAGTGGCAATGATTTTTATATATATATAGATTCAGACAAGCTAATTTAATGTCATATGTCTGATAAGACACAAGAAATTTTCTTATAATGTGCAAAGGGGCTAAAGAAATTATTTTCATTTAAGTGTACTATCGCCTTCTACCATCGCAACTCTCGCCGTCAATGAGCGGTGTCCACCACCGACCAAAATGGTATCGAACTGTGCGGTTTCAAAGGAGCTTCCTGTCGCGGATGCTCAATGGCATTTTCCCAAAGGCAGTACAGCATGGGATTCTTCAAAAAAGGTTTGAAGGGATTGAAAAAAGTATGGATAAACTAAAGTAATAGACGCAAAACAACACGCACAGCGCTTGAAATGGAAATGGGCGGGGCAAGTAGCCCGCAAAACATGTCACAACATGGTCAGGTCCAGGAGGGAAAAGAGCAAGAGGCAGACCAAAAGATCTATGGATTGACGACATCCAAAAAACGGCAAGCAAGGACTGGATGAAGTTAGCCAAAGATAGAGAAATATGGATACATAGGCTAATAGAGAAAGATGGAGACAGTTGAAGGAGGCATATTTCCAAAATGGGGCCATGAGCTTAATTAGTTTATAATAAGTGTGTATTTTTATATATTGAACCTGTTTATCCAATTCATGGATTAAATGGCTTATAATAATAATAATGAGTATTATGAACCGATTATAGATTCAATTGTAACGTTCATAAACACCTTCATCATATCAGCCTAGAGATGTCAACTGCTGAACATAGGCCTCCCCCATTAACTTGGAACGGCTTTGTGCCACTTGCATCCAGCGGCGCCCAGCGCTTTTGACCAGGTCATCGTCCACCATGGTGGGAGATAAACTTATAGATAAACGCCTTATCAGAGTCTTAAACTGATTTAATTAAATTTGATGTAAAGCAATCGATGGCAGTACTAAATGTCAAGGAGGATCCTTGATACCTACTTCGATACCTTTACGTATTACCTTTTATGTAGTCGTAAAAGTCGGCTTTGGTCATAAAACTCGAACGGAACTTTTTCCCGATTGTCTACTAGTGTTTTTTTTTTTTTTTATACCACTGTGTTGGCAAACAAGCATACGGCCGGCCTGATGGTAAGCAGTTACCGTAGCCTATGGACGCTTGCAACACTATCACTCGCGCGTTGCCGACCCTGAAGAAACCTCTTCACACCCTTTTTGAAGAACCCCATGCTGTACTCCATTGGGAAAACGACGGCCCACGGCAATTAAGATTATAATTTGCCTTTATTTATTTTTTGCCAAATATTTTAACGCTCATTCTACAGTCCGAGCGTCCGCGGAAGAAAACTCCTTTTAGCCCGCACAGTTCGAAACAGTTCTGATTTCAATGTGTGTGGATGGATTCCCCGTCGATGGCGATAGTTGCGATGGTAGAAGGTAGCCGTCGTAGGTATCTTCGTTCACACTATCTAATAATATCCTCATTTGATACTTATATTTATTTAGATTATTCGCTCTATGTTATCCACGATTTCACCTGCAATCCCGGGATAAAAAGCCTAAGTTATAGTCCCGTCACAAACAGTTTTGCCGTTTCGGAGATTATCCTGGACAAACTTATAGATGACAGTTGAAAATTAATCATACGATATTTGGAAAAGCCTTTATTTCTAAATCATAGACAGTTCTTTTTAAGTTTAAAGTTTTTCAAGAGATGCACAAGCAAATAGAATTGAAATAGACGCGAGCCTCTTGATATTTTATCATTGACATTATCACTATCTACGTAGACGACACTTAATTTCGTATCAAGGGCGATGCGAATTGCGAATTTCTCGGAAAATAAGCCCGGGTCTGAGACCTAAAGCTCCTAAGCTTCTCGTCTGATGCGACAATATCCTTTAATATCTGTATTAGAGAGGTTTACTGTTTGTAAGTGTACGAAAATACTAGATATTTGTTCAAATACTGACTTGACTTCAACCGAGAAAATAACGTGCGATTTCATATAAAAACGATCTTTTACAAAATTTATTGAAGTTGTTTCTTAGTGTAAGTTCGTGACCAGTACCAGCCATTACCCTATAGATTTTAATGGACCCTAGATGTAAAACCTAGATAGTATACAGTTCATATCATAATACAGTCTTCGACTTAGCTTAAAGTAAGCTTAGCTTAGCTTAGCTTAGTTTCGGAGAAAGCAGTTTCTCCTACGAAGTATATATTAATCGTATGAATGTTTTTTATCTTTTTTACGCCTTGTTCCAATCACCTATTTTGTGAGAAAATAAAACTTTATTATTACCTACTATTAAAATACAGCTAATCATTTTGTATGACAAAACTATCAGTTACAGTAATCTTTTGTAAATCCTTAGTTAATTTAAAATTCAGGACATTCTAAACATAAAATTAAAGCACTCGAGTTTCAATTTTCAGATATTATCGATAAAGATTCGCATAATACCCAGATTTTATCGTGTCCACCAATAGAGTAGCCACCTACGTTAAGCCCAGAATTTCGTCTGTGGTCACGACATCGCTCCCCTAAATCCCCCTTAATGCCCATAAAAGTAGATTTAAGGTGGCCGGACCCTATTGTATGATGAAATTGATAAAAATACCAACGTCGATTGAGTGGACTTGCGATGATAAAATGCGCTACTTACGAAACGACGCCATATTTTACGCTCACCAATTCTTATTCTAAATAGTATTAGGATTTACTGACATCGGCCGTGGGAATTCAATTTTGGGGGAGGTAATATAAGATTTGGAAGTTTTATATTTGTAATCTAACTTTTGCAATTACCTTATTCCCAATGGACTGTTGAGGTTATACTTGTAAAACAACACACAACAGACATGCTTACAAGTCTTTTTAGGGTTCCGTAGTCAAATGGCAAAAAACGGAACCCTTATGGATTCTTCATTTCTGTCTGTCTGTCTGTCCGTCTGTATGTCACAGCCACTAGTTTCCGAAACTATAAGAACTAAACTGTTGAAACTTGGTAAGTAGATGTATTATGTGAACCGCATTAAGATTTTCACACAAAAATAGTTAAAAAACAATAAATTTTGGGGGTTCCCCATACTTAGAACTGTAACTCATTTTTTTTTTTAATAAATCCCATACTTGTATCTATGGATACGTCTTCAAAAATGATATTGAGGTTTCTAATATTATTTTTTTCTAGAATAGAATAGAATAAATTTATTTCAGAAAATACGGTACATCTGTTCTTAAATAAAATAGTGGCCGACGTATTCTACCATCACAGATGGTTGAAGAAATATTTAAAATTAAATTAATTAAATTACAGGCAACACATATATGACAAATTGAATTATAAGCAAAATTATATGTTCACCGAATACTCGGAAACGGCTTATGCGATTTGAATTGTTTAAACTGTATTATATCACGGTAGATCCGGAGGTGGTCCCATATAAATTGTATCATGATCTTACCATGGAAATTGAAGATATGATGGAATTCCTCAAAAATAAATTAATTAAACCGCCTTCAAGTACACTTAAAAGTATGGAATAATAACTCTATTCTGGCCGTATTCTGACAGTGTTTTAAAATCCGCGAAATATTTTCTATAGAACACGTCATGCGATTTCGCTCACTTCAAAACAGTGTCATATAACAGCTTTACCATTTTTATTTTCTTTAAATTTCAGCTCATGGTTCTTTTCAGTGATTTTCTGTCAGACCTGTAATTCAGAATTTTGCCCATACTGGATAGACCCTGTATACATCCACCGCAGGGGGCCTCCCCTAATGAGAGGGATTAAGTCCAATAGACTATCGCATGGGCCCAGTGCGGCTTGGGGGAAGGCACATGCCTTTGCATTAAATTTAACTCGCTACTTGCAATGTTTTCTTTCACGTATAAGCCAGTGGTTAATAATATGGGCGTATAAAAGAAAAAGGCCTGTCTGATTGATCAAGCAGATCAGCGCCGGCTCTAAGCCGCTGAATATTGAAATCTAAGAGTATATTTAGGGTAGGTAAAAAAAAAACATGTCGTAAAAGGCGACTAAACGGGGCCTTTGGGGTCGTGGGCAATCAGAGCGGGGGCTCTGTGCGCCCAGAAGCGACCCCAAGGAGGACGATGAGTCGATGTGGTCACGACTCATCGTGCGATAGCACAGCGAGGGTGCTGGGGGGAGGTGTCACACTTCCCCCGGGACGAGCTATCTTAGCGCCGCGCTTGGAGGGGTGAGCAGGTACGCGTTCAACACGAGAGCCCGCCCCCCTCTCTATAGCGCAGATGGCGACCACCGTGGGGTTTTAGCCGGTACAAGTCCGGCATAACCTGGCCGCTACCCCCGAGGCGGTCGGGTATACCATGAGGATTTCCCCACGCAAAAAAAAAAAAAAAAAAAAAAAAGGTAAAAAAAAAACAACCGAAGAATAATTTCAGAGCAATGATAAGTAATATCTGTAATATCACAGATATATAACAGATCGTATCTAGGAGACAATAAAACCTGCTAGTGTGGTAATAAAACTTTGAGAAACGTTTTTTGTTGTTCCGTGTTTTATTTGATTCCAACTTTTATTTGTTTCTGGGAAATTCGATGTCCTTTTCAAGCCGTATTTTACAGCGCCTTTTAGTTGGACCTCTCTCAGAATTAATAATTCTCGATATTTATAGTTACATAAATCATTCATTCGCAATCGCATCGTATTTATAAAATGCTAAGTATTTCTTTCAAGTAGGCCAAATCCAGGGAGTACCTACCTATCGAAAAAAGCTCAAAGGAGTCTCGGAATGGATTTTGATTAAAATTTTAACTGTATACTTGGCCTTTCAAAAAATAAATTATCCGAGCCGGGAAATGAACGCGTTGACTTTGTAAAAATAAAGCAATTGCCTTTGAGCATTTTTCGCTATTTCCTATACTTCTCCACCATCCATGCCCATTTAAAAACGTCAGCTTGTATATATAAGACTAGAATAAGACGGAAATAACTCAGTAAAACTTGACTATTTACGATATCAGACATGGAAAATTATAAAGAAGACAAGGCTGTATGGCTCTGAACCTTTGCCTTAGCGAACTAAATAACCAACAAAGTCTTGGTATTCCATCAGATGTAGATGTCCTTAACAGCACAGCATACTGTATCTAAGCATACTGCGCCAGGTCGTTCGTGTTATTCAATTATTGACAAAGGTTCTGTGTGCAGCTACCGCAAACACCGGCGTTTTCCGCACCACTGCGGTTGTTCCCGCAAATGGTGACGTGTTTATACATCGCAGTGTTGTATTGTAGTAGCTACAAGCTAAATAAATGTACATTGTTTGACCCTCGAGGGGCCCGAGGCCGTAGGGTAAATTGGGTGTTCAATAACCCCCCGAAATATTCGATCATTATTTAGATGGAGGTCTGTTCATTTAGGTAGGTACCGAAGCATATATGTCATGTGTTTCACCTAATACCTATGTAACATTTTTATTTAGGTAAAAGAACTAACCAATTTCAGAAAATTTCGTCAACCCCCGAACATGGGTCCTGGCACGCCTAGCCCCGGCTTTTGACCATTAGATCGTAGAAACTAAAGCATAGAGATAATCTATAGTATTAATATTTTGTGCAGAAAACTATAAAAACGTTACGTTTTATTATGGCTGAACTACAATTAAATTGTATGTGCTAGTATCCTTGAGTCAGTAAGTCATCATTGTTTTATTTTTTTGCCACTTGCAAGTATTTTCCGGGAGACTAGAATTAAATTTAAAAAAAATACAACGAAGTATGAAAAAAAACTCATTACGATGAAATAAAGAAAAAATAATCATGTCATGTTTTGAATGCCGTCCACGCCGTCCATACAAATCTAATGGTTCATCCATGCTTGGCGAACCGAGCACGAGCCGAGCCACGAACGAGCACACTGCGAGCACGATTCGCGTAGCTTGGACGGGCTTGCGAGCCTCGAACGAGCGCGATTGTCAGTTTTTTCTGAACAAAGGGATTCGCATCGTGCGCGTTGTAGACTCGGCTCGTGCTCGATTCGCGTAGCGTGGACGCACCATAATATGCGCAATCTCGTAGATAAAAACAAAACGTTAATAAACCTACGGATTTTGTAATATATTCACGGCATGTTTCCAAATATTCCCTGCCTATAGTTAATTGTAATTCCGGATATATTACGATGCTATTAAAATATTTACGTTCGGCCTTCCTTATGTATAAAATATAACTGTCCCGGGATTTTTTATGTTAGCATTTTTGCTTGTTTACCGCGGTTTTTAGGGTCCGTACCCAAAGGGTCCGAATTTTATAATCTTGTTATGAAACCATACGCTAGTAATATATAAGTCAATGATATTTGTATTCTTTCATAATCTTTCTGTATTCACATAAATAAAATGAACATAATTTGACCGAAGTCCCTGACTTCTGAGCTAGGTCTAACTTGTATAACATATTATACAAGTCAGTACATGCATCCTATGCAATAGGATCAGTCTATTATTATGGGTACTCTGCCTATTCGTCCGTCTGTCTGTCCATTTGCGAGAAAACTATTTCTCACACCGTCAAACATAATTTGAACGAAGTCCCTGACTTCTGAGCTAGGTCTAATCCTATGTTATAGAAGTCAGTTCCCTCTCCTATGCAATAGGATCAGTCTATTATTATGGGTACTCTATTCGTCCGTCTCTCTGTCCATTTGCGAGAAAACTATTTGTCAAAAAGTGTCGTTCAGACACTCTTGCGAAAGCTTGCCTTCTATTAATTTAACTAAACTAAAATTAAAACGCAATAACTAAAACGCTTAAAATAAAACTTATCAATCAAACTTGGCGCGAGCGAAGCCTAACCGTTTTAATGTTATGACTATTTAACAAAATGAAAATATTTCATGTATTGCGCCTACTACCAGTGTCACAAAATTTAATCGGATTTAATATTACCGTACGGAAACCTCTGTGCACTGACTGACTCGCGTTTGTCAGGTTTTATGTTTTTTTACTAAACAATAAGCTTCTGGCTTACATGGTCCCAATTATGTATGGTGCGAAAGGTACTGTATGTATACCTACAGAATAAAATAAATTACGCAATAAAAGTTAGACGTTCCAAATATTAAGCCTTTTCAGTGAATGAAGGAAATATACAATCTGCATTTGAAAGCCTTTTCATTATAAACTACTTAGTTGTAATAACTTCTTCTCCATTATAGCTATGATGGTACTAGTAGAAACTAAGTTGTAGTGGGAAGCTTCCTAGTGTTAAAGTACTAGGCTAAGTAGTATCCCGGAAACGGAGGGGGAAATTGTTTCCTACATTGAGCTATTATAGAGAAGACGCCACACATTAAAACTATGTTCCGTTCAAGTGAGGCCATCCAGCCACACTTGTTGTTTTAGAACGATGAACAAAACGCGTAAGCGCCGTGAAATGACGGTGTTTGCGAGAAAAATACTCCTAAAAGCGTTCTGATAGCGCTATGTTTCAGCGCTAAAGAGAACTTTAGTTGACTCTTAAAAAGTGGGACATAACCTTTTGCTTATGATAGCTTCTCTGTGCGTAGTAATAATAGCTCAATGGTTTCTAATAAAAGTCTTATGGTGCGTCCATGCTACGCGAATCAAGCACGAGCCTAGCCACGAACGAACCCATAACGAGCCTACAAGGAGCACGATGCGAATCCCTTTGTACGTGAAAAAAAAGACAATGGCGCTCGTTCGTGGCTCGGCTCGTGCTCGGTTCGCCAAGCATGGACGCACCATTATAATAGATTTGGAATCTCAGCAAATACTTGTATCAAATTCCCTATGTAGTCTTAGTTGTTTTGTTTATCTTCATTTAAATGGTAAACAAAAACAATTAGATGCGTATGTAGGTACATACAATTTAATTAACCTCTACATAAACCACCTAATTCCTTTGTATCTCCTGTCTAATTAAATGTTAATTAAAATGAGCTTTCTTGGCACAATTTAAAGGATATATCTTTCGCTTGACTTCTAAGGAGTTGAGAATAGGAATTTGCTAAACTTTATTCTATTAAAATATTTGTAAAAAAAAATTAAAGGCAAATTATAATCTTAATTGCCGTGGGCCGTGGTTTTCCCAATGGAGTACAGCATGGGGTTCTTCAAAAAGGGCGTGAAGAGATTTCTTCAGGGTCGGCTCGGCAACGCGCGATTGATACCCCTGGTGTTGCAAGCGTCTGTAGGCTACGGTAACTGCTTACCATCATGCGGGCCGTATGCTTGTTTGCCAACTTAGTGATATAAAAAAAAACTCAAAGATAATTTAACAATAAAAATTTCAAAAATGTCGGATAACCAAAAACAAATTGCGTAAATTTCCAAAAAAGCTTATTTGAAGAATAAAAACACTGAGTCTCATGAGTTAAATGTAGGTATTTACATAATCTGAAGGCAACCGCTGATGAACCGATGTTGACCATCGAGCAAACTAGATACATAAGAAACATTAATTGCGTCTTCTAACTTTCCAAGATTACGTAGGACTCATAAAGATTCCCTTGAGCAGTGAGCTTCAAATATTACTTTGAAGCTCACTGACCGAACTTTTACTCAAAAAATTGAGGAATGCGTATAGAAAGCGACATTTCGTTCCAAAAATCAAAGGGCGACTGAAAACGTCTGAAAACTACCTACATACAAAAAATGCTGCTTGCTACACGTACCCACAATAAAACTATATTTTTTAATTTCAAAAAGTGATAACAGATGGCGTTACTTGTGGTAAATCAAAGTAATTAGAACTTAATTTTTGTATATACTTAGGTGTTAAATAAACTTTGAAAAATGATAGAAACAAGTAAATAAAAATAGACTTTCTAAAATCAATAACAAAAGTATAAACATCAAATATAAATGTATAAAATCAATGCGTCGCCTACAATTCCACCCCCTTAGTGCTGAATTAAATAACGAAAACAAAATAATGTAAACAACAATGAAAAAAATAAAACAATAAGTGATTCAGCACTAACCATCTACCGGTGTGAGTAGGGCGACGCGTGTCACCGGTCGTCGCAACAACCCGGTGCGAGTTCGCACGTCTACAATACGCACGCGGCCGTCATCACCAGCGTGCGTCGCACTCACCACTCCATGACGCCAACAACCACGGTCTATATTCGGTTCAACTAATAAAACATAATCACCATCACGCATCGATCTCGCCTCCTTGGTCCACTTTTGTCTAGGCAACAAAGTAGGTAAATATTCCTTTATCCACCTACACCAAAACATATCAGTTAAGCGTTGTGCTACTCGCCACTGTTTCCTAACATAAAAATCACTGTCATCATACTTGCCAAAGTGAGGGCTATTGGAAGAAGTACCAATCAAAAAATGATTTGGGGTTAACGCTTCAGGGTAGTTTGGGTCAGAAGAGACGTGTGTGATAGGACGGCTATTCACGAGAGCTTCGACTTCTAATAAAAAAGTAGAAAGTGTTTCCGGATGCGGCGCGCGTTCTTTCAATACTACTTTAAGTGCCGTTTTCACTGTCCGGATCATTCTCTCCCACGCACCACCCATTTCAGGTGCACCTGGTGGAATAAATCGCCATTCGATCCCTCTGTTCGTGCCGTCGTCATGAAGCTTAGGTAAGTTCAGCTCCTCCAAACTACGTTTAAGTTCGGCATCAGCGCCTCTGAGGTTCGTGCCATTATCGGAGTATATCACGCTAGGGGCTCCTCTGCGAGATATCATTCTACGTAGTGCCATGATGGTTGAGTCCGTAGTAAGGCTTTCAGTCAACTCTAAATGAATCGCACGGATTGTCAAGCATGTAAATAATACTCCATATCTTTTTTGTCGTCTACGACCCACGGTCACCTCCATCGGGCCGAAGAAGTCCACCCCCGTAAAGGCGAATGGGAGTCGGTGATGTTGTAAGCGTGCGGCGGGTAAGTTGGCCATGCGTTGAGGTTGTGGAGCAGCGCGACGGAACTTACAAAACAAACAGCGCGCCGCTACAGCTCGGACAGTCGGCCTCAACTTAACAACCCAATATCGTTGCCGCAATTCATTCACGACTAATTCATTAGCTCCATGTAGTGCTCGTCGATGGTGATAATCAACCAAAAGTCTGGTTATATGGTGGCAACCATCCAATATAACGGGTCTTATTGTAGACTGACTCACACCTGCAGTCTTGTCTATGCGACCACCAACTCGTATTAATTCCTTTTCATCTAGAACTGGCGTCAAATTCAGTAACCGACTGCTAGTTAATAAAGGTTTATTTTGTTTTAAACTATCCAACTCCACCGAAAACGAGTTTTGTTGAGATTTCTTTAATAACAATACTTCTGCCTCATTCATCAAATCAATGTTAAGTTGAGTGTTTTTCACTCGACAGCGTCTAATAAATAATAAAACATTAGCTGTAACTCTGAGAAGTCGTAACCAAGAAGAAAATTTATTTTCATCAGGCAATGAGGATTCTAAAACATTCGTCACAACCACATTAATGCTTCTTTGTTCACAAGTAGCCTCATCTGAAGGCTTAGTACATTTTAAATCTTTCGGCCAATTTTCGTCCAATTGTTTTAAAAAATTTGGTCCTTGAAACCACACATCTGAATATTGTAGCGGAGGTGTATCTTCCTTGGTCGCTATGTCGGCCACGTTTAAGCTGGTTGGAACATAACGCCATTCAGATAAGGACGTAAGTTCGTCGATTTCACCGAGTCGATGAGCTACAAATGGTTTGTAATTCCTTGGGTCACTACGAATCCACTGCAGAACAGTGCTAGAATCTGTCCAGAAGAACCGCTTGTCTGCCTTTACATCTTTATGTTCCTTCTGCACAGTATCAGCGAGGCGTGCTGCAAGCAATGCGCCTTGTAACTCCAATCTTGGAATAGAAATAGGCCGAAGAGGAGTCACTCTGCTTTTGCTGGCTGCGAAGCACACACACACGCTTCCATCCGATCTCATAAAACGCCAGTAAACGACCGCGGCGTACGTGGATGCGTCACTAAATATGTGTATCTGTGTATTTATAATATTATTCGTATCGTTAGGTGTACTCGGTGCAGATGTTGAATAACAGTTTGTCCAAGTCCCAGCTTTAATATACCAGCGTGGTATACGCAAGGATTGTAACTGTTGTAATTCATCGAGCCACTTCATCCATCTAGCATGATCATCTAAATGGATGTGGCATTTCCAGTCAACACCACTCCTATGCACATTCTGGAGTATGATTTTACTTTTTATTATAAACGGGGACAAAAAACCATGTAAATCATAAACAGACATAATTATACTCAGCATTTTAGCTTTGGTTGGTGGCGTACTACCATCTAATATCTCCTTCGGTATTCGGTCCAACGATATTTTAAAACCAAAAGAGTCATCGTTTGGATACCACATCAAACCGAGAGTGCGCTCAGTTGTATTCATAACTCCGTCCTTAAATTGTATAGCCGAGTCGGCGAGCGAGCCAGCTGGTATCGCGGATAGAACCGGTTTGCTATTACTCGACCAACCTCTAATCTCAAATCCACCCTGTTTATGAATTTTTGTTATATCGTGTATTAATTTAATTGCAGTTTCTTCATCAATTGTCGATTTTAAACAATCATCCATGTAATGGTCATTAATAATTACTTGAACGGCTTGCGGGTTCAAATCCTCGTATTTTAGGGCATTCTTATTTTTAATATATTGCGCTATAAATGGTGAGCATGTGGCGCCAAAAATTAAACTATTCATAGCACATATTTTAATCTGACTATCGGGTGCTTCTTGCCACAAAAATCTAAGTACATGCTGATCTTCAGGGCGTATTTTAATGCGTAAAAACATGTCCTTAATATCGCCAATAATGACTATTTTATTTTCACGAAAACGAAACATAATGCCTAAAAGTGAATTATATAAATCCGGACCTGTCAGTAAATAGTCGTTTAAACAACAACCTTCCACCTTGGCGGCGGCGTCAAACACTAATCGAAGTTTATTCGGTTTATTGGGATTCTGTACACCAAAATGTGGTATATACCACACACGATCTACTGACCGTTCACTATCGTCGAGCTCTCGAGCGTAACCACTATCAAACAACTTTTGCATTTCTTGTTTATATCTATCTGCGTAGTTTCTGTCCCTAGCAAATTTCCTTAATAATAACTTTAATCGTGATAACGCGCAATTATAATTGTCAGGTAACATAAAAACATCATTTTTGAACGGTAACCCAACTTCCCACTGGTCCCCAATTTGACGTGCAGTATCGTCCAATATTTGCATAGCTCGTAAATGTGACGTATTCTCGCGACGTAAGGGTAAAATTCCTATGGAATCTAACTCAAATGATTGTTTAATTAAGTCATTCAATTTGTTTACATTTGAACTATCTTCTTCTATGGGAGAGTGAGCGAGATGGCAAATATGATTTATCTGACTTACCCCGGAGTGAGTGCGACGCCCGCCGTGATAGCCATGAATGGCCCAGCCCAGCAAACATCGTGATGCATATGGAGAATTTTTATCACCATGAATTATTTCATGAGGAGCGATTAGGAAATAATTATCTTCACCAATTAGAACACGCGGCACAACACGATCTTTGCATACAAATTTTTTGACAGAGGCCAAATGAGCACAATTAATTTTATTTATTACAGATAAATTTTGCACAGATAATTTTAACATTGAGGTTTTACGCAACTTAATATCGTAATTAACACCATCACTACCGCTAATCTGTACGGACACTTTCGGTGCGTCTGACTGATACACTTCGAGCCCAAACGCGTCGGTGAACTTTATAGCACTCGATTGTTCACATTTTAAGCCTAAACTATCTACCAGCTCGGAATCGATCATCGATATCGAAGCACCATCGTCCAAGAGGGCATGCGTATGTACAACACCTTTAGGGCCACTTAATTTTACAGGAACCACTTTTAACAACATGAATTCGCTTTGACATGTCGACGGTATGTCAATGTGATTATCTACGTGAGCGACGGTCGCGTCTGTCACCGAAGAAACAGGGGCTTGTTCTTGTTGCACGTCACTCTGTTGTGACTGTGACGTATTCGCAGGCTTCGTCCAGTGCAGCAGGCGGTGGTGTGCGAGACCACAACTATCAATGTCGCACACAGGTGCAGGGCAAGTGTTTCTATCGTGCCGAGTTATGAGGCAGCAATAACATAATCCGTGCGTTTTAACATAACGCCACTTATCCTTGCGCATCGCTCGTCTAAATATACGACATTCCGGTAGCAAATGCGAGCCTTTGTGACAAAACTTACACATGTTTATTCCTTCTTCGGTACATGAAGTTGTGTATATAGGTTTACTATAGCGATTTTTATTATCATTTGTTCGCTTGGCGAATTCTGGCTTTATATTTTCTCGCGGTTGAGTACAACCAACTAGAGATAACCGCTCAGCTTCTAGCTTCAAAAATGTTGCCAATAATTCGAGTTTAGGCCTGTCTTCAAGTAATCTACTGTAGGCATAGTCAGTCCATTTTCCAACTAAAGTGCTCGGTAATTTGGATATAACAGCTGTGGCGAGCTCTGGACTGCGCAAATAATCATCTTGCTTTAGGGCCTGTATCGTAGCAACACAATTATTTATTTTTACAGAGAATGTAATCAGGTCTTGTTGATAATACGAAGGCAAGGGTGGTAATTTCTTTACCTGTGACGTAATATTATGAATAATAATATCCGATCGGCCAAACCTTAGCTCAAGAGCTTCAATCACCGCCGACGGCGGCGTGTTGCCGATCAGTAAATCCGTCACTGACTCTTTGGCCTCACCTCGTAATGCTTTCCTCAGTCTCCATAAGTTTTCAGAATCACTAAACTTACACACGCGCGTTGATTCATCGTAAGCACTTTTAAAATGTAGCCATTCAATGCAGTCACCACTAAACACTGGCAAATCCCGTGGTGTGGCCAAACGGCTGAGGAGACGTGACTCCTGTTTGCACGTGGACTGCTTCATCATGTCCTTCAAAGTGCTTGCTAACTGCTGTATACTATTATCAACTGGCGGAATTGGTGTACAACGGTCCAGCCACTTCTCGACACCGGACTGCGCTCGGCTGTAGGCTAATGACCTATGACTTTCACTATCACCATCCATATGCTGTTCATCTTCATGACTCAATTGGGACTTCGACTCAGCGTCGGCCTTGGCAAGGTCAACCTCAAGTTGCTTGTCAATGAGCTCCATCTGTATCTTGGCCTTGGCCGCAGCAGCTTCGAGTTCCAACTGCTTACGTCGGGCTACTGATGACGAAGTAGATTTCTTGGTCTTTATCGTTACTGACGTTCGAACGGATCCATGGGGCGTGGCCGCACATGGTTTCGATGTCGATTCACATTTAATATCTTCCATATTTAGTGTCTTTTTAACATGACTATCGGTGTCACTAAACGGAATCAGATCCTTTGAATTCTTGAATTCCTTAACTGGAGCATTCTCGATCTTGTTGACGTCACGTAGTTCTTGTCGCTGACGTCGTGTTAAAATCTTAGGCCTCGGCGTTTCTGACATTACGCTGATTTATTATCCTGCTCGAAGACCAATTCCTTTTGTAGGATATAGAAATGAAACACCGAACTTTTACTCAAAAAATTGAGGAATGCGTATAGAAAGCGACATTTCGTTCCAAAAATCAAAGGGCGACTGAAAACGTCTGAAAACTACCTACATACAAAAAATGCTGCTTGCTACACGTACCCACAATAAAACTATATTTTTTAATTTCAAAAAGTGATAACAGATGGCGTTACTTGTGGTAAATCAAAGTAATTAGAACTTAATTTTTGTATATACTTAGGTGTTAAATAAACTTTGAAAAATGATAGAAACAAGTAAATAAAAATAGACTTTCTAAAATCAATAACAAAAGTATAAACATCAAATATAAATGTATAAAATCAATGCGTCGTCTACAGTACGGTAACAATTTTGCTGAAACTGGAGGGCTATTTGTTCCCTGCGTCGGGAAAAGTGCAAGCTTATCTACGTTTAGAAACTATCATCCATGACACGTTGGGATTTTGAATATATTTGGTTCGTTGAATTGGGGTTCACTTTACATAGTATTGAGATCTCTGTCTGCGTCCTTGCGGATAAGGCGCGTGTAGATATACTAATGTATATTTCACTTTGCTTTAAGGTACAGTAACCTATCATCTACTTATACCTATTAATGATGAAATTAAAGTCATTCCAATTTATGAACCTCTGTGGTACAGTGGCCGGCAAACAACTTGAGCCATGACCTTGAGTGCGCAGTAGACGATTTTAAGGTGTCGTTGGTGGAAAGAGAGGTGCGCGGGGGCATTCTGTCGGCACGCGTCCACGCTATTGGCCGAGCATGAGTGTACATGCGCGAACTTACCCCCACTACGTCGACTTTGGCTCAAGTTGTTTGCCGGCCTCTGTACCTTGTGAATGATTTTACTTATGCCTATGCACGACTTGTGGGCTTATTGCTAAAATCCCCCCTGAGAGAATCCCCCTCAGGGGGGAAAACTGAACTCTAATATTAAAAAGTCTATAAATCCCCCTTTTCATTTAATTTTATTTCACTTTTACCCCTTATTACTAATATTAATTTCTACGCTCTTTATATAAATAAAAAAAGTAATTAGATTAAATAAATAAAATATATTTTTATATTCTTTGTTCCAGATACACATTCGTCTACTCCTGTGGTATGCCTGGTAATAGAAGGTGGCACGAACACAGTGCGAGCTGTGTTGGAATACGTGACGGACACGCCGCCCGTGCCGGTGGTCGTGTGCGATGGCAGTGGCAGAGCGGCGGACCTCATCGCATTTGTACATAAGTATGTTCAACTAGATTACTACCCCGTCTTTTACCCCCTAAGGGGTTGATTTGAAAAAGCACTTCTTTAGTCGTTCGCTTCGCTATATCAGGAATCTGTGTGCAAAATGAAAATGGCCCATGAAAACGTCATTAATTTGCTGTCCTCCGGGGTTCCCGGGGTAAGTCGGAGGACAGCTACTCGGGGATAATGTAGGTTCGTATTAGTGAAAGAACTTTTGGAATCCGACTGGTAGCTCCAGAGATTAGCCCGTTTAAACAAACAAAGTCTTGCGCTTTATTAGACTAGTATAGATTAATGTTTATCAAATTAAAATATATTTCTACATTTCTTCAGTAAGCTGTAAGAGAAATATAGAATGAAATGTGTAAGTCGTATTTCCTTGGACTTATGGCCGCAATTTAAGTTGCAGTAAATTGGATCCAGTTCCTTTACGGAGTCTTTACTATTTGTTTGTATGAAAAGCTTTATATATAACAGTTTTCTGCCTCAGAGTTTCCCCTATCCCCTATTTTACCCATTAGGGGTTTAATATAGGGTAATCCTTGCTTATTCAATGAGCAATTTCTCAAAATTTCTAATCTCTGAGTGCACCGGTTTAGCCTATGACTCATTTCCCCTTTTATAATATTAGTACGTTTTTAAGTTAGGAAATAAATATATATTAAAAAAAAACTATTATTGTTTATTCACTATAGGCCCAAATAACGAACGTAATGGTGCGTCCATGCTTGTCGAACCGAGCACGAGCCGAGCCCCGAATGAGCACACTGCTAGCACGATTCGCGTAGCGTGGACGGGCTTGCGAGCCTCAAACGAGCGCGATTGTCATTTTTTTCACGAACAAAGGGATTCGCAATTTGCTCGTTGTAGGTTCGTTCGTGGCTCGGGTCGTGTTCGATTCGCGTAGCATGGACGCACCATTACAATTGATTTTACCACCGGTTCGTAATACACTTAAACTGAGCAGACTACAGGCAAGAAACAAAGCATTAGAATAGATTACTAAGTATATCTCAGAATTGCTTCAAATCCCTCGAAAACATATACTAATGGGACTACTATTCGTGGAAGGCGCCAGCATCTGTGATACAGTTTTCTAAACTAGTACAGATGCTGACGTGTATGCAATTATGTAATTATAGATATAAGTGCCATATAAGTGATTGTAAGTGTAACCCTAGCAGGCAATAAACATTTTTTACTTTACTTTAACATTGATAAACTTTTCCGTAGATACGCATCAGAAAGTGGAGAGCAAACTGTCCTGGAGTCAATGAGGGACTACCTGATCTGCACCATCCAGAAGACCTTCGAAGTGGGGCTCCAGCAGGCCGAGTGTTTATACGGTGAACTCCTGCAATGTACCAGGAAGAAGAACTTGGTATGTTGTTCATAATCATATTATAAAATACCAAATTAGAATTTTAATAACGAAAATTGAATAATGCAAAAAAATTACGTAGTTAAATGTGTTTGACATAATATACCGGGTGTTGTTCTGCATTTGTGCCATATTTAAGGAGGTTGATATTTACCTTGTATAGAACACTAATCAATTATAAAATCATGCTCTTAAAATTAAATATTATTTCTAAAGTTTTGTAAAAATAAAAATCCCCCCGTGTTTGACGATGTTTTATAAAGATTTATAAGATATGGGTTGGTGACCGCTGCGCAGCGGCCCGGTTTCTCCCCTCGCCCCGGATCGCAGACCTATTCTGTGCAGGTATGAAGTCTTATTCTGATTTGACGTTAATCACAAATCATCAATAATTGTTTCCTTAGTAAGCCCAGAATTAATTACCTATTTTATAATAACTAAATAAGTCATTTACTATTGGTTCTGTAAATATGGCACGAATGCAAAACAACACCCTGGATACAGACTGCTAAATAAATTTTTTGTTTACATAAAAAAAGAGTTAAAGATAAAGAATACATTTTTCATTCATTCGAGAACGGGCTCACCTATCCAAACCAAATGTTTAGGCTTTGTTCGGACTATTTAGTAGATGGTTTATGTGAAGTTTGCACAAAATCGTTCGAGCGGTTCTTCATTTATCACATTTTTTGTAACAAATTAATTGAATAAATGGCGGATCTACCTGGCCTGGGTACCTAGCTTGGGTAGGGTAGGGTAGGGTAGCACCATAGGGTAGGGTAGCACCATGCGAACGAAGTCGCGCCGGGCAGCTAGTAGTACATAAAAACCACCCAAAGTCATTCGCAAGTACAATAAAGCAGGCGCTGACCGCACTTTACTTATCTTTAAACGTCTTCACGGTACGGTTAACTTTTAAAAACTCTTCTAAAGGTTTAACGAAAATCCACGAAACATTCAAGTCCCTGCCAGTACAGTCAGATGTATAAATGCGTTTTTAGATCTACAGGTTGCCGACGTTCTGAGGTTACGTCAGACTTCGACAAAACTGTGTAATGTATTTTTTTTACTATGAACGTGCCTGAGGTGACAGTTTAGTTCGGTCTTCAAGTCACAGCCGCATGCGCACCAAAGAAAAACAAAAATTTATCATCGGGCACCGCAAACCAGCTCCAGGAGACGAGATCAGCAGTCCTTCGAGCCGGATCAAAATGATGTGGCGAATTAAAAGGAATGATTCCTTGAACAATTTTGACTGTCGACTGTAGTTTTACTTGTATAATATGGTAGGATAGACAGACAACTGCAAAATGGGAAAAATAATGGAAAATGGGCGGCAGTTGCTTTGAAAGATGGGATCACATGCACTTACTTGGCGTTGCTGATCTCGTCTCCTGGAGCTAATATCTTATCTCCTGGAGATAATGTAGCTCGGTGTGGTAGTGCATAGGTGCTTGGTTTTGTAGCCAACTATGTGGGTAAGACCTATAATGATAACCTCGGGACGTTCGGATATACGACGATTTCAGGGCCCAAATTTTTTTTTTATCTAATAGTCCTCATCAAAATTTTACAATCGTGTCAATCTACACTAATATAATAAAGCGATAGATTTTTTGTTTGTTTAAACGGGCTGATCTCTGGAACTATCAGTCGGATTCGGAAAAGTCTTTCATTTATACAAAGCTACAATACCCAAGTATTACAGGCTACTTTTTATCCTGGGTACGCAGGTGAAACCCCGGTTTACCTACTATATTTCGACAAGATATTTCCTTCATGGAACACTCAAGTTTCGATGCGATATAATTATCTTCGCCGCGATGTCTGTCATTACCAACCAAGGTAGCTTGTTCTTACCTTAGTTTATAAAACCTCTGAGTGTGGTATATCTTTAGCCCTTTAAAAATGGTTAAAGATAGTAGAATTAAATAAAGAAAAACGGGCAAGTGCGACGAGTCTTGCTCTGTATGGGTTCCGTACATTATAAAACTACTTTATTATAAATTGGTTATCTTTTTTATATATAACAATCTACTGTACGTGTGTATTTCACTGAATTCCTTCTAAACGGCTGGACCGATTTGAATGTTTTTTTTTTTATGCGTTTGGGTGGCGCCCTGGATGGCGATGGCGCTGCAGTCGATATCTAGGTTATATTATCGCCGCAGCGCCATCTGCCGGGCTGATTTGTGAATCATACCCATCCAAGGCATAATAAAAATCATTCAAATCGGTCCAGCCGTTTAGGAGTTCAGTGACAAACACATGTACAGTTGAATTTTTTTGTATGCGTTTGGGTGAGACGCCCTGGATGGTTTAGATAGGGTAGGATAGGGTAGGGTAGGGTAGCACCACAGGGTAGGGTAGCACCACGCGAACGAAGTCGCGCCGGGCAGTTAGTTTCATATAAAATACAATATACGGTACATAATTTTCCAAATTTCGAGATACCCGATCTAAAACTGACAAGTTTAACGGCCCTCCATTTCTAGCACAGTGACAGCATAGGGCTCCGTTTTACCTTCCAGGTACGGAACCCTCATATATAAGCTAACAAAAGACGCAAGTCTTGAACCTCTTTGATCCGCACTCCATGATTACTAAAGATTCCCCTAATGCTCGACTCCCAGAGATCTTAGAACAAAAACCGCAATTTTTCGCTTGACGCAATTTAGGAATATTACTGTGAATCCTGTTTGCGGAGAAATAAAATGAAACCAGTAAGTTTATTTACAACAACATCTTTGGAGCTTCGATAGTGAATATATTCGTAAAATAAGTCTGTTGGTTAAATGTATCTTGAAATAGTTTACTTAGATGTGATAAAGGAAAGCTAATTTAGATATATGTATGTCAAGGAAGACGTTAAACAACCGCTTGGGCAAAAGTAATTTGTAGACGGAGATATTAAATGGTTACTTCGCGGTTCAGGAAAACATCCTGAGAAAACCATAGCACTACAACGATTCCGGTGATGGTAGTGTACTATAGTAGTCATAAATAAAATTCCGGGACTTTCACACACGGTTATCAGCAGGGCTATTTTAAAACGCTCGGTTTCGATATCGGAAACGGATTCAAAAACGACCGAGGCGATTTCCCGCAATTGCTATTTTAATTTCCGAATTCGAATATTTTTGATGTTTCTTTACGGTAACATGAATTCAATTCATCGAAAAGTTTTCGAAAATTAAAATAGCAATTGCTTAAATTAGGCTCGGAAATTTTTGAATCCCTTTCCGATATCGAATCCGACGTTTTAAAATTACCCTGCTGATCCCAAACTAAGCAGAGCTTGTACTATGGGAAACAGATAACTGATATACTACATATACTACTTTTTACATACTTAATATAGATACATAATTACACCCAGACATAGTACATGCAGATATGTTCATACGCTCTTGATGTGGGAATCGAGCCGTAGTATCCTGGCATAGTATCCCCAATCGCATAATGGAGTGTTGGTGGCAGCTACGACCACATCTCCACATGCTGTAGTCAAACAAAAGCTATTCATGATAAATTCTTTATACAATTTATATGCCATTTATTTGCTTGTATTCTAGCGCGAATAAAGCCAGAAAAAAATGCGAATGTCAGATGAAACAAACTTATGTCTAATATTCGCGTGGCATGAGATGGAGATAGCGTGTTTCGCGGAACAAAAATGAACTAAGCGCTTCTAATCTAAATAACTCGTAAAGTATAGAATATTTCAAAAAATCGTTAGTATCAGCCCTAGGTCATACGTTAGTGATATTATTTATCGAATTTTTGTCTTAATTAGATACACCATGAACGAATAAAAACGAAAATTAATTAATATTAGAGGTATCTTTGTGTTGTTTTTTCTATCGAGGAATTTTCATTTTATTATGATTTTGCTTTACTGAACCCTTGCGTATATAAGGAAAATACCCATATAAAAATATGTTTTCATTTAAATATTATTTACTTGGGTAAATTTCAATTCTAAGATACTTTATTTTACTTTGTACGCTTAATAAATATATATAGGTCATGAAATCTACGTGAAAAATTTACTCAACATTCCGAAATTCTCCGTTAAACTCCACCTTAAAATATGCTATTTCCGTTATTCTATATCACATCATGGTGTTATAAATATAATGAAATAGTTTTATCAGACAACACCCTCGTCAGGTGTCGCTTTATTCAACAAGTTAATTTTGAAACTTAGCAATACTTTATTCAACAAGTTAATTTCGAGACTTAGCAATATCCTGTCTGAACTTTACTTTTTACTTATTAAAGTGAAGGGTCTGACCCTCGCTCCATTAATGCTACTTAATTTAATATTTCACAATATGTTACACAAGTTTGGTTTTGACTGTGGAATTTTAGCATGCTGATATTTATAACAGAAAAGGTGTATCGCATCTTTGTTGCAAAAAGTCGCTTATAAATTTAATTTGGATATTTGAACTAGAAAAGAAAAATATAATATTCATGGATGAATTTATTATTTGTACTCGACGAATTTTTGGTTTGAAAGAATTTTTGATACGAAAGTAAAAATACCTCTGTAAAAACATTTATTGAAATCACTTTTAAACAATATAATATGAGCTTAGGTGAACTTAAACAGTTTTATATTACTTGTAGGCAGTACTGCGTATGCTGATGTTTTTGTGAGTCAAAAATAAGACTTGTTTTTTTTTACACTTATTAAATAACAGATATACACGTATATAAAATCTCCTTATATAGTCTAAGCTACTAAACATTTCTAACTTTATAAAGACCTAGGTACTGCTAACAACTGAACTACAGCAAATGGACACATAATAAGAGAAAGATAAAAGAAACTAAAATGTCAAAGTTGCAGACACAGGACAAAGGAACCTGCCGGAAACTGCACGAAACAAAATTACCTAACCTTCTCGCTGCTAATGAGTAGATTGTGTTCATTTTGTTCTTCTTTTTTGACATATTTCACTCTAAAACTTCTATGAAAAAACTCCTATTATAAGCGTAAACTATAAACGAATCTCGGTAACAATTTGTTTTTCAACACACTTGCTCGTAAAGTGACATTTATTACACCGTTTTTAGTGTAATAATGCAGCTTATTACGCACTAGTGCTTTTTACTTTACATTACCGCACAGGTTTATGATAGGTATAATCCCCATTATGTTAAGTTTGAACCTCAATGCACATTGACATGTGTGTAGACGAAGCATTCTTAATTTAAACGGGTAAAACAGATTGACAACGCATCGCTGTCAAAAAAAAAAAACTGCGCGCCCAATTACAAGACTGTTATTTTTGTCACAAGTGCGTTGAAAAAATACGTATGACACGCGTGTGAAATTACAATTGATCATTACACCAAATTTGCACACATGTATGATAATGTACTATGTATGTATGTGTAGGTATAATGTATTTAGAAGCCTCTAGGGTATGAACATCGTTATCCTCATTAGTCGCTTCGCAAAATTCTTTCTCAAACACGTTTTATGCTACGAACCATCGTTGAAATCACTCGAGCGATCAAATTTGCGTCTCATCCAAATTGAGATAAAGCTAGAATTGTAATACCACTTAAATTTATCTTATTTATAGCTTTTCCATTTTATTGTGAATCCATTAAAGTCTTTGATCTAGTGATTGAGTAAAGTTTCAGTAATGGTGTCTGGCTGTTTATTGGTTACACGTGCATGTAATCTAAATACGGTTATTATGAATAAGTTGAGGTCGCTTTTGGATGGTCTAAATTTACGACAAAACATGGACAAATTTAACCAGTTCCCTTGTGGTTGTTTAGAATTAAAAAAAATAAGAATGGGCACTGGAAGGAAACCATCTAAATAGTGTAGTTAGCAAATTTTACTGTTGGTATACTTTAATTTTGAAAAATGATAGTAATTTTTACCTATTAATATAATTGCCCCTTTTTACCCAGGTACATAGATTCTACTAAATATACAGTATATCACTGTTATACTACAGTATCATTTCTTGGCCTAATGCCACCTTCAAGTTGAAAATCGCCAAGCAGCTACTATTGTCTTCCGTCAGTTGCACTTGATAGCCAGGTGCCTTCTGGGCTTACCATAAGCAGTAAGCCATCTGACTTTGAGCGCATGAGAGCATGGCTCACAATTAGAAGATTAGTGGTACGGTCAGCAACTAAGTAGCTGAACAAATCTTTTACAAAAGTAATAATTTCGACAATTTGTGATCGACCTATAAAAATATGCTCTACTTCTAAAAACTTGTAAGTCAACTACTACTAGGAGTATCAGGAATAGGTAAACTTTCAGTATCAATCCCTGTAAACATTGTAGGTACTATATAAAAATACCTGTATGAAAGTGTAAGCATTCATTGTGAACAGATGTGGGCGGGCACATGTAATAAATAATAGATTTGAAGACGTAGCCCAGTTGCAACTCCAGGTCGATCGATCCACTTACGTCAAACTATCGGTCCATGATGTTTACCTTTTATCAAATGCCATATATTAAAGACTTATCTTTACTTATTATTAATTCAAGCAAGGAAGGATATAGAAAATTGATATTCACATTCCAAAATCGGTTTCAAAATCAAAAAGTCATTTATCCAGTTTAGGCCCTGGTAAGGCACTTATGAACGTTAAATTGGTACATACAGTTGAATTTACCACCGGTTCGGAATACACTTAAAATGAGAAGACTCCGGCGAGAAACTCAGCAGGCTTTTAAAGTAAAACATTCCAGAAAATGAACGGTAAAGTGTATTAAGTCCCCAGAGGCGCGTTTAAAGATTTTCAACATGTATTAGACTATGTTAATCAGCTAACTAATTAAGAATCCGTTCTAAAACATTATTTCCCCTTAGGATAGGCAAGCTCAGAATAATTAAATGGCTATATTGATAATCGTAGCTCGTTAGCACGTTTAATGGATAGCTTGGGGCGTCGCTGTTAGCGGTGTCTCTCAGGGAGCTGCACTCAGTCCGGAACTATTTTTCATTTCTTTTGCGGAGTATCGGTTTGACTTTGATGCATTTTATTTGACAAAAGCATTTGCACTATATTATAAACTCCCTCTTGTTAGTCATTATTAACCTACCGTTAAATACCTTCCCAAATCTAATTAATTCACGGTATTTGGTTATCCCGAAGCAATACGACTTGAAGTTCTTCAAACGACTTCAATATATCCCTTCAAGGTATATAGGCATTGGGGTAACTTACAATGAGGTCTGCTTATTAAAATTTTGCTTAAGTTCAATCTTGAAAGAGGGAAATATCTTATACTAGCTTTCCCCCGTGGTTTCACCCGCGTTCCCGTAATTTTATTAGATAACTAATAATGTTTAGTACAATAATGTTATTAGTAGGAATATATAGGTATATCAGATAATAATAATAATAAACCTAAGAATAAAAATAAGATAGCCTAGTCCATAGTATAGAATAGTCCAGAATACTATTATCATTCTAGCATTCTAGTAGTATAGGTTTAAACTTCACAAAGTTTAGCTTCAACAAAACATTCAGGATTTGTATTTCAAAAGAACTCCAATAACCCGCGATAGAAAGTACCATTAGCAGGAAATCACGTTTGGACAATCCATCTAAAGTTATCGACGAAGATACCTAAGCTGAATCCACGTAAGCCATTATAACTTCGCGACTGGTGAACCTTGAGAAAGTTTCAGGAAATACTTTTGATAATCTGGTAATAGTTTTAACTGGAGGGAGTAAAATTTATTTCAAATTTTGTTGCTTATAAATTCTACGAGCACATTATATATTCCCTAACTAAAAAGGTTAATAACACATAAATTTATTAGATTAATAGGTTATTTAATAAGTCAAACCATTTATTCAATTTATACCCCAGTAGGGCACTTATGAAGGTATTTACCGAAGTTACCACCGGTTCGGAAGAGGGCCTTTAACCGAACAACAAATGTATAGTATATACATATTCTCTACGTGACAGGGTCCGAAATGAGGACATTCGTAGGAGAACGAAACCGATGGACATAGCTCTTAGAGTTAGTAAGCTGAAGTGGCAATGGGCAGGCCACATCGCTCGAAGAGCCGATAACCGATGGGGAAGAAAGGTTCTCGAGTGACGAGCACGTACTGGAAAGCGCCGAACGGGACGACCTCCCACCAGGTGGACCGATGACCTGGTCAGAGTTGCTGGGCGCCGCTGGATGCAAGCGGCCCAGAACCGTTCGAAGTGGAAATCAATGGGGGAGGCCTATGTTCAGCAGTGGACATCAATGGGCTGATATGATGATGATGATGATGATGTATACATATTATATTTATATCTGAGCCTGGAACATCCTTCACACACAGTATGATCCCAAACTAAGCAGAACTTTTACCATGTTAACTTAGAAAACTGATAACTTTATACATTCTTGTAAATATCTACACCAATAGATGCTACAAATAAACACAATTTTACTAAAAGTATCATGACTAATTAACAAATAAATTTCAAAAATGTACAACGACTCATACATTCAATGGTGCCGATTCTGTTGTAAATCGCACTAATAAAATTTTAGTCACATCTCATCTCTTTCTTACGAACATTATTGAAAAAGGATAGAACATTTTTAAAGCTGTAAAATTAATCTTTGCCGTCTTACTTTGCGTGTATTTAGGTGTAACCGCGATAGATGGTGACTAAATTTATATTGACAACAAGCATTGGACTAATTTGACAGGACTAAATTTCTTACATCCTTTTCTTATGTTCTTTGTTAGAAAGATACACACATAAATTAGTTTAGTTGTAAACAACAGAATCAGGGCCATTATAGTAAACTGCCATTTACAACCGCGAGCTACAATAAAAACCGGCCAAGTGCGAGTCAGACTCGCGCACCGAGGGTTCCGTACAAACCTGATGTTCCGTATAGACCTGAGTATTTGATATGAATTTCAATTTATGACGTATTAAAAAAAAACTACTTACTAGATCTCGTTCAAACAATTTTCTGTGGAAGTTTGCATCGTAATGTAATTTTTTTTAAGTTTTATCATTCTCTTATTTTAGAAGTTACAGGGGGACACACACATTTTACCACTTTGGAACTGTCTCTCGTGCAAACTATTCAGTTAAGAAAAAATGATATTAGAAACCTCAATATTATTTTTGAAGACCTATCCATAGACGAGAAATCCAGAAAAAAAAAATAGTTTCAGTTCTAAGTATGGGGAACCACCAAATTTTAATTTTTTATTTTTGTGTGAAAATCTTAATGCGGTTCACATAATACATCTACTTACCAAGTTTAAACATTATAGTTCTTATAGTTTCGGAAAAAGTGACTGTGACATACGGACGGACAGACAGACAGACAGACATGACGAATCTATAAGGGTTCCGTTTTTTGCCATTTGGCTACGGAACCCTAAAAACGATTATGCATACTGGAATCCATTTCTGTTAAAGTTTATTTCATTGCAATATTACTGAATATAAATCGACGTGACAGCTGAACGGAACAAGAAGTAATAATTTTGCCATTCATATTTCGTGAAATGGTAATTGTTTGCACTTATTACATAATTTATCATTTATAGACAGGTTCCTTTTAGACTAAAACTTTAAGACAATGGAGCGTGTATTGAATCGGAGGCTCCTGGCATACCTTGAAGATAACGAACTCCTCAGCGACCGACAGTACGGTTTCCGCCAAAAACGGTCTACTGGGGATCTTCTTGTGTATGCCACACATCTTTGGAGCGAAGCCATTGAGAGACACGGGGAAGCAATTGCCGTTTCCCTCGATATTTCTAAGGCTTTCGATAGGGTCTGGCACACCAGCCTTCTAAGCAAGCTTCCTTCATATGGAATTCCTGATGGCCTGTGCGCTTGGATTTCCGATTTCCTGAGTGAACGGTCTATACGAGTGGTCATAGACGGGTGCTCGTCGGACCTCTTGGCAATCAATGCCGGAGTTCCTCAGGGATCAGTGCTCTCTGCAACCTTATTTCTGCTGCATATCAACGATCTGTTAAAACCCGGTATCTTTGGGTACGCAGACGACAGCACTGTTGCAGAGAGATACATTTCCAGCGCACGAGCCACTAGTGACGAGATCCAATTGTTTCGAGAGGCCATGGTTGAACGTTTGAACGTGACCTTACAGGCAGTCTCTGATTGGGGCAAAGCCAATCTGGTCACGTTTAACGCCTCCAAGACACAGGCATGTCTTTTCACCGCCAAACGGAGTCCTTACCATTAGGCTCCTACTTTCCAAAATATATCCTTGCCAATATGCGATCGGCTTGATCTCCTAGGCATAACATTAACAGCCAAAATAAACTTTGGCTGTTCTATTGAGTCGAAGGCAGAAACAGCTGCCAGAAAGCTGGGTATCCTCTCTAAGGTTAAGCGGTACTTCTCGCCTGGGCAGTTGCTCCAACTTTATAAAGCACAAGTCCGGTCATGCATGGAGTACTGCTGCCATCTTTGGGATGGATCAGCTAAGTACCAGCTTGAGGCCCTCGACTCAATAGACCGCCGAGCCAGGAGACTCATTGGAGATGAGTCTTTAATTAAGGCGAAACTCACGAGCCTCGACCATCGAAGAAAGGTTGCTTGCTTATCGGTTTTCTACAGGATATATTTTGGAGAGTGTGCGCAGGAATTGTTCAACCTAATTCCACCATCCCCATTTTTACACCGAACCACAAGACGCCGGGAAAATTTTCACCCGTACGTTGTTGACATACCGAAAATACGGACACAGCGTTTTGCATCCTCATTTATAATGCGGACAGCAAGGGAGTGGAACTTGCTTCCGGCGTCTGTGTTTCCTGACGCCTACAATCTAGGAACTTTCAAGGCCAGAGTGAATAGGTTTCTTCTGGGTAAGCGTGTTTCATCTTAGGCTTCGTCATCGCCCCTTCTGGGCGGGTCAGTGGCCAAACGCAAGCCCATTTAATTTAAAAAAAAAAAAAAAAAAAAAAAAAAGACTACTACCCATCTGGTATCTGCTCTGGCCATCAAATAAAATTAAGCTGGATAAAATAAAGTATAGAAAATATTTTAAGACTATAAGTCTTAAAATAAAAACAAAAATGTAGTGTAATTTGTTAACATTCATAAGTGCCCTATAAGGGCCTAATTTGAATAAATGAATTTTGATTTTGATTTTTTAAAACAAAGACAAAGTTTAAAATAATGTACTGCGCCAATATTTTAAACATTGTCAGAGTAATTGTAATTAAAAAGGAAATAGAAAATGCTTTGCCCCATAAAAACGCGCATTAAAATTTATGTTTGAAAACAATTTTAGCTCCAACTTCAAGCCTTTTTAATCGGATTAAAGCGACGTCCAATAACCAAAGCTCTTGGTAATTTTAAACAATTCATCTTTTTGCCACGAATATATTAATTACACAATATATGAATTTTAAAATCACAGCATGTACCTAATGTGGATCATAAACTCATTTGCAGGATTGCGGTAAATTGATTTGATTCTAATAGAGTAAATAAAATCTTTGTGTATTTAATTCATAGTGCTTTCATACTATAAAAATGTAGTAGAAACATCACCGAGCTTACTGACCGTTGTTAATGAGACGTCACAAAGACTAGACAACCGTATCTCAAGACTTGATTATTACATCTCCCGTAGGTACTTACACTGGTTCAGAATACAAATTACTATTATCTGTCTATGAGACTAGAGCTGATTTTTCAAAATGTTTAAGAAATTCGAACGACAGCAAAATACCGACGTACATATTACTAGTATTCATACTAAATGGACTGACGGTTATTATTGTAGAACATAAAACCAAATGCTTAAATCAAATTTTGAGTCAAGGTTGAAACAAATAAATGTGTAATCCGGATCTTTGAGAGAGCCAATGGCTCAGGACTGTTCTATATAGGGCAGACATTAAACAAAAAGACCTAAATCAGTAGACTGAATAAATGTACATTTAAGACCTTCTCCCCCAGATCACAGTGTTCAGAATCCAAGAGCGTGCGGAAGGCGGCGAGGTGCAAGAACTAGATCAGGTGATCCTGACGGCGCTGTTCCGAGCTCAACACCTGACGCCGAGTGAACAGCTGTCTCTGGCCCTCACGTGGAACAGAGTTGATATCGCCAGGTCGGAGATCTTCGTGTATGGACAGGAATGGCCACCTGGTAAGTCGTTATGAAATAAATAAAGAAAACAAAAAATGTTAATGAAATAACTGAGATATTAAAATAAATGGAGTTCAAAGAAATTACGAATTCAATTAAAATTCCTTAATATTTTTTTCTGCTTTCAAGAAAGATACAGTTATAAAGCTGCTGTACAGCTATCAAATCAAGAAATACGATCGATTGTTTGGATTACTTTCAAAGTTATTTTGGTATTAGAGTCATTAAATAAATTT
Source organism: Achlya flavicornis (assembly GCA_947623365.1). NCBI lineage: Eukaryota > Metazoa > Arthropoda > Insecta > Lepidoptera > Drepanidae > Achlya > Achlya flavicornis. The sequence continues at coordinate 3,506,601 of OX392484.1, forward strand.
CAACAACAATTGTAAGTGGAGACTTCGGGCCCAGGTAGGTATTGGTGATGAACTAAAATTCAGACCCTCAAGTTTCAATTGACATGTCAATCAAATTCGATATCCATGAGCGATATACCGCGAACAATTTGAAGTGACAACATATCTCCCATTTTACGTGCTGTATTCATGTAATTTGTATTCGGCCATCATTTTTATTAAACTCGGCTACGTAAAACTCAACTGCTCTACTTCCTATTTTATTTACAATGCAATTTAAAAAGCAATAATGCCCATGCTGCCATTTTATCTCGCCGTCCTTATATAACACGTTAAGCCAGTAGAGGACAGAGAGATAAGATGGTCTGATGGTACTATTGTTATACGTATTATATTTTTATTTAATAATAATAAAAAAAACATGGCTAATTAACATCTTCTGTATAAGCATAATGAAGAAATGCGTTGATAGCTCAGTCGTAGAGACGTCTAAAGCCTATCTCAGACGTAGCTATAATTTATATTAATATGTCGAGCTATAATATTAATTACAAGTTGGTGATGTAACAGAAATATAGCTACGTTTTTTTTTTCTTCCACACATTTTTAGAGAGGTAGAAGCATAGCGTTTATTAGATAAAGAGCAGCTCGACTGAGGAATTACCTACCTTGCAGAATACATATTTAAGCGTAGGGCGGCCTGATGGAAAGTGGTTACCGTAACCATAATGGTCGCTTGCAGCGCATAGTATATCACTCACGTGATCCTTCCCCCTTCCCCATTGAGATCTGGCGACCTTGCTCACGCGCAGGAACACAACATAAAGTTATTTGGCTGCGGTATTCTGTAAGGTGGAGGTATTTCCCCAGTCGAGCTGCTCTTTGAGCGAATAAACGCTACGCTCTACCTCTGCTAAACTTTATTAGTTATTAAAAAAAATAACAAACCAATGTTGTAATTTTCCTTTACAAAGACGGATAGTGGGGCTGATTCTGCTGTTTACAACTAAACTAATTTATTTAGTCTCACTGTCTCTTTCTTACAAAGAAAGAAGAATGTAAGAAATTTAGTCCCGGCAAATTAGCCAGCTAACTTTAAATATGTCCTTTTTCAACAATTTTCGTTAGAAAGAGATTTTGAGTGCGATTTACAACAGAATCGGCACCAGTTTTTTTAATAAAATAACGTGGATTTACAACCAATCCGCGCGCAAGTAAGTATCGTCGGTAATGTAAACGAATACTGTTTGTGTACATCAAACACCGGGAACACCCTGTTATCGCCTGCGGCATGCACTGTGTTAGCTTAGCGGAATTTATATTATGGAAAATGATAGCACGTTTGAAACGTCACATTTTACGTTTAAAGCTTTTGTCATCTTGTTTTGTAAATAAGAAAGATTTTCTGAGTAAATTAATATTTATTCAACAAGTAATAAACAGTTGGCATTTAATTCAAGAGGCTAGCTGTCCCTCGCGGTTTCTCCTGCATTCTCGTGATTTAAAGTAGCTTATAATATAATAATTAAGTGCAAATGAAATAATTTACGAATCCGAATAAGTTTAAAAAGGCTTGACTTTATATAAATATATATTATAACAAATTGTACTTCTGATACCTTCAAATATCCTTCAGTTATAAGCATTAAATTAAATATTAAAAACTATATACTCACCGTACAACAAATGCTACACAGAGATTGCTATAATAAGTTTTCAGAACAAAGACGTGGTTTATTAAAATAAGAATGTATTAAATAAAAAGAAAAGCGTTTTAATTAAAACAGGGCAGATATAATGCTGGCCGTTAAAAACAAAAGAAATTACTTGACATTGAGGTTACACTCATTTGTTTTACTATAGGTAAATAGGAATTTATTTGACCACAATCACACCATGTTCAATATCACAGAGCAAGGAGTCCCGCGCGCCTATATAATGAATAGACGAAAACAAAGACAATACTCGTGCACCGTGAATTGTGAAAATCGCATAACCGAGTGCGAGCGGACGTCATCGCAGCAGTTTAATATCGACTCTATGCCACAGCACCGACAGTACTATGAGTCGATTTGGGTATATTTTTATGTTCGCAATAGTCCAAATAAGCTATTTACGGAGTGAAAAATTGAAAAAGTTGCCCATAAATTTGGAAAATTCGGGAATAACTTAAAGTGTTTTTTTCCCTATGGAAACTATTCCTATGAATAGTTTAGACTTTTTTTTTTGTTAGCTAGTCTATGACACCTATAATAGAACAAGGGCTGTCTGATTTATAAGTTGAATTCACCGTAAAACATAAACCTCAAAGAACCATGTAATTTCCAGTAGTTACTTCTTATAGCATAGAGATTTAGGGGCGGTTTTCCAGCAGAGATGCGTAGCAAAGTTTACAAAGCGTACAAAGGGAGCTAACAAGCATACGACCTGCCTAGTTGTAAGCTAATACCGTAGCCTATTGACGCTTGCAGTGTATCACTCGCTTTATCTTCGGCCTGCTTCATTTTCACAGCTTAGCACGCCATAGCTTTGACGAAGTGATCCTATTTTAAACACATCTCGTAGTTTAACATCTCAGCCAGCCTAAAACTAACAAACCTAACAAATGCTTTGTTTGTGCGTACAATTTAGGTAAATGTATGGGCACAGTCTAAAGCATTTGCCGTATGCTGCTCTGGTGTGCGGCCTAACTTAGTCAGCAAACATCGAACAATCATCCCAAAGAAGCGCAATGACGTTGATTTTCCATGCAATCTATTCCGCCAATATCCCGGTACCGAGAATGCGCCCTGATTGGCTATGTCAAGAATAAATGCGCTCTGATTGGCCAAATCAAAAACACACGATGCATTGATTGGTCCTTACTGTTCAAAATCAGTGACAAATCACTGTCTAGTTTCGGAATCGGATTGCTCGGTATTGCCACTCTATAGGGATTGTTCCTCGATTTCAGCAAACAAGCATACGTCCCTCCTGGTGGTAAGCGGTAACCGTAGCCTATGGATGCAAGACTGATGGTGTGCTACAAGGCATCAGTTTTTCCATCGATTTCCCGGGAACAAAAGTACCCTAATGTGCTAACCCGGGCTCTATATCTATGCCAGCTTTACAAAATCTTATTCTGAACATTATAACGTGTATGTAACAAATATTCCACATTGATAATATTAAATCAAGAGCATTCGAACATTTACACTGAAATGCTCTGAAACATTGTAAGTAGCGAGACATTTACTTCTAAGTTCTCCTTAGCGATGTTTGATTTATTAGTCGTTAGTGAGTTAGTAAACTTACTTATAAAAACCCCTAATTGCTCTAATGACGGACTTGCGAGCCTCGAACGAGCATTCGTCTCGCGCTCGACTGCGCACCGCCCGATCGACAGTTTTTTCACGAACACAGGGATTCGCATCGCACTCGTTGTAGGCTCGTTGTAACGCCCACACTTGACATTGCGAGCAACGAACGAATTCTGTTCGTTGTGGCCATCGAACAATTTTCTTAATCAAGGAATGACTGAAGGAACTATGATGTTCAAGTCATAAATTGAGCCCCTCAGCCCTGAGATTGACAGGTACTTTTTATCCCGGGAATTCATTAACTCGCTTCAAAGCCCGGGTGCATATTACCGAGGTTAAAAAATAAATCTTCATTCGCAATCTGGTTTGAATGAAAACACTTTGTCAAAAGTTAAATTGCAAGCTTAAATAGTCTTGTCTCCTTTTTAGGGTTCCGTAGCCAAATGGCAAAAAACGGAACCCTTATAGATTCGTCATGTCTGTCTGTCCGTGTATGTCACAGCCATTTATTTCCGAAACTATAAGAACTATAATGTTGAAACTTGGTAAGTAGATGTATTCTGTGAACCGCATTAAGATTTTTACACAAAAATAGAAAAAAAACAATAAATTTTGGGGGTTCCCCATACTTAGAACTGAAACTCAATTTTTTTTTTTTCGTCAAACCCATAAGTGTGGGGTGTCTATGGATAGGTCTTCAAAAATGATATTGAGGTTTCTAATATCATTTTTTTCTAAACTGAATAGTTTGCGCGAGAGACACTTCCAAAGTGGTAAAATGTGTGTCCCCCCCCCTGTAACTTCTAAAATAAGAGAATGATAAATCTATAAAAAATATATGATGTACATTACGGTGCAAACTTCCACTGAAAATTGGTTTGAACGAGATCTAGTAAGTAGTTTTTTTTTAATAGGTCATAAATTGAAATTAATATCAAATACTCAGGTCTATACTACCATTTACTTATATACCTACAGGTTTGTACGGAACCCTCGGTGCGCGAGTCTGACTCGCACTTGGCCGGTTTTTCTTATATACAGTCACCGAAGTTTTTAAATGTCGCTTTTTATTTATTTTACAAAGTTGTCACTTGGATGGCAAGTTTTTACTGAGTCGTCGCGGTGCTGTTGTACATAGTTAGAGATGACCTTTAGTCTCAAATTATTTATATTTAAGCCCATCACAGTGCAGGTTGGCTGGTGTTAGTTGGCTGGTGTTAGTTGCTTATAGCTGCGTGTGCGGTCACCCAAAGATTAGTATTGGAAATATATATCGTAATAGCCTTGCTATGATTTATATTAATATACTAGCTGCCCGGCGCGACTTCGTTCGCGTGATGCTACCCTACCCTATGGTGCTACTCTATCCTACCCTACCGTACCCTACCCTACCGTACCCTACCCTACACTACCCTACCCTACCGACAAAACTTTTGTAATAAAAAATGTGATAAATGAAGTACCTCTCGACCGATTTTGTGCAAACTTCACATAAACCATCTACTAAATAGTCCAAACAAAGCCTAAATATTTGGTTTGGATAGGTGAGCCCGTTCTTGAGTTATAAAATTACAACGAAAAGTGGCATTGATTTTTATATATATAGATATTATAGCTACGTCTGTGATGGGCTTAAAACATTATACTTTTCTGGCAACTGTAATAATAGGTGTCTGTAAAAGGCCACACCTGGTAAGTGCTAGCATCAGGTGTCCTCTAAATATACTGAAACAAGTTACTGTCATCGCACTTTGACGCCAGCTGTTGAATAATAATGAATATAGATAGGGCTTACTTGACACGTCTGTAACAATAAGGTTTGAATTGCACCCATGATTAATTTCAAGCAGATGTTGTTTTCGGTAATTTATCTTGTAGACGTTTCTAGATTAAATTATTTAATGAATTAATACTGAATAGTTTAGTAGCATAAATTAAACTTTTTTTGTTTTTTTTTATACAAGCTTTTTTTTGTGACTGTACTTTTTGTTAACTGTACAAGCATTGTCTTCCAATATACTAATGTTTACCACATATCAAGTCAATCTGACCACTGGAAGTGGTTGAAATTCGACTTGCAAGATTCCACCAAAATAACATAGTTACATCAGTTACATACATACATTGCAAGTTGAATAAAAGTTAGTAATTAGTTTCTACATGATGGTTTTATTTTTGACCTAGTTTATAGCTTCCATTATATTATAATTAATACAATATGTAGGTGTTTTAATAACGCATTATTGAATAAATTATAGATATGCTGTATTATTGTGGGGTTTAATGGAACCTACTAATTGTTAAAGTTTTCAAATGTTATGTTCATCGTTTTAATAAAACGTATATTGTGTTTCTGGGTGTAAATATTTAATATTAGTATGTAATATGTAGAGCTAGAGCAGTATCAGTAATCACTTTCGACATAGATTTTGACATTTGCAGAAAAACATTAATATTATCTTAAAAATTATACTGACCATACGTTTTTCAACTTTTCGATCAAATCGACATTGAAGTCAAAGACACGAGAAACGGGCCCCAGGTTTTGTATGACATTCATCCCAGTTTTATTTTATTTTCAACAAAATTAAATATAGACATAACCATAGAGTTAAAAGAAAAAGATTGTCTATCCATTGTATAGTAAAAAACATCGAAAAATAACCCAAAGAAGCGTAATGAAGTTCATTTTATTTGAAATCTATTGAGCTTATTCTCCAACGACTATGCGCTCTGATTGGCTAATTTAAGAACACACTAAACATTTAGACGCAGTGATTGGTCGGTATTATTATTAATCAGTGCAAAATCACTTATTAGTTACGGAACGGGATTGCTCGATATACCTACTCTAAAAGGATTTTTGCTCGATGGTAAAAATAAACAGTTTATACCATAGACATGATTTTCCCTCGGAATGAAACTCAATTCTGCAAAAAGAAAACTGCTTTCGATCAAATTGCAAATTCAATATCAACCTAGGGTGCGACCCATTATAGGCATCTATGATCGAAGCCGTCGTCATAAAAATATATAAGTTAAGGCATCGCGCACACTTGGACACTTTTGTTGCTTGAGCGTTCCACTGTTTTTTGCTGGAATATTCTTTCAGTCAAGTGGTAACACGAAACCTAAGAAGTACGTTACGAATATAAAAATAATAAACTACGACGACACGGGTGAAATAAAACGTGTTTCAGAATCGGTCTTGTTTTTTTACTGTGTATAGGCCTGTGCTTGATCACAATTTCACAATGGTAAGTGATGATGTGGTCGAAGGTGGTAAGCACACAAAGCCTAGAAGGAACTGGCTCTCAAGTGCAGCTGTCTGAACACACCGATAGGTGCTTGGCGACAGATTTTCAACTTGAGGGTTTTTTTTTTATTTTTATACTGCTAAGTCGTTATAATAAGTCGGTAAACTAGCATACGGCCCGCCTGATGGTAAGCGGTTACCGTAGCCATATGGATGCTTGCAACACACGAAGCATCGCTCACGCGTTACCGACCTTTCCCCCCTCCCCAATGAGCTCTGGCGACCTTACTCACGCGCAGGAACACAACTTTACACAACATAAAGTTATTTGGCTGCGGTATTCTGTAAGGTGGAGGTACTTCCCCAGACGAGCTGCTCTTTGAGCGAATAAACGCTACGCTCTACTTACCTCTCTTTCTCTTTTTTTGTTGTTTCGTCCCCCAAATAGACATAATTAAGCCAATATCCTTTCGAGTCCTCTCTTTTATCTTACGGTACATGTGTTTCATAGCTTTAATTTCCGTATAAGGTAGTTACTCATACTTGTTTCGTACGTATACGAATCTTATTTTTTAAAAAGATTACGGTCGTGACTGTTGACAAAAAATACTCTAACTAATCAATACTTAGCATTATACCATATATGCTAAGAATAAGTTATGCGGGGCTTTAAATGCTGATTTTCACAGGGTACGCTGACTAGTCGGACAGTTACCGTACCTACTTCACTGTCAACCAGCTGACTGACTGAGACATAAAATGTTAAACTAATACCTGTCTCCTTTTTATTTGAAAGGTGCTATAATTTCGTTCAATATTTGCCATCTACTGGGCCCGTGAGAACAGGGCTGTTTTTCATGGAAAATTATACCTAGAACGTTCATTCTAAATAGATTAGTGTAAACGACTGTAAAAGATGTAAAAAGAGTAGTACTTCTTAGTTTATAGTCCATTGAATTAGGTGTCTTTTAATTAGTGAATTTCGTTTTCGCAGCGCTTTAAGCGTCTCGATTCAGTGAATTAGTCTAGCCGAGTCGCAATTAGAGGCAGTTGATCTGAATTTTATCGCATCGCTACATTTTAATTGTTGTCAAGATTAATGATAGTCTGCGACTAAATTGGGAATTCATTCGACTATAACTGACAAGTCTCTTAAATTTATTCTAATGTTGACTCAGTTTACTGAGGGGTAAATTAATTAAGTTTGAATATCTCTAAGAAAGGTTTTGGGGCATTGACAATTAATTATTTTGCGTAGGAATGTTTTAAATGTTATCCAAATCGGCTCTTCTCAGCAAAACAAAAGTAAACTCGCAACGACGATATTTTTTTATTAAATGCCTGTCATTTCCATACTAAAACTTAATTTAAAACTGCACTGAGCAGCCTAAGTAAACGACTAGTTTAAACGAATAAATCTTTATACAATTTGGGCCTGGTGTTTTTTAACTCAGACGGGAGATATCCAAACTGATAACAGCACGTAACTACAACTTAACCACCAATTTAACATCCAACCTTACACCACATTCATAAAGTCTTATTTCCTCAATAGGAGCCCTAGACGAAGCAATGATGCAGGCGTTAGAACACGACCGCATAGACTTCGTGAAACTTCTCCTTGAAAATGGCGTATCCATGAGGAAGTTCCTCACAATACCTCGACTGGAAGAGCTGTACAACACAAAGAGTGGTCCGAGCAATACTCTGAGGTATATCCTGAGGGATGTGAGGCCACATCTGCCGAGAGGATACGTCTATACTCTTCACGACATCGGCCTGGTCATCAATAAGCTGATGGGAGGTGCATACAGGTAATTTTTGTACAATTAAAATTGCAGTGACTTTACAACAGATCCTTGGTGCAGAAGCTCTGACTAAAAATATTATTTTATGGTGCGACGGCCGAAATAGAACCAAAAACACCTTTTGATTAAAAAATAATTTAGTTCCGCGTGATTTATAAAATGTTAAATAGTATAAATATGTATGTAAGTATGTTTAATGTAAATGTTTAATAGATATTTAAAGCGAGGGCCATAGATGAATCACGAGCTAATGAAGGATTCTAACGACTGAATCACGACCGAGGGAATAGGTGACTGTAGGGTGTTAGAATTCAGAGCGACGCGAGTGATTCATGGCCCTCGATATAAATCCGTTTTGTTCTATATTTATATAAGTGAAGGATTCTACGACTGACAGGAATCACTCGCTAAGCTAGTGATTCCTGTTTTAGTTAATGTATTACTAGGTATGTGATATGAATGCAGAAATACAGCCAATCTATAAAGGAATATAAATAGTAATTTAAAACCATGGACGTATAAAAAAATCAGGGCGTAGTGTCGCCCTATAAACTAGGCAAGCAACAAAAGGAAGCCGGCATTCTTTTAAATACATAGCCTCACACACACATATACACCATAGGAAGCCGATAGGTTGTCATTCCACTTTGAGACGTTGACAGTGACAATAAGGCTCAGTATCATTTGTGTGGGCAATTTTCGGCTTCACTTCATTTTCGCTTGACACTCCGTCTTGATTTTTTTATACGTCTACTATGTTTAAAACGTTAGGTATATTATATCCAGGCAGTTTTTCTTCACCAATAAATCGCAAATTGACGATTGGAAATTTCCCTTGAGACTTGCCCTTTTTATAGATTGATATTTTCGTAATTTTCCTTCAAATAATATGAACCAAAATTGTATTTCAGGAAATATAAATCACTATTTCCCCCGGAACATGAAACCTTAATTGAATACTTTATGACCGAGTTAAACTAGTGTGTTAAAACTTATAACATGCTTGTAAAACCGAGAATGTAAGATAGCCCTGGTTCTTTTTGTTATATGACGTTAGAAAGTGACGATCTCATGTAATAAGGTGGTTAAGTGGTGGCTTAAGTTTACGAAACTTATTTTAACTAGTACTAAGGGTCCAAGTTTTGTAAGAAACTGCTAATTGGACGGAGGCATGACATGGAGGTCTCAGGTTTCTTTTTATGGAATTCCCATTCTAATGGAGTCATTCAAAACCTCAATAGGGATCTTTATCAAATCAATAAAAATTTACAAAGATAAGCGTGTCAAAGTTCGGGAGTGGGGACGTCACTTTTTGTGTAAAGTTTACAATTGCGTGACGTCAATTATTTGTTTGATTGACAAAGGAAAAATACGTATATAATGGTGCGTCCATGCTACTCGAAGCGAGCACGAGCCGAGCCACGAAAGAACAGGATTAATTCTTTGTTCGCGTAGCGTGGACGGACTTGCGAGCCTCGAACGAGCATTCGTCTCGGGCTCGACTGCATTCCGCCCGATTGTCAGTTTTTTCACGTTTAGGTACGTCCACACTTGACATCGCGAGTAACGAACGAATTCTGTTCCTTCGTGGCTCGGCTCGTGGTCGGTTCACGTAGCATGGACGCATGCACCATTATACTTTTTAATAATGTAAATGTCGAACTAAATTGTTTTTTTTCCCTAGCCTATTTCATCTTTCATATTCTGATTCTCTTTCACTTAAAGAAAAAAAAAACTTTTCTTAATAACTTATTCCAGGTTTCATGCAATTTTTCTGCCAAACTTCACCAATTTTACTTTACTATACTTAGATAAAATTCACTTTATACAGTTAAATACATTTTCCAAGTATGTACGCTACAGCTATTCGCGTGTAAACGACAGTATTTAATCACGTTTATGGAGCGTATATCGCAATAATTCTGGTATTACTGTCTATCCCACTTTAACTGCCCTATCACGTACCAACCGCGGCGTAACGCAGACGTCGTTTTGATTGGGGGTGTAAAATAGAATAAACCGCACTGGGAATAAAGAATCACTTGAGAATTTAAAGGAAAGGGTATACTATCCATAAAAGTCCACGACTTACTTTGGCAGGTACTAGGCGTACAGAAATGTTATAGGTACTAATACTAGCTGCCCGGCCGGCGCGACTTCGTTCTTGTGGTGCTACCCTACCTTGTGGTGCTACCCTACCCTACCCTATCTAAACCATCCAGGGCGATTACCCTCCACATACACACAAAATCCACGCTATCTCTTAATGATATATGTATAGATAACACTTGCCTTAATACCCATTAAAATTGACAGGTGCTACTACACAAGACGCAAGTTCCGTCCGATCTACGCGAAGGTGATGAACAAGAGTGTGAATGTTCACCGGAACAGCGCGTCGTTTACGCGCCACAACGCCGGGGGGCTGTCCCTCATCACTGGCTTCATGCCTGTCACCACGGAGATGGCGCTTTTCGACTATCCTTTCAACGAGCTTTTGGTATGTGGTTGCTTGTTGGCGTGGAGGTCAGTCTACGTAAAAACCCTTACACCCCACTGCAATGGAGAATGGTGAGATAGTATTGCCGCACCGAATGGCCTCAACACTCACTGCATGTGTGATTCAAAGTGTAGATATTTTTTTCGCTTGTATGAAGTTACTGAACTCTTGGTGTGTAGCACCTGTCGTGGCCACAACCCGTAGTTTTAGCGAAATTTTCAAAGCTTCTCCTTCCTAAGGATAAAAAGGTATATTTTTTTACGTAAGGTCAATGCGGGTAAGTCCGTACAGTAGGAAACGATATTGAAATGTATATTCGAAAAGCTTAGCTATTAAACTGAAGTTTTAATGGGGTGCGATCTTTGAAACTATTCAGAATTCGTCGTATTTCTTACTGTACGGTCTTACCCTACCGGACGGTCTTACCCTACCGGACGGTCTTACCCTACCGGACGGTCTTCCCCGCATTGACCTTATAAAGTTTTTTCGCGAATGCTAACACTCAAATACCATTTTTTTATGACAATATTAGTTACGGTATAAGTCAATATTAATTCAATGAAAAATACATAAGAATAAACGACGTAATAAAATAAAATTTTATAAAGGACAATTGCAATAGAAGTAAGTAAATAAATGACTCTACAGTCTACAATATAAAAATAAATAACAAAATACTTACTCATTGTTTTTACATTTTATTTTAAACTCACGTCATCAAAACTCTTAGGGTACTTCCTGAAGTCCTAGAAAGCTGAAATTTGGTATATTGCGTCGAAAATTATACTTATAAATAAAGCTTCTGTGATAGAAAACTAAAAGAGGTCAGTCTGTGCATTCTATAACATAATCCAATCTTGCTAGAAAGCCATTCCATATTTCGACATCAATTTGTAACCGCACTGAATCTCGGGAAACTCCGCCTAAGGGTGACTGCACACTTGCAGGAGATATTATTCCTCTATTGGTCTATTCACGTACCACAACCACACTACATCTGCAACCTCATCACAACCACACAATGTAGGCGGGCGCTAATTATTATGAAAATTAGTTGAATTCACACGGACCACATTTTGCCGTAACTATCGATTGCTACCGACCACCGACAGCACCGGAGCCACGTTGCAACCACAACGTAACCACCAGGGACACCATCAACTAGCGGTACAACATATTTATCATTTTGATTTACTACAATGCAACCGCAAGAAGCCGTAGCGACACACGTAACCACAGCTTGACCGCATTTTGTCGCGACACTGTGGTGTGTTTGCGGTTCGTGTGAATAGACATTATGATGGCAATCGTCCTTTAAACATCGATATTTTCTGCCAATATCGATGTTAATTCCATACCTGGTCAATTTATCTGACGAGTTACCCGCCAAGACGAGCCAAGCGAAGGATACCTTTTCTCTAAGCGCTTCGTTGAAATTCAATTCAAAATTCAAAATCATTGTGAACCATATGGCTCGCACTGTCAAAAAGTTATCAGATCTCATGTAGAGCCAAGCTTATAACTCTACACGCCGTAACTCTACAAGCCCTAACTTCACAAACTCGGGTAGAGTTTTACCTTAGTCAAAATATGTGGCTTGGCCGTTTAGTAGGTTACATAACTTTTTGTTCGCTATCCCTATCTTAAAAAGTCTAGATGTGAACTAACCCTTAGAGCTTAAAATAATGGACTGAATAATCGTAGCAAACATTTATTAAAGTCCATTGTTTTAACTATCATAAATGTAACCCTTTTTCCACCGCAATCTTTACAGCTGTTTTCAGTCTCTCCCAAAGGATCCAGATGTTTTATTCTAGTGCAGTACCTACCATGTATTTGAATGAAACAGCCTGAGCTTTGTTTTCATATTAATGCTGGTTTAACCATCTGTGCTCGCAATATCCCCCGCACGGTTTTATGATTCGACGAATTTATAACAGTAATTTTGCGGAGCTTTTTAGGGTTCCGTACCCAAAAGGTACCAACGGGATCCGTATTAAGCCTCCGTCCGTCCATCCGTCTGTCTGTCTGTGAACTATATCTCATGAACCATAGAAGTTGTAACCATACAGTTGAAATTTCACACAATTATTTATTACTATTGTGAACAGACAACCTACTATGTCGTGCTCAGGCAGGTCAGGTACTCTTTACTCAACGTTTCTCACACACTCACACAAACACCCCCACACACACTCCCACATGATGCGACGACCGTTTGCATTAGTTTATAGTTTCCTTAAAGTATAGTTTCCTACCCACCAATAATTTTGTTACATAATTTTAAGTTACAGAGTAGATGAGAGTTCATTATTGGCAAATGTATTAGTAATATATAAGTTTATTTTAACCGACTTCAAAAAAAGGAGGAGGTTCTCAATTCGGTTGTATGTTTGTTACCTCATAACTCCGCCATTTATTAACCGATTTGGAAAATTATTTTTTTGTCTGTCTACACTTCCCGTTTGGTCTCATTGTCATCAAATCATGATCTGAATACTTTTTAGTGTACTTTGAAGTCGGTTTAAGTTTTTTGTAAAACAGTCCAATTTTGTTAAATGCTGTGTAATATCATGTTAAATAAATAAATAATGTGTATTTCTATTGCCGCTATAACAACAAATAGTAAAAAAAAAAACAGAGGTTACTTCGAGTGCGAGTCAAACTCGCGCTTGGCCGGTTTTGTCGGGGCTTTTCCCAAACATTCGTAAATAAGTTAGAGCATGGCGATTAGTAGTAGTAGGAGATACACACATGATCCTATAAAACCTAAACACACCTGAAACGTGTCTGTATTACTAAGCTCGAAAGCTACAACAGTCGAGAATCATTTGTAGATGCTGAAATATTATTTCTTCATTGAATATTTTCAGGCATTTGAGATGAGATCCATCTCATGAGAACTGAGCCAATTTTGTGGAATATATTTACGTGAATTACCATAGTCAGAAATGACAGGTCTTTGCAGAGATTTTGTCTGTCTTGCATAACGGTAATCTTTAACCCGTCGGTTCTCGCGTGGGATGCCCGTCCTATTATAATAATTGATGTCTTTGTTATTTTTTTAACCGCGAGCCAAGGTATCAGCATTTAAATTCTCGAGTTATAAGTTAACTTACAGACAGACGTATGAAATTCCACCTTATGATGTACTTTCGTGCCAAATTTCACCTCAATTGGTTGTGCTGTTGAGGTGAAAAACAAACAAACACACTTTTGCAATATTATTTTACTAAGATTATTACCTACATGTTACTGCCTTTTTTAGGCTTCCATACCCGAAGGATAATAATAATAATAATAGAAGAAAATAAATAAAGAGAATAATAATAGAAATAATTTATTTTCTCCCACATATAGACAAAAGAACAAATTTTAAAATTATAACCAGGTAAGTACATTCAACTGTGGGAGACAGGAGCTCAAACTAGGTTTCCCTGTGCTATGAGTCTCCTGGGTGCCAAACGGGACCCTATTACTAAGACTCCGCTGTCCGTCCCTCCGTCTGTCTGTCAGTGGGCTGTATCTCATGTACGGTAATAGGTAGACAGCTGAGATTTTCAGAGTATGTGTTTTTCTATTGCCGCTATAACAACAAATAATAAAAATTAAATAAAAATATAAATTTAAGAGGGCGCCCATACAAGAAACATCTTTTTTTGGCGTTTTTTTTTTCATAGCAAAGTTGACTTAGTACGGAACCCTCCGTATGCAAGTCCGACTCGCACTTGGCCCGTTTTTGTTATTTAAATTATGAATCTACGAAGTCTTTGACTACAATCTTACTGACTACAAGTTAGTATTGATGTTAAGCCTAGAAATGAACTGGCTCTCAAGTGCAGCTGTCGGAACCCACCGGTAGGTGTATCGCGATAGATTTACAACTTGAGATTGGTAGCCAGCGAGGCGGGCACTACAAAGTGCAATACCACCGTGTTGAAAGCTCACTTATAGCGTACTTCGAAGTCGGTTTAAGCATTTTATAAAACAGTTTTATTTTATCAGATGTGGGCAGTTCTAACAAAAAGGCACCAGATGGCACTGCTAATGTGGACGCACGGTGAGGAAGCACTAGCCAAGTCTCTCGTAGCGTGTAAACTGTACAAGGCGATGGCACATGAGGCTGCCGAAGATGACATGGAGACTGAGGTGTATGAGGAGTTGAGGCATTACGGCAAGGAGTTTGAAAATAAAGGTTAGCATTGCTTGGGTACAAAGTGTGTTAGTTCTAAACGGGAACTAATTTTTTGAGCTGTTATTTAAATAATCGAGATGTTATTATGATCAGTTGAAAAACATATTGAGCAGTTATTTAATTTAATGGCGGTTGATTAATTATTGCGACAGTAAAACATGGACAGTAATAAAAAATCAATTAGTCGGTTATTTTATCATACAATGTCAATTCTAAAAATAATTGAGCAGTCCAATAACTGAATGAGCGGTAAAAATTATGGAATGAGCGGTTCGATAAATCGTTCGGCAGATCATAGCGAGCGGTGACACCCGAACTCAAATTCATTGAAAAGAGAGGTAAATGTTCGTTAGTTGGGCGGAGATTCATATAATTGGGACAAACTACCGAAAAAGATTGTAATCATAACTAATAATGATAATTTGACTCATTATCAAGTACCTGCTGCAGAAGCTAAAGAATGCGCAATATTTGAAAATCCACCAGAAAAATTTGATGAGTTTAAAGAGCAATTTTTCAATAAATGGGAAGTTATATTGCCGCAAAATAAAGAAGAATGGACTCAAGGAAAATGTACTTGCCCAAACTTTTATAAAATGTATATGTGTAAACATATAATTGGCCTGTCCGTGCATACGCTTGAAGTACGCCGTACCTCCAGTTGAAGCTAAAAACATTCCACTCGGACAAAAAAGGAAGAGAGGCAGACCGTCGAAAGCCAAATCTGCTCTTATTATACAATCAGTTTATTTTAGCTGCTACTAAGCAAATTCTATGTCATTTTTAACCGACCTCAAAAAAAGGAGGAGGTTCTCAATTCGGTTGTTTTTTTTTTTTAGGGTTCTGTACCAAAAAGGTAAAAAGGAACCCTTATGGTGCGACTTCGTCCGTCTGTCCGTCCGTCCGTCACACCGCTATATCTCGAAAACTACTTTACCACCTCATTGTTTATAGAATTGCTTGGAATGAGATTTCTTACCGACAAATTCCGATTTATTACTGCCCACACGTAACCGCTCGTTCAATATTTTTTACCGCTCATTAAATTATTTCCTGCTCAATTATATATTCACTGATCCATTTCATTATTTTTTATTACTCATTTTTGTTTACTTTACTGCTTAGTTTTAACGGCTGAACTAGTTATTAAACGTGCCATTTATAATTTTTTACTTACCAAAACCGCTATTTGCAACTGCCTCTTTAAATCAGTGCCGTTCTAAACCCCAGGAGTGCCTCAGGGATCGATATTGGATCCCCTTCTATTAGTTATTTTTATCAATGATATCGATATATGCTTTTATACGTTATTTGAAAAAATACTATCGCAATTTCGAATCACATGATATTTGGAAATGTACAATGATGTAAAATACAAACTGCACAACTAATATTAGGTTTATTATCGATTAACACGATCTATTCTTGAGTATTTCCTAAGATTTTGATCAAGCACTAGCCTATTCAAAGTAACGTTTACTTCTTATGGCATTATCATAATATAAAACTGGTCTAACAATATGGGTACTTATACTTATTTAGCTTTGTAGTTGAGGTAACAAACATCTGCCACAATGTCTAGCCTATAACAGTTATATTTATCGCTTGAAATACTCGTCGCAAGCAAAAAATATCAAATATTTTCTTTGTTGTGAGTTACTATATTTCCAGACGATAGTAAATAATATATTATATAACTTCAACGCAGAGCCTTTTTCTTTTGCTAAGGAAACTTGTTTTAAAAGTTTGCTAACGTATTTTCATTTCAATTTTTAACGTGAGCTTCTTCTTCAGAATTTTTATGTTTAATAATAGATTACATAATGACGAAGAACATTTCATAAAATAGTACGGTGGGTAAAATAATGATATGGCACAATTGACAAGTGAAGAGACAGATTTTAGACAGATGTAATGCTTGTATGTCTTATTTAATCTACTTTAAACTATAATGTATGCTAAACTATAAAATGGTGTGGTTTTGGCTCCGAATATGAAATTAAACTATTTCAAAATTGTACACTAAATTGGTCAACTTTGCGTGTAATAGATTTATGGGCCGATCATCATTAAGAAAGTGCTGATCATCTCATTTAGAAAGATTATAAATATCGACTAAAAATAAATAAATTAATATATCATCTGAATATATCGATGTGCTAAATTTTAATCCTGAGTTGCCAAGTTGTCTAAACTGTTTCTAGTTATGTAATTAATATTTACTTAAAGTTCCACATTATAGAATGAAGAAACATCCGAATTAAAGTAGGGTAGGTATTAATAAATAAATCACAAGACCACAATTTTGAACTGATTTTACTCCCTTTAAATTCTAGTATAATTGTCAATAAATTAATCAATTCAGATAATGGACAATAAGTATCAGATTAAGTGATTCAAACGTTAGGATGGTTATTCTAATAGAATTATATAACATATTTCAAATCAGGTATACTTAACTATATCAGAGTACTAAAGGGTTTATTAGGTCGGAATAATAAATAATCATTTAGGCCAGACTTTAGAAAGTATTTATTCAAACATATCCTTGGCCACAACTATGAATTTACTCTCAAATCTACTTCCGGTTCGGATGGCCGACCATATTGAGAAGATACCGGCAAGAAACTCAATATTAAGGTCTTATGTATGGCCACTACACATAAAGTTATTCTCAGTACATAACAGAAATACACAGAACACACATTATAAAATTATCAATTGTTACAGTTGACAATATCAAATATACTTATCTTTATATCGACGGGCAGTATCACGATTATAATAAGCAACCACTTCCAAAATACACAAGACTGAACTGAGCCCAGACCTTCCCGCTTATTTTATATTTTACAAGTACACTTCAAGAATACAGACGGAAGTATCCACCAATCACAGAGACGGAAGTCTCAATACACCATAACCGGATACATTTTATCAGGAAGTGTCACTAATCTCATAATAACAAATTTAGTAAACAATTATCACAAAATTACAACATTCGTTGTTAATTATTGGAATAATTACTATCGAATTTAGGTATGATTAATTATATGATTTATCAAAGCCATTACATTGTTCAATTAAAATATCAATCGGAAGTCTATTGAAATCTCCTTACATTACAATAAAATGTTTATCAACAATTAAATTATCGTAGTAGTGATTTGATGACTTTGTAATTATTCCAATCCAATTATCATAAACATTACAATTTAAAATAACATTAAGTTACACCGGAAGTTTAATTTAATTATTGCACCGGAAGATTAAATAATAATCAAACCTTCAGTTCAACAGTGTTGCCATTGCAAATAATAAATTTATCAAAAACTTATTTCAATAGTGTTGCCACTGCAAATAATACATCTTTGAAGTACTTATTTAACTCAGATATTTGACTCAGATTTAACCAAATATCTAACACGGCCAGACTGACATGTACTTCGTTCTCGAAGTACCAACAGTACAACAACATTTATTTACGACACCTGCTGTATTTCTGGCATCTAGGCACAACCACAAGGTAAACCACAGGTACAGCCACAGGCTTAAACATAGCCAGAAGTACAGCAAAGCTAAGATTTAATTACAGACAACCCCCAGTATAACAGCGAGTAAAGTCACAAGTAAGGCCATTGTTACAATCATAGATATACAATATTTCTAATTACAATTTATCTTCATTTTCGAAGTACTAACCGTACAAAAAAACATTTATCCATGACAAAAGGAAAATCAGAGATAGCCATAGGTACAACAAAGCAAAGTTCCATTTACAGACATAACCACAGGTATAGCAGCGAGTACAGTCACAGGTATGGCCTTTGGCACAATGATAGAAATAAAATATTATAAAATATAAATTATGTAAACATATGATAAAACTGTAAAACCAGTAGGTCTCTCCATTGAAATATATTCACCAAAAACTGACTGAAAGATGAAGGAAGAATATCAGACTAAAATTGAATACAAATCCTTAAAACTACTGAATACATGTACATAGTTTTTACAGATTAATTAAATTCAGCTTGGCACCTCATCGAAATCGGCTGACGGTAAAAAATTAATCTGCGTGAGCGAACCTCGGGCAAAAACAAATAAATCATAATTACTTAGTTCAAGCCATAACCAAAGTAAAGAGAAGTGTATCACATTTGCTGCACAAGGGACAGGCCAGAACAATTTAAAATATATCAACAGTCCGTGAACAAAAATACATTTCAAAGTACATCTTATATCACCTCAGTATCCCAAAAAATTACCATGAATTAATAAAATTATATATTTGATTGAATCAATGAAATATTTTTCATTGTAACGTGAATTGATTTTAGCACAATAATAATTAGAATAATTATGTCAGAATTTCTACTTGTTCGACAAAAATTATAAACATTATTCATTAATTCAATCAATAAATCATTGGTGCCGTGAATGACCCTTGATTAATTATTTAATCACCACAACACACTATCCCAATCTATATGAAATCTAGCATTTGGCACCAAGATTATATCATGGTACATAAATAAAATAATAGCTACAAATGTGGTAATACATGTGCTGTTGATGTACCTTTTTATAAATAAATAAATAAATTGTATCCTATGGATATTTTCAAATAATTTTGCATATTTATGAATGTCTAATCCATCAAATACTCTAGTAACATCTTAAAATACGAATCTGAAATACATTTTATTTTATGTAGGTACTTACGTAAAATAATTTACAACCGCTCGGTCACACTGACAATTGCAAAGAATCTCTCGAAGCAATTTTTATATTCAGAGCTGTTACAAACAGAATATCAGCATAATAAGTGTTATAAATATTAATAGAACATAGACAAAAATAGATACAATTATTTTAATGCTTAGTGTAGAAATTTTATAAATATGACTATATCGGGTAATGTGATAGGTCCCACCACGGGCTGCCTCCGGGTGTGTAGACATTTTCACCAACCGATTATGTCGCAGCTTTTTTTTTTTTTAGCTTTTTTTTTTAGCTTTTTTTTTGTAACCAATTGCCTCGCAATACCAACCCCATTCACCCGCTGCCGGTGAGGAAAGTCAGTAGCAAACAATCAGTCGACCAGCGACATACAATTACCAATTGCCTGGCAATACCAACCCCATTCGCCCGCTGCCGGCGAGAAAAGTCAGTAGCAAGCAATCAGTAGACCAGCGACATACAATTACCAATTGCCTCGCAATACCAACCCCATTCACCCGCTGCCGGCGAGAAAAGTCAGTAGCAAGCAATCAGTAGACCAGCGTTTTTTTTTTTTTTTTTTGTTTCTTTCTTTTCTTTTAATATTCTTTTTTTTTTTTTTATATATCGCCTGATATATAAATAATATATATTTAATATATGTAAAGTAATATTTTCCAAAATACATGATCATTTCATATATAGAACAGACTTTTTTTTTTTTTATAAGCAATAATATAATTCTTACATTTCTTAATACCAAGGGGTATTAAGAGCAAAGCTATCGCTCAGGAGAAAGGACAAAATTTCCTTCCAAAGGATCCCTTACAACTGGCATTTAATTTCTCGTAACGCCGATGGTCTCGACTAACATACCAAATCACCTACCTACTAAAAAAAAAACTATTATTACGAAAAATATTATTACGATGCGAAGTTTGCCATCAAACCGAGATCTCAATTGTATTGCCAAAAATGAAAACAACGCCGCACAATAGAAACAGTTATCCAATGGCCATAAAAATTTACAATAAGCTCCCATAGGACCAAATAAAAATAGTGTACCCTCATATTTATTTAAAAGCAAATTAAAGAAATCTATCTTATTGACATACCGAATATAATTTTAATTATTGGCAATTATCTGAAATGTTGGAATTAACCTAACAGATTTTTGGATAGTTTCATTAATCGATTTTTGGACCAGATATAATTCGCTCGGCCTACCTGAAGTTATATTTCAAACTAAATTTGAAGTGTGTCAGTTACCGTAGACATTTATCGCTCTACTAGATTATTACTTATATACCTACCACCATCTAGAATAAAAATACTCAATTGAGTTTCGTATTACATGGCATTAAAAATTTACAACAAGTTACCTCCAGACATCAAAACCGAAACAAAATTAACCTATTTAATAAAAAGTTAAAGTTTTTAATTAATAACTGTTTTTATACGATTGAAGAATATTTTAATAATTAGTCAAATATTTATGCTATGTAATGATATTAATTTAAGACTAGAAATCGATTGCTTTAAAATTGTATAGTACCTAGGGATCATTATATGACATGATTAAGCTTTATTTAGTTAAATGTTTTACTTCTGTAATTTATTATGATAGGACTAGAAATACTATTTATTTAAAAACTGTTTAAATTTGAGTATGAACAATCTTAAGGGTTCCCGTGGCAATCAAAAGATTGCTGAATTATATAATTCTCTAAACAAAGACAACTTCATTTGAACCAAAATGTGTACCACTGTCGGTAACTAAAGAAGGGAACTATATGACTAATAAAAGGGAAACATTAATGTTTTCAGGTATAACTGGTACTAATTCCTCAAAATATCGTTTCTGTATTACTTTTTTTTTGAGATAATCTTTACTAGCATAAAAATAAAAAGCCCTTGCAAGGCCTTACCAGACCAAATAACCAGCTTCATCATCTGCTGCTCCTATCGTCGATGGATCTTCTTTCAGACAGGATGTAGAATAATTTTTCAAGAGTAATCCAACGGCTTATCGTCAGTCAAACAAAACTCACACAATTTCTGGAAAAAACAAGTACAACATTTTAGTTTAAGGGCACAGATTTTGCGTATCCCACTTCTGATAATAGATTTATGGGCCGATCATCATTAAGAAAGTGCTGATCATCTCATTTAGAAAGATTATAAATATCGACTAAAAATAAATAAATTAATATATCATCTGAATATATCGATGTGCTAAATTTTAATCCTGAGTTGCCAAGTTGTCTAAACTGTTTCTAGTTATGTAATTAATATTTACTTAAAGTTCCACATTATAGAATGAAGAAACATCCGAATTAAAGTAGGGTAGGTATTAATAAATAAATCACAAGACCACAATTTTGAACTGATTTTACTCCCTTTAAATTCTAGTATAATTGTCAATAAATTAATCAATTCAGATAATGGACAATAAGTATCAGATTAAGTGATTCAAACGTTAGGATGGTTATTCTAATAGAATTATATAACATATTTCAAATCAGGTATACTTAACTATATCAGAGTACTAAAGGGTTTATTAGGTCGGAATAATAAATAATCATTTAGGCCAGACTTTAGAAAGTATTTATTCAAACATATCCTTGGCCACAACTATGAATTTACTCTCAAATCTACTTCCGGTTCGGATGGCCGACCATATTGAGAAGATACCGGCAAGAAACTCAATATTAAGGTCTTATGTATGGCCACTACACATAAAGTTATTCTCAGTACATAACAGAAATACACAGAACACACATTATAAAATTATCAATTGTTACAGTTGACAATATCAAATATACTTATCTTTATATCGACGGGCAGTATCACGATTATAATAAGCAACCACTTCCAAAATACACAAGACTGAACTGAGCCCAGACCTTCCCGCTTATTTTATATTTTACAAGTACACTTCAAGAATACAGACGGAAGTATCCACCAATCACAGAGACGGAAGTCTCAATACACCATAACCGGATACATTTTATCAGGAAGTGTCACTAATCTCATAATAACAAATTTAGTAAACAATTATCACAAAATTACAACATTCGTTGTTAATTATTGGAATAATTACTATCGAATTTAGGTATGATTAATTATATGATTTATCAAAGCCATTACATTGTTCAATTAAAATATCAATCGGAAGTCTATTGAAATCTCCTTACATTACAATAAAATGTTTATCAACAATTAAATTATCGTAGTAGTGATTTGATGACTTTGTAATTATTCCAATCCAATTATCATAAACATTACAATTTAAAATAACATTAAGTTACACCGGAAGTTTAATTTAATTATTGCACCGGAAGATTAAATAATAATCAAACCTTCAGTTCAACAGTGTTGCCATTGCAAATAATAAATTTATCAAAAACTTATTTCAATAGTGTTGCCACTGCAAATAATACATCTTTGAAGTACTTATTTAACTCAGATATTTGACTCAGATTTAACCAAATATCTAACACGTGCATAATAGCAAAAGTTCAGATTATTTTTATTTGTAGCAATATTTGACTAGTCTAGATGAAATCTACGCCTATTATGCAAATGCATGCTAATTAGATTATCTCGAGCATAAAAAAGTTTAATTCATTATCATCAGCCTATAATGTCCAGTGGGGGAAAGGAGGGTGAAAGGGAATGGGCAGATACTCCACCACGCGTGCCCACTGCGGATTGGTGGAGGTAGGCTAGTGGTCAACCTACTGTTGGAATTATTCAAGCCGCCTAGGAGGCATCCAACTAGCTTAACGACTATCACAATTAAGTGATAACCGGGACCAACGGCTTTACATGCCTTCCGAAGCACGGAAACGCTCGATATGAAATACCACTAGACAGTCACCCATCCAGGTACCGACCATGACAGACGTAGCTTAACTTTGCCGATCGATTAAGTACGGCTATTCGTGCTACGCCACGAGCGCTTCATTATTTAAATAGGCTTAATTATTTGAACGTTATTCTCAATTTAATTCAATTCTATGGTATAATCATGGAATAATTACTATAACGAATTTCTTTAGTCTAATTAGACTTTTACTTGTGATTCCCAAAACAGCTTTAAACTTCTTTTGTATGAGATAGCTGAAAAATCCTTGACATATCGTGATAGTTCAGATAAATGTACAACCCACATCATGTAAAACTTCTCCACGAGATTTATAAAAAAAAAACATAATTTCGACATAGATAATCACTTTCAATCGCTACACAAAAAAAGGAAGATTCGGTGGACTGACTGTATACTATGTAATGATTATTCGTTAACTCATTTGAATATATTTCAGCATTGGAGCTTCTAGACTACTGTTACCGTCAAGATGACGATCAAGCCCAACAGCTACTAACTTGCGAACTTCAGAACTGGTCAGGTCAAACTTGCCTCAGTCTCGCGGTAGCAGCCAATCATCGCGCATTACTCGCACATCCCTGCTCACAAATCATTCTCGCAGACCTATGGATGGGTGGCCTTAGGACCAGAAAGAACACCAACCTAAAGGTAACAATTTGACAATTCACTTCTCACTTTTTTTCTCGTTGTTCTTATTAACGCACAGACTTGTTATTGGCACGATCTTGGATTACAGGCGGGGGAGATGCGTTCTATGTAGTTAATGAGGAAGCTAATCATGCAACTAGCAACAGTAGTTATGAGTCTTTGATAGACGTCTGTGTAGTATCATAGTGAGCACTAGTAGCCAATTAGAGCGCAGCATTCGATGTGTGCGTACACGTAGCAAGTGTGTGAAGTAACGTATCTCCCTGGTCAGTAAAATCTGAGGGCACGTTAGTAGACGTCAGTGTTCTAGAATAACTTTTAGATAATAACACAACGGTGTATTATGATTACGATTTCGATGTCTGTGTGTCAATGAGTCGCTTTATATATTACAATTTGGATATTCGCATGCAATTTTTCATGACGCCGATTTATGCAAGTAAACTTTTCTATCAAACTCTGTGAGTCACTTCAGACATTTGTAACAAACGACTCATAGACATTCACCGCATCGTATCAAGAAAGATTGATTCGCTATCTCACTTGCACATAATCGGCGTCGATACCTCGATAGTATACATAGCATGTGCCCCGCTTTCGATAAAAAGTGAGATAGACCATCGATCGAGCTGTTTCGTTTGCCACATCGGCTTTGTCGTGATGTGCGAAGGTGATTCTGAGCCTGCTGTGTCCGCTGTACATTCTCCAACTGGAGTTCAAGTCGAAGGAGGAACTGCAGCTGATGCCGCAGACTGAGGAAGAGCACCTCGAGAACGAGAGCATTGAAGATGATAGGAGCACCAAGGACCCCAATGACGCTGAGGTAATTTCGTATTTGGTTGCTTACCATCTTGCCTGTTAGGTAGCTCATTTTTTATTTAAATTGGGTGGAGGGATATCGGATAGTAGATCAAAAGTACATTCGCGCATAGTCACATTGATTCACATTGGGCTACAATAATAGGCAAAGATCCACTAACATAATCGAGATTATTTCTAACTTCAACATTCACTTATCAACAAAGTTAATTTGAATAATTAAAAAATTCTGACCATTGACCATCAAAATCTTGTAACATTTACTAATACCACTTTTCATTAGACACATCTGAAAATGATGCAAGCACGAATTCCATTAATATTACTAAACAAACTCTCAAAGTATATTTATAGATAGGAGATACAAAAATAAGTAACAACAACCCATTATCTGTGAATGAATACATTGTTGCACACATAGGTCGGAGTTGTGAAAAGGCGTACGCTTTCTATCAAGAAGATAATCCCGCCGGGACAACAGAGTAAAACCACGAAGGTAGGCGACGACGCCTCACCATCCTGTTGCCTTACAGACGGTGTAATACGAACACAATATATTATAGATAAAATATATTCAACCAGATTTACAGAATTATAAGCGTCTATCGTAGGAGTTTTGAGCGTAATTAATGTTCATTTTGAACATTAAAAGTGAGGAAAATACATTCACGTAGTATTCGATGCAGTAGGTAGAAATTCCGGTACTCCAATGCTGGTCTATAATTGGAAATTTTTCAACATTAATAACTCACTTTCGCTCTGTCTATTGATCAAATCCAGGGGCTCTATGTATCAATACGAGCTTTTTCAAGCAAAAAATATAAACTTCAATCCACAATAAAGAAAGGTAAATATTTACAAATATTAGCCACGATAAGCTAGCAATTTGTCATCACTTGCTTCTGAGCCGCATTCAAATGTCGCTCTTTCGATAAAAACCAATCCCAATAGAAAAATGAAAAGGCAAGATGATTGATCATAAATCTACATAAGCCGGAAAAATATGTAATAGATTGTGCATATTTTTACATGAAAATAAAATTACGGAGCAGGAAAAATACTGTAAATACTATAAATATACGCGAAGAGAAAACAAAGATGTACAAGAAAACACAAAAATATTCGTAACTTTGAAGTAACATGACAAATTGTACGAAGTTGAGGCTTTTTGACATAAACCATAATAAAAATAAACAATAAAAAATTACTCAAAATTAATATAAACCAAGCAATTGTGTTCGTATTACTCCAATATGTACAAACAGGAAACGACTGTTGTTGAGGCGAACCGTCTGTGGCTTTGCGTGAAAGTAGGCTTTCGTGCGTTTCTATGTACTTGCTCTACGTTCACCCTTTAGTGTCTTCTCGCTCGTCTTTATAGGTCATGTTATCCTTTTATGGCCCACATTGAATTTTACAACTGCTTATAAAAGCACTTCCTTGAGAAATTATATTACGCCGTACTAATTTACTCATCTCGCATAAAGTTTTAAACTTACAAAATTTTATGGACCTAATAAAATACGATTAAATTCCAATGTGGCCTGTAAATGGTACAAATAACTCAGACCTCATTCAATCTCCACCTATGTGATAGTAGTTAGATTTGTTATTATGATCTACTATTTTGATGTGATGCCATCTTTTTTGATATTGCGATAAAATGCCACCTTATTTATATTCCGTTACTTGCGAAGCTTTTACCTTTAATATTGTTATGTACGCCCTCAACATATTTTATTTCACGAGTAACTTTATTATCTTTATGCATTACTGTAGCGTCACGTCTCTCAATTTTGGCGTTGTATGCAATGTTTTATTGTCAATATTCTCAGCTTTGTTGCCATGCTTCTCGTCAAATCTGTTGTCTTTAACAATACCTTCATTATCACTTGCCACTTCAATTGTTTTATTGGAGTCAGAACTAACTTTGTCTGTGTCTATATCGAGATTGACGTTTTAATATATCAAGTCCTGTAAGTTGTGAACATATGTTTGTAACTATTATACGATTTTCTGGACTCAAGCAGGCGTTGATTGGCTCAGGGGCCGAATGTGAAACACGTGTCGATCAGAACGGGAAAGTTGGTAAAATAGGATGGGAGCCGTCGTATAGGGAGCTACCGGAGTACCACGCACCCGAGGATAAGAGGATGAGGCCTTTGCGACTGCGGAAGAAGATTTACGAGTTCTTCACAGCGCCGATAACCAAGTTTTGGGCCGATTCGGTGAGTGTATTTTTACGATCTTATATTTTTTTCCTATGAAGATACTTCTGAGACTTATAAAGTCATTCTTCTTATAAACTCATCGGCATTGAATTTGGCCCACCTCGATTACATACAAAAGAGGAGTTTTAAGCAAAGATTTTTCGATTCAAA
Source organism: Achlya flavicornis (assembly GCA_947623365.1). Lineage (NCBI taxonomy): Eukaryota > Metazoa > Arthropoda > Insecta > Lepidoptera > Drepanidae > Achlya > Achlya flavicornis. The sequence goes on from OX392484.1 coordinate 3,534,100, forward strand.
GCTAAAAGAATCGGCTAGCAGGAGGTGCTGTAATTTTAAAAGTAAAAACGTTCATTTAATCATTGAAGGTGTTAATTTTTTTTATTTCAATCTTCATATAAAAATTAGCAAAAATTGCACTGTGTTGCAAAAAAAATTAACATACGAAAATTGACATAGTAAATTCAATTGAAATTTCCAAAAAATATTATCTCTTTGATACCGAATACAGTGCCTTAATCATCAACGTTAAAGAAGAGAAAATCCTTGCTGAAAACACCTCTTTTGTATGAATTTTCGAGCTTGGGCCAAATTCAATGCCAGTCTGTGTATTTGTTACGTAGCTTTTTACACAGTTTTACCATGGACATAGAATTTTCTGGGATAAGGTATCTATTAATACTCCGTGACGTTTTATTCGTCTTAGAAACGCAGCCTACATAATGTACACAATAAATAGGTGCAAATCTTTAAAAAAAAAATTTTTTTTGAACATTTGTATGATTAAAAAAAAAACAGATAATATTCATTATGACGCATGACGTAGTTTAAAACACCTGTTACGAGCGCAGTCTACCCGACTCGTGTTCTGTGTTTTCTACCATTTTATACGTAAACTTTCATTTTATTAACTCGATTTGTCATAATTCTAATGAATTTTAATATAATTTTAACTATACAAATAATAAAAAAAAAAAAACCATGTTTGATTGTACCTTTTCATTAGGTACATTAATTAAGTGGGCTGCGTTTCAAATATGAATAAAAAGTCACGGTGTATACCCGTCGCTTATTAGAACCTCAGAGTAGGTATATAAATACTACGTACAAGTACAATTAGAACACTTATTTTGGAACATTATTTTGTTACAAAAATAGTCTGACATTTTAACCTCGAAAAACCATTTGTCACTTTGTCACTTATAATAGTGGAATATTTACGCCGACGCAATATCAATCAATATTTGATGCCTTGCTTCAAATTACAACGACCTATATTGTATTTGAACTATGATGAAAACACACTAGCTTAAACTTAAATCATTCACCAATCAGATTTTTAAAATAAATAAACTCAAACAATATCAATGAAAGAAAAAAGGATAGGACCCATTCAACGAAAAATACGCTACAAGCCAAACTATTTTATTTACCGTACACGTTTCGTAGCATTTTAAATACGTGTACCGTACCTTTTTCTTGCTTATTCACAGAATCTTTTCATCCGATATCACTACAGAGCCGGGTGAAATGTTGACGACACAAATTCCATTATAAGCCAGCAGAATAAAGGGATCTTGGCGCTTGCCCGACAACAAAATTAATGTTGAAACGTTACAAATCGCGTCGAATTTAAATAATTCGTCGGACAAATCTGCATAAATTCAAGTTTCTTCCGTTTTTCAGGAGTAATTTATTCTTTTATGTTGTATCTCCGTTAGTTATGAAAGCTTGGCTGAATTAATGGTTTCCCTTGCCTCTTAATTTTCCACCTGTAGAACCGCGTTTCTAAATTCCAGTTAGACTTTTTACCAAAGCTGCTATTTCGGAACGTTTAAATTTATTTTAAGCTGTGATTTTAAGTACGTTTTCGAAACCCCTAAATTCTTTGTAATAAATATAAAGGTTGAAAAATTAAGAATCCAATATTATCGAGGTTTAATAAATTTACGAGGAATTAACATTTCGTCTCAACCTGCATAAACAAAGAGTTTTCTATCTTCTAGGTTTTAAACAAGATGCAATAATGCAACAGGTAGCAAGTGACCTACATTTAATATAATTTCATACAAAAGTAGCTAGACGCTATTCTGTAAAGATACAGGTTATTTTACGACATACTATTAAACCAGAAAAAAATATTTTTCAATATCTATCAAGTGGCATAAACCTTCATAGCGTTTATGGTTCTTACACCATTGGTTTACGGATGGTTTACGGCATGGGTTTACGGTCAAATTTTTTTTTAATGCCGTTTGACATTCCCTTAAAGATAAAATATATTTATTATTGCAAGTGACAATAGTTTCTTTTTAAACTGTTATGTGTGGACCAAAGTTTCAAATATTATTTATTTCTTGCTTCAGCATTCAGCCATAGGATCTTTATATTCCATTATCGTATTTTTTCCATGGTCTGTAGGGTTTTACAATATTATAGTTACAAAAATAAAGATTCTATATGTATATAGAGAAAGTACTTTAAGTTCCCGGCAAGATGCAGGCAGATGCCGCTTGTTCTTTGGATGGCAATGTTAATGCGTTGCCGGAAAAATCTCCAGCCGGTCTCCCAAGGACTCGATTACCTTTGATTATAATGTGCGATCAAATCGGCTGTTTCAGACCCCCACGAGTTACTTCAAACTTTTTACGTCTTTTTGTCACGGCAACTTTATTGGAAATATTCATCAATCTTACAACTCTGAAAATATTAATGTTGCTATTTGCTATATCCAGTAGTTCCAATTTATTTCTTAAAGTGGATGGTCCCTGAAGGTGGATGATGAAGTTGAAGTTGAGGTATAGAAGGGCTAATGCTCTTCTAGAAGTAACAACAAATAAAAAAATCTCTATAAGTATAAACAACATAACTTTCACAACTTACATTATGTTACAGCAGTAATTCAAAATAAGTTCTCTAGTAGGTAATAGAGTCAAGAATTTCCGATCCTCCTTTGTCTATATCCAGACAATTTACGACATCATTTCATAACTCATTGAACCATTAATAGCCATCAAATAATATTGGATTTGTAGATAATTCCTGCTTTAGTTTACCTCCAATAAACTAGGTATCGCTTCACGGTTTTACCTGCTTTCTAGAAGGAATACGTAATTACCATTGTCTATGTCTATTTTAATGTCTACTGGTCAAGCGGTTGCCCAGGAAAAAAGTTTTTTTTTCATACCCGTAATTGTCACCTCTGTGCGCAGATCTACAGATAAGACGACGCTTTAGCACCCGTAAATGGTCACTGAGTTCAGAAAAAGTATAGCCTAATATATCATTGGCGGTCGCCGCCTGTCCCACTGCCCCACGCTAAGTGATAATCGATAACTCGTTTTTTACATTCCCCTTTTATTTCAATTCCGTGTCGATTAATGAGGGGAAGGAGCGTCATTATTTATTTGATAAAGCGTTTGATAGGATGGTTTTAGTAAATTTTATTTCTTAGACATGCCTACTACTTGTTAGAGTGGGTTCCTTCGTTGCGAGCTTTCACGGACTATTTTCAAATGAATTTACATACAATACCTTTCGTTTTGAGACGCACGTCCTGCTATTTTTAACAGACTTCAAAAAAAGGAGGAGGTTCTCAATTCGGTTGTATTTTTTGTTTTTTTATGTTTGTTACCTCATAACTCCGTCATTTATTAACCGATTTGGAAAATCCTTTTTTTATCTGGAAGGGTACACTTCCCGTTTGGTCCCATTGTCATCAGATCAGGATTTGATAACTTCTTAGTATACTTTGAAGTCGGTTTAAGTTTTTTGTAAAACAGTCCAATTATAATCTTAAAGGATTATAATTGGACTGTTTTTCATTTATAAGTTTTTAGTTGAGATGATGTGGCTAAATGTGGCAAGCACACAAAGTCTAGATGAAACTGGCTCTGAAATTCCTGCCAAAATACATTATTGGTGCTTAGCGAGAGATTCTCACCTTGTCAGCCACTTCAGTATGTTCAAAATGCAGTTGGGGTTTTTGCTGTTTATTACCTTATGCATTACATGGCTCCTTGAAGCGCTCGTGGTGTAGCATGATTAGCCGTTCTTAATCGATCGGCAAAGTTAAGCTACGTCTGTCTTGGTCGGTACCTGGATGGGTGACCGCCTAGTGGTATTTCAAATCGAGCGTTTCCGTGCTTCGGAAGGCACGTAAAGCCGTTGGTCCCGGTTATCACTTAATTGTGATAGTCGTTAAGCTAGTTGGATGCCTCCTAGGCGGCTTGAAAAATTCCAACAGTAGGTTGACCACTAGCCTACCTCCACCGATCCGCAGTGGGCACGCGTGGTGGAGTATCTGCCCATTCCCTTTCACCCTGATTTGTGAAAGGAGGCCTGTGCTCAGCAGTGGGACATTATAGGCTGATGATGATGATGATTACATGGCATATTTGTTACACAATAACTTTAGATAACTGCAAACTTTTTCTAATTAATTGTCCATGTTTAAATATTTTTGCTTACCTGCAACTGCCTTGGATGAAAACAGATAAAGGCAAAGCGAAAAAGCGATTAAGCGATTCAGAGTTAAGCGGTAATACGAAAGAGCAGTAATATAAAAGTTTCTTATTGTTTTCTTGGGCTTGGTTTATTTTACTACTTAACTCTGATAAAATGTTGGCTAGATAAGTGCTCCTTGATTTCGGTTACTTACCTTAATACTTTCAAATAAGCTGGGGAGTTTCGTATCATTTATTGCGAAAGGACACATAAATTAGTCTTTAAACTATATTTAAGATAAAAGTAACCGATATGGCGTCCGATTCTTTCGTCTTCGTCATCGATATGTCATTTCAAAAAAAGTCTTAGATGACTATAAACCCAGAAACTAATTTACTTAAATAATGCCTTTAAAGATGAAAAAGTTATTAGCCAATAGAAAAGAATTGTGAAATTGGAGCAACAGCTAATGGAGACATGTCATAATAATAAATTTATTGGTCAGTTAAAATTAATGGTTTGATCGGACAACTTCAGGCGTTCAATTAACGGTAATTGATTGAACTTGTATAGCTTCTGGGCGTACAAATGCACAATATAATATAATAATTACATGTCTAGACTCTTTTAAATGACCTGTTTATTTGCTTTACCTCTTCTTCAGAAGTTACAATAGAATTTAACAGTGGTCGGGTTATTTTCTTTCATAATCAAAATCTCACTGTAAAATGAGTTTGACATCATTATCAGCATTTTTGTTTTTCGTGAATGCTTTTTAAATTTATTGAGTTCGTAAGTAAATACTGAACAAAATATATCAAATTATTTATCTACAACGCTCATGATACCAAGATTAACGATGCAATAAAAATATGTTGCCAAATAACAATGGCGTGAACTCGTCCACTAAGAATCATAATACTATTAATTATTGTAGAGATCTACAAATTCTCAGAATTGAGAAGCACGACTCTAGCAGTAGGATTAAAACTAATACAAATTATATCTTGTATCGACTATTTTAAGGAAATTGAGGTTTTTAACTAAATATAATCTATGTTTCTCCCTTATGCATAATTAAGTAATCAAACGTTGATTAGCTAAATTTTTTGTCTTTATCTGACACGTGACATTTGGTGATCGAAATAGTGAGACGGAGGACACTATTACACTGATTCGTTCAAAAGCGATTATGAATAAGAGGGTTAGTTTTCAGATAAATAAGCTTTTTGATACTTTATCCCAAGAAAATCTGTTGTTCCTTTTTTGTGTATAATTTTAGTAAACTAATGAATGATTTGTTTCAGATCGCCTACATATTGTTCCTATTGATGTTTACGTACACAGTATTAGTTAAGATGGCGCTAACGCCATCTTGGCCCGAGATATATTCTATATGTTATATATTAACGTTCTTATGTGAGAAAGTAAGGGAAATTATTACGTCCGAGCCAGTTGCTATTAGGTAAGTCATTTTTCTTATAGAGCATTTTTCTTAGAGATCTGGAAGATTGTTACTAGTTATCTGTTGATACTATTTTCTTCCTGCCGATTGTAGTTTTTTGTATTTTCCGCAAAATTTTAACAAAGTAAGTGATTAGACTAAGGTCAAAGATTTAGAGTAGGTTGGTTACTTAACTGAAAGTTAAAAAAAATATATCAAAACGTCTTTGTAGTTGAGCAATCGTATAATATTAAACAATTAATTGCATTTCACCATAAATACGAGCACGAGCAACGATGCAATGCGCCAGATGTATGCAAATTGTTCAATTCATCACCACACACTCTTATTTTCTTACAAAATAAATGAATGAGACTGTTTTTAAAATTGTTAAATACTTTATCACATTTCCAATATTCACGAACATTCCTAAGTATAGAATGATTGACAGCAAATAAATAACAACAGTTTTTTTTTTTTTAATGTTGATTTCATTAGCTTGATTAAATCTCTTTGTCCATTTACGAAGATCATCTAATATCTAAACTCCATTTCAAAAATTGCTATTGTCAACTACTCACTGTTCCAATTTTATAAATGAACACCGTTTGAGGTCATTAATCTGACCCAAATAATTTGATGTAAAGGTAATACAGCTATACAGGGTGTTGTTTTGCATTCGTGCCATATTTACAGAACCAATATTAAATGATTTATTTAGTTATTATAAAATAGGTAATTAATTCTGGGCTTAATAAGTAAACAATTATTGATGATTTGTAATTAACGTCAAATCAGAATAATACTTCATAACTGCACAGAATAGGTCTGCGATCCGGGGCGAGGGGAGAAACCGGGCCGCTGCGCAGCGGTCACCAACCTAGACCTTATAAATCTTTATAAAACATCGTCAAAGACGGGGGGATTTTTATTTTTACAAAACTTTAAAAATAATATTTAATTTTACGACCGTGATTTTATAATTTTTTAGTGTTCTATACAAGGTAAATATCAACCTCCTTAAATATGGCACAAATGCAGAACAACACCCAGTATACAGTTCGCACATGACTCCTAAAGCTACTCCCAATTGGATACATCTAAATTATTCCGTGACATTCCACGTAGAACACTAATAGCATCTCATGATCTATAAGACTTCAAATCAAATCAAATACTTTATTCAATAATTTTAGGTGTTATATTTTTTTTTTTTTTTAATTAAATGGGCTTGCGTTTGGCCACTGACCCGCCCATAAGGGGCGATGACGAAGCCTAAGATGAAACACGCTTACCCAGAAGAAACCTATTCACTCTGGCCATGAAAGTTCCTAGATTGATTGTTCCTATAATCAGATGATAATGTGCTTAATATAAGTTCCTTATAAAACTGCCAGTGATAGCGTATGAATATTAATAATACAATTAAATAATACAATGTCAAATACAAATTTACGATACAAAATTAATTTATCACAATATACCTTTAACTATAATAATAAACAACAAAAATGTCAGTTCAATAATTATGCAAGATTATTAAATATTAATTATTATTAGACTTGAAACTCGAGAACGGAATGAAATACAAGTACTGCAATACATTAAAACTTATTACTATCAGATAGTCCGTCTCTCTATAATAGCATATTTTAATGATGAGTGTGATTGTTGACAAAATTTAAAAAATCATCTACATAAAGCACCTGTATACGGGCTATGTTTTGACGGGCCAGTTGGCGCAGTTGGTTAAGACTGGTAAAGATTCCACCTTTTGCGCCGCAGGTCGTGGGTTCGATTCCCGCACAGGACATGCATTTGTGTGCATGAACATGTCTGTATGTCCTGAGTCTGGGTATAATTATATATATTGAGTATGTATTTACAAACAAAAAGTAGTATATGTATTATATCAGTTATCTGGTTTCCCTGCTTAGTTTGGGATCAGGGGGCCTACCACAAGCTCTTAAAACAAGGTTAAAATAACCTTATTTGTCTTTTGTCCCTCTTTGACATCCGGCGTCAAAACATGACAAAACACAAATAAGGTTATTTTAACCTTGTTTTAAGAGCTTGTGGTAGGCCCCCAGATGACCGTATGTGAGGAATGTCCCATTTTATTATTTATACATTTCTAAAGCCTCTAGTGGCACATTATGATATATGTTTTATAGCCATCTGTGGATAATGTAGTAGGCTACAATATTGTTATGTCAATTATGTATATTTTTATAGTTATATTTATATTGTTGCTGTTTTTTGTCCCATAATAAATAAATAAATAAATAAATAAATAAATAAATAAATTTTAAATTAGTGCTTAGATTAGACTAAGTAAAGTAGAAATTTTTAAACTGTGGGATTTTAAAATTTCAATAAATCAACTAAGTTTTTTTCTAAAAGCCGGTCGAGCAAGATATTTCAAACAATTTTCATTTCTCTTCCAGACATAAGTTCAGCGTGTGGGCCTGGAATATGTGGAACACATATGACGCGGGTTTCATCATATTCTTCCTGGTCGGCCTTACGCTCAGACTGAGGGCAGGGTCGATGGACGTCGGCAGGGTCATATACTGCGTCGATATCATATACTGGTACTTAAGGATATTGAATATATTGGGTGTAAATAAGTACTTAGGTAAGTTTTCTTCAGCATCGATACCAATTTAGCTCTCAAATTAAAGTACGACGGAACACCAAAAGCACCAAAGATTAACCCCCTTACTAATGAACCGCTATTTAACTAATATACTGTTTAAAGGGACACGTAAATAACGACACATTATTTGACAATGACAATACAGTGACGTTATTTACGTGACTTTTTAAACAGTATATTAGTTAAATAACGTTTTATGAGTAAGGGGGTAAGTAGTTAATTTATGTTGACATCACATTACATAACTGATTTCAGTATTAGAGCAAATTCGTAGCAAACTTGATTACATTATTAAGTGGGTCGGTATTTCTTATTGATTAATTGCTTGCATAATAGTATATGACCTTGTTACTAAGTTCTCGGGCTAATGAAAATAGGAACATAATGGTGCGTCCTTGCTTGGCGAACCGAGCACGAGCCGAGCCACGAACGAGCACACTGCGAGCACGATTCGCGTAGCGTGGACGGGCTTGCGACGCTCGAACGAGCATTCGTAGCGTGCTCGACTGCGCTCCGCCCGATTGTCAGTTTTTTCACGAACACAGGGGTTCGCATCGCGCTCGTTGAGTACGTCCCCGCTTGAAATCGCGAGCAACGAACGAATCCTGTTCGTTCGAGGCTCGGATCGTGCTCGCTTCGCGTAGCATGGACGCACCATTATAGTTTTTTATTTCGTAGAGCGCCACAAAACTGTTGATGGTACTTTTTCCACTGGTACGAAGTCTACACGATATAATTTGTATTTTAGGTCCTCTAGTCACAATGATGGGTAAAATGGTGAAGAATATGATATACTTCGTGGTGCTATTACTAGTGGTGCTCATGTCGTTTGGTGTGGCGAGGCAAGCAATACTGTACCCGGATAAGGAGGCTAGTTGGTACTTAATTAGAGAGGTTAGTAAAATATACCATAATGATGTTAGAAACTTAGTTGATCATGTAACGAAGTAAAAAGGTTATGACCGTGACTTTCATGAAATAAGAAAAGTTAGTAGTAATAGCAGTCAGTTGTTGGTTCAACAAAGAGACAAAAGTTTGACGGGCCAGTTGCCGCAGTTGGTTAAGACTCTGGTAAAGATTACACGTATTGCGCCGCAAGTCGTGGGTCCGAATCCCACACAGGACATGCATTTGTGTGCATGAACATGTCTGTATGTCCTGAGTCTGGGTGTAATTATATTTACAAACAAAAAGTAGTATATGTATTATATCAGTTATCTGGTTTCCATAGTACAAGCTCTGCTTAGTTTGGGATCAGATGACCGTGTGTGAGGAATGTCGCAAGATATTTATTTATGTATTATTATTTTATTAAATGGTCATCATGATACCAATGAGGAAGTTATCTTGACTGTAAATAAACTTACACAAAGTTGTTCCAAGATTATGTACCTAATTCTATTTACTAATGAAACTTCAAAACTTTCATAGCTTTAAATTGACCATCCCAATTAGCAAGTACTAACATTTCCAGGTTTTCTTCCAACCTTACTTCATGTTGTACGGAGAGGTATTCGCGGAACAGATGGCCCCTCCGTGTGGGCTCCCGGGGCTGGAGGAGTGCCGCGTCGGCCACTGGGTCCCTCCCGTAGTCATGAGCGTGTACTTACTCATCGCGAACATTTTACTAGTTAACCTACTCATTGCGGTCTTCAATAACATCTTCATTGAAGTCAACGGTGTGTCGCACCAGGTTTGCGACTGATTCTACGTAGATAACGTTATCGATGTTGTCCACCTTTTATTTTGTAGTGCTTAGCCTGTTGCGAGATTTAATTACGTTGGGGATGTAGTTTTTGGAGGTGTTGGCTAGGACTTAGTGTAGTTGTGAATTGTCCTTTCCTCTTAGATTTATGTAGTTATTGCCCATATTTATCTAAAATTTTATTTAAATCCGTATATAGTTTTAAATTATTTAGTTTAATACCCAGATTCTGCTACCTATATTTGTTCAACCCTTTAGTTTTCCCGTATTGTTTGTAGGTTTTCTACCAACCGTACTTCATGTTGTACGGTGAGGTATTCGCGCCGGACATCGACCCCGAGTGCGGTAAGGACGTCAAAGACCATAAATGCGTCACAGGGAGGTGGATCACGCCGATCGCGATGACGATATACCTGCTCGTCGCCAATATATTGCTTATAAACCTCCTCATTGCCGTATTTAACAATATATTTAACGAAGTCAATGAAGTCTCGCATCAGGTTTTCTTTTTATTTTTGCTTTTTCTCCTTTTAGTTGAACGTGGCTTGCATCAGAATTATTTATGATCTACGATTTCTAACCTTCTTTTTAATAAAACAAAGCTGATGATCACATAATAATTCTTGTGCAATTCATTGCATGATTGATGTTTTTTTAATTTTAGTTTAATTTTACAAATTTAAATGTTATGCTTAGTATTTCTGATAATTACAAATAACTATTTTTTTACAATGACTATAGATACAATACAAATACATGTTAATTTACTTACCTTACGTGTGTATAATAAAATCAACTGCAATATAAACTACTTTCATGGTTAAAATAATAACAATTACAGTATCACATACAATAATGGCATCAATATGAATTGAACTTCACAAACTTTAAAATTCAAATCAATTCTACAGGTATGGATGTTCCAAAGATTTACAGTAGTTATGGAATATGAACAGAAGCCAGTGTTGCCACCTCCAATAATAATATTCTGTCATATATATGCGACGTGCAAGTGGGTGACAAGGAATGTTTCGCACCAACGGTTTCAATATGATAATGGTCTAAAGCTGTTCTTAGAAAAAGAGGACATGGAGAGACTTTATGACTTTGAAGAGGAGTGTGTAGAAGGATATTTTAGGGAACAAGTGAGTGGAATAAGCAACATTACCTGATCATTTAAAAAATGCAACACAATTAACTGGTTGATTATTTCAGGAAGTTAAATTATCAAATTCAATAGAAGAAAGAGTGAGAAATACAACAGATAGAGTAGAACATATCACGACCAAAATGGAAGACTTGAATCAAAAAGCTAATTGCCAAATACAATCAGTACAGGTACTATATCTTTTAATAAGAAAAAAGGCCTACCGCTTAAAGACAAAGTAATTAGAGCAGAGACAAATGAAAGGTTTACTTGTTTTTCAGAGTGTAGAATTTAGGTTAAGAAAGTTAGAAGATGTGGCAGAACAGACGATGAATCACTTGGCGGTGATACATCGGTTCATGGCCACGCATCCATCGCTCGTGAACCGAGGGTCGACCGACACTCTCGGCCCACCTGCACCTAGCTTCCCAGTGGCTGGATCCAGACTTAGAACCACCAGCGATAGATCCGAGGTATGTTATAGGAAACAATATGTCAAAGTTCAATATTAATGAAGCTAGCGTAAATTCAATATTTAAAATTGAAATAATTTTGTTTTACAATCACTGAGACACCGTAGCAAGTACAATATAGAGATTTCTTATTTGAAGTGAAGATCCAATGTATGTTCAATGTATAACTTGAGATAGTGCTCATGAGCTCACTAATTGCAACGTTTTATTTTTCCCATTGTAGCATGTCGTTAAATGTTTCGATGTCTTAAGTTAATGCTGATTTTAACTCTGCCATCTCTCACATAATGTTACATGTTTTCATCTTATTAATTAACGGACTGCCAGGAAGCATTTCAAAGTGCAGTTTTAGAACTGGCAGTCCGTTTGTCTACCTTTCATGTATCCAGCTATTGAACGTCATTTGGAGAAAATAGGAATTCAGGGGTTTTGGTTGATGCAGAGGGTTTAATTGGTGGAGCTATAACTCCAAAAGACGTCCTGCTAGATACCCTAGTGTTGAATTCATAGAGTTAGAATATTATAGACCTTGTGCGCAGTGTGAGCAGTTTTCATTTAGACGCATTCACAGATATATCGTACACTAGTTGATTTACAGTCAAACAAAATGTCTATATGGATTCCTTGTCATTTGATCTCGGTAAAAGTACTAAAATACGAGAAATTGGCATTCATTATAATGTATTTTAGTCGTTCAAAATATGTACAGTACCCGGCGATAAATATTGCACATCGACCTTTGGAAAGAGACAATCGGCTAATTTCGGCTTCGTAGAGCGTTATCTCTGTCGCACGAAATACAAACAGTCCGGTATCTATTAGGAGCTGTTAAAACAATTATGATTTGCTTCATTTGATAATTCTTTGTATAAAATACCTACACCAATTTTTCTATAAGTGTACATGTTCACATTATGTTTACGTAAAGGTTTCCCTCTTTTTCCTAAAGATGCCATAGTACAACTTTAAATTATTTAAATTTGGGGGTGTTAACAACTCTAAATATATATTTTGAACTGGACGAGACCACACTCTATCGCACTTGAACAACGACTGACAAAACGTCACATAGGTAGTGTGCGACAGAGATAATGCTCTACGAAGCCGAAATGAGCCGATTGTCCCTTTCCAAAGGTCGATGTGCAATATTTATCGCCGGGTACTGTACGTGCACTTCATTTCAATGCATACCCGTGCTCACGGACCGTACTCTAGTACAGTCACTCTATTAATATTGTAACTGTATGGTTGAATGTGTGTGTGACGGCGCGTGTCACGGCAGGTGGTGTCGGACAGCGACACCGGCGTGGCGCGCTTCACTGTGCGCCCCGTGCAGGAGGAGGACGAAGCGTCGCACCCCTCCGACGTAAGCACTTTGAGGTTACATACTCCGAGACACTGCCGACACAATATGTGCCATGAAACATAATACAGCTTATTTCATAATCTATAGGCTCCCCTAACAAGTAAAACCTGTCTTTCAGGAGCCATATCGTAGTGTAGATAATGTAGGTATATTCCAATTTTACAAGAATTTATAAATAATTATAATAGTAAAATAAAAGAAACAGGAAAATCTTGAATGTAGTGATGGATAATGTAACACAGATATTAAAAAATCAAAACCAAATCTTAGCACAATTACAAATACAAATATACCAATTACAATGATAATTATAATTAAATATGCTACCAAATGTCATCCAAATGAATTTCCAGGTTTGGACCAAACTCCTAATTAATAAACCTCTAATAACTGTGTTTGCGATAACTTTGCATCGTAAATTCTAGTTACAGCACTGTTGATATTAAACTTTACACACTGTTTGTTGTAGCTATACGCTACAACTTATGTTCGAAATTTGCTGCATATTTGTTTAGGTAGTGAATCTCGGAGCTAGTAAAGAAGTAGGTAACAATTAGCTGATGGCTCTTCGTTGAAAACTAATGTTCGTATTAAGTTATTTAAAGTACTCAAAAGACAGTACGTCATCAGCTTATGTATCATGTATGATAGCACCAATTTCAAAATGTTAGTTCTTATCGTGCTTTTTACGCAATTGTTGTTTTGTCTCCCATCATAAAATATGATTTGTTGCTATGGCTGATTTTTGTCTACTTCTTTTTTTAATATTATTTAAGTCTATCATTGCTTATTATTTTAATCTTAACATATACTAAAACAGATCAATAAAGCTTGTCAATATTTAAAGTTATTATACAAAATCTCTAAATACTTGCAAGATTTGCTTTTAACTTATTTTAGAATTAACTACTTTGACTTTATACTATGTAATATATTGTACATTGAAGTCCACGATGAGGTTCCAAATTAGTAAGTAACCGCTTATTTATCGCAATAATTGGACTGTTTTACAAAAAACTTAAACCGACTTCAAAGTACACGAAGAAGTAATCAAATCCTGATCTGAAGACAATGGGACCAAACGGGAAGTGTACCCTTTCAGACAAAAAAAGAATTTTACAAGAGTTATGAGGCAACAAACATAAAAAAAAAAATACAACCGAATTGAGAACTCCTTTTTTTGAAGTCGGTTAAAAATCCTTCTTACTTCTATAGTAAATCTACAATTCAGACGGTAAGTAATGAAAGCCTTGCTTAAAGTCTTGATTGGCTAATTTTACAAAAATAACGGGTCATTTATAAAACCGCGAATTCTCCCAGAGTTGTGAAGATGGATCGCTTGTATAAATAATGATATATAAAAAATAAAGTGACCCGAGTATTATGATTAAATTATTTAAGAGGCAACTTGTCCTTTAGGATGAACTACCTCAATCAGGGCCTGAAGCTGCAGCAGTAGAAAAGGAACCAGACGCAGATACAACATCCACGTCTTCACGAGGCAGTGCTGCACCTCCCGAAATAACGGTGATCAGAACTCAGCCTCCAATAACACCAGCAAGACAGAGGTCATCAGATAGTAACAGGACAGAGCCTAGTGATGACAAAAAAGGTTTGTTTGAAAATTCATAAAACTAAGAAATCTGTTCAAGATCTGCCAAAGAGTATTCAATAACTAGGTACGTAAGAAGAGACGGGACTCCATAGAGCAAGATAAAAATGATAAAATATCAATTGGGTACCAAAAAAAGCCACAATGAGAACAACTGAGAATAATAACAATCAGTGAATCAGTACTACCAACCTTAGAACGAAATAGAGATGCGCTGCTTAGTAGATATTTAAATCTATCGATATATATATACATATATATATATACTGTTGTAAATAATATAGATATTTAAGATCCTCTGATTTTGTTTTAGCACTACCAAAACAAAACCAGTGGTACTTTGTTCAGATTATGACTTGTATAAAATATAATATACCATACAATATATTAATACACAAGGTTACATAATAATAATAAATATTAATATTTTTTACTGTATAAATATAATATTAAATAGGAAGGGGAATTAGATGCATTTTTTCCTGTGTATCACAGACCGGGGTATTTAAGAAAACCGTAAAATGTCGAGACAAAGAACTAACTAATACAATACACATTATATTAATAATAATACAGTAAGGTTTGTGATTGGAGTTTAATTAAAACTACATAATATTTGCAACTAGACGTTTTATCAAAACAAAAAGTAAATCCTGTTTAGGCCCTGATAAGGCATTTTTTTGTGAATCCTAAAAACATATGTTGTATGTAGGGACTCATAGCTTTATCCCTGCAATATAAAGCGTACACCGTATGCGCCGCTTGCAGTCGTCACACGCAGTCGTCACACTCAGTCGCCATAGAACAGTCGCCATAGAGTTCCCACTCTCATCCCAGTCTCAACGTTGCCTTTTGATAAACACACGTGTCATGTTATTATTATTGTTGTGCACTCCTAATATAGCGTAATAAAATATATTCGCAAGTTCGAGTTTTGTTGACTCTGCCCACAACGTAACCTTAATAATAGGATTGGCTACATAAGAGTCCTAAACTAGGATTAGCCATAAGAAGAATCCTAAATTGTATGTTATGTTACATATTAGATAAGCACAGTAATATTATTTTGCTGAACTCAACTTAATTGAGCAATTTTATTTTTGTCTGCATTAAACTGTTCTGTGTCACTAACGGAAGCATTAACTTTACGACATTCATTTCTGATTAATAAAGCTGCCAATCGAGACAGCAAAGCCTCAGATACATTTAATGTGCTTCTCACACAACCATGATAAATTTAGGTCTGTCATCATCATTAACTGGCAATATTTGCCAATATTGATAGAGTCATGATTTTCTCTTACATTATGCTAAAATACAGAAACACATGAATCAACAGTTTTACATAGATCCAGAGTCGGGTACGTAAGAGATAGTGTATCCTTCCACCATTCCCTTAGTGCGATATAGTCGTATATTGTATCCTTTCCAGGCGTAGTTGCGACACGTCTCGTCGCGTCTCGTCTCGGTGTGAACTGATCCTTAAAGACCGAACCTTTCAACGCTTTACACTTAACAACATTTTCCCCAATGATCCCTTTAGCTCTACCGCTAGCAGGAACAGTATGAATATGCGGAATATCTGGAATAGAAGATGATCATTATTTTTTATCAAATTGATTTTATAAAGTCTTGTGAAATAAAATCAAAAAGTGGCTATATACCTTGCAGCTGCTCACTTGTATGGCTCACCTCTATAGTATATTCTACTGGAATATCATACTCGCTATAAATTTCATTGCAAGTTACAGATAAATTATCATTTAAATTTATAGATTGTTCAATCTTCGGCCCCAAATGCTTCCCTGGGGGAAGCATTTGGGGCCGAAGGAGTAGATGGATAAACTAGATGAATCGTTACCTGTCATTTTCACCCATTTTCGGCACCTAAAAATATAAAAATATCGATATCGAATTCGATAATAAATGTTGCACAACTCTATTTTCTTATATATTATTATGGTATATACCTTAAGATACTATTAAGATGTTTTTATTAATGGAATTATAGAACTCATAAATAATATGATATTTTACTTACCGAACTGCATCCAGGGGAAATTTGGCCATAAAAACACGTTTTTTACCATCTTTCCTTTCCGATCTTAATCCGCACACTTCGCATTTTCTATACTTCATTCTTAGTTAAAAAAGAAACAGATTCGTAAGCAAAACACTTATTATAACTTATAACTACTTAGCAATTATATTAACCACTATCCTGTATAATATTCTGTAATATAATATAATATTCTCAACTTATCAAAATGTTTTCATTTATTTAAAACTGGAGGGAAACAACAAGTGACAGATGACGTTTAATCATAGAGCGAGACAGACTACGGAAATGAGAGGGCTCCATAAAAGTTCTACCAATTTTCATTGACTTTTTTCTTCTTCTAAGTCGCGACAGACTGAAGATCTGCCAACAATTAAAAACGAAGCAGAATTAAAAAGGCCAATAAAGTGATTGTGTTCTCAGTACCGTCAACGACAGACGATGCTTTCTTGCCGGAAGTTCGAGAGATGCCAACAGAGCTACAGCCCCTGCGCCCGCGCACTACATCTGCTGGCACCCGGCGTACCACAGCCAATACGAGGCGGTAAGTGTTCAAAATATTCACAAATCATTGATAAACGTAGGTAAAAACACAATTCACAAATGAATTGTTGGAGTTTCATTATCATATTAATTGGTACCTCTGTCATCAATGGTATATCAGATGCAATAGAATAAAATCATGTTTCAAGACGCTAATCGAATTCAATGCCATCTAAGCTAGATTTCGGTTCACTCATACCGTTTTGTCAAAGCATGTCAGCCGTCTCATTTTGTTCTTGATTCGCCATTTATCGATCATCGCATACGATTTTAGAACAATTCGTTTTCATTTCTTCAATTGAATTCGGCAAATTATGTATTAATTTGAATAAAACAAAATTATCATCGCCATGATTGTTATAATTTTATTTTTTGTTACTTTCTTGCATCTGTTAGGAGACGGTTGTGGAAACAGTAAGTCAAAAAGACTCATTGGCGATTGGCTTAGCTTGTAAATATAGCGATGTAGTTAGATAGTAGTGCCTTATTTGTGTAGGTAATAATATTATGAACATTATCACATTTAGTTAATATAGCTTAGAAACACACGCTCACTTGTAAACTATTACCATTAACGAACTATTGCACATCGAATTTCTGAATTGAACATACACTATCTATAAAACTAATTCTAATGTGTGACGCATATGTTATGGCATTTATGTGCGTCGTTGTATTTTTTCTTTTCATTCCATTTACACCGATTCTGATTCTTACACTAAATTTTAATATCTGTGAACTACTTACCTTGATCTCTATTAGCTGTGTATTCACAACTGTAACTTTTGATATCGTTTTTGATTCCACGTATTACTTACATTCTTTTAACCACACATCTTTATTATCTTCAAATTTATTTATTACGATATCAAATGTAAAATTTCCATAATTTTAATCAACACTGTATGAAGGTAAGAAATTAATACTCAATTATATACTGCTCTTCTTGTCTAGATTCTGTGAACATCAGTCTAGCCAGCAACTGCTAACTTGATGAAATTTTCATGTGCTACGTCTCGTAAAGCACGTTTAAATTATGTAAAAACCTTTGGAGCATTATCAGTGTCATATTAAATTAGTATAAAAATAACTGTGCAAACTTGAACTAAAAGCATGAAATGAATTAGTAGACGATACCCACCTCCGGTCTTCAATACCGTGAACACTTCACCTAAATCCACTTTCTTTAAGGGATGACCATGTGGCCAGCACACCTTAAAGTAAAGTTTTGTAAGCAGGCACTCGGAAAGAGGTACCGTCGGCGAACCCATACGCCTTTTTGCTCTACGACTTTTTGGCGCAACAATAGCCCGCATAGTACGCCTTAAAGCAAAACGTATGGTCGGCAGGCGCTCGGAGGGAGGGAACGAGTGCGGCATGGGCGCGCACCACTCCGCGCAGCACCTGGCGCCGCGCCGCCAGCTCAGCCAAACACACTCCGAGCCGGATAACTCCGCTGTCGACGCTGGTTCCGTACATAATTCTGTTACTGGTAAACTATCTTATATGACTCCTTCGACTTTCTTTGTTGGTGTTAATAAATTTTGAACTATTACAGAGCTACAGAAACGTGCATTTGAAAATTCTATATTTTTTATTTTTATTTTAAACCATAACCATCATTATTCAATACTTTATATTTATGATTTTCGAAAGTTCTCTCTAGCTACCTTAAAATTTCATTATAATGTATGTATTTATCGGCTTTATAAAACTTAAGAGTATCACTTGCACCACTAGGCCAACAATCAGGTTGGGAAGCGACGGGCGGCGCTGCAGGCATGTCTTCTGGTCGGACCCGCGTCGGCGGCGCTCCAAGATCCTTATTATTAGCAATGCATGAGTACACCA
This sequence comes from Achlya flavicornis, assembly GCA_947623365.1. Lineage (NCBI taxonomy): Eukaryota > Metazoa > Arthropoda > Insecta > Lepidoptera > Drepanidae > Achlya > Achlya flavicornis. The sequence goes on from OX392484.1 coordinate 3,553,105, forward strand.
GCATCACTGATGAATTAGAGAATGTGTATGGACTGTTCTCTCCTCCACATACACCTAGGTAAGTAAATCTGTTGTATGCGTTCGGTTTTATTAAAGTTGCTGTAACAAGAGAGGTAAACAACAATTTTGTGAAGCTAATAAAATTGAATCGTGCGATAATTTTAAATCGATTACAAACATTTTCACATAGTCATGTGACCAAAACTAATGCATCAAAAATTTTTGCTATCAATACATATTCAACCATTCACACTACTTTCAGATAGAGATCTGAGATGCATTGCACAAATTAGGAAATAAACACTGTAGTTATTTTCCCTATTAGTTGTTCATATCTCATTTTATAGAACCAAAATCATCAGCTAAAACCATACATCCTTTAGGACACCAATCACATCTCGCCTCCTATCACCGGCGAGAGCATCATCACCATCAGTCCGTCGTCGCCACGCGAGTGAGATGTCCAACCCTGAGTTCGCACTCTTTATGGAGAAGGAACATTTGAGGGGCGCTGAAGAAGATGATTACATCATAATGGAGAATTTAATTCAGAGGCGGTGAGTGGCGGAAAAAGGTGACGGGTTATTGTGCTCGCTTTTATATTTCATGTTTTTGTAAAATCGTTAATTGGCTCGCGGAGTTCATTAAAATTTTTCACAACACTTTTATGTTTTTCAGAATATTTATTTGGTTAAAGAGATATATCGTTTCAAGTTATGTCAATCTCGTTAGAATTTACTAAATTAAGGAAGTTTAAAGCTAAAAACATTTGTGTATCCTTTACTAGAATTTTAAACTGACGAGAAACAACATATGGATTAGAAGAAAACAGCAATTGAGTCGGTTTTCTTATTAAATTCAGAAAATTAAGACTTTGGCGGAATTGTTTGAATGCTTCTATTATCTGCCATGCAATAGTGAATCATTCAAAGACATGATAGAACATCAATTTGCTTGACGACATTCACGCAACGCAATCATAAGCTCACACGGCTTCTGTGACTGTCCAGTTCAAACAAATTGTATTAATTACAACGATTCAAATTTCAACCTTAGCCTAGAAATGGGGTCTGTCCTGGACAGATACGAGGAGGAGGAGGCGGGGCAGGGGGACGGCGAGGGGGGGGAGGTGAGTGGCATCAGCATCAGCGTCTGCGTCAACACCAGCGGAGGAGACGAGCCTTCGGTACCTCCACAGACTACCACGCTTCTTACTGTCGGCGACAGACGATTGCCTCATCAGAGGTATGTATGAAGTCTCCAATAATTGTGTTAAATACTAAAGTGTTGTGTGTGTATTTAAACAGCTATCAGGATAAAAGTATGTAAATCATTTTATGTATCTTTTTCTTCCATAGCTTTTTTATCCGTTCATTGTCTTTGGGCAATAAAATCATCGAATTCAAATGTAAGAGTGTCTTCATCTGTAATCTTCTACAATTGCAGTTCTTTATCAATATCTTCTACCTTACCTACCTTATACCTTTATACCTTTATAAAACTACTTAGTATTGTACCCTTAGTAACCATGACTTAACACATACAGGCATTCGCTCCGAAGATCATCAGCGATCGACAGCCGTGAGTTACCATCACCCCTACAACCATTACTGGGTGATGACGCATGTGGAGAAGTTTCGTTACCAGTACCGAGACAACCTTCTGGTAAATATATCTTTTATGTAGATACATATTCGTACCTAAATAAAGCACTCATACTGTATGTCTAAATGATAATGATCCTTACATAAATGAAGTCTAAATTGATTGTGATAATCGGAAATAAACCTTACGGTTTATCATAATATGGTACAGTAGTACCCATACCCAACTGATATGGCGCGTCGTGAATCTTCGTTCGCACAGAAAAGAAAGTAGGGCCCGAAGATTAACGAAAGAATGCTTAAACTTACAATCAACCTTAGATCACTATTATAAGGTTCTTAATACACTGCAGCTGTTAGTTCCGTCTCACTCGCAAGTAACGCCCCTCCGCACACATAGCGGCAGCTGCCGACCAATAGCATTTCCTGCGCTTTGAAAATGTATCTTCTGCGCAGGTACATCTGTAAGCCATATTAGTTGGGTACTACTTGTATTAGATTTAAATTCAATTGTTTTCATTTCATTTCAAATATTTACTTCATGATGTATTCATGTGACTGATATGTGACCTAAGACAATTTCACCGTGATTCTCGCATTTGCTCAAATTCGATTACAATCTCATAAGAATGACGTTAGAAAAATATTTGAAGCAAACCAAGCAACGGACTCCGTTCTTAAGGGGTTTGTGATTGAACTAACGGTAACAATCGCATTTACTGTAACGATTATAAGTAGGTTCTGTCTAATGCTTGTGCACATTACGTATAGCTGAAACAAACGCATCAAGCGACCTCTCCCTCTCTCACATGGTGAGTGAGAACCTTCCCCCGCGGCCCTCCATCGTGCTGGACTCGTCGCACCTGCCGCGGCAGAGGTCCGCGGACCAGCCGCCGCCGCCGCCGCAGCCGCCCACTCCAGCCAGGCCGGAGACCATGTGCTAAATGGTAAGCCACAATATAAGGAATTCTTTAAAGACGATAATGGTGCCGATTCTGTTGTAAATCGCACTAAACTAATTTTAATCACTCTCTCTTTCTTACAAACATTATTGAAAAAGGATAGCACTTTAAAACTCTTTGCCGTTTTCATTTGTGGGTAAGAAGACGTAACCAATTTTAATGACGACTAAATTTATGTTGAAAACAAGCAATTGGACTAATTTAACAGGGCTCAAAAATCAAAAAGGTTATTCAATTTAGGCCCTAACAAGGCACTTGTAAACGTTCACTTACATCCTTTTCCTATGTTTTTGGTAGAAAGAGATATAGTGAGACTAAATTAGTTTAGTTATAAACAACAAAATCAGCACTAGTATTTGAAAATGCTAAAGATCTTGCTTTAGAGTTTTTTTTTATCAGGTATATCAAGATGGTGATCATTTCAAAGCTTCCAAAGAAGATGAGTAAAAGAATAAAGTTATTGTTATATTAAACTCTAAATCATCAGAGGACTGAGATGCGAATGAAGTATTAATCATAGTAATAGTAACACCAAAAATTAATGTTAATGTTTAAAAGTTTTGAGATGATGTTTTTCCCGTTTTTGTTGAGAAGGCCTTTTTGAAACCCCTTTAAAGTTTTGGAAATAAAAAAGTATATATAACTGACTCGCTATCTACTCCTACACTCTTAATTGTTCTGTGTGATGTACAATTAGACTGAATTGAACACAATTCAAAACTTATCATATCGACTAGTCCTTTGGAATTCATATATTTACTGAGAATTGAATTTGAACAGTGATATAAAATTGGATGATGTATCACTAACACTTCAGTAATTTTTTACTATTTACTCGTGTAGACATATATTGAATTTTTTGTAAATATAGCTATCATTATGTCACAAATTAAAATTTAATTATATCTTATATAAGCCATGCCGTTGTTCTTATTGAATTCTTTGTAAATTAAACAGTTTATCTTAAGGATGCGAACATTCAAATAAATTAATGCCGAAGACTGTTAATTGCATGAACATTTTGAAAAAGCACTTTGATAGTCTTCTTCATTTTGTGTCTCTATAGTTCGCTGTAAATAGGCTTAGTGTCGCTCTGTTTAATATTATATCTGTAGATACATGGTCCAAAATATCACTTCGTTCGTATTTCACTACTAAAAGATTATAGAAAAAAAATGTTTTCATAGGCATTCGGAATTGGTCATCGACGATATAAAATCTACAAAGATCAATGGACCATGAGAAAAGTTTTTTTTCTATGATCTGATACTAAATAATGTAATAAAATCTTATGTGGTTCAGATGTAAGAACGAACGGAAAGACAAACGACAATACAAGTATTAGTGCTCACGTTGTAAATACTTTTGTCAGAGAGTTAAATGGTTAAAGTAATGAAATCGGTACTGAAATTATAATAATAGCATAAGATATAGAGTAGAATATGTGACTACATAATATTTAAAAAAAAATGTTATTAAGTGCTTGCTTGTCGAATTGAACCAGTGAGTGACGATGATTGCTATCAAACGCTTTTGTAAAATTTGTGAGCACTATCGATTTGAGTTATTGGTACAGTATGAGGCACGAGTGGTGAGCACAGATAGGCAGTAGTGGGGGCAAACTCACTCATGTACACTTTTGGCCAAATCACAGTAGCCAAATGACTAGCGAAATCCAATAGACGACGAGCATTGACTGACCAACCAATCGTGTGCAGCTCGGCGCTCCCCCCTTCTTCATTCCACCAAACAGACCAAAAATTAACTACTGCGCAGGTGTCAATCAATGCTCACCACTCGTGCCTCTTACTATACTTATTTTTATGATACTTAAAATTACTGATGTAAATTCACATATCAAACAACAATTAGCTATGCAGTTTCATCAAAATATTTTTGTTATTTTGCCAGTTTTACAGAATCGTCGACCAAATTAAGCCCAATACGTTTTTATACGCTGTGGATACGTTTAAAGGTAATAAAATTGATGAAAAATCGATAAGCCATTAAGCGATTAATTTATTGCATGACAAAATTGCGAAGTCGTTATCTAGAAATAATTTATCAATAGTTCTAACTAGTTATTTTCAATCCCCAATAAATTAATGGTCATCACAATGTGTTCAATTATACCAAATATTTTGTGCAAATTTTTACCATTTTTTTAAATTATATTTGCAGTACAATGAATTATCATCTTTGTATATAATTGTAGAGAATTGAAAATTAATGAAATGATCATGTATATTTATAAGGTCAATATAAAAAATTAATACTTAAATAAATATTAAGCATCGATTTAATGTTAAGACGTAAACAGATGCAATAAATTATTTAACATTTTTAGATTTATCATAATTATGTATCTAACTCATCAATTCGGTTCGACGATATTAGAAAAAGCAATAATTAATAATATCAATTCAATCAGATTTTATAATGTTATGGTTATATAAATTGTTAAACACGAATACAATGATTTTATAAATATCGGTCAAAGAATGTTATTATAATGTTGACGATGTAATATTATTTTTGACAAACAAAATCTCCTTAGGAATGTTATCAAAAGATTGTTCCTAATCTGTTCAGTGAACATTTGAAATTTCTTGGACATATATGTGGCAATAAAGGACGAGCAAAAACCCTTCAAATCAGATTTCAATGAATGGATTTACTAAATATTAATGTAGCTGCTATGATATCGACGAGATTTTGTAGTGACTTGGGGTGATTTCGAAGTTTGTATAATGTTAATTCCATATCGCGAGTAGTCCATTCTTAACTAAATTTAAATTAGATTGTAATGTACATACATAATGTGTAAATGTCAAGTTGTTTTTTTATACCAAAATAAAATGTTTGGAGAGAGCAAATGGCGCTTCCATCATCCGATGCTTACCTGAGCACAATCTTTTTATCATAATTTTGAATAAAATCTTCAAATTCATCTTTATCTTTAGCACAATATTTTATTATGTCAAAATGAATTGTCCTTATTGGGATTTTTAATACTAGACTTGATTCATCAATTTCTCAGAGTGATAGTACTACTTTGTCTGTGTTATGTAAACATATGTACAATTGTACAATAATACAATAAATATATTTGTGATATTATAAACATCATGTTTTATTTCTTCACGGCTAAAACGTATCCCGAACATACAGTATACATTTCCCTTATAACCATTCTCATTGTTAACCAATAAATAAATAGAATTATGAATCACATTAAGTACCTATTACCTATTACTAACTTATCGATTTTGTATGCGTAAACAAACTGCCCAAAACCGTTCGAAGTGGAAGTTAATGGGGGAGGCCTATGTTCAGCAGTGGACATCCCTAGGCTGATATGATGATGATACCAAATGTTTGAAGTGCCTTATTAATTCTCTATCACTTAAAAAATATTTAATATAAAAAAATATTACCAAAAATACATTTTAATAACAAGCTTTTATTGTATTGTCGTTCAAACTAAACGGTCCTTATTTATCCGTGACATAATGTAAGTATGTAATATTTGAGCTCAATCGATTGGGGATAACTGTTTTTAAATTCGGTGCAAGATTCGACCCATACTAACAAGCGAAGCCAAATGAAAGCTTGTAAAAGTCACTTTTCAAATATTTATCTCCCTATTTTAGTTTTTTATATGCATACCATCAAAAAAGTTTTCAATTCCGGATTTATTTTACTGTAGTTATGCGGAGTGTTTTCGTTTAAAGGAATTTAGATCTAATAGAGCTCGTAAACCTCAATATAGGAAGAGCGGCAGCTACTATAAAGCTAAATAAGGGTCGAATCACACTATGCATTCGTATACGTGTATTTATGTTTAATAAACCAATTTTAGAAAATTTCCCTTCAACAAATTGTATTATAGCTCGGGCGCGGGTGCTAATCACCGCCTGCAGTACGCGAGAGGCTGAAGGGTCCACCGCTGATAAATCTTGATACAGGCTACCTTCAAGGATCAAGCCCCTCAGCCGACCGAAATCCTGGATCTGCCACTGGGGCTGAGGGAGGGAGGTGTCATGCCATACCCCTCTCGATACCTCTGATGGTGCCTAACTCGCGCGCGAGCTATAAATATCTAGAATGCTAAGAAAAGCAGTGCGATAGTGTGAATGAACAATGAAAAGGCACTTTCACAATATTGGTTTGGACACTCCGATCGACAGTCATTTCGTTTATTGCACCCACTATTCCCCAGTCCATAAAAATTGGCTACAGCTTTCAACCGTTGATTTTCGCAGTGGCAAGGGATACATGTACCTTGTTTTAACGTAACTCAATTTAACGTAATCGCAATTTTAGTAAAACGTTTTGACGGACGTGACGTGAGATGTAGGTCGTAGATTACTGAATCTGTCGTTAAGGTACCTATGTAGTATATTCGCAGAGGGATAAACATTTCCAATAATTTCATTCTAACTCTAGATTTGCAGATTTAACCAACATCCTTCGCGCTTCGAATTCCATTATTTGATCAGCTCTTTCCGAACCGGTAGTATGTATCCCGCTTAAAGCCACTTAAATTCGGGATACAATATCCAGTTCAGATAATGAAAAGCAAATATTAGATCTAAATTGAGCGGAAAAATTTGGATCAAGCTCAAATATTATAAAAATTCGTCGAGAAAATTTTATTTCGCATTTTTAGGATTTCTTTCAGACTCTTGCTTGTTTTATGCAAATGACGAGCGACCTTTTAGAGTAATAAGATGCCGGTAAGGGTGTGTCGGTCGAAACACACATGGTTCCGTAGACAGTATTATGTGGTACAGTCTAACACCTAGGACCGAGTACATATAACGTACTCTAATTAAATTGAAAAATATGCCCTACGCAAACTAGTATAGCTTACTTAGCAGTACTATATTTTTATTTAAAATCATCACTACCGCTGTGGATATTATTTTATTACAAATAACTATAAATGGTTGATATTTTGTAAAAGAATCTAAAAAAATTAAAAGACTAAAAGACTATTTTTTTTATTTTTGTCATAAAATGTCTTTTTTAGAGGGACGGACGTAAAGAAATATAGGTTCCTTGACTACGGTACCCAAAAAGTACTGAAGTTATTTCACCCGGTCCTGTGTCCGAAGTCTTTGAAAATATTATAATTTATAAGCTTCTCACGAGACTACAGAAATAAAATATTTGATTGAGTTAGCAACTCACCTAGATAAATGTTTGGTATATTTCTTCTCTGTATTTAGTCTTATGATAGAAATGGTTTTCTGCCGTTTGCTCAATCAACAAACCTAGTAACTCCTAACACTAATAACGATACGCAAAAAAACCTATAATTTTGTTAATATCTATTGGATTGGATGTGTGCAAAGTTCTCAAAGTTAGTTATATTTGTTACTTCTTCTACTAATAAGACCTAGAAGAGCGTAATAATTCAATGCCTAGAAGTATCAACCGAAGGTTTGTCTTGGGTCTCAGGACGCTCTTCTTTTTCGGAATCAATTATTTCCGCGTCATTATTGTCATTTGAACGAATATTAGTTTGAGATTGTTAATTGTAAACTTAATCAAGAAATCAAAATTAAATGTATTTAAATTGATTAAAGAATTGTATCTGTCGAATCGACGTTTGGCTTTCTTTTTCTCTTCTTTTTTCTGCATTGTTTAATTTTTAATAACAGAAAGAAATAGTTCCTAAATGAAAATGCAAGTTTTATTACTTTTCTTTATTTATAAAACTTAGGCTTATGGAAAACTGTTATTTTTGACAATAAAAATAACGAGTATCAACTTTAGTTACAATGTCTTTAGTTAATAAAATTATTAAATTACACATAACAATCACCGTTTGTTGGCAACCTTTATTTATAAGACGTTATTGAACAAAATAACAGAATGAATTCATAACATAACTAAGCATAGGTGAAATCGTGCTCTACTTCAAAGTTGTTCCTCGGTGATAGCTCTGAAGCGATGTTTGGAGGTATTTTTTCTGAAATGAAAACATCAACATTACACGCACTCAACGCATTGTTATTTGTTCTGCACTTACATCGATTCATGTTTCACAGGACGCATTTAATTTTAATAATGGAATAATAATTAAATTAGGACCGCTAACTATCGTTAAAAGTAAATACAAACTTGATATAAATGAGGGCACGTCAAATTCAAATTCAAAATCATTTATTCAAATAGACCTTCGCAGGCACTTATGAAAAGTCTGACTCTAATACTCTAATGCCGGTTCGGAAGGTTGCATTTGCTGAGAAGAGCCGACTATAAACTCAGCAATTACTGTTTTCAAAACAAGCTTAGATTCATTACATAAATTTTACATTCTAATCGCGTCATTTGACTATTTTGGAATAAATAATTTGCCGAAAAGTGCGACGGCCAAAAACGCATTCACAACCTCATAAACAACAAATTGATTATCTAGCTTTTAGACACGTTTTTATTCTATAGTCAATTAAACAATAACATTCGAAGATATCGTGTGTTGAAGTTCCGCGTGATGTCACGTTATGGTACAGTTTTAACTCTAAAGTGACGTCACGAGCCCCCACTTCGACTTCGACTCGCTTTATCTTTGTAACTTTTAATGATGATAGATAGTAAGCGGCACGAGTCGTGAGCACACTTTTAAATACAAAGCTTAAAAGTTATTAATGTTTAAGCATTTAAATACATTTATTGAAATCAATTGAATTCAGAGTCACTCAGCGAGCTATGGAACGAGCTATGCTCGGAATTTCTCTACGTGACAGGGTCCGAAATGAAGACATTCGTAGGAGAACAAAAACGACTGACATAGCTCGTAGAGTTAGTAAGCTGAAGTGGCAATGGGCAGGCCACATCGCACGAAGAGCCGATAACCGATGGGGAAGGAAGGTTCTCTCATGGCGACCACGTACTGGGTACGGTGGGTCAGAGTCGCTGCAAGCCGCTGGATCCAAGCGGCCCAGAACCGTTCCAAGTGGAAATCAATGGGGGAGGCCTATTTTCAGCAGTGGACATCCATGGGCTGATATGATGATGATTGAAATGTATTTAAATCACAGAACAATAAAAACAAGTAGAAATGCGAAGTAGGCGTGACTCGTGTCGCCACTATTAAGCGTTGTTACGCTTAATCAACGCATATTTGATCCTATTCGTATCTTAACACTACGTCTAGTCGGAAGTCTCGTCACTTTCCTTGTTTTCCGTAAATATACCGTATTGCTCCATTTTGGAGTGCAAGAATGATAGTAGAAGGAAAAATCTTAATAATGGAGGTGTTTCATACCATCTGTAAGTACAATTTAAGACTTATTCAATTAAAATCTAATTATTTCAATTCACTATTAATTTAATAGAAATTCAAGCTAAAATCAACCTTATCACTTTGAAATAAACTTTATTTTGGTTTAATGGCATCATCTATTTTATTCTCGAAAGTTCTTCGCTACTCAATTAGTGATGTAGTCAGGTTGGTTGGATGCTGGTTGTATCGACATGCATATTTGGAACAAAATATGAGTGAACATTAATAGGCTGCATATTGTGATATTTGTGACTAGTTTTTTTATTCGGCATTTAAAATATGCTTAGCGCTGTGTTTTACCATGGTCAGTAATGATGTAGCCGAAGGTGGTAAGCAAAGTCTAGAAAGGTACTGGCTCTCAAGTGCAGCTGTCAGAATCGGAACACAACGATTTTTACCTTGAGGGTACCAGCCAGGTGTGTAGGTACTACAAAGTATCCTACAATCATGCTATGGTTTCCTCACGATGTTTTCCTTCACCGAAAGCTCAAGCTCATTGTAGGATTCGAACCCGGGGCCTTCATCTCGGCATTCGTCGTCACTACTACTGAGCTATCATCGCCTCGAAAACAACCAATATCAGCAAAAATTAAACTAACTTTTTATTTTTTCTCCTGTTCCTAGTTGTTAACCAACAGTTTTATTTTGGTTTCAGCAACAAAATTGTAATGATGCCGGAGCGGCAGGTTCTTCAAAAAGACTAGGTGATTCCGAGACGCAACCAACTCTTCTCAGCAAATTCAACCTTCCGAACCGGTATTAGAGTATTAGTATTAGAGAGTTAGAGTATTAGAGTCTGACTCTTCAGTGCCTGCGAAGGTGCACCTTGCGTGCCTGGTATTTGAATTGTATAAGTATCTCGAACAAAAGCTGTAACATTAAAAGATCTTCCACATTAAAAAAGCCCTTGCTGAGTTTATTGATGGAGTCTTCTCATTTTAAATTTGTTCCTATATGATTATACTATATCTAACGTGAGTTTTATTAAATTAATAAATTTCTATTCTTTAAACATATTCGTTTATTTTTCCTTTTTTGCCCACTTCATAATATTACCTCCTCTCACATCCTCAAAATCTTACCAAAAAAATTTACCAAGCAATAAGCGCGATGAGGCGCCAAACAGGCTAGATGAAAAAAAAAATCTATTTAGTCCGTCTTTTACATCATCAAAAAATATAAAACACGTATTTTTCGGTTATTAATTAAACAAAAAATTAACAAGAAATTAAACAAAAGATATCGTGTGTTGAAGTTTCGCGTGACGTCACGTTACAATACTCTTTTTAGTCTAAAGTGACCCCCCCCCCACTCCCGAACTTGGCGTAATTTTTTTAAGATTTGGTAAAGCAAAAAATACGTGTCCAATATTTTTTAATAATCTAACTGAAGGACAAATTAGAATTATTATTTTTTGACCTAGGAACATCCCTATAAAAAAATTTTTTTATACCACTATGTGGCAAACAAGCATACGGCCCGACTGATGGTAAGCGGTTACCGTAGCCTATGGACGCTTGCAACACCAGGGGTATCACTCGCGCGTTGCGAAAAAAATTGGGTTTGTAAGTTGACTGGACTGAAATCATACATGGGTTAGATTGCAATTTATTATGAGTGTACCAATTTGTTTTTGTCAATTTACATTTCAACAAGTTTCATTTTTGGTAAAATATTCAAGTGAATTGGGCCCAAGGTATCGATCAGTATCGATAATGTTATTCAATGTGTCACTGCACTGGCTGAGTAGCAGTATATATCGAAGTATGACGCAATTATCACCTTATTTTAATGATTATTAAGGTGATAATGGCGTCCACTGAGAATAGCGCCATCTAGTGTCGAGTGGCAGAACTTGATCGTTCAATTGAATATAGTTTGTTTGTAGATTACAAAACGTTGTATATTCTTGCTACACTATTGCAAAATAAATGTTATATTTAGAGGGTGAAGATATATTTTTGAATGGACGATATGTGTGTCTTGAGCTAATATTGTCTAAACTAGAAACGACTAATCAAATGACTTGTTTATTCGTGTGCAATATATGAATATCTATTTATTTGTGTGAATTATGGCGACAGCGGTTCTGATACATATTTTGGCATTTCGCAGTTCCATTGTTTTTAATGTTCCGTGATTTAAATAGGGTCATGTGACCTTATTTAATTTACATTTTAATAACATTAACTTTAATAACATAACTCTAAGAGTTTTAAACGTGTGCTCACGACTCATGCCGCTTACTATATACGTGTCAAATATTTTTTTGATAATCTAATTGACGGACTAATTAGTTTTTTTTTTACCCAGGTATCATCCCTATAATTAATCTTCATCTATCGATCTCTTACTTTATCCTCCTATTCGTTACAATAAAACAATAACAATACATACCAGTACACCTATAAACCAAGTTGGACCAGATGATCATCTCCTGCGAGAAGCAGAAGACTCCAAGTTTCCCTCCTTTGAGGGTGAAGTCGTAGATGTTCCCGGAGTCGGCGACGAGCCGGCCCCGCTCGTGGATCTTGAGGCGGATGAGGCCGAGCTTGGGCCGGTGGAGCAGATTCCAGCGGTAAGCGGTTTTCTCGACCCACCCCACGTTGCGAGGGTCTTTCCATAGGAGGGTCACCTATTCGATACAGAAGAACGTTTGTTCAAACATTCTTTTAATGATCTTATTGTTTTTTTAGGGAAGTCACACTGTCAAGATGGTGATACCCGTTGAATCCTTTTGTGACCATGAATTCAACTTAATCCAAAGTTTAATTGCCACTGGAAACCTTATTTCCTAAAAAGTGTATTAAAACTACGAAACTTGATTTTAAACTATTATTACATATTTACCAGCAGCAGTTTATGGAAATAGGCGTGGATGCAACAGATAACCTAAAGCCTGCCATTAGAAAAATTCTTATTATAATTTTGATATTTTGCCTTGCCAGTAATCTCCCTCAAATCTCCCACAACCATTTTTAACACTTACGTCTATTCTATAATTTTGTAGCTCCCCCATAAAACTGTCTTTCACCTTATCCTTACTACCAATACTTACTTGGTCAGGAGTAGACTCAGTATTCCACAGCGCGTTCCTCAAATTCTTTCCGGGGCCAGTCTTAGAGTTGACCAGTTTGATTTGTATTCCTGGTTCAGCGACCGCCCTGAAAGGCGTCGTCTGCCAGTAAGTTTGTGTGTTCTTCTTCCACATTACCACGTAGAAACGCTTGTTGTTTTGGTATCTGCAGATTAAGATTAATATGCATATGATCCCATCGATCCCTTCTATCGATAACTTTAAAATCTTTAACATGATTGGGATGGACACTGAGTATTTTTTTCAAACGATTTCTTTAGAAATAATATTATTTCACTTCTGACTTTGTATCTTGAAAAAAGAGGTTTTTGTTCTTTCTCTACATCATTATTAAGGATATACTCTCATTCTAGGCTATATAAGTAAACAAAATGCCCAATTCGACATAAAAATTTACAATTAATGACCGTTTCCTTTGTAGTTGTTCCTACAACATTCCTTGCTGTACGTTTTGATTGGTAGTTTTTTTTTTTTTTTATACCACTTAGGTGGCAAACAAGCATACGGCCCGCCTGATGGTAAGCGGTTACCGTAGCCTATGGGCGCTTGCAACACCAGGGGTATCACGCACGCGTTGCCGACCCCGCAGAAATCTCTTCACACCCCTTTTGAAGATTGCAGTGGCGTGCATTCCATATAGGCAAATAAGCAATGCCTACCTCATAAGATTCAATTCAATAATATTTTGATTCAATTAAACTACATAATCACTTTAAATAAAAATTCTAACCTAACATTCAATACGAAATTTCAAACTTTGCCGCGCAGGCACTCGCGAGTTCGCCTCTCAAATTCACGGCAATTCACGCACACTAAAACGATTTCGGCATATTCATACACACACACACACTTCTTTAAGATAACACGACGAAAGCATAAATCACGCTTTTGCTATGCGTAGCATACTGACATTTGACATTCGCGATTTATGGACCAAAAGTAACCTTACATACTCTGTTGTAAGTAAAGTAACCCATCCAAATTAAAAAGGCTACAGTTACAACTACTTTACCAACATTAGAGCAACACAAATATAACTTCGCAATTTATTTGTGTTGGTTTGTTTATGGTTTGGCTGGCATTGTATGCAATGTTGTTGTTATTTACTTATTGTGAATTTGCGAAGTGTATCTATGAAGTGTATTGTGTGTGAAATGAAGAAATTTTGTGGTGAAGATGCAAAATGTGTCGATAAATTATTCCTTTAGTCAGTTTTCGTTTGTTGAAAATAGTAGGTAACCTGCTGTAGACCAACTCCAAAACATTCATGGATTTAAAACAAAGGTAAAAATCTTAGACATTTTAACACAGAATATTATGTTTATTAAACACCTGGCTATCTGGGTGCTGTTATTCGAATCTATTATTCTGTTATGTAATTTGTTTGCTAATGAATCTTACCAAATGTGTGTGGAATGATACGCTGACCTAAACAATTTTACAAATCGGGTCAAAAAACATAATCTATCTAAGAGGCATATTTAGGCGTGTATGGCCATGATTTTCTTCTGCCTACCTAGTCCGAAAACCAATGCACGCCACTGGAAGATTGGTAGTTATCAAAGATCTTGTATAGTTTGAAAGTATACTAAGTTTTGGTAGATACAACACTATCCATTAATCTTTATAAAGAGGAAAGATTTGTTGGTTTGCATTGAATAGGCTCCGAAACTAATGAACCGATTTGAAAAAATCTTTCACTGTTGGGAAGCTACACTATCCCCGGGTGACATAGGCTACTTTTTATCACGGGAACGCGGGTGAAACCGCGCGAGACAGCTAGTGCAATAATAAAAATGATTAGTGCTTTCTAAAATATAGCTCGTAAATCCTTTATTACATTTTTCTACCTCTACAATTTGGACCTCTTCTATTTATTCCTCCACTATGACCATATCAACTTACCCAAATATAAATCCAACGTAATCATCATCGATTTGCGTATCAACAAACAGTGTTCCTTCAAAGTCGACTCCACTGAAATATTCGAAGCCGACAGCGAGTCCAGGGTCGGAGTTTAACGTCTGTTGAATTTCTGCTCCTTCATTTGCTATTTCCCAGTTGGGGTCCTGTTGGGACTCGCCTTCCGGATCTAGGCGGACTGTCATGTAGTTTCTGAAAATCTAATACCTTTAAACGAGCAATTCTTAAATATATATAATCTGAATCTCGGAAACGGCTCCAACGATTTTCATGAAATTTAGTATGCATGGGGGTTCGGGGGCGATAAATCGATCTAGCTAGGTTTCATTTTAAGAAAACATCGTTTTATCCGTGTTTTCAGCCAATGAAAAACTGCTACCATATCATTAAAATACAAAGGTAAATTTCGCGGGCGGTCCCGAAATCAGGAGACCCCGATTCAAGTCCAGATGTATTTTTTTTCCTTTTTTTAATTTGTATCTAAATATAATTTCCAAAAAACACCGATTTACCAAAATAACGAGCAAAGCTCGGTCATTCAGGTACTAGAGGTTTATATTACATAGTTTTGATTATCACCAACCGCGATTTAAGGCGATGATAGCTCAGTGGTAGTGACTTCGGATACCGAGACGAAGGTCCCGGGTTCGAATCCTACAATGAGCTTGAGCTTTCGGTGAAGGAAAACATCGTGAGGAAACCATAGCACAGTGGTAGGGTACTTTGTAGTACCCGTCTGGCTGGCTACCACCCTCAAGTTGAAAATCTGTCGCCAAGCACCTATTGGTATGTTCCGACAGCTGCACTTGAGAGCCAGTTCCTTCTAGGCTTTGTGCGCTTACCACCTTCGACCACATCATCACTTACCATAGTGAGATTGTGGTCAAACACAGGCCTATATACAGTAAAAAAAAAAAAACAGTTTCTTCAAGTATTTACATTCATCGGACCTTATTTTAGGATGCTATAGATAAATTATAAAATTATTCAAAACATAAAACGTAGCCCATGTTTATCTGCGGTGTTCAAACTATTCCTCTATCAATTAAGAATTTGATATGAAAGTTTTCCAATTGGGATTATTTATCGCTGCAACAGCAACGAACGATCTTTAAGTATTGATAAAGCTAATATCTAAGTTAAGAGATGCATTAGGAAGCTGTAAATTGTTGTCTATCTCGAGGGGAAATAGTAATGGTCAATATGAACTACTTGTTTACCAATTATCCTAGATATACCAAGACAGGTCATAGAAAATTTAATAACAACCTTATAATTAGAAATATAGACTTTTAAATACCTGAAATCAGTGCGATATATTCTGGAATTATTAGGGCAGTTGTCGATATCATTGGGAACTCTGTCGCCATCATTGTCGTTGTCGCATACATCACCAATACCATTATCTACAAATATTGAAATTAAAGAAACATTTGTATTGCAAAATGTCTAAAAAATATTGATTGAGATGTAGACGGTATTCGTCTTCTAAATACATTTACAAAATCGGATCTTTATTTGAAAGATACACCGACAGTCATCCTTAAGCTTTACAAAGTTAAGCTTAAGTTTCCTAACATAAGTCATTTGAAAGACCATGGAAATCGCCAGCCTTTTCTCACTTCAAGAACACAACACCACATTATGACGGGCCAGCTGGCGCGGTTGGTTAAGACTCTGGTCAAGATTCCACCTATCGCGCAGCTGCTCGTGGGTTCAATTCCCACACAGGACATGCATTTGTGTGCATGAACATGTCTGTATGTCCTGAGTCTGGGAGTAATTATGTAAAGTAGTATATGTATTATATCAGTTATCTGGTTTCCATCGTACAAGCTCTGCTTAGTTTGGGATCAGATGACCGTGTGGGAGGAATTTCCTATTATAGTGGATATTTATTTATTATTATAGACACAGACGTACAATAAGTTCAGACAGATCGCTGCCTTTAACAAATTTATTATTTATTTATTTATAGGAGCAGACTTTTTTTTGGTTTTGGTGCCCTATTGCATGGTTATTTATTACTCACTATTAGAATCCTTCTGGTCACTGTTAGCTACAATGGCACAGTTATCCTCCCGATCGGGAATGCCATCACCGTCGTCATCATCATCACAAAGGTCGCCCTTGCCATCACCGTCCACGTCCTGTTGATCACTGTTGGGGATCAGTGGACAGTTGTCGATCCCGTCTTGGATGCCGTCCCTACAAACGCAAATAACTTTAGTAATCACAGATTACTTATAAAATTCAAAATTCAAAATCATTTATTCAAATAGCCCTTCGCAGGCAATTATGAAAAGTCTGACTCTAATACCGGTTCGGAAGGTTGCATTTGCTGAGAAGAGCCGGCAATAAACTCAGCAATTACTCTTTTCAAAACAAGCTTAGATTCACTACATAATATTTACATTATAATCGCACTGAAAACAATTGCGTGCCCCGGCGCGGCGGCAAAATTACAAAGTAGACTGAATAAATATTTAATAAGTAAATAAATAGCAAACTTAAGCAGACCAGCCCCCACAAGCAGCACCTGTTCACAAGTATGACGCGTGTGGCAGCCATCGCCCTCCTCGCCATATTGGAGGGAAGTGATATAGAAGTATAGTCACTCGTGATCGATGTTTTTTTTTTTTATACCATTAAGTCTGTTAACAAGCATACGGCTCGCCTGATGGTAAGCGGTTACCGTAGCCATATGGACGCTTGAAACACACGAAGCGTCACTCACGCGCTATCGACCTATCCCCCCTCCCCTATGAGCTCTGGCGACCTTACTCACGCGCAGGAACACAACTTTACACAACATAAAGATATTTGGCTGCGGTATTCTGTAAGGTGGAGATACTTCCCCAGTCAAGCTGCTCTTTGAGCGAATAAACGCTACGCTCTACCTCTCTTGAAATGTTAATTCGGATCATCTATAATATTAGTATTTATTACTAAGATGTATGAAGAACTCGCAATGAGTGTTGATTTGGAACCGTTGTTATATTCAATTTTAACGTTCTTGTACAGGGCGAAATCTGGTAAATAAGTTGTTTTTATTTCGACCTGATTTAAGCTTTTCTGGTGGATTCATCTACCTCGTTGGTAATATTTATGTTTGTATGTTAGTGTTTTATATTTTCATTGAATTGTTTAACATTTAATTGTCTATCTAGCCCGCGACGCGCCTTATACAGTATACACACCGTTTGTGTTTAAGGAGAACCGCGGCCATTGTTCGCCAAATGCCACTGTGACGTGTAAGACACAAGGTTTAATATTAACTGTCATTTAGTTACATTAAAATCTAGCCAGATCTCTCTTCGCTAGTTGTCGCGCTATATAGGCTAGTTGGATTTCCAAGTAACGCTTTTTTTTAGCTACGCCTATGACTTTGTTTCCTTTTCCATGTACAATTTCATCATTTTACGAAGCGTTGTTTCAAGACCCTTTCTATCTTGCTTTCCTATTGCTGACTAGTTTGTTCTATTACAATATAACCGAATTGTCATTCCAACAATACTTACTGATCTCTATCCAGATCGCTGTCACAGGCGTCTCCAACATTGTCGTTATCAGAGTCCTCTTGCGAAGGGTTCCGTACTCTGGGGCAGTTGTCGCACTTGTCCCCAATCCGGTCGCCGTCCCAGTCCTCCTGTTGAGGGTTTTTCACACGAGGGCAGTTGTCTATCTCGTTTAATATACCTGATTTTAAAGAGATTTTAGGTAAAAAATCTTATCATTTATTTCAAATAAACCTTCGCATGCAGTTATGAATAGTCTGACTCTTAGTCTAATACCGGTTCGCAAGATTGCATTTGCTGGCAATAAACTCAGCAATTACTCTTTTCAGTCGCGTCGTTGTAAGTTGTAATAGTTATAAAACTGTGGTTGTAAGTGTAGATTTCATTGAAGCTTTTATTTTATTGGTACACATCTTACAATTTTCATTAATATTTACCAATCAATCAATAAAATCAATCGATTAATCTAATTTATTCTTCCCACCGCAATTATTACAGATACATAACCTACAGCAACAGTTAATACTAATATTATATTTTCTAAGAAACTACTAGTTATCTTTGTGAATTCTTACAGCAGAAAACTGTGTCTCTACCATTTTGAGGATATCATCATCATCATCATCATCATCAGCCTATAATGTCCCACTGCTGAGCACGTGCCCCCTTTCACAAATGAGGGTGAAAGGGAATGGGCGATACTCCACCACGCGTGCCCACTGAGGATCGGTGGAGGTGGGCTAGTGGTCAACCTACTGCTGGAATGTTTCAAGCCGCCTAGGAGGCCTCCAACTAGCTTAACAATTAAGTGATAACCGGGACCCACGGCTTTACGTGCCATCCGAAGCACGGAAACGCTCGATTTGAAATACCACTAGGCGGTCACCCATCCAGGTACCGACCACGACAGACGTAGCTTAACTTTGCCGATCGATTAAGAATGGCTAATCATGCTACACCACGAGCGCTTCGAGGATATCATAGATTGAAGAAACCATCTTTTTTGTAATGTCTTCTATAAATATAATGTTACCATCGTCATCCATGTCGGAATCACATATGTCTCCAATACCATCGCCATCAGCATCTTCTTGTCCCGGGTTGTAAAGCCGTGGACAGTTGTCGCAAGCATCGCCGCGTTTATCACTTCTGTCTTCATCCCGGTCCGCTTGGTCCGGGTTGGCGATTAGTGGACAGTTATCCTGGAAGGAGGTGGGTTATAGAAAGATCTAGAAGTTACTTGTTATGTCAGGCAACGATCTTGGTAATACCAGCTCTAATGGAAGAACAGTGTTTCTTATTGAACTTATCATGCTAAGTTGGAGGACCAATATTTGGCATACGTTTCTTACAATGAGCTTCTAGGACACTGTTTTGTTATTTTCGTTCTTTAACAAAACTAAAATAAGTGTATAAATTCTTTGTAAAATGTCCTTGATGTGGGGAGCAAAATATGAAAAACTACCAATAAAGTACAGCAAATAATATCAATAATTCAATTCAATAA
Source organism: Achlya flavicornis (assembly GCA_947623365.1). NCBI lineage: Eukaryota > Metazoa > Arthropoda > Insecta > Lepidoptera > Drepanidae > Achlya > Achlya flavicornis. The sequence continues at coordinate 3,573,013 of OX392484.1, forward strand.
TATATAAGGATGAAGTCCTATTTCCCTTGATCATGCCATGACTTGAAAACGACTTTACCGATAATATCTTTTTATTTAAGATTTCTAATACTTTGCAGAAGGTTCTTACGGTTTTTTTTTCCGAAAATTGCGTAGAAAATTAGAAAATTTAAGAAAACTTAACTACTTAGCAAATTATAATTCTGGGTGTATAGGTAGTCTCTAGCCCAGTAAGCAGGTATTTTTACCTACAAAAAGTGGAGTAGAAAAAGTTTTGATTTGTATTGCTTATGTATAGGCTAGTCTTCATACTGGGTGGAGATTTCGAGATGGTATATTTTCGAAACCTATGTTTAGTTTTTATAAATTAACGATTCATACCGGATGATTACGAATCCCATCGCCATCAGAATCGTCGTCGCAGGAGTCTCCGAATCCGTCTCCATCCGTGTCCTCTTGTCCAGAGTTGGATACATCAGGACAGTTGTCGGCTTTACAATGTTTCTCGCTACAAGATAGCTGGTGGTCTGGGTAGCCGTCCATGTCTCTGTCTGTGCCACAAACTGTACCGTTGCCAGCTAAGCCAGTCTGGAATTTGTATGATTGTTTTTCAGTGTTAGGACAGTGCCGATTATGTTGTAAATCGCACTAAACAAATTTTAACCTTATTGAAAAAGAGAACTTTAAAGCTGTCAAATAATTCTTTGCCGTATTCATTTGCGGGTTAATAGACGTACAGTAGTACCCAACTGAAATGGCTTACCGATGTACCTGCGCAGAAGATTTCAAAGCGCGGCAAATGCTATTGGTCGGCAGCTGCCGCCATGTGTGCGGAGGGGCGGGTCTTGCGAGTGTGACGGAAATAACAGCTGCAGTGTATTATGAACCTTATAGTAGTGTTCTAAGGTTGATTGTAAGTTTTAAGCATTATTTCGTTAATCTTCGGGCCATACTTTATTTTCTGTGCGAACGAAGATTCACGACGCGCCTTATTAGTTGGGTACTACTGTACACAGTTTGAACGCTTCGTTTCAAGGCATTTTTCCTCAATGCCAATAACTATACTGCCATAATGTATGATACTTGTGGATAACAGAGATTGCTAACTTCAACAATGTACACTTAGGAGAAGATCAAAATACTTACAGCGCAAACACACCGTCCGTACCAGCAGATAGCATTAAACCTCTTGCAGTAGGAAGGGTCACAACGCTGCACCAGCTCCCCAGGGTCGAAGCAGGGCCGACTCGTGTTCATGTAATAGTTCCCACCGCAAGGCACGCATGTGTATGAGCCCTGGGTACAATCATCACCAGTCTCTCATTTCTCAATTAACTTTCCTTCATACATCAACAATTTGCAGTTATGTTATTTGATAAAAGAATCCAAAACAAGAAATCTGCATTCAACTTCATTACTCTCAAATCTTTGAGGATTCAAAGATACAAGGGATTTGACAAATCTCACTAACAATTAAAAAGAAATGTGATATACCTACCCTATAGGATTCTCTCGACACTGCTATTTTGAGCTTAAGCAATTAAGCCCAGTGTATCCGGAGATCTGTCTATTTACAAACATAACCTGAATAGACTGCTTACTGAAGCTCATCAGTTCTCTAGTAGACCAAATGTTTGATTCTTCAAACTATCCTACTAAATACTTATCATCATCATCATTATCCTCAGCCTATAATGTCCCACTGCTGAGCACAGGCCTCCTTTCACAAAGGAGATGAAAACGAATGGGCAGATACTTCACCACGCATGCCCACTGCAGATTGGTTGAGGTAGGCTAGTGGTCAACCTACTGTTGGAATTTTTCATGGCCTCCACTAGCTTAACGACTATTACAATGGAAACTAATGAAAACCGAAATTACATGCCTTCCGAAACACAGAAACGCTCGATTTGAAATACCACTAGACGGTCACCCATCCAACTTTTGCCAATTGAACTCATCATGGTACACCACGATCGCGTCACTAAATACTCACCGGAGTATTAACACATAGTCTGCCCACAGGGCAGTTGGCACGGCCGGTAGCACACTCGTCCACATCCACACACTGTTCCCTGCGAGTGTCCCCGGCAGATCCTCTCCATCCACTGCTACCCTCGTATCCAGGAGGGCAAGGACCGCATATAAACCCGCCTGGTTCGTTCCGACATGACACCATTTCGTCGCAAGGACGGATTAGGTCACATTCGTCGATGTCCACGCATCTGTAGTCTGGTTACAAAAAAAATTTATTGGAAGACTGAACAATACCTGGCTTTTTTTCTTCACTATCTATTTTATTTTCTCTCTATTTATCTATTCTATTATATTTCCAATATTATTTTTTTGGTTATTTTAAACTGTACTTTTAATTATTTAGAATTGAATTTTTGATTATTTTAAATTGTATGTTCGATTATTATAAAGTGTATGTTTGATTATTTCAAATTGTATGTTTGATTATTTGAACTTGTACTTTTAGACAGTCATTGAATATTTTGATTTTATTTTTGATTTATTTCTTGTGATGTCTTGCATGGTCTATGTTGTGTGCATCAGTAATTGCTTCATGTATCAGAATAGTTATAATTATAATAATAGCTACAAATGTGTTAAATACATGTGCTATTGATGTACCTTTTTATAAATGAATAAATAAACTATCTACCTATATATTTTTTCATTTCTATTAACATAGCCATAGATTTTTATTTATTTAGTACCTATATTATACAACCCCATATCATTTCATCCAGAATTATTTTCTATAACCGGTATGTCCAGGAGCAACGTTATCATAAGTAGATTAACCAATCATAACTGATAGAATATCTTTTGTTTTGTGTACAGTAAGAACGAACTTTATTACAGCCTGTATACAGCTTGTTATTCTTCTTGGATACAGCATCACGTGCCAAGATGAAATTATTGTGTCATCCATGATAAAAAGTCACTTTACTCGTACTATTTATCTATTACTAAAAAAAAAAGACGAAATTAGACTTACCAACCCACTCATATCCTCTCTGACATCCCTCGCATTCGTAGTAAGGGCTGGTAGACTTGGCGGTACACCGTCTGTCTCCACATGGTCGATGAGTGTCACAGACGTGATCGCACCGCTTACCATCACCAGATAATCCTGAGGGACACTTGCCGCAGCGAGGACCTGATGATGTCTCTTGACAATCCACTCCTGGGTAATGAGAATCAGTTTAGAATCTATATAAAAGTTTTTTTTATACGACTAAGTCAAGCATACGGTCCGCCTGATGGTAAGCGGTTACCGTAGCCATATGGATGCTTGCAACACACGAAGCATCGCTCACGCGTTACCGACCTTTCCCCCCTCCCCAATGAGCTCTGGTGACCTTACTCACGCGCAGGAACACAACTTTACACAACATAAAGTTATTTGGCTGCGGTATTCTGTAAGGTGGAGGTACTTCCCCAGTCGAGCTGCTCTTTGAGCGAATAAACGCTATGCTCTACCTCTAATCTAAGCCAAAGACAAGGAATATGAACAATGGATCCTTTATGGATCCCAATGTAAATAGCTTGACGGTCAATATGGTGAAGTGAAAAAATATGAAACGCTGTAAAATAACTTACCTTTGAAACAAGTTCCCGGTCGACAGGTGACTCTATTGCACTGAACACCATTGCCTTGGTAGCCAGCTGGACATGGTCCACAACGGTATTCACCATTCGGTAAGGCTTCACACGGTACACCTAAACATAGGTTAAACATAGGTTCACCATCGTAAATACCGTATAAAAAAAACCTGGGTAATAAAATCAGTATCAAAATCGGCTAATCTAACCCGGACGTTCAAGGTTTTTGGAATATGAACAATGGATCCCTATACTGGGTGGAGATTTCGAGATGGCTTATATTTATTTAAACCTATGTTTTAGTCATGTTGAACAACTTTTACTATGAAATTTTATTTATTTATTCATATTTTTTTTTATTTATTATGATCGAGCAAGGCTGACAGTTTGTAATGGTGCGTCCATGCTTGTCGAACCGAGCACGAGCCGAGCCACGAACGAGTACACTGCGAGCACGATTCGCGTAGCGTGGACGGGCTCGCGAGCCTCGAACGAGCGCGATTGTCAGTTTTTTCACGAACAAAGGGATTCGCATCGTGCTCGTAGTAGGCTCGTTCGTGGCTCGGCTCGTGCTCGATTCGCGTAGCATGGACGCACCATATGAAATAATAATTGAGCATTCACTTTTGGCCCCATAATTAAATTTGTACACCATGAGTAACCCAACATCTCCCGAAATCTCCACCTGTTATATAGGATGACTGGTAATTAGTAAATGATATTTAGACATGATTCTACTCGTGATAACAAACAACTTTCCCAAAGAAACAAATAAGGATAAATAACTAAATTAAATTAAGGATGATGTTGTACTTTTTTTTAAATTTACTTAGCACATGAGCCATGATTTAGTACCTAACAACAATTCTTATTCTTAAATTAAATTTTAAAAAAGTTTCTTTGGGAAAGTTGTTTATTATCATGTACAATCTTATTGTCTAAATATCGTTTACTAATTACCAGTCACCATGAAATATATAAATATATACAGATGAAAAATATTTGTCTGGTCAAGAAAAGATGCAAAATAACTTACCTTTGAAACAAGTTCCCGGTGGACAGGTGACTCTAATGCACTGGACACCATTGCCTTGGTAGCCAGCTGGACATGACCCACAACGGTATTCACCAGTCGGTAAGTCTTCACACGGTACACCTAAACATTATTGTGTAAACATTATCATAAATCACCATATAAAAAAAACTGAACTGGTGGTCAACCTACTGTTGGAGTTTTTAAGCCGCCTACGAGGCTTCCAACTAGCTTAAAGGCAAGTGATAGCCCAACGGCTTTACGTACCTTTTGAAGCACTGAATACATGTCGAAAGTGATTTCAAAGTCATTTTACGAAAGCTTTTTCACTATTGATCATCATCAGCCTTTAATGTCCCACTGCTGAGCACAGGCCTCCTTTCACAAATCAGGGTGAAAAGGAATGGGCAGATACTCCACCACGCGTGCCCACTGCGGATCGGTGGAGGTAGGCTAGTGGTCAACCTACTGTTGGAGTTTTCAAGCCGCCTAGGAGGCATCCAACTAGCTTAACGACTATCACAATTAAGTGATAACCGGGACCAACGGCTTAACGTGCCTTCCGAAGCACGGAAACGCTAGATTTGAAATACCACTAGGCGGTCACCCATCCAGGTACCGACCGCGACCGTGGTAGCTTAACTTGCCGATCGATTAAGAATGGCTTATCATGCTACACCACGAGCGCTTCCTATTATTTGTATTTACACCGAACAAGATAATTTATTATAATAAAATCTACGTTTTTATCAACTCACGTCCTCCAAAGCAAGGGTTAGAGCTGCAAGCTGATCTGCAGGTCTGTCCATCGCTGGTCAACCTTCCGGGACACCTCTCGCAGCGGTAGCCTCGGTCCGAGTCTATACATCTTTCAGCTAGACAAAGTAATTTAAATTCACAAGATTTTTCCCAGTAAATTCCATGTTAGGGGTCGTCCATTAATCACGTGAGGGGTTTTAGACCACTTTTTGACCCCCCTTCCCCTCACCCCTGGTAATATATGGTGAGGTTTTAGGCTACCCCTAGCCCCCCTACCAAAATCACGTGTATTTTTTAACCGGCCTCAAACACAATTAAAGATAGTCAACAAAAAATTCATGAAATAGAACCACAATGAGTTTACTTGGCTGTCTTCAATGTTGTGGAGCAGGTTTTCGTGGGCGCATCAAAAAAAATACACGTGATATGCCTCAAGACCCCTACCGTGATTTTTCGTGATATTATCCGAACCCCCTCCCCCCCTATACGGGACTCACGTGATCAATGGACGCCCCCTTAGGTACTTTTCTAATTTACTAATAATGGATAGTTTCAGAAAATGACAGATCAACAATCAGTGAATCCGTGGAGCGAAAAGTACCAATTTCAAGACTGTTTTCCTGATACAAAAGTCGTTCTCTGTGCACACTAACATATTCGTAATCATACAGATATCTTCTGAAGTATCTCTATAAATATTGTCTTGAAAAGAAGAAATATTGTAATTAAATCTTTACTTACTCTGGGAGCAAGGCCTTCTGTTGCAAGAAATGGGCCTGCATCTTCTGCCGTCACCTTCCATGCCAGAAGGACAGGATCCGCATTCGTATCCAGTGGCTGTGTTATGGCAGTCTACTCCTGTACCGTATTGATTGCCAATTTATTAAACTACTATACTATTAGTACCATAACCACGAACATTGAACAATTAAGTGAAAGAAGCGATCATTTTGCTCGAAATCTATTTCGACAATGCGCTGTGATTGGCTAAGTCAAGGACACATGCGCTCTTATTTGCCAAGTCAAGAACACTTTGACGGGCCAGTTGGCGCAGTTGGTTAAGACGTGGAGGAGTCTTAACCTATAGCGCCGCAGGTCGTGGGTTCGATTCCCAGTTCCCACACAGGACATGCATTTGTGTGCACGAACATGTCTGGGTGTAAGTATGTATTTACAAAAAAAAAAGTAGTATATGTATTATATCAGTTATCTGGTTTCCGTAGCTCTGCTTAGTTAGGGCTCAGATGACCGTGTGTGAGGTGTATGTCCCAGGATATTTATTTATTTACATGATGCAGTGATTGGTCCCTACTGGTCAAAATTAGTGCAAAAGCACTGAATAGTTGCGAAATTCGAATGCTAGGTATTACTACTCTAAGGATGTTTTCCTCGATGCCTAAGAATCACAAACTATTTCGAAGAATCTTGATCTATTTTAGTTATACTTAATACTTAAGCAATTTTTTGATGGTTTCAAAAATGGAGATTTACTTTATGATCCCCTTTGTTTCTAGAGACTTGTTCTGCATCAAGGGCATTAATAACTTTATTAAGTTCCTGACCTATTCGATGTGTATCACAATATTCACAATATCTTTTTTTTTCTATCATCTCGTGAATGACTTAACGACTATTGATCATGCCTATAGAGTTACCGATACCCCATATAAACAATCCTTGACAGATGTAATTATTCATTCACTTCTCAACATGAATAAGGTTAATCAAGCAACTTGACTTTCATATATTCTCAAATATTTAACGTGGGTGACACGGAACTCTGTAGGCAGACATCTATTATTCCAAATGGTTATTAAGAAATAAAACGCGAATTCAATCAAATACGTTTAATTCCCACAATTTGTATAAAATGTTGCTTGATTTACCTTAAATACTTGATGATACATGATATTTGTCGATGACAAAAGTATATGGTTAAGTATGAAACTTAAAACTAAGTAAATACATAATAGTTTTGGATATAAAAATGTTACTTGTTAGTAAAAGTACTATGTTGAAGAAGAAACAGTCTTAGACACAGGTTAACACACAGGTTTAAGGTGAAATCTTTAACTGAAATAAAGATTAGAATAGACTAAGGCCTGTGCAAAATCTTTGGCAAACAATATTGACATTTTAGATACAAAATTTCTCAATTATTTCAAATTACCTATCATTATTTTACTTAGATTCTCTATCTAATATTGCCAATACTTCTGTAAAAACAATTAACACTAATAAACCTTTTTATAAAATTCTTCCTAAATCGGTAATTTTAGGTGTTTCAATGAAATGTTCAATAACCAGAGTAACAGGAAGATCCCGTGCAACGTTCAGGTGGCGGGGAGGGAGGGGGCACTCTGTTGCAACACTGTCGTAGTTGACCTCGGAGGCTGTCTATGGTGCCTTTCTGTTCTACGATCTCACGCCGGAGTTGCTCTATGGTCTGACGCAGGAATTGGAGTTGGCGGATCACTTCGTCTGTGAAGAAAAATATTGAATGATCAAAATTTGTATTAAGTATATAGGCTGCTGGATGCGAGCGGCCCAGAACCGTTCGAAGTGGAAATCAATGGGGGATACCTATATTCAGCAGTGGACATCCATGGGCTGATATGATGATGATGATAATATAGGTTCATGGGAAGGACAATGGCGCTGATTCTACTGTTTACAACAAACTAATTCTGTTTCACTATATCTCTTTCTAACATAGAACATAAGAAGATGGCGTTAGAAATTCAGTCCTGTCAAATAAGTCTAATTACTTGTTTTCAACATTATCAAAATTAGTTTCGTCTATTTACCCGCAAATGAAAATGGCAAAGACTAATTTGACAGCTACGTTCTATCCTTTTTCAATAATGTTTGTAATAATTAGTAAAATTAGTTTAGTGCGATTTACAACAGAATCGGCACCAAAATCTACGTGTAGGTTAATAACTAAGTACCTACTATAGATAGTGTACGGATTAAATTAACTTTCAATAGTGAAATAGTCTATAATAGCTCCCAATAAATATCAGTTATCTAATAAGTAGTCTAATTCTTACCATCACAAGACTCAATTCCATTTGAAGGTATGTCTCCTCTAGACGTAGTGGTCGGCTGGGGCAGAATTCCATTAGAATCAACATAGTTGCCTCTGTATTCATCTCCTTGCATTTCTTCATCACGTTTCCTCCTAGCATCCTTCTCTATGAAGTCTTTGACTTCTTCCACGTCAGTTTCATCAACGGTAAGTAAGGTTGGGGGCTGCATTGTTTCATCTTGGATGTCGCAGCTCAGTGAGTCTAGTGCCGCTCGCTCGTTTCCATAGATTTCTACTGGGGCGTGTTCCTCATGATACTGATGAAGACATATCCATTACAGTTGTATATCGGGTTTCAGAAATTAATTCTTATTAATTAGATAAGAAAAGATTTAATTTGATTAAATTAAGTAAAACAACTAAATTTCATAGTGCGTGCGACGCTCTGGCTTGCTACGCAATACGTCTTACATTTAAATAAATATAATAACAGTCTAATTTTCATGGAATTTCATTGCAAAACTCACGTTTCCATGAATTCGAAAAGAGCTTTTAATTTTCGCCATCAAAAGATTCTGCGAAGCCATTAGAGCGGTTTCCGCAATATTTGGCGTAGCCTTATAAATTACTGTTACAAAAGTTTAAAAATGATTTGTGCAGCAGCTTGTTGGTAAACAGTATAATACCTATATATATTTTAGAAATCTAAATAAAAGCACCAACTGTAGAAAAGAGTGATATCACATTCGCGGCCTATGTGCCGCCTTGCTTGGGGTAAGTCCTTTCCCGCTCTCTCTTATATTTTCTCCTTACTGCATTTGAGGAATAAGTTAGGTAATTGTTCCAGTCCACCTAGGAACTGCCAGCCAGCCCAGCCTTACACTTTGGGCAACCGCTAAATACAGTCCACTTTACCGCTCTCGCATCACCATAAAGTTTTGGGATGATACCACAAAAAGAGTTCTTATATGGCTGTAAAAAAATACTTACCAATTTAAGTTTCTGACTCGACAATATTTCAAGCAAGTTATGTGTGCCAGACATGGTATGCCAGTGCAAGGGTTTGCAGCCGACCAAAAGCTTGACTCTGGTGGAGGTCATCACCAGTAGTAAAGTCCCACGGGGGTGAGTACCAAGCCCCCAGGATACTGACTTGAGGTACCCACCGTGAAGACTCTCCAATGTTACTAGAGGAAAGAGATTGTTACAATATTGTAGCATCAAACTATGGAAGAGCAAGGCAGACTTCTCCATTGAAAAGGGAAGATCTTCTGCCATGGTAAGTCATCGTGCCAACTGTAGAAGTTGGATAGTTGTGTATGCAGAATAGCTCATGAAACTTTGATAGCTCATGAAACTAGAGGACCGCAACATAAGATAAGCTCACATATGATATTGTTTTTATTGCTTGTGAAGATTTTTTTACATGATTCACCTTCGGAATTTCTTTGATAAAAGTTACAGTTACAGGACTGTTCCCACTCACCCTTATTACTCTTGCGATTGTAGAAAAGTGAGATAGCAATATCTTCTGCTCCCTTAGCGTTGAGGAGCTCTTCTCTCCTCGCACTCTTTCCATGAGGGCCTCGGACGAGGATCGCCACCTCGCCTTCATGACTTGCTGACGCTGAGCCTGCTGCTGCGATAACGTCATTTGTTGCTTCTGAAATTTTACAATCAAGAACTTCAGCTAATTTATAAATAGATACGTATATACAATGTATTTGGTAAGTTTAACATTTCAGAAATGTTTGATGATCAACAAACAGCTCTTATACGCCCCTAATGCTTGGCCTAATGTCGTTTCTCCCCTGATCAGGGATAAAATCGAATGCCTAGTGCTTGTATGTATTTTATAAGTATAAAGGTTGCATACCTACTAAATCATGTAGTAGATTAGTCCGAAATATTTCAATACTGAAAGAAATATTCATAGAAGCTCACAAAAGCTAATGGCGTAAAAATGATTTAACTTTTTTCTATCTTCTGAAATTAAAATAGTTAAATCACCTCCAAGTAAATATAATTCGTTGTGAATAAGAAATTGTAACAAAGATCACAGGTTAACGCAGATAAAACTTTGTATTGTATTGAATTCGTGAATTGTACGAGATAAGAGCTCGTCAACCCAATGAACTGCTCGGAATCGTTGAGCAAGATAATATCGTGTTGCTAAATCGATTCCATGTTTTAACAACAATTTTATTAAAATTATATTCTTAATTAAAATCTTATGGGACTACGCTTGATATATTTTATTAATCTCTTAAAAGAAACTAAAGGAGGGAAAGACGTTTAAAGGCAAAATAATAAACACTAATGAAAATGAAACCTATAACTGTAGTATTATACATACTAGCCACTTTTTATCCTGGGAACGCGGGTGAAACCGCAGGGGACAGCTAGTTTTATAAATAAAGATATACTAATAACCATAACACCAAATCACTAGAATAGTGATGCAAAGTTATTATAAGACCTTGTAATAAAGTTTCATATGGAACATTATAGGAAGCGGCCACAGACGTAAGAGTAGTACCTTAGTACTACTCATACGTCTGTGGAAGGGGCGAAGAATAGAATGTGGCCGAAGGTGGCTAGCAGCACCTTCAAAGGAAAATACAATAAATCCAGATGTTCATAAGATAGGAGGCACAAAATATAGTAGTTATTTTCAAATTCACTCAAATATGTATAAATACCATAGGTATTGCAATGAAATCAAGTTCCATATTAGATTCAAGTAAAGAGTTATTATTAACTTTGATGACACAACAGCGAGTTTGACTCACGGCGGATCGCTCCTCCTTTCGTGCTTATTTGTTCCAACTTGTTTTGAAACACAATAACCTTCAAGCAATTAAGGGATTTATGTTTATTGTTATAGGGTCACTAATTGTACCTAAAGTTTGGTGCTATTTCTGATTTACTACATTGCTCGTGGTGGATGATATTCTGGCTATAGCCGAAACTACAACTGTAACTACTATACAATATAGTTATATTATTTATTGTTATTTATAGTATCTATGTCAGTAGGTATTTAAGATATTCCCGAACAAGTTTTATTCCTAGTGTTATATATTTAACGTAAGCTGTGGTGGCGTGGCTACGTCTAGGTACTATGATCTTGTAAGGGTGCAGGCTCGAACCCAGAAAGGAGATATAATGTAGAAAATTTCCACGGCAAGGTTCCCAGCAGGCTGGTAGCGTTTCTACTTTGGATAGCGAAGCTGATGCGGTGGCGGAAAAAGGCCAACTATAAGTCACTGAGAGTGACCAACATACTCGTATTAATGTTCAACTATAAAATATATACTAATATTATAAAGAGATAAAATATTTAAATGGATTTAGGAGGCGATCTACGGAACTACTGATTTTTTCACTTATAGAGTATTTATATACTCTGAGCTCATAGAAAGCTATATCCCCGAGTATTACAGGCAAGAGGTTTTCATCCAGAGGAACACGAGTGAAATCGCGGGGGACAGCTAGTCAATAATATTTACATCACAGACCTTGCACAGAAAGAGAAATAATTCATTTTTCGGTGTCATCACGAAATACAATTAATACCTTGGCTCGTTGACTTGTTTGTGTTTGAATTTAGCTTTATGCAATGGTGCAGGAGCGTAAAATTGATTCGAGTTTGTTGCCTTGGCTCGCGGTTAAAAATTACAATGACATCAATTGTTATAGGACGATTCATAATTTACTCAGTAATTCCAGATGATACTACCACAGCTATATTACTACATAATTGCTCATGTTACCAAGAAGCTGGCATTATTAAATCATGTCCCGTACTAATACCAGTTTTAGTAATTGTGGCATAGTGATGTCACAGCCGATCGAGTAACGGTTTTCGATAAAAAGTTAACCATTGCTGCCATACAGGGTCTTCCTGTCCTGTTAGGCATTCCTGACCCTGATGTCTATACTGTATATAATAAGGGCTATATTTGATCAGTCCCATCTATTACTAAGGTTCTTACTATAAATGTTATCGGTAATCTTATTTCAAAGGATAAGTATGAACAGTGAACATTATCTATTTACAACGACTTAAATAGGTGGCCTTTGAAAGCGATAGCCTTGTGTAGCTTGCCTAATTGATTTCTAGAAAATTATTATCCTTCTGGGGTATTCAGGTTTACTCAATCTAATCTGGCAGTAACTGAAAACCCAATCAAATTAATCTATGATCAATACTTCATTTTCTTTGTCGTTTATTTAGTGACAGATCTCATCTGCCTACTTTGTTCTTATACTAATTAATTGTAGTCGGTGGTCGGTGTAATATTGTACGGTATGAGGCGCGAGTGGTGAGCACAGATAGGCAGTAGTTGGGCCCCTTACTATACGCTTCTTCAGCTTTCCCACAATCCCAACCATCTCATTTTCGGTTTTCCTATCTCTGTACGCTATTAGCAGATATGTACATTTAATCTGGCTTCTAGAAATAAGGGGTAATTTTTGAGCAAAAACATATTGTATATAATATAGGTAATACTCATTTCAAAAATATTTCACACAAGATTCGGCAGCAGAATTTTCAATGCAGGGGACCCTAAATACATGGGCATGATCATTGGCCGTCCATCTGAACAAATTAGGCTATCACGCGAGGCGACAGTCAGCCGTGGGCTGGACCTTACCTAATAAAGTAACGTGCCCTGCCAGTTGGATATAATCAGCTGTTCGTTCGGAACAGTGTCCATAAAGCGGTCAAATTAGTACCTAATTAAAATTATTTATGTTGCGATATTCGAGTAAATTTTAATTTATAACACTCAAGGACAGACTGATGTTAATTGAAAACAAAGAAAAGAGATCTCAGAAAGTTTATGCTGGTATAATAACAATTTAGGTGATGCTTACCTATAAGACCATAGATAAAATGGTAATATATCGGTCACATAATCGAGACTTTAAGACGAAAAGTGAAGAGTTTATGTGCCAGATGATCCGACAACCTAAGGGGTCTGGTATCATTCATATCAAAGGGTCAAATTCCAAAATTAGCTGTATTTTGTTTCGACTCAAATTGACTCAGCTTTAATTGTCATTTTTTTAATATGACTTAAGATAACGATAGAATTATCTTATTTTATTCTAGTCAGTGTTAGGTAGTTTAGATGTGCTACCTTCAATTTATAGGTCTATAAAATAGCACTGCAGGCCTTTCTTGTTGAGGTTGACCTCACTTGAGTGCACCACACGAGGAGTATAGGCTGAATCGCCACTAAAGTAGAGCTTCGTACCGAGAAATAAACCTTGTAAACGATAAACAAGTACCTTCCATTATAATCTTAATTCAAATAATTGGACTGTTTTACAAAAAACTTAAACCGACTTCAAAGTACACGAAGTAATCAAATCCTGATCTGATGACAATGGGACCAAACGGGAAGTGTACCCATCCAGACAAAAAATAAATTTCCAAATCGGTTAATAAATGACGGAGTTACGAGGTAACAAACATAAATAAAGAATATAAAATATACAACCGAATTGAGAACCTCCTCTTTTTTTTTGAAGTTGGTTAAAAATAATGTACCTTATCTGTCAGTGCGCTAAACACACTGGGCGGATTTTGTCCAAGTTTTAGCGCTAGATTGATTTACGAGAAGGTTAAGATTTACAATAATGATGAAAAAGCACCAGTATAAAGTTGGGGTGTGTTCACGGAGATAAAATCTCTTATAATGTCTGCTATTTTCAATGAGATATCTGTAAATATAGTATCACTGCTTTTTTAGTTTTAGGCCACAGGAAATGTAATAGTCCTAGTAGGCACTACCTACCTACCATCTCACCGCGATGTTAAAATAGGAGCCTACTATTAGTAGGTACTTATTTATATTCCCTCTTTCCAAAGGTAACAATCAAAACAAGGTACAAGTACTTTCTTAAATATTTAATGAAACAAGATCAAAAGTAAATTACTTATTGATCGGTTTTATGTACATTTTCAGAGCTTATCTGCGAAATTCGCTCGTCCAGAATTATAATAACAAATTTTGATCAGTCGAGATGAGGGGAATAGAATAATAGAGATTTTATTTTTCGAATATTGGAAAGCGTTTTGCAAAACCTTTTATCCAAACAAGAATATAGCTGTAATGGAAATCGAAGATGTGCAGAAGTCATATTTTTTTAAACTTAATTTGTTTATGAAATACAACCTATAAATACATTATAACAACTAATACATAACTAAAAGAGGTATGTCAAATAGTCAGTTTAGGAGTCCCGTAGTTGGTATTTAGATAAAACAGTCGCTGGTGAAAATGAACATAAGTTTCCCAATATAAATTACGCAAATGTGATTTTGCATGAGTAGGTAGGTACACTTCCCTTCAAGGTTTCAATAAATTACCAATTAAAAGAAAACCATTATAAGTACATGGACTAAATAACATGCAACAGGCTGCAACAATGACATCACCGCACCGGTCGACATCGGCGGTCGGCGCCCACGCATCCAACCGAGAATTTAGTCCTAGTGGTCCTATATCTTAAATACTTAATATTCAATGAGTTTTGATGCTTTATAGGTATAATTTCGGATAGGTTATTATGATAGATAGCGTCTCTTGCTTTTTCTATAAACAGAAAGAGACGGCTCATTCGGATTATCTCTGAGGAACTTAGGGTAAATAAAAATACTGAGACGCAGGCCTTAAATAATAAAGAAGAAATTCCACAAGCGGTTTAACATAAAGTTTATGCTGCTTTTAGGCTAAGCTATCTTTAGTATTTCACAATAATCCATTTTAGGAAAATTAAGTAAGACTACGCAAAAAATTCTGGAAACTACGATTAAGAACCTAACATCTAGAAACCTCGAGCCTATTTAAATTCTATCGTAATGCTGACGATTTCCAAAGAATGTAAAGGCAAAGAAAAATAATTAAGTAGGTATAATGGAAATCCTTTTTTTCTATTCTTTTTTTTATACGACTAAGTCGGTAAACAAGCATACGGCCCTCCTGATGGTAAGCGGTTACCATAGACATATGAACGCTTGCAACACACGAAGCATCGCCCACGCGTTACCGACCTTTCCCCCCTCCCCAATGAGCTCTGGCGACCTTACTCACGCGCAGGAACACAACTTTACACAACATAAAGTTATTTGGCTGCGGTATTCTGTAAGGTGGAGGTACTTCCCCAGTCGAGCTGCTCTTTGAGCGAATAAACGCTATGCTCCACCTCTCATAAAATCGTTCATCAATATGGTACAAAGTAGGAGAAGCACTAATTGATTCACACTATTTTACTAATGACATCATAAAATTAGATGTTCATTAATACACGAATACAATGAATTGATTCAAAATTGTATAATGAACACATCAACGTTCATCATAGGTACTTTTCTCATAAACACTTGGCCTTCAAATGTCTTACCCGAAAACATGGATCTATAAAACACTTCGAGCATTGATATACCTTTAAAATACATTATGGTAGACATTTTAACATCTGCAAAGACAATCAAATATTCTTACATCTTGTATAGCAATTATATTTTTGATGCACATGATAAAACTATAATTAATTGCTCTCATCCATGATTGAAATACGTTTCCCAGATGTCATTTTTGGACGTATAGTTTTTATATTCAAACCAGCTGCCTTCTTAAAATTTGTAGGATTTATTATTAACAATCCAATGACTAAAGCATTTTGCATCTGCTAAATTTAGTACAGTCACGGAATGAAAAGGTTCGTCACCTTGGAGTCGGTTTTCGCTTGCACCAGATTCCAAGAATTAAACTCTACGTATTATACCAACAAAAAAAGTTTTAGTTCATCAAAGATTTTGAACGAATCAAGTTGAAAACTGACGAAGCTTTTCATTCCGTCACTGTACATAACAAATTCAATGCTAAACTGAGAATTATTTACGAATGCTTGGCCAACTATTACCTCAAAACCATATAAAGAGCACCCATTCTGATGCATGCTACATGTCCGAAAGCTTATTTACATATGATGCGCCTGTGCATTGTGCAATTTGACCATTATTCACCCGATGCCATATCGGGCCACACCGTCTGTTCCATGACCCACTCGCTACTCGTTAATGATGTGATATAAAATTTCAACTTAAGTTTTAATATAAAAATATCATGAACAAGAGAAGATTACACCGATTGTATCTTCCGACGGTGAGCAATGTTTTCGATGTTCAAAAGAATTCATACGAGGAAACTTTTATTGGACAATATTCGCATACAAAATCTACAAGAGATCTGGTTCATGTGAATCTTACAACACCTGTCTTACCCTAACACAACGGGTGTACTTGATTTCCCATGGTCTGCCTAAATAACATATCGGAATACCGTAATTTACCGTAATTCACCCCGTTATTTATTTACAAGAATAATTATGTCATCGCGAGAGTTGAAAATAATAGATCTTATTCTAATGTATGCAGAGTCATAATTTGAGCACTTGGTGACCATGAGTCTCAAAGAAGCATGACAAATAGATTATGCGTCGCTTTGTTTACTAGCAAGTCGGGATAAATTGAGGCAGGTTCCTCGTAGTAATCCAAATCGGAAGTTTTTGTAGTTTAGGCTTATGTTCTACTTTAGTCAAGGCCTGTGTATTATATCAAAATGATTATAGTCCTCCCTTTTTAAAAGTAAGTGGTCTAAGATACTCTAGATATGCTGATATTGTAAAAATGCTACGCAGACGGTTATGAACTGAAGACGAATAAGATTAATTTTTCTACAGGATATAGTTTGGAGAGACGAGATGCCGGGAAAGTTTTCACCAGTACGTTGTTGACATACCTACTAAAATACGGACACAGCGTTTTGCATCCTCATTTATAATGCGGACAGCAATTTTGTGGAACTAGCTTCCGGCATCTGTGTTTCCTGACTCTTACACCTTTCAACGCCAAACTGAATAGGTTTCTTCTGGGTAAGCGTGTGTCATCTTAGGCTTCGTCATCGTCCCTTATCGGCAGGGCAGAGGCGAAACGCAAGCCCATTTAATAAAACAAATAAAAAAAGATTTGGAAGTACTAAATATAAAAGCTCCTCAAAATTAACACCATCAGATTTGCATCAGTTTAGGATTTCCTCGACGACTCCTCTATACTTAATTCCAACATATCTAAGCTGCTAATTGATGCCTATTTGCTAACTATTCAATATTCCATGCCACATGTCGTCTATGCATGGTTAATTGATAATCAAGACGCTGTGGTTTATGGGCGACATCGTGTCCGTTTGTTTGTCCACAAAGCTGTCCAAATTATGTAGATATTCGTATCTTGATTAATGACATAGCTTGTACGTAGTATTTATCTACTCTGAGACATAGCTAAGGTTTATGTAGAATAACAGATATATCTACGTTGTGATATGAGGAACATGACTTGTGTACAAAACTTCAAGATTCAAGACCATGAAGACAAGGTTTCAGTAGTGTGTGCATCTGTCAATCAGTCAGTTTCTCTTTTTATATATATAACTATGGTACAGCATGTAACGGAAAGGGTATGTCCATAAAAGTAGGTATAGTAAGGGGCACGAGTGGTGAGCACAAATTAACACCTGGGCAGTAGTTAATTTATCGGTCTGTTTGGCGGAATGAAGAAGGGGGGTGCGCCGAGCTGCACACGATTGGTTCGTCAGTCGATGCTCGTCGTCTATTGGATTCTTGCGTGTCATTTAGCCACTGTGATTTGGCCAAAAGTATACATGCGCGAGTTTGCCCCCACTACTGCCTATTTGTGCTCACCATTCGTGCCTCAAACTGTACACAACTTCTTTGACACTAGGCCACAGATTAAAGCTGTAAATAGGCGCACAGATTGCGAATGAGAAAATGTCTATCAATACTTATTACTAATATAATAAAGCGGAAGAGATTTTTTGTTTCTTTAATCGGGCTAATCACTGGAAGTACCTGTTGTTATTGAAAAATTCTTTCACTTATAGGAAGCTACATTATCCCCGAGTATTCATAGGTTATCCAGGGACTACGGGTGAAATCGCGGGGGACATCTAGTAATAATATAAGCAAGTGACTTGAAGAGATAATTAACCTCATTGAGCGGAGAAACGTTGTTTATTGAATTATATTCAATAAACATGGAGGCAACAATGTGGTATGAATTTTTGAGTTATTTATTTTGTTACTTTGAATTAAACCTACTTATTTTCTTATTGAATGAAAATCACAAAAGGGTTGGGGATTAAGAGGATCATGTTGAATAAATGATGAGACTACCTACATATCAAGCTACATATATACGAACACAGACAGTGAATGAACCTGTAAGTTATTAGCGGGCCTTATGAGCATTCCGCTACTTCCGGTGCGCTCGTTAATCATCCGTCCTAATATACGCGTGAGCTACTGGAATTATCCACAAAGGAGTTTTAAGGAGAATTATGTACCCTTTCTATATTTTGAAAAATCGATCTAAAATTATGTCATGTATTTGAGAGAGGTAGAGCATAGCGTTTATACGCTCAAAGAGCAGCTCGACTGGGGAAGTACCTCCACCTTACAGAATACCGCAGCCAAATAACTTTATGTTGTGTAAAGTTGTGTTCCTGCGCGTGAGTAAGGTCGCCAGAGCTCATAGGGGAGGGGGGAAAGGTCTGTAACGCGTGAGCGATGCTTCTTGTGTTGCAAGCTTGTTTACCGATTAAGTTGTATAAAAAAAACACAGTTTTCCCTACCTAGTGAAAATATATATCATGAGTTAAAAAAAAAAATGCGCACGATAAACTCAAAAACTACCATGGTTTTCACAAATTTTCAAAGTGACTCCTGAGGAGCGCTTAAGCTTATTCATTAGGGATTGGCTCAAATTGGCTAAAATATGACGATTATGAAGATGTCGGACAAAATCTTGCCGCGCGGATAAAGCTACTCTGCTACCCGTCCTTACGTAGTAACTATTTAGTAATCTGTGCCCGTGCCGGTTAAGCCGGGGCACAGAGTAAAGGGAAGGGTCGCCAGTTTTGTAAAAGTTAGTTATTTATTTACAACAAATATATAATTCAAAATTCAAACTTCAAAATCATTTATTCAAATAGACCTTCGCAGGCACTTATGAAAAGTCTGACTCTAATACTCTAATACCCGTTCGGAAGGTTGCATTTGCTGAAAAGAGCCGGCAATAAACTCAGCAATTACTCTTTTCAAAACAGGCTTAAATTCATTACATAATATTTACATTCTAATCGCACTGAAAACAATTGCGTGCCCCGGCGCGGCGGCAAAATTACAAAGTAGACTGAAAAAATATTTAATAAGTAAATAAATAGCAAACTTAAGCAGACCAGCCCCCACAAGCAGCACCTGTTCACAAGTATGACGCGTGTGGCAGCCATCGCCCTCCTCGCCATATTGGAGGGAAGTGAGCGACCCGTCACACGAACACAAATTACAATCTATACATAGACAATTTCCTTAAGTCTGCTGCTTCCGATTAACGGCAAGGTTAACGGCAGAAGGCTGGCAGCGTTTCCTCTTTGGATAGCCAAGCTGATACGTTGGCAGAAAAAGCTCCCCGCCCGCTGGTTTCCGGAAGCCTCGATCAATTTTGATGACAAAGTTAGTTTCAGTATATAGGCTATATTAACTGGTTAGTCGGAATTATCTCTAACTTAAAAGAACCGCCAAGGAAATTACAGTAATGTTTTCTATATTTTTGGACAATCCAGATTACAATTTACTATATTTTTTCTAAATGTCAACAAACACTTAAATCTGAACCTAGGTATATAGATATATATTCAATAGATATTCCTGTATTCTATTTCCCGACGTCTCGTCTTGCCGTCTCCCTAATGATCACGTAAATAGTATCACCGTAATGGGGGCTTCACAGTTGACGAGTATATTTCAAGCCGAGAATTGACTTCTGTCGCTTTGATTTCGTAATCGCGTAGATTTGACGAGATTTGAGATCGGGTTAAATTGTTGAGGGATTCCTTTGTTGTTTAGTCTTATGATAATGATGTAAAATGATATAGGGCAGCCGTATATTCTAAGTGGAAACTTCCAGAGTATTACCATATTATGTTCGTATAACTTGCTACTAGGTACTTATTTCATATCAATCAGATTGAGTATTGACTTATTGAGAGCATACTAAGAATGTGCCTACACGGAACCCTAATCTGCATTATTTTTTAAAACGTGCCAATTCCTTACTGTAGTTCAAATGGAAGAAAGTGCCTACGAACTGCAAACTTAGGATACGATCGCGTCTTCGACATCAATATCGCTTTTGACGTTTGACAAAAGCTTGGTATTTATTAGTAACTATAAGATCCACATACCTTCATCCAGTGTGAGTGAGTGTGAAGCCACCACCGCGGCGAGTAGAACTAGTGCGCGAGCGCACATGGCCTTTGAAGCCATGGTGCCTGTTGGTACAAACAAATTATAACTACCACTAGTTTCCTATCCGTGAAGTGAACCCGACAGATCTTAAAGACTATGAGTGCTGGCGCTAGTAATTATTTTGTGACGAGTCATAGCGTGCTATGACTCATCAATAAAAGAATTTCAGAATTACAGAGAAACCGTTACCCAGAGAGTTCACCAGCTCTTGGTCTATTATGTTTTCCCGGGATTAAAAGTAACCTATTTTGTAATCGAAAACATATTCTGTGTGCTTAATTTTATCCATATCCGGTCCGCCGTTTATGCGTGTTCGAGTCACGAACATCCAAACCTTCATATACGTCCCCCCTGATAGTAAGCGGTTACCGTTCAGATTCTGCCTGGGTCATGAGTTAGGGTCCCCTAACAGACTCACTAGTCGTATTACTCATATTTCTGTAGGCAGTTTTTCAGTTTAGCCATATTTCTTGATCAGAGACCCTACCTAATGCCTGTACCCCGAGTGTTAAGCTTACAAAGAATTAACGTAACTAACGCGTCTGCGTTTTTGTTACAAGTTCTAGAGTAACAAACCAGATGTTTTTCCAGATACGAAAATCTTATGTGAACTTGTTATTAAGTTATTTATGTCGTAAAATTATTATTAAATGCTTAAATATACCTAATTAATGTTATTAAAATTGGCTGATAATAAATTCGTTATCAAATATTTTTGTCGAAGGTAACCCATTTGTAGGACAACTTGACCTCTGATATAGATATAGTTACGACTTATATCGTAGCTTTTAAACTGTGATAGGTACTCTTAGTTAGAATATTATTTTAGTCGGTATCCAAATAATTAAATGTACTTACAACTTTTAGTAATAAACTGTATTGATTTAACTTGTCGTAATAATTCTTAAAACAGTTGGTACTAAACTAAACAATATTTATTTTCATTGCCATTGATTGCAATTATCTATGATATGGAGGTTTGTATGTTTTTTTAATTATCGTCAAATATGCATAATTTTATAAATCTGATTAAGTAGACCTACTTCAAATTAACGAATAAGGACAACATGACTCTACCGAACTAGAACTCTACTACTGTATTATCCTAGCTGCAAAAATAAATATTTAAATTAAATTATAGATTTTACAATTCTTACCGCGTCTTTTTATTATTCCTAATTCAACTTGTCACAATGTTCCCGCGGAAACTTCACTTGACGCGCAATGCTGAAGTTGCTAGGGCGCGTGCGCGAGCTACTTGCGCGCTTCTCGACTGCCAGTATCCGTACAACATCACAGCTTCCAAACCCATTATAGACCTAATGTAGTAGTGACTAAGATGAACTACTGTCACACAGAATCATACATAAGCACCCGGGTTTTAAAACGAAAATCTGGGGGCACGGGAGTGCCCTTTTTTCGAAGCGCTTCGTCGTGTTTTTTCGAACCCTCATAACTTGGGTTTGGATTATACCAGACAAACAAAATTCCCGGGATAGTAAATCAATACTGAATTTATTAAACATGTTATGTTTTAATAACATAGCTCTCATACTTTAGACTTTATTGATATTTTCTTTCTTTCTTTCTCACTGTCAAAAAGTTATCAGATCTCATGTAGAGCCAAGCTTATTACTCTACATGCCCTATCTCTACAAGCCCTAACTTCACAAACTTTACACCTTAGTCAAAATATGTGGCTTTGCCGTTTATATATTATACTAGCTGTCCCTCGCGTTATTATCTTATTCCCCCCCCCCCCCCTTATTCCACCATCCCCATTTTTACACCGAACCACAAGACGCCGCCGCGCCGGGAAAATTTTCACCCGTACTTTGTTGACATACTTACCGAAAATAAGGACACAGCGTTTTGCATCCTCATTTAAAATGCGGACAGCAAGGGAGTGGAACTTGCTTCCGACGTCTGTGTTTCCTGACGCTTACAATCTAGGAACTTTCAAGGCCAGAGTGAATAGGTTTCTTCGGGGTAAGCGTGTTTCATCTTAGGCTTCCTCATCGCCCCTTATGGGCGGGTCAGTGGCCAAACGCAAACCCGTTTATTTAAAAAAAATGAACGTTGTCCCCCTCTATAAACATTTAAAGTTTCCTTTATGCAGATGATCTCAAATTAGCCTTGCAGATCAAATCTAAGTCTTACACCGTGCTACTCCATGAAGACATTGACCGACTGACTCATTGGTGTGATGTTAATAATAAGGACATAAACATTGGTAAATGCAAAATGAGATTCTCTAGAAACTTGCACCAATCTTCACAGTCATATTGTATTAATAACACGATATTAGAGGAAGTGGATCACATTCGTGATCTTGGTATAAATTATATTTAGATAGGAAACTACGATTACATCCATACGCACATCGAAAAAATTGCAACCTAGGGATTTCCGATGCTGGGATTGGTTATAACACAACAGCAAGGATTTAAAGAAACCAGACACTAAAAACATGCTGTATTCAACGGTTCGTTCTGCCCTCGAGTATTGTGTATTGTATCGAGTGCTGTGTTCGTTGGTCCCCGCATTACGACGTGCATATTGACCGTATAGAAAGGGTACAGAAAAGGTTTCTTTGACATCTTTCATACCAATGCAATAAAGCCAAGCTGTTACCCTCGTACAGGATCGTCTCACGTAATTCAAAATGTATATAACTTACGTGAGTGGAGACAATTAGGTACCTACTCGATCATTATGTTCCTAATTCCTATCCTAACTAATATTATAAATGCGAAAGTGAGTTCGTTTGTTTATTTGTTACGCCTTCACGCCTCAACTACTCAACGGATCATCATGAAATTTGGCATGCAGATAGCCTATGGTATGGAAAAGGACATAAGCATGATGAAATATTACGCTGTGTTACATTAGTGTAATAATTCAATGGACATAAGCTTTTTATCCCGGGAACGCGGGGGATAGCTAGTATTCGATAAAATACTACCGATATTATGCAAGAAAACTCAAAAAATATACGAATTTACCCCGCCAAAAAGTCCTCAGTTTTTCTTATGAGAATCAAATAGAATTGTCTATGGTTATACTTTAATATCTATAGCATGTACATCGCTACAAACATTTCTAATCTGTGCTCTGTGTGAAGTGTTGCCGAAACGTGCAAAATTGCCTAGATTTGAGTTATATTTAGAGCATAATTTACGTACGTATTCATTTATAAAAATTTTACTTCTCATAGTAAATGTCAACCTTGCTCGATCATAATGTATAAAAAGTAAAATATTGTTTTTGATCCCATGGTAAAAGTTGTTCAGCATGAGTAACCAAACATACGTTTCGAAAATATGCCATCTCGAAATCTCCACCCAGTATACTAAAGTCTGGCAAACGAAAGTAGAGACTGAAAAGCGCAGAAAATTTAAAAAATATCAGATATAAAAATAGCATGGCAACAAAATTAGTATGAAATACCTACCCGAATAAAAAGTAATTTTTTTTTTCGCTCTGTTTTGCATTACCATATAGGTAAAAAGTTTGCAAATAATTCTAGTATCTAGGTACTTTCGTTTGCTAGACCAGCACTGCTAATACAGTTTCATAAAAAGGTCGTCGTGAAATATTATCCTATAAATTGAGTGCAATAAACAAATGCGTTCTGGCAGCACAGCACGGACAACCGACAGCCGACAAGTGTAAAAAAAAAAACAGTCAGTTTGTCTATGATCAATGTTTGAGTGATTTGTCGCAATTGTAAATGTCATAGTATTTTTTGAGCTCAATATTATCAGGATGGCAGAAAATAGAGAGGAAATTCTAGCAAATTTTCAGGTAAATACAGTTTCGTTACATAAATAAGTATTAACTTGCCTGTGACATTATTCATTTTTCAAAGCATGAAGGTTATGTCGTGAATAATAACAGTGACTATGAATCCTTCTTTATCTCTTTGTACTATAATCATATCGTTGAATTCTACTAATATTTATGAAATTCCATAATTATATTACTCTTTGATAATGAGTTGTGAGTTTAGAGTAAAACTTTCAATACATGTGAAGTGTTTCAAATTTTCCTTTATTCTTTGTGACCGATCCTCGTAAAGTTAACTCGAAGCTCGTTACAAGGTAATGTCGAGGTTCGATATAACTGCGTATGATTTATTTCACGCGGCCGTTTAAGGAATATTTCTTTGTGGAATTCCTTTGTGTACATTTATGTAAAAAAAATGTATTTTCAGAGTATAACAGCCATAGAAGATGTTGCTGAAGCAATTTATCACCTTGAAGAGACTAATTGGGACTTGCATGTAAGTATACAAGTTTATTTTGATAGTGGACTGTCACAGATTACAGAATCCTTATTCTGTAATATGTGGTGGACTGTACTTTATTTTTATAAAAATGAAACTTGTGGTACAAACTCTTGTCTTATAACTAAAACAGATTATAAAAAACAAATCACATTACAATTAGGTACATTATTATTCAGTTATTGTTTGATGACTTATTATTATGCTACAGTAAAATAGATTTTATTTCCATGACATTCCTTTAATTTATATATTATATGACTAACTGCTAACATAATATGTTGGTTGACCTGATAAATACTATCAAAGTTTCTTAGTACTAATAATATTCATTTATAAATTGTAATAGTCCTTTTTTTACCATGAGATTGGCAGAATCATTGTTCATTCGATGGAGCCATAAACAACAAATCTGAATTGGACCTTACAAATAAATAAATAAAACATTATTCAAACAAAGCATTATTTATATATTCCTTATGGCTCTCATGAACTGAAATGTATTCACCTCTATTATAATTTCCCCTGCTGCAGTAATTTTCAAGGTGTAAAAGGGTTTTTAAACATGTGAAGGAGTGCACTCTCCAGCACCGGATCTACAATTTTTTTTAAGCAGGACAGAAACTTGATAGTGGTGCCTCCTCGGTAGCGTTTAATCCTCTGACTGTTTGATAACCCACACGGGCGAGGAAAACAATAGAAATCTATTGTTATTTTTTAACCGCAAGTCAAGGGATTGAGCTAATTGGTAAAAAAAATGTATTCCAACTGGGCAATCCAATGATTAATCGATAGAACAGGGTGCACTGGATGCTAGGCGCTTTATGAAACCAAGTTTTTTTTTTATGTGATTTTGTTTGGCGAAACTGCCGCCCGGGGCAGGTGCCCATAGATTTGGGCCTGGCACTCTCATAAAATTTATTGTCTCAATGTCTCAATAATTAGCATGTTATTGATCATTATTGAAATAAAAGACTAGGTTTTGCAATTCATTCACTATTATAAGAGATTTAAAAAAATACAGACCAATTTTTGTAGCAAAGCTCATGAGATCCTTACAGAGTTTTGTGTAAATAAATGATTTATTTTTTTCTTTCTATAGGTATTATGTAAAATATTATAAACACTGCCTTGGGCTTTGTTTGCTTACAAACTTTACACACAATTCTTTGTTACACAGGCAGCCATTAACAGAGTGATGCCGCAGGACGGCAATAGCTCAATGGCTCTGAGCAACGACACTCATGACGTTGAGATGATAGATGATGATATATCTGTGATAACTCCAAAAACTCACCCACCAGGTAAAATATTCACTAATCGTTCTCATATAAGATAGTAGATCATCTTAAGATGACATCATGTATTCAAGGCTACATCCTCGGCCTCATCATAAATCCTCATGGATTCAGTCAAAGGCCAAATGCCATAAAACATAAAAAAACCGGCCAAGTGCGAGTCAGACTCGCGCACCGAGGGTTCCGAAGTAAATGGTAGTATAGACCTGAGTATTTGATATTAATTTCAATTTATGACGTATTAAAAAAAAACTACTTACTAGATCTCGTTCAAACCAATTTTCGGTGGAAGTTTGCACCGTAATGTACATCATATATTTTTTATAGATTTATCATTCTCTTATTTTAGAAGTTACAGGGGGGGGACACACATTTTACCACTTTGGAAGTGTCTCTCGCGCAAACTATTCAGTTTAGATTTTTTTTTTATTAGAAACCTCAATATCATTTTTGAAGACCTATCCATAGACACCACAAACTTTCGGTTTGATGAAAAAAAAATTTTTGAGTTTCAGTTCTAAGTATGGGGAACCCCCAAAATTTATTGTTTTTTTTCTATTTTTGTGTGAAAATCTTAATGCGGTTCACAGAATACATCTACTTACCAAGTTTCAACATTATAGTTCTTATAATTTCGGAAATAAATGGCTGTGACATACGGACAGACAGACAGACAGACAGACATGACGAATCTATTCCGTTTTTTGCCATTTGGCTACGGAACCCTAAAAAACCTAAAAATAAATTATCATTAATATAGCCAGTCGATTGTGAAGAAATCATATGGTCAACTATAAGATTATCTATAGTGGTGTCAGGACATTTAGAACCTGGGTTTCTAGAGACCTTAACCAACCACTGATTAGGTTCCGGGAGTTTCATTTCAAGACACTATAAGAGGACTAAAATTGGCTATATTTTAAAAGTACTTCTGTTTGCATTTAATAATATTTTATTTATCATTTTTGGACATATAATACTATATTGCAGGCAATTTCATGTTGATAGTGAAAAGCCATTAGGTATGATAAGACATACACTTCAATTCTTTTGTGATTTTATTTTGCACCTTACATCATAGAAGAGATTTCATACAATGGCTTGGTCTTAATGATACATAAACATGTATAATCTAGTTAGATTGTATAACTTTTATGCCGTATCATCAATGACTAAGCATTTACATACATGTACTAGCTGGATTTATATGTTTAAAAATAGCTATCATGAAGATGTCTAATGAACTTATTGTAATTTAAATGTAAGGGCATACATATACCTACATTCAAGACTAGACATACTTTGCAAAGCTTACAGAAAGCACTTAAATTGTCCTTATGAAGGTCCAACATAACATATTTGTATGACAACTGCAAAAACAAAGAATATAGAGATATTAAAAAGATTAGAGATAGAATATTAGTAGAGTACCATGTCACAAGTACGGTCAGAAAACCGCAGCATTAATTCTTTCGACTTTAACAAATGTACTTCAGAAACCATCCTAACTTTTAAGTACTTTGAACCATTATTACGTGTACGATATATCTATGGATGCCTCTATATGCAAACTCTTCGCACAAAGTAATGTTGTTGTTTTTTTTTATACAACTAAGTCTGTTAACAAGCATACGGCCCGCCTGATGGTAAGCGGTTACCATAGCAACACAAGAAGCATCGCTCACGCGTTACCGACCTTTCCACCCTCCCCTTTGAGCTCTGGCGACCTTACTCACGCGCAGGAACACAACTTTACACAACATAGAGTTATTTGGCTGCGGTATTCTGTAAGGTGGAGGTACTTCCCCAGTCGAGCTGCTCTTTGAGCGAATAAACGCTCTACCTCTCTGAAAATTATGTTTATGCTTTCACTCTAATATTCTGTCTCTGTGAAAAAAACTATACCGTCAAGCCCGTAATCCTGAAGAGGTAGGCAGAGGTATCCTTATTAAGTTATAATTGTCAGTTTATTTCACAGATCGGGAAGAAAGTAATCAGGCGTCGACCTCGTCACCTAGAAATAGTTCCACTAATTTGGTAGAGCTTCAAGTACATTGTAATAATAAGATGCATGAAATCAAAATGTCTGGATCAGCAAAAGTCTGTAAGTATTTTTTGTTAAACTTTTTTTTTAACCACCATGTATGGCTTTGATTTTTTTACACTGATGCGGCAGCCAAGATCGGCTCCTTATCAGCTAATGTTATAGTATTAATAGCAGCAATGGTCTTGTCGTAATCCTACTAATATTATAAATTTGAAAGTGTGTGTGTGTGTTTGTCTCTGTCTCTCTTACCTCCGTAACAACTGAACAGTTTTGGATGTAACTTGGCACATAGATAAATTATAACCTGGAGTAACAAATAGGACACTTTCATACCGGTTAAAAAAAAAAGTTTAAATATTAAATAATAATGTATAAATTAAGGCGATGATAGCTCAGTGGTAGCGTCGGATGCCGAGACGTAGGTCCCGGTTCGAATCCTACAATGAGCTTGAGGTTTTGGTGAAGGAAAACCTCGTGAGGAAACCATAGCACGGTGGTAGAGTACTTTCTAGTATCCACCTGGCTGGCTACCACCCTCAAGTTGAAAATCTGTCGCCACGCACCTATAGGTGTGTTCCGACAGCTGCACTTGAGAGCCAGTTCCTTCTAGGCTTTGTGTGCTTACCAACTTCGGCCACATCACTTACCATGGTGAGATTGCGGCCACACAAAGGCCTATTAGCCACATTTTTTTTTTTTTTTTACATTACAGGTGACTTAAAAAAGCAGTTAGAAGTGGTATGCGGTGTGCCGATGTGCAGACAACAGATATCAGGGCTGGGTGGATCGAAGGCAACGTCGACCGCAACCCTCGCCAGTTTAGGACTACCGCATAATGCAGTGCTAAGGCTGAAGGCTGCGGAGCAAATGATGGCGGATGATGAGTGAGTTCCTTTAAACAGTTCCTTTTAGGCTTCTGCTTTCTGGTCAAACACAGGCCTATAAACAGTAAAAGAAAAAAAACTTCTGTTTTGTCTTAGAAAGTTATATTGAAACAAAGTGCATCCCTGCACGTGGATAACGTAACTATGTTGCAATCAGTTTCAATTTGAAACAACCTCTTAAGTTAGCTCGCATCCCTTAAAGTCCTAAGTCAGTTATTTTCCATAAAAGTCATGTTTTACTACAATGGTGGTCTTTGTACTAAAACTTTTCACGGGCTTTTTGAGACAACTTTTCAAAGTTACGATAAGTCAGGTCACACACTGACCTGTAGCCGCAGTGTCCCACCGATGGTCAATTTATGGGCGATTAATCGGCTAACACCTTGGGCCGAAGCCGATGTTTAGTAGTAACCCCTAAGAAATTCAGTTCAGTGTTGGCTAAAATTTAATAAATGATTCATCATCATCAGCCTTTAATGTCCCACTGCTGAGCACAGGCCTCCTTTCACAAATGAGGGTGAAAGGGAATGGGCAGATACTCCACCACGCGTGCGCACTGCGGCGAGGTGGAGGTAGGCTAGTGGTCAACCTACTGTTGGAGTTTTTAAGCCGCCTAGGAGGCCTCCAACTAGCTTAACGACCATCACAATTAAGTGATAACCGGGACCAACGGCTTTACGTGCCTTCCGAAGAACGGAGACTACGAAAATAATGATTATTAGAAGATAATAATTACAGTCTTTATTTTTATTGTGTATATGCCTGTTTTTGACCAGTCTCACCATGGTAAGTGATATATAATATAACTAGCTGTCCCGCGCGGTTTCACCCGGATTTCCGAGGGATCGTAGGTTTTCCCTGGATAAAAAATATCATATGTGTTAATCTAGAACATATACTATTTGTGTACCAAATTTCATCCAAATCCGTTCAGTAGTTTTTGGGTAAGAGTAACAAACATCCATCCATACGCACAAACTTTCCCATTTATAATATCAGTAGGATAGCCGAAGGTGTAAGTCTGTTTATAAATACGTGTGTATGACGTCGAAGTGTCAATGAAATAACACTCTTATAAACAAAGAAATAAAGCTCATTATGTCTCCATCCAGGGTAGGAGAGAGACTAACAACAATATACATTTTACACGTGAAACACGACGACAAAGACTACACGCTCAAGTACCCCGGCACCAAGACTGTGCAAGAAGTGAAGAACGACATCTACTCCCTCACTGATATACCTGTGAGGCATCAGGTATGTGTTTATGTTACTCTCTTAACACGCTTTTATTAGCTTTTGAGAGAGCTAGAGCAAAGCGTTTATTCGCTCAAAGAGCAGCTCGACTGGGGAAGTACCTCCACCTTACAGAATACCGCAGCCAAAAAACTTTATGTTGTGTAATGTTGTGTTCCTGCGCGTGAGTAAGGTCGTCAGAGCTCATAGGGGAGGGGGAAAGGTCGTTGACGCGTGAGCGATGCTTCGTGTGTTGCAAGCGTCCATATGGCTACGGTAACCGCTTACCATCAGGTAGGCCGAATGATTGTTTATCGACTAAGTTGTATAAAAAAAAAAAGCTTTACCTGCATGTACAAACCCTTATCAATCTACTGAGATTTTCTATAGTGGCCACCTTCACCAACCGCTAGGTCATAAAAGACGGCACACTATTCCTGGCAACCCCTGCAAATACCTACATGTACAGTAGTACCCAACTGATATGGCTTACCGATGTGCCTGCGCAGAAGATACATTTTCAAAGCGCGGGAAATGCTATTGGTCGGCAGCTGCCGCCATGTGTGCGGAGGGGCGTCACTTGCGAGTGAGACTGAACTAACAGCTGCACTGTATTATGAACTTTATAGTAGTGATCTAAGGTTGATTGTAAGTTTGTAAGCATTCTTTCGTTAATCTTCGGGCCATACTTTCTTTTCTGTGCGAACGAAGATTCACGACGCGCCTTATCTGTATGTATCTATGTATGTAATGGAATCTTCAAACTTTATCTTCATCGACTTCAAATCTTCAGATTAAACAGAAAGTTTGCACACTTATCAAGGACCGATGACAATACAATAATTTGGTAACGTTTACGCACATAAGCAAATTTAAAATACGGAGGCAATACATATCCAAATGCTGTTGTAAATGTTCATGCAGTCTCAAACGTTGTAGCACGCGTCGTTGTCGATTTGTTGTCCAACAAGTCATAAATTGTCTGAACGTGCAAGAGAGCAAACGTCTTGTTTCATACAATACGCCAGCGCTGCGCCATACAGAGAGCTTTACCGGATTTATCACATGACTAGTCGACCGAGATGTAGGCATTCAGATCATAGATTATGTCATGATCAAACCACAGATACATCCACAATTTACGGTCTCGAGGTAGCCTTTAAAATGATGAGTTAAAAACTATAATTAGTCAGCCTTGTTGGCATTCTTGCTTATGAATTTGGGATGCAAAAATACGATTTTATTATTATAATTATAAACAGACATTATAATAATTTTAAACCACATCTGTAACTCTCTGGTGATTTTAATCTAATTATTTAATATCCAAACAGGCGTGGACAGGCTGGCCCACAGTGACGGGTCTCGACACGGTATTAGCAATGGTCGGTCTCGATCTGCCGCAGCACGAGCTCACCGTCAAAAGGGCGCCCAGTAATAGACAGAAGGAATACAAGAGGGTAAGTGTTGAAGGAATCTCGCTCCTTGTATGATGGAAATAGAACAGGTTTTTGGGTGAAAGCCAACCAAGTGGATTCTATGTACTTTGCATAACTTATTTTATTCAAATACAGGGTTACAGGGTTACATTATTCAGGTCATTTCTGATGAATTTGATTGTATAATATGGTATCCGAAACTTAACCGTTATGGAGATTTTGCATTTTAAAGTTCGAAGTTCCGTTAATTTGTAATACCACTTGGGCCTATTCAAATAACATTATTTTAAGATCTTATAAAGATACATAGTAGTTGTTATACCTTTCTGAATAGCTAAAGAGAAGTAGAAGTTTTTAAAATCATTTGCAGAATAAGTTCCATACAATATTTTTAAAGCTTTTGTCAATCAAACAAAAATGGCGAAGTCATGCGGGACTTCAACACACTATATGTGTTGAAGTCCCGCATGACGTCACGCCATGTTACAATATTCACAAACAAGTGACGTCACGAGCCCCCCGAACTTTGACGCGCTTTATCTTTGTCATTTTTATTTTATTTCATAAAGAAAAAAATACTTGTACAATATATTTTGATAATCTGACAGTTTTTTTTTTTCACGCCCTTTTGTAATATTTACAAAAGGCTTACATGAATTTTAAATAAAAAAAAAAAACAATATTTGTATACAGATAATAGTGGAGAGTTCAGATAGCGAGAACAGCTCGGTGGAGGAGGTGGAGGAGGCGGGCGACGGGTTCACAGCCGAGGACGACATGTTCGTGGAGCTGGACCACTCGGAGAGGTTGCAGCCGCTCAGTGAGTTATACTACTCCCTAAAAAAATACAGAAGAACTTGTAGCCCGATCGTCGCGTTTTCACATCAATGTCGCAGCATTTGCAGAAAATCCGCTTTATTATATTAGTATAGATATCTTCCTTGGAGTAAGTTTTTTCAAGAAATACTCGCAAATTTTTTCGGAAAAAATTTAAGTCGACATTTCAGTGATGTTTAGACCCTTAGAGGGGGCTTAAAATTGGCTTTCTAATGGAATTAAATTCCGAATCTGCAGCAGATTTTATGCAATATTATAAATAAAAAAAAAAACGACTAGATATTATTTGATTACTTTTTAGGGCTCCGTAGCCAAATGGCAAAAAACGGAACCCTTATAGATTCGTCATGTCTGTCTGTCTGTCCGTGTATGTCACAGCCATTTATTTCCGAAACTATAAGAACTATAATGTTGAAACTTGGTAAGTAGGTGTATTCTGTGAACCGCATTAAGATTTTTACACAAAAATAGAAAAAAAACAATAAATTTTGGGGGTTCCCCATACTTAGAACTGAAACTCAATTTTTTTTTTTTCATCAAACCCATAAGTGTGGGGTGTCTATGGATAGGTCTTCAAAAATGATATTGAGGTTTCTAATATCATTTTTTTCTAAACTGAATAGTTTGCGCGAGAGACACTTCCAAAGTGGTAAAATGTGTGTCCCCCCCCCCCTGTAACTTCTAAAATAAGAGAATGATAAATCTATAAAAAATATATGATGTACATTACGGTGCAAACTTCCACTGAAAATTGGTTTGAACGAGATCTAGTAAGTAGTTTTTTTTTAATAGGTCATAAATTGAAATTAATATCAAATACTCAGGTATATACTACCATTTACTTATATACCTACAGGTTTGTACGGAACCCTCGGTGCGCGAGTCTGACTCGCACTTGGCCGGTTTTTTTATTATTGTTTACTAGCGTTTCTACTATTTCTAAATTAATATTATTATTTTGGTTTATATAATGAAATTTATTTTTGGCTATGCTGTGAATCTGTGAAATAAATGAACTCCATTAGCAATATTACTTGAGCGCCTTTTTTAGCCCCTTTGATCGTAGTTGTTGTTACAAAAGCTGTTTGCGATCAAGGAAAGTAATCAACCAGTGTTTTAATCAAAGCAAAAAATTATGAAAGATCGGTTCTCGCGAGGGACGCGCGTTCTATAATAACAATTGATGTCATTGTCTTTTTTTTTACCGCGAGCCAATGAGTTAAATGTAATAATTAAATTATAATGTCTAAAATAACTAACCGGTACTAATATAATTATTAAAAATTAATAAATTGAAATTAATCTATGATACGTTGTGTAGTGTCAAATCACGTGGAGGACGAGGCGTTGGGGTGCATCGAGTTCGCGGCGCGGTTCCGCGCGCGCTACGGGCCCAACTCGCCGAGCTTCTTCGAGGGAACCCTCGGGGACGCCATCAAGGAATCCTGTCTAAAACCTGCCAAAGAGGTCAGTACACATGTTTTCATATCAATATTATATACGTAAATTGAATTTTGTAACGCTCTATATGCTGCTTGAAGTATTTTTCTCCAAATACACTCACACTACACTCAAACACATGTTTTCATATCAATATTATATACGTAAATTGAATTTTGTAACGCTCTATATGCTGCTTGAAGTATTTTTCTCCAAATACACTCACACTACACTCAAACACATGTTTTCATATCAATATTATATACGTAAATTGAATTTTGTAACGCTCTATATGCTGCTTGAAGTATTTTTCTCCAAATACACTCACACTACACTCAAACACATGTTTTCATATCAATATTATATACGTAAATTGAATTTTGTAACGCTCTATATGCTGCTTGAAGTATTTTTCTCCAAATACTCTCACACTACACTCAAACACATGTTTTCATATCAATATTATATACGTAAATTGAATTTTGTAACGCTCTATATGCTGCTTGAAGTATTTTTCTCCAAATACACTCACACTACACTCAAACACATGTTTTCAGATCAATATTATATACGTAAATTGAATTTTGTAACGCTCTATATGCTGCTTGTAGTATTTTTCTCCAAATACACTCACACTACACTCAAACACATGTTTTCAGATCAATATTATATACGTAAATTGAATTTTGTAACGCTCTATATGCTGCTTGTAGTATTTTTCTCCAAATACACTCACACTACACTCAAACACATGTTTTCATATCAATATTATATACGTAAATTGAATTTTGTAACGCTCTATATGCTGCTTGAAGTATTTTTCTCCAAATACTCTCACACTACACTCAAACACATGTTTTCATATCAATATTATATACGTAAATTGAATTTTGTAACGCTCTATATGCTGCTTGAAGTATTTTTCTCCAAATACACTCACACTACACTCAAACACATGTTTTCAGATCAATATTATATACGTAAATTGAATTTTGTAACGCTCTATATGCTGCTTGAAGTATTTTTCTCCAAATACACTCACACTACACTCAAACACATGTTTTCAGATCAATATTATATACGTAAATTGAATTTTGTAACGCTCTATATGCTGCTTGTAGTATTTTTCTCCAAATACACTCACACTACACTCAAATACATGTTTTCAGATCAATATTATATACGTAAATTGAATTTTGTAACGCTCTATATGCTGCTTGTAGTATTTTTCTCCAAATACACTCACACTACACTCAAATACATGTTTTCAGATCAATATTATATACGTAAATTGAATTTTGTAACGCTCTATATGCTGCTTGAAGTATTTTTCTCCAAATACACTCACACTACACTCAAACACATGTTTTCAGATCA
The DNA here is from genome assembly GCA_947623365.1 of Achlya flavicornis. Classification (NCBI taxonomy): domain Eukaryota; kingdom Metazoa; phylum Arthropoda; class Insecta; order Lepidoptera; family Drepanidae; genus Achlya; species Achlya flavicornis. The sequence continues at coordinate 3,608,678 of OX392484.1, forward strand.
ATATTATATACGTAAATTGAATTTTGTAACGCTCTATATGCTGCTTGTAGTATTTTTCTCCAAATACACTCACACTACACTCAAATACATGTTTTCAGATCAATATTATATACGTAAATTGAATTTTGTAACGCTCTATATGCTGCTTGTAGTATTTTTCTCCAAATACACTCACACTACACTCAAATACATGTTTTCAGATCAATATTATATACGTAAATTGAATTTTGTAACGCTCTATATGCTGCTTGAAGTATTTTTCTCCAAATACACTCACACTACACTCAAACACATGTTTTCAGATCAATATTATATACGTAAATTGAATTTTGTAACGCTCTATATGCTGCTTGTAGTATTTTTCTCCAAATACACTCACACTACACTCAAATACATGTTTTCAGATCAATATTATATACGTAAATTGAATTTTGTAACGCTCTATATGCTGCTTGAAGTATTTTTCTCCAAATACACTCACACTACACTCAAATACATGTTTTCAGATCAATATTATATACGTAAATTGAATTTTGTAACGCTCTATATGCTGCTTGAAGTATTTTTCTCCAAATACACTCACACTACACTCAAACACATGTTTTCAGATCAATATTATATACGTAAATTGAATTTTGTAACGCTCTATATGCTGCTTGAAGTATTTTTCTCCAAATACACTCACACTACACTCAAATACATGTTTTCAGATCAATATTATATACGTAAATTGAATTTTGTAACGCTCTATATGCTGCTTGTAGTATTTTTCTCCAAATACACTCACACTACACTCAAACACATGTTTTCAGATCAATATTATATACGTAAATTGAATTTTGTAACGCTCTATATGCTGCTTGTAGTATTTTTCTCCAAATACACTCACACTACACTCAACGGCAATTGAACTCAATTTTATACAAAACTAGCTGCCCGGCGCGACTTCGTTCGCGTGGTGCTACCCTACCCTATGGTGCTACCCTACCCTACCCTACCCTACCCTACTCTACCCTACCCTGACAGCAAAATCCCCATTAACAAAATGATCCGCCATTTATTGAATTCATTTGTTACAAAAAATGAGATAAATGAAGAACCGCTCGACCGATTTTGTGCAAACTTCACATAAACCATCTACTAAATAGTCCGAACAAAGCCTAAACATTTGGTTTGGATAGGTGAGCCCGTTCTTGAGTTATAAAATTACAACGAAAAGTGGCATTGATTTTTATATATATAGATAGTTGATTTCAGCAAACATTTTCACTTTATAATTAGCATTTTACATTGTATTTGATTACGTTTTAAAGATAAAAGAGCCAGCTAGTAGACGGTGTTGTCATTTTAATTGTAGAAACATTCAATTTCGCTATTTGAGGTTAAGTAAGTAGTATAAAACAGACTTGCTATTTCGTCTATTTCTGTACGTGGATTACGTTAATTTGTTAACTTTGCAATAAATGTGATTACATTAGTTAGCTTATGCAGTAAAGAACGTACAAAAGAAATAAAAAGTTACTAGTTTGAACCGGTTTCAAAACACAGTTATTTTAGATGCTGTGTTTATCATAATTTCTGAAAGTTTATGAACGAAGCCGGAGCGGGACACTCAGTACTAATTGAAATATGTGTTTTAAATTTACAGAGAAAGCTACTAGGCGTGTACCTTCACCACGAACAGTCAGTGTTGTCGAACGTGTTCTGCACACAGTTGCTCGGCTGCGAGACGGTTCTGCAAACGTTGGCCGCCAACTTCGTCGTCTACGGCTGGGACCTCACCTATCCCGATAATATGAACATGTAAGTGTCAAGTAAACCAGTGTTTCTCAATCTGGGGCTTGCGTCCCCAAGGGCCGTGTTTGGGAATATGGGGGCCGAAAATATAAGACGAAATTCCTTTTAGTAAAGTATAATTTTTTTTAAAACATCCTAACTAATATTATAAATGGAAAAGTGAGTTTGTTTGTTTGTTTGTAACGACTTCACGCCTCAACTACTCAACGGATCAACGTGAATAATTGGTTCGTCTTTGTTTTGGATCATATTAAAATTATTTTCGAGTGCTACTAGTGAAACTATTTTGATCAAGGTTACTTGGCATTATGGCTTTTTAGTGGATTGCAATACTAAAAAAAAGTTGGGAAACGGTGCCCTAGACCATTTTTGGGCTATTATTGAATAGTGATGAAAGAATGAATGATTATGTTATTGGCAGGTTGTTAGCGTCAGTGGGGAACGCGCTAAGCTCGGTGGCGAGTATGACGATCCGCAGCATCCCCGTGGAGCGACTGCCGGCGCTGCTGGTCATCATGCGCGCGCGGTCCAACACTGAGATATACTCCGTTATCAATGGTACGTGTACAACTGTTATAAGACTAGTACTCGTATTACAAAATAATTTCAATGGGACCAAACGGGAAGTGTACCCTTCCAAACAAAAAAAGACTATCGGTTTATAAATGACGGAGTTATGAGGTATCAAACATTTAAAATAACAACCGAATTGAGAACCCCCTCCTTTTTTTGCTGTCGGTTAAAAAAATTGAGCAAGACTATAGCCAGAGCTTTTGTTTGATACCTATCGTTATTTTTACAGAAGTCATAAAGAATTTGCCCAGCAATTAAAAGTCAATTTTGATAACTTCTAGCAACTTTTTGATAAGTTCGTATTGTGTGTGATGTAGAAGCAGAATATAAAAAAGTATTTAAAAAAAATGATTATATCTCCGAAAATTGTATTGCCTTTTTCTCTGAGACCTGAAGTTCAGAACCCACCCATACTGGCTCGAAAAATGACACCTGTATATTTGTATGTTTGCAGGCAACGTAGGCGTATCAGAACTAGTAGGTGGACTGGTGGAGGCGCTAGAGCGGTTCACGTTACAACGCGACCACGACGCCAAGCAGGAGAGGGAGCGAGACGCACGACAGAAGGTCAAGAGGGAGCAGGACGAAGCATACCAGAGGAGTTTAGAAGTTGATAGGTCAGTTGCATTTAACCACGTCTTGAGATTTTGAGTTATTTATACCTCGTTGTATAAAGGCTGGATACGACAGAAAAAAACAGATTTTCATAAATTTTAGCTGAGGAGACATTGATCTTTAGTATAAAATGTGTTTTTTTTTCCGCGATTTCAAAGTTGGTCCCATAGTAACAGTTGTTCGTACTTATGAGTACTTTACATGGATTCATATAGTATTAACCCTGAATAAGTATATTCTTGTAGAGTCATTGTAGTAGTCATCTGGGTTTAGATTCTGGTGGTGGTACAGACGAAGACATAAATATGTATTCACTTACTGAAATTCAACAACGATTTTCTCTTAATTTCTTTTAAACTTGATTCTAGGCAGAATCTGCTATATCTACATAATATGCTTTTAGGATTTGTGTTTTATTCCAACGTTTGAATCTATACAGTGTGAAAAAATTGCTTTCGAATTTCACGAAGTGTACGAGTATACATTATTTGTGTCTTCGACTGTACAAGCTCTGCTTTGTTGTTAACAGATGACCGTGAGAATAATGTCCTTCGGTTTTTTTATTTTTGATAAATTATATTTTGTATTTTAGAGCAAAGGAAGAAGTAAAGAAAAAACAAGAACTGGAAAGAACTCAAGAAATAGAACGAGCGGAGTCAGAGAGGCTTATGGAGGAGGCGAAACACGAGGTAAAGAAACAACCATAATGGCAGTATTTTAACAAAGACAGTTACAAACAAACATTATTTTTAAATAAATTACAATTATTATATTTATCTTTGGTACCTAAGGAATAACCCTTCTTTTTGAGTTACGAACCATAATGGCAAAAAAACCGTCCGTTCGAGCTTAAATCATGTCTCATATGAAAGGTTCGTTTGTTATTTCCAAAACAGGTTTTTATTTTCTCTTATATTGCGTAGTTTTTGTCTTATGATGGGATACCATCAATTATTGCATATTTGGTACAGAAAACGACATAAATATGTATACACTTACTGCAGGTTTCTATATTCAATATATCCTTGATTATACAATTGTGGATTGGCTTCAAAACACCAACACACCAACTGTAGGTTGACCACTAACTAGCCTACCTCCATCGATCCGCAGTTGGCGTATGAAAGAAAGAAAAAACATTTATTTGCTACACACCTTAAAATGAACAACATAACATGAAAACATACTTATAAAAACGGGAATTTGTGTGCAGACAAATTGGCCACCAGCTCAGCATAATGCTGTGTACAGTCAGCACACAGCGCTGATTTTCAGCCGGCGCCAGTGGGACGTTTTGGCCATACGTCCGGGCAAGTGATGGTCACCAAAGCAATTTGCAATTAATATAAATATAAATAATGGTATGAAATGGACAGATTCCCTCCCGTTCACCCTCATTTGTGAAAGAGGGCCGGTGCTCAGCAGTGGCTCTGTTGTTTACAACTAAACTAATTTATTCTCACTATATCTCTTTCTAACAAAGAACATAAGAAAAGGATCTAAAAAAAATTGTCCTGTCAAATTAGTCCAATTGCTTGTTTTCAACATAAATCTAGTCGCCATCAAAATTTGTTACGACTGTTTACCCGCAAATGAAAGGCAAAGACTAATTTGACAGCTATAAATATGCTATCCTTTTTCAATAATGTTTGTAAGTAAGAGATGTGATTAAAATTGTTTTAGCTGTAAACATCAGAATCAGCACCATTATGGGCTGATGATGATGATGAAATATTTGCAGGCGATGAAGGCCCTCGCGGCGTCGCGGGTCCCCGAGGAGCCGAGCGCGCACACTAGTGAGGTGGCGCGGATCCGCGTGCGCTTGCCGCCCCCGCACGAACACGCTCTTGAGAGGCGCTTCCATCCACACGATACCCTTGCTGTATGTATTTTAACATTTAATTACTTACGGATAGTTTAGTGGTAGTGGCATCGAATGCCGAGACGAAGGTTCCGGGTTCGAATCCTGCACTAAGATTGAGTTTTCGGTGAAGGAGAACTAAGGAAACCATAGCAGGGTGGTAGGGTACTTTGTAGTACCCGCTTGGCAGGCTACCACCCTCAAGTTTAAAATCTATCGCCAAGCACCTATCGGTGTGTTCCGACAGCTGCACTTGAGAGCCAGTTCCTTCTAGGCTTTGTGTGCTTACCACCTTCGACCACATCATCACTTACAACGGTGAGATTGCGGTTAAACACAGACATATTTAAAACAAAAAACACTTTTACATACAACCACTTTGCTTTACAAACCACTAATATCGAATCCAACGGCATAATTCCGTAGGACTGATGGGTTACAAAAATGATTAAATTGTTTAATTTTTTGCGTTTCTGTATGTTTTGAAGTGGAAGTAGTAAAGGATTTAAAAAAAAAAAATATAACACCGCAGTTCATACTGGTGAAGTCGAGCAGGCGAATAATAATATTTATTCAAGTAGAAAAAAGTTGCGTCGTTTTTTTTTTTTTTTTTTTTTTTTTTATACTACTTAGTCGGTAAACAAGCATACGGCCCACCTGATGGTAAGCGGTTACCGTAGCCATATGGACGCTTGCAACACAAGAAGCATCGCTCACGCGTTACCGACCTTTCCCCCCTCCCCTATGAGCTCTGGCGACCTTACTCACACGCAGGAACACAACTTTACAGAACATAAAGTTATTTGGCTGCGGTATTCTGTAAGGTGGAGGTACTTCCCCAGTCGAGCTGCTCTTTGAAAGAATAAACGCTATGCTCTACCTCTCTTAAAATTATTATTTTTAAACAGATAACATTTTATTAGGAAAACTTTAAATATTGTAACATTTTAATTTTTGTTTATGTGTCTCGCCCAACATCATCATCATGTTTGTGGTCATTCTTTCATTATTACTCCATGAATATATTAACCAGTTTATGATGTTCTTTCCAGGCGTTATTTGACTTCCTCGCTTCCAAAGGATTTCCGACAGACAAGTACAAAGTGATCTCTAGCTGGCCTAGAAGAGACGTGAGTTGCATATTTTATATCCATTTGAAAAACGCACGAAAAAAACACCTATGTGTATTGTCATTGATAATAATACGAAATAATAATATGAAAGCTAGTAGCAGTATATTATAAACTTATTAATCTCAGGCTGATCTAAGAAGTCACTTGTAACAAGAGGAACCTTGCTGAATTGTTTCTCTCTTTGGCACATGGTTGAATATAGGCTGTCAAGTTTTCTATTGAGTTGGGAAACCATCCAACCAATAAGATTTATTTTTAAGAGTGGACATCGGTCACGTTTCTGTTGCATATCGCACAAAAAAAACAATCAAATCATATTCAAAACATTCAAAAATTCAATATCATTTATCCAAATAGACCTTCGCAGGCACTTATGAAAAGTCTGACTCTAATACCGGTTCGGAAGGTTGCATTTGCTGAGAAGAGCCGGCAATAAACTCAGCAATTACTCTTTTCAAACCAAGCTTAGATTCATTACATAATATTTACATTCTAATCGCACTGAAAACAATTGCGTGCCCCGGCGCGGCGGAAAAATTACAAAGTAGACTGAATAAATATTTAATAAGTAAATAAATAATAATAATATCTCTTTCATAGACACATTATTGAAAAAGGATAGAACATTTTAAAGTTTTTGTGTCTTTGCTGTTTTAATTTGCAGGTAAATAAACTAATTTGACAGAGACTAAATTAATTTTGAAAACAAACAATTGGACTTATTTGTCACGACTAAAATTGTTATGTTCTTTGTTGAAAATTATATAGTGAGACTAAATTAGTTTAGTTGTAAACAACAGAATCGGCACTAATGTTTATCCGATTCAAAATCAGATTCATAGTTAATCTATTAAAATTTAGCAAACAGACAGGTTATCATTAATTATTTATGAGTTTTTGCTACTTTTAACAGTCTTCTATATCATCAGCCTATAATTTCCCACTGCTGAGCACAGGCCTCCTTTCACAAATGAGGGTGAAAGGGAATGGGCAGATACTCCACCACGCGTGCCCACTGCGGATCGGTGGAGGTAGGCTAGTGGTCAACCTACTTTTGGAGTTTTCAAGCCGCCTAGAAGGCCTCCAACTAGCTTAACGACTATCACAATTAAGTGATAACCGGGACCAACGGCTTTACGTGCCTTCCGAAGCACGGAAACGCTCGATATGAAATACCACTAGGCGGTCACCCATCCAGGTACCGACCACGACGGTAGTAGCTTAACTTGCCGATCGATTAAGAACGGCTTATCATGCTACACCACGAGCGCTTCTATAACTAGTCTTCTATAACTTCATTATTATTTCAGTTAACACAGGAATCTCACAGCAGTACCCTAAGAACCCTGAAACTGTTCCCGCAAGAAACCGTGACCTTAGAGGAGCGGTGAAAACATCCGTATCAGCATCAGCAACCGCCGCCAGCATCCGCGCCAAGCCGTTGCTCAACTACCGATACCGCTACCCTAGCCCAACACACTAGCCGGATTAATCAAATATTTTTTTATTATTATAGAAGATAAAACGAGGTACAGACGGCGCCACAATTACACGCCATAAATAGAAGATAAATTTGCACAAAGAATCATGTCGAGATCCATACATTGATTTGTACAAAATAATAAATATAAAATGTTTGAATCACTTCCAATGTTGAGATTACATTACCAGCAACATATTAATATATTTGAAATATTTTATAAACCCCGCAAAACATAACAACAACATAATGGTTTTGGTTGCGATTCGCCGGCATGGCATCTGAAAATATTTTAAATGCCTCAAGTTATTCATTAGGCACCAAGGATCAATAATAACGTCATTTCAACGTCTCTAAAAATCTTAATTTTTTTGTACAAATCTCGCCATGATTCTCTACAGCTGTATTATGATTAATATTCCAAGACATAACTTTTTTTTTTTATAAACTATACTGGGTGTGACAAAAAGGGTATATACATCCGAATGGGGTGAAGACTACATCAGGTACAGACTCTATATAAAAAGGTTCACCTCAAAATAAAATTCATACCAAAATTCTTGCTTCCAAGTTCATTGAATTCAAATCATAACCAACATGGTCACCGCTCAATGAAGTTCATTATCATTGTGTGTCTTGCTATCTGTGCGCCTACTACCAGATAAGTTGATTACTGTTTTTTTTTTTTTTTTTTATACAACTTAGTCTATAAACAAGCATACGGCCCGCCTGATGGTAAGCGGTTACCGTAGCCATATAGACGCTTGCAACACACGAAGCATCGCTCACGCGTTATCGACCTATCCCCCCTCCCCTATGAGCTCTGGCAACCTTACTCACGCGCAGGAACACAACATAAAGTTATTTGGCTGCGGTATTCTGTAAGGTGGAGGTACTTCACCAGTCGAGCTGCTCTTTGAGCGAATAAACGCTATGCTCTACCTCTCTTAAATTCTTCTTCTGTAATGGATATACACTCGTTACAACCTGTATATATATTTTTTTTTTTATTATTTCGTTTAGGTAGAATTTATTTTATGGCCGTTTGTAAATTTTAAAGTATTTATTCACGCCGGTGGCGCCTCTAGTGGCGAAAGATTGCAGTTTTATCTCCTATAATTGTGGCAAACATGCCTCTTCCTTATCAAGTGGTTTGATCCGCTTTAACGAAAAAGTATACTTACGCAAGATAAAAGTAAGAGTACCTCGTTAACCAGGCAGTTACGCATTCTATCATTTCAATTTACAGTAGACAATTTTCTAATTTTGCTTTCTAATAATTACAATATCCATTTTATGAAACCTCTTTTTATGTGAATAGTTATTGCTTTAAAAATTCTGTAAAGGATACGCCGTAGATGTAATTTATTAATAAACAATATGTACGTTACTTGTACGGATATCATCACAATCTCTGAGCCCAACCCTAACCACCTAGAGGGGGCCCTGTCTCCTAGAAATAGGCTCTTGCATGATTATGACATTGATATAAATTGTTATGATACTGATGGCGTATTTATTTACTATATTTATAGTTAGTAGGTACCTACAAAAGAGTATTATGGGTGGGTAATCCATGGTAGTGTTTCTGTGATCTTCGGAAATAATCTTTATTGTACAATTTATAACGTTCATTATATGACGCACGGTCGCTCTGCGGTGAAGGCAATATTCCAGAAGCTGCATTATTATTATATTAAAAATAGAGCTTTTTCATCGAGTTGTTGATTAAAAGTTGTTTATTGTGTCGTCTTATCAGCGCAGCGTTGAATATTCATTTATATTTATATATAAATGGCCTATAGCTAATATGTTAATTTAATTAAAGGATGGAGAGGTACTGATCTACCAAATACATTGATTTTGATAAATCAATGTAATGATTGCTAAATGTGGGCTCGGGCAATAAAATTAAGCAGCCCATGTTGTGTAAAATTATGATTGAATGGAAGCCCATTTGATTATTTACTATTTATCATAGGAGTGACGCCATCGGCGATTGCCCACATCGCCCACACCCAACTCCGCCCCTGGCTTGTTAATACTACAGTTGACGAGAACACCATTAAATCCTAGACAGCTGGAGTATCTATAAAAAGCACATGTATACAAACAATTATTACCAATTATATATTTGAACGTAAAAGTCCGATGATTTTGACTGTTTGTAATTTTTCACACAGGAGATTTAAACAGTGTAATGAAAGGAAGTTATGTACCCAAATAAATAAACTGATGGAAGATGATATATGGATTTATTTTATTTCAGAAAAAAAACACATTTACTCAAAGAATACAATTAAAATCCCATATAACTCTAAGATAGGTACTTAATGTCTAAATCCGATAAAATTGCGTTTTACATCTAATCTATGAAATATAATCTCGCATAGCAAAACCACAATAGATGCAACCATTCCAAACGCGAGGGCTATCAAAGCGGTAGAGAATTCTCTGATGGTGACTGAAAATACGCTGCTGTCCGGTGTACGAACACACGGTGGTCTCGGCTCGTCCCACATCGACTTGAGTCTATGCATTAGTCCGGCTTCTGACATTTTGCGAATTCTATAACATAAGTGCCGATTTTGAGGAAAAAATATTTAATTAATTATGCATATTAAAAATTGTGCAAGTTAATTTGGAGGTTGCCCATGACACCGACTCTTAAATCCGGCCCTGGATTAATATAATTAGAACAAAAAAAAAACAAACAAGAGAACACATATGTGTGCTCATCAAACAGGGACCGTACTACAAACGTACCGCATGAAATAATATAAGCACTTACCCATAAGTAACGTGCTCCTTATAAGGTGACCCCTTCCTCACTACCGCTCCCATATACTGCGGCGGGTACAGCGTTACCTCATGAGTTTCACATACTTCGCGCTCCGTAAACGTGTTCCTAATGATTCTGTAGGCGATGGAGCTTTCCACGTGGAACGCGAAGCCTCCTTTCTTGACCAACGCCAGACCTTCCTCGGGGGTAAAGAAATTGTAGTGATCCGGTGTTACAATCTTTTTATGGTAGATCTTTAGAGCCCATGGATCTGTTGTGCGCTGGAAATAAAAAGACCAGTACATCTACCATGAGTTGTCTACACTGGCACCGCCCATGACGAGCACCGCCTCTAATGGATACTTTTGGAAGCATTACATACAAAATGTTTCACCGTAGTCTCTAGCGAGTGTAGATTACGTTATTGTAGAAAACTCATGGTAGGGATACAGCTAGAAAACCTAGAAGATGTGAGACCTCAATAGTGAAAAAAAATTGGGCCCCAAAAGTGGCAATGGATAACTTAATTAACCCGTCAGGGGCTCTACCGCGTAACTTTGGTGGTAATCGTAACGAACCCCATTAATTATTTCAATTAATGACGCGCACGCGTTGCGACGCAACGATGACCATTCGTGGGCCCTGATTGGATGAAATTCATAAATGGTGTTCGTTACGATTGCCACCAAAGTTACGCGGTAGAGCCCCAGGAACTAGTGGGCCCTAAACTACTAGTTATAAGCATAGTGCAGAACGGCACACACACACACAGCGGTGCGGGTGTTTTCATTAGGTCAAATGACCAAAGAGAACTAAAATGAACTCAATTGTATATCGAGACAGTTCTGATACGTCACACGCTCCACTACCGCAGGAACCTACTCAGTTGTGCGCTATGCCTGGTAGTTATGCATATGAGGCCCCTTGCTAGGTAGAATGTCGATTTATAATGGGCCTATTATTCCGTTGTCCACAATATCTAATATAGCTAACCGATAAAAGCGCAAAACTTTACCTTGAAAAAATCTTTATTATAAAGCACATCCTCTACGCCCGCTCTCAAGTCACTTTTAATTAAATCATTTATTGTTCTTATATTTTTGGTAGTCTCTTGTAGGAGTGTGGAGACCACTGTCGCATTGTAGTACTGGTAGAGGGTTACCGTAAATACGAAGGTTACGAAGATCACCACTTTTACTGCAGTGGAGTTGCGACTTATTGACATACCTGACGAAAATACCATGACAACTTATGATTTCTCCATTACTAAATATTATGAAACGCATACATTTTTAGGATGTAACTTGTGGCTAAAAGTCTTAAATATGAAGTAAGTAGATATGCTCTTTTTGCACGTACTGGCTCGTTCGGACAGTCGCATTTGAGAGCAAGTTATCTCATAGACTTATCTACTAATCATAGGGAATTATGGGGTTTGTGGCCCGAAACCGAGAGGCTATCAATACCTACCCTAATCTACAACCTAAGAGCCCTTTATTATAATTTAATTTACCTTGTTGACAAATAGCACTCCAAATAATCAGGAAAGCCAAACTTGACGAAGAGTCTATATCATCCCTCGATCTCTTCAACAGTTGTATCTTAAGCATCATACTTAGCACAGCTGCCGATATGCCGATCAAAATCAGTATGCAGTACCAAACTTTTGGTGTCAGAGGTCTAGTGTAGATAGTATAGAAACCACCAGGGTGTTTTGGATGACGAAGAATGAAGCATGGCCTGTGAAATAAACTCGAAGTTACCTACAATTTAGATTTTTCACTTTATATGCAAACGTGGAGCCTCTTGAGATGCGGTGCTATTCCAGCACTGACAAAGGTATTTCAGTCTAAGTTTACCTGCATTGCCAAGTCTGTGCAGTGTAATCAACGTATTTGGCCCTATCAGATCGGAAAAACACGGGCGTCCCTCCAATGTCGGAGTTTTCTCTTTGTAGAGCACCCACCATTCCGTCGAAACTGCCGTTGCGCAGGTACCCCCAGGAGTTAGTTCGTTCTAGTGTATAGCTGAAAGAAAAGTATTAAAACGTATTTCAATTGTTGACAGCAGTCAGTCGTATATCAAAATATGGCGAAGTCGCCAATGATAGATGCACGTGGATAGAAATTAGATGGTAAAGCTAAGAAACATAAATGACCGGCAAGTTGGTTAAGATTCCACATATCGCGCCGCAGGTCGTGGGTTCGATTCCCACTCAGGAGATGCATTTGTGTGCTTGGCCATGTCTGTCTGTATGTCCTGAGTCTGGGTGTAATTATGTATGTTAAGTATGTATTTACAAGCAAAAAGTATTGTGAGGAATGTCCCAGGATATTTAAAAGAGAAATATTGCTTTAAACTTACCTGATATTATACATATCTTTGAAATAAGTCAATACTGCGAAAAATTTCCTTTTGTGCATTGAATCCACTTTAATTTTACCTAAGTTCGTCAGATATGATTCAAATGATTGATGCCCGATTTTTTCAACAATTACCAGAGTACATTTCATTACTATACCACCTAAATCAAATCTATTTGGTTTCCGAACTTGCAAGGAATTATTCCAAAAGCCTATATCGATTCTTCTAACAAAACCATGTTTGTAAAATCCTGTATTGTAAATTTCATACAAATAATAACTATTATGAGTTTTATAAATTACAGTTACATCAGAGTTTACTTCTATGGGGTATTCAGAAAGAACATTTTCTGTTGTAGACAGATCTTCTGTTATAATTATCCATACAAAGGGGCTTTTAAAAGCTATCTGTGAATTTAACACATGCAAAACTGATGTCCATCCTTCACATGAAGTATTCACTACCATCCCAATTTGAGGATAAGAATGCGGTATTTTATATGCAATATCACAATCAGTTTTCAAAGTTTTAACCCGAATATTATTATTATAAAATATTTTCTGCATTGAAATTTCAGTTTCATCTTTGTGGCAATGAAAGGTAATAACATGGTGAATATTTTTAAATTTCAAGACATCTATAACTACAGATATATCTTTAATAGTTATCAAACTCAGGAAGAAATTTACTAAATTCATTTTAAATTCTGAAACCGTTTAACAAGTTGCATAAAGTGTTGTCCAGTTTTATAGCTAACATGGTGACATTCAAATTGCTTCCATCATAAAAATAATGGCAATTACTGTCACCAGTTCATGTGCATATAAAATGAGTGTATTGATGGTAAAATTGGTTCTTAGACATTCTGATTGCTATGAAAAACAATTTTAAAAGAAAACATTTTAATAAATAACTAACTGAATCACACACTGAATTCATAACAATTTAAAATGTATAAGTAGAGAAAACATCCTGAAATGGGAATTCTGCTTTATCAGGTAGAAGGAGATCCGATAAGAAGCAAACAGCACCTGCTGTACCCTCGTACAAACTCTCAGGATTATCTGGAAGCCTAGCATCCCGCTGAAACTCTTCAGTATTCATAAAATCAGCAAATGATTTGGCCCTCTCTAGATATTTTTCATCGCCAGTCAATCTATACAGAAGAAGGAATACATAGCCATTGCCTGCAACTCCATGGCAAATACCAGGACCCTTTTTTAATAGGCCTTTACGCCAGACAACATCAGCAGCTTTCACACAAGCAGTGAGATACTTTTGTTCACTGAATACTAAGTAAGCTTTAGCCATAAGATACACCATGCCCGGACCTCCATGGCACCAGTGGACTAGTTTATGCTCACTCAATCCAAGTTCTTCCATACAACATGGCCAATTTCCTTCCTCATTTTGTAATGATGTGATGAAATCAACAGTAGCTTTTAGTTCTTGAGCTGCCTGCATGTTACTTGCCAGATATCCTGGGACTGATAGCAGGACTTGTAAAATGAAGCTGACACCATGAGCCGCTCCTAAATATTCTGTATTATAATAGTGATACATCAATGGACATGGGCTTTTATGGATTTTTGCATACTCCTGCCCTGAGGAGACTATCGTGTTGCAGATTTTATACAGCTCTTCATTAGTGAAGATTGGTATTTTGAGCTCACGGCTTATCCATAAAGCACCAGCCAAATATCCCGCTCTGCCTACAAAGAATTCATCACCACCATGCTTTAGAAATCTGGGATTGAGATAATGATTATATAATGTCTTGAACATTAATAGTGTTTCAGAGTATTGCTCTTGTCCTAGTTCTTTAAAGAGGACAGTGGCTAGTGCATAAGTGCCGGCGTCCCCGAGTAGGAATGAAGTCCTATCACCAGCCGAGGTCTCTAACGCAGGTTTAAGATATTCCAGACTTTTCTCGAGATACATTGCTTTGTTTTCCGATGACATAGTATTCTTAGATAAATAATAAAACATAAATGAAACACCGGTTATGCCCACGTACAAGCCACCGTCGACGTTCTGCCGAGTAGGGTGCAGGCGTTTAGTAATGTGTGCTATATGATCGCTGATGTGTCGATTTATCTCATCCTTGTCGATCACTACCACGGTGCCCGGCTTTAAATCTTCGTATGGATTAGGAAAGTAACGCACCATTTTATGGCCCAAGAGAGTCGCACTTGACAGATATTTTATAAAAGGCTTCACACAAAACAACCTCAGCAGGTTCTTATTCATCAATCTTTTCCACGTAATTATACTCAGATGATCTTGCAGATATATACCTATTCCTTATTTTTCGGTCAATTTTCAATGTTTCGTGGCGATTTTGTTTTGTTTTGAATTGCAATTTGTTTTGTTAGTGTTTTGATAAATAAACTGACGTCTGCTGTCAGATTTCCTTCAATTTTGCAGTAGTACCAACATATAGAATAAAATGTGTGTATGGCACAGGAATATGAAGGTATGGTATGGCAAAGAATCAGGGTATGGCAATAATATGGCAATGCTGTGCCAAAATAGGTATAACATACAAAAAAACATACAAAAAATATGTTCTACATACAAAAAAACAGTTCGTTTTTATTTATTAGAGGAATTTAAACGTGGATATTGTTTATTTACTAACACTACTACCTTGTTCTTCAATAGCTAGCAGAAAAATCATTCTACTTAATTTCCCTACAAATAAAAGGTAGTAAATAAACAATATCCACTCACAATTCCTCTAATAAAAAAAGAAATCAAGTAGAAAAAAGTATATGTAGGTACTCATATTAGTATATTTTATTAGTAGTCGTAGGTACTTATTGGGTACTTATATCAATGAACTCTGATTGTTAAGTTACCAAGCAACGGCTTTAAGAAATATAAAAAGGACCAAAACTGCTTTTCGTACGAATTTATTTTAATGAATAAGAAATCTACTACATGGGGCCAACTGTGAATTAAGTTTTAACTAGTTTTTAAATAGATTCATATAAAAATGCCTATCACGTTCAATCGGGGAAACGTAAGTTAAATTATTATAAGTACTTGAATATGTTAATCACATGCCTTACGTACGTACAATACGTTACCGATATGATACTGACTTATATAATTAATGACATAAGTATTTTATAGATGAGGAAGATTGCTTTCCGTACAAGAGGACGGTCAGCTCAATCACTAGATGTAGGTGGACCTCGAGTAGACCCAGGTGCTGGTGGTGATGGTCGACTGTTTTTGCAAATCCGACCAGCTATAGCTGATCCTAGGGGTATCCTTGCACGTTCACATACTACTCTTTCTGGGTGAGTGTTATTATCACCACTTAAAGGTTTTTAGTAAATATATATTAGCTGTACCTTCTGGGTTTCTCCCGAATTCCTGTTAGGGATAAAAAATTACCTTTGTCTCACTCCGGTCTAAACTGTCTTTTCGCAAAATCACGTTGCTCCGTTGCTAAGTAAAAGAAAGAAAGACAAACCACACACTTCCGCATTTATATAATACCTATCTACACATAGATAATACTTAATAACTAGAAAGATGAACAGACACGTTTTTCTATAGTAATTATATACATATAGGTATGTATAGATAAATATGTAGAGGTATAGATAGATCCATACCTACCACGTTTTTAACGTGTTTTTCTTACTTACAGAAATGACCTAAGTAAAGACGACGGGAAATATGAAAATGTGAACTTACAGGCCGTTGGTGAAGGAAAAGTACAACTTTCCAGAACTCCTCAAGAGAAGGATCGTCTACCAGATAGAATAAGTCTTGATAGGTAAATCTTGGTACTTTCTAATAATTCAGGTGGCGATTGTAGTTGATTACTATCGAATTAAAGTTATTGAAAAGATTTTTTATTATTTCAGGAGAGGACTATCATCGATTCCTCATATAGTTGGAGAGCCAGGCTTGAGGCTTCTATCACTGCAGCATAATTTGATAAACAGTTTATCTGGATTATCTCCTCTTGACCTAGGCAAACTGGTATTTCTAGATGTGTACGATAATCAAATTGATAAGATCACTAGTTTAGAAAGACTTTTTAGCTTACGCGTTCTTCTCATGGGAAAAAATAGGTAGGTACATTTCGTTTAATATTTTAAACGTGTTTATGCGTCTCAGAGAAATATTAGTTTTTAAGTTTATTATTGTTCCAGGATCAAAAGAATTGAAGGTCTGAACAATCTTCTGAAATTGGAAGTGTTAGATTTACATGGCAATAGGATAGGGAAAGTGAGTGGTTTATCAAATTTAAGCGAACTAAAAGTGCTTAACTTAGCTGGAAATCAGATTAAATGCATGGGACCAGTGGATCTTCAGGGCTTAGTATCATTAAGAGAATTAAACTTGAAAAGGAATCGACTGAGGAAGCTACTTGGCTTTCAAAATACGCCAAAACTACAAAAACTATACCTTGGCAACAACGATTTACAAAGGTATGAAATAAAATATGCTTTTATGTTAGTATTATGTTTGCCGTGCCGTAACTTATGCTTTATTACAGTGTCGAGGATGTAGCTTCTCTTGCTGAAGCTGTTACTCTCATAGATATCTCACTGGATGGAAACCCAGTAGCTTTAGGTGGAGACTGTACACCGTTCCTTGTATCGTACTTACCAAACTTACTAACGTTAACTAATATGCATGTAACAGAGCAGGTAAGCATCGAAATTCTCATTTATTAGGATACTCGTATTATTATTAATATGGATAATTGTTTGAATAGGTACGTAGAGCAGCAATGGCTTGGCGGAATAATAAAGAAGCGGCTCATGCAGCATACTGCGCACTCGGTGGAACTACACAGCAAGCTGCAAGACGAGATCAAATTATAAACAATGCACGCACTAATTGGGAACTACTCAGGTAAGAAAACACTTACATAAGTAGTTCCCAATTAGTGCGTTTACTTATTAGTATTTTTTTCATAATTTAGTCAAATTCATTATCATTTAAGTCATCGTTACTTTCAGAACAGAAAATAGGTGCTTTACAAATGCTCCCACTCCGATAAAAAATGTAGAACTGGAAAAAGAATTTGTGTTAGAAGCCTCTTCAGTAGCAATTACCCAAAGCGGTACTCAAACTATGGATATAGCAGCGTTACCAGGCGTCGTAGCATCTTTACAACAAGCTGAAACTGAGGATTCAGACTGTAGAAATAACAGTGATACGAATATCAAAGCGCCTACTGATAATGTTCAAAAAGCCCCGTTAAAGAAATTACAAAGGAGTTCAACTGCTCGCAAACCATCTGAAAGGCGGGTTAACTTCTCCGACCGTAGCGCCTCTCAAGACACAGATGCCTCTCATTCAACATCCACAAGTAGTGACTTGAGGTTACCACCCATATTACTACCCATAATTTCTTCGTTAGAAAATGTCAAACTTTCGGATGGTACAGAACCTTTGTTAAAGCGTTGGGAGAGTATATCTAGTGTAGATCCAGTAGTCGATTCTTCATTTAGTTCATTGCCCTCTTCAAGTAGTGATAGTGAAGATGATAAAAGTAAGAGACCCGTTCGACGTGTACCAACTGCTTTAAGAAGACGTGAACATTTTAGTACGATGCGCTCTAAATCAGTTTGCGATCCGGAAAGTCGAAGATCTAAAGCTAAAACTTCTGATAACAGTGAAGTTGCAAGCAATATTTCTACGAGTACGAACGTTGGTTCTGTTGCAAATTCTTCTACATCAGGAAGCGATAATAGTAAAATCCTGCGACGTGAAGGGTCGGTCAATAGTAGAACGAGCAATAGAAATATAAGAAGTGCAACTATAACACGTCGAAATGAAAGGGCTTCATCAGCAAATCGTGCGTCTACTGCAAGAGTAAAGTCTGGAAAGAGTTTAGCTAGTTTTAAATCGTCAGAACCAGTTCCAAAACCAATGCCTGCGTCTAAAGATAGGGAGCAAGGTAAAGTGTAACTCATTTAAATATATCCTATCGTCAAACGAAATAATATTAAATGGTAAGAAGATTATTATTTCACAGGGGTAGACTACCTAGTAGAGGTATCTGACGGTCTAGTAAGTGCTTGGGGTGCCGGTGCAGTGCGGCGGCTGGCTCGAGACTGGGACTGGGAACGAGCACGTACCGTCACTCGAGCGGCCTTCCACTACGTACACTTTAATGCTGTTGCTCAATCACTTCCTGAACTAAAGAGCAAGTCAGTAAAATTATTTCTATTGAAGTATGACAAATATCTGAAGGTTCATATTTTTAAACTGACTTGTAATCTCCAGATTTCCAAATGTAACTCATGTATCTGTCCGAGCAACTGGACTCCAATGGCTTGGTCAGCTGCATGCATTAGCTGAGCTGAGAGGAATTAGTGGTTTGTCCGTTCTACCTGAAGGAAATCCAATTCATGTTAAAATATGGAGGGAGTATGCCATATACAGACTCGCACATTGGGGTTTGAAAGAAATTAATGACGAAGCGGTAATTATTATTTATATTTGGACTTATAATTAGAAAAATATATTTTAGTTAACGACGGTAACTTGACGCTTTCAAACAGGTATCCGATGAAGAAATAAAATCAGCAAATCAAACGTACAATGGTTTGAGTGACATAGTGCTTCGCGCTCTACCTGACGCTCCACTGCAACCATTGTTATCGCGATTAGGAAGAAGTGGAAACAGCACTGTTAGTGCTAAAGCTTGGTTGCGAGCTGCTGATCCTGCATTAAGAGATGTCATAGCAAAAGAAGCACTGCAATATAAAAAGGGCCATGTGTCCCAGGTATGCGGCACCTCTAAGCTTTTCAATAAACTCTTTTTTGTTAAAGGGTGGGTGGTATTTAGGGTAGTCTTTAACACGGCACATCATCATCAGCCTTTAAATGTCCCACTGCTGAGCACAGGCCTCCTTTTACAAATGAGGGTGAAAGGGAATGAGCAATACTCCACCACACATGTCCACTGCGTATTGGTGGAGGTAGGCTAGTGGTCAACCTACTGTTGGCGTCTAGGGGGCCTCCAACTAGCTTAACGATTAAGTGATACCTGGGACTTTTTGGCGGGAACTTGCAGAGTGACGTAGCATTTTCATTTTTATTTTCATAAATTTGTGTATTTTGAGTTTTATTGTGTATTTTTGGTGGTATTTTACCCAATAAAGATCATCCATGTGCACCAGTAAAGTGAAATGAAATGAATTATTGTGTATCGTGACTTTTCAAGTTGTCTCAAAATTTCCGTGTAGAGTTTTACTACAATGACCACCATTGTAGTAAAACATGACTTTTATGGACGGTGACTGACTGAGGACTATAATGTGAAGTGATTTATTGTGACTGGAAACTATAATATAACTCGACACTGGCAGAAATGAGCCCTAATTTTGGCTTGGTTGCCAAAATTAAAAATAAGAAGAAGAAGAAGTGATACCTGCGACCAATGGCTTTACGTGCCTTCCGAATTACGGAAACGCTTGTTTTGAAAATAGGTCACCCATTCATGTACCGGCCACATCGGTGGTAGCTTAACTTTGCCGATCGATTAAGAACGGCTAATCATGCACCACGAGAACTTCAACATGGCACATACCTATATTAAAAGTGAGATTTAAAATTTAAATCTTCAGGAGGACATGAGTTGGCGTGTTCGAGGGCGCGGTCAGCTTTCTCATGCGATAGACCTAGCATGTGGTGCAGCTCAGCGACTACGTACTCTTGAAATTCAGTGGCCAACAATATTAGTTGATATGATTGAAGATATTCTCAGAGACTTCGCTGATATGGAAACGCATGTGAAAGAACAAATGAAGTCGCTCATGGATTCCCTGTAGCTAGATTATAGGTTTACTTCGTATGACTAATTTATTATTATAGTTAGACAGGTAGTTAAATATCATTTCATAGAAACCATCATATAAAGTGGTATTTAGACGAAAATATTTGCACATTTCACATAATTTTGATAATTCGTAAATAATAGGAAATTTTATAAATTTTGAATGTAAAATTATGCTTCAGTAAAGTTTAAATATCTGTATTAGATAGATATAATAGACCACAGAATATAGACTGAAAATTAAGTATTATGGCATAGCAATTATAGAAGTTTTAAAATAGCTAGCAAAATGATTGAAGAATAAATAAAATGAACGTGCGATAACATCACTTAGAAATGTCACTAAAAAGTACTTTCTAACTTGTACTTGCTCAATATACATAGGAAAATAAAGGAACATATTTTGTAAGAGTAAAAAGTTATTTATTCATTGGGTTCATAGGATAAAGACGTGCATTTCAAATTTAGCATTTGACGTGCTACCTATATTGTTGTACTTAGTTTGATACTTGGAACTGCCTTGTATGTGCCTCCAAATGTAGAAAATATATAGATAAATAAAGTATTGTATAACTTTACCTTTATTTATTAGGTATCTTTTTATTTTCAATATATACCTATTTAATAAGTAATTCCAATATATGGCATAACTCAGATGCACTGGAACAACTCCATTTTAAATGTAATTGCCGAACCTTTGGCATTAAAGTGAGAACGAAAACAAGTATAATTCACTGAAAACTATTTTTATACCTATTCTAATTCATAGAAACGCTGCCTGGCTGGCTGTATTTTTAGGTTTACTTTATGGATGTGATTAATTTTAACATAGAGGTGAGTAATATACCTACCCTTATATTTATATATTACTAGCTGCCCGGCGCGACTTCGTTCGCAAGTTGCTACCCTACCCTACCCTACCACACCCTACTCTACCCTACCCTACCCTACCCTATCCTACCCTGACACAAAATCCCCATTAACAAAATGATCCGCCATTTATTCAATTCATTTGTTACAAAAAATGTGAAAAATGAAGAACCGCTCGAGCGATTTTGTGCAAACTTCACATAAACCATCTACTAAATAGTCCGAACAAAGCCTAAACATTTGGTTTGGATAGGTGAGCCCGTTCTTGAGCTATACAATTACAACGAAAAGTGGCATTGATTTTTATATATTACTAGCTGCCCGGCGCGACTTCGTTCGCGTGGTGCTACCCTACCCTACCCTACCCCACCCTACCCTACCCTACCCAACCCTACCCTACCCTACCCTACCCTACCCTACCCTACCCTACCCTGACAGCAAAATCCCCATTAACAAAATGATCCGCCATTTATTGAATTCATTTGTTACAAAATATGTGATAAATGAAGAACCGCTCGACCGATTTTGTTCAAACTTCACATAAACCATCTACTAAATAGTCCGAACAAAGTTTGGTTTGGATAGGTGAGCCCGTTCTTGAGTTATAAAATTACAACGAAAAGTGGCATTGGCAAATGGCAAAAAACGGAACCCTTATACTGTCTGTCTGTCTGTCTGTCTGTCCGTCCGTATGTCACAGCCACTTTTTTCCGAAAGTATAAGAACTACAATGTTGAAACTTGGTGAGTAGATGTATTCTGTGAACCGCATTAAGATTTTCACACAAAAATAGAAAAAAAACGATAAATTTTGGGGGTCCCCATACATAGAACTGAAACTCATTTTTTTAAAACCCATAAGTGTGGGATGTCTATGGATAGATCTTCAAAAATTATATTGAGGTTTCTAATATCATTTTTTTCTAAACTGAATAGTTTGCGCGAGAGACACTTCCAAAGTGGTAAAATGTGTGTTCCCCCCCCCCTGTAACTTCTAAAATAAGAGAATGATAAAACCAAAAAAAAATATATGATGCACATTACGATGCAAACTTCCACCGAAAAATTGGTTTGAACTAGATCTAGTAAGTAGTTTTTATAGGTCATAAATTGAAATTCATATCAAATACTCAGGTCTATACTAGCATTTACATATAATACCTACAGGTTTGTACGGAACCCTCGGTGCGCGAGTCTGACTCGCACTTGGCTGGTTTTTTTATATATATAGATACTTTTTTTTTTTATAGGTACCACTTAGGTGGCAAACAAGCATACGGCCCGTCTGATGGTAAGCGGTTACCGTAGCCTATGGACGCTTGCAACACCAGGGGTATCACGCGCGCGTTGCCGACCCTGCAGAAATCTCTTCACACCCCTTTTCAAGAACCCCATGCTGTACTCCACTGGGAAAACCACGGCGGGGATATTACTATAGATAAGTACCACATCGAATGAGGTATCGTTAAAAAGATATGTTCGTGGTTAACATTAAATTAATAGATTTTTAAAGCATTCACGTTAGCGCAACGTAAAAAGTACACAAATGTTAATAACAAGAATCTGCCTAAGAAAGATTTGTTTTCGAATATACTACCTACAAGGGCTGTTTTTTTTCCAATCATGCTAAAGTACCAGGCATTTATTTCTAAATACTCAGAGGCATTTATGAATGAACGATGAAGATTATACATGAATTCGTACATCCCTATTACCTAGCTAGTGATGCTAGTGACTGACTCGACCAAGACCAAGGCTGCATTCCGAATTAATGATATAATCGCTGTAATCGATTTGAGCGTGCTTATACCCGTACCGAATTGAGTAATGACAGATTACGTTGTCCCGTGAACGTCATAGATGACGTCATGATATCCGCCATATTGCGCTCACACCGACCATGCCCTAAACTGATATCACCGTGAGCGCTGTCAAAAGTGACGGTTAAGTATTGTGTTTTCGGCAGAAATTCTAATAAGATTCTTGGTTTTCTATTTGGCAAAGATACTTTTTATGATTTTATGAGAAAAAAATAATAAAGAACGCGAATATTCCTTTTTGCGAGTCAAATTAAAAAAGATCTAAGGAGTCCTAGCGCATTGTTCAATCAGATTTTAATTAAATTCTCAAATGTTCTGTATTGAATACTGTGAGCGCGATAACGGGCGTTCCGAATTGTTAACAGTTCTTAGCTGTCAATATCGTGATATCTAACTCGGTACGCAAATTATTGCTGTGAGCACTGTGAGCGATATTATTTAATTCGGAATATAGCCCAGACTCAACTGACTGACTGTCACTTTGCTCATTGCTATCACTTGTCAAGTTGTCAGTCAGGTCAGCCATTGCTGTCAGTAAAATTGACTTAACTGAGTTTCCTGTCCTGTTACGACCTACTTATTTACAATTTCTTGGTTTTCTAATTTCTGTTTTACTTGTTCACTATAATATACTACTAGATTTGATAAAACGAAAAAAAAAAAAAAAAACGAAATAATAATCACGTGTATTATGGATCAATAAGTAGTTTTACACGCCATGGATGACACCGAAAGCACAACCACATCTGCAGATGAGAACACTGGCAATTTATGTGATAATCCTACTAGGGATACCTTAGCTGAGGGTCTACTTGGTCTTCTGAAGCCTACTGTTGACCAGTTAGATGATAGAGTTAGAGCTACTAGGTAAGCCTTCTTTGTTTTGACTTTATACCAAAACCTTGGTTAGAGTTATCACTGACCCGGTTGAGAGCACAAACTACCAAGAGAACTAAAGTTGTTGAGAGCCATCAGCGCTCACCGATTTGTCCACGTAGGGGACTAAAAACCATTTGAGGCTAACACCTAATCCATTTCAAATTATGTACAATGCTATTAGTGCTCAAATAAACTGTGAGACTGTTAAATGAAATAAGAAAAGATACCTTTACGTTTTTTATTCACATTACAAGTGAAAATTACTCTAAAACATTTTTTTTTATCCAGAATATCACAATTAGAATTGAAACAGCAAATTGAATCACTAAATGAAGAACTAATAAAGGTCCGTGAGGCATTGAACAACCATCCTGACCTAGATCCCTATGTCAAGAAACTTATAGCCTGCAAACACAAAGTTACTGTAGTACTTAATGTTTTACAAGCCTCACAGGTTAGTAATCTATTCAGTATATCTTTAAAACTAAAAAACACATTTAAAAATCTTTTCTCCTCTTTTCAGGATAGACTAAATGAAATAAGACGAATGATAACTAAGGAAAAGAGTGTACGTACAGCAGTCCTACAAGAACCAATACCTCAAGAGCCTGAGCAGAGCACAAGTGGTGTTGTCTCTGACCGAGGCAGCATCAACTAGCAATATGGAGACTCCATATCAAACCCACATCAACAAGGCTGACTTTGACCATGTTTACGAGCCAGCTGAAGACAGTTTTTTATTAATAGATGCTTTAGAAAACGACCTACAATATTTAAATGCAAGAAACCCCACATTTTGTTTAGAAGTTGGTTCAGGAAGTGGCATTGTTATAACAGCATTTGGAATGGCATTCCCTAGAACTTTCTGCGTCAGCACAGATATTAATTTCAAAGCCTGTGCTATGTCCAAATCAACAGCTTGTCAGAATAAAGTCAATCTGGATGCAGTTAACATGGATTTAGCTGGTTCTTTCACTGATAATTTGTTTGATATTATTATTTTCAATCCACCATATGTGGTGACAGAATCTGAAGAATGTGGAGGCCGTAATATAGCTGCCAGTTGGGCTGGAGGGGTAAAAGGGAGGGAGATAACAGACAGATTGTTGGATTTAATACCAAAGAAGCTAGCTAAAAATGGTACATTTTACCTGTTGCTTATTGAAGAGAACATTCCAAATGAAGTTATTCAGATTATGTCCAAACATGGATATAAATCTGAAACTGTTGTGAGGAGAAGAGTTAGAAATGAACAACAACTAGTGTTAAAGTTTTTTATGTAAAGTTTAAAACTGTTGTATAAAAATAACATCCTTTATCATAAAAAGCTATAAGAATAATATATTTTATAGAAAATAATTAGTCTTTTTTGAGATTTTTCTTCACAGCTGCTCCAAATACTGCTGCACCTTCATCATTTTCAGCCGAGCCTGGCAAAGATACGCACTCTTTGAGCCAGTGCAGAATATTTGGGAAACTTGATAAATCCCATCCCACAGCCTGAAAAAGCAAAATATCTCTTTGAAATTTTAAAATATATCCTGCCTGCATCTCTTTTCCATCAGCACGACCCGATTCGGCATCGATTTTAGATGGAGTGGAGCAGAGATGTTTAAAATATCATTTAAATATCCTGGGACATTTGGGTGGAGGGATGTTGTTTAATATCACTAATCAAAATATGTTAATACCTATAAGGACTATTCAAAATTTATGAAAAATTCATAATAAATAAAATACTAGAAAAATTATGAATAAAGCCTTACTTGTATACTTGTCACAGATGCATAAATAGAAGTGTCTGCAATCGTAGGGCTATCTCCAGCTACCCACTTATTCCCATCCAAAAAGTTCTCAAGAAAGCCTAGGGTAGTATTGAGATCATCTTTGAGAGTTTTCTTTATTTCTGTTTCACCCAGGAATAAAATTGGGAACTGAAAAATATTATAGGTAATAGGTAGATACAATGATCACAGGACAAATTAATTACTATGCATTTAATTATGCGGTTTGGTAGGTACATTACTAATGCATAAATAATTTATGTTGTGCAATCAATATTGATTGCATATTGATTATGTAGTTAGTATTCGTCTAGCAGCTTCTCTCGAGGAAATTAATTATCCACTCGTAGTAGGTAGGTAACTTACCTATATCTAAAGTTTTTTTCGGTTTCATACACAAAACCAACCACCCCTAGTGATAATGATAACCCGCGGAGCTACCGCATAGGTAATCTGTGCGCGTAACTTTGATGGTCATCGTAACAGATGACAGAATAAGGCAGATGGAGCGCGCGGGAGTGAGGCCAAAATAGCAAATACAAATTGAAAAACACATACCTACCTGGTATTCGCTTTTGAATTTGTATTTGCTTTGTTTAACAAACTTTATTAAACAAAAAACACTTCTTTAATAATTAATAAACTGTGGTTAAACAAAGCAAATACAAACTGGAAACGAATACCAGGTATCTGATTTTCAATTTGTATTTGCTTTTTTGGCTTTACTTTCGTGTTCCGTGCGCTCCATCTGCCTTTATTCTGTAATCTGTGGTCATCGTAATGAGCACCATTAATGAATTAAGGGCAAGGGCTAAAAAGGGCAGCTGAAGCAATATTGCAAATGCATTTCTTTTTTCGAATTCTCGGCAGTTCCTAAGTAATTCAAATATTTTTTTTGGCAAAATGTCACTCATTACAATATTCAATTCATTACCTAAATGATTCCGACTTGATGAATTTCATTAGATCTGATGTGAACACAGGATGTAAATTAGAAAAAAAGAATTCCATTACTTAGTGAATATTTTTGTTTTAGCTTCCTTTTTAGCCTCCCCAGGGGTGCGTTCAGTTACTACATACCGGGTGACCGGTGCTAATGGGATTATTTTTTCCGAATTCACGGCAGGTCCTACGTAGGTAGGTACTACATAATTCGAATATGTTTTGGTAAAATAGTCAATCGATACCACAGAATATTTAATAGTACTACGTACAGAAAACCCACTTCGAAAACGACATTTAAACAAAAATCGACTCTTGGAACGACAGAATAAAGCGCAACCCAGTTCGCGCAGCGCTGCGCGCCTAAATTTATATTCACCTACAACTTCCCTCTCTTTCTATCGTATAACTCTATCCTGTATGACGCGGCACGTGTTACGGTAGGGTTGTCTAATGAGGTATTATGAATCTTCAATATTTCCTTATCGCCTATGTATATCCTATTACTATTCTCTGTGTTTATTTTATTTCTATGCTATTCTCCTTTCGTGAACAATGACATTTAAAATATCCTAGCTAACTAGTATTAGATCAGAAAGTTATTTTAAAATGTCTACATACTTTAATCTAAGTTGTTAGACCTATACGTACTTTGTATACTGAATGTGTATTCTGTCTACGAAACTGAATACAACTATTTTGGGGAAGGGTTTTAGTAACATACATGCTTATCAAATCTGGAATGACTGACGACGCGACAAGAAACGGCACGATTACCTAGTCCAGTAGCCGTCAGCCGAAATTCACAATATTTGTTCTTAATAATCTTCATGTTGATTAAAGAAGTTTGTTATATAAAAATTAATAAAGAATTAACCAAAAAAAGGATATATTGAGTTACTTACCTACATAACAATAAGAATTGTTAAATTTTTCTGAATATTGTTCTACTGATTTTTGAAATAGTGGTATGTTAAATCTTAGTTATTCTAAGAGTTGTAAGGTAGAATTACTGTATATTTAAAGAGGGAACTCTCTCTATTCTGGAACTACTAACAGTTTCTAAAAAAAAAATCGTCAAAATCGGTTCATAAACGACGAAGTTATCCGCGAACACACATAAAAATAATTAGACTGTTTTACAAAAAACTTAAACCGACTTCAAAGTACACTAAGAAGTAATCAAATCCTGATCTGATGACAATGGGACCAAACAGGAAGTGTACCCTTCCAGACAAAAAAATAATTTTCCAAATCGGTTAATAAACGACGGAGTTATGAGGTAACAAACATAACAAAAAAAAAAAAAAAAACATACAACCGAATTGAGAACCTCCTCCTTTTTTTGAAGTCGGTTAAAAAATATACGGTCGAATTGAGAAACCTCCTCCTTTTTTTGAAGTGGGTTAAAAATCATTCACATGAGTTTTCGAGGTCTAAGAGGCCCGTTTATACAAGAGGGTCTCTTCTGGTCGCTCTATCTTTGTCTCTTTTTAACACACTGGTATGTTATCAAAACGGGCCTATTATTATAATAAGGACTTTAGGACAATACAATGAAACAACAACAAAATATCTAGAACTATAAAAACAACGATATCTACACAAGATAGTGTTAAAAAAAGAACAGTAAACACTTTATATAGGTAGTACGTAGGTATTTATACCCACACGCGTCTTGCATTGCGTGCGCGTTGCAACCGACTAGCGTTGTTCCGGTAGTCCGCGTGCGCGCGATCGTACCTAAACATGGGAGTGGGACAGGCCTGTCGATACGTTATATACCTACGAATCGATTCAGAATTGATAAATTGCTTATGATCTGCTTTGAATTCGAAAGAATAATTCCATTAGTAAAATTGCTTTAGCTTTCTTTTTAGCCCCCCAGAACTGACCACAGAAGAACTGATCGAAAATTTTATAGGGTGGTTATAGGTAGGTATAAGTTAAAAAGATAATACGTACACAGATTGCCCTGATTTTCACATACAACGAAGAGGCGTCGAAAAACAATCTTTGATTCACAAGCGCGCGGCGTTTCAAGTCTTTCGGGTAGAGTTGGTCATCCTTTCCGTACTTCTCTGCCAAATAACAGGCGATGGCACGACTTTCCCATATAATAAAACCATCGTCTTCTAAAGTAGGCACACAGTGTTGAGGATTTATTTTCAAGAAACTTTCGTTCAATTGTTCTTTTTTAAATAAATCAACAATTGTAATTTCTATCGGTGCCCCGATGGCTCTTGCTGCAAATAGGGCACCTCGGGAAGGTCCACTTATCGGATAATGATATAATTTTATGGTAGACATGGCTAGTTAACTAACCTTAGGTTAATAAAATATTCTATATAAACTTCAGGAACCTATCTACGTTGCTAGCAGAATAGATAATGATACTATTGACACTATTGTAGTCTTTGATTGATATTGATACTTTTCTAAGATTACTTTACTAGTCACTCGATCGATCGACAGACTTGTTGACAGTTCATTGGAGGTAGTTGACCTACAACTTGTAGCTCTACGTTCGCACGAACGATTTTCAAATCTTTCAATGCGCGTTATTTTTAACGTTATGAAATGGAACGTTTAACTTCTCGTATGGATTTTTGGCGGGAACTTGCAGAGTGACGTTGCGTTTTCATTTTTATTTTCATAAATTCGTGTAGGTATTTTGAGTTTTATTGCATATTAACGGTGTTTTTTTATGCAATACAGATCAATCCATGTGCACCAGTGAAGTGAATAAACCAATGAATTATGTGTATCGTGGCTTTTCAAGTTGTCTCAAAAAGACCATGAAAAGTTTTAGTACAGTGACCACCATTGTAGTAAAACATGACTTTTATGGACGGTGACTGACTGAGAACTATAATGTGAAGTGATTTATTGAGACTGGAAACTATAATATAACTCGACACTGGCAGAAATGAATCCTAATTTGGGCTTGGTTGCCAAACTTAAAAATAAGAAGAAGAAGAACTCACAAGAAGAACTTCTCCTATAGCGTAATCCTTTAAGTCTGTACATACGTGTTCGCACGTTAACGCTTTATACTCCCAATGTAAAAAAGCGGGAAACTGGGAACAAAAATATCAACTCTATGTAAAGGATATATGGTTGAATGACCCTTGTCTATCTTAGCTAATAAAGATAAAAGTACTTACTACTTACCAGTACTTCCAGACTCACTGTAATTATAGTAGATTTACTATAATTTTGATACTTTCACTGTTTACTGTAATGAAAAAATACAGTGTAGGGATTTACTGTAATTATCTTCATAGTAATCAAACTCAATGCGTAACATGAACAGTAGCATAACGAACGTCCATTACTTTTACGCCTACCATGAGTTT
The DNA here is from genome assembly GCA_947623365.1 of Achlya flavicornis. NCBI lineage: Eukaryota > Metazoa > Arthropoda > Insecta > Lepidoptera > Drepanidae > Achlya > Achlya flavicornis. The sequence goes on from OX392484.1 coordinate 3,638,755, forward strand.
TCTAACGTATGTATGCTAACCAGTGTAGATTACGTTAGTCAGTCACTGAGAAACATTTTGTATGAAATGCTTCCAAAAGTGTCCACTAGAGGCGCTGCTCGTTATGCAAAATCTCGGTTTTCTACAGGATATATTTCGGAGAGTGTGTACAGGAATTGTTCAACCTAATTCCACCATCCCCATTCTTACATCGAACCATAAGACGCCGGGAAATGTTTTACCCGTACTTTGTTGACATACCGAAAATACGGACACAGCGTTTTGCCTCCTCATTTATAATGCGGGCAGCAAGGGAGTGGAACTTGCTTCCGGCGTCTGTGTTTCCTGAATCATACAACCTAGGGACTTTCAAGGCAAGAGTCAATAGGGTTCCTTCTGGGTAAGTGTGTCTCATTTTAGGCTTCGTCTTCGTCCCTTATGGGCGAGTCAGGGGCCAAACTCAAGGCCATTAATAACAACAGAAAAAAAAAGGATTCAAAATTCTAAATCATTTATTCAAATCACAGACATATGAACAAACTACTAACATACGTCTGTGATTCAAAAACTTCAAATAGACATTCAGATTCAGATGCCTGCGAAGAAGCACTTATGAAAAGTCTGAACACCACTCTCAAGTCTCACTCAAGTCTGATTACCACAAAAATTTGTGAAAATCATGAAGACATTGACTGACTGTAACAAGTCATTAAAAAAAAAATGAGGAACAGTCTTTATTTTATTTTTACGAACCGAATAATTCATACTGTAATATAACTGTATAAAAATTTAGAAAACTACTGTATTTTTTCGGAATATACTGTATTTTCAGCTGATGGCACTCTTTATTTTCGCGATCTGGAAGTACTGCTACCTAGGTAGGTGGCATATTCAATTTCTTTGGACTGAGGACTATCTTTGAGTATTTAGTACTATAATGTGAAAGTGATTTATTGTGACTGCGAGTCAGCCAGTTATATAATAATAACTCGACACTGGCAGTAATGAGCCCTAATTTGGGCTTGGTTGGTTGCCAAACTTAAAAATAAGAAGAAGAAGTTTGAGTTTTTACCAGTTTTGACATTTATTTGCATTTGTTTGTTTTGTTTTGTTTTATGTTTACTTACCTACCTATTTGTTTTGTAAATTATAACATTTACTACGTACTTTCAATTTTACATTGGCTACTTTGATCATATTTAGAAAAGAGTAAAATAAATTATGAGTACACTGAATCGATGTAGAGTCTGCTTGAATCAAGATTTATTGACGAGTATTTTCAATAAACATGGTTTATTGATGATATCGTTAAAATTAATGTCCATAGCGAAAATAGATGTGAGTAATGGATTAACCTCGTTACCGTTGCTTGTAGCATGAGGTAACTTGTTGACCTTTGGTCTAGTGCTTCTAATTGAAATTAGTTTTTCATCCATAACCTAAGTTATGAAGCGCTCGTGGTGTAGCAAGACTAGCCGTTCTTAATCGATCGGCAAAGTTAAGCTACGTGTGTCGTGGTCGGTACCTGGATGGGTGACCGCCTAGTGGTATTTCAAATCGAGCGTTTCCGTGCTTCGGAAAGCACGTAAAGCCGTTGGTCCCGGTTATCACTTAATTGTGTTAGTCGGTAAGCTAGTAGGATGCCTCCTAGGCGGCTTGAAAAATTCCAACAGTAGGTTGACCACTAGCCTACCTCCACCAATTCGCAGTGGGCAAGCGTGGTGTAGTATCGCCCAGTCCCTTTCACTCTCATTTGTGAAAGGAGGCCTACAGGCCTCTACACTGAGCAGTGGGAAATTATGGGCTGATGATGATGATGATGAACCTAAGTTATGATTAAAATTGCAGATATCACATAATGATGGTTTACCAAACAAAATATGCACTAAATGTATTGAAAGACTTGACAATTGTATTGAATTTATACAATTATGTGAGAACACAGATTTTGAACTACGAAGATCATCACTTAATAATGAAAACGTTAAGACTTACAGTGAAATTAATTTAGAAATTGATAATTATTTAGGAACAGATAATTGTAAATATTCACCTAAAAGTGACAATGATTTGTTTATTGATGAAAGTGTAACTGATTCCATCACATTTGAAGAAAATATAATCACAAATAATTCAGAAAATAATGCCGTATGTTTAGATGATAAAGAATCAATAGGCACAGATTTGATTGACAGTTTAAAGGGAAACAAGAAACGATCTCAGAAGCAACAATGTTTTACATGTGGAAAAGTAATGTCTTCAAGGTATGTGTGAAACTTAATACCTCCAACAATCTTCCCACTAAGACTATTTACTGATCTATTCTTGAAAAAACATCCTACTATGCATATAGATTGGATGTCCAAAAATTTTTTTCGGGCCAGTATTAGTCCCGCTTTTGACTATGGGATATAATATAAATATATTTCATCTTGAGATACAAAAAAAACACTTATGAATCACTTGGGATATGTATATTATAGTATAGTGTGAACGGTCTTGTAAAAAATGTCTGATGAGCGATGAAATAATATTATATCTCAAGATGGCTTAGGCTGTGTTACCAGAGAAGTCTGTTGCAAGAAATGTGTTTTTAAAGCACCAATAGAAACACTTCATTTACCTAGCCTCCCTCCGTTTTTGTACATACAAAGGCAGAGGTCATATCCAAAATGAGGCTGCTACCTATCCTGGCACCGCTCATTTGTAAACATTACACAATCCTCGCACATCTGCGGTGGAAAGGGTTACACTGTTTCACAACTTTGCTACACATGCTGGCACTGCTCCGCTACCTCGCACAGCGATGGGTGCTATGGAGCGTTAAACTAGTAATAGTTGACAAAAGTAGGTATGTTTTGAATTTACAGATTTCGCCTAAAGACGCATTTACGAACACATACTGGCGAACGACCATTTTCCTGTCCACACTGCAACAAGAATTTTTCACTTGCGCAGAATCTAAAAGTGCATCTCAGGATACATACGGTAATATTTTACTAGCACTACTATTGTGGACTGAAGTTCCTTTAATTTAACTAATCAAAATAAATATATGATACATGTTTGACGGGCCAGTTGGCGCAGTTGGTTAAGAGTCTGGTAAAGATTCCACCCATTGCGCCGCAGGTCGTGGGTTCGATTCGCATGAACATGTCTGTATGTCCTGAGTCTGGGTGTAATTATGTATATTAAGTATGTATTTAAAAACAAAAAGTAGTAGGTATATGTATTATATCAGTTATCTGGTTTCCATAGTACAAGCTGTGCTTAGTTTGGGATCAGATGACTGTGTGTGAGGAATATCCCAGGATATTTATGTTTATTATATTTATTTATAGGGTGAAAAGCCACTCCAATGCTCTACATGTGGCGAGTCGTTTGCACATTCGGCTGGCTTGGCTGCACACAGACGTAAGCATACGGGTCAAACGCCATATAGATGTTTGCTGTGCCCACGCAGCTTTCGCACTGTTGGACATTTGCAGTATCATACTAGGTAATAATATTTTGTTTTTTGTATGACTAAAATATTTGCTACATAATGAGCCAAGGGTTTTGAAATTGAACAACTTTGCCTATATTGTGTATCTTTCGCTAGTTTCTTAGCTACAATAAACTTAACAGCCTTACTACTAGCAAGTTCGAGTACAGGTTTTTTATTGATCCATGACAATTTGGTTTATGAACAGAAAATAACTTGCTGTTTTTTCGTTCTTTCAGACGTCACACAGGCGAAAAGAACTTCGAGTGTGATACATGCGGACGCGCTTTCATCACACGCAGCGATCTGAAACAACATTTGCGTACGCACTCCGGTGAGCGACCACACATCTGCTGTGTCTGCGGACTGCGATTAACGCGCGCTTCGCACTTGAAACGCCACATACAACATACTCATAATAATATAAAATCTATGTCTTGCACGCAATGCTCTTCAAAGTTCGCAAAACAATTAGATTTGGATAAACATATGAAGAAGCATGTTAAGCAAACAGATGGTCCAGAGAAGTACAACCCGCAAGAGTTAACTTGAGACTTCGCTGGGATGACGTAAGCGCACCGTAATGACGCGTCGATTGCGAGTATTTGCGAGAGCGCTAACAGCGCGGGGGTCGGGAGAACGCGTATTCCGCTCTGTTCTTTTCACTCTTGCAGGATGTAGAGTCGAAAAAATTACGAATTGAACCGTGAACCCTGAGTTTGTTCTGGTAATTCACCGAGCGAATGCGAAGTGTCTCCGTTTCAGCTTGGTGTTGCAATTTTTTTTAATGTCTGTCCAGAATATACTGATGTCCGACTGTTCTCCTCTACAGGTCGCATTTTTCAACCAATTCTCGTTAAATTTTGTGAGAAACCCCTAGACAAGATGGTCGTCGACAATCGTCAGGGGGTCAAGTTCGATAATTTATTATGGTTTTTTTATGGTAAGCGGCTTATGGATCTTCAAGTTAATGTGTAAGCGTGTGTAAGTAAGATATGTCAAAAGACTTGCTAAATACATTGTACGTAAAAATAATGTTACGTACGTCAATAAAAAAAAACTGATAGTGTAACATAAACATAGCATGTGTAATTAACTTAATTTAACTGTGATAAATAAATGTACTATGATATTGCAAGCCTTTTCTTAAAACAAAAAAATATGTTTGCCGAAACAGCAATGTGGCAACGGCAAGGCTGTCTCCCAAAGAAATAACTGTCAAAAAGAACTGTCATGTAGCCATCCATAAGTATTGCTCTTTTTCGTGTCTCTTTCTCTGTCTACGATTGCCCCTGACATGCCCCTGATGAATCAAGTTTTTACAACTAAAATTACATTTCCCGAGAGAAGCGCCAGCTCTTTGGTCCCGTGCCCCCCTAGACAAGATGTCTATCGACAATCGTCATCGTTAGTAAACTATCATCCTTTGTATGGGATTGACATAAGAGATTGTTAAAAATCACGTGATATTTCGATTTGAAATGTCAATCCCATACAAAGGTTGGTCGTTTACTAACGATGACGATTGTCGACAACCATCTAGTCTAGGGGGGCTGTAGTATCAATAAAAATTAAAATTACTTATCAGTTTATTAAGATTTAAATAGATACGGTCTACTTATCCCATAGATTTAAATGTTTGCATTAAAAAATAATCATCAATACAAAATCCTCCGTGTCAGGCGATTTTTGGAGATCTCTACGTAGTTTGTGGGAGCGATTAATCACATAAGAACACTTTTACTTTACGCAACTGATACAGAAATCTTTAAAATAAACAATAGTTCAAACAATGCAGAAAAAAGTGCACCGCTACCGCCCTGTAATTGGCCGTATCGCTACGATATACGTAGTATCCCCTATAGTGGTCTGTGGCTACGATGCATAGTCCCTTTCCAACGAATCTGTGTATTGTACGTAGCGTTAGCTATGGGTATATAGGATGTCGAGTTTGATGTGTAGCCGTGTGTACTATTAAATTGATCTTGATAAATAATAATATGGCGTGGCGTTCACAAACAATGATTGATTGATAGTTAGTAACCGAATTTGAAATGAAGCGCTCTTGGTGTAGCATGATTAATCGATCGGCAAAGTTAAGCTACCACCGACCGTCATGGTCGGTACGATGGGTGACTGCGTAGTGGTATTTCAAATCGAGCGATTCCGTGCATCGGAAGGCAAGGCACGTAAAGCCGTTGGTCCCAGTTGTCATTTATATTTGATAATCATTAAGCTAGTTGTTTTGCTTAAGTCGCACTTGTACGCACAGAGAAATTTTCTCTGAGCTTACAAAAGCTTTAAAATTCATTGTAGCGTGAATGAAGTGTTTGGATTTTCGGGCGGGAACTTGCAGTGTCGTAGCTTTTTCGTTTGTTTTTTCATAAATTCATGTATTTTGAGTTTTGATCGCATTATATCGGTGGTATTTTATCCAATATAAAAGATCTATCCATGTGCACCAGTGAATGACATGAATTATATGTATCGTGACTTTTCAAGTTTTCTCAAAAAGTCAGTGATGAGATTTAGTAGGTACAATGATGACCATTGTAGTAAAACATGACATGGACGGTGACTGACTGAGGACTTTATCACATTATGTGAAAGTGATTTATTGTGACTAGAAATTATGATATAAGTTAACAATGGCAGAAATAAGTCCTAACTTGGACGTTGCCAAACTTAAAAATAAGAAGAAGAATGTAGTGAGGGACTTTTTGGCGGGAACTTGCAGAGTGACTTAGCATTTTCATTTTTATTTTCATAAATTTGTGTATTTTGAGTTTTATTGTGTATTTTTGGTAGTATTTTACCCAATAAAGATCATCGATGTGCACCAGTGAAGTGAAATGAAATGAATTATGTGTATAGTGACTTTTCAAGTTGTCTCAAAATGTCCGTGAAGAGTTTTAGTACAATGACCACCATTTTAGTAAAACATGACTTTTATGGACGGTGACTGACTGAGGACTATAATGTGAAATGATTTATTGTGACTGGAAACTATAATATAACTCGACACTGGCAGAAATGAGCCCTAATTTGGGCTTGGTTGCCAAAATTAAAAATAAGAAGAAGAAGAAGAATGTAGTGAGGTATCTTCACTCTACGATGTAGTGTTTATTGCAGTAGTCTTTGGTTTATTGGATAGTGGTTCCTCTACTACATGCCTTTGTGTATAGTTTTTGGTACTTGATTAATTATAGATTGAAGATTTTTAAAGCTCAAAGTTATTTTACCATCAAGAAAACCACATATTTATTAGAAAGAAAGAAAAAATATTTATTGCCCCACAGTACTCACTTATATTAACAACATTTTATAAAGAAAAAGAGGAAATAAAAACAGTGAATAACCGGTTTTTGTTTTACTGGCAACATTGCCTCTACTAACTTCACATCATATTTGAATTTTGAAATCGTTAACGATTCCTTGTCGTGATTGTTCCAAAAGTTTTCTTTGTGAATTTTCTTGTTATTGTGTAAAAACATCAATCACCTGCTTCGATTTTGGTCTTGAAAGCTGCTGTATATTGTTCTAATCCCTGGATGATATTGAATGTAAATAAGTGAGCAAGGAATTCATCTTATTTTGATTTAAATACTGTGCTAATCACCATGTCGGCAAGGGATATTTACTATTCTGATAAATATTACGATGAGGAGCATGAATACAGGTAATTCAATGTTATTAATTACTCTCCATATATATATTAGTCAACACTTAACTTTCGGAACTATCATCTAGCTTTCAAATGGTTTCTAATTTTAAAGGTTATCGTAACATTGTTTTTTTTATGACCATTACAAAAGTAAACTTTGAACCCAATTAGGCACTGGAGTTCTAATTCTATCCTAAATTGAACTAGCCTAATATTACTATAGTTTTTATAATTATTTTTGGTTGCAGACATGTGGTACTACCAAAGGAGATGTTGAAATTGGTCCCGAAGAACCACTTGATGTCCGAGTCGGAGTGGCGTGGCATTGGTGTGCAACAGAGTCAGGGATGGGTGCACTACATGACGCATCAACCTGGTGCGTGTTTATTACTGCCGTTACATATAAATTTCCCCAATTCATACAAAATTATTCATCACTATTTATCATGTTCTCCAAATCTGTTATCATCCAAAAAATTACATTATACAGTAGTCTCACTTATCCGGCACTATTATAAACAAGGGGTGTTGGATTATTAGATTGTTCGGATTATTGGATTGTATAGAAAAAAACATAATATGTAAATAAAATAAAACCTTTCATAGAAAGATAACAGTGGAATTTATAACATGAGGTGTGAGTGGAGGAGGTTGCTGGATTATTCGACTTACCAGACTAACGAAGTGCCGGGTTAGTGAGACTACTGTATTCACATTAGTTGAATTGAATTATTGATATCTGCAATAATTGACAAAGAGTGTTAGCAATTTATCATTTGACCACTTCACTCACTAAGGGACAGATGGCTTGTTACAGGCTGTTTCCAGCATTGGACTAGAAGGGGTTAATGATAAAAGAATTCTTTTTAAGGTTTCAATTGTTTGGATTTATGTCAATCATATTGACCGGTCTATGAAATAGATATGAAAGTATTAGTCAGACACATCTGAGGCTTTTTGCCACACCCTAATAGGTATGATCCAGGGTATTACAGTTTAACTAGGTAACTTATATAATGTACAAATACATTGTGCAATAATAAATAAGGAAATAATATGTGTTTAGTTATGTTAATATATAATTTAATGTACTGGATAATAAGTTTTGCAATACCCTAACAGGGTCCATGTATACCTAAATAATATAATATGTTATTTTGTGTACCTACATTGTGCAATAAAGAAATAAAGGCTGTGAATGTTTTGTTTATGCGAGAAAGAGAGATCATGAAAGTTTAAAATTAGCTTTATAATGTACTTCTTTTTATTCCAGAGCCTCACATTCTCCTGTTCAGGCGATTGAAGACCACTCCACCAGAGAAGAAGTAAATATGTGCCTGTATTGGTTGTGAACTTGTGATAAGGTTTAATTGTACAATTTTAGGTTTAATTCTAGTTTTAATTTTTAACCCATAACAAACAATTTTTATGTTCACAAAATGTTTACTTAATTTTATGTTAACTGCATTGTACGTATTGTTTTTTTATTGGCATTATTCATATGAAGCAATAAATTATAGACAGAAGATTTTGGAGGTTATAAGACAGTTGTATGGCTGACAGAAATTTGATTGGTTATGGGCATATTGATCTTCATTTCATATATAGTAAGCTTCTTTACATTATGCTTCTCTTAGTCATTAACTTTAAGAAATACCATTAATAGCACTAGCCATGAAATGATATGATGTTTTAAGACATTAAAATTTCTCGTAATGTCATTTTTGATTTGCTTTGAAAATGTGACCTGACTTCATATAGCTTTTATATTTTGACTTGTCCTTGTATTATTGATATTAAGTTTGGTAAATTTAAGGTCATCATACTCAGTGAAAGTGGCGGTAAAACAACTGATTGGATAATTATGTTGCTATTACCTATTTATGCGTACAAATAAGCATAAGCATGATATCTCAACATACTTTACGAATAATGAAAGTATGTCTGCCACCCAGAAAAAGTGCACTGACCATTGATGTAATAATAATATGGCTGATGATAACAACAGTAGTTTTTATACATTTTGGATAATTTGATTTTGTACATAGTGATGTAATTAATATCAATGGAAATCAGCGCAATCGGCAGAATTGTTCGTGTTTGTAACATGTCTACTTATTGAAAGCAAATAAATTTCGGTGCTATGTTACATATTGAATTGTTTTATTGCTGGTTGAGTACTATTTCCAATAATGTTTATCTTTCTGAATTCTGTTAATGGCTACACAGTATCTTGGGTAATAAAAATAATAAACTAATGAGGCTATTAGGCAATTTACAGAGCAACATAACAAACAAGACCCCTAAAACGAAGCCTATAATACTCTGGAGATAATGTAGCTTGCTATTAGTGAAAGAATCAAATGTCATTTAGTTTAGGCTGGTAAGGCACTTATGAACGTTAAATTGGTTCATACAGTTGAATTTACCACCGGTTGGGAATACACTTAAACTGTGAAGACCGGCAAGAAACTCAGATCCAACTGCCAGTTCCCAGAAATTAGCCCATTTAGACAAACAAAAAAACTTCTGCTTTATTATATTAGCATAGATAGATAACCAAATTTTAAGATATGATAGCAATGATCACAGGCTGGTATGAATTTTATGCCTTTGATCCATCGAAATAGTATTACCCTAGAATAAGGGTGACAGCTGTAAAACTGCCGAAGAAATAAGACAATGGTGTCGCTATTTCAGTTTCAGTAGGAAGGTCCACGTTTGAACATAGAACATTCATTCATGAGTGACATAATTTTGTTTTATTGAGTTTCCAAGCGGCCACTTTCACGATGTTGTCTTGTACGTAACCTTTAATCTAGACAGAAGATAATATATCGATGCTTTGATCAGTGAAAAATGTGTAGTGATATTTTTACTAATAATCACCTAATAATATGGTACCTAACACCTACTACCAGTCTGGTGGGCCATGTGCTAGTTTGCCAACTAATATTGAGTATAGAAAAGATTTATCTATAGTGGTAACAGCTGAAAATATCCACAGGAATGTGTGTGAAAATATGGGATAGATATACAAAAATAAAATAAAATTAGCATTTCTTTATTTTCTCTTTTTCTTAGCACTAGGTGACAATGAAGGCAGTTTGGTTGTTTCTGGCTGTGAAAATTCCATAGGTTCCATCTTGATATCATCTGTAGTGACTGCATCTAGGAGTTGAAGGGAGTCTAACCCTTGGAGCTGTTCTTGTTCCAAACTGTGAAGCATTTGGAATCCAGGCTCTAATGATGGTGTAAACGCCCCATCTAAAGCTGCAGGAAAATGCAATTCCGGAACATCCTCCAGTTTTAACTGTGGAGTGGTATCTCTTACAGCTAGAGCTTCGCACTGTGCTTTTAAATTCTCGCATCTCATTTTAATTTTCGAATGGTATCTTACCACACGATTTTCGTAAAAATCATGTAAATTGCCAACATTTAGGTCTGCAAATACTTTGGATATGGCATCAGGATAGCCAGACCTGAGTCCACTGGCTTCTCTGTCAACTACTGTCCTTAGTAATTTACACATGTTTGTCATGAAGAAGTCTAGGGCATCAGCAGCAGCATTTAAAGCAGTATTTGTGCATGTAGAGATACCAATATGTCCTATGCCTATTGCAGCGCATTGACGCAACGCGCGTTTATGACTCTCTAGTGTAAAAGGCAGAATAACTTGGCCTTTCCCAAGAGAAAAGTCACAATACTGTTTAGGTAGAAAGTTAATAGGCGGAGTAGTTTCATGTTCTAATTTTAATATAGGTTCTGGTGGTGCGTTTGGTAAGCTCAAAGGATCTATTCTCGCACCTTCAAATACGGCATTTTCTGTCTGCTCCAGTATTGCGGATAGCTGCCTCGAGTAAGCATGTAGCTGGATCGTGTGCGTAATTAAATTCGGTGTCGGCAACTCGATTGGTGATGATTCTACAGTGATTGGAATCTCGGGGATATTCTGCATGCCTAGTTCTATGATAGGGTTGAAGTTCACGTTTTGGAGTATTGTCTCATCTCTTACTTCTTCTTCCATTTCACCCCACAGTTTTCTTGAAGTCATTTAGGAAATTAGCGTGGACTTATAAAAAACTACAGAATCCAAAACAAAACAATATAATCAATCAAATGATAAACAGCTGACCACCACAGAACACTAATAATTATTCTTCTTCTAGTTTTGCAGTATGAATGGAAACTAACTAAATCCTTTTTATTAGGAATTATTTTTGCCAACGTCAAGTTATATTATTAGTTCATTTTTGACTTGTTCTGTGATTTTTGATAAATGAACATCAGAGAGAATGAATATGTAGGTAGGTTTTCAGTAAAATGGTGGCCGTTCTACTAAAACTTTTCGTGGACTTTTTGGAGACAACTCGATGAAATGCGAAATAAAATATGAATGAATTTCCTCTCTCGTAATCGTAACTTACGTGTATAATAAATTAACCATATGTTATATGTTATATTAAATATGTTAACCATATTATGTAAAAAAAAAAATTACGACCACTTTACCGATTTTCTTTTCGATTAGTAAACGATTATCTGTCACATCTCTAAACGTAACGTAAAATCTGTTGTTGGGGTGAAAAAAATAGTATTATTATGACTTAATTTTTCATAAAACGACACTATAAGCTCAGAGTAGCTTATAGTGTCGTTTTATGAAAAACTGCTATGGAAACTGCATTCTAATTTGATTTTAAAAGTTATACATACCAAAACGATATCAAACTCACATTAAAGTTTAAGCTTATTTAATAATCTACATTCACCAATTTTTCCCGACCGGAAGTGCGTCAAAGTTGCGACATACTTAGCGACATTCTAATTCTATCGATATGTCACCCAACTCGTGTTATATGAAAATAGTTATAGTCGACTTTGAACGGTTTTGAATGAAATGAGTCAGAGCCGGGACTTTTTGGCGGGAACTTGCAGAGTGACGTAGCATTTTCATTTTTATTTTCATAAATTTGTGTATTTTGAGTTTTATTGTGTATTTTTGGTGGTATTTTACCCAATAAAGATCATCCATGTGCACCAGTGAAGTGAAATGAAATGAATTATGTGTATCGTGACTTTTCAAGTTGTCTCAAAATGTCCGTGAAGAGTTTTAGTACAATGACCACCATTGTAGTAAAACATGACTTTTATAGACGGTGACTGACTGAGGACTATAATGTGAAGTGATTTATTGTGACTGGAAACTATAATATAACTCGACACTCGCAGAAATAAGCCCTAATTTGGGCTTGGTTGCCAAAATTAAAAATAAGAAGAAGAAGGGTGACCATAGCTCGGACTTTTTGGCGGGAACTTGCGGAGTGACGTAGCATTTTCATTTTTATTTTCATAAATTTGTGTATTTTGAGTTTTATTGTGTATTTTTGGTGGTATTTTACCCAATAAAGATCATCCATGTGCACCAGTGAAGTGAAATGAAATGAATTATGTGTATCGTGACTTTTCAAGTTGTCTCAAAATGTCCGTGAAGAGTTTTAGTACAATGACCACCATTGTAGTAAAACATGACTTTTATGGACGGTGACTGACTGAGGACTATAATGTGAAGTGATTTATTGTGACTGGAAACTATAATATAACTCGACACTGGCAGAAATGAGCCCTAATTTGGGCTTGGTTGCCAAAATTAAAAATAAGAAGAAGAAGAAGAGTCAGAGCTTACGGAGTAACTAGTCACTAATCTGTGGTCAGAGCCGCCGTGAATTCACAAAACGCAACTCTACGCGCGTATGCTCTAACGCACGATGATGCAGATCTGCACTCCTGCAAGTACGCGCGTAGGTGCGTTGACACGCAACATGCAGCGTGATGCGTGGCAGTGTCATAATCGCCTAAAACATTTAACTTGTAAAGCCTACTTAGCTGCGATAGTTTTACTTTTAACTGTCTAATAAAAAAAATTGCCGCCACCTTTTTTGTATCAGCCGCCCTGGGGCGCAAACAAATTTTGCCACCCCCTTATCTAAATAAGATACCTAACCTAATCCTAATCCTTAAGATTACCTAGTCGGTCCCAATTGTAGGTGCGATATAAGTAATTATGAAATAATATCAATGGCGGATTTACCACTAGGCTGAGTAGGCTTGAGCCTAGGGTGGCAGATTTTATGGGCAGCATACTTATTTGGGAACTGTTTTTTTTCTCATGTCTTGCAGAAAGAAGCATACCTACTACTTTACCTTTATTATAGGCATATTAGTCGGTACATGATTAAACATTCATTTACTCAGAGATATACCCAAAAAAATCTTATGCAATTTCAACCAATTGTATAATATAAGTAATAGGGCGTCAAAATATTTACGGCGGTACCGGTAGCGGCGGTAGCCTTACTTGAGAAATGTGTAAATCCACTACCGAATGAAATGAATTCAATATTCACGAGATATAGGTACCTATTATTAATATTTATTATGAAATTTTGCCTCCCCCTAAAAGTGCCGCCGGGTGATAGTCGTAAGCTACTTGGAGGCGTCCTAGGCGGCTTGAAAACTCCAACAGTAAGTTGACACTACCTCCACCGATCCGCAGTGGGTACGCGTGGTGGAGTATCTGCCCATTCCCTTTCTCCCTCATTTGTGAAAGCTCAGCAGTCATCATCATTCATTCACCATCATCAGCGTATGGGGCACGCTGATGATGAAGAAACATAATACATAATAATGTATTATGTTTTGAAGAAAGGCATATAACAAAAGTTGTTGTTTTTGCTGATAGTAATCTAGTCCTGCAAGGTTGTTAGTTTTACCAATAGCCCTGTATAGAAGTCCCCCCCCCATGACAAACAGCTTTCTACAGGGTGAAATGAAAATCAGTCGACAAAATTTAATAGGACATTAGACTCTAGGTAATAAAATGTTAGTCTGAATGTCAAAATGTTTAAAAACGCCGCTCCTTGTGTCGGTGTGCGGTGCGGATCATTATAACAGGCAGTTACCTATGTATAATCAATTTATTTACGTTTTTTTTTAATACCACTAAGGTGGCAAACAAGCATACAACCTGCCTGATGGTAAGCAGTTACCGGGGCCTATGGAAGCTTGCAACACCAGGGGTATCACTCGCGCGTTGCCGACTCTGAAGAAATCTCTTCACACACTTTTTGAAGAACCCCATGCTGTACTCCATTGGGAAAACCACGGCGGCGGGGAGCTCATTGCACAGTCCGAGCGTCCGCGGAAGAAAACTCCTTTTAGCGCGCACAGTTCGAAAAAAATCTGGTTTCAATGTGTGAGGATGGACTCCCCGTCGATGGCGAGAGTTGCGATGGTGGAAGGTAACCGTGGGCATCAAGTCGAACAATTCTTTAGAACACTCTCCGTTGTACAAGCGGTAGATCACACATAAGAAGGCAAAGTCTCTCCTTAGGCTGAGGGGCTCTAAACCGCTTGTGAGCTCGGGATCGTCAACAATTCTGACGGCATGTCGCTGAACCGAATCTAAAGGCCCAAGCTGGTATCCAGGTGCCTCCGCCCATACATGACAGCAGTCTATATGAGGCCGGACCTGCGACTTATAAAGTTGTAGCCTTTGCCCCGATGTGAACCTCTACCTCGCTCTGTTTGACTGTTTAGCACTCCAAGCTTTTTGGATGCCAGCTTTACCTTGTCTTCCAAATGACTTCGGAACAAAACGTCTCTAGAAATGTCGACGCCAAGGATCCCGATGCTTTGACTGATGTTCAAGGTTCAAGTGTTCTGGAATTGTGGAGCCACAGACCATGGGGTTTTTTGTTTTGGCTTGGTACACGTGTAAACTTAAGTGTTATGGGATTATTAATATGATATGTAATCAGACCGGTGTTTAAAGCTTTGTTTTATATTTTTACATGTATATCAGTTCCATCCAAGAACGTCTAAGAGAAAATATTTTTTTCATAGAATAGAATAGAGAAAGTGTTTCCGATTTTTTAAAACCTTACAAAATTAACATGAATCCGTAAAGAATAAAAGAATAAGAATAAGAATATTTGTATATAGGAGAATCTTACCATCAGGCGGATACCGCTTACGATCAGGCGGGGGCCGTATGCTAGTATGTTACCAAAGTAGTATTAAAAAAAACCTAGCAATATAAGCGAGACTCTTACAGTGAAATAAGACTATGACCGAGACTGAGTATGACAATCGGCCAACATTACGCTGGAGAGGAAAGTGTGATTCAATTAATTAGACGTCATAATTTGTAACAAAACATTATCTACACTCACATCCATACGATTCAGCGAGCATAGCCAAATATTCCTCTCATTACGTGCTAGGTGTTTTTAGGGTTCCGTAGCCAAATGGCAAAAAACGGAACCCTTATAGATTCGTCATGTCTGTCTGTCTGTCTGTCTGTCTGTCCGTCCGTATGTCACAGCCATTTATTTCCGAAACTATAAGAACTATAATGTTGAAACTTGGTAAGTAGATGTATTCTGTGAAACGCATTAAGATTTTCACACAAAAATAGAAAAAAAACAATAAATTTTGGGGGTTCCCCATACTTAGAACTGAAACTAAACAATTTTTTTTTCATCAAACCCATAAGTGTGGTGTGTCTATGGATAGGTCTTCAAAAATGATATTGAGGTTTCTAATATAATTTTTTTCTAAACTGAATAGTTTGCGCGAGAGACACTTCCAAAGTGGTAAAATGTGTGTCCCCCCCCCTGTAACTTCTAAAATAAGAGAATGATAAATCTATAAAAAATATATGATGTACATTACGGTGAAAACTTCCACCGAAAATTGGTTTGAACGAGATCTAGTAAGTAGTTTTTTTTTAATACGTCATAAATTGAAATCCATATCAAATACTCAGGTCTATACTAACATTTACTTATATACCTACAGGTTTGTACGGAACCCTCGGTGCGCGAGTCTGACTCGCACTTGGCCGGTTTTTTTTTATGAATTAGTTCCGACATTGAATATAATAAGTCGGATGTGCCAATTATGCTGGTCTGTGCCAATGGTTAAGGTCGTGATGATAATTAACTTTAATTATTATTAATAGAGAAGCGAGAATGTTGTATAAATAGTGTTATTTGGAGCGAGGTCGTTATATAATATAATTTAGATGTGGGATCTAATATCATGAAAAGGGCTGATCGAACCGATATCTGACCTTTTTTATGGCCCAACCAATCGTGTCTATTAGACTAGTCATGAAAGACTTGTAAGATCTTGAAGCCCCAGAATCATGCCTGAAAATAAAAAAGGGGATTTGGTAAATACTAAAAATGCAAAAAAAATGCGATGGTGCATACTATCATATTAAACTAGAAGATGGCATTTCGATATACGGTAAAGTTGTTACTTCATTACAATGATTTTCAATTGATAAGTGATAATAAGAAGAGAATAGCGGGCCATCCACTAACGTTCTTTCTTTATGACTTGTCCTGTCGTACAAACTGTAATGGTGCGTCCATGCTTGGCAAACCGAGCACGAGCCGAGCCACGAACGAGCACACTGCGAGCACGATTCGCGTAGCGTGGACGGGCTTGCGAGCCTCGAACGAGCGTGATTATCAGTTTTTTTACGAACAAAAGGATTCGCATCGTGCTCGTTGTAGGTTCGTTCGAGGCTCGGCTCGTGCTCGCTTCGCCTAGCATATAAGGACCATACCACCATAAGGAAACGCGAAAGGATACAATAAAGCCGTTGCGGCCACTAATTAAACAATAATCTTACATTCTTTCCTGTGTCTTTATCATGACACGCCAGTCCGACAGAATAAACAATCCTTCGATCACCATCCACACATAAAGTTACATTCCTGTTAGATTGGATCTTGTCAGTCAAACCCGATCAAAGTTAGGGATTCAATGTCAGTGGATGATCACAATCCTGTTATTTCTCGAGGATTGTTGACTTTTTTTTTTTTTTTTTAACTTAGTCGGTAAACAAACATACGGCCCACCTGATGGTAAGCGTTTACCGTAGCCATATGGACGCTTGCAACACACGAAGCATCGTTCACGCGTTACCGACCTTTCCCCCCTCCCCTATGAGCTCTGGCGACCCTACTCACTCAGGAACACAACTTTACACAACATAAAGTTATTTGGCTGCGGTATTCTGTAAGGTGGTACTTCCACAGTCGAGCTGCTCTTTGAGCGAATAAACGCTATGCTCTACCTCTCTTAAAATTGATAGAATTTAAAAATCTTATGAGTAATGCCCGTCATTTTGTATTATCAGGAATATTTTCATTTTGCTCAATCGTGTGGTCAAAATATAAACGGGAACTAACCGACTCATATCGCGACGTGTCATTCGCGACAGGCAGAACCAGGGATTTTAATACCTTCATTCTTTCTCGCTAATGCGAATCCACTAGCGTTTAATCCTTAACGATTTCAGATTCCGGTAGGAAAGAACGTTAGTGGATCATCATCTGCCTGCCCTGTTCCCAATCAATTGGGGTCGGCGCAATATGTACGCTTCTTCCATTCGTCTCTTCTATCCGTCATACTAGTATCCACTCCTTTCTTACCCATATCATCTTTCACACAATCCATCCGTTAGTGGATGGCTCGCTAATATAATAGAGACACACATAATATAATAGAGATACAAGATAACAATTGTTGTTAAGCGTCAACTAAATCGCTACGCTACGCGAACTGAGAACATGTGGAGCACGAATTCGTGTGGACTTGGGAGCCTCGAAGCGTTAGTCTCGCGCTCGACTGCGCTCGCCAATTGTCAGTTTTTTGACGAACACAGGAAATCAAATCGCGCTCGTGTTGTAGGCTCGTGGTACGTCCACACTTGACAGCATCGTGAGCGACGAACGAAGAGCGACTCGGCTTTCACATTTAAAAATGGATCCCAATAATATGATGTGTTCCCTGCACCCGCAGTCGTAGCCCGTCCGGATCTAGGGCAGACATACAGAGGCAGTGGCGCGTGCATGGGCCTTAAGCATAGTTAAAACTTCGAGTGTGTAGGATGGTCCACATTGCTCACACACACCTCGCTCTGCGGAGACTTGCACTTTTCCTCGATATGGTGCACTTGGTAGGTAATGTTATAGAATCCAACATTGAGCACTCAATTAAGTAGTTAAACTACCAACGGTTTATGACGGTCTATCTAGATAAATTAATTTAAACCTTGGTTGAATAATGGCAGTTACAGTAGATAATAGTGATCTAGCGATTTTGATTTTTAAAATAGCTGAACGTTTTCTAAAGCCATATTAATTAATAAATCTATCACTACTTTTCTTTTGCCGTTCGCATATATCAGGTATGAAATATACCTACAGTCGTCATGTCTATTACTTATATTATTATGTACCTATATCAATAAATGGAATTCATTATATACCGGCAAATCCTATTTCTATGTTATTTTAATTTTATTTATACACATAATTACAAATAATAATATACATAATTAATTTGTATCATTAGTATAGGAATAAAACAATATGAACACCCTAGTACTATTAGAATAAAATTAACATACCCATGTCCTAATACTGATTTAAGTAATTATACCATATTATAGAAATAATTGTAAGAGAGAAAGAGCGTAGCGTTAGAGCACCTCGACTGGGGAATTACCTCGACCTTACAGAATACCGCAGCCAAATAATTATAATAGGTTGACTGGTAATTAGTAAACGATACTGAGACACATGATTGTACTCATGATAACAAACAACTTTCACAAAGAAACAAATAGGGATAAATAACTAAATTAAATTAAAGCTGTTGGTGTATTCTTATTCTTGTTAGGTACTAAATATAATGGGCTCATGTGCTAAGTAAATTAAAAAAATTAATTATGTAGTGTATTTATAGACATAATATTCATTTTTATATAAGTAGGTACATTATATAAACATATCTGAATTATATGCTGCTTTACTATAGTTTATTCACTACCAATGTTGATGCTTGAGTGTACTGACTTAACCCTCTGAATTAAGTAATCGTTTTTCGTGGAATTAAGTAATCGTTTTTTGGTTTGAGCGGGATCGAAAAACGTTACATTTTATGGGTTTTGACTTGTTGTATTTTTTACATTATGTAGTTAAAAAGAGCCGTAGGTTAAATAAAAGGGTAACACTAAAATCATCAAATACCTAGCCAAAGATCTCAACATCCAGAAATGAAATGTGGCTATTACATACTGTGTATATTAATTATTTATATATATAAAATGCTTTGTCCTGAATGACTGAGTGATGGATCAACGAACAACCTAAACCGCTGATCGTAGAGACCTGAAACTTTAAGAGTGTGTTATTTGTATGACGTAGGCATCCGATAAGAAAGGAAAGGAAAACGGGGGCAAAATTTGTATGGGACAACGTGATTCCTTGGTCCAAACTACTTCAAATTTTGCATAAACATTCTTTTTTTACAGAATTGATGAAGGGCGTATTTCGTATTTTATTGAACCTCATCGCCTAACGGTGTTAAAAAAGAGGAAAAAGCCACTATAAAGCTATTTTAGGGGTGATTTGCATCGAAATTGATATCAATTCTCCTTAGTCCTTTTGATTTAAATATTCTTTTATTTTATTTGCGCGGAACACTAATTATTTTTCAAAACTAAAAGTAGCTAAGTTACTTCTTATAACAACAGCCAGAACCGGGCCAAACACACATAAATGTTTAGAAACTCAATTCTATTTTATTCAAAAATAGTTCAACTCACATAAAAGCTTGGTGCAGTGCAATACTCTTTAAAATTAGAATGTTAAATATAAAAGAATATTTAAATTAAGCTTGGTGCATTACAATATGCGCTATTTTTGAATAAAATCGGATTGAGTTTTTAAATATTTATGTCTGTCTGTTCCGGTTTATAGCTGATGTTATAAGAAGTTACTTAGCTAATTATATTTTAGAAAAATAATTAGTGTTCCGCGCAAATAAAATCAAACCGTACGCGGGTGAAACGAATAGAGTACAAAATCCAAAAACAACAAACAAAAACCTGTAGCTAGCCTACGCTACGAGGCACGTCGGCGCTCGCTCGTAGGGCGTATGACTAGGGCGGCTTTCATTCAGGAGATGAAACGCCGGAAGCCGAGTCGCAGATCAATCGACTCCTCCCCCGTCCCCCCGCCCCGACACCAGGATCAGAGGATGTCCTCACAGAGACTGGAGTACGACATAGACAGTCAGGACCCGACAGTGGCGCGAGACGTACGTGCCGCTCGCGTACTCAACGTACGAACACACGACAATAGTGATGTGTTTCAATTAAACTGAGTGCCCTGTGGTAGTTTGCTACTGTTTTCATAGTACATTGTAAGTTTTTTTTAATTTTATTATATTATACTCAGTTTAATTCTTTGATTCTTGCCGAGATTTAGAATCTGTTGGTTGTTGACATAATGAAAAATCGATTGCTATCAAATTCTAATAGGAGTGGATGTTAGCGCGAGTTAACTAAATGGGTGCTTAAACTGTCGTAGCTGACGACAGATTAGCGAATCTCGACGCAACGAAAGATTAATGTTGATACCAATTTGCTTACAACAATTGTTTTTATTTACAAACAGTGATTTTATTGAGGTAATGTTTAGACATTGATTTTCCTTAACGACAAATTTGTGTTAGATCTTGAACAGAATTAATTATATTATAAAAAAATATTTTACTTTTATACATGTTATGTTATTTGCGTTACGTAGGTACCGCAATTTTATGAAATTATTTCGGTAAAATCTTTCTAATATTGTACACTAAAAGTAGTCTCGAACGCAATAAGATCACTGTATTATAATAAAATTATATTTATTGTAGTAGTATAAGTAGTAGGTTAATGTCTATTAGATTTTCTCTATAAGATTAACCATAAGAATAGCTAATAGTGTAACTATACCATTGTGAATTATTATGTAAAACGTTTTACCTAAAATGAAAATGAATCCCTGTCTCTTGGTCACGCGATAACTTGAGAACGACTTTACTGATTTAATTCATAATTTTAATAGCGATAGTATGGAGAAGGACTTAGACTTCTTATCCAAGCACGCGGGTGAAACTTTTATACATGTTATGTTATTTGCGTTACGTAGGTACCGCAATTTTATGAAATTATTTCGGTAAAATCTTTCTAATATTGTACACTAAAAGTAGTCTCGAACGCAATAAGATCACTGTATTATAATAAAATTATATTTATTGTAGTAGTATAAGTAGTAGGTTAATGTCTATTAGATTTTCTCTATAAGATTAACCATAAGAATAGCTAATAGTGTAACTATACCATTGTGAATTATTATGTAAAACGTTTTACCTAAAATGAAAATGAATCCCTGTCTCTTGGTCACGCGATAACTTGAGAACGACTTTACTGATTTAATTCATAATTTTAATAGCGATAGTATGGAGAAGGACTTAGACTTCTTATCCAAGCACGCGGGTGAAACTGCGGGGGATAGCTAGTTTAATATATTTTAATATAATGAAATGCGTCGTTTCATATTTTACTCATAGAAATAAATATACCTAGAAAGAACGTCGCCATACTACACGAATATATAAAACAGGCCAACTTTTATAGGCTGCTGCGTGTAACAGCTACGTTTTACGCTCCCTCTGCGTCATTCTGCTTGTCATAGTGACGTTCACAATGATAGCAGTTGTTGAAATATTCCCATTAAAATCGGGAGAAATTTAAATATTAAACATTATTTAGCAATATTATTTATTTTTATTTGATTTAGCCTCTAACAGTTAGGGCCTATTTTTATCGACGCGTGCACAGCTTCAACACTCAAGCTGGATGTATCCTTAATCAAAGATTTTACTATACAATGTATCGATATAGGTACAGCTCTAGAATATAAGTAAATTTGAAAATCGAACGAGGCTCCTTTACACTGGCTGGTCAAGTCAAGTCACTCATCTAATAAAAAGCAATGGAAAATATCTATTCTGCCTAATTTATTTTTTGTTATACGGTATTTCTGATGCAGTCATGTCCACTCTATGTTGTCTATTACTTCGCCTTGGCAGTGAACGGAAGCGCTTGTTGGCGCAAATTGCATTCGCCATAGTTAGTTATCTATTGTTAATACTGTTTCCTAAGCCTGGGATATATAATTTACTATTACCATTCAAACTATGTACCTACCTTAATTTTTCAGTAGGATTTAGCCGACTTAAAGAAAGCGGTGTTTGTTTGTCATTATTAAATATGTACTAATACTCGCTGTACCCCGCGGTTTCACCGACATTCCCGGGATAAAAAGTAGCTTATGGCTTTCTCCATACTATAGGCTATCTGCATGCCAAATTACATGATGATCGGATAAGTTTGGTTAAGTAGCAAACAAATAAAGAAACAAACTCACATTAGCATTTATGGATAGGATTATAAAACCAAATTGTTTGTATGTTTGAACGTGTGACAAGAGCAAGATTAAAAAAAAAAATGATAGGTCGTTTATTGAGGAAATCTATATAATATTTTGAGGCGGGTGAAACCGCAGGGTTTGATTATATTAATACGTCCATATGTTTTTTAAATTATTGCTAACCTCTTTTGACTCCTATAACCCATGTTCATAGTAGTTAGTTTAGACATCAACGCGTTCATATCAAGACTATATCGTCATTTTTTTTTTATACGACTGAGCCGGCAAACAAGCATGCGGCCCACCTGATGGCAAGCGGTTACCGCAGCCATATGGACGCTTGCAACACACGAAGCATCGCTCACGCGTTACCGACCTTTCCCCCCTCCCCAATGAGCTCTGGCGACCTTACTCACGCGCAGGAACACAACGTTACACAACATAAAGTTATTTTTCTGCGGTATTCTGTAAGGTGGAGGTACTTCCCCAGTCGAGCTGCTCTTTGAGCGAATAAACACAACGCTCTACCTCTTCTAGATTATTTTTCTATTTTTCCGGCGAAATCAAACATGTATTTCACCACAATCTCACCATAGTAAGGGATGATGTGACCGAAGGTGGCAAGCATACAAAGCCTGTAGAGGAACTGGCTCTCAAGTGTAGATTTTCAACTTGAGAGTTGTAGCCAGCCAGGCGGCTACTACAGAAAACCCTATCACCTACAATATATTAAATCTCGGGTACAATAGACAAAACAAACGCAAATTTACTATCCCATAAGATATTATACGATATACATATACGATATACAGATAGGTATATTTCAAGTGACAAAGATACGGGAAGAAACAATACCCGCTTTACTTACAAAAGGCGCTAATAATGTACTTAAGTAGAGCTCGTAGCCGTAGCCGTAGCCTCGTAGCACTAAGAGTCCTTTGGCAGAGACTCGTAGACGCGCTACGAGGGGCGTAGTTTGTTGAGAGCAACAAGTGTTACTTAGAACGCTACAGCGTTGGATACACCTAGGTACACACGGCTACTGATCAAGCATATACATTTCCAGTATAAGCTGATCTCACGTTGTATAGGATTTCCGTACAATGGGAGGTCAGCTTATACTAGAAATATATAGCTTTACCCTTTGAATTATTTCGACATCAAGAGACTGGCTATAAAGAATTACAACTAAGTACAGTCGCGGACTAAAAATGATTACCACCTTACGGTCTATAATCGCTTGCACATTTCTGTTTCATAGGTTTAAGGTGACCGGAAATAAAATGACTATTGATAGACGTGGATTGTTATGACATATTAAACCTTATTGCGCGCGGTATGAGATGGAATCGACTTTGAAATGTGATAAACATTTTCAGTCCGCCACTGTACTTTTTTTTTTTTTTTGGTAAATGATCATTTAACTAATAGTTTATTGGAATCAATATTTTAAAAATAAATATAGCACCCATTATTTCCAATGGCTAGTGACCACCTGGGGGCCAACCAAACATTATTATAACCCTACTTGACTTTTGTCCTTCTTTGACATCCGACGTCAAAACAGGACAAAAGACAAGTAAGGTAATAATTGTGGTTGGCCCCTGTACGTAAATCGTCCGCATGCTTGTCAACTTTTTGACATAAAAATTTAAAATACCTTTATGGCAATATGTAGACTGTCAAATACGTACGCGGCTTTTTTATTTATAAGGCAATAACATTTTGAATAGGTTTTTTATGTTCGGAACTTTCACTTAGCTGCCATCGTAATACATAACCGGTCCGTGTCTATTACATCCCCCAGTTGTCTATTTTATCCACATTTTTTGCTAGATACAGCCTTTGCTGTGGTTCTAAAAATAGGAAAGTCTGATTGTTGTCTGTGTAACAAATCTCACTTTTTCACTCACTCACTAATATTATAAATAAGAAAGTTTAGATGTTTGTGAGTTTGGATGTTTGTACCTCAATCACG
Source organism: Achlya flavicornis (assembly GCA_947623365.1). NCBI lineage: Eukaryota > Metazoa > Arthropoda > Insecta > Lepidoptera > Drepanidae > Achlya > Achlya flavicornis. The sequence continues at coordinate 3,663,207 of OX392484.1, forward strand.
TTTCAACAACTCAACGGATTTGAATGAAATTTGGCACACAGATAGAATATGTTCTGGATTAACACAAAGGACTTTTTTATCCCGGGAAATCAATACATCCCACGGGAACGCGGGTGAAACCGCGGGGCGCAAGTAGTAAGTAATAACTTACCCTAAATAAAGTTAAACTAATTTATTAACCATAAAAATATTTCATTCCATTAAATTACCTTCAAAGAAAATATTCTAAACAATTACTTACGAGAATTTAAATCAACTTTCACTGATAACAGAATTGGAACTCAACGACTCTGAATATAAAGTAGGTTTCAGCTTGAACATTTTAATCCGGATGATCGCGAAGGGTTTCAAAAGACCCATGTTAATAACGGCAAATCTCTGCAATGTAGGTCGATGGTATTCCACGTTTTGTTCGAAACTAGGGGGAGATAGAGGTGGGATAAATGGATGACGACGTTTCATCCCAGTATTGCGAAGTTGGAATCAATATATGAATTTAATCGCGACGCTTCGATTTGTTTGTGTTATACATATAGATGCCTATAGTATGTGTATACATAACTATATACGGGGTAAATAAGACAATAAATGAAACCACGTAAAGTGCTCATGAATACGATCAACTTTTACTATGGGACCAACTTCGAAATAGCAAAAAAAATATACAGCTTTTCGTACAATATGTCTCCTCGGCAAAAATGTATCCCACCAAAAACATTTTTTTGTAAAATGTTGCCAAGACATATGGCTCGCACTGTCAAAAAGTTATAATATCTCATGTAGAGCCAAGCTTATAATTCTACATACCCTTACTCTACAAGCCCTAACTTCACAAACTCTACACCTTAGTCAAAATATGTGGCTTGGCGCAGTGAATGCCGCCCGCGCTATGTTTGGACGACTGCCGCGAATTTTCGTCGCGAGCTCGCGCAAATGCTGCCGCGCGCGACATTCGCTGTGTTTGGACACAACCTTATGGTGCGTCCATGCTTGACGAACCGAGCACGAGCCGAGCCTCGAACGAGCACACTGCGAGCACGATTCGCGTAGCTTGCGAGCCCCGAACGAGCGCGATTGTCAGTTTTTTCACGTACAAAGGGATTTGCATCGTGCTCGTTGTAGCCTCGAACGAGTACACTGCGAGCACGATTCGCGTAGCTTGCAAGCCCTGGGGGCCTACCACAAGCTCTTAAAACAAGGTTAAAATAACCTTATTTTGCGTTTTCGTACCATGACATCCTTAAAAATAAGCTTATTATAGGCATAAAACAATATTGTTTTGTTAGCAGGTTTGATGACGTCACCTCTAATCGTTCATTCAAATCGTACCATGATGTGTCTTTTGACAACTAGCATTATGGTTTTTATGTCAATTGCATATATCAATCAAAATATAACATTATATACGCGACGAATTATCCAAATTTATGATAAAAATATCTATTATTATAGTGATATAAAGTCAGTAGATCGTATTTATTTAACTTATCGAATTAATTGTGTATCTCTAGCCTTCTAGCTTTTGCCATCTAGCATTTCAAGATGGCAAATGAATATGAACTATTTGTGTTTTTGGAAGCAAATACCAAAGAAGCCAATAATAGATACACGAAAGCGACGTGGTATGCATCTATGCTACGTGAGGAATCAACACTTTCGCATGCAATGGACCAAAATGCCATTTGCTATCGAAACCATACGACCGTATGGGTTTGAAGCTCACCGAGTCGCTCGCATATTGTCACCATAATAATCGAGGCCTCGGGCGGGGAGCTTTTTCCGCCAACGCATTAGCTTGGCTAGCCTGTTGGGAACCTTGCCGATAATCTACGGCAGCCTAGAGGAAAATTTATATACGAGTGCTAGATTGTATTTCATTTATTTGTTGTAAATATTTAATATCGTATAGATTAAGCTTTACTGTGATTGTACTGTATTCATAAACGTTTATATACCTAAATACACATAATGTTTCATTGTATGACCTGCAACTACAGTAGCATTCCTGACAAAAGGTAATAAATAAAAATATGTGTTGATTCCTGTGGTAAATTCTTTATTCATATAATTTAAAGACAATAGGTACCTGCCTAGACTATAGGTATTAAGACTGAAGTGCCATACATAAATATAAACCTACCTAGGTATATATTTATGTATGAACTTTGTCTCAGTTTTTGTAATGACCAAGAAGTGCTCCATTGCTTTGCTAGTTGAGGATTAGGTACCTATTTCTCTCCAGCACATTTCTTAGAGTAGTTACTTTGAATTCCGGCGAATTCTTCACTGAAAAATGAATAAAATAATACTTGAATTACTTCTGTTTGTAACCATGCCATATTAAATTTCATTCACTGAATATCACTATTGAACGGCGGCCCCTTGCCTTGTTTTCGTATTGACCTAAGTAATATTAATTCAAGTAATATAAAGGTCGATATACATAAAATAAATATTTGTATTATTTCAAAATATTTAGTGCAACAGGGCACATTGAGTTTCAAAATTCGTGCGTCACAATTGACAAGTATTTTTTTTTGTCCCGTTCCATCCTATAGGGCCATCATCTTCTCTCACAAAATAACCTTATTGCCAGACTGTTTTGTTTTCACCTTATAATAATATTACTTTGATTCGTACCATGAGCTCAATCGTTCAACATTGATATAACATTGCTAAGTGCCGAGAAAGAATGAATGATTTGTAAGAATTTGTCTATGGCTTACTACAACCTGATAAAAGATAAAAAGAAATAACGATATATTAACTGTATAGTGCCATTTCTTTCACACGTTGGACCGAAATGATTTGAGGTTCTTCATCTTTTAGCAAAGTATTAAATTAAACTAATTGTAAAGTATAAGTAACTAAAAGAATAAAATATTTTCGAGTAATTTCTATAAAATGCATACAAATATTTTAAAATGTTATTATGAAGAGTAAGGAAATTAATTGAAAAAATATATAGACTGCCGACTCTAGATTATCAAATGAAATGAATCGGAACAAAATATTTACCTGTCATTCTTGTCATACTCAAATGTCTAATAAAGATATCCAAGATATTTAGTTATTAAATACATTTGTTTATGTAATTTAATAACAAACAAAGTGCAATCAATATGGAAACATCTTAATAGTATATTCGACAGTAATATTCAGTGCATGAAATTTAAGATGTCTTGGTTATAAACATTTGTAAGTTGCACAAATGTTGCAATTCATTTTGTAGAGTTGTAGCCGAAGAGTTCGTCAGAGATCCAGTCAGCAGGTAGAAATGGTTAAATACAAACAGACCAAAAATACCGCCTTCAATCGATATCTACAAGCGAAGGAGTACTCTCAAAAAAGTGTACGTAGATATGGAGAGGCTGGTCTAAAGTGAAGTCAAAGAACCTATAAACGCTGAAATAAAGTTTGAATCTGTATCTGCAAGATTGTTTAATGCCATACTTATATTGTGTATAATTATCTTACTCTCATTAAACTTATGTGAATAAAGAATGTAGGTACATAATACTTTCGTGTTTTTATTCATTGTGTTATTGACGGGAATCCTACTGTAGTTGCAGGTCTTGGAATTAAACATATTATGTGTATGTAGGTATATAAATATTTGCCGCTGTTGTCGATCATCGACAAGGTTCCAGGTTCAAGCTCGTTATTGGCAGTGTTTCCTCTTTGGATAGCCAAGCTAATGCGTTGTCACAAAAAGCTCCCCACCAACCGGTTTGCCGAGGTTTTGATGATAATGTGTGAGCAAATCAGCGAGCTTCAGACCCCCACGGTTCTATCCATAGCCACAAAGGCTACAGAAAGTTAGGTCCAATGGATATTTTAGAATTTCCCGCACGGTTACATCTGCTCTGCAACAGTATAGCAGTTGAGTTTTCAATACAAATATATAATACTTAATTAATATTTTACTACATTAGATGGTTAAAATGATTATCTTTATAGATTATTATAAGTCTGTCGTCTGTCCGTCTGTTGACAATAATATATTCCATCCAGGCTAATGTAGGTTACGACCAATTTTAGAAAATTTGCCAGAGAATCTAGGTAGTTTGGATTCCAGGAACACAGGGACTACTCTGTGTACTAACACTGCAGGAAAGTTAACTTTATGGATTAATCTGGGGTTATTCGATGTACGTTGGTTATAATGAAAACAGGATATTAATAGTGGGTAGGTACCTAAATGAAAAGTCACTAAATATATAAACACGCTATTTAAAGCTCCGCTTCATCTAAATAAATCTAAGGCTAAGGGTCGAGGGATCGATATTACTAACGTAGATGCATATATAGTTGTGTAGTGAACGACAAGTGCAATTAAAAACTTTATAAACAATCGGTTATATTATTTTGGGATGATATCTAATCTCGCAATCCCGATATATTCATTCTATAAGTAAATAAATTCGATATAATTACTTTATATGACACTATAATAGATTTTTATAACATAAATTTGGAAAACAATGTTATTTTCAGCTTGTAAATACAACGTATATAAGATTGCTAAATTTGACATTAAAACAATAATGTTAATTGTCAAAACCTTATAAAAAATAGCTCATGGTACGAATTGAATGAACCATTATGGTAAATAAACAAGGTTGTTTTCATGGATAAAATAAGCTTGTTTTAGGGACATCATGGTACGAAAAGAAGAATAAGGTTGTTTGAAAGAGCGAGAGAGTATGGATGAGTGACAGAGATGCGAATTGTTAAGAGAGAGAAAGTTGCTTAGGCCCATAGCGTTATTTCTTTTCATCTTTAATGAGCCCATAGACAAATTCTCAAAAATCATTCGTTCTTAGCAGGAATATAACAATCATATAACAATAGTGTTTGGTAGAGGTCATGGTACGAATATAAATAAGGGAACTAATTTTTTGAGCTGTTATTTAAATATTCGAGATGTTATTATGATCAGTTGAAAAACATATTGAGCAGTTATTTAATTTAATGGCGGTTGATTAATTTTTGCGACAGTAAAACATAGACAGTAATAAAAAATCAATTAGTCGGTTATTTTATAATACAAAGTCAGTTCTAAAAATAATTGAGCAGTCCAATAACTGAATGAGCAGTAAAAATGATGGAATGAGCGGTTCGATAAATAGTTCGGCAGATCATAGCGAGCGGTGACACCCGAACTCAAATTCATTGAAAAGAGAGGTAAATGTTCGTTAGTTGGGCGGATCTATCCGCGGGTGGCGGAAGCGACCAATCACGTAATCGTTTAAATAACGAATAAAAGTTCCTATTATTATTATACAATTTGTTTTATTTAATTCCTTCAGTCAAAGCAAAAGTAATTTAATTTTTCATTACTATTTAAGTACTGTTTTTAGGGTTCCGTACCAAAAAGGTAAAAAGGAACCATTATGGTGCGACTTCGTCCGTCTGTCCGTCCGTCCGTCACACCGCTATATCTCGAAAGCTACTTTACCACCTCATTGTTTATAGAATTGCTTAGAATGAGATTTCTTACCGACAAATTCCGATTTATTACTGCCCACACGTAACCGCTCGTTGAATAATTTTTACCGCCCATTTAATTATTTCCTGCTCAATTATATATTCACTGATCCATTTCATTATTTTTTATAACTCATTTTTGTTTACTTTACTGCTTAATTTTTACTGCTGAACTAGTTATTAAACGTGCCATTTATAATTTTTAACTTACCAAAACCGCTATTTACTACTGCCTCTTTAAATCAGTGCCTATAAATAAGGTTATTATATGCTGGAAACAAAACAGTATTGCAATAAGGTTGTTTTGTAAAAGATGGGAGTAGGCCCCCTGAACGAGCGCGATTGTCAGTTTCTTCACGAACAAAGGGATTCGCATCATGCTCGTTATAGGCTCGTTCGTAGCTCGGTTCGTGCTCGATTCGCGTAGCATGGACGCACCATTAGAATGTCGTCGCTCGTATTCGGAAATTAAAAAAAGCTATTAAAAAAATATATTAAAATAAGCAATTAGTAAAAAAGGAATATCGCCTCGGTAGTTTTTGAATGCGTTTCCGATATCGAATCCGAGCGTTTTAAAAAAGCCCTGATGGTCATCATCATCATCATCAGCCTATAATGTCCCACTGTGCTGAGCACAGACCTCCTGCACACAAATGAGGGTGAACTGCGAATTGGTGGAGGTAGGCTAGTGGTCAACCTACTGTTGGAATATTTCAAACCGCCTAGGAGGCATCCAACTAGCTTAACGACTATCACAAGAGATAGCCGGGACCAACGGCTTTACGTACCTTCCGAAGCACGGAAACGCTCGATTTGAAATACCACTAGGCGGTCACCCCTCCAGGTACCGACCACGACAGACGTAGCTTAACTTTGCCGAACACAACGAGTGCTTCAATATTATATTAGTATAGATAAATGCCATTCGATTATTACGACTAAATAACTACCATAATTGCGTTGAAATCGCTGTGTGAGGCGGTCTGCATAAGTTCATGTCAATGCATAGTGATTAGTGGATCAACGCTTCTATTGGTTCTTAAAATTTCGCTTCACATTTTCTATGGTAGTGAAGAACAAATCCTTCCTATTCATACATTTTCATCAAGCAAAGTTGATCTTTTGTACGAAGTTTGAAATTCTCATAGTTGAATTTTTTGATAATAGTACGTAGTATTTATATACTCTGAGATTATACGTAGTCATTAAAAATACACACTGCCTTTTTTCTTTTATACTACTTTGGTAGCAAACAAGCAAACGGCCCGCCTGATGGTAAGCAGTTACCGTAGCCTATGGACGCTTGCAACACCAGTAGCCCGATTCCCGTAACAAAACGTCAACGACTTCTGAGCGACTTATCAATCGAAACTGCTTTTCGTATTTGCAATTATTTCTTTTCCCACAAGAGTGAAGTTAGGCAATCGCTGGCTTGTCGTTGAGTTTCGATCCTATTGAGTTATCATTCGATTTTGGTTCGATTGAAGTAGCACGGGAATACGAAATTGGAACTAATGTTAAGTTGGACGATTACTAAACCTTAGCGACATTTGGATCGTTTCGTATTACGGGAATCGGGCTAGGCTGTTACTCGCGCGTTACCGACTCTGCCGAAATCTCTTCACACCCCTTTTGAAGAACCCCAGGCTGTACTCCATTAGGATGGTCGCTAGAAATGCCAAAGATCCCGATGCTTTTAGTGATGTTCAAGGACGTGTTCTGAAATTGTGGAGCCATAGCAAATGGGGCTTTCTTAGCGGTGAACGCGCAGGCTTGAATCTTAGCGGGGTTGAAATGGACTAAGTTTAGTTTACCCCAATCGGAAACACTAGTTAGTGTACTCTCGATTTCAGACACTAGCCGTTCGCGGCTTTGTTCCACCTCGAGGGATATTAGCACGGCCCTTGTAATGAGCGTCCCCTGTACTGTCGTCCGCATAAATTGTTGATCTTAGTTGATATTTAGTATAAATACCACTGGCTATTAAATATAATATAGCAGAAATAAGTTCAATGCCTTCAAATAAATATTCCTGAATAAATAAATAAAATACAAATAATAATAAATATTCATGCTGAGTTAGGATCATGCCTTCTTCCAACTATTTCTCAACAACTTTCAAAGTTATTAGGATGTCCCACTTTTGCCTCCAGTTTTCTCAAGCGGTTTGGTGACAGAGTTTTGAATTGCAGTGCAAAAGAAACATTGAATTACAGTAAGCCCCTTCTGCAATTAAAGAAGTCAAAGAAGTATCAACCTATTAAAAACTCAACCATCTGCAAATAAAATCAAATCTATTTCAGCCAAAACAGATAAGTGTGTATAGTTTGATGAGTACATGCAGTTCATTTCGTGTGAGCGACAGAGGGGAGTGCGTGGATTGATCGCGATACCACTAAATAAAGATTTCCGCGACGACATCCGCGCGGGGGGACAGCTCCCACGTGCGCGCGCGCATTGCACCGTCAAAACGTACCGATTCAATTGATCATTGACATTTTGCTATGTTATTTTTAACCACCAAAAATCCGGCCTCTTTGTCTAATATGTATTTTTAAAGGGCATTGGCTACGCGTGACTGCAAGCTATTACTCACTACGGTAACCGCTTGCTTTCAGGTGTGCCATACGCTCGTTTGTCAACTTAGCAAGGTTTAGGATTCAAAAGGATTGCGGAAATTGGCCGCGGAATCTTTAAATCAATTGTTAACCGAGATTCAACAAAATAACCAAATAAAAAGGAAAAGAAATCCTAATAAGGATTTCTTAGGATATCTTTAGGATAAAAAGAAAAATATAACTGTCACGTCACTTATGTGTATTATAGAATGTCGAAAGTACTGGCCACGTTATCTCGCTGTAGCCCTCCAGAAGACTTAATCATGAGCATTGATCTACAGGTATTTATTTAATCTTTACTTACTATAAGACGTAGTTTGTGTTACGTATGTGGTGTGGAGGGTAATCAGCGGAACTACCTGATTGAAAAAAATTCTATCACTGAAAAGAAGCTACAGTATTCCTGAGTGCTATATGCTACTGTTTATACTGCGGGGGACAGTAGCTAAAAATAATATGGCTTGATACACTCGGCAAGTCATTGGAAATCCCGCCTGCCAATGATCTTGTTAAATAACGATTGTTCCATTATGTTGGTCCCCTTCTACTGCGAAGGTGATTGTTGCTGTAGATATCATTAAGTATTTTTGTCAAGCTTATGGTGCGTCCACGCTACGCGAACCGATTACGAGCCGAGCACACGTGGATCACGGATTCGCGTATACGGGCTTGCGAGCTTCGAATGAGCGTTCGGCTCGCGCTCGACTGCACTCCGTCAATTTTCAGTTTTCTGACGAACACAGGGATTTTCATCGCGCTTGTTTTATAGGCTCGTTGTTCGTCCACACTTGATAACGCTAGCGACGTACGAATAGAGGTTCGGCTCGTGCTCGGTTCGCGTAGCATGGAAGCACCATTAGGTCTTTCAGTACGATTCGGACTCACACACGGAGGGTTCTGTACAATAATAATAATAATGTAAAATAAATTGACTGTGAAATGAATAGCAGGCGCAAAAAAAAAAAAAACAAAAAAAAAAACAGTAAAAGTAACAAAATTTACCATAATTTAACCCATTAATGGCCAAATCAAAATGAAAAACGTTAATCTTTCAAATTATATATTTTTATAGTGTTAGAAGGAGTATAAAACACAAAATAGAAAAATATTATAAAAAAAGTTTTTTTTTATGGGATTTTAGGGGGTGTACTCGTTTGAGTACACTGGCCACTTAAAGGTGACATTTTTTGAAGCACGACTTTTCTTCGCAATGTGTTCTTAGACATTTCTTGTTCTCCCAGTGGACTCTTGAGTGGCAAAATTACACAACGTAGCTATGTCTCCATTTTTTGGGTAGTGTTCTGAGGCATCTTGGCGCAAACTCGACTAACGAAGAAGACAGCCGAGCTTTTTTCGGCATTTCTTGCCGTAAATAGTACCTATCGAGAAATACTGTGCCGAAATAGAGTTGATCCATAGTGATTGTCTTTGATGAGCACGCGCAGGTGTCAGACATTTGCAACAACCATATCCAACATGTATGTAAATAATACCCACCCCATTTTTTTGGCATGAATCGCAATCCTGTATAACGATATAGACTGACCTAGATCATCAACTCAACCCATACCTCTATTGTATAATTTTGAAATAACAGGAATTTTCAATTCTCATGGGTCCAATAGCTTCTTAGTTAGTTCATCATCAGCCTATAATGTCCCACTGCTGAACACAGGCCTCCTTTCACAAATCAGAGTGAAAGGGAATGGGCAGATACTCCACCACTAAGTTGCTATGGTATAAACGCTGTTATATTTCCGTCTATCCATTAGCAGCTCATTGGTTTTGTCAAACCTGTTATCAAATGCAACTCTTTTTATTTATGTAATTTGTACTTATTAGGGGATATTTCTAGCAGCTCATTGGTTTTGTCAAACCTGTTATCAAATGCAACTCTTTTTATTTATGTAATTTGTACTTATTAGGGGATATTTCTAGCAGCTCATTGGTTTTGTCAAACCTGTTATCAAATGCAACTCTTTTTATTTATGTAATTTGTACTTATTAGGGGATATTTCTAGCAGCTCATTGGTTTTGTCAAACCTGTTATCAAATGCAACTCTTTTTATTTATGTAATTTGTACTTATTAGGGGATATTTCTTGGTGCAATTCTCATGAGATGTACTGACTGTAGAGTATCCTAAAATATATCACAAGCCAACTAAAATACTGTAGCTGGTCAAAAACTTATGTAAGAAGACCTTGTGGTTTGATGGATTGGTAGGTATGCAGTTTTTGAAGTGAAAACTTAAGACTCTAGAACCCAAAGGTTCAGTGGTGGTATCAAGTGATTTTTCGCAAAAAAGTCAAAAGTTAAACCTCTATATCTTCCGGTATATCTCGTGACAATGCATGAGTTTTCATTTCTTCATCTCCAGCTTCTTCTTTACGCGTGACTGTGCTAGGATCAGGCGGTATCATCGCCAAGTCATATTCACCATCATCATCACTGTCTCCTAAAATAGCTAGAATAGCTTGATCAAGTCTACCATAATTTTATTAGCGATGTTAGAACGTTTCCAACCCATTGCCACTGGAACATTCTAAAAAATTATATGACATTTATTTATATATCAATGTGGCCATTGTACTCAACCGAGTACAGTCGTAGAAATCATCATAAAAGTCAGCCAATGTAATTCCTATGTTGTAATATGATTACTTTTATTATAAACAAGTATATTTCCTATCTTATATAATTGTTGACATAATATTTGCTTACTGAATTTAAAAAAAATATGACCATGCAAAACTCTTACCTGTGTTATCTTTTGAACTGCGACTTTGAGTGCGTCAAAATGACACAAAATGTAACACAACCCACATTTTTTTAAATATGTAAATGTTAGCAATATTTCCCTCTAATTAATCGAATAAAACATAAATCTTCATCCATAATATTTTTTTGTGTATATGTAAAAAAATGACTGTACTCAATCGAGTACAGCGACCGTTAATGGGTAAAAAAAATTTATTTATCGGAATTTTCCGTCTGCTGTGCTAGATCAACCGGAAGTACCCTACAGGTTTTGGGTTGAAAACCTATAAGGTAGTTCCCGTTGAATTGAAAATTTTGGTTAAAAGCAAGATCTTACAGAACAAGTAAAGTGAAAAATACGAAAAATAAAAAGTTGACAGTTGGCTTACAAGTTTTCGCAAAAATCTAAATTTGCCCATATCTTTTTATCTTATTGACTCAGGACGGACAAGAGAGTGAGGACAGACAAGGGTTCCTTTTTTACCTTTTGAGTCACGGAACCCTAAAAAATGTTAAGTATGTGCATGGATTTCCACCAGGGCTGGCTATTTGTAACGATATTTTTTTCTGATAAACTGCTTTTGGTTGTATACCACTGGATAGATGATATACTTAATTAAGATATCTCGTATCTTATTTAGAATAGAATATAATAGAATAATTGTTTATTTGTAGCATAATTTGAAAAACACTTACGTAGATACACATCAAAAATAATATTAATACTAAGTTTAGCAAACGTTAATCGTTTGCAGTTATATAACAACAAATGATACCAATTTAAAAACAAACAAAAAAAAAACAAACAATAACACTAGCATAAAATAAAAGTTACAAAATTTGCTTAGGTGTGTGTCAAAGTTACATTGATATCATATAAGCAACAAAATAGGGTCCGACTCAGCATATGTTGTAATATGTTCCATATGTTTTTTATAGGTATAAACTCAGAGTATATAAATACTACGTACGTATAAAGCTACGAGTCCATGTGTAGCGAAGGCATGCGGTATCGTGACTACAATAACTTTTTGGCGTGTGTTGTCTGTGTAGTGCCAAGTGATACTACTAATATTGACCAAAGTATGCGGCACTGCTCGCTGGTCGGCTCAATTCTGAAACATGCCAAGGCAAAGCTATCCCACCAAAAGCATTTTCATGTAAAATGTTGCCAAGACGGGCCCATATGGCTCGCACTGTCAAAAAGTTATCAGATCTCATGTAGAGCCAAACTCTACAAGCCCTAACTTCACAAACTCTACACCTTAGTCAAAATATGTGGCTTGTAGTTGGGGTGACATAGTCTCAATTTACATTGCCTCGGAACGGAATGGTAGCGAATTTTTGTAACAAAATTTTACATAGCATAATGAACTTTATGTACATTGAATAACATACAAAGTAAATATAAGCCAAATGAGAAGTCGCGCGCCTTCCGGGGAAACCTCGCGCATTCTCGAGAATTCTTCGCTTATTGGACAAAACGCAAAAATTCGATTCCCTTCCGTTCCGCTGCAATGTAAATTGAGCCTTAGCCAATGTGCGGGGGAGGGGAACGATTTATTTGATATCGAATTTTGCATGTTTGTGAGTGTAGACCTTATGAGTATGAATAATGTGAAGTCGGAAGAATGGATTGCATTGAAGTCGAGCCAATATAATCGTCAATCAATTTAATGGTGGCTAATATTCTATCACATAATATCTGATAAAATAAACTAAAATCTTAGTAATGTAAATGCAAATGTTTGTTTGTATGATTGTGTAGATGTTTGTTACTCAATCACTTTGGCTATGGATAAAATGAAACTTTTCATACCGGGAAAATATATGATAAATCCGTAGGCAGGAATATTTTGATCGCACTAATCTCTGGATTTGTAAAACAATCGTGTATAGATTGCCCGTTTATTAAGAATAACACATCACACAATTATAATACAAAATATTAACGATAACATTAAGAAAACCGTTTAGATACGGTTCCTATATACAACTTTATAAAATATGTAGTGTACACATACAATCTATTTTCCTCAAGTCTGCCGCTGCCATCGATCATCGGCCAGGTTCCCAGCAGGCTGGCAGCGTTTCTTCTTTGGATACCCAAGCTGAAGCGTTGGCGGAAAAAGCTCCCCGCCTGCTGGTCTCTGGAGGGTCCGCTCTATTTTGAAGACAAATTAAAGATTATTTCTTACTTAAATTTAAGAGATTTAAGTGTATTATGAACCTTTGGTAGAATTAATTGTAACGTTCGTTAGTGCCTTATTGAATAAACAATTACTAAATTGAAAAACCTATTTTAGAATTTGAATTTGACAAATTGCGAGTAAATGGACATCCACGGTCCCATGGTCTCAAACTTAAAAGGAAAAAAAAAAAAATGGTCCAATCAATGCGTTGTGTTTGAATTTATACTTAAATATTTAGATTATCTTCGAAGGTCGTCGAAATTCAACATGCCACTTGACTATATACTATTAAAAAGTTTTGTAGAGAAAATAATAGCAATGAAACTGCAAAGAAATCGGCTAAGTTATTTTAAGGGGGCCCTTCATGGCCAACGCAACTTCAACGCAAGCATAGCCTAAAAGCTTGTACTTTCATCCAACGTAATGTTTGACTGCGAAAAAAAAGAGACAGCATCACAGCCGTCGGTTATCAGTCGGTAAATTCCGCTGATCACTCGCGGCCGCTTCGCTAGGTCGTCATTCATGATTTCGCATATCATAAACTTGTTCCAGGAGTATACTACTTGTGAAAAAATCTTGCAAGTTTTTGAAAAAAAGTCCGTTATATTTTAGAATCTCCAATACATTTGCAAGCCTGGTATTTATATGTTTTCTTTACTTTTTCAATTTACCGGTACAGTAGATATGGCCAAAGTTCAGGTAAAATTTGTGCTAAAACGCTGTTTTTCGGAGGCTTTTAGTGAACTTGTTTCACACTTTTGTTTATTTTTGCTTAGATGCACGGCTAGATATAGTGCACAACATACCAATTTGCTTAAAACATCTAACGAAAAATTTTTAACAACGCCATCATCAGTACAGAGCTTTTGTATGAAAAGTATGGTGGATTGACTGCTCTTAAAAACGAAAACACTTAAAATTCATAAACGTAAATTGTTATTCCCGCGAATTCTTTTGATCTTGCATACCGTTTTAATTTACGAATAAATAAATCATTTACAGAAACAACGCAGCATCAACATGCCGCTGCAGATCAGAAGAAAAGGGTGCCCAGGGTTTGTCAGGGAGAACCTACTGACTATACTGACGGTGATTGGAGTGGTGTCTGGTACGCTCCTGGGATGGGGCCTGAGGGCATCAGGGCATGAATGGTCGCGACGGGAGGTGATGTACTTCCAATACCCTGGAGAGCTGTTCCTGAGGATGCTGAAGTGCCTGATCGTTCCTCTCCTGATCTCGTCAATCGTTTCTGCTATCGGATCTTTGGATCTAAGTCTTTCTGGCAAGTGAGTTTCTGAAGTTAAGCGGTATCCGTAGCCTATAAACGCTTGCAACATAGATATATCACTCGCGTTATAATAGCACCAACATATTCCAAGATTAATAATATGGTATCGTTTTCAGAGTGGGTCTCCGTGCTATCATCTATTACATGACGACGACCATCTGCGCCGTGATGTTGGGCATCGCTCTGGTCACCACCATCAAGCCTGGTAAAGGTGGAGACCCGTATCAACAGCCCAACACCACCAAAGTCATCTCTAAGGACACCCTCACTTCCGATACGCTGCTGGATTTGGTCAGGTATGATTACTTAGGATTAACTGTTGATCTATCACCCGTTTATGAATTGTACTCGTGTACGGACAAAAACAGATAGATAGATAGATAACATTTTATTGTTACATCAAGAAATAATTGAAAACTTAAATTAATAGTGAAAGTGTTACAAGGCGGTATTATCACTAAACGTGATATCCGCAAAAGTTGGGAGTGTATAATGTAATCAATAAACAATAATAATTAAGATAAATTATATAAAATAAGGTAACATATTGTGTTACTAGAAAATAAGCCCGACGTCCATCGATATATGATTTAAATTCAATAAATCAAGAACTATTAAAATGGAATTTTAACAGACCATATCTTTAAATGATTCAAAAAGAAACACTCATAGCGAGACAAGGCTTCCTAAAAAGAAAGCTAAGCAATATAGCTAACGCAATTCATTTTTTCGAATTTAAAGCAGATTTTATGCAATTCATCAATTCCAAATTTTTTATTGAACTGAATTGTATATAATGAGTAACTATTTTACCAAAACATATTGCAATCACATAGGATCTGCCGAGAATTTAAAAAAAACGTAGCAATATTGCTTTAGCTTCCTTTTTAGCCCCCATGGAGTTGCACGAGACATCATCTCAAAACAGCCAACAAAGCGTGTCGCTAGTTTAGGTAACAATGTCAATTTTAGAAATAGAATCGCTATTTATATTGGGCTCATCTATGTACATTGCAGTTACACAAAAAGGATGGGCAAATATTTCACTAGTTTTACTAATATTTCTATTGGTAGAAACTCTCGATATAAATATGGTAATTGTGTAAAATAAAGCTGGCCAAGTGCGAAGAGGTATATTCTGCTCCTGACTCAAAACAGTGATCTTGCTCGTTATCGTTTAGGAGTTCTGTCTAGACGTCTGTTATATCATATGTTGAGACGAATTGAGAAAATGCTTCAATTTTGATGTTAAGTATCGGCTAAAATTAAAACTCTTATTTCTTTACTAATAATGAGGCAAAGACCTAAAAGCTTTGCATAGCAGACCCTCTCATACGGAAGTAGCTATCACAGGTAATATTAACTTACGAATGATCTATATAAATTTAAATAAATAAATATCCTGGGACATTCCTCACACACGGTCATCTGATCCCAAACTAAGCAGAGCTTGTAATATGGAAACCAGATAACTAATATAATACATATGCTACTTTTTGTTTGTTAATACATACTTAATATACATAATTACTCCCAGACTCAGGACATACAGACATGTTCATGCACAAAAATGCATGTCCTGTGTGGGAATCCAACCCAGAACCAGCGGCGCGATAGGTGGAATCTTGACCAGATTCTTAACAAACCACGCCAGCGGGCCCAACCTATATGCCCAGTTTGGCAATAAAAAAAACTGCCATTGATAAGTAAAACGATTCGTTCTTGTTTATAGAAACCCGGCATAAGTAACTTAAAATCGAGCTGTTGTCCCTGTAAAACATTCTAGAATCATAGTAAATAACCGGTTGAATGTAATTAGCGTAGTTCGCTGGCGCCTTCATGCGTCGGTTAGTTAATATTATGTGACGCACGCTCATGAGTTTAATGTCCCTAATGGGTGTTACATAGCGGGATAATTTCGCCATCCGTCCGACCTATGCGAAATTAGGTTGGCACCCAATCATATCAATGCTCGACAACTTTTTGTAATATAGTTACTAAATTGTTGAATTGAACTGTCTGTCTAGCTGTCTATTTAGGTTAGCTATGATGAGTAATAATTTTTATATCTTAAATTGTATCTTCTTTAGTTTTTCTTTATCAAGCTTTTTTAGTCTTTATGTTTTAGCTTTAGCCCATAGAACTGTTGATTCCATGACTTACCGTGAAGCTTTGTTTGAATCATTTGTGTTTGCTTTTGTACCTAGAACACTTATTAATCGACTCTTTGTAGATAGTTATGTTTAAATTTATGTAAAGTTACCTAAACTGGTGGCATCAAATGGCTATTAGTACATAGCATGTCTGTCATATTGAATAGTACCTACCATAAGCATAAAAATTATGCTAACGTATAGTTAATTTCCTTTGTAGTTACAAACAGCCAAAAAATAAATAATATTTATTTATTAACAGCTATTGAAATTTTACATAATTCATCAAGTAATAAATAAATATATACTAGAACAATGAACCTAAAACTAAAAACCTTAAAAAATATAATATAATAACTAAAATATATTATTAAAAGGAGTACCTTTAGGCAAGGTTCCGAAGATACTGGCAGCGTTCCCCCTTTGAATAGCTAGACTAATTCTTTGTCCGAGGTTGCCAGCTCTTCGGCCTCCTGTGATGTCGACTAACCTTTTTGTTATTTCCTTAAAAAGCCTTATAGCGCTAGGACCCCACGGACCGAAGGATAAATAGGTTTGGTTGAAAGAAATTTGAAAGTAGCGTTTTTTTTTTTTTTCTCTTATTTCCATTTTGTTTTGTTGTTATCTGCAGTCTCAACTGCAATGAACGACATTTTTGGCTGCTTTCGCTGGATTAGGCGTCACCCTTTCACCCTTATTTGTGAAAGGAGGCCTCTTCTCAGCAGTGGGACATTATAGGCTGATGATGATGATGATGTGTTGAGAGAGATCCAATAACCTCGTTCCTCATCAGTTGGCTGATTCTATAGAAATCGGATGTGTAGGCTTGTTACACTATGCCGTTTCAGTTTTGTGAATGAGATGTCTTCTGTAGATGTAAGGGCATTAGCCATTTTGTTTGGATGATTTGAAAGTCTGTAGATATATCTTTCATAATAATCCACGATTTCCTCTCTGACTGCGTAAAAGGTAAATTAATAAAAATCTGTCTTCATTCTAGACTTCTGTATCACAAAATATATAGAAACTAAACCAACCGAAAATCATATCTCATAAAAAAAGATTTGATATTGCAACAAGCAGGGGCATTCATTTAATCAATTCAATGAACGCGTGCAAGCAAATAGTCTGGTGCGTCTGTGGCAGGCGGGTCAGGGATCAGGCACTAGTCAATACCAGTCATGTGTATCTTCTTGATTTATTGCTTGTTAAACTGTCGATATGACCATGTCTGATGTGTCAGTGTAATTGATACAGTTTGCACGTTGGTTTATAATGACTGCAAATTGTGATAGGTACTTTAGCTGGTGGAGCAGCTGGTGCATTGCTACTGGAAAGTCGAAATGGATTTGCGAGCTTGGGTGCTGGGCAGCTCTATTTTCAAAGAATTTTCAAAAGTACAACCAAGTACAAGGTTTAGGAGCGTGGGATCAAATTTATTCAAACCTACAGCACTTTGTAATTATGTGTAGGTATTCTTAATCAGAACTCAAAATATACTCCACCCACAATAATCCTATAAAAGGAACCTACATTTTAATACCTCTTCAACCTCTTGAAATTACAAAGATTTAAACGAATTGATAACGACCGCACTATTGTTTTTATTAGTTGCAATTTTTTCTACTACTCATTCATCATTTGGAGCATGTCTGAACCCAACTTATACTGTAATTTCTGTAAGATACAGTTCCATTGCTGCTCCAGCACATTTTCTTGTTATGTTCTCACGAACCATAGGTACAATGTATGCGTGAAATATGAGATATATCGACGTAATTGACAATTGCACGGGTGTCGAAGTGAAGTGGTACAACCGTCGGTTCCCTGGTCGTCACTCTTCATCAGTGGGTTATTTATACAGCGCCCTAGATGCGGATTATTAGGGCTGCCACCTCAGGATTAAAGTTAATGTGATGTTGTAAACATGCTAAGACGGTTTCGTAAAACCCTTGCATTGAAAAAAAATATATATTGGCCTTCTTAATATATATTGTGTAATGCTTTTTGTGCTAACTCTATCTTATTTTTGGTATATATATTGGATCAGATATATATAAAAAAAAAAAGAAATAACAAGTGATAATGAGATGTGCCATACCAAGAGAATGTACTTCTTCCCTAGTCATCCAACCATCATTTCATCACAGGTCAAAGTGTTTATTACATTAGTGGACCGATGCGTGATATTCTCAATTATCTTTTGTATTCCTACCGAAATTTTTGTACTTTTGATTGCTTGTCAGACTAAATCCCTTATCTATAAATATATTGCCACTTTACACCATAACATCCATATAATTAAATGAGCCAGCTATCTCAAAACCTGGGTTTTACAAGACTTGCTCCAAACAATCTTTTGTGATAAGTCAATAAGTATAAATCCTCTTTGCATAGGATTTAATCTCACTATACAATATACCTATATTTATTTACAACAAATATGTACAAATTACAAACAAATGTTGTGTTAATTTAATGTGTAAAATATTGTATGTGCTGGGAAGGGCAGAATTTGGAATGGTCCCAAAAAATGGTAACATCTTTTTGTAACCCAAACTTTTACAAATAAACACTTCATCACTATATAAAAAAAATGTCCTCAAGTCTGCTGCTTCCGATTAACGGCAAGGTTCCCAGCAGGCTGGCATCGTTTCCTCTTCGGATAGATGCTAAGGTGATTCGTAATTATTTTTTTACAGCGACAATTGTAGACACAGAATACCTAATGAAACTCTAACATCAGTTTAAAAGGTTTAGTTTGGTTAATAGAGAAGACAATTAAGTAAATTCCTAGTTGTTCTAGAACATATGATCGCCAACCCTAGTCTGAGATCAATGAAATAAAACAATGATGCGACAGTTTGGCGCGAAGGAAACCGCCAGGTGACGCTGTGTCATTTAATTTTACCCATGGACTACGACCTATGTCTCTCGGTTTAGGGACAGTCCATATCATCGGTAAACAGTAATCTAAATAAATACACAATATTTTGTATTTGGTATTTACGTGTTTAGTTTTGATTTTTGAGACTGAGCAACACGTTGTGCCTTGCTCTGCTTCCACGAAATTTGAATCCACACTGTTGTTTCCAAGACATAGAAAGTCAAAAAAAAAAGGTTATAGACAACATTTATGTATCTTTGGAATACATTAATAATACGCTGTAATCACCCGCGTTCCCGGGGTATATATGGCTTACCCGGGATAAAAAGTATCCTATTTGTTAATCCAGAACAAATTCTACTTGTGTGCCAAATTTCATCCAAATCCGTAGAGATATTGAAGCGTGATTAAGGGACAAAAATTCAAACTCACAAATTCTCCAATATCCAAACTCACAAACACATAAACATCCAAACTTTTGTATTTAGAATTATACAACGTGTAACAGATTTGGATGCTAAAACGTTGAACGGTTTGTTCAGAATCGATTTATGTAACTTTAAATATCTGTTTTAAAAGCTAAAAAATTCGATACAGAAAAAAACTCTGAAAAAAAATATATAGATAGATTCCAAGAGTAGTTTTGGAATACCCTTATTTTCCCGAAATAATATAATAATAATAATATATATCTTACATACGGGTGACTGATAATGTAATTTTACTGTTTTTCTACTTTACATGCTTCTAATAGAATGATTGAGTTTCCTTAAATCTTGTTACTGATGATATTTTCAATTATGTATTTCTTTTACAAGCGCCTGGTCACGGTATCACTTAATTGTGATAGTCGTTAAGTTAGTTGGAGGCCTTCTAGGCGGCATGAAAATTCCACTATTGACCACTAGCCTACCTCCACCGATCCGCAGTAGTGGAGTATCTGCCTATTCCCTTTCACCCTGATTTGTGAAAGGAGGCCTGTGCTCAGCAGTGGGACATTATAGGCTGATGATGATGATGATTTCTTTCACAAATGCGCAAATGAGATTTGTATGCTTGTCTAATTTTTTAGTTTAATAATGTCGGGTGACATGACTATGATTATGTTTTGAACTCTACATTCGTACGAATATGGTTTTGTTTTCATAAATTGCATTCCAAGTAACAAACCGTATAGTTGGCGTGGTTACTAAGATACTTGATCACGCCAAAGGTCGTGTCTCTCCCAGGATAAAAAATTGTGTGCCTGACCATGTCTGTTTATCCTGGGTCTGCGAGTATCCATCGTATTTATTTAAATAAAAATAGTAGATACATAGGTATATTTAAATTTTTTTTTATCAGGTTTTTATAGTAGGTACTTACAAGCATGTCCCAGGATCATTGCCAAGTCTCGAGATTATAATTCCATCATATGTCCAGGCATTTTGTGAATGAATATTTAGTTATGTTTTCAAGAATCAAAACGAACATTATAGTCAAATTATCGTATAGCAGTTTTACTGACACGTCAATAGTTCATAAATGGAATAATAGTCGACAGGAAATGGACTGACCTTATGCTATTCAAGATGACGACAAACAAAGTCCATACAAACTTTTAATCTGTTCAAAAGATTTGCCCTTCGCCTGAGCGAATTCGTAGGGCTATTAGTGCTCTCTGTTATTGGCTTTGATTATTTAATGGGCTATTATAGTTTTTTTTTTTTTTTTTTTTATATTAAATGGTCTTGCGTTTGACCTTCGACTGACCCCATGAGGAGTTGTGACGAGGCCGAGGATGTAGCACGCTCACCCAGAAAAAGCCTATTCACTCTGGCCTTGAATACATCTAGGTTGTAGGTGTCGGGAAACACAGATCCCGGAAGAGAGTTCCACTCCTTTGCTGTTCGTATAAGAAACGATGAAGCGAAGCGTTGTGAGATGTATATAATGCTTTGAAATAATGTTTGAAATGTATGAAATAATTCCAATTATTGCATACAATTTATAATTATCTATTATTAATAAATTAGCTCCGTGCGCTAACAGATAACAAAAAGGCGATAATTGAAAATCAAATTAGAGTGTATTTTTTATCAGAAAATACCAAAATATTTACTTTTTATTTTTATACATATGAGTATTGAATTTTGATTATTTTCGCTTCAGAAACGTATTCCCCGAGAACATCGCTCAAGCAACGATCGCGTCCTATAGAACCAGGCTCGTGTACGACAAAGATGATAATAAAACAATTAAAGGTATGGCCAAATCATTAAGTACTTTGTAGTTCCCGCCTGCCTGGCTACCACCCTCATGTACTGTTCTCTCGCCAAACACCTAACGGCAGTTGCACTTTAGAGCCGCTTTCATTTCCTTTCGTGAATTTGTGTGCTTACTTCGGAATCTGTGTCTTCGGCCAGAATATCACTTACCATGAAGATTTTATCATCGGACTGAAGCCCATCTACAAATTTAATCAAATCAAAAGATTATTTCTTCAATCCAATGCTTTTTATTACCTCAAGATGTGCTCAAGATATTTTATCCCCGCTACAGTTTTCTTACTGTGGCACTTGTATTAACTGAAATCCTTTTATTGTTACAACACGTTCTGCATTGTTAATAAAACATATCGTTCCTTTACAGGTCATCTAGAAACCTACAAGATAGAAGGCGACTACCAAAACGGCAGTAACGTCCTCGGGCTAGTATTCTTCAGTATAGTCCTGGGTATAACCCTGGGTAAGATGGGTGATCAGAGCCGGCCTCTGCAGGACTTCTTTCACTCTATGTCTGAAGCAATGATGATCATCACTGGATGGGTTATTTGGTAATAGACAATAACTATATCCTCACAATATCTGAAGACATCCAAAACTGTCTTTTCTTCATCTTGTAATTGCTTACCCTCATCAACATCTCTCATATTCTCAGAAATTTCGGTAACTTTCACACTGCCTCATCATTATCTTCCTACCCTTTCCCCAACGAACATAAATTTTGTCGCTATCAAAAATTTACATTTCTATTTACCCGCAAATGAAATCGTTCTTTAAATTATGTACTATCCTTTTTCAATAATGTTTACAAGAGATGTGATGTGATGTGATTAAAATTAGTTTAGAGTGATTTACAATAGAACCGGCACAACTGCCGCTTATAAACTGATGGTCATAACATGTTTCCAGGCTATCACCCCTCGGAGTATTCTTTCTGGTAACTGCAAAGATCATGGAGATCGAATCATTTGCGGAGCTGGTGGGTCGACTGGGGCTGTACTTCATGACAGTGCTACTTGGACTGTTCCTCCACGGGTTCGGCACACTGAGCATACTGTTCATACTGGCGACTAAGAAGCTGCCGTGTCGGTACATCGCTAAGATGGGTCAAGTCATGGCAACTGCTTTTGGTACTGCTTCTAGGTAAGAATTGTATAATGTATCGAGAATTAATGAGCAGGTGGTAAAAGTATTTTAAATTGGAAGATCGTTAGTGTTTATCTTTGAATGGGCCTTTAGTCAAAGCCAAAACCACTTAGGAAGAAGTTATGAGAAGGCCCTTATGGAGCACTGTAACGGGTAACCTAGTAAATACCTTTTCAGAAACACGGAAAACAAAGATTAGAATCAATCTGAACTGAAGGTAAGTATTATAACAAAAATTCGTCCCTTGACGACTAGCAAAAGCGTTATTTTTACAGATACAAAGAATTTCTTATATAGAAACAATCTTATGTCAAGAATGTTAAATATAACGAAGTGGTTTTAGATCAGCAGGTATGTTGCAATCAGTTTCAATTTGAAACAACCTCTTGATCAGAAATACTTATAACAATGTCGAAAATGGTTGCAATTGCAATTGCAATCACTATTTGCATATGCAATTACCAGAACATATAAAGTAATCAGAACACCACTATCGAATTGAAACAAAGATTAATTTGATTGCAACAAAGCGACGTAGCCCCGCAGATGCTAATGGTAGGTACTTTTTAATTTCCAGTTCAGCCACGATGCCGATAACCATAGGTTGTTGCGATGACATGGGGCTGGACCCTCGCATCACGCGGTTCGTGATCCCGATCGGCGCCACCATCAACATGGACGGCACGGCGCTCTACGAGGCCGTCGCCGCTATATTCATAGCGCAGCTTCGCAAGGTGGAGATGTCTTTCGGCAAGATTGTCGCGGTTAGGTAAGCTATAATATATATTACTAGGGATATTGTAGCTTTCTAGTCGGGAAAGATTTTTTAAAATCTGATCGGTTGATCCGGAGATTAACTCCTACATCGAAAGCTAAAAACTTTTATGTCTTTATTATATTAGTAAAGAAGCTTTCCGTTCCACGATCCCCAATTTTTAACCCTTAAGGAATCCCTTCTATAGTGGATGCAAACGGTATTCAAGGAAGTGTGCAAAAAGCTGTTGCGTTCTGGGACATTCCTCACACACGGTCATCTGATCCCAAACTAAGCAGAGCTTGTACTATGAAAACCAGATAACTGATATAATACATATACTACTTTTTGTTTGTAAATACATACTTAATATAAATAATTACACCCAGACTCAGGACATACAGACATGTTCATGCACACAAATGCATGTCCTGTGTGGGAATCGAACCCACGACCTGCGGCGCTATAGGTAGAATCTTAATCAGAGTCTTAACCAACCACGCCAGCTGGCCCATCTGTCAGTTTCTCCTTTATTTCTTTATATCAGGTTGTAGATAGACAGCATATTTTTAATGCAGCAGTAAGGAATTATGAGTTGCTTTGCTAATAATCCATACTTCCCTTCTGACATGCGTTGTTTAGATGGTCTTACGAAGTTCCTAACCCTTGTTTATCCTCATTTCAGTGTAACAGCAACGGCAGCTAGTATAGGCGCGGCTGGGATCCCACAAGCAGGTCTGGTCACCATGGTGATGGTGTTGGACACCGTCAACTTACCCGCCGAGGACGTCTCCATCATTCTCGCTGTTGATTGGCTGCTGTGAGTATACATTTCTTTAAACACTAGTAAGATTAACATAGATAGTCGCTTCCGAAAGTTGTCGTTATAAACATTTTGGAATCTGAAGTTTTTGAAGATTGAAAATATCGTGAGGATAATATTTAGTATTGGGTGTTTTTTTAAACTAGTGTCTAGTCTGTGTGTGCTTACCATACCTCCAAATTTATATTTATTTCCAGATAGTAGTCATACATAAAATTATCCAAAAATATCATCTCTCCATCTTGTCTTTTCATCTATTCATTTCAACATGTGTTTTTATTAGCAAGGTAATCACGTGGTTCTACAATACTTTTCAGTGACCGATTCCGCACAACTATCAACGTAGTGTGCGACGCGTTGGGCGCCATCATAGTAGCATCACTCTCTGAAGGAGACATAGAGAAAACCCGCGCGCTCCAAAACGACCGCGAGGTGGCGCCCGCGCAAGAACTCACCGAACTAGAGAAGGGCGAACACTGAACGACAACTGCTATACCGTCCAGCTATTAAAATATAACGGTTAGCAACCATTAGCGTGTTCTAATAACTGTTATAACGATAACGTTATTTTGTGTCCGGACAATAACGTAAATAGCCCATTAGCATAATTGTTATTTTGTGATTATTCTGATGCGATATCGATTATTGTGTGTTCAAACAATGTAATTCTCATATCATTCTCTCTATTTTAGAATCTTTTAGATTTTTTGATGTTTTTAATGTTTTTGTATATGATACATATCTGAATATTATACAACCTTATGCCTAGAGATTAAAAGTTCGTTGAATTCGTGTTGTACCTAATTTTAGGGAGCTTTTAATGTGTCGCTGTGTTCTTGATGTGCCATTATATTGAGTAGTGATGTGTAATGTCTGATATTCATATAACTGTACTTAAAAGCTTTTTCATGATTTCTCTACACACAATGTTACTTATTGTTTTTAGTCGGCATGTAGCGAATAATTTGAGATGTCATGGAACAGATTTTGAGTCTAAATATTTTTCATGTTACGACTTAAAGACAGTCTATTTGATACAAACTTATACTGAGCAGCGTCTTAATTTTTTGATGAAACAGATCTATTTGGAGACATTTTCAAATACTATATTGTCATATATATCTGACTTTCCATCTATTTTTGTATGAATGTACATGTAATGGACTTTGAATTATGTATGTTTAGTAGTAAATGTGCCATAATAATAAGAATAATTGTTAGTTTGACTTATATAGCGGGTATGACATAAGTAATGATGTCGTTGCATTCCAGTTTCAATATATTTCAGAGGATACTACAAGTATCCAACTATCTATTGAAATTAAATTTTACAATTTGTTTCAAACGATTAAAAAATTTAAAGTATTAATGGATGTTGTTATATTTATTGATGTTGACTCGATACGTAATGCAATTTATATTGTGATTATTATAAGTTTGAATATTTTGTGGTATTTTTTTGTACCACAGCAGAAGGGAAGTCATTCAAATTGTGGCCAAATTGTTTTTAATTTTACAAAAGTAAGTTTTAGTGTTTTATTGAATATTCTTCTACTCTTAAGTTATTGTTATTATAACAGTAATATTAAATTGTACTCATATTTATGTAGATATATTATTTATAAATAGTTCTAGTCCACACTTTTATTTGACAGTAATTTGAGAGCTTGAATGGAAACTATAACCAGTAATATAACAAGTACAAAATAATCATTAATTATTGTCTAGATAATCGACTGTTGATTTAATAAACACATGTTTAAATTTTGCGACAAATTTTTAAATGTTTGTAGAAGGTAAAGTACAATGAATACCATAAAATAGATTTTATATATTTATTTGAAAAAATTACTTCTTGCATTAACTTAGGATTAAGATTTGGTACAAAATTCTTCATATTCTTCGTATCTATAGAGCTGAGACTCTATCACCTCACAGCCAAGGTACAATTTTACATGACTAAATAAGAAAAAATGAAATTATTCTATTAAAGTATAATTTGTTTAACAAAAACAACCATCAAAGAAATAACAATAAGTATTTGGTATAAGATACCTACTAAGGACTTATCGTCTGTCAGTCAGTCTTATTGAATAAATATATACGTAATAACTTAACCGTGTTATCATTGGAATGTAATTCATGAGTTGGAAAGCCATGAGTATTCTAATTTATCACCTAGCTAATAACTTAAAAGTTTAAAAATAATTTTACGTAGAGGAATGTTACATAGTCTCATTCGTGTGTAACACTCAACACTTATACAATCTATTCACAAGGCATGGCACAAACCGTACGAACAACAACCGTAGGTGCTTCATCTTAAACTACAAATCCTAGATATGTCTCAAGACTACCCCTTAAAGCTCTCGTTTACACATTTAGGAATTCAAAATAGATTATACATCAATCAGCCCTTTCAGAAACGAAGTATAACAATTACCAGTGCAGAATTACTATTTAATATGAGACTTAACAATGTCAGTCAAATAGCAGCTCTTGTTACTTTACCTCATTCGAGTAACATCTCTCGATATGAGGTCAATAGCGTAGCTGTTATAAAAAGCTGATACTCGACTCAACGCTATCGATATACTATAACATCGCTAAACGTGATACGTTGTATTTTTCCCATCACTATCTTCAGTCGTTTGGTCCATAGACAATTTTTGACGAGATTCCAATGTTAAACCATGCCATTACCGACGTGGTTATTGTTGATGGTGTTCCAGTGTTTTTGTGTTCCATTCGATGTGGCGAAGGCAGAGTCTCTTCTTCCATTCCGATCGCTACCTAATGAGTTCCTCGCCCTTGCGAGAGTTGCTGCAGATATCTCCATAGATTCTCCATAGGGTAGTCGAGAGCCACGTCTCATACTACCGCTGCGGCACCGAACGTTCTGGAAAAAGCGGACCTACTTTTAGTCATGATGTTACTTTTAATTGTATTAGATTTAACTACCACCATGCGGTTTAAATAACTCCATTATGTACTCAAAAATAGCCCCAGTGTATAAATCAAATACACCAGCCTAAAAAAGTTGGCCAGTTTTATATAGTCGTGTAGTATGGCGATGCTCTTTCTAGGTATATCTATTTCGATGTAAATATATATTTATTCAAGATTTATTCCTACAAAATCTTGTAGGCTTAGAATATTGCCTACAAGTAGGCAGGTAGGTACTTAAGAAGGTACGTAGTACTTTTTATATTACAATAATTCAAAATGTCGACAGTCGTAGGCGCTGCACTTTAGAACTCTCCATAGATGGACCGATAGTAAATGATAGGCATCTATCAAACGAAGTTAGAGAGCATCAAAAAGTGCGAGTCGTGGCCGGTTTTTTTTCTGTGATTTCGAAGTAGGTCCCATTGTATGCTTGTGTACCGACTTAGTCCAAAAAAAAATTAAAAGTTGTTCGTATTTATTAGTATGTGGTTTCATTCATTTTCGTATCCACCTGTATATATAAGGATATATACAGGTGGATACAAATATACGAAGCATAAAAAGTCAATAGCAACTCACATGTCCAGACCTCCATGTCCACCTATTTCTATTGAACACACCGTACACTATGGGGTTCGCGCAGGAGTTCGTACACGAGAACAGCCACATCGCCTTCTGTATCGCTGGGTCCACGGTCTTCAGTGATTCCTTGTCTATCCAGTACCTGAAAAAATTAGCAGACATTTTGTTTTATTCGCTTTTTTGTAGTACATATCGAGTATATCGCGCACAGATTAGTCAATAAAATTTATTATAGACCCTTAGAATTTTGTAAAATTCTTCCTCAGTATATTATAGAATACAGTTCCAACAATGTATTATAGAATAGAATAGAAAACATTTATTCAGCTCAGAATCTTACAAATAACACACGAAAAAAAGGATTTTTTCTTGCTACATAGTTTACTTAGGTTACATAGTTTACTTAACCTATGTCTTAATCTATGGAGCTGTAACGGTCTCCCAGCATAATGTCGCAGCACAACGCTACGACGCTGGTGGATGGTTGGACTACCCTAAGGGTTAAAACAGGATAAAAATAAAGACTAATAAAATTTAAGTTACTTAATATACTTTTCGGATTTCAAAATGTATGTAACAAAATAAAGTGTATCTCACCACAAACAATAGCAGTAGTACGGAGACCAGCATGTGAAGAACACTAGAACTATGGTGACCGTCATCTTGAGGGTCCGCGCCCGCGCCCTGCCCAGGATGCCCACGCCGCTGCGACGCATTTTATCTGGAAAATTGACAAAGAACATTCATCACACAGATCATGAGATACGTAGAAATAATGAGTTTATTGAATTCTATGAAAATATTGTATCTCGTGTCTCTCGTGAAGCGCTCGTGGTGTAGCATAATTAGCCATTCTTAATCGATCGGCAAGTTAAGCTACTACCGTCCTGGGGCTCTACCGCGTAACTTTGGTGGTAATCGTAACGAACACCATTAATGGATTTCATCCAATCAGGGCCCACGAATGGCCATCGTCGCGTCGTAACGCGTGCGCGTCATTGGTTGAAATAATGAATGGTGTTCGTTACGATTACCACCAAAGATACGCGGTAGAGCCCCTGGTCAGTACCTGGATGGGCTGGATGAGTGACCGCCTAGTGGTATTTCAGATCGAGCGTTTCCATGCTTCGGAAGGCACTTAAAGCCGTTGGTCCCGGTTATCACTTAATCGTGATAGTTGTTAAGCTAGTTGGATGCCTCCGAGGCGGCTTGAAAACTCCAACAGTAGGTTGACCAATAGCCTACCTCCACCGATCCTCAGTGGGCACGCGTGGTGGAGTAGACGTAATTGCTTGAATTGAATTTAAGGCGATGATAGCTCAGTGATAGTGACGTCGGAAACCGAGACGAAGGTCCCGGGTTCGAATCCTACATTAAGCGTGAGCTTTCAGTGAAGGAAAACATCGTAAGGAAACCATAGCACGGTGGTGGGGTACTTTGTAGAACCCATATGGCTGGCATTTTCAACTTAAGGGTGGAAAATCTGTCGCCAAGCACTATCGGTGTGTTCCGACAGATACGCTTGAGAGCCATTTCCTTCTAGGCTTTGTGTGCTTACCACCTTCGGCCACATCATCACTTACAATGGTGATATTGTGGTCATACACAGGCGTATACACAGAAGAAGAAAAAAACATTCACTATAGCTATAGCCCGCAATGTGAGCATTATTTAAATATTTAAAATTCCTATAAAACATCTCTAGATAATTATATTGTTGAGCATACGAATTACTTTCTGCTAAAAAAAGTTTAAAATGCGAAACGAATTTTCACTGACCCTCATTTCCTGTGCGTTTTAATGCTGTGCAAATATTTGAGGTACACGAGTACATTTTAATTTGAGGGTTCCTTTTCACGCAATTCAACTTTTCTGCTTCCTACGAAAAATATACGTATATGAACGTGCAAATAAACGTTATGTGCAGGCCGATGTAACAACTGGCACTTGTGAATTTTTTATCGACTTCAAGGAAAGAATTCGGTACATAAATATTATTGAAAAGAACATTACTCGATTACGGTGAATGAGATATTTTTACCTGCGAATTTTGAAAAAACTTTTGTAATAAAATTGGCTCGAATTTAAAATACGAAATTGAAATGACTAAAAAATACCGATCAATAAAATTCGAAAACTAAAAAATAATAATATGAGATAAAATTGTGATACCATGAAAAATATTAAATTTCTCGTCACGCTTCACCATCCGTCACACATACAAATTATCAACCAATACAATATCTCAATGTATACTCACCATTGGAGGTATTTGCTCTGCGAATGATCTCTAGCAGCGCAGCGGAGGAGCAATAGAGTGTTGACATTAGCGGGATGACGTACATGAGTATCATGTTCACGAGGAAGTACGCGAATTCATGGCACTCTGTCGGCAGAGACCCGTATGACACGCACTGGTAGTACCTGAAAATTGATTTGGAAAAGGTTAATGGACTGCTGAAGGACACAGGTTATTGGCATTGAAAATTGAGGAGCATCTATGTGTTTCTGCAGCTCCATGAAAACCAGTCTATTTTTTGGTTTTAGTTGCTCACCATATAACATCGAACATTTAACCGATAGAAGCGCAATGACGTTCAGTTTTAACCGACTTCAAAAAAAGGAGGAGTTACTCAATTCGGTTGTTTTTTTAAGTTTTTGTTACCTCATAACTCCGTCATTTATTAACCGATTTGGAAATTTCGTTTTTTGTTTGGAAGGGTACACTTCCCGTTTGGTCTCATTGTCATCAGGTCATGGTTTGTATACTTTTTAGTGTACTTTGAAGTCGGTTTAAGTTTTTTGTAAAACAGTTTTCAATTATCTTTTAAATATTCGGAACCGCCGACAATGCGCTCTGATTGGCTAAGTCAAGAACACACTAAACATTTAGATGAAGTGCTTGGTCGCTCTAGTCACTAGTAGTTTCTACGCATTACTACTTTTTAGGGAATTTTCCTTGAAGCCATAAGCATACCAAATGTAAAACTATCTGCAGTTAGCTGAAACACATTTCATTTTTTTACGTCAGAATGGCCGACATTTGTATGCGGTCGCCGCCCGGCCTATGGATATCAGCAATATCAGGGAGATAGCCAATATGTTGTCGACCTATACAAAGTCTAGAAGGCAAAGTGTACGTCATGCATTTGAATAGCAAAACACAATTTCATTGTTGATGAACCTAATCTACCAGAATCAATTGAAGAGGGATTTGAACGATATATCAACAAATTAGTTTGTAGAATATCTAGCTTGTTTACTTACAAACACCGTACAAGATAAATCTAGAAACAATATTACTTGCTCTTTTATAAGGTAGGGGTGAAATAAAGGATTTTGCAATATTGAACTCTATGCCACTGAAACATTAAAGCAAAGACTACTCATAAGATAAACATAAAGATAAAGTAACACAGTAAGTTTCTTCGTTAAAATGATATTGGTTGTGTTTCTATAGTTCTGAGAATAAGGAAAAATTTCACTAGTTACTCAAATTCATCAATAGTTCAATTTCTAAAATGTTTTCAACCATGAATAATTTCTGTATAAATTATATTAAAAGTTATAGGAGAGTCATAAACTATGATATAACATTCGGGGTATTCTATTATAGTTATTCGGGGAAGGTACAGTTTGTAAATAAAAACTTTTTAACAAAAAAATAAACCACCGAAAAAACTGAAAAGCAAAAAATAATTTTGAATATAACTTGAATTTTATAAGGTTTTGCAGTCGGGGACAAACCAATAACATAAGCTATTACGACAATACGACATTAAATTAAACCACGTAAAGTACTCATGTATACGATCAACTTTTACTATGGGACCGGGGGCTCTACCGCGTAACTTTGGTGTTAATCGTAACGAACACCATTAATGAATTACTTCCAATCAGGGCCCAATAAAAAAAGAATTATCAAAATCGGACTACTCTGTCAAAAGTTATGCGTGATCATACATAAAAAAAAAAATATACGCGTCGACTTGTAAACCTCCTCCGTTTTTTCGTCGGTTAAAAATAAAATTATCGGTACTTTAACTAAACACATCTTGAGCACGAATAAATTAGCAGACGAACTAATTAATACTCTTAGCGGGTTGTGTCATGTGTGAATAGAGTCTTATTACAATTCAACTCAACCTGAACCCAATTGTTAAAATATCGGTCATAATTTACTGAAAATTGAGTCATTTGACAGAAAAAACAATTCATATTCATGGGTTGAATGACTAAAAGTTGACCGTAGAGCCCTAGAACTAGCCCTATATTGAGTAAATTTTATTCCAAATTCAAACTTGATTGACTGCTTTCATCCGATAATATATAATTTGGACATATCTCATACAGATAATCCTCAAAGGTCGTGTAGACTCACTTAGACAGATCAAAGAGTTCTGAATCCCGAGAGACGAACGAATGAGTGTGGATAAAACCGTCAAGAGAGCTTTATTATCTGTGCTTATAATAATGTATTGAGCCTTCAAAGATTCTCAATTGTCTCAATCGTCTTAATCTTCGTGAGGATATAATCCCTCCCTAAGTAAGGGGAGGTTAACTTTTGAGCTATTCCTATGTATTTTAAGTTTGCCGTACTAACTGTTGTTGTGTTTGTACATTGTTAATTATCAATAAATCTATCTATACATAGTATAGTTAGTGTCTTACTGATATACCTATTAATGCACGTTTTCAACACACTCGCTCGTAAAGTGACATTTATTGCACCGTTTTTAGTATCTTAAATGCAGCTTATTACGCACTAGTGCTTTTTACTTTACATTACCGCACAGTTTTATGATAGGTATAATCCCCATTATGATGAGTTTGTACCTCTCTACAAGTGATATGTGTGTAGACTAAGCATTCTTAAATAGGTAAAATAGTTTGAAAGCTCACAAAAAAAAACTTGCGCGCCATATTTGTTAACGTTCTCATTGTGTGGTTGATTATTATCAAAAAATCCACTTAAAAAAATACAAGTCTGTTTTTTTCCTCGCAAGTGTGTTGAAAAACTTCTTATGACACGCGTGTGCATTGATTATTACACTCTCGGCTCACTTATCGCTTCATACCGCCTCGAGTGTTAATAACCAACTTAGCACACATGTATCATTTGTTCTGTGACTTTTAATAAGTCATCAGACTTTCATACAAAAATACAAACGTAGCAAAAGATTGAGTGATATTGTAGTGAAGCACGGGAGTCGTAAGTAGGTACACACGGCTACACATCAAGCTATATTTTTCCAGTATAAGCTGATCTCTGCTGTTTTTTTTATACAACTAAGTTGGCAAACAAGCATACGGCCCGCCTGATGGTAAGCAGTTACCGTAGCCTATGGACGCTTGCAACACCAGGGGTATCACTCGCGCGTTGCCGACCCTATTTAGGGTCTATTTAGGGTATGAAGTATATACTTCATACCTCATTTTAATTTTTTCTTCTTCATACTTCATTTTTAACCGACTTCAAAAAAAGGAGGAGGTTCTCAATTCGGTTGTATGTTTTTTTTTTTATGTTTGTTACCCCATAACTCCGTCATTTATTAACCGATTTGGAAAATTATTTTTTTGTTTGGAAGGGTACACTTCCCGTTTGGTCCTGTATAATACAGGCATCCACTAAGGGTTTTTAAAATTCAACCCATGAAGTAAAAGAGGGACTTGCAGATAAAACCGCTGAGCGGACAGCTACTTAGGTACTACAGAAATATAGGGAGCAATATATTTAATACAAAATGCTCGAAATAATCAATGCTATAGAATATTACGATGAGTTTTATGTAGATAAATTGACGTTACCGAGAAACCGTCAAGATTCTAAAATACATTACAATTTCAACACATCGATGCATGCGAACAATATTCGGTTACCGTGCCAAATGGCATACTATGTTTTATTCAGATGTCTTTAAGCTTTATTTTTAAACACATTCATTTATATATCGCATTGAACATCAGACGTAACCTCTATGTATTTAGGTTCTATTAGCTGTCTAGAAAATTCATTTGATACTCAATACTTAGATTGTAGTGCAAAATACACCGATGTGACCGCAGTTCAAAGAAAACTAAATCTACAATTTCTCTTGCATCAATAAAATCAGCAGATTATGTTTTTATAGTGATTACTTATTTGTTGTATAATGGTGCATCCATGCTACGCGAACCGAGCTACGAACGAACAGAATTCGTTCGGTGCTGGCGAGGTCAAGTGTGGATGTTACGACGAGCCGAAGTGCCTGTCCAGAAGAAGCGAAATTGAATACCTGTTTTCGTGAATAAACTTATATATAAGCGGCTGGTGCGCAGTCGAACGCGAGCCGAACGATCATCGAACGAATCCCTGTTCTCGCATTTTCGACATTAATGTCGCATGGACATTTACCAAAAAACATGGCAGATATCTTAAAAATTCTAGATGTTTTTCAACAAATGTCTATTCGAAATCGATATTTCGAAAGCGCGAGAATCTGTTCGTTCGTGGCTTGGCTCGTGCTCGGTATGCGTAGTGTGGATGCATCACAAGAAAGAGAATATTTTGATATATGTAAGCAAATATTCGCCAAAGAAAAATCGTGGTGATTCAGATATTTTCGGCAAATGTTTGCCTCCGAATCAATGTTGGTTTTTTGGGCCCGAATCAATGATTGCAAATACGCCGAGGTACGAAGTATATTCGTTGACATCCCATGAATAACTTTGTGTAACTTTATATTTTTAGGGTTCCGCAACAAAATGGTAAAAAGGACCCCTCATGGTGCCTCTCCTTCCGTCTGTACGTCTTTCACAACAGTATATTTCAGAAACCACTGATGCTATATTTTAGAAATTTCGAATATTGCTTACCAAAATTGCAAATGAAAAATTTTAAATAATATTTGCGAGTGATACCCCTGGTGTTGCAAGCGTCCATAGGCTACGGTAACTGCTTACCATTAGGCGCGCCGTAGGCATGTTTGACAACTTATTGGTATAAAAACTCATATTATTAGCACAATGTTTTCATGCTCAAGTTTCATGTGGGAATATCCACAAAAGACAGCCGTGACTGATCAATATCCAATATAGGTGTAACTCATGCAGTAGAGTTTGTGCTTATTACTTTATAACCTAAGCAACTTCATACGCTTTCTTATAAATCTGATTTTAGCTTAGCCCAAGTGTAAGGGCGACGTCTAAAAATAACTCGACACTATTGCTCTTTCGCACAAAGTTCATTGTCTCAATAATACTGGTAATTGCGAATTATAATTCTTATTTTCGTGTATTACTTTTATGTGTCTCAATTACCTTTTCAGTTCAAAGACATTGGACCTGTAACTTCCTCAGGGAATTATTGTGTCGATGGCCGATTTAGTGCGACTTAGCAACCTTTATTTATGTTATTTTGTACAAAGTTCTTATTAATTTGAAGTTAATAGTTTTGTTAATCACCCACCACATGATATGGGGGATTTGAACTATCGAAAGTGAGTGTGTTTGTTTGACATTGAATGTCAAACAAACACACTCACTTTCGAAATACAATTATTTGTAGACGAAAACCGGCAAGAAACTCAAGAAGGCATTCTTTACTTTACATGAAGTAATAAAATTTAATATGTGTCTGCTTGTTTTTTTTACACCAATAGGGTTACTACACAAACAAGCAAATGGGACGCGTGTTGGTAAGCTGGTAAGCGGTTACCGTAGTCTATTGACGCTTGCAACACCAGGGGTATCAAACGCGCATTGCCCTGCAAAAATTTCTTCACACCCATCAGACGCGTCTCTTAAACTTCTTGATTCAAGCTATCTATGTATATTAGTAAAATGCGACCCGAATTTCGCTCTGTGGTCGTTGAAGAACACAATACTAACTTATACAAATGATTTACATGAAGGAGCTTTCAGCAGTTTGACTTGCTTAACTGTACACGAAACGGCACTGTAAAGGCAATGTCTTTAAAAGTACAGTCATGAATCTTTATCTAGGTTTATCAAGAGGATCGCTTTGGACATAAAACGCTCTAAATCCTTAGCCGTGTGCTTAAAACGTTTGGGCACACTATCACTTACACTTACAGCATTTACATTAGTAAAGAAATTGTAGGTTTTTTTTTTTTTTTTACTGTGTATAGGCCTGTGTTGACCACAATCTCACTATGGTAAGTGATGATGTGGTCGAAGGTGGTAAGCACACAAAGCCTAGAAGGAACTGGCTCTCAAGTGCAGCTGACAGAACACACCGATAGGTGCTTGGCGACAGATTTTCAACTTGTGGTAGCCAGCCAGACGGGTACTACAAAGTACCCTACCACCGTGCAAGTATTGTCATCATATTCAGCGTAGGTATGTCCTCTGCTGTCCCCCATTGATTTCCAAAACGAATTGTTTTATTCCGCCGGTCCATCTGGTGCGGAAAAGTATAGTATTTGACCGTAGACTTTTTTGCCAAAGCTTCCACGCCAAGCTCGAAGAATCATCATTGCTAAGTCACCTGTCTTCAGCGACCCTCAATATACTGCATGATTTAGCTACTTAGACTCACCCTCTGACTTCAGGGTGCTCCTCCAGGTGGAATATGAAGCTCTGCGGTAAGCTGGCTAGGCCGGCGCATACCCACGCGACGGTGAGCGCCCGCTTCACTCCAGCTTCCCACGCCAAGTTCAGCGGCTTCAGAATTGCGTAGTATCTGGAATTAGACATCGATTTACTATAGTGCATTAGTGAGAATGGACATAAGAGCCCCGTCGGAACATATTTTGGTAGTGGTTATCGACATAGCCTATATAATTATTATCTACGAACTTGAGTGCAAGAGAAATATTTCTAATCCGTGCTTCGTAAAACCGTTGTTCCCGGTTATCACATATAATTGTCGTTTGAGGCCTCCTAGGCGGCTTGAAAACTCCAAAAGTAGGTTAACCTACTTCTACCGATCCGCAGTGGGCATGCGTGGTGGAGTATTGCCCATTCCCTTTCACCCTCATTTGTGAAAGGAGGCACGTGCTCAGCAGTGGGACATTATAGGCTGATGATGTCTTAAATGAAAATGTATAAACTGTGGGAGGTCAAGCCGGTCAAGGTTTTAAGTGTAAGGTTCTAACGTAGTTTTTGAGAAAATTAAACGCACAGAGTTATTCAGCTTTTGTCTACCTTACATCGCTTGCAAAAATGTACATGTACAGTTCGTAATTCGATCATGCTAATTCGATTGCCATATCGACAGTCGAGTGATCGATTAGTACTCTTACTTTGGGCGATCATTCACCCTGACCTTTACCTTGAATATGTTGGTTTACCAAAGCAAACAAGTGCCAATCGATTTATTGCAAATACCTCGATTGTTTATAAACTTATATCTAATTTATCAATAAAGTTCGGCATTCACTTGTGTTAATAAAGTTCGGCATTCTCTAGGCCTTAAGTCTATCAGTAATTGCAAAAAATAAATTAGTCGAGTGATTTAAGTTTCAGGATTTAGTATTAGTAACATTTATAAGATGCACACGAATACAATCTTGAATCTTGATTCGTTTTATTTACTGAATAGTTTGACCTGTATCGGAAACTCTCCGTGTAATAATTTTACTTCTTACTCGACTTCAAAACTTCTTCATTCGAAGTTTTTACATTATTATTTTATATACTTTTTAATGCAAGCCCAGATTAGAATTAGTTGAACATGCAATCAACTCGTCGGTTACAAATGAAGAAAATTGCTTAGTTTCAGTTTTGAATTACTATCATCATTTTCCACTTGCCTCTCCATAGAGCGATGATGAAACGAAATTAATATTGATGACTCAATATTCGGTTTTGTTTATAACAGCTCAATCACTATAATATTTCATGACATGTATTTATCTAGTTAAAAGTACCTATCTCAAAATATACATTGTAAAGTGAAAATAAAATAGATAATTAAGTACTGACACGTTTATGATAAAGGGTAATGAGCGAACTGTAATGAGAGCGTTCACATGAAATATAGCTATGACTCGCGAATACTGGAAGTGCGGAATTCCTTTGAAGTACAAACATATACGTTGCTAAATGAAAATTATGAGAAAACGACGTGTTTTAATGCAGTTTCTATTTTTAAATTAACCAATAATTAAAGGCTTTCTTCTAAATCGGTGTCTGGTAGATTAGTTTGACTTTAATAAGTATTTACCCGCGGGATTTAATCTGTATAAAATTATAAACTTGATTTAAAACAAACTGGTAAATTTAATAAGAAAAATGTCCATTCCAAGCTAAATTGATTAATAATAATAAACTTAATTTTAAACAAGCTGGTAAATTTAATTAGTCAGATTTCTAATCATACCTCTTCTAAGTTAAATTTATTTATTTCTCAATACTAGCAGACCCCCGCGGTTTCACCCGCGAACGGTTTGATTTTTTTTGGGCGGAACACTAATTATTTTTACAGCCAATTACACAACAATTGTTTAAGACGCGTCACGGGAAAGCAGGTACCATTTCTGTGCAGTGGTGTCTTTATGATTTTCGATTTCTACGTCCAACAATGATTTCACCGTCGAGTAATCCTCGAAAAGCGGGAACCTGTTACGCGCGGAACATTCAATCTTGGGCTAAAAATCGGGTCGTCTGGCAACGCTGATACAAAGTCACAAATAACATACAATTTACAATTTCACTGCTCTCATAAAAAAATATCACAATACCCAAACTTTTTTGGCCTCAACGACACTGAGGTCAAACAATAATAATCTGTATGCTAGATAGGGACAAAGAAATATGCTTAGTCTTGCTCACACATACACGTTTTGATAAATGTGTATCCTGGCCTGTCTACCTGTAATTCTCTGTCTACGGTGCAATGCTCTTTAAAATTGGAATGTCAAATATCAAAGAATATTTAAATCAAAAGCACTAAGGAGTATTGATATCAACTTCGATGCAAATCACCCCTAAAATAACATTCAACCCCTTTTTTATCCCGTTTGGCAATGAGTTTCAATAAAATATGAAACACGTCTTCCATCAATTCTGTTAAAGAATGTTTATGCAAAATTTGAAGTAGATCGGACCAAGGAATCACGTTGTCCCATACAAACTTTGCCCCCGTTTTTCACCCCCTTAGGGGTAGAATTTCGGAAAATACTTTCTTATCTGATGCCTATGTCATACAAAGAACACACCCTCCAAGTTTCAGGTCTCTACGATCAGCGGTTTAGGCTGTGCTTTGATTGTCAGTCAGTCATTCAGGACAAAGCATTTTATATGTATAGATAATTACAACCTAACAATTAAAAGTCTACCCAAAGTACAGACTACCTACGGTATAATTTGAATAGGATAATATTGCACTTTATTGAAAAAAAAAAAAACTTATGAGCGATACCCCTGGTGGCACAACGGCAACAGCTTACCATCAGGCGGGCTGCATGCTTGTTTGATACGTTTGTAGTATTAAAAAATTAATTAAATCTCTGAAGCCTGTTACGCAGAAAGCGTGCATATAGTCTCTTATATTGCGAACGTAACTTCTACGGTCACAATGCCAATCCACATTTTACACATTGTTATGTGTACAATGGTATAGATAGCTGGCCCTTATCCTTTATTGTCAGGCGTTACATCCAGCGTGGGAGCTGACATATATTCATGTTCATGATAATTATTTGCAATTCATTTCAGTTAATCATTTAAGATGTATGATTATTTTTATATACATGTAACTAGGTTCATTAAACCTCCTAATATTACAATTCTCCTAAACTCTGTAACGGCTGATCTGAGTACGTATATATATGGAACTAGTTTATCCCATATACAATTTTTGTAAACTCAAATGCGACTGTATTTTTTTTTTTTTTTTTTTTTATACCACTTAGATGGCAAACAAGCATACGGCCCGCCTGATGGTAAGCGGTTACCGTAGCCTATGGACGCTTGCAACACCAGGAGTATCACGGGCGCGTTGCCGACCCTGCAGAAATCTCTTCACACCCCTTTTGAAGAACCCCATGCTGTACTCCATTGGGAAAACCACGGCGGGGAGCTCATTCCACAGTCTGAGCGTCCGCGGAAGGAAGCTCCTTTGAGCCCGCACAGTACGAAACAATTCAGGTTTCAATATGTGAGGATGGACTCCCCGTCGATGGCGAGAGTTGCGATGGTAGAAAGTAGCCGTGGGCATCATCTTAAACAATTCTTCAGAACACCGTCCGTTGTACAAGCGGTAGAACACACATAAGGAGGCAAAGTCTCTCCTCAGACTGAGGGGCTCTAAACCGCATGTGAGTTCGGGATCGTCGACAATTCTGATGGCACGTCGTTGAACCGAGTCTAAAGGATCAAGCTGGTATCCAGGTGCCCCCGCCCATAGATGACAACAGTACTCCATATGATGCCGGACTTGCGACTTGTAAAGTTGCAGCCTTTGCCCCGATGTGAAGTACTGCCTCGCTCTGTTGAGCACTCCGAGCTTTTTGGATGCCAGCTTAACCTTGTCTTCTAAGTGACTTCGGAACAAAACGTCACTAGAAATGTCGACGCCAAGGATCCCGATGCTTTTGCTGATGTTCAGGGACGTGTTCTGGAACTGTGGAGCCACAGCAAGTGGGGTTTTCTTAGCGGTGAACGCGCAGGCTTGAGTCTTAGTGGGGTTGAAATGGACTAGGTTTAGTCTGCCCCAATCGGAGACACTAGTTAGTGTACTCTCAATTTCAGACAACAGCCGTTCGCGGCTTTCCTCCACCTCGGAACGAGGGATATTCGCACGGCCCGTGTAATGGGTGTCCCCTGTACTGTCGTCTGCATAACAATGAACGCCGTCAATAGACAGCATATCATTGATATGCAGTAGGAACAGTGTTGGGGACAGCACAGAGCCTTGCGGGACGCCGGCATTTATGTCCATGCTGTCGGAGCAGCTACCGTCAACGACGGCTCTTATGCATCTGCTGGACAGAAAGCTGGCAACCCATTTGCATAATCCCTCGGGAAGCCCGTATGCTGGTAACTTCGTTAGAAGACCCCGGTGCCAGACCCGATCGAACGCCTTCGCCACATCTAGGCTTACTGCCAATGCCTCACCTTGACTCTCGATGGCGAGTGACCAACGGTGCGTGAGATACACAAGGAGGTCACCAGCTGAGCGACTGTGGCGAAAGCCATATTGTCGGTCGCTCAACAAATCGTGATCCTCCAGGTATCTCAAAAGCTGCGTGTTGATCACTCGCTCCATGACTTTGGAGAGAAGGGAGGTGATGGCGATAGGCCTGTAATTCGTCGGGTCTGATCTGTCACCCTTTTTGGGCACTGGGTGCACATGGGCAGTCTTCCACGAAGACGGGACTTCCTTTTTGGTGTAGGAAAGCGCGAAAAGGCGCGTTAGTACTGGACACAATTCAGGAGCACACCGCTTCAGCACCACTGCCGGTATGCCGTCTGGCCCACTCGACTTATGGATGTCCAGAGAAAGCAATTCCCGCCGGACCTCCCGTTGGGTAATGCTTATCTCTGGCATGGAGCTGTCACACCGCGGAATGGTAGGCGGTGTGGCGCCACCATCATCCAAAGTCGAGTTCGAGGCAAAGAGAGAGCCTAAAAGGTCAGCCTTCTCTTTAGCACTATGGGCCAAGTTCCCGTCCGGCTTACGTAGTGGTGGCAAGGACGACTGGCAAAAGTTTCCCTCAGCAGTATTATTCTGTTCTGACTGTATTCATTATTGAAAAAAATTTACCACATTCGGCCACATAACCATGTTAAAAGAGTGGTCATATTCAAGCCTTTTCAAATGCTCTATTAGTTATTAATACCACAGATTCAATAATATAGTCAGTCAAAGACATTTAGTTGTCTGAAGGATATATACGAAACGAAATTAGGCACTTTTCCTCCGCAAATTCCCTCCGCGTACATTCAAGACACATAAAGTAGTACGTGATTCTTTGTTTCCTTCTTTGTAAATATGTGTATATATTATATGATGGAAGCTTTGCGTAGCTTTACTTTGTCACGTTTCGGCTTATGACAAAAATTATACTGTATTTATTATCACAAGGGTGTGTCGAGGCGAAGGATTTCCAGGAGAGAGTCGTTTACGACGCATGTTTTCTATAAAATTACGTGACTTTAGTTAAGGAGCTTTTTGACTTGAGTTAGGGGGCTTGTGTTTGGCCCTAAAGGATTGATAGATTTTAGGAGCTTTTAGTAAAAAAAAAATGTGGTTAGTTAATATACCGGGACCCCAGGTACAGCCCGCGAGATGCGGCATGGCGTTTTGTGACTGTTTCTTTTGGTTTCTTTAATCAGTGAAATGACAAGCAGGCGAAGCGCGGGAAGGAGCGAAATGGGCGCATTGTGTGAAGTGTTAGTGTGTATGCGATGAGGACTTTTTTGAGAAGACTTTGTGATGAACTATCCCGAATATTTTATGATTGTTACCTCATAACTCCGTCATTTATCAACCGATTTGGAAAATTTATTGTTTTGTCTGGAAGGGTACACTTCCCGTTTGTCATCAGATCAAAATTTGATTACTTCTTAGGGTACTTTGAAGTCGGTTTAAGTTTT
Organism: Achlya flavicornis; assembly: GCA_947623365.1. Lineage (NCBI taxonomy): Eukaryota > Metazoa > Arthropoda > Insecta > Lepidoptera > Drepanidae > Achlya > Achlya flavicornis. Next base: position 3,705,656 of record OX392484.1, read on the forward strand.
TTGTAAAACAGTCCAATTATAATACCTCTTTTCACCTTCTGAATCCATAGAGATGCGTATTAAAATGAGATAATAGATTAAACTTTTCTAAAATATAATTTATCACATAAGTCATCTTGTCTGAGGTTAGGATTACGTGCCCCCGGGACTTTCCTGAGAATTATAATTTATGATTTACATATTTCTTATCCCCGGGAGCCATTGTTGACAGCCCGGCTGATATTGTTTTTGATTTAAAAGTTGTAAATTTGCCTGCTCATTAAATTACACGTTATTTTAGGGATCATAGTTCATTTCAGTTTTATATCGAGAATTCTAGAAGAGGTGACGTGACCTAGAATTGCTGTAAACTACATTTAGATAGCTTCACAGCTTTAACCACTGGTGTGGCCAGTACCTGGATGGGTGACCGAGCGTCAAATTGAGCGTTCACATGCTTCGGAAGGTGCGTAAAGCCGTTGGTCCCGGTTAAAGGAGGCCTGTGCTCAGCAGTGGGACATTATAGGCTGATAATGATGATGATATGAAAGAATATTTAAAAAAAAACTCACCGATCAACAGCGATACAGATCAGCACAAAGCTGGAGAGGTAGAGTCCGAAGGTCCTGGTGAACATCATGATGCGGCACATGAGGTCTCCCGCCAGCCACTGCACCGTACCCGCCCACGCGATCTCCAGCGGCATCATCAGGAACGTCACCTGCGCATGAGCACTGCTTCAGGTTTATTGCTCCGTACATGCATAGCTTATGACAGACCATGAGCATAGATGTGGAGATTTGAGTTAATAACACTAGGAACGCTCAAAGACCGTGCATACTAGACGGTGATGTGTATGTGTGTGTGTTTAAACGGGCCATCGAAGAAAAGTCCTTTAGAGTGGTAATACTGAACAATCAAATTCCGCAACTACTTAGTCAGTGATTTGTCACTGATTTTGAACAGTAAGGACCAATCACTGCATCGCGTGTTTTTGACTTGGCCAATCAGAGCGCATATGTCCTCGACTTAGCCAATCAGAGCGCATTGTCGGCGGTGGGAAATTGGCGGAATATATTTCAACCAAAATGAACGTCTTTGCGCTTCTTTGGGTTACTTGTTATATGAAATGGGCTAATCTCTGGAAATACCAGTTGGATTAGAAAAAAATATTTCACTAATAGGAAGCTGCATTATCCCCGAGTATTATAGGCTAATATGTAACCCGGAAACGCGGGTGAAACCGCGGGGAAAGCTAGTGATTGAATAAAGGTTATGCATGATTCTTGTTATTATAAAAATAATCAGAGGAACAAAAAAAATTGTAAGCGGTGTTTTTGAAGTCTCCGAATCAATTTAACTTCCAAACCCTTTGTACATTCATGAACTTCCCGTTGAAACTACGAAATCAGAAAGTTTGGAAAACTTACTGAAGAACTAGAAAGTTACTGAAATGCGGAACATATTTCTTCAAAAACTCGCCGAACGATAAGTGGGTCGTATGATGGAGTTTTGCAATTGCATTAAAGGAAATGAAAATAAATGTATTATGTAAGATAGAGAAATACAATATAAGTTACTTCATATAAAAATATAGTATCTATGGCGACCGAGTTTTACTCGAAGACTCGAGAACGCTTTTCCCAGAGATAAGACCTAGCTAGATCCTAGATCCATTTTTCGTCCCCAAAATATATAGAATAGGATTTTATTGGGTGACTGCAATGGCGGCGTAAAATAGGGATGCATCTTTCAGCCGTGGCCAAAAATGGCTTCTCAATAATGCATAAAGTCTCAAAGAAATATGAGACATCGAAATGGTCCCTGAATTTATTCGACCACCAAAGTCGGGACTGAATGTGTCCCATAAAATGCGTTGAGTTCAAGGAGCTGAGACACATATCCGGATTCGGCCATTTGTTTACGAGGAAATAAAGCTTAGCTGAATTGATAAAAAGCCAATTTTACGAGATTAGATAGCCCCGGGAACACTGCCCCAATTTATCGAATAAGATTAAAATGTAAACGACAGCTTTGTCAATATTATAACACTGATTGTCTTCTTTGTTTCAGTGTACACAACAATATTTAGTAATAAACGTATTCGGTAACATTTTAATAGCCGTTATTTATGTAACATTTTATGTATTTTCCACATTGTTTTCTACGAAAATGGAACGCTAATTATATTCATTAAATTTTCTCAGCAAATTAAACCTTCCGGAGCGGTATTAGAGTCTATTCATAAGTACCTGCGAAGGTCTATTTGAATAAATCATTTTGAATTCAGCTAATAAATTTTATCCTCAAAGGTATACTTAGTTATTATGATAATTTTCAAATCAGGCCTTAATTGCTGGTTAAATAAGTCGTAATTGTTACTTAGTGATCACTCGTGTTTGAGTTTCTACTGAAACGCTAATAAGCAATCGACTGTAAATTATGATATTAACACTGATCATATAATGGGCTATATGACTAAAAAAAAACATTATCGAAATAAAATTAGACACGATTTTTTCTTGTGTTAATTAAACAATAAATTAACTTTTTAACAAAAAAATAAACCGACTTCAAAACAGTGTCAGATAAGAGTTATTTCTTACTTTTTAGTGTACTTTGAAGGCGGTTTTTTTTTTGTTAAAAAGTTAATTTATTTTTGAATTTTTAGTTTCATATATACTAAATACTTTCGCGTGTAAAGGCCTGCATAAACAATGCATGTTTTATGTGATAGCAGCAATCGCGGTTGATTTGCTGACATTTTATTAAGAGTTCCGTTGTCTGTCTCCTAAACTCATCATCAGATCTATATGAAATTTATATGGGACCATTTCGGGATAAACCCCTTTCGAACAAAAAATAATTTTGAAAATCCGTCTACATACGACGGAATTATGCACGAACAAACATCAAAAATAATAATAATATAAACATTCGAATTGAGAACCTCCTCCTTTTTTGAAGTCGGTTAAAAATATACGAAGATATCGTGTGTTGAAAAAATATGTGTCTAATTTTTTTCTCCCACTCCCGAACTTTGACTTGCTTTATGTTTGTCAATTTTTTATGATTTGGTAAAGCAAAAAATACGTGTACAATATTTTTTGAAAATTTAACTGACTGTCTATTAGTTTTTTTTTTTACCTAGGAATCATTACCCTTTCGTAATTAAACAACAGGGGAAGGTTATCTCTGGTTTGGCACAAAATATTTTTGATAAAAATGTGAATCTTAGATCTTCAAGTACCTTCTTAGTGCAAAAGGTGACGCTGGTATTGTCTTCTGAGAAGGAATAAGAACATTTCCATAAAATATGTACCCATCGAGGAAAAATCTCTTTCGAATAGCTATACCGAGCAACCAAATTCCGCAACTAGTCAATGATTTTACACTGATTTCGAACAGTAAGGATCAATCACTGCATCGTGTGTTCTTGTCTTGTCCAATCGAAGAGCATGTGTCCTTGACTTATCCAATCAGAGCGCATTGTCGGAAGTTGGAAATTGACGGTATAGATTTCAAGCAAAATTAACGTCATTGCGTTTCTTTGGATGTATCTACCACACGGCGGGCGAAAAGGAATACATAAATGAAAAATCCACATTCACAAATACAAGAAGTCGAATACCTACCGCTTCCCAGTGGCGGCGTAAGGCGTGGGCGACGTGGGCCACCGCCTACGGCCTCGCGACCCAGGGGGCCTAGTGCCCCGAAAATTTAAGCAGCGAACGCGCCAACAATTTTTTTTGCAAGTTTTTTTTTTGCAAAAATTGTATTAATATTATAATTATGTTTTTATTCAGTTTAGCATCGTTCGTTTGCGTTATCTTTATTTTTTGGTTTTGATTTTGCACGAATAAAAATTTCTTAATGTCATGTGTAAAAAAAAAAACATTTTATAATGTCCGTCGTCTTGCGGTGGCAGAGAGCCCCGCAAAATGAATCTTGCCCATATAAAATTTGGTCTTACGCCGCCGCTGCGTCTTCCCGCCTAGTTTAATTCATTTGAACAATGTGCGTGGGGACGTAAATTTATACAATACCTGAAAGAAACTGCGACTTTATTCTTACAGTCACAAGGTACCTATTTAATATAACACTTACCATAAGATCAGCAACAGCTAAATGCATGAGTAGGACATCCAGCCTGCTGGCTCGTCCGGCTCGCTTGCGTCTCATCAGCTGCGAAAGCACTGTGAGGTTGCCAGTGGCCGATATCACCATCAGCACACTGTATACTGTCATGGACACCATGTGCCCATGGTTGAAACGCATGTCCAGAGGTAACTCATCATAACTGATGTTTGGATGCGTCAGATGCGTCCAGTTCTTCTGTGACGCCCCACCCGGTCCAGAGACTTTCTCGTCAATGTCCATTCTGGTGTTTTTATTCTGTGGTGTTTATTTTAAAGGTATAACGGTCATTTTTTAATTTTTATAGCTTGCTGCTTGCGACTGCGTATGCATGATCTGAAACAAGAGGAAAAACTTTTTATTTTATTGTTTTGGAATTTGGGTGGTAATTTATAAGTCAACAAGATAATGCTAATATGTCACCTATTGAATCTCAAGTAAGACATGTTTACGTCCAGGCACTTAACTAAGTTTCGTCATAGATTTAGATCCTAAAAGTTAGCAAGTTAGCAACTAAATACAAGAAATTGCTCTATCTTAAACTTAGATTTAATGTTAAAGATTTTGCTAAAGTATTAATTAATGTGATGTCTTTAACTTTATTGTTTGATGTATGGCACCGCTGAATGTGTAAGAAATAGATATACAACGAAAAAACCCGACATCACAAAATATCACGCCACAGGACGTGGGTTCGATTCCCACCCAGGTCATGCATTTATTGAGTTTGGGTGTAATTATGTATGTTAACTGTACAAACAGAAAGTAGTACAGTATGTAGTATATCAGTTATCTGGTTTCCATAGTACAAGCTCTGCTTGATTGAAATTTTAATTATCAACCCATGGTACCTTAATTTTACACAAGAAAAAACCCTACAAAGGAACTGATGGCCATGACAATTACAATAATCACATTAAAAGGCCCGGAAGTGCTGAAAAAGGATGAGCTTCGGTTAAAATTGCGGAAAGCGCTTTCCTCGCTTTATTAATCAATATTTAAATTAATTTTTTTATGATAGAATTCTTTGTAGGACCTCTGTCAATATTCCTTCGGCCTCCGAACGTTTATAGATAACATGCAGTGAAGGTGAACAATTAGCAATATGAGGAACGCGGATCGGCCCGGTATTCACGAAAGCCGCTTTTCTTTCGTTTTCACCCCCAGGGAGAAAAGCTTATATAGCGTCAACCAGACTTCCACAAAATTTTTAAAAAACCGGTTGGACTCGCATACAATAATAATAATATTCGAACTCAAATTGACTATGAAATGAATAGTAGGCGCAACAACAAAAAAACACCAAAAGAAGACATTTCTTGTATGGAGCCCCCTTTAATTATTATTATTTGTTGTTATAACGGCAATAGAAATACATATTCTGTAAAAAAAAGTGTCTAGCTATTACGGTTCATGAGATATAGCCCACTGTCAGACAGACAGTTGGACGGACAGCGGAATCTTATGAATAGGGTTCCGTTTGGCACCCTTTGGGTATGCTATAAATATTTTGATGCTGATTCTGATCCAATTCTGTCGAGCTACAAAACTCATGCATGTTACAGATGATCAGATGCGAAAAATATATTTAAATATAAGTATCAAGACACTTAGGCGGTTATCACACTGCCAGGCATAACGCTGCATGTTGCGTGTCAACGCACCTACGCGTGTACTTGCGGGAGTGCAGATCTGCATCATCGTGCGGGTTTTTTACGCACTCACGCGCTGACTCATTTAATTAAAAGTCGTCACAAACACACGTCAAGCCCATAAATCACGCACGGCATTGCGACTCGGTGTGCCATACCTTGCGTCTCGCCCCGCAACAACGGGCTTCCTTCGTTTCTCCGCTTGTAGGCGCGTGATCTGCATGAACGCGCGTGGATGCATGTTCTGTGTGTTAGACTGTGCGTGTTTTCTAGACAAATGGAGATACTTACAAGCAACGTTAAAACACGCATTCACGCGCTAAGCTGCTTGGTGCGTGGCAGTGTGATGGAGAAAGAGAAGATATAGAGAATTGAAATAAATAACAAGCACTTGTATTAAAGGCACAAACTAAATTGACCTTGGATGTCCCTTTGACAGTGGCAGGCCATTTAATTTGCCACCGAACGGGCTATTGTCGAAACCAAATGTTCTGTGTCGGTAACTCGGGATTGGACAAGGGACAATTATTACGAGCTGACAATTTCAATTTGGGAAATTATGAAGTGATTCAGGAATCACGTCGGACTTTGTCCTTCGTAATAATTTTGGTTATGTAAGTCGTATTTTGGATTGCATTTGAATACATACCTAATTGCTGATAGAGTTAAAGCATATTTTCGTTTAAGGCGTAAAGGTTTTTCTGTAAACAAGCTTTTATATATAACAACTTGATCAACAGATTAATCAAACGCGCCCAAACTCGATGGGGTTGCGTCGTTTTATTATAGAGTTCCCATGGCTATCTTCCGGCTCCATCATCAGATCAGTTCCATGTCATAATAATATTGGAAATCGAGAAATGGGTCAAATTAAAGTAAGATTTGATTAAACACACATGATTTGACACCGGGCCTAATGCTCGGTTTCAATAAGTAAGCAAAAACGAATCGTTTTGCTTACCAATGGTAGGTTTTTGCCAAACTGCCAAACTGGGCATATAGATCTTTTCTTAAGCTAATTTTACCTGTGATAGCTACTTCCATATGGGAGGGTCTGCTATGCAAAGCTTTGAGATATTTGCTAAATTATTAGTAAAGATATAAGAGTCTTAATTTTAATAAATTTTAACTGATAACGGTCCGTAAATTATTGAAACTGGGCATAAATAAAATCTTGTAAAAATAACCTATATTCAAATAAGACAATTTCTTTTTTATTTCAAGAATAGAACAGAAATACATCGCAAAGTAAGCCCTTATTATTTGTTACCTATACCCAAAAGACGTAAATCCAGCATTCGGTTGTTTTTGGCAAGCCGCAGCCGTCATCGATTTGATTCATCGGTACGCATCTGACGCGCAATAATCGTATAAACAATGTTTCAACAATCTCCGCCTACTACAATCAAATCATAACATCACACCTCATCATATTGTAGGGGTGAGATTGTGAGATATAAATAAATAAATATCCTGGGACATATAATTAGTATGGTTTTGTAGCTGGTTTACGGGGGATTTTAGCGGTTACCGTAGCCATATGGAAGTTTACAAGACACAAGGCATCATACACGCGTTAATAATATTACAGCTACTAGTTAGTTGTCTGTCTTTACCATTCTGTTTTCCAAAAATTACTATGTAGAATGATAGATGGATAAATAAGTAAACACTACGCGATAGCAGAATCCATCAGGAACGCCCGTTCAGTAAAATACCTATACTTCGGTGTGAAAATACCCTAATCAGAGAGATATTTAATCCAGTACCTAAAGCATTATTAGATTGGTTGTTGAACGAACCTCATCGAGTGTTCAGTAGGATTTATGGCTTCAGATCGTGGAGTAGCCAGAGGTTGATATAGCGCCGCGCTGTGTTTATTTTATTGGAAAGGGTCAACTTTCTCGGAAGGATTATAATCATTTTGTACAATTAACATAGTTTACAGTATTAACAATAACACAATTAACATATTATTTAACGAAAAATCTGTTCTAAGTCCATTTAGATATATATCTTTATGAGATATAACACAAAACTGTTTTTGATAATAACTACTTTAAGTATCTATGATTTTATAAATATCCCTCATTGGTTTGGTCACATTCACTAAAATGACTTGCTAATAATTATCTTTTCTCTCATTCGTAACCGTCCGACGGCCATGTATTCGTTACAAAACCATCATTCGTGTTTCAAATTGGCGGTTTACATTACGTCTTATAGGTCTTGCGTAGTTTACCATAAAAGCTCATAAAATCTGAAAAAAATAACATGGCCATGGAGCTTTCAACATGACAACGGGCATAGACAGACAAAGAATTCAGTTTACATTGTTAAAGTGGTAAATCTATGAGCGAGCACGGAAGAAAAAACTTGGATAACAAAAGAATTTCGCAAAAATTCTGTACCTTTTTTAAGTGTAACAGATAACAGTAATACTTGTCTTATTTCAACCAAAAAGAAGACGATAACAATCTAACTTTTGTTGAACATTTTTGAAAAGTCTGCGGTTTTTTTGTATCCAGGCCGTTCAATATAGATTGTCCTAAAGATTATGTTATGAGAACGTTTTATGAGATGGTTATCTACGACTTGCCTTTGTAGCATTCTCTAAATTCAGAATAATATTTAAATAGATCTGGATTTGACATTCTGACAGATTGGATTCAACTAAAATTCTGTTTATTTTGTACCAAAAATAGGATCATCTTTTAGTCAGTGATAATAATTTGTATGAACTAGAATTAAACTAAGAACAAGCTAAGAAGCAATTTGATAAGGGTGTCTTTCCTTGCCGCACTATGTTCGTCTCTTTTTGGCACGTGGATGTAAATGGGCTGTCAAAAGTAACCTATTAAATTTCCTCTAGGTTAATTATTGATGTAAGGAAATAAAGGCGATAATAACTCAAGGGTATTGAAGTTCAATGCCATGTCGAAAGAGGTGATGGTGAATCCTACAAGGAGCTTGAGCTTTCGGTGAAGGATCTTTTAAGGGAACTATACAATGTGTAACGGAAAGGGTATATGTATATCCATAAACGTACATGACTACTTTCGTACAAGGCGTATAGATCGCGATGAGATAATTATACTAGCTGCCCGGCACGACTTCGTTCGCGTGGTGTCCTACTAACCTATACCCTAAGCTACCCTACCTTACCACTACCCCTACCCTACCCCTACCACTACCCCTACACTACCCTACCCTCGCAACTTTCTTAATTTTTTCTTTCATAAAAACCTTGTCCTGACAATAACAAACACAACAAAAAAAAAATAGCGAAATCGGTTCAGCCGTTCACGCATGATGGCGTGACCAAGAGAAATAGGGATTCATTTTTGTATATATAGATTAGCAAGTGATGAGATAAGATATTTTGTTTTTATACTACTTATGTAGCAAACAAGCATACGGCCCGCCCGCCTGATGGTAAGCGGCTACCGCAGCCTTTGGACGCTTGCAACACCAGGGGTGTTACTCGCGCGTTGCCGACCCTGCAGAAATCTCTTCAAAGCCTTTTTGAAGAACCCCATGCTTTACTTCATTGGAAAAACCACGGCGGATAATTGAGAGAGATTTTATATCATTCAATAAACTTGGAAGCAAAAATTTGGTATGAATTGTTGAGTAGTTTATTTTGAGCTGAAACGGTTATGCCTAACGGTTTCTTCACCCCTTTCGGAGAGATAATTATACTCTTTCCGTTACACGATGTAGAGCTCGGTGGTAGGGTAATTTGTAACCGGCACCTAATTTTTTTTTACCGGGTTTTGTCAATAAGCAGTTTTATACGCTTTAATTTCTAACCTCCGACCATATTTTGACACTTTCGGTGAAATTGTAGTCAAAGAAAGTGTGTCAAGAGAAGCTATGGAATGTATATGAGGAACATCTGAATTTGAAGATGAAATCAAAGATGAATTATTGACGTCAGATACATCGATCTGTTTCAGATGTTTACGATTCACTTTTCAGTAACTTCTTTAAATAGACTGAATCGAAATACCTATAGTAGGGGAGGGAGCCCACGATGCTAAATGGGGATTTACTCGAGCGTCATAGAGACCTATTGGGTTGCAAAGCTTAGATGATTTCGATGTGACGCCAACTTCGCGGCCATTATTATAATGTGCAAAAAATAATCATAATCTGACGTTTATCTATAGGGATTCGCCTAATCAGACAAAAAAAAACTTTTTTATTTTTTTAAATATAGGGGCTTAATAAGCCATATAATATATGGGTCTCATATTTTGTGCAAGGTACTGAACCGAGTACAAGGTATCCCCCTGTATATTAATCTGCCGCGCTTTAGTTAATCCCGAAATCCCCAGTAAAATCTAATAACACAAGATGGAAAACTAACAAACATCCTATTATGTAGAAGTAAATGGACGTAGGAAACAAGGATCTATGCCGCGAATCTCCTTGGACTTTGCGCGTATTGTCAAAATAATAAATAACATGGTACACACGGCTACCGATCAAGCTATACATTTCTAGTATAAGCTGGCCTCCCATAGTACGGAAATCCTATACAATGCGAGATCAGCTTATACTGGAAATGTATAGCTTGATCTTAGCCGTGTGTACATCTAGAGCGGGTAACCAAGTTAATTTCTCCATTAGCGTAGATGTATATGTTTGTTTCATTTATTTGAATAAATGAGATGAGAATGTCTATCTCATTACTTGTATTGTTTGTTAACAAATCTTTTGATTCTTTGTTTATAGTTAACATTTTATTAACTATTAACTCCAAAAAAATGTAGGCGAATATAATTAATACGTTGATTATTTTTCTAGTTCCAAAAACAAAGTGAAGAACAATTCTACTCCCGTCTTCGCAAGGTTGGTGGGCTTCACTCGATCTTAAATTTTTATTTACTTTATTATTTTCAATCCTTTGGCTAAAACTGAAGCTCCAAAACTGAAGTCAAGCTATTAAATTCAATCAAATCTACATGATATATCCAAGAGTTTTGGTTCACATAACAATGAAGTACCCGAAGCAAATGATTGCGTATTGAGATTTACCCAAATGTTTTTTAAACCCTCTGAAGTGCAAATTATTTCCGAGAAATGGGCTCGTTGAGAGAGAAGGGAGCCAGGGTCGTAAATATCCAATTTCAGATTCGATGGCACGTTTCGATCGGTTAGTTATGCAGCTGGGGCTCGCTACCCGAGTAGACGAGGTTTCATCTTTTATGTCAGTCAATTTGAAATTTTTATTGAATTTTACATGCTGTTACCACGGGTAAATTGCTATTTTTATTTAAGCCTTGCAATACATATAGTTTGTAATAATAATAATAACATGCTTCAAATTTAATAGTTTAGGCATTACAAATCATCCCATTGTTGGGCAAAGGCCTCCCCCATCCTATTCCATTTTTTTTTGTCCTTGACAAGTCTATTCCAGGTCTTTCCTGCACTATTTTCCAGTTCGTCCCGCCATCTTGTCTTAGGTCGTCCCTTCGCTCTTTTCAGGTATCTTGGACACCAGGTAGTGCATATTTGGGTCCATCGGTTATCCGTACATCTAATTAAGTGTCCTGCCCATTCCCATTTAAGTTTTTTAGCGACTTTAAATTGCTATTACTAGGTTATAAAAAGCTTATTCCCCAAAAAAAAACATTTCAATAGTGAAATATGAGCATATATTTTCAAAAACTCGTAATACTATGACTAGTTTTATTGCCTTAGGTAATGCAAGGTACAAAACATGGTTTTATTACTTTTAGGACATATTTAATTTTGGTGATCTTTTACTATTTTTGGCAATATAAAGTGATTTTCTACCGTTTCATTCTCTGGATTTGATTATTTAGTAAATTAAACCTTCGTAGGCTCTTATGTCTGGCTCACATACTATAATAACAATTGGGAAGGTTGAATTTGCTGAGAAAACCTCGCAATAAACTCAGCAATTACCTACTCTTTTCAAAATTATTAGATTCCCCCGGCGGCAAGATTATAACGTAGGTTTACAAGTATGGCGCGTGTGGTAGCCAATTCAGTATGATAGTTAGAAGCATTATTTCACACACATCGACAGCACACATATGATATTAAATTAACGTAACAATATTCTGATCTATACACCAACTATAGATGTGTACAGCATTCGCCACATTCGGAACGTGTATACGAATATACGATATATATATATGAATATAGTATGTACGAATATTAATAGTAACCTATATAAAATAAAATCTAAAAATATAAATTTAAAAAGTGACACAATGGAAAAAATATAAAAATACTTAAGGAGGCAATAATAAAACTAAAACACTAAAATACGTTATTTTGGTACTTTTGAATTATATAATATGTCGATACCACATTCATCATTATCCTCATTCCATCCCCTTACAATCGGGGAGTTTACACCGAGGATCGTTCGAAGGTGACAGCGCGGATACTTGAGTGAATAGGAGGATTATTGGTGTTGTCAATTTTGGGTTGTTTACTACAGCACTCTGGACATTTCCATACACGTTTTTGCTCTTTAGCGCACAACAGATCATATTTAAGCGAACAGTTGGAGCATATCAGCATTTCCCTAGCTTTTATAATGCTTTTGCAACCGGCGTATTTATTAGTAGAAGCCATTTCAAAGCGTGTAGATAGTAAAAAAGGCGTATTGCGTAAGCGCTATCAAATGGAGAAAGCGCTATGTGGCTGAGTGGTGTATCCTTGAAGGTGAAGGTCCATCCTCACATATTGAAACCTGAATTGTTTCGTACTGTGCGGGCTCAAAGGAGCTTCCTTCGGCGGACGCTCAGACTGTGGAATGAGCTCCCCGCCGTGGTTTTCCCAATGGAGTACAGCATGGGGTTCTTCAAAAGGGGTGTGAAGAGATTTCTGCAGGGTCGGCAATGCGCGCGTGATGCCCCTGGTGTTGCAAGCGTCCATAGGCTATGGTAACCGCTTACCATCAGGCGGGCCGTATGCTTGTTTGCCAACTAAGTGGTATAAAAAAAAAAAAAAAAAGTTGTATCGCTGCGCTCGAGGTGCTCGAGCGGTATGCGTCGAGGTGGGCACAGTGCGAGTTATCGTAGGTCAGGTTTGCAATTCACTTAATACCTAACCTCTAAAAAGTTTTTGCTTATTACTCACGAACCCAACGAATTCTATTGAAGATATTTACGTCACTACACAGCACTGTTTTTAAGCTTTAAGAGGAAAGGATGGCTGCAAGAAATTTGGAAAATAGGTTTTAAACATATCTATTGTTCTCGCGCTGTGCCCGAGCAATCCCGCCCGAGGGCGATAGAGACAACTACCACTTGGACCGATTATACCTATTTAAATTAGACCAAATCTATTCCCAAAAAAACAAGAATCATAATAAGAAGGGCTTTGGCTATGTCTGTCTGTTTTCCTATGTTGCTTTATATAAAACTAGCTGTCCCCCACGGTTTCACTCGCGTTCCGGGATAAAAAGTAGCCTATGTCCTTTTCCTTACCATTGGCTATCTGCATGCCAAATTTCATGATGATCCATTGAGTAGTTGAGGCGTGAAAACGTAACAAACAAACAAACAACTTCACTTTCGCATTTATAATATTATATTAGTTAGGATTTGTTCGCTGGACGTCTGATAATGGCGTTAAAAATGTTAAGTTTTTGTGGTTTTAGAAGGCTCCTAATTCTTATAACAATTAATTTATGGAGAAAAACACAAGCGGACATACAGTGGTACCTACAAATTGCATGGAAGAATAATCATTGCTCTAGTGTCATTATCCAGAGAGGAAACTAAGGATTACGTTTGTATGGAACAAACGCCACCAGCATTTCCACTTAAGACTGTATTATAACCCGGTAAATAATAATTACTTTTTACCACAATTATATAACTTTATATATTATAACTTTATAGATGTACGAGATGAATATATACCTACGATGATATACGTGTTTACGCCCAAAGGTCGCGTTCCAGTTCCCAGATCATCAGTCCATTATATCTGTGATTATATCAATTCCTTGACTTGCGGTAAAAAAATAACAATTGATTTCTATTGTTGTCCTCGCCCGCGCGGATCACCAAACAGTCAAAATCCCTTAACTTGCGATTAAAAAATCACAATTGATTCTATTGTTTTCCTCGCCCGCGCGGATCGTCAAACAGTCAAAGGAATATTTGTAAATCACACAGCTATTCTGTAAAATTGATTCGCCTACCGCATCCAATTCCAGCAACCCACGCATCTGTCACAGCCCATCGGTATCTTTTGATGAACGCCAATTGAAAGATAATTTAACTCTAGAGCATATTTGTATCTGAAAATAAATGTGACATTCTTCAGTAGAGAGGTAGAGCATAGCGTTTATTCGCTCAAAGAGCAGCTCGACTGGGGAATTACCTCCACCTTACAGAATACCGCAGCCAAATAACTTTATGTTGTGTAAAGTTGTGTTCCTGCGCGTGAGTAAGGTCGCCAGGGCTCATAGGGGACGGGGGAAAGGTCGGTAACGCGTGAGCGATGCTTCTTGTGTTGCAAGCGTCCATATGGCTACGGTAACCGCTTACCATCAGGCGGGCCGTATGCTTGTTTACCGACTTAGTTGTATAAAAAAAAAAAGTGACATTCTTTTTATGTTTGATAGATCACAGACAAGATACGAGAGATAACAAGCAAGGAAGTTTCCTGATGACCTAAAAAGTTTGTCGAATCTCGAGGAATAGTAACGATAATTGCTTGTTACTTGACCCAATTAATAAGTATATTTTCATTATGAATTCAATATGAAGAAATTGTGTAAAAACACCTTAACTTTAAAGGAATAGTGGAAATTGTACAGCTGGGCTACCGCGCAACTCTCTCATTTGATATTCACGTGTTCCATAAATATGATAGAATTGTAGGACAAGGAAGACCATTTTAATGAAGTTCATTACCATTGACTTACGCGGTAGCCCCACAGCGACGGTTGGATACTTCCACATATTTTTTAAACTTGAGTTGGGTTCGATGCGGGACCACTTTTACTACAGGATAGGACTGAAATTTGTAATGATAATTTAAATTAATGATTTTTAATAGTATAATTTAGTTAAAAAGCGATTAAGAATAAGGGGGTTTGAATTGGGAATTTGAAGTGTTTTTTTTTTGTCATAAATCGAAAGATCGTATATAAGTTATTATACAAAACTATTTTTAGTTTTATTTTTTTCGTTGTTATTAAAAAGTTATAACCAATTGAAAATATTTTTTTGAACTGTGTACCGAAAACGAACCGACATATACCGAACTACCCCGATGAGGGCGCGTGACGTCACAATGTTAATTGTTACTCACCATTACATACAATTGATACAGTTTTTTACGTTTTCATCAATTAAATCTTGTTATTATCGTCAATATATTTATAAATGTATCACAGAAAGTAAATTTTAAAGATTACCGTCTTTATTTCGTACCATCGTGTACAAATAATTCACAAATAACTCCCAAAAAAATGTTTTTAAATTTGCTACAAAATGTCTAAAAGTTGAAACCATAGAAACATAGGGCAACGTGCCTCTAATCAGATGGATAGTCATCATCATCACCATATATAATGTCCCACTGCTGAGAACAGGCCTCCTTTCACAAATGAGGGTGAAAGGGAGTGGGCGATACTCCACCACGCGTGCCCACTGCGGATTGGTGGAGGTAGGCTAGTGGTGGTAACTACTGTTGGAATTTTTCAAGCCGCCTAGGAGGCATCCAACTAGCTTAACGACTATCACAATTAAGTGATAACCGGGACCAACGACTTTACGTGCCTTCCGAAGCACGGAAACGCTCGATTTGAAATACCACTAGGCGGTCACCCATCCAGGTACCGACCATGACAAACGTAACTTAACTTTGCCGATCGATTAAGAACGGCTAATCATGCTAAGCCACGAGCGCTTCAGATGGATAGTGGATAGTCCAATTCACCAAAGCATGAAATTTTAATGCCACCACTTTCACAAGGTTCTCTCAAATATCCATTCTGAGAGCAATCGGACTAATAACTAAATAATTCAAAATGGCGGACATTATTTTTAATTTTGAGCAAAGATTCATGTTATGAGGTCCAAGGACCTCTCAAATATAAATTTTGAGAGTACTCGGATCAATAACTGAATAGTTCAAAATGGCGCAATTTTTGATTCTTGTTTAAGAGAGGAGAGAGAGCCACGGGGTAGAGCGTAACGTTTATTCGCTCAAAGAGCAGATCGACTGGGGAAGTACCTCCACCTTACAGAACACTGCAGCCAAATAACTTTATGTTGTGTAAAGTTGCGTTCCTGCGTGTGAGTAAGGTCACCAGAGCTCATGGGGCATCAGGGGGAAAAGTCGGTAACGCGTGAGCTATGCGACCATATGGCTGCGGTAACCGCTTACCATCAGGCGGGTCGTACGCTTGTTTACCGACTTAGTCGTATAAAAAAAAATAGTGACTCATAACATTTCACTTTTAATATTGTATGTGATCAATAATAAAAATTGCTAACCGCATCAATTTTCCCAATTTATGGGAAACTTTTATGATCTTAAGTCGATGATAGCTCAGTGGTAATGACGTCGGACACCGAGACGAAGGTCCCAGGTTCGAATTCTACAATAAGCTTGAGCTTTAGGTGAAGGAAAACAACGTGAGGAAATCATAGCACGGTGGTAGATTAATTTGTAATACCCAATACCCATCTGGCTGGCTACCACCAAGCACCTGTCGGTGTGTTCCGACAGCTGCACTTGACAGCCAGTTCCTTGTAGGCTTTGTGTGCTTACCAACGGCCACATCATCACCAAAATCATGTCATTTGTCATGTCAACCCCAAATTAAGCAGAGCTTGTAATGTGGAAACAGATAACTGATATAATACAAATACCTACAACTTTTTGTTTGTAAATACATACTTAACATACATAATTACACCCAGACTTGGGACATACAGACATGTTCATGCACACAAATGTACGTCCTGTGTGGGAATCGAACCCACGACCTGCGAGCTGCGGTGCGATAGATGGAATCTTCACCAACTGTAGAGTAGAAACCGTTCGACCGTGTACTCACGTAGAGTTACTTTAACATTGTGACGTTTCAAGCAGGGCGCCCGGCCAGCCGACCCGTTTTGAGTCACGTGACTATTTTTCAAATTTGGTCCATTTTATAATAAATTGATAATAAATATATTTTGGTTTTTTTGAATTGACTTTCAAAATTGTTCTAATACAGTTTTAAAATACATAATAAAAAAATGTTTTTTTTTTTTTTTCAATAACCCAATTTAGTCGGCAAATAAGCGTGCGGCCCGCCTGATAGTAAGCGGCTAACGTAGCCGTAGGACGCTTGCAACACCCACACATTACTCACTAATTGCCGACCCTTCCCTCCTCCCCAACGAGCTCATTTTGATTCTGACCTCGTATATCTGGTTCTTCAGATTTTTCAAGGCCTTCCCTTGAAACGAAGGTCTTGGAGGTTGTGCTCTATAATTATTTGATAATTTTGTGTATAATTATGCAAATGACCTACTAATGAAGTTGCTGTTTACATTGTTTTCCTACGTTTCTGGAATGCTTTGATTATATCTTATTAATGCATGGCAGCAAATAATAACATAATAATTAAAATTGGTTTATCTATTTTGCACATACTTATGTGCCTTTGACATTATGGTTTCATTATGTGGAGAAGACTTCCAAAAATGTATATCAACTAATAGATGGGTACCTAATAACTTAGGGGGCGTCCATAAATTACGTGAGGCAATTTTGCCCCCCTTCCCCTTTTGGTGAGATTTCATGAGATTTGGATCGACTCCCTCCCCACTAATCTCACGTGAGATTTTTCAATACCTATGCGTATTTTTTGCATAAATTCGTTAATCAGTGCTTGTTTCCGTTGGATTTATTTAAAAACAACAACATAAAAACGTACTCTATAATCACAGTGAAAATGTCGGACAATAAAAAACTTAGAGGAGCTAGAAAAATTCGAAAATTTAACCCAGTGATCTTGCAATTTTACACTGTTTCTTGCGATACAAAAATACGTGATATTTCCGAGACCCCCCTCGCCCCGACGTGACATTGGGTGAGATTAGGCTCGATCCTCCCTCCCCCTAAACCCCTCACGTAAATTATGGATGCCCCATTAAAACTTACATATAAAAAGTGTTTCCGAAGTTAGTTAACTTTATTCGATTTTATTTCTCGGATAAAACTAAAACATATCTAAAGATTATAAAATCAGGTCTTCATGAAATATAGATTCAAACGTATTGGTACGAAATACAATAAATAATGAAAGTATAATGGGTACCTATACCTCAGGTATTTTTATGAGATCCTTATTGTGTCAGCTCCTATTAATTTGGAGTCAGTATGTGAGACGTGTCCTAGGATTACAATAAATTGTTATTACTAACTGTAGTGTGTGAAAAGAGTAGCTAAACAGCTGATTATAGGTCTCGTAATTTTACATAAGTGCTTTATATAGGAGAGCCTAAAGTAAGTTAATTTTGACTTTTAATATTTACCTCTGACTAAGATGGTCTACTAAAGCCGCACACCTTCTATATTAGTTATATTCTCAGCTGAATAACTTAATTAATCGTACGAGACACACAAAGCCACCGCAAATAAATGTTGGATACGACCGCTAGTCCTTTTACGACTCTTATTAGTACTATTTATTTTGTCAAAAAATAAAACCTTATTTATTCTTTACATATCTGTCTTATATATATATATTTTTTTTATACCACTTAGGTGGCAAACAAGCATACGGCCCGCCTGATGGTAAGCGGTTATCGTAGCCTATGGACGCTTGCAACACCAGGGGTATCACGCGCGCGTTGCCGACCCTGCAGAAAACTCTTCACACCCCTTTTGAAGAACCCCATGCTGTACTCCATTGGGAAAACCACGGCGGGGAGCTCATTCCACAGTCTGAGCGTCCGCGGAAGGAAGCTAAAAGAAGCTATATGTTTTCTATATTAAAAAAAAATGCATTGCAAATTTGGAATAGTTATAACTATTATTATTACTACTATTTTATGTAATTAAAACTTATTATATTACTATTGCTTGCCCAATCTTATTTCAAATTAGCTTTCTAGGGCGGTTCCACCCGCGTTCCCGTGATAAAAAGTAGCCTATAATACTCGAGCATAATGTAGCTTCCTATTAGTGAAAGAATTTTTCGAATCGGACTGGTAGTTCCAGTGATTAGCCCGTTTAAACAAACAAACTCTTCCGCTTTATTATATTACTAGCTGCCCGGCGCGACTTCGTTCACGTGGTGCCCTACCCCACCGGTTACCGTTTTTTTACACCTTGGGTTACATTATTGGAGTTTTAGTATTAATCCCTATTTAAAAAAAAAATATAATATAGCCTATGTCACCCGGGGATAGTGTAGCTTCCGAACAGTGAAAGAATTTTTCTAATCAGTCGGTTCAGTAGTTTCGGAGCCTATTCAATGCCAACAAACAAACAATCAAATCTTTCCTCTTTATAATATTAGTATAGATAGTAGGTACATGAACGAGAGCGTTTATTCGCTCAACGAGCAGCTAAACCGGGGAAGTACCTCCTAATAGAATACCGCAACCAATAACTTCATGTTGTGTTTCTGCGCGTGAGTATGGTCGCCAGAGCTCATTGGTGAGTGGGGAAGGGTCGGTAACGCGTGTGTGTTCCAAGCGTACATACTTATGGCTACAGTAACCGCTTACCATAAGGTGGGCCTTATGTTTATTTACCGACTTCGCCGTATACAAAAATACAGATTCATAGCAAAGAGGCCTAAATTGGGGACAGACATTTCAAAGTGGGGCTACAAGTTTCCATGTCAAAGTAAAAGTCAAACCCATTTATTCAATTGAGGACCCAGAAGGGCACTTATGAAGGTAACTTTTAATAAAGTTACCACACCGGTTCGGAGGTCAACCTTCAACTGAGAAGAATCCGGCAAGAAACTCAGCAAGGTTACATTTGTGGAATTTGCCAGGTTTTTTTTTAATAATTTTTGGACAATCTGACTATGTTTGGTTTTTATGAGGTATCATATGAAAAATCACCAATCAAATATAATATCACAAACTGTAGAGATGGGGTAGCCCAATAACGCGATTTGAACTATAAAACAATTAGATTCGGTCTAATCCAGCCTTTATTTAAAATACCGAAAATCCATTACCATCCCCTTTGCGTCCTTGACGAGGCACACCTCAGGACCAAAGTACCTCTCCATCATTATTCGAACCTCATTTATGTTCGTTTCTATCCAAATCACGTGGAGTCTAAATTCAAATAAATTGTACTTCCAAGTCAGGAACATTATTAAAGTGCGAATTTATATTCATAGTTGTAAAGAAATGTTTTACCACAAAGTCAAAATGTAAAAAAATTATGAGTGATGGTGATCGAATGTGGTAAGCACGCATTTCAAGTACAGTTAATAAGACAGTAACCCTAGACAAAGTACATTGACATTTGGTTACGCTAGGATCTAGCGTATCCTTATGGCAATCTCATACATTTTGCAGCGTTTCGCAAACGCAACGAAATGTACTTTGTCTAGGGGTACTGACCAGAAGCTTGGCGACAGATCTTTACATGCAGATTTGTTTCTTTTTGAAAATAAATGAATGTTTCTTTTGAGTCAAATTTAGAGTACTTTCCTCCAGGTGACGTAAAAAAAAACACCTTTATATGATTAGCTTAAACGATCCTGTCTGCGACGAGGATCAAAAAGCTCTATGGGGCCAAGTTAGGATAGGGTACTAGAAATGTCAAAAATAGAAAAAACTATTCCCATAATTAAGTACTTACATTTTGTTTTATTCTTTTCAAATTCTGTAAGTGCCGGTAGAAATAATTCAAAAGTTAGGGAAAGTTTCCTAAGACCATATTCACGTGGCTTCAATCCTTATAGTAGTTTGCCCACTGATCTGTCAAAAATATCCACCTGTATTTATGATATCCATTGATATTAATATTAAGAAGTCCCAACTCAGTTGATTTACAACAAGAGTTTGTGGACTACTGAGTACTGAACTTTTTAGTCAGTCTGTCTATCCTCAAGAGAAGGCATAAATTGGTGATTTAAATACGATGAAATGGTTCCAACTTTCTAAAGGCCTGGAAGATATTCGACGCAATTATTTTAAAAGTCACAAGTAAAATGGCACTTAAATTCATGGAATGCTGAGTTTCCTTCAGGCTCATTACGGAACACGTTTTTCCTTCATTAATTACTCTTAAAAGTTGAGATCTCTTGAAGTCCTTGAATCAGCTGATTATGCTTAATTTATACAATGCGGTTAATAGCTTCGCTCGTTTACTCGCTGATCACGTATTACGGGCCTTGTTTCTTTCAGGAAATCACCTAATGGACTGGATTGTCTACTTTCCTTTATTATGTTCTTAATTTAATCATTTCTTATATACTAACAAACATAAGTTTGTTAAATCTATACTAATATAATAAAGCGGAAGAGTCTTTTTGTTTGTTTGTTTAAACGGGCTAGTCTCTGGAACAACGAGTACCAGTCGGATTCATAAAATATTATGCTAATAGGAAGCTAGATTATCCACGAGTATGAGTGAAATCGCAGTGGACAGTTAGTAGTCTATAAAAACAAGATTGACATACTACTTAAATGCTTAATATCCGGGAAAAACCCTTTTTATTTTAGTATCTGAACGTGATGAGCAAGCACACAAAGATTAGACAGTAGTTCACCAATATTTGTGAAACCTACACCACAGACGAATTACCTATGTCTATATTTAGGTCTTCATTACAAATGAAACTCATCCAAGCGTACCCTCCTTAAATTATATTAGGATAAACGATTATTGGACGAAACAAACCAACAATAATGTGATTTACTCGATCATAATGTGGTTCGCAATTTTAAATTACCTGTAACACAAAAATGTTATAGAAAAACATTATGGGAAAAATTATGCTAAGGGGTTTCAAAATTTCGCCACATTTGCCGTTTCCCCTTCCGCCGTGTCATGTAATTTGACACTTTGTATAGAGATTCGTAATGAACAAACGGTGTTTGTATAGATGCTTCTATTTTAGCTGCATATAAGGGTTTTATCGAACGATAGGTACTTACCTATATTTTTTTACTAGTGACCCTCCCGGCTTCGAACGGGTGCAGTTTAGGTAATGTGGTGTCATGGCACGCGCATTGACATTGCATTTATTTTATACCACCTACGTACCTACGGCCCGCCTGATGGTAAACGGATACCCTATGGCGGGTGCACGCGTTGCCGATCCTGCAGAAATCTCTTCACACCCTTTTTGAAGAACCCCATGCTGTACCTAAACCTGCTTTCTCTTCAGCCCATAACCCTGTATGCAAAACTCGCTAGATTTACAAATAGGTACCCAATAAAGGGTTCCGTAAAACCTCGGCCGGGAGCTCATTCTACAGCCTGATCGTCCGCGGCGAAAGAATCTTAAATAACCCGATTACTTATAAAGCGACGTACATAAAATATATCTAATGTCTATTAAAGAAGTATCCTACAGACGTAAATAATTCAAAAGACTATCTACATAATGGATATTTAGTAATCTGTGGTTCTGGTTGCGGCCGCCTGTTACCGTAGCATCACTAAATACATATACACAGAAGGTCATCATTCGCAGTCCTTGAAATTAATTGCATGCACACGGAGTTTCAATGCAGGAAACTTTACAAGCACCTCATAATGCATGAAGATTTTTGGCCGCAGGGCGAGGTGTTCAGTGACATAGTGTTTTAATTTACTAACAAAAGCTTTTTTGTGCAAACCTAATCTGTATTAGTATATATCTATGGGCCAATTTTAAACATGGCTTTTAAACATTATTCATCATAACGTGCCATTTGAAAACTCTTATAGGTACTAAGGTTTTCAATCTTTGGATACTACATATCCTATATATGCAGTCTGTACTACTAATATTCAACAGTTTGTGGCTATGTAATGCGATCACTGCACACATGTAAAGTTTAAAGCGTTTGTGGTTTGTACAGTAGAATTAACGTTTATAAACGCATACTATCGCATAAAATAGTATGGGAGAAATTAGTACCATAAGTATTCCGCTCGAGGCGCTGTGCTAATTCCTATAGAGAAATATCGAAAACGCAAACGTGTTAGTAAGCGTTTACTAACGAAAATTCTTTACACTCTACTGATCTATCTTTGTTATCTATTTAGTGGTAGCAGAAGTATCTCAACGCGATCACAAAGTTATAAATATTCATAATCGAATTATGTTTTAGGGAATTTCGTGAGTTATTCCCGGACGAGATAGCTTTTCTTCTCGGCCTCTCAGGTCCTTGTAATTGCTGTTTTTTCTACATTTTAAAATATTTCTACGTCACAAATTGTTTACATTTTTGCTTCGGTATCCGCAATTGAATTTATTTACAAAAATAAAACTGCCAACCTAAAAACTTTATGAATCTACAGTTTCTTTCATTATATAATAATAATTGGACTGTTACAAAAAACTTAAACCGACTTCAAAGTACATTAAGAAGTAATCAAATCCGGATCTGATGACAATGGGACCAAACAGGAAGTATACCCTTCCAGACAAAAAAAGAACATTCCAAATTGGTTAATAAATGACGGAGTTATGAGGTAACAAACATAAAAAAAAAAAAAAAAAAAAAACATACAACCGATTGAAGTCGGTTAAAAATTACTATCTGTAGCTTCTTGATACAGTAGAAAACAAGTAAAATATAATAGTTATAAATTCGTGCTAATGACATCGAATGAAGGAAGCGAATTCTCAAGCTCCTATGAGCTTTTGGTTTATTCATTTGGAAATAGATACCTATATTTTTTTGGAAATTAGCTTACATATCTTAAAAAAACATTAACAATAATCTCGCTGATTTGTTTTCAATACCACGTGAAGCGGAAATATATATTCATAAAGTTACACTACACGTTCCTACCATCTATTTTGAATCTGTACTTAATGAAAATAAATAAAGGCAAGCCTCGAGCCTTGAAGGCTTTATACCTAGTTTGATTTGCTTTCTTTGGAATATTAGATTTTACCCAGAATTTAATCTAGTCGTACCAATAAATTAGGTTCTGCTTGACCGAATATTCTTCATAAAATCAGCTTCCATAAATAACAGTAACCTAGCCTATGTTATGTTCCTATTATTCTGTTTTCTATAGGTTGTGAGGAGACAGCTACAGCTTCAATCGCTTCCCGGGATAAAATAAGCTTTTTTGGTAGCAAACAAATATACGGCCCACCTGATGGTAAGCGGTCACCTTAGTCTATAGACGCTTGCAGCACTAGGGGTACATCACGCCGACGGCAAAAATCATCACAATCTTTACACCCTTCTTGAAAGAACTGCTGCACACCCTAAGGGTCACCGCTCATTATAACAGCACGGCTACGCTTCGGCATTTACATTTTCATGCAAGTGAAGCCTTTAAATCGTATGCATTAAAGTTAATTTTACAATGACTAGATAAAATGGTTGAGCGCTTGCTGCTATAAGCCACTAGTCAAGCGGTATCTTGCCAAAGACGCGCCACTAATTTCACCCACGCCGCGTCGCGCCACCCGCGAGCTGCCACTTCGCAAGCGGCGCGCTGGCAGCTAGTGGTTGGATTGAGTTGAGGCGGTGCCCGGGCCGTTGCTGCGATGGAACGGTGCTGATATAGTAGACGATGACCCTCAACCTTTTTCTCTCCAGCCCATAACCCTAGTATGCAAAAACTCGAATTACAAGTAGGTACTCAATGAAGGGTTCCGTTTCCCAACTCCATCATTAGTTAACCGCCATCATCATTACCTCGTACAATGAATCGCAGTCGTAGAAACAAATCAAAAGAGCCCACAATCGGTGGGTTTACTCTTAGGCATTGAGAGATTCCGATCACCCAGCTACTTACAAATCAGTTTTTTTTTATGAAGTGAGGTCAGACATTTTCAAACAAACTTAGGTCAGTTATTACTTCTATAGTGTATGTGCTCGTATTTTAATTGGTTAGGTAGTTTAGCAATAAATAGGCGCTTGACATGAGGATTCGAATATATTATTAGATTTCTAGTACCTACTAGGAGGCAATATGGAGTAACATGTGCGTCCTTCGAACACTTTGTGCTCGGATCCCAGGGTTAGTTAGTGATGCACCATTAGTAACTACGGGATGATTATGTACTTGAGTACAACAATTAAGTGGTACACGAACCTAATACTCTACAACTACTAATACGTTCGAATGATAACGTACCTGAAAGTAAAACTTAGTAAAACTTTTTAGGCTGCCACACGCGTCATACTTGTGAACAATTGCTGCTTGTGGGGGCTGGTCTGCTTAAGTTTGCTATTTATTTACTTATTAAATATTTATTCAGTCTTCTTTGTAATTTTGCCGCCGCACCGGGTCACGCAATTGTTTTCAGTGCGATTAGAATGTAAATATTATGTAATGAATCTAAGTATGTTTTGAAAAAGTAATTGCTGAGTTTATTGCCGGCTCTTCTCAGCAAATGCAACCTTCCGAACCGGTATTAGATTATTAGAGTCAGACTTTTCATAAGTGCCTGCGAAGGTCTATTTGAATAAATGATTTTGAATTTTGAATTTTTTGAATTTAGTGTCGGCAACGCGCGAATGATACCCCTGGTGTTGCAAGCGTCCATAGGCTACGGTAACTGCTTACCATCAGGCGGGCCGTATGCTTGTTTGCCAACTTAGTGGTATATAAAAAAAAAAAAGTGAGTAGAACGTAATGCAGTGCTTTATAAAAAAAAATACGGACTTCATCTTTAGCAATAAAATCAACCTTGGCCTAGGTCTTATTAATTGTTGGTAACTCATAAACAGCACTATAAATCTTATTCATATCCAATCACTAATTGCTTCCCAACATAATCTAACTATAAAACATCCTTACATATTAAACAAAGTCGGCCGCCGCGTCTGTCTGACTGACCTAACGCGATAAACTCAAAAACTACTGAACGGATTTTCATACCGTTTTCACCAATGGATGTAGTGATTCATGAGAAAAGTTTAGTTGTATAATTCATCAAGGTTTTATGTAAATTGGCAGAAATATGACGATGATTGTTGAAAAAATCATATCACGCGGATAAAACTACTCTGCTACCCGCGAGAAATTGGAGCGGGCAGCTAGTCACATAAAATTGACTCGAGTACATTTATCGTTCCAACATCACTATTTTGGACTCATGTATTAATTTAACGTTTACACAAAGTTAACACTGGGTATATTAACCGGAAACAATGTTTGCTAGTCAAGCCGCTCTAGGCTGGCAGGAAGTGGTCCCGATGTTACAGAAATCTCCCATTTATTTATACCCACTGGGTTTCTCTTCTACATGCCTATGATATATGAAGAAATTAAAATGATAGATATAGCACTTTTAGAAGTAGTGCAACATGTATTATGTCTGGTTAATATACAGTAATTTATTATGAGATTATGCGTAATTTTTGTTAAACAGTTCTATAGATCAAAATAAAACGCATTTCTTTTATTATACGGGGTGGATACGACAATCCGACAATTCCGACATTAAATGAAACCACGTACCATAAACCAAGTACTCATGTATACGATCTTCTTTTATTAAGGGACCAACTTCGAAATCGCAAAAGAAAATTATAGCTTTTCATACCAAAAGTACATGTCTCCTCGGCCGAAATGTATGAAAACTATTAAAAAAATGCGATTTCGAAGCTGGTCCCATAGTAAAAGTTGATCGTATACATGAGTAATTTACGTCGTTTCATTTAATGTCGGATTGTCGTATCCACCCCGTATACCTCGATGAATCCGGGCTATTTTAGCTGCTCCGTTATGGTATTGATTCGAGTGATTGAGTAGTCTATCGAATAGAATTAACTCTATTTACTAATTTAGACTTACATTCGGAATGAGGTAGTCGATGAAAATAGATCGACGATAAGTCGTTAAGATTTATATTTAGAAAATGCGTCTATTGTTACTTTTTGATTTTTATCCCGGAAAGATCCCTCAGTATATCAGGTATATAGTAAGGGGCACGAGTCGTGAGCACACTTTTGAACATAAAGTTTAAAAGTTCTTAAAGTTATTAAAGTTAAAGTTGTTAAGATGTATATAAAATAAGGTCACGTGACCTTAATCAAATACATTTCAATAAATGTATTTAAATGCTTGAACACTAATAACTTTGAAACTTTATGTTTAAACGTTTGCTCACGACTCGTGCCGCTTACTATAACATTAGGATTAAGCTAATTCCAAAAGTACTAATAATAATTCCACCATCTCGTATTTTACCTAAAACACTCCTAGATCCAATCAACAGCATTCTCCGCGTATTCTCAATTAAACAATTTAATAATGAGCAGCAAGAATAAATATTTAATTGCAAAACATATTGTCAAAACAACATCCCGACCTATTCACCTCATCTGCATTAATTGAGAGATAATATACAACCCACCACGCTTGCTAGACCATTCCATATAAACGTCGATAGATATTAAACCCTTATAGAATTTATATAAAGTTGATTGTCGTGTGATATATTTGAGATAATTGTAAGTAAAATACTGATTTCGTAGTCATTAGCTTGTTCGAGATAACTGACAAATGACAATTAATAAGCTGATAAGCACTCAAGTGTGTAATATTATAAATTAGCTTCTGCCTCGCGATTTTCCCTTCCCTATCCCCCTTATTAAGTGAGATGATTAAAGCAAGTCTAGCAAACCCCAGGTTTTAGGTTGTTTTTACAACAACCGACCAAATTAGCTCATAACCTAAAAATGGCGATGAAAACTAGAGACACTAAAGTAGTGGAAGCTCAAAAAACAAGCTCTCTTACG
The DNA here is from genome assembly GCA_947623365.1 of Achlya flavicornis. Classification (NCBI taxonomy): domain Eukaryota; kingdom Metazoa; phylum Arthropoda; class Insecta; order Lepidoptera; family Drepanidae; genus Achlya; species Achlya flavicornis. The sequence goes on from OX392484.1 coordinate 3,733,338, forward strand.
AACTGCTTAAAATGTGTAAACTCAAACTGTTTAAAACTGTAATGTAAAACTATTATGTAAAAATGCAAACTGTAGAAAAATAACTGAAATTTTGAAATATTTATCTCACATAGACAAAAAAGTATTTAATAGTAATAAAAACACATAAAAGCTAATTTATAACATTAAGTCTGTGTATTTGTCTTCGTCTTGGTTGCAGGACCAATCAGCCTCATCGCTGCCGCTGCGGAGACCTCGTCAATGAGCTCGGCCACCATGGACTTTCGTGCTCCCTAAGTGCTGGTCGACTATCACGGCACTCGGCTATTAATGACATTATCCGCAGGGCTCTTGTTGTCGCTAACGTGCCTTCTGTACTGGAACCAGTCGGTATTGCGCGGGGCGATGGCAAGAGACCGGATGGTATGTCTTTGATCCCTTGGAGTGTCGGCAAGTCGCTGGTGTGGGATGCCACATGTGTCGATACACTCGCGCCATCTCACTTACCGGCTACTTGTAAAGCTGCAGGGGCAGCGGCGGCCAGTGCGGAAAATTCAAAATTCAAAAAATATGCATCGATTGGACCCAATTATATTTTTATGCCTTTTGCGGTCGAGACCTTGGGACCATGGGGGTCAGAAGCCCGCCGTTTTGCCCGCACCTTGTCTTCAAAATTGATCGAGACCTCCGGAGACCAGCGGGCGGGGAGCTTTTTCCGCCAACGCGTCAGCTTGGCTATCCAAAGAGGAAACGCTGCCAGCCTTCTGGGAACCTTGCCGTTAATCGGAAGCAGCGGCAGGCTTGAGGAAATTTTCTATATATAGATTATATTTTGTAAATATAGATTGTATTTTGTACATATTTGTTGTAAATAAACTTACTATTATACCAAAGCTAATAATATGTATCAAAGACAGTTATTATAAATATAAATTAATAAAATATAATGTAAAAATGAATAAGAATAATGTATTTATTGCGCGGAAGTTATCCTGAATAAAATTAAAAAACAATTTAAAAAGAGTACGGACCACGTGTCTGTAGAATGTAGTTCATTTAATAATAAAAAAACCAGTTTTAAATATATCCGTCACTTTCTAACGGCATATAACAAAGAGAGCTGGCCGCTGGGACTATCTTAAAACCTTGGTTTAACTAGTCTTGGCTTAAACCATCTCATATAATACATTTACTACTTCCTTCGTTTCACTTTTTTTCGTTTCGTTTTCACTACCTACACACAAACTAACAGTAGTGTCTACACGTATATTTAGTAGTAGCCTGTATATTTATTAAACATATAACGTCGGGTTAACATGCCATGCGTCATGTTTGGGTATATTTAATCCAATAATTAGAAAAACCAACAGAACGTCCCACTTGGTTACGGACGAACTTCAATTAAAGGTGACTGGGTGAAAATCTATTCAGTAAACTATTAATTAAATATTGTAAGAATTATGTTATATTATTATGTGAAAAGAAAACAATATTTAGTTGGAGTGAGCAAACGAGTAAAACAAACAAGAAAATTTGTAATAAAAAATACTTGGTACAAGAAAAAAGTTTTTGCAGTTATTCGCATTATCTGGGTGGAATTTATTAAAACCCTTCTTTAGTTACAAACGGCCCAGTGTGCAAAGTTTCTAGACTAACGGTTTGAACTTGGTTTGAACTATGCAAGCATCTGTCAGTCGGTTTCTACATTTATAAATCGAAAGAAAGAAGGATATAATAAATATACTACTCAAAATAAAATAAGGGCCACCAGATTTTTAAGGTGTACCATGAAAGTTATCAAATTAATTAATTGTTTAGTTAAAATTTTTTCGTTTACCATTTAGGCCAATTTAAGATAAAAAGACACAAACAACAAAAAGTGTAAACAAAAAATTCTTTTTTTTTCTTTTTCTGTTTTTAATAACGCGTATGCTCTTTATAGACACTCCTAAAGCCTGGCATGCATGCTCTTAATCAGATGCCTCATGTTTTCAGCTGGAATCTCTTCCCAGGCAATTTTCAAAGCGTCAATCAGATATGCTGGTTTCAGACCTCTTGCTCACTCTCTCTAACCATTCGTTTTAATTCGTCCCACATATGCTCGATTGGATTTAAGTCCGGACTGTTTGCTGGCCGCGGTAAAACTGGAATATCTTCCAGTACAGACTGGGTCGCTTGAGCTGTGTGTGCACGCGTGCATTGTCTTGCATCAAGATGAACCCTGATGAGGCCTGATGACTTCCTCGATTTAACGCTGAGCTGTTCCGAAACCCTCATTTAGAATAGCGAGCTCAGTTTTACCTTGTAAGTTAATCCCACCGCAAATCATAACGTTGGGACCACCGAAACGGTCAACTTCATGTATGCAAGCTTCCGAAAATCACTCGCCGAGCCGAAAAATACTTTTCACTCGTCGGGGAAAAGTACCATGCTCCACTGATTTATGCCCTAATTCAAGTACTGACGGGAGAAAATTAAACGATTGGCACGTTGAGCCCTGGACAAAGGAATTCGAACGACTCATAGTTCTGAGGTTTGCTGGTATTCTTACAATCAATTTTGGATAGTTTGGTCACTGACACGAGTACCCGTTGTCAACCGTAGGCGATCTTGTAACTTGCGACCGGATGTACTGATCATCGTGAACAGTTTTAATGCGAACTCTACCCGAACCTGGTCTTCTTGCAACACTGCCGATCTTTTGGAAGCAATTCCAAGCATTTTGGATAGATCTTAGAGATAAAAAAAACGGTTGCAAGCCCACAAAAAGCTGCGAATTTCCTTTTTGGATCATTGTAACGGCTCTGGTTGCAGTAATTTTGTCCATAATGTCTTCGTATATATTTGTGGCATAGTAACGCAAGATGTTATTTCAGCAAGATAACTAAGCAAAGTTATGATAATTTGAAGAATACCAAGCCGCTAATCGAAACAAAACTGATCGAAAAATTTAAACAAAATAAAAAGAAAATTTAAAATTCAATTTTTTATTTTAATTTGTGGCCTGCATTTGGTGTAAAGCATAACATCAAAGAGGTTAGATATCGAAGAGTTCGCAACATCGATATTAAGCTACTTAGAAATTCGTTAAAGTTCTTTAAATTGCACTGAAATGTAAAAATAGCAAGTGGCCCTTATTTTGTTTTGAGTAGTATATATATAATATAAAAACAAAAGACAAAAGAAGAAGATAAGAATAATAATAATAAGGAATTTACTTTGTTTTACCATGTAAAGATAAAATGATATATTTTAGAAATTTAGACCCAACATTTTCAGCGGGACAGAATCATGATTAGGCTCATTACATTTATCTAAAAGACACGTCTTACTCTTACGATTATCTCTCAAAGGTTGATGAAAATAATAGCTTCCCAATCGTTCCTACATTCAATATGAAATTATTTATATTCCCTCAAATCAAATAGAAAAATAATTCAACCTCTATTACTCACATTCAAAGTTATCTCGCAAGATAACTAACCGAGCTGCACATGTCTAAAATAAACACTTAACTAATTATAATTTTCTATTTACCCTTGCGATTGAATGTGGCGGTAAACTTTAATCAATTTTACTAAACTAGCGTGCTCGTGGTGTAGCATGATTAGCCGTTCTTAATCGATCGGCAAAGTTAAGCTACGTCTGTCGTGGTCGGTACCTGGATTGGTGACCGTGTAGTGGTATTTCAAATCGAGCGTTTCCGTGCTTCGGAAGGCACGTAAAGCCGTTGGTCCCGGTTATCACTTAATTGTGATAGTCGTTAAGCTAGTTGGATGCCTCCTAGGCGGCTTGAAAAATTCCAACAGTAGGTTGACCACTAGCCTACCTCCACCAATCCGCAGTGGGCACGCGTGGTGGAGTATCTGCCCATTCCCTTTCACCCTTATTTGTGAACGGAGGCCTGTTCTCAGCAGTGGGACATTATAGGCTGATGATGATGATGATGAACGACACGCTGTGATGGTTGTTTTGACATTGAGCCTAAAATACATTACGCATAGTGAGACAAGGAGAGAACCCACTTGTCAGAGGCCATCAAAGCGTACTTAACGCATCTTTTCTTTTTGACAGAAACCACACAGAACAGCGTTTGTTCGCTTAAAGTTCAGCTCGACTGGAGAAGTACCTTACATAATACCGCAGCCAAATAACTTTATGCAGTGTTCCTGGACGCTTGATGCAGACTTCGACGCATAAAAAGAACCTTTATGCGCACAATGCTCAACTCACCTCGCTTCATCCCGATCGCATGAAAGGTAAGAACGCATATTACAATTCACATAAACAAACAATTTCAATCGGTCAACAGACGATATCGTTCGCAATCTTCACAATTACTTGGCGTGTTGTTATGGCTTGCAGCGCGTGCCGGTCACCATGACCTCCAAAAGGTCATGAAGTGTCATTGGTGACAGGTGTTAGTAGACAAGGGTTCGTTAGCGTAGCGTTCTCGTATCGCGAAATCTCGGCCCTGTCACTGCGTTAAGGCGTAGATGCTATGACTAACATCGCAATTATCAAGTCTTGCTCAATGTTTTCTAGGAATTTGATTTGTTACTTGACCTGACTGGATTTGTCCGATAGTAAATACAAAGTGGTAGGTAACGAAATCGGGAAAGATTTATTGATACTGCGTTGTTGATTAAATCGTCTCTTTACGATTTGATCTGGATATTTGCTTCACGCAAAATTGTATGCTTTGAGAATATTTTCAGAAAAGAGTTTAAAACTAATATATTATGAGTCGTTTTTTCACCGGTGTTTTCATAGGTCATAATGTTCGATACAATCCGATCGAAGACCGTTTTGCTGAGCCCACAACTAATATAGCGAGGCCGCACCAAGTGTGCATTTACCTCAGTGCGTACTTTTCCGGTCAGCAACACGGTCGCATTCATTAGCTTCTCCATCAATCATATAATTACACGAAATAAACATTATTAAAGTGTTTCAAAATTCAGCAGTCATACCACAAGGGTCGCGTCCCCTACACATTTAGACCTCCAAGGGCCTTAAATATTGATTTTGGCAACCTCAAACCAAACCAAGTAAAAACAGAAAATTTAATATAGGTACTTTAAAGACCTACACTACTATACCTGCTCGACTACTATACTATACTATACTATACTCGTACTATAGACCTGCTCGAGCGGCGAGTGAATGAAGCAGCAAACCAAATAGCTACGTGGTTTAAGCTCAACGGCCTGGTACTCAATACCCAAAAGACCAACTTCATGCAGTTCTCGTTAGCTGGACAACGGTATAGAAGACTGTGTGTACAGATTGATGGCGTGACCTTAGAGCAGGTGGAATCCACTATATTTCTAGGGTTCCAGATGGACAGAGGTCTGACGTGGAGCTCGCACATAGATAAACTGTGTGCGAGATTAGGTAGTGCGTGCTATGCGCTCTGTCGACTTTCGCGTTTAGTTTCCACTGATTTAGTACGAGCTTCTTACTTTGCGACCGTACACTCGCTGCTTCAGTATGGGGTGGAGCTTTGGGGACGTGCTGCAGACAGGGAACGCGTTTTCCGCATGCAAAAGCGCGCTGTTCGAGCAATAGCACAGGTGTCGCAGGCAACTTCAGCCAGACCCTACTTCATTTCTCTTAGCATTATTACGCTGCCTTGTATTCTAATATACCAGGTTGCTGTATATGTTAGGGAAAATATAGCTAATTTTAAAAAACAAGGAGCGCACGGAATTAATTCTCGCAGAGCTCAGAAGCTCGCCGCTGTCAGGCACAGACTGGCTAAATCTGACAGACTGGCCCACATCATGGGTCCAGCGGTATACAACCGCTTACCTGACTCGGTTCTCCGTACAAATACGTTATTATCATTCAAATCTTCCCTGAAACGTTGGCTCGCTGAGAAAGCGTTTTATAGCGTAGAAGAATTTTTGACATAGTGGCATAAATCTATTATAATTTAAATTTGAAATTATGTAATGAAATGTATAAATTATGACTTGTAATCTTAAATATTACTAATAAATATGTTTATCTGTTTATCTGTTTAAAGTCAATGTCAAAGTCAAAGCCATTTATTCAATTTAGGCCCCGGAAGGGTTCGGAACTCGGCCTTCAACTGAGAAGAATCCGGCAAGAAACTCAGCAAGGTTACATTTAAAAAATATTTTTTGGACCATGTTTGTATTTTTTTTTATTGACACCTCATGTACAAAAAGTGAAGACAGGGTTGTACACAAGCACAAATAGGCAATCGGCTTTTTAGCAGGGGTTTTTTCCCACATATCTACGTAGGTACGTCTTGACCCTAAGTTTAAGCGTAAAAATGTCGCCACAAAGGATCAAACAACGCAATATCGAGGCACGTTGAAAAATGTTCAATTTGATCGTTTGCCAGCCATTATCTACATATTTTACTTGGGTTCGCGCTACAATAAAATATGACAGGTATTTTTCTAAGGGTGAAGTTGCGTTACGATTTTGTTCAGACCAGCTCATCGAATATCTCTTTAGTTCGTTACTAAATTTTTGCATCTATTTTTCCGCATAATTTGCGTCTATTTCTTATACAATGGCTGTCATATCATTATGCAAAGGGTCTAATATCGTCTCATTTACCTTTTTTTTTCCATATGATATTGCAATTGTTATAGTGACATATTTTTCCTCCTCACAAAAACTTTGTGTTTAGCAGTTTACATAGTTACGATCGAGATATCATATTACGCTTAGATTCATGATATGATATATCCAGACTGAGCATAGAAGCAATTCACGCGTCGAAAAAATAGCCCCTAACTGTTGGAGGCTCATATTTAAATTTCTCCGTGTTTTAATTGGAATAGTGTAACAACCGCTTCCATTACAATCGTAAAATGTAATTGCCACGTACATACCCTAGCCTAAAAAAGTTGGTTTTATTTACAGTCGTGTAGTAAGGCGGACGCTCTTTCTAGGTATGAGTATATTTCTATGATATTAAGGTTCATTGTCATTCATTCAACATGCAAGTTAATAATAGTAAAATCAACAATTCAGAAAGACTCAACGTTCAACTCGATTCTCCGAGAATTTCAGCGAAAAACGTGCAAGCTAGAACACATACGAATTGAAAATAAACCTCGAACAAACGAAATCACGCTCGACTGTCTACACCTACGAGAGAGATGACATGACAGAGGACAGAATCTTGACGTTAACTTGACGTTTAACAAAGCAGAAGAAAAAGTTATTGTCAGTAAAAGGGGAAAAATTTGGAACATTGTTGTTACAATTTTTCCCTGTGCATATTGTATACATGCTGTAGAAGGAAAATTACCTCAACGTATGTGAAATCAAACATGCAGAAATGAGCCCCCCATCCTATATGCGAGACGTAGCAAGTTATTAAAAGTAATTGCTTAAGTATAACAAGCTCGAGACAGAACTGACAAGTGAGATGGGGGAGGAGGGAGGACACTCAATCACAAAAAAAATATTGCAACAAAATAATAACACAGGGGTATACATACAGCTTAAATATACAATTGTGTATACAAAAAGTGGCAAAATGATGATTAGTTTGATTTTGATGATGAGAAGGATAGTCCACATTTCACTTTGCAATGTAAAAGATCGTCTACAGCGATCATGAAGCAATAAGAAATCGCTTCATGATAGCAACATTTAAGCACTTCAAAACTGGAGGCTTATAAACATCAGCATACATTATCTTTCCGGTGACTAGACATACAATATACGATATTAACATTATTGATAATTATTCAATATACACATTATATTTACCACAATATTTTCACAGAACATTGAACGCGAGCCCGTGGCAGTGAACAAAATAATTTAGGCTGAAACTTTTCCAATAATAAATATATTCAGCACAATTTTTCATATTAGAAACAAACAAACATTTTTTTCTTAGCACCAGCCGGCCTAGTCCTAAATTAGAAGTCATACCTAATTGTCCAGTTGTCCTACATAGTAATAGGTCGGTATTTTAGGTTCAAATAACATCATGATCGTGCACTAATTGTACGATCTAGATAGGTTGGCTAATCTCAAGACCTATCTAAGTTTACGATACCTACATATATTTACAAATAAATAGATTGAAAATTGAAACCATTGAATTATTACACATCAATGATTGAAACATTATTTTGAAGAAATAAATAAATGCAATAAAGTTCGAATTTGAAATTTTTGCACTGCTTTTGATATCTTTTCAACGCAACAGCTTGCAGTCGGTGTTCTCATTTTAAATGTGGAAAAGTTCATTTGCCATTTGAGGTCATCATCATCAGCCTATAATGTCCCACTGCTGAGTACAGGCCTCCTTTCACAAATGAGGGTGAAAGGGAATGGGCAGATACTCCACCACGCGTGCCCACTGCGGATCGGTGGAGGTAGGCTAGTGGCCAACCTACTGTTGGAGTTTTTCAAGCCGCCTAGGAGGCATCCAACCAGCTTCACGACTATCACAATTAAGTGATAACCGGGACCAACGGCTTTACGTGCCTTCCGAAGCACGGAAACGCTCGATTTGAAATACCACTAGGCGGTCACCCATCCAGGTACCGACCAAGATAGACGTAGCTTAACTTTGCCGATCGATTAAGAACGGCTAATCATGCTACACCACGAGCGCCATTTGAGGTATTAAAAGATAATTACAATCTTCATAATTAAATATAACAAAACAGTGTCCATACCATTTAATATTTTTGGCGCATACGAGAAATGGCATATAGTAAATTCAATTGAAGTTTCCAAACGCTGACTTTTCTATCTTTTAAATGATACCGAATCGAATACAGGGCTTTAAATCAACATTAAAGAAGAGAACATCTTTGGTGAAAACAACGATTTCGTATGACATTTGGCCCATGCTCGAAAGTCTTTTATTATACACATTATAAAAGACTTTGACTTTTTGTATCGTTATTGGTTGATTAGGAAGTGGTAGGTGATTAGGTTGACTTCTATGGAGAGGCCACTAAAAGCTACTAAACTTTACTCTAGCTTTCCTGAAATGGCAACATTCACTCTGATTTCATAACTTCCAGTCTTTCAGAGATGCTGCTTAAATAACAGGTAGGTATGAATAATTTATCAGATCCATATCTTTTTAAACTTTGGGGAATTTCAATAACAAACAATGGCGAGGTTGATTCCGGGCCCAAAAGATTTAAAAAGAAAATACTGTTTTCGACAGAATTGCATAATTAGTGTTATACTTGTCCCCCGCGGCGGTTTCACCTGCGTTTACGAGAGACCTATTTTTTCCCTATATACAAACAACAGATAACATTATTCTATATGTGTTTCTTCAAACTCCTTTCAGCCATATTTATTCAGTGGTTTTTGTGTGACAAATTAACAAATATCTTCACATCCAAACAAACTTTCACATTTATGCCTGCGAAGGTCTATTTGAATAGATGTTTTTTTTTATTTTGGCGGAGTTAGATGTATGGGGTGTTAAGTGTTAAAGGATTCATAATAATATCCTGGTATATTCTACACACATGGCCATCTGATCTCAACCTAAGCATTTGATACATACATATACATACCGAGGTCAGACTCGGGATAAACAGATTGTTCATGCACTGTGTCCTAGATGGGAATGGAACCCATTACCTATGGCGTGACAGGTATATAGACATTACCTACAAATAATGATGATACTGAAAAAATTATGATATTTTTATGTATACATTCGTAATACTAAATAAAAAAATGCTTTTGCTATTTAAACAAAGTAATCGGTTTTATCCCCCTATTAATAAATAAGGTATAAGTCAGTCTTGTAACGCCCAGGTATTAAGATAGCCCCAGTCCTTTTTGTTTATATGACATTAGAAAGTGACGGATATATTTAAAAGCAAGGTATTACTATACTTGACATACACCTTATTTATTAATAAGGGAGTTAGTGTCTAGCCCCCTTACTCATTAAACATTATTTTAGCCTATATACCTATATACTTACCCCCGTATATATATAGGCTAAAATAATGTTTTTTCTTGTAGCGTAATCTAAACTGAAAGTAATTACTTATACTGTATTTAACACTTTCTTAAATAATGTTTAAAAAAAAAATATTTTTCTTAAATTTTCTGTCCAATTAAAAACTCAAACTTTAATGTAAAATCTTATTTGAAGATAATATCACAGTATTACACAGTATTAGTGATAATATTATGGACCAGACCTAAGATAACATTAATTTTTAAACCCATGCATTTTTAAATCTTTTTAATGTATAGCTAGGTAGAATCCTTCCTATGTAATATACATTACTTTGCGGTGCCCAACTGGGTCCTTAGTACACTAGTGTTATTTATTTACTTTAAGATAAGATAAGGAAAGAAAAATTAATAAAAAGAAATAACTGACAAAAATATCATAACTCTCCCATCAATATCATCATCATTGAGTAGTGTATTTAATTATAATGTAGGTATCTATTTACTGTATATAATATGAATATTGTATTTTTGTATCAATTATTATTAGTATTTTTTATGAAAAAATTGAGTGTTTTTTTATTATTATTTTTATCTGTACTGTCTATACTATTTGTGTTATGTTACGATTACCTTTTTACGACACACCTTAATTTTAATTATTTACTTGTTATATACTATACCATTTCTTGTATTACGTGTGTCTAAATAAATTATTCTTATTCTTATTCTTTTTATTCTTAATAATCTATATATATAAAAATCAATGCCACTTTTCGTTGTAATTTTATAACTCAAGAACGGGCTCACCTATCCAAACCAAATGCTTAGGCTTTGTTCGGACTATTTAGTAGATGGTTTATGTGAAGTTTGCACAAATCGCTCGAGCGGTTCTTCATTTATCACATTTTTATTATTTCACTTTATACGTAGCGAAGCACGTACCGGGCGGCTAGTAATTTATAATAATTACTATCACATACACTGTCATACACACGTTCTATATGTATGAATCATTGTTGATGATGAAAAATACAATAAGATATAATAATATCCCGGGAAATTCTCTTTTTTACAATTAAATCACATAAATTAAAAAATAAACAAACCAGCCATAAAAAAATATAAAAAAAATATATCCTGGGACATTCATGGAACACATAAGTAACAAGACATGATACGGATTAACAAGATTGAAGTCCTAGTCCGTATTTGATTACGTATCAAACGTGTCGAGATACGCTGCGGCGTATTCACGACGTGTTCCCATCTCGTATCTGACTGGGGTCAGACCCCGACCTTCCGAATACTTGATAACATGATACCCGTATTAGGTACTCCGAGTATTGTTGTTTTGAAGATTGTTTGTGAATTAAAGTTGAATTGTGACGGGTAGTGCAGTTTTGATATCCGAATCTTTGGTATCTACTAGGTAGGTACCTATATTTATATAAAGTCCTAATAAATTAATGAATTTCCTCTTGAGGGTAGATGTAGAGGTAAAAATAATCCGTGGAAAAAAAAAAGCCGTTGGACCCGGTCATCACTTAATTGTGATATTCGTTAAGTTAGTTGGAGGCCTAGGCGGCTTGAAAACTCCACCACTAGCCTACCTCCAGCGATCCGCAGTGGGCACGCGTGGTGGAGTATCTGTCCATTCCCTTTCACCCTGATTTGTGAAAGGAAGTCTGTGCTCAGCAGTGGGACATTATAGACTGATGATGATGATGATGAATAGAATACGTTAGAAGAAACACATTGTAATCCACAGTCACAATCAACACGATAATTACTACTACTAGTTTCTAAAATGCTTTTACTTATAATACACAAATAAGGTTTTGTGTTTTTTTTTAAATATCCAGTATTTTCTTTCTATAACCCATCGCGATGATATGTAGATATAGGTACGGTAAGTTTAATAGGCATCTTTTTATCCCGGACACGTGGGTGAAAACTTGGGAGATAGCGAGTTATAAATAAGTTATTTGTTTAATTTCCTTCCGCAAAATGATTTTCTACGCTAGTTGAATTTAGGACTGTCATTATTTTTAGAAACTGGATATTAGCTTACGTCAATACTTATTGTAAGTATCTAATTGAGGAATAAACCAGTTCCACCAAGAGATGTTTTTGAAATACGTAAGGTATGCCATATGTAGGCAAAGAACTTTAAATGAGAACACATCGTGAAGTTTTGCAGGTTCGATTCTTACTTAGGTAAGCCTTTTTCATAAGTTTGTCTATGCAGCTGTAATACAAATAAGTATATTTGTAGCTTTTTTTGTAGTGAACAAAACTAAAAGGTCAAACGGGAGAGCGCTGATGGCTCTCATCAACCGAAAAATTTATAATAAAATCATTAATCCTGTAATAAAATTGTGAGAACGAAACCATAGTGCGATTCAGGAAAAAGACAACGCCATCTAGTAGTTCTCTCCCTCTGTGTCTCATAGCCGTGAGACGGCCTGTAAATAAATAAATTGAGATATCTTTTTTTCCCTTGAGCCGATTTTGATGAAACAAAGCCTAGTTGAAGCGCCAACCAACGCTCAATCACCCTGTGGAAACCCCATGCAAATCCGTTCAGTGGATTCGAAGATTATCCTGTTCAAACAGACAAACAGACAGACAGACAGACAGACAATTTTTTTTAAAATGGTATTTATGTCTTGTGTTAGTCATTCTACATCACCCCCAATCGGTTTTTGGTAAATATATTCAATGTACAGACACGACTTTTCTACAGTTTTATTATATGTATAGATTATGCTTTGTTCGTAGGGGTTGTTGAAAAGTCCCGATTCCACAGTTTCCCCACAACACAAACACAGATAGCATAAAGTATGGGCACATCGTTAACCTCACCGTTTAATTGGGCCAGTGCTCGTTTGGACAAACAAATGTAAATGTTTTTTGTGTGATACACGGTGACCTTTGACCATTTGTGAAATGTTCGCAATCTGTGCGCGATAACATTGTTTTTTAGGTTAAGGTAAGTGACTATGTGTATTATGTGTTTTAGCAGAGAGGACTGTGGTCACAGTGACTCTTTACGACAAGATTGTGGTCAAACGAATGATATGGCATACGAATGGCATGTTGGCAAAAATTATACTTCATATAGTTCTATATATATCGTATAATTGAATGCAGACTCATCATTTAATGTCAGGCTAGTGCAGAATATCAGCGGTTGTGCGATATGCCTATCCACAGCCATGGCTGAGCACTAGACCTTTTTGTCTCTGCTTTTGTTTACTACTTTTTTCTTTTGTTTTATTAAGTCAGAGACAAATAAACGTTCATTTATTTATTTATTTATATAGTTAATTTTACACATAGATAATATTCTTTAATATAAAATTAAATAGGTTTAATCTGAGTAGGTAAATATTAATTTAGTTACTTACCATTTAATGCTGACCAAATGATTCTTATTGTTAGCAAACAGGTACATCTCTATCAGGGTATCTGAAACAAAATTACTTCCGTTGCAATATCTTTCACTTGTAAATACATTTTGGTGGTAACTTCAGTACCTTCAAAAGTTTCCTGATTCAATTTAGGCCCTAGTAGGGCACTAGGGCCTAAATTGAATTGAACTGATCATGAAAATAATAATAATAATAAATATCCTTGGACATTCCTCACACACGGTCATCTGATCCCAAACTAAGCTGAGCTTGTACTATGGAAACCAGATAACTGATATAATAAATATACTACTTTTTGTTTTTAAATACATACTTAATATACATAATTACACCCAGACTCGGGACATACCGACATGTTCAAGCACACAAATGCATGTCCTGTGCGGGAATCGAACCCACGACCTGCGACGCAATAGGTTGAATATTTACCAGAGTCTTAACCAACTTCGCCAACTGCCTCGTCATAATAAAATAAAAATAATATCTTGGTACTTTGGCTCTAATGCTCTCTCTGGCTTTGGCGTGTAATGAAGTCTACATATTACAAAGAATTAATAATAAGCATTATTAGAGAACGATTATCACCAAATTCATCTACAAAGTTAATTCTCGTTTGAACCACAACATTTGAATTACACTGTTATACAAGAGACGAGAATATTTAACATACCGTGATGTGGGTCATATCGTTTGATCCTTGTATATAAGCCGACAAGGACGCGGAAGCCGACATAATAGTTAAAGACACATTTCAGAAGCATGTGACATTATGAGTTTACCTGTCATAATAAATGCCATCTAATATTGTCCACGTAGTAATAATAAATATCCTTGGACATTCCTCACACACGGTCATATGATCCCAAACTAAGCAGAGCTTGTACTATGGAAACCAGATAACTGATATAATACATATACTACTTTTTGTTCGTAAATACATACTTAATATACATAATTACACCCAGACTCAGGACATACAGACATGTTCATGCACACAAATGCATGTCCTGTGCGGGAATCGAACCCACGACCTGCGGCGTGACAGGTGGAATCTTAACCAGAGTCTTAACCAGCCACGCCAGCTGGCCCGTCGATATAAATATATAGTAGTATATAAATCTATGTATTTTCCCTGTACTATTTTTATTCTAGTACATCGTGGGGTCCGAAGCTCACTGATTTTCTTGCACATCACCATCATCCAAACAGATCGAGGTCTCCGGAGACAGGTGGGCGAGGAGATTTTTCCGCCAATGCATCAACTTGGCTCCAAAGAGGAAACGCTGCCAACCTGCTGGGAACCGCTTTGGAGCAGCGGCAGATTTAATGAAATTTTCTATATAAAGATTGTATCTCAACATAGCCATGTCGATATCTGCAATAGGATGTCATTTTCGCGTTATAATTTTAATCCCCGTAAAAGTATACTAACCATGAAATTGCCTGAACTTTATCCGTCGAGCTATAGGTTAGGTTTTGCAAGGATTAGCAACAAACAACGTTACGCTTTTAGCCCTTTTGTCAGTATCAACAACTTTTGTTTTTGGGGCTTACAGTGTATCCATAAATAACATAGAGAGAACACCATATTCCATTATAGAATCGTAGCTAAAACTAAAGTTTTTGACACGTGAAAGGTATAAAACTTTAGCTAATTTTAGTTTGAATAATTGTAGATGTGTTCACCAAGGGTTGAAAGGCATCCATTTGACACGAGACATTTTGGCGCTCGAACAAAGTGAGAGCCCCAGTTGACACAATTAACAAATATTTTTTTTATTTTCCGCCCTGGGGTCGAAAATTATCGCTTCTTAGATAAACTATGGTCTACTTTCAGACTTAGAGGGATGAAAAGTTTCATTGTGTTTTTAGCGCTTTTATTGCTTGAGTGTTTGGAAAGAGATCCTTGCTTGATAATTCGTAGTTTGTGACACACTAAAAACAATATAATAAAACGCCTAAATATGTTTTCATTTTTCGTTTCGTGTGTCTGAGTGCTCAGACCAGCTTCACCTTTATAGAATTTAGATATTAAATCTGCTTTTTTTCGTTCACCTTTCATAAGTTCACATTGAAATGTCACATTGTGGTCCAAATGTGGTATCTATATGAACTAATTTTCCTTGACTGAATCCCCAGCTTATATAATATGAATCATTTTCCACATTTAGATATGAAAGAACTTTACCTCAACAGAAATTTGTGCTCTACCGAACAACCAAAACGATACTTAGAATTCCACCTGATAAAAAGATATCATCTCTTGCGTTTTCTATGCTTCGGTAGGCAGGTAAAGCCGTTGGTGCTAGCTGTCATTTAATTGCGGTAGTCGAGGCAAAACATTAAAGTTTTATTAATAAACTTTCTTATCGCCCGTTTGTTTGTCTTTGAGTTTGGGGTTGACATCAATAGCATAACCTAGTTGCACCCATTCTTCAGCAAGCAACTTTTCTATCAATATTTTTCTTTGTTATTGAAACTCATAATAATCATAATAATACACCATTATATCACTGCCAAACTGAAAATGTAGTTTGTAGGCGTAACTATTATGACACAGTTTTATACCTATAAACCTTCCTTTCAATCTTATCTAATTGATAGTGAAAACCGCATCAAAATCCGTTGCGTGGTTCAGAAGGAGTTAGCGGATAAACAGACAGACGCGGAAAGCGACTTCATTTTATACTATGTAGTGATAGTGATGACCATGATGATGATGCATAAGAAATGAAAAAATAACACGTAAAGAGAAATCGTGCAAGTTTTTTTCTATCCCCAGTCGGTAATAGCTTTTTATGATGATAATAAAAATATAACGAGTAAACACGAATAAAGGGCCGCCATGGAGGAATTGGATTGTGACCGCCCGACCTCCGGTAAAGGGCACATTAAATAGTTATAAAAGGTCACCTATAGTTTTATTCGCAAACAACTAGGTACACTCTTATTACTTCCTGCCACATATAAAAACAAATCTATTTTATTTCTGCTGCCATTTATCTCAAACTTGCTGTCCCCTGAAAAATCAGCCTATAGTGCTCAGCGATACCTCGCGACCTACCTACGATATAAATAATACGTAAAAGCGATACTACCTATAGCCACCTATATAAATCATAGCTAGGCATTACGATATATACATTCAATTCTATCTCACACGCAGCTATAATAAATAATATGTATTTCTGTGACTTCACCAACCTACACTGTACATTTTATTATAACCCAACCTCAGACCAAGAAAATATGAAAGACGGAAGGGTCTGAGTTCGCCGGCGTTCTTGTAAATACATGACCTCACACATATATACACCATAGGAAGTCGATCGGTTGTCATTCCGTATTGAGACGTTGACAGTATTTGTGCCTGCTTGGGCCAGTACTGATTTTACTCACGCACATGAAGAAAATTTTCTCGGTATGAAAAGTATCCTATGTATTAATCCAGAACATATTCTATCTGTGTGCCAAATTTCATCCAAATTCGTTCAGTAGTTTTTGCGTGACAGATAAACAAACATCCATACATGCAATCTTTCGCGTTTATGATATTAAAAGTAATATAAGTAAGGATAAATCATGCTTCATATTCTTAATTTATAAGTTATACCTCAGGTTATACTTTTGAACATGATAATTGTGTGTTTAATGTAATATCCTCTTTGAGGATAATGGGCCTAAAGATATTTATTAACATATCCAAACAGAAATTTGTAGAGTCAAACAAGTAACAAAGTTGGAAATATGATTGTTTGCTACGAGGAATCCGTCAACTGCTACGAAAACTTCTACGAGTTCAATCTCGACAGGCGGAGGCCAGAGGATCCATAGTACGGGGTCTACTCAGTTTGGACTCCTGTCTCCCGCTGCATATTTAATTAAGTCCAATATATGTAATTATTTTTCTTATAGTTTGTCAAATATTGTAAACGGGAGAGAATAAAATATTATGATTATTTATTAATTGAAGGTATGACTGACTATTTATCGTCCAATCCAGTTTATGGCACTTTTGCATCTCAATTATCAGTAATATAATGTATTTTTCTTCTGTTTATAGGATTGTATTTGCTCGCAATCTCACCATGGTAAGTCATGATGTGGCCGAAGGTGGCAAGCACACAAATCCTAGAATGAACTGGATCTAAGTGCAACTGTCGGAACACACCGATAGTTGCTTGGCGACAGAATTTTAAACTTTAGGGTGGTAGCCAGCCAATCACCATGCTATCGATGAAATTCAAAATTCAAAATCATTTATTAAAATAGACCTTCGCAGGCACTTATGAAAAGTCTGACTCTAATACTGTAATACCGGTTCGGAAGGTTGCATTTGCTGAGAAGAGCCGGCAATAAACTCAGCAATTACTCTTTTCAAAACAAGCTTAGATTCATTACATAATATTTACATTCTAATCGCACTGAAAACAATTGCGTGCCCCGGCGCAGCGGCAAAATTACAAAGTAGACTCAATAAATATTTAATAAGTAAATAAATAGCAAACTTAAGCAGACCAGCCCCCATAAGCAGCACATGTTATCCTTAAGCTCCTTTTAGGATTCGAAACCTTGGACCTTCGTCTCGGCATCCGACGTCACTCGTAGTGAGTCACTCACTACCACTGAGCTATCATCGCATTATATGACGCAGTTATTTATTTGACGAAGTGACTAATATAATACATAAATCTATCTAAATTTCACAATCGACATCCATCACTCGTAGACCGTAACGAACTCAGCCTACTGAAGTGTCAATCCAATAGAATTCAGTGAATAATAAGGCTTCTGTGGTTGGCTTTGTGTAAAATATTGTTCAATCTAAAGATATTGATGTGAATATTGGTATAATGTCTATTTATATTTTGGTATAATGGTATAATATATATTTTATGACGTCAATTCAATCGTAGGTTATCATTGGACAATAACGGAATAACATTATTTTCTCACTTTTCCAGGTATAATTTGTATCGAAAACGCTACGCCAATGTTCGTACAATATTTTCATGTTTTCAAAAGAAAGATAATAATCCATTTTTTGTGTCACAGTTGAAAGGAGCTGTAGGTATATTTACTCGCGATCGTTTCAGAGAAAAGTGTGTAAGACGTGACACGAGGCTGCCATGTTGCCACAAGGCTTGGTATCACTCAAACTGATCCAATTTGGATAAACATTCTAATAAATTGTTTGTGTTTGTTATTCGTGCTCTCTTTCCTCTGAAAATATACCAATTTGCTGTCAATTCATCTCATTAGACGTCATCATTTCAAACTTCCGAATTGGATAAAGTGGGAATGGAAATACAATGATTTAAATTATCGTTCACGTTTGACGCTCCGTGGGTTTTCCGCCTATTGATAAATTGGCAGCAGTTTTTTACTGGGATAATAAAGTCGGTAGGTAGCAGTCCTTGACCAGAAATGAAAGGTAATATACTGAGATAGGTTTCGCTGTCAATTGCAAGACACTGTTAGTTAAATGGTCCGGCTCATGATATAGTAAAGGTATATACTATATCAAGAACTCTACTCTTAAAAAGTAATCTAATGGTGCGTCCATGCTTGGCGAACCAAGCACGAGCCGAGCTTCGAACGAGCATACTGCGAGCACGATTCGCGTAGCGTGGACGGGCTTGCGAGCCTCGGACGAGCGCGATTGTCAGTTTTTTCACGTACAAAGGGATTCGTATCGTGCTCGTTGTAATCTCGTTCGTGGCTCGGCTCGTGCTAGATTCGCGTAGCATGGACACACCATAAGCAGTAATAATAAGTAAGTTATTAAAGTGTATTTTACGTTCAGAGATTGTATCTGCCATCAAACAACTGAAAAGCAAAAAGGCCCCAGGTCCCGACAACATCACATCGGAAATACTCAAGGAAATGGGAGACAAAGCTATCGATACCTTACATTCGATTTGTAACCACATATGGAAGCACGGTGACTGGCCTAAAGATTGGACTGAGTCAGTTATCCTACCGCTGCATAAAAAGGGTTCAACTAGGAAATGTGATAATTATCGTACACTGGCCCTCATCTCACATGGCAGCAAGGTCCTGCTCCATATTATTAACAATCGCCTTCGATATTATCTGGATTGGCAGATACCACAGGAACAGGCAGGTTTCGTCAAAGGTAAAGGCACCAGGGAGCAAATTCTCAACATAAGGCAACTCGTCGAGAAATCGTACGAATTTAACAATCCGTTAATAATGTGCTTTATCGACTACAGCAAGGCGTTTGATTGTGTGAATTGGAGCTGCTTGTGGACGGTCTTGGATGAGCTTGGAGTACCACAACATCTCGTCTCACTTCTGCAAGCACTGTACAACTATAACAATGGAGTCGTAAGAGTAGACAGGGCACACTCCAAATCGTTCAAGTTCCAAAAAGGTGTTAGACAGGGATGCATTCTTTCACCTATTCTTTTTAACATCTATGGTGAATTTATTATGAGGCGGACTTGCGAGAACTGGGATGGAGGCATCACCATTGGTGGTACAAAAATAACGAATCTGCGGTATGCTGACGATACCACACTATTCGCTGCCAACGAAGCCGAAATGACCATGCTGTTAGAGAAGATGGAGCGTATCAGTGGTGAACTTGGATTGTCCATAAACAGATCGAAGACTAAAGTTATGGTGGTGGATCGAAATGGCACACTAGATCTCACTGGTGCTTTGAATCTGGAAGTAGTTGATCACTTCACATATCTTGGTTCAACCATAACCAACAGCGGCTCATGTGAACCCGATATTAGAAGACGAATTGGAATGGCCAAAAATGCCATGACACAACTTCGAGGTATATGGGCAGATAGGAACATCTCGCGTAGAACCAAACGCAGACTGGTGACCTCCTTGGTGTTCTCCATATTCCTGTACGGCTCCGAAACATGGACGCTGAGGAAAGCCGACCGCGCTCGCATAGATGCGTTTGAAATGTGGTGCTGGAGGAAGATGCTTCAGATTCCATGGACAGCGCACCGGACCAACGCATCCATTCTAAGCTTACTCAGAATCACTCAAAGACTTTCGACAACCTGTCTACGCCGTATATTTGAGTACTTCGGCCACATTGCAAGAAAGAGAGGCGACAACTTGGAGAAGTTGCTAATTACTGGCAAGGTGGAAGGAAAGAGGCCGAGGGGTCGAAGCCCGATGCGTTGGTCTGATCAAATACGCGCAGCTTTGGATACCAGTGTGTGTGCTGCTATCCACACAGCAGAAGATCGATCCAGATGGCGTGCAATAGTCCGTGAGAAGATAACCCAAAAAGGTCACGTCCCTCAGCAATGAGGTATACGATGCAAGGAGGAGGAGGAAAGTGTATTTTAAATATCCTGAGTTATATTATATCTTTACACACACATCTGATCCAAAACCAAGTAACGTTAAATTAGTAAATTTAATTGTGAAAGCCGGTTCCCTTTTTGATTGGTATGCTTACCACCTTCAAGTAAATCATCACTTACCAATTTTTATTGCAATCGAACACAAACACATACGAAGTTAAAACATACCGCTAGAACCTATTACACATATGCCCAACACGTTAAATTAAAACAAAAAATTTCTCTGAAACGTTTCCTCATAATATTCCCTGAAATTATAGAGTATGATATTATGAGATAGTATGAAGGTACAGTCGAAGGCATACATATGTATACACTTAGTAAAATTCAACAACGTTTTTCTCTTAGAAAATTTTCAGAAATTCGTGGTGCAAATCATAAATTTAAACCTGTTGTAATTAAAAGAATTCCAATTAAAAACTTTATTAATTGAATTAATAATTATAAGTATTGATCGAAATTATAAGATATGATGCAGGCAGAGTCTCTAAACAGGTACTATGATGATTTGTGTAATATTTCAACAAAATTCAAAATTCAAAATTCAAAATCATTTATTCAAATAGACCTTCGCAGGCACTTATGAAAAGTCTGACTCTAATACTCTAATACCGGTTCGGAAGGTTGCATTTGCTGAGGAGAGCCGGCAATAAACTCAGCAATTACTCTTTTCAAAACAGGCTTAGATTAATTACATAATATTTACATTCTAATCGCACTGAAAACAATTGCGTGCCCCGGCGCGGCGGCAAAATTACAAAGTAGACAGAAAAAATATTTAATAAGTAAATAAATAGCAAACTTAAGCAGACCAGCCCCCACACAAAGCACCTGTTCACAAGTATGACGCGTGTGGCAGCCATCGCCCTCCTCGCCATATTGGAGGGAAGTGAGCGACCCGTCACACGACGCCGCCGCAAGCAAGGCCTTAAAGTGAGCATGACTTACTTAAGTCTGCCTTAGAAATAAAAAATAACTAAAGGGAAACACTAAACACACAATTTGTTATCACTGTGACTATTGACAAGTTTAGACTAAATATCACAAAATAAAAAAAATATAACAATTAGACAGACATAATAAATCGATGCATTAGTCTATTCCAAAGCAATTGCTTTGAAATTTCACAAAGTACATATTTATGTTTTCGCTTAACATCGGCTGTTTGTCATGACAATAATTGCGCCAATAATACCAGTTAGCGCGCGAATTCTATTCTATTGACACACATTTTAATGAAGGTCAGTTACAAAGACAGCTCCAAAGTCCAGCGGACTGCGTAGACAAATGTGTCATCTAGTAACTGATTGATAATAGCATTGAACATTTTTGAAGCTGTCTCATTCATCCCGCCATCTCTGGCGAGGTCTGCCACATACATACATATCATACCGAGAAGTATGGAAAAAGAAAAGGGAGGCCTTTGCCCAGCAGTGGGACAGTATAGGCTAATAATAAATAAATAATAATAATAATGAATCTAAGCTAGTTTTTAACAAATGCTACCTCCCAAACCAGTAGTCAGACTGGTCTATAATAATAAACCAACAAGCAGTTATTTTAAACAACAGTAAAAATTCTGAATTTAACATTTAAAAGAAATTGTAAGCGTTTTTTTAATAAAAAAAAAAATCTCATCTCTTAAACTATACTCAAATCGTATACAAGGTGAATTATATTCTAACACGGTCCGTCGAGTCCCAAAGGTTCCCTTAACCGTCTTGACCTCAACGGCGGAGATTCAGTCAAATTCATGGAAAAATCATAACACGGGATACCGAATAATCTGTGTTTGAAGAGAAAAAATCCGGGTCCCTTTGATGTAGAGGGACAAAGCAAAGCAATTCACAACTGTTTGTTAGCAGCACAGATGACAGAACAGAAGGCAGATTTAGTAAGTATCTTTTATCAAGATACTTATAAAATTTTCCAAGGTAAAAGTGTTCGTAGTTTTTTTTTTAAATAAAGAATTTAAATTTATTTTAAAAGTGACATAACACAATTACATACACATAAACAGTATAAAGGAAAATAAATAGCAGTAGGTAGTAATAATTAATTGTGTTTTGTGACATCAAAAATGGACAGCGACTCAGTTGTAGACTGCAAGCCCAGTACGGGTACAGGACTACAGCACTGATATTCTGTCTCTGCCAATAGGTGACGTCACGAACAACGTAAGTAACTAAAATAAAATAAAATTAAAAACAAAGAATAAGAATAATGAAGTAAGAATGAAAGTAGATAAAAACAATATTAATTAATAAATAAAATTATTAATTTGGAGCCTGGCATACCCATAATATTTTTTCAAAATGGTTGCGCATGATTAAACCTATATACATCGATTGGGGACACTACGAAGAAAAAAAATTGTGTGTGAGTAAGCACTAAAACCAAAGATTTTCATAGGGCATCGTGCCTCTACCCAGATGGATAATCCGCCTTACTAAAGCATGACATTTAATTTCACTCCGCTTGAGGGGCTCCCTGAGCAAATCGCTCTCAGTTCGTACTGCGCACGGCTGTCAAATACTGTCAATTCTGGCTTGTTTATTTCATGTTGCCATAGAGGCGACTATCCTTCTGGACGTTTTAAATTCTTTGACTAAAACGTCACATTTATTACACATAATAATATAAATAAATAAAAATATTATCATTCGTCACAGTTATTTGCCACAAAAGACCGAGGTTAGACTAATTCAATTTAGAAAAATTACTGAATAAATGATTTTACGCATTCTATAATAATATACCTACTATAAAAATTGTACAACAGATATCAGAATCCAGTACTATAATATCTTTAAAAAAGTCCAAAAGTGCAATTTAAACTAATGCTCGAAGGATATGCCTATAGTCAAAGATTTTCATAGGGCATCGTGCCTCTACCCAGATGGATAATCCGCCTTACTAAAGCAAGACATTTAATTTCACTCCGCTTGAGGGGCTCCCTGAGCAAATCGCTCTCAGTTCGTACTGCGCACGGCTGTCAAATACTGTCAATTCTGGCTTGTTTATTTCATGTTCCCATAGAGGCGACTATCCTTCTGGACGTTTTAAATTCTTTGCCTATAGTATACAGTTTTGGCAACATTTTACATAAAAATGTTTTTGGTGGTATTATATATATATATACTTATACCACACACGTAATGAAACACTAAGAATATATCAACTAAAGGAATATATCGGCCAAGATTCCAATAAAATGTCTCGCGGTTACTGATATTAGGCGACGAATTTACATATTCGTTTAATATTGTTGCCAAGTAACGTACTATTTGACGCCTGATCACATAAGTTCATGTACAACTATTCACACCCTGGGGCCCTTTTTGCTCCGAGGCAGCGGTTCTAAAACTTATTTACAGTCCCTTTTTAAACTGACATGATGAACGGCCTTTGAAAAGCCGCTTTAAGGTTGTCAGATTCATATATATTTTACTGACTCAGTAGATTAATAACATGTTGTGACTGACAACCTGCAAATGAAGCAATCGAACAAAAAATGTTATTAAATATATAAATCGAACTCATGTGAAGGTAATTCGGAGTGAGGCAACTTGAGGCACGGTCCGTGGGTATTTCAGAGAGTATTGTATAATAATTTTAGCCTATTTTAAAAATCTAAATAAAGTCGAGGTGACTCGAGGTGGTCAACGAACCGACCTGCGATCTTGAGAGTCATCAAATCATTGGTATATACCCAAACACAACACCGGATTTTCGAAAGGTTTGCTTGTATCAGAAAAATCACAAGAAACATCTCCTACAGAAGCTTCCCTCAGTTGCAGGGAAGGCTCATGATTAGCAGTGGAGATGAACATAAACTATTAATGATGTATTTATATTAATATAAAATATTTACAACTGTACTGTTTTACAAAAACTTAAACCGACTTAAAGGTACACTAAGACGTAATCAATCCTGATCTGATGACAATGAGACCAAACGGGAAGTGTACCCTTGCAGACAAAAAAAGAATTTTCCAAATCGGTTAATAACAAACATAAAAAAAAAACAACTGAATAAGAGAACCTACTCCTTTTTTTGAAGTCGGTTAAAAACAAATGAAAGCTAAATGTTGATCACTCTCTCACATATTATATGGCCTTTGGTTATCCTATTACTGTTCCCATTATTAACTATCTAACTATACCAAGAACATGGTAACCTTTGAACTTTCCAGAACACTCCTCTGGAAGGTTCTCTCCCCAAGGAGGACTGTAATCACATTGAGAAACACTTCCCTTGACAACCATATGGATTAAGGCAATGCTAGTGACATTGCAATTTATTTTTTCCATTACCATCGACTACATCGGTGGTGTGTACTCGTAAATATCACGTTACTTATCAACTACAATGGCAAATACATTTAAACTATTTAATTACATACATTTCTTCCATATATGTATTATATGGAAGAAATATATGTCGTATATAGTAGATTTCTTGCTAGATCCACGTTTTATAATAAACTCAATTCGACACTAAAATAACGTTTACAAATAAGTCATCAAAAATCTATCGACATTGACGCAATACAGTCACTTTAGCTATCATGTATCATGAAATATATTTCCGAGACAAATTTTGGATACAAGGTTCCTTATCATCCAGTTATTTTTTTGCGTTTGTCAATTTTCGATCCCTATTTATAGTAGTAGTTGTACGTAGTATTTATATACTCTGAGGTAGTAGCAAGAGAGTAAACCAGTGGCACCCAGTAGAGTGCAAAGCTAGCTTAAAAAATACTGGCAAAAGTAAAATTCTAGGGTCACGAGACCAAAGAACAAGTCAAAACCCCGAAGTGTGAGCTGCAGTGCTATTCTGCGAGTAATCTCGACGCTGAAACCGGCGTGAGATTTCAAATCGGTATTCACAAACATGCAAATGTACATGTGGCGCCCCTCGCGTGATAGTGTCGTCGATGTGAAACTTGCCGGTAGATCGAACAACTCACTCAAGCGAGATTTTTGACATTTCTCTGAGGAAAATTTGTGGTATCGGCATTCTCGTCTAAAAATCCGCGATCACTTCGACGATCACTTACGATTTTATGTGTCAAATTAAAAGTTAGTGTTTTGTAAGTGAGATCAAAGTGAAGAAACTAGAAATTGTATTTTTACATGGTTAATAATACGGCAAAATGTTTCTACAATTTTATTAAATTACCTAGATATAGAATATTTATACTGATTTACAAAAAAAAATTGAAATCTAAATATATTTAATTTAATTAGGTATTATGGTGGGACACTACAAACTTTAGTTCTCTTGGTAGTTTGTGGGACACACCAACAATATTATTTAAAAACAAGAACGCTGAACTAAGAGCAAACAATTGAACTGAACAAGAACTTTGAAACTAATACACTTTGAACTTTGTAAATAATAATCATGGCCCCTTCTGAAAGTCCAATCCATGTTAATCTGGTCATCTTGGTATTTCTATAAATAATTGATCATACTTTACCAGTGAAGCCTACTTATAATAATACTAGCTGCCCGGGCGCGACTTCGTTCGCATGGAGCTACCCTACCCTACCCCACGTGTATGAATAATAGTTTACACACTATTCTGACCAACTGAATTTTTTTTACACCTTGGGTTACATTTTTGAAGTTTAAGTAAGGATCCCTACATTTTTGAAAATATACTTTAGGTAGCCTGTGTCACCCGGAGATAGTGTAGCTTCCCAACAGTGAAAGAATTTTTCAAATCAGTTCAGTAGTTTCGGAGCCTATTCAATGCAAACCAAACAATCAAATCTTTCCTCTTTATGATATTATTATTAGTATAGAATAGCTGTCCCCTCGGTTTCCGGGATAAAAAGCCTATATATACTCGAGAACAATGTAGCTTCCTATAAGTGAAAGAATTTTTCCAATCTGAACGGTAGTTCCAGAGATTAGCCCGTTTAAACAAACAAGAACTCTTCTGCTTTATTATATTAGTATATTATTATAAGAGATTAACATTAATCAGGCTTTAAGAAACTGGGGTAAGGTACTAAATCAAAATAAACCCATCAAAATCAAAAAGCATTTATTCAATTTAGGTGATAAGGTACTTATGAACATTAACAAAATTGGTTCAGAATACAACTTGAACTGAGAAGGCTCCGGCAAGAAGAAACCTTTCTTTTATGGGGTCCTAATTTAATTTATTTTATTTTATTTTGTTTTATTGGTTTACCAGTGACTGTTACAATGGTTACATCTTAAAATTAATTTACAGTATACATGTTATTATGCTTATTGTACAATCTATTTAAGGTAAACACCACTTGCATCTAAGTACGCTATAAACAAGGTAATACGTATTACTAAAGAGATAAACATATTAAAATAACTTAAAATAAAAGTAGGTGATAACATACATAAGTTCTTTGTTACAATTTAATTCGGAATATGCTCTAGCAAAAACTTACGAAAACCGTATAATGAAACGGCGAAGATGTCGACTGAATGACTATACGTGTTCAGTAAAGTACTTAATCTAAATATAGGGGAGCTGGATCCCAAAACAGTAGTGCGAATTAATAATTTAATAATTAGTAATTTAATCTCCTAAGTGTGTATTTCTAACTATTTTAACATAACAAGAGAAAACACAACAAATAGTTACTAAAAACAGGTTGGAGATACAGTTCTATACAAAAAATACTTGATTAATCTTTATTTTTATTAACAGCAACCCTTGTCCAATATTCACCAAGCCTTCACCCAAAGACATCATAGCTTGTTTTTTTTTTTTTTTTTTTTTTTATCCTAAG
Source organism: Achlya flavicornis (assembly GCA_947623365.1). NCBI lineage: Eukaryota > Metazoa > Arthropoda > Insecta > Lepidoptera > Drepanidae > Achlya > Achlya flavicornis. Next base: position 3,760,852 of record OX392484.1, read on the forward strand.
TTACACCTTTTTTAGTGTTCCCTATTCATACTACAATCTAGCCTTAATATTAGGCTAATAAGTAATTTATATTTAACATAAACTTCTATATTGACTATATCTAAGAATGTGTCCATTAACACTTTTCTTATTGTCTCATCATAGCTTGTGCTGACATTCGGAACTCGGTGAATTTTAGCTAATAATTGTTTCACATAAGTTAATCACAGATGGTTAAATGACCATTTTGCTGTACTTTAGCTTGTTCTATGTTGCTCTTCCATATGCAAATATCTCTCAGCAACACTTGCAAATTGATTTCAACATTGAGATGGTGATGAACCCATTGCTGCTATTCTTTGGCGTCTTGGAGCTAGATAATTTATATCTAATGATTATTTATATAACATACAAATGAAAAGTCTACTCTCGTAATGTTTAAAAATAAAAAACTGCACCTTCATCCATGCTTCCAAGTCTTTGTTGTGCTGCCATCAAGAATATGCGTAAAGTGATTTGCTCCCAATCTCTCTGGGCTTTTTCTCTTAGCCTTTGGCTAAGACAGGATGCCTTCAGGCTCACAGGATACACACAATATCAACACAGTCTCAATATGAACTTCAAAATACATAACGAAGCAATGCTACTTTTTACTCGTAAAAGATGCTTCCCATTTAGGTTTGGTTGTAGAAAAAATAATATTTGTTTCATCTTGAGGAATTTGTGAAGATTTTCCTCTAAATTAAGCAAATAACACATTAATATCACAAGATTTAATATAAACAAAACAGTCAATGATTTTTTAATTCCTTGCCGCATCATAGGCATAGGTATTGAACCATTCTGCCTCATGTAGAATCTTGTAATTGTTGTGTTAATTTTGTACGATATAGAGAAATATTCACTTTGAAATACATAAATATATAATTAATCAGTAATATTATATATTTTTAATAATGTACAATAGTTGCAAATCAAAAGAAATGCAAATAATGAAAAACCGATAAATATCGATCCATAAAGACTGTCATGGCGTCAATCTCTAGTTTATTGCCAACATCACGCTGATGTTTCAAACTCACTCCACTTCACTCAGACATATGAGGTGTTCGAGAATACCAAAACCACACCGAAACTCGCTTAGCGAAATGAACGTCGAAGGGAACGCGGTTCACTGGGTGAACCGCGTAGGCGAGTTTATGTTTCGCAGAATAGCATTACTGGTCCTTTTAGCATACCTAAGTCAAATAAATTTATTTTTACCGTCGCAAGATGCATGGGAATGGTGTGGTTGAATAATTACGTCGACTCTACCCGGTACGACCGAGTAACACATATGTAATTAAATAAATAACGGGAAATTCTCGAAGAATTGAATAAAAATAAAAATACATATAACTAATTATTAAAAGAAACAAAAAACCCGACTGCGTAAAACAAAAAATAACTGAAAAGAGTAAAACAAGATCTTTAATCTATATAATTTTGAATATAACTTGAATGCTATAAGGTATTGCAGTCGGGGACAAACCAATAACCTAAATATGTATTTTTTTTTGTGATATTTGTTTATTTTGTAATCTCTTAATTCATAGAAATGCGTAGATAGTGCGTGGCTCTATAAAATCTAATTTTAAATCGGTTAAACGGGTGCGAGAATAGTTAATACTGTACTGTTAATTGAAAATCTGTGTTTGGTAAGTCGGGAACTCGATTAAAGGCTCTTTAAAACCGCGTTCCACTTTATATTCACAAACAAAGAACATGTACAGTTGCAGAATGAAAAGATTCGTCAGTTTTCAACTTATCACGAGCACATATTACCTTTTGAAACTGAATAGACAGAATACACTGAATTAGAGAAAATAATGATTTAACTGTTCGTTATTAAAGATCACAATTATTCAGATCAAAGTTGTTCGACTGTTTATCCTGTCAACAAGATTATTTTTACTTTATGTTTTCATAAACTAAAACCTTCTTCTTGGTTTAATCTGCTATTATTATTTATGTCAAATTAAAATTGAAAATAGGGCATTAAAAAAATAATACTTAATTTTATTCCGCAAAAGCCATAAATTGTGTTTGACGTGATGTAAAAACAAGCAAAACCTTATTCGATGGCAAACGTCACATTTATGTAAATGTTAGCAGCACTGTTCCTTCCTATTAGGAACCTCACTAGTAATATGTTGGTACATATAATAAAATTGATACTTGCACTTGCAATCTGGTGCAAGCGAAAACCAACTCTAAGGAGACGAACCTTTTCATTCCGCGACTGTACCTAATAGATATATAATGAAAGAAGGTCTTTTCACTTTGTACTCTAATTAAGGAGTCTTTTCCTTACCCAGCTACAAAGTAAAGGTCATGAATAGTTAATTAATGGATAAATTAATTCTTATATCGCGTTATCAGTAATATGCCAGTCCAGGGTTATCAATCCGGATTTTGTCACGTAATGGTTTATGATTATTGACTGATAAATATCAGTATAACTGAGAATAATAAATAGAAGATAAACTGTCTAACTTCGCTAATAATATGGTATGCAACACCCACAGACATGAATATAAATAGATAACGCAAGTCCCTCCATCCGTATGAAAACCAAACGTGGCACTTATTTTCTACCTACAATAATGTCACAAAAGCGCTTTAGTTAGGCTGGCATTAGAGCTATAACGTGAAAATGAAGCTATCCTATTCGTCAGCTAAACACATCCCTCACAACACAATCTCTGGTGGACGTGCAGCCTTATGCGAGTTCCCGTCCGCGCGAAACAGTTTCAAAGGAAGAGCATTGCTCTCCCTTTTGGCAAGCGAAGTAGATAGATATTTATCGGTTTTTCATTATTTGCATTTCTTTTGATTTGCAACTATTGTACATTATTAAAAATATATAATATTACTGATTAATTATATATTTATGTATTTCAAAGTGAATATTTCTCTATATCGTACAAAATTAACACAACAATTACAAGATTCTACATGAGGCAGAATGGTTCAATACCTATGCCTATGATGCGGCAAGGAATTAAAAAATCATTGACTGTTTTGTTTATATTAAATCTTGTGATATTAATGTGTTATTTGCTTAATTTAGAGGAAAATCTTCACAAATTCCTCAAGATGAAACAAATATTATTTTTTCTACAACCAAACCTAAATGGGAAGCATCTTTTACGAGTAAAAAGTAGCATTGCTTCGTTATGTATTTTGAAGTTCATATTGAGACTGTGTTGATATTGTGTGTATCCTGTGAGCCTGAAGGCATCCTGTCTTAGCCAAAGGCTAAGAGAAAAAGCCCAGAGAGATTGGGAGCAAATCACTTTACGCATATTCTTGATGGCAGCACAACAAAGACTTGGAAGCATGGATGAAGGTGCAGTTTTTTATTTTTAAACATTACGAGAGTAGACTTTTCATTTGTATGTTATATAAATAATCATTAGATATAAATTATCTAGCTCCAAGACGCCAAAGAATAGCAGCAATGGGTTCATCACCATCTCAATGTTGAAATCAATTTGCAAGTGTTGCTGAGAGATATTTGCATATGGAAGAGCAACATAGAACAAGCTAAAGTACAGCAAAATGGTCATTTAACCATCTGTGATTAACTTATGTGAAACAATTATTAGCTAAAATTCACCGAGTTCCGAATGTCAGCACAAGCTATGATGAGACAATAAGAAAAGTGTTAATGGACACATTCTTAGATATAGTCAATATAGAAGTTTATGTTAAATATAAATTACTTATTAGCCTAATATTAAGGCTAGATTGTAGTATGAATAGGGAACACTAAAAAAGGTGTAACTTAGGATAAAAAAAAAAAAAAAAAAAAAAACAAGCTATGATGTCTTTGGGTGAAGGCTTGGTGAATATTGGACAAGGGTTGCTGTTAATAAAAATAAAGATTAATCAAGTATTTTTTGTATAGAACTGTATCTCCAACCTGTTTTTAGTAACTATTTGTTGTGTTTTCTCTTGTTATGTTAAAATAGTTAGAAATACACACTTAGGAGATTAAATTACTAATTATTAAATTATTAATTCGCACTACTGTTTTGGGATCCAGCTCCCCTATATTTAGATTAAGTACTTTACTGAACACGTATAGTCATTCAGTCGACATCTTCGCCGTTTCATTATACGGTTTTCGTAAGTTTTTGCTAGAGCATATTCCGAATTAAATTGTAACAAAGAACTTATGTATGTTATCACCTACTTTTATTTTAAGTTATTTTAATATGTTTATCTCTTTAGTAATACGTATTACCTTGTTTATAGCGTACTTAGATGCAAGTGGTGTTTACCTTAAATAGATTGTACAATAAGCATAATAACATGTATACTGTAAATTAATTTTAAGATGTAACCATTGTAACAGTCACTGGTAAACCAATAAAACAAAATAAAATAAAATAAATTAAATTAGGACCCCATAAAAGAAAGGTTTCTTCTTGCCGGAGCCTTCTCAGTTCAAGTTGTATTCTGAACCAATTTTGTTAATGTTCATAAGTACCTTATCACCTAAATTGAATAAATGCTTTTTGATTTTGATGGGTTTATTTTGATTTAGTACCTTACCCCAGTTTCTTAAAGCCTGATTAATGTTAATCTCTTATAATAATATACTAATATAATAAAGCAGAAGAGTTCTTGTTTGTTTAAACGGGCTAATCTCTGGAACTACCGTTCAGATTGGAAAAATTCTTTCACTTATAGGAAGCTACATTGTTCTCGAGTATATATAGGCTTTTTATCCCGGAAACCGAGGGGACAGCTATTCTATACTAATAATAATATCATAAAGAGGAAAGATTTGATTGTTTGGTTTGCATTGAATAGGCTCCGAAACTACTGAACTGATTTGAAAAATTCTTTCACTGTTGGGAAGCTACACTATCTCCGGGTGACACAGGCTACCTAAAGTATATTTTCAAAAATGTAGGGATCCTTACTTAAACTTCAAAAATGTAACCCAAGGTGTAAAAAAAATTCAGTTGGTCAGAATAGTGTGTAAACTATTATTCATACACGTGGGGTAGGGTAGGGTAGCTCCATGCGAACGAAGTCGCGCCCGGGCAGCTAGTATTATTATAAGTAGGCTTCACTGGTAAAGTATGATCAATTATTTATAGAAATACCAAGATGACCAGATTAACATGGATTGGACTTTCAGAAGGGGCCATGATTATTATTTACAAAGTTCAAAGTGTATTAGTTTCAAAGTTCTTGTTCAGTTCAATTGTTTGCTCTTAGTTCAGCGTTCTTGTTTTTAAATAATATTGTTGGTGTGTCCCACAAACTACCAAGAGAACTAAAGTTTGTAGTGTCCCACCATAATACCTAATTAAATTAAATATATTTAGATTTCAATTTTTTTTTGTAAATCAGTATAAATATTCTATATCTAGGTAATTTAATAAAATTGTAGAAACATTTTGCCGTATTATTAACCATGTAAAAATACAATTTCTAGTTTCTTCACTTTGATCTCACTTACAAAACACTAACTTTTAATTTGACACATAAAATCGTAAGTGATCGTCGAAGTGATCGCGGATTTTTAGACGAGAATGCCGATACCACAAATTTTCCTCAGAGAAATGTCAAAAATCTCGCTTGAGTGAGTTGTTCGATCTACCGGCAAGTTTCACATCGACGACACTATCACGCGAGGGGCGCCACATGTACATTTGCATGTTTGTGAATACCGATTTGAAATCTCACGCCGGTTTCAGCGTCGAGATTACTCGCAGAATAGCACTGCAGCTCACACTTCGGGGTTTTGACTTGTTCTTTGGTCTCGTGACCCTAGAATTTTACTTTTGCCAGTATTTTTTAAGCTAGCTTTGCACTCTACTGGGTGCCACTGGTTTACTCTCTTGCTACTACCTCAGAGTATATAAATACTACGTACAACTACTACTATAAATAGGGATCGAAAATTGACAAACGCAAAAAAATAACTGGATGATAAGGAACCTTGTATCCAAAATTTGTCTCGGAAATATATTTCATGATACATGATAGCTAAAGTGACTGTATTGCGTCAATGTCGATAGATTTTTGATGACTTATTTGTAAACGTTATTTTAGTGTCGAATTGAGTTTATTATAAAACGTGGATCTAGCAAGAAATCTACTATATACGACATATATTTCTTCCATATAATACATATATGGAAGAAATGTATGTAATTAAATAGTTTAAATGTATTTGCCATTGTAGTTGATAAGTAACGTGATATTTACGAGTACACACCACCGATGTAGTCGATGGTAATGGAAAAAATAAATTGCAATGTCACTAGCATTGCCTTAATCCATATGGTTGTCAAGGGAAGTGTTTCTCAATGTGATTACAGTCCTCCTTGGGGAGAGAACCTTCCAGAGGAGTGTTCTGGAAAGTTCAAAGGTTACCATGTTCTTGGTATAGTTAGATAGTTAATAATGGGAACAGTAATAGGATAACCAAAGGCCATATAATATGTGAGAGAGTGATCAACATTTAGCTTTCATTTGTTTTTAACCGACTTCAAAAAAAGGAGTAGGTTCTCTTATTCAGTTGTTTTTTTTTTATGTTTGTTATTAACCGATTTGGAAAATTCTTTTTTTGTCTGCAAGGGTACACTTCCCGTTTGGTCTCATTGTCACATTATCTGAGTACAGGTGTAGGGGCCATCCACGCCTTGCAGCCATTCGTCGAAGGGCCATTATCAATGAGTCAGTGGTTAGGGTCGACACCAGTTCAATATGTATTGCCCTTACAGTTAGGCAAGTGAAAAGAACAGCATATCTTTTTTCTCTTCGTCTACCAATAGTGACCTCCATGGGGCCGAAGAGATCAAGACCACAGAAGGTAAACACACGTTGGTGATGTGCCAGCCGTGCTTCCGGTAGGTCACCCATTCTGGGGGGTCTAGGTTGAGCTTTCCTAATCCTGCAAACCATACACTCCATGGCCACACGCTTCACAGTAGGTCGGATACGTATAAGCCAGTACTTCTGCTTTAATTCGTTGACCACTGTTTCGGTATTACCATGCGCAGCGCGAATGTGGTAGTGCTTGGCTATCAAGCGAGCGACACGATGACGACCATCCAATATCACAGGGCGCTTGGTGTCTCCAGAGACATCCCGAGCAGCTCCAATGCGGCCACCAGCGCGCAGAACTCCGTGTTCGTCTAGGATTGGAGTTAAGGTAAGTAACTTACTTTTTTTATCTAATGCATCTTTTTTTTTCAGATTTCTGATGTCATCGGAGAAACTTTGCACCTGTGCGTATTTTATTAGCAACGTTTCAGCTCTCATCATCATAGCTCCGTCAATATCACCGGTAAGTTTCTTACACTTCTTATCAACAAATGATAACACATAACATGTAGTTTTTACAAGGCGAAGCCATGACGAGAACCGCAGCGGATCAGGAGTAGCAGGTAAGTCCTCACAGGTTACCTGCAGTGTGCAGGTACGTTCTACATCTAGTTCATTCACTTCAGAAACTTGAAAATTCAATGGCCATAATGTTTCATCCTCGTATAAAAATTGCGGCCCGTAAAACCACTCGCGTTCAAAAACACTAAAATCACAACTTTCTCTTGTAGCCACATCTGCAACGTTAACTTGAGTCGGCACATATCTCCATTCGCACACGTTGGTGAGTTCATCGATCTCCCCCAGGCGGTGAGCAACAAATGATTTATAATTTCGCGCATCATTTCTGATCCAGTGAAGCACTGTAGTCGAGTCACACCAAAAAAATCTTTTTCCGTGCTTCATTTTATGTTCCTTTCCAATTGTGTCAGCCAGCCGCGCGGCAAGGAGCGCCGCCTGTAGCTCTAATCGTGGCACTGACATATGCTTCAAGGGCGCGACTCTGCACTTACTAGTTATGAATGATGTTTGTATGCCGTTATTTTTCCAACGCCAGTAAGCAACGGCACACATAGCTTGGGTCGACGCGTCGCAAAATAAGTGTAGTTCTAGGTCGGTATAGTCAACACAACTGCTAAGCTCGTTCTCGTTCGGTGTACAAGACATTCCAAGTAAGGGCGATGCGCGCGCGGGGCATGGCTCGCTGTTATTCAGTGCGCCTGCACTCGGCTGACTCGACGCATCTGCTTTCTCGCTCGCTCTCACAGACATTTGGTAATAGCGGGGCAACCGCAACGAACCGACACTTTTCAACAGTTTAATCCACTCGATCCATTTATCGAAGATACTCGTAGGTATGACGTCATCCCATTGCATCTCACATCGCCAAGTATCTTGCAGCATTATTTTCCCTTTGATAGTAAATGGTGACAAGAAGCCGTAGACATCGAATATAGACATCACAACTCTTAACATTTCCCTTTTCGTAGGTTTCTTTGAGCCATTAATAATATTTTCCGAAATGCGTTTAAATGACACATCGAAACCTAAACAATCCTCGTTCGGATACCAAATAAGACCTAAGGTACGTTCTCCTTCGTCCTGTTGACCCAATTTGAACTTTACTGCCGCAGTACCTAGGGACTGTTTTGGCAAACAGTCTAACACATTTTTACAGTTACTCGTCCAGTTTCTTATTTCAAATCCGCCCTCGCTGTGAATATAAACAATATCCTTAACCAACTGAATAGCGTCATCTTCGTTTGAAATACTATCTATATAATCGTCCGCGTAGTGTTGTTTACATATTGCATGCACGGCGGCCGGCTTGCTGGATTCGAACCTCTGAGCGTTTTTATTCTTTATAAACTGGGCAATAAACGGTGAACAGTTGGCTCCAAAGATAAGGGATGTCATTACATAAGTTTTCACCTGATCGTTTGGATTATCTCGCCATAAAAACCTTAGCGCATTCTGATCGGCCGGGATTATTTTAATTCGAAGGAACATATCCTTAATGTCTGCGGTTACGGCTATTTTATTTTCCCTGAAGCGTAACATCATACCATACAGTGACATAAGTAGGTCAGGTCCCTTATGTAAATAATCATTAAGACAAAAACCATTACTTTTCGCGGCCGCGTCGAACACAAGGCGTAATTTATTTTTATTGGGATTATCGACCCCAAAATGGGGAAGATACCATGTACGTGGTGACGTTTGCGGGTTGACCAACTCCTGGGCAAAATCGTTATTCATTAAATGATAAACCCTTTCAGTGTACCTCAGTGCGAAACCTTCACTAGCCTTCATTTTCTTCTCCACATTAATCAAACGTCGTTTAGCGTTTGGTAACGAATCGGGCATCGAGTTACTGGCATTTTTCCATGGCAGACCTACGTGCCACCTACCATCAATCAATGCAGAGTTCTGTTCTAGGTGTTCAACAGCTTGGACATCTTCCCTATTCTGGCGCGGTTTTGTTGTTATACCTAATGACTCGAGCGAAAAGGAACGGCGGACTTCATCATGTAAATGTTGCAGAATGTCATCATTATCGTGGTCATCGTGGATGAGAAGAGAGGATTGAGACAAGTTATCACAAGGTAAGTTATATCCGTTAGGTATACAGCCGTGAATACACCACCCTAACGGGGTAAGCGTCGCGTACGGTTCGTTCGGTTTTCCCTTAATCACTCGTATCGGTGTAATTAAATGGTAATTATCTTGTCCTATCAACATTTCTGGTTTGCAAGGAAACGGTAAATAAAATTCACTTTTTATTTTAGACATGTGAGAATAATTTGCGGGGTTAACGGTTAATTGAACAGGTAAATTTAATTCGCCTACGCTTCTAGCTTTAATAGTAAATTTAGTTCCATCCCTGCTACATATACCTACATCAACTACCTCGCTATCGCATACAAGTTCTGTATTTTGCCATGCGCCACACACTCGCATTGTTTTCTTATAGCCGCGTATCCCCACCCGTTCTGCTAGCTCGGCGCTTATCAATGAAACAGTCGAGCCGTCATCTAATAATGCACATACACTTATTATACCTTTAGGCCCTTGAATATTAATTTGAACGACTTTTAGTAACACCTTAGACATTGAATTGACATTAGAAACCGTATTTACATTAGGCTCAGGGGGCCTACCACAAGCTCTTAAAACAAGGTTAAAATAACCTTATTTTGCGTTTTCGTACCATGACATCCTTAAAAATAAGCTTATTATAGGCATAAAACAATATTGTTTTGTTAGCAGGTTTGATGACGTCACCTCTAATCGTTCATTCAAATCGTACCATGATGTGTCTTTTGACAACTAGCATTATGGTTTTTATGTCAATTGCATATATCAATCAAAATATAACATTATATACGCGACGAATTATCCAAATTTATGATAAAAATATCTATTATTATAGTGATATAAAGTCAGTAGATCGTATTTATTTAACTTATCGAATTAATTGTGTATCTCTAGCCTTCTAGCTTTTGCCATCTAGCATTTCAAGATGGCAAATGAATATGAACTATTTGTGTTTTTGGAAGCAAATACCAAAGAAGCCAATAATAGATACACGAAAGCGACGTGGTATGCATCTATGCTACGTGAGGAATCAACACTTTCGCATGCAATGGACCAAAATGCCATTTGCTATCGAAACCATACGACCGTATGGGTTTAAAGCTCACCGAGTCGCTCGCATATTGTCACCAAAATAATCGAGGCCTCGGGCGGGGAGCTTTTTCCGCCAACGCATTAGCTTGGCTAGCCTGTTGGGAACCTTGCCGATAATCTACGGCAGCCTAGAGGAAAATTTATATACGAGTGCTAGATTGTATTTCATTTATTTGTTGTAAATATTTAATATCGTATAGATTAAGCTTTACTGTGATTGTACTGTATTCATAAACGTTTATATACCTAAATACACATAATGTTTCATTGTATGACCTGCAACTACAGTAGCATTCCTGACAAAAGGTAATAAATAAAAATATGTGTTGATTCCTGTGGTAAATTCTTTATTCATATAATGTAAAGACAATAGGTACACACGGCTACTGATCAAGCTATACATTTCTAGTATAAGCTGACCTCCCATGTTACCGAAATCCTATACAATGCGAGATCAGCTTATACTGGAAATGTATAGCTTGATCTGTAGCCGTGTGTACCTGCCTAGACTATAGGTATTAAGACTGAAGTGCCATACATAAATATAAACCTACCTTGGTATATATTTATGTATGAACTTTGTCTCAGTTTTTGTAATGACCAAGAAGTGCTCCATTGCTTTGCTAGTTGAGGATTAGGTACCTATTTCTCTCCAGCACATTTCTTAGAGTAGTTACTTTGAATTCCGGCGAATTCTTCACTGCAAAATGAATAAAATAATACTTGAATTACTTCTGTTTGTAACCATGCCATATTAAATTTCATTCACTGAATATCACTATTGAACGTCGGCCCCTTGCCTTGTTTTCATATTGACCTAAGTTATATTTATTCAAGTAATATAAAAGTCGATATACATAAAATAAATATTTGTATTATTTCAAAATATGTAGTGCAACAGGGCACATTGAGTTTCAAAATTCGTGCGTCACAATTGACAAGTATTTTTTTTTGTCCCGTTCCATCCTATAGGGCCATCATCTTCTCTCACAAAATAACCTTATTGCCAGACTGTTTTGTTTTCACCTTATAATAATATTACTTTGATTCGTACCATGAGCTCAATCGTTCAACATTGATATAACATTGCTAAGTGCCGAGAAAGAATGAATGATTTGTAAGAATTTGTCTATGGCTTGCTACAACCTGATAAAAGATAAAAAGAAATAACGATATATTAACTGTATAGTGCCATTTCTTTCACACGTTGGACCGAAATGATTTGAGGTTCTTCATCTTTTAGCAAAGTATTAAATTAAACTAATTGTAAAGTATAAGTAACTAAAAGAATAAAATATTTTCGAGTAATTTCTATAAAATGCATACAAATATTTTAAAATGTTATTATGAAGAGTAAGGAAATTAATTGAAAAAATATATAGACTGCCGACTCTAGATTATCAAATGAAATGAATCGGAACAAAATATTTACCTGTCATTCTTGTCATACTCAAATGGCTAATAAAGATATCCAAGATATTTAGTTATTAAATACATTTGTTTATGTAATTTAATAACAAACAAAGTGCAATCAATATGGAAACATCTTAATAGTATATTCGACAGTAATATTCAGTGCATGAAATTTAAGATGGCATGGTTATAAACATTTGTAAGTTGCACAAATGTTGCAATTCATTTTGTAGAGTTGTAGCCGAAGAGTTCGCCAGAGATCCAGTCAGCAGGTAGAAATGGTTAAATACAAACAGACCAAAAATACCGCCTTCAATCGATATCTACAAGCGAAGGAGTACTCTCAAAAAAGTGTACGTAGATATGGAGAGGCTGGTCTAAAGTGAAGTCTAAGAACCTATAAACGCTGAAATAAAGTTTGAATCTGTATCTGCAAGATTGTTTAATGCCATACTTATATTGTGTATAATTATCTTACTCTGATTAAACTTATGTGAATAAAGAATGTAGGTACACATAATACTTTCGTGTTTTTATTCATTGTGTTATTGACGGGAATCCTACTGTAGTTGCAGGTCTTGGAATTAAACATATTATGTGTATGTAGGTATATAAATATTTGCCGCTGTTGTCGATCATCGACAAGGTTCCAGGTTCAAGCTCGTTATTGGCAGTGTTTCCTCTTTGGATAGCCAAGCTAATGCGTTGTCACAAAAAGCTCCCCACCAACCGGTTTGCCGAGGTTTTGATGATAATGTGTGAGCAAATCAGCGAGCTTCAGACCCCCACGGTTCTATCCACAGCCACAAAGGCTACAGAAAGTTAGGTCCAATGGATGTGTATTTTAGAATTTCCCGCACGGTTACATCTGCTCTGCAACAGTATAGCAGATTGTTGTGAGTTGAGTTTTCAATACTTAATTAATATTTTACTACATTAGATGGTTAAAATGATTATCTTTATAGATTTTTATAAGTCTGTCGTCTGTCCGTCTGTTGACAATAATATATTCCATCCAGGCTAATGTAGGTTACGACCAATTTTAGAAAATTTGCCAGAGAATCTAGGTAGTTTGGATTCCAGGAACACAGGGACTACTCTGTGTACTAACACTGCAGGAAAGTTAACTTTATGGATTAATCTGGGGTTATTCGATGTACGTTGGTTATAATGAAAACAGGATATTAATAGTGGGTAGGTACCTAAATGAAAAGTCACTAAATATATAAACACGCTATTTAAAGCTCCGCTTCATCTAAATAAATCTAAGGCTAAGGGTCGAGGGATCGATATTACTAACGTAGATGCATAGTTGTGTAGTGAACGACAAGTGCAATTAAACAATCGGTTATGTTATTTTGGGATGATACCTAATCACGCAATCCCGATATATTCATTCTATAAGTAAATAAATTCGATATAATTACTTTATATGACACTATAATAGATTTTTATAACATAAATTTGGAAAACAATGTTATTTTCAGCTTGTAAATACAACGTATATAAGATTGCTAAATTTGACATTAAAACAATAATGTTAATTGTCAAAAGCTTATAAAAAATAGCTCATGGTACGAATTGAATGAACCATTATGGTAAATAAACAAGGTTGTTTTCATGCATAAAATAAGCTTGTTTTAGGGACATCATGGTACGAAAAGAAGAATAAGGTTGTTTGAAAGAGCGAGAGAGTATGGATGAGTGACAGAGATGAGAATTGTTAAGAGAGAGAAAGTTGCTTAGGCTCATAGCGTTATTTCTTTTCATCTTTAATGAGCCCATAGACAAATTCTCAAAAATCATTCGTTCTTAGCAGGAATATAACAATCATATAACAATAGTGTTTGGTAGAGGTCATGGTACGAATATAAATAAGGTTATTATATGCTGGAAACAAAGCAGTATTGCAATAAGGTTGTTTTGTAAAAGATGGGGGTAGGCCCCCAGACTCGGGTAATTGCGTTATGTGTTCACTACCTTGAATAGGCTCATCATTAGAAGTTTTATAATGCAATAATTTATGATGTGACTTACCACAGTTATCTATGTCGCAGACAGGCGCGGGGCAAGACTCCCGACTATGGCGCGACACTATACACCTATAGCAAAGACCACAACGTTTAACAAAGCTCCACCTATCTTTACGGAGCGCCTTTTTAAACTTCTTACAACTAGGTAATGTATGTTTACCTATACGACAGAACCGGCACTTATCATCACTATTTACATTATCGCTTTTCATTAAGTAAGATTGATAAACCTCACTATATTTACGTTTAGGCTCGTTACGAATTACACTGAGAGATACGGCCGTTTTAGATATTTTTAACGCCTCTTCATTCAAAAAGTCCGATAGTATCTCTAACCTAGTTTTCGTACCTTCCTCAATTCGAGCGTAGCCATAATCGGTCCACTTGGAAATAAGCACGGGGGGTAATTTCGAGAGTATAATTGACGTAATGCTCACTCCACGTAGATACTCCTCTTGACCCAAGACCAGGACAGCTGCTACATAATTTCGCACTTTCACAGAGAATGAAATAATATCCTTCTGATATTCCAGGTTCATTGGATGCAGTTTTTTGATGTCTTGCATAATCCGTGGTAATATGACATCTGGACTTCCGAACTGCAGTTGTAACGTCGACATCACGGTCTCTGAAGATGCAGCACTCACCAAAAGTGCCGTGACGGATTCTCGAGCCTGTCCTCGAAGACATTTCCTTAAGCGCCACATATTTTCTTTTTCAGTAAAGTTACACACCTCTGTCGACTCCTGATAGGCCTGTTTGAAGGCCAGCCACTCCATCGGGTCACCTGAGAAGGTAGGTAGATCTTTCGGTGTGCACAATCGGCTCAACATCTTGGCATTAGGTGCATTTGTGGTGGCTGCAGATGCAATATCCTTAAGTGCCTGGGCTAGTTGTTGAAAATCTGAACACGGAGCTGGGACGGGAACGGACGGAGGTAAACCAACGGCACCGTATATTTCGTCGATGTGACGTGGCGGTGGCGCCGACGTGACACTCGGCGGCCCCTTGGCCGCCCCTTGACTGCGATCGAGCCACTGTTCCACTTTGTGTGACACATTACTTAAGGAATTACGTTCACGTTCACTACGGGATCCTTGCGAGCACTCCTCCTCCAATGCAGCGACCTCTGCATCCAGTTTTTTCTGTATAACCTCTTTTTCAATTTTAGCCAAGGCCTCTGCTGCCTCAAATTCCAACTGTTTCTTCCGAGCTTCGAATGATTTCCTGCTTGTGACTGTAGACTTTTTGTTGGAAGAAATAGATTTCTGGCAACCACCGATCTCAATCTTAAGACTACCAACGTTACTCGGTTTCGGGTCATGATCAAGACGTGGTATGTATGTTTCCGATTTTGCTTCATAAACTTGACCGCTAGGTCCATCCTTTCCGGAATGTTCAAGCTTCTCCCTGGCATATGCGCCGCGTGTTTTTACCATTTTGTGCGACGGAGAATGGAACATTCCAACCAAAATACATATGGTGGGTTCGTCCAATGACGATCCAGGCTCGAAGACCAGCTTTTGTAGATGGTAGATGGAGGAATTAAACAAGTTTTTGAATTTTATATATGTACTAACGTGAGTGCGCTCAGAAAATGATTTGCCACGCGGTCGTCTACGGTGCGGAGGCTTATATAGACTTGGGTCACTCCCCCTCCCCGCCTCCTCTCAACCCCTACGACACCTCTGAACGCAATCACGTTAACAAAATGCTGTTTATTAACCAAATAGAATACATACATAATGCACAGGAATTTTACCATTTTTACATACATAGATATTTCCTACAGGTGTATAGCCCGCCCGATGGTAAGCGGTTACCGTAGCCTATGGACGCTTGCAACACCATTGGTATTACTCGCGCGTTGTCGTTGAGTGGTGGTACAAACCCTCGCGTCGCTAACAGTCTTCGATGCTTTAATTTTTTCAGATAATTTTAGTCCAAAAAGCGTTTCATCCCTACAAGTTTCCTGGATAATATTATTGAAACTTTTGTCTAGGCTTGGTGTAATTAATTTAATTCTAGCCTGACTTTTTCGGTGGTGTAAATCACTCAGTAGACGACACGCGTCGCTAAGGTATTTGATAACCTTTAGCTTATCATATTCCTTATTTAAGAGTAAATCCATTGCTCTGTTTATAGCAGTCACGCCTGCACCTAGCTGTTGTTGTGTAATAACAAGTTTCTTATCCCGGGTTCGGGTACTATCAGTAAGAGCTGCAGAAATTTCTGGGTTTAATTTCGGAGCTTGTAACAATTTACAGTTTTGTGGAACAAGGTGATCCTTAAGGAGCTTTTCCTTGTCTTCTTTAGGCAACCCCTTTCTCAATAAAGGAAGCCAAAGTTGGGCTAATTTATCATGGATGTTTTCCCCATAATCCGGCCCCTCATTAGTGCTTGTGCCAAGAGCTGTAAGAATGTCCGAATTTAACTCCTCGATAACTTCTGGGACTTGGGATGAATCCACAATTTCCAGAAGAGGTGCATCAATTTGTGTCTCTGATGTAGACGCTTCCGCCGATACTTCGACTGTCGGAAGCTGGTCTGCGACAACCTCGGTTGTTTCCTCATCTAAGAACAAGAAATGGAACATTGATGTCCACCCACACAAATATCTATATATATAAACCACGTGTTAAACCGTGTATATTACTACCAAAGTGTAAAGACATTTTTATTCGAATGAATACTTATGATTATTTAAAATAACGGTTGCGGCGATTCTCGATCGTTGCAAACGCGTATTTGAATCATATTTAGATCAATTTTGCCGTTCGTGTTGATTCGCGACCAACCCCCAGGCATATTTTATTTTACGTATGTTAAATATGGACAATTCACAATAAATGTGAATGTATAATAACCTTCGTGTTGATTCTCGACCAACCCCCAGGCATATTTTATTTTACGTATGTTAAATATGGACAATTCACAATAAATGTGAATGTATAATAACCTTCGTGTTGATTCTCGACCAACCCCCAGGCATATTTTATTTTACGTATGTTAAATTTGGACAATTCACAATGAACCTTAAGTGTATAACAACCTTCGTGTTGATTCTCGACCAACCCCCAGGCATATAACACTTTCCATATAAGCATACGTTAGTTTGGATAAAGAATAATAGATTTTAAAGTATAATTAACCTTCGTGTTGATTCTCGACCAACCCCCAGGTAATTTGATACTCTAACAACCATGTAAAATATGGTAAAGGGCACCTTCGTGTTGATTCTCGACCAACCGCCAGGTTTACTATTATCCATTTCACTTTAGCACTCATTTATTGGATTTGAAAATATGAAATTAATTCTTACCGTTGTTATCTTCGGAATCAGATGAATCTGATAATGAAATAATCCTTCGACGGTGTTGAGCCACTTTTTTATCTTCTCGCCTGCGTATTTTTTCATCGTGACGAATTAAATTACAATCTGAACGTCGTTTCGACATTTTCTCAAACAGAATGTGGGTAGGTATAACAACGACTTGGAATTAGATGTTTTTTTTTTTTTTTTTTTTTTTTTTTTTTTATACCACTTAGGTGGCAAACAAGCATACGGCCCGCCTGATGGTAAGCGGTTACCGTAGCCTATGGACGCTTGCAACACCAGGGGTATCACGCGCGCGTTGCCGACCCTGCAGAAATCTCTTCACACCCCTTTTGAAGAACCCCATGCTGTACTCCATTGGGAAAACCACGGCGGGGAGCTCATTCCACAGTCTGAGCGTCCGCGGAAGGAAGCTCCTTTGAGCCCGCACAGTACGAAACAATTCAGGTTTCAATATGTGAGGATGGACTCCCCGTCGATGGCGAGAGTTGCGATGGTAAAAAGTAGCCGTGGGCATCATCTTAAACAATTCTTCAGAACACTGTCCGTTGTACAAGCGGTAGAACACACATAAGGAGGCAAAGTCTCTCCTCAGACTGAGGGGCTCTAAACCGCTTGTGAGCTCGGGATCGTCGACAATTCTGATGGCACGTCGTTGAACCGAGTCTAAAGGATCAAGCTGGTATCCAGGTGCCCCCGCCCATAGATGACAGCAGTACTCCATATGAGGCCGGACTTGCGACTTGTAAAGTTGCAGCCTTTGCCCCGATGTGAAGTACTGCCTCGCTCTGTTGAGCACTCCGAGCTTTTTGGACGCCAGCTTAACCTTGTCTTCTAAGTGACTTCGGAACAAAACGTCGCTAGAAATGTCGACGCCAAGGATCCCGATGCTTTTGCTGATGTTCAGGGACGTGTTCTGGAACTGTGGAGCCACAGCAAATGGGGTTTTCTTAGCGGTGAACGCGCAGGCTTGAGTCTTAGTGGGGTTGAAATGGACTAGGTTTAGTCTGCCCCAATCGGAGACACTAGTTAGTGTACTCTCGATTTCAGACAACAGCCGTTCGCGGCTTTCCTCCACCTCGGAACGAGGGATATTAGCACGGCCCGTGTAATAAGCGTCCCCTGTACTGTCGTCTGCATAACAATGAACGCCGTCAATAGACAGCATATCATTGATATGCAGTAGGAACAGTGTTGGGGACAGTACAGAGCCTTGCGGGACGCCGGCATTTATGTCCATGCTGTCGGAGCAGCTACCGTCAACGACGGCTCTTATGCATCTGCTGGACAGAAAGCTGGCAACCCATTTGCATAATCCCTTGTTATACGTGTGCACGCTACCTCGCACGAAAAAAGAATGAGGAAATGGGAACGACACAGCACTGTGGTGTTGCCATTAATTAAGTTACAAAAACGATTAAACAATCGATTTGACTTTTAAAACTGTGCGAGTCTACCTTGTATGTTGGAAGTACTACCTTGTGAATATACTTATATCGAGAATGAAGCGACGAAATATAATAATGAACAATCAAATTCCGAAACTAGTCAGTGATTTGTCACTGAATTTGAACGGTAAGGACCAATCACTGCATCGTTTGTTTTTGACTTGGCCAATCAGAGTGCATGCGTCCTTGACTTAACCA
This sequence comes from Achlya flavicornis, assembly GCA_947623365.1. Lineage (NCBI taxonomy): Eukaryota > Metazoa > Arthropoda > Insecta > Lepidoptera > Drepanidae > Achlya > Achlya flavicornis. The sequence continues at coordinate 3,779,844 of OX392484.1, forward strand.
ATCAGAGCGCATTATTGGCGTTGGGAAATTGGCGGAATATATTTCAACCAAAATGAACGTCATTGCGCTTCTTTGGGTTAATTGTTCGATGTTAAGAAATTATGGTCCTTATTCAATTGAATTAATATATTAAAGCCTATATACAACAAATAGGCTTTTTCACGCAGTGTACTAGTTATAAAAATAACTAACACAAACTTATTAGTCTCATTTTCAAAACTTTTCACATAACATGATAAAAACCGTATACCTATAAACCAAATTTATAGGTTAAATCCTAAGCCGTAACACGTTTTTGGGAATGAATTTAGTTATTTGTGAATATAATTTTATATTTATTCGCAGTTTTATATCAAAGAAGTTTTACTTAGAACTACGATTTATATTAACAATAAGTAGGTACTAATATAAAACGTTATTTAAATATATTTGATATATTATATCTCCCCAACAGGATCATATTTGTTATACCTTCTATTGTATTCTACATCAACCGAATTATGAGGTAGAAATGGTATAATCCTATAACAAATACGTATTTTATTATTTTCCTGGTAATATTTACTTACAATAAAATGAATCATAGATTAAATAAAAAACGCGTCAATTTATTGCTAATATAATAATGATGCTAAATAAAATTGCACAGATAGACATCGATCGGAGGCCGTATTGGCATACTTCATTCTAGACTGCAGATTATAATAGTAGATAAGTATATGTCGTCTAAATAAGGTGGGCTAATTATTTAACGAATAGAAAAGCTAACGATGATAAAGAAGACAGAATACTCTGGCGTTAAAAGAGTCGAAATACTAAATAAATATGGCCGATGAGATAAATCTAAATTTTCGGTGTCATATTAAAGAGACTTGTGCAAAAGCAAGAAAAAGTTTAGGATGGGTATTGAGACAAGCGCGCGATTTCAAAAACCCAAGCACAATGTCTCTGCTATATAATGGCTTTGTGCGTAGTAGGTTAGAGTTTAACGCAATTATCTGGAGCCCAGCGGAGAGTAAGTATACTTTCATGCTGGAAAAAGTACAAAGATTGTTTTTAAGACATCTTTATAAAAAGACCTTGGGCTACTTTCCCTACTTATATCCTTCTAATTTTATATTGGGTATGACAGGCTACAACACCTTAGAATTGAGGCGAAACGTATCACTTATAATGTATTTACGTGATCTGATGCAAAGTAAAACGTATATGCCCGCTTTGTTGGCGGAGGTGTCATTATATGTACCAAACAGAGGTGCTATCGTTAGGATTCATCGAATTTTTGCATTACCCACTGCCAGGACCAATTTAATGCGAAATCGCCCTTTTTCGTGTGCTTTGAGAATGCTTAACTGTATGGGATCAGGGAAAATATGGGGCTGGATATATTTCATTCATCGGTGGCTGAAATTCGCAGATGTGCCGTGAGGTATTTAGAGCAGTCATAGAAATTTTGATATATCTGTACGCTTTGGTTATAAACTGTTATGTACATTGTGAAGATTAATAAATAAATAAATGACAGTGTCAATGAAACAACTGACGAGTTCAATAGACGGGAACCTGAAAATTAAGTCCTCAAGTACAGTGGAATCTCAGAGTGTAGTCGTCCTGAAGCGTATAGTTATTCGATTCTACAGATTTCTACACAGCAGGGTAACTGGATAATATATATTTTTTATTACTCAGTGTCAATTTCAAAGGAGTGAAGAGTACCTTCAAAGGATTTCAAGCCTTATTTAACGATTATTGAATTATAGAATCGAGAGAGTTTTCAGAAAACTTACTGAAGCCCATCAAATGACTTTTACAAAGTTTAAGTATCAGAGAAAAGGTACCCTCTGGATTGTCTCTCATTAAGTTAGATTTGTTTAGGGAGTCCGTATGGTTTCCCGTTGCACGTGAATTATTTAATATAAAAAATATTTTTATGAGTATGAAATATTATAGGCGTATACTTCATTTGTATACCAAACCTTTATTGTAATACTTACAAAATTTAAATTCAAAAGTAATAATGAAATTCAAAAAGTTCTTAGCTACTTATTATTCTTCATAATGCCTTAATTGGCTGAAAAGATTACATATAAAAATAAAAGGATTGTGTTTCCCGGTAAAATATTTGATACCTTGGGAACGTAGGCTGGGTCCAACCGGGGCAGAAATTAGTGAATTTATGTTACAATCATACACTAATATGCACAATTTTAAATAACTTAACATCAGTCATTTTTAGAATAAAAAAGTCGAAACAGGCATGAATTTGGAAGAATCAAATCAGACAAAAAATAAGGGAAATATAATTTTTTATAATTAGTATTGGGCGATTAACGTGACGTAATGATCTATGCCGCCATAGTAATGAGGTTAGAACATGGACAATGACGTCATCTGTATCTTGGCCATCTTAGTCTATCATTTTTACAGATATTTCGAAAAAATATTAGATAAGTTTTTGTGCGATTAATGACAATTATTTACAACAAAAAAGTGCATATTCCCTATTGTTCCCTATTGACGGGCCAGCTGGCGCGGTTGGAAGACTGGTGTAGATTTCATCTATCGCGCAGCAGGTCGAGTATGTCCTGAGTCTGGGTGTAATTAGTATGTATTTCCAAACAAAAAATATTAATTAAATCAGTTGTCTGGTTTCCATAGTAGTTTGCATGGGATCAGACGACGGTGTGTGAAGTATGTCCCAGGATATTTATTTTTATTATTTATTATTATTGTGGCCAAAAGTGGTAAATACAATACAGTATAGTTTTGTAATTCATTTAATATCTCAAATCAAAACACAGAGCAGATATTTTCGTAACTCTAAAAACCCATGGTATTAACATCAATAGGGTGAAAGAAATGTACCATGGGAATTGCCGTGACCATAGATATTTCAAATAAAACAATGTAAAGAAAAGCTTGCAGGTACCATTGCGTAATGCCCTCTAAATTTAAAAGGGTTCTATATAAAATTCGCTCTTGGTAGCCCACGCTCTTGTATATACACCAATAAAATAACTCTAGATCCAATTTGTACAGGTAGTTTATGAATGCCGATTTATTGCCTGCTACTTAATTGATTTCTGAAGTCGTTTCGATCTACTGAATTCTTCTTTAATTGTTAATAGAATATTGCGGTCTAGCGGGACCATGGGACCGTGGGGGTCCGAAGCTCGCCGTTTTGCTCGCACTTTATCATTAAAATTGATCGAGGCCTCCGGAGACCAAAATTCAAAATCATATATTCAAATAGACCTTCGCAGGCACTTATGAAAAGTCTGAATCTAATATTCTAATACCGGTTCGGAAGGTTGCATTTGCTTAGAAGAGCCGGCAATAAACTCAGCAATTACTCTTTTCAAAACAAACTTAAATTCATTACCTAATATTTACATTCTAATCGCACTGACAACAATTGCGTGCCCCGGCCCGGCGGCACAACTACAAAGTAGACTGAATCTATATTTAATAAGTAAATTAATGGCACACTTAAGCAGACCAGCCCGCACAAGCAGCACCTGTTCACAAGTATGACGCGTGTGGCAGCCATCGCCCTCTTCGTCATATTGGAGGGAAGTGAGCGACCCGTCACACGACGCCCGCCGCAAGCAAAGACCAGTGGGCGGAGAGCTTTTTCCTCGTCCTTCTATATTCTTGGCGTATATTTTGAGAGATGAATGTATAGGTCATTAGTAATCAAAAAAAATATTAGAAAAGTAATCAGTCAGAGGGTTCAAGAGAAAAAAAATACCTATACATTCATCCCTCAAAATTTACGCCAAGACTTTAGGACTAGATTGTACCTAATTTTTTATTTACAGCAAATACGAATTATATTTAACTTCATTTCGTATCATTTTATCAAAATTACACTCAAGTAAATTTTCTATAATATAGATTGTAATTTGTACATATTTGCTGTAAATAAAGTGTACACTCAAGTTATTTTTTTTATTCCAGCAGCAGCACATGAAAGACATTTCACTCCTAGGCATTTATTTATCACCATTGAAGATTGTGGTCAAACACAGACTTGTGTATAGACAAACATCGCAAAAAGTCAATTGTGTTAAGAAAGTTGTAGCTTTAATATTGATCGTCGTTTTTTGTTTAGTTTTAACAAAAGGGTCATATTTACGAGAATAACTTCATTTCATGTTTCTTTTGAAGATCATTTATTATAAATAAAAATAAATAATATTTTAACATAAATAATTACATAACTGATCCATCCGCAAACGGTGACAATTTGGATTGGATTCCACCATCTTCCATACATATAATAAAATCGAAAGGAAGTCAAATATGTACATTAATTATTTTTTGAAAAAATTTTGTGTATTATATACATAATAGAGACCCCGCAACAAATACTTAGTTTTTTGTCTGTTCAAGCATCACTCAAAAACTAATAGACCGATTTCAATTAAACTTGGCCTGCAGATGGTATGGTAGAAAAACATAGGCAACTTTTTATCCCGGGAACGCGGGTGAAACCGCGAGACAGCTAGTCTTAGACTAAAAGGATTGAGATGTAAAGCGATTGTTAAAGTACTCGTCAGTAAGCGATAACAATTCAGACTTTATTCAGTCCTATATAGTTGACTAAAAGGTTCGGTACACAACCTTTCCTTTATCCGAGCTAAAATCAATCTGAACATTTATATCTGACTGAGTTTCATCGTATATATTTTGTAACTTCCCCCCGATAAATGTATAAAAGAGTTACAAGTTGACGCGGTGAACTTCGTACATACCTACCACCGACATTATTTTTTTGGGTTTTTCTTTTTTTTTGTTTTTCAAACCTACAACAACAAGAACGAATCCAGATCGAACAAAACATAAAAAATATTCAATTCGGTCAATCCGTTTTTAGGGTTCCGTAGCCAAATGGCAAAAAACGGAACCCTTATGGATTCGTCATGTCTGTCTGTCAGTCCGTCCGTATGTCACAGCCACTTTTTTCCGAAACTATAAGAACTAGACTGTTGAAACTTTGTAAGTAGACGTATTCTGTGAACCGCATTAAGATTTTCACACAAAAATAGAAAAAAAACAATAAATTTTGGGGGTATACTTAACTGAAACTCAAAAATTATTTTTTTATAAAACCCGTACGTATGGAGGTGTCTATGGGTAGGTACTTATTCAAAAATGTTTTTTTTTTTTTTCTAAACTGAATGGTTTGCGCGAGAGACACTTCCAAAGTGGTAAAATGTGTGTTTAACCCCCCCCCCCCTGTAACTTCTAAAATAAGAGAATAATAAAATTAAAAAAAATATGTGATGTACCATTACCATGCAAACTTCCACCGAAAATTAGTTTGAACGAGATCTAGTAAGTAGTTTTTTTTAATACGTCATAAATTGAAATTCATATCAAATACTCAGGTCTATACTACCATTTACTTATATACCTACAGTTTTGTACGGAACCCTCGGTGCGCGAGTCTGACTCGCACTTGGCCGTTTCTTTTTAGTATTAGCGAGACTAACTAACAGCAATAAATGTTTATATAGGTACACTCATTGGATTGGCCCAAGCTCTAAATTTCATACAAAAGAGGAGATTCTATTTTAATAATAAGGTTTTTGTACAATATTTGATATCGTTTCAAAGCAAAAAGAGTCAGTCACCTTGTTTTTAGTTTTAAATGTAGAAACGTTTATTTTTGCCATTAGAGGTGTTAAAAACATTAATTTAAATCTTTATATAAAAATTCACAATTAAACACTGTCCATTCAAATTAAAAATTTTGGCGTTTACGAGAAATGTGAAGTGCACAGTGCACAGTGAAGTTTCCAAATGCTGTATTTTCTATCTTTTATATGATACTGTAATCTTTGACTGTTTGGCGATCCGCGCGGGCGAGGAAAACAATAGAAATCAATTGTTATTATTTAACCGCAATTCAAGGGATTAAATCAACATTAACGAACAGAAATCTTTAACACCTTTTTTTTTAATGAAATTCGGAGCTAGGGCCAAATTCAATGCCGGTGATTTTATATAGATAGATTTAAATAACAATCAATCAAATTGAGTACTTACCTGTGGCATAACATAGCTTGATAACTGTCATAAATAGAATAACCCATATTTTGTACTAGATACAGTCAGAGACAAAGACTGTAAATGGGTAATCCCTGGATAATTTTCTCATTTGAATTTCCATTGTATAAAACTAGAGTGATTCTAAAAGCTCTTTGAATTTAAATATACACAAAGCCAGACTAGTATTTATTATTATATATGTTTTATAATATACCAGATGCCTTTTTGGGCGTATTTAATAATAATCCTTTATACTCCGACAGAATTGGGAACGTCAATTAAGATTTGAATCGTTAGTCTACTAAAACTCAAGAACGTCTGGACCGATTTGGCAAATTTTTGTTGGGTAGGGCACCACGCGAACGAAGTCGCGCCGGGAAGCTAGTTATGATATAAAAAGGATGTTCTTAGGGTTTAGTACCCAAAGGTTTAAACGGGACCCTATTAATAAGACACCAGGTTTTGTCTGTCCGTCTGTCACCCGGCTGCACTTGGCCGTTTTTTTATTAATTCTGCACATCTCTAAATAAACATTAAAAACCAAGTCTTACACACCTCCGTGCGCGCAATTTGTTTAAAAAGGTGTAGTTACAATACGATTTCTTCACGTACAATATTTTTACTCGTATTTTTATTTAACTCGCTGTTAAAACAATAAAAAAAATACTATAGTATTTGTAGGTACTAGTTATTGGCTAGAAAAGTCATAATACAAATACAGTATGCTCAATATGCTAATTCTTAAATATAGTTAGGGATGAGATAGCCGTGGGTGAAGGATGTCCCAGTATATGTATTTTATTTATAAACAAATATCTTTTCACCGTTATACCTATACTATCTACAGTCTAATAATAAATAATACACAAAGATCCTTTGTTTGGCAGCCATTGATTCAAGAGCGTACTTTTCATTGTTGTACAAAAACAAATTTAGGGATTATTATATGGAACGCGTTATTGTACTTACATAATTTTTCCTAATTTTTTTGAATTTATAAAAATTTAAATAATAATCCTAACTAATATTATAAATGCGAAAGTGAGTTTTTTTGTTTGTTTGTTACGCCTTCACGCCTCAACTACTCAACGAATCATCATGAAATATGGCATGCAGATAGCCTATGGTATGGAGAAGGACACAGGCTACTTTTTATCCCGGCAACGCGGGTGAAACCTAGGCAGCTAGTCCCTTATAAGAGCCTCGTACAATAGGGACAACTCCGCGATGGCCCGAGCGTAATAGTATTGCTATTTCATCTCGAGCAATACGATGTAAGCGAGAAACTTGCCATTATTTTAAAAAATAGGGTTCCATACCCAACACAAACGTCTCCAATGGGGCCTTATTATTAAGCCTCCGCTTTCCGTCCGTCCGTCTGCCTGTGGGTGTTATCTCATGAACCATAATAGGTAGACAGTTGAAATTTTCACGGAATTTGTATTTCTATTGCTGCTTTAAGAATAAAATATATATATATAATTTAACAATTAAAATTAATTAAAATTAAAAGGGTACAAGGTAACCCATACAAGAAACGTCTTTACGGAACCCTTCGTGTGCGAGTCCGACTCGTTTCCTCACATTTTTACTCACGGACCTAATGATTCCTCAGAATTAAATTTATTCCAAAATATGCCTCCTTAAATGGTGTGCGGACTAATAGAATTAAAACACATTACACTCTACTTATCACTGATGGAAAGTCACCCTTATATAATAAATTATATATCATGTTTAGAACTTGAATATAAAAGGTATTTGTTTTTGGGTTTTCTCTCAATTTAAGACATGTCTTTTTGAATCAAAGATTTCTATGAGAACACAGTCGACGAAGCTCGAAGCTTTTAAAAGCTTTTCCTGGAATTTTTTGAGACGACGACGTCACTATGTGATTTTTGAGCTGATAAAAAAGATCATATGGCTAATGATAGAGCAGAGTGGAAGAAGCTACACCGACAAGAGCACAGCTCTTAAATACAGAAGAAAAAAAGATCATAGAAATTATTGACAAAAAAGCTAAATATTTTAACAATACAAATCACGTTTTTCTTAAATACTACGAAAGCAAATAAAAAAGGTTTGAATTCTTTGTTAAATTATAATTAGCTTAGGTACTAACTTACTTGTTTGAGGTTGTGTTATTCGAAGCAGACAAAGCCATATATTAATTAACTATTGTCGAGTCATAATGTTTTTCCATTTAAAATTCTGTGCGAATAAGTAGGTAATTATTGACTTAAGCTTTTACCACGAAAGGTGTTTTTCTTGCCCATTATGATTGCGACTTTCATACCACATTCATAACAACCTACTTTTGTGTATAAATGTAAGTATACAATTATCTAGTATATTTACAGAACCTCCATCAAAGTCAAATTCAAAGCGATTAATTCAATTTAGGCTCTAGTAGGGCACTAATGAAAGTCAAAGCTACTGAAGTTACCACCAGTTCGTAAGTCGGCCTTCAACTGAGAAGAACAGGCAAGATTCAGCAAGGTTACCGCCTTCAGGCAGGGTCAATTCAATTCAATTCAAAATCATTTATTCAAATAGACCTTCGCAGGCACTTATGAAAAGTCTGACTCTAATACCGATTCGGAAGGTTGCATTTGCTGAGAAGAGCCGGCAATAAACTCAGCAATTACCCTTTTCAAAACAAGCCTAGATTCATTACATAATATTTACATTCTAATCGCACTGAAAACAATTGCGTGCCTCGGCGGTTCACAAGAAGGTGGCGACCGACGTCACCTCGTTGAATTGCAAGACTAATGCGTTGCCCGATGTTGTACTATTATTTATTTTGTCCTCGAGGTAGGCGCATATTATGCATACTTCACTTCATCTCAGTTACATCTGTGCCTAACGTCAGTCTCAGTTGATCCCATTATTCAGTAATCACTCCACGTTGATTATGAGACATACCAAAAAATACATGAGTATCCTTCTTATTTTAATTATTTTTTTGAGAGGTAGAGCATAGCGTTTATTCGCTCAAAGAGCAGCTCGACTGGGGGACCTTATAGAATACCGCAGCCAAATAACTTTATGTTGTGTGAAGTTGTGTTCCTGCGCGTGAGTAATGTCGCCAGAGCTCATAGAGGAGGGGGGAAAGGTCGGTAACGCGTGAGCGATGCTTCTTGTGTTGCAAGCGTCCATATGGCTACGGTAAAAGCTTACCATCAGGTGAGCCGTATGCTTGTTTACCAACTAAGTTGTATAAAAAAAATGCTCTCTCTCTTTTCCTGAAGGTTCACACTAAACTTATGAATTTTCCAGGATGAATTTTCCACCTTGTGAAGGCGTCAGGGACCACCTTCGGTAGGTCACGCCGCCAGAGTATCCCCTGGTACAAATTAGATGTGATGGTGCGTCCATGCTTGGCGAACCGAGCACGAGCCGAGCCACGAACGAGCACACTGCGAGCACGATTCGCGTAGCGTGGACGGGCTAGCGAGCCCGTCCACGCTACGCGCCTCGAACGAGCGCGATTGTCAGTTTTTTCACGTACAAAGAGCACGATGGGAGCAGGATTTTCCAGGTACGTGTGCTTAAACTGCACGTAAGGTCGGGAACACATGATGTTCGGGACACTTGTTGTGTTCAGGACATTTATTGATATTTTGTGATTACGTAATATTTTGTTAAAATTAAAATGTTTAGAAATAAGAAATATTAAAGAGTTTACTCCCGAGTGTACACACGGCTACAGATCAAGCTATACATTTCTAGTATAAGCTGACCTCCCATTGTACTGAAATCGTATACAATGCGAGATCAGCTTATACTGGAAATGTATAGCTTGATCGGTAGCCGTGTGTACAATGATTACCCTTAGAATACGTATCAACATAAATTGTATAGTAAATAAACAGTACTTGAACCCTAAACATAGGTAAAAGTCTAGACAAAGTCTAGGTAGAACTAAGATTTACAATGTACTTTTAGAATCGTGAATAACCCTCTACAAATGTAAAACTTGTTACACGATAAAGTTAGTATTCATGTTGAAACCTAAGTTAACAAAAAAGTGTTAACATGTCAACAAAACACTCGATTAGGCATAGTAATCTAGTTAGAATTGTTTCGTAAGCACCATATGTGCACACCAACTACTTACTATGTATTTACTGTTTAAACTCGCATTACCTAACGTAAGACCTAAATAATAAGTTTTACTACAAGCCCTGAATGTAACCCTGATCATATTTTGAAATTTACGTGATTTTACCCGGAACTATAAATATCAACAATAAAATTTCCTTATATATGCGAAAGGGAGACAAAATGTATCGGAGAACCTTTGGAGATGTAGTAACAGGACTACACTTTTTGGATTAGATCCTTCTAGAACTTTTAGACAAGGTTAGCGCTATATGCAAGATAGAGAGGTTACTTAAATGCACTTAAATTAGACAAGAAAAAGATATGTTTTCTCTCGTAAAAAAGTTACTCGCTCACCGCGTGAGTCGTATACACAGCGTTTATAATTTGCATATAATCAGTACATTTTTCTCATTTAGTATCGATTCCAGGACAGCAAGTATCTACTAAGTATAGTAGTAGTAGTAGTCAGACAGATGTCACAGTAGTAGGACAGTACCGGGACAGTACCAAGTAAGGCAGATGCCAAGTTGAGATTACCATCAAGTAGTATAACGGTCAGGCAGATGCCACAGTAGCGGCTAGTTAGTTACCTCATCGGTAGACTGTAAGGCAGATGCCATAGTAGCGGCTAAGTAAATTATCAGTGTAGCATCCGGCACCCATTGTCTACGTATATTTGTGTAAATCATCTATGTAAATTAAAAAGTTTGTTAATTATTGTATTCAGACAGATTGTCACAGAAGTGTTAAAGTTCAATAAATAAATCGTTTATATACCAACCATACGGCTTTTCATGACGCCCTTGGCAATCCAGCAAATAAAATAAAGTACGGGAAAAGGGATCTCACGATTCGCGCATTCGTCCTAAGCGGCGTCTTATTACACGAGGTCCCCGGCCGCCCGTACATTTGGTCCTTCGAGCCGGATTATCCAAGATACTGAACGGCCACAGCCATGGTTGGTACCAGATCAACTACCGCAAGAGGCAGATCGCAGAGTCGCGATGGCGACGCACCGCCGCCAGCACCTGCAGACGATCTGGCCACAGATGCCGCCCCAACGGGGAGTACTGCCCCTACAGTAGCACCATCGTCGAGTCGTACTGCCACTGCTACTGAAGCTACCCTAACCTCAGGGTTTACGACTACTACTACCGAAGAGGAAACCGGAACCGATCAACGACAGGCCCCTGATGACCGAATCGAACGCAGCACCATCAGGGGAAATAAGTCAACAAAGAGTCAACGAGCGCGCCGCATAGCTCTGGCTAAAGAAGAGGTAGCAAGACTGAAACTTGAGCTAGCAATAGCTAGCCTCGCCGTCATAGACCAATCTGAAGAGTCTGAAGGTGACGACGTAGGATCCGTGTCCATCAAATCCACTGCCCGGAGGGTGGACACATGGCTAGACAAGAGTCAGCGCCTGCTTGCTATTTCGAATGAGCCTCATCACCAGCCAGAGCACCGAGAGGTGGAACCGAATTGTAACGCCGCACCTGTTGCGGCACCATATCCATCCGTAGCTACGCATCCAGTCGTGCTCTTGGGCGCAACCTCGGAGACTCAGATGACTCAACAGCAGTCAAAAGTTGACAACGATGAGGGTAATAAAGGAATCCCTCAACACTCTGTACAGGGTAATAAAGGAATCCCTCAGAGACCAGAAGCGCAGATACCGACGGGAATAGAAGCTGCAATCACCCCGTATTCTGCGCAACAGAAAATAGATTTCAGTGAGTTAGCGTCAGCAATCACTATTGCTGTAAAGGCAGGTCAACGCGCAATGCCGTCGCGTTACCGATTCGAATTACCTGCTTTTACTGGCGCGCATCAGGATTGGCTGTCATTCCGAACAGCGTACTTCGAGTCAGCAACTGACTTTTCGGAAACCGAGAATATGACCAGACTACGCCGTGCACTTAAAGGACGTGCTAAAGAGGCCGTTGAGAGTCTGCTCATTAATAGTGCCAATCCCACTGAAGTAATGAAAATATTGGAGTCCCGCTTTGGAAGACCGGACTCAATAGCTCTCGCAGAGATGGATCGACTTAGGAACCTGCCACGGTTCACGGATTCATCTAAAGACCTTTGCATACTGTCAAGCAAGGTCACGAATATAGTGGCGACTCTTCGTGCTCTGAATAAGACTACGTACCTGTACAATCCAGAGCTGACGAAGGTCACGATTGATAAGCTAACACCGACACTTCGATATAGATGGTTCGATTTCTCCGCCATGCAGCCCAAAGAGGAAGCAGACCTGCTCAAACTCACCCGATTCCTCGAGAGAGAAGTGGAATTATGGGCACCCTACGCTCAAGTAGAGGTCATACCCTCGACTTCACATACAGAGCCAGCTTCGCGCAATCCTTACAAGCGCACTCAACGTACGCTAAACGCTAATGCGAACGTTGACAGGAAGCCATATAGATGCTGTATATGTGAACGAGAGGGACATTCGCCGCCAGACTGCGATAAATTCCGCGATGCCGACATCAACCAAAGATGGGATCTTGCAAAGACGCACCGACTTTGTTTCCGATGTTTACGATACAGGAACAAAACGCATAATTGCAAGCCGCCCAAATGCGGCGTCAACGAATGCCCATATAAACACCACCACTTACTCCATTATGAGAAGCAAAGGAATACGAGTGACAGAACAGATAAGACGGAAAAAGTTACGTCGACTTGGCTGCCTGTACAATCGCAGACGTACTTGAAGGTACTGCCTGTACAGATTTCCGGACCGGCGGGAGAAGTCAACACACATGCATTGTTGGATGATGGGTCAACTGTGACTTTGATCGACGCCGACTTAGCGAACACAGTCGGCGCTTATGGACCCTGCCAACCAATGCACATCGAAGCCATAGGAGGAGCAGAAGTACCTGCTTCGACATCTCAACGCATCGCAATCACCATCAAGGGTGAGAAAACCCAGCCACATGGGATTTGCGCGCGCACCATTGGTGGCCTGAGGCTGTCGACTCAGATCCCCATTGGCGACTCGGTCGCCGATGGGGATCTGGACGACTGCCAGCATCTGATCGACATACAGGACGCTTTGAAGTTTGTAGAAGCCAAGCCAAAGATACTTGTCGGTCAAGATAACTGGAATTTGCTTCTAGCCTCAGAGGTGCGAAAGGGAAAGAAGAACCAACCAATAGCATCACACACTCCGCTTGGTTGGGTTCTCCATGGTGCGCATACAGGGTCGCTGGGAGGGCGCATCGACTTCGTCCATCACTTTACAATGGAGGAAAGTATGGATGCACAATTGAAACATCACTTTGCGATCGAGGCGTTGACGATTACACCTAAGAAGCCGCAGACTGATCCGGAACAACGTGCACTCAAAATACTCGATGAGTGCACAACTCGAACCAAAGACGGACAGTATCAGACGGCGCTCCTATGGAAGAATGATAACATCGCGATGCCATGCAATTACGACAACGCGATGAAGAGGCTTATCACTACCGAGAAGAAGATCGATAGAAATCCAGAGCTGAAGGAAAAGTATGAACAACAGATGACAGCACTTATAGAGAAGGGCTACGCTGAACCGGCTCCACTGGCGAAAACGATTAATAAGACGTGGTACCTACCACATTTCGCAGTGGTGAACCCTATGAAGCCGGGGAAGATTCGAATAGTCCATGATGCTGCAGCAGAAACAAAGGGGGTCTCACTAAACGACCACCTTCTCACGGGTCCTGATTTGCTGCAGTCATTACCGGGGGTCATGATGCGTTTCAGGCAACACCCCATCGCTGTCTCAGCTGACATAGCTGAAATGTTCATGCAAGTTAAGATTCGCCCTGAAGACAGAGACGCGCTAAGATACTTATGGCGCGGAAAGCGTAGACATGGAGAACCCGAAGAATATCGTATGACGTCACTGATCTTCGGCGCCACGAGTTCCCCATCTACAGCGATCTACATTAAAGATCACAATGCGTCGCGATTTAAAGAAACGCATCCTGAAGCCACCGCAGCGATTGTCAACAACCATTATGTTGACGACTATTTGGACAGCTTTCAAACGATTGAAGATGCAGTCAAGACGGCTTCAGAAGTACGCGACATCCATAAGCAAGGTCACTTCGAGTTGCGTCAGTGGACTTCCAATTCAAGTAAAGTCCTAGAAGCATTAGACGATAACGCAACTCCACAGTCAGTTATTGACCTTAGCGACGGTACCAGAACTGAAAGGGTACTAGGATTGATCTGGAAGCCGGGATCAGATGAACTTGCTTTCAATCTGGATCTGGCAAGAATACCACCGGCTATCCTCAACAGCGCAGCCCCGACAAAGAGAGAAGCACTCAAGATCGTGATGTCACTCTTCGATCCGCTCGGATTGGCATCACCCGTCACGGTACGAGCAAAGCAGATACTTCAAGAAGTATGGCGCCGTGGTACAGAATGGGATCAAACCCTAGACCCCGACCTAGCACTCCAATGGCTAGACTGGATGGGTCACTTGAAGAGCCTAAAACAAGTCGCTCTACCCCGCTGCTACCTCAACTACAGCAATGCCACGTCACTTCAACTGCACGTATTCGTTGACGCAAGTGAAACTGCATACGCCGCTACGCTCTATTGGCGAGCAGTAACACCAGAAGGACTCGTGAAGATATCGCTTATCATCGCGAAGTCAAGAGTAGCTCCTCTGAAGCTCACTTCGATACCACGTCTGGAGCTGCAAGCTGCCGTAATGGGAAGTCGGATGGCAGCCACTGTGATAGAAGAGCACCCCAGGAAACCAGAGTCCAAGACTTTCTGGTCAGATAGTAAGACGGTGCTCACTTGGCTGAAAACGGGATCCAGATCCTACCGACCGTTTGTCGCCCACCGCATCGCGGCTATAGAAGAACATAGTACGCTGAATGAATGGCGCTGGGTGCCAACGAAGCTTAACGTCGCAGACGATGCAACTCGCGACGTCCCGCTTCACTTCAATGGCCAGCATCGATGGTATCAGGGTCCAGAGTTCCTCATGGACGACCCGAGCACCTGGCCAACGGAGAAACCTACACAGAAGGAACTGACTGGTGAAGAGAAGACACTCAACATCACCGAGAAGCGCGAGAAAACGAAGCTGAGCCACGTCGTTCCTGACGGCGCTCGTTTCTCCAAGTGGGAACGATATCTCCGCGCTACAGCTAGAGTCTTACAGTTCATCAATCTGTGCAGGCGAACAAAACAGCGTGCACATTACAAACGCACGCTGAAGAACACAGAGGCAGATCCGGATTGGAGACGCAAACAGAAGGCGTCAAAACCAAGGCCAACAGTTGCCAAACCCGATGCAACAGCAAGAAGATTCGTGCCATTGGACGCCATCCTTCTGAGAGAAGCCGAGAAACTGCTGGTGAACGAGCAAGCCAAGAAGAATCCTTCCCTACAGAGATGGAAGATTTGAAGAACAACAGGGCTGTATCTACCAGCAGTCGTCTGCGCCCAATATCTGTCGCTTTAGTCGACGGAATCATCTTACTGAGGTCTCGCATCGGAGCTACGAAGAATGTTGACGGCCTCGAGAAGTCTCCACCTGTCCTCGACGGAAATCACATAACAACGAAGCTGTGGATTGAATATACCCACAGACAGCTGCTGCACGCTGGCGTAGAGGCAACAATAAACGAATGTCGCCAATACTATTGGATTCTACGTCTGCGTCCAGTCACGAAGATGATGGTCCACCGATGTTTACCATGCCGCATTCGAAGAAATATGCCGTCACAGCCAGCCACAGGAAACCACCCCCCATGCAGACTGGCTCACCACGTCAGGCCCTTTACATACACGGGTCTCGACTATTTCGGCCCGATGTCAGTCACAGTCGGGCGCAGTCGCCAGAAGAGGTATGGGGCACTCTTTACCTGCCTCACCACACGGGCGGTTCACCTGGAGCTGGCAGCATCCCTGACGACGGACTCTGCGGTCATGGCCCTGCGAAGGATGATAGCACGGAGAGGATGTCCTACAGAAATCTGGTCAGACAACGGGACAAATCTGCGTGGCGCTGACAAAGAGCTGCGTCAATCCATCGACGCAGCCACTGAAGACGAAGCCACCAAGAGGATGATATCCTGGCGTTTCATTCCGCCAGGAGCTCCGTTCATGGGAGGAGCCTGGGAGCGGCTGGTCCGATCTGTTAAGACCGCCCTCTCAGTGATACTTCAAGAGCAACATCCACCAGAAGAAGTACTCGCAACTCTATTGGTTGAAGCGGAGTACACAGTCAACAGTCGTCCCCTTACGCACGTGTCTACAGATCCTGAGGATGAAGAAACGCTGACCCCCAACCACTTCCTTCTTGGCGGGTCAGCGCGAGTTCCGGCACCAGGCACCTTCAATGAAAAGGACCTCATCGGCAGAACACACTGGCGAGCTTCACAACATCTTGCTAACCAATTTTGGGCAAGATGGGTGAAAGAATATCTCCCCGATTTGCAATACCGGCGGGAGCCACACGGAAGAGGCGCGGAGATCAAGATTGGAGACGTCGTACTAGTCGCCGACGACAACCTGCCTCGCAACACATGGCCAAGAGGGATCGTCGAAGCCATCTACCCCGGAGCTGATGGCATCGTACGAGCAGTCGACGTGCGCACCCGAAGCGGAACACTACGACGTCCCACGAAGAAGCTGATCATCCTGCCCACCGAGCCAGTAGTCCCTCAACCGGAAATGTCTTCATCGACACCGTAGTCGAAGAACGGCGGGAGAATGTTCGGGACACTTGTTGTGTTCAGGACATTTATTGATATTTTGTGATTACGTAATATTTTGTTAAAATTAAAATGTTTAGAAATAAGAAATATTAAAGAGTTTACTCCCGAGTGTACAATGATTACCCTTAGAATACGTATCAACATAAATTGTATAGTAAATAAACAGTACTTGAACCCTAAACATAGGTAAAAGTCTAGACAAAGTCTAGGTAGAACTAAGATTTACAATGTACTTTTAGAATCGTGAATAACCCTCTACAAATGTAAAACTTGTTACACGATAAAGTTAGTATTCATGTTGAAACCTAAGTTAACAAAAAAGTGTTAACATGTCAACAAAACACTCGATTAGGCATAGTAATCTAGTTAGAATTGTTTCGTAAGCACCATATGTGCACACTAGGGCATGCATTACGGGATTCCGGAATCCCGTAACTCCGGAATCTCGGAACAAATATCCGATATTTCAGTTCCGGAATTGGGACTAGTTAATATCGTAATTCCGGTATTCATAAATTTTACAAATCGAGTGATATTTTAATTTTTCTGTACGTACCAATCTAACTACAGCTACAGCGGAACTATACAACCATACTCCCGGGTGACACATACTCCCGTCCCGTTCCCCCTGCATGCCTCGCCTCTCACTCCGCATCGTTATTATTATATTCGCGTATTCTTAAAGCTCTAATAGATTGGAAATAATCAACAATATCCTTTTCCGAGTATGAAATTCAAACATTGAGAGACATTCATTATAGCTTAGATGTTATAAAATTGGCTGTACTCTCATTATGCCATCGTGAATCGTGATGCGACGCTTTACACAGATGCTGAGATTACCTCAACGACTCTGCGAACTTGCGTGCTTTACACCTGCAGTGTCCTCCGACCCAGATTTTTCAGATAACGACATTGAAGTTATTGTACCAACTCTACAAGAGCAATTAAATAATGAAAGGGATAAGTGTAAAAAATTACGGTTTTCCCTCAGCGCTACGATATGGGGTTCTTCAAAAGAGGCGTAAAAAGAGCTCTTCAAGGTCGGCAACACATTGGCAATCCCCCTGGTATTGCAAATGTCTATAGGCGACGGTGACCACTTTCCATCAGGAGGCCCGTCTGCCTGTTTGTCAACCTCTTGACATAAAAAAAAAAAAAAAAAAAAAAAAAAAAAGTCTGCAAGAATCTGTGTGCCAATTTTGACTTTTCAGGGTTTGTAGAATTAAAAAAGGCTATGTACGATAACGGAGGAGATCGACGCGTGTATCTCACAGAACCTTATAATTATATTTTGTGTGTTCTGCCAACAAGAGAAGAGAGCGAGGGAGTGTTTTCGTGTGCTGGGGTACTTTTGTAACCGATTACGAAGCTCGCTGTCTGACACAATGTTAGATGTATTATTGGTCTAGAGAACAAATTATCAAGAACAACGTTTCATCTCAAAAAAGTAATTATTGTATAAGTTAGTTGTTACATGTTGATTTGATCTAAGTTTATTGCCAATTATTAATCTTCTGATGTTGTTTATTATGATAAATGTATTATATGGAGGTCTACGTACCTAAGTTAGTTGTTGATTTAATCTCATTTTATTGCTAAATATTATTTTTCTGATTTTATTTATTATGCTAAGTTTATCTCAATTCTTTCATTATGAAAATTTTACGATTTTACGAAAAAAATACCAATATTCTATATTAACTGAGAAGTAATGTAAAACTTATTTAATTTTAGATGTCACGTACTATAAATGAACACCGCTAAAAAGCTCAAATGATTAAAAGTCAAAGGTGGCTTAAATTGATTAAAAGGCTGATCAATAAAACTTTTTTGATTCGAAACTATTCCCAGAAACGAAAAACCATTAAATAGTTGTCAGTTCCGGAACCAGTTCCGGAATTCCGGAATTGAGTGCCCAATATCGGAACTTGGTTCCGGAACTGAAAACCCTCCGGTATTGCATGCCCTAGTGCACACCAACTACTTACTATGTATTTACTGTTTAAACTCGCATTACCTAACGTAAGACCTAAATAATAAGTTTTACTACAAGCCCTGAATGTAACCCTGATCATATTTTGAAATTTACGTGATTTTACCCGGAACTATAAATATCAACAATAAAATTTCCTTATATATGCGAAAGGGAGACAAAATGTATCGGAGAACCTTTGGAGATGTAGTAACAGGACTACACTTTTTGGATTAGATCCTTCTAGAACTTTTAGACAAGGTTAGCGCTATATGCAAGATAGAGAGGTTACTTAAATGCACTTAAATTAGACAAGAAAAAGATATGTTTTCTCTCGTAAAAAAGTTACTCGCTCACCGCGTGAGTCGTATACACAGCGTTTATAATTTGCATATAATCAGTACATTTTTCTCATTTAGTATCGATTCCAGGACAGCAAGTATCTACTAAGTATAGTAGTAGTAGTAGTCAGACAGATGTCACAGTAGTAGGACAGTACCGGGACAGTACCAAGTAAGGACCGGCGTGAAGTTAGCAGCCAAAAGTTAGCGGCCAATATAATCCGACCAAATTAAGAAGAATCCAAAAAATTGCTTTATTTACCTTATTTACAGAGGAAAATTAATTTAAATATAAGGAAATTATAAAAACAATTGAAAAAAGTCCTAACAGGCGTTAAAATATATTAAATAGACATGAATTCAGAATTAACAAAAACCCAAAGTCTTTTGTAATTTAATCGGTTTCAAGAGTTCAAATCTAAAAAAAAAATACTAATTACAAAAGACTACATAGTACCTTCATAGTGAATTGAGATTTGATGATCCCATTAAAGTTTCAGAGCCATAAATCGAACAAAAACAAACGTAATGCAATAATCATACGTTTTCGCTTCTTAAGATGGAGTATAAGATATCAAAAATGTGATGGTGTCACTCTGAAAATGTATTTATTTTAAAGATGTATATGTATACGAAGTAAATAATATCATTCTATGTACGTACCGAGGGGACACATAGGTTTATTAGCCACCGGCGACAATAATATCGACAACAATCTTAACTTTGATTTTGATGGTAGATTAACCTCTCAAGACATGTCCTTGTCAATCCAGCTATGTATTCAGATTATAGATACATAAGTTATCTAAGTAAATAACAGAATTCTATGAACTTAGCGAGGGGATATCATAGGTTTGTGAGCCAGCAACAAATAATATATCCACAAAAAAAAAATACTTTGACTTTGATGGTAGATTAACATTTCAAGACTGGTCCTTGTCACTCCAGCTTTATATTTAGATTATAGATACATAAGTTTACTAAGTAAATAACAGCAGTCTATGAACTTAGCAAGGGGACATCATAGGTTTAAGAGATGGCAGCTAAAAAAATATCCTCAAAAAAATTCCCTTTGATATTAATGGTATTTTAACCTCTCAGGACTTATCCTTGTCACTTCAGCTATGTACTTAGATTATAGGTACATAAGTTATCTAAGTAAATAACAGCATTCTATGAACTTAGGCAAAGGGATATGAATGGTTTGTGAGCTGTCATCTAAAAATATATCGAAAAAATCTCTACATTAATTTTGATGGTAGATTAACCTCTTTAGACTTGTCCTTGTCACTCCAAGTACGTATTTATATTATAGATACATAAGTTATCTAAGTAAATAACAGCATTCTATGAACTTAGTGAGGGGATATCATAGGTATCATAACAGCAGTCTATGAACTTAGCAAGGGGACATCATAGGTTAAAAACCTGGCATCTAAAAATATATCCTCGAAAAAATTCCCTTTGATAATAATGGTAGATTAACCTCCCAAAACTTATCCTTGTCACTTCAACTATGTACTAAGATTATAGATACATAAGTTATCTAAGTAAATACCAGCATTCTATGAACTTAACGAGGGAATATCATAGGTTTGTGAGCTGTCAGCTAAAAATATATCGAAAAAAAAATCCCTTTGATTTTGATGGTAGATTAACCTCCCAAAATTTGTCCTTGTCACACCAGCTATGTATTTATATTATAGATACATAAGTTATCTAAGTAAATAACAGCATTCTATGAACTTAGTGAGGGGATATCATAGGTTTGTGAGTTGTCAGCTGAAAATAATAATAAGATTAACCTCCCAAAATTTGACAAATTTTGATTATTTATTTATATTATAGATACATAAGTTATCTAAGTAAATAAATGCATTCTATGAACTTAGTGAGGGGATATCATAGGTTTGTGAGCTGTCAGCTAAAAATATATCAAAAAAAAAACCCTTTGACTTTGATGGTAGATTTACATTTCAAGACTGGTCCTTGTCACTCCAGCTTTATATTTATATTATAGATAATTAAGTCTTCTAAGTAAATAACAGCATTCTATGAACTTAGCGAGGGGATATCATAGGTTTGTGAGCTGTCAGCTAAAAATATATCGAAAAAAAAAACCCTATGATTTTGATGGTAGATTAACATTTCAAGACTGGTCCTTGTCACTCCAGCTTTATATTTATATTATAGATACATAAGTCTTCTAAGTAAATAACAGCATTCTATGAACTTAGCGAGGGGATATCATAGGTTTGTGAGCTGTCAGCTAAAAATATATCGAAAAGAAAACCCTATGATTTTGATGGCAGATTAACATTTCAAGACTGGTCCTTGTCACTCCAGCTTTGTATTTAGATTATAGATACAATAGTTTACTAAGTAAATAACAGCAGTCTATGAACTTAGCAAGGGGACATCATAGGTTTAAAACCTGGCAGCTAAAAATATATTCACGAAAAAATTCCCTTTGACATTAATGGTAGATTAACCTCCCAAAACTTGTCCTTGTCACTTCAGCTATGTACTAAGATTATAGATACATAAGTTATCTAAGTAAATAATAGCATTCTATGAACTTAGCGAGGGGATATGAAAGGTTTGTGAGCTGTCATCTAAAAATATATCGGAAAAAAAAAACCCTATGACTTTGATGGCAGATTAACATTTCAAGACTGGTCCTTGTCACTCCAGCTATGTATTTAGATTATAGATACATAAGTCTTCTAAGTAAATAACAGCATTCTATGAACTTAGCAAGGGGATATGAAAGGTGTGTGAGCTGTCATCTAAAAATATATCGAAAAAATCTCTACATTAATTTTGATGGTAGATTAACCTCTTTAGACTTGTCCTTGTCACTCCAAGTACGTATTTATATTATAGATACATAAGTTATCTAAGTAAATAACAGCATTTTATGAACTTAGCGAGGGGATATCAAAGGTTTGTGAGCTAGCAGCTAAAAATATATCGAAAAAATCTCTACATTAATTTTGATGGTAGATTAACCTCTTTAGACTTGTCCTTGTCACTCCAAGTACGTATTTATATTATGGATACATAAGTTATCTAAGTAAATAACAGCATTCTATGTACTTAGCGAGGGGATATCATAGGTTTGTGAGCTGTCAGCTGAAAATATATCGAAAAAAAAATCCCTTTGATTTTGATGGTAGATTAACCTCCCAAAACTTGTCCTTGTCACTCCAGCTTTATATTTAGATTATAGATACATAAGTTTTCTAAGTAAATAACAGCATTCTATGAACTTAGCAAGGGGACATCATAGGTTTAAAACCTGGCAGCTAAAAATATATCCTCGAAAAAATTCCCTTTGATATTAATGGTAGATTAACCTCCCAAAACTTATCCTTGTCACTTCAACTATATACTAAGATTATAGATACATAAGTTATCTAAGTAAATACTAGCATTCTATGAACTTAGCGAGGGGATATCATAGGTTTGTGAGCTGTTAGCTAAAAATATATCGAAAAAAAAAAACCCTACGACTTTGATGGCAGATTAACATTTCAAGACTGGTCCTTGTCACTCTAGCTATGTATTTAGATTATAGATACATAGGTCTTCTAAGTAAATAACAGCATTCTATGAACTTAGCGAGGGGATATGAAAGGTTTGTGAGCTGTCATCTAAAAATATATCGGAAAAAAAAACCCTATGACTTTGATGGCAGATTAACATTTCAAGGCTGGTCCTTGTCACTCCAGCTATGTATTTAGATTATAGATACATAAGTCTTCTAAGTAAATAACAGCATTCTATGAACTTAGCAAGGGGATATGAAAGGTTTGTGAGCTGTCATCTAAAAATATATCGAAAAAATCTCTACATTAATTTTGATGGTAGATTAACCTCTTTAGACTTGTCCTTGTCACTCCAAGTACGTAATTATATTATAGATACATAAGTTATCTAAGTAAATAACAGCATTTTATGAACTTAGCGAGGGGATATCAAAGGTTTGTGAGCTAGCAGCTAAAAATATATCGAAAAAATCTCTACATTAATTTTGATGGTAGATTAACCTCTTTAGACTTGTCCTTGTCACTCCAAGTACGTATTTATATTATGGATACATAAGTTATCTAAGTAAATAACAGCATTCTATGTACTTAGCGAGGGGATATCATAGGTTTGTGAGCTGTCAGCTGAAAATATATCGAAAAAAAAATCCCTTTGATTTTGATGGTAGATTAACCTCCCAAAACTTGTCCTTGTCACTCCAGCTTTATATTTAGATTATAGATACATAAGTTTTCTAAGTAAATAACAGCATTCTATGAACTTAGCAAGGGGACATCATAGGTTTAAAACCTGGCAGCTAAAAATATATCCTCGAAAAAATTCCCTTTGATATTAATGGTAGATTAACCTCCCAAAACTTATCCTTGTCACTTCAACTATATACTAAGATTATAGATACATAAGTTATCTAAGTAAATACTAGCATTCTATGAACTTAGCGAGGGGATATCATAGGTTTGTGAGCTGTCAGCTAAAAATATATCGAAAAAAAAAACCCTACGACTTTGATGGCAGATTAACATTTCAAGACTGGTCCTTGTCACTCTAGCTATGTATTTAGATTATAGATACATAGGTCTTCTAAGTAAATAACAGCATTCTATGAACTTAGCGAGGGGATATGAAAGGTTTGTGAGCTGTCATCTAAAAATATATCGGAAAAAAAAACCCTATGACTTTGATGGCAGATTAACATTTCAAGGCTGGTCCTTGTCACTCCAGCTATGTATTTAGATTATAGATACATAAGTCTTCTAAGTAAATAACAGCATTCTAAGAACTTAGCAAGGGGATATGAAAGGTTTGTGAGCTGTCATCTAAAAATATATCGAAAAAATCTCTACATTAATTTTGATGGTAGATTAACCTCTTTAGACTTGTCCTTGTCACTCCAAGTACGTAATTATATTATAGATACATAAGTTATCTAAGTAAATAACAGCATTTTATGAACTTAGCGAGGGGATATCAAAGGTTTGTGAGCTAGCAGCTAAAAATATATCGAAAAAATCTCTACATTAATTTTGATGGTAGATTAACCTCTTTAGACTTGTCCTTGTCACTCCAAGTACGTATTTATATTATGGATACATAAGTAATCTAAGTAAATAACAGCATTCTATGTACTTAGCGAGGGGATATCATAGGTTTGTGAGCTGTCAGCTGAAAATATATCGAAAAAAAAATCCCTTTGATTTTGATGGTAGATTAACCTCCCAAAACTTGTCCTTGTCACTCCAGCTTTATATTTAGATTATAGATACATAAGTTTTCTAAGTAAATAACAGCAGTCTATGAACTTAGCAAGGGGACATCATAGGTTTAAAACCTGGCAGCTAAAAATATATCCTCGAAAAAATTCTATTTGATATGAATGGTAGATTAACCTCCCAAAACTTATCCTTGTCACTTCAACTATGTACTAAGATTATAGATACATAAGTTATCTAAGTAAATACCAGCATTCTATGAACTTAGCGAGGGGATATCATAGGTTTGTGAGCTGTCAGCTAAAAATATATCGAAAAAAAAAAACCCTACGACTTTGATGGCAGATTAACATTTCAAGACTGGTCCTTGTCACTCTAGCTATGTATTTAGATTATAGATACATAGGTCTTCTAAGTAAATAACAGCATTCTATGAACTTAGCAAGGGGATATGAAAGGTTTGTGAGCTGTCATCTAAAAATATATCGAAAAAATCTCTACATTAATTTTGATGGTAGATTAACCTCTTTAGACTTGTCCTTGTCACTCCAAGTACGTAATTATATTATAGATACATAAGTTATCTAAGTAAATAACAGCATTTTATGAACTTAGCGAGGGGATATCAAAGGTTTGTGAGCTAGCAGCTAAAAATATATCGAAAAAATCTCTACATTAATTTTGATGGTAGATTAACCTCTTTAGACTTGTCCTTGTCACTCCAAGTACGTATTTATATTATGGATACATAAGTAATCTAAGTAAATAACAGCATTCTATGTACTTAGCGAGGGGATATCATAGGTTTGTGAGCTGTCAGCTGAAAATATATCGAAAAAAAAATCCCTTTGATTTTGATGGTAGATTAACCTCCCAAAACTTGTCCTTGTCACTCCAGCTTTATATTTAGATTATAGATACATAAGTTTTCTAAGTAAATAACAGCAGTCTATGAACTTAGCAAGGGGACATCATAGGTTTAAAACCTGGCAGCTAAAAATATATCCTCGAAAAAATTCTATTTGATATGAATGGTAGATTAACCTCCCAAAACTTATCCTTGTCACTTCAACTATGTACTAAGATTATAGATACATAAGTTATCTAAGTAAATACCAGCATTCTATGAACTTAGCGAGGGGATATCATAGGTTTGTGAGCTGTCAGCTAAAAATATATCGAAAAAAAAAAACCCTACGACTTTGATGGCAGATTAACATTTCAAGACTGGTCCTTGTCACTCTAGCTATGTATTTAGATTATAGATACATAGGTCTTCTAAGTAAATAACAGCATTCTATGAACTTAGCGAGGGGATATGAAAGGTTTGTGAGCTGTCATCTAAAAATATATCGAAAAAATCTCTACATTAATTTTGATGGTAGAGTAACCTCTTTAGACTTGTCCTTGTCACTCCAAGTATGTATTTATATTATACATACATAAGTTATCTAAGTAAATAACAGCATTTTATGAACTTAGCGAGGGGATATCAAAGGTTTGTGAGCTAGCAGCTAAAAATATATCGAAAAAATCTCTACATTAATTTTGATGGTAGATTAACCGCTTTAGACTTGTCCTTGTCACTCCAAGTATGTATTTATATTATAGATACATAAGTTATCTAAGTAAATAACAGCATTCTATGTACTTAGCGAGGGGATGTCATAGGTTTGTGAGCTGTCAGCTGAAAATATATCGAAAAAAAAATCCCTTTGATTTTGATGGTAGATTAACCTCCCAAAACTTGTCCTTGTCACTCCAGCTTTGTATTTAGATTATAGATACATAAGTTTACTAAGTAAATAACAGCAGTCTATGAACTTAGCAAGGGGACATCATAGGTTTAAAACCTGGCATCTAAAAATATATCCTCGAAAAAATTCCCTTTGATAATAATGGTAGATTAACCTCCCAAAACTTATCCTTGTCACTTCAACTATATACTAAGATTATAGATACATAAGTTATCTAAGTAAATACCAGCATTCTATGAACTTAGCGAGGGGATATCATCGGTTTGTGAGCTGTCAGCTAAAAATATATCGAAAAAAAAAACCCTACGACTTTGATGGCAGATTAACATTTCAAGACTGGTCCTTGTCACTCCAGCTATGTATTTAGATTTTAGATACATAGGTCTTCTAAGTAAATAACAGCATTCTATGAACTTAGCGAGGGGAAATGAAAGGTTTGTGAGCTGTCATCTAAAAATATATCGAAAAAATCTCTACATTAATTTTGATGGTAGATTTACCTCTTTAGACTTGTCCTTGTCACTCCAAGTACGTATTTATATTATAGATACATAAGTTATCTAAGTAAATAACAGCATTCTATGTACTTAGCGAGGGGATGTCATAGGTTTGTGAGCTGTCAGCTGAAAATATATCGAAAAAAAAATCCCTTTGATTTTGATGGTAGATTAACCTCCCAAAATTTGTCCTTGTCACACCAGCTATGTATTTATATTATAGATACATAAGTTATCTAAGTAAATAACAGCATTCTATGTACTTAGCGAGGGGATATCATAGGTTTGTGAGCTGTCAGCTGAAAATATATCGAAAAAAAAAAATCCCTTTGATTTTGATGGTAGATAAACCTCCCAAAACTTGTCCTTGTCACTCCAGCTTTATATTTAGATTATAAATACATAAGTTTTCTAAGTAAATAACAGCAGTCTATGAACTTAGCAAGGGGACATCATAGGTTTAAAACCAGGCAGCTAAAAATATATCCTCGAAAAAATTCTATTTGATATGAATGGTAGAAACCTCCCAAAACTTATCCTTGTCACTTCAACTATGTACTAAGATTATAGATACATAAGTTATCTAAGTAAATACCAGCATTCTATGAACTTAGCGAGGGGATATCATAGGTTTGTGAGCTGTCAGCTAAAAATATATCGAAAAAAAAAACCCTACGACTTTGATGGCCGATTAACATTTCAAGACTGGTCCTTGTCACTCTAGCTATGTATGTAGATTATAGATACATAGGTCTTCTAAGTAAATAACAGCATTCTATGAACTTAGCGAGGGGATATGAAAGGTTTGTGAGCTGTCATCTAAAAATATATCGAAAAAATCTCTACATTAATTTTGATGGTAGAGTAACCTCTTTAGACTTGTCCTTGTCACTCCAAGTATGTATTTATATTATACATACATAAGTTATCTAAGTAAATAACAGCATTTTATGAACTTAGCGAGGGGATATCAAAGGTTTGTGAGCTAGCAGCTAAAAATATATCGAAAAAATCTCTACATTAATTTTGATGGTAGATTAACCTCTTTAGACTTGTCCTTGTCACTCCAAGTACGTATTTATATTATAGATACATAAGTTATCTAAGTAAATAACAGCATTCTATGTACTTAGCGAGGGGATGTCATAGGTTTGTGAGCTGTCAGCTGAAAATATATCGAAAAAAAAATCCCTTTGATTTTGATGGTAGATTAACCTCCCAAAACTTGTCCTTGTCACTCCAGCTTTGTATTTAGATTATAGATACATAAGTTTACTAAGTAAATAACAGCAGTCTATGAACTTAGCAAGGGGACATCATAGGTTTAAAACCTGGCATCTAAAAATATATCCTCGAAAAAATTCCCTTTGATAATAATGGTAGATTAACCTCCCAAAACTTATCCTTGTCACTTCAACTATATACTAAGATTATAGATACATAAGTTATCTAAGTAAATACTAGCATTCTATGAACTTAGCGAGGGGATATCATAGGTTTGTGAGCTGTCAGCTAAAAATATATCGAAAAAAAAAAACCCTACGACTTTGATGGCAGATTAACATTTCAAGACTGGTCCTTGTCACTCTAGCTATGTATTTAGATTATAGATACATAAGTCTTCTAAGTAAATAACAGCATTCTATGAACTTAGCAAGGGGATATGAAAGGTTTGTGAGCTGTCATCTAAAAATATATCGAAAAAATCTCTACATTAATTTTGATGGTAGATTAACCTCTTTAGACTTGTCCTTGTCACTCCAAGTACGTAATTATATTATAGATACATAAGTTATCTAAGTAAATAATCGCATTTTATGAACTTAGCGAGGGGATATCAAAGGTTTGTGAGCTAGCAGCTAAAAATATATCGAAAAAATCTCTACATTAATTTTGATGGTAGATTAACCTCTTTAGACTTGTCCTTCTCACTCCAAGTACGTATTTATATTATGGATACATAAGTAATCTAAGTAAATAACAGCATTCTATGTACTTAGCGAGGGGATATCATAGGTTTGTGAGCTGTCAGCTGAAAATATATCGAAAAAAAAATCCCTTTGATTTTGATGGTAGATAAACCTCCCAAAACTTGTCCTTGTCACTCCAGCTTTATATTTAGATTATAGATACATAAGTTTTCTAAGTAAATAACAGCAGTCTATGAACTTAGCAAGGGGACATCATAGGTTTAAAACCTGGCAGCTAAAAATATATCCTCGAAAAAATTCTATTTGATATGAATGGTAGATTAACCTCCCAAAACTTATCCTTGTCACTTCAACTATGTACTAAGATTATAGATACATAAGTTATCTAAGTAAATACCAGCATTCTATGAACTTAGCGAGGGGATATCATAGGTTTGTGAGCTGTCAGCTAAAAATATATCGAAAAAAAAAAACCCTACGACTTTGATGGCAGATTAACATTTCAAGACTGGTCCTTGTCACTCTAGCTATGTATTTAGATTATAGATACATAGGTCTTCTAAGTAAATAACAGCATTCTATGAACTTAGCGAGGGGATATGAAAGGTTTGTGAGCTGTCATCTAAAAATATATCGAAAAATCTCTACATTAATTTTGATGGTAGAGTAACCTCTTTAGACTTGTCCTTGTCACTCCAAGTATGTATTTATATTATACATACATAAGTTATCTAAGTAAATAACAGCATTTTATGAACTTAGCGAGGGGATATCAAAGGTTTGTGAGCTAGCAGCTAAAAATATATCGAAAAAATCTCTACATTAATTTTGATGGTAGATTAACCTCTTTAGACTTGTCCTTGTCACTCCAAGTATGTATTTATATTATAGATACATAAGTTATCTAAGTAAATAACAGCATTCTATGTACTTAGCGAGGGGATGTCATAGGTTTGTGAGCTGTCAGCTGAAAATATATCGAAAAAAAAATCCCTTTGATTTTGATGGTAGATTAACCTCCCAAAACTTGTCCTTGTCACTCCAGCTTTGTATTTAGATTATAGATACATAAGTTTACTAAGTAAATAACAGCAGTCTATGAACTTAGCAAGGGGACATCATAGGTTTAAAACCTGGCATCTAAAAATATATCCTCGAAAAAATTCCCTTTGATAATAATGGTAGATTAACCTCCCAAAACTTATCCTTGTCACTTCAACTATATACTAAGATTATAGATACATAAGTTATCTAAGTAAATACTAGCATTCTATGAACTTAGCGAGGGGATATCATAGGTTTGTGAGCTGTCAGCTAAAAATATATCGAAAAAAAAAAACCCTACGACTTTGATGGCAGATTAACATTTCAAGACTGGTCCTTGTCACTCTAGCTATGTATTTAGATTATAGATACATAAGTCTTCTAAGTAAATAACAGCATTCTATGAACTTAGCAAGGGGATATGAAAGGTTTGTGAGCTGTCATCTAAAAATATATCGAAAAAATCTCTACATTAATTTTGATGGTAGATTAACCTCTTTAGACTTGTCCTTGTCACTCCAAGTACGTAATTATATTATAGATACATAAGTTATCTAAGTAAATAATCGCATTTTATGAACTTAGCGAGGGGATATCAAAGGTTTGTGAGCTAGCAGCTAAAAATATATCGAAAAAATCTCTACATTAATTTTGATGGTAGATTAACCTCTTTAGACTTGTCCTTCTCACTCCAAGTACGTATTTATATTATGGATACATAAGTAATCTAAGTAAATAACAGCATTCTATGTACTTAGCGAGGGGATATCATAGGTTTGTGAGCTGTCAGCTGAAAATATATCGAAAAAAAAATCCCTTTGATTTTGATGGTAGATAAACCTCCCAAAACTTGTCCTTGTCACTCCAGCTTTATATTTAGATTATAGATACATAAGTTTTCTAAGTAAATAACAGCAGTCTATGAACTTAGCAAGGGGACATCATAGGTTTAAAACCTGGCAGCTAAAAATATATCCTCGAAAAAATTCTATTTGATATGAATGGTAGATTAACCTCCCAAAACTTATCCTTGTCACTTCAACTATGTACTAAGATTATAGATACATAAGTTATCTAAGTAAATACCAGCATTCTATGAACTTAGCGAGGGGATATCATAGGTTTGTGAGCTGTCAGCTAAAAATATATCGAAAAAAAAAAACCCTACGACTTTGATGGCAGATTAACATTTCAAGACTGGTCCTTGTCACTCTAGCTATGTATTTAGATTATAGATACATAGGTCTTCTAAGTAAATAACAGCATTCTATGAACTTAGCGAGGGGATATGAAAGGTTTGTGAGCTGTCATCTAAAAATATATCGAAAAATCTCTACATTAATTTTGATGGTAGAGTAACCTCTTTAGACTTGTCCTTGTCACTCCAAGTATGTATTTATATTATACATACATAAGTTATCTAAGTAAATAACAGCATTTTATGAACTTAGCGAGGGGATATCAAAGGTTTGTGAGCTAGCAGCTAAAAATATATCGAAAAAATCTCTACATTAATTTTGATGGTAGATTAACCTCTTTAGACTTGTCCTTGTCACTCCAAGTATGTATTTATATTATAGATACATAAGTTATCTAAGTAAATAACAGCATTCTATGTACTTAGCGAGGGGATGTCATAGGTTTGTGAGCTGTCAGCTGAAAATATATCGAAAAAAAAATCCCTTTGATTTTGATGGTAGATTAACCTCCCAAAACTTGTCCTTGTCACTCCAGCTTTGTATTTAGATTATAGATACATAAGTTTACTAAGTAAATAACAGCAGTCTATGAACTTAGCAAGGGGACATCATAGGTTTAAAACCTGGCATCTAAAAATATATCCTCGAAAAAATTCCCTTTGATAATAATGGTAGATTAACCTCCCAAAACTTATCCTTGTCAATTCAACTATATACTAAGATTATAGATACATAAGTTATCTAAGTAAATACCAGCATTCTATGAACTTAGCGAGGGGATATCATCGGTTTGTGAGCTGTCAGCTAAAAATATATCGAAAAAAAAAACCGTACGACTTTGATGGCAGATTAACATTTCAAGACTGGTCCTTGTCACTCCAGCTATGTATTTAGATTTTAGATACATAGGTCTTCTAAGTAAATAACAGCATTCTATGAACTTAGCGAGGGGAAATGAAAGGTTTGTGAGCTGTCATCTAAAAATATATCGAAAAAATCTCTACATTAATTTTGATGGTAGATTTACCTCTTTAGACTTGTCCTTGTCACTCCAAGTACGTATTTATATTATAGATACATAAGTTATCTAAGTAAATAACAGCATTCTATGTACTTAGCGAGGGGATGTCATAGGTTTGTGAGCTGTCAGCTGAAAATATATCGAAAAAAAAATCCCTTTGATTTTGATGGTAGATTAACCTCCCAAAATTTGTCCTTGTCACACCAGCTATGTATTTATATTATAGATACATAAGTTATCTAAGTAAATAACAGCATTCTATGTACTTAGCGAGGGGATATCATAGGTTTGTGAGCTGTCAGCTGAAAATATATCGAAAAAAAAAATCCCTTTGATTTTGATGGTAGATAAACCTCCCAAAACTTGTCCTTGTCACTCCAGCTTTATATTTAGATTATAGATACATAAGTTTTCTAAGTAAATAACAGCAGTCTATGAACTTAGCAAGGGGACATCATAGGTTTAAAACCAGGCAGCTAAAAATATATCCTCGAAAAAATTCTATTTGATATGAATGGTAGAAACCTCCCAAAACTTATCCTTGTCACTTCAACTATGTACTAAGATTATAGATACATAAGTTATCTAAGTAAATACCAGCATTCTATGAACTTAGCGAGGGGATATCATAGGTTTGTGAGCTGTCAGCTAAAAATATATCGAAAAAAAAAAACCCTACGACTTTGATGGCCGATTAACATTTCAAGACTGGTCCTTGTCACTCTAGCTATGTATTTAGATTATAGATACATAGGTCTTCTAAGTAAATAACAGCATTCTATGAACTTAGCGAGGGGATATGAAAGGTTTGTGAGCTGTCATCTAAAAATATATCGAAAAAATCTCTACATTAATTTTGATGGTAGAGTAACCTCTTTAGACTTGTCCTTGTCACTCCAAGTATGTATTTATATTATACATACATAAGTTATCTAAGTAAATAACAGCATTTTATGAACTTAGCGAGGGGATATCAAAGGTTTGTGAGCTAGCAGCTAAAAATATATCGAAAAAATCTCTACATTAATTTTGATGGTAGATTAACCTCTTTAGACTTGTCCTTGTCACTCCAAGTACGTATTTATATTATAGATACATAAGTTATCTAAGTAAATAACAGCATTCTATGTACTTAGCGAGGGGATGTCATAGGTTTGTGAGCTGTCAGCTGAAAATATATCGAAAAAAAAATCCCTTTGATTTTGATGGTAGATTAACCTCCCAAAACTTGTCCTTGTCACTCCAGCTTTGTATTTAGATTATAGATACATAAGTTTACTAAGTAAATAACAGCAGTCTATGAACTTAGCAAGGGGACATCATAGGTTTAAAACCTGGCATCTAAAAATATATCCTCTAAAAAATTCCCTTTGATAATAATGGTAGATTAACCTCCCAAAACTTATCCTTGTCACTTCAACTATATACTAAGATTATAGATACATAAGTTATCTAAGTAAATACCAGCATTCTATGAACTTAGCGAGGGGATATCATCGGTTTGTGAGCTGTCAGCTAAAAATATATCGAAAAAAAAAACCCTACGACTTTGATGGCAGATTAACATTTCAAGACTGGTCCTTGTCACTCCAGCTATGTATTTAGATTTTAGATACATAGGTCTTCTAAGTAAATAACAGCATTCTATGAACTTAGCGAGGGGAAATGAAAGGTTTGTGAGCTGTCATCTAAAAATATATCGAAAAAATCTCTACATTAATTTTGATGGTAGATTTACCTCTTTAGACTTGTCCTTGTCACTCCAAGTACGTATTTATATTATAGATACATAAGTTATCTAAGTAAATAACAGCATTCTATGTACTTAGCGAGGGGATATCATAGGTTTGTGAGCTGTCAGATGAAAATATATCGAAAAAAAAATCCCTTTGATTTTGATGGTAGATTAACCTCCCAAAATTTGTCCTTGTCACACCAGCTATGTATTTATATTATAGATACATAAGTTATCTAAGTAAATAACAGCATTCTATGAACTTAGTGAGGGGATATCATAGGTTTGTGAGTTGTCAGCTGAAAATAATAATAAGATTAACCTCCCAAAATTTGACAAATTTTGATTATTTATTTATATTATAGATACATAAGTTATCTAAGTAAATAAATGCATTCTATGAACTTAGTGAGGGGATATCATAGGTTTGTGAGCTGTCAGCTAAAAATATATCAAAAAAATCTCTACATAAATTTTGATGGTAGATTAACCTCTTTAGACTTGTCCTTGTCACTCCAAGTACGTATTTATATTATAGATACATAAGTTATCTAAGTAAATAACAGCATTCTATGTACTTAGCGAGGGGATATCATAGGTTTGTGAGCTGTCAGATGAAAATATATCGAAAAAAAAATCCCTTTGATTTTGATGGTAGATTAACCCATGGAGGTTATTTTTTCGATATATTTTTAGCTGACAGCTCACAAACCTATGATATCCCCTCGCTAAGTTCATAGAATCTGTTATTTACTTAGATAACTTATGTATCTATAATCTTAGTACATAGTTGAAGTGACAAGGATAAGTTTTGGGAGGTTAATCTACCATTCATATCAAAGGGAATTTTTTCGAGGATATATTTTTAGCTGCCAGGTTTTAAACCTATGATGTCCCCTTGCTAAGTTCATAGACTGCTGTTATTTACTTAGTTAACTTATATATCTATAATCTAAATACAAAGCTGGAGTGACAAGGACAAGTTTTGGGAGGTTAATCTACCATCAAAATTAATGTAGAGATTTTTTCGATATATTTTTAGCTGCTAGCTCACAAACCTTTGACATCCCCTCGCTAAGTTCATTGAATGCTGTTAATTACTTAGATAACTAATGTATCTATAATATAAATACTTACTTGGAGTGACAAGGACAAGTCTAAAGAGGTTAATCTACCATCAAAATTAATGTAGAGTTTTTTTCGATATATTTTTAGCTGCTAGCTCACAAACCTTTGATATCCCCTCGCTAAGTTCATAAAACGCTGTTATTTACTTAGATAACTTATGTATCTATAATAAAAATACGTACTTGGAGTGACAAGGACAAGTCTAAAGAGGTTAATCTACCATCAAAATTAATGTAGAGATTTTTTCGATATATTTTTAGATGACAGCTCACAAACCTTTCATATCCCCTCGCTAAGTTCATAGAATGCTGTTATTTACTTAGAAGACCTATGTATCTATAATCTAAATACATAGCTAGAGTGACAAGGACCAGTCTTGAAATGTTAATCTGCCATCAAAGTCGTGGGGTTTTTTTTTTTCGATATATTTTCATCTGACAGCTCACAAACCTATGATATCCCCTCGCTAAGTTCATAGAATGCTGGTATTTACTTAGATAACTTATGTATCTATAATCTTAGTACATAGTTGAAGTGACAAGGATAAGTTTTGGGAGGTTAATCTACCATTAATATCAAAGGGAATTTTTTCGAGGATATATTTTTAGCTGCCAGGTTTTAAACCTATGATGTCCCCTTGCTAAGTTCATAGAATGCTGTTATTTACTTAGAAAACTTATGTATCTATAATCTAAATATAAAGCTGGAGTGACAAGGACAAGTTTTGGGAGGTTAATCTACCATCAAAATCAAAGGGATTTTTTTTTCGATATATTTTCATAGACAGCTCACAAACCTATGATATCCCCTCGCTAAGTACATAGAATGCTGTTATTTACTTAGATAACTTATGTATCCATAATATAAATACGTACTTGGAGTGACAAGGACAAGTCTAAAGAGGTTAATCTACCATCAAAATTAATGTAGAGATTTTTTCGATATATTTTTAGCTGCTAGCTCACAAACCTTTGATATCCCCTCGCTAAGTTCATAAAATGCTGTTATTTACTTAGATTACTTATGTATCTATAATATAAATACGTACTTGGAGTGACAAGGACAAGTCTAAAGAGGTTAATCTACCATCAAAATTAATGTAGAGATTTTTTCGATATATTTTTAGATGACAGCTCACAAACCTTTCATATTCCCTTGCTAAGTTCATAGAATGCTGTTATTTACTTAGAAGACTTATGTATCTATAATCTAAATACATAGCTGAAGTGACAAGGACAAGTTTTGGGAGGTTAATCTACCATTAATGTCAAAGGGAATTTTTTCGTGGATATATTTTTAGCTGCCAGGTTTTAAACCTATGATGTCCCCTTGCTAAGTTCATAGAATGCTGTTATTTACTTAGAAGACTTATGTATCTATAATCTAAATACATAGCTGAAGTGACAAGGACAAGTTTTGGGAGGTTAATCTACCATTAATGTCAAAGGGAATTTTTTCGTGGATATATTTTTAGCTGCCAGGTTTTAAACCTATGATGTCCCCTTGCTAAGTTCATAGACTGCTGTTATTTACTTAGTAAACTATTGTATCTATAATCTAAATACAAAGCTGGAGTGACAAGGACCAGTCTTGAAATGTTAATCTGCCATCAAAATCATAGGGTTTTTTTTTCGATATATTTTTAGCTGACAGCTCACAAACCTATGATATCCCCTCGCTAAGTTCATAGAATGCTGTTATTTACTTAGAAGACTTATGTATCTATAATATAAATATAAACCTGGAGTGACAAGGACCAGTCTTGAAATGTTAATCTACCATCAAAATCATAGGGTTTTTTTTTCGATATATTTTTAGCTGACAGCTCACAAACCTATGATATCCCCTCGCTAAGTTCATAGAATGCTGTTATTTACTTAGAAGACTTATGTATCTATAATATAAATATAAAGCTGGAGTGACAAGGACCAGTCTTGAAATGTTAATCTACCATCAAAGTCAAAGGGTTTTTTTTTTCGATATATTTTTAGCTGACAGCTCACAAACCTATGATATCCCCTCGCTAAATTCATTGAATGCTGTTAATTACTTAGATAACTAATGTATCGATAATATAAATACGTACTTGGAGTGATAAGGACAAGTCTAAAGAGGTTAATCTACCATCAAAATTAATGTAGAGATTTTTTAGATATATTTTTAGCTGCTAGCTCACAAACCTTTGATATCCCCAAGCTAAGTTCACAGAATGCTGTTATTTACTTAGAATACTTATGTATCTTTAATCTAAATATATAACTGGTGTGACAAGGACAAGTTTTGGGAGGTTAATCTACCATCAAAGTCAAAGGGTTTTTTTTTTTTGATATATATTTAGCGGACAGCTCACAAACCTATGATATCCCCTCACTAAGTTCATAGAATGCTGTTATTTACTTAGATAACTTATGTATCTATAATATAAATACATAGCTGCTGTGACAAGGACAAATTTTGGGAGGTTAATCTACCATCAAAATCAAAGGGATTTTTTTTTCGATATATTTTCATCTGACAGCTCACAAACCTATGATATCCCCTCGCTAAGTACATAGAATGCTGTAATTTACTTAGATAACTTATGTATCCATAATATAAATACGTACTTGGAGTGACAACTACAAGTCTAAAGAGGTTAATCTACCATCAAAATTAATGTAGAGTTTTTTTCGATATATTTTTAGCTGCAAGCTCACAAACCTTTGATATCCCCTCGCTAAGTTCATAAAATGCTGTTATTTACTTAGATAACTTATATATCTATAATATAAATACATAGCTGGTGTGACAAGGACAAGTTTTGGGAGGTTAATCTACCATCAAAGTCAAAGGGTTTTTTTTTTTTGATATATTTTTAGCTGACAGCTCACAAACCTATGATATCCCCTCACTAAGTTCATAGAATGCTGTTATTTACTTAGATAACTTATGTATCTATAATATAAATACATAGCTGGTGTGACAAGGACAAATTTTGGGAGGTTAATCTACCATCAAAATCAAAGGGTTTTTTTTCGATATATTTTCATCTGACAGCTCACAAACCTATGATATCCCCTCGCTAAGTACATAGAATGCTGTTATTTACTTAGATAACTTATGTATCTATAATATAAATACGTACTTGGAGTGACAAGGACAAGTCTAAAGAGGTTAATCTACCATCAAAATTAATGTAGAGATTTTTTCGATATATTTTTAGATGACAGCTCACAAACCATTCATATCCCTTTGCCTAAGTTCATAGAATGCTGTTATTTACTTAGAAGACGTATGTATCTGTAATCAAAAACATAGCTGGAGTGACAAGGACAAGTCCTGAGAGGTTAATCTACCATCAAAATTAAAAAAGAGATTTTTCCGATATATTTTTAGATGACAGCTCACAAACCTATCATATCCCCTCGCTAAGTTCATAGAATGCTGTTATTTACTTAGATAACTTATGTACCTATAATCTAAGTACATAGCTGAAGTGACAAGGATAAGTCCTGAGAGGTTAATCTACCATTAATATCAAAGGGAATTTTTTTGAGGATATTTTTTTAGCTGCCATCTCTTAAACCTATGATGTCCCCTTGCTAAGTTCATAGACTGCTGTTATTTACTTAGTAAACTTATGTATCTATAATCTAAATACAAAGCTGGAGTGACAAGGACCAGTCTTGAAATGTTAATCTACCATCAAAGTCAAAGTGTTTTTTTTTTTGTGGATATATTATTTGTTGCTGGCTCACAAACCTATGATATCCCCTCGCTAAGTTCATAGAATGCTGTTATTTACTTAGATAACTTATGTATCTATAATCTGAATACATAGCTGGATTGACAAGGATATGTCTTGAGAGGTTAATCTACCATCAAAATCAAAGTTAAGATTGTTGTCGATATTATTGTCGCCGGTGGCTAATAAACCTATGTGTCCCCTCGGTACGTACATAGAATGATATTATTTACTTAGTATACATATACATCTTTAAAATAAATACATTTTCAGAGTGACACCATCACATTTTTGATATCTTATACTCTATCTTAAGAAGCGAAAACGTATGATTATTGCATTACGTTTGTTTTTGTTCGATTTATGGCTCTGAAACTTTAATGGGATCATCAAATCTCAATTCACTATGAAGGTACTATGTAGTCTTTTGTAATTCGTATTTTTTTTTTAGATTTGAACTCTTGAAACCGATTAAATTACAAAAGAATTTGGGTTTTTGTTAATTCTGAAGTCATGTCTATTTAATATATTTTAACGCCTGTTAGGACTTTTTTCAATTGTTTTTATAATTTCCTTATATTTAAATTAATTTTCCTCTGTAAATAAGGTAAATAAAGCAATTTTTTGGATTCTTCTTAATTTGGTCGGATTATATTGGCCGCTAACTTTTGGCTGCTAACTTCACGCCGGTCAAGTAAGGCAGATGCCAAGTTGAGATTACCATCAAGTAGTATAACGGTCAGGCAGATGCCACAGTAGCGGCTAGTTAGTTACCTCATCGGTAGACTGTAAGGCAGATGCCATAGTAGCGGCTAAGTAAATTATCAGTGTAGCATCAGGCACCCATTGTCTACGTATATTTGTGTAAATCATCTATGTAAATTAAAAAGTTTGTTAATTATTGTATTCAGACAGATTGTCACAGAAGTGTTAAAGTTCAATAAATAAATCGTTTATATACCAACCATACGGCTTTTCATGACGCCCTTGGCAATCCAGCAAATAAAATAAAGTACGGGAAAAGGGATCTCACGATTCGCGCATTCGTCCTAAGCGGCGTCTTATTACACGAGGTCCCCGGCCGCCCGTACACATGACGTATAATGGCCGCTACGTCAACGCTCCGCCTACCGCCCGTCACTGGCCGCTCTGACGCAAACAACAATTAAACTGATGTCGACACAGTTTTATCTGATGTATTGTAAACAAGCGAATAAACCACTGTCCAACTTTATTACTTACTACATTTGGTTTTTATCAGTTATTTATTGTTTTTATAGGGCATTTTCAACAAGAGTAAGAATATTAATTGTAAACCAAAGTAAAAGTTGTTCAGCATGACTAACCCAACATAGGTTTCGAAAATATGCCATCTCGAAATCTCCATCCAGTTGGTTTACTGTTAGCAAAAATGTCGGTATGAGTTCCTTTTCGTCATTAAAATTTCTTCTCGGTAAAAGAATCGATGAAAAACGATAAATTGGCATTCAATATATGGATTTCAAACTATGAAAGAGCAGTTCATTTCAAGGCAGCGTTGCACCTGTGCTCACGGCATGGCGGCACAACTAAGTACAGTAGCTCTATATGTATATCTCTATGGTCTTTAAATGCAAAAATGTATCAATTTGGTAATCTAAATTACACACGTCTAAGAAAGGTTAGAAACCTCGATGCGCGTGTCAGGCGTATTCTACGATTTTTTGATAAAAGCTACGAATATGCTACGGAACGTTCTACCTGCTACGCTGTAGGTGACATAAAAATCTCGGTCTACGAAGCAGGGAAAGTATGTAATTATTTTTACTGTTCGTGCATATTTTTACTAGCTTTGCAATTTGGAACAACTTAGTGAGGATTCTATAAACAAAAACACGCAGGTACAGTATACAGGATGTTTTTTTCTCAAAAATCAGCACATGTTTCCTTTTAGCGATTTTCTCTAAAACCTGTATGTTCAGAACCCATACAGGCTAGAAAAAACTGTATATTTCGTACGCCTAATACTTTTTCTCAAAACATTATTCGTTCCTAAGAAAACTACGGTATATGCATAGAAATGTCGATAAAAGCACTTATTCAAATTTATAATATAAACAGTCCCTGGACCGAGGATCACCAAGGAAACAATATGAAACGAAGGATAAAATTAAAATAGAACGATCATATGCTTAGAAACGTGTATGAAAAATGTATGTGTGTAGACTAACTAGCTCTTCCATGGTTATCGATGGAAGAGCAGAGATTACACGTAATTAAG
Source organism: Achlya flavicornis (assembly GCA_947623365.1). NCBI lineage: Eukaryota > Metazoa > Arthropoda > Insecta > Lepidoptera > Drepanidae > Achlya > Achlya flavicornis. The sequence continues at coordinate 3,820,630 of OX392484.1, forward strand.
AAAATCATGTAAAGAATAGACTATTCTCTTTTGTAATCAAATTCAAAAAATATACAATACAAAAAAGAAATTGCAAAAAAAAACAGGTGTATACAGGTTAAATTAAATACGTAATTAAGTAAGTAGTTCAATAATAAATGACGTCGCCGAAGATGATGCACACCACAGGTGCACACAAAGCCTAGAAGGAACTGGCTCTCAAGTGCAAGAGTCGGAACACACCGATAGGTGCTTGGCGACAGATTTTCGACTTGAGGGTGGTAGCCAGCCAGACGGGTACTACAAATTACCCTACCACCGTGCTATGGTTTCCTCACGATGTTTTCCTTCACCGAAAGTTCAAGCTCATTGTAGGATTCGAACCCTTCGTCTCGGTTTCCGACGTCTCTACAACGGAGCTATCATCGCGCTTAAAACCTAACTTTAATTTTGATTTAAACTAGTACATAACTGGAAATAATCTAAGAGAGTACTTGGTTCACCGTTTACTCCAAGCAATGTATAAAGGCCGTCACAGACGTATCTATAATTTATATTAATATGCCGAGCTATAATTTATATTAATATAAATTATAGCTACGTGTGTGATTGGCTTTAACCGCAGTCGAGTGATAGCTACTTATAGTGCGGAGCGCTGCGTTGTTGTAATAAAAGCCCTTTGTAAAATTTAACTGAATGACAATAGTTGATGTTATTGACCTTCTATTGCGATGATATCAGACGCGAGCAATGACAAAGGGTGTGAAGATGTTTTCTTAAAATTTAATATTTGTATTGAATTATTCATAAGCAGATTGTGTTTATAAATTAAAAAGTAACGGGCTGATGAGCTTTCTTGAATAAATTTATGCAAGGCTTCTTTATCTTTAGGTTCAATGAAACTTTATACAAAAGATTTATTTGCATATTTGTTCATGTATTTTGTAACAAATCCAATTATTATTAAGTTTATCAAATAAGTGAGAGCGATAAATATTATTAATAAATAAAACTACTCTGCAATTAGTTCTATAAAATCTTTTGCATATTTATTATTTAATGTAGGTATTAATCTCACTTGTAATTTTCGATATTTTAGGTATCTATTATCTGCATATTTATATAATTCTTCTACCTTTATGAGGTCAATGAACTTAATGTGGTAGTTATGTGGCGCAAAAGTTAGTGTGGTTGTTAGCATATTCTCACACCTGTGTAAGTATCTTTATACCTCACTAGCTGTGACCGTTTCACCCGGGATAAAAGCTCTCGGGGATAAAGTAGCTTCCTATTAATGAAAGAATCTTTCGAATCCGACTGGTAGTTTCAGAGATTAGAAATATTCATAAAAAAACTCTTCAGTTTTATTAATATGAAATGAAATCAAATAATTTATACATTCAAATATCTATCACAGGGACTTATGAATAACTAGCTTCTGCTCGCGGTTTCGCCCGCGTGGCCTACAGGAAACAAATTTGTCTACAACAATAAAACAAATAAAAAAAAACAACAACTTCATCCCGCTTCAAGGGTGGAATTATTAAAAACGCTGAGACACGTATAAATTAATTTTCAATCTTCCGCCTAAACTAAATTTGAAGATCTTAGAATTTGAAGAATTAGATCGAAGAATTAGAAATATTACAAAATCGGAAATGACACGGTTTGTATTTGCAGTTACCAGAACGTAAAAAAAACAGGAAACCGCTATATTGAACCGGTTTCAATTCGAAAATGATTGAAACTTATTGCAACAACGTTACGTAATCGCCCCACAGGTCTAAGTCACTATGGCTCCAAAATAAAAACATAAGTGCAAGTAAACTGTAATTACATCGAAGTATTTTCATGTGATAAATTACGTGTTTACCCCATAAATGACGTTTGTAGGCATAGATTTAGAATTTTCTACCATCATCTGTAACAATACGAGGTCAGTTATAAAAATAACTTATTTTTATATAACTTGGACGTCATTGTCTTAAACATGAGAGGTCATTTGAAGGGCCTATACAAAGAGGCCAATGTTGCCGAGATATCTAGGCACATATAGCTTTTGTATGCCCATGTGTAGGATATTATACAACCTTTACAGTGTGCTTAATTCAACCTCCTTGGGTTAAGGGCAACACGACCTACTCAAGGTACAATTCCACCGAGATGCGATGTGAGGGATGTTTTTTAACTCGCCAATAAGATCGCTTCATTACAACGAAGTGCTAAGCTGTGAAAATGAAGTGATCCTTTTGGCTGAATACATCTCTCGGAACGCAGATGCTGATGGGCGGAATACAGCCTTAATTTTGAGCTGCAACTGCTTTTTAATGAAGTTTCGTGCAATGATATTGGCTATCCTTCTCAAATTACTTAACATAAGTGAAAAAGCAATAGCAATAAAATAAATCATCATCATCACTTGGGACGTCAGTATTTGGCGCTGTTTGCTTAATCAGGAAAAAATCTTTGAAAATCTAACAACTCTGCTTCAGATTATTTTACTCGTTTTATTGGATATACACATCGAACCAGGTTCTTTTATGGACTATAAAAAGCTGTAAAACTGTTAATAGATATATTCTGGTATAGTCTTATTATTTTGTATTTATGTTAATTGGTAAATTTATTGAAATAGGGTTATGTACCTAAGTCATCATCATCTGCCTGCCCTGTTCCCAATCAATTGGGGTCGGCGCAATATGTACGCTTCTTCCATTCGTCTCTTCTATCAGTCATACTAGTATCCACTCCTTTCTAACCGATATCATCTTTCACACAATCCATCCATCTCTTTTTCGATCTTCCTCTTCCCGTATATCCATCCACTTTCATATTCATAACTTTTTTAGTGACGTGGCTTTCATTTCTCCTCATAACATGTCCATACCATGATAAACGGTTCCCTCTCAACTTTTCAGTCACTGGTTATGTACCTAAATATCTTCTGAATATAAGTGAGGTAGTTAATATAAGTGTTTTCCTAAATACCTAAAATGTATAAGTCCTGAAAGCATCGCTGATATTAAAGTGAGTTAAAAAAAACTGACCAAATCTTAAGGACATTTCTTTGTTACTTCGCTAAAACATATGCGACTTCTACGATTACATTCTTTACAAAAAATACCTTTGATAACAAAAAATATGTGACAATCCAATGAGGCCGATAAAGTGGTTCGACTAAACCCCTCAAATGTATTTAAAACTTTCTTTGAACTTATAAAGTAAAATAATAGTGTAATTTATTCTTAGCATAACCTCTATTATATCTCCTTGTAGAAAACCGTACGTGATTATAAGAAGTTTTTTTAATTTAAATAGATACATAAAAAAATTATATTAATAGCTTCAAGAAAATTCCGTATTATTATTTAATTAAGTGTCTAAAACGCCGATTAAATGGACAGTTCCGGATTGTCCGAAACGGCTAATAAAATGTAATAGGAACTTTACGGTTTACAGAAATGAGTTTCTCGTCGGCATTATTATTTCGCGAATTAATGGAAAATAATGCCCTTTCTTATAAAGAGTTTCATTAATGGCCATTATAATTTGAATTTATTGGCCACTTGGATGAAATAAAAATTTAATTATAAGTTAATAAAGAAAAAAAATATAAATAAATTAATAAAGCATAAACTTAGTGAAGCTGCAGGGGCAGCGGGGCCAGTGCGGAAAATTCAAAATTCAAAAAATATGCATCGATTGGACCCAATTATATTTTTATGCCTTTTGCGGTCGAGACCTTGGGACCGTGGGGGTCAGAAGCTCGCCGTTTTGCTCGCACCTTGTCTTCAAAATTGATCAAGACCTCCGGAGACCAGCGGGCGGGGAGCTTTTTCCGCCAATGCGTCAGCTTGGCTATCCAAAGAGGAAACGCTGCCAGCCTTCTGGGAACCTTGCCGTTAATCGGAAGCAGCGGCAGGCTTGAGGAAATTTTCTATATATAGATTGTATTTTGTACATATTTGTTGTTCTAGATCAATTATCTGCAACGTTCGAAATTTGAGCAAATTCGTGAAAATTTAAAAAAAGGTTTATCGTGCCATTTTTAATATTCATCGCCCGAACGCCTGACCTTTTATTAACTGGACCATGATTCAAGATTATAACCATGAATTGGACCATTCTATCCCCTGGGAACCCATAGACAATTATATAAGCTAGAGATAACATAGACTACCCTTGTCACTGATAATCTACAAATGTCAAATCTTGAGATTCAATTACACGTAATTTGTCAAATTGATTTAGAACTAATTTATAGTTGTAAGTAGCTATAGGCAATATAGTCGTAAGCTATTTAATATACATACAACACAAAGACTAAAAATAACATAAACTAATAAAAGTAAAACTAAAAGATTAAAGTACATAATGTATATAACTAAAACACAGAATTTAGTTAAATCATTCTTAAGTTATCAGAAATTATTCGTTGTTTTTGTAAAAGCTTTTGATATTATGAAATAGACACTATAATTTCGTAGCAAAACAACAATAGAGTCGATCAACTGCAACCTATGATTTCGTTTTCATACATTTTTACGCCTTATTCAACCATACTCAAATTTTTTCAATATCTATTTTTATGTATTAATTATTTTAGATACCTGTAGATCTAATTTAGGATAGATCGATGAAACATAAAAATGTATGTGTTGCAGAGACTCTCTAATAACAATAAACTCTAATAGCAAAAGGAATCTATCAAATTGCCGGCCGGCCGTGGTACCGACGCGTGGAAGCTAACGATAACAATTACATCATAAACAAAATTGTATTACTTCTTAAACAAACACGATTATCGAAGAAAAAAGGCGAAGATCTGTTTTCATTATCAAGAAGGGAAGTAATAAAGTTATTATTAATTATATGGACGAAACAGTCAATAATTACAACATCGAACAGTAGACTTGAAATAAACATTTTTATTCTGCGCCGAAACGGTTTCATTAAAAACATATTATTTTTCTGTTAACTGTTATTACAATAATTTATTTATTTATAAATATAAATAAATAAATAAATTATTACGGAACAAATTCACTAAATGCTGCAAGGCTGCCATATGTCATGAAGTGGACATGTTATTGTGTTATAGGTAAAATGTGTACGCTTGATAAAGGCATAAAATAGTGAGACTACCATATGAATTGTAACATCTTCATTGGTGCCGATTCTGTTGTAAATCGCACAAAACAAATTTTTGTCGCATCACATCTCTTTCTTACAAATATTATTGAAAAAGGATAGAACATATTTAAAGCTGTCAAATTAGTCTTTGCCGTCTTCTATTAAATAACGGAGGTGAAGTGCTGCTTAAAGTTGATAAAAAAAATGCATTTAACTCTGTCGATAGGGGTGCTTTATTGACCCAAATTCGGGATATATACCTATATCCTTACCTTTGGCAATGCTATGGGCATCCATCAAAACTTTTTTTCAGAGAACACCCACTTATTTCCGCCATGGGTTGTCTCGGTCCAGCTATCTTCAGTTTGGCCATCCATTCAATTATTTCTGGGTTACAATCTAAATTTAATGTATGGTATCTAGACGACGGTACGCTGGGGGGTGATGCGGCTTCCGTTCTCAGTGATTTTAAAACATTGACAGAAAAGTTTAGAAAGATTGGCCTAGAATTCAATAGCTCCAAATGTGAGCTCCTTATTTTAGATTCTTTCCCAGAATATGAAAAATCAGAATTAATTCAAAAATTTTATGTTATGGTAGCCTAGGAGTGCGGAAAATTTCAAGCATATCAGTACCGTTTCTATCCTCGGTTTACAGTGTGGGCAGCCTAGTCAGATCTGTTTTGGACCCTTCTATTGGATCTGTTGAGGTTTCTTACCTGTCCGATGCTAGAAACGCCTGGCAGGCAGCTTGTCCAGGCACAAATATTCCGACCTTGAGTCACTCTCAGAGAGCGTGGGACAAGCCTCTTTGTGAAAAAACAGAGCTTGTACTATGGAAACTAGATAACTGATATAATACATATACTACTTTTTGTTTGTAAATACATACTTAATTACTATCACTTTTCTCTACATAATCCCTGAACAAATTATTGCAGGCTATTTTTAATCTCGATAAAAAGCATGTTTTCAGTCTGTTTCATGTTTCAGTCATCTAATGGATTGCAAGATTAATCAATTTCAATTTCAAAGAAAACATTTGTTTACAATGATAATAATAATTTTCATTCCAATAACAAAATTAAACAAACTCTGAGAAAATCCTTAAAAAATTACATGTATGTAATGTTATTTAATAATAAATATTTTTTAAGAAAAATATATAGAATAAATTTAAGAGTTATTTATTAATAAATATTTATTGGAATTGAGCTCGTTGCATAATACCTACTAATGAAAATTATCCTTATAAAAATAAATCAAAGAAAGGTCGCGATGCGGTCAGTCAATAGTCTCAATACATAGATTAATAACTGTATTTCTAGACGAGAATTCAAACTATTTATGTGCAGCCTTATTTAAACAGTGTAAAATTTACTTTGAACATAAAATTAACACTGAATATTAAAATAATATTATATTACAGTTTACTTTTAAAATTTTGGGTAACCACATAATATAGTTAAATGTATAAATGTTTACCCCCTTATTCATAATAAAGTTATCAAACGTTGATTAGCTAAAATTCCGAAGTCTTTATCTGACACGTAACATTTGGTGATCGAAAGAGTGAGACGGGGCACACTATTACACTGATTTAGTTAAAAAGCGTTTATGAATAAGGGGGTTAGTAAATAATAATGGTGTCTTAATCGAAAGTCAAAAGGTCTACTAGGTACGTAATAGGTTTTTGTCAATCATATAACAAGGTAGACATCCGTGGAAGCCGTGTAATGTTTTTCAATTTACGATTCGTTCGATACCCAAGCGCCTTAGGAATAAGGTATTTTCGAATTTATATTAACTACATGTGTTTAATATTCAACCAAGAATGTTTTTTCACATTATACTTAGATAGTGTGAAATAACATCTAGAAAATTCAAATCTCAGAAGTATCTATTAAATTCTATTTATTAGATACATTTTTTGATAAAAATATAGGGTCAAACCTCCTACCTTTCGGATCTATTATTTTATCGGTTGCCGTCAAACTAAAAATAATAATAAGATGATAGTTCAGTGATATGCCAAAGAGAAGGTCGTGAGTTCATAAAATAAAATTACCAAAAAACATTCGACTCGCGAAAGACCTAGAGACTAACGTATCGCTACTTGTTAAAATATTGCATTTATTTTCTCTCACAACATTTTACTCGGCGCCGCATGAAATTAAATAACAGAGAGGTGAGTATTTCTATATCACTTGTGTAATTTATACCGACGGTTAGAAGCTAGAAATTATTTTAGAAGGGTATTCCTGGTCCATTTAGCTACATTAGATGAAACCTACGGGTCGATCTCAAATTGTTGGCTAAATTGAACGTTAATGGACCCTGAAATGGAGACTGTGATACTACTCTTTGACGGCTACCTTGGTCACGAATTTACAAGACTGTTAATTTCACGCGGAAGTTTCTACCCATGTTTTTTTTTGGCTGGTACCTACTTCTTGTAATTTTATTCTTAGGAAATTAAAAGTGCATTATTAAATATTTATTTTCCTTTAGCTCGCATTGCACACGCAATCTTTAAAATTATCGTCACAATTTGAAATACAATTGGGAGAAAATAAATCGGACCACTATTTGTTCACACAGCGTGACATTGATAAATAACAAAATGCAATCATGCATCTGGGCACGGGCAGTAGTATCAGTATTTTAGTTTTTCTTTTGTTCAAGCCCATCTTTTTGGCAAAATTAAATCACCTTCCAAAAAATGATTCGAATGGAATATATCGTACAATAATAATATAGATAACAACAAAAACAGAGTCTTGATTTATTTCCTCCAATATGTAGTTTATTAAAGATCGTCATGGTGCCAATTCTGTTTTAAATCGCACAAACTAATTTTAATCACATCACATCTCTTTCTTACAAACATTATTGAAAAAGGATAGAACATTTTTTAAAGTTGTCGAGTAACTTTAAATAGACGTAACCAATTTTGATGGCGACTAAACTTACATCCTTTTCTTATGTTCTTTGTTAGAAAGAAATATAAAGAGACTAAATTAGTTTAGTTTTAAACAACAGAATCAGCACCAGCTCGACATAGCGTAGGTAATACCTAAGTATTTGTGTGGCAATAGTATATTCTGAAAATTAATTACAAAAATCCAAGAAAGAAATTAATACAGAGCTATACATAGAATACATAGTAATATTTGTGATCACCCGCCAACCCCCGATCAATTCACACGTAGGAAGCGATAGTACATTTCGGGGACCTGAATCGAGTCACCTCTCTCACTCACGCGTCGCCACGTGATCCGAATACATTTAAACCACATTCAATTATCGAAAGCGTCCTTTAAACGTATGTAAATGAGCGGCAAGGTTACGTGGTGAAATGAAATTCAGTCCCAGAGATCAAGTTTTGGACAGCCAATTTATGTGAGCTCTTGAAAGTAGCGTCTTACATGGGAGCAAGTTTTATTATATCCCGTTTGAAAATAAGTAATTATTAATTTTACTTGCTTTGTTACCTTGTTGTATAAAACATTTTGCACGCATATGTAGTACGTTTTAAAATCTGCTTTATATATTGGATGGATATACTGTTCAAATTATTAGATCCTTAGAGAGATTATATCCTGGAAATGCGAGTGAAACCGCGGGGGACAGCTAGTTTATGATATCAGTAAAGTTAGCTGTTCACTACGGCTTCACAATGAGGGTGATGATGAAGATGAATCCGGAAAAAAGTATCCTCATGTCCTTGCCTATCTCCCTGCCAAATTTCATTTAAATCCAATGGTTAAGCCGTGAAAAGGTTACAAACAGACTGACAAAAATCCAGAGTTGCGTGGTCGCACAAGCGGAAGCGAGCGTTTTAATTAAGCCGTTTTTAAAACTTTAATTATTGATCGATTCTCGTGGCGTTACAAGGCTAACTGATCTCTGGTATATTGATCAAATAACCCTATGTAATTAAATTATACATCATGTCAATCATAAAAACTTTACGATTGGACCAAAAGATTATTGTGTTTGGCACTGCAAAAGTATACGATCAAAATATCGCGCGACGTAAACATACACCATACCGCTCCTATAAATCAGTTTATAAAACATTCGATGTAAATATCGAATCGAACATTCGTTGACGTACTTCAAAATCGACTCCCAAAAACTGAATAAGAAAGCTTTTTCACTTTCTATATGATCATACTTGCAGTTGGAAAATGGAACAATCAGATCGATTAAAAGTAAATTGAACAAATAAATCGATAGCTATCGATTAAGCATAATAGAGTCGATTTTCCGGACCAGTACACTTGGCTAACATAAGTTTGTTCGTAAGCTAGCCATCAAGGGCTTATTATATAAGTTTCAAGTGAGGTATCGAATACGCCATTCACCTACATCATAAAGGTTAATTGTATTGTAGTTACATCCAATTTTAGTCGTTAGGGAAATGGAAATAAATAAAATGCTTATTAATAAACACTATTTATCAAGCAATTATTATAATTACTGGCCGGTTTTAAAACGGTAGCTACAACAAGTCAATAATTTATAAAAATGGCAAAAAATAACTAAAAAGTAAAAAAAATAAAGCCGTCACTCGGGATGATGTGAGGGAGGATTCTACCCCATACATTCAGGCATTTCAAAGTTATGGTGGAATAAAGAAACTCACATACATACTTCAACCCTGAAAACGTTACAAAACACATAAAATTGTTTAATCTGTAACTATCTACTAACAATATTTTAAGACTTTTTTGTAAGTACTAACAGCCTGAAAACTCAGCCTGAAAATAAATGATTATTTTTACTCTAAAAGGCGCCGCATAGATTACAGTGAACGCGATATGCAGAACTCTGAACTCTAGAACTCTCTCTGTGGGATCGGCGCCTAAATGTCAGAAACATTATGGTGCGTCCATGCTTGGCGATCGGAGCACGAGCCGAGCCACGAACGAGCATACAACGAGCCTACAACGAGCACGATGCGAATCCTTTTGTACGTGAAAACACTGAGAATCGCGCTCGTTCGAGGCTCGCGAGTCCACGCTACGCGAATCGTGCTCGCAGTGTGCTCGTTCGAGGCTCCGCTCGTGCTCGGTTCGCTAAGCATGGACGCACCATTAGATTTTTAACCCATACCGTATAAAACGTTGCATTCAAATTGTGCCTTGTTACTCACGCGCTAAAAAGTTTTCACAAACTGGAATTATTGTTGACATAAACGCTATATTCAAATGTATGTAAATTATTTTTCCAATTCATTTGCCGTAAAAGAAATTCCTTACACAAAATTAAATAGACCGTACATTACGGATGTAATTCACGACCTTTGGGGCATCAAGAAACGTTCAAAGATAAATGTATCGGAAAAAGTAAAAGCTTAATACAGATGTGTGGAGTTATACCGATTGACACCTCAATCAATCTCACCCTGTACCCGAATTAAATCCAATCGAGCGCGTATATCTATTAGAACACCTTACAATGCGTGTACTTTACCAAATCCATTTCACCACGTTCATATTGATCTTTCCATGTATGCTCAAACTCAACTGTTCAAGGTTGACATAACAAAAGTCCGTGAGGATTAGAGGCCCACTGAAACATGAAATTTTATAGGGGGATATTAATATTATCTCGGTTACAAATTAATGTAATCTGTGGACCGTTTTAATTACGCAAAGTTTCAGCGAAAAGGTTTAAATTGCTGTAGTTTTTAACAATATATGTTCATTTGATGTGTATGAAATTAACGGCCTTAATTTCAGTCGTCGTAATCAAATCTCATTATTCGAATATTTCATCTTTCTTTTTCTTGAATTTACTATTTGAATTTGAATTTATTTCGTACAGGGTTACAAACTACCAACCTAAGACCCTGTCCAGAAAGGACAAATTCGCCGCGAATCTCTCGCGCGAATTCATTGCGCGCGTACGGCGAGGTACATCACCAATGCATCCACAAGCGTCGCGCGAATTTAAAATAGGCGCGTATTTTTATACGCGCGATATTTGTGGACGCAATGTATTGGTGATCAGTACCTCGCCAACGCAGCGAATTCGCTCTTTCTGGACAAGGTCTTAGAATTTCCAACATACTTAATGGTGCGTCCATGCTTGGCGAACTGAGCACGAGCCGAGCCACGAACGAGCACACTGCGAGCACGATTCGCGTAGCGTGGACGGGCTTGCGAGCCTCGAACGAGCGCGATTGTCAGTTTTTTCACGTACAAAAGGATTCGCATCGTGCTCGTTGTAGGCTCGTTGTAGGTTCGTTCGTGGCTCGGCTCGTGCTCGATTCGCGTAGCATGGACGCAGCATTAAAAATAAAAAAGTGACGTAGATTTAGCTACGAAATTTCGTAGCACGTGCTACGAACATCATCTATAAGTTCTTCCACTTAATTGCTCATTATATTGTACTGTAATTTAATTAAGTATATAGCATGCATGCACATATACCTCTTGCTGTAATCTTATATGTTACAATAATAAAATAACTTCAGATATGGTGTCAACTTACCGTCTGCCCTTTTTTCACCTCTGTGAGAAAAAGTGTGATCTACAGATAATGCTTTTACCCACATACTTGATCTAATTAGCTTGATAAAATTAGTTTCTCTGACTGACTAGAGACAGTACCAGTAGTATAGTAATAAGATATATATGTTATACGCATTGTTTAATATATTAAAGTTTTTACAACAATACAATACAAATATGTTAAGTCATGACGTAGATATTAAGGTTATATTATTGCAGAATACGTTAGATTGATTTCCGCTCATATAGCAAATAAAATATCCTAAGGTTTTTCTCACATGGTCATCGGATTCATAGCTAGCTGTTTAGGATTCCGTACATAAATGGTACCGACGGTACCCTATAGTAACAAGGAACCTCATTCCTACCGAAAGATAAATGAATCTGAAATTATTAGCTTTCATCGGTACGACGGCATTTTGAACATATTTCGGATTTTATTCGTAAGATTGCTTTGATAATTTGTAGAATTGTAGACTAATATTTATGTATTATAGTATTAAGCCTGCGCTGTCCGTCCGTCGTCTGTCTGTCAGCGTGTTGTATATCATGAACCGTAATAATTGTACCACGTAGTATTTATCTACTCTGAGGTAATAAGTAGACAGTTGCCGCTACAACAACATATGATAATAAAAAATGATTTAAATTAAAAGGGGACTCGCACTTGACTGGTTTTTTTATATACCTTAACATTCAGTAATAGTTTTACTCATTTGCTTTATTTTGTAATATAAATAAATAAATAAAATATCCTGGGACATTCCTCACACACGGCTAACTGATCCCAAACTAAGTAGAGCTTGTACTATGGAAACCAGATAACTGATATAATACATATACTACTTTTTGTTGTAAATACATACTTAATATACATATTAATTACTTATTGTACAAATATTATAATATTCATCGTGATATTTTTTTTCTGTTGTTTTAAAGTTAGTTGGATTGTATATTATCTGAAATAGAAGACGATTCAAACTGATAAAACTTATAAGTACTTCTTGAAATAATTTAAAATATTCAACTTTCTGAATGCTATGATAGTTTGGATAACAAAATAGTCGAGAACTTTGACAACTTTATGGTGCGACCATGTTATGCGAACCGAGCACGAGCCGAGCCACAACCGAACAGAATTCGTTCGTTGTTCGCGTAGCGTGGACGGACTTACGAGCCTCGAACGAGCATTCGTCTCGCGCTCGACTGCTTGTCGACTGCGCTCTGCCCGATTGTCAGTTTTTTCACGAACACAGGGATAGCATGCAGGCGTAGCATGGACGCACCATTACATTTCGAATTTTCACTGGGAATTCAACTTTTCTAAAACGACTTTTAAAAAGTACTTGGTAACTTTTACGAAGAATCTTCTTAGAATGTAGATTATTCAACCCGTCGATATATTGAACTCCTTGTCAATGACCTAAAGAAATCATTTCAACCAAAAGTGTTTTATTAAAATCGCACGATGGAAAAAATATAAGTAAAATGAATATGAATTTATTATTTGGGCACAAATTGCAACTGTGGTTAATTTTTATGGCAATTCAAATACATTTTATTTAAATATTTTACAAGCAATAATTGCATTTACAAAGTATTCACATTGAGCAAATTTTGTTTTCTAATGATTTGATGGATGCAATTAATTAAATTATTTAATACACCTAATTTAAAAATGTACATTGCATTCAAATTGTACGTAATAAGAGGTTTTCACAAATATGTTTGTTTAGTAGTATTACAAATCTAGCGATCCAGACCAATAAATAATTTGATTAGTTAACAAAATGGACTTCTACGATCGCCAATCACTGAAACATCTATCCATATTGTTCTACGAAGATAAAACAAAAACTCGAGGAAAATCTAATTTCCCGCCTCGGTATTGATATTTAAACTTAAAGTTGGTTTTGTTATTTTAAAACTGATCACAAACAACAAATAGTTAATAAAATAAACTATTTAATTAAATTAGGCTCAAGCATGTATTTCAATAGCTTTTGGGCTTTTAAACTTTTCATCTATTTATTTAGTTTTAACAAATGAATCATGTATAATTTATTTCGATTGATAAATTACAAGAAACTTTGAACCTTAAATAAATGAACATATATTATTATAATCTTTATAACCGGAATTAATTTTCGATAATAACAAGCAAGCGCTGGTAATAAATTCCATTATTTAGTTTGCCGTGGGATTATTTTGCCTATTTGATAAAAATCAGAGATCTTTTTGTTAAAACAGATCGAACTTCATAAAGTTCAACTTTTTCAATTTCCTTACACATCACGGTATATTGAGGCTTCAGGTATGTGACAAGAGGACTACCACGAAGAGGCAAAGATCAAAGGCGAAACCCTAAAAGGTATAATGAGATTTGATCGTTATTTAATTTGGCGTTCTGAACAAAAATCAAAGCGGAATGTACTCGTGTGTTAGAGGTGTGCTTACGAACCTACATATGGCTTACTAAACCTGTACTAATCAGAGCTTTGATGTTTTTATAAACTGGATCTTTGCACCCAATTTTCCTAATAATTTATAGTCTCCTACAGGAGTAGCACTTTCTTTGAGCCAGTCCTATAATTTGAAATCGAAAAGCGGCATGAGACAATTAAAAATACAACAAAAAATAAAAACTTTTTAACAAAAAAAAATTATTTTATAATTTTTTGTGGCTATAATCTACTAATTACTACATGCTTAATTTTTGATTTCTTTTGATGTAATACACAACTCAGCATTAAAATCTGTGAGTGAACAATAAATCATCCCTATTTTCCCACCCTTAGTGTAGGTTTTTTCTATCCAAATTTATATGGGACCAACTTCGAGGTATACCCTATCCAATGAAAAAGAATTATCAAAATCGGACTACACTGTAAAAAGTTAAGCGTATAAATAAAAAAAAAAATTACGCGTCGACTTGTAAACCTACTCCGTTTTTTCGTCGGTTAAAAAATAAGATATGGGTGGTAAAGAACAGACTGTGGAAAGAGCTCCCCGCCGTGGTTTTCCCAATGGAGTAACAGGATGGGGTTCTTTAAAAGGGGTGTGAAGAGATTTCTGCAGGGTCAGCAACGCGCGCGTGATACCCCTGGTGTTGCAAACGTCGGGCGGGCCGGATGCTTGTTTACCACCTAAGTGGTATAAAAAAAAAAAGTATTTTTTATTTTATATCAAAAGCTAGAATAATAAAGCTATATAAAAGCTCCATTATAAAGCGAACTATTATCCAAATAACAAAAGCTCCATATAATGCAATTTCTACCATCATAAAGGGTGCGTGAAGGACAAAGAGAAAACGTCAAGTAGTGTCGATTTAAGTACATCTTAAAGAGCTCTTCTAATAGACGTTAAGCTTTCAAAGGCTCTTTAACTTATTTATCTGTAGTAGGTATATAATGCATTTTCCTTTGCCGACAATGGGATACTCATACCGATTTTATTTACAGAGTCTTGCTTCGTATTCCAGAGACATTGTAGACATCGTAGATTTTTTCGCCATACATTTCGACATAGCCATAAGGTGGAATGTCTGTCAGCGTTCATTGAAAGAAATATGTGCAATGAAAATAATAGCTCCTTCCACTGACTGAGAGCGCATATTTATGTATCGATATTGTAACCTAATAATAGGAAAATAAATGGGTTATTTATTCATACATAACACGTGCTTCATTACTCAATGTATTAGTTTGAAATAACATTCGATATTGTGCAATAAATATGAGTCGTAAAGCCAAGTGAAGTGAAGTGTATCAATTATACTTACACGTCAAACGTAATTGATGGTGATTAAAAATAAAAGGGGAAAAGTGTGTCACCTACGTAAGCTACGGATGAAAAAAGTTCAAGGCAATTTAAGCCCCTACCGATTTTTGTAATGATTCCGTCGGTAAATGTTTGCTTTTTTTACGCATGGATTATTTAATTAAAATGTATATAACGTTCGTTTTTACGTAATGAGAAAATGTGTTTAATTATTTTCTGATATTAACAAATTAAAAGAGTAATAAGTTTTTGTTAAAAAAAAACATTATAATACAAGTTTTATTTGGTGACTGTACTTTCATTGTCATCCAATATACTAATGTAAATATCAAGTCAATCCGATCACTGGAAGTGGGTGAAATTCGACTTGCAAGATTCCTCCCGAACATAGAGTTACAGTTGTAAAAAATTCTTAAGGCAACGACGTCACATAATAATAATTGTATTCTTTGTCATTTTTTTTGCCCGATATTTGACTATTACTATAAAAAAACTATCTAAAATCTAGGTATCACGTGAGAATACACGACTACGTGTAACAGATTTTTCACATAACGTTAAAATTGTCCATACCATCGGTAGTAAATGGTAGTCAATCGTCACTAGTACCAGTCCTTTCAGTTTAGTTTCCTTCACTGAAAGCTGTTCGCTGTGGAATTCACGTTCCTTGCCCAATCTAGGCTTCTAGGCATTGTAAAGACAACTCATTGGCCATCCCCTGATATTGTTACTGTCAGGTGTAACACCTGCCTAATTATCCGCCTCCAGACGAAAAAATCTCTTCAAACTTTTATAAATCCAATCTTCATGTTCATCATCAGCCTAACTGCTGAGCACATGCCTCTTTTCGCAAATGATGGGCAGATACCCCGCCTTACGTGCACACTGCGGATTGGTGGAGGTAGGCTAGTACCTCAGAGTAGATAAATACTACCTAGTACTCAACTGTTGGTATTTTCAAGCAGCCTAATAGGCCTCCAACTAGCTTAACGTTTATCAAAATTAAGTGATAACCGAGACCAACGGCTTTACGTGCGGAAAATGCTCGAGTTAAAATACCATTAGGCGGTCACCCATCCAGGGACCAGCCTCATCAGTGGTAGTTTAACTTTGCCGATCGATTAAGACCGACTACTCAAGCTACGCCATATAAGCGCTTCTATAAATCCAATATAAATACAAATATGAGCAGGTGGAATGCCTGCTTACTAGTAAGCCTTCAGACCTAAGTCTTCAAACTTATAAATCTATACTAATATTATAAAGAGGAAAGATTTGATTATTTGTTTGTTTGCATTGAATAGGCTCCGAAAGTACTAAACCGATTTGAAAAATTATTTCACTGTTGGGAAGCTACACTATCCCCGGTTGACATAGGCTATATTATATTTTCAAAAAAAATTGGGATCCTTACTAAAACTCCAATAATGTAACCCAAGGTGTAAAAAAATACCTAAAATATTCATTACATCAAGTGCGCTGCGAAAACTATTGTTGATAGAAAAAAAAAATGTACTACGACTTTATAGAACATATTATTATTTACAAAAAGTATCAGGATACCATTATGTCTAACTATTATAGTTATGCCACAATAAGAGTTTTTCTATTTTAAAAATTTAATTGAAATGCCGCCGCTAGAAATGGCTCTCTATTTGTATCTTGGTATTAATCCTTATCAAAATAAATTACTTCAAAATCCAGACTGCTCCAATACCTTTATATAGCTTTTTGAATTATTCAATTCGGACATTCCATTCAAATGATATCACAAGTTTAAAAATATAAGTATTAGCAGAAAAATCACGTCACTGGGGTACGGGCCGTACGGGAGAGTTAGGTATTATCACAGAATATTTAATATGGTATTATCTCAATCAAACTGTAACATTATTCATATTATTATGTAATGTCCTGTAAGTAGTAAATAGTAATAAACATAGTTTACCACGTGAGAGGAGGGTCACGTTTATCCTCGAAGCCAAGGGAATTTCATAATCTATCTGAGAAGTAACTTTAACTATTAAGTTACGAAGGTAGACGTTAGTTAGGGAATTAATAAGGGTCGAAGCAGCAGCCTTCAAATCATCCTCAGAAATCGTAAGTTATGTGAAATTATAAAGCGGATCATGTTATTTGTGATATGTAATATTAGGTTATCGTCCCGCGGTTTCTTACGTAATCCCCTATTTGACAACCGGGTTTAATTTTGAAACCCTTCCTCAGGGGATGCCTACGTTATATATGGAACTTGTGTGCAACATTTTAAGTTTCTAGACCTGCCGGTTAGTTTCTGCGTGCATCTGTTAATCATTCGGTTTCCTTTTGTATAGATTGATATTTAATTTAAGCCAGATAATTAATTGTACGTGTGCTATAAAAGTCCCACAGGCCTATAGTATGGAGAAGTATATAGACTATCTGCATGCCAAATTTCATTTTCATATACTTTTTATACCGGAACGCTTCGTGTTGTCACCCTTCATGAGCGCACTCCACTTTGAAGACGTGACCCGAGGAGAGAAACTTTTTTGTCACGTTGACAAAGGTCACCCGTGCGCGCTAGCCCTTAAATAAATTACTCATTTAAATAAAAAAGAAACGAAAACTAAAAAAGAAAAAGTTTGATTAAAACGAACTATAATTCCATAGGGTTTTCTTCGAATTCTCAGGCCGATTAGAATTACTTACAGCGAACTTTCAGTTGTGGTCCCTGTTGAAGTTGCGGTGAGCTAAATCAAAGGCTTTTGATGTTTATAAATTGTTTACACGACGAAATACGCTTTACATTTAGCCGACTAAATTGAGATAGTGCTCTGTAATTGTCCTCTATCCTCGAAAGGCTCAGTCTCAAATTTCCAATTTCAATTATAAAATTAATATAATTTACTAATTAGTATTCATTTACTCTCTTGTTTGTTTATGTTGTTTCTTATTTGTACAGCAAAAACAAATTAAGTTAAGCAGAGATAATTATGAGAGATGTGGATAGAACAGTTAGGTCAAAGCTAGTGTCTACTATTAGTTTAAACAACGTTTTTTAAGTATATCAGAGAACCGACAAAGTCCTAAAAGAAATACTGTATAATAAATCTAGTTACAAAATACCTTATAATTATAAAGATACGGTTATTTTAAAAGTTCCTTTCGATTTTACTGACATAATAACATGGCATAAGGCACATGCTAGTCGATTCTACTGATGCTACTAAACAAACTAATTTCTGGTATATGGTATTCAATGAATAACCCATGTCAAGTGATAAACTAAAGTGCGTAAACACGTAGGTACCAAATTAATTGAGCTAATCCATGATTTGAGATGATTGACATAGTTATTGGAGTTTCACTTAAGAGCTATACTTTATTTTCCTTAAGTATTCAGACCGAAGATAAAAGCTGTTATGAATGTAGACTAATTTAGCCTTTTATTTAATAATTTATGAATCTTTCAAAATTGAAGTTTTTGTTACTATTTTTAGTTTTAAGTGCGACGTATTTTAAGCGTACAAAAGTATTATTTATCATTTAAAGTTATCTGTAAACTTATATCTTTATCAACTGAAGTAACATCAAAACAATGTTTATCGAAAAACAATAAAACAAAAACAAAACAATACTTACAAAAAAAGTTCTAGCATCCAAACTTTTTTCCCACAATAGTCCACTACACTTTCACACAAATCAGTTATAATTTTTATATAATCCACTGATCACGAGGTGACCTATGAGTAACTATGACAAGATCACTGACTGATGATAAGTATAGTCGGTCTGTGTTCGGTGCGTTTGAATAGCCCGCGCGCACTTTAGCTACTGCCTGTTTTCTGCCTAGTGGCTGAGCGCGGAGCGACGGGCGGCCCGCCCAGATGTTATCTCATAAAGTACGAGTTGAATGCGGTGCGTTGCATGACATTACAGCGATTTGGATGCCCGTGAACATAACCTAAAAACGTACTGATGTGTTTAGGTTATGTTCTTTAGACTGCTAGGTATTTTTAGAATGCTAAAAATAACTGTTTTAAAGAAAAGATTAATCTTACTAATATGTATTATAAACGTGAAAGTTTATGAGGATGAATTTATGGATATTTATTGCTTTCGCGAGATTCATGACATTTAGAACGTTGCATTTTTATTTTTTATTTTTGTATGAATGTCTGATCAATTATTAAAAGTCATAGAACAAAAGTTCTCGTTTATGATGTTAGTAATATAGTCCGAAGGTTATTTACCAATAACCTTGTAAATACAAACTAATTGGATTTACACTGCTATGTCTCGTTTTTGTAATTGTTTAGGATGATTATTATGAAAACTAGTTTGTATCACGGATAAACGAGCCGATATCTGCAACATATGCAAGTGAGGACTCAGTAACCTTTAAGCGCAGCAAAAAACCAGCATCTTCTCCATAGTAGGAAAACTTGGAAGAATAGCTAGTACCTAATTCGAACCCATTTGTCATTATTTTTAAATACGGCTTCATGAGCATATCTCACGTAGAGAACCCACAGCGAACTTACCTCCAGCTACTGGAACTATAAGTGAAGACTGGAGCTTGGGCCCTCCAAGCTCCAATCTTCACTTTAGTACCTAAGTTTTTTTTGTTACTTTTTAGCCTGCCAACGGCGCAGCCAATTTTGATGAAATTTGGCACACAGATATCATGGCATGAAGAGGCATGTAGGCTACTTTTTATCCTGGAAACTGCGAGTCAGAAACTACATGATATATTTTATAATGAAGCCGCTCCGCTGTCCGCTTTGAAACCCGCTCGCGCTCATTACCCGCACCACGTCGATATTCAACGTACCCTAGGGCACCCCGTTGTCGTCAATTGCTTCACTTGTTAAACACTTCGTAAACAGGTCTGTTTAATGATGACACTTGCAAACTGTGCAACTTTAAAATACCTACAGCAGTACATACAAGTACCTAAGTACTACATAACATAAAAATGGTAGGCCCTAAGCTCTCGACTCAATGACGGCGACTTAAAAGTATTAATTTCATACCTAATTGTATAGTAGCTTCAAAGGGAACAAAGTGGGCCCTTCAAATTACTTAAAGTACTTGTAACAGGTCACAGTACGAATCTTTAGAGTTCTCTTCGTCTTCACTCACTACAAAGAGGAAACAAGAATCCACTGGCTTACTTGAAACGTAGCATACCTAACTACTTTCTCTTTGCTGACGATTCAGTACATAATTATTGAAATAGGTTTGAGGTTTTTATCAAAGATTTTCATAGGGCATCGTGCCTCTACCCAGATGGATAATCCGCCTTACTAAAGCATGACATTTAATTTCACTCCGCTTGAGGGGCTCCCTGAGCAAATCGCTCTCAGTTCGTACTGCGCACGGCTGTCAAATACTGTCAATTCTGGCTTGTTTATTTCATGTTCCCATAGAGGCGACTATCCTTCTGGACGTTTTAAATTCTTTGGTTTTTATGTTAGCCCTTAACTACATTTTGTTTGTATATTTTAATTGGTTATTCTGTGCGATTGGCTGTGTGTGTGCCAGATACACATTTACAGATGTCTTGTTTGATAAGGAGACAAGGCTTTGGGGAAACGGATTTTTATGATTTTTTGTAGAAATCAGTTGGTGGCAGTATACCATGTCAGTGTATACTTCCTGTAAAATAGTAAAATGCAATACTCAAATAAAGCCGAGAAAAACAGACTTACCCCCTTACTCTAACGGGTCACGTAAATAACGTCACTCTATTGTCATTGTCAAATAATGTGACATTATTTACGTGACCCTTTCTTCTTCTTATTTTTAATTTTGGCAACCAAGCCCAAATTAGGGCTCATTTCTGCCAGTGTCACGTGACCCTTTAAGCAGTATATTAGTTAATAGCACTTCATGAGTAAGAGGGTTAATGTAAAAATAAATTAATTATTTATTTATTCATACATAATTTTTTGTACTTATTTATTTATTTTAATTTTAACTATTCAAAATGTATTTTTTTTCCTTTATCCACCCTTTTCACTCACTCACATGAGAATCTACTATACCTTTCTACAAACAATCATAAAAATCCGTTTCCCCAAAGCCGTAGGGCCTCCTTGTCAGTAAGGATAGGCAGATATCTCACCATGGTACGTGATGTGGCCGATGGTAAGCATACAAAGGCTACATACAATAATTAGGCTAGTTTTCTTACTACTTACTTTTCCAAACCCGGAACAAGAAAACAAACACATAACACCTCGTTACAATATACATCAATCAATCTATAGAAGCTATCAGCTATGACCCTAGCTACGGCTATTACACGGAACAATTAACGAGTTGTATAAGACGCGTACAAATCATTTAAAGATATAACCTACATATATAACCTTGCAATATTATAGGAGAGATAGGTCCTTTTGTCACATTCTGCCCTATGTAAATTTCTATCCTATGGAAAGATCCTACTAAATCTGGAAGTATTTTTGTTAGGATCACTGATGTGGAATTGGCAGTGATTCAGATCAGCTAGATGACGTTATGGCTCATGATCAAGATCATTGCATCCGTGACCGTATCTATAAATGTAAACAATGATGCTTTGAGCTTATCGCTTTACCGCAATCCAACTATAGTTACATATTTACTACTTATTAATGTAAGAGTTACTAAACTAATGTATATCCTTACTTAACTTGTGTCTGATATTAGTCTTTGTCTGCGGTTTGTCGCGCGAAATTAATGAAACTTGTTCAAAATGCAGTATTTTCAATAATCTCGCGCCACAAAACCTTAAACTTAGACTCATAATTACTTTTAAAGAGAAGAAGAGAGGTAGAGCATAGCGTTTATTCGCTCAAAGAGCAGCTCGACTGGGGAAGTACCTCCACCTTACAGAATACCGCAGCCAAATAACTTTATGTTGTGTTCCTGCGCGTTAGTAAGGTCGCCAGAGCTCATTGGAGAGGTTGGAAAGGTCGGTAACGCGTGATGATGCCTCGTGTGTTGCAAGCGTCCATATGGCTACGGTACCCGCTTACCATCACGGGCCGTGTGCTGTTAACCGACTTCTAAGCATAAAAAAGGTAGTGACGTTTAAAGTTGTAGGTTTGAACTATACAGGAATATGCAATAGGTATAGTAAGTGGCACGAGTAGTGAGCACAGATTGACACCTGCGCAGTAGTTAATTTTTCGGTCTGTTTGGCGGAATGAAGAAGCGGGAAGCGCCGAGCTGCACACGATTGGTTCGTCAGTTAATGATCGTCGTCTATTGGATTCTTGCGTGTCATTTGGCTACTGTGATTTGGCCAAAAGTGTACATGCGCGAACTTGCTCCCACTCGTGCCCTATTTGTGCTCACCATTCGTACCTCATATTGTACCTGCCATATTCCAGAAACTCTATTATTAGATTGATCCCCATCAAGTTATGTTATTGTGTCAAAAGTGTGAACGTAGGTACAATTTTTTTACAATAAATAGCCGATAATAAGACAGTTGAACGATATCATTAACTTTCGTAAACTAGTAAATATTGATTGGAATTTTCACCTTAAAACGACACCAATTTATATCAAATATCAAGTTCCACGAAAGTAGGTACCTCCCAATCTCAATTAACACAGGAGTTTTCCAAAGTTTAGGGAATTGGAGAATCAAGATTTCTGCGAAATCCGTAATGCATTCCGTAATCGCAAGAAATCATTTTATGGAAAATATATACAGTCATGTTACCAGCTATATAGTATATAGGTACATAAATCGTCGAAAATAGAATCCCACCAAAAAGCATTTTTATGTAAAATGTTGCCAAGACATATGGCTCGCAATGTCAAAAAGTTATGAGATGTCATGTAGAGCCAAGCTTATAACTCTACATGCCCTTACTCTACAAGCCCTAACTTCACACAAACTCTACATCTTACTCAAAATTTGTGGCTTGGCCGTTTCGCTACCGTCACATGGGACAAAGGTGAAAAATGTATTCACTGTTCATTACTTTTTAGTTATACAATAGTTCTTGTAGTAGTGAAACAGCCAAGCCACATATTTTGACTACGGTGTGTAGATTTTGTGAAGTTAGGGCAGTGGAGTGTAGAGTAAGAGGCATGTAGAGTTATAAGCTTGGCTCTACATGAGATCTCATAGAGAACTTTAGATGGAGGGAGGTCCATTAAAAAAATTAAGATTTTATTTTACCACTTTGTCGGCGTGTTTGATATTTATATTCATGCCAAATAACAGCTTTCTAGTACTAGAAGTATCTGACCTAAGCGGCAGACAGACGGGCAGACAGCAAGACGGACGGACGGGTGAAACTATAAGGTTTCCTTGTTGACTATGGACTATGGAATTATGGAAATTGTGTAAGTAAATTGATACAATGCATTTTTTTTATACTACTTAGGTAGCAAACAAGCATACGGCCCGCCTGATGTTAAGCGCTATGGTATGGTATGGACGCTTGCAACACCAGGGGTACTCGTGCGTTGCCGACCCTGCAGAAATCTCTTCACAACCTTTTTGAAAAACCCCTTTTTTAAGAAGAAAATGTGAAAAAATAAGCTTTTAAGGAGGAAAATAAGTCAAAATATTGGATCTTCGAACTCTTTAACTAGGCTGTCATAAAAAATACTAACACGTAATAAACACACCGTAGTGAGAACAAAATATAACCAATTCGCACTCGTTTATTAATGGAGTGACTTTGAAGTTCCAAAAAATTATGAAGATATCTTTATTGGTTGCTTGATAGTACTGAATTGTGTTGTTTATATGGCCGATAACCCGTGTCGCTTGGCCCACAGGTCTTTGAAATAGATAACGAGTTGCGGACATGCATGGTAAATCAGATGCTCATTAAATTTACCGAATAACTTGCATTACTCAGTAATTAGGCTGACATCATAGAAAAAGAAGTAGAGTCCTAGTTAAAGTCTGCTAAAGAGACTTAATCTTCCATTTTCTGCTTGCATAATAAGTGTGCATAATATTTATAGAGATAGGTACGTTGTACTTTGGAATCATTAACATTTATACGCAGTAATCTTCGTAAAAGCAGTTCATAAGAAAAATATGTCATTTTTAATAACACCGTTTTAAACATTATGGTGCGTCCAAGCTACGCGAATCGAGCACGAGCCAAGCCACGAACGAAATTGTCATGCAACGAGCCTACAACGAGCACGATGCGAATCCCTTTGTTCGTGAAAAACTGACAATCGCGCTCGTTCGAGGCTCGCAAGTCCGTCCACGCTACGCGAATCGTGCTCGCAGTGTGCTCGTTCGTGGCTCGGCTCGTGCTCAGTTCGCCATTACAAAAACTATAAATTAAGCAATACCTACTGAAGTTACTAGGTAACTTCATCTAATGGTCCGTGTATGCTACGCAAACCGAGCACGAGCACGCACACGTACTTGCGAGCCTTAAACTTCGCCTCGCGCTCGACTGCGTTCCGCCAATTGTCTGTTTTTTGACGAACACATAAGTCGGGTTTTCACTATGGGCTTTTCACTATATAGTATAATATAAATTACATCTTGAGATATAATATTTATCGCTCGTCATACATTCTTGTATATTACATTCCAAACTATAAATATTTTCTCGACAAAATGTATGACGAGTCGAGCGATAATAGTACATTATGATACCTACATGTGTGCAAATTTGATTATTAACACTCGAGGCGGTCAGGCGAACGCGATAAGGGAGCCGAGAGTGTAATAAATCAATGCACACGAGTGTCATACGACATTTTTCAACACATGCGAGGAAAAAACCAGACTTAAATTTGGCAATAATTGTCTCTTAAAAATATTATATCTCAAGATGTAATATATATTATATTATATCTATATATTTAAACCTCAACACTACACACACACCTCCACATTACACACCCCACACACAATCAATAAATAAATGTAATTAATATTTAAATAAAATAAATAAATAATCTTATGAAAATAGTAAATAAATAAAAAATGTTTCTAAATTTGAAATTCTAACGTTATTATTGTAAATGAATGAACTGTATCAATAAGGAAGGTGGTTCCCAAGATACAGGATTTACCTAGTTTGGGAACCAACGATACATGCACTGTAATCTGTTGTTTTATCCAATAAACGTTATTATTATTATTATTATTATTATATCCCATAGTGAAAAGCCGGCTTTACGCTCTTGTTGTACGGGGAGCGACCAACGAACAGAGGCTTGGCTCGTGCTCGGTTCGCGTAGCGTAGCCGCGCCTATCGGTTTTATTTAACACATAATAAGAAATAGTAGCTGTTACAAAGTTTTAATTACAAAGTTACTTAGCTGAATGCATACCGAGGCAAGACATATGCTGAAAAGCTTAAAGTAGCTTATACTTAAATAAATGTTCCAGGTACAGTCTCGAACTAAAAATGTTTACCAGCTTACGGTCTATAATCGCTTGCACATTTCTGTTTCATAAGTTTGACCGGAAATAAAAATACTATTGATAGACGTGGATTGTTATGGCATATTAAACCTTTTTGCGCGCGGTATGCGATGGAATCGAGTTTGAAATGTGATAAACATTTTCTGTCCTCAACTGTACATTAAGTACAGCCAACCAACTTCACGGTAATCCCCTAAAGAAAATGTTCCCGTGGGACCGCTTATAGCTTAATAACCACTTACCTACTCGTATTCGTCGTTCAACAAGCGAGAGCTACGTGGCAATGAGTTATTCCGTTTACGTCGCGCGTAGCTCTACGTCGCGTTCCTTCTACGGTGATTCCGCCTACGTCGAGTCTTCCTACGGTGCGTGTCAAATCTCGATAACCTTCGTGTTGGGCAGGGAGTGTTGCCTAAGCACGAGTTAGGTCACCACCAGGGCACCAGCTTTGTCAATTGTCCCTACAATAATTTGCTGGAATGGATTAGTATATTTATGCATTTGTTGGTTGGTATTCAAAATTAGCTTACTCATTTATGATTTAATATGCATACATATGCAGAAAAGGGAAAATGTAGCTATTATTTTTCATATAAACGAATCTATACAATAGGTATATTAATATAATAAAGCGGAAGAGATTTTTGTTTTTTTTTTAAACGGGCTAATCTCTGGAACTACCTGACAGATTCGAAAAATTCTTTCACTAATACGAAGCTACATTATCCGCGAGTGCTGTATACTGGGAACTTGTGTAAAATCGCGGGGAACAGCTAGTGTAGTGATAAGAAAATACCTAAGGTGGGTTATCTACAGAACTACACTACATTAGTTCTATTCGTGGAATAGACTAGGATAAGTAATTATGATATCATGCTTCGGTACGTTCAAATGGCAATTAATCTAGAAACTTTACAAATAACTTTAATATTAATTGTGCCTGTAGCATAAAATACGGACACCTCCTGTTCCCAAGTCTCCCAGTGCGAGCCCACGTGCCTGCATGCCTAATGAATCTAGAAACTTTGCCATCTATTTGAATTTTAAGTGTGCCTGCTGCATAAAATGCGGACACCTCCTGTTCCCGAGTCTCCCAGTGCGAGCCCACGTGCCTGCATGCCTAATGAATCTAGAAACTTTGCCATTTATCTGAATTATAAGTGTGCCTGCTGCATAAAATGCGGATACCTCCTGTTCCCGAGTCTCCCAATGCGAGCCCACGTGGCTGCCATGCCCAATGAATCTAGAAACATTGCCATTTATCTGAATTATAAGTGTGCCTGCTGCATAAAATGCGGATACCCCCTGTTCTCGAGTCTCCCAATGCGAGTCCACGTGCCTGCCATGCCCAATGAATCTAGAAACATTGCCATTTATCTGAATTGTAAGTGTGCCTGCTGCATAAAATGCGGACACCTCCTGTTCCCGAGTCTCCCAGTGCGAGCCCACGTGCCTGCCGTGCCATGCTCCTTACGCAACGATCCCGGAAGACCAGTAGGTACTTATTCAATTTTACCTACTTCTGTCGATATTACCTACTCGTGGAATAGAATAACATTACATTTTATTGAATAACATGCTTTTTTTTAGTCAAAAGTATCTTGTTTTTGTTTTCAAATAGATAAGTAATTTACCGTTTGTTTAACAATGTAGCTTTACGACTTTGTCAGAGGACAGGCCAGTAGACAAGATGTTTATCGACAATCGTCATCGAAGGCATATCTCTACCTAGTCTGTGATCGACAGTAAACGGTCAATCTTTGTATGGGATTGACATTTCAAATCGTAATATTACTTACGTGAATTTTAACCATCTCTTATGTCATTATCATATCGTCCCATGGATGTCCACTGCTGAACATAGGCCTCCCCCATTGATTTCTACTTCGAACGGTCGCTTGCATCCAACGGCGCGCGGAGCCTAGCTACAATCTCTTATGTCAATCCCATACAAAGGTTGATCGTTTAATAACGATGACGATTGTCGACAACCATCTTGTCTATGGTGCTGAAGTTTCCCGACTTGAAGCTAGGGGCTCGTCAGGTTTAATATATAAGTTATCTTGTAGCGGTCTGTCTGTAACTTCAGTGCCACCAACTTATCTGTTAAGGTCAGTTCAGGTGGTCAAAAGTGGAACCTGTGGAACTAACGCTTTCAGTTGAAAATGTCGGCCTTAAAACGTCAAAAATGTAGGCAATCTTATTGTTGATGGTGGCCATTGGTGGCGCTCCCCTCGCCTGTACAGATATGTTGGTAGGACTGTAGCTTCGCCTTAGGAAATCTGTCTGACACTATTAGAAACAGCTTTCTAGTCTACACATTGGCATACCCTAGTATAGTATTGCCAAAGTCCATACGCGACGGAATTCACTTACCATCAGGTGAGCCTGATGTATATATGCTTGACAACCTTCTTTCTTAAAAAAGAGAAAAGATGTTCCGCACATTCCCAGGAGAAAAATCTTATTTTTCTTTATATCCAAGCTCTGATTTGAAAATTTCATCAAACTCGGTTTGGTAGTTTTGTGTAGGCTTGAAAATATTACAACACCAGTCCCACAGTTAGTAATGATAGATTAAGTTTCCTTATGTGTTTGTTTGTTCACATTGGTGTGCCTAAAGGGCTCAGTCGGAGGAGACCTCAAGTGCCTCTAACCAAAATTATAAATATTATGAACCCACCATATTTCTACCCTTAAAATCTGACTATGGTGTAAATACATTATTTTTGTGCAACTTTGCGTTTTCCATAGCTACTAACAATAAGTTTTTTTTGCATATTAATAAATTGGCAAGATTTATATTTTTTATCATATTTTTCTACATACGTACGTTAGCTAGGAATATATAGATCTAATTTAGTATGTACCTAGGTACTTTTTTATGTGTTACATTATAGGTATAACTACCTAACCTAGTAACCAAAATATTATATTAACTTTTGATAAACAGATTTGAGTTTCCAATGTATGTGATAAAACAATTCCACACAAAATAGGTATATTTTTTAAGAAAATAAAACAACAAATCATAGGTGTATAATATATCTTATCATCTTTATTATTGTAATTTAATAACATTTCCTAAATTGGCATTCATACCTACGTTGTTCTGTTCAAATAGTTTGCCAAACAGAGAACTGTATAATTCATTTTTGCTCTCATCTGTCCATTTAGCCGATTTCTCTGGTGCCATATAATTCACCAGTTTGTTATGTACTACATATTTAATCTTCCGCCCTTTGGTTGCCTTTGTGTCCACTTTCCTTTTCATTTTACTTCTCATTTGTTGCAGTGCTATCCATTGCCGACTCAACTGTACAGGATCTGAGATATCTGCTGATTTACATTCAATTAACTCCCTTAGTAACTGATGATAGAAATCACTATCATCAAATATATCAGCTATATACTCATCATCATCTTTTCTATCTCTTGTTACAGGATTCATCTCTGTTTCATTTTGAACCTTATCCTCCTCTTCATTAGAAATCTTTTTGTATCCAATTATATCATAGTCAGACCTTTTGAGCTGTGTTCTACGAATCAGTTTATCTCTATCAGACAATATGTATGATATTTGTTGTAGGATTGTGTTAGTTGGTGCATTTTTAATGTTAGTAGCAGTAGCCAGTCTGGTTTTATCATTCCATTTTTGAATTGTTGTGTCTCTGAATGTCTTGAAAACTTTGTGTGATGTTGCTATTTCTTTTTCATAGTCTTCTAATTTACGTTTCTTAATGGGATTATTAGCCACAGTCTTTTGCAGTTTGTCTTCTTTTACAGGTTCATCTTCTTTTACAGGTTCATCTTCTTCATCAGTGTCTGAGGGTATTTCTTCATTATCAGTGTCACTTGGTATTTCTTCATCACTCTGTTGATTTGATTCTTGTTTACCTTGATTGTCTTGTTTCTTTGTTGATAGTGTTTTGGTCTCAGGGAATTTTTTCAGTAACAAACTTTGTAGATTTAGTAACCTGAAAAGGATGAACAATTTCATTAATAAATTGGCAATTGACTACAATACTAAGGCCTGTACCCATAGACAAAGTACATTTTGTTGCATTTGCGTGAATAGAAACACTACAAAATGTATGAGTTTGACATTTGGTTATGCTAGGATCTAGCGTATCCTTATGCCAATCTCATACATTTTGTAGCATTTATATTTGCACAAAGGCAACGAAATGTACTTTGTCTCGGGGTACTGCTATTTTCAAGAACTAATAGTAACCAGTATTATTAAAATGATAAGCACCATAAATTGCAATTATGATAATTATAAAGAACTAAATCCAGGTAAGTAGGTTTTAAAAATTATCACTAAGTATGTACGCAACTATGAGTTAATTATAAAATGGTGAGAACAGTTATAATCAGTGTACAGAATGTTTTCTTTTTCTAGCCAGTTTCTGCATAATTTCACACCCGCGTTCTAAATGTAATATTATAATTTTTAATTCACATCTTTTGCAACATAATAGGCAGTGCTGTTGATTAAAACCTATTGTTATTTCACCTGTTTATAAAATTATTATAACTTACTTGTCCAATACATTTGCAACATTCACTTTAGTTGCATTGCTTTCCTCCATAAAATGACTTTCCCGTTTCATCTCTTCAAATGTATCAGGCAATGGCATCTGATTAGCCGTATTCACACATCTTTGAAGGTGTATCCTCATTTCCAATAACCCTTCCCACACAAGTAGTTGGTTCCTTACAGCAATACCTTTCTTTGCTTCTTCTGATATATTCTGCTTTTTTACATGCTCAAAATTTTCCTTTACTGGCTCTTCCATTTGACTGATATCATAACCTTCACCATCATCTTCATCATGTGATTCATCCTCATCATCATCCATAGAGCTCTCATCATTGATGCTCACTTGTTTTTTAAACTGGGTGATACTGTAATCATCACTCTCGGCGTCTGAACCAGATTGTTCTGAATCAGACCCAGACTGATCACTTGTTTTTGATTTCGACTGTTCATTATCACCACCCGAGTCTTCGGAGTCGTATTCCAAATTCACCTCACCATTTGAAACTATTTTAGATACGGTAGCTACTTCATCATCAGAACTACTATCGTCAGACTTTTCAAGCTCTTTCCGCGAAACAACTTGACCTTCGTACTTTTTATTGATTTCGCTTAGCAAATTAACGTTCCTTTTACGAAAATCACTGATTTCCGTCTCGTCTTCGCTGTCCGAAGACCCTAAATCAGCACGTGAAACAGTAAGTGGTTTTGTTCCAAATACCTGGTCATCCTCGATGTCAGCCCTAGGTTTTAATGTCAGGGCATCAGCAATTTTATCTGAAAGTGTAACTTTCATTGATTTTTTCTGCTTTACTTTCATTTTAACAAATTATTCGTCGAATTTGTAACCAAAAACAAAACACGTGTTTCTGACACCTCTTCTGTTTTGACAAACAATGACAGATCACTCCAGTACTGCCAACAATATTTTTTTTATTCCTTCCATATTAAAAAATACCGGTTTTCCTCCATGTAAAATCCAACAAAACATTTCGTTTTTAAAAAGGTATGTATTTCAGTAGAAAAACGTAGTTACTAATCACCAACACATGTTAACATTTCGTAATGTTTATATTTTATATTTATGCCACGAGGAAGTCTGAGTGAAATCAATGTTTACTAAAGGTGCGTTCGAATTGGGGTATGGTAGCAAAAATAACAGTCCAAAATGCCAAAAACGATCACAACTGGCGTTCGATTTGGAATGTTGTGGGCGAAATTGGCGTTTTGAACAGTTTTCGTTCACCGTTCGTTTTGCTTGGAAACAGTTAAAAACGACATGCAAATTTTGACCCACCTCCGAGGCAGGGTTCGTTTGTGATCATATTTTGACATCTTTGAATCTGACAGATAAGTTTCGTAAAATTCATACGGGAAGCGAAAATTCTAATTTTTATTATAAAATTTTATAGAAATACTAACAGGTAAGAGAATAATTTGTTAGATTAACTTTGTTTAATGATTAACTGAAGGAAAAAGGTAGGTTGAGACAAGTGACAAGCAGGCGATGAGCATGGAAATGTCATTTTTGTATCTAATCGTTCGATTTGGGACATATCGTTTGTGGCAAAAGTTGCAAAATTGTTGAAATTTTCCAATTCGAACGCAAATACAAAAATGCCCATTTTGAAACTGTTAAAAACGACATCACTCCAATGAGGAGGCACACTGACAATTTATCCCGCTAGGTGTCGTATAGTCGCTGGTGCCGTCTATCTGTCAAACACCATACATTTTTTACGTATTCGTTATCAAATAAGTTATTCAATAATTATAATGCCTTTCTGTAGTGAATTTTAATGCAATAATAAAGGTTTACACCAATTGAAAAGAAAAAAGCCGTGGAAAATTAAAAAAAAAATTGACACCAAGCTCATAGGAAGATAATGCAGTTATCACTTCAAACCTAACGATTTTATTATAAAAGCCGGTTACTGGTTGGTTTAATTAATTGAAATTCATGAAAATCCATCAATTCAATATCAATGACAGTTACTAGTGAGGGTGGCGCCATCTGAGATTATCTTTGCCTGTCCCTCCCCATTCGAACGCACTATTAGTGCGTTCGAATTGGAGTGATGTCGTTTTTAACAGTTTCAAAATGGGCATTTTTGTTTAAGCGTTCGAATTGGAAAATTTCAACAATTTTGCAACTTTTGCCACAAACGATATGTCCCAAATCGAACGATTAGATACAAAAATGACATTTGCATGCTCATCGCCTGCTTGTCACTTGTCTCAAACTACCTTTTTCCTTCAGTTAATCATTAAACAAATTTAATCTAACAAATTATTCTCTTGCCTGTTAGTATTTCTACAAAATTTAACAATAAAAATTAGAATTTTCGCTTCCCGATGAATTTTCCGAAACTTATCTGTCAGATTCAAAGATGTCAAAATATGATCACAAACGACCCTGCCTCGGAGGTGGGTCAAAATTTGCAGTTCACGATGTCGTTTTTAACTGTTTCCAAGCAAAACGAACGGTGAACGAAAACAGTTCAAAACGCCAATTTCGCCCACAACTTTCCAAATCGAACGCCAGTTGTGATCGTTTTTGGCATTTTGGACTGTTATTTTTGCTACCATACCCCAATTCGAACGCACCTTACAAGAACTTAAAAAAAAAAACTTTTCTTCTATCTATGGGTAGAAATTATTTTGGCGCGAATGTTGTTATTTTGGTTGATTGATAGATGAGAAATATTTTAAAGTAAAGTAACGGAAAAAACAAAACAAGAAAACGGTTTTAAAGAAATTAAGTGATAAACAAGTAAAATGCGCCGAAAAGCAATTTCAAAGGCGGTCACCTGGCTCAGTGAAGAAATACCGAACCCTCAAAACTTGTGTATTTCTTTTCATCATTATCAGTAAGTTAACCTAAAAAATATTTATGATCAGCTGTTATTGTGTATTTTTTAAACGTTCAATAAATGCAAATCAATTACAGATAATAATATTGTAATCTTGGGACAAGATCTAGTCACTGGTGTAAGATGGTTTGCTGTAGCCCATTCACTTGAAATATTTACATATATTTATTTCTTTATAATCATCAATTTCAACTTTTTAATCATATAAAATATTAACCAAACATAGTTTTTATGTAAGCACAGGGCAGGGATTCTTTACATAATATTTTGTTTCTCAGGAAGTTCCAGTTTCAAAATATTACAGCAGAAATAGGAGACAATGTGTTGATATCAAATGCTGATGCCGCTGAGCCAGACACAGAGGCAGGCTGTGATGCCGCCCGTATTCTATCCTTATACGAGGACCGGTCAAATAAAAATGACCCTTTTAGGGCAAAAGTGCAGTGGTACTCAAGACCGAGTGACCTGCCGAGCTGGAGCTTCAATAATATAGACCCACCTGTAACTTTTTTAGAGAAAGAAGTAAGGTTCTATGTCTTTTATTTAATACTCTTTTTCTTAATAGATAGCCTTTTTAAAAGTACAAAACAAGCAATCACAGAAGAAATATTCACATTCACTATACCCAGAACTGGTGACACAAAGGGCACAAGCCATTATAGTGTCTAACCAAAATCTGAATATAAATTACAATAAAAAAATCTTTTTTTATGCAGGTAATAGAAGACCACCGTCCATTTAACTCAGATGTATCTATAGAAACATTCTTCAAGAAATGTAACATAACAGTAACATACACTAGGGACACAGACCATAACAATGAACCATTCCATTATATTTGTAGATACCGTCTCATGTCATTAACTAAACGTAAAGTAAAAATGGAACCAGTACTACAAGAGGAAAGAAAAGCTCTACAGTTACTATGTACACCTAATAAAAGTATTTCATCACCAAAAGCTACAACACCAAAAACACCAAGCAGTTTAATTAAAAGAATGAGCAGAGTATCTCTTTCAGAACAAAAAAACTGGAGTATATCTAAAAATGACGGTACAAAACTACTTCTTAAAAGAGCAATATTAGCTGATAAAACTGAAAAGAATTCACCAAAGAAGATTACTCCTAAAACTACTCCGAGGAAGACATCTGTATCAGAAACGCCTAAGAGCTCAATGAAGCTGAATAAGCAAAATATTGAAGAGATTATTTCAATGGAGTTAGAAGAGAACTCTGATGAAGAATTACCAACTTTAATTATTAGACAACATGTAGCAACTACACCAAAAAGAAAACAATCCATACCTAAAATTTATGAAGAAACACCTAAGAAAGTTTTACTTTTTGATGATGACGACAAAGGGATCTATGCTACCCGTTCCGGTCGTATTATTAAGAACACATCTAACTATAAAGAAGAGGAATTGTCACCTGTCAAAAGAACACCAAGAAAGTTAATACTAAAAGCTAATAATGAAGATGATGACTTCAAGCCTGCTCCTACTCCAAAGACTCCTAAAACGCCTAGGACTCCTAGAATAACTAGGACACCAGCAAAGACTCCTCGTAGTGTTAGTAGGAAAATTATGACCAGTGAACTGACGCCGACACTGCACTCAAGGGCTCATTCTGTAGACAATATAGATGGTAAGATTGATTATTTTATTATCAATATATCATATAGTTTTTAGAATAAAGTAAATACCATAATTTATAATAATTATTGTTGTTTCAGAATTTGTTAAAGATAACAGATCTCTACCAGGCAGGGAAAGTCAGATGGATGAAATTTTATCATTTGTAAGAAATAAACTTTTAGATGCAACCAGTGGGTAAGTTTTATAGATAGGTACTTCATTATACACCAGAAAAGAAACAATTTAACATAAAAAAAGAGAAAGAATAAAAGTAATTAATATTAATACTACAATCTTATAGCTAAGAAGCCATCTGCAATTCTGCCATCCATTCCTAAAAAATTAAGGTTGTAATAAGTTCATTATTATGGACAGCACCATTTGGTATACTGTCTTTATCTTTATGTTTAGTTATTTTTTACAAAACCAAAGCAATACAATACAATAATAATCCTATGGATTCCAGGTGTATGTACATCTCCGGAGTCCCAGGGACTGGTAAGACGGCGACTGTGTGCTCAGCGCTCAAGTTCCTCAAGGAGGAGGTGGATCTACCTGAGTTCCAACTGGTGGAAGTCAATGGCATGAGGATAGCGGAGCCAAGACAGGCTTATGTGCATATTTATAAACAGCTTACTGGTTAGTATTTGTGTGTATTGTAAAGAAATGTTATATTTAAATATTATAATAGACTGGCGGTGCCCTGCGGCTCCACCTGTATTCCCTTCAGAGATAAAAAGTAGTTTCACTCTAACTCAGTAAAACCCACGTCGATCCGTTGCATTGTGAAAGATAAAGAATTCGATCGAAATACGTTTGATAATTCACAAATCATGTTTGGTAATGATAAAGCATAGACATAAAAAGATTAAGACGGAGTGTCACCTTATAAGAAAGTGAACCAAAAATTTTTCCTACATGTGAGTGAGTAAAATCAGTACTGGCCAGGCAGGCACAAATGGTACTGATCCTTATTGTCACTGTCAACGTCTCAATACGGAATGACAACCGATCGGCTTCCTATGGTCTATATGTGAGTGTGAGGCCATGTATTTACAAGAACGCCGGCTTCCTATTACTTGCGTCACTTAAGAATATAGACAGTTCCAGACTCGTGAGAGTATAAATGTTCTATGGACAGTTCCGTCTTTGATTTTTTCTTGGTCTGAGTGATAAAGTAATAAAATGTTTTCAGGTAAATCAGTGGTATGGGAACAAGCGTGCTCACTTCTAGAAAAACGGTTCACAACAACCGGACCAAGAAGAACACCTACCGTGCTACTAGTTGATGAGGTAATTTATACTCACGGTTAGGTCGCCCGGTGGCTGAAATTTGGATGTAATTCATAATTTTAAAAAAACAATTAAGTGAAGAAAAATAAATAATGAAATAAAAAAAGGAAGCTAAAGCAATATTGATACACAATTAATTTTTTCGAATTCTTTGCAGATCTTTAGTGATTCCAATATTTTTTGGTAAAATAGTTACTCATTATATACAATTCAATTCATTAAAAGATTTGGAATTTATGAATTGCATAAGATCTGCTTTAAATTCGAAAAAATGAACTGCGTTAGCAACATTGCTTAGCTTCCTTTTTAGGGGGCCTGACCTCTACTAAGTAACATTACGATAGCGAGCGATTTTTAATCTCTCGCATGCAATAGTGACGTCAGTTGGTCGATGAAAGCTGTCGTTGTGTGATTCAGGAAGCAGAAGGTACAGCAGCTATCAACATTTGATCCGCACTTTTTGTGAAGAAGTACATTCCTGGTTGGATGAATAGTTGATTATAATAATAGATAAAAAACCTAATTTATCGATTTTCTAAACTTATCGGCAGCATGATTCGTCAGAAGAGCCCGACTTCTGACGAATCATGCTGCCGATAAGTTTAGAAAATCGATAAATTAGGTTTTTTATCAATATCAAAAGTCCTTCCAATAGAGTTATGTCAGATTTGTCGACTAAAATCAATAAGTTTATGTATCTTTACATCCATGCTCTCAGCTCGACGACAAAGATTAGAATAAGAATTTAACATTTTTGTATAAAATTACTTTAAATAAAAATTTTATGAACTCCTGAAAGTTTGTTTACATTATCTCGTCTCGATGGCATTACTTTAGTTGGTTTTTACACCTTCTCATATACGTCAGTATAGGGGCACGACATAGGTACATTGGGTTGAAATTTTTAAATGGCATCTTTTCGAAACCTATTAATCTGAGGCCCTGATTATACACAAATGTTACAATTGACTACCACCTATTAAAAACTATGTTATCTATTACAGCTAGACGCCCTCTGCACACGTCGACAAGATGTCCTATACAGTATCATGGAATGGGCGGCCCACGATACAGCGCTCCTCACAGTGCTAGCAGTGGCCAACACTATGGACTTGCCGGAGAGGGCGCTAGCTGCGCGGGTCGCCTCACGCCTCGGCCTCACAAGACTCACCTTCCCACCTTACACACACTCGCAGCTGCAAATCATAGTTGCCACCAGACTTGCCGGAGCTAATGTTACTCCTGATGCTGTGCAGTTGATAGCTAGGTATGTAACTATTTGACCACAACCTTACCATGGTCATTGATGATTTGTTTATCAATGTTAGATCTTACAGTTTATAAGTAAAATGTCTGTTACATACAGATGGAAAGACATGATGAAACTATACAAGGGTTCCTTGTTTGACTATGGAACTCTAAAAAACTACTACCAGCTGTGCCCTGTTGTTTCACCCGCGATCCCGGGATAAAAAGTAGCCGATAATAATCGATAATGTATCTTCCAATTTGTGCAAGAATTTTTCAAATCCGTTTTAGCCCGTTTAAACAAACAAACTCATACGCTTTATTGTCTATACATATATACGTAGCACAACTTTTCAGCCAATTTACAGGGTTTATTGTACTCATCGACGACGGCATACAAAATGAAGCTCTAAAAATTGGTGCTCCTCTTCTAGCCCACCCACTTACGTACCTATTCAACAAAGCTCTCGACACAGGCCAGGTACCAGAACAGTGGAAAAGATCCGACATAATTCTTCTTTATAAGAAAGGAGACCCTCGAGACATAGTTAACTACCGCCCTATTAGCCTTCTTTCAAGTACGTACAAATTATTCACATCAATTTTACAAAGCCGATTAAGTCCGAGGATCGATCAGTTCCAACCGATAGAACAGGCGGGTTTTCGTTCTGGTTTTTCTACGACGGACCACTTACAAGTAATGCAACAAGTGATAGAGAAGTATAAGGAGTTCAACAGGCCACTATATATAGCTTTCATCGATTATGCCAAAGCGTTTGATACGATTTCTCACGATGCTATTTGGGAAGCTCTGAAATAATGACATATAAACGGAAAATACGTCAGGATACTGAAAAACATTTATGATGGTAGCGTAAGCCAAGTTAGACTAGAGAAGCGAGGCCCAGACATACCAATCGGCAGAGGAGTGAGACAAGGAGATCCCCTCTCACCTAAGCTGTTTATAACAGTATTACAACACATCTTTGAAAATCTAAACTGGCAGTCAGAAGGGATTAGGGTCAACCGAGATCGACTTACTCACCTCAGATTCGCAGACGACGTCGTTCTATTCTCTGAAACAAGTGGAAGGATAGAAAAAATGATAAACGCTTTAAATGAAGAAAGCGAAAAAACTGGTCTCAAAATGAATGAAAATAAAACTAAAATATTGACAAACAGCCGAATGAACACTATAAACCTTAACGGAAAACCACTTGAATATGTGGAAAATTATGTCTACCTAGGAAAAAAAGTATCATTCGATGATAAAAACGAAGAACAAGAGGTCGAACGCCGCATTAATATAGGCTGGAAAAGGTTCTGGTCCTTGAAGGAAATTCTGAAAGGGCAATTCCCCCTTCACCTAAAAAAGACCGTTCTGGATACCTGTATTCTACCTAATATCACTTACGGATGCCAGACATGGACGTACAATACTAAAATAAAAACCAAACTAGTAAAATGTCAAAAGGCAATGGAAAGAAGCATACTAAAAATACGACGATTACATAAAATAAGAAGCAATACATAAGACGGAAAACGAAAGTTATAGACACCTTACATTATGCTTTAAAACTGAAATGGCGGTGGACAGGACATATAGCAAGATACAAAGACAAAAGATGGACATTAGAGACAACGGTATGGGAAGGACCGACCGGAAAAAGAAGAAGAGGGCGTCCTAGAAAAAAGTGGATTGAAGACATAACAGCTGTAGCAGGAAAATAATGGAGAACAAAGGCAAGAAACAGAGAGATATGGAACAAGCTGGAGGAGGCCTATACCCGTGAAGGGGTTCCGATCAATGATAAAGAAGAGAGTACATAAAGATGGCGATTAAAATGAAATTTGTCCAAACAGAATAAATAAATAAATAATACAATTACCTAGTGATATTTTTTAAGATGAGATGCTTTTATTTAATTTAATATATTTAATGCATGTAATAATTAGATTGGAAATAAATGGGCTTTATTATTATTATTCTCTTTATTTTTCTGATTCCTTAGAATTATTTTTTTATAACATTAATGTATAAAATCAAAAATATTATAAAAAAACCTAATCCTATATATAAATATGATTATTTTTTTTACAATATTTCTATAAAAACAACTAAAAATGTTATAAAAAACCTAATCCTAGTATGCCGCCGGTAGCGGGGTAGGGCCCAAGCTACCGGTGGTTAGGGCTGCAGAGAGAGGAATCTCCTGACGATGCGCGCCGTGTCCAGGAGTACTGCCTTCTGTATCTGACCCTTGATCCAGCCATCCAGCGAGAGCCTCTCAAGATGTTGGTCGAGACTCTTCGCTATGAGACCGTTCGCTGAAACAACTATCGGGACAATGATCGTCGAATCAACATCCCACATGGCGGTCACCTCGTGGGCCAAGTCAAGGTACTTGCTGAGCTTGTCCTTCTCGGCCTTCACGAGGTTCTCGTCATGGGGGATGGTGATGTCAACGAGCACTGCCCGGCGCTTCAATCGATCTGTCAGCACGATATCAGGCTTATTGGCTACAATAGTCCTGTCCGTGATGACAGATCGATCCCAATAGAGCGTGGCACGACAATTTTCGAGAACTGGCGCAGGTGCGTACTTATAGTACGGCATTTCCGACTCAACAAGGCCGTATTGAAGAGCAAGTTGCTGGTGGATGATTCTGGCTACTAGGTTATGTCTGTGCAAGTACTCGCCGTTAGCAAGATGAGAACAACCGGAAATAATATGCCTGAGTGACTCTCCGGGACGGCGGCATGCTCGACAAATGTCGACCGTACCGTCCTTCAGGATATATTTCCGGTAGTTATTCGTCTTGATAACTTCGTCCGCAATTGCACAGGCAAAACCTTCGGTTTCCCCAAAGAGGTCACCAAAACGTAGCCAGTTCACCGACGCGAGCAGATCTACATCGGGCCCTGTTAGGGCCCTGTAGAACCGCCCGTGTAGCTCCTTACTTTTCCATACGTCCTTGCGGTCCTCGGTGCTTAGCACCTTTGGTCTGCGCCAGTTCTCGTTTGCCAAGGATAACGGGGTGAGGCCCCTGTCTACTGCCACCACATCGCGATGCATCCCACACTCGTTGTCAAGGAAATAATTCCTAAGACTGTACACCTCGTGGTTGTGGAGGTTCTTGGCGTTTAAAAAGCCACGGCCTCCACACTTACGCGGGATGTACAGTCTCATAACAGACGAGCGTGGGTGTAGCATTCGATGTGTTGTGAGCAGGAGACGGACCCTCCTATCCAGGGCGTCCAGCTCAGTTTGAGTCCACCTTAGTATGCCAAAGGAGTACGTGAGCAGGGGCATCACCCAGGCGTTGAAGGCGCGCACCTTGTTACCACCCGACAAAAGACTGGTCAGTACTTTTGTCAGGCGACAGAAGAAGCGCTCCTTCACAGCCCGCTTTATGTCCCCGTCCACAATACCCAACGACTGTGACATACCAAGGTACTTATAGGTTTCTGCTTCGGAGAGTGATCTGAGAGACATAGTCTCAGAAAGCTGTAAATTCGTTGAATTTACGACTTTCCCCCGCTGTACATGCATAACCGCACACTTATCTACACCAAACTCCATTTTGATGGCGCTACTAAAAACTTCTGTCATTTTCAGTAGCTCCAACAAGTCTTGACGTTTTGGTGCAAATAGTTTAAGGTCATCCATGTACAACAGGTGAGAAATGACCTCACCCCCTCTTCGAAGCCGGCAGCCTAGTCCTGAATCCTTCAGCAGAGTACTGAGCGGATTCAAAGCTAGGCAGAACCACAGAGGACTCCAAACTGTCACCCTGGAAAATACCTCGCTGAATCCTTATAAAGTCCTGCGGGCCAGAAGTGCCATCTCCACCACCTGGTTGACGAAGGACTGTCATCCACTGCCTCATACATGCGCTCAAGAAGGATCTAAGAGCTGTATCAACTTTGTACAGTTCCAAGATCCTCTCCAGCCATGAGTGAGGCACTGAATCATAGGCCTTCTTGTAATCAATCCAGGCAGCCGACATGGCTCCCCTATTCCGCCGGACTTGTTGGCAAATTGTCGTGTCGATGAGGAGGAGCTCTTTGGTACCACGGGACCCACCCCTACATCCATTTTGAGAGGAGGCCAAAACGTTATTCGCAACAATGTGCGTATTAATTTTTGCTCTCAAAATGGATGTAAGGAGCTTGTATAGTGTAGGCAAGCACGTGATGGGTCGATAGTTTTTCGGTTCCGTGGTACTACCGGACTTAAAGAGCAAGGAAGTAACACCGGTTGTTAGGAAAGTTGGCAGGGAACCATCCTCAAGGGCTTGTTGGAATTGCGTTGCCAAACGTTCGTGTGAGCATCGAAACCACTTTATCCAAAAGTTGTGCAATCCATCCGGCCCAGGACTTTTCCAGTTCTGGGTCGTACGGATCGCACAACCTATGTCAATGGGGCTGATGGTAATAGCCTCCATTGGTTCGATGGACTCACACTCACGTTTGACAACACTCATCCAATCACCCTCGGTGTGTTGGACAGGCATTGACCAGATACTACGCCAGAAATTAATCATAGCAGTAGTATCCGGTAACTGTCCACCCAACACACGTTGGTCGGTTCCCTCCCACTTTCGGTATACCTTCCTCTGGTCACTCTGGAAGAAGCGATTCTGCTGGAATCGATCCACACGCTCTCTGTAGCGGCGAATACGGCTTGCCCACGCATAAACTTTTTGCTTCAAGAAGTCAATGCGCTCTGTGACACAGGCCAAGTAGTCGTGGGACCTAATATCAGTCCCCGCAAAGGCCTGGGTCACAAAGCGCATGACACGAGGGCGATTATTGCCCTCCTTGAAGCAAATCAGCTTTGCAATGAGAGTCCTGAACGTGTTGATACGCCGCTCGATCCGCACTTGCCATGCGGGGGCACCACCGACGGTCCGCGTGGCTCGGTCAGGAACAGGTAGCCTGACACGAGCAACACGGCACGCCGCGATGGCCCCACAGTACAGAATCGAGTGGGTATCAACTAAATCTTCACTAGCCCGTAGATACGGGTCGAGTAAAGCGTTCAGGGCTCCCATTAGCGCTAAGTTTCGTTTATTTGTGGGCAAGCGTGGTATTCGCGGCCTAGAGTTGGGCGCGGACCTATACAGCACAATCGCTTCCTCCAAAGTCCTCCTCAAATGCTCATTGGTTTGAGTGCTTACGCTGTTCACACAGTCCTCTTCGTCGGCACTGGGATCAACCCGCACCGCCCTCGGTGCCTGGTCTGGTATCGGCACCGAAATCGGCGAAACAGCAGGTGGATCCCGCGTCAAAGTAGAGGTAGAGCGAACAGGCAGCACTTCCAAGCGTAGCCGATCAAGTACAGAGTCATCCAGCCTCTTGAGCCGCTGGATGGCCCGCACCTGATCCGATAGGCGTTGCGCGGTCACAGTGATGGCTGGTTCAAGGATCTGAAACAGAGGCAGCATCCGGTCACGGTACGCGGACAGGTTGGTTCCCCCCTCTGTAGCCCCATAGTAGGCGCGCATGCAGTTTTCATTCATGGACTGTGTCCACCGCATGCGACGCACTATACCACCGGTAGCGGGGGTCAGGCGCGGGACAGGTTGTCCCGCAGAGGCCCCAAGCGTGCCGGCAGCGGTGGCCGTCCTCGTCGCGCAGGTGGTCGCGGCGGCGGGGGCGACGGTCCGCGCTCGTCGCTCGATTCGCTAGTGTCAGGCGCAGTATTATTATTATTATTATTATTGTACTCATCATTATGAACAACTTTTACTATGGGACCACTTCCGAAAACTCGAAAAAAAGCGAAAGTTTGATAATTTTTTATCGTGCAGCGTTGGAACTTTTATATAAAAAGTTAGTTTTATTTTCGAGATTTCAGAAGTGGTCCGATACTAAAAGTTATTAGCTTCGTTACGGCAAAATTAAACATAAATAATCCTGAATCTTATGGTGCAGGAAAGTAGCAGCAGTATCAGGTGATGCTCGTCGAGCCCTCGCCCTGTCCTCCCGCGCGCTCGAGCTGGCCGGTCCGGCGGGCGCGGGCCTGAGGGAAGTGCAGCTGGCGCTCGGTGAAGCCGCCTCTAGTGCCACCGTGAGGGCCATCAGGAACTGCTCGCCCGCTGAGATGCTCATGCTGAGGGCTGTGGCTGCTGAGGTACGCTATGCATCATTAAAATCTGGTTTACTTAAGAGAGGTAGAGCATAGCGTTTATTCGCTCAAAGAGCAGCTCGACTGGGGAAGTACCTCCACCTTACAAAATACCGCAGCCAAATAACTTTATGTTGTGTAAAGTTGTGTTCCTGCACGTGAGTAAGGTCGCCAGAGCTCATTGGGGAGGAGGGAAAGGTCGGTAACGCGTGAACGATGCTTCGTGTGTTGCAAGCGTGGTAACCGCTTACCATCAAGCGGGCCGTAAGCTTGTTTACCGACTAAAAAATAGCCGTATAAAAAAAAAAAAAAAAAACAAGCTTGATATAACAGAAAAACTGATTTTGTATAACAAAAAATACCCTAAAAAACATTGAAATAAGGTAATTTAAGGCGATGATAGCTCTGTGGTAGTGACGTCGGATACCGAGACGAAGGTCCCGGGTTCTAATACTACAATCAGCTTTCGGTGAAAGAAAACACCGCGAGGAAACTATAGCACAGTAGTAGGGTGGTACTTTGTAGTACCCATCTAGCTGGCTACCACCCTCAAGTTAATCTGTCGCCAAGCACCTATCGGTGTGTTCCGTCATCTCCACTTGAGAGCCAGATCCTTCTAGGCTTTGTGTGCTTACCACCTTCGGCGTCATCATCACTTACCATGTTGAGATTGTGGCCAGACACCGGCCTACACAGAGTAAAAAAAAAGTTATTTTTTTATGTGTATTAACCTTAAATTTTAAGCGTAAGAGCGTAAAATATTTCCTGCTAAATATATACATAATATAGTCATATTTAATTCCCAGGTGGAAAGAACAGGCTCAGACGAGACAACCCTTTCCCGCGCATTGATGACAGCGGCCGCCATTGTGGCACTAGACGGTCGTCCATACAAATCGGCAGTCAGTATTCGCGCACCAACGCCGTCGCAAGCGCAGGCTATATGTGCGAGACTTGCTGCCCTCAAGCTGTTACTGCTGGAGCCTAAGCCTAATGAACCAAGGCTGCTATTAAATATCAGTGCAGATGACGTGCATTATGCTAATAGGCAGATAACTGTGTGATCACAGTCACATT
Organism: Achlya flavicornis; assembly: GCA_947623365.1. Lineage (NCBI taxonomy): Eukaryota > Metazoa > Arthropoda > Insecta > Lepidoptera > Drepanidae > Achlya > Achlya flavicornis. Next base: position 3,865,254 of record OX392484.1, read on the forward strand.
GCATATTTATGATCAAACGGCCCAATTCGCAGATTCGATATCGCATTAATCTTTTTTTTAACGAGTTGATGTCTTTAAAGCGCCATTTTTTTTTGGCACGATTTGAATGTCGATGACACGAGAATTGCCAGAATGTAAAATAGCCAATGTAATAATAATAATTCCTGGATTTGCAACAGATCTTGTGAGAATGTGTCCAATTATAATATCATCATCATCATCATCAGCCTATAATGTCCCACTGCTGAGCACAGGCCTCCTTTCACAAATGAGGATGAAAGGGAATGGGCTGATACCAATCCGCAGTAGGACCGCGTGGTGGACGCGTGCCCACTGCGGATTGGTGGAGGTAGGCTAGTGGTCAACCTACTGTTGGAATTTTTCAAGCCGCCTAGGAGGCATCCAACTAGCTTAACGACTATCACAATTAAGTGATAACCGGGACCAACGGCTATACGTGCCTTCCGAAGCACGGAAACGCTCGATATTAAAAACCACTAGACGGTCACCCATCCAGGTACCGACCAAGACAGACGTAGCTTAACTTTGCCGATCGATTAAGAACGGCTAATCATGCTACACCACGAGCGCTTCGAGTTACGATACGAGTTATAATATGAGTAAGACAAAGTTTTAACTGCCTCAATGTATAGATAGGATATGCAGCCGCAGCTGGTCGCGGCATGCCAATAGATAAATGTACCTATTGATAACGATGTTTTTTATACAATAGTGACGAGACGCATTTTGTGCAATGTGCAACTCAATATGCAAATTCTTCAAAATGTGTATAGTTTTTCGCAATAGACTATTATAGTAAAATAATGTGACATTTATCTTTATTATTTCCATAATTTAATAGTTTTATTTATGAATCTCCAACTTGAAGAATTTTGATGAGAGCTTCTATATTGTTATTTTTTACTGCTGCCCTGCTAGCGGCTACTACGGCTTTACTGTATTTTCCAACTGAAAAAAAAAAACAATTTGTTACTTCCCTTTTTTCCTATTTCAAATATCAATGGTTTTTTTTTTTTTTTATACCACTAAGGTCGCAAACAAGCATACGGCCCGCCTGATGGTAAGCAGTTACCGTAGCCTATGGACGCTTGCAACACCAGGGGTATCACTCGCGCGTTGCCGACCCTAAAATACCTCGTTGTTTATACCTCGAAGTCTAGCCGCTTGTTGCAAAATAGTATGTAAGCTCTTGAGAGAAGCCACTGCTTGGTCCTGGGTGGCGCGACGGATATGGCAGCCCATTAAAAGTTCCTCATTCAACATTACTACCTCTTTGTAGCGGTTCAACATCTCCTTTCTAGAAATAAAAAAAGTTATATATCACTTTATTAAAATACCTTTAACTCAACAAAAAATTTACTTACAAGTCATAAGAAGCCGCATCTTGAGCTGCTGGTAACAAAGCAGTTATCAACTGCGCTCGTTCGGCAGTTTCTGCTGCTAAACGAGTTCTCATCTCTCCTATTTGCGATGCGTTTTCCATTTCTTCGCGGAGTTTTTTCTCTGCCGTTGGAAATTGGGCCACGGACTGTAATTTAATAAAACCTCGCAAATTAAATATCGCGGATCCTACTTTTTGACAAACATTTGTCTATGCTTTAAAGTTTGGCCATAGTTTGGCAAACAAATCTTTTTTTCATGGGAATTATTTTTGCCAGTGTCGAGTTGTATAATTCTAGCTTAGACATAAAATTCTTCATATGTTTGTGTCATGCGATTTGTGTGCGCAAATCAAGCACGAAACGAGTCAATCACGAACTTACAACGAGCACGATGCGAATCCCTTTGTTCGTGAAAAAAACTGACAATCGCGCTCGTTCAAAAGACTCGTTCGAGCCTCGCAAGCCCGTCCAAGCTACGCGAATCGTGCTCGGTCGTGCCGTGCTCGGTCGTGCCGTGCTCGGTTCGCCAAGCATGGGCGCACCATAAAACTTTTCATGGACTTTATGTGAAGACTAGAAAAGTCACGATACACGTAATCATTTCTTTTCACTTGTGCACATGGATTGATCTTTATTGGATAAAATTACCACCGATATTAAACAATAAAACTCAAAATACACGAATTTATTCAATAAAAATGAAAACACTACGTCACTTTGAAAGTCCCTTCGTCCCCACCAAAAAGTCCTAATCCTAGCATAGTCCTAGTTAGTTTTTGTTAAGACTTATTTTTGCCTAAAACTTTTTCACGGACTTTTTGAGTCAACTTGAAAAGTCACGATATTTGTTTTTACAAAACCGGTATTCTTGATTGAGTGTTCGTTCACAGCACTATTCAAAATGGCAGCGCGTCATTCATATTTGCTCGCCGGCGTGGAGAACTGTCAAAGTAACCGACCCGTGATAATTTATTGTAATTCTTAAAATAACATTGTATAAAAATGGTTGAAAACAACGAAGTTGAACTCTCCGAAGCTGAAGCAGAACAATATGATCGTCAAATTCGTCTTTGGGGTCTAGAATCTCAAAAGAGATTACGTGCCTCGAAAGTGCTAATCATCGGAATTTCTGGCCTGGGTGCGGAAATTGCAAAGAACATAATATTATCTGGTGTAAAGAGTGTTTGTTTGTTGGACAATGAGAAGCTGAAAGAGATCGATTTGTATTCCCAATTCTTGGCACCGCCGGAGAAAATCGGCGAGAATAGAGCCGAGGCGTCGTTGCAACGAGCGAGGGCTTTGAACCCTATGGTTGATGTTACCTCTGAAACAAAGTCTGTTGACGATCTTCCCGACAGTTATTTCCCCGAATATGACATCGTTTGTGCTACGGGACTTAAACAAGAGCAACTAGAACGGATCAACAACGCCTGTCGAGATAGCAATAAGAAATTCCTGTGCGGTGACGTATGGGGCATGTTTGGATATATGTTTGCCGACCTCGTCGACCACGAGTACTCGGAGGAGATAGTACAACACAAGGCTGTGAAACGTGGCCCCGATGATGAAGAGAAAACTGCTAGAGAGACCGTCAGTATTACAGTTAAACGCAGAGCTATTTATGTTCCATTGCAGAATGCTCTATCGGCTGATTGGTCAAAGCCAGAGCTACGCTCAAGATTACGTCGTGGTGACCCATCATACTTTGTCATGAAGATACTGTCAAGATTTAGAGATGAATATAATAGGAATCCTGATCCTGCTAAACGTAAAACTGATACTGAAATCTTGTTGCGCATGCGTAATGAACTTGTCAAGGAGTTGTCCCTTCCTAATGGGTTTATTAGTGATGCATTACTGACTGATGTGTTTGGCACAGTATCTGGAGCAGCAGCAGTAGTGGGAGGAGTGATAGGTCAGGAAGTTGTGAAGGCCGTGAGCCAACGTGAGCCTCCCCATAATAACATGTTCTTCTTTAACCCGTTGAAGTGTGTAGGTTTCGTAGAACTTTATGGTCAGTGAGATTTGATCTGTCTAAACTAAGCTATATAAATATAAGTGGAATTATAATTATTTAAGTACAATTGATGTTGTTTTATTTATATCCTATTAAGTATTTAATTTGATATTTATCCAAAACTTTCAAGTATATTGGGATTCTAACCCAAGCATGTAAATGGACATTATAATAGAATAACTACCCTATTAACCCACCCTCTTATTTAAAAACTCATTGGCTCACGGTTAAAAATATAACAATGACATAAATTGTTATAATAGGATGCGAGTACCGAGGGGTTAAATAATATTAAATTTATTACTCACATGCAAGTCTGCCAAGTTTAAGTAAAGAGCCAAGCTTTGAACTAATTCTCCAGCCAATCTTATATCATGAGTACAGATCTTTACTCTGCCGTCCGTTCCAAAATCTATGTCCAGTCTGGACTGGTCCCTCAAACAGATAAAACTAAGGTGCAGCTCTTTTATCTCTTCAGACTCAAGTTCCAATTCTTTCTCTAGCAGAAAATTCTGGTTGATCCAAATACAAATTCTTTGCACTCTTTCAGTGATCTGAAATGTCACGTAGTTGGTGCTCTTACTACTGGCCATGTTTGGAGTTGTACTGGTGTACATGGCAAATTTTGGTAGTTGCTTAGTCAACTCGAAAATGTGGAACTGCTCACTGTCAACATAGCCAACTAGAGCCTAAAATATACAAAAGAATGTTAGTATCATCTTACAAAGATCCTGCTAAACAAGGACCATCTACTGATTTACTAATCTAATAAAAACTAACCTGCATACATTCTTATATAACTAGATGCAAATTTCCGCAACATTAAAGCCACTGTTTGTGCTGTGGCAGTTCAGAGTCTGAACTTCAGACACAATATTTTAGGCGGTGCGCAAACGTGGCCCCTTTTGTGTCTGTCACCTTACGCGCCGCAGGTCGTGGGTTCGATTCCCACACAGGACATGCATTTGTGTGCATGAACATGTATATTAAGTATGTATTTACAAACAAAAAGTAGTATATCAGTTATCTGGTTTCCATAGTACAAGCTCTGCTTAGTTTGGGACCAGATGACCGTGTGAAAAAAAAAAAAAAAAGATCTCAATGAATATTTGATTTCTATAGAACCAGTATGAAATCAAGCACTCCTTGCGCAGACGTAAACTGTGTCCGATCGCCGCTACAGGACACAGCAACTAAGGTTTCCTGTGATGGTGTGCCGTGTCGGTAACAAAAAGTGTCTACGTTTGTGCAGCCTTAGCAACCGTACAAAATGTTTCGCTTCACATAAATCCCGACGCATAGAAATAGATTGTTGTACGTAAAAGCACAGAATATTTTAAAAGTATAAAACATTTCATCTCTATAAGACTGCTGTAAAGTAAATACCTACAATACAAGAGATATTTACTTTTATGTGAACATCTACGGGAACATCACGCGGCGGCGTCAATGGCACATGCAGGATGGATCTCAGCTGCGCAGGCGAGGGGTGACGAGCCAACGTCTCTCCCGTATCGAAGATACCCTCGGCAAGAATAAGCGCTGCTCGTACTATCGTTTCGTTGTTCGTCGATATCGCTAATTGGAGACAACCCTAGTAGAGATAGTTATAAAATAGGATACAAAACAAAACTATCTAGTTATCTCAAGAAGTAGGTAAGGTAGTTCTATCTCAAGAACGCCAAATTTTAATTGCTGAAGTACACGTAACCACAAGTCCTACCTGTGGTGCCTAAACCTAATGGTGCTTCAGAGTTTTCGACAGCTGTACTCGAGAGCCAGTTCCTATCTGGGCTTTTCGTGCTTACCACCTTCGGCCACAATCAATCACTGACCATGGTGAGATTGAGGTCAAACACACACCTACTACTACAAAGTAACAAAACAGGAACTACTTAGTACATAATTTAATTTCATACTAAAATTACTCTAATTCAAAAACTTTTTTTTATAATCATAGAATTCTACAAGTTTATAAAGACTACCTCATCATTAGCAGGCATAACGGCAACTTGCAGACGAGTATTAGTGGGCATCGCAGTAGATGGTCGGTCCACACCCTCAAGGCTGACGCCGCCGCTTGCCGCGTTGGCCTCGTAGTGCTGCAGTTCCACCATCAACGTTTGCTTCCTGTTGAACAACTCTGTAATCGCCAGACGATCCTCCTCGGACGGCATTTTCTTTGATGCATTGAAACTGCTTTCTTGGTATGGTGGGTATCCAAGCACTGTTGAAAATTCAACTTTATCTAGCACTGTTGATACTAGTGGTCCTTTGAGCCGGATAGTGTTAAATTATTAAGTTTACCTTCGCCCCTATCCGATACGCAGACAAGGTCAGGCGCACCAACAGAGCGATAATCAGCGAGCAACATGGCTGCTGCATTAGAACGCATCTGAACCCTACGGAGCACACGCCCAGAATTTCCCTCCCTCCAGTCTATGCGACCGTTGCCCCAACAGCACGCAAGGCTATCACCAGACCATTGCAGCGAGAGAGCATTTTGCTTTGACTGTAGGATAAGAAAGACACATTGAATTTGATATGGTAAAATCGCAGTGAATCAAAAAGAAAAATCAGCAATGGGTGTTGATAAATACTTATATCCAATAAGTGTGTTGAGAGAGTGCCAATCTGCTGAAGAAACAATAACGAACGACCAGGGCCGGCTCTAGCCCATGTAGCGCCCGGGTGCAATCAGAACCTTAGCGCCCTCTAGTAGGCGCGCGATCGAAATGGAATACTTACAATATTTTCACCAGTGATCGGAAATTCGGGTGCATTAAAAACCTTCGCCACATCTAGGCTCACTGCTAACACTTACCACCGACCAACGACAACGGTGTGTTGATCACTCGCTCCATCACTTTGGAAAGAGGGGAGGTGATGACAATCGGCCTGTGATTGCATGGGCCTTATGTGATGCACAGGGTAGACGTGGGTCTTCCACTAAGATGGGACTAATTATATTTTGGTGTAAGAGAGCGTGTCATTAAAGAGCATTATTTAATGAAAGAGATTGCATTTGGGCTGTGTCGTCGTTGCTCTCGGCCGAGTGGCGCTCGGCGCCCCCTTAGACCCTGCGCGCCCGTGTGCGCCGCACACCCTGCACTATAGGTAAAGCCGGCCCTGCGAACGACCATAGTTACCTACCTTAACTCTCCACAAACGTATGCCCTCTTCATAAATACCGATAGTGCCATTTGCAAGTCCGTAGGAGAATCTAACGTCTGAAACAGGCGACAGACATAGCACCGGTCCTGTCTCCGCTATTTCCGCTATGAATTGATTATTTTTTAATACTCTTATGTAAGAATCATCGCAGCCAATCAAAAGCTGAAAGTGAAAACAAAGTTGTAGGTAAGTATGCCCGCGAAGCTAAGCCTAATTGAACCTACCTACGATACGTTATAATTTTTACCATTCAATTTATGGTTATTTTTACCTCATTCTCACCATCTTTATCGAAGTCAAAACTAATCATGGCATCGACTTTCCCGCTGACCACGTTCCAGAAGACTTCGTTGCCTTCCCAATCTAGACCTTGGACTGAACTGTTCCCACCAACAATGGCCAATGTTTCAGCATACTTGCCGAAGCTACCCGCTATTATAACGTTTACTCCATCTGGCGCTTCTTTGAAGAATAGATCCGTATTGTCGTGGACGTCGTAGGCTGGAAGATTTTTAAGTTATTAAAATGAAATTTGAAAAAAAAAACAAGAATTTACATTAATTAAGCGATGATACCGATGCTCAGTCTGACGTCGAATTCCGTGACGTAGGTCCCGGTTCGAAACCTACAATGAACATGATCTTTTGGTGAAGGAAAACATCGTTAGGAAACAATAGCTCGGTGGTAAGGAACTTTGTAAGTACCTAGTAAGTAGGTAGTACCCACCTGGCTTGCCAAGTTGAAAATCTGTGATCAAGTACCTAGCGGTGTATTCCAACAGCTGCACTTGAGATCCAGTTCCTTTCTTTTCTAGGCTTTGTGTGTTTATATTACAACACAGGTCTATTCATACATAAAAAAAACTTATTTAGGTAGGTAGGTCTCTCATGTACCTACAGGTTCAGCTTCTACTATGAGCTGGTAACGAAGCATTAATGCCAGCAGCTGCTCAGACAGGAATATTCATTAAAGCAAGAAGACAGTTCCAAAATTTTGAGCATAACTGCTTCCAAGATAATTAAATCACCCAAATCTAAGATTAAGTAAGTACAGTTAGAAAATGAATAGCATTTGTGGAGATACCCAATATCTGTGTAGGAGATCCAATAAGCAGCATGTCCCTGCTGGTATTGGGTCTCAAGGATCCAGCTGCGAGGGCAATGACCGCCTGGCTGAGGTTCAGCTCGGACACCTCTACGTGAGCCTGAGATCGTGTCGCGCGCCCGCTGACTATACCCCCATGAGGATGGTGGATTATTATCTGTATTGTTTCAGAATCGTGAGAAAATGCCCTAGGGTCCAAAGACTAAATTTTACCAAGGTATGGCTACTTATGGCTAGTCTAAATTATTTCGAGATTTTTCATCCTTTAATAGCATGATGACATTTAAGGCTTATAAAAATTACTAAAAAAACAGTTTAATTAATTAATTTAATTAAAAATCAATTAGCCGAACTAAGTAATTAACTAATTATTCATCATTTAAAAAATCCCATCTTATACCCCAGTCTCAGTTAAGTTAAGCACCTATAGTCCTTAATCCCAAATTAAGTAGGTAGTTTTTCTAACTGAAGTTGGTAATTAGTATACCTAGGTAAGTACCTAAAGAACCTAGAAGCCTTGAATGAATGCAGCTCTCTGCCACAACTTGGCGACGAATTTTTATGTTCCGTGTTTAATTAAATTGGTACCTAATTGAAAGTTAATGGTCAAAATCTAATAAAGTTACTTAGGTATGCTTAGGTAGATTATTTTATTAGGTATTATCGCCTGGAATGGGCCTTCGTAGTTATTATTTTTTACTGAACACTGACGAGATTATTTACATAAATAGGTAGTTAAAGTACCTCATATACAAAATATCAATGCTACATGTTGTAGGTAACCATAATCATTACCACAGAGTACTTTATATATAATCATTACTTTATCAAATCCTGCTGACGCTGTGAGACAGGGATGTGTTCCATCATACTTTGCAATTATTACAACCCCCGGCGTAACTTTGTGATTTAACTCTAATTTAAACACTGGCTGAACCGTAGAGATTTGCATTTTGTTTTGAAACTTATTAAAAAAAAGTGCGTTGTTTTTATTTTCGGAAACAAATGTGTAGGTTTCCGTTGTCATGGTTGCGTTAACTTTCTTTTGGTAATTTGTGGTTGCATTCACGTTTCATTATTTATAGAAGTAGGCATGCGTGGCCCGTAAAGATAGTTATAGTTATTAAAAGGTAGATGCAAGACTGCTAATATACCTAATACCTTTGATTAAGGATACATCCAGATAGAGTGTCGCAGCTGTGCACGCGTCGATAAAAATACGCTCTAACTGTTAGGGGCTAAATCAAATAAAAATGCAAAATAATGATCAATATTTAAATTTCTCCCGATTTTAATTGGAATATTTTAACAACTAAGTACTATCATTATGAACGTTATTATGACAAGCAGAATGACGCAGAGGGAGCGTAAAACGTAGCTGTTACGCGTAGCAGCCTATAAAAGTTGGCCTGTTTTGTATATTAGTGTAGTATGGCGACGTTCTTTCTAGGTATATTTATTTCTATGCCTAATACGTCTTTAGTAAATTAATCAGAAATTAAATAATAGATACGACACATAAAATCCATTAGAAGTACAGAATTCTAAGTGGATTTGCGCCATTTAATAATCTACGCCTGCGAAACATGCGTAAAAAAAAGAGACAACAATCCGTGAAATAGATACTTATAGAGGAATAAAAATACGATAATTTTACTGATTTTGTTGCAACTCTAAAAGTTGTTCAGAATTTTCAATCTAAAATGAGGTAAATAATACATACCCATCGAACAATTAACCCAAAGAAACGTAATGACGTTGGATTTTGCTTGCTATCTATTCCGCCAATTTGCCACCATCGACAATTCGCTCTGATTGGCTAATACAAGGACACATGCACTCTGATTGGCCAAGTCAAGAACATACGATGCAGTGATTGGTCTTTACTGTTCAATATCAGTGACAAATCACTGACTGGTTTTGGAATCGGATTGCTCAGTATTATACTCTAACGGATTTTTCCTCGATGTAAGTATATTTAATTTTATAGTACCATTTATATTTTAATAACCCAAAAAAAATACTTTAACATGGAAATAACTCTACATTTTAAAGAAATATTGATAATTTATACCAATTAATGTTCCGAACCCAATTTTATAATATTGTGCAAACTGTTTCTGATTTTATTACGCAAAAATATTTTGTTAAAAGTAAAATCAAACATTGTAAATTGTACACCAAAATTATGATAGGCTAATAATAAGATAATAATAAGTGGATAAGATTGGTTTTTATTATATTCCAAAATTGAATGATAAATGTATTCTTTATTTACTTTTGGTAGGTAACACACAAGGAATTTTTATACTGGTAACACATATTCGAGTGTCAGTGTCAGTCAAGTTAAAGGTGAACGCACACCCGAGTGCGTCAAACGCATCGAACGAAACGAAGTTTAGAATTCTGTATTTGAAATCAAGTAAGCTCGCACACTTGCCCGCCTCGAATCGTCCGAATCTGGATAAGAGGGTCTACTACGAAAAACGATATACGATAGTCCGATCATCGCTGTCAAATATTAACCAATAGAATTGCTGCAAAACTGACGAGACTTAAATTTTGTGCCATTCTATTGGCTAATTGATTGACAACGATGATCGTACTATCGTGTATCGTTTTTCGTAGTATAGGCCAAGATATCATATACAGAATTCTAAAATTAATTTCGTTCGATGCGATTCGACACGTTCGGCTCGGATAAGTGTGCGTTTACCTTAAGTCTAACGTCAATGGAATGGAAAATCGCCGAATTTTCATTCACTATCTACCGTATACTCACTCACTCATTCTTCTATATTCTATTTTTCCATGCCATTTTTATTCTAACAAATTATTTTACGCAGTAGCTATATGATTTGAAGTAAAAAACCTCTAGTGAAACAGTATTATAAAGTAAAAGTGATATGTGCTCTATTGTGTTTCTATGAGTGCCCAAATGGATAGTGAATTAAATTTGGAAACTACTGAAGACAGGTAAATTTTATTTGTATTGTTTATTTATTTATTTCATAAAAAAAGCCTGATCATTGTTGCGCAATCATTATTTTCTATTCATACGCTTACGTTCATCTTTTAATTATTGAATTTTTTTAAATCATGTTCTTTTTTACTAGGTGATCTCTGGTCAGAATATTTTCATTACCTACATATGCCAAGACTTCATGTCCCGTGTTATTATATTTGGACTCAGTATCTTATGCCCATCATTTATCATGTCATTCTTGGCTTTATAAGGTAAATGTTTTAAAAATTAATAGATTCACATTTTTGCTTGAACAACATTAATAATCAAAATCTTTAATTTTATTCTGTCATTCTTATACTTACTATTTTATTTTACCCAAGTGCTGCAAGCCCAGTAGTCTTCTCAATAATCGGGTACTGTTTTTTTCTTTATTTCATCTTTAACTAACAAAACAATTTAAGAACTGAAATGTTGGTACTTCTTTACATTTAAGCCTCCCCACGCTCTAGGCAGCCAGGCTGCGGTAGCCAGGCTGTGGCAGCCACTCAAACATATGACGGAGTATGGGAGCCCACGCACTAGGCAGCCACAAATTCCTATCAATATTTCGGCTGCCGCAACCTGGCTGCCTAGTGTGCGGCGAGACTTACTGTCTAACAATTTGAAAATAAAGCTTTCACACTACTAAACAAATTAACCTGTATGTTCTCGCGAGGGGCATGCATCCTATAATAACAATTGATGTAATTTTTATTTTCTGAACTGCAAATTCATTCAAAATTACCTCATTATTTCTATACAATTTCAGATAAAGTAAATCTCCAAGCTCCAATGGTTTTTGACAAGCAAGTGACCTTGGTTCTTTTGTGTTCTTTTTGCATGCATTTTTTTTTTTCCATTTGTAAACCCTGACTTGGCATTATGATTTTATTTGACGCTTACTTTTTTATCCTATTGATCATAATTAAATACTAATGTTTACTATGTAAATAAAACATGTTGTTCTTGTAATTTCAGTACAGTTAGCAGGACATGGATTGGAAGTTTATTATCCATTTTATGGAAGTAAGATACATCACAATTTCCAGTTAATGTCATTTATTATTCAAATGCTAAGTTGTCACTCTAGATATGATGCGCTAGGGTCTACTATGAAAAATGATCCACATTCGTCCGATCATTGTTGTCAAATATTAATAAATAGAATTGCAGCTAAACTGATGAGATGTAAATTTTATGCAATTCTATTGGCTAATTGTTTGAAAAGATGATCGGACTATTGAGTATTGTTTTTCGTAGTAGGCCCTCTTGTCCAAGCAATCCAACGTTTGAGTTTAACTTGTTGGGTTGCAAATCCTAACTAATATTATAAATGTGGTAGTGAGTTTGTTTGTTTGTTTGTTATGCCTTCAAGCCTGAACTGCTCAGTGGATCATCATGAAATTTTGCATGCAGATAGCCTATGGTATGGAGAAGGACATACCCATAGACAAAGTACATTTCGTTTATGTTTGCACAAATAGAAATGCTACAAAATGTATGAGATTGACGTAAGGATACGCTAGATCCTAGCGTAACCAAATGTCAATTTTATACATTTTGTAGCATTTCTATTCGCCCAAACGCAACGAAACGTACTTTGTCTAGGGCTTCAGAAATGTGGGTGAAACCACGGGGGACAGCTAGTGGGATATAAAATACAAGTGACAAACACATAATTCCAGTGCTATTAAATTGTTTTCACTGAAATAAGCCTCCTGTTCTTACTAGGTATACCTAAAAGATGCAAATTAGTTATATAAATGAGCATTTACAAATAAAATTAATAAAACTGACCAAATATTGCTAGCTATGTCACATCTAGAGTGGCAATATGCTTTTTTCTTACTTGTTTTAAAATTTAATATTGCAATGCAAGCTTTGGCACATTAATAAATTAATCACATTAAAATATAATTAGTAGTTCTTTACTACTCATAAAATCATAATCAAGTTCATAATCTATATATATAAAAGAAAGTCATATTAGTTACACTATTTATAACTCAAGAACGGCTGAACTGATTTGGTGAAAATTGGTGGGGAGGTAGCTTAGAACCAGGAGACAGACATAGGATGCTTTTTATAGGGTAGTGTAGGGAAGCGTAGGGTAGGGTAGGTATGGGGGTAAAGAAGGGGCACGGGTGAAACCGCGGGCGGAAAGCTAGTTTTGTTATAAAAAGTCATTCCTTTTAGGATACTTTGTAGTTAAAGACTAGAATATGCTGAGTGTGAGTGATAAAATATTGTGTCATTGTCATTATCATTAGTCATAAAGTTTTGACATTGATTGGAGCGTGTCCTTTGTATGTAGCATGTAGTTACCAAACAACTATCAGCATGTTGTGAAGTACTTTAGATAATTATTATATTGAGCCTGTGTGGCGACGACACGTTTATATGGTCGACGTCGCGTATCTAGAGATGCGTAGTAGGTAGACGAACCCATCATGGTCCTGCCGCAGGCTTCCATGAGAGTAAAAAAAAAGTTTTTTTTATCTTAGTCCAAACAGCTATAATTATAAATCCATAATATTATATGTGAGTATGTGAGCCATTTATAGGTCTAGAAATATTATATGAATAGTCTGCCGATAAAAATAAAAAACCAGCCAAGTGCGAGTCGGACTCCCACTTGGCCGGCCTAACTCTACTATTAAACAAAATCGCCAAGAAAAGACGTATCTTATATGGGCGCCCCCTTTAATTTTAATTTCATGAGACACAGCCCACGGACAGACGGACGGAAAGCCGAGTATTAGTAATAGGGTCCCGTTTGGCACTCTTCGGGTAAGGAACCCTAAAAATTATATGAAAAGAAAAAGTTTGTAAAGTCAAGGAAAGAAGTCAATGCAAGAGTAGGTATAATACAGTAGGTATTAAAAAATATTTGGATAGAGTTCAGATAAAAGTTCAATAGGAATAGTGCCAGCACTGCACAAACTGCATGTTACTGTAATAACAAATAAATAGGGATGTTGTGAATGCAGAATATTTGACATCCACAGATATTTAACGGCCACCTCACGAATTTATTTAAAGATGTCGAGTTTTATTTAAAGTCCACTATTTCTTGTTGGGACATAAACAAGATCCGCATCCGCAAAAGCTCAGCATTGATTATTACAAATGCGGATGCATAAGTTTATGCGGGAGTTCCGTGACCGCGGATGCGAACACCTAAAACATCAGTAAAACCCATAAACTAAATTTCAATGTATAATCTTGTTTTATGTCATCATAATAACCAACAGCTTAACCCTTTACATTCCCAAAGTATATAGCTACTTTTAAAAATTAAATTCAGTTTATTAAAGTAATTTGTATATAGGCAATGGCCTCCTACATTTTTTAATACACAAGGCCCAACCCAGTGGTGAGTGGACCTCTGTAAACTAAGGCTTAGGCATGCTTCAAACCCATATAAAACTGTAGTTTATTAGGGTCATGTTGTTATATTTCTTTCCGTTTGAAATCAGTCTTTACAACTTTGAACGTTATCAATATTTCTCAACATATGTTTTAAAATCCTCATGTAATATGTATTGAAACTAATTATATCAATTATGTCGTGAATGTTTGAACTGCTATTGTAATGTAAATGTAGTATACATACACACAATAATATTGTACAGATGTAATCAATTAACTTATCCGTATCATAATTTTGCACGGTTTATTTTTACTTTTCAATGCTTGTGCTTAGCATGTGATTTATACAGGTTGTGAAAAGATTGTAGACCTTTTTTGAAAAAGTAAAAAGGGGGTAGTAATTTTTTTCAGTTGTTAAAAAGGACTATGATTTAATGTGAGCACCTACTTACTTCTTGTTCACATAAAAAGGTTTAAATTTATTCAACCTGTGTCTTAATATTTGTCATTTGAATAATATATCTTTTAACATATTTTTATTTTTATTTAAATTATAGTTGGACCGGCGGATGGTTCAGCTGGACTCGGCAGTCAGATGTGATGCTACGTAATGTTGAGAAGAAAATACTGGCATGTAAGGATATACACTTTTTTTTTAATATGCTTGTGTACGTGACAGCTACGTTTTACGCTCGCTCTGCGTCATTCTGCTTGTCATGGTGACGTTTAAAAGATAACAAAAAAAATTTTTTTTAAAAACTTAAACCGACTTCAAAGTACACTAAGAAGTAATCAAATCCCTTCCAAACAAACAAAATTTTTTCCAAATCGGTTAATAAATGAAGGAGTTGAGGCAGGCCTGTCCCACTCCCATGTTTAGGTACGATCGCGCGCACGCGGACTTCCGGAACAACGCTAGTCGGTTGCAACGCGCACGCAACGCAAGACGCGTGTGGGTATAAATACCTACGTACTACCTATATAAAGTGTTTACTGTTCTTTTTTTAACACTATCTTGTGTAGATATCGTTGTTTTTATAGTTCTAGATATTTTATTGTTGTTTCATTGTATTGTCCTAAAGTCCTTATTATAATAATAGGCCCGTTTTGATAACATACCAGTGTGTTAAAAAGAAACAAAGATAGAGCGACCAGAAGAGACCCTCTTGTATAAACGGGCCTCTTAGACCTCGAAAACTCATGTGAATGATTTTTAACCCACTTCAAAAAAAGGAGGAGGTTTCTCAATTCGACCGTATATTTTTTAACCGACTTCAAAAAAAGGAGGAGGTTCTCAATTCGGTTGTATGTTTTTTTTTTTTTTTTTTATGTTTGTTACCTCATAACTCCGTCGTTTATAAACCGATTTGGAAATATTTTTTTTGTCTGGAAGGGTACACTTCCCGTTTGGTCCCATTGAAATATTTTTTTTGTCTGGAAGGGTACACTTCCCGTTTGGTCCCATTGTCATCAGATCAGGATTTGATTACTTCTTAGTGTACTTTGAAGTCGGTTTAAGTTTTTTGTAAAACAGTCTAATTATTTTTATGTGTGTTCGCGGATAACTTCGTCGTTTATGAACCGATTTTGACGTTTTTTTTTTAGAAGCTTTTAGTAGTTCCAGAATAGAGAGAGTTCCCTCTTTAAATATACAGTAATTCTACCTTACCACTATTTCAAAAATCAGTAGAACAATATTCAGAAAAATTTAACAATTCTTATTGTTATGTAGGTAAGTAACTCAATATATCCTTTTTTTGGTTAATTCTTTATAAATTTTTATATAACAAACTTCTTTAATCAACATGAAGATTATTAAGAACAAATATTGTGAATTTCGGCTGACGGCTACTGGACTAGGTAATCGTGCCGTTTCTTGTCGCGTCGTCAGTCATTCCAGATTTGATAAGCATGTATGTTACTAAAACCCTTCCCCAAAATAGTTGTATTCAGTTTCGTAGACAGAATACACATTCAGTATACAAAGTACGTATAGGTCTAACAACTTAGATTAAAGTATGTAGACATTTTAAAATAACTTTCTGATCTAATACTAGTTAGCTAGGATATTTTAAATGTCATTGTTCACGAAAGGAGAATAGCATAGAAATAAAATAAACACAGAGAATAGTAATAGGACATACATAGGCGATAAGGAAATATTGAAGATTCATAATACGTCATTAGACAACCCTACCGTAACACGTGCCGCGTCATACAGGATAGAGTTATACGATAGAAAGAGAGGGAAGTTGTAGGTGAATATAATTTTAGGCGCGCAGCGCTGCGCGAACTGGATTGCGCTTTATTCTGTCGTTCCAAGAGTCGATTTTTGTTTAAATGTCGTTTTCGAAGTGGGTTTTCTGTACGTAGTACTATTAAATATTCTGTGGTTGAGGTAACAAATAAAAATAAAACAACCGAATTGAGAATCTCCTACTTTTTTGAAGTCTGTTACAAATCGGGAAAAATAAAAAAAAAATGCAGCTAAAATAAAAAACTAATTCTTACAGGGCTATTTTTTTCGATGCGTGAACAACATCGACGCTTAATCTGGATATAACAATTATACTTACGTTTTATACCACAGAACAATAAAAACAGTAGAAATGCGAAGTAGGCGTGACTCGTGTCGCCACTATTAAGCGTTGTTACGCTTAATCAACGCATATTTGATCCTATTCGTATCTTAACACTACGTCTAGTCGGAAGTCTCGTCACTTTCCTTGTTTTCCGTAAATATGCCGTATTGCTCCATTTTGGAGTGCAAGAATGATAGTAGAAGGAAAAATATTAATAATGGAGGTGTTTCATACCATCTGTAAGTACAATTTAAGACTTATTCAATTAAAATCTAATTATTTCAATTCACTATTAATTTAATAGAAATTCAAGCTAAAATCAACCTTATCACTTTGAAATAAACTTTATTTTGGTTTAATGGCATCATCTATTTTATTCTCGAAAGTTCTTCGCTACTCAATTAGTGATGTAGTCAGGTTGGTTGGATGCTGGTTTTATCGACATGCATATTTGGAACAAAATATGAGTGAACATTAATAGGCTGCATATTGTGATATTTGTGACTAGTTTTTTTATTCGGCATTTAAAATATGCTTAGCGCTGTGTTTTACCATGGTCAGTAATGATGTAGCCGAAGGTGGTAAGCAAAGTCTAGAAAGGTACTGGCTCTCAAGTGCAGCTGTCAGAATCGGAACACAACGATTTTTACCTTGAGGGTACCAGCCAGGTGTGTAGGTACTACAAAGTATCCTACAATCATGCTATGGTTTCCTCACGATGTTTTCCTTCACCGAAAGCTCAAGCTCATTGTAGGATTCGAACCCGGGGCCTTCATCTCGGCATTCGTCGTCACTACCACTGAGCTATCATCGCCTCGAAAACAACCAATATCAGCAAAAATTAAAATAACTTTTTATTTTTTCTCCTGTTCCTAGTTGTTAACCAACAGTTTTATTTTGGTTTCAGCAACAAAATTGTAATGATGCCAGAGCGGCAGGTTCTTCAAAAAGACTAGGTGATTCCGAAACGCAACCAACTCTTCTCAGCAAATTCAACCTTCCGAACCGGTATTAGAGTATTAGTATTAGAGAGTTAGAGTATTAGAGAGTTAGAGTATTAGAGAGTTAGAGTATTAGAGTCTGACTCTTCATAAGTGCCTGCGAAGGTGCACCTTGCGTGCCTAGAATTTGAATTGTATAAGTATCTCGAACAAAAGCTGTAACATTAAAAGATCTTCCACATTAAAAAAGCCCTTGCTGAGTTTATTGATGGAGTCTTCTCATTTTAAATTTGTTCCTATATGATTATACTATATCTAACGTGAGTTTTATTAAATTAATAAATTTCTATTCTTTAAACTTATTCGTTTATTTTGCCTTTTTTCCCCACTTCATAATATTACCTCCTCTTACCAAAAAAATTTACCAAGCAATAAGCGTGATGAGGCGCCCAACAGGCTAGATGACAAAAAAAATCTATTTAGTCCGTCTTTTACATCATCAAAAAATATAAGACACGTATTTTTCGGTTATTAATTAAACAAAAAATTACGAAGATATCGTGTGTTGAAGTTTCGCGTGGCATCACGTTACAATACTCTTTTTAGTCTAAAGTGACCCCCCCCCCCACTCCCGAACTTGGCTCGCTTTATCTTTGTAATTTTTTTAAGATTTGGTAAAGCAAAAAATACGTGTCCAATATTTTTTAATAATCTAACTGAAGGACAAATTAGAATTATTATTTTTTGACCTAGGAACATCCCTATTCAATTTTTTTTTATACCACTATGTGGCAACCAAGCATACGGCCCGACTGATGGTAAGCGGTTACCGTAGCCTATGGACGCTTGCAACACCAGGGGTATCACTCGCGCGTTGCGAAAAAAAACATAAAAAATTTGGGTTTGTAAGTTGACTGGACTGAAATCATACATGGGTTAGATTGCAACTTTGAGTATCTAGTAAATATAATAATAATATATTGGATTCTCTAAGGATTGCAATTTATTATGAGTGTACCAATTTGTTTTTGTCAATTTACATTTCAACAAGTTTCATTTTTGGTAAAATATTTAAGTGAATTGGGCCCAAGGTATCGATCAGTATCGATAATGTTATTCAATGTGTCACTGCACTGGCTGAGTAGCAGTATATATCGAAGTATGACGCAATTATCAACCTTATTTTAATTACTATTAAGGTGATAATGGCGTCCACTGAGAATAGCGCCATCTAGTGTCGAGTGGCAGAACTTGATCGTTCAATTGAATATAGTTTGTTTGTAGATTACAAAACGTTGTATATTCTTGCTACACTATTGCAAAATAAATGTTATATTTAGAGGGTGAAGATATATTTTTGAATGGACGATATGTGTGTCTTGAGCTAATATTGTCTAAACTAGAAACGACTAATCAAATGACTTGTTTATTGGTGTGCAATATATGAATATCTATTTATTTGTGTGAATTATGGCGACAGCGGTTCTGATACATATTTTGGCATTTCGCAGTTCCATTGTTTTTAATGTTCCGTGTTTTATACCTACTACCCGTAAAACCCGAACGAAGCAATATCAATATTTATTTAAATTTCGCCAAAAAACATTCTTCGGGTTTTTTTTTTTAATGATAAAACGAAACTGTCATCACATGCAGAGTATTGCAGAGGGTTTTCCGGGATATTGCAATTTGAATATTGATAAGGAACCATTTTTGTCTGGTGTGTTACAGTCAACTATACATTTTTATTATACATACTTACGTATATTTTACGTTTCAATATTTACAATTTTCTTGAAAAAGGAAATAGTGGATAGCTAGTCGCTTACTCATCCATCAGCGGTGGGATGAGTCCGTTGGGAATAAATATATCATCTGAATATTGGAAGTTATTTCCACTAGATTGTAAAATATAATAAATCCCCTTGGCAGTATCCAAAGTTCAGTTGTGATTGTGAATAGTTTCATGTCACAGTTTCATGTATTATATTTCTACTGCAATTTTTATGATAGCAAATAGGAAATTGATAAGATTCACATTATCGGTAATATTTTAATACAGTGACCTCTATTATAATTGTATTGCCAATCTACGCAACAACCTTGATACTTGGTGTAATCGCTATGTTTTGTTAGTATGAACCATGACGCATGTCTTTTGTTGATTGAAATTACTGTACCTACGCGGAAATAATATAAAAAGATTAAACTCCTCGAGATCCAAAAAGCCACGTGCGTTAGGTAATCTTTCGCTTTGTTTGTGTCTTTTTGGTAGATTAATGGATATAGGCTTTTTAAATTGAATTTGGTCTATGAAATTGAAATCGGAGGAAACTGAATAAGACAAATTTTAATTATCAGTTGATTGATAGTATAATATATTGATTGATAATATACTATATAAATTACGAAGTATGTATTCAATTGTTACAGTAGTGATCATCTGCTTTCGACACTGATTGTTGATAGATTAAAAAAATTACAAGAAATACCATCTTATAATTACTGCATAACAGGCAGTTCTATATGTAACTAACTACATATTCAATTTTCGCAAGAGACGTCATTCAAATATCATTACCGTTGATCATTGTTGTTTTTTGGGGCCTCGTTAGTCCTCGTACTCTTTTATTTTATACGTGGTTCTTGTAGTTGGTAACACATTTAATAATATATTTTTGTAAAATTCCTATTGTAATATCCTGTGTTACTGTTTATGAACCCAAATAAATGGCAAATAATAATAATAACGACACGTTATTGTGGCCGTTTTGACAATATTATCTATACCTTAGCCAGACGCGTAGACAAAGAGAGATACCCTCACATCAAAACGGCCATCATAGCGTGCCGTAACTGAAGATTAATTAGGTTCTATTTTCCTATTTATTTTGATTTCTGTGGGTTCTATATTTTATAGCAGGGATGTTGCGATTATTCGCATTCGCCTCGATTTGGACATCTGCATACGCAATTATTATTACGGATGTTCATGTGGAAGCAGATGTAGCACAAGTCGAGACAAAAAACAAAATAGGCAGGGCCGGCGACTGGCGCGTGCCGTACGCAAGTGCTCATTCACTAATAGGAGCAAAGATTTCGTTCGATGGCAAGATCCGACGCGTTTGTTATTGTGTATCATTTGATTCTCATTAATCAGTCATAAAATATCTTAAGATCCGCATCTATATCCGCGGATGTGAGCCTTCAAATATCCGCATCCTCGGATGTTAAAAAAACCTGCATCCGTAACATCCCTGTTTTATAGTTGTTTTATAGTTGCTTTTTACTTTAACAAATGCAATAGCTTCAATAAAAGATCAAGGTCAAAAAATATACATCTCCTAACGACCAAATATTGAATGGCCACTTTTAATAGAAGAGCGTCTTTTAGTGTTTTCCCACACAATTGAACTGTCGAATGACGTAACGATCTAAATTGGCCATAAGACTTCTAGCCAAAATTTACGACTTTATATGCTCACAATTCAACAGATAAAACATGCCTTTCGTAGGTCTAAAAACAGCGTACAAGCGTTTCTACGTAGACATCGGCTCTGTGGTGGGTCAGAGCGACAAGATATGGACGATATCTCTGAACGACGAGTCTCCGAAGACCCCGCTCGTGATGCTGCACGGGATGGGCGCCGGCCTGGCGCTTTGGTGCCCCAATTTAGACGCGTTTGCTGCCACGAGACCTGTATATGCTATTGATCTATTAGGTAAG
Organism: Achlya flavicornis; assembly: GCA_947623365.1. Classification (NCBI taxonomy): domain Eukaryota; kingdom Metazoa; phylum Arthropoda; class Insecta; order Lepidoptera; family Drepanidae; genus Achlya; species Achlya flavicornis. Next base: position 3,886,581 of record OX392484.1, read on the forward strand.
TGCATAATCAAGACTTAGATACAATTTTGAAGCGCTCGTAGTGTAGCATGTTTAGCCCTCCTTAATCGATCGGCAAAGTTAAGCTACCACCGTCGTGGTCGGTACCTGGATGGGTGACCGCCTAGTGGTATTTTAAATCTAGCGTTTCCTTGGCTTTGGAAGGCACGTAAAACCGTTGGTCTCGGTTATCACATAATTGTGATAATAGTTAAGCTAGTTGGATGCCTCCTAGTTGGCTTGAAAAATTCCAACAGTAGGTTGACCACTAGCCTACCGCCATCAATCCGCAGTCGGCACGTGACCAATATGTAGGGGCGTAAACCCTACATTGTGGTGATATGAATTCAGTATGGGCTGATGGCCTCACACTGATGATGTTGTGCTACATGATGATGATGATGGGAGGCGGCTCCCGGGAGTGATAAATAAAACCACCTTTTGCGAGTGCTGTAGCGACACTAATTTATTTATTGCTTTGATATAATAGTTTCACCATTCGGTACAAAAATGCAAGCTTGGCAGTTTGCGGCATACATAAATTACCTATATGAAAATAAATAACCATGTACGGTTGCCCGTACAGAATACAAAACGGGAAGTGTACCCTTCCAGACAAATAAAGAATTTTCCAAATCGGTTAATAAATGACGGAGTTATCAGGTAAAACATAAAAAAAAAACTAATTGAGAACCTCCTCCTTTTTTTGAAGTCGGTTAAAAAACAAGTAACGATGCTCCAGTTTTCAAACTAAGCTAATTTATTCTAAATCTCTTTCTAACAAAATTATAAGAAAAGGTACCTATAAGAAATGTTGTCTTGTCAAATTTATTTTTTCAACGTGATTTAGTCGCCATCAAAATGATCACGACAATTTTTTCTTTGACAACTTTAAATGTCTTCTATCCGATCTATCTGTCCGTAACAACGACACATCCCCTACACATGTCTTTTTTTTATACAGGTTTCGGTCGTAGTTCCCGTCCAAAGTTCTCGTCGGACGCACTAAAGGCAGAAGCGCAGTGGGTGGAGTCGGTGGAGGAGTGGCGGCGCGAGTTGAACCTCGGCCAGTTCATACTTCTGGGCCACAGCCTCGGCGGGTACATCGCCACTGCATACGCTATCAAGTACCCTGAAAGGTAACTGTTAATAATATGTATGTTCACATATTAGTCTTCTAACAGAAGAACACAAAAGAAGTCTATTTGGTTATGATTTTCTCTGCGACGTTCTATGACGTTGGTTTAATTCCCAGTATTTGATGATTTAAAAAGTAAAAATGTCAGCTTGTGGACACAAACATGAATTTATTGAGCAATTTCTCATAAGCATTATTTTTAACACGTTTGGCACGTGTTAAAAATAATGAAAAATAAGTACAAAAATGTTAACAACACTAAAAACAAAGAAAATTGCTGTTATCTAAGATGATAACACTGTTTGCACACTAACCTTTTGAACTGAAAGAATACCAAATGCACTAATATTAAAGAAGAGAAAATCACCTCTTTAGTATGGAATCTAGTCTATCAATGCCGATAAGTTTATTTTGAATTAAATTTTCAGACAGATTAGCTGCCATGATTTACATAATTTATAAATAAAGTAAAATAATGAAATGCATTAATAATGTTAATAATGTAGAAAGTAAGTCATTTATAAACATACTTTTAATTGTAATAAGTTTATATTATATTGTACCAATTTATTTGCTGTGCCTTAACAGGGTTTCAAGTTGTGCCTTATTATAAATAGATAACAATTTATTGTAACACCACATAAAAAAAACATACAAGAACTTAATATAATAAAGAAAGCGCCACAACGGGCGGCCTTATCACTAAAAGTGATTATAATATGTCATCTTCTTGTCACACATGAAAAATGCAATAAACATTAGAATTTGAATTAACTAATTATATTAATACACACAAACACACATATTGAAATGGTAATTTATAAGAAAATATTGTTGGTATTTATTGTTAATATACTTTTTTTTATGAAATAGAATAAGGCAAGTGTTCGGAGGGAACTGTCTTCTGACACACAGCTCGCGCTAGTTTAGAAGACAGGGCTGCATTATCTATATATATAAAATTCAAAGTACTGACTGACTGATACGTACAGCTTAAACCGCTGGTCTTAAGATACATACAATTTAGATTGTATATTCTTTGTGAAGACTATGTATCCACTAAAAAAGGGTTTTTCGAAATTCCACCCCTAAGGGGGTAAAAAAGGGGATGAAAGTTTTTATGAAAGTCCGTCAGTTAGAAGTTAGGGTCTTCAAATTTTGAGTTTAGGCTGAAGATTGATAATTAATTTATATGTGTCTCAGCGTTTTTAATAATTCTTCCCTCGAAGCGGGATGGAGTTGTTTTGTTTTCTTTTATTGTTGTAGAAAAATATGTCATTTGTTTTTTGTAGGCCACGCTGGCGAAGCCGCGAGCAGAAGCTAGTGAATATTATGTTTTTTTTTTTATTTTTTTTTATTTATTTAGGCTTACCAACTATTGCTACAGTCATAAATACACAATTTACAAAATAAAACTTATAAATACTAACTGCACAATCTTTGCAGGTAAACACCACTTGCAATATATTACATGATTAGACTTAAAACTAAGTAAAAATCGGAAGGCACGTAAAGCCGTTGACCTGGTTATCACTTAATTGTGATAGTCGTTAAGCTAGTTGGATGCCTCCTAGGCGGCTTGGAAAATTCCAACAGTAGGTTGACCACTAGCCTACCTCCACCGATCCGCAGTGGGCACGCGTGGTGGAGTCGCCCAGTCCATTTCACCCTCATTTGTGTGCAGGAGGCCTGTGCTCAGCAGTGGTTATCTATTTTGTACAGAGTCCGGCACCTGATCCTAGCGGATCCGTGGGGGTTTCCCGAGCGGCCGTCGAACATAAACGAGAAGTACCAACTGCCGCTGTGGGTGCGCGCGGTGGCGACGGCCGTGCAGCCGCTCAACCCGCTGTGGGCCGTGCGCGCCGCCGGGCCCGCCGGCCGCTGGCTGGTCAGCAAGACCCGCCCCGACATCTCCAGGAAGTACCTCAACTACCTACCTGACGCCGATACCGTCATACCGGACTATATATATCAGTGTAACTCGCAGACGCCCAGGTTATTATCGACACTTTTTTTTTTTTTTTTTTTTAGTTAAATGGGCTTGCCTTTGGCCACTGACCCTGATGACGAAGCCTAAGGTGAAACACGCTTACCCATAAGAAACCTATTCACTCTGGCCTCGAAAGATCCTAGATTGTAGGCGTCAGGAAACACAGACGCCGGAAGCAAGTTCCGCTCCCTTGTTTAGCTATTTAGAGCACATAATGTTTAAAAAAATACTATCTTGATCACATAACGTTTGCAAACATGTCCATATGATTTATACTTATGTAAATTTTCGTGACCTGATTGAGAAACAACATACATTGTATGCAAATTGCATTTATAGAATTAGTAGGATTCAATTTTTTTAACACACATTTATAAGTAATAATAATAAAGCGGAAGAGTATTTTTGTTTGTTTAACGGGATAATTCTTGTAACTAACAATCGGATTCGAAAAAATCTTTTACTAATAGGAAGCTATTTATTCCCAAATATTAAAGGCTACTGTTTATCTCGGGAACGCGGGTGAAACCGCAGGGAACAGCTAGTATTTAATAAGTCAGCTGGATAAATCAACTTTTTAGGAGATAGTCCATAAATTAATTGGCTTAGAACTACGACAAAAATGTACGTTTGGTGAATAATCACTGTAGAATAGAAAATCATGGTTTCAAATAATTGTCCAGGGGACGTAACCATGGCAACAAGGTACCAAAAAAAAGTTGAATCGACCCAGCTGCACTTAATAGTCATTTCCAGACTTTTCATATTATTATCATATAAAAAATCTTCAGATACGCCGAGATCTCTAAAGATCTTGCAGCTTAAATCTATAATTATCAATTTTTCACACAATTTCAGCGGTGAAAGCGCCTTCCACACATTAATGACAGGCTTCGGATGGGCGAAGAACCCGATGGTGAAGCGGCTGGATCGCATGAACCCCGCGCTGCCCATCACGGTGCTGTACGGGTCCCGGAGCTGGGTGGACAACACCACCGGACAGGTGTTGAACGAACACAGGCAATCATCCAACACTTTTGTACAGGTCATTTACATTATTTCAATAGTTATTTAAAAAATCCAGTCGGGAAAAAAAGGGGTGGTTATGTTTAATCACGAAGAACGTTACATTAAATATCCTGGGACATTCCTCACACACGGTCATCTGATCCCAAACTAAGCAGAGCTTGTACTATGGAAACCAGATAACTGATATAATACATATACTACTTTTTGTTTGTAAATACATTAATATACATAATTACACCCAGATTCAGGACATACAGACATGTTCATGCACACAAATGCATGTCCTGTGTGGGAATTGAACCCACGACCTGCGGCGCGATAGGTGGAATCTTAGCCAGAGTTTTAACCAACCGCGCCTGCTGGCCCGTCGGTTTATTGGTATTTATGAAGATAGGACATGGATAAGTTTTTTTTTATTAAAGTAATTATAGTTTTGAAATACAAGCGTTCTTTCATGTCCTTTTTAATACAATGATGTAAGTAAACAAGCGTACGGCCCGCCTGATGGTATGCGGTTACCGCAGCCATATGGACGCTTGCAACACACAAGCCTCACTCACGCGTTAATCCTTCTTGACTCCATAATGAGCTCTGGCGATCTTACTCACGCGCAGGAACACAACATTATGTTATTTGATTGCGATATTTTGTAAGGCGAAGGTACTCCAGTCGATCTGCTCTTTGAGAGAAAACGCTACGCTCTACATCTTCTCACATTAAAAAAAAATTTAACCGGCCCAGTGGACTTGCACACGGAGGGTTCCGTACACTATTAACTAACTCAACTTCGAAAAAACAAAAAAGATGTTTCTTGTATGGGCGCCCCCCTTTATTAATTTTTTATGTCAATTGGTTGACAAGCAGGCCGACGGGCCACCTGATGGTAAGTGGTCACCGCCGCCTATGGACATTTGCAATACCAGGGGGATTGCTAATGTGTTGCCGACCTTGTAGAGCTCAATTTTTTTGTTATATCTGCAATAAAAATACATATTCTCTGAAAATTTCAGCTGTCTACCTATTACTGTTCATGAGATACAAGCTCACTGACAGACAGTCTTAGTAATAGGATCCCGTTTGGCACCCTTCGGGTACGGAACTCTAAAAACCGTTATAAACATACCTCTATCACCATATCTCTATACATATCAATATAAACGTACATGTATCCACAGGTAATAAACGGTGCAGGCCACCACGTATATTTGGACAAGCCGGAGCAGTTCAACAAGCATGTGCTGGAAGCGTGCGCACACGCCGACGAATACAACCCCACGCCACAGATTAAACAGGACGAGAACGTTCCCACGCCACAGATTAAACAGGCCGAGAACGTTCCCACAGGCTCAGACACGCCAGCGTCTTGATAACCAATGTTGTTATAGATAATTAATTGTTATTTTAGGCGCGTGCATGAATAACAGACCAAGAGGCCTAATGGACGCCATATCAACAATGTTTTGCATGACAATCTTAAAATGTGAGCATGTAAGGGCACACGGCATGTTTTAATTGGTCATTTATCCTTTTATGCAGTACTAGTGTACTGACATTTTAACGCCGACTCGACAAAAAAAACGTATTTACTTTACCTGCTCACAAAATGCCATGGGAATCGGTTGAGAAATAAGACCCGTAGAGGAAAACAGCCGGACATCTGGACTTACGAAAGGATTTTTTCCAAGCTGATATAGACGCTTCGCTCGCTCGGTCAATAAGCTGATGATCGCGGGTATTTTGGTGTCTGTAAGGCTTATTGGTCTGTGGTATTATTACAGGTGTTAAGTTGAATATGGACGCTGTAATGTTTTACTGGTACCATATCTTAGGCCCGATTTATACATTAATTTTATTAAGTCCACTTTTCAAGTCACGCCTAATGCGAAAAATCGCCATATAAAATATATTTATTTTTTTAATTAGTGTAAGCGTTTTCAATCTTGAGATAAAAGCCAGAAATGTTGCCTTGTAATAAATTTACTGTGCTTTTGCGCCAATTGTGGAATAGGTTTTCATGGTCAATTTTTACCGTATGCGTAAACATGGTTTCGTGTTAGTTAGAATTTCAGTAAAATTTCCTGTCCAAATACGCGCCCTCCAATTACAAAACACGGGCAGCGACCTAGTTGGCCTTGTTTCAATGAGGAGGCACACTGACAATTTATCCCGCTAGGTGTCGTATAGTCGCTGGTGCCGTCTATCTGTCAAACACCATACATTTTTTACGTATTCGTTATCAAATAAGTTATTCAATAATTATAATGCCTTTCTGTAGTGAATTTTAATGCAATAATAAAGGTTTACACCAATTGAAAAGAAAAAAGACGTGGATTATTAAAAAAAAATTTACACCAAGCTCATAGGAAGATAATGCAGTTATCACTTCAAACCTAACGATTTTATTATAAAAGCCGGTTACTGGTTGGTTTAATTAATTGAAATTCATGAAAATCCATCAATTCAATATCAATGACAGTTACCAGTGAGGGTGGCGCCATCTGAGATTAGCTTTGCCTGTCCCTCCCCATTGTGTGGAGTTATTTATTTACAGAGAATGGGTCGGTAATTAATTTTACTATGCACTTCGTGAACTCATTGTAAAGGAAAAGTGTCTTGTTGCTCATTAAATAAAGCTCACTTTAGTGTGTAGTATCTTTGAAAAAGTATTCGGCTACTGCATGTAGTATCTTTTGTCTAACCTTATCACACGTTTTCCTACTACTCTTATAAAATTCTATTGCATTTGTAAGCCTCCCACTGTTAACACATTTGTCTGCACTGCCTAACATTCTAAAAGTAAACCTATTTAAGAATATTTTTCTTGGTGGGTTGTATTAAATATAATTAAATGCGTCCTAATAGATATACAAAAAATATATATATGATAAGGTGCAATATAAACAACTAAACTCATAATTTTTTCAGTTTCAACAACTGTTTAATAGGACATGTTGTAAGGTTAATCTTTGAGCACAATTATGAATCATTACAGATTTTATTTTAAAACAGTCGCCGGTCGGCAAAGTATTCCGAACAATCGATGATTGTAAGCTTGACTGAATGAATAGAAAAGCCAGCTTCACTGATTCAAATAATACTCCTATAGTAAAATTATTTTTTCCGCTTAAACCGACCTGCATTAGAAAACCGTTCCATATAGCTTCTCTACCGTTAACTAATTACACCCGTTTATTAATCGTATTATGCGTATCTTTAACTTTCACATTATTCTAATACGATTAACACCTTTTTTATTTACTTGTAAGTATCGTTAAACGAACTTACAAATACCCAATAGCACTAATTAATATATTTATGTAAACAGGGAACAATATTATGTTGTATGGTTTGATGTATTGTTTTATATACGATATAATGTTATATGTATAGTAAATACTCGAATGGAAGTGCACAAAAGTGATTCTTTGTATAATAATGTTAAGATTGATTTTGCCTTAATGCACAAGTGTTCTATGACCTATTGTAAATTAAATTCGTTGGGTGTTGTTTAGCCAAAGGCTTGTTTTGATACACAAAATGAATGATTATGTAAATAAAGATAATTTATTGAACCATGTCTTGTTTTCTTTCACAATGTTCTTGACCAAAAAAGTCAAATCAAATACGGGGTTTCACTTCGAAAATGTTCCATCACTTCATAAAATTACAATCGTCCAATATCAGTCAGTCAAATAAAATACAAACTTTCATTAGTCACAAAATGGAATTGTCGATGTAAACAAGAAATCTTTTGATTAGTTTTTTTTAAATCACTGTATTTTAGGACTTTGTATATTTAAAACAAATCAAATCGTTAATTTGCTAAATACAAGTATGTAAAATAATTACAAAGTATTTATGATGTCCATATTCAGTCAGATTAATTATGCAAACGCAAGTTATTTCCATTTGTTCGTAGTCGCATCATGCCCGCTTGTATATAAGGACCCTCGTATGGGACTGGAGTACTTGGCATACGTTTGAAGTAGAAACAAAATGAAAAAAACCGGCCAATGCGAGTCAGACTTGCACGCGAAGGGTTCCGTACAATGATAATATTAACCAACTCAAATTGACGATGAAATGAATAGTAGACCCAACAAAAATGATGTTTCTTGTACATAATTTCTTATTCTATTTCATTTTTATTATTTGTTGTTATAGTGGCAATAGAAATACATATTCTGTGAAAATTTCAAGTGTCTACCTATTACGGTTCATGAGATACAGGTCACTGACAGACAGACGGACGGACTGCGGAGTCTTAAGAATAGGGTCCCGTTTGGCACCCTTTGGATAAGGAACCCTAAAAAGCGAAGAGTAGTAAACACAGCTTGAGTTAGAAGTTGGAGCGAAGAGAATAAAATTCCTTCCTTTAATTTCTATTACTCTTATATGTTGTAGACAGCCAATGTATATGTTATCATACACTTTATTCAACAAATAAAACAAGATATTTTTGCAAAAATACTTATATTTATTAGAACAGTACACATTGGAAACTTAACTCTAACATCACGTATAAGATTAACAGAGTCTCAAGTGCGTGTGGCTTATAATCATAACTTTGCCTTCGTCTTGCAGGTCTCGGAGGGCCTCGTCCAGTAGCTCCCGAGATACCGTCTGAAATATAATAAATACATTAAAAAACCGTTCAAGTGCGAGTCGAACTCGAGTAAAGAGGGTTTAATTTGGATGTAAGGCTTACTAGGGTTTTCGTTAAGGTTTTCCTGTTTACTATGTGTTACTAAGTTATGTCAAAATAATAATAATAACGAGACATTTCATTTGAAAGCAATACATTTATAAATGTAACTTATGCACATAACATTAGAAGAAATATACTGCATCAAATGAAATTTATTAATATCTAATGATCTTTGAACTGTGAAGTTATTCTAAGCTATTATTATTCCGGAGATAATTAATCTGGATATACTGAATGTTGTAGGCCAGAAACACGGGTTAAACCGCGGAACGGAAGCGAGTTCAAATAATCTATATACCTATATAGAAGTGTTAGTTACACCATTTTATAACTCAAAAACGGATGGACCGATTTTCATGATTTTTGATTTGTTAGATTTGTCTTCTTCACAAATAGCAAATCATATCATATCAAATCAAAATTCTTTATTTGTGAGTCACAGGTTAAACAATGATAACTAAAATAGGTCTTATAAATAGTTCCACTGTGACTTGCCTATATAGGCGTACACAATAAATCACACAAAGTTAAACAGACTCAATTAAAAAATACAACTAATCAACTAACTTAAAACATCGGAAACATTCACGAAAAAAGGGTAGGTTAGAAGTCGTGCCGGGCAGCTACTACTACAAAAAATACTCACAATCTGCGAGGTAGTATTGACCTCCTGCAACAGTTTGACATGTGTGATGGTGTGTGGTTTGGTGTAAGGTTTGATGAGTTGGTTGAGCGCGGCGACGAGGTCGGCGCGGCGGCGGCGCGCGGCGGCGCCCAGGCCCGTGGTGAGGATGCCCACGTCGATGCGCCCCGACGCCGGGTCCGTCGCCGACTGCTTCAGCGCTTCACGGTGCAGTCTGCACACGGAAAGGGGTTATATCAGCATCATACATGTTTCCATAGTACAGTCGAGGACATAAATATGTATACACTTTTTGAAATTCAAAAGCGATTTTCTCGCATGTTTAACATTTAAGTGTTAAACTATTACACAAATCATAATAGTATACGTTAGAAGATTCTGCCTTTATAATATCTCATAATTTCAATCAGTAGTTTAAGAGGAAACCGTTGTTGAATTTTACTAATTGTATACATATTTATGTCCTCGACTGTACATCTGCTTAGTTTGGGATCAGTTAGCCGTGTGTGAGGAATGTCCCAGGATATTTATTTATTTATTTGTAGTGTTCAACTGCAGAGCACAGGGCTCCTTTCACAAAGGGAATGGGCAGATATTCCCATGCCTTGCATTGCGTATCAGTGGAGGTAGGCTAGTGATCAACCTTTTGGTGTTTTCAAGCCACCTAGGAGGCCTCCAACTAGCTTAACGACTATCACAATTAAGTGATAACGAATACTGGTTTTGCGTGCCTTCCGGAGCATGGAAGGAACGCAAACGGACAGATGGTCATCCATGCAGGTACCGACCACGACGGTGGTAGCTTAACTTTGTAGATAAACTACTTATTTCCTAATTAAAAATATGTTTACCTAGAAGCTTCATCAACGTCCGATATTTCGACGACAGAGGAGAGGCGAACTCTCGCGTGCGCTTCAGCCAAACGTATGAGCGACTCCAACTGTCGCGGATACGCGGATATTTGACCGCGCCCGCTGCCCACTCGCCTGGAAACAATATTATATGTCAATCCATACTAATTTAATATTATAAATACGAAAGTAACTCTGTTTGTTTGTTACGCTTTCACGCCTAAACCGCTGACCCGATCGCGATGTAATTTAGCATGCAGCTAGCCTATGGTATCGAGAAGGACATAGGCTACTTTTTATCCCGAGAACGCGAATGAAACCGCGCGACACAGCTAATATTCTATATAAGGTTACACATTAGTAGTCCATTCGTGTTTAGCCTTCAACAGATGGCGTTACGAGCGACTTGAAAATAATTGTTTTACAAAAAACTTAAACCGACTTCAAAGTACACGAAGAAGTAATCAAATCCTGATCTGATGACAATAGGACCAAACGGGAAGTGTATCCTTCCAGACAAAAAAGAATTTTCCAAATCGGTTCATAAATGACGGCGTTATGAGGTAACAAACATAAAAAAAAAAAAAAAAAGAAACAACCGAATTGAGAACCACCTCCTTTTTTTGAAGTCGGTTAAAAAGACAAATTGCTTGTAATTTTGACAAAAAATAATAATACTACGTGGTAATTAAAGACAATATTCTTAGTTAAGTTAGTTAAGTCAATATAGGTACCTCATGTCAACATAAGCGTCGATAAGTCTCTGTTGAGCAGTCTCACTTAGTGTTGGTTGAACGTGCTCCTTTGCGAATGCTATGTAATCACGCATCAGACTCATATCCTGAAAAAAATGAGTAAGAATGTATTGTACTGGGCGAATGTATTGTTATGAATGTACTGGGTGGAAATGTGTTTTTTTTTTTTTGAATGGGCAAGTTTGTGAGGACCCAAAATTTGGCCTTATCACCCTTACGCGGGCAAGCCGGCGAGCAAGCTCTCAACCGGGGTTATATTTAGGTAACTACGCCTGAGGGCACCCCAGTTGGGGCATGAACCTCTGCTCAGGGCGTTACCGAGGGGAGAGGGCGGGCTTTTAACGAGTTACTACTAATTGAGGGGGGGGGCGGAATTGTGTGGCTTCAAACCTTAACGTAGCTTATCTGTATAGTAAGTGATGAGGTGGCCAAAGGATTTTTTATACTACTAAGGTAGCAGACAATGTAAGGCCTGGTGGTAAGCGGTTGACTTAGCCTACGGATGCTTGCACAAATATAGCCGAGAAGGAAAGCACTATCCGAAAACTGAAAGGTACAGGATACATACCACTACATCATGTTCGTCCGGCAAATCAGTAGGGTCCTTGTAGTATAGCGAGACGAGATGCGTGGCGAGCCGCCGGTCGAACACCTCGTCCTGAGGGTCCAGCACTAGGAATATCAGGTCGAATCTGAAAATGGCACGAAGTAATACATTAAAAATAATATTAAATTACTACACAATATTAATAATAGGACTGTTTTACAAAAACTTTAACCGACTTCAGTAACTAAGAAGTAATCAAATCCTAATATGATGAGGGAATGTACAATGGGACCAAACGGGAAGTGTACCCTTCCAGTCAAAAAAAGAATTTCCCAAATCGATTAATAAATGACGGAGTTATGAGGTAACAAACATAAAAAAAACGAATTGAGAACCTCCTCCTTTTTTTGAAGTCGGTTAAAAAGAGTTAAAACTGCAAATAATCTTAATATATAAAATGATAAACTGATTGTTGATATATCAACGCACAGCCCAAACCGCTGGACCTAGAGATTTGAAATTTTGCACACAGATATCTTATACAGTGGAGGCATCCACTAAGGAAGGATTTTTGGAAATTCCACCCCTAAGAGGGTAAAATAGGGGATGACAGTTTGTATGCAAGTCCGTCAGTTTTGAAGTTAGGATCTTCAAATTTTGTGTTTAGGCTGACGATTGAAAATTAATGTATAGTTATCTCAGCGTTTGTGATAATTCCACCCCCGAAGGTAGGAAAAGGGGGATGAAGTTGGGTATGCAAGGCCTTTAATTCCAAAGTAAACTTCATGAAATGTATTATTATACGGTGTAGGCATCCACTATGGAAGGATTTTTGGAAATTCCACCCCTAAGGGGGTAAAATAAGGGATAAAAGTTTGTATGCAAGTCCGTCAGTTTTGAAGTTAGGATCTTCAAATTTTGTGTTTAGGCTGACGATTGAAAATTAATGTATAGTTATCTCAGCGTTTGTGATAATTCCAACACCGAAGGGAGGAAAAGGGGGATGAAGTGGTGTATGCAAGTCCTTCAATTTCAAAGTAAACTTCACTAAATATATTATTATACAGTGTAGGCATCGACAAAAGAAGGATTTTTAAAAATTCCACCCCTAACAGGGTAAAATAAGGGATGGAAGTTTGTATGGAATATATCAACGCATAGCCCAAATCGCTGGACCTAGAGATTTGAAATTTTGCACAAAGATATCTTATACAGTGTAGGCATCTACTAAGGAAGGATTTTCGGAAATTCCACCCCTAAGGGGGTAAAATAGGAGATGAAAGTTTGTATGCAAGTCCGTCAGTTTTGAAGTTAGGATCTTAAAATTTTGTGTATAGGCTGACGATTGAAAATTAATGTAAAGTTATCTCAGCGTTTATGATAATTCCACTCTTCGGGAGTGGAAAAAGGTGGATGAAGTTGGGTATGCAAGGCCTTCAATTTGAAAGTAAACTTCACAAAATTTATTATTATACAGTATATGTATCCAGTAAGGAAGGGTTTTAGGAAATTCCACCCCTGAGAGGGTAAAATAGGGGATGAAAGTTTGTATGCAAGTCCGTCAGTTTTGAACTTAGGATTTTCAAATTTTATGTATAGGCTGATGATTAAAAATTAATTTAAAGTTATCTCAGCGTTTATGATAATTCCACCCCCGAAGGTGGAAAAAGGGGGATGAAGTTGGGGATGCAAGGCCTTCAATTTCACGATAAAGTTACTAAATTTATTATTATACAGTATATGTATCCAGTAAGGTAGGATTTTTGGAAATTCCACTCCTAAGAGGGTAAAATAGGGGGTGAAAGTTTGTATGCAAGTCCGTCAGTTTTGAACTTAGGATCTTCAAATTTTGTGTATAGGCTGACGATTGAAAATTAATGTAAAGTTGTCACAGCGTTTGTGATAATTCCACCCCCGAAGAGGGAAAAGGGGGATTAAGTTGTATATGAAAGTCCTTCATTTCCACAGTAAACATCACTAAATTTATAATTATACAGTGTAGGTATCCACTAAAGAAGGATTTTTTAGTATAACACCCCTATGGGGGTGAAATAGGGGATGCAAGTTTGTATGAAAGTCCATCAGTTTCGAAGTTAGGACCTTCAAATTATGTGATTAGGCTGATGATTGAAAATTAATTTATATATGCCTCAGCGTTTTTGATAATTCCGACCCCGAAGGGGTACAAAAGGGGATGAAGTTGTGTATGGAATTATACTAAATTTATTATTTAAGCTTATAGTTGGAAACTAACGCAACGAATATCGATGTTGTTGGAATCTGAACTCTTAAGGGGTGTAAAGGGGGATGTAATTTTGTATTGAAGTTGTTCATTCACACAATTTTGTATTGAAGTAAAAATATTGTACACGTGTATCATGTTATTAAGAAGCCTACTGCCGCCATCTATCTGTCTGTCTGCCACGAGAAAAAAATTCAGCTGTCTATTTGAGGACCTTTTGGATAGATCTCCGCCCGTCGATCTGTCCGTCTGCTACGGGCAATTTTTAAATTATTATTTCATATTTAAATTTAATACTAAGGTGTCACACAAGCATACGGCCCGCCTGATGGTAAGCGGCCACCGTAGGTATCACTCGTGCGTTGCCGAACCTACAGAAATATCTTCACACCCTTTTTAAAGACCCCCTGGCTATACTCCTTTGGGAAAGCCACGGCGGGGAGCTCATTCCACAGCCTGAGTGTACGCGGTAGAAAACTCCTTTGAAATCGCACAGGAGAAACCATTTCGGTTCCAATATATGAGTATGGACTCCCCGTCGATGGCGAAAGTTGCGATGGTAGAAGGTAGCCCGTGGGAATCAGATCAAACAATTCTTCAGAGAACTGTCCGTTGTACAAGCGATACACACATAAGGAGGCAGTCTCTCCTCAGACTGACAGACAGACAGAAATATCTCAGCTGTCTGTAAATTATTGAGAAACTTGGATATAGGTCCCGTGTATTCGTCTGTCTGTCTGTGTGCCATAAGCAAATATCTCAGCTGTCATGAAATGGTTGAGGAAATAGGTCTCATAGCGCAATTTTAGATAAATAATCCCGATCTCGACACCTCCCAAAAAAAAACATATTTCACCTTCCCATACATACACGGTGCATATTCCTGACGGTAGATTTTCAATACTACCAAATTCCTGACGGTGATATAAAATTCAAAGTCCTGACTGACTGACTGTCTGATATATCAACGCACAGACTAAACCGCTGGTCCTAGAGACATGAAATTTTGAGGGTATATTCTTTGTGAAGAGTAGGTATCTAAGAAATGGTTTTTGGAAATTCCACTCCTGAGGGGGTAAAATAGGGGATGAAATTTTGAAAAATGTCAGTTTCGAAGTTAAGATTTTCAAATTTTGTGTTTAGGCTGAAGAAAATTAATTTATACGTGTCTCAGAGTTTTTAATAATCCACCCTCGAAGCGGGATGAAGTTCTTTAGTTTTGTTTTCTTTTATTGTTGTAGAAAAATATGTCATTTGTTTCCTGTAGGCCACGCGGGCGAAGCCGCGAGCAGGTCCTAGTCTATATATATAAAATGCTTTGTCCTGAATGACTGACTGACAATCAACGCACAGCCTAAACCGCTGATCGTAGAGAGCTGAAACTTGGAGGGTGTGTTCTTTGTATCACGTAGGCATCAGATAAGAAAGGATTTTCCGAAATTCTACCCCTAAGGGGGTGAAAAACGGGGGCAAAGTTTGTATGGGACAACGTGATTCCTTGGTCCGATCTACTTCAAATTTTGTATAAACATTCTTTAACAGAATTGATGGAAGACGTGTTTCAT
The DNA here is from genome assembly GCA_947623365.1 of Achlya flavicornis. Classification (NCBI taxonomy): domain Eukaryota; kingdom Metazoa; phylum Arthropoda; class Insecta; order Lepidoptera; family Drepanidae; genus Achlya; species Achlya flavicornis. Next base: position 3,902,046 of record OX392484.1, read on the forward strand.
ATTTTATTGAAACTCATCGCCAAACGGGTCTAAAAAGGGGTAGAAAGTTATTTTAGGGGTGATTTGCATCGAAGTTGATATCAATACTCCTTAGTACTTTTGATTTAAATATTCTTTGATATTTGACATTCCAATTTTAAAGAGCATTGCACCGTAGACGAAGAATTACAGGTAGACAGGCCAAGATACGCATATGTCAAAACGTGTATGTGTGAGCAGGACTAAGCGTATTTCTTTGTCCCTATCTAGCATACAGGTTGTTATTGTTTGACCTCAGTGTCGTTGAGGCCAAAAAAGTTAGACTTTGTATCAGCGTTGCCAGACGACCCGATTTTTAGCCCAAGATTGAATGTTCCGCGCGTGACAGGTTCCCGCTTTTTGAGGATTACTCGACGGTGAAATCATTGTTGGACGTAGAAATCGAAAATTATAAAGACTTCACTGCACAGAAATGGCACTTGCTTTCCCGTGACGCGACTTAAACAATTGTTGTGTAATTGGCTGTAAAAATAATTAGTGTTCCGCGCAAAAAAAATCAAACCGTTCGCGGGTGAAACCGCGGGGGCCTGCTAGTATTTATTATATAATTGGACTGTTTTACAAAAAACTTTAACCGACTTCAAAGTACATTAAGAAGTAATCAAATTCTGATCTGATGACATTGGGACCAACCGGGAAGTGTACCCTTCCCCTGAAAACAAGAATTTTCCAACTCGGTTAATAAATGACGGAGTTACGAGGAAACAAACATAAAAAAAAGAAAAAAAAAAACATACAACCGAATTGAGAACCTCCTCCTTTTTTGAAGTCGGTTAATAAACTTGCTTGAATCTTGAAAGTAGCGTGACTGAAAAGTTGAGAGGGAACCGTTTATCGTGGTATGGACATGCCATGAGGAGAAATGAAAGCCACGTCACTAAAAAAGATATGAATATAAAAGTGGAAAAAAGAGTAAAAAAAAAGATAGATAGATTGTGAGAAATATGATATAGATAAGGAGTGGATGCTGGTATGACGGATAGAACATACGAATGGAGGAAGCGTACATACTTTTTTTTTTATCTTTTATAAATGTTGGTCGTGCAGCGATGATGTTTAAGGTGCCGGTTGGAAGCGGTCTGCATACAGTCTTCTTTCTCTTTCATTCCTATATATTACTATGGGACGTGAAGCTAGCTGCGGAAGGTATTTCATAGTAATACATAGAAACCAGTACTGATACAGTGTGTCGCCTGCTGCTGCTGCCTGCGGTCCGCTTCCAACCAGCACTTTTAGTATGAAATATTTGATTTCTCTGATAATGTGGCTACCCTTTGAAAAGTATAACCTTTTATTGTGGTAATAGTACCTAGACATGAGTGTATGCGGCAGCTGCACATTTTCGACGATGGTCTTGTTCTTGTTCCACTGCGACTCGGCGGGGTTGGCGGCCGCCAGGATGGACGTGCGCGCGTTCAGCTGGCAGATTATACCCGCCTTCGCGATCGACAACGTCTGCTGCTCCATTACCTACATACATTATAACGTACTTGCATTATTATGACAGTAAAGTATAGCAGTATTTATGTGAAAATAGTTTTTCTAAAAAAAAAAATGGGAGGAACAACTAAATAAAATATTAGACTGGGCTTGAAACAGTTTATTTCATCAATACTATTACAACCTCGCACAATCTTGTCGATTTCTAACATGGAACAGTTATGAGAAGAATCACGAAGTGGCCAATAAACGCGTTTTTTTTCATAAGAGTCGAATGAAGTCAGTTTAAAAATATGTTTCAAGTGTTCCCCATACTGCTAACGATCAAATACATACCTCGTGCAAAACACTGCGGGTGGAGTCATTCATCTTGTCAAACTCATCTATACAGCAAATACCGTTGTCAGCGAGGACCAACGCGCCTCTGAAAAACAAACATACAAATTTTCAAGTATTTTTAAGATCAACTGTATAATTTTCAGTGGCATTATGAAGGTGCAAGCCTAGTTCTGCAAGGTTGGATGAAATCTCCATTTAAAAGGGAAAATCTTCCACCAGGCTGGGTAATAGTTAATTTTAATTTATAAGCTATTTTTCTAAGGGGGCGTCCATTAATCACGTGAGTTTTAATGGGCCACTTTTTAACCCCCTTCTCCTCCAGGTGATACATGGTGAGGTTTTAGGCTCAATTTTATTTTGTCAGCATCGCGCGATTGATACCCCTGGTCCATAGGCTACGGTAACCGCTTACCATCAGGCGAGCCGTATGCTTGTTAGCCATCTTAGTGGTATAAAAAAAAACACATGATATGCCTGAAAATCCGCTATTCGGGCCTCACGTGATTAATGCTCGAGTTTGGTCAACTCAGAAGTATGTTTTGACGGTTAGAGGTAGTTTTCAGTAATGGTTGTTAGTATAGTATAGTATAGTAGTGTAGGTACGTCTGCAGCACGAGCTGGCGGGTGTCGGGGTCCTTGGTGACGTAGGCGGTGAGGCCGACGGCGGAGGAGCCGCGCCCGGAGGTGTACTGCAGGTAATGGTTGCTAGTATAGTATAGTATAGTAGTATATAGTAGTGTAGGTACGTCTGCAGCACGAGCTGGCGTGTGTCGGGGTCCTTGGTGACGTAGGCGGTGAGGCCGACGGCGGAGGAGCCGCGCCCGGAGGTGTACTGCAGGTAATGGTTGCTAGTATAGTATAGTATAGTAGTATATAGTAGTGTAGGTACGTCTGCAGCACGAGCTGGCGTGTGTCGGGGTCCTTGGTGACGTAGGCGGTGAGGCCGACGGCGGAGGAGCCGCGCCCGGAGGTGTACTGCAGGTAATGGTTGCTAGTATAGTATAGTATAGTAGTATATAGTAGTGTAGGTACGTCTGCAGCACGAGCTGGCGTGTGTCGGGGTCCTTGGTGACGTAGGCGGTGAGGCCGACGGCGGAGGAGCCGCGCCCGGAGGTGTACTGCAGGTAATGGTTGTTAGTATAGTATAGTATAGTAGTATATAGTAGTGTAGGTACGTCTGCAGCACGAGCTGGCGTGTGTCGGGGTCCTTGGTGACGTAGGCGGTGAGGCCGACGGCGGAGGAGCCGCGCCCGGAGGTGTACTGCAGGTAATGGTTGTTGTTAGTATAGTATAGTATAGTAGTATATAGTAGTGTAGGTACGTCTGCAGCACGAGCTGGCGTGTGTCGGGGTCCTTGGTGACGTAGGCGGTGAGGCCGACGGCGGAGGAGCCGCGCCCGGAGGTGTACTGCAGGTAATGGTTGCTAGTATAGTATAGTATAGTAGTATATAGTAGTGTAGGTACGTCTGCAGCACGAGCTGGCGTGTGTCGGGGTCCTTGGTGACGTAGGCGGTGAGGCCGACGGCGGAGGAGCCGCGCCCGGAGGTGTACTGCAGGTAATGGTTGTTAGTATAGTATAGTATAGTAGTATAGTATAGTATAGTAGTGTAGGTACGTCTGCAGCACGAGCTGGCGGGTGTCGGGGTCCTTGGTGACGTAGGCGGTGAGGCCGACGGCGGAGGAGCCGCGCCCGGAGGTGTACTGCAGGTAATGGTTGTTGTTAGTATAGTATAGTATAGTAGTATATAGTAGTGTAAGTACGTCTGCAGCACGAGCTGGCGTGTGTCGGGGTCCTTGGTGACGTAGGCGGTGAGGCCGACGGCGGAGGAGCCGCGCCCGGAGGTGTACTGCAGGTAATGGTTGTTAGTATAGTATAGTATAGTAGTATAGTATAGTATAGTAGTGTAGGTACGTCTGCAGCACGAGCTGGCGGGTGTCGGGGTCCTTGGTGACGTAGGCGGTGAGGCCGACGGCGGAGGAGCCGCGCCCGGAGGTGTACTGCAGGTAATGGTTGTTAGTATAGTATAGTATAGTAGTATATAGTAGTGTAGGTACGTCTGCAGCACGAGCTGGCGTGTGTCGGGGTCCTTGGTGACGTAGGCGGTGAGGCCGACGGCGGAGGAGCCGCGCCCGGAGGTGTACTGCAGGTAATGGTTGTTGTTAGTATAGTATAGTATAGTAGTATATAGTAGTGTAGGTACGTCTGCAGCACGAGCTGGCGTGTGTCGGGGTCCTTGGTGACGTAGGCGGTGAGGCCGACGGCGGAGGAGCCGCGCCCGGAGGTGTACTGCAGGTAATGGTTGTTGTTAGTATAGTATAGTATAGTAGTATATAGTAGTGTAGGTACGTCTGCAGCACGAGCTGGCGTGTGTCGGGGTCCTTGGTGACGTAGGCGGTGAGGCCGACGGCGGAGGAGCCGCGCCCGGAGGTGTACTGCAGGTAATGGTTGTTGTTAGTATAGTATAGTATAGTAGTATATAGTAGTGTAGGTACGTCTGCAGCACGAGCTGGCGTGTGTCGGGGTCCTTGGTGACGTAGGCGGTGAGGCCGACGGCGGAGGAGCCGCGCCCGGAGGTGTACTGCAGGTAATGGTTGTTGTTAGTATAGTATAGTATAGTAGTATATAGTAGTGTAGGTACGTCTGCAGCACGAGCTGGCGTGTGTCGGGGTCCTTGGTGACGTAGGCGGTGAGGCCGACGGCGGAGGAGCCGCGCCCGGAGGTGTACTGCAGGTAATGGTTGTTGTTAGTATAGTATAGTATAGTAGTATATAGTAGTGTAGGTACGTCTGCAGCACGAGCTGGCGTGTGTCGGGGTCCTTGGTGACGTAGGCGGTGAGGCTGACGGCGGAGGAGCCGCGCCCGGAGGTGTACTGCAGGTAATGGTTGTTGTTAGTATAGTATAGTATAGTAGTATATAGTAGTGTAGGTACGTCTGCAGCACGAGCTGGCGTGTGTCGGGGTCCTTGGTGACGTAGGCGGTGAGGCCGACGGCGGAGGAGCCGCGCCCGGAGGTGTACTGCAGGTAATGGTTGTTGTTAGTATAGTATAGTATAGTAGTATATAGTAGTGTAGGTACGTCTGCAGCACGAGCTGGCGTGTGTCGGGGTCCTTGGTGACGTAGGCGGTGAGGCCGACGGCGGAGGAGCCGCGCCCGGAGGTGTACTGCAGGTAATGGTTGCTAGTATAGTATAGTATAGTAGTATATAGTAGTGTAGGTACGTCTGCAGCACGAGCTGGCGTGTGTCGGGGTCCTTGGTGACGTAGGCGGTGAGGCCGACGGCGGAGGAGCCGCGCCCGGAGGTGTACTGCAGGTAATGGTTGCTAGTATAGTATAGTATAGTAGTATATAGTAGTGTAGGTACGTCTGCAGCACGAGCTGGCGTGTGTCGGGGTCCTTGGTGACGTAGGCGGTGAGGCCGACGGCGGAGGAGCCGCGCCCGGAGGTGTACTGCAGGTAATGGTTGCTAGTATAGTATAGTATAGTAGTATATAGTAGTGTAGGTACGTCTGCAGCACGAGCTGGCGTGTGTCGGGGTCCTTGGTGACGTAGGCGGTGAGGCCGACGGCGGAGGAGCCGCGCCCGGAGGTGTACTGCAGGTAATGGTTGCTAGTATAGTATAGTATAGTAGTATATAGTAGTGTAGGTACGTCTGCAGCACGAGCTGGCGTGTGTCGGGGTCCTTGGTGACGTAGGCGGTGAGGCTGACGGCGGAGGAGCCGCGCCCGGAGGTGTACTGCAGGTAATGGTTGTTGTTAGTATAGTATAGTATAGTAGTATATAGTAGTGTAGGTACGTCTGCAGCACGAGCTGGCGTGTGTCGGGGTCCTTGGTGACGTAGGCGGTGAGGCCGACGGCGGAGGAGCCGCGCCCGGAGGTGTACTGCAGGTAATGGTTGCTAGTATAGTATAGTATAGTAGTATATAGTAGTGTAGGTACGTCTGCAGCACGAGCTGGCGGGTGTCGGGGTCCTTGGTGACGTAGGCGGTGAGGCCGACGGCGGAGGAGCCGCGCCCGGAGGTGTACTGCAGGTAATGGTTGTTAGTATAGTATAGTATAGTAGTATATAGTAGTGTAGGTACGTCTGCAGCACGAGCTGGCGTGTGTCGGGGTCCTTGGTGACGTAGGCGGTGAGGCCGACGGCGGAGGAGCCGCGCCCGGAGGTGTACTGCAGGTAATGGTTGTTGTTAGTATAGTATAGTATAGTAGTATATAGTAGTGTAGGTACGTCTGCAGCACGAGCTGGCGTGTGTCGGGGTCCTTGGTGACGTAGGCGGTGAGGCCGACGGCGGAGGAGCCGCGCCCGGAGGTGTACTGCAGGTAATGGTTGTTGTTAGTATAGTATAGTATAGTAGTATATAGTAGTGTAGGTACGTCTGCAGCACGAGCTGGCGTGTGTCGGGGTCCTTGGTGACGTAGGCGGTGAGGCCGACGGCGGAGGAGCCGCGCCCGGAGGTGTACTGCAGGTAATGGTTGTTGTTAGTATAGTATAGTATAGTAGTATATAGTAGTGTAGGTACGTCTGCAGCACGAGCTGGCGTGTGTCGGGGTCCTTGGTGACGTAGGCGGTGAGGCCGACGGCGGAGGAGCCGCGCCCGGAGGTGTACTGCAGGTAATGGTTGCTAGTATAGTATAGTATAGTAGTATATAGTAGTGTAGGTACGTCTGCAGCACGAGCTGGCGTGTGTCGGGGTCCTTGGTGACGTAGGCGGTGAGGCCGACGGCGGAGGAGCCGCGCCCGGAGGTGTACTGCAGGTAATGGTTGTTAGTATAGTATAGTATAGTAGTATAGTATAGTATAGTAGTGTAGGTACGTCTGCAGCACGAGCTGGCGGGTGTCGGGGTCCTTGGTGACGTAGGCGGTGAGGCCGACGGCGGAGGAGCCGCGCCCGGAGGTGTACTGCAGGTAATGGTTGTTAGTATAGTATAGTATAGTAGTATATAGTAGTGTAGGTACGTCTGCAGCACGAGCTGGCGTGTGTCGGGGTCCTTGGTGACGTAGGCGGTGAGGCCGACGGCGGAGGAGCCGCGCCCGGAGGTGTACTGCAGGTAATGGTTGTTGTTAGTATAGTATAGTATAGTAGTATATAGTAGTGTAGGTACGTCTGCAGCACGAGCTGGCGTGTGTCGGGGTCCTTGGTGACGTAGGCGGTGAGGCCGACGGCGGAGGAGCCGCGCCCGGAGGTGTACTGCAGGTAATGGTTGTTGTTAGTATAGTATAGTAGTATATAGTAGTGTAGGTACGTCTGCAGCACGAGCTGGCGTGTGTCGGGGTCCTTGGTGACGTAGGCGGTGAGGCCGACGGCGGAGGAGCCGCGCCCGGAGGTGTACTGCAGGTAATGGTTGTTGTTAGTATAGTATAGTATAGTAGTATATAGTAGTGTAGGTACGTCTGCAGCACGAGCTGGCGTGTGTCGGGGTCCTTGGTGACGTAGGCGGTGAGGCCGACGGCGGAGGAGCCGCGCCCGGAGGTGTACTGCAGGTAATGGTTGTTGTTAGTATAGTATAGTATAGTAGTATATAGTAGTGTAGGTACGTCTGCAGCACGAGCTGGCGTGTGTCGGGGTCCTTGGTGACGTAGGCGGTGAGGCCGACGGCGGAGGAGCCGCGCCCGGAGGTGTACTGCAGGTAATGGTTGTTGTTAGTATAGTATAGTATAGTAGTATATAGTAGTGTAGGTACGTCTGCAGCACGAGCTGGCGTGTGTCGGGGTCCTTGGTGACGTAGGCGGTGAGGCCGACGGCGGAGGAGCCGCGCCCGGAGGTGTACTGCAGGTAATGGTTGTTGTTAGTATAGTATAGTATAGTAGTATATAGTAGTGTAGGTACGTCTGCAGCACGAGCTGGCGTGTGTCGGGGTCCTTGGTGACGTAGGCGGTGAGGCCGACGGCGGAGGAGCCGCGCCCGGAGGTGTACTGCAGGTAATGGTTGTTGTTAGTATAGTATAGTATAGTAGTATATAGTAGTGTAGGTACGTCTGCAGCACGAGCTGGCGTGTGTCGGGGTCCTTGGTGACGTAGGCGGTGAGGCCGACGGCGGAGGAGCCGCGCCCGGAGGTGTACTGCAGGTAATGGTTGCTAGTATAGTATAGTATAGTAGTATATAGTAGTGTAGGTACGTCTGCAGCACGAGCTGGCGTGTGTCGGGGTCCTTGGTGACGTAGGCGGTGAGGCCGACGGCGGAGGAGCCGCGCCCGGAGGTGTACTGCAGGTAATGGTTGTTAGTATAGTATAGTATAGTAGTATAGTATAGTATAGTAGTGTAGGTACGTCTGCAGCACGAGCTGGCGGGTGTCGGGGTCCTTGGTGACGTAGGCGGTGAGGCCGACGGCGGAGGAGCCGCGCCCGGAGGTGTACTGCAGGTAATGGTTGCTAGTATAGTATAGTATAGTAGTATATAGTAGTGTAGGTACGTCTGCAGCACGAGCTGGCGTGTGTCGGGGTCCTTGGTGACGTAGGCGGTGAGGCCGACGGCGGAGGAGCCGCGCCCGGAGGTGTACTGCAGGTAATGGTTGCTAGTATAGTATAGTATAGTAGTATATAGTAGTGTAGGTACGTCTGCAGCACGAGCTGGCGTGTGTCGGGGTCCTTGGTGACGTAGGCGGTGAGGCCGACGGCGGAGGAGCCGCGCCCGGAGGTGTACTGCAGGTAATGGTTGCTAGTATAGTATAGTATAGTAGTATATAGTAGTGTAGGTACGTCTGCAGCACGAGCTGGCGTGTGTCGGGGTCCTTGGTGACGTAGGCGGTGAGGCCGACGGCGGAGGAGCCGCGCCCGGAGGTGTACTGCAGGTAATGGTTGCTAGTATAGTATAGTATAGTAGTATATAGTAGTGTAGGTACGTCTGCAGCACGAGCTGGCGTGTGTCGGGGTCCTTGGTGACGTAGGCGGTGAGGCCGACGGCGGAGGAGCCGCGCCCGGAGGTGTACTGCAGGTAATGGTTGCTAGTATAGTATAGTATAGTAGTATATAGTAGTGTAGGTACGTCTGCAGCACGAGCTGGCGTGTGTCGGGGTCCTTGGTGACGTAGGCGGTGAGGCCGACGGCGGAGGAGCCGCGCCCGGAGGTGTACTGCAGGTAATGGTTGCTAGTATAGTATAGTATAGTAGTATATAGTAGTGTAGGTACGTCTGCAGCACGAGCTGGCGTGTGTCGGGGTCCTTGGTGACGTAGGCGGTGAGGCCGACGGCGGAGGAGCCGCGCCCGGAGGTGTACTGCAGGTAATGGTTGCTAGTATAGTATAGTATAGTAGTATATAGTAGTGTAGGTACGTCTGCAGCACGAGCTGGCGTGTGTCGGGGTCCTTGGTGACGTAGGCGGTGAGGCCGACGGCGGAGGAGCCGCGCCCGGAGGTGTACTGCAGGTAATGGTTGCTAGTATAGTATAGTATAGTAGTATATAGTAGTGTAGGTACGTCTGCAGCACGAGCTGGCGTGTGTCGGGGTCCTTGGTGACGTAGGCGGTGAGGCCGACGGCGGAGGAGCCGCGCCCGGAGGTGTACTGCAGGTAATGGTTGCTAGTATAGTATAGTATAGTAGTATATAGTAGTGTAGGTACGTCTGCAGCACGAGCTGGCGTGTGTCGGGGTCCTTGGTGACGTAGGCGGTGAGGCCGACGGCGGAGGAGCCGCGCCCGGAGGTGTACTGCGCGCGCGGCACCAGCCCGTGCACCCACCGGAGCAGCTGGGACTTACTGGTGCCTGGGTCCCCGCACAGCAGGATGTTGATCTCTGACCTGAAATGTCATACAAGCTCTTTATTCCACCATTGCCATATTATTTGCTGCCATCTTTGGGATGGATCAGCTAAGTACCAGCTTGAGGCCCTCGACTCGATAGACCGCCGAGCCAGGACTCATCGGAGATGAGTCTTTAATTAAGGCGAAACTCACGAGCCTCGACCATCGAAGAAAGGTTGCTTGCTTATCGGTTTTCTACAGGATATATTTTGGAGAGTGTGCGCAGGAATTGTTCAACCTAATTCCACCATCCCCATTTTTACACCGAACCACAAGACGCCGGGAAAAATTTCACCCGTACGTTGTTGACATACCGAAAATACGGACACAGCGTTTTGCATCCTCATTTATAATGCGGACAGCAAGGGAGTGGAACTTGCTTCCAGCGTCTGTGTTTCCTGACGCTTACAATCTAGGAACTTTTAAGGCCAGAGTGAATAGGTTTCTTCTGGGTAAGCGTGTTTCATATTAGACTTCGTCATCGCCCCTTATGGGCAGGTCAGTGGCCAAACGCAACCCCATTTAATTAAAAAAAAACCCGAATCAGTTTAGGAATGAGAGATAACTAGGCCTTTAGTCAACAGGCGCCGGCGCCTACGACCAGCTTGTCGTGATACTCAATTGCATGTAATTTAATTATAATTTTTCTACACCATCTTTGATTGTTTGTGTGGATTATTTTTCTAATATTGCTTTTTGATTACTAATGACCTATACATTCATCCCTCAAGAGGAAATTCACTAATTTATTAGGACCTTATATAGACGCCGATTATATAGCTCATCAGTAACATAGTTCTTGTCGAGAATAATTGGACTGTTTTACAAAAAACTTAAACCGACTTCAAAGTACACTAAGAAGTAATCAAATCCTGATCTGATGACAGTGGGACCAAACGGAAAGTGTACCCTTCCAGACAAAAAAAGAATTTTCTAAATCGGTTAATAAATGACGGAGTCATAAGGTAACAAACATAAAAAAAAAACAAAAACATACAACCGATTTGAGAACCTCCTCCTTTTTTGAAGTCGGTTAAAAATACGACGAACCGAAACAAGATTTTGTTATGTTATGTAATTGAGGAGTTGCTAAGTCACCAGGCCAGCCCTATCGTGCCATATTACGTCATTGTCACCATACCAAACGGTTCAGTGGAATGCTAGCAAATTATATAAATAACAATGATAGAAAAATGTCTTCACATAAAACATAAAAAAATGACGATATAAATCTTTGCAATGCTGAGGAAAGCATTATCAAGAAAAAAGGGTGCGGTTACCCCCACACGCTCTCTCCACGGGATTATTGCTTCATGGAGCTTAAGTAATATAATGGCAAAAAAATATATGTAGTTCAGGTATTAGTGCCAGAATCCCGCCACATCTAAGTGACTGATATATATATATTCCATACCTAAAATGCGTCCTCCCAGCTGCATTGAAGTTCTTCTTGGTGCCACCAAGCAACTGTAAGAGCACTCCCTTCTTGATATCCAGGTTTTCATAGACAGAGGGAGCTATGGCCCTCGCGAGGCGTTCGTAGCTGTCCGACTGGGCTGCTAGTGCCTTGAATAGTTCCACGCGTTCTGGAGGGAAGCGATGCTCCTTGCTGTGGGGAATTAGATCTAGAAGTCATACGTGGAACAGAAATAATAAATCTTGGGACATTCCTCACACACGGTCATCTGATCCCAAACTAAGCAAAGCTTGTACTTGTACGTTGGTACGTAGTATTTATATACTCTGAGCTTGTACTATGGAAACCAGACAACTGATATAATATATATACTACTTTTTTTTTTGTAAATTCATACTTAATATACATAATTACACCCAAACTCAGGACATACAGATATGTTCATGCACACAAATGCATGTACTGTGTGGGAATCGAACCCACGACCTGCGGCATTATACGTCTCACGTCTTAACCAACTGCGCCAACTGGCCCGTCATATAAAGAAAGAAAAAAGAAAGGGTATATATTCGAAAAGGATGAAGATTACATCAGGATTTTTAAGGTGCTTATTCGTTTTTTAACTTCAATTTATTGGTAAGTTTTTGGGTGTAGTAATTAATTTTGCATTAAAAGTATTATATTTTTATTTTTCTTAACAGTAAATCCATAGTTGCTTATATTTTCGAAACGTGAACGGTTTTGTCACAGGATATTTCTTGATTGTATTTATATCATATAGATTTCTATTAGCTAAAAAAGCGATACACAGAAGCCGAGTTGAAAAAAAAAATTATGGCAGACAAGAGGAATGCCAAAATTTTCGAACCACTTTGCACGACCAAAAGGTTGAATATAGTGAAACTTATATATATGTTATCAAATATATATGTACAATCTACTACTTATGTTCTGGCAAAAATTCATTCAAATAATAAAAATGATATAAAATTAAAAATTAAAGGCCCTCATACAAGAAACGTTTTTACGCAACACTTCGCCGCCAGCCGGTTTTTAAGTTACTCACCCCTCTTCTGTCTCCAACAGCCTATCACTGTGCACTTTCTTATAATGCAGTGCATCGATATGCGTCCGATGCAACGCCTTCAAGGTAGCCTTGCGCGGGTGTACAGTCGCAGGCGCGGCTCGGAACACGCCGGTCACCGAGACCCGCTCGCCCGCCCCGACCGCCTCCACTAGGGCTCCGTGGGACATCACGCTCACCGTCGCCGGAGTACGACCGGCTGGCATATCGTCTGAAAAAAAAAACGTCTAATTATGAAAAAACTATAGTCATAATAAACCTTAAAAAAAAAAAACTAGACACGTAGGAAGACCTGTTCTTCTAGTACAGAATATAGGTTAACAAAAGCTTCAAAAAGAGATATCAAATTATGCTGTTATCAAATTGCTTATTAACCCTCGTCATCCCAATTTTCTCGAAAACTATATAGATTCAAAATCATTCAATTCAAATTCATTTATTCAAATAAACCTTCGCAGGCACCTATGGAAAGTCTGACTCTAATAACGGCAAAACTACAAAGTAGACTGAATCTATATTTTATGAGTAAATAAATGGCAAACTTAAGCAGACCAGCCCCCACAAGCAGCACCTGTTCACAAGTATGACGCGTGTGGCAGCCATCGCCCTCCTCGCCATATTGGAGGGAAGTGAGCGACCCGTCACACGACGCCGCCGCAAGCAAAGGCCTTAAAGTGAGCATGACTTACTTAAGTCTGCCTTAGAAATAAAAAAAAATATTAATAGTATATTTATTTATACTGAACAACTATTTTTAATACAGTTGCGAAAAAATTAAGCAATTTAATAAAATAATAAAAACACATAAACTCAACTAACTAATCATTTATTTCTTATAAAAGTTTTTTTTTTTTTTTTTTACAATAAATCATCCTTATTTTCCCATCCTTAGGGTAGGTATTTTTTATCCATATTTACATGGGCCACCTTCGAGGTATACCCTATCTAATAAAAAAAGAATTATCAAAATCGGACTACTCTGTCAAAAGTTATGCGTGATCATACATAAATAATAGCATCATAAATATACGCGTCGACTTGTAAACCTCCTCCGTTTTTTCGTCGGTTAAAAATGTTTTTTTTTTTTTTTTATATGTTTTTTTTAGTAAAAACTTCGTAGTTGGTTTTTTCTTTTTAATAGACATTATTTTGACAGTTGGGAAAGAGAACGAACGAGCTCGGAAAAGGTAAAGAAAAAGCTTGAGTATGTAATAGCCCAAATCCCGAACGCTATACGCCCCTGCAATACGCCACTTTTTGAGCAACTGTCTTAAAAATTAATTTTCTTGAACTGACCAGGCGACTCCTGCAGCTTGACCAGCTGTTTATCACTGAAGTGCGACCTGTTGTGTATGAGCTGGAAGCAGTGGGCCGTGTTACAGTGGCCGCAGTGGGCTGGCTCGGGGACCCTGCCCCGCTCCAGCTCGGCGACGGCGGGCGCGCCGCACACCGCGCAGCGGAAGTGAGCCTCGCGCATCTCCGGCACTATTGTGGACGTGCGGATCACCATGCCGGATATTGTTACCAGCTGGTCTATGTCTGTGGACGGATAATGCGGGGGTTACATTGGATAATATTGGCTTTTGCTCAATTCAATTTAGGCCCCAGAAGGGGTCTTATGAAGGTCAATTTACTGTTACCACCTGTTCGGAACTTGGCCTTCAACTGAGAAGGATCCGGCAAGAAACTGAACTAGGTTACATTTTTGGATAATCTGACTATGTTTGGCTTTTTTTCCAAATAATTAACAGTAATAGTACATTATGATACATGTGTGCAAAGTTGGTTATTAACACTCGAGACGGTATTAAGCAGAGAGTGTAATAATCAATGCACCCGCGTGTCATACGACGTTTTTCAACACACTTGCGAGGAAAAGAACAGACTTGTTATTTTTTAAGTAGATTTTTTGATAATAATAATCAACCACACAATGAGAAAGTTGCGCGCAAGTTTTTTTTTTGACAGCCGTGAGCTATCAAACTATTTTACCCGTTTAAATTAAGAATGCTTTGTCTACACAAATATCACTTGCAGTGAGGTACAAACTTATCATAAACGGGATTGTACCTATCATAAAACTGTGCAGTAAAGTAATGTAAAGTAAAAAGCCCTAGTGCGTAATAAGCTGCATTAAGATACTAAAAACGGTGCAATAAATGTCACATTACGATCGAGTGTGTTGAAAAAAAAACATATAACCCTTCCATTAAATACTTCGAAATCGCAAAAAACAAAAACAGCTTTTCATACATTTTTATATCTTTTGTATGAAATGCAGTATTTTTTTTGCGATTTCGATGTTGGTCCCATAGTAAATGTTGATCGTATACATGAGAACTTTACGTGGTTTCATTTAATGTCGTATTGTCCTATCCACCCCGTATGTATAAGTATGACAGTACCTTCAGGGTTGAGATCTCGCATATGTCGGTGGGGCGCGTTATACGGACGCACTTGTATCTGATGTTCCAGCACGGCAGCTGGATATTTCTCGAAGAACAGCTCATTGACAGCTGCATCAAATGCTGGCACCACCTACAAGGCGAATTGGACTTTATAGCTATAGGTACATGGTTGTTAACAAATGCTGGCACCACCTATAAGGTGAAATGAAATTTATAGCTATATATACAAGGTTGAAAGTATGAAGAAATGTCATACCTCTTGTGGATAGCAGACTAGTTGCCTGTGAAGTTTAGGATCGAAAATTTTCACGTGTTCGCAATCTACGTCCAGGAATGGCTCTTCTAATGTGTTGATCTGCAAAAGAATTGGCATTCATAAACCCATTTTAGTACATCGATTTTAGCGACATTATTTAAGGTACTATATTTTTAAACATTTTGGCAACTAATAAACGGTACAATTCCGTAGATGTAATTTAAAAAAAATTTCAACACACTTTTTTCATAGTTACATTAATTGCACCGATTTTAGTTTCATAATGCAGCTTTTTACGCACTAGTGTTTTTCACTTTACATTACCGCACAGTTGTATGATAGGTATAATCCCGATTATGTTATGTTTGTAACTCACTGCAAGTGAATGTGTGTAGACGAAGCATTCTTAATTTAAACGAGTAAAATAGTATGACGGCACATCGCAGTAAAAAAAAACTGCGCACCATATTTCTTAACGTTTGCGTTCCTATTGTGTGGTTGATGATTATCAAAACATCTACTTAAAAAAGACAAGTCTATGTGTGCATCATTACACTCTCGGCTCCCTTATCGCTTAATAACGCCTCGTCTGTAATGACCAACTTTGCACACATGACTGTATCATAATGTACTATTATCAACAACAAAACGATATTACAAAAAAAAAGCTGTTTGTATTTACGTTAATCTGTTTATCTAATAACATACCTCCTCCAACTTGAGTTCATACAATGGTTCGTTAGTCAAGGCGGTAGGTTCGACGAACCTCTGTATGAACTTGATGAACTTCTCACGACACTCTGCTATGGCCACGTCTGTGCCCCACACTACTAGCTGGGGCTCACCAGATGCTGGGTCTGTTGGTACTTCATCCACCTGTTGGTATACAATGAACACACTTTTTTAACCGACTTGAAGAAAAGGAGGAGGTTCTCAATTCGGTTGTATTTTTTTTATATGTTTGTTATCTCATAACTCCGTCATTTATTAACCGATTTGGAAAATTCTTTTTTTATCTGGTAGGGTACACTTCCCGTTTGGTCCCATTGTCATCAGATCAGGATTTGATTACTTCTTAGTGTACTTTGAAGTCGGTTTGAGTTTTTTGTAAAACAGTCCAATTATCTTTACTATGCTTACAACAGACCATCCAAATTAGATGAAGTTGCTTGTTGTCATTTACACTGAGATACTTCACACACATAAAGATAGATGGCGCCACAACGTTCCTGCATCGCGCTGACAAAGTTAATTCCGCGATCTGCATACATACTACCACCAACTGTACATTTTGTAACAGTTGTAATGAAGATATTATTATTGGTGTATTTTTAAGAGGTTTTCATTTAACTGCTAAAATTGTAAGCCCATGCCTTATACACGACTGTAAAATCATTCTTTAAAAATCTAGAAATCTCATTCCTGAACTCAAGTATAACCTCATTTCATAACTAAATCAATACCTACTTTCTTTGAAATGATGCTTACTTCATACTTCTAAACTTTATGACACTGACAAATACAAAATCGTAAAACTCAAAAAATCCAACATGCACTAAAACTTTAAAACCGATTAAAAATGTGTGACTCAAACTGTGAACCATTAAATATTGAGCCTCAAACATCCTCTAAGCCCAAGTTTGAGTCACAATCAAGCATCACTAGGAGGTCATCATTAATAAGCAGTTGCAGAATATGTCTCTCGACTATCTTTGAAGCAGCGGCACTGACATGCGGCCACAAGTTCTGCGAGAAGTGCTTGAGTCAGTACTGGCATATAAGGGATAAGCCAGACTTTATAATATGTCCTCTCTGCCGTGCTTGTGCTTTCAAAATTAATTTTGCTAAGGTTTGTTGAATGAGTATAAACCTAAAATTCATGGACCTATGGTCTAAATACTGTAGAAACATAATGTATGAGGCACGAATGGTGAGCACAGATAGGCAGTAGTGGGGGCAAGCTCGCGCATGTACACTTTAGGCCAAATCACAGTAGCCAAATGACACGCAAGAATCCAATAGACAACGAGCATTGACTGACGAACCCATCGTGTGCAGCTCGGCGCTCCCCCCATTCTTCATTCCGCCAAACAGACCGAAAAATTAACTAGGTACTGCGCAGGTGTCAATCTGTGCTCACTACTCGTGCCCCTTACTATACTAAAGTTTTCTGCAATGCATCTTTGGCCAACAACCCTGTGCCAACAACATAGCTTCAACAAGTGTCTTTATTTTACCTCACATCCTACTGATATTATAAATGCGAGACTTTTTTTGAGTATTTGTTTCTGAGCTCCGTACAGGGGCGGGGCAGTAAATATTATTAATGTGCAAGTTTATTCTATGTTACCGTAATAGCTCAATTACAATCTAATTTTACAAGGAGCCCAACTAATAGGTAGTATATATGCAAAAGTGTCGAGAGGTAGAGACATAGATCTCGAGTTCTGCCCCGTGTCTGCAAGCGTCCATATGGCTACGGAAACCGCTTACCATCAGGCGGGAGAGTGACAGCCTAAATTTTCTCCGGAATGCTGATATAATATTCCACATAATATTCTTTATTTTTTTTTACAGAAGAAAAACATGTCGTCTACGGAGGACTTGGAGGACTTTCGTAAAACGTTCAATCAAATTAAATCCGAACATGCGAGTAATTTACGCAATTTCACTAAATTATGTCTCAAAATGGGTATACTAATTCCTGCCATATACTTCATAATTAAAATATTGAAACAGCCTGTGGTTGATTTGTTCTTATTGTTTAAGTTACAGTTTAATGATAATCAACTTTAACTAATGTAAAATGCCTGGATAAATAAATTTTGAAGTAACATAGGCATTTTATTATGTGTCATATAGGCATATTCTTAGTGACAGTCAGGCTGCAATCAAAGCCATGGCATCCTACAAAGTGGACTCCGGACTTGTTCTGGATGCTGTCCAAACCCTAAACAGGCTTGGGAAGCATAACAGAGTAAGACTGATGTGGGTCCCTGGGCACAAAGGAATCCATGGTAACGAAGTGGCAGATGAACTGGCAAGAGAGGGCTCAGCAAATGATTTTGTGGGTCCAGAACCATGTGTAGGCATTTCGACGTGTGTCGTAAAAGCCGCATTTAGGGAGTTTGCTGATCACAGACAACAAACACATTGGCTGTCTAACACCGGTCTACAACACTCCAAGAAGTTTCTAGGCTCTACGTTCAAAGCCCGGGAATATATTTGGAATATGAGCAGGGGGCAAATCCGCTACCTGCTTGGGGCCTTTACTGGGCACTTTGGAACCAACGACATGCTCATGAAGATGGGTCTAACCGCGACACCCATGTGCAGGTTGTGTGGGGAGCATACGGAACGCATGGAGCACCTTCTGTGCACATGCGATGCACTGGCTGGTAAGCGAATGAGTCTCCTAGGGATCGGATATCCAAAACCAGAAGACTATAGGCTCATATCTCCTAGCCTCGTTGTAAAACTCATGAAAGGAGTTTTCTACGAGACTGGGGAGGAGTAATTTATCTAGGGGACCACAATAGATCCCAATGGGTCGAAGTGTCCGAGTTATTTCTCGGCCCCTGCACAAGATAAGATAAGATGTGTCATTTGTAAATTCATTATTCATCGAATCATCATCATATCAGCACATGGATGTCCACTGCTGAATATAGGCCTCCCCCATTGATTTCCACTTCAAATGGCTCTGGGCCGCTTGCATCCAATTCATCGAATATCAAATACTAATGTATATGCCGAAAGACGAAATAAATACTATTAAATAAAAACAAATATTTATTTGATAGTAATCATTTCAGTATTTAGGCAGGTCTCTATATCACTAGACATACTGTTCTACACCACTTTTGAGTGTTCATAATCATCATCATCAGCCTATAAATGTCCCACTGCTGAGGAGCCTCCTTTCACAAATGAGGGTGAAGGGGAATGGGCAGATACTAAACCATGCATGCCTACTGTGGTTTGGTGGAGGTAGGTTAGTGGTGGAATTTTTTAAGCTGACCAGGAGGCTTTTATCTAGCGTAACAACTAACACAATTGAGTGATAACCGAGACTAACAGCTTTATCTGCCTTCCGAAGCGTGGAATATCTATCAAAGTATGTTAGGGTACTTTGTAAAACATGCCTAGTTGGCATTAAACTAAGGTAGATTTTAAAACGTATCACCAAGCATCTACCAGTGTGTTCACATACCTCGGAATCAATCTCAGAAAAAATCTTTCAAACTGTGCGTACATTCAGATGACATTGCAGGTTTATACTTACACGTCTAGTAGGTGTAGGTGCAGGCACATTAGGTCCCTGGTGTCCTCTCAGGTCAGCTCTCTGCCGTGCAGGTGTCATTGCACCTCGCATCATTGACCGAGGAGTGCTCAATGAGCTTGGAGTGCCATAGTTTAGAGGAGAGCTCATGTCAATGTCAGTGCCTGAGGATTGAATAAGATGATGTTAAGTAAGATGCCTGTAAGACTGAATCACAGTTAACAAAAGCTATGAAATATTGCAAAAAATTAAGTCCCTCAAGGACCATGTTTAAAATTATGGACAATATAATATTTTTTTATGTTTTTTGTTTAAAATACTATTATCCATTGACAACTTTTCTTTACGAAAACTGAATATTTCTCAAATAGTGTGTGCCAAGTGTAGATGTGTTAGTATGTATTACTTCCTATCCAACATTAGGTATATAATGGTGCCGATTCAAAACTAATTTTTATCACATTGCATCTCTTTCTTACAAACATTATTGAAAAGGATAAAACATATATTTAAAGCTGTCAAATAGGTCTTTGACATTTTCATAGGTAGGTAAATAAATGTAACCAGTGTTAATGGCGACTAAATGTATGTTGAAAACAAGCATAGTACGAATTTCATACATCCTCCATCCAAATATGTTCTTTGTTAGAAAGAAATATAGTGAGACTAAATTAGTTTGTAGTAGTTGCAAACAACAGAATTAAATAAAATAAATAAATATCCTGGGACATTAGCACCATTCCATTATTTATTCAATGATTGTAATAGTTGCAAACAACAGAATTAAATAAAATAAATAAATATCCTGGGACATTAGCACCATTCCATTATTTATTAATTCCTTTGATTGTTTGATGATCCGCGCGGGCGAGGAAAACAATAGAAATCAATTGTCCTTTTTTAACCGCAAGTCAAGAGATTAAAATCAATGATAGAAGATAACTGGTATATTATTTGATTTGGGATAATACCAATAGGGCTGGATGCCAGGGCATGAGCAGGTGATGTACCAGGCGCTTGAGGCCTGGGGGTGCGAGGTGTCCCCAGTGGGGTGCCTGGGGTTCCATCTGTAAATATAATAATATTGTTTACTGGTACAAATACCAATCTCAGATAATCATTATCAGAAATTATTTGTTCTTGGTTCATATCATGCAAATAGGCAAATTGTAAACCAGTGCAAAAGAATTCCAGTTGAAAAGTGTTCAGGAGAAAATAAATTGGGCAGAGTGCTTGTTCTAATTTACCATAACTATACAAATTCAAAAGCCATTTAATAATCTAATAGGCCTTCAGACTTTATTATGGCAGTAGACTTTCACACTGATGCCGGTTCAGGATGTTATTTTTACTGAAGACAGCCGGCAAAGACCTGACCATTTTACTCTTTTCTAAACAGGGTATGATATTTTAGCTATATGAGTTTGGTGTCTTAAATATATTTTTTATCATTTCAATGTGGAAATCATTTAAATAGTCATAGCAACTTATTATCAAATACCTTTTGAAGGAGTTCCGGTAGATCTTTGTGGGGTTTCTGGGACAACAAGTTGCTGTGACGAGCGTGTTCTACGCGACGGAGTCGCTGATTCTGAAGACGCGCGTGAAGATGGACGTTTGGATGGCGTAGACATTGTATTCTTTTATTTCAAATATTCACTTTTACACACAATAAACAAGTAAGCGTATGTTTCATTTCAGGTTTTACAGTTTAGGTTATGTTATATTTATCTTGTTATGTTTGGCGCGAAAATGTGACAGACAGAAATTTGGTATAGCCAGTCTACCGAAAAAAAAAACAGAAGAAAACGGTTGAATGATATGTAGCAAAGTCTAATTCGGACTTTTTGGCGGGAACTTGCAGAGTGACGTAGCATTTTCATTTTTATTTTCATAAATTTTTGTATTTTGAGTTTTATTGTGTATTTTTGGTGGTATTTTACCCAATAAAGATCATCCATGTACACCAGTGAAGTGAAATGAAATGAACTATGTGTATCGTGACTTTTCAAGTTGTATCAAAATGTCCGTGAAGAGTTTTAGTACAATGACCACCATTGTAGTAAAACATGACTTTTATGGACGGTGACTGACTGAGGACTATAATGTGAAGTGATTTATTGTGACTGGAAACTATAATATAACTCGACACTGGCAGAAATGAGCCCTAATTTGGGCTTGGTTGCCAAAATTAAAAATAAGAAGAAGAAGTAGAAAGCCTAATTCCTTTCCAAAGAGAGACAAACATTGTGAATGGCTGTTCGCATACACGAAAGACATCAGAAAAGTTTATGGTTTTATTTTCGCTCAATATCATCCAATAAATCACTTGATTATGGACCGTAATATTGTAGCAACATGTAAAAAAAACAATATACAATAACTTATGACGATCATACAATTTGGTCTAAATTATAAATAAAATATTATTAAATCGATAGATTGTATGTAACTTTTCGATATTTTACGATTCAAGCTCTACTGTTGTTAATTAGCCATAGACAACACAAGTGTTTTTTTCTAATCAATTGATCGTTCATTCACCGCTGATGTTTTCATGGTGTTATTTTGTGATAAATAAAAATAAACGAATAATTGTGAAATATAAGCAATCTTGACGATCAGCAGTAATTAGGAATAGTGCAATAATATTAATGTTATCGGCGTAGTATGCAAAAAATATCGTGAAGGATTTGAAAAGTTATCTTTGTGCAAATCTACCTGCATCGGACAACAATAATTCTTGAATAAATTTGTCGGACTAAATAAGAAGTTATAAGTTAAATAGACTAATGGATAGTCGGTACGCATGGTTGCGTGGTACATATGTTTGTTAGTGTATCAGCAGCTCCGCAGAATTTGAAGATATTTCGGTAAGTTGCGGGTAGGTATGTAGATATTGATGAATCACTTTATTTCACGCACATATACAATTTGTGGGGGATCTTGACTGAGGATGTTGAAGAAAATACATATTACCTCTTGTTTTTCTATCTAGCATACCTAGAAGTGAAATATTTCACGCGATTTTAGACAGTATTGTGTTTACGCAAAGAGGACAATGGCACGCATGAGTACGTTGTTGGGATCATTGTACTTTATATTCTCATTAGAATCCTGAAGGTTAATTTGTGAGTTTACCTTTTATATTAAAATGTCCATAAAAAGGAATAATAAAAATACAATTCATAAAATATCTATAAATAATCAAAAGAGCACTGACACTGGAAATTTATTTAATTTCAACTTATTATCAATGGATGATGTCCAATCAGGGATCTCTATACTATATAATAAACACCTACCTGGATTAAACAATAAATACATATTTTAAAACAGATACTTTAATATAACAAGAAAAGAATGGATCCTTGTCACAAATTTTACTATGTGAAGTCAATAACAGAAATTCTTTACAGAAGTTACATTATTTCATCTTCAACTATAGCTGATTACCTCTTCTAAAATAAAATGAACAGAAACTAAGAACATCACATGTTCAATATATGTGTCAGTAAAACTGGTTTTAATAATATCATCTCTGAAATATCAATCTATTGAACTTGTTGAGTGAGTAAACAGCTAAAAATACAATCTTGTTTTTGTGTTACATACATCCAATCCTTTTAATCATTAACATTATAATGTTCCATTCTATATAAGGTCTGACATGTAGAGTGTAAACCTCCCTTTAAAAAGTTAATTAGTTTACTGAAATAATAGTAATAAATATCTACTAAACAAAGGCTGCTATAGCTTTTGTGCTTTTTGCCTCTAATCAAAGGCTGTTTTTACAGTTCAACCACAAGAAAATACACCCTGGTAAATGAATTGCTTTTGGCACTTGGGTGAAAGTTTCAGATATCTATCTATACTCTATGCTTATATAATAAAGCAGATGTTTTCTTGTTTAAACAGGCTAATCACCGGTACTAACAGTCAAATTCAAAAAATTCTTTGACTAATAGAAATATACTTTATCGCTGAGTATTATAGGTTCCTTTTTATCCCAGGAATGCAGGTGAAACCGTGGGAGACATCAGTACTAAATAAAAAAGGTCATTTAAAGAGGCATTGCAAGGCTTAAGCTAATTATGGATAAAATTTACCTTTCAAATAAGGCACAAGCTATGTCAGTTTCTATTTTTAATGACATTTCTACTTTAAATTAATGCGGCCACACACAACTTGCTATGAACCTCCTAACAAGTTTATTGTGAGAAGTTAATTATATTACATAACATAACTAGTTAACTATTTTAATACCAAATAGATATGGTGATGATTTATCAGTGCCAGTGACACTAGTTATGTTACTATTATTAATAATTATTATATTTCTTTCTTTTTACTTTTTTTTGAACTTATTGTGGGGGAAATAAACTACATGTATTATTATTATGTTTAAATGCTGTGTCGAAAGTTGAGGCATTGATTTCTTTAATAAGCTTGAATGAAACCATTGTAAGCAAACTATAGTATGCGGGTAAGATACTTTGTAGTACCCACCTAGCTAACTACCACCCTCAAGTTTAAAATCTGATGCTAAATTCTTAATGGTGTGATCCCCTTGCTACCTTCAGCCACACAGTTATTCACCATGGTGAGATTGTAGTCAAAGAAGTCTATTCAAAGAAAAAAACCATATATCCCAAAAAAATAGATGTTTACATTACTCACCAATATAATAATAATTTATACATATTGTAAAATACATTATTTCAGTAATTAAAACTTATAAATGGAATTACAGGAAACTAATGTTCAATCAATAATATTTATTATAAACGCATTAAATTCCTTCTTTATTTACAATACAAAATTATCATAATTTTATAGGAATGTTAGGATAAACTCAAATTAGTACTAAATATACCTACCACATTTCATTATTTGTAAAAAAAAACATCATCCACTTGCCTTGTTCCCAATTATTTGGAGTTTGGTGCATTATGGTGTATCTTTGACCACAACTAAACCATGGTAGTGATGATCTGGTAAGCACACAAAGCCTAGAAGGAAATGGCTCTCAAGTGCAGCTGTTGGAATTCGGAACACACCAATAGGTGCTTGGGGACAGATATTCAACTTGAGGTTAGGAGCCAGCCAGGTACTACAAAGTACCCTACCACCATGCTATGGTTTCCTCACAATGTTTTCCTTCACAGAAAGCTCAAGTTCGTTGTAGGATTCGAACCCGTGACCTTTGTCTCGGCATCCAAAGTCTACTGCCACTGAGCTATCGTCACCTTAAGCATTATGCTTCTTCTATTCAGCCTGCCGCTCCATTCATCTTTTTCGGTCTCCACCAACTTTCATATTCATAACTCTTTTTGTAAAATAAATAAATCATAATGTTGATTACAAATAAACAATTACTTGGCAATATTTTAAGAATGAATCAATATTACCTATAAAGATAAATGCATAATAGAAAATACCTAGTACTGACTTTCATGAAGTGTATTTATTTATATGTAGGTATATGACGCTACACAATATCTATTTTGGATGTAATCATTTGGGGAAAGATTATGTAATGTTTGTTCCACTCAAGGGCTACTATTGTTGTAATTGGAGTAGGTAGGTATATGCCCGTAAGGACAAGCAACGTAAGTAGCATAGTATAAGACATCTTCAAACTATTTCAAATTAATGTTGTCAGTCAGCATCCAAAGCAGACTGTCACTTTAGTATCCTTCCATAATAATCAATTGACACTCTTTTGGCAGTTTGCAAGAAAAATGTGAATTATATAATGTGACAAAGTTCCAAAGTGATCAGCTTCTTTTGACGCTGACTGTACGTACATATTATGTACTGGATTTGGGTTACTTTCTTTTAATATCTCTAAAAAAGTTTGACTAGCTTCCGCTCCGCACTTTTACCCGCGTATTCGTGGGATCTTTTGTTTTCTTGGGATAGAAATAACCTGTATGTTATTACAGGGTATGATCTATCTATGTAACAAGTTTCATCCAAATCTATTCAGCCGGTACGGAGCAGTGTGGTAAATACACAAATATTTATAATATTACTTGCTGTCCCCGTGGTAACACCCGCGTTCCAGGCTTAAAAGGTTACCTATGTTCTCCAAACCATAGGCTATCTGCATGCCAAATTTCATGATGATCCGTTGAGTATTTGAGGCGTGAAAGCGTCACAAAAAACAAACAACTCACATTTGCAATTATAATATTATAGTAAAGATAAGGATTAAGGACATTATCTGCAGATTTTACTCGCAGTACGAAGTCCGCTATACGTTATTTCGATTTCAAGTTCAACATCACCCGAAAAACAAACAATCTGCGTCACAAGATCACGCACAACGGCCTTTGTTTGACTCTTAAAATAAAAATATGAATGAATCGAGTATGGACAAGGAAAAATTCTCGATTAGGTTTCACAACCGATTAAAAAGTTCCTTTGTTATGGTGCGTCTATGCTACGCGAACCGAACACGAGCCGAGCCTCGAACGAATAGAGGCTCGTTCGTTACTCGGTTCGTGTAGTGTGGACGTACCATTAGTTCTTGTTCTTACCACCGAACAATTAACCCAAAGAAGCGTAATGACGTCGATTTTGCTTGCAATCTATTCTGCCAATTTGCCACCATCGAGAATGCGCTCTGATTGGCTAAAACACGGATTCATGCGCTCTGATTGGAAGATTTGAAGTCAAGAACACACAATGCAGTGATTTGTCCTTACTGTTCAAGATCAGTGACAAATCACTGACTAGTTTCGGAATCGGATTGCTCGTTATTCTACTCTAAGGGATTGTTCGCGTCCATGCTTGGCGAACCGAGCACGAGCCGAGGCTCGAATGAGCACACTGCGAGCAAGATTCGCGTAGCGTGGACGGGCTCGCGAGCCTCGAACGCGAGTGCGATTGTCAGTTTTATCACGTACAAAGGGATTCGCATCGTGCTCGTTGTAGGCTCATTCGTGGCTCGGCTCCTGCTCGATTCGCGTAGCATGGACGCACCATTACACACAACAGTAGTGTCAGGCGGTCCGCGCGCGTTTGGTAAGTTTTTTTTTTTTTTTTCCACTTAGGTGGCAAACAAGCATACGGCCCGCCTGATGGTAAGCGGTTACCGTAGCCTATGGAAGCTTGCAACACCAGGGGTATCACGCGCGCGTTGCCGACCCTGCAGAAATCTCTATTTATTAGTAACTAGTTGTCCCCTGCGGTTTCGCCAGCGTTCCCGGGAAAAAATTTAGCCTATATTTTAAGTCAAGGTATGATTTAGGTATCTGTCAAAATTCATCTAAATTTGCTCAGCCATTGCGACGTTATTGAGCAATAAACATACTTACACAAAAAAAAAATTTGATATGTTTCTAGGTGCACCCCGGGGTTAAGTATAATTGATTTTAATATAATCAATGTCTATTTATTCTTCAACAGGTTAGGTAGAGCATTTCAAGGCATAGATAAATATAACCTAAAGGTAACTTATCTCTATGATTTCAAGGGATCTTACTTTCCGAACATGTACCTAGTTAGTTAACCCTTCCCAATATATAACATTAAAAACCCTATCAAAACCCGTTCTGTGTATAAGTATGGATGACAATTTTAATTGTTGAAAGTTTTTGCGTGATTGTTGCTCTACCAGAGGTTGCTTTTTAGGGTTCCGTACCCAAAATGTACCAACGAGACCCTATTAGCACAGTCTATAATAAAAAAAAGAAAATATCGTGGAAAATGCCGACAACGTCTAGACAGTATCGCGATGGCCATATAAAGTATGCTGTGTCCCGAGCTACTAACATCGTTTTGTTCGCAGGTCGGGCTCGGCGTTCCCGCGTCTCGCCCCTCACGATTGCCCTGTCTACACGTCTTCGTCGAACGACTGAATGGTTTTATAGACTGTGCTATTAGGCTATTACTAAGCCTCCGCTGTTCGTCCGTCTGTCTGTCAGTGGGCTGTATCTCATGTACCGTAATAGGTAGACGGTTGAAATTTTCACAGAATGTGTATTTCTATTGCCGCTATAACAAACTAAAATTAAAGGGGTTTCAAGAAACGTCTTTACGGAACCATTCGTGTGCGAATCCGACTCAAACTTGGTCCGTTTTATTTACTTATTATTACCGCTACTACTTCAAGTATTCACCACTTGCGTTACCAATCCATCCCCCCTAGACAAGATGCCTGTCGACAATCGTCATCGTTAGTAAGCGATCAACCTTTGTATGGCATTAACATAAGAGATTATAATAATAATAATAATATCCTGGGACATTCCTCACACACGGTCATCTGATTCCAAACTAAGCAAAGCTTGTACTATGGAAACCAGATAACTGATATAATACATATACTACTTTTTGTTTGTAAATACATACTTAATATACATAATTACACCCAGACTCAGGACATACAGACATGTTCATGCACACAAATGCATGTCCTGTATGGGAATCGAACCCACGACCTGCGGCGCTATAGGTTAAGACCCCACGTCTTAACCAACTGCGCCAACTGGCCCGTCGGTTGTTAAAAATTCGATTGTTAAAAATCACGCGATATTTCGATTGGAAATGTCAATCCCATACAAAGGTTGATCGTTTACTGACGATGACAATTGTCGATAACCATCTTGTCTACTGGCTCTGACCATTCTAACAATCAAAAACTAAAGAAGACATACAAAAGCACTTCGATTGTACAACGCGTCTCCTATTTATTTATTGATTTCTTCCACTCGATAAGCGAGTAAGTTTATAGTAATCTCTGAGTTAGACGATGTTACCGGGGTTTACCCTCGAATATCGCATGCGCAGAATACTGCTGGGCCCCCTCAACTTCACATAATTGTTGTACACTCACAACTATAGACTACATAAATACGAATAATATTTTGTTGGGTATCATCAGATACGGAAATTTGGATAGCCCTTAAGGGTTATTGAACTCTATCAGCTGTTTGACAAGACAGGGATGGCAATGCATTGTTAACAATTGATCGCAAGGGTTGTTATTATATAGTATTTTTATTTCATTAGATGGCAAGGAATAAAAATAATTTTGATGACTGATCTTGCTCTCGTTTTCCGAGAACTCTGTCCAAACAAATCTTAAGTTAATGTTACTTCCTCAGTAACAAGTGATTGTTGGCAACTAAGGACAAAAAAAATAAAAAATTAAGATCAGGTAGAGATTACACGACCATCTTGAACTCTCTTTCATACATTCTTATTTAGTTTAGAAATTACATACTTCTGTTTAGAAAACGAAGACTGGGTACACTATCCACTGATAGTCTTCGTTTTCTAAACCGCAACGGTTTTGTATGAATTCAATTCAGCAAATAGTTTCTATATTGATAATTCGCACAAAATTGACTGTCACGTTCTGAGTAACGCAGAAGACTGTAAAAGTATAATTTCTAAACATAATGTTAAATTACTAACTTTCAACATAAGGAGTTTACAAAAAAACTTCGATAGCTCTTTAGTAACCCTAGCTCGACTTAAATTAGACTTCGATGTGATCGTACTTACTGAGTGTTGGATAAACGAAACTTCTATAATAGGACAGATCGATGGGTATACATCACATAGTACCAAAAAACTTAATAACAAAGCAGGTGGGGTGGTTATCTATGTTAAAAATGAGTGGTCCCCAAATGTATCCGAACCAAACCTTGATCAGGCAAATTGCCTTTTACTTGAAATACCTAATCAACTCACTCTGTTGGGTATATATCGCTCACCATCCTTTAGGAATACAGACTGTTTCCTAGACTCACTTGAATCCCTCATAAAAGCACAAACGCTAGAAAAATGTCTCATCCTTACTGGTGACATTAATATTGATATAAGTGATACCACTACTATCAGTTCAAGCGCCAATGAATATCTCTGCGTCATGAGTGAATTGGGTATGTTTTCGGCAGTGTCACAGCCTACCCGAAAGGATGCATGCCTTGATCATGTCTTTGTCAGGACAAAGGGAAGTATTGATACCGTTGTGTGTTTATCCAGCATCACAGATCATGACCTGGTTTTAACCGGTCTAACGATAAAAAGAGAAAATAATAAACAACACAGAAGAAGTTTCATAAGATACGATTTTGAATCAATTGAGTCTGATTTGAGTAATGTGGATTGGGGACAGGTTAACAAAATGACTACTGTTGATGAAGCTACAAATACTTTCACAAATATAGTTACTAGCATCTTACAAAAACACTCTCATGTAAAATTACAAAGCCGTGCCAAAACCACCTTCAAACCATGGATGACAGAAGGATTGATAAGATGTTCAATAACAAAGGACAAACTACACTCTCAAGCCAAAAGCGACCCAAATAATGCTATAAAAAGATTAACATTTACAAGGTACAGAAATTTCTATATTGAATTAATACGTAAACTTAAGAAAGAACACGACATGAAGGATATTCAAGAAAGTAAAGGTAATCCAAAACAACTATGGAAGGCAGTTAATAGAATAACGTATAAACAGAGCGCAAGAAATGACGCATCGAAACTAGAAAACTTATTTCCGGTTCCTAGAGATTCCCTTAATCACTGCAACTCTTTTTTTGCCAACGCAGGGAAAAATCTAGCTGATAAAATCCTAAACGACTTAAATGAAACTGAAGCCAACCTGGCGTCGAAAAGTAAAGTGGAAAAAACTCCCGTTAACTCGTTTTTCACAGCTCCTACCGATGCCTTTGAGGTGGAACTAGAAATAATGAAACTAAAAACTGTTAGTGCTCCGGGTCTTGACGGGATTCAGAACAGTATAATAAAGAAAATTAAAAATTACATCGTTGAGCCTCTGACAAAAATTTACAACCTAAGCTTTTCCTCGGGTGTCTTTCCGCAACAGTGGAAAACAGCCGCGGTAACTCCCATCTATAAAGCAGGAAGTAAAGAAGATCCAGGCAACTACCGCCCCATTTCTTTACTGGGCGCTTTCTCCAAGATACTAGAAAAGCTTGTAAACCGTAGACTAATCAATTATCTAGAAAGCAATAACTTAATCACAGATCAACAATATGGCTTCAGACAGGGTAGATCAGCGGAAGATGCAGTTACCCTATTAACAAATAAGGTTTCGTCATACCTTGACAAAGGCTACAAGACTATGGGCATATTTGTTGATCTAGCTAAAGCCTTTGATACGGTTTCGATACCAATCATGCT
Organism: Achlya flavicornis; assembly: GCA_947623365.1. NCBI lineage: Eukaryota > Metazoa > Arthropoda > Insecta > Lepidoptera > Drepanidae > Achlya > Achlya flavicornis. The sequence continues at coordinate 3,932,217 of OX392484.1, forward strand.
AAGAAAATTGGAGTATCTGGGTATCAGAGGTAGTGCACTGGATTGGTTTCGTAGTTATCTAACGGGACGATCTCAGAAGGTTAAAATAGGAAACAACATAAGCTGCGCCGCTGCAATCACTTACGGTATTCCACAAGGAAGCATCCTGGGCCCAACCCTATTTATAGCTTATTTAAATGACATCTCTAAAATATCTTTAATAAACACAGATATAATATGTTACGCAGATGATACAGCACTCATATTCCACGACACCTCATGGAAAAATGTCCAGAAAACTGCGGAAATTGGGATGAACATAGTTGGAAAATGGTTGAACTCAAATCTCTTATCCTTAAATATTAGGAAGACGAGGTTTCTATGCTTCCATAAAACTTTAGCTTCTGCTCCTGACCCATCTCCTGCAATAACTATTCATTACTGTACTGCATACCAAAATTCCGGTGCACCGTCAATTTGCAGCTGTGAGGAAATCCAGAGGGCTCCAAATATTAAGTATCTAGGTGTCACAATAGATGAAAACCTCTCTTTTGGTAAACACATAGACACAATGTCATCCAGAATGAGAAAACTGACTCATGCTTTCAAACTTCTAAGAGATGCTATTGATCAAACATTATTAAAAACGATATACTTTGCCCTCTGCGAATCAGTGCTCTCGTACTGCATATTAGCCTGGGGTGGATCCACAACTACAAACCTAATAAAATTGGAAAGAGCTCAAAGATCCCTACTCAAGGTAATGATGAAAAAACCCTATAGGTTCCCGACCGCAGACCTTTTTAGTGAAGCTAAAGTGCTTAGTGTTAGGTGTCTATACATCCTTAAAATATCACTTCATGCACATAAAGCTGCTCTGAAAAGCAAGGCTTTATTGGATAGGCTCAAGAAACGGGTTTACAAGGTTGACGTTCCTAACATACAAACCTCTTTTGCGAGGCGCTTCTGTTTTTTCGCTTCGCCCTATTTATATAATAAAATAACAAGCATTTGTAAATTTAAGGTATGCTCCACCAGAGAGGCAAAGCTGAAAATAACAAACGAAATTATACACTGGCGCTACGAAGAGACTGAAACGTTCTTACGGATATTAGAGTAGCAAAATACATACGGAACGGGAGTTAGTTAGTTAGTTATATTCATAATCACACTATCGAATACACACACTTCACCCACACACACATACACACACAGACCCCAACATCCTCCACATACACACACTCACGGTAGCATTTTCCAGATCATATTAGTTTTTAATGATTGTATTATATATTTTAATTTAATTTCAATATAATTTTTTATTTTGCTTATTATTGTAATAAAATATTAGCCGCTTCGTAATTCTGTTAACGGGACAGTAAAAGAACCTCACAGGACAGGCCCAGCCTAGTGTGAGGTTCACAAGAAAATGTTTTAAATGTATGTGCTTTTATTAATAAAATTATTATTATTATTATTTTTTTTGTTTCTTTTTTTTTCTCAGTTCAAAGAACTGGTAAGAAATGATAATCACGGGCCTAAGCCAAGTGAAGATCATGTGGGGTCTGTTCCTCATTATAGGAACTATGGGGAATATCATTAGACGGTTGGTTGTGGTTTACTTGTAAAAATTTTCGCACTATCCTGCAAGTATTTAATATGGCTGCTTTTTGTAAATTTATGTATGTGAAAGGTGGCAGGTCTAAAGTTTGGATGGATCTATGGAGCTGTCTTGGTATAACGCCAGTGGTGGAGAGTACGATTGGTACAATCGTAACATTTTTTAATTGCCACATGCGAGCTATTTCCTCCTTTAGGTCCGTATATTTGGAAAGTTTTTCACCTATTGTACCTTGAAGATTATGGGTATTTGGTACAGCGATGTCTATAATTAATGCTGTTTTATTATCTTTATCTACTAATGTTATATCTGGTCTATTGTAGTGAGTTGTTCTGTCAGTAAGTATAGCTCTGTCATAGTAAAGTCTGTATTTTGAGTTTTCTAGTACATTATCAGGGACGTATTTGTAGTATGGTTTGTAGGTGTCAGGTATTAAATTATATTTTTGAGCGAGTTTTTGGTGGATGATGTTAGCTACTTGGTCATGCCTATGCTTATAATCAGTCTGCACTATTGCTTTACATGCTCCTGTGATATGTTGAATGGTCTCTGGTGCGCTATTACATCTTCTGCATATGTCTGAAGCTAAAGTTTTTGTAATATATTTTTGATAATTACGTGTTTCGATGACTTGGTCTTGAATGGCGATCATAAACCCTTCTGTCTCGGGGAAGAGTTCTCCTCGTCTGAGCCATTCGTTCGATGCTGTTTTATCGACGTTTGGGTGGTTCAGATCTTGGAGATGTCTCCCATGGAGTGACTTCTGGGTCCATTCATTTAGTTTGGTCTGTTTGTCTTTTATGTACTCGTTAGCTTGTGTATTACTATTGCTTAGGTTAAGTGGTGTGAATTTACAGTCATTCTGAACTATTGCATTATGAATAATTGAAGTTTTAGCCTTTTTGTGAAAGTATTGCCTGAGAGTTACTATTTGTGAGTTATGTAAATTATTAACATCAATAAGTCCCCTGCCTCCATCGGTTCGTGGTAGTGTAATCCTTTGCAAGCATGATCTGGGGTGGTGTTTTCTATTTTTTGACAACGTAACATTAATAGATCGCTGAATATTTCTTAATTCTGTCTTTGACCAACATATTATTCCAAAAGAGTAAGTTAATATGGGGATAGCAAAAGTATTAATAGCTTTAATCATATTTTTAGAGTTTAAATGGGTTTTAAGAATGGCGTTGAGTCTACTTCGAAATTGTTGCTGGAGTTTTATTTTGATCTCTTTGTATTCTATAGATTTTGATTGGTTGTAGCCTAAGTATTTGTATGCACTATGTTCATCTAATGAATCGATTTGTTCACCGGAAGCCATTACATAATGATGTTGATAGTTCTGTCCCGCTTTGATTGAGTTAATTTTACATTTATCTATACCAAATTCCATACAAATATCCTTTGAAAATGTTTCTGTAATATTAGCTAACTGATAAAGATTATCCTCTGAAGAAGCATACAGCTTAATATCATCCATGTATAAAAGATGGTTTAAATATGTGGTTTGTGTGTCTGTACTTGTGTCAGTATAATTTAGTGGATATCCTATGCTATTTGAATTTAACATGTTTGACAGAGGGTTAAGGGCAAGACAGAACCACAACGGGCTAAGTGCATCTCCTTGGAAGATCCCACGCTGAATTTTTATAGGTTCAGTTGAAACAGTTCCATCCGACGTGTTTATTTTTAGTCTCGTAGTCCAATTTTGAATAGTATTATGTAAAAAATTTACTATACGCGGGTGTATTTTATATATTTTCAAAATTTTTAATAACCAGGAGTGAGGTACTGAGTCGTACGCTTTTTTATAATCTATATACATACTATAAATATCTTTCTTTTTCTTAAGTACCTGACGCAGTATTACCGAATCTATAGTTAACTGTTCCTTGCATCCTTGACTAAATTTTCGGCAACCTTTTTGTTGTTCTGTTAAAATTTTATTATCAGTTGAATGTTTGTAAATTAATTCTGATAAACAGGATGTGATTATTTTGTAAAGAGTTTGTAAACAAGTTATGGGTCTGTACTTGGCGGGATTCAAAGTGTCATTGGGATCTTTTGGCAACATGTATGTAATTCCAGTTGTTATGAACTGTGGCATTGATTCTGGGTCCTGAATGAATTGATTTATATAGTTGTGTAGAAAAGGATGTATGTGTGTGAGTTTTTTATACCAGTAATTATGAATGTGGTCAGAACCTGGAGCTTTCCAGTTATGTTGTTTACGCAATACATTGTGAAATGTGTCTACGCTGATAAATTCAAATTGCATTTCAGGAATATTTGCATTATTAATTTCCTCATTTTTAATCCAGTCTGCTTCATTATTGTGTGCTGTAGGTTGTTCCCATATCGAAGCCCAAAAGGTTTGAAGTTCTTGTAGTGGTGGTGAGCTATGAGAGGTTTGAGGAGAGCTACTATTTTGAGTAACATTTGAGTTTCTTATGGTACGGTAAAACTGTTTTTCATTATTACTAAATTTAGTGTTTTGGGTTTTGCGGAGTGTTATTATTATTATTATATTGATAGAAACTGTTTTTAGTTTAATACAATTGTGTATGGGAGAAATTAGTTTCTTAAGTATTCCGCGAGAGGAGCTGTGCCAATTCTTTAAGACACATAGTTTTTTTTATATATCAAAACAACAAATTTCATAGTGATAATCTTAGAATAATAATACTTTATTTACAGTGATAGTTTAAAAATACTCACAAAAAACCACAAAGATTTTAAGGTGTAAAGGTCTACTAACTACACAAAAAGGTACATTTTTCTTACCGTAGGCGTGACTTAATTACCATTATAGTAGGTTCATAGTTATAAAAATAAATGTCGTATTCCATAAAACAATAAGATGTACCTGAATAATTCGTCTTAAATCGTTTCATAGGCTTTTTGTTTTTCAATTTCCGCTTAACGCCTAAAAGAGTTTTTATTAATGTTTTTTTTTGCTGTCCGTACATTACAATGGTGTTAGAAACAAAAGCGTGCAAAAAAACTGATAGCAATGTTCAATGAAGCTATTCAGTGCACTTTGTATCGCAGTGAGTTGAACTGGTGTACGGGTCTGTTTGCAGGTAGATTTCTCATTGTATGCCTGTGGTGCTCAATATTTTATTTCAAAACTAGCTGAACCCCGTATAGTTTATTTTTTTGCGCGGAACCAAATTTATTTTGCTAAAATAAAGTAGCCGAAATTACCGGAAACAGACGGAGAAAAATTGATATTTGTCGTATGTATGCTTGTCCCAACGTCAAGTAGGTACCGGGCGAAAGACGAGTCTATACAACCTCTGGTAAGCAAAAGAAAAAAGAAACATGTCACGTAGTTAAGTTAAGTGTTAAAAGCCATATTTTGAAAGAGTTGAAAATCGACACCCTAGCTAGACCATATCTTTGGTCACTGTGATCACGAATCCAATTTTGCAGTGTTTTTTTATAAACGTTCTTGTAAATAATCATGCTTTCAATCGTAGTCACAAATCAAAAAAAGAACATTAAATGATATTTGTTTGAGTCATGGTTTATTTCTTCTATTATTTCGTGTTATATTTAATTTGTATTTTATTTTTAATTGGGTTCATCATTTTATTTCTATTATGTCGTGTTATATTTAATTTGTATTTTATTTTTTATCTCTCTGTTTTTATTACTATTATGCTATTATGAGTCCAATTGATACTCGAAATAAATGTTTTTTTTTTAGAAAAATAATGTACCAGCGAACTTTGACACGCACGTCATAGTTTAAAAAAAAGTAGTACAATAACCCTGGCAAGTAGTATCAAAAGATGGCAAGTAATATCCCATTTATTCACTATTTCAATACGGTACATACAAAACTTGACTCTTTTCATTCCATAAAAAAAAAATTGCCCTAGCTTATTATAGCAAGTATTTTATAATGTGGACAATTCAAGCTAAAGCATGATCTGAGATATATGTTTTAATTATAAAACAAAACTTAAATCCTCATCAGCTGTTTCATAAACGTGCCAATAAATTTTGATGTCTATGAACGTTTGTCTTTGTTTGAGCACCACTGGCTTTTCTATTATGAAAGGCTGAGTGCAGGGTGCGAGCACATTGTCGATACAAGCAACTTTTTGTTTCCTACACAAGAAATACACCGGCTTTAATTTTTTCTTGTAGAAATGTACAAAACATTACTTACCGTCCCGAAATAAATCCAATAGCTGTATACACGCGAACTAAAGGAATGTCCTTTGTTAACATCTTGCAAAGCGGGGTTTTGATTTTAGTTGAAAAAGTCAGGTAAAAACTATCTTTAACTATAATTAGCTAGGTAGGTATAATATGTAGGTAGGAATAATTACATAGATATCACATTATAGTATCTAGGTGCATAGAACATTAGAGTTTACTTCTGTGAGGATTTAAAACTTATTATCATTATGGATAATGTTTTCTAAATCATGTACCCAAAAGAAAGATTTTTATTTTATAGCTCTTTGAAATTTAAACGTTTCGATATAATATTTAGAAGTATTTTTCTGCTATTTTTAAATCAACCGTCGCAAAATCTAATAACAAACAAACTTCGATGATATTTGACGGTTTCCTATTGATTGTGGACGAAATGAAGCAGGCCCAGTACAGGATTAGATAATTCTCAAAGGAGAGGAGAAAGTTTTATATAGGTACATACACAAAGTGGTAGTTCCCATGCCTCCCATGGTCGCCCTTCATGGGATATAAGGGGCAACAGGGGAAAGCATCGATTTTCGGCACCCTCGAAGTTCAGAGGGATGCGGGGGCGCGGCAAGATGGCGACAAGGGTCCCGGACCTGCCTCACGCGCATTCGCTTCCCAAGGTCAATCACCACGCATGTGGTACCACCGCTGCGCCTCCCAAAATACAAAAATCTCGATATATGGAAACCGTCCTTCCATCTCTCTCTTATTTGACACGGAAACGTGCTGCGTCCCACTCACACATCCGTCTGTGAAATAAAATTACTACTCAATGATGATGCTAACGGCTGTTAGGGTTGACAATTGTTAGATTTTTGTGTGCAGTCGCCGATTGTTTGAGTTCAGTCTCTCAATTTTTTTTTCAACTACATAGAATTGTTATGTTAAATGTTATCTTATGTTCTTTTCTTGAGGATAGAGATAAGATAATAACAATTTAAGTTGTTATGATATTTAGTCTCAATTAGACTGATATTTTTCCAGTTGTAGTCACTGAAAATGTATTTGAATTACATAAATATCTGCCTCTACAATAAAATATTCGAGCGAACGCTCGTCGCCGACCCTAATCATAGCAAACCTCCTTATCTAAATTATGGAAAATTTTGGAATGTGACTCATGCTGTCGTTCTCGCACCCGAGTCTATTTAGATCATGCTCTCTCACTCTCGGCCGCTACCTACGGTATCACAAGGGGTAGTGGTAGGGGCGCACAAAAGATTTTGGGATCGTTTTTTTTTTTGCAAACTGCACCATATGAATTCAGTGCAACCCATCAGTCTATTTGTAGCTTCATCGTCACGCGTTCCTTTTTTTTTTCATGTAGTAAAATAAGTCTGTGATTATTTTATATTATTGTGATTATTTTAATGTTTACTTTAGTTATCATTTGTCGTTAAGTAAGAATTTATTTTGTGATTATGTTGTTTAGGCATTAATTTAAAAATGTAAGTACCAAGCAAGTTTTAAGATTTTTATGGTTTATTATTTCAAATAGCATTCAATTTGCTTCATTTCATGTAAGCAGTGGCGTATTTTTGCTTATTATTGATACCTAGTATTTTTCTGGAGGGGTCTCGAAAGATTAGTGTAATATCTCTATATTTAAGTAGTAATTACTTTTATTCATGAATAAATAGTCAAACAGATCCCAAATCCAAATAAATGATTTATTTAGGCTTTGATTTACTGATTCAAAATCTAGAAAACGCTAGAGCCACCATCCTTGCCCAATCCATATATCCTTCTTTTCCTTAAATAATTTAAAACAAAGTCGCTTATTCTGTTTGTTACATTAGTTCTTTAAAACTATACAATAGATACTGAGGATTTTACCAGCACTTTCTTCCGAAATGATTGTGGGGAAGATAAATAAATTTTATATTAATAAATAGTAAAGAAATCTCTAATGTTTTGTAGTCATGCTGTAAAAATAATCTTTGGGGGGCCTGTCGTACATGGCTTAAGCTGACTGAACAAAAGAGATTCATTATATTAATATGCTACAGAATTCTAGTCTAGGTTTTAAAAAAACTACAGAAAAGTCGATAGCACTTAATCATTTACTTATATTTTTGTTTTGTCCACACTCCACAGTGACCATTTTGTCTTTCAAAATTTAATCAAATATGATGAGTCTTTGGGGAGCTATTTTGATCTTTTTTCATTTTCTCACTAAAATCAGTCGCAATACAATGCCATATTAATAGATCCCGTCCACCCATCACCGTGGGGTGGGTCGCTAGTATATTATTTATAGCGGATAATCATAAAGATTACCCGTTTTCTTAAAATATTTATGATTTAGTTAGAATATCTAATCATTCTATCTTCTATTTTGATGAACCCTGAGGTTATTCAGTTACATTCTATTACATTATTTTTATTATTTTTGTTTGAACACTCTCAGACATCACACACACATCAATATGATGAGTTTGTCTGTACAAGGTTTTTTTTAAAATTAAATTTGGTATTAACTAAAATAAAATTTCAATTATCATGGTATGTGCATTCCTAACAGATAACTTTTTTTTGTTACAGCTCTAATGAGGTAGCGTGTGCGTCGCACAATGACGTCATTCGCAAACTTGACGCAGTCGTTGGCCTCGAGCCTGCCGTCCACGTCGACGGCGGCGACCAGTGCTGGCTCCAGCCACAGCCACAGCTCCAACGACCAGGAGGACCCGCTCGCCATGACGCACATAATCTGCAACCTCCTCGAGAACATGAATAAGCCATCCAGCTTGCAGACCGGACCTTCCACCTCCGCCTCGTCTACGATGGCCTATGACATCTGGGCCCTACCCTCCTGTAGCGCGCTACAGAACCCTATCGGTCCCATCGGCCGTGAGTACAATGTCACATCTAATAACAATAATCAGCATCAATCCAAAGAAGACAACTCAAGCGGGTCGCCCGGCACCTCGTCCTCGGTTTCCATCACCTGCTTCCGCTGCGAGGAGCGCACGCCGACGACCCGCTGCCTCGAATGCAATGATCTATTCTGCCACGAGTGCTGTCACAAAGTCACATCAGACTGCCAGTTGAGGGAGCACACGCTACTCCCCATACACCAAATATCACCGATCGGTGTCAGACCCAACTCGGTTAACAACGAGAAGGAGATCATGTATTGCGAGCTTCACGGTGATCCAGTCAGATATTATTGTGAAGCTTGCATTATTTTTATCTGTCAAGAATGTACACTATGGGTGCATAAAGACCACTGTTACTCGCCCATCAAGGGAGCCCTCGACATGTGTCGTATAGGAGTTTTTAGAGCGATAGAGGACACAAAGACGGGAACCAAAGCGATTAAGACCGCCATAGACCGCGCAGTGGCTATGTCTAAAGCCTATGAAAAGGAGACAGCAGAAGCCAACATGAAGATAAGAAAGGCCATGCGCTGTTATGCTCAAGCTATCGAAGATCGTGAGAAATATTTATTAGAGAAAGTGGAAAAAATGCGTCAGGCGAAGATGAATGAACTCACCGATCATATGAACACCCTTCGGGGCATTCTTGCCGGCCTGGCTCACACCAATGAAACTTTGGTGAGAAGCATGGACTCGGAGGGAATCGAGTTATTTATGGCTAAGGAGAAAGGCCGAGCTCAAGTAGACTATTTCTCTTGCATGTTTAAAAATATGTATTTAACAGAAGAACGAATCATGTTCATACCACCGAATTATGACTTAGTTGACCAATTGAAACGACAATGCGATGTTCAAGCTGCCGCGGCGAACTCGCTACAAATAGTCAATAATTCCACTTCATCAATACAATCACGCCAGTCGTTACTACAATCCATGCAATCAGTTCAGAACTTCTCGCATCTGAGTTACAGCATGTCATCGACAAGCAGCTTACGCTCGATTCCCGATTACTCCTCATCACACTCCAGATCCACTAGTTATTACGATCAAAGACCCGAACCGATCCCTGACCCGAATATTTTGCGCGGAATTGGCCAAGCGATTCCGGGCTATTGGATGTCTGTGACAGTGAGACCATCTAGAAGCCCCGTTCCGGGGGTTCCGACATTTTCCTTCGGTCGGGAAGGACAAGATGAAGGACAGGTGTCCAGACCTTGGGGCTTATGCGTCGATAGAGAAGGCAATATCATAGTTGCTGATAGAAGAAATAACAGAATCCAAATATTTACAAGCAGAGGGGAATTTAAGAATATGTTCGGATCAAAAGGAACGGGGCCCGGGGAGTTCGATCTACCCGCAGGAATAACGACGGACTCTTACGGTAGGATTATAGTTATCGACAAGGACAATCATAGGGTTCAGATATTCACGTCTTCTGGCAATTTTATTCTCAAATTCGGTTCTTTTGGAAAGGAGTGCGGTCAATTCCAATATCCGTGGGATGTAGCCGTTAACACTTTGGGTAACATTGTAGTGACTGACACGCGCAATCATCGCATTCAGCTCTTTACCAGTGACGGAAGTTACATGACTAAGTTCATTTTCGAAGGCGCCAATCCAGCCAAGATGTTGAAAGGCCCGACTACGCCGAGAGGTGTATGTTTCACGACTGCGGGAAATGTTATAGTGTCAGATTTTGAGAATCATCGCCTACTGATGGTGGATCCGACTCTGTCGAAAGTGTTGCATTGTGTGGGCCGCGAGGGTTCTGGTATCGGTGAACTGAACCGACCGTCGGGTATAGTGACGGACGACGACGGTCGTATCATAGTGGCCGATTCAAAGAATCACCGTGTGCTCGTGTTTACGTCCGAACTGCGTATCTTGTGGGCTTCGGACTTGAAGAGCCCGGGCCTCGACGATAAGGACAGACCGAGTGACGTGGCCCTCACGCCCGAGGGCTATCTAGTAGTATTGTTCGAGACACTGCCCGACACCGCGCGCGATATCTCCTCCCACGGCAAGCAATACATCAAGGTATATTAGTTAACTGATAATCTTAAGGGAAACTATTTTCATGGACCTAAGGTCCATAGTATTTTTATTTTTTTCGTTTATTTTGTGATTTCTTTGACAATGTGCCAATTTTATCATAAACTTTTGGAAAGATTCAAATCGAGCATAGCTTGCGCGGAGAATTTCTGTTGCTCTACATCCAGACCTTGGGCAAAATAAATTCTCTTTATGTTTTTTGTATGCATATTTCGTTACCAATAGTAATTCGATTTTCGTTTCCGCATTAGACTAGTCTATAGGACCAAACGTTATTTGCAGTTTAACGTTAACCGCATAATCTTGTAGCCGTCGATATAGATTGTCGTCAAGTAATCTTTATTATAATAAATATACCTACATCAATTTTATAGTCAACGCACTAATTAATTAAGTATAACGATTATATTCTATCCGGTCCGATCACACTTATAACTAGTACTACATAAACATATTAAATCATAATGATTATAATATTATAAAAATCACAATGTGATGTAAAAGATGTTTTTATGTGAGATAAATTAAATGATAACTTGAAAAGTATTTTTCCAAAATGTTAACATGTTTGCGTTTGTTTTTTAACTTGGTTAATTGATTAATTCAGACGTTGATATGTATTTTTACTATAAGTTATTTTGCATAATGAATGATTTAGGTGCATAATATATTAATTTTATTTTATAGTTATTATCTCAGTGAAAGGTGTTTATGTGTAGGCGATAGTTGGTTATGTATTACTTATTTTCGCTCGACCTTTTCCTATTATTCTCTGTTTTGTTCGCGATTTAGTCCGAGGGATGTGAATATTTAGTAAACGAGCAAGAAATCAATGCAATAAAACTTTAAGACTGACTTTAGAAGACTGTCTTAAAGAAGTCGATTGCGCCAGCGCGGGCGGAGGCGGACAAGGCGGCTCACACGCCGCGTGTCAACTGACGCGTTTTAATCAATGCGTAATTTATTACCAAAATGTAGGTATTATTATTAAATTCGGCGTATATCTTAAACGATTCTATGCCGGAGTTGTCTGTCGTATTTGTTATTAATTAGACGTGATATTTTTTTTTATTTTCATGCAATAAATGGAAATTTTATTTCTTTAGGTAAACCTTTACTTATACAAATTTTGACTGCCATGCTAATTTTTCGTTACAATTAGATAATCGATTCTCAATATAACTCGTGAGTAGTTTTTTTACTATTGTATCTGCGCATTAATAACTTGTAAATGCTTAGGTAGGATCATATTAAATAGTTATAATAGACAAACAATATGCTCTGCGGACTATTATAGTAGCTAATTTATAGATATTCTTCTACCTAAATTAATATTACTAGTTTTGTTTTTTAGTTAATATTATCGTGTGTTCGTATACAATCAAAAAAAAATTGGTATTAGTTCAAATATTTTTAGTGAAATTATTTTTGAAAATCTATGAAATTGAGTCTATTTTTCAAATGTTTAGGTGTAGAATAGCGTCGATCAATAATCGATAATATAATATGAGATACCATGTGTTCAGTCATTATGTGTTCATTTAATATAATATTTAAATGTAAGTTTAGTTGCATGATATATTAAGACATGGTGTTATAGTTGATTATTGTGTGCGCATTGTCTTCTTAATGCTCGTTATACCTCCCGCCGTAGTCGTGGTTTTTATTCACTCTTATTTGTAAATGCTGTTTAACTAGAGGCATTCGTGTACAACTATAACGTAAATTATCTACTGGATTAATCTCTTAAGAACTATGATGACGTAATATACTTAAACTTTGCGTCGCACATCGCACATAAGCTTAGCTTGCACATAAAGTATCCTGGTATGTACCTAATGTATTTATATTTAGTATTTATACTATTTATTGGATATGCAGCGTATAGACACCGATAAAGAATGAGCATATTATGTCATCTTTATCTGTATTCAAGTTAGATGTCATTTTTAAACTCTTGACATGCGTTAGTTTTCCCCATTATATTAGATGTAGAACTAGAATGTTACAAAAAACAATTAATACCTACCTTTAAACAGAGTTTATGTACGTAAGAGTTTGGATTGCTTGAACATTATAATTTAATATAAATATGTAGTCGAAAACCATGAAGCGGGAAGTTATTGTGTAAGGTGTGAAAGAGAATATCAGATAAAAATATTTTTCTGTGAATCGTATTCGTAATATTGTTAAATCCAAAAATCGGGGCTTCTTGGCTCGCCTAACTTAATTGTAGGCATATAGATTCCATCAGAATAGAAATCGTCTGCTCTACCATTAATTTGAGTTTTCACGAATATTATTCCAGCTTATTAGAAGTCAATACGTATTAAAACTAAGTATAATATATCAAGCGAATGCATTTGAACACATAAACAGTATATATTTAAAATTGCTGTAGTATTAGCTAGTTAATTGTGTACATGCACTACCTAAAATCATTTCCCAATTAACTAAACCATAAGATAATAATAACTTTTAGGTTAAAATACGTTTAGATTAACATTTTTCACCTTTTTACTTAGTGTTATTGTAGAGTAAGGTTCTAAAATCTACGTGGTATCTTAGTGTAAACACTTACCACTTCAAACAAAAATTTTCTAGTGATTGTGTGAAACAAAAATTTTAGACATAGTTAAGGTACTGATTTATTGTAGGTAATATTGACTGGAATTTGAGTCTGAAATTAATTACTTAAGATATGAAAATTATTGTTTGAAGTTAAGCTACAAGTAGCGAATGACTGGAATTAATTGAACGTTGAACGCGTTTCGTTTATCCCATATATTTGAGCGGTTGAATCGCTGCGATTTTAGTTTGCTGCACGCGACTGCTTCGTGTGCATACAACCTTAGTGAGCTGAAATGGCAGCTAGAAGCGCATACGAGTGTGTGTGCAGTGTATTGCGTCTTGACAGTGAATCGATGAATTCCTCTAATGAAACTCTATTAATTTGGTTTCCAATATAAGATAGAAGGAATTAACTTTTACTTTTGTTCAGTGCCATTATTAAAGTATTACGTTATTTTTAAAATAATGTGTTGCATGAAATGCATTTTTTTAACATTAATTCTTTTTCGAAATTAATTGCAATGTCAACTTACAATATTATTTTGAATGCTGACAACGAATCTCTTAACTCTAATGAATTCAGTGTGTTATTTTGTCGTTTGACTTCCATCGGATTTGCATAGCAAAGTCCTACCATCATAATTAATTATGTAACGACTGGTGCATTCTAAGAATGTTATCAGTCGAGCATAATGATGTTTTTAAATGGCCCGAAAGTAACTGTATCGTCTCGTTTTCCTCCTTACCAGCTTTGAATTATGCGCCTGCATTTTGTGTAGCATTTTGACCTGAAAAATTATAATGTAGACATTTAATAAATCAAAAAACATTCAGTAAATAATGTGATTTGAGTAAATTTTGTCATAGCATATTGTGAAGAAGATTCAAACAGTCTTCTTAGCGTTCTGTACCTATCTAATATATGTAGCATTATATCATACAGCATTATAAATGTAAATGAGACGAGACCCTAGGCCGATATTTAATAAATAACTAAGCTGAAAGCTGCTGATGCATTACTTAATAAATTAAACTGCATTTAAATTCCGTATAATTTAGTTATGTTTATTTGGATTTATATTTGTTAATTTCTGTGATTTTGTACGTCAAAAATGTTTCTATATGTATTCCTAAAATGGATTTTATCGCTTGCCGATTTCAAATGTAACCACTTTATGAAGGTGGATAGATGAGCAAGTTTCCGATTCTCATGTCTTTGAGGACATCACAACGTCAAAGAGTTTGATTGTGAAGTATGTGTACTTTGTGAGACAGCTGCTAGCTGCTAGCAGTAAAATTGTAGTTTTGTGATAGATGCAATAAAATTGACAACTAAATTATATTCGAAGCGTGATGACAATTTTTGTACAAGTTTTTAATGTTTAAAAATATTCAGTGAACACGTCGATTATAAATTAGATTCGGAGTACATTTTGTAATGTTGTTTAGAGAACACCAAATAGTTGTGGAGGGCTAGAGACGCTACACGGAAACTGCATAATATTGATACAATAAACAGATTTTAGCTATTGTATTGAGCCATTTTCGTGCTATTTTTGTAACGTTAACTAGACGCTTGTGTTGTGTTAGTCTTAGTGTTAATTATGCTTGTCTCCTCTTTGCGAGAATGTGGCCAGTCGTGTTTTTTTGTCATATGTAAAATCGTGAATGTGAAATGGTCGGACCAAGCATTATTGCTTGTCAACTTATCACCAGTGAAATTAATACAAAAATGTATATGGTGTGCACAATATTACATTCGGTTTTGACAATTTAACACTGAATTAGTATTGGTACCTTACCAAATGTTTGTGTAGACAGTATGTTATCACATGTTGTAATTTTGGACTAACTAACTACAAGAACAGCCTTGATCCCGCCATCGTGGCGTCAAGACAGCGGGATCACCAGTTAGTTCAATATAAAACGTACTATTTATTTAATTATAGGTACTAGTTACCAACTAAATACTGGTGATGAGATATACAAGAAATAATCAATGATCATGCCATTTTGATGTTCACGTAACATCGTAGTCGCAAAGTGAAGATGAACGTCGATTGTCAATATCATGTGTAATTGAGATAAGTAGTATTTTTGTACACTGCCCCCGTACGTCCGTCGTCGTGTCGTCGTCGCGTCGTGGTCGCATGAGCGTGAAGGGACGACAGCCGCGTGCGCAGGGGGCAAATAGTTGTGTTCAAAAGAATAACCGCATCTACCTCACTTGTAATGCATTAAAGACTGATTGGAATTAATGTAACGGTGGTAAAATCACCGCATTAGAAGCCTGTTGTCTACTAATAAATTATTATTTTCGTGTCCATATTATTAAGCGTCCAAACACTATCGAATTATTTATTAAATTCGACTTATTACACAGTACTTTTAATAATAGTGCACAGCTTTACGGTATCTGACGTGTCGTTTGAGTGGACAACAGTCTTTTTCTTTTATATCTATTATATCTTACGTTACTCTTCTGTAATAAATGTTAAAAGAAGACTGAAATTTTTTATAAAATGTTCCTATATTTTAATTTAGAATAATTTACTGCCTACCATATTTTCATTTACATTATTTTTTACCCTTTCGGTAAATCATTACTTTGATTCTTATAATCTTATCAATTTGTGTATGACGCTATATAATGTCAAATTTTTGAAATTTTTAATGGAATTTTGTATGAAAAATTAATCATGTGATTGATAGAAAATTGACTTTTATTTCACACGCCCACATCCTTATCCATCCATTCTCCTTTTAATTCCATAGACAGTTTCACTGAATCTAATGTTCATAGATTTTGAAAATGTCATTATGTTTATCAGACAGATATACCATGATCAGACACAAAAATAAGTGAAATATTTCCTCTGCATATACATTTGTATTAAGTGTTCTGAGACATAAAATTAGATTAAAAGTAAGAACTGAAGTAAACAAGGTAGTGATGGGCCATCAGCTCAGTACAATGTTCTCTGGTCTGGGAAGGTTCTTTGAATACCCTGTGAAGAGGAAACCTATCTGCTTCTACAGACAAGAAGACTTCACAGCTACTGGTACCTACTTTTGACTAGCATTACCTCTTTCTACTTACAGCATACAAAAAAGAATTTCAGAATTCAATCTGAAATTATTGCCGTGTAGTTAAATCTTAGTTGAGAAAAAGATCTTTAATTAAACAGAATTACCTTCATAACATTTGATATGTTCCTTCATTAATCTGAAACTTCGAATCCTGAAGATTTTTTCCGAGTCTAGTACGTAGATTGAAAGAAGCAGTGATCGTAAACCTTTTCAGTCAATGAAAACATTTTAAACCGGTACCTATATTTTTATAAAGAGTCCGCATTATTCTGGAAACAATCCAAGTCATCTTTTAGATAAATATACGGATCCAAATCTCAACAGGCGAACCAAACAAGAAAGCATTAGACTTGCAGAAGATCACAATGACTGATTACGATAAACTGGTAGACTTGTTTTACCAGAGGCTGGCGGAGCAGCGGCAGTATAATCAAGTATGTTAAGTACTCAAACTTGGGTGCTTAAGGTTTCTAAGTACCTAATTAGTTTCTAATTAAAAAAAAAAGTCAAAAAAACCTATTCCATTATCCGTACTTTTTCACAATCTCACTATGGTTGGTGATGATGTGGCCGAAGGTGGTAAGCACAAAGCTTTTAAGAGAACTGTCTCCCAAGT
Organism: Achlya flavicornis; assembly: GCA_947623365.1. Taxonomy (NCBI): domain Eukaryota; kingdom Metazoa; phylum Arthropoda; class Insecta; order Lepidoptera; family Drepanidae; genus Achlya; species Achlya flavicornis. The sequence goes on from OX392484.1 coordinate 3,949,246, forward strand.
GCAGCTATCGGACAGATTTTCAACTTGAGGGCGGGACTATAGAGTAAATTACTACCGTAAATAATAATAATAATTTATTTCCTAAAATTACACTATTTTGTTCACAAAAATATGGGCTAGAGTACATGACGAAAATATTATGAACAGCATCCGTTGCCAAACTAGGTAAAAACCTGTATTTCAGCAAACAGCGCCACTCCGCGCAGCAATATGGGTTTTATACTAGGCTAGTGTACAAAAAATATGTTAACATCGCTAACCTTAAAATTAAAATTAATAGTGTGAAAATGAACCTCTCTCTTTTAACTAACCGTGCTATAGTTACGCTGCGATATTTTCTCTTCGACGAAAGCTCAAGCTTGTAAGCATCGTAGGATTCGATCCCGCGTCCCGACATTTGACGTAGGTAACTGCCACTGAGGTATCATCTTTGCAGAAATGCAATTTTATTTGTCTGATTAGTCATTTGAAAATACAACGTCATGATCGTGGCTACTCCATAGACACCACGGGCGTAGGTCGTAAAATAGCTGATAAAATGCACGTTTCTGTCATGTAGGAAATGAAAGAACAAGACCGTAGGTGGAGTATGCAAAAGGTTATTCTTTCGTTCCCGGGCTGGAACGAAGTCACCGTCGCCAATCTGCACAGTCTGTTCCTGCTCTTTGACAACCAGTCCAATGGGATGCTTGGATATGATGATTTGTTAGTAACATGCTCAATTAGCTAACTGGCAAGCTTAAATTCTGTATCAAAGTCTCTACCTAAATAATTACTTGCTATAAAAATTGCCCGCACCTACCTAGTTACTTAAAAAAAAATTGCCTTCTACGCTTTTAGGTACAGTACCTACCATCCTTTATTTAATGTGTGGACAGGTGAACAGCGGGGCTATTATGGTAACTTGTTGCAAGAGTTTCAATCATTGTCTAATTGAAACCGGTTCAATGCTTACATCTGCTAGTCTCTGTACCTATAGTTTGGGATCAAATAGCCGTGTGTAAGGAATGTCCCATATTATTTATTTATGTAGGTATCTAAGTAATATATTACGAAGGTAAACATAAAGGTATGTTTGTGAGCAGTGGTGCTGTCCTGGAGAGCTTGGGAGACGAGAGCAGCATGGAAACACGCAAGGAAAAGTTCAATGCAGCCGACACTGATAAAGACGGATGGATAACTTACGACGAGTTCTTGTCGGTAAAAGTACCATATTTAATAAAACTTAGGTATTGTACCAAGCAAGTGTAGTTAGAAGATGTAGAATTATTTTATGCCATCCCATCCTGGAGTTCTTTAGGTATTTAATACCGGTGTAGGTTTACTCTTAATGCCCGGTTTCAATAATTTACGGACCGTTATACCGGTTAAGATTTATTAAAATTAAGACACTTTTATCTTTACTAATAATGAAGCAAAGACCCCAAAGCTTTGCATAGCAGACCCTCCCATAAGGAAGTAGCGGTCATAAGTAATGAAGTAGGTACGTAGGTAGGTCGTCACCCAAAGAAATTGCCAAAAGTGGTAACCGCAAAAAGACTAGAAAGAACTGGAAGCTCAAAAGCATTTCCAGATCTCTACAAAACTGTGTCTCTACCTTGGTTTTCATCATTGTCTAAAAACTGCTTCAGTTATCGCGTTAGTAGCTACTTAATTATGTAATTTTGCATTTTGGTATAAATTACAGCTGGTATACAACTTCGACCCTCAAGAAGAGGGGGGGCAGTTGACCGGCCTGGCGCTGCTGTGCAACGAAGTCGCTGATAACATTCAGTTTGTGAGCAACTTGACTGTCGGCGAGCAATTGGAATATGGCTTGTTTTAAATAAATATTGAATTTAATTGTGTAATCTTATTTATCTATACCTATCGATCAACCTAAAAGTACTTAATGTTAACAATAATTGGTTGAAATAGAAATTATGGATAATTCGGGTAGGTAGAATAGAAACAAACGCCGCGACGATTCCCACAAAGAAAATAAGTATTTAATAGAATAATCTTTATTGAAAATAACATCAATCAATATATATAAAAATCAATGCCACTTTTCGTTGTAATTTTATAACTCAAGAACGAGCTCACCTATCCAAACCAAATGTTTAGGCTTTGTTCGGACTATTTAGTAGATGGTTTATGTGAAGTTTGCACAAAATCGGTCGAGCGGTTCTTCATTTATCACATTTTTATTATTTCTCTTTATACCTACTTAGCGAAGCACGTACCGGGCCGCTAGTTATGCAGATGCATTCCATCAAACATCAAATTACAACTTCCAGAAGATGAAAGATTAACGAGTTCTTACAGATTTTTCTTCATAAGTAAGATTCACATTGTCATTGTAAGTAGTCAAGAGCAGGCCCGTAGGTATACAGAGGGGTGTTTTGGGTGTTCAATCAAACACCGCCCGAAATCATCACCGCTCTCCGTGAAATTTTGAACATTAGAACTGACTTGCCCGCGCCCGGTCGTCGATCGTGACCAGTCGGTTCTGAGGTTTAGACGTGAAGAGCAAGTGATATTGAATGGATATAGGTATTTATTTATATAGTAGAATTTTTAGAAAATGTCATCCCCCAAACATTGATCCTGACTTCGGGTTTGGTCAAGAACCTCAGTAAAATCAGTAGCGAGGCTGTTCATCTTCACTAAGCGAGTCAATATCGCTCAACTCCGCCAGGCTGGGATCACACGCGAGGCATCGCTCACCGACCTCGCTCCAGCACTCTGCGCAGAACACGAACGGACACTTGGCCAACGTACATGAGTGCCAGGACTGTCCTGGAACTAAAACTGAAAATAACAAAGAGGGAGTCATCTTTAATGGACCATGTACAGGAAATCACCGAATGTGACTCAACAATGTGGAAAATAAGAGTAAGAGAGGAAGAATTTAATTAAAACAACCTAAAATTTAAATCAAATATCGTATAATCAAACTAAACTACTGGTTCAAGGTTCGATTTTCTATCAAAAACTATTGGAAGCAGTAATGACGTCTATACTATAAATCTGATAAATCAATGTTAAAAGAGTGAGTTCAACATCACGCGGAAAATATATTCGGTAGAAAATAATGGACCAAAGTAAATATCCAATGTAACTTGAATGCAAGAGAAACAGTTTTCATCTAATAATACTAGGTTGTCCAACCCCCGGGGGCACCAAGCAGGAAATTTAGGATCTAATTAATTTTGTTATGGACCCCCAATTGATAAGTCAACATCTGGCCCCTAATTCTCGTGCTTTAGACATCGATGTAGACATTTGGTGAAAATCATGGCTGTTTTCAAAGTCAAAGCCATTTATTCAATTTAGGCCCCAGAAAGGCACTTATGAAAGTCACATTTACTGAAGTTACCACCGTTTCGGAACTCAGCCTTCAAATGAGAAGAATCCGGCAAGAAACTCGGCAAGGTTGCATTTTTTAAATATTTTTTGGACAATCTGACTATGTTTGGCTTTTTTCCCCAATAAAAAAAAAACACATTGGTAAATATTTATGCGACATTAATTTCGAAAACGTGAGAATCGCGGCCCTGAGTCCCGCAATCAAGATAGTTACGTTCATCATTGGACAAAACCAACCCAACGATTTGCAGCAGTACAAACTCACAGTGACCATTCCTGGGTTCGGTTTGTCCACATATAAGGCAGGTCATCCTAGCGGCGGGAATCATCCGCAGCCAGCCCAGCAAGTGCGGGAATTTGATCCTCATGCTGAGGAGGTTTTCCCCGGAGAGATAGTACGCCCGAACTGCTTGGACTGCTTTTCTGTGTCATAAAACGTTCTAAAAGATATACTTCATTCATTCTTGTCTTCAGACCCTGCTTATTTCAAGGCTCTAAAAACAAGTTAACTGCTTATCATCAGGCGGGCCGTATGCTTGTTCAAATCAAAATCAAAAAGTAATTTATTCAGTTTAGGCCTTGGTAAGGCACTTATGAACGTAACATACAGTTGTATTTACCACCAGAGAAGACTCCGGCAAGAAACTCAGCACCTTGTTTGCCACCTTAGTGGCATAAAAAAAAGTAATAAATTCGGATCCGTATAAAACTTTGAAACATGTACCTTCGTAAAGTTTTCTCCATCTTCATTCGCTTTTTGAGGATATCATTATAGAGATGTAGAATTCGCTGCTTTTCGCGTCGAGGGTAGAAATAACTGCTGATTAGTCTGCAATAAATGGGCTCTAGTTCTTAATTATTTTTTGTGTCTTTAATAGTTCTTCGTACGCAGGCTGGTGCCTATTAATTTTTAGGTACCTACGTCTGACAGATTATTAATTCCTCAGCGTGAAATTTAAAGTTGCTTGAGGATTCTGATTTGTACGATCTTAACTTAGAGTACGGTATAGCTGAATAATTACAACATAATGTGTATTAAATTCCCAAAAACCCAGTCCATACTTATATCACCCACGTACCTTCTTAACCGCAGCGTATACGGCTTAATACAGAGCAGGAATATAATCCAGATATATCCTCCATATATCTTGACGAAGAACAAGGGAGGCATGAGGCTCGGGTGAGGCACACACTCCTTGTTGCTGACGTTGTGTGCGACGGTGTGTTGTTGCGACTTTATACCGTCTATGAGCTTGCTTATTGTGCTCGATACAATTCCCGTGCCTTCCACCTAGTTGTAAGAAGTAAAATGAGCTTTATAATTCCGATACCATTTAGATATTTTAGGATAAATGGCAGTTGGTTTCTCTGACGTCCCCAGTTGGGATTGAATCCGCTAGCAGTTTGAGAAAACTGAGAGACTGTACTATATAATAACAGCTCCGGTACGAGAATGTACCTATGCTTGGCGGCAAGACCTACCGCAGATGTTCCGCTTGGTTCCTTGTAAGAAATGAAAATAAATCTCATTAGACAAAGGGTGTCTGTCCTCTTTCCACACATAGAAGTTATATAAACCGAACCTCAATCTCCAAGTCCCTCGTGTTCTCCTGAGTGACGTCCACCTCAGCGTGCTGGCGAACCACATCTAGCGCTTCGTAGAACAGTCTGTCGAGCATCACGAACGTGGTCGCCGTCACCATTTCCAGCATCACTTTCAGAATGTGGGTCAACAGTTTGTTGCGTTGAGTTAACACGTAAGCGATGGAATCCACGTGTATATACTTGCTTCGTTCCATCTGTAAGAGTTTTATTCTAGTAGTTTCATAAGGCATTTTTGCTGAAGTGACCATCTCAGGACTTCTTGAGCTGCTCAGAAATAGCATTGTTTTCAAAATATTCTAACCGCTCAAATATAACCAAGGACGTTTCAGTAATTTGGTATGGAAAAGGCTAAGGATAGATTTAGAGAGAACCTATAATTTGCTTTTGCCTTTGGACTAAAACAGGGTGGCCATTGGCCACGACCACGTTTTTCTTAGCCAAGTGGCTTCTCATTTAATTAACCCAGACTAGGATGTAAATAACTCCTGTACCATCATGATGATTACTGAAAAAAAAGGCTCTTTTTCGAATGAAATGTGTTTATTTCGTACCTTCTTCAAAGGCAACAGCGTGATCTGATTCTTCATCTTCCTTCTCTTATCCAATCTCTTGAAGTACCCAGTAATATACACGTTATCATAATCAATGCTAGTGAGGAACATGTCATGGTAGTTGACGGCAGCGACCACAATGCGTAGAAACAGCAGCGCCACGCAAATATTCACTGCTGTGATCACCATGTGCATGGTTATAATTTTTTCTTCAAAAGCATGTTTTACACGCACGCCTGTTTCTTTCGGGTCCTGCCGATGAGATAATGGGATTTCCTTTGACCAAAATTCACAATAGTGGCATTTAGCGACAGAATACATATTTACTAGTCTCTTATTCGCGCCCCCTAACCTAATTCATTGACCCCCTTACCTACTCATAAAGCGCTTAAATGGTCACGTAAATAATGTCACATTATTTGACAATGACAATAGAGTGACGTTATTTACGTGACCCTTTAAACAGTATATTAGTTAAATAATGTTTTATGAGTAAGGGGGTGAAAAGCATGCAAGATAGATACTATAAAGACCCAGAGGTATAGATAAAATGCTTGTACAGAAAATGTCTGTCTAAGACGCGCGTAATTTCTTTCTAATAGACTCCGGCTACAATCCTCTGTGCCCAGGCACAACGTCAGAGTAGGTACCTACTTAGTAATATATGAATATTTAATTAAGAGAGCTTCGAAATATGGGGCATCGACAAACAGAGCCCCTCCCACACTGCGCATCTACCGCAGGGAACATTCAACGGTAGGTAGGTAGGTATATACCAAAAATAAGAATAATTAGCCAGTAATAACTGTTACCTGAATATCATATAAAACTAGTTCATTGGTAACTTTATGTTGAAGTTTGATATCATTCAAGTTTTTCGTAAGTTCAGTCTTAGCTTTTATCAGATAGGCATACCCTTTACCCAAACCAGTGTCAATCTGAAAGTTAATAAAATGGATATATATTATTGTACACCACAGACATAAATCCAAATAGATACCGCAACTCCCTCCATCCGTATGAAAATAAAGAGTGTAACTTTTTTTGTACCTATCATACTGTCACAAGATAATCAAACTTGTACCTACCATACAAAAAAAGTAGTTAGGTTGGCGGTTGGAGTTTTAACAATAAAATTGAAGCTATCCTATTTATTAGCTAAACATATCCCTCGCTACACATCTCTGGTGGACATGCAGTCTAATGCGAGTTTCCTGTCCGACGAATTACGAAACAGTTTCAAAAGAACTTTCGGCCCCATTTTTGCACAGTATTTGACATCGAAGTACATACACTTGCGGCATCTATTTAGATGTATATCTGTGTTGTACACCCTAACTAATATTCAATCTATCCTTGATTTTGCGATTTTGCATTGATATTTAACACTTAACAATCAACATCTCATCATCAATAGATCTTGAAGACTACTAGGTAGGTTCTAGCTACAAAAAGTACATGACTCTTAACCCGCGTTAACCGCTTGTAGCCGTTCTTTTATGTCACCGGGTGGAAGATGGAGACAGCCTAGTCTATCTGATAGTGAGTGGTTATTAATGCCGATGGAAACTCGCAATACCAGAGCAAAACTTAACAATACTTCTTTTGGATACAGCGCAGTGCGAACAGTAAATCCTTAATTATTTAGTGAAAACCACATACATGTTTTGTACTGTCACAAAGATCATCGCTCCTCATGGTATCCATGATATTACAGACATACGACAGCTTGAGCGGCCTGCATAGCTCCCATGCACCTTGAATAGGCATAGCATTGAAGCATTGTTCGAAAGCACCAGAAAATATTTCTAAACAGAAATTTACAGCTTGCGACAGTTGTCTTTCACATTCGTTTTCTAATTTTTTAAGATATCCTGTCTGGTAGTCGGATCTTTCTTGTTCTTCTAGTTTCTTCTCAGATATAGTCGTATTAGGATCAATGTGTTGCATTGAACTGAAAACATAACAGCGTCGGGGTCAAAGTATATACTGTAGTCTTTGGTAGGGGTTCAGTCTGCTAGTCACACCGTCACACCTCCTCTGAGGATAATTCCAGCATACGTATGATTTATCGTAACTAACTTTTGGAAGAATTACTATATTACAAAATCTGGATCGTAATCAGTAGATCTTTTAACCGCCTTTTTTTGGGATACCGATCTAAGTATTAGAGGGAAAAATATTTGTCACCCGTCTAAGAATCAATTTGGCAGTAAAAAAACTATGTCCGTATGCAAGCCAAGTTTTGAGTCGAGATTAAAACAATTGAATTTAGAAACTGCATCAAATGATATGAGGTTTATTTTCGTTTAACACAATCTATTCTTGAGATTTGATCTGAGTTTAGATCTGGTTCAATACAGGCCTTAGAATAACTACACTGATTTAAATTGCATCATGAATGCGGTACCAACTAGTATTTCCTCTCAATTTGTTCAGAGCGATGTGGCCTCTCAAACATGTCGTCTATATAGTCGTTATCCAATATACTTTGTGGCAAGACGTCCATGTTGCCAATTTCTTGTTCTATTGGTTTTAAAACATCTTCTATCGACCTGAAATATAAAGCATCAAAGAATGGCTGGTAGATATCACTTTCAGTGTCAAGGCCGTTGATTGTAACACTTTAACAGTTCACTGTAAGATAATGTTTGTATTACAGCTCCGATCATAGGTAGTATACCTACTTATAGAGTAGTGATATCGGTCATTTAAAAGACAATCGGCCTTTTTTTTACCTAAATGTTAAAAATTAAAGTCTTTCATTTTCCACAAGAAACTTCTTCTAGCTAGATAAAACTCATTCTATGTTAAAACTCTTCATTTAAAATTAACAGCCAGATAGGTATGTTACCGCTCATATAAAAATATGCCATAAAACAATTTCTGAAAAAAATAGAGTTAGTACGTAGGTCGTGTCATACAAAAGAGATGCAGAGTAAGCGAGAGGCTTTCATTTTCCACAAGAAACTTCTTCTAGCTAGATAAAACTCATTCTATGTTAAAACTCTTCATTTAAAATTAACAGCCAGATAGGTATGTTACCGCTCATATAAAAATATGCCATAAAACAATTTCTGAAAAAGATAGAGTTAGTACGTAGGTCGTGTCATACAAAAGAGATGCAGAGTAAGCGAGAAGCTTTCATTTTCCACAAGAAACTTCTTCTAGCTAGATAAAACTCATTCTATGTTAAAACTCTTCATTTAAAATTAATAGCCAGATAGGTATGTTACCGCTCATATAAAAATATGCCATAAAACAATTTCTGAAAAAAATAGAGTTAGTACGTAGGTCGTGTCATACAAAAGAGATGCAGAGTAAGCGAGAGGCTTTCATTTTCCACAAGAAACTTCTTTTAGGTAGATAAAACTCAGTCTATATTAAAATTTAATTTAAAATTAACAGCCAGATGGATACGGTACCTAAAACAATTTCAGAAAAAGAAGACAATTTAAGAAGGTCGTGTCATACGAAAGAGAAGCTGAATAAGCGTTTTTCTAAGTGTAGAAAAATACCTTAGCAAATTTGGCAGTACCTAGCTGAGCTTCTCTACTTATTGGACTAAAGACCAGCAGGCTTCAACCGTACCTTAGCGTATCCTTAACCTGTTCTATCTCAGTCTCCAACTTGCGAGCAGTGTCTCTCAAGGGTCCAGATATCAGATGATGCTTGTACTTCGACAAGTTATATGACAGTTGTGTGCTACACGCAAACACGCGCACCACTTCCTTTGCGTTTAGACCCATGTTTGTTATAGGACCTGCGGGCATTCTGGTCATCTGATAAAAATCTAAGTAGAGCGTGTGCTTTGGAATCCAAGATAACTGATGTAATACATAACTACTTTGTACCCAGTCTAATAACAGGTATGTTTGTTCTTGGTGGGATTTGAACCCGACGACGAACACAGGGTATCGAGCCTCTACGGTACGGGGACTCTACCGCGTAACTTTGGTGGTAATCGTAACGAACACCATTAATGAATTTCATCCAACCAGGGCCCACGAATGGTCATCGTCGCGTCATACCGCGTGCGCGTCATTGGATGAAATAATGAATGGGGTTCGTTACGATTACCTCCAAAGATACGCAATAGCCTGGCGGGTCAGTACTACTGACTGACTCAGTAGTCATTCGTATCTTACTTATATTATAAATGCGAAAGTTCTTGTATGAAACGGCTGACCGGATTTGAATTAAATTTGGCACATAAATACACTTGGAATAAAACATAGGGTACATCAGGAACGTGAGCAAAACCGCGGTGCAGAAAGTATCACATAACGATACACCAGTGATGGACCCTGGTAAACAGGGCCGCACTATCCATAAGGTAGTGTAGGCAACCGCCTATACGGGCCCGCATTGGTTAGGGGATTCCCCATGAAACGAGAAAAAATATTTTATTTTTCATCGAGTGAAAATTTTTAAGGTTTTGTGTCCTCAATGCCAATATTGTTGCTGTTTTTTTTTACATTATATTGTCACACTTTTTTCAAATTATTATAAATAGAATATCCCGCTCCTTTCCAGCTACTCTTTCAAATAAGTACCTAGAAGTTAGTTAGTAGTTAAATATTTTTTTGTTTTTCTTACCAGCCACAACATAAGTTAGGACAACTGCTTTTAACACACTGCGTCCTGCCTTTCCGCAATACATTGGCAGTAACAGTAATGATATACATCTTATTTGTGCCGATATTACATTGCCTAAACCTATAAATAGGTAGGTATTATTATAAAAATCAATACACTTTTTAAACTATGAACGATCGTAGAATGACTACTCAACTCGGCCAAAAACAATAAGGGCCACTTGCGACAACCTCGGTAAACGGCCCGCCTGATGGTAAGCGATTACCGTAGCCATATGGACGCTTGCAACACACAAAGCATAACTCACGCGTTACCGACCATTCCCTCCTCCCCTATGAGCTCTGGCGACTTTACTTACGCGCAGGAACACAACTTTACACATCATAAAGTTATTTGGCTGCGGTATTCTGTAAAGTGGGGGTACTTCCCCAGTCGAGCTACTCTTTGAGCGAATAAACGCTATGCTCTACCTCTCTCAAAAGGATTCTCTTGGTTTGATCGGTGGCAGCCACAGTCGTCTTACTGCTAACTTAACATTTCTCTGGTGGCCAGCCAATTGAGGCAGTTGCTATCGTAGTAGCTTAACATCTTTCAAATCTAGAATTACTAAATATACTTATTTAATAAAAACTTACCTAAAAGTAAACTTAGAATTAAAGGTAAAGCTAATCCTACATATGGAAATGGTATTTTTTTTAGTGTACAGTGGTAATAAAGTTGTCCTAGAGCGAATCCACCGGTGAAACTAACAAGTTTCTTCAAACAACGATATTCATTTAATTTTGAAAATATAACGCCATGTATGGGACAGAATATTCTGAGGCATTTGGCAATAATTACTCCACAGCAATTAAATACACCCATTAGTTCTGAATTTCAGAATTATCTCATCGTAACATATTGACTTGACAACATGTGTCTTTCTGACAGAATATTAAGTTTAAAAAAAGTAGGATAGGAAAAAGCCAAAAGGTTTTATGTACAACTACGTATTTACTTAAATACTTTTTTGGCAACTAGTTATGCAGGAGGAATCTAATCAATGGGTGAAATAGTGGGGACTTAAGCAACTCATCTGTAAATCTTGGCCCATAGCACGAGCAGCCTGATCAGTACTTTTTTATTTACTGGGGCATCTAGTAGAGTCTACCTGCTGTACTCAGAGACGTCATATATATATGTTTATTGAATAGCTATAGAAAGGGACGGATCAAAAGATATCGAATCATACTTATTTGACGTCTCTGAGTAGGTTTACGTTTATTGAGTAGGAAAACAGATTACAGTGCATGATATATCGTTGGTTCTCAAACTAGGTAAAACTGTACCTTGGGAACCACCTTCCTTATTGTTACAGTTCATTAATTTACACTAAGATCTTGAGTTGAGAAGTTTCTATCTCTATACTCCGTTCATTTTAGTAAGAGATTCCATCAACTCTTGCCATTTTAAAAACCTATAGCATAGGCAATCAAAGGCATTGCAATTTATTTTACCATAAAAGTTGAATGATAAGTACCTTTTTACAGAAATATGATGAGTAGACAAGACTGAGAAAAAATAAAACTATGTATGGGAATAAAATTCTGTGGACATGTGCAGTAGAAACTTTACATGCGTAAAATAAAAACAGACAAATATAATCATATTCAAATTTTATTTCGATCATTGTTTAGTATAATTAGTATTAGTCTTATGAAATTCAATACAACTTGTACAGAGAACTTAGAAGATAAATCATTGAGAGAATGTTAAACAAAAATGCCTAAAGCAATTAACAGCAGCATTTTAAATGCCAATTTACAGAATAAATTAACAATACACTCGTCCCGCTATTGGCACTATCATAAGAGACATAACATTTACATTATTACTAATTTATCCTTATATAAAATATGCAGTTACCATGCGACTTTTGATTTTAGTTCTAATTTCATCTTATAGCAAGTGATGATAATATCAGCAGTCAAAACACACCGATAAGTGGTGGATTTACAATTTGACTAAGGAACCGTCTTGCATTTTTTTAAGATGTCGCACTGTGTTTATCAAGAATGAATAGCAATTAAATTGCAAACTATGGTATCGAGCTTACAGAAATTACTATTATATAGGGTTATTGGTAAAATAATAACAATCGCTCAGTACTATATTACCAACATCATAAACAACTTACGTTATGTCTTTTAATAATTCATCGAGATTTTAATTCATTAGAATTTCATACAAAAACAATAATATTAAAATTCAACGTTCCACGCTCTAAATGTTACGAACTCTATGCTTAGCAAAAATCTGAGCGACAGTGCACTGAAGGTGCACGCGTAGGTATAGGATAGAAAAATGTATGTATAGTATATTTTGTAAAGTTTTTATTATGTTAAAGTCAGTTTACACCGAGAAGCGACGCGACAAGCTTAGATAGCAATAGAATATAGAACTTTATTTACTACACGAAGAGGTGCATATTTCAGTGAGAAAATTCGTGACAAGTGACTCGCGCCGCCGTATCGAGGCGTATTCAAATTCTCTCCCTGATATGTGTACCTTTTTGTTTACTAAATAAAGTTGTATATTAAACTGTTATTTTAGCTGACCCTTAGTAATACAGCCTGTAAGATTTAAGAGTTTTACCAATAACCCTGTATAGGTACAGTACCTATTTGTATAATTTATCTATCACAAAATGTCTCTTATATTAATTTGTATATCAAAATAAATCAAAAATTTAGGAATAATTTTAGATAGAACATAAAAACACAAATCCTACCAACTGTGTAGTATATTATGTAACTTTGAGAATATATTTAATATAATCCTCAATAATGACTATGTAAATTATTCAGTACTGATAGTTGTTGCAATTGTTAATCTATGAATAAATATAGGTATATACTATTGTTACACCGATTAGCATGATAATATATGATCTATACCAGTGTTTACATCAACAAAATAAATATTACGATTAATAGCCTAAATTGCCATCTGCCGTTTTTCTAAGTGAACCCAAAAATTTATAAAATAAATAATATGATATAATTAATCAGCATGCCCTATTATAATTTTCACGTAAACCAAAATAAAGCTTTACGTACACTATACAGGATCATATCAGAATGATATTGATTAGGTGGTTGGTCCCTTTACTGGCCACACCTTAATTTCTTTTTATATATAAAATATAATTTAAAAGTAGAATATTAATAATCCACAAACTCATCTACAAAGTTCGCTTTCAGCCTTTACTGGGGAATGCAGTCCCGATCCCGAAGGCATTTTACGAGATCAATCCCGAACTGAAAAATCCGACGAGATTATCGAGATTGATCACTCTTAGATTATGTGGGTGTTTTTTTAAATGTTTTGTTTGTTTAATTGTTTATGTCTTTAGAGTTTTTAATAAGTACTAACTCTACTGACTGATGCTTGGAGAAACGCCTATTAGACTTTAATGTAATGATTAATAATGAATGCACATTGTATTAAATAGCAAAAGCGAAATATTTACTATGGAACACGTCAGGCGACGTGTTCCATAGTAAATATTTCGCTGACTTCAAAAAAACAGTGTGAGATTAGATTTATTTCACACTTTTTAGTGTACTTTGAAGGCGGTTTTTTTTTGTCATAAAACTATATTAATCTTCAGTTTTGAGTTTCATATGCATTTTCAATACCTCCCAAGATTTGTCACTGACCGCAAATGTGCAAATCACTGATAAATTGTCGACAAAATTTAAAAAATGCTTCAATCGCGATGTTTGTGCTCTTTTTCGTATGAGATTTATCTGGAACAATCTCGGGATCAACCGTGATATAATACAGTTTAAACCATTCAAATAGGATTAAAAGCAGGTTCGGTAAAAATGCAAGGTGTTATCGTTATTCAGCTCTATAAACAAAGAAAAACACAAAATGTTTTCGGGATCCCGAAACCTAGGGATCCCGCGTGATTGGAATTTCTAATCTCGAGCGATCCCGAAAGCATAATCCCGGGATCGGGATTGCATTCCCTAGTCTCCACATACCAGTACAGTATTCGAAAAATCATAACACATGAAAATTTGAACAATAAATAAAATGCTCTATCATAAACACAATAAAGTCGTAATTACTTTGAACTTGTGCTAGTTAAAATAAATAGCGGGACCCGGAGCATACATGAAGCGCTACAGTTCAGCCTTATTTTGAGAAGTTTTCTAGGGAGTGATTATGCGAGGGCCGTGGGAGGGTTGCCCGCGAGGTCTTCAGTCATCTCTGTAACCATTGGTTCCTCTTCATAGGGCAGTTCAAGGATTCTGGGCCCGTACAGCAGCAGGTATGCGCAATGCCAGTCACCTGGGAATAATAATAATATATAAATATCCTGGGACGTTCTTGAGGTCCGGTTTTCTAGCCCCAAACTAAGCAGAGCTTGTTTTATGGAGACCTGATAACTGATTTAAATAAGATAGTAGGATTTTCTGATAATTTCCTCCACCTCGTCGTATGTGACGGGTGTGACGGTGTCGTCGTCGCAGCGCGGCCACTTGTGATATATAACACACAGTAGGTAGTGTAGTGTACTGACCTCCGCCACTAAGCTTGAGCACCTCGTCCTGTGTGACGGGTGTGACGGTGTCGTCGTCGCAGCGCAGCCACTTGTGATATATAACACACAGTAGGTACTGTAGTGTACTGACCTCCGCCACTAAGCTTGAGCACCTCGTCCTGTGTGACGGGTGTGACGGTGTCGTCGTCGCAGCGCAGCCACTTGTGATATATAACACACAGTAGGTACTGTAGTGTACTGACCTCCGCCACTAAGCTTGAGCACCTCGTCCTATGTGACGGTGTCGTCGTCGCAGCGCAGCCACTTGTGATATATAACACACAGTAGGTAGTGTAGTGTACTGACCTCCGCCACTAAGCTTGAGCACCTCGTCCTGTGTGACGGGTGTGACGGTGTCGTCGTCGCAGCGCAGCCACTTGTGATATATAACACACAGTAGGTAGTGTAGTGTACTGACCTCCGCCACTAAGCTTGAGCACCTCGTCCTGTGTGACGGGTGTGACGGTGTCGTCGTCGCAGCGCAGCCACTTGTGATATATAACACACAGTAGGTAGTGTAGTGTACTGACCTCCGCCACTAAGCTTGAGCACCTCGTCCTGTGTGACGGGTGTGACGGTGTCGTCGTCGCAGCGCAGCCACTTGTGATATATAACACACAGTAGGTAGTGTAGTGTACTGACCTCCGCCACTAAGCTTGAGCACCTCGTCCTGTGTGACGGGTGTGACGGTGTCGTCGTCGCAGCGCAGCCACTTGTGATATAGAACACACAGTAGGTAGTGTAGTGTACTGACCTCCGCCACTAAGCTTGAGCACCTCGTCCTATGTGACGGTGTCGTCGTCGCAGCGCAGCCACTTGTGATATATAACACACAGTAGGTAGTGTAGTGTACTGACCTCCGCCACTAAGCTTGAGCACCTCGTCCTATGTGACGGTGTCGTCGTCGCAGCGCAGCCACTTGTGATATATAACACACAGTAGGTAGTGTAGTGTACTGACCTCCGCCACTAAGCTTGAGCACCTCGTCCTGTGTGACGGGTGTGACGGTGTCGTCGTCGCAGCGCAGCCACTTGTGATATATAACACACAGTAGGTAGTGTAGTGTACTGACCTCCGCCACTAAGCTTGAGCACCTCGTCCTGTGTGACGGGTGTGACGGTGTCGTCGTCGCAGCGCAGCCACTTGTGATATATAACACACAGTAGGTAGTGTAGTGTACTGACCTCCGCCACTAAGCTTGAGCACCTCGTCCTATGTGACGGTGTCGTCGTCGCAGCGCAGCCACTTGTGATATATAACACACAGTAGGTAGTGTAGTGTACTGACCTCCGCCACTAAGCTTGAGCACCTCGTCCTGTGTGACGGGTGTGACGGTGTCGTCGTCGCAGCGCAGCCACTTGTGATATATAACACACAGTAGGTAGTGTAGTGTACTGACCTCCGCCACTAAGCTTGAGCACCTCGTCCTGTGTGACGGGTGTGACGGTGTCGTCGTCGCAGCGCAGCCACTTGTGATATATAACACACAGTAGGTAGTGTAGTGTACTGACCTCCGCCACTAAGCTTGAGCACCTCGTCCTATGTGACGGGTGTGACGGTGTCGTCGTCGCAGCGCAGCCACTTGTGATATATAACACACAGTAGGTAGTGTAGTGTACTGACCTCCGCCACTAAGCTTGAGCACCTCGTCCTGTGTGACGGGTGTGACGGTGTCGTCGTCGCAGCGCAGCCACTTGTGATATATAACACACAGTAGGTAGTGTAGTGTACTGACCTCCGCCACTAAGCTTGAGCACCTCGTCCTATGTGACGGGTGTGACGGTGTCGTCGTCGCAGCGCAGCCACTTGTGATATAGAACACACAGTAGGTAGTGTAGTGTACTGACCTCCGCCACTAAGCTTGAGCACCTCGTCCTGTGTGACGGGTGTGACGGTGTCGTCGTCGCAGCGCAGCCACTTGTGATATATAACACACAGTAGGTAGTGTAGTGTACTGACCTCCGCCACTAAGCTTGAGCACCTCGTCCTGTGTGACGGGTGTGACGGTGTCGTCGTCGCAGCGCAGCCACTTGTGATATAGAACACACAGTAGGTAGTGTAGTGTACTGACCTCCGCCACTAAGCTTGAGCACCTCGTCCTGTGTGACGGGTGTGACGGTGTCGTCGTCGCAGCGCAGCCACTTGTGATATATAACACACAGTAGGTAGTGTAGTGTACTGACCTCCGCCACTAAGCTTGAGCACCTCGTCCTGTGTGACGGGTGTGACGGTGTCGTCGTCGCAGCGCAGCCACTTGTGATATAGAACACACAGTAGGTAGTGTAGTGTACTGACCTCCGCCACTAAGCTTGAGCACCTCGTCCTGTGTGACGGGTGTGACGGTGTCGTCGTCGCAGCGCAGCCACTTGTGATATATAACACACAGTAGGTAGTGTAGTGTACTGACCTCCGCCACTAAGCTTGAGCACCTCGTCCTGTGTGACGGGTGTGACGGTGTCGTCGTCGCAGCGCAGCCACTTGTGATATATAACACACAGTAGGTAGTGTAGTGTACTGACCTCCGCCACTAAGCTTGAGCACCTCGTCCTGTGTGACGGGTGTGACGGTGTCGTCGTCGCAGCGCAGCCACTTGTGATATATAACACACAGTAGGTACTGTAGTGTTGTGTAGTGTACTGACCTCCGCCACTAAGCTTGAGCACCTCGTCCTGTGTGACGGGTGTGACGGTGTCGTCGTCGCAGCGCAGCCACTTGTGATATATAACACACAGTAGGTACTGTAGTGTTGTGTAGTGTACTGACCTCCGCCACTAAGCTTGAGCACCTCGTCCTGTGTGACGGGTGTGACGGTGTCGTCGTCGCAGCGCAGCCACTTGTGATATATAACACACAGTAGGTACTGTAGTGTTGTGTAGTGTACTGACCTCCGCCACTAAGCTTGAGCACCTCGTCCTGTGTGACGGGTGTGACGGTGTCGTCGTCGCAGCGCAGCCACTTGTCGCCGCGGCTGACCCACGCCACGTAGTGCCCGGAGGAGGACGAGCGGCCGCGGTGCGTCAGCACGGCCTGCAGCCGGTAGTACCCGCTGTTGTTGCTGCCCACGTCTACCAACACATTATGTACATCATTCATATGGAAAGCGCACTGCGGGACAACCTCCCACCAGGTGGACCGACGACCCGGACAGTCACTGGGCGCAGCTGCATGCAAGCGGCCCATAACCGTTCGAAGAGGAAGTTAATAGGGACGCATATGTTCAGCAGTTGACATTCTTAGGCTGATATTTTTTATTTATTTTTTATATATAATGGCGTCACACGGCTTGTGTATTTTGGCAATTTCCAGTATTATATAGTCACAATGAATCACTTTCGCATAGTCCTCAGTCAGCCATCGTCCATAAAAGTCATGTTTTAGTACGATGGTGGTCATTTTACAAAAAAAAAAAACAGACTTCTTGCGACAACTTTAAAAGTCACGGTATACATAATTCATTTCTTTTCACATCACTGGTGCACATGGATTGATCTTTATTGGATAAAATACCACCAATACGCAATAAAACTCAAAATACACGAATTTATGAAAATAAAAATGAAAACGCAACGTCACTCTCCAAATTCCCGCCAAAAAGTCCTTAGGCTGATATGATGATGATAATTTTTTATTTTTTACTATTTCGTAACTCGGCAATCTGTGAATATTTCCAATTTGTAATGTGGCAATGTGGAGTTCATTTGGAAATTTATTGTAAATGTATAAATAATATGCATCATAACTAGATCTTACGTTTGTGCTCTAAGCATAGGGTGCTCACACGTTGGCTTAGTTTACTTTGACCAAAAATCAAACTTATAAAATGTATGCACACAATTTCCTTCATTTATGATTTAAGTTTTCAGTTATAGTCTATGGAAAGAAAGACGTTTCCATAAGCAAACAAATCTTAACTCTACCTGCCATAGTAGTAAACGGTAACTAACCATTCTCAAACCAGTATGGTATAATCCTCTTATTTTTATGTTCCTTTTTGCTGTCTCCATGATTCTTGTTCTGTGAACTTAAAGTTGACTCCACATTTGCTTCATCAATCTCCTAAAATGAATAAATAAAATATACAAATTTTACCTTCAAATAAAATTTTTATTATGTTTCCTAAGACGTCTGAAGTTCATTATGAGGAGAGAGTACATCGTTCTTTTCCGATTTACGTCACTAGATGTCGCTGTTTCACGTGCAGTCGCACTTCCGCCACGCGCCTACCGCACCCCCACTACCTTGCCTGTCGATTCACTCAAGCCACCGTGTCACTTTGATCATTGTAAGCTCATAATTAAACGAAAGTATATAACCAGGAAGGGATTACTGGGACTTCAGACGTCTTAGGAAACATAATAAAAATTTTATTTGAAGGTAAAATTTGTATATTATGTGTTCCGTTTGACGTCTGAAGTTCATTATGAGAGATTTGTTTGTTATCTCCTGGTGGCTTGTGTGAAGAAAGAAATGCAACAATGTGATTATCTGGATGGTGTTATGCTATTATAAATAATAAACTGATGTTTGTATGAGTATACTATAATCATAAAAGTAATCAGTTATTTAATTATGAATGTTAACGCATATTGAATAGAAAAAATAAACATTCGATAATTAAAGTAAAATAATTATTAATGATAAGAGACTATCGTTAAAATACAATACACAATAAAAACAATCATTAATGTACAGTAAAATATTGTGAAAGGGATTTATCAGAGACATTTGAATTTTGTGAGGATTGGATGTTCTTCTGATAATATTTTCTAAATGTGCATTCATGTTGCCAGTTAGCTTTTGTTAGAATGTCATTAACGGGATAATTTTCGACCCAATTCAATGACGAGACTGCTGATCTAAAACTACCGGGTGAAGCTTGTATTCCGGAATCGTTAAGAAGCCGTTTCACCCAACCACCAATCATGGTAGGTGTGGCAGGTCTCGCTGGGCCTCGTGTTGCCAAAAATAAGTTTGTAATTGGACCTCTAGAGTCTTTTGTAATACTAAACAAAGTTCGAAGCCAAAATATGGGATCAATATTACGATCAGGGGCAGACAACAATGTCCAGCTTGATTGTTGATGAGACAACGAATCTGTCTTGGAACCAAAAACCGGATGTAAGGTTATTGAATTGTTATTATCAATAAAACGATTGGGGTCCGAATGCAAAAGGGTCAGATCGTGCACTCTGCGTCCAGAAGTTAACAACAAGATTGTGGCTGTTCGTTGAGAAATATCATATAAGCTATTAAGATTGGGATTGGTATTCTTTAAATATCTAATTAAAACTCTTGCGTCCCATATCGGAACTTTAGGTGGAATAGGCTTGGCTAGAGAGACTGCTTTTAGTACATGTTTAACAATATGGCTAGATGAAATTTTGATATCTGATACAGTCTCACAAACGGATGCTATAACTGACTTGTGTACCAATATAGAGCGGTACGCTAAATTATCGGTTAAGTATAATTTAGCTAAATATCTTGCGACATCAGCCAGTGATGGTAACTGATGATTAATATTATTACTTTGGCACCATAATGACCATTTCTTCCAAATAGGAGTGTAGGTCTTAAGTGTCGAAGCTCGCCAACAAGATGTCAAAAGCTCCTTCTCTTGAGACGACCAGTTCTCGGTTAAGGCGTCCCACCCGAAATGAGCCAAGCATCCAGATGAAGATCGTGAACGTGAGCTGGGGGCCGTCCCGTTACCGTGTCCACTAGATGGTACTCCAGGTCTCGAATCTTGATTGGTCGTGTCAAGGCTCGATTTTTTAGATCCGCTTTCCAAAAAGGCTTGTTCCACTTGGGTGCTACTATGACAAACTGACCTGCCGCAGAGTTGAGGTGTTGTAACACTCGAGGCATTAGGCTTGGTGGTGGAAATATCCAAGCTAGATCGAATTGCCAATGCCTGCTGAACGCGTCGTGAAAGAAGGCGTTCGAGTCTGACGAGTCTAGTGAAACATACCTTGGAACTACGTGGGCGTTTCGGGAGGCGAACAAGTCTATGTCTGGGGTGCCCCATAGTTTGACAATTCTCCGTACTGCCGCGTCCTTCAGATGCCACTCGGATATGATCCGGTTGCGTGACAGCTGATCGGCTTGTACATTGTACACTCCTGGAAGGTGATGAGGTATAAGTACAATGTTGAGACTGTCCACTAGAACTAGGAGTTGGTTCGTCAGTTGCAGTAACAGTTTCGATCTGGTTCCGCCCTCGTTTTTTATGTATGAGATAACAGTTTTGTTGTCGCTCTGAAGTATCACCGTAGAATCCTGAAGTTCTGCATTCTGTGATGATATTGCCGCTATAACTGCATACATCTCCTTCAAATTGCAGTGCCAATCTATTTGATGCGGGTCCCAAGGCCCTTGCATTTTCTTGTTGTTCATCACCGCTCCCCATTGAATGTCTGACGCGTCTGTAGTTACGTAATTGGTTGCCATGACTTTGGGAAAAATTGGAGACTTTTGCGTTAGATTCTGCAGCCACCATTCTAGTTCTAAAGCCACCTCCTGTGGATGTAGTTTCGGAGCACGAGGATTGTGGCGAAGTTGATTGCAGAATCGTTGCAGAGTTCGGCAATGCAGCCTTCCCCGGAGGGTGACGAAGGCTGCAAAGTTGAGGTACCCTAAGAGGCTTTGGGCCTGCTTGAGGGTCCAACTGCCTACTGCTAGACGCTTCAGTAGATAATGTCGAATTTTTTGTACCTTTTCTATGGGAAGGGACTTTGCGTTTGTTCGTGTATCCCAGTGTATTCCCAAGAACTCGATTTCTCGCGTTGGGTTCAAGACAGACTTCTCCATATTGACACTCCAACCTAGGCAAGTCAGAAGGTTCATGGCAATTCTTACATGAGTAATCAGTTTTCTTCTGGATTGGTGTGCTATTAGGTAGTCGTCCAGGTAAACAACGACACGTAAACCCTTCAAACGCATTTGTTCGGCCATCCAATTGGTTACAGAGGCAAACATCTTTGGAGCAGAGGCCAGCCCAAAAGGAAGACATGTCATTTGCAGAAGCTGACCCCGATAACTGATGCGGAGGAACCGCCTGTGACCTTGCTTTATAGGTATATGGTAATATGCCTGACTGAGGTCTAGTTTGACCATCCAGTCGCGAGGTTGCAAGAATTTGGGCATTTGGTGGTGATTGAATAGATGGAAATGTTTTGGTTTCATATATTGATTTAGTGCTTTTAAGTTGAATATAATTCTGTTCTTTCCATTTTTCTTCATTGTCAAAAATAAAGGGGATATGAAACTTGGAGAAGGTGGAGCTATTTCGAGAACAAAGGTTTGAAGCATTATTTGGATTTCTGATGTCATGGCCGGAGACACTGGAGTTTGGAAGTCTTTCATAACATCTAAGGTTGGTAAAATCAAAGGAGGTTTGCGATTGAAGGGGATCCGAGCAGAAGATATCATATTGAGAATAGCTTTGGGAGGATTGAAATGTGACCAATTCTTTCGATATAGTTTTAGACAACCTCCCGAGAATACTACAGAGTCATTTATTTTTATGATAGGGTCTTCTAGTGTTTTCCTCCTTCCGCTCCCCCTTTTTCTTTGACGAGAATCTTTCGTTACTTCGTTTGGGATTTGAATTCTTGTTTTCGGTTTGTTTTGGTTTCTTTGCTCGGTTCCGAAAGGGGGCTTTTCCTTGAAATGAAGTAGAAGGTTCTGGAGAATTTTGTTTTCGTAGAGAAGAGACAGGCTGGCTTTCAAGTTTTTCAATGCCACCAATTTTTTGAATATAACTGGACAAGGTCTGAGGGTTGAATAGGTATTCAGAAGACGGAGGGATCTTTTCTATATCCTCGCGCATATATTTACACTTCAGAGATTTCAAAAGGGACCGTCTACGGAGTTCCAAACATTCCGCACGCTTGCCACAAATAATTTGTAGGATATCATTTGAAATCACTTTGTAAGTAGACTGATTATCAAACAACTCTTTTAACCTATCATATAATGAGGCAGCAGAAAGCGGGACGCTTGGATTGACTGAAGAATCAATGAGTTCCTGTAATGCCTTATTGACGGCTTCATTTTGAGCCATGAATGCATTAGACAAAGCAGCAAAACTACGCTCCATTTGAAACCAACGTAGCGGAGCCATTGGGTCCTCTAATCGTCTAAGTTCCTCATTAATTCTTAAATCAGTAAAGGCAGGGTAAGCTACATATTTTTTCTGAGCGTCAGTGTAGCGAACTGAATTCCAATCAGGAGAATCAAAACGTTGCAAGGAAGTAATTTTAGACAGGCGATCCGTATTGGCTATAGGTACAGACGGCTCCTTAACAACAACCGATAGGCCGGCAATGCTATCAAGATTATGTGATGGTTCAGGAGGTCTCAAAAACTGTTCTTGCGATAGGCATGTTGTAATATTGTTCGACGTGGGTACTTTCGCACTCAAAATATTATTCACATGACTCACCAGTCGCTGCGAAATTAATTCAAACCTCCGATCCAGCTCAGAGTCCCGCGAAGACGAGCGCCCGCGGCTGCGGCTAGGCCTGCGGTAGCGCTTGCTCCTTGATCGACTGCGATCGGACGCTGAGCTATCCGATGAACTCGACGAACTCGATGCACGTGCTCGTTTTCTTTTGCAGATACTCGATGATCTCGAAGCACGTGGTTTTTTTCTTGAATCTTCTACCGGCGTTGTGCCGCCGATAGAATTATTACCATCAGTATTATCCATGATGATAATAAAAACTTGTACGTAGCACACGTATACACGACACACACGTTTACACTACACACACGTTTACACGACAAACACGTAAAACTTTAAAATAATAATTTAACGAATTTTCTACGTATATCTCGAAAACTCGTATAAAAATAATAAATTTGCGATTAACTAGTAACCGTCCGAACGGTTCGGAAGACGACGCAACAATGATCAAAGTGACACGGTGGCTTGAGTGAATCGACAGGCAAGGTAGTGGGGGTGCGGTAGGCGCGTGGCGGAAGTGCGACTGCACGTGAAACAGCGACATCTAGTGACGTAAATCGGAAAAGAACGATGTACTCTCTCCTCATAATGAACTTCAGACGTCAAACGGAACACATAATATTTTTATTAGAGTAATACATACCCTAATCAACAGTGGAACTTTATTTTTAACACAGAAATTGTTGAATTGCTGCTATTAGTGATAGCCAAATTCTTCCAGTAAATTGCACTCTTGTTTTTTCCTTTTTCCACTCAAACCTAAGGGGGTTTGAGTGTTAGTCAGTCTTGTAACATCCAGGTATTAAGAGAGCCCCAGCCCTTTTTGTTTATATGACATTAGAAAGTGACGGATATTTTTTAAACCTAGGTATTACTATACTTGACTTACACCTTATTTATTAACAAGGGGGAAAGTGTTTAAAAATCGTATCTTACGTATTGTCTTGTCTTGTATGTATGGATGTTTATTACTCTTTCACGCAAAAACTAATGAATGGATTTGGATGAAATTTGGCACACAGATAGAATATGTTCTGAATTAACACATAGGATACTTCTTATCCCGGGAAAACATACGATCCCCGGGAAAGCGGGTGAAATCGCGCGGGACGGCTAGTATTTTTTTAATTTTGTTAATTAAATCATCATATAACTCAAAAGGACTTTCATATAAAGGCATAGGGTATATTTTACCTTAAACTTATTCCTCATGGGTGCCAATCTTTCCTGCAACTCGGGCGAGCACAATTCATAAATGTCCAAGTCTAGCGGGAACTTGACATCCTTCAGGATCTTAGCGTTGATCGACTCCTTCTCTTTGAAGTAGAAACGTACGAATTGCACCGTTAAATACGCGGGAATACGGCTCATTTTGCTCTGAAATCGAAATGGCAGGTAAACATATTGTTTCTTTGATTCTGCATATGATGTTATATTTAACAAATACTTACAGTTTTAGTGTAAATAGCATCCCTTCCCAAAGTTTGTGACATCTTTGTTATTTGTTCTGACATTTTCTGAAGAGAAAAAGAAAGGAAAATATATTAACAACCTGTTGCTGTTCTCATATTCCAATGGCGATATCTCAAAATAAAACTCATTCTTATGGCAATTACATTTCGGTGTCACAAATATATGACACGGACAATCAGTTAGTATCTCATTTATACTATTGACTAGTCGTAAGAGTTTACAGGCCGACTTGTTTTTGTTTTCTCAGCAGGCAGACATTTTAACTGATGGTAAGTGGTCATCGTCACCTATAAACATTTGCAATACTAGGCTGTGTTGCCATCCTTAAAGAGCTCAGAATTAAGAAACGACTAGAAAAATGAAGGTACTAACAGATCTGAGTCCAGACTGCAGATACTTGACATCCTGCGAGATGAAACAGGACAGCTGCATGAAGGTCTCTGTGGTGCGAGTGGGAGGCTCCTCCGCTTCAGAGCACACCAGCTCCACGTCCAGGGTGCCGCCGAAGTACTGTTCCACTATTGACGTTCTATGGGACAATACATGGCGAATACAGTATAAATAGCGTACGCGTCGACTGAAGCTGGTGGCTCTACCGCCCACCAATGGTCTTCGTCACCAACAAATAATAATAATAATAAAATGGGCTCGCGTTTGTTCCGCCCGTCATTCTCACCCAGGGAGATGACGAAGATTGAGCCTGCTTCAGTGGTGCCTAGCAGACACAAATTTAATGTGACAATATAATATAATCATTTATTCTCTCTTCACAAATTATATGTAAATAAAAACAATAATGAGCATTTTAGGTATGGCAAAAGAAACAATTTGTGAGAGACTGGTGTCTGCACTAGGAAAACCTGTACCACAGATCACCAGGCTCCTAACTTTAGGGACGGACCCTAGATTGTAAGAGTCAGGAAACAATATGTTCCACTTTCAAAATCAAAGTCATTTATTCAGTTTAGGCTCTGGTAAGGCACTTATGAACGTTAAATTGGTACATTCAGTTCAATTTACCACCGGTTCGGAATACACTTAAACTGAGAAGACTCCCGCAAGAAACTCAGCACATTCTAAGATGTCCGTAAGGTAGCATCACTACTACCACGAACTTTTAACATGATGCGAGTGCTGAGTACATTAGCTGTGAGAGATTTCATTATAGGTATCTTAAAGCTTTTTTTTCGTCTTCCATGTATGCCTTTGATTGTGTCCTGTGAGGAACTTGAAACTACACAAATCCAGGTTTGCAAATAAATGTTTACCTGTCACCAGTAAGTCCGGGTGGTGTTGGCAGGCGTTGCTGCAACGCGCGTATAATTTCCGTCCAACACTCCGAAGCGTCTTGCTGAGCGAGCCCGCCGCCCGCACCTACAAGTAAGTCACTGTTAATTCTGGCCACATAGGTAAGCATTAAGATGGTTAATAATAAAATGTAAGAGAACCAGTCTTTGTCTTTATTTAAGGGATTAGATTTTTTTTTATAGAAAATAATACAATACTTTATAAATCTTATTTTCAAAATCGTTGTTCTACGATCGACACATGAAATGAAAAATTCCGTTTCCAAAAAGCGTTTTGAAGAAGTCCAAACTAGCATATGGTTCGCCTGATGGTAAGTGGTTACTGTAGGCTGTGGGTATCACTCGTGCGTTGCCGAAGAAATCTCTTCACACCCTTTTTGAAGAACCCCATGCTGTACTCCATCGTCGCTTTGATGGTGTACCCCTTTCCAGTGGGTATAGTGGGTATAATGGTATCGTGACCAGTGTCACGTGGTGTAGTGAGTGTGGTGTGGTATACCTCTCTCGGCGAATCTGGGCGCAGTGGTGTGCAGCGCGCGCAGCAGCTTGGCGGCGGCGCCTGCGCAGGCGCCCGCGCCGCCCGCGTCCAGCGCCGCCATCGTGTCGCTCAGCGCTATCGTCAGCTCACCCGCTGTACCGCCACCAGATGCTGTATATAAAACACAATGTTAACCACACATCAAAAACTCTCATGTTGTATGTACATTTTTCAAAAAACTAAGTCCTATTGCACATTATAAGAAAAAATCTTGTGTTTTATGAGATATGTCTGAGAGAAGAGCTTAAGCAAAAAACAAGTATTATTATATGTCTAATACATGCTGTGAAACTGTGCATTTTAGATTTAATTTGTCATGTAAATCCAAAATTATAAATCACAAAAAAAATATCTAGGATAATACAAGAGGACTTTCATTCCACTTCCATAGGACAATTTTCTTTTTTTCACCTAAAATGCTAGCGATAGCTTAAAATACCAAAATACCATAAATGTCACAAAATAAACCAACAATGTAAATATCTTACATCTATCATAGTGCAGGAGGGCATCCTTCAGTTCTGGCACTGTCTTCAGACATTGCACTGTTGCATTCATGTAACAAGTGTTCCCCAAGTTGATCAGGCCTTCTGGCATATCCATCTTAAAAAAAATTAAAAGTTATCCATACTTTTTGCCTAAAAAGAGATCAAAAAGACTTAAGAAATGCATAGATAATAATGAAATAACTTACCGCAGTAGCCAACTCTGACTCATTCATGTCTTCAACGAAGCGCGTCTGCTCCACAGGAGCTGCTGGGACATCTTCCTCCTTACTGCCCATTACTAATACCAGTGCATTCTGTGACAAGACAAAAATACTTATTTTTATTTCAAAAGCAATGATGCTGATTGTGTTGTTTACAAAATTAACTAATTTATTCTTACTATATCTATTTGACAGCTTTATCTCTTTTCCTTTTTCAATAATTATGTGGATATCTATCCACCACCAACTAATTTATGGAATTTTCAAAGGTTTCTTGGGCCTTTACATGATCAATACACCTTGAAACAAAGGTCTTTGCATCCTGGCAGGGATGCATCTTAAACATGGTCCAAGTCACACAGTGGTGCTATGGTTTGCAGCTAAATCTCAAACTAGTTTTCTTATTGAACATAATAATGATGAAAAATACTCACATTACTCAACTTGAAGTTGCCCCAAGTATCATCCCTCAGCGTGACTCCCTTGCAGACCACCTTCTGCCTCTCGGGCTGCACTCCGGTCAAGGCAAAGATTTGTGCCTTGAACACCACAGGGTCATCCTCCGTGTTCACTTCCACACCGGGGTAAGTTTCCTTGCCCCATTTTACCTTTACTGTTAAAAAATATAAAATAAATAAAAATAAAATTTGCAGGCTTGTTTTTTGGCACAAGACCAACAAGTTGGCAGATGTTTGACCTGATGGTAAACAGCCACCATCGCCTATGTATTTTATCAATACCAGGGCTTCATTCAGTGCCTGCAACTATGATTTTTAATTTGTTTTTCGCCTACACTCATAGGCTATAGATGAATGAAATTTCAATGTTGTTGTCAATTTTAATATATTTAGCTAAAGAAGATGGTGAATAGTCAGAATACTTTAGAGTGCAAAATCTTATTTAAAATATTGACAATGAAATTTGATTTTGACATACATCAGAGCTTTTACAACCATCTCTAGAGAGATGTTTGATTGTGATTATCCAAGAAACTGTTAAAATCACACTAACTAGTGTGTTTGTGAGATTTAACTGAATGTTCTCTTTCCATCTGAACCGGAATTGAGTGGATGGTTGCACTCAGAGCATAGCTACTGAACAGGGCCCAGCTGGATTGCATTGAATGCTTCAATATCTTTACAATGCCATGGAGGCAATTGAATTGTTAGGTGCTTGACTAAAGATTTAGAGAGAACAACTTGAGACCGGCAGCCAGAGTGATGTGCACTACTATGTACCAAATCCAATAGACAAATATCATTGATCAACTACAGTTTATATATTGCTTTCATGTAACATACACTTGACATTTGTGGTATACCTACGTACGTTTGTATTTGTATAAAGAGTGTGAAAAAAAAGATAAAATTGTTCTTGAAATGACCTAGCACTCAGATGTATTTGTGAAACAAAGAAACATGATTCACTGTTTTATATTTCATATTTATAGTTTGCGCATATATTAATAATTAATTTCTTGTACAGTAAATAGAATATATATAATTTAGAAGTGGTAACGAGAAAACATGAACGCCGGTTGCGAAACCGGGTGATATAAAATGGAGGTTTGCTACGTGATGATGTCGAAGAATATCTCACCGTATTCAAATCAAGTAGTTTAAAAAAATAAAATTTTTATTGAATTGACAAAGTGATAGTTGAAAAATTTAGATTTTACTCGATAAAATCCCTTTTCTTTTTATTTGACATTTTGATGCAAAGGCATAACCTCAATAAATATGAACTTGCATTTTCTGATTTATATAAACCATGATGGAAAATCTTACCTGAAACCTTCGGCATGATTTAATATCTTCAAATCTCACTTAAAGTTATTAAACAAATGCGTTTAATTGCAATTATCTTGAAAACTGAAAGTCACGATCCGCGCTCAGTGATGAACTAAAATGACAGATGTTGACACTTGACGTCTTGTTGTTGTTTATTCGTTCGCCAAAAGGCAGGCAACAGTTTGAGTAATACAGCCTTGTGGCCTTGTCTTATTAGAAATCGTCAAAAGGTAAGGTAAAATGGTGACCTTTTTTGCGATACCTGAAAAGTTACGATCAGTGGCGGATCCAGAATTTCGGTTTGGTTGGGTGGGAGGTCTTGACTCAACTGAGGTTATCCTTTATAGAGATTTATCAGGGGTGGACCAGATGCTTTTGGGGGTGGGCTTGAGCCCCATAGCCCCAATCTCCTCCCTTGGTAAAAATCAATAATTGTTCTCGCGTTTATTATCCTCAAAGAGATTATTTATTTTACATTACTCTGAAGATATTGTCCCAATTTGATATATCATTTGCATTGTCACCGTCAGTATGGCCCGAAGATTAACGAAATAATGCTTAAAACGTACAAACAACCTTAGGTCACTAGGTACTATAGGGTTCATAAATCATAATACACTGCAGCTGTTAGTTCCGTCTCACTCGCAAGTCCCGCCCCTCCGCACACATGGCGGCAGCTGCCGACCAATAGCATTTCCCCCGCTTTGAAAATGTATCTTCTGCGAAGGTACATCGGTCGGTAAGCCATATTAGTTGGGTAGGGTAATTACTTACCTACTAATCGGGTTGGTACAGCAGGTAGGTAATCATTTGTCAATTAAGAAACGTCGGTAGTAAACCTACTAGGTAGGTAACTAGGTAACCACCTTGCAACGCGGGAGCTAGTATCTTCGGTCTCCAAACTATCATATCTTCACAAACAGCTCCTCAGCACCTGATTCCAAACTATAGGCAGAGCTTAGCTACTAAGAAAACGAAATAACTGATATACCTATACAATAGGAACATATCGTTCATTTTCAATATTGTCCTATGTGGGAAACGAACCCACGAACTGTGGCATGCAATCCTCACGGCTCCGACCAACCAGCCCATCAAAATAGAAAATATAAATAAAATATTGGAGTCTTATTAGAAGATTTTTCTCATTCTCATTGTCGTAAAACGTTGTTACTTTTAATATTTTCCTTTCTTACTTTTCCTTTAATTACTTACTTACCAACATTTATACGAATAACTTTAATCCTTGGTACAGAAACTCCATACTTACACTACATAAGCTAAAAGTTTCCCGGGGGGCTTTCGAGACATTTTTCACGCGTAATGATGGCGTCTCACCTACCGGCCGCTACACGTTCGATGAACTTTCCATTCGCGAAGGCTGCGCGCGCGCACCCGCCCGCCCGCGCCAGTCTCTACATAAACTTAACCAATGCTAAACGTTAACACGGGCTATTGTTACACCGCGGTGATTTCTCACGACAAAAATAAATCTCTCCCCGAGTGAGTGTTGTGGTGTGTTTACTTGTTATTGTAAATCGAATGATAAATTAGGTATACAGTTGAATGGTGATCGAACGTGCAAGGTTACATCGAGTGCGGGAGCTTATTGTAAGTTTGCAAGCTTTTGTGGTTTAGATAAATATAGATTACTCGACTGTGTTCGCAAAAACGGGCATTCTATTTTATATCTAATCTCCTGCAGTAGTTACCTGCAGTAACATAGGCAGTTAATTTAACTAATTAGTGCTAAAATCTCAGATAAAATTTTGAAACTAGAGTAAGTACACAGGGTGGGTACATATACGTCATGAATTAAAGGATATTGACACAATATTCAATCTTTCAGCACTACTATGTCAAATTGACATACGTGCCAAGATATTCATGGTACCATTATCTACACTTTACATAACAACGTAAGTTTATAAATATTGCATCTATAGAGAGTGGAGACTAGAGAACTAAGCAAATGGTAGAGTTCAATTAGTTTATTCATTCTCTTCTTCTATTTAAACGACAAAGAGAAAATAAACTGTATATATCTTTGAGATATTAGAATTAAAATAAGAAATTTCATTGTATATAATTCTTCTCATTATCAACCATAATATCTAAACGCGCAATCTCTGAACAATTATTAGTCCATTTTTTATATAGTAGGTACATAGGTATGAACAGTGGCTATGTACTAATTACCTACTCACCATTTTTCGGACTCCATAAAGTTTAAAGTCAACAAGGGATGGCCGAGAATAAGTAAGACAGGTAAATAAAAAATAACTCGTTTTGCCTTTTCTGTTAGGTACTTAAGCACTTAAAATGTAGGTAACTTTAATATGTACAAGTAAGATATTTGACGTGGTTACTATCTTCATATGGCCTCAATTTTAGAGTAAAATCGTCGTATCATCATCATCATCATCAGCCTATAATGTCCCACTGCTGAGCACAGGCCTCCTTTCACAAATCAGGGTGAAAGGGACTGGGCAGATACTCCACCACGCGTGCCCACTGCGGATCGGTGGAAGTAGGCTGGAGCTAGGAGCTAGGTGGAGTGGCCAACCTACTGTTGGAATTTTTCAAGCCGCCTAGGAGGCATCCAACTAGCTTAACGACTATCACAATTAAGTGATAACCGGGACCAACGGCTTCACGTGCCTTCCGAAGCACGGAAACGCTCGATTTGAAATACCACTAGACGGTCACCCATTCAGGTACCGACCACGACAGACATAGCTTAACTTTGCCGCTCGATTAAGAACGGCTAATCATGCTACACCACGAGCGCTTCGTCGTATGTAGGTAGTTATTCCTTGTAAATCCATTCGTAATTATTTATATGGTCTAACAACACATGTAACACAATCCCACTATCCCTACCAATATAATAAATGTAACGTTTTCACAACTTAACGTCTGCTGATCGCTATGAAATTTAGCACCTAGATATAGGCCATGGTATAAAGAGGGATATTACGCTACTTTTTATCCCGGAAACGCTGTTAATCTTGCAAGTGATGATCCCAAAATGAAATAGCAAAGTACCTATCTTAAAAGTTTCTTGGACCATTTATCACACGCGGTCATGATCCCAAACTAAGCGGAGCCTGTACTGTAGAAACCAGATAACTGTTAAGTACTACATGTACTGCATGCATTTGCTAAACAGTATGACCCTACGGACCCTAACGACCTAGGTAGCCCAGTTTTCGCCAGGATAGTGTAATTAACCTTCCGGAATAAATTCTCTAAATTATGGTAAAAACCGCATGAAAATCTATACCGTAGTTAAATAAAACTGAGCGCACAGACAGACATACAGATAGACAGAAATTGTGACTTTGTTCAAGAGTCATACAGACTAGGACTTTATAAGCCGCTCTATTTCACCGTTTGAGCAAATAGAGATCCCACGGGAAATTACTCATAAAACCACACATACCTATGAAATTGAAGCATATGGCTTTAAAAACATGTAGGTTACGTTACACACGTCCGTCAATTGTCTGCATTGAATATAAATTAAGTTAAAGCATGTTTGCGGACGCAGAGGCAGCTACCTCAAGATGTTTTTGCCTCAGACATCAGGCGTGGAATTTATAATGGGCTCTGGAGGACTTTACGTCTCTTCTACCTGACGCTAATAGTCCGGCCGCTCTGTTAGATTTTCTAGTGATGCGCCAACGGATATTTTAACTCGAGTCGTTTATTTTACTGCCAGTGAAAGCAAACTATCGATACCTTGTTAGTGTGTTGGTACAATAGTCAATGAGTTTTTCCATGAAAGTTGTCCAGAATTTCTATGACCTTCAAAAATATTTAACTAAGGTAAGATAAAATTAATTTTAATAAATATTACAAAACACCTTATAATTACGTATAAATTCAGCGCCGTAGCCAAACCAAGTAGTATTATTTTCGCTTGCTCTACTCACCCAGAGATATACCTAACTATTTGAAAGGATTTTTTTGCTTATCGTTCCTCTGCTCATACGCTTATCAATCTTTTTAAATAGTTCGAGTGCTTATTTTTTTTTGGATTAGTACTTAGGTACTTTATTTTCAAGTCGCAATAAATGTAGGTATTTAAAAAAGTACGTTACGTACTCAAGTAGGTACCTACACGAAACATTCGAAAGAAAGTAACTCGAGTAGTTTTTAAAAGATCACGTCCCATCCTTGAGGTTCTCTAATGATAATATTTTATAGCTTCAACGGCGCTTGGCTTCGCCTTACAACACTTCTATCTCGGAATAATTATCTATCTCGATAAGTAAGTAGGTAAAACATAGCCGATGAGGCATTACATATTGACTGATTGACTTCAATGTTTGTTTTACCATTACTTTTTTGCAGGAAAATGAAGGTCATTGATGATTACTACATTTTTATAGACGCATTAATAAAATCCATGGTTTTATGTAATTCATCGAAGGATAAAACTAGACAAAAAAGTAAATTTAAACGTGTTTAACAACAACATAATTAAAAAAAGAAAACCATGTTTTTTTTTTATTCGATCGTCCGTGTTCTTATTTTATCACATTAATTTCTACGTCTGTGATTTATATGTCTGTGTTACGAGAAGAATCTCTAATATTTTTTTCTGTCTAATATCTTCTAAAATGTAGTTTTCGATACATACTTCATAAGAGGATATTGCGAATTTTGAGGCCAGCCTTAAACATACAAAATCGACTACATATGTGTAATAATTCAATGACTACATATCATTGAAGACGAACTTGATTAAATCAATAAAATGACCTCAAAACCTCCAACGTCACTCAAGGACATTCCCTGTCAGTGCGACACCTGCCCTGCCTGCCTGCTTCGTTCACAGTTGTTTCCTTCCAAACCTGTCCATTCATTAACAAGTAGGTACAAACTTTTGAACCGTCACAAAACGGTAATACTAGCGAAGTGCGCTTCATACTTTCTCACTTATTATAGCGAGCTGAGACGCAAATATAAAGCGGGATACACACGATTAGATCAATTGATTTATCTTTCACCTTTACATTTTTCTTTATATTTTGTACCTATTTCTATCTACATATAAAAAGACTTACCTGACTAATCTAACAACTCACACCTAGAGTTAGGATCTTGAAATTTTGCACCCAGACTCCTTACTAACTAAGGGGGTAAAAGAGGGGATTGCGAGGGAAACCACAGAGCAGACAACTAGCATTAAGATATCTCAAAAAAGCCTTTCAAACTCACCATTTTAGGTCTTGACAAGGCATTTATGAACGTTACAAATGACTCTACCGCCCCGCTTCACTTACTTATTTGGCTACGCTAGGATCTAGCGTATCCTTATGTCAATCTCATACATTTTGTAACGTTTCTATTCGTGCAAACGCAACGAAATGTACTTTGTCTAGGGGTGCTGAGAAGAATACGGCAAGAAACTAATCAAGGCATATTTTTTGCGATGTTTCTTTTGTATTATATATAATTACAGTTAGAACCATTCCAAACAGCCATTGATTATGCTGATATATTTCATCTCACTATCTCACTAATACAGCGAAAGTTTGGATGGATGTTACTCAATCACGCTTCAACAACTGAACGGATTTCGATGAAATTTAGCACGCTGATAGATTATGTTCTGGATTAACACATACTTTTTATCCCGGGAAAGCAATATATATAGCGCAACTATTAGATAAAATATAGTTTTATTATTTCAAAACTTTTTCTGTCTTTATCATTTTAATTGCAACGTTGTGATTTATCCTGCAATTAAATTATTAATTCATTCATTAATCGGCGATTAAATCGTGTGCAGCCTGCTCAAATAAACTAGTTGGGTTGGTTGTTTTTCCGTCTGCCATTCTTCGACACCGCGACGCGACGCGATGACGGCACCCGCGCCGATCTATGGACTTGAAACGCAAAACATATGAGATTGTTTAGGTTTACGACTGCAATGTTTAGTTTTTCCACAACCTATAATGATAATTACGTGCCGTTAACTATTAAGGAAAGTATGTTGACAAAAAGATTAGATTTTATTTATGATAGCTCAAGAACGTTCTTGCGATTGAAAAGTTTTGTTTTCTGTTGTGATTCTTTTATTTTTTAACCGACTTCGAAAAAAGGAGGAGGTTCTCAATTCGGTTGTATTTTTTTTTTTATGATTGTTACCTCATAACTCCGTCATTTATCAACCGATCTGGAAAATTCTTTTTTTGTCTGGAAGGGTACACTTCCCGTTTGGTCCCATTGTCATCAGATCAGGATTTGATTACTTCTTAGTGTACTTTGAAGTCGGTTTAAGTTTTTTGTAAAACAGTCCAATTATTTAGTATTGACAGGCTTGTGTTTGGCCACTATCTATTGTAACTATCTCAGGACGGTGAGCCTTACACTTAGAAGTTCCGGAACCGATAGATTCTCGGAGATAAATTTTCAACGTGAGGGGGTGTTTCAAAGCTTATTTTCATTCTACCTACAGCAAAACGTCTGTCACGTATTTTTCAGTTATTAACAGAATATTGTGAGAAGCAAGGTTCAGTGGCTTAGTTATAAGTAGGTATGAACATTTTCTGCAAACATTATTAACTTACGTATTTATAGGCGAAGAACATTTCTACCTCATTATAAGTATTTTAAAAGACCCATCGTGTCCAATTAAATAATTTTAGATGATATCATTTATAGTTATAGTTATGTTAAAAGAACAATGACGAGGGAAGATCATCGTTATGTTATACATGTCACCGTATTTTTGTGAAAACTTAGTTTATAATCTAACTAGCGAGATTAAACAAATTAAATAATAAACTATATACTAATATTAATTAAATTATAAACTATCGGAAATTAATACGTTATATTGTAAGCAGTATGAGACAGTTCACAATATATCGGGGAGTTTATAATCTCGCTAGGTATATTATAAACTAACGGTTTTTTACAAAAATACGGTGACATATATATTCCGCGAAACCGTATATTATGGAGAACAGCGCAATAAAAGTTTCGAAAAAGACTCTTATCTTTTTTAAAAGAGATGATCCGACCCATAGCTAAGAAACTACTGAACCGATTTATCTATGTAGTTAAGCTACTGTCATTAATGAAAATTTACAGATAGCCGAACAACCGGCCTTACTCATAAACGCTATTTAAACTAGTCCCTTGCTGTCATTGTCAAACAATTTGACATTATTTAAGTGACCAATTAATCAGTTTATTAGTTAAATAACGTTTTATGAGTACGTAGATAAATATGATATACTTTTCAACTGGATCCTGGGCGAAACCGCGAGGGACAACTAGTAGTTATATTTTAAATAATATAAATTAAAAAAAGATCAATAGAAGCATAGTTATAAATTCCAATGACCTTACATAAGTCATTTATTTCTAAATCATTAAAGGTCAAGTCTAGACCAATACATACACTGTATGATAATATACGTAATAAAGTTTTACTTTCAAGTTTCGTGTGTGGACTTTAACAAGGTCATTATTCAAAGTCGTTGTTTTAATGGGCCATCGCGAATTGTATATGACTTAGATTGGTTTTTAACAGCCAGTGAAACTCTGTAATAGCAGTTTGTGATTGGAAAACGTGTGCTATTACTTTTACTTACTTTTAATGTATTATTTGGCATATCCATGTAACATTCTATCAGCCGGTTGTATCAAAACATTTATTTTTTGTATACCAATAAGGTGGCAAACAAGCATACGGCCCGCCTGATGGTAAGCAGTTACCGTAGCCTATGGACGCTTGCAACACCAGGCGTATAACTCGTGCGTTGCCGACCCTGAAAATTCCTGATTTTTTTTCCTATGTCACCCTCATTTGTGAAAGCCGTGCTCAGCAGAGAACATTTTTTTTTTTTTTTTATACCACTGAGTCGGTAAACAATCATACGGCCCCCCTGATGGTAAACGGTTACCGTAGCCATATGGACGCTTGCAACATACGAAGCATCACTCACGCGTTACCGACCTTTCCCCCCTCCCCAATGAGCTCTAGCGACCTTACTCACGCGCAGGAACACAACTTTACACAACATAAAGTTATTTGGCTGCGGTATTCTGTAAGGTGGAGGTACTTCCCCAGTCGATCTGCTCTTTGAGCGAATAAATGCTAAGCACTACCTCTCTTAAAAATTTTAAAATTTATGAGGGGTACATCAACAGAATATGTATTACACATATTTGTAGGTATTATTATTATTATAACTATTCGGATACATGTGCCCATTACAGATACACACAACATTCATGCAAGACAACTTACCTTCTAACTTTTTATGCTTATCGCATCATACCTTCAGATTGTGGTCATAAACTACCCTATTCAAATGAAGTTTTTGTAAAAAAAAAAACATTTTTAATACAAGCTTTTTTTGTTGACTGTACTTGCATTGTCATCCAATATGCTAATGTATACCAAATATCAATTCAATCCGACCACTGGAAGTGCGTGAAATTCGACTTGCAAGATTTCACACAAACGTAGTTACATACGTTGCAAGTTAAATAAAGATTGTAAAAAAAAGTGTCGTTATTTTGTTCATTATATTAATGACCATTTGGCGTAATTTTACCACTCATTAGAAGGTGAAAGGTGAATGTATCTTGAAAATTAGATAATTAGATACAGAGATATAGCTATATGAAATATCAACTGAAAAATACCTATCAAAGACCCGAATACCACTAACAGATATTACAAAAAACAGCAGTAACTACACAATCAATTTGTTCACGCTTTGTTATGTACCTCTAGTATAAATTGAGAAAACCTAACATTATTAAGACCAAATAGAGGTGTTCATAGATATGTAATAGAATAAAATTGGGCGTTCTCGGGGGGTCGATGGCCGGTCACGGTTCACGCTTCACGAGGCTCTATCTCCTTCAGAACGATCTTATATTTCATATTCGTTACCTGCATATATTATTTACAGTTATCATTGTAAAAGATACCTATTGGTTGTATTCAAAAGAGTTTGGAATAGTTTTCATCCCCGTTCCACCCGCGTATCCGAGGGATCTGGTGTCCTATATGATATTCCAGGTTATGATCTACTTGCATGCTAAATTTCATCATGATTAGTTGAAGCGTCAAGATTTGACAGACAAACTCATGTTCGCACTTTTAGTAGATATTGTTTGAGATGTACATCCTCATAGTCCTTTTTTTATGACTAAGTCGGTAAACAAACGTACGGCCCGCCTGATGGTAAGCGGTTACCGTAGCCATATGGACGCTTGCAATACACGGGGCATCACTCTCGCATTACCGAGCCTTCCCCCCTCCCCTATGAGCTCTGGCGACCTTACTCACGCGCAGGAACACAACTTTACACAACATAAAGTTATTTGTCTGCGGTATTCTGTAAGGTGGAGGTACTTCCCCAGTCGAGCTGCTCTTTGAGCGAATAAACGCTATGCTCTTACTTTCTTTTAAAACTCGGGTCATGATAATAGTGGCTGTGAACAGCAAAAAATGCCCCAAAAACTCTCCGTACAGGTTATTTTCAAACAATATCAAGCCAGGTAATAAACTACTGACCAAAAAATAAGATCCAGAATCAGCGCCATAGAAAAGACATCAACGAGCGCTGCAGGAAACATTTTTTTTATTATTATTTTTATTTAACAGTTAACACAAAATTTTACTACCAATAACCTAAACAGAGTGACTTGCGAACTAAAAATTACCAGTAACAAAACTAGTTTTGGTTTATTACTAAATTATTTGATTAAATCTAAAAGATATAAGATTAAATGTAACTAAAGTTAGTTTCCAGACAACAAAACTTCTACATACATAACTAGTTTTGTAGAACCTTTTTTTCAGTGCATGTTTTTCTTAAATTAACAGCTTTAATTCAATATGTAATGGATCTTGTCTTATATAACGTTATGTACAACAATAACAATAACTACTAAAAAGTATCACGAATAAACAGAGTCATACAACAAAATTATACACGAATGAAGGAAAAATTAAGTTTTTAAGTAAATTAAGATTAATGGCTGAGATGCAAAGTAGATGTTCATGTAATTATGTATGTTACATAAAATCTAATTGCATGAAACTATTATGTTACATCATTGCGCAATACAATGGTCTATATAGAATAGAATTGAATGTGTTCTTCACACTATTTAGGTTTGTCATACATAATCCCCCTTACTCATAAAGTGGGTCACGTAAATAATGTCACATTATTTGACAATGACAATAGAGTCTCCTCCGAGCGCGCAATCCTAACTAATATTATAAATGCGAAAGAGAGTTTGTTTGTTACGCCTTCAGGCCTCAACTATTCAACGGATTGTCATGAAATTTGTCATGCAGATAGCCTATGGTACGGAGAAAGACATAGGCTACTTTAGTATGCGTATAAATGGGTAAACAGTTTTCTCTTCATATATTAATAAGCGGTGCGATTAGAAAGTAAATACTATGTAATGACTCTAAGCTTGTTTTGAAAAGAGCAATTGCTGAGTTTATTGCCGGCTCTTCTCAGCAAATGCAACCTTCCGAACCGGTCAAAACAATACAAGTCAAGACTTTTCACAAGTGCCTGCGAACGTCTATTTAAATAAATGATTTTGAATTTATATAGAACTAGCTGTCCCCCGCGGTTTCACCCGCGTTCCCGGGATAAAAAGCTTATGGCCTATGTCCTTCTCCGTACCATAGGCAGATAGCCAAATTTCATGATGGTCCGTTGAGTAGTTGAGGCGTGAAGGCGTAACAAACAAATAAACAAACTCACTTTATAATATTAGTTAGAAAGTTAGGAATAGGATTTGGATGTACTGTTGGACAAAATACCTTACAATGTCGTCATTTTAATTGTTTACATAATATATAATTGTAATCCACACATAACGGAAACTTCCATACTGTACTTAAGTACAGATTTTGATATTAATATCAAAACGATTTTAGCGCTGACTGTGTGTTAATGAACCTTTAATTTCCAACATTACATTTATTTCAAAAGGGGTGTGCAGAGATTTCTGCAGGGTCGGCAACGCGCGCGTGATACCCCTGGTGTTGCAAGCGTCCATAGGCTACGGTAACCGCTTACCATGAGGCGGGCCGTATGCTTGTTTGCCACCTAAGTTGTATAAAAAAAAAACATTTATTATTACATTTGATGCACGGCAAACGTATCTATATTTGCTATGAGCTTATGTAATAAATGGCCGACATCGCGGAAAAATATGCGGAAGATACAAAACGTCAAATTTATTATTGATGGTAGGTCGCGTCGGGTCGTTAAAGTAAAAGTGCTTGCGTAGTACAAAGTTTGATAAATAACTGGTCATTTGGAGCTTTGCGGTCATTTTTATAAAGATATTTATTGCCTTTAATATGCAAATTACTTTTCGTGAATGTAATATTTAACATGCTAAGTTTATTATGAATTAATTAGTCTTGAGGAAGCGGTGGCAACCATATAGATTTAGAGCACATTAGATGGGCGGGTGAATCCAGTCCCAAGGTATCGGGCTGTGTCAAACTTTGTTAGGGGCCCATCTACCTGATTCTGGCGAATCCCAAAT
Organism: Achlya flavicornis; assembly: GCA_947623365.1. Classification (NCBI taxonomy): domain Eukaryota; kingdom Metazoa; phylum Arthropoda; class Insecta; order Lepidoptera; family Drepanidae; genus Achlya; species Achlya flavicornis. The sequence continues at coordinate 3,989,801 of OX392484.1, forward strand.
GGTGAGTGAAGATTTTTACGAGTTTTTGCTTAGACACGTTCGGGGCCCTGTATTTCTGATACGGCGGTAGCTACGCCCCTGCATATATGATTGGTCCCAGTTGCAATACTACAACTACAAACAAAATAATATCTTACTTTGTGCATACCATAGAAATATAGCAAAAGAATGATCTAAGGAGCTAAACATAAAGATAACCATGGTTAGGTTAACCCTTATAACGCAACATATGTCAATATAATGTATATAGAAATATAAAAACCGACGGAACAGTGACCGTGCCCGTTGCCCCGGGCAGATGCGCTCGCACCTGTCGCTCCTTCTACGAAGGACGCCGAGCTCCGACTATGTCGGTGCAGTATATTTTATAAGTATAATTTACCATTTTGTACGATATTAGCAGATTAACATAGGATGTATCCTCTGTTAATCTGCTAATAAGTGTGTACACTTATTAGGTCTTTTAAAAACAATATTTCCAAGCTGAGCAGAGGCGAATTAGGCCTTAAAGGCCTTGACATTCTGTAAAAAAAACCGGCCAAATCCGAGTCGGACTCGCACACGGAGGTTTCCGTACAATATTAACTAGCTCAATCTTGCTATGAAAAAAGAAACGCCAAAAAGACGTTTCCAGTATGGGCGCCCCCTTTAATTTTTTAATTTTATTATTTTTTGTTGTAACGACAATAGAAATACTCATTCTCTGGAAATTTCAGCTGTCTACCTACCTTCATATTACGTTCATGAGATGCAGCCCACTGATAGACAGACAGACGGACGGACGGACAGCGGAGTCTTAGTAATAGGGTTCCGTTTGGCACCCTTCGCGTAAGGACTACGGAAGCCTAAAAAGGATGTTTAGAATAAACCAAAACATTCAAATTTAGGTTCGCAGAATATTATAGTAAACAATTAAAACATATAAAAACATAATTATCCACTTAAATTTTGGCAACGGTGATCTTATATCTACATACAGAAAATTATTGAATTAGGCGTTACCTCCATGAGGCGTGGGTTTTAATAACAGATTGGGATGCAGGAAGTCGTCGTATTCTTATTTATCATGTAACGGTGCTGGCTGGCAACATGTTCATACCAATATGTACGTAAATAATTTCGCATTGCCGTAAACTTGAATGTTTATTATTTTGCACTTTGCCGTTGTGGTCTTCTGAATACATCTCTAGTCTAGACAAGTGTTTGAGAGATAAATGTCTAATATTCTATTCCTAATATTGCTGTAAAGAAGAGATGAAGTAACGATCACTGACTGAAACCAGTTATGAGAATGAAATATACATTTTTAGCACACCAATACAATTCTTCAATAATATATAAAAGACTGCGTATTTTAATATAGAGAGTATATTTATTTAGACAATACAATACATACATAATCTCTATATATAAAAATTAATCCCTATTTCCCTTGGTCACGCTACAACTTGAGAACGACTTTATCGATTTCGCCCATCTTTTTTTTAGTTTTCTAATACTCTGGAGTAGGTTTTAACTGTTTTTTTTTTAAAGTAGCGTAGAAAATGAAAAAAATTAAGAAAACTAAACGGTACGGTAGGTTAGGATATCCCTCGGGTACGCAGGTGAAACCGCGGGGCGCAACTAGTATATAATATATATTTAACTAATAATAACTGATTCCTTAGTGATTAGATGAAGGTTTTTTTTATAAATAAATGTTTCTTTAAAAAAACAATGTTTAATTTCAGTCTTTATTTCATATTCCGATTTTTCCTTGCCAACGAGACCCTGTGGGAAGCAAATAACTGAAGTAAATAAAAATCTAAACTAATATAATAAAGCGGAAGAGTTTTTTGTTTGTTTGTTTAATCGGGCTAAACTCTGGAACTACAAGTAGGATTCGAAAAATTCTTTCACTAATATGAAGCTACATTATCCCCGAGTATTATAGGCTACTTTTTATCCCGGGAGCGCGGGTGAAACCGCGGGGAACAGCTAGTATGTTAATAAATAACATTAGGGGAACCTTTTATCTTAGTTAAAGCTTATTGGTAAAACAGTACATCGATATTTATTTCAATTACCAATTAGAAGTAGCATCGAGTCTGTAACTATGGTCTTTAAAGAAGTCAAGGTAGTCAGGTATTCTAAATAAAAATGTAATTATCAGTCGTAAGCAGCCCGATTCACACATTTATTCAAGTTTTATGAGTGCGTGCGTACATTGCTTTGTGGTCATTACTTTTAATTTAGTTGATCCATTAAACATATTATGGAAATACACGAGTCTATGCGAGCTATCGACATTATTCGAAACAAAGTGACAGCAAACTAGAAATATAATAATTATTATTTCTGCTTACCTATGTTAGTTAATGCAAAATTTATTGCTAAATTCTTATTCAGCGATTAAGTTTCCAAATTTGTAAAAGTCCGTTCAATTTGTTGGTATTCCAATTTTCTCCATCGTGTAAATAAATAACTTTGTCTTTTAGAAATTCGAATTTAAATAAATAACATATTTCTGAACAAGGCTTTAATAAACGATGCGATTTAAGATGTAGGTAGGCTATTTAGATGCACTATACTATACATAGGTATATGTACACGTTACAAAAGGAAAATAAGGCGAAAGGAACAATCTAAATTAGGTAAGCTAAGCAGCTAATGGCTAAGCACTCAGATGTTTACAAAATGGAAGGGCAGTCACCCGGGCGGCGCGGCGCGGGCGCGCAGCAAGGACGCGCGCCATTCATAAACGGGTTCGTTTGGACTTGCACGAGCTGCGCCCGCGCAACCTGTCACGAACTATTATTAATTTAACAAGTGGTTATACGTTATACATAATTCCAGCTAAATAAATCCTTAGGCGAAAATCTTTCTTCTGTAAACTAATATTAAAAAGAGGTATAGGTGGGGTGTAGGAGGTAATCTCCAGAACTACTGGTAGAAGCTATCAATACGCCTGAGACCTTTAATAAGTAGGTAGATAAAACTTTATTATTACACATGAACAGAGTACAATGGGTGGCCTGAGAGATCTCTACCAGGCAACCTTTAGGATAGTTTTTCATCCTAGGAACTCGGGTGAATCCGCAGGGGATAGCTAGTCATTAATAAATCTCTATGATACGTCATAATTCCACAGTAACAAAGCTATTACCGCTATGTGGAAGAAGGAATTAGTCAAATCATTGTCTTCTTTATTTAGATAGTCTCACATCATATCCCCAATACTTAGCAGTACCGTTCAAACAGCCCGTCCAAACAAAATAACCGCTAGCCATCATCACTTTACCTCATAAATAACAGCCTATATAATCAGCGGGACTATACAAAAGCTTTTATGCTTTAGAATTTTCAGGCTTGCAATAACTAATATTTATCATTTACGTGCAAACAATTCTATTGATTTAAAAACTATTTTGTAAAATGTTACAGTCGCAACGTTTATATTTCTTATTATATAGTTTTTTTATGATTCGCTAAATAATATAGCTAGCAAAGTCCTGAACTCTGCGATCGCTTAGCTTACCATAGTGACAAACTTTTTTTAAAATTAATGTGCGTATTTTTTTATTATGGCAATAAATTAAGTTCCTTTATTTCTTAGTAGGTATGCATAAAACATAGCATAAGACAGAATAGGACTATATTTTTTCCTATCGATAGGCTTATGTGTATGCTCAATCCCACCATAATATGGTCAGTGATTATATGGCGGAAGGTTTTAAGCACTCAAAGCTTAGAAGGAAAGCGATCCTCAAGTGCAGCCACTGGAACAATGTTCTTAAGGGTAAAAAGTTTTTGGAATCATTTCCACAGAATCTTTGATCCCTAAATCAAAGATCCATATTCGGTGAAGACATTAAAGTATTGATTGTGTGTTACTAACAAGATTGACAAGTGTTGTCGATCTCGTGTTGGCAGATCACGCACCCTGTCATATGCCGACACTCGGGGTCCGTTTCACAACTTTCACCATTATCCGATCTTCACTTCCCTGTTTATCTTGTTCGCGTTTATTAATCACTTAATTAAAATAAGTAATAAGCACACAGTTTTAGAGTGAGTAAAATATATTCTCAAAGTCAGGTTCGTACGGTACGATATCGACACAAATGGTATGCCGAGGGAACCAAATTAGAGGACGACATCCCCTTTGGGGGTCAAATTATTATTTCGAAAAACCCTTTCATGGTTCTATGACCCTACAAATATCTCAAGCGCGAGAATCCGTCTATTAAAAATAGCTGCGTTGTCGAAGTTTATTAAAATTAAAATCTCTGCACAACTCTTAACTGCTTTTCAATATTATTTTACTCTATCTATTTGGAATCGCTATAATGCAAATGAGATTAATTATATGTAACATTAAAATGTTAATCTTGTTATATAATATGCTTATATTTGTAAGATATAACTTAATCAAGACGGTTGTATATAACGAATAAATTTATACTAATACTTTGTATTAATATCATATAAAAAACTGCATTACAATGAAATACGAATAAGAATGTTTTAACATACATAATAAATATACATGAGTTTACCAGATTATTAATATTAGTATAATGTTTACTGAAACCACATCGTTGAAGATGACTTGGTCATAGTTGCTAGGAGCTTTTAAACTACATAATTAACGCCAATTAAACTAAAACATGTGGATGACTGAAAGGAGACTTAATAGAAGAGACGCTTGATGAAAACTTTTATTAACTGCGGTGGTCCTCGAGGTCAGTCCGTTCATCTGCCCAATTGAATTGCTTCTATTTTGCAATTTCAGAATACATGTGCAATGAGGCAGTATCGGTACACGACCGCAAGATAAGTCTTTAACTGCGGTAACCGCAGCATCAGCATGCACATTTCAATATGACAACCGAATTCTTCTCAATAGGATTTCCGGGCTCTAATTATAGTATGAACGTCTGTTACATCGATATCGATGTTCCAGCTGCTAGCAACAGCACGTCCATAATGCAATTACGACAATTATGTGTGCGATCAGCGATCGGGTGTCGGTTGAGACTTGCGGGAACAATCGTGTGTGGTGGCTGTCGCATTCCGTTACCAAGTTGAATGACCATGCGACTCACTGTCGACACCGTGTCGACACTCGTCTGTCTGCTAATGACATAACATCCTTTATCAGATTACTATCGTCGCGTTTGTGGCTAATAGAATCACGTAGTTATGCTGGTTATGATGTATGGTACGATACAAAGATCGCAGATTATTTTATTACAGAAATTATGAGACATTTGAAATAAACCATGGAAGAGGAATAAGTTTATAAGTGCACACCTAATGGGTAGTTGTAAGTAGGTACCAGGTAGTTGAGGTAGTTCCTCTTATTTAACTTAATACTTACTTCATTAAGAAGGTTTAATGTTAATTAAATGCGTATCAAATACGTAGATATATAATTACCCACGCATAGCACTGAGATGCGAACATCAGCATTGTGTGATTTCCACATACTACACAGGTCTAAGAATATTAAGCAGGGATACCATAAATAATAAATATACCTAGATATGGCTGAATTCTGAAACTTATCTCAATACATCAAGAAGTATCATCTGAATTCCGACCTAAGTGTCGGAAAGTAAGTCGGAATTCAAGTCTCCAGGAACCATATAAAATTAATGAACTGAATGGTATCTGAATATTCTGATTTTGCAGACATTAGCAGTTAACTCCACTTAAGGTCTATTTAAAATAAAAAATGAGCGACATAAAATTACAATGATACTCGTAGCTTGATAAGTTAACAAGTCACGGCCATGGACAGCAAAACCCTCCCATCCGACCCTTTTACGATAGGTACACCTACTATAATATCCGCCTTATAGAAATGTTTAAGCCGATAAATAACTTAAATTACGTATTTACATCATTAAAACAAGCTAAATAAACTTAGAACCAAATATTTAAACGCCACTTAAAAGTTAGTATCGTTTTAATTACTTGAGAAGCGCTAATCCCATACAATTGAACTGTCAAATATTGCAACTTACATAAGTGGTGTTGTTTCAGTATTAGGTACCTAAATATTTTATTGAGTAAATAAATCGCTCACGTAGATATAAAATTCGTCGCTCATCAATTTGTATCACAATAAAACAACAATAAAGATTATATCAAACGGAAGTTTGAGAACGTGTCGAGGTCGCAGTGAAGCATTGTCTCGTCTTGCCCACGGATGAGTTATTTAAAATTGTGCTATTGGCTCTTGGATTTCAGATTTGTTTTGGTACATACATAGGATTTTATGTATCACTAGTGTGTGGTAAAAACAACTATCATTAGGATGCGATTTTTAATTAATTTTTTGATTTACCTATTCATAGAGAAAACATTCTTGAATACATATCATAATTAGTTACGCCCCCTGGTTTCACCCGCGTAACCGAGTGATATATTGCTTTCCCGGGATAAAAGGACCCTATTTGTTAATCCAGAACATATTCTATCAGCGTCCACACCATACTTCATCCAAATACATTCAGTTGTTGAAGCGTGATTGAGTTACGCATATACACTACATATTTGTCAAATTATTGCTATTCATCATCATCATCATCCTATAATGTCCCACAGCTGAGCACAGGCCTCCTTTCGCAAATCAGGGTGAAAGAGGGCAGACTCCACCACGCGTGCCCACTGCGGATCGGTGGAGGTAGGAGTGGTCAACCTATACTGTTGGAGTTCTCAAGCCGCCTAGAAGGCCTCCAACTAGCCCGGGACCAACGGTTTTAATTGCCTTCCGAAGCACAAACGCTCGATTTGAAATACCACTCAGGTCACCCATCCAGGTACCGACCACGACGGTAGTAGCTTAACTTGCCGATCGATTAAGAACGGCTTATCATGCTACACCACAAGCGCTTCTTATTGCCATTTATATATATGTGTAAAATAAACGTCTTCAAATAAAATATGATACCTCCATTAATGGATCATCGCACCGAATCAAAAGGACAAACCTAATGGTGCGTCCATGCTACGCGAATCGAGCACGAACCGAACCACGAACGAACCTACAACGAACACGATGCGAATCCCTTTGTGCGTGAAAAAACTGACAATCGCGCTTGTTCGAGGCTGGCAAGCCCGTCCACGCTATGCGAATCGTGCTCGCAGTGTGGTCGTTCGTGGCTCGGCTCGTGTTCGGTTCGCCAAGCATGGACGCACCATTACAGTCATTTATGTACTAGCTTGTACACACTACACACTCCCACGACCGATTCTAAGTAATGAGACAATGAGGCATCGGACTTCAAAGATTGTCTTGTTAATGCATTTATACTTTGTCATTATGGAGAAAATAAATTCTATTGACTGATGTTCGTCATCATAACTCCACAGGTTTTTTAAACATAAACCGCTATTGTATTGAATACTTATGAATAGAATAACTGGCTCACTTTGAGGACATCTTTTATTGATAATATAATAACCACACCCGGAATTCGCTTTATACTCTGTATATGTACTTGGAAATATAACATACTAGCTGTCCCCCGCGGTTTCACCCGCGATCCCAAGATAAAAAGTAGCCTATGTGCTTCTCCATACCATAGATCTGGCTTCCAAATTTCATCGCGATCGCTTCACCGGCTTAGGCGTGAAATAGTAACAGGTAGAGTTTGTAAATCTATGCTCAGTGGTATTAGTAGGTAGATAGGTACCTGTCGAATTGTGGTGCCCACCTGGCTGGCACTTCTGTTGGAATTTTGCCAAGTACCTATTGCGAATGCATTCCGGCATCTTCGCTTGAATGCTTTACACGTATTTAAAAAAACACTCTTTTGAAACTTAAACTCTTTCCAGCCCCCCCTAGACAAGATGGTTGTCGACAATCGTCATCGTTAGTAAACGATCAACCTTTGTATGAGATTGACATAAGAGATTGTTAATAATCACGTGATATTTCGATTTGAAATGTCAATCCCAAACAAAGGTTGATCGTTTACTGTCGATGACGATTGTCGATAGCCATCTTGTCTAGTGGCCCAGTTGATCATAGCGTTTATTCGCTCAAAGAGCAGCTCAACGGGGGAAGTGCCTCCACCTTATACATATATAATACAGCAGCCATTTAAATATGTTGTGGTCCGGCGCATGAGTAAGGTCGCCAGAGCTCATTGGGGATGCCTCGTTATTAGCGTCCATATAGCTACGGCATCGAGGAAAGATCCCCTTAGAGTAGTAATAATGAACAATCAAATTCCGAAACTCGTCAGTGATTTGTCACTGAATTTGAACAGTAAGCACCAATCACTGCATCGAGTGTTTTTGACTGGGCCAATCAGAGTGCATGCGTGCTTGACTTAGCCAATCAGAGCGCGTTGTCGGCGGTGGGAAATTGGCGGAATATATTTCAACCAAAATGAACGTCATGGCGCTTCTTTGGGTTAATTGTTCGATGAGCTACGGTAACCGCTTACCATCAGGCGGGCCGTGCGGCTAGTTCACCTACATTTTCGTATAAAAAATTTTGTTAGGTTTTAACTCTAATCTAGAATCCTTTCCTAGAAGCCCGTTTAAATTATCTTATCTTCTCTGCCTCTGCATTTCTACACAACCAAACCCAGTTAATTGCACCTGTCCAATTCCCGCTGCCTCACTCAAACAACATTCTTAGGGCTACTTACAAGAAAACACTGATGTATTTAATTGATAGCCAAGCGAATGGATTCCAAATGCGAATTCGTGTAGTGCATACAACATCAACGATGCATGTGGACCTCACAGACGCCACGTCACCACTAGTAGGTACTTAATTTAAACCGTACAGGATGTCCCCAAAAATAGTGTAGCAGTCCAGGTAGAGTCCCTTTACTCGACCCCCATGTATGTTCCGCATTTTTTTTTAGTTTTCGAGTTATGTAAAATAGTGCTGACTTGACTAGTTGAGATACATACATATGTGATTTATTTTTAAACAAGCAGCTTACTTAAATAATCAAGTTTTTTTTTTTTTGAATTGTTACACTATGCGTGTTTCCTAATTCTTTGAATTAAACTTTTTCAGACTTCTAGTTTTGAATACTTTTTTTTAACGAAAACAGAAATATAGTAACAATTGTTTATGTATTCCGCTAGGATCACTATTCCACTACCAATTGAGAAAAAAAAACTCGCATATATCCGTCCCAATTATCAAAAATATTTATGCTAGATATTGATTAAAAAGCATGAAAAATTGGCATAAGTTAAAGCACTCATAAAAAAAGACGCTGAATATACCTAAATGGGGGTGATTCTGGTCGTTCTTAAAGTGATCTACCTCTGGACTTCCGATTGATTCTTGGGACACCTGTATAACTTGTGGTTAAGTGGATCCGAACTGTATCAGGAAGGCATGCAATTACATAGAGATTGATGGCGATACCATTATCTATCTATACGAGTGAACTCGTTTTAGAAAGTGGAGAGCAGAATAGGTATCTTTGCAGTTTATCGCTTAACCGCCCTAACAATCTATTGAATTAACATTATGCTATGAAATTATTCCAAATTTAATAACCTACATAACTTTTAGAAGATCTGGTTTGAAAAGTAATAAATCAAATAAATAACGGTATAAGTGGAGAGGTTTCCGTACAAACTTAACATTGTAGAATCCGAACGGCTGTGAAGTGCACTGCCAGCGTGGCTTTGCGCAGGTACAGTCATCTCGAATGTACCGCATAACTTTGTCTATACCAGACTACCAGTGTCTGTGCCTTCATTTTCGCTACTGCGCAACGTTCCGCGCCTAATTTCACAGCTGCCAAGAAGTTTAAAAAGTCTGTACAATTGAAAAACATGTTCTCCAATACATTCCAACTGCAAATGTAAGTTTGTAAGCACATTATTGCAGGAGATTTGAAGCAAATCGGTTATGACATGAGTGATCCAATAAGGGTTATTTCCTTTTGAAGTACAGAACCCTAAAAAGACACTAGTCTGCTTAAGATTTTATTGCTTTCACATCGTTCTTAATTACCGATTGAAATCAAAGCATACTCTACATATAATGGTGCGTCCATGCTTGGCGAACCGAGCACGTGCCGAGCCACGAACGAGCACACTGCGAGCATGATTCGCGTAGCGTGGACGGGCTTGCGAGCCTCGAACGAGCGCGATTGTCAGTTTTCCACGTACAAAGGGATTCGCATCGTGCTCGTTGTAGGTTCGTTCGTGGCTCGGCTTGTGCTCGATTCGCGTAGCATGGACGAACCATAAGATTGATTCATAATCCCGTTATAACTTAATAACAATGAGTTCTAGATTATATTCTCACCTAGAGTCTATCTGACACGGAATTCTAATCGGTAATGCAGACTTGATACCCGATATGTTCAATGAGTAACTGTATCAGTTATTTACATTGAATTACTTACATATATCCGACCACAATGACAAGCATTCTTCAAATGTATCAATTATTATTTAGAAAATCGCTTGCTTTAATTGAGGCATAGAATCAACAATTAGGCTTAGTGCTTAGGCACGTGGTATTAGGTCATTAGTAATCAAAAAATAATATTAGAAAAATAATCCGTGGGTGTTTTTTTTTAGATAAATGGTTAAATTTATACTTTGTGTTCAATTTCGGAATTTTATTTTTTTCCCTCGGATTATTTTTCTAATATTATTTTTTGATTACTATACATTCATCCCTCAAGAGGAAATTCACTAATTTATTAGGACCTTATATTGAACAAACTTATTTAAAGGATAATGTTTCGAATTCATACATACAGATTGTAGAGTTAGAGAGAGACGCTATTCAATGAAGCACCTTTGACACTAAAAATCTGAATTGCTTTTTTTCTTAGCCAATTCAGAAATTATTCAGTCATGTCTTGATTCAGCAGTGTTGCAGATCACTCATGCTATTTAATTAAAATGCTGTTTAAATATAATATAACAGGAGGTGATCGACTATACGGTAAATAGAACACAGATCTCAGAATATATATAATTACCTAAAGTAACGTAGCACAATTCTACAGCAAAGCAATGCAATATATCTATTCGACAAACAGCTGACACACTTTCTAGGTAAATAGTAAATACATCCCGCTGTAAGATGGAAAGCGACTGTTAGACGCAGCCGAAGGCGGATTAAATGAACGCTGGACAAATGAAGAAAGTTTAGCTTTGGGCGTTATTACACGTACATTATTATGGTCAACGCGTAGAAAATGGCCATTGTTACAGTTATTTAGGTATAATTTTCAAATCATTATTTACAAGAGTTGTTCCGTTTACGTCGCGTGTAGCTCGAATAGGGAAAGAAATAGCATATTAATCCTAAAGAATGAAGCATCAATCAGGAAAATTCAGCTTCAAAAGTGACGCTGGTGAACATGAGTACTGTTCCTCGGGCACATCGTGAATCCCAAAAGGAAAAGATTTCTCAAACCGAAGTCGAGTACCTAATCAGTTTAAGCCTAGAGGGGGAAAAGCGACTGAAGTTACCGGAAGATACACTTGAACTGAGAAAAACCAGCAAGAAACTCAGTAAGATTACCTCCATCTCACAAGGTTAGGTGCCTGTGGTTCAATGTGGGAGACGAATCTAGATTTTCCTTTAAAAAGAAGTCGCCACAACAGGGTCGAGTTTAAAGTCGTATTCGAATTTGCCAATATGGCGGGAATTAATGAATTACCTTAAACTCTGGGAGACAGTTCTAATTCCAGTTTTCAAGTACGAAAGTGTTACTCAAGTAAGCCACATTGAGTGCAAGTGAACGCACTCATAAAATCAGGTGTGGAACTTGTTTCGAAGCAAAAAACTAAATCAATGACCCGATCTTTATGTTTTTAGTGCAAAATGTGTAACGACGCGCCATGCATTAACGCGACAAATCGGGTTTCATGTCGACTAAACGAGGTCGAGTACCTACTTTCTCAGTGCTCTTCATTGCACTGGGCTCGTTCAGAACATTTCATATTTAGCATTTTTGAATGAGGACTGATCATTGGTTGATGGTTGAAGAAGTAAACCTGAATTGTGGCTTATCCAGAGGCATAAGAGGGGAAGAGCATAGCGTTTATTCTCAAAGAGCAGCTTGATTGGCGAGATACCTCCACCTTACAGATAACGCAGCCAAATAACCTTAAGTTGTGTTCCTGCGTTAGAGCAAGGTCGCCAGAGATCATTGGGCAAGGGGAAAAGTTGGGAACCCGTGAGTCTATATGGCTACGGTAACCGCTTACCATCAGGCGGGCTATATGCCTGCTTACAGAATTCGTAGTAGGTAATAAAAAAAACAGATTTTTTTACGAACCTTGTTCGTAATAACCTAGTTATATGGATTTTATTTTCCTATCAGTTTTACCATTTATGTAGGTACCTATATATTTTTTGGTAATTTGATAATTTTGTAGCGCGAAATCCATCATATTATACTGTCAACAAACTTGATATCGGTTACAATTGAGAAAGAAACGTTTCTTCTATCGTAATCCAATTAATGTATTACGAAACATCGCAAATAATTAAAAACTCTTCAATCAATCAAAACTTTAATTTATTATCTCTTGCTCCTGATTCTGAATCGAAATTAACGCTATGTGCATATATGCATGATAATTCTTAGATAATAATCATCATCTTATAGCGGATAGACAGGTAGACGCGTATGTATAGAGATGTAATCTCACAAATGCACGCGACACCTTTTTAGAAAAAATTCCATGTGCGAATATGTAACCGGCCTACTTTGAAGTTACGCGGTAATTTATTATCCCTAAGACCATCAATCTACCAATGATTCAAAATTGTCATAAACGTATTTGTCAAAAGTTTTCTGGTACTTATTTCCTGCATATACCCATACTTCGCACGTATCACACACAGGTCTTCGCACAGATAACCAATGCCGAGAGTTATTCCTCAAGACCACATTTCTCATTCTACTTGAACCAACAAGTTGTCAACACTCATAAATCTAATCCACTGTCCACCTACTCCCTATCTTTGTGTAAATTGGCAATATTCAAGCATAAGTTATTCGAAGCAATTTCTCTACTCACAGAAATAAATCATAAGATCATAATAAATGTTGACATAATCGGAATACCTCATCTGGTCGCATGACCATGCGGAATTCAAAAGCCGCACCGAGAGAAACGCGGCGTCGAAAGTAAAATTATTATGATTTATCTAAAATGAGAATCATTCACGGTTGTACGTCAGGCAGGCGTTAAGTGGACGATATTGTTTGACGCCTGTTACTAATATGACGAAGAACTCTGCAGGAGACTTAACTCTTCAATAATAGGTAGGTACTGGATGAAACCATGTCTATAACATACTAGCTGTTCGTGCTCGGGGCGTCACGGGGCGTCACGGGGCGTCACGGGGCGTTTCCTACTTTTCCGGTGGATTTTCCATGCAAACTGCCAAATCGGTTGAGCCGTTGTCAAGTTATGCTATTTTTATTTATATATAGATAAATATAATAAACCTGAGGAGTTTGAATGATCTACTCGAAGGAACTATGTAGGTACCCAGTCTGATTAATTTTTTTGTCAGATAGTCAGATATGTGGTTCTAACTATTTAAATACTACGAATTTTATCGCTCTGAAAATATTATATTATTTGAACCCGCAAAGATAAAAGAGTAGGTACGAGTAAATTATAAATTTTGTTATGTGTAACATTAAGTTATTCAGTCAATCTATAAATTAAGCTTTAACATTAAACTTTATTAAGCTCGTAAAACCGTCACCTAACAACTCTTAGTAGCATCGTAAATAACACTCCTATCCAGTAAATAGGTATTATAAAGAAGTAAAAGTCGTTCAGCATGACGAATCCAACATACTTAGATATCGAAAAAAATACATCGCAAAGTATCAATTCAGTATGAAAAAGGATTTCAACATCTTTAATTTATTAATTGATTTATTTTATAAACCAAATAAAATGTACAGCTCTTAAATTATGGGAATGAACAGTTAAGACTGATCCGAAGGCCAATGACGGATAAATAATATTATTTCTACAAAAAGACATTACGGCCAGTTGGCGCAGTTGGACATGGATTTGTGTGCATGAACATGTCTGTATGTCCTGAGTCTGGGTGTAATTATGTATATTAAGTATGTATTTACAAACTAAGTAGTATACTATGTATTATATCAGTTATCTGGTTTACATAGTATACAAGCACTGCTTAGTTTGGGATCAGATGACCGTGTGTGAGGAATGTCCCAGGATATTTATTTATTATTTATTAAGTAAATAACTGTGTGTGTATATGTGATCATATTTTTTAGCAGCGTAAACGGCTTGCCTTTATTTAAAACATTTGCAAATGTCGAAAACGCAAATATGGAGACAAATTAAAAAGGACATTTTAACTGTATTCTACGGGATTCCTATCGCAAATCGCAATGTATGAAACAGTATCCGGTTTTGAAGACGATGACGAGTAATTGTTTGAGATTTCTTTAAAACCTGCCGAGCAAAAATGCTTGTCATTAATTTAAACAAAGTTTTTTTAGGTTAGAACTCTACGTTTTCCTCGGTATCTAAACATTAGGTTGTAGATATAGATATATGTTGGATATAAAGTATTAAACATTTGCAGAAGCATTTCTAGAATGGGCAGATTGAGCAAAGAAGACTCCAATCCTTTTATTGAAATTATTCAATTATGTCTAGATTTTTCTAGCATAATGCTGAGTTTGCTACCATTTGTCAGACATGTTTTTTATTTTTTTTGCTTCTTTATGTTCTTGTATGTAATGGGTTTGACAATACATTTATTCTTATTCTTATATCTTATATGCAATAGGTAGTACGAATTTAATATTCCATCTTTAGTATTTTAGCAATTGAAATCACGTAATGCTAAAGCCTTAGAAGGCGCCTACATTCAATTCGCAGCTTTATTGATCGTAAGAAACAACTTTTAATACAATTGAGGTCAAATAGGCTCATGACCATGTAGGTTTTTATTGCTGCATATAAGATAGCTCAAGCTGTTGCAAATATCCATTTGTGGCAAAAATATGACGTTGTCGAAACCTCTCATCCATCCATTGAGCCATGTGAGCGGATCTATAAAGGGGGGAGCTAAGGGGCTAAAGCCCTCACGAAAAGCAACCTGGGTCCTCACCTGATATCAATGGCTACCCTCCGTTTACCGGATTAAAGGCAAGGATAGCTCAGTGGTTGTGATGTCGGATGCCAAGACGAAGGTCCCGGGTTCAAAATAATTTATTCAAATAGACCTTCGCAGGCACTTATGATAAGTCTGACTCTAATATACTCTAATACCGGTTCGGAAGGTTTAATTTGCTGAGAAGAGCCGGCTTCGAATCCTACAGTGAGCTTGAGCTTTCGGTGAAGGAAAACATCGTGAAGAAACCATAGCCCGGTGGTAGGGTACTTTGTAGTACCCGTCTGGCTGGCTACCACCCTCAAGTTGAAAATCTGTCGCCAAGCACCTATCGGTATGTTCCAACAGCTGCAATTGAGAGCCAGCTCCTTCTAGGCTTTGTATGCTTACCACCTTCGGCCACATTCATGTCTTACCATGGTGAAACACATGCCTATAAACAATAAAAAGGACAGACAAGTGGCTTCAGTTTGCTACAGCGATCGGTCTGAACTTCTTTTAGGTACGTCTGTGGAGCCAAGTAAACAAGCAGTTGTATCAAATCATTCCATGGTCTCAAAGAAGCGCTCGTGGTGTAGCATGATTAGCCATTCTTAATCGATCGGCAAAGTTTGGTTTACTGAAGTGGTTTACTATTTCAAATCGAGCGTTTCCGTGTTTCGGAAGGCACTTAAAGCCGTTGGTCCCGGTTATCACAAAATTGTGATAGTCGTTAAGCTAGTTGGATGCCTTCTAGGCGGCTTGAAAAATTCCAACAGTGGGTTGACCACTAGCCTACCTCCACCAATCTGCAGTGGGCACGCATGGTGGAGTACCGCCCAGTCCCTTTCACCCTCATTTGTGAAAGGAGGCCTGTGCTCAGCAGTGGGACATTATAGGCTAATGAGCCTATAATGTCCCACTGCTGAGCACAGGCCTCCTTTCACAAATTAACACTGCTGAGTCATGATGATGATGTAAAACATGTCCATGATATTTGTGTGGTTCCAGGATAAGATCAGTCAACACTAATGTTGAGTGAGACGTCGCTGATGGTGCGAGGATGCGCGAGGAGGAGCTGGAGGTGGCGCTCAAGGTGGTGATCGTGGGCGACGGCGGCGTCGGCAAGTCCAGCATGATTCAGCGCTACTGCCGCGGCACCTTCACCAGGGACTACAAGAAGACTATCGGCGTTGACTTCTTAGAACGACAAATTGAGTAAGTACCTTAAACTATGAACTTGCAATTGGACCGAAAACCTAACCTCGGCCAGCGCCAACATTTCGGATTTTAATGCTGAGTCTAATTTGTCGCCAAATATCAAATTCTTGGTTCAAAAGTTATAAAGGCACTGGATTTCCGAATAAAAAAAAACACAGCCTCGTGGTACATTCAAAATTCAACGTAAAATCTTCTAAAATGACGTAGGTAATAAGAATTGCTTAAACATCTAGCACCTCGATTTACGTATGCTAGATAAAATTCTGAGCACGTTCCACGAGGTCCGTATCAGCATTGTTGCATTTCTTCGTATTCAGTGGTCGCAAACGAGTCCTATAAAATACCAAAAACTAGTTTAAAAAACTGGCTTAGTTAGTGCATAGAAGGCAGCCATACTAAATCGTAGCTATCAAAAGCTTCGAATTAAAACGCGATACTTTGACTACAGGTCGGTTAACTAAAGCTGGCACGTTTCAACACATTTACACCGTCTCTCTCGCGCAAAGTCAAGCTTATGAGTATGAAGGAGACAGTTATTGTTTTGCTTTTGCTACTGCTCATAAATATAGAGTGGTCTATTTTTGCATTCGTCTATTAGACTTGACTGATTGCAAATTTATGAGTACTGTGAACGTGCCAGCTTTCGTTAACCGACCTGTACCTGCATACTTAATTTTACCATTATGGATGGATATTCAAAGGATGTTATATGGTAAAAGTAATCCTTCAGGTATTCAGAGGAGATAATCTAAATATTGACGCTTCTTAATTTCAGAATCGACGGCGAAGAAGTTCGGTTGATGCTATGGGACACGGCAGGGCAGGAAGAGTTCGATGCTATCACAAAGGCGTACTACAGAGGGGCGCACGCGTGTGTGCTCGCCTTCTCGACAACCGACCGGGATTCCTTCCTGGCGCTGCATTCATGGAAACTAAAGGTACATTTACCCAATAGTTCAGTCATAAACGTATGTATATGATTGTGATCGACCTGTACCCTGAGTGTAAAGTTTGCAAAGAATTAACGTGCCCTATCATGTTCATGTTTTTTATGATCAAACTAGCTGCCCGGCGCGACTTCGTTCGCGTGGTGCTACCCTACCCTACCCTACACAACCCTACCCTACCCTACCCTACCTTTTTCCTGAATTTTCTTTGCTATAAACCTCACGGAGCCCGAGACCTTTCCAACGAATGCAAAACCGTGGAAATCGGTTCGTGCGTTCTGGAGTTATAGCGTCAGGAAGGAAAACCCGACTTATTTTTATATAGTAGAACCTTTTTCCTGAATTTTCTTTGCTATAAACCTCACGGAGCCCGAGACCTTTCCAACGAATGCAAAACCGTGGAAATCGGTTCGTGCGTTCTGGAGTTATAGCGTCAGGAAGAAAAACCCGACTTATTTTTATATAGTAGATAGTAGATATAGATATATTATCGCTTAGATATATTATCGCTTATTATAGCTATATTTTAAGAGAGGAAGAGCATAGCGTTTATTCTCTCTAAGAGCAGTACCCGAGTGTAAAGAATTGACGTTTGTAAACGCTAACTAATTAGTTTGGGTTTACGACACTTCTCTATAGGAATTGACACAGCGCCTCTAGCAGAATACTCATGGTACTAATTTCTCCCATACAAATTTATAGTTAATGCAAACGAATTAGCAAGCGTCAATTCTTTACACTCCGGGTTACAGCTACACTGGGGAAGAATACCGCAGTCAAATAACTTTGTTGCGTTCCTGCGCGTGCGTGAGTAAGGTCGACAGAGCTTATGGCTGCGGGCTGCGGTAACTGCTTAGCATCAGGCAGAGTCATCGCCTCGTCATATAAAAAAGAGCACATACTAACAATAGCATTGAACCAACAATCTAGTTAGGTAGGTTAATAGACCTACTGGTATTTCATTCCGAGACAAAACCCTAATTAAATATAATTATTGTTTATCTCTAAGCCTTTCCATAGTTATTCAGTCAACAAAGATAGAGATACTTTGATCGGTTCATTCAATTCTAATTGACTCATCTGACGTGTAGCCGTTCAACAGTTGTGTTCGGACGACTAATCAAATAGCTCGAATTAAATATCCACGTCATATAATGTCCGCTATATGATTGGTCATCTTGATACTTTACTCTTTGCTTCAAAGGAAACGCGCTCTTATAATTTTACCTTTACGGTTGAAGATATGATCAGCAAAGCATAGTTGCTAGGATAAGCTACCTACTTGCTAATCATCGTGGTCACTCTGTTAGTTAGGTAGGTACCTTAGTTTTATGCTAAAACTAGTGCGTAATTATTTGAATATCACATTTTAAAGCATAACACAGATAACTGGGGTCATGACTCGACTCTCATTCCACGAAACAGTTCCGTGCAGATATACTTACTACAAACAAATACACAAAAGTATCGAATATCGCGTATCACTTACAACAAAATGTTTACATTTGTTCACCTATTTTTGGAATGAGAGCATTAAACGCGAGTTCTTAATCATTCATCAAGATGCGCTGTAAAAAGTACGTTCTCCTGGCTCTGGCTTACTTATTCTGCGAAATAAATTGTATTGGCAACTCAAGAAATGAGGAGCAATGCCTCGATTACTATACGACTGGTGAGAACTTCGATTTAGATACGTTACGCGGTGAAATGTACGCAGTTTACTACTGGCCAACGAATTCCAGGCAAAGGGATAGCTGTGAAGTAACGAACTACAAGAAATTAAATACAAACGAGATATCTCAAACAAGAAATGAATGCAATACTTTCAACGCTTCATCAGATCAGACGGTGGTAAGAGCGACCTATAAAAACAGTTCAAGGAAGATAGTAAACCTTCTCTACTACGGCGATGGAGAAGTGAAGAGTTTATTCCGTTCGTGCGATCGTATATTATACAAGTTTATATTCAGAAAAGTGAATGATGATTACGTGTTGGGTATTAACTGTTCATCGGGTGGCAGAGGTGTGCTGTTTTCTAGAATTTTACCGACGATATCGCAAGTGCAGTCTGTGGTGAACGGTATTGATATCATGACGGGCCGGGATGGAAGCCCCGACTGTGCGCTTAGTACTAGATAAATGTGCATTTAAAAGTATGTTAATTAAGTACCTACTTACCTACTTAATAGAATATTTACTATTATAAGTTTTGTTTCGAAATTTTTCGTGTTTTAGGAATAGGTATTTTATAGTTATGTTACTTAATAAAATCACGTCTATAATAATATTGTTGGTTTTTTTTGTGAACACCTAAAATGTTTGATGACAATTTATAAATTACTTACTCGAGTTGCTTACTTAACTCATTATTTAGGAGCAAGAACAAGTCACTTATTTTCCCAAATAGGTACCTCTGTGTCTCTTATTTTAGGTATGATGGTAATTATTAGAAAATTATTTATATTTTTCAATTTTTTGCCATAAGTCATATAATACAGCAGAAGAATTGGAAACAATGCTAAATAATTAATCTGAACAAATTTATTTTCAGGTGGAGAACGAGTGTGGCGAGATCCCCACAATAATAGTTCAAAATAAGATAGATTTGATGGACCAGTGTGTTGTTGGACCGTAAGTTTAATTTATTTATCTGCTCTCATATTAATACTAGCTGTCTCGACCGGTTTCACCCGCGTTCCCGTGATAAAAAGTATATATATATATATATATATATATAGCCTAGCCCACTTTATTATATTAGTATAGATTGTCATGACTATAGTGACCCTACCTAGTTTCTTACGTTAACATAATCTATACTCGCTAGCGGCTACGGACGGTGAACATTTTGTATGACGAGCATCGTCTCAAGTGGAGTTTTGGAAGTATTTCATACAAAATGTTTCATCTAGCTTATGGTAAGGATTTTTTACACTATGTATAGTCCTGTGTTAGACCACCAAGCTCACCATGATCAGCGATGATGTGGCCGAAGGTGCTAAGCACACAAAACCTAGAAGGAGCTGGCTCTCAAGTGCAGCTTTCGAACGAAACACCATTAGGCAGGGTGCAGATTTTCAACTTGAGGGTGTTAGCCAGCCAGGCGGGTACTACAAAGTACCCTACCACCGTGCTATGGTTTCTTCACGATGTTTTCCTTCATCGAAAGCTCAAGCTCATTGTAGGATTCGAACTCTGACCTTTAAAACTGATAATGTTAAAAATAACTATTCCAGTTAAAACTCCTATTAAAATAGACGATGGTGTCGATTCTGTTGTAAATCGCACTAAACTAAATTTAGTCACATCACATCACTTTCTTACAAACATGAATGGAAAAGGATAGAACATATTTAAAGCTGTCAAATTAGTCTTTGCCGTCTTAATTTGCGGGAAGTTAGACGTAATTGCCATAGAGGGCGACTAAATTTATATTGAAAACTTGTGGACTAATTTGACAGGATTAAATTTCTTACATCCTTTTCCTATGTTCTTTTTAGAAAGATATATAGTGAGAATAAGTTAGTTTAGTTGTAAACAACAGAATCGTCGGCACAATTGGTGACAATTCTGTTGTACATCGCATTAAACTAATCACATCACATCTCTTTCTCAAAAACATTATTGAAAAATTATAGAACATATTTAATGCAATCAAATTAGTCTTTGCCCACATTTGCGAGTAAATAGACGAAACCAATTTTGATGGCGACTAAAATTTTGAAAGCAAGCAATTGGGCAAAGAATCATGGCGAGAACCATACATTGATTTGTACAAAAAAATAAAACATTTTAGAGGGTTTTGAATCACTTCCAATGTTGAGATTACATTACCAGTAACATTAATATACATGAAATATTTTATAAACCCCGCAGAACATAACAACAAAACGGTTTTGGTCGCGAATAGTCGCGATTCGCCGGCATGCCATAGAAAGTCGCATTTTTATCCCGGGGTCTTAAAATAATTTAAATGACTCAAATTATTCCTTAGGCACCAAGGATCAATTATAACTTCATTCTAACGTCTCTAAAAATCTTAATTTTTTTGTACAAATCTCGCCATGATTCTTTGCCAGGACTAAATTTCTTACATCCTTCTCTTGTTCTTTGTTAGAAAGAGATATAATGAGAATTAGTTTAGTTGTGAACAAGCTCCATGATTACCTATAACAATGACCGTGTGGCACGTGTCACAGGGACGAGGCAGAGTTAGTGGCGCGCGCGCTGGGGTGCCGGCTGATGCGCGCCTCGGTGAAGGAGGACGTGAACGTGGGCGCCGTGTTCCGGGCGCTCGCCGCGCGCTGCCTCGCCGACATGCGGCGGGACATAGCGCACGACTCGCTGCCTCCCTGCGTATCACCTGTTATAGGTTAATTGACCCTATTTTTTTAGGATCGTACCCAAAGGTTGCCAACGGGACCCTATTACTAAGTTGAAATTTTCACAATAACGATTAACACGGTGGAAATTTTAGACGGGTCAGTAAGGGGAGCCCCCCTTACTGACCCTAATATATGGGAAAAGTTTTTTTTCCCTTTGTGAAATTTCTAGTACCCTAACCTAACTTGGCCCCATAGAGCTTTTTGATCCTTGTCAGAGACAGAATCGAATACGCAAATAAAAATATATTTCAAATATCACCGTTTTCTCGCTGACTGTACCTTTTTTCAAAAATGTTTAAATGCTGATTGCAATCACTCAAAAAATAAAGGACAGTCACTTAAGACCATATTCCCGTGGCTTCAATCCTAAAGGTAGCTGCCCTTACTGACCCGTCTAAAATTTCCATCCTGTATAATAAAAATGAAATAACTTTGCGAAAACCTTTATAAAGCGCAAACTAGAAGTAAGTTACACTCTGTATAGCTGGACGACATATAAAATGTGATCTACCTGAATACAATTTTATAATTACATCTAATTTTTCTACTTTTTGATTTTGGTTAACCTCTGAATATCAGATGACACATTCATTAGGCTTTAATATTGTACTGAACTAATATTATATTTTCAGGCACATTCACAAATCACAACAGCAACGGTACAATACTGCTGCGACCCACGAAGCACCGACCTGGCGGCAAGAAGAAAAACGTACTCAGGAACGCTTGCAGGATATTGTGATTTCTGCCTACTCTTAAAGTCGGTGTTTATATTCGACATAATCCTTGATTTAGCGATTATCGATTGATATTTGCTAAATCGACAATCGCTAAATCATAGATAGATCGAATATAAAAACTGGTACTTAGACAACCAGTAGATAAACTTTGATTTGAGTCTGTTACAAATATTCGTAGGTAAAACGATTTTGATTGCGCGATAGAGAAAATATAGTGGGTGGAGATTTCGAAATTGCATATTTTCGAAACCTATGTTGGTTCAGTCATGCTGAACAACCTTTACTATGGGACCAACACTGAATTCTCAATGATTATTTTTTTGCTTTTCATACATTATGATCGAGCAAGGTTGACATTTACAATGAAAGTTTAAAAAAATGAGAATTACCTATTGTTCCCATTATAAAAGTTATTCCGCATGACTAACCCAACATAGGTTGCGAATATATGCCATCTCGAAATCTCCACCTGTTATAGTGCCCAGAAGCAGTATACCTACAGCAATCTTCAAGTCAAATGTGTCAAAAATAATGTTGTTTTGTGTAAGAATATTAAAATCAATTCTTATTTTAATATAAAGTTTTACATTAATATTTTGTACATACATGTAGTTATGTAAAAACTTGCAGTGTGCAATTAATTAGTTATTTAATTAGTTATAATAAAATATAAACAAATCTTTGCTTACTTTTCTGTAACTGAAGATTTTTATTTTAATCCATTTTAACGCTTTTTATAGACCCTACTACGTTTTGTATATGCTGTGACGAAGGAATGTAGGATAATTTTGGGACTTACATAGGTCGCTGTTTTTGGGATCCTTCCTCACTAGTGATTGGAGCACTCGGATGGTGCTCGTACTGGAGCACAGGTTTTGCGTTATTTTCCTGCTGGCCAGCCAGTATGTTGCGCGCGCGCGGACGTTGGTTGATAGACTGACTTGCTGAGTCTTTTGATGCGAGTGAGTGAGCGGAAGGGTTTTTTGAATGATTGAGGAATAGAGGGAAAGAGATGGGAAATGCGTGATTTAAGTGTGTGAATGTATTAGAGTTATGTGAGTGATTGGTTTTAAATGTTGCAAGTATAATTGAATGAAATGGCGCAGACAACTCCGCCGGCCTAGAGGTTTCCTCTAAATTAAATATTGAGTTATAAAAAATTTAACTAATTACGAAAGAAAATATTGTGTTGAACTGTACTTGAACTAGAGTTAATCGAAATTATTATTGAGTTGGTAACGGACAAATCCTAACTACTGGTCTAATATAACTGCCAGAGTTTGTGCGAACGTTGACAGTTCTTACAACACCATCCTTTCCAGGGTAGAGGGACTCGACCACACCCAAAGGCCAACATAATGGATGTGCATTTTGATCTTTGATTATGACTACTGAACCTAATTTAATAGGGTTAGTGGGAGTGTTCCACTTTTCCCTTTGTTGTAATGAAGTAAGGTATTCCTGGCTCCATCGGCGCCAGAATAAATGCGTGAGTTTACTAATGATTTCGAATCTAGTTAAACGATTATCATTAATGTGCGTTACGTCTTCAGCGGGTAAAAATTTATGAGGCGTTACATTTATAAAATGATTTGGTGTTAATGCGGAAATATCCGAAGGGTCCGAACTGAGGACACACAACGGCCTACTGTTGAGTAGTCCCTCAATCTGCACGAGCACAGTGGTAAACTCTTCGTATGTAAGAATACGAGTAGATACCACTTTGGCTACGTGCATTTTGACACAACGGATGTTGATCTCGCTGAGCCCATTAAAATGAGGGCCATATGGAGGACTACGTTTGAATTGAATGCGATGCGTAGACAATAGCTGTTCGCTCAGATAATTGTTATATGAAGTGGACTGTATAAGAGTGTAAATTTCATTTAACTTGCGTTTAGCGCCAATAAAATTGGTGCCCCCATCACTATATATCATGGAGACAGGGCCCCTACGAGAAATGAATCGTTTAAAGGCTGCTAGAAATAATTCTGTAGTTAAGTCTGATACCAGTTCTAGATGTATGGCTTTGGTTGTGAGACATACAAATAGACAGATATACGCTTTATGACTTTTGACCCCACGATGACGTATATGGGTTATAAAAAAGGGGCCAGCGTAGTCTACAGCTGTGTATACGAAAGCCTTGGCTTCTGAAATTCTAAAAACGGGAAGATCACCCATCTTCGGGTAAATAAATTTTGGATTGAGTTTAAAACAAACGTTACAAGCGTGAACTCTCTGGCGAACGAGATTTCGGGCGGAAAGTATCCAAAATTTTTGCCTAATTAAAGCAAGTAATAATGAGGGGCCAGTGTGCAAATTGACTAAATGATAATAATCTACTATTAGTTGAGTTATGCGTTCTTTATTAGGGAGTAATATAGGGTGTTTTTGACCGTAGTCCAGTTGCGAGTGCGTGAGTCTACCACCTACTCTGAGTATGTTTTGATTGTCTATAAATGGATTGAGTTTTATAATGCGTTTACTACAGGGTTTATTATTTTTAATAGCGTGTAGTTCATCAGAGAAATGTTTTTCTTGAACGTAAAGTATAAGGTAAAGTTCGGAAGCGTCCAAGTCCGTAACAGATATTAAATTATTGTTAGGTAAACGTTTAGAGAAGCGTAGAATGTAAACAAATATACGCAATACTTTTGACCAACTAGACACGCGGTCTGCTAGCGCAGCCACAGGATGCTTGATAGGCTGTGGGAGCGTCGTTACGTTTGCTGTTAGTACTATTGCTTTCTTTATTTCTAAAGTGTCGTAGTCTTTAGGACTTGCTTTAAAGCAATCCAATGGCCATTCGGACATAGGGAGCGTTAGCCACTGCGGGCCGTGAAACCATTCATTACAGTTTAACAGAGCGTTAGGAGTAACTGGGCGTGAAATAATATCAGCTGGGTTTTCTGTGCCCTTAACATGATACCAGTGTGGAGCGGGAAGCTTAGAATTTATTTCAGAGATTCTGTTTGCAATAAACGTTTGGAATTTATAAGCTGGCGAGTGTATCCAAGTAAGCGTGACAGTCGAGTCAGAAAAGGCAACAATTTTATTTATGTGGCATCGTTTAGTTAGCGTTTCGCGAACACAGTCAATAAGATTTGCTAAAAGTAGGGCTGCACAGAGTTCTAAGCGCGCGATCGACATCTTTTTTAGTGAAGCGACCCTAGACTTTGAGGCGAGCAAATTGACTAAACCATGAGAATTTTCATTTAGACTGACAAGTAAATAAACTGCAGCTCCATAGCATTTTTCGCTCGCGTCGGCGAAGCCTATTAGAGTAATATATGAATTTGAAGTTATACCTATATGACGAGGTATTTTAATGAGTTCTAGGCTAGATAGTTCGCCATGGAATTGCATCCACTTATCATGAATTGATTGCGGCACGGGATCATCCCAATCGAGATTCGACAACCAGCATTCTTGAACAAGAAGTTTCATATAAGCGACCACTGGACCAATTAAGCCCAGAGGATCGAAGAGGCGAGCAGTTACTGAGAGGATTGTGCGTTTTGTACATTTCGAAATTTCCGAATTGATTTTAAACTGAAAGTTATCTGAAGTGGATTGCCATTGCATTCCTACGATTTTAGTATTCACCGGAGTCTCAGGGTTTTTGTCAAAACTCACGATCTCAGAATTCCTATGTGACAAGGGAATTTTATTCATTAATTCAGAGTTATTAGAGATCCATTTAATGATGTTGAAGCCGCCGGCCTTGAACATATCCACCATTTCATGATACATTTGCTCAGCCACGCCAGGCCCATCAATGGAACTCACGTAGTCATCCATATACATATGAGTTTCGGCCTCGCAAGCGGCGAGTGGCCATATGTCACGAGTGTCCCTAGCGAGTTGACGAACGACTCGCATCGCGAGGTACGGGGAACTTGAGATACCAAATGAGACCCTATTGAATTCGAACATTCGTACTTCTGAGTGGGAGTCAAATCTATATAAAATTCGCTGAAATGAATGATGTTTAGGCGTGAGTTTGAGTTGGAAGTACATCTTTTCGATGTCTGCAGTTAGAGCAATTGAAAACATGCGTAGATTAATAAGCAAATCAAAGATATTGCTTTGAAGATTGGGGCCTGTATAAAGCAAATCGTTGAGAGATTTCCCGGAGGTCGTCTTACAACTGGCGTCAATTACTATACGCGTTTTAGAAGTAGCCTTCTCAGGGCGATATACAGCTCTGTGAGGGATATAGTAACATTCATTGTTAGGTTTCAAGTCATAGACTTCAGTGAGATAGCCATTATCAATGTAATTTTGAATAGTAGCGTTATAATTTAAACGAAGGTTAGGTTGAGAGTCGAGTTTCTTCTCCAGTAGGAGTAAGCGGCGTTTTGCAATTGAGTGAGAGTTACCTAACTCAGAAGGGTTGTGTTTAAATGGGAGATGTACCGTATATCTACCGGTATCATCACGTGAGTGAGTAGCGATAAATAATTCTTCACAGGCCTCATCATCGGCACTAGTGTGAATTTTATTAGGAACATTTTCGAGTTCCCAAAAACGTTCCGTGAGTTTCGTAAGCGATTGTGAATTGTTGACTGAACAAAAGAAGCTTTTTTCAGAATTTTGCGTGCGTGGGTGTATGCGAGATGAAGGGAAAGAAGTGCAGTCGGCTCTGCCAATAACAAGATATCCAAGAGTCGATTCCAATGCTACGACCGAAGAGTGCGGGGATGTGACCTTATCATTGCCGAGAATGACAGGGAAAAACTCACTACCGAGTAAACAATCTATTTCGCCGGGAGTATCAAAATAATCGTCGGCCAAAGGCAGATGTTCAAAATGTTTAAGTTGCGAAGTGTCAATATGAGAGTTCGGTAAACGGTCGGTAATAGTGTCTATCACTCTAGCGGTGATCGAGTATGAACACGTACTATCAAATCGTGAATGAATTTTCAATGTAGTAAAGCCTAAACAAGCACTTTCCGTTTGGCCTATACCTCGGACAGGTGACAAGTCGGGTGAAATAGCGAGATTCAAACGTTCACAGCAAGCTTTAGTTAAAAAATGACTCATCGATCCAGTATCAATAAAGGCACGAACATTAGAACGTACATTATTCATATTGTATACGTACACCGAGGCCGTAGGTAACAACACAGTAGTGTTCTTAGCGTTATTAATTAAAGTGTTCGTAGCAATAAACGAATCACTGTTTAAATTTGCGCCCGAGTTTAAGTTCGACACGTTAGAAGCGTTGGTGGCGGTAGATACGGTCGCGGACGGGAGCGAGGCGGTAGCGGTTAGTGTGAGCGGGGACGTATGCGCGGGAGCGAGTGGCGCGGCGCGCGCGGCGTGCGCGGCGTGCACACCGGACGATTGCCCGTGCGCAACGTGTGACGGCGCAGGCGGCCGGGCGGCTGTAGCGCCCGACTGCGGCGATGTCGCAGCGAGAGTATTGCGTTGGGTAGCGGGTTCGATTCCCGAGCGTCGAAAATCATTGAAGTGTAATAGACTATGATGTTTCTGTTGGCACACATAACATCTAGTTTGCGATTTACAATTGTTTACATCGTGAAAGCCTAAACAATTTTTGCAAAAACGATTTTTGTAAACGATTTCACTGCGTTTACGCGGGTCTAATTGTAAAAAATGTTGACATTTAAAGAGAGGATGAATTGGAGAATTACAAATAATGCACGAAGTACTTCTAGTAGTATGTTCAGTATTATTCGAGTTTGTATTCACTAAAAATGTTTGAGTCGGTTTAGGTTTATTTGCACGATTATTATTTGACATCTGTGAAATATTTTTATTATGAGATGCATGAGAGTAGGACGTGTTAGGGCGTAATGACTGTATTTTACTTTGTTCGATTAAGAATTTATTAACATCCTTAAAAGTGGGTATTTTAATATCACGATGCGACTGCTCGAACAAGTTAACCAATTCTTTGTCTAGCTTACTGAGCGCGATATGTGCTATTATAAAATCGGACGGATTGTCCAATTTTAAACGATTGAATGCCGCCTCTGCTGAACAAAACTGTTCTATAAACGTATCTAATGGTTGATTATTTTTAAAGTTAATTATCTGATCGATATACTGCGATGCTTGTACCCTAACGTCCTGATATTTAGCTATGAGCGCGTTCCAGATAATTTCATAATTATCAGAAGTCGATGGTATGCCCGAACACACGGTCAAAGCTTTCCCACTTAACTTCCCGACAAGGTACTGAACCTTCTCTGTGTTGGACAACCTAGGATTATCGTGAACTATGCTTTTGAAATTTTCATAAAATATTGACCATTTAGTAGGAGTGCCGTCGAATCCCACTAACTGGAGAGGAGGTAATTTTTGGTGAATTAACTCAAAATTCTGTTTACTGTGAACACTTTGAGGTGTGAGTGTAGTTTCGGTATGTTTCACATAACAGTATAGTTCATCAAATGAATTTAAAGACGAGTAGTTCGGTTTGACCGTAGGATCTTCCTCTAAATATTCTGTAATTAAACTGTCTAATGTTTCGATGAACTCTGTTCGCGTTTTATCCAACGAATGTACACGAGCTAAAAACTGAATTTTAATGGTAGGTTCCTCAACCTTTAAACTTAAATTGTAAAGATTTTGAACCATTTCAAACAGACGTTCTTTCTTTGCTTCTAATAGGGAAATCCGAACATTTGAAATCCCTGCGACAGGTTTTTGTTTTCCAGTCGACATTCCGAACGAAAGTTAATCGAGTAATTTCACTAGTTAAAAATATTAATCGTTAATAAATATTAGGGTAAATAGCTCGTATATATTGTACGGCAACGATTTATTAAGATTTCGTAGTGAAATATGCAAAGATTAATGAGATTAATTTAAATTGTAAATATTGAACGGCAGAAATTACCATACGTTAATAAAAAATGGCGTGCGAATTGCTTCAACGTAATTATGCAAAGTACGATGAATATGCGTTTTGGATACTAAATATGCGTTATTTATAATAAATATGCGTTATATAATGTATAATATGCGTATGGGTGAGTAGATTGTAGTGTAAATTGAGTATGGAATAGGAATTCGGGTCGTATGGACCAACACTTGTGACGAAGGAATGTAGGATAATTTTGGGACTTACATAGGTCGCTGTTTTTGGGATCCTTCCTCACTAGTGATTGGAGCACTCGGATGGTGCTCGTACTGGAGCACAGGTTTTGCGTTATTTTCCTGCTGGCCAGCCAGTATGTTGCGCGCGCGCGGACGTTGGTTGATAGACTGACTTGCTGAGTCTTTTGATGCGAGTGAGTGAGCGGAAGGGTTTTTTGAATGATTGAGGAATAGAGGGAAAGAGATGGGAAATGCGTGATTTAAGTGTGTGAATGTATTAGAGTTATGTGAGTGATTGGTTTTAAATGTTGCAAGTATAATTGAATGAAATGGCGCAGACATATGCAGTCCATATTATGAGATGTTGAAAGCTGCAAATTAAGTCATAATTATATTAATTTACATACGAATATAAACAATACAAACTATGTAAATATTTTGTACTTACTTAGTAGTAGTAATATCGTGAAAATAAATTATTTTTTCCATTATTTACATCTTTTAATTATTGCACTTTTACCTTCGTACTTGGGTAACAAAAAAAACATAAAAAAGAAAAATATACGTTAGAAACATGTACTTCAATCAGTATACAACGCAGTTTACTAAGGCTACTTTCGCAACAAAATAACTCTTATACAGTTGTGATAACACGTTTATTTATAGCATCACTAGGTGTTACATAATGCTGAATACCAAAACATATAAAAAGCTAAGTCTTCGTTTCGACATTCCTATCTCATACATTGAGCATAACCTCCTAGTTACATTATATTAATTATATAGAATTTTCGTTCATTAGAGCGCTTTTAAAATCCCCATAATAATCGAAAATTTATTGATAAAATAAAAACCGGAAAAATATGAATGGTTGCCAGTATATTCGTTGTAAAAAAATTGCCTCATATCACTGACAAAACGTTAAAATTATTTTGGCTAGTAAAACGTACGATCAGCAACATAAACAACTGGACAGATCAACATTTTCAAAACCTCTGTACTTGTACACTATAACTATCATAATATGGAAAGATGCTGTTTTTGAAAATGTGTGTCTACCTACAATAACATATATACTATACATTTCTAAGACGTGTATAGTTTTGGTATACCTACAAGAGTTTTATAAAATTGGATATATTCAGCTACTATGATGCTGACCGTACCAATCAAGGTATTTAGAAAGCGCTCTAAAGACCATAGTGAACTTTTCACGTAAGTAATAATTTTATATAGGTAATTAATCGAAAATATTACAAAAATTTTTGGTTATCCATAAATCCTTCATAGCCCAGAAAAAATGCAAAATATTAATATTATCTGATATGACTGTACAAAGTTGGAATAATTTATCATTTGAGGCAAACAATAATGAGATCTTAGTACTGAGCTATAAAATACAATATTATTGTTATTTTGACAGAGTATGTTAGTACAATTTTACTAGAGGTGGGAAATATCTGTCTGTAATATTATAATAATATATAAACCATAGACTTAAAAATCAAGACGCGAGTGTCGCCTTATAAGATAGTGAAGCCGAATATTTCATACGTATGCGTGAGTAAAATCAGTATTGGCCCGAGCAGGCACAAGTGATACTGAGCCTTATTGTCACTGTCAACGTCTCAATGGTGAATGACAAGCTATCGGCTACCTATGGTGTATAAGTGTGAGGCTATGTATCAACATTTTATTTACAAGAAGGCCTTTTATTTCCTTCGTGGGCTTTACGCGTTTTCTTAGGCGACACTCGGTCTTAATTTTTTTATACGTCTATGATATAATAGCCAAAACTATCATTTTATTAGATTGTATGAATTTCAATTACCAAATTTTCATTATCAAACAAAAATGCACCTAACATATTAGATAAACAATGACAATTTATTAATTAATTTATTACAATTACTCAAAATCAAAAGATTATTGTAGTAATTGTACTCTGGCTAATAACACTTTCAGTGAGCAAAAGTACGCTAAGCGTGACATTTTACATAAGGCGATATTCCACAACTGCCTTTGGAGTTCGGACATTCATTATTAACAATAAAGTGACAAAGCATCAAAAAGCCATTGCTACATCCATGTGCTACAGACATTAAGCACAATTCGAGACTCCTCAGCTAATCATACATCCACGGCAATAGGATGACAGCTTTATTACAAAAACACATCGCTACGCGTGTTTTGAGACTACCTATTAAATTATCTAACAATGCAAATGGAAGTCATCCGAATAAAAAAAAACTAATACAATCAATATTTAAGTGGCGTGATATTTTTTTAAATTAATAATAAGTGATTAGCTCGCCTCTTTGAATATAAATTAAAAAAACATTCACGAAGTCAGGCCCAAGTCTACCACTAAAGCCCCACTGGAGTCTCTACCACACTGCAACTTACAAAATCGTAAAAAATAATACAAACTGTGCTCAGAAACTACACACTCACTGGCCGAGTAATAGGAACATACCAGAATAATATACAGTTAAATCATCTGCCAAAATTGCGTTCATTTCCAGCATACTACTGTATTTCGCAAAAATAAACCCTAAACCTTTAGTAATAAAGACGACAATTACGACAGACAACAATAAGTGAAAGGAATACACAAACTATTCTACTAAATGGTCCATATGCATAAGAATCATAAAAGTAAAATTCCACAATTAAACACATGGAATCAGAATATTATAAAAACATAAAATAACTAAGTAAGTATACATAATGACATATCACATTTGCCAAAGCTTTTATTGTACTGTGGATGTGGACCTATGGGTGAGATAGCAACTGCTTGGCAGTAAAGAAAATTAACCTTAATCATATTAGAATAGAAAACAAAATGCTATAAGGAGAAGACAAAGTCTAATACAGATTTGAATGTTACATCCCTGAATCTTTGTTTAAAATATTATGTACCTATAATAAGATACATTTTCCCTTACATTGTTAAATTGTTGAATGGTGATATTTTTTTTATGGATTGAAAGGTGTTAATGAATTGTGATCTAAGAATTTTGTTATCTTAACTACGTATATTTGTAAATTCCATACCCAAACTTGCTAAACTTAATAATTTACTGTACCAAATTGAAGCTGATTAAAGAATTTAATTTTAGAATTTAATTTGTTAAATAAATTAGTCATAACTTATCTTCAAACGAATAATAACCCTTCTGAAACATTTTTTTTTAACATTTTATTTTGCTTATAGTGTAAAGCAAAATTCGCGATATTATCAATTTAGATGTTACATAAACTATATTTTTAAGCCAATTTGTTATAAAACGCAAAAACAAAGTTAAGTACGAAATGAGACAAGACCTCAAAATCATCAAAACCTCACCTCTCATTCAGGTCCACGTACCGAATAAATAGAAAAGCTGGCAGTAATCAACTCTCAGCGTACAACAAGCGTACTCCTGAATTTATCCGAGATTCAGGAACAAGTCGTCACGTTTAACCTGGCGAAATATTCAAGCAAGCCTAGCAAGCGCTTCTTGACTCTTTTCTGGTCGTCCAGTGTGCAGCCAAGGATGGCGGATTCAAAGTTTTTATCTGTGCCGGTAGATGGGTCAGGTTGGGAGGTGCACGCGTTCATGTACGTTTGGCAGCGGGTGTGCGCGGCCACTGCGTCGTCGTGTACGGACATCACTAGCTGATCAATGTACATGTTTACCTGAAAATGTATTCATTTTATTTAAATTTTTAAGGTGCACCAAAAAATATGTTCTCAGGTTGACGACACTTGAGTAAGTCATGTACATACAATGTATTTCATTTTTAGATAATTACAGGAAATTGATTGATATTTCGAAGCTGTGCATCATATATATATAAATATTACAGTAAATTTAAACTTAAACCTCAATGATTAGACAACCTTTTTTTTTATACAACTTGGTCGGTAAACAAGCATACGGCCTCCTGATGGTAAGTGGTTACCGTAGCCATATGGACGCTTGCAACACAAGAAGCATCGCTCACGCGTTACCGACCTTTCCCCCCTCCCCTATGAGCTCTGGCGACCTTACTCACGCGCAGGAACAACACTTTACACAACATAAAGTTATTTGGCTGCGGTATTCTGTAAGGTGGAGGTACTTCCCCAGTCGAGCTGCTCTTTGAGCGAATAAACGCTATGCTATACCTCTCTCAGATTAAGGTTAGATAAGGCATTTATGAATGTTACAAATGACATCTACACACTGTGTCACATACATCTCATGGGAAATTCTTCACACACATTTATCTGATCCCAAACACAGCAGAAGTACCTAGTACTATGGAAACCAGATAACTGATATACTACATATTGCATATGCTTCTTTTTAACCGACTTCAAAAAAGGAGAAGGTTCACAATTCAATTGCATTTTTTTTTATGTTTCTTACCTCATAACTCCGTTATTTATTAACTGATCTGAAAAAATATTTTTTTGTCTGGAAACATTTCCCGTTTGGTCCCATCAGATCAGGATTTGATTACTTCTTAGTGTACTTTGAAGTCGGTTTAAGTTTTTTGTAAAACAGCTGGCGCAGTTGGTTAAGACTCTGGTAAAGATTCCACCTATTGCGCCGCAGGTCGTGGGTTCGATTCCCGCACAGGACATGCATTTGTGTGCATGAACATGCCAGTCTAGGTGTAATTATGTATATTATGAATTTACAAAAAAAAGTAGTATAAGTATTATATATCAGTTATCTGGTCTCCATAGTACAAGCTTTGCTTAGTTTGGGATCGGATGACCGTGTGTGAGGAATGTCCCAGGATATTTATTATTATTATTCTTTGAAAATACATACTTAACATAATAATAATATAATATATTTGCAGGTAAATGTAAAATTAAAGATAAAAAACAATGCAAAATAGTGTTGAGTGTCAATAGAATTACCTAAAACTAAACAATAGTGTAAAGGTCAAAAGACATGTATAAATAAAACAGCAATACAAAAAATATCATATATGTAATTATTGTAATTTAAAGCGGTCGTGGCGCATGATTAACCATTCTTAATCGATCGGCAAAGTTAAGCTACGTATGTCGTGGTCGGTACCTGGATGGGTGACCGTCTAGTGGTATTTCAAATCGAGCGTTTCCGTGCTTCGGAAGGCTTACGTGCCTTTGCCGTTGGTCCCGGTTATCACTTAATTGTGATATTCGTTAAGCTAGTTGGATGCCTCCTAGTCGGCTTGAAAAATTCCAACAGTAGATTGGCCACTAGCCTACCTCCACCGATCGACAGTGGGCACGCGTGGTGGAGTATCTGCCCATTCCCTTTCACCCTGATTTGTGAAAGGAGGCCTGTGCTCAGCAGTGGGACATTATAGGCTGATGATGATGATGATGAATTTAAAAATACTTGAACAAAAAGTAATAGTAACGATAATTCAACTAAATTACTCATGGTACAAACCTGATGCAAAGCCTCTTCTTGCTGCGAGTCGCGGTCGGTGCGCACGGCTACTTCCACCGTCATAGCGCGCGCCAGTATACGTTCAGCATACCTCATGATATCGTCTTTGTCACCTGCATAAAACAATCAACATTTGTTTACTTTACATTCAGTACTTTTTAAAAGAATGCACACCTTAAGATCTATAGTGGTATTTAAAACTTCTTAACATTAATTTTGTTCTTCTACCATTAATTTCACATACAGTAAATGAAAAAAATATAAAGTAGGTACAGTGGTACCCAACTGATAAGTCGCGTCGTGAATCTTCGTTTGCATAAAAAAGATAGTATGGCCCGAAGATTAAGGAAAGAATGCTTAAAACTTAAAATCAACCTTAGATCACTACTATAAGGTTCATAATACACTGCAGCTGTTAGTTCCGTCTCACTCGCAAGTCACGCCCGTCCGCACACATGGCGGCAGCTGCCTACCAATAGCATTTTTCGCCCTTTCAAAATGTGTGTTCTGCACAGGTACATCGGTAAGCCATATTAGTTGGGTACTACTGTACATGCTTTTGCTGTCTGCCAGTATTGGGTGGCATCATAACCACAATAATAATGTAGATAACATTATCCTTAAAATTCTTGAAGGCAATTAATTGCGTACAGAGCTACCACTTCCATAAAGTTTCAACAATGATTTATAATAACAAGTTTATTTTCACCCTTCACATGGTGTTTGTTTCTTTGTCATCTCACGATTGTGAAATTTAAAAAACAGGGTACTCTTATACTGGTGACATGGGTTAAACCATTCTCTTGGCTGTAAAGATATTCAAAAATATAGAAACAATAACTATAACTCACATTCAGATATATCACCAAGTAGTTCAGAATGTTTGACGCTATCAAGGGTGGAGAGCAAGGAGTCTTTCTCCTCCTCAATGCGGGCAGTGTCGCGTCGGAGCCTCTCAACCCGCATCTCAACCTGGTCCAGCACTGTTATCAGCCTGTTTGAGTATTAAGGGAAAAGTTAAATTGTTGAAGTTTTTAAACTTCAACAATTTAACCTTATAAAGTTGATTATAAAGTTGATTTCACAGCAACAACTTTACTAGTCAGAATTAATGTTTTCCATATGAATGCTTATAGATAGAGGATTTGTATGTTAGGTATTGAGCGAAAACTTTAAGAGTATCAAACTAAACAATAAATATGAGTTATTGTACTTAAATGAGTACATCAATAATAATAATTTTAGCATGAACAGAACATCATAGCAAATTAATAATAATTACACAGGGGCATTTAGCCGCAACAAGCAGAG
The DNA here is from genome assembly GCA_947623365.1 of Achlya flavicornis. Classification (NCBI taxonomy): domain Eukaryota; kingdom Metazoa; phylum Arthropoda; class Insecta; order Lepidoptera; family Drepanidae; genus Achlya; species Achlya flavicornis. The sequence goes on from OX392484.1 coordinate 4,026,011, forward strand.
CTACACAATAAGTATAATGATGTGATAACTGATTAACTACATAAGTATACTTACTGCCTACTTAATAAATAAAGATATTTACACTCAGATAGAATAAACATGTACAAATGTTTATCCTGAATTGTAATCCAACTCATGATTTGGGCGTGCCCAGTTCCCACACCTATCAGCCTGTCATATTATAGTTTAAAACTAGTTGTGATGATAGGTTCAAAGACTTATTGTTTCTGGCATCATGCCCAGGTCTATGAACTCATGTATCACACACATAGTGCATACTTATTAAACAAAACCACATATTTTTTGGGAGAAATCAATTTAATAAAGAATTGATACTATGTGCGGTCATTATCATATTGTGGTTTAACTAGTTAACAAAAAACCAATAAAATTAGTCATACTACTTGCAATTATTCGTTTTTCTCTTGACCTTTTAGAGTCATTCTTAATTGCCTGCCCAAATATAGGTATCAATAAAGGTTAGCATTGTCAAAAAAACATAAAAGGTTAATTAATAGCCATAGCAACGGGTTCTAGTGCGTAGGCGAACTAAGAAGCTTTTTTATAGCTCAAATTCTAAGCGCTGACCAATTTTGGATATCGGCCCCTGTGGGCGCGGGTACGAACGTAGAACGACGTACAAACTTCGCTGCAAAGAACATCGTAGTAGTTTTGAAAAGAGAATACCGCAAAAGAGGTTACCTGTCTTTGGGCGCCTGGGTTCCAAGAGTGGAAGTCTCGTCGATAAGGGGCAATCGCGAACATTCGCCGACGTACAACTCAACAGCAAACTGATCGACTTCCATGATTTGCAACTCAATTCTGTTATCTGCCAGCGCTCAAATGTGGTATTGCGGATGCTTATGATATATTTTTACAGCACAAAAACTTTATTTAATAGCCGAAATCGAACATACCAAAACAATTTGGCTTTTGGATTGGATTGGTTTGATTTGCTTGCTTGCTTGACTGGACTGTCTGAAGTTGACTGACGTTCAGGGTTACCATATCAAAAATGGCGAATCTGCCCGACAATGGCAAAAAATCTGCCAAACGCGACTCCAGAAAATGCCATCATATTATTGCCTCCATGGGAACGGGAATGAATAAATATTGCAAAATGCACTGATCAAAATCTTTCCTAGCTCTGGGAATCCAATAAGAAAGCAAAGTTCGCTCGTATTTTCTCTATATCATGTATATCTGCGCAATGGCCAAAAGAGAATAAAGTAACAGGCAAAGAGGGTAGGGTAGTAGGTTTAATAGACTGTGGTAGTAGCGTCCTTCATCATCAGACTCTGGAAACCAAAGTTATAGTTTTGATGGTCTATCGGTTAATAAAATAATAACTTCATAATAAATATGTACGGCTAATAGTCTCAGAGTAAAATGAATGTAACAAATTCTTTATTTGTTTTTTTACGATTAAGTATATCTAGAAGGTAAACATTAAACAAGCATACGGCCCGCCTGATTGTAAGCGGTTACCGTACACAGTACAAGTATTACCGTAGCCATATGGACGCTTGCAACACACGAAGCATCGCTCACGCGTTTCTCCCCTCCCTCCCCTATGAACTCTGGCGACCTGTGGGCGACCTAACTCACGCGCATAAAGACAACTTTACACAACATACAAGTCATACAACATAAAGTTATTTGACTGCGGTATTCTGTAAGGTCTACTTCCCCAGTCGAGCTGCTCTTTGAGCGAATATGCGCTAAGTATGCCCTTGGCTCTACCGCTCTGAAGTGTTTACAAACTACCTCTCAAAATGGGTTTAGGGCACTTTAGGTAGTTTGTATGGAAAAATCTACACACGCGGTCCGATTAACTTGAAACTTGGTACCTATATTAAGACTTTCGACAGAAAATAATGAATCACGAGTAAGTAGGGTTACTCGAAAATCGACGAAAAAGAGATATTGTTTATAGATAGAGCCCAAACAAAAACTCATGATTTTGACTTGTTGAAAATCTGGAATACTGCTATATAGTTAAAAAGATACAGCCTTTTGAAGGGCGGGGGCGCAGCTTAGTATTTGGGTTCCCGTTGGCCACCTTTGGGTACGGAATCCTAAAATGTTAATGAAATGACTTGTACGCACGGCTACAGGTCAAGCTATAAATTTCCAATATAAGCTGACCTCTCATTGTACGGAAATCCTATACAATGCGAGATCAGCTTATATTGGAAATGTATAGATTGATGTGTAGCCGTCTGTACTTTTGTGGGAACAAGACACGTTCCTAGCCTTAAATATTTTATGATTTGGAGATTAATAATTTATAATTTCGGTGATTATGCCAGAAAGTGCTGCACAGAAGAGGCACGATGCCCTATGTTCGCAGTTTTACTGCAACATGACATGACATGACAGGCCTTGGCGCAGTTGGTTCCACCTATCGCGCCGCAGGTCGTGGGTTCGATTCCCACACAGGACATACATTTACACAGACATTTGTGTGCATGAACATGTCTGTAGGTCCTGAGTCTGGGTGTGATTATGTATACTAAGAATGTATTTACAAAAAAAAGTAGTATATGTATTATATCAGTAATCTGGTTTCCATTGTACAGTCAACGACGTATCAACCTAGACTGATTGGACTTTGGACTAGTAGAAGTTGAACTGTGCGAATCGTGCGAGAGAGCGCGATATGTTTTTGTTATTTCGACCCACTCACGCTCATTGAAGCGCCCGCGCCGTCATCCACACCTCTACCTATACGTATTATGAATAGTGAATTCTAAAAACAGGTTGTGCTCGTCGCGTAGTCATTTGTGTTACAAGCTCACGAGTTACTCTTCAATTTGCGCTGCGCGTTGCGCCCATAAACCATATACCTATATACTAATATAGGTAAATATAAAGTGGAAGAGTTTTTTGATTGTTTAAACGCGATTATCACTGGCTGGACTAATAGTCGGACTCGAAAAAATATTTTATATAAGATTTATGAAGAATAGTAAAAGCTACTTCTACATATTTTATTTTAAAAAAATGGGATCCTACGAAAACTTCAATAATCCAAGGTGTAAAAAAATACCTATAATATTCCTTAAATCGCAAAACGCTATTCGCGCTGCGAAAACTATTGATGATAGAACAAAATAATATACAAGAGAATTGTAGGTCATCAAAATGTCAACAGAAAAGTCCGCGGTGGCATATACCTATCTCCTAAGGTTGACATACAGTAACCAGTATTATGTTTCAAAGATGAATAAAAAAAACATATTTTTTAGGCTATGCGATTGTGACCAATATAGTTAAATATGTTCGTTATCTATGCATTTAATGTAGGCTAGCTGTTCCCCGCACACGTTCCCGGGTTTGTTTAAACGGGATAATCTCTGGAAGAATTTTTCACCAAATTTTCTTTCACCAATAGTAAGCTAAATTATCCCCGAGTATAGGTTTAATACTAAAACAACTTCAAGTATAAATAAACAACCTCTTATATGGAAAATAAAACTTTATTAGATACTAAAATCACAATTATTTCTTTCTTTCTAGTCATTCTTTGCATGGATCATCAATGTGTCTCCGAACTTACTTGAAAACAATCAAAATCAGTCTTAAAAGTCTATAATGAATGAGTAATATAAAATAACTATCAAAATCTAAACAAAGCTACCAATTGACTTAAAAACCAATAACAGTTAAAAATCTGAATCAACAGTGCACATAATAAGTAAGAGTTTTACAAAATTTACTATAATAAATACACAATTTAAATAACATGAGCAATATAAATTAACACTTAAAGGAACATCAAATATTATATATTTATGTAAATAGATCATCATAATCATGACTTAGAAATTAACATACAGTGAACTGAATCAGTCTTAAAAAAATGGAAACAATTAACATTTATAATAACCTAGTTATAATAACAGTAATGGTGACTAACAAAACATAAAACTATGAGTTACTAACAATAAAAATAGATAATCACATAGATTTAAATATTTGCATTAAAATATAATCATCATAAACAATGCAAAAGAGATGCAATCTAAAATTATTTTAACTCTTTTATAAGGGGTTTTTATGTTAAAAGATCTAATTAGTTTACCATAGCCTTCGAAGTAACCTTACCTGTATCAGAAGTGCGCAAGGTGATAAATGGCTTAGGCTGCATTCCGAATTAATGATATAATCGCTGTAATCGATTTGAGCGTGCTTAAACCCGTACCGAATTGAGTAATGACAGATTACGTTGTCCCGTGAAACGTCATAGATGACGTCATGATATCCGCCATATTGCGCTCACACCGACCATGCCCTAAACTGATATCACTGTGAGCGCTGTCAAAAGTGACGGTTAATTATTGTGTTTTCGGCAGAATTCTAATAAGATTCTTGGTTTTCTATTTGGCAAAGATACTTTTTATGATTTTATGAGAGAAAAATAATAAAGAACGCGAATATTCCTTTTTGCGAGTCAAATTAAAAAAGATCAAAGGAGTCCTAGCGCATTGTTGAATCAGATTTTAATTAAATTCTTAAATGTTCTGTTTTGAATACTGTGAGCGCGATAACGGGCGTTCCGAATTGTTAACAGTTCTTAGCTGTCAATATCGTGATATCTAACTCGGTACGCAAATTATTGCTGTGAGCACTGTGAGCGATATTATTTAATTCGGAATATAGCCTTAGTTGTTTCAAAACACAACTTACTATACACAAATTATTATGGAAAATACCTACGCGCACGAATTATTACACGCGAACGAACTATTTTTTTAGCCGGAATCCATGTTTTCAAGCCTGCGACATTTAATCTGCGCCGGATTGTTTGGGTTGATACCTGAAACAACAGTAAAAACATTATTTCCTTTAAAAACAAAGCTATGGTAATACTAACTTTAATAATAACTTTAATGTTTTTAATACTCCCACGATAGAGATACCGTGAATAGTGGTGATAGTAAATAGTCGATTAGCGATTTACTTTCCATAATTATGTGACACCTAAATAACATTAAAATGCCTTCATTGGCTTACGACTAATAAAACTTTTGTTTTTAGTAGCTTTGACCAAGCTTTTCTGAATGATTCCTTATATAGAATGGTAAATTATATGGAAGTATAGACAATTACCAGTATAACAATGAACAAAAGCAACGCTGCTGTTAACAAACGGGCAATTAAATTTCGGCACCTCAAGGTTTTGTCGGCTTTTGCTTTTAGTTGAACAATTACAAGGACCGAAAAATAAATAAGATCAATAATAAAATATTTATTGATGTAGTATTTTTCACGTATAGATAAACAGGCTTTATAAAGAGTGCATTATGGTTTATGTAGAATTTTAAGGTAAAATGACAAGAAATTTTGTTTGTTAAATACTTGTTGTTGATTATACTGATTAATGCATTAAAATCACACGAGAAACATGACGAGCAATATAAAAAAGCCACTAACTTATCATGAAATATTTCTGAAATCACGCAAGATAGCTTCTTAAAGTGAAAAGCAACAATCAAATATATTTAATGTAGTATTTAAAAAAAAACACCAAATTGAGGCAAAAAAAAAAGTAATTTTATTCGTAGAAGTGGGAAAAAATAAACTTGGACAAAAATACAATTTACTATTTAAGTGGGTTTACAAAATTGATTCATTTTTTTAATCATTCTATAATAATTATTATATAATTTTATTTTATTATTATTTTGTCGTAAACCCACTGTTTTTGTCCAAATATTATTCACATGATAATATTTAAATTTAAATATTTTATTAGTGGCTTTTTATTAATGCTAGTCAGTGTAGTTAAGATTTTTATATTCGTTTTTTTTTCATTATAAATTCATGTCTTACTATTTTTCGCCTATAATATATAGATATATGTTTTATGCTCTTATAAAATACGTATAATGTCGTTAGTAACTGAAAAAATGATAAAAACATAATTCAAATTAAGGAGCTGCAGGCTGTATCCTACCTAATTATAAAAAAAAACAACTTACGCGATATTGTGTGGCAGTAACTTGCGTGCATAAAAATGGCTGATTGCTATGCGCCGCTATAATAGCAGCATCTTGCTCAGCGGCGGTGGCGCGCTGGTAGAGCTGCCGGTGGTGAGCCGATAGGTCGCCCCCAGTCACCTCATGGCGTCGCAACCAAAAATTAATTGTTGTCCTCTAAAATAATGTCATTTAATTTAAAAATAATATCACATAGGTATTATCATTATATGAGATTCCTAAAGGTTGTTGAACAAAACAAAGGTATTTAAGTAGCTTCGAGAAATTGTTAACTAAAAATAAATACCTAAATGTCTGAGCTTAGATTAATTAATATATTACTTAGGTCACTTCACTTCGCGGAAAGAGTGTGAATAGGCTATGGCTGAAGCCAACTACACTATCTAACTAACCGTCACTTACCATCAGATAATCATGTTCAGTTTGTATTAAAAGAGACGTAATTTTATAGAGAGGAAGGGACACATTTCTATATTATGCAGTTTATTTACAATAGTAGGTATTAAAAAGTAACACTCACCGTAATCCCCGTCCTTCTTTCAATCTCTTTAATGGAATATCCACCATCCCTCAACACCACGACACCACTATCAGCTCCCGCTGTTGTGGAGTTTATTGGGGCGCCATAAATATTTTAGCTTTCAGTTTTTATATAATAAAATAATGAAACAATATGTGAACGCGACCGCGACTTCTATTCTAACGATTATTGGTTCGACGCCCGTCTGAATACTTTACTCTAGCGCGACTGACTGATACAGAAAACTTGTAAAAGTAAAAACAAAAAACAATAGTCAAACAATGCCAAAAAAGTGCGTCTGTGTGTGTAAGCGCAAAGCACAAAACGTTTACTGCGCTGTAATTGGCCGTTGCCACGATGCATAGTCCTTTTCTAACAATTTTGTGTGTTGTATGTAGCGTAGTTATGGGTATATAGGGTGTCGAGCTTGACGTGGAGTCGTGGTGTACAAACTCTACTTAATTTGGGATCAGATGACCGTGTGTCAGGAATGACCCAGGATATATATTATTAACATAAGTAATAAGCAAATATATTTACAAATATTTATTTGTATCTTATATTACAATGATCGGTATAAGTTAATAAATAAATATTATTTAAAATCATAGTGTATGTTTGACACTCAAAATAACATGAAAATGTCTGCATATTGGGGGACGGATATGTCATATTATGTGTACAATTTGAACAAGCTTATGTGAAAAAATAACTGCTCTATTTTATTCTGTAATAACCGATAGATAACTAAGTAAAAAAAACATAACAAATATCTTTTCAAATGATTGTGTAACATATAAATAAATCTCTAATTTGTATAAAAATAACATTCAATACTGGCATCATTTTTGTGGAACACTTTATATTATTACGTGTAAGCAATGGTTCAATATACATGCATATACTTAATGAACTCTAAACAGTAATATCTCTATACAAATCTCAATATAATCATAAATTGGTTTTATTGACTATTCTCAGACATAGCCCGTTTCTTGAACCAAACTCTCGTCACTAACGTATAAAAAAATATACGGGGTGGATAAGAGTACTTTACGTGGTTTCATTTAATATCGTATCCACCCCGTATATATTAAAATATTATTATAATCCCTTGAGATACTAATATGGTACAGTCGAGGACATAAATATGTATACACTTTTTGAAATTCAAAAGCGATTTTCTCGCATTTTTAACATTCAAGTGTTAAAATATTACAAAAATCATAATAGTATATGTTAGAAGATTCTGCCTGCATAATATCTCATAATTTCAATCAGTAGTTTTAGAGGAAACCGAATGAATTTTACTAAGTGTATACATATTTATGTCCTCGACTGTACATGAAAAATTCAACATAAAAGTACAAAATCAAGTAAAAACATCCGTCAAATACAACAAAACATAGAATACGGTGAACATACTCCAAGTGTCTCCTAGTGGACTAAGCTCGGTGTAGCTCGGTGTAGGTAAACCATAGACGTTTCCTTTACAAATGTAGCTAAGTTTTACCACAGAATATTCAATAGTACTAGTAGAGAAAACCCACTAAAAATGACATTTAAATAAAAATCGACTCTTGCAAGTACACAATAAAGTGCAATTCAGATCGCACAGCGCCGCGCGCGTTAAATTATATTCACCTGCAACGCCTTTCTCTGTCTATCGCGTAACTCTATCCTGTATGACGCGGCACGTGAAACGTTAGGGTTTTCATCTTGTGATTAATTAATCTAAATATTTTACCAGTAAAATAATAATAATATAATATAAACCTATTATTATTGTTCCAACAAAGACATTTAACCGAAAATCATAATATTGGTTCTTAACTACCTTCATGCCGGTCGATAAGTCTTTTATTTAAAAATGTAAGCAAAAGTGTAAGCAATTACCTAACAAAAGGATATAATTATGTACTTCATCACAAACAACATTTTATATACTTTGATATGTTTTATTAATTTTTACCTGCCTGACTGCTTGTTAAATCTTAGTTATTGTAAACGAAAGTTGGGTATGAAGATACGCAAGTATCGAAAGTAGCTAGATTTGCTTTTTAAAACGAGAGGATCGGATCCTTGTTAGTATTTAGGCAGACAAACTAGATGCAATATGTTTCTACCTTAATTTTAGCATACTAGCACTGAATAAATAATTGTTCACGAAGTTTGAGTACTTGACGAATATTTTACCCACAAAGGATCATGGCGAGATTTGTACTAAAATATAAAGATTTTTAGAGACGTTGGAATTACGTTATAATTGATCCTTGGTGCCTAAGGAACAACTTGAGCCATTTATAATATTTTTAGAACCCCGGGATAAAAATGAGAATTTCTATGGCATGCCGGCGAATCGCGACTATTCGCGACCAAAACCATTATGTTGTTGTTATGTTTTGCGGGGTTTATAAAATATTTCAAGTATATTAATATGTTGCTGGTAATGTAATCTCAACATTGGAAGTGATTAACCCTCTAAAATGTTTTATTTTTTTGTACAAATCAATGTATGGAGCTCGCCATGATTCTTTATAAATAAATATGGCCGCGTCATTCAATGGGCGCGTGGCAACCCTGCGGCATTGCCTCCGGTCGCTCCGAGAGCGCGATCGTACCTAAACATGGGAGTGGGACAAGCCTGGTTTTACAGTGTCAGGGTAGATACCTGGCTAATACTCAAATTGAAAATCTTACACCAAGTTACTTTCTAAAAATGGAATAAGTATCACCAATATAGAGGGGCTTAAAGACAAACTATAGTATATATGGCTTGAAGTAAATCAATAATTAAAATAAACGTTTAGGGCATAGAATAGAAGTAATTTCGCAAACGAACATATAAATAAAGCGGGTAGCTCAATTTAGATCGTTAAGGGTCGAGTATAAGTCCTAAGACTAAAATAAAAATTCTTATGATTTGTACGATAATTACAAATGTACACAAAATCATACTACAATATCAATATACACCATTTAAAACCTTATGCTATTGAAAATAAGATGAACATTGCATGTCACAGTAAAACATGATGTTATTAGTTGTTTAGGAATCTATGCCATGCCATGAAATTATACGTTTTTGTAAATTAAGCAGCTTTTTTACACTTTGATAAAAAATTGATGAGGCCGCAGAAGATGCGGTGGTAAAGAAATTGTATGTATCCCAAAGCAGTCAAATATAACGAATAGAATACCATTCATCCACGTAAATCCTCCTTTTAACGACTAATAAAGCTCTAAATTAAACTGATAAGTATATTTGTGTCTTTCACTCAGCTACGGGTAGATATGGCGTGTGTGAACGAGACAAAATCATTTTCCACTCCACTCAGTAATTCGGCCGTTCTCGAATACTAAGCTTTTCCTCGGTAAAGGTACTAGGGTGCCTCGTTTTACTATACCCATATCTTCGCCGGGATAGTACTGTAAAGAAATTGTGGATTACGGCATGTTATATTGCTGTGTTAAAGACCAAAATACTTTACGGGGTAATTCAATATAAGATATAATAGGTGGAGATTTCGAGATGGCATATTTTCGAAACCTATGTTGGGTTTGTCATGCTGAACAACTTTTACTATGGAACCGATAGTGTATTCTCAATTTTTTTTGTTTACTTTTCTTACATTTGATTGCTAAATTTAGCAAGAGCTACCAAGCTCGACTCTCGAGCCATGCCAATGAATTGGCTGTAAAGCTGGAAGGCACAGGAAGCGTTAAACACTCTCGACTTAAAAGACACAGTGTCCCTTGTTTGGCTCACAGATTTGAAGACAACATATGAGAGAGCTCACTGGAGCCAGCTCTCTGTATTGTGAAATTTTCAATATGGACAACGTAATGGCTCATTGTGAAAACAATCACAGATTGCCAAGTTGCGAAATTGAAAAAAAAAAAAAAAACTTTTCTTACAAAATGTCAACCTTGCTCGATCATAATGTATGAAAAGTAAAATTTTTTTTTTGAGATTTCAGTGTTGATCCCAATGTAAAAGTTGTTCAGCATGACTAACCCAACATAGGTTTCGAAAATATGCCATCTCGAAATCTCCACCCAGTATAACGGTTGACCATGTATATGACAGAAATATTTTTAACACATCTCTTTTTTTCGATAACTGAAATAACATTTCTAAATAACTAACTTACTACTAACTTATTTAAGGCGATGATAGCTCAGTGGTAGTGACGTCGGATACCGAGACGAAGGCCCCGGGTTCGAATCCTACAATGAGCTAGAGCTTTCGGTGAAGGAAAACATCGTGAGGAAACCATAGCACGGTGGTAGGGTACTTTGTAGTACCCGTCTGGCTGGCTACCACCCTCAAGTTGAAAATCTGTCGCCAAGCACCTATCGGTGTGTTCCGACAGCTGCACTTGAGAGCCAGTTCCTTCTAGGCTTTGTGTGCTTACCACCTTCGACCACATCATCACTTACCATAGTGAGATTGTGGTCAAAACACAGTAAAAAAAAAAAAAAAATAATTACTGTTTTGAAGTCAGCTAAAGAGTAGCAAGCACAATTAGAATTTGGCTTACCTGACATTGCGACACAAACTTCAGTACATCTGAACGAATGAAGTCGTTGTCCTCCTTAATTTTTTCTAACCTGAAATATTTTAAAATTACAGTCGTACTCTTTTGTAAGCCATTTTTTCATTCACACAGACAAGTACTTACAATTCCGGTTGAGCTAATCTGTCAACTAAACAACTACAAATCTTCTCGCAAAGTGTCTCATCGAATAATGGAATGCCGAATTGAAGATCGAGCACTGTCCATTTCTGTAAAATACAATTAATAACAAATATTAATACAGTTAACAAAACAGCACCACATAAAAATACAAATTTGTCACTTCAATCTTTAAGGAAATGGCTGCAAAGCAACATTTACACATATTGTTACTAGTACTACGAAGCGCTTGAAATCATGCTACATGATTAGCCGTTCTTAATTGATCGGCAAAGTTAAGCTACCATCCTCGTGGTCGGCACCAGGATGGGTGACCGCCTAGTGATATTTCAAATCGAGCGCTTCCGTGCTTCGGAGGGCACGTAAAGCCGTTGGTCCCGCTTATCACTTAATTGTGATAGTCGTTAAGCTAGTTGGAGGCCTTCTAGGCGGCTTGAAAACTCTAACAGTAGGTTGATGACTAGTTGAGGAGACTAGGCGTGGTGGAGTATCTGCCCATTCTCGCTTACCCTTATTTGTGTGAGGCCTGTGCTCAGCAGTGGGAACATTATATGCTGATGATGATGATGATGTTACTGGTACATACCTCAGGCTTACAGGTTTCTTCATCAGAGAAATTATGCGCTGTATCAACACCGCTGTCACCTTCAGCTGTCGACATCTCCGCCAACTTATCAGTCAACTGTGTAAACATCGATATAGATTCCTCCGCCGGACTCAACAGATCGCTCAACTGACTCCCCTGCTCCTTCTTCAAATCACTCATTTGTGAATGTATCGATACTAAATCATCCGATATTACCGAATTATCTTTGGAATGTTTCTTTACTAAGTCCTCAATGCTCGTCGATGTGGAATTTATTGGTATTAGATCGTCACTGCATGCGATGGATTCTTTGCTTTTTGATTGGTCCGTTATAAAGTTCGCAAAATCACCGGGTTTTGATTGGTCGTTGATAACCATGTTATCTAATTCGTCGCATAGTAATTGGTTACATTCGACACTGGTGAAGCCATTTGCTGGTGAATTAGTCTTGCTGTCCACAGTCGGTGTGACTGCAAAATGTGACTCAATGGGCGACTGCAGTCGGTTTGTCAATGACTTGGAATATTCCTCGGTTGATTTTTCAGCGGATTCTGTTGAGGATAGTGATATCTCGCTGAGGGGTTTCGCCATGCCACATACTTCTTTTTTCTTTCTTAATGGTACTGCAATAAAAAAACGTTAGATCAAGGGTAGAAGCTTGGATAGCTCACTACGCAAGGTTCAAATCAAATCAGCATTGGAAATCCTTTTAGTTTCTTTATTCAGATGACCTTTAAATCTAACAATAGTTCTGAAAGAAAGAGCTTATTACGAAGTAGCTGATTATATTGAAAATAAAGATTTCTGGAAGCAGGTGCACTCTGCACAAGTGCACCTTGCTCATGCTTATAATATGCCGATACGAAAGCCAGTAGTTTCAATCAAATCAAATCAAATAATTTATTTTAAAAAGTAAAAAATTACACAGATAATTAAACAATGGTCCCCGCACTAGGATAATCCTGTATCGCGGGCAACCTGTATAGTTTACAAAATATGATTTCCAAAACAGGGGGAAGTTATAAATTCAAAAAAAAAAAAGTTATAAAAGAAAATTATAAGTAACTAACTACTAGAAACAGTTTTATATAGTATTTTTATCAATCAATTAAGTGTTATCTTAGTGTGTATGAATGTGTATGTTGGTATGTATTCTGTGTATGTGTGAGTGTGGGGTGTGTGGTGAGTGTATGTGTCAATTCTCAATTCGGAACGATCATGACCTTTTCGGTTTGATCATAATCAAGACTTAGTAGCCAATTTTTGATTATGATTTTGCCTTCCCTGAAAGTGCAGTACTTGATCGCGCAGCATTTCATGGCTTGACTATATATAAAAGAAGAGTTAAAGAGACTGAAACGTTTCGCGAAAGCAGTCTTGCAAGGAAGGCTAACAATATAAGGACGACGCTTTGAAGTCATCGAACCCACATACTCCGGAGAATTTAATAATACTCTGTGGTAAGAGGTAATTACTTTTTGGAGATAAAGTTGTCGCACAGTCAGCACTTGATACTCGGAATAGAGAATGTGTGTGGGATATCTAAAGGGTTTTCTAAACATAACTTTGAGGATAGAACGCTGTGCTCTTTCAACAAAGATCATGAATGTTTTAGCAGCTCCACCCCAAGCAGTAATGCAGTAAGACAGTACAGCCTGACACAGTGTTACATAAACCATAAGTAGAACCTCTTTATCAGCTCCTACGCGGAGTAGTTTCATTATATGGATAAATTTCCTCAAACGATTAGCCAACTCACAAATGTGCCCTTTAAATGAAAGATTCTCATCCAATACCAATCCCAAGTACTTCAAAGAGTGAGCTCTATCAATGGAGGGGCAGCCACAAAGCACCAAAGACCCCGGATTTGTACTACATCTATGGATCTTAATTCCCAATGACGTCGGAGGGCAGGAAGCCTTCGTTTTGTGGAAGCAAATGAACTTTGTTTTATTTGGGTTCAGGGTAAGAAGGTTAGTATCCAGCCATTTTGCGACAAGACTCAATCCTCTATCAGCCATTTCAAAAACCTCCATCCATGACTTACCTTCAAACAAGACAACGGTGTCATCGGCATAGCATACCACTTCAGTAGCCCTACATGACTCAAACAGGCGGGTTATATCATTAATGTATACAGTAAAAAGTGTAGGACCCAGAATGCTTCCTTGGGGAACACCAAAGTTGATCTTATGGATATTACTTGAAGATCCGTCCACGACTGTACATTGTCCCCGATCCGCAAGGTAACTGGAGAACCATTCCAGGGCGATACCACGTATTCCAAAGCGCTCCAGCTTACTCAGAAGGATGGTTGGAGAAACCGTGTCGAATGCCTTGGACAAATCCAAGAAGACACTTATACTCTTTTGATTACTATCCAGCGCACGTACCACTGAACCCAAAACTTCTGTAACTGCATTCTCAGTAGATTTTCCCTGCCGAAACCCAAACTGACAGGAAGAAAGAAGGTTATTAGTCTCCAAGACAGAAACAAGGCGCTTATTAACAACCTTCTCTAGAATCTTGGACAATACTGGAAGGAGAGATATCGGGCGATAATTTGAAGGATTGGATTTGGGACCATCCTTGTGAATCGGAACCACCGCTGCCGTCTTCCAACAGTCAGGAAACTTTCCTGTCTTAAGACTAAGATTAACAATGTGAGTTATTGGTTCCAAAATAAAACGGGAAATGCTTTTAATAAACGAGTTAGAGAGACCGTCAACTCCTCAATAACTGTGAACATTTTTTATGTTATTATTTTTTATTTATTTTCTTGTTCTTTTTTAGTCTTTACTATGCTTAGGGATATGTAATTTCGAAAAAACCAATCATAGTCAGATTGCCCAAAAAATATTTGATAAATGTAACCGTGCTGAGTTCCTTGCCGAATTCTTCTCAGTTGAAGACCGACTTCAGAACCGGTGGTAACTTCATTTTTGACCTTCATAAGTGCCCTAAATTGAATGAAGAAATTTCTGCAGGGTCTGCAACGCGCGAGTGATACCCCTGGTGTTGCAAGTGTCCATAGGCTACGGTAACCGCTTACCATCAGGCGGGCCGTATGCTTGTCACCTTAGTGGAATATAAAAAAAATACAAAATGTAAGTTGAGTGTGTTACCTAGCTGCACGGTATTGGGCGGGCGGGCGCAGCCCAGGTCGGGTACCCCGATGTCGGCGAGCGTCACGTAGCCCGCGCTGCGCGACAGCCGCAGCCGCTTCAGCAGCCTGCGCAGGCCCGCGTGACGACTCCATAGCGACTGGGAATCTATACCGGACCATTTATTTAGGGTGACTGGTCATTAGTAAACGATACTTAGACACATGATTGTACTGATGATAACAAACAAAAAAACTTTCACAAAGTTTTTTTTTTAGTTTACTTATCACATGAGCCCATAATAAATAAAATATCCTGGGACATTCCTCACACTCGGTCATCTGATCCCAAACTAAGCAGAGCTTGTACTATGGAAACCAGATAACTGATGTAATACATATACTACTTTTTGTTTGTAAATACATACTTAATATACATAATTACACCCAGACTCAGGACATACAGACATGTTCATGCACACAAATGCATTTCCTGTGCGGGAATCGAACCCACGACCTGCGGCGCAATAGGTGAAATCTTTCAAAATTCAAAATCATTTATTTAAATAGACCTTCGCAGGCACTTATGAAAAGTCTGACTCTAATACTCTAATACCGGTTCGGAAGGTTGCATTTGCTGAGAAGAGCCGGCAATAAACTCAGCAATAACTCTTTTCAAAACAAGCTTAGATTCATTACATAGTAAGTACAAATAAAAAGTTATTCTATTCTATTCTACATAATATTTACATTCTAATCGCACTGACAACAATTGCGTGCCGGCGCGGCGGCAAAATTACAAAGTAGACAGAATAAATATTTAATAAGTAAATAAATAGCAAACTTAAGGTCTGCTTAAGTTCCCACAAGCAGCACCTGTTCACCAGACTCTTAACCAACTGCGCCAACTGGCCCGTCATAATATTTAGTACCTGCCTAACAAGAATAAGAATACACCATCAGCTTTTATTTAATTTAGTTATTTATCCCTATTTGTTTCTTTAGGAAAGTTGTTTGTTACCATCAGTACAATCATGTGTCTAAGTATCGTTTACTAATAACCAGTCACCATATACATTCACTATTATACACTATATACATTCATTGTTTTAGTAATAGAGATGGTAACAATATTATAATTCCAATTGACTAATTGGAATTACAATATTGTTAGATTATCAAAAATTATTGGACACGTATTTTTTGCTTTATCAAATCAATAAATATTGACCAAGATAAAGCGCGTGAAAGTTTGGGAGTGCCATGGCGTGACGTCACGCGTAACTTCAACAAACCATATCATCGTAATTTTTTGTTTTCAAACAAAAAAATACATGTATAATATTTTTTTTTGATCCCAAAACAGACTAAAATACCAAGTACACATTTGGAAAAAGTATTATAAGTAACGATGGGGCCGATCACTAGAGATAAATCTGGGTCGATTAACTAAAGAAAACTGTCCGTCGATTCACCTATTTTTTTTTCTTTCAGAAAGTGTATTTATCGGAAGGTGGAAAGCACAAAAGCCAAAAGGAGCTAACTGTAAGTGCATATGCGATAAGTATGAGGAGAGGATAAATACTGCACAAGTTTCCATATAGTTACAATAATCATACCATGGCAAGTGTCAGCATCAGGCGGGAACATAAGATGGTTGAGTGGTGCCGGGTGCCTGACCCCGAGCGCCTGCAGCATGACGGGCCCCCGGCGCAGGGCCGAATTGGCGGCTTGGAGGGCCGCGGCGGCCGGCAGGGCCCCGGCGGCCGCCCCCCCGCCCTCCAGCGCCGCCTCGGCTCCCCACCACCACACTCCCAAGCGGGAGTACCCGAGGAGGGGTCGGGGGACGCCCCGTAGGTGTGTGCCTGGACGTTGGAAATTGCATTGTCAGAAAACTATAAATAAACAGAGGAGTAAACTTTAGCCTCTTTGAAATTTGTTCATAAAATAAAGAATTCTATAGAAAATTCTACCAAAATGTCGAAGATGTTTTCACCGATAAAACACTTTAAATTAAAAGCATCTTATTCCTACATACTTTTTTTTAGTGTAAACCAACTTTTTTTAACAAGTGAATATGCACTGTATGAGGTGCACTAACAGGTGAGTATGGCGTACCTTTAGTGAGCAGCAGCGTGGGCGGTCCGTAGCCGGCGACGTGGTACAGGTAGAGGCGCATCCAGGGCGTGTGCGACTCGGGCGCGGCGGTACATCTACTAACAGGTGAGTATGGCGTACCTATAGTGAGCAGCAGCGTGGGCGGTCCGTAGCCGGCGACGTGGTACAGGTAGAGGCGCATCCAGGGCGTGTGCGACTCGGGCGCGGCGGTACATCTACTAACAGGTGAGTATGGCGTACCTATAGTGAGCAGCAGCGTGGGCGGTCCGTAGCCGGCGACGTGGTACAGGTAGAGGCGCATCCAGGGCGTGTGCGACTCGGGCGCGGCGGTACATCTACTAACAGGTGAGTATGGCGTACCTATAGTGAGCAGCAGCGTGGGCGATCCGTAGCCGGCGACGTGGTACAGGTAGAGGCGCATCCAGGGCGTGTGCGACTCGGGCGCGGCGGTACATCTACTAACAGGTGAGTATGGCGTACCTATAGTGAGCAGCAGCGTGGGCGGTCCGTAGCCGGCGACGTGGTACAGGTAGAGGCGCATCCAGGGCGTGTGCGACTCGGGCGCGGCGGTACATCTACTAACAGGTGAGTATGGCGTACCTTTAGTGAGCAGCAGCGTGGGCGGTCCGTAGCCGGCGACGTGGTACAGGTAGAGGCGCATCCAGGGCGTGTGCGACTCGGGCGCGGCGGTACATCTACTAACAGGTGAGTATGGCGTACCTTTAGTGAGCAGCAGCGTGGGCGGTCCGTAGCCGGCGACGTGGTACAGGTAGAGGCGCATCCAGGGCGTGTGCGACTCGGGCGCGGCGGTACATCTACTAACAGGTGAGTATGGCGTACCTTTAGTGAGCAGCAGCGTGGGCGGTCCGTAGCCGGCGACGTGGTACAGGTAGAGGCGCATCCAGGGCGTGTGCGACTCGGGCGCGGCGGTACATCTACTAACAGGTGAGTATGGCGTACCTTTAGTGAGCAGCAGCGTGGGCGGTCCGTAGCCGGCGACGTGGTACAGGTAGAGGCGCATCCAGGGCGTGTGCGACTCGGGCGCGGCGGTACATCTACTAACAGGTGAGTATGGCGTACCTTTAGTGAGCAGCAGCGTGGGCGGTCCGTAGCCGGCGACGTGGTACAGGTAGAGGCGCATCCAGGGCGTGTGCGACTCGGGCGCGGCGGTACATCTACTAACAGGTGAGTATGGCGTACCTTTAGTGAGCAGCAGCGTGGGCGGTCCGTAGCCGGCGACGTGGTACAGGTAGAGGCGCATCCAGGGCGTGTGCGACTCGGGCGCGGCGGTACATCTACTAACAGGTGAGTATGGCGTACCTTTAGTGAGCAGCAGCGTGGGCGGTCCGTAGCCGGCGACGTGGTACAGGTAGAGGCGCATCCAGGGCGTGTGCGACTCGGGCGCGGCGGTACATCTACTAACAGGTGAGTATGGCGTACCTTTAGTGAGCAGCAGCGTGGGCGGTCCGTAGCCGGCGACGTGGTACAGGTAGAGGCGCATCCAGGGCGTGTGCGACTCGGGCGCGGCGGTACATCTACTAACAGGTGAGTATGGCGTACCTTTAGTGAGCAGCAGCGTGGGCGGTCCGTAGCCGGCGACGTGGTACAGGTAGAGGCGCATCCAGGGCGTGTGCGACTCGGGCGCGGCGGTACATCTACTAACAGGTGAGTATGGCGTACCTTTAGTGAGCAGCAGCGTGGGCGGTCCGTAGCCGGCGACGTGGTACAGGTAGAGGCGCATCCAGGGCGTGTGCGACTCGGGCGCGGCGGTACATCTACTAACAGGTGAGTATGGCGTACCTTTAGTGAGCAGCAGCGTGGGCGGTCCGTAGCCGGCGACGTGGTACAGGTAGAGGCGCATCCAGGGCGTGTGCGACTCGGGCGCGGCGGTACATCTACTAACAGGTGAGTATGGCGTACCTTTAGTGAGCAGCAGCGTGGGCGGTCCGTAGCCGGCGACGTGGTACAGGTAGAGGCGCATCCAGGGCGTGTGCGACTCGGGCGCGGCGGTACATCTACTAACAGGTGAGTATGGCGTACCTTTAGTGAGCAGCAGCGTGGGCGGTCCGTAGCCGGCGACGTGGTACAGGTAGAGGCGCATCCAGGGCGTGTGCGACTCGGGCGCGGCGGTACATCTACTAACAGGTGAGTATGGCGTACCTTTAGTGAGCAGCAGCGTGGGCGGTCCGTAGCCGGCGACGTGGTACAGGTAGAGGCGCATCCAGGGCGTGTGCGACTCGGGCGCGGCGGTACATCTACTAACAGGTGAGTATGGCGTACCTTTAGTGAGCAGCAGCGTGGGCGGTCCGTAGCCGGCGACGTGGTACAGGTAGAGGCGCATCCAGGGCGTGTGCGACTCGGGCGGCGCGGGGCCCACGTGCGGCAGCCCGCCCGCCGCCAGCCCCGCGCGCGCCTCGCGACACAGCGGCGCTGTGGATATCGCTAGCCTGACAAACGGAAAAAAAAAAAAAAAAAACAAAATTATTTAGAGATACGTCAAAGTTTAAGTCAAAGCCATTTATTCAATTTAGGCCCTAGAAGGGCACCTATGAAGGTCAAAGCTACTGAAGTTACCGCCAGTTCGTAAGTCGGCCTTCAACTGAGAAGAACAGGCAAGAAACTCAGCAAGGTTACATTCTTTTAATATTTTTTTTTTTTTTTACCGAGACCTCAAAGTTACGCTTTAGTTTGTTAAGTTATTTATTTAATCATCCAAAAGTAAATTTATAGCTAAATTCAGAACCGTTACGCTTGAATAAAAAAAGAAATATGACAACTATGTACTTAAACGCAGTTTTTCACGACCACAACGACATATTAAGTGTTTTCTCCATAAATTCCAGTACAGCGGTACTAAGGTTTGACGTTACATTCTTGTATCAATTTCAGCTCGTGTGCAGGCACTAATTTATTTGCTAGAGACATGGTTATAAATGTATTTTTTTTTTTTTTTTTTTTTACTGTGTATAGGCCTGTGTTTGACCACAATCTCACTATGGTAAGTGATGATGTGGTCGAAGGTGATAAGCACACAAAGCCTAGAAGGAACTGGCTCTCAAAAATGTATAACACAATAAAGCGCTAAGACGAATAACATTTACCTATACTTAGTAGACAACAGCCTCGTCCTGGCGGCAGGTCCTAAAGCATGCAGCGCTTCGCAGCGCAACAAGTCTAGCGGACGGAGTCGCACTCGCAGCGATCTGAGCGCCACACGGAGACATGCAGCCGCTGCGAGGTAGCGTCGGGCTTCACCTTCTATTTCTGGGTCTGCTACAACCTAGATCGGTTTTAAAAGTTATATGCGACTCGATTATAATATTATACCTACATAAAATTAAATATTTTTTCTTCAGAGCAAATAATATATTATACAATAGCGAAAAAAAGCAAAATTGATTTGATTAAAAGGTCAATTTTAAACGTCTTACTTTATCTAACTCCATGAGTAGACTGTCCAAGCTTTCGTCACACAGCTTGCCCACCTCGAACAATGTCACCGCGTGACTTTTTAAATCCTGTAACATTGAAGCAAAATTATTACACACAAGACAGTATGAAGTATTCAAAAAAAAAGTATGAAGTGTTCTTATGGCAATTACATATGTATTTTAGTAAATTATTACACCTTGACATAAGATTGATAGTATAAATTATTTATTACTTTTTTTTATACTACTAAGGTGGCAAACAAGCATACGGCCCGCCTGATGGCAAGCAGTTTCCGTAGCCTATGGACAAAAAATATTATGAGATCAAAATTTCCTTTGCTTTTTTTTATGATATATTTATAATTTAATTTCTGTTCTTTTTTTCGGTTTTATTTCATGTTTGTGTTTTTTCATGTTTTAGTTGATTGATTATCTTACCGTTAATGTATAATTCTCTTTAAATGTTGTGTATACCTGTAATTGATGTATGTACTAGATTTTGTAACTTTATTTATGTTCCGTCTAAAATGTTGTGTATGTACACACGGCTACCGATCAAGCTATACATTTCTAGTATAAGCTGACCTCCCATAGTACGGAAATCCTATACAATGTGAGATCAGCTTATACTGGAAATGTATAGCTTGATCTGTAGCCGTGTGTACGTTGTTGGTGTACCTTATAAATAAATAAATAAATAAATGATATCTCGAAATTATATCAAATACTTAATAAATACTATACCGGCGATAAATTCCCCATCATAAGGTAAGCAGCTAATGTAGAATCAAATAAAACGGCCACCCTTCTACCGGCGCCATTACTCGAAATAGTGCTGCAGTCTGGCATATCTTGATAACCCTGAAAAGACAATTATATACCTTTGTAAGCAGAACATAGGGTACTATTTCTAGTTTTAAGCACACATCGCGCTCATAATACCATTTAATGGATGTTTATTCTGTTGGCTCGCTTATGGAACACGCGTCCTATAACTAGACATGAAAAAATAGAAGACCAGGAACAGCGAGTCACTGTTTAAAGTTAACTCTAAAGTCAAGGCAAAAAGGTCAAATTTTGACTAACCTGTTTAGATGTTGAAGGTTTGACTTGTTTTATTAGTACTGGCTCCATTTGTATGGTGTCATCGTCGATATTAGGGTCGAACGTTAAAGGCGCTATTTGTCTATATCTGTAGAAAAATGCAAATTATATTAAAGTAGAATTAAAATATATACGAAATTTTATTTTCTTATCGAAAAGGATCCTTATATTTATGGCTATGAGAGTATACAGTTGTGTGAAAACTGCTATATTAATTTTATATATTCCCCTTTCCATATCTATATTTAATAGAAAAAATATGGATATACCTAAATAACTCTTTAAATACAAATCAACGTAAGCCTTTATTTAGCACTAACTTTCCACGGTTTTAGTGGATGCTTACTTATAGAGAATCTGCCTCTAAAGCTAAAGGGGACATCTATAAGTCCGGTATGTCTTATACCGGATTAATGTATGGTTCGGAATGTTGGGCAGTAAAGAATACGGATGAAAGACGAGTGCATGCAGCTGAAATGAGGATGTTGAGATGAATGTATTTATTTATTTATTTATTCGGTTTTAGGAAGACTATCGACTTAAACAAAACATATAACATAGAATAACAATAAAAAGCCATTAAAAAGTCTCCACTAATATACATTGAATGGGTAGATAATGCAGAGTAACAATTACTTAAGAAAAACAATAGAAATATGATACTGTAAATCAAGCACTGCACTCACCAACATAGAACTGGAAAAAAAAGAATAGTATGGAGTGACAAGAATGGATAAGATAAAGAATGAGTCCATAAGGGGAAGCTTGAAAGAGGGAACCGTTTATGAATGTGAAAGTGGGTGGATATACGGGAAGAGGAAGACCGAAAAAGAGATGGATGGATTGTGTGAAAACTGATATGGGTAAGAAAAGAGTGAATGCTGGTACGACGGATAGAAGAGCCGAATCGAAGAAGCAAAAATATTGCACTGACCACATATGATTGGGAACAGGGCAGGGAGATGATGACTTATAGAGAACCTATGTACAAAAACTTCAATTTTCAATTTCTCCTTTTATTTATACAGAAGATTATTATATAGATATGTATATTATACTAACGGTTGGTGGGTGTGTGTGGTGACCGCGTCGCGCCATGACGAGTGTTGCGGCGCGACAGGCTGCGGCTGCAAGTTGTGCGCGAACCCCAGCCGGCAGTACAGCGATACTGCCTGCTTCACTTGTTCACACTCCACCTATGTTCAAATAATGTACCTTGTTTCAATAGATGCAAGGTTGCTTTTTCAGGGCACTATGTGGTATTTTAAAAAAATGAGAATTTACAATGCCCTCCTAGGATAAAAACTAAATAAATTACCAGTTTGTTTCTTTGATGTTCTGACTGATATCAGACTTTCCAATATTCACAATGTTCGTGTAGTTGTAATGTATTTATCCTGTTACGATTTGTTTAAAAGAATTTGTTTACATGTAACATTTTCATGCAAAAAACATTATTGATCTAATTTTGGACTCTACGAAGCGAAAAATAGAGTGTAGAATCCAAAAGTCACTTTTGACCTTACATGTAACGTTCTATCATACCGACCTGCAAAACCGCAGCCAAATCCGCAACACTGGTGTGCTCATCAATAGAAACGAACACTTTGTAGAGCAATGTCTCGAAGTAGTCGCCGGCGATGCGGTTCATTACGAAACCCTTCAGCGGTGGGACTGACACCTTATCCGCTGTGGTTATAGGCACGTCCAAGTATATCAGGCCCCGCCTGTACGGTGGATATTTGTGATATTACTTATTACTGCGACGTATTTACTCTAATAAAGTAGGTATCTGTATATTATGCACAAGCTTCACATTTCAATGTTTCAATTTTAACATTCAATATTCACATCAATTGAATTTACTCAGCATAAAAAATATCAAATCCTGTCCTAGGTTCTAAGCTATTTTTAACCTCTTCAAAAAAAGGAGGAGGTTCTCAATTCGGTTGTATGTTTTTTTTATTTATTTTTTTATGTTTGTTACCCCGTCATTTATGAACCGATTTGGAAAATTCTTTTTTTGTCTGGAAGGGTACACTTCCCGTTTGGTCCCATTGTCATCAGATCAGGATTTGATTACTTCTTAGTGTACTTTGAAGTCGGTTTAAGTTTTTTGTAAAACAGTCCAATTATTTTTACGCAAATTGGTTAATTAATTAAATCTTGAAAATGTTTCAAACAGACAAATCAAGAAACTCGCAGGCCAACTGAATATTCACAATGCTCAATGATGTATGAAAGTTTATAGTATTACTAGCTTCTGCTCGCGGCTTCGCCCGCGTTCTCTATTGACATATTTTCTACAACAATAAAAAAACAAAACAAAACAACGTCATCCCGCTTCGAAGGTGGAATTTTTAAAAACGCTGAGACACATATAAATTAATTTTCAATCTTCGGCCTAAGCACAAAATTTGAAGATCCTAACTTCGAAACTGACGGACTTTCATACAAACTTTCACCCCCTATTTTACCCCCTTAGGGGATTTTTTTCATTTTGAAAAACTCTTTCTTAGTAGATACCTACTCTTCACAAAGAATGTAAAAACAGTTGTGTAGGCTGTGCGTTGATATATCAGTCAGTCAGTCAGTCAGGACTTGAATTTTATATATTAGTATTATTAGTAAATTGTTAAAAGACACGCACTGTAGTAGGGTACTTCATAATACCCGCCTGACTAGCTAACACCATATAGTTAAAAATCTGTCACAAAGCAACTACTGAAGAAAATAAGGACCTACCGGCATGGACGAATAGATCTACCGGTTAATTTAGTCGATGTCTGATCTAGTTGCGCAAATTATAATAGAATAGGTCATATTTATAACGAGAACAAAATTAGCATAATAGTCTCACCTGTAAAGATTCTTGATTACGTCATAATCCAGCGTACCAGCTGTTTGCGATCCACGGTCGATTAGCATATCAATTACAGCTTTCTCGCTTTCACTTAGAGGCTGCATGCGAATACACAATATGTTTTGTTAATTTTATGGAAAAGGTTAATAGAAACAATTAATAATTGCTACACAAGGTTGGTGAAACCCATAATTTTTAATTTTCTATGCATAGAACCTCGAGTAATAACGTTTTATAAATAATACTTCATAATGTATACATAATCAGTAACAATGAGGTATAACGTGCTTGATTTATACGCGAGAGGCGCTAGTATAGCCTGGGTCTTCAGAAATGCCAAATTTTACTGAACATATACTGTTTGCGAGTTATTCATCGCGGATTTTCACTAATTTGTTCATGATTCTTTTAAATTGTGCCATTCCTGATTAATTCGGAAACGTAATTTTTCTTTTTTTCCGGAACAAAACGGGACTGCGCAGCACTGAGGCACATAATCATTATTTTATTTAATTATATTGACCTTGACGCGCTGCGAAATGACCCTCTCGTTAATGGCGCCAACTGGTTGCCACAGAAAGGGGAGCATATTAAACACCAAAAACGAGAATAAGTTTTGATGAACTCTAGCCCCGCCCCTTTTTAGATTTTAGCCAGATACTTCAATCAGGTATTAATTAACACACAAACATTTCTGATGCAGCTGCAGCAGTATTAAAACTCATTAACAACTCAAACAAAACAAGCGTATTTTTGTGTTTTAACTCATTTTAGCACGTAATTTTCAAATACCAACTCTATCCCAAACAACTAAAGATTGACTTCACCTTGACATCTTCTTCGAGAACATATCCCAGCTCGACGCGCCACCAAGGTTGCATTGGTACATTGAGCGGTACTCGCGGTAGCAAGCCTCTTATTGCTTTGGAGCGACCACGACGTCCAAGCGACCTAGACTTGGCGACGAGTTCCAGATACTCATTCCGTCCTATGCCTAGGAGTCTTAAACCTGGAATGATGATTTTTTATTAGTCTAGCTAGAGAGAGGGGTTGAATTTCTTAAAATAATTCCTGATTTAATATACTATTAACTATTTCTAGGTAATATTCTTATATTACGTAGAAATGATTAATATATATTAAAAAAATCCGTTGGTGTTAATTTTTTTTGAGAGAACTGACTAAATCTTTTACATAGTTAATTTGCAATATGATGATTACTCATAGATACAGACAGCGTCAAAAGTAGATGATCATTTGATCATCCGTAGAGGTATTAAAGTGATCAGCTGCTATTGACGGCGACTGTACTGTACCGACATTATTTTATATTTTGTAGAAACTATAAACCATCATTTTTTCTCAGATATTTAACTGACTGTTCATCACTTTGCTTTAGATACTTATATACTGACACAACTTTGTCTCCACAGTAATATAGTTTCTCATTACTTTGGTACAATTAGCCAATAACTTGTCACCAATGTTGGCATTGAAATATGAGCAAATTGTGGTTGGTACCAATTAAACCACAATGAGGATACATGACATAGTGTTCCATATATGTACAATGTATGTTCCACTGAAGAAAATTAATATGAAATAGAATATATATTTATTCTACATTCACAACTATTTGCAATACACATGACAGTAGACGTAAACTCAACATTTCTATTAAGACAGAAATACAGCTAGAAAGAATAAATAATAAGTGAAAGTTTGTAGAAATGTTTGCCTGGATATAGACTGTAATTGCTTATTTCAAATATAAGGTCCTAATAAATTAGTGAATTTCCTCTTGAGGGGTGAATGCATAGGTCATTAATTAATAATTTTAGAAAAATAATCTGTGGGAAAAATCCATTATAAATAAATAACTACTGTGTCCTAGATGAAAAGAGTTCATGTCTTCCCAAGATCTAAATTTCTAAAGTAACTTACCAAAATGCATGAAAATCTGTTCTGCCATTACAGAACACACACAATCTCTCACATTTATAATATTAGTAAATTGGAAAATACTTACAATCAGCTGCTGTGAAATTAGGCATAGTGTCATAACTCTTTTCCAATTCAATGAGGAGGGCCACAACTTCCACATAATATATGAATGGGGTTATTCTTAAACCTAAAAACATAAGAATATTCTATATGAAAGTTATCACAGCTTTTATTTTGCTGGCTCCTCACAATACAGGCATGTTGCTTGGTATGGATCCCACGGATATATTTAAATCCTAATTCTCGCAGTCTTAGCTTGGTGCATATTATATCAGCACTAGCTTCCATCCCACGGTTTAACTCGTGTTCCTGAGGGATATATTGTTTTTTTGAGATTAAAGGTATTCAATATGTGAATCCAGAACATATTCTAAATA
The DNA here is from genome assembly GCA_947623365.1 of Achlya flavicornis. NCBI lineage: Eukaryota > Metazoa > Arthropoda > Insecta > Lepidoptera > Drepanidae > Achlya > Achlya flavicornis. Next base: position 4,052,822 of record OX392484.1, read on the forward strand.
TCATCCAAATCCATTAAGTAGTTTTTGCAGGAAGGAGTAACAATCATCTTCATATCCATACAAACTATTCACATTTATTATATTAGTAGGATAGGATAATATTATATTAATATGTGAAGCCTATTAATAATATTATTAATATAAGGCAGGACCTAGCATATTTCTTATGGGGTGAATACGGCAACAACCGTTTGGTAGGGCAAGACCATACAGTAAGAAATACCACAATTTCTCAATAGCTACAGCCCTTATATTCGAAAAGCTTAGCTATTAAACTGAAGTTTTACTGGGCTGCAATCTTTGTAGCTATTCAGAATTTCTCACATTTCTTACCATAGGGTCTTCGCCATATTCACCTTAGTAACCTTACCTTTGACAATCATATCAGCTAAGTGATATGGGTAGAGCATGAGTCGCTGGATGCTGTTCTGTATAAGGGTTTCATAATACTTCTTCTCATCTTTCCTCACTGTCCTTACTATAAACATCAGATTCCAATTAAGATATTGTAGATAATGAGAAATTCTCATTGTAAAGTATTAGGCAATTTGTAATTCCTATAGGTAAAACTTATAATGTACTCACCAAGACTACCTCTGTATCTCAACTGGTTCTTAATACTGAACTCATATATATACCTTTCATATTCCTTAGGAGAATCACTCAATAACTGAAACAATATCAACAACAATTATAAGCATTGACAATAATATATAAATCCAACATTTTATTATGTTTATTATAATGAGTTGTGCTAATTTAATAATGTAGAAAGGAGAAACAATAACATTACAAAGTTACCTTTCGCACGGGCGCAGGTAACTGGGGCCACTGTACTTTTTTCCTAATACATTCCTCTATTTCATCCTCCATGATACCGGAGTGTTTATCATCTAATAATTAACTACATCGAACGCAAATATCGCAAATTATCGGCCTTGAATAGAATGGATAAAATAAAATGTTCCAAATCAAATATTTTTTGATAAGCACAAGAAACGTTCTGAAAATCTGAATGTGGATGTGTGGAATGTTGCAAATTGTAGCAAAAGTTCTAATACTAAAAAGTATTTATTAATTTCATAAAACTAGCAAATATTGGTCGATTGTATTTATTTACATTCATAGTATCCATCAGATATTAATTTATTTAGCTAGATTTATAAAATATTTACGAAATAAAAGATTGTTATTCTTACGTTTCTGAACGAAATGATTTGACGTGTATTTTACAGTGACAGTTGACCCAATGGGCTTAAAGTGTTGCCATTTAATAAAAACTTTGTCCTGAAAGCTGTACCCGTTATACATTTTAATTTAATATTATTATTAAGTATTTCAGTGACAGCGCCAAGTGATATGAACATCAAGATTAGGGTTCAGTATCATTCGATAGTAGGCATAGTGCAGGCATTAAAATTAAATTGTCCGTGATTAAAACAACGTTAAACTATAGTTTCGGAAAAGTCTCGTATGAGGAGAAGAAGCGACGCAAGAAATTCCTCATGGGCCCGATAGGTATATTTTCTTTTTATTGACCTGAAACAATAGAGTTGACTTGTTACTCTGTACTTAAGTTTAATTATACTATGTTAAAAATGATTAATGAGTACTATCATCTAAGTTAGGCCGAGTTATCTCAGATGCTAGTTTGTTCCTAAGACAATTATAAATATAAGAATTTTTAAACAAGCCATAATTTTTATAGATTCATATTGGTATGTTTATATTGTATGTTACACTACACCGGTCACAATAATAGAACTCTCTCGTTACCCTCAAAATCAAAAATCAAAACGTCATTTATTCAGTTTAGGCCCCTGGTAAGGTACTCATGAACGTTTACGACCCTACGTTTTATAACGTAGGGTCTCATGTCTCATTGAAATGTGGTACCTTTTTGTGTAGTAAATACACTCAATCCTTCTATCACGATATTAAAATGGTCCAATCAATTTGAACTAACTATCCAACTTCCCGATAAGTGTGTTACAATTGTTTTCATACCAGGGAGGGGTATCAGTTACGTATTGCTGATGCTGCAAATATTTTGACACCCAAAACGGGCTGAGAGAATTTGCTGTACTAGCAGCGAAAGAAAAAAATTACAGTGACATTTTATTACTACACCACCGCCGCGCGCGCCTCCAGTTCCTGTAAACTGCCAGCACAGCACCTCCTCATAGAGCTTTGATGATCTTACTCACCGCAAGAATACAACAAAACGTTATAATGTAATTTGGGTATGACGTTCCAAGTGGTGGTGCATTGGGCCCAGTTGGCTCAGTTGGGATGCATTGAATTTGTATTGGGAGAACCCATTATGCCCGATCGCTCTTAAAATATGTCCATATTATATTTGCCATGACGAGTCGTGGGGATAGGAAATGCAATGGTTTGTATTAATTGTCATTGTTCATGTCCCATTAGGGAGCGCAAGTTAACCCCACGACAAGTAGGTATAAGTAACGGTTGTGTACATATCTAGAGTGCTAACGTTTCAAGATGAGCTGAAGTAATTGTGTTATTCAGTAACCCTCAAACAAAATAAAACAGTTTTGATTGATTTTTATTGTAATTCTAAAAAAATATAGGTACATCTGAAATTTAATGGGAATGGCATGGTTTCAATATTGAGATTCATATCCTAGATAATAGGTAGATGCTGCGTTAATCGTTGATTTTTTTGCATGTTCATTTATCCAAATAGTCCATCAAAAGCAGGTTGAAATTGTTTCAGCATGTCTGAAGCTAACATACTTCGACTAAATAACATATAAGCTTTGTTATTTAATTCTCTCGTTAATTTTGCTGCAGCATAAGTAGCCACGCTTTGTGCAAGTTGTATTTGACTTTCTCCTTTGCAGTGATTACTTGATAAAGCCCATTTATAAAATGTACCCATAGCGCCAGATAAAATATCTCCTTGACCACCAATTCGACGACCCGAACCACCTTTTGCATTGTCCCAATTGTATAAAGGCATACTGCAGTAAAATTGATCTTTTTCACCTTTGACCAAAACTGATACATTATCACCCCAATAATTATACCAATGACTACTATTTGTCGTAGCTTCCATTAAGTGTCGTGCCTCTCTGAAATTCGGTGTTAATATCACTCCTGGGCTTGGATAATCACGTAGAATCGTAACATTCTTTGAAATACCAAAAAGCCCATCCGCATCAATTACCAAAGGCTTTCTTAAACTCTTACAGTGCTCTATTATGTCATAAAATAACTTCATTGTTTTATCATCTCTTCCCAATCCTGGACCAATTACAATAACGTCCATTTTAGGTAGCAATGAGTTTATTTTTGATGCAGAATTTGTATTGAGAAAAGGATAAACTATAAGATCTGGACTATATGTTTTTATTATTGGTGCTGCACTTTCAGTTGTTATAACGTATACCAAATCGGCTCCCATCTGAAACAATAAGTATTTTTATTTGGAAAATTATATTTATTTCATCATTACTGTGGATAATAGCTAATAACATGGATCTTGAATTAAACTTAAAATAAATACATACCCTAAGAGCCGATATGGCAGAAAAGTATGGAGCCCCTGTATATTCCACTGAGCCACCGATTACGCCTATTCTACCAGCGTCACCCTTTTTTGTTCCTTCTAATGGTGGAATTATTAATTTGCTTAAGTTATTTAATTCTATTGATGATAAATTACTTCTATTAACACACTCATAATATGTTGTTGTTGATTCTGATGCGACATTAGGGGAAATCAAGAAAGAAATCCAAACGAAAAACATATGAAATTTCATTTCAAATAGGTAAGTACATTAACACTTAACACATTGACCAGCTGTTATAAATTCAATAGGTAACTACCTAAGTTACAAATATAGAGACAAAACTTGTTATGTAACAGAAAGTCTTATGTTGTTTTTGTCAAGGACAAAAGCTGATGACGACACTTTGTTCTATTGCTTATTATTTATTTACCCAATCCTTTAGTCCAATTTCTTTGACCCAATCATAACATTAAAATTTATAAATATGTTCTTCATTATAAAGTTGGTTGGGTGTTAGTCATATAATTATATTATTGACCATTGTAAAAAAACAGTTTTTTTTTTTTTTTACATATTTTGAGTATGTTATTGGCAGCATCGATTCATTCATGGGAATCACCGAGCTGTCAAATAATTATTTTTTCATGTCAATACTGTCATTGTCATGTCAGTCAATACGCCGTGCTCGCATATTTGTCAAAGTAATTCTTCAATTCTGAGTTATTAAAAAAAATCGTTTGCAGATAATTTGGCACTGTTTTACATAAAAATGGATGATAAACAAGAATCGGTAAAACTGTCCTACGCTATACATAAATGCTCAAGCTATTCCGCTAATTATGTACCAGAGTAAGTAAAGATGTAATTTTAAAGACATTTTTTGCCATATGATTATTCTCATTAATCCCGGTATTTGTGTATTATTTCTGATTTATTAACGAATTTTACTTATCACAGTACTTATTGACACAACTTAATAAATTTCCGATGCGTTATTATTACGTAATATTCGAATTATTATAACAAATACCAGATGTAAACAATGGTCTTTTTTTTAGAAACATTATGGTGAATAATCCTTCAGATCAGGTCTCAAGATGGTTTACAGATAGTACCACACCGTCACAGTATATCATGTTGAAACTGCAGTTGCCAGCCATAGTGGAAGCTATTAAATTTGGGAAGTACATAAAGACCCATGTGAGCGATCTCAAGAAATTCCAAATATACGGTGGTACTGATGAGAATAACTTATCTTTGTTATTGACAGCGTAAGTATGCGATGTACTCACAATCACACAAATGCAATATTCATTCTTTCTAAGTGGACTAAATATACATCATCTTGGAGGGGATCTAAATCTATTTTTAGACAGCAATAGTGAACATCTTAGCAGTATAAATGAGAGTGCTAAAAAATATGCTCATGATATGCCCATTATCATGGATTGCTCATGGAGTATGAAAGTGATGTAATCATTATAAAATAATAATTAAGTATTTCCTCAAAATAAGCTAATGCCATCAGATTTATTTACTTACTGCTTTGTTTTTTGCAAGTTATTCATTCACACTAATGCAGTCTATTTAGTTAAGATGACTATGTATTAATTGATCTTCTTCCAGTGGTCTTAAAAGAGACAGTTCCCCTGAAACATTCAGGCTTCGTCACAGGACACAGGAGGGCCTCTATCTGCCAGTACAGTACATAAAGATAGTGCCCCTGCAGTCATGGGGCCCTACATACAACTATACTATATGGTATGTGGAGCTAGAAGGGAGGAATCAGGAGGACTTTATCAGTACTGCCTTGGAGACTATTAATTTAGTAAGTTGAATTCGACCCCTATGAATTAGTTCTTTACTTACTCTCTTGTCTTTTTTTTCTCTCTTCTTGAATTAATTAGTCTTGTCTTGTTTCACATTTGTTTCTGTTAGGAATAATAAGTACCTTATGTCACCCTCAGGTCTATAAACTCTATGCAAGAAATCATGTATTTGTTTCTAAAACTGATATGGTCCAAAATAATGTATTTATACCTGATAGTCAACCAGTACCCCAAGTGTAACTAATTGAAGTTAATAAACGCTTACTAATATACTAATTATAAATAATATAATGTGTTTGCGTTAACTATACAATTTTATGGGAGAAATTAGTACCATGAGAATTCTGCTAGAGGCACTGTGCCAATTCCTATACTGAAGTATTGTAAACGCAAACAAATCAGTAAGCATTTACTAAAGTCAAGTCAATTCTTTACACTTGGGGCACTGATAGCCAAATATCTTAAATTGAGAATAGTAATTTTATTTTTTATTAATTCATAAATTTTTATGTATTTATAAAATCATAATTAATAAAGGCAATGTTAATAATTGACTTAAAATATTATTGCTTCTTGGTCAGTAGCTATAATAAAAAAGTGTTTAGGATTCCAACTTATCTTGCCAGCTATATTCTTTAAAGAATTAATAATTGATACCTACATTTTACGTTTTTTACTCTTACAGCGTAAAGAAGAAGAGGCAGTTCGATTACTACTGAAACATTTACGGCGGCGTCGCTACAAGGACGCGTTTGAAGCTCTCTCGAGAGAAAGTGGCGTGCAACTAGAGGGTGCTATACAAGCGCGCCTTTGGAATGCACTTGTTGAAGCAGGGGACTACAACCTCGCTGAGCAGATACTTGATGAAGCTGTTAATGGTAAGCTTTGCCTTAAAACCTATTGAGTAACTACTCAATGCTACTTATGCTTGCGTATTTACTTGGTATAAAAATAGTATAGCCATGATACAGATTGTCCAATAAAAAAAAAGTTACTTTGCTGAGTTTCTTGCCGGGTCTTATCAGTTGAAGGCCGACTCCTGAACTGGTGGTAACTTCAAAAGCTTTGACATTCATATGTGCCCTCATCATCATCATCATCATCAGCCTATAATGTCCCACTGCTGAGAACAGGCCTCCTTACACAAATGAGGGTGAAAGGGACTGGGCGATACTCCACCACGCGTGCCCACTGCGGATTGGTGGAGGTAGGCTAGTGGTCAACCTACTGGAACTACTGGAATTTTTCAAGCCGCCTAGGAGGCATCCAACTAGCTTAACGACTATCACAATTAAGTGATAACCGGGACCATCGAGGAACAATCCCTTAGAGTAGTAATACCGTGCAATCCGATTCCGCAACTGGTCAGTGATTTGTCACTGAATTATATCTGCTCATGAGCGCCCCTGCTCAGTATCGACCAAAAACTCGATCCGTGCGTACGTATGAAACATATACTTTTTGACAATATTTCACAATGTCTTGCTCTTCAATTAATTGGTGTGGGAATAACAGTCGAAATTCTATTTATAATACAAACGGAATCACTTTTCATCGGTAAGTAATAATGTATTACATGAATTTACTTATTTTTAATCACAGGTCAAGATATACTGGACGGACGCGTTGACGTCATTTATCTCCATCTCACTTTCACCCATTATATTTCTATCTTCATCCTTTTCTTTCGATGATCGCTCCTCCCCCGCTAGTGCTGGGCTTAGATAAGAAAATCATTATCGATATTAGCGAATAATTAGCAAACTTATTTTGTTCAGAGAGTAAAATATTTCAGTTTACGATATTGTATTAATACTGGAATACATAACATCGAAGATAAAAGGATTTTCAATATTATTAACGCGGATGTAATTTAGGTAATTATAATATAAAATAAATATGTCCGTGGTACTGTGAGTACCTAGCTTTATTATTATCACTTACTAGGTACCTACCACAACATAAGGTTCCGGCCCATGACCTTATAATAAAGTACTGGAATAAAAGTACTTAGAGTTTCACAAACATATTTATATCATATTAATTATAAGTAATTCATATTTAGAACATATTTTTTACACTTGACACATAGGACACAGTTCTTAATAATTCATTCAGATAATCTAGGTAGTATGCCGACGTTTTAAATATCTACCCCGTAACGAAAAGAAAAGTATTCTTTTGAATGCTGAATTTTTATTAATACAAAAGTCTAATACTATTATATCTTATCCCATTATTATAAGACTAGCTGTCCCCTGCGGCCTCACCCGCGTTTCTGGGATAAAGCTTCCTTTTCCATACCGTTGCGTTCCAAATTTCATTGTGATCGGTTGAGCCATTATCGAGAGTGATTACATCATACTGCCGAATTAATACCGAAATATACCTACTATGCAAACAATTATTATATACAAACTTACAAGTTTCGATAATGTAGAAATACTTGTAACAAACCATGACAAACGACTGCTATTAGAATACTCCTACATTAATAATAGTGCAACAAGTATCGATATCGATACAATTGTCTGCCGCATCTCTAAATCTTAGTGTGTCCTTGACTTAGCCAATCACAGCTCATTGCCGGTGGTGGGGAATTGGCGGAATGGATTTCAAGCAAAATGAACGTCATTGCGCTTCTTTGGGTTAATTGTTCGATGACCGGGACCAACGACTTCACGTGCCTTCCGAAGCACGATTTGAAATACCACTAGGCGGTCACCCATCCTTAGCTTACTTACTTTACTCATAGCTTACTTTGCCGATCGATTAAGAACGGCTAATCATGCTACGCCACGAGCGCTTCCTGTGCTTAATATGTGCCCTACTAGGGCCTAAATTGAATAAATGCTTTGACTTTGAGTGTTCTTTAACAGAATTAGTTGGGCTACAAGCCAAGCTGCTTGAAATAGTCATCATCAGGTTATAATGTCCCACTGCTGAGTATAGGCCTCTTTTCACAAATTAGTGTGAATGGGCAGATACTCCAACACGCGTGCCCAGTGCGGATCGCTTGAGGTAGGCTCAACTAGACGTCAACTTACTGTTGGAGTTTTCAAACTGCCTAGTAGGCCTCCAACTAGCTTAACGACTATTACAATTAAGTGATAACCGGGACAATCGCTTCACGTGACTTCCGAATTACCACTAGGTGGTCACCGATCCAGGTGACCGACCACGACCGTGTAGGTTTAGCTTTGCCGATCGATTAAGAACGGCTAATCATGCTACACCACGAGCGCTTCCGAAATTTTGCATAAATATGTGTGCAATTCATTTTTAGTCAGGGATATCTACGACTGATCATAATGCATCCTCATTAGATTTCCACAATGAACAATCGAGTGATCGTTCCAGAGGGTGAAATGGACTGGTATATGTCATGGCAGCCGTACTCGCCGTCTTGGCGACAGATGTCGGCGTGCTCGTCGCAGGTGGAGGAGCGGCTGTGGTGCGGCGACGCGGCGCCGGCCGAGCCGCGCGCGCTCTCGCACGACCTGCTGTGTGCCGACCGGGAGCCGCGCCCGGACGAACTGGTCAGTGTTTTTTTTTTTTTTTTTTTTTTTTTTTTTTTTTTTTTTTTTTTTTTTTTTTTTTTATACCACTGAGATGGCAATTAAGCATACGGGCCGCCTGATGGTAAGCAGTAAGCCTATGGACGCCTGCAACAACAGGGGTATCACTCGCGCGTTGCCGACCCAAACGTTGTTGTGTGTGAAACTTCAACATAAGTGGTTGCGGCTAGAGCTAGTGCAGCGGTTGCGATTAGTTCTGTTTCGGCGGTTGCGGCTGCAGCTAATCCATTGACTGGGGCTAAAGCTAAAATAGCGGTTGCGGGTTGAGCTAGTGTAACAGTTACGGCTGGTGCTAGGGCAGCGATTGCGGTTGGAGCTCTAGTGAAGCGTTTGCAGCTAGACCTAGATCAGTGTTTGCGGTTAGTTCTAGTTTGGTAGTAGTGGCTAGAGCGGTGGTTGCGGTTGGAGCTAGTCTAGCGGTTGTGGATATAGCTGGAAAAGCGGTTGCGGCTAGTTCAAGATCAGTGGTTGCGGCTTGAATTATTGCAGCGGTTGTGGCTGGATCTTGTAGTATGTATGGTCTTATATAACAACCCATGCAACTGAATTTCTTATAATACATTTCTCATAAGACGCAAGACATTTTCTTATAATGTGCAAAAGGCCTGCGAGTGTCAAATTGTACTACACGTAACTTTTTTCTCACGTATTGATCTAATCAAATCAAATCAAATTGAAAGAAAAGCCATAATTTTATTACTATCAGATCGTCGCGATAGAAATCATTCGAACTAGAGCTTTCCGCAATAGCATACATTCGAACAACGTATTTCGAACTCATGAACATTCACACTACAATCAATCGGTGCAGGTGTTTCGAAATTCCGAATTACAGTCAGTAATTTGTGTAACACTGTTTATTGTCCAGGAGTCTCCGGTGAACGGCGGCGAGTTATTTGACTTGTGTGAGCTCACTTGCGGCGCGAACGCGTGCTGCACTAAACCCGGCCCGCGCGGTGGACACCAGCTTGTTATCGACGCCACCACCGGTAACATGTCATGTATTTGTCACCACTCAAACATCAAATTAAGATTTGAAACTCATTCCTAACTTCCTAATCCTTTAAATTCAGAAAATGTCATACATAAAAATCAGAACTGTTATTAAAACGCCCTATTTGTCACTGCCAAAACGCATGCACACTTGCGAAGTCTATGTTTATGTATACGGGGTGGATACGACAATAAATTAAACCACGTAAAGTACTCACTTTACGTGGTTTAATTTAATGTCGTATACATGAGTATGTATACGATCAACTTTTACTATGGGCCAAACTTCGAAATCGCAAAAAAAATATGGTATATATTATATACCATAACTAGCTTCCGCCCTATCCTCCTAACCTCAGTCCCGTATTTTATCCCCTAGCGGATTGAATCTTGTAAAACGCACTTTCAGTTTCTCCCGAATTGTCCATGTCGTGTCAATTTCAATAAAAATCTTATTCAGACTGTCACAAACATAAAGAAATATTGCCATCTATATGCATGTAAACTTTGGCGCAGTTGAAGCCATTGTTAATTCAGCGGCTTATTTTACAGCCAATTTATTCAACCACAGGAACATTATACCTCTTCGGCGGCTGGAACGGCACGGAAGACCTAGACGATCTATGGTCATATAGCACTATAAACGAGCGATGGTCGCTCCTCTGTCGGCACAGCAGCCTTGTCTATGGTCCCACGCCGAGATCCTGTCACAAGATGGTTTTTGATCCAGTGCATAGGAGGCTTTATACGTTGGGAAGATATCTGGATAATGCTCAAAGGATACCTAGTAATATGAATGTAAGTATTCGGCAGAATGTGTAATAATATTTTAGGCTATTGGTGAGGCCGTAGCAGTATTAAACGTTTTTTTTATAAAAACATAAAACCAACTCCGACATGGACTTGCACTGAAGTCTTGGTTGACTCAAATGTCCTCCTCCTTGCATCGTATGCCTCATTCCTTGCTGAGGGACGTGACCTCTGTGGGTTATCTTATATCGTTATTTTATACTTCTTAACCGACTTAAAAAGGAGGAGGTTCTCAATTCGGTTGTATGTTTTTTTTATACATATTTTTGAGACAGTTTTATTTTTTTGTTTATTTTATTTTATATTTAGGTTTTGAGTGGGCATTAATAAACAAGATATGTCAATCGGGATATAATATCTTCAACTTCATCATTATAATTTTATATTCAGATCGATTCATATGCCAGATTATATGATATAAATAAGCATCTAAAACCATAGTGCAAACAACAGTTTCTTTCCCCAATAAAATTTAATCATTTGTCCACCCACAGAGCGACCTATACATGTTCGACGTGACAAACGGATCGTGGACGTTAATATGCGGCGACACCGCAGCCGCCGGCGGGCCCCGGCTCGTGTTCGACCACCAAATGTGCATCGACGCCGACACGCAGACTATATACGTCTTCGGAGGAAGGGTGCTGCCAGCTAACACGTTAGTTATTATTGTTACCAGCTTTAAAAAGCTACCTTTCTGGTAGAGTTGGACGTTATACGGGAAATATGTACAAATGTTATTGCTATGTTACAAAAATACTCAAACACAATAAAACTCAAATACACAAATTTATGAAAATAAAAATGAAAACGCCACGTCACTCTGCAAGATCCCGCCAAAAAGCCCAAATTCCAGTTGTTATGTTGTGTAATGTAATGACAGGGAGGAGGTAGTATCCCCGCAGTACTCGGGCCTGTACGCGTACTACATAGCGACCAACACGTGGCAGCTGTTGCTGGCCGACAAGCACGACCTGCCCGCGCCGCAGCCACGCGTCTCGCACTCTATGCTCTTCCATCCTGTGAGTATACATGCTACTTGACACACACCAGGAGGAATCATTTCGCTACATTTGCAACTTCATATATGTTTCAGATCCGAACAGTTAAAGGAACTTAGTGCAAAAGCGTTGGAACTCATTTTTAACCGACTTCAAAAAAAGTAGGAGGTTCTCAATTCGGTTGTATTTTTTTTTAAATGTTTGTTACCTCATAATTCCGTCGTTTATTAACCGATTTGGAAAATTATTTTTTTGTCTGGAAGGGTACACTTCCCGTTTAGTCCCATTGTCATCAGATCAGGATTTGAGGTACTTTGAAGTCGGTTTAAGTTTTTTGTAAAACAGTCCAATTATAATAGCTAAGTTCATGAGGACTCTATTGTATTTTACTGTCTAATGCTACTTCGAGTAAAACTACCCCACTAGTAGTAGTAGTAAGTTACATTACGGAGATAACACCCTATGCAGTTTTACAGGAACTCACCATAAGATTATTCGGCGCAAACTGTTTCAATATCGTTGAAATCGGTGTCTGAGAGTTGTGTCAGATCCGTGTCCATCATATTTTCTTTATAAAATAAGAAAGCATTTTATCAGCGAATAACTATAACGGATAAATACCATATACGTCATCTGTACATTAATATATTCCGAAAATAAAACTGGGCCTAAAATTGAACCCTGCGGTACACCCGTTTTTACTAAAGACGCTAATAATATAAAATAAATAAATAAAAAAGCCATTTAATTCCATATTTCTAAGTAATTTTTTTTACATTTCAAATGTTATTATTTTTTGATGTTGAAATATGGACCCCTTTTTGGGTAAAGGCCTCCTCCAGCTTTTTCCACAAATCCCTGTCCTTGCCTGTATTTGTCCAGTCGATTCCTGACACCTGGATAATATCGTCAGCCCACCGTCTTACAGGTCTGCCAACATTCCTCTTTCCCTGAGGACCTTTCCATCGTGTGGTTTCTATGGTCCATCTATTGTCAGTGTAACGTGCGATGTGTCCAGCCCACCTCCATTTAAGTTTGAGTGCATGTGTGATAGCATCAGTTATTTTTGTTTTTTGTCTGATATGTTTATTCTTTACTTTGTCTATCTTCCTGAGATTCAGCATGCTCTTTTCCATAGCTGTTTGGGTACATTTAATTTTTTGATTGACTTTATTGGTATAAACCCAAGTCTGGCAGCCGTACAGTAAACATGGTAATAGACATGTGTCAAATACTGTCTTTTTTAAATGCAAACTATAATTTCCTTTAAAAATTTCCTTCTGTGACCAGTATTTTTTCCATGTTATATTGATTCTACGTGTTATTTCTTCTTCATTGTTAGACTTGTTGAATGATAGCTGCTTCCCCAGATAAATATAACTGTTGACATATTCTATATTATTTCCTCTTATTACAATAGGTCTTTTTTGGCTGTTGGTCATTATTCTAGTTTTACTTGGGTTCATTTCTAACCCTATTTTTGAGCTTTCATTATCCAGCGACCTCATCATTTCCTCCAGATCCCTAGAACTTTCGGCTAGTATGGCTATGTCGTCAGCGAATCTTAGATGGTTTAGGTAACGTCCATTGATTTTTACTCCTTTTTTAGACCAATCTAATTTTCGAAATATATTTTCAAGCACTGCAATAAAGAGCTTTGGTGACAAAGGGTCGCCTTGCCTGACTCCTCGTTCAATGTTTATTTCACTTCCTCTGACTTCCAGCTTTACCCTGCTCGTACTGTTTCTATAAATATATTTCAGGATGTTAATATATTTTTGATCCACTTTTGAATGTTGCAATGCGTTCCAGATCGAACAGTGGCTGATGCTATCGAAGGCTTTGCAATAGTCAATGAAGGCCACATAAAGAGGTCTGTTATGCTCTCGATATTTTTCTATAATTTGCTCCAGGCTCTGTATATGGTCCATTGTGCTGAATCCTGGTCGAAAACCTGCTTGCTCTATTGGCTGGAGTTTATCAATGTCTTCTGTTATTCTTTTTAGAAGTATAGATGAAAAGAGTTTATATGAGCTTGCTAGAAGGCTTATGGGTCTGTAGTTACCGATTTCCAACGGATTGCCTTTTTTGAAAATTAGAATTATGTCCGAATTACACCATTGGCTTGGAACGGTTTCTGTATCTAATACCATGTTAAACAGCTGTGATAGGTGTTGAGTTAAGGTTGGTGCTCCGATTTTAAGAACTTCGTTGCAAAGTCCATCTGGGCCAGGACTCTTTTCAACTTTTAACCGTTTTATGTGATCATACACTTCAGAGTTTTCAATTGGTTTGATGCCATTAGTTGGGTGTTCGTCTACAGTTTCGATTTCGTTGTTGCTTCTTTTTCGGTATAGTTCTTTGTAGAAGTTTGTTACATGGTTTACAACATCTTTTCTTGAATTGGTTTCTTCTGAGTTATGCTCAAGTTTTTGTATCCATGTTTTGTGTGTAGTTAATTCTTTGTAGGCTTTTTTGGTACTTCTAAAGTTGTTGATGTTCCTTGTGATGACTTCTTGTCTATGTTTGCTGTAATCCTTCCTGATCGATCTATTAGCTTCTTTATAAATTCTACTAAGTTCATGTTTCGTATCTTTGTTCTTATTCTTTGTATGTATCAACTCGGTGCGTCTTTTAATTAATCGTTTTGTTTCTTCGCTAATTATTTTATGTTGTTCTTGTTTGGTTTCTTTACATGATTTCAGGCTTTGTATTATGCTTTCTTCCAGCAAGTTGTAGTAGGTTTGAATATTGGTTTTTTCTTCTTTGGTAGTTATGCTTGTTTGTAGATTTGCGATGTATTTTTTGATTTCGATGTCCGTTTTCGGAATGTTGAGTGATGTTCCAAAGGATTTTCTGCTCTTTATTGGGTAACTTAGCCGCACTGTTGCTCGTAATAGCCTGTGGTCAGACGGAAACTGTGTGTTTAGTACTTCAATATTTGTAATTAGTTTCGGGTTGTTTGTCATTATAAAGTCGATTTCATTTTTTGTTTTTTGATCAGGTGATATCCACGTCCATCTGCGATACTCTTTTCGCTAATAATATAAGTGACGCTAATACTTATTTTTGTTGGCGACTAGATAGATACGATGATATAAGATAAAACTTTACACAAACTCCATAGTGTTAAAATTTTCAAACTGGGATGTGATGATCCACGCAATCAAATGCCTTCGAAAGATCACAAAATATGCCAACCACAGCTTGAGAGTTCTACCAGGCCAGTCATTTCAGTATGACCAGTCTAGTAATTGTCATTACATGAATGTGTGTGTCAGGTCCAACGGCGGCTGTACATATTCGCGGGTCAACGCAACAAGGAGCACCTGCTGGACCTGTGGTGGTGGGAGGTGTCGTCAGGACGCTGCGAGGCGTTGTGCAGCTGTGCCGCCGCGTGCCCGCCGCCCGCCGCCGGGTTCACGCAGCGGGCCACCCTCGACCCCGACACTGACGAGATGTTCGTGCTCTCGGTGAGTGTACTCACGCTACAGGGAGAGAGAGAGAGAGAGAGAGAGAGAGGTATATATGTGAGGCGTTGTGCAGCTGTGCCGCCGCGTGCCCGCCGCCCGCCGCCGGGTTCACGCAGCGGGCCACCCTCGACCCCGACACTGACGAGATGTTCGTGCTCTCGGTGAGTGTACTCACGCTACAGGGAGAGAGAGAGAGAGAGAGAGAGAGAGGTATATATGTGAGGCGTTGTGCAGCTGTGCCGCCGCGTGCCCGCCGCCCGCCGCCGGGTTCACGCAGCGGGCCACCCTCGACCCCGACACTGACGAGATGTTCGTGCTCTCGGTGAGTGTACTCACGCTACAGGGAGAGAGAGAGAGAGAGAGAGAGAGAGGTATATATGTGAGGCGTTGTGCAGCTGTGCCGCCGCGTGCCCGCCGCCCGCCGCCGGGTTCACGCAGCGGGCCACCCTCGACCCCGACACTGACGAGATGTTCGTGCTCTCGGTGAGTGTACTCACGCTACAGGGAGAGAGAGAGTGAGAGAGAGAGAGAGAGAGGTATATATGTGAGGCGTTGTGCAGCTGTGCCGCCGCGTGCCCGCCGCCCGCCGCCGGGTTCACGCAGCGGGCCACCCTCGACCCCGACACTGACGAGATGTTCGTGCTCTCGGTGAGTGTACTCACGCTACAGGGAGAGAGAGAGAAAGAGAGGTATATATGTGAGGCGTTGTGCAGCTGTGCCGCCGCGTGCCCGCCGCCCGCCGCCAGGTTCACGCAGCGGGCCACCCTCGACCCCGACACTGACGAGATGTTCGTGCTCTCGGTGAGTGTACTCACGCTACAGGGAGAGAGAGAGAGAGAGAGAGAGAGAGAGAGAGAGAGAGAGAGAGGTATATATGTGAGGCGTTGTGCAGCTGTGCCGCCGCGTGCCCGCCGCCCGCCGCCGGGTTCACGCAGCGGGCCACCCTCGACCCCGACACTGACGAGATGTTCGTGCTCTCGGTGAGTGTACTCACGCTACAGGGAGAGAGAGAGAGAGAGAGAGAGGTATATATGTGAGGCGTTGTGCAGCTGTGCCGCCGCGTGCCCGCCGCCCGCCGCCGGGTTCACGCAGCGGGCCACCCTCGACCCCGACACTGACGAGATGTTCGTGCTCTCGGTGAGTGTACTCACGCTACAGGGAGAGAGAGAGAGAGAGAGAGAGAGAGAGAGGTATATATGTGAGGCGTTGTGCAGCTGTGCCGCCGCGTGCCCGCCGCCCGCCGCCGGGTTCACGCAGCGGGCCACCCTCGACCCCGACACTGACGAGATGTTCGTGCTCTCGGTGAGTGTACTCACGCTACAGGGAGAGAGAGAGAGAGAGAGGTATATATGTGAGGCGTTGTGCAGCTGTGCCGCCGCGTGCCCGCCGCCCGCCGCCGGGTTCACGCAGCGGGCCACCCTCGACCCCGACACTGACGAGATGTTCGTGCTCTCGGTGAGTGTACTCACGCTACAGGGAGAGAGAGAGAGAGAGAGAGAGAGAGGTATATATGTGAGGCGTTGTGCAGCTGTGCCGCCGCGTGCCCGCCGCCCGCCGCCGGGTTCACGCAGCGGGCCACCCTCGACCCCGACACTGACGAGATGTTCGTGCTCTCGGTGAGTGTACTCACGCTACAGGGAGAGAGTGAGAGAGAGAGAGAGAGAGGTATATATGTGAGGCGTTGTGCAGTGCTGCCGCCTAAATCTTTGATTTATAAAACTAACATTCATATAATATTGTAGGGCATGAGTAAAGAGAAAGACAAGCGAGTATACAATACGCTGTGGGTGTTCTCGCTCCGACGACTCACGTGGAACTGCGTGTACAGGAACGACACAGTGGCGCCCTCTGAACCGCGCCCGAGGTTCGCGCACCAACTTGTATATGATCCTGTTAAAAAGGTATGTTCGTTTCAAAGCATTTTGCCCTGTATTCTAGTACAGTCGCCTTATTAATATTCCGACCATATGCTCGGCAGCAAAGCTACATTAACATGTTCCTTACCGTAGACAGGCCTGTCCCACTCCCATGTTTAGGTACGATCGCGCGCACGCGGACTACCGGAACAACGCTAGTCGGTTGCAACGCGCACGCAGCGCAAGACGCGTGTGGGTATAAATACCTACGTACTACCTATATAAAGTGTTTACTGTTCTTTTTTTAACACTATCTTGTGTAGATATCGTTGTTTTTATAGTTCTAGATATTTTGTTGTTGTTTCATTGTATTGTCCTAAAGTCCTTATTATAATAATAGGCCCGTTTTGATAACATACCAGTGTGTTCAAAAGAGACAAAGATAGAGCGATCAGAAGAGACCCTCTTGTATAAACGGGCCTCTTAGACCTCGAAAACTCATGTGAATGATTCCCACTTCAAAAAAAGCAGGAGGTTTCTCAATTCGACCGTATATTTTTTAACCGACTTCAAAAAAAGGAGGAGGTTCTCAATTCGGTTGTATGTTTTTTGCATTTTTTTTTTATGTTTGTTACCTCATAACTCCGTCGTTTATAAACCGATTTGGAAATTATTTTTTTGTCTGGAAGGGTACACTTCCCGTTTGGTCCCATTGTCATCAGATCAGGATTTGATTACTTCTTAGTGTACTTTGAAGTCGGTTTAAGTTTTTTGTAAAACAGTCTAATTATTTTTATGTGTGTTCGCGGATAACTTCGTCGTTTATGAACCGATTTTGACGATTATTTTTTTAGAAACTGTTAGTAGTTCCAGAATAGAGAGAGTTCCCTCTTTAAATATACAGTAATTCTACCTTACAACTCTTAGAATAACTAAGATTTAACATACCACTATTTCAAAAATCAGTAGAACAATATTCAGAAAAATTTAACAATTCTTATTGTTATGTAGGTAAGTAACTCAATATATCCTATTTTTGGTTAATTCTTTATTAATTTTTATATAACAAACTTCTTTAATCAACATGAAGATTATTAAGAATAAATATTGTGAATTTCGGCTGACGGCTACTGGACTAGGTAATCGTGCCGTTTCTTGTCGCGTCGTCAGTCATTCCAGATTTGCTAAGCATGTATGTTACTAAAACCCTTCCCCAAAATAGTTGTATTCAGTTTCGTAGACAGAATACACATTCAGTATACAAAGTACGTATAGGTCTAACAACTTAGATTAAAGTATGTAGACATTTTAAAATAACTTTCTGATCTAATACTAGTTAGCTAGGATATTTTAAATGTCATTGTTCACGAAAGGAGAATAGCATAGAAATAAAATAAACACAGAGAATAGTAATAGGACATACATAGGCGATAAGGAAATATTGAAGATTCATAATACGTCATTAGACAACCCTACCGTAACACGTGCCGCGTCATACAGGATAGAGTTATACGATAGAAAGAGAGGGAAGTTGTAGGTGAATATAATTTTAGGCGCGCAGCGCTGCGCGAACTGGATTGCGCTTTATTCTGTCGTTCCAAGAGTCGATTTTTGTTTAAATGTCGTTTTCGAAGTGGGTTTTCTGTACGTAGTACTATTAAATATTCTGTGCCGTAGATCCATTACCTATTCGGCGGTAACCCGGGCAACCAGGCTAGCCCGCGCCTCCGGCTGGACGACCTGTGGTCGCTGACCCTCCGGCGCGAGTCCCCGGCGAGCGTGTCGCGGGGGGCCCGCGCGGCGCTGCGCGAGGCGCGCTACCGGGAGCTGGCCGCGTCGGGGCACGCTGCCGACGCACTGCACTACCTCCGCCGGGACCTGGCTGAGGTGCTCGACCACACTGATGCTGAACAGGTGGGTTGATGCTCTGTCTCTCTCGCTTCCTGTCGCACTGCAATCGGGAGACTTTTCTCGTTATGCATGCGTTCAGTTAAACTTCCATATAAAAAGTGATATGGCATTAGTCGAGATAGGCGCCTTTTTGATCTCTCTTAAGATTAACTTAACAGCAGTGGAGTTTGATATTTAACTAAAATAAATCTAGAATATTGCGTCTACATCACGAAGTCACAATGCAATGATACATGTTATTGATGTAAAAAAAAATGTATATTTTGTCATATTCAAATATCTATTAAATATAGGCCTTAATAAGGCACTTACGAGCGTTACAATTGATTCTACCACCGTCAGGTGTCGCGTTTCCAAAAGCTAGCGACGGTGTTGTTCACGGGTGGTCGTGCGCACTTGCAGCCGGCGCGCGACGCTTGCGCGCTGTCCGCGCGCCGCGCCCGCACGCTGGCCAGGAGGCGCGCGCACCAACCCGCCTCCACCGACCTCGCGCAAGCACTCGCTGCGGTAAGCTACCTTTATACTGTACAACTATGTTCTACATAGATACTCAAGTTCAAAATCGGTATGTTACTGATGCGTCGCCTCATCTATCGGGTGTTCCTTAGGGGTCTCACTTTGGTCCCATTTTGTTTGTTTTATTTCAAAGTCAAAGTCAAAGCCATTTATTCAATTTAGGCCCTAGAAGGGCACCTATGAAGGTCAAAGCTACTGAAGTTACCGCCAGTTCGTAAGTCGGCCTTCAACTGAGAAGAACAGGCAAGAAACTCAGCAAGGTTACATTTTTTAAATATTTTTTTGTTTTTTACAATCTGACTATATATTGGCTATTTTTTCCAAAACATTTTGGTTTTGTAGGTATACATAGGTACATACTTTTTATTTTACAAAATAAAATACACATTTATCAATGACATAGAAAAGTAATGCATATACAATGTGTATCGGAAAGGGTATATTCATTACAGTAATCCACTTCTTTGCTATTGATCTCGAAATAGAAAATGTTATATTAATATAAGCAAGTGACGTAAAATGATAATGATCATTGAGCGGTGAAATGTTTGGTTACGATTTTAATACAAGAAACTTGGAAGCAAAGATTTTTATAAGTAATTTATTTAGAGCTGAAACTTTTTATAGAGGTTATACCTGATGTAGTCTTCCCCGCTTTTAAACGTATAAATCCATTTCGTTATACCCAGTGTATATAAACAACTCGAAAGTTTCAAGAAAATGTCCTTTTCAATAGTCGCAGGTAAGCGCTCGTGGCGTAGCATGATTAGCCGTTCTTAATCGATCGGCAAAGTTAAGCTACGTCTGTCGTGGTCGGTACCTGGATGGGTGACCGCCTAGTGGTATTTCAAATCGAGCGTTTCCGTGCTTCGGAAGGCACGTAAAGTCGTTGGTCCCGGTTATCACTTAATTGTGATAGTCGTTAAGCTAGTTGGATGCCTCCTAGGCGGCTTGAAAAATTCCAACAGTAGGTTGACCACTAG
The DNA here is from genome assembly GCA_947623365.1 of Achlya flavicornis. NCBI lineage: Eukaryota > Metazoa > Arthropoda > Insecta > Lepidoptera > Drepanidae > Achlya > Achlya flavicornis. The sequence continues at coordinate 4,073,311 of OX392484.1, forward strand.
CCTACCTCCACCAATCCGCAGTGGACACGCGTGGTGGAGTATCGCCCAGTTCCTTTCACCCTCATTTGTGAAAGGAGGCCTGTTCTCAGCAGTGGGACATTATAGGCTGATGATGATGAGGTAAGTGTCAAACTAAGTATTGAATGTCCAATTATGAATATTAACCCAGGTGTTAGGCGCGGACGATCCCCTCCCCGAGCCCACAGCCCCCTTCGAGGAGGTGTCGGAGCCCGCGCCCGACACGTGGGAGGCGGGCGCCGACTCCGACGAGCCACTCTCCCCCGAGTGGCCCGCGCGCGCCGCAAGGATACAACTATACGACCGCCTCTGCCACTACTTCCGACCCTCCACTGTGCCGCCTAAGGGAGATATTAGTGATCTTGTTACCTTTTAAGACAGCGGCTAATCATGTTATATGGATTAGAGTGAATGAGAAAGTCGATGTAGCTGTCCTTCTCTCGGAATCTTTTATTTGTTATCTAAAATTTTACTTGATATACCCCCACATTTTAGAATCTTCTGATTGAGTCCACCTGACTACCTTTCTATGACGTTAATTAAGGGTGACTATTCGTGCTTTAAAAACTTGTGGGTAACGTTGAGTGAAATTATAGATATAAATTCAATAAGATTAAGGCAGCTGAAAGCTCGTGGAATGTAGTGTTTATGATTATGCTGAAGTGTCTATATGGATTGGATGAAAAGATGTCCAAAAATGACATCCAGAACTTTGTATTGGGAATAGGATGTAAGAATGTGGAGAGTATTTGCATAACTGACTTCTTGAGACAGAGCATTTAATAGATTTGAAAGTACCAACCAACTTTGGCCCACAGTCCTTTAAAAATTGAGGACTCCTTAGCACATTTTTATTTTTAAAACACTATAACGTGAGAAAATACTTAGTTAACACGACGGAATTGCTTAATTTTATCTCTCGTTTTCGAAGTTCCATCGAAGTTAATATTCTAACATTCACCAAAATAATCTAATTCGTTGAACTATGTCGGCTACGTTGGTTTTTTGTCGGATGACTTCGTTGCGGATTCTATCCTTCAAAGAAACTCCGAGCATAGCTTTTTCCATAGCTCGCTGAGTGACTTTAAATTTTTGGACCAGTCTATGCATCAGTGTCCACGTGTAGGCTCCGCAGGTCATGACAAGCAGGACTCACTGGTTGTATACCTTTGTTTTGAGACTCATACCGCAGTCTGTCAGAGTCGGCTTAAAGATATTACGAAGTTTTCCAAACGAATCCATCGGTCGGCTTCTTTCTCGAAGTTGTTTCTCCCTCCCAGGTACCCCAATGAAAAGCCGACTGACGACTGAAAAAGACTTTTGCAAAAATGTGACAAATTACAAACCCAGGGTAATTAAATTGACAAATATTACTCAAATAAGTATGGGATAATTTTTCTAAACAATCCTTTCTATGAAATCTATTTGACGTAAGAATCCATGATATAAATACTACCACGTAAAATGTATGACATAAGATAAATGATATTAATTTGTTGATTCATAATCACCTGCAAATAAGTTAATTTTAATGTTTATTATTATTATTCTACTATAAGATTTATGTATAAAATATTTTCGCTGCCATACACTATTGGGGTCTTATTTTAACATTACCCTGTAAACAAGGACAGAAAGTGTTTCTGATAGTTATCAATTGAGGAATGTTAAAACAAAACCACCTTGTCTTATTTCTAATGCATATGTACATCACTATATAACTTTTAATATTTCAACTATGTAACTTGTAATTTGTTTTATTTATTTATTAGTTATTCATATAAAGCCGTTTGAGCATTTATAATTGAACTCTCCATATATACAAAAATGCAATAGCAGTACGTGTTTCCATTGAGTGGGAGCGAGATATAAATGTGATATGAGAAACATTTAAAGTCGTATGATTTTATTATTTCTTCATTAAAATCGTAATGCACGAAAGGAATTAACATTAACGCACATAATAATTATATATTCAAATTATACTAAGAGCTGTGAATTTTATTTGATTAATAAATAAAATAAAATAAATAAAAATATAATCATAACATTAGAGGGTAGAATTAAAAAATGACTGCAGCTTTTGGTGAAGTGAGAGGCTATTATGTAGTTTGGTTTATTTTTGCCCGGTTTCTATAAAAAAAACGAATCGTTTTGCTTACCAATGTTAAGTTTTATTATTGCCAAGGGGGCGTCCACAAATTACGTGAGATGTTTAAGGGGGGGAGGGGGTCTAGTTAAATCTCATCTAATCTTACGTTGGAGAGAGGGGGAGGTCTCGGCAAATATCACGCAATTTTTTTCTCTCTCCATGGACTGAATTAGAGTAGATATTCTTTTTTTAATCTCAGTAGTTTCGATTTAAGTATTCTATTGTTAAATTTTACTAACTTCTTAAACAGCAGCAGCAAATATTGCTGAGCAAACTCTCAGCAATATTGATTACTAGTCTTAACTAGTCTTCAATAAAAGCACGAAGCAAATTATTTTTTTCTTTTTACAATAACAATCCAACGCGTTTACGTAAGAAATCCACATTTTGAAAAATCTCACGTGAGATTGGGGGATGGGGGAGGGGGTTGAATAAAATCTCACGACATCTCACCAGGGGGGGAGGGAGGGACAGAAAATTTTAAAAAACACCTCACGTAATTTATGGACGCCCCCCAAACTGGGCATATAGATAATTTCGTAAGCTAATTTTACCTGTGATAGCTACTTCCACATGGGAGGGTCTGCTATGCTTTGCTTCATTATTAGGAGTCTTAATTTTAACCGATAACGGTCCGTAAATTATAGGAATCGGCCATTAGTCAATTGGTGATGGTAGATCCTTCATCGTGAGCTCATAAGAGCATTTTTGATACAGCACTGTAGTTATTCTTTAAATTGCAAGTGCATTGATAATTGTAATTACGTCGCCTAAACTTACTTGCAGTCCAACTCAGGCATATACACAGTAAAAATAAAACGGAATACAAAGGCTTAGACTGTAATAGGTTTCTATTCAGTAAAATGATTTGACATGGAATCTCGATGTGATAATATGTAATGTTTCGGTGGATATATTCTCTGCTCAATTGTTATAATTAAATAATTATAGGTATTCCGTAGCAGATGTAACTGTTCGGAACGGAAGATTGTAACGAGTGATTGTTTGCATTCAACGCAGGAAATACCCCTAAAATTATGATAGATGTGCAGAAAACAAGCCTGTCTTTCTGAATCGAAGTAAAATTAGGAAAAAAAAATGTGCAATTATTTTGTTTTATATTTTCCTCTCCTGTGTGTGTGTGGACAGACCTTGGGGTCGTTTATTTCCGGGTACGTTTCTTATACGGTGGAACTGGACTGACCTGACACGTACGTTTGAATTTGGTTTGAATCAAAGCTGCTTGTCAATTTGTCTACTCTAAAAAACAACTTTATGCAAGCAACAGAGTCATTAAATTTTAATCATAATTAGTCATATTTTTACCTTTCTTAAGCCATATATAATTAAAAATCCAGTAATTTTGTAAATACAATAGAAATTTACGGAGCATAATAGTACATTATGATACATGTGTGCAAAGTTGATTATTAACACTCGAGGCGGTATAAAGAATGTAAAGTAAAAAGCACTAGTGCGTAATAAGCTGTATTAAGATACTAAAAACGGTGCAATAAATATCACTTTACGAGCGAGTGTGTTGAAAAAATGATTTCGTTGCATTGATTACACTCACGGCTCACTTATCGCGTTCGCCTGTGGTTCACGCGCTTAATACCGCCTCGAACGTTAATAACCAACTTTGCACACATGTATCATAATGTACTAATTATCTACACCCATGCTATAAATCCTCTTTAAGAGTTCCTGAAACAGTTAGCTTATTGCCAACATTAAAACAACCAGTGTCATAGTAACCATTATATCATCCAAAAGAGTGTTATAATGTTGTACTGAATTTCGTTATACAACTCCTTTTTTTTTTTTTTTTGGGTCTATTCCTTACTCATCAAACAGACACATTTTCCGTGGTATCCCTATGAATTTCAAAAAAATAACATTTTCATGCAGGCGAGTTTCACTCCCACAGCGCCGTAATAAAAGAAAACTTAGAGGTTATTCGAATTCACGTCGTATCCCGCCATTTTGGTTCGATATTAGAATTTCAGAAATTTATTAAGTACTTTGTTGTTTACAAAAATGATCATGGGTGTAGGTAAAGTCTTGTATGCAACTGTACATAATTAGAATTATTATTAAAACACGAATGGCTCTCACCTTCGCTTCATGTGATAAACCCACATTCGTGTTTTAATACCCCTTATTATACAACAGTTGCAAAAATAACTATAACAATATCTTATATTGTAAACAGGCTATATCAAAAACATTGTAAATAATTTTGCATTTAACACTATAAGAATAATGTATTTATTTTCACATTGTAATATTTACAGTTTCAGTACCTACCTATAAATAAACGGATTTATTTATTCACCAAATATTTGTTTAATTTGCAATACCCTGAGTGAAAAAAATTAAGTTAGTAAACGCTTATAGTAAGTGGCACGAGTGGTAAGCACAGATTGACACCTGCGCATTTTTCGGTCTGTTTCGCGGAATGAAGCAGGGGGGAGCGCCGAGCTGCTCACGATTGGTTCGACAGTCAATGCTCGTCGTCTATTGGATTCTTGCGTGTCATTTGGCTACTGTGATTTGGCCAAAAGTGTACATGCGCGAGCTTGCCCCCACTACTGCCTATCTGTGCTCACCATTCGTGCCTCATACTGTACCATCTTTTCTTTATGGGAATCGCGTCAGCGCCTTTCGCGTTAATAGGATGGAACTAGTTTTTTAGATCCTACAAAATTATTTTAATCGCAAGTGCGACATAGCCATATCTTGTAAATCTGCTTTAAACACCATCAGCTCACACTTTCTATCATTAAACACGCGACCATGAGAGTTCACATATTTCTCAATGACAGCACCTATCGTCGGTCTCAGCAACACCATATCTGTGTAACTAATGTTATTGACCATTACTCCATCAATAGAACATCCCACTCTGGTATTGATGAGCTCGACTAACAACTGATTTATATCCGCACCGGTATTAGAATCAGACTATTTATAAGTAACTAGGTCTATTTGAATTAAATGAATTGAATATGGTCGTTTCCCTTTTTGAAACTCTGCATATAAATAGAACATGACCTAGGATACTTTTCATCACGAAAAATTAAAAGATCCCTATGGAGTAACGGTAAACATGCGGAAACTAGCCAATGATAAAATATCAGTATCGAAATGTTTTTGCACTAGGACAAATAAAACAAAATCATTTAAATATAATCATTTATTATTCTCATACATGATTCATATCAGTCATTGTGACAACACGGTGTACCTTACAGTTCGAAAATAAATCCGCTCTGTCTGTCATGATATGTTCCCGGGTTGGTTCATTCGATCTGTCGTTGAATATCAAAAGCGATACATTCATAACGCGACAATTTATACTCTCCAAAGCTCGTGAGTTACAGTTTCCGAAGAGATTTGATTATGCAAAGACATGTAATCTGATGTGGCCATCTTTTAACAAAAAATCTACGATAAAAAAGTATGATCAGAGTGAACCATCAAACTGTGCAATAAGGAGGCCGAAGTGAACAGTTAATTGACGACTTACTCAGCTACAGATTAAAATGACACCACGCAAACGTGGGAACATTCATGCTAGAGTTGTCCAACACCTAATCATGTCGCAATACAATTATAAAAGAAGCGAGCGTTCGATATACTTTTCATCTTCAAATAAACAAACTAATAATCAATACTTTATCTATAATTATAAATAATATCTATGCCTAAGCAAAATAAGTGTTCTAAAATGTTATAATGTATAAAGTAAATATTTGGTTAATCGCTCTAACACCACCACCGCTCGGGCTAGTGGCAGCAGACATCGAGCGACCGCTCCGTTACACAATCGAATACTGTATCTCTTAATACGCGCTCACTTAATACCGGAAAATAATTGCGTGCTTAGGAAGGTACATGAAAACAAACAAAATTTTAATTGCACTATTGAAAACACAAATTGCAATTGTGCAGACAAACATTCATCTGCACTATTATAATACTTATAACAAACAACAATAAATGGCGAAATAAATAAATGTAAATAATTGCATGATGTCAAAAATGTGTCACAAATAACGTAAACGTAACAATGTCAAAAGAGACGAGAAGCATTGATAACATACGCTTCAGCAGGACGTAGTCTGATGATTATAATATTAATGTTATGTACTGTATCTACGACCAATCGCGTATCAAAAATATTATGTTGACGTCAGCGCCCCCAGAACTTGTTTCACAATTACCCTCTCATTTCACATTTAATAATGCCAATGATCCAAGTACTAGGAGCGCAGACAGTGACTAGACATAAAAATACATAAACGATGTCTGCTGCTAAGCTACAAAATAAAGAAAAGAAAAATAATACTTAGAAAAAAATAGATAGTCACTAAAGCTAACAATCGGTAAGTCCATCGTTTAAGTACATGAAGAGTGATCTACGATAAAAGCTAGTCAATATATTAATATTATATCTAAAAACAATAAATGCAAGGCTATGGTCCTCGGACGGCGCGGGCGGCGGCGGGTCAACCGCCCACTGCCGCGCTCGCCCACTAAGAGCTATGCAAATAAATTATGCTATAAAGAGTTAATATTGCAAATCAATTTCACTACGCGAGAATTGAACTCTCGTTTAAATAGATGATACGCTAAGTTTACTCCGAGGTTAACGTATAGTCTAGGTCTATACCTAAATCAGTAGAAATACCTACAAAGGGCGAGTGCCCACGCTACATGGAACGGTTGAACTAGCCTAAGTCAGTGAGACACTAGAAAGGATAAACGACTTCGTCATCGACCGGTCATACGCAACCTTATCACGGGAAGCTGCCAATATCACATCCTAATAACGTAAATAATACCTCAATAACACTTTTTTTTAATAATCTTTTGTAAATTTCGTCTTATCAATAGATTCGCCGGTCGACCCTCGTGAGCAACGTCTTTGAGCAACATAGAACAGCTGATAATATACTTTAAAATTTTCAACAAATAATAATTTATAATAATTAGCCGATGGTCGGGAGGGGCATGATTTAAAGTGCGCGTAACACGGTCGACCGGCTCTTGGACAAGAAATGGACGCGTGTGGCCGCGGCCACAGGACGGCAGAGAGTGCGCTACACAACAAACAGTACAGTACAGCACAGCACAGTACAGTACAGTACAGTCAACACAGTGCAGTACGACGGGCCGCGCCGGTCCCGCACGCACCCGCATCCACGCATGCGGGCGGCTCCGGCACGCAACAGTCTAAACGTCACGTTAACAAAACAAACACGGAAACACTACAAATACAACTACAACAAGATGGACGAAAGTATTCGGCAGAGGGCCACAACAACACAACAAACGTATCGACTATTAGAACAGATTACATAGTCTTTTTGCGCACACAATGGATGGACATCGACGAATATTTTTTTAAAGATTTTTTTTTATTGGACGTACTAAACATTCGTATCGAGTAGAGGATACTATAATAATATACGCGAACCTTTCGGTTCGTTTATTAAATATAAGAATATGTATATCATAAAAAATAATGTTGCACGGTTTCATAATAACTCCTGTTTAACCACACACGTGACTGAACGCATCCAGCGATCGAGCCGCCGCTTGCGCAAAATTATGTTTGTGTATCACACAAATAATAAGGATACCAATCAAATTGCTAATAATTCGGGGGCTACATACACGTACACGACACAGGGGCTTCATCGCGCGACACGTTCAGTCGAAATAGTAAAATCTGCTTCCGAAAGGAATATATCGTCCTCAGTGATATCGTAACAACGGCGATAAATTCATTTGCGTAATAAAATACAATGATCCTATTACAAAAATACACATTAAACATCAATCTGACGACGCGACGGGCGAATACATATATAATAATGAGGGAAAACTTGGTACGAAAAGACTCGATCCGGGGCGACGCGAGTCAAGTACTCAGAGTAGACGCGTCCGCCCCACGAGGTGCGGCTGCGGCCGGCGACACGCGCGACACGCCACACGAGGTGCACACCGCCGGCGACCGGCGACACCCTCCGCAACAAACAACAACCTCGAGGACCCTCCCCGCGCCCGCACTACGGGCGCCCTTCACATTTAAAATCAGTCAACTTTAATATTACAATAACGCCGACGTTCGAGTCGCGGCTTCGACCTACCCTATTGTTTAATATTTTATTCTAATAACGCGGCGGCGCACTCGGACGCGATTGCACAGTTTGACGGTTCTGGTGACGGGCGCGCGCCCGAGTGCAACGTCGCCTCGTCTCTACACCTCCCATCTAAGATGAAAAAGATAGCAGGTGTTTTTGTCAGATTGGGGCACGCCTACTCGGCCACCACGGCCGAATTAATTAACTAACACCTCGTAACTTGCCGCATTTCATACCTACACTATACGGTCGAAGCCCGATCGAACGGTCGGCTTTTAATTTTTTATAAACGTACAAATAATTTAAGTCTCGTAGACGTGTAAAATCGTTCATGTAGTGTTGCTAACACTGACACCGTAGAGAGGTGAGGTTGGTTGGTGCGGGCGCGGGCGGTGTGCGTGTGTGTGCGTGTGCGTGTGCGGGAGGGTGTGCGCGGGACGCAGCAAGGCTCTGAGCGCGATGGCGGCGGCCTTGAGCGCCAGCACCAGCCGCTAGAAATCGCGCGTGCGCCCACGCCCCGGACCCGCTGCCTTCGGGACGCGCCGCGTGCGCATCTCGCGATCCACCTGTACATACACAATACATCTCATGTTGTTTCTCATCAATGTAAGTCGTTAATGTAATTAAGAAAAAGAAAAGGTCCAAGGATAGAGCCTTGTGGGACACCCATCATGTATATCCTGTAACTTTCCTCAATAAACGGGCTACGCAAGGTTTTATCAAATCGGAGAGTTGTATTATGTACCTCGAGCTCCTCGAGCCGCTGCGTGAGCGCCAGTTTCTGCTGCACGGCGAGGCGCAGCAGCTGGTTGAGGGTCTTCTTCTCCTCCTCGGCGCCCGAGAGCGACTGCGTGAGCTCGTCCACCTGCGTCACGTACTCCTCGCACCGCGCCGCGAACATCGCGCGGAGACCTGCACAACACATACACACCATAACGTTTATTCGCTCAAAAACCAGCTCGACTGTGACTTATGTTATGTTGTGTTCCTACGCGTGAGTAAGGTCACCAGAGCTGACTAAGGAAGGGAAAGGGTCGGTAACGCGTGAATGATGCCTTGTGTACAAGCGTCCATATGGCGACGGTAGCAGCTATGTTTATATGTTTGTTTACTTAAAAAAAAGTGCACAACACTTCTATACTGCATCACTGATAGAACTTACTACTTACCTTATTAGTGCCCTATTAGAGCCTATTGGATAGGGCTTTCAGAAACTGGTAAGATTAACAATAATGATTTTTGAATCAAGAGACGCAGGCAAGAATTCATAGCCAACCTTACAAGGGCCAGTATCAGATCAAAATAAATCTTTTATTATAAGTGTTCTTAGCAATAACGAACATATATGCACATACATTTTGCAACCATTAATTTTATACACAAACTAAAACTAGCTTAATTTTTTGCCTCTTTTAGTCCCAACTTAATCTAAACTACCATACTATAATTACATCTACTAAACCGAGTACTCACTGGAGAATGTAGCAGCATCTTCTTTCAGCAACCTCAATTCGTTCCTCAGCTTCAACATGGTCTCTGTGACGATTGTCTTCTCAGTCTCATACTTGGACTTGAGGTTGGCGAGCGCCACTTCTGCGGTGTTCTTGTTTGACTTGAGCACCGTGCGTAGTGTCGCGATCTGTTCGCGCTTCGTCGATAACAGAGACTTGAGTTTGATCACTTGTTCTTGGAGTTCGGCGAGCTCTGCACCGCGTTCTTCTGCTTCCATTACTGTGTGAAAAGATTGTGTTAAAATGTGGTATTTGGTTTAATTTTTGGTATATAAACAGTCGTTACTTTTTCCTGCTCAAAACTAATAATTTCTTACAGATAATTTTGATTTGTTTTGATAACATTAAAGAGTGAGCGAATCGACCGAGCAGCAATTTTCGAATGAATTCTTCTTTATGGTTTCTCGTTTAATCTGAAGCGATATTGACATTATCAATTTAAAGGAGTTTGCCAATGTTTGGCGATATTCACAAAGCCTATAATCCCTGTCAAGACTTCTGATTACCAAAATGATAGGTCATTATGAAGTTAAAAGTAATTTTGAACAGAAAAGTGTTTTGACTATAACTAATTTAATGCAATGAAATTAATTCTTAACTCATAAGTAATTGTAATTAATTACAGATAACTCTACGAGGCAAAGTTATCCTTGCTAACCAAATGGAATGTACAAAATATCTATTTATGACTAAATGAGGCAAATCTATTTATTACAACACTATAATTTTTAGACTACTCTACTTGCAAATCTAAAACTGACTTCATAATATTTTCTTTAGAACTGCTACATAAAAACATGAATTTAAAAGTGTTTACCAAGGTTCCGTATGACCTCTTCCTATATTAAATCACATAAAATGCTGTAGCATTAGTATACACGTTATTAGACTTTTCTTCAATGAATCCCTTATATTAGTCATTAGATTTGTATCTCTCTTAATTGGTATATAACTATTCTTCTTACTGTACATGCTTTGTCCATTCAATATTGCATCTTTCCATATGGAATGCAAATTCGAATCTCTGGGCGAATTCTTTTTAGAAAGATCACTTGTTTTTCTAGATATACTTTGATATGCTAAATTGGGCTTAGGAAAACAGGAAATAAAGGCCTTTTCAATATCCATATCTTTGCGTTTAATAGAATCTGTATGTTCTTGATCCTTTATTGATTTTGTATCTTTGTTAGAGATATATTCAAAGTAATTTGTGATTTCTTTGACAGTTCTACCATTACATATAAGATCGTCTTTGTTTTTAATATTTTCGCAGTCGAAGGCCTTTAACTGTTCGAGCAAGTTGTGTAGTTTTCTTTTTGTATCAGCAATTTTTATTTGAGTGTTATTGTGATCTTTTAATTTCTTTATTGGGCTGTAAGATTGATTTTTGTTCTTCGAGATATCGTTGTGGGGGCCTAAGGAACAGCTTTATTTGATTAATAAGGGAAGTAAAGGTAATAAGGAATTTATGATGTGTCATTTGAAGCAACCTTATTCCCCCATCCACATTTTTACACCGTACCACAAGATGCCGGAAAAATTTCACCCGTATGTTTTTGACATACTGAAAATACGGACACAGCGTTTTGCTTCATTTATGCGGACAGCAAGGGAGTGGAACTTGCTTCCGGCGACTGTTTCCTGACACTTACAATCTAGGGACTTTCAACGCCAGAATGAATAGGTTTTTTCTCGGTAAGCGTGTTCCATCTGAGGCTTCGTCAACGTCCCTTATGGGCGTGTCAGTGGCTATTGATAAAAAGCAGACTATTTCTTTAAGGAGAAGGTTGCCGCAGTCCATTGACATTTGCAATTTCTGGGAAATTACCGGTGTTAACAAACATTTAAGAACTGTTTTGAAGTCAATGGCAATTGAAATGGAGCAAACTCTGAGTCACTGTAGATCCTCGTAATTTTGTAGCAATTTACTATGAAACGAAAGCAATTGAAAACTCCCTAATTCCCATAGCTAGCATATAGATATACATACCAGGTTGGTGCCTATTCCTCGAATCAAGCGCGGTGTCGAGTGCGGCCTTCAAGTGCGTGAGCTGGTCTAGGAGCGTGTCCGCCGACCGAGCCACGCCACCTGCCATCCGGAGCCCTTCTAGTTCTCCGGCTGCTAAGGCTAATGCTTCCGTCTCCACTGATCTGCCTTCTGCACCAGGGACTGACAACAAAGGTATGATATTGAATATGGTGGTTTTTATGATTATCCGGCTAGAAGGACCAACTAATTAAAATGTATTTTTTATGTAAAAATTAATATTAAAAAAATGTTTCTTGCCAGTTCTTCTCAGTTGAAGGCCGACTTCCGAACAGGTGGTCAATTCAGTAGTTCCCTACTAGGCTCTAAATTAAAAAAAATAACTTAACTAATTTGAAAATAAGGTTCGTCTTAAAATGAGCTGAGACGAGTGAGTCACATTTTATATAACATGTTTGGCATCCACTAAATGCATCCCTTGGAATAGGGACAAAGCCAAGTGTTTTACTATACATATATAGTGACACATACCATCAGTCTGTCCAGCGTGTTCGAGAAGCAGTCTCTCCGGCTGTGTTCCGTTAACAGCACATACGTGGTGGTAGATCTGCGCAAGAGTCTCCGCCGCTGACAATAGCGCCGGCGCAGCCGTCGAGAGGGCGCGACCCGCACCTGACAAACACATGTTTCACTTTTATAGGATGTATACTTTCGAAACCAGTTGATTTCAACTACAAGTACAACATGAACACGAGTTTAAAACACGTCGATTTACTGGGTCAGCCCATACCCATATAAACAACGAACAGATAATTGATATACCCGCTCAATGTAAGGGGAAGCTATTATTAGTGATTATTGATGAAGTACCTGAGGAGCAAGTATGTAGGATGCAGTTTTATTTACTTTTCACTACAAGCAACATCCAAGTTAAACAATTTAATTCTCGCTATATCATATCACTAGCTGTCTCGCGCGGTTTCACCCACGTACCCGTGATAAAAATGGCTATAAATGATGCCCTATAATACTCGGGGATAATGTAGCTTCCTATTAGTGAAAGAATTTTTCGAATCTGATAGCCAGTGATTAACCCGGATAAACAAACAAAAAAGCTCTTCCGCTTTATTATATTATAGTAAAGATATAGTGTAAGTCATACCTACATTACCATATACCTACATTTTAAATAAAAAATGCCACGATGCAGGTGGGTAGTACTAAATCTGTTTGTAACATTGTTCAATTTGTACTATATGTGTTATGTCCCGGTCAGACTGTGCATTGAATGTAATTAGCTATAATGAACATACTAACTCAGTTTACAGTTTGACTTGGGTTTGTTGACTAATGTAACAGCCGTCAATCACCAACCGACGAATCGATATGGTGCGCGGAAAAACCAAAAATGGTTTATGTCACACCTTACCTTTAAGATTTTTGTATTCTTTTAATAATAAATAAATAAATAAAAAATACCTCCAGCGAGTGTCCTCAGCAAGTCAGCATCAGCTTCGAGCGCTGCACACCTGACCTCGGCTTCAGCCACGCGGTCGCTGAGCTGCGCGAGCGCCTGCCGCTGCAGCGCTGCAGGGGACTGGTCGTTGGGCGCGGCGCCCTGCAGCTCGTGCAACAGCGCTGCGAGTGCTGTGAGCTCTCCGCCCGACACTCGCCACCAGGTCAGCCATTTGGCTGCGCGGGATGGTACACCGCCTTCTGATGTGTCGTCCTCCTGGATTGGTAAACAGTGTTAATGCCCGCCGATCCTCGAGTATGTTCACTGGTAGTGACATCGGATGCCGAGAGGTCGTGGGGAAACTATAGCACGGTGGTAGAGTACTTTGTAGTACCCATCTGGCTGGCTACCACCCTCAAGTTGAAAATCTGTCACAAAGCACCTATCGGTGTGTTCCGACAGCTGCCCTTGAGAGCGAGTTCCTTCTAGGCTTTGTGTGCGTACCACCTTCGGCCATATCATCACTTACCATGGTGAGATTGCGGTCAAACATAAGCCTACACACACAGCATAAAAGAAAAAAAAAGAGTCATAGTGCAAATTAAGAGTGATTCCAAAAACTGTAGTAACCATTCAGCTTTAACAATTTACTGTATTAATTCAAGATACATTCTACGTCCCAATTTTCTGAAATTGCTAGAAATTTATAGATATGTTATCTAATGAATATAGGCCTTAAAGACAACAGCGAATCGAAATATTGGCCATGTAATGATATACAAAAAGTACCATTAACTCTTCTAACATTCATCTCAGACTGAATTGTTGTTGCCGGCCAAATGACTATAAAGTAAAGTTATGGTAGACCCCCCAGATCAAACTTAGTGATCGCAACCGTTAGAAAATATATAGTATTGTAGTTACTTGTGGTGCAGTGTCCGCGTGTAACGCACTGAGCGCGGAGACGCGGGAGTGCGCGCGGGTCAGTCCCGCACGCAAGATACTAGCGGCCGCACCTTCACTTTCTGCAGACGCCTGCGCTGCCCGCATCGTCGCTGATAGCTGACTCTACGATAAGGATAGGAAAGACATAGTAAACTAAAACGTTACAGAGGGCCTACTCCGAAAAACGATACACGAAGCAACGATATTCGTTTTGAAATATCAACCAATAGAATTGACCACCAACCAATTCTATTAGACAATGCTGATCCGACGTATATAGTTTTTCGTAGTATGGTGTCCCCATACATCGGTCACCGATTTGACATACACGAAGTGTATGAAAATGTCCGGCGTAACGTACAGTGACCTATGTGTGGGAATAACGCTGTACGACATCACCACCACAACACCAGAATGTTTTTTTTTTTTTTTATGCGACTAAGTCGGTAAACAAGCATACGGCCCGCCTGATGGTAAGCGGTTACCGTAGCTATATGGACGCTTGCAACACTGGAAGCATCACTCACTCGTTACCGACCTTCCCTCCTCCCCTATGAGGCAACCTTACTCACGCGCAGGAACACAACTTTACACAACATAAAGTTATTTGGTTGCGGTATTCTGTCCCCAGTCGAGCTGCTCTTTGAGCGAATAAACGCTATACTCTACCTCTCTCACGCTATGCTCATGTTTTGACTGTTCAGTAAAGTATCCGATGAGTGTAACTGCACGTTTAAAATGATGAAAGACCAAGCAGTCGCAGTAAAGTAGTATTGAATTATTATATGGTATTTTGTAGTATTGGCTGGCCGGTTTGCGTGTCTTCTGATAGGTGAATTTTCTTATTTTGTGGTAAATCTTATTATAAAGCCGTTAAGTTCATTTTTCTATGACATTCTTAAACGTCGTCCGTTGCATAAGAACTGTAAAGTGAAGCTATTTAAAAAATAATATCTTCAAAGTACACTAAGAAGTAATCAAATCTTGATCTGATGACAATGGGACCAAACGGGAAGTGTACCCTTCCAAAAAAAAAAAGAATTTTCCAAATCGGTTAATAAACGACGGAGTTATGAGGTAACAAACATACAACCGAATTGAGAACCTCCTCCTTTTTTTGAAGTCGGTTAACAAAACGGTAAAGAATGTTTACTTTAGCTGACCACTCTCTCCCCACAATCAGTTAACCAATAAGGACATAATGATACACAGTGATGCATCACATTATGGTGACATCACTCGTATGATAAATGAATATAAGTCTCTCGTTTAATCTTAATTGTGTTAACAGGTGACACATTGCCAAATTATTAAACTACCTACAGACTGCAACAAGTCTAGGTAGTGATGGGGTATATGAGTATCTTGTTAATAGTCAGAAAGCATGTCAATATACAGGGTTATTTTCCAACCTCAAGCCAAATTTTCAAGGGTTAATGTACTCATTATTATAATCAACATTTACTACGGGACCACCTCTGAAATCTTGAAAATGACAGTTCTCTACTTTCCATGCCTAGGCACTGGCTTTGCTTCATTTGTAATCATTATAGCAATATCAAATAACTTACATTTTCATGATGCGCCTGTTCCAGCTGCTTCTCAAGGCGTGAGATCTCGTGTAGATGCACCTCCGAGAACAGGTCGGCGTGGTGGTCACCCATCGCGGTGGCCAGCTCCGCCGACGTCGACCCTCCTGGTTCGCCCTCGTCTTCCGTGCCCTCGTCTGGCATACCTTGGGGTATAACGTTCATACATTAAGGCCAAATTTCATCAACCTAGGGTTTTTATCCCGGGAAAGCAATATATGACTCGGGTACGCGGGTGAAACCGCGGGCACAACTAGTAAATAATATAGATGAATCTTAATGTAAAGCAAATAAGGACTATTTTCTTTAATATCTATCTATCTCTAATAATCTATTTAACTTAAGATTTGTAGCGTTGATAAATAATACCATGAAACAATCATACCTCGTATACTATACGCCAAATTGGTAATATTATACGCGGCTTCCCTACTAAGGTGTGCATCTAGCTCCTTCTTGGCGGCAAACTTGGCTTCCCTCTCCGCTTGCAGCGCTTCAAGCGCTTCAGTGAGTTGTCGTTCGGCGATGCGACGGAGCGCTGCCATTTCTTCAGCCACTGCGCGGGCATTCTCCGCTTCTTCTCGAAGCTGGCGCGCTTCATGCTTTAGACCTTCGAATTCAACCTGTGGACGTTACAAAGAATATCCTGACGATTTATATAAGCCATTCTGTATATGTAAATGCTAACATAAACTTCTGTATGGGTCTATCATCATCATTACTATATGAGCTATATCTGGGGCTTATATTCGGATTTAACATGCTTTTTGAATTTAATCTTTGTAATGCATTTTACCTTCACTAAAAAGGCCATGCAAGGTTTGAGCAAACAAAAACAAAGATAGCTTTTAAATATTGTACTACTGTATCTGCCTCAAAGCCTTGCATATCTTTGGGCATGTACTATTCTCGCAGTTACATGCAAGCTACCCAAAAGCCATCCACATACCTGTGACGACCGCAACGCAGACACTTGTTTCTGCAGCGATATATTCTCATCCTCTAGGTCTCCGATGTCAACAAGCAGCCTCTGTTCCCTCTGCCTCGCTTCCCGTAGTTCCGCCCGCAATGCGGCGCGCTCCGACTCCCGCGTCGCCTTATCCGCACCTAGCTCTGAGCTCTCCGCCAATAGCCGATCTCGTTCGCTCACCACGCGGTCAAGCTCGTGACGTAACTGGAACAAAAAGTTTATCAGTAAATAGTTAGGTAGACACATATAAATAACGCCTTGTCGTCGTCGTCTTGCCCGGCATAGAATAGGGCCAACCCTTCCAAACCTGAGGGTGCCGTAAAAGGCGACTAATTGAATACACCAGGGGACAGGCAGCAGCGTCCATTTGTGATACGTGATCACTACTGCGATCACCAACCCGCCTGCCAAGCGTGGTGATTATAGCAATACTCCTCACAATATGAGTACACAACCAAAGTTACGGCCCCCAGTCCCCGGCGGCCGCGCTATCCCGGGCTACGGTCCCGGTCACGGTAAAGGCGGGGCAGGGGGTGTTAAGAGATCCGGCTACCAACAACGACGACTGGACCTGGTAACATACAATGCACGGACTCTGAGGACCGACGAGAAGCTCATTGAGCTGGAGGAAGGAGTGGACAGGTTGCGCTGGGATATAATGGGATTATCAGAAGTCCGAAGAGAGGCGTAGGACACGATAATCCTTAAATTCGGTAACCTGTTCTACTACCGGGAGGGTGATCACCTGTCACAGGGTGGTGTCGGGTTTATTGTCCGCAAGCCCCTCATCAAGAATATAGCGAGGATAGAGTGTCTCACCGAGAGTCGCCTGATACTCAGAATTACCAAAAGGTATTCGCTGAAGGTCATTCAGGTATACGCTCCGACCTCATCACACCCAGATGACGAGATACAGACATTGTATGATAGATAGAGACATTTTTTATGATAATCAATCTTTCTAATTAAATTTATTGTAGCCATTTAGGGAATATATAATCAACTTCCGATCAAGAACAGCACATTTTTTAAGTCTATATGATAGCTTTATTATGTTAGACGGTAACGGACTAGCACGCGCGGTTTAATATTTCAAATAGCGTGTGTATAATTAATAAATTAGATATTGTGGCAGGTTTAGATACAATAATACTATTATAATGAATTATGATTTGCGAGTATAATTGTTGACCAATTACTGATATACGTTTCGTACATAGCAATAGTTTGACAAACATGTCTGAAATTCAACACGCGGTCGTAATTGTGATAGATTTTATTTTACCTAAGGTCCACAACCTTTTCATAATATCGCGACCACAGATCACGACAGACCTAGGAGAAGATGACGGGATGAGCGAGGCCACTCACCAAAATATTGGTCCAGTAGATTTCTAATCCGAGAGGAGTGGCAGAAGGGAGAGAAATGGAATACATGATAGGATAAAGGAAAGTTTTTAAAATTTCGCGCACGGACGAGTGTGAGGTTTGGCATAAAGTTTATATTGGGAATATGGGCGCAGAAAGCTAAATATTATTTTAAACATACTATTTTTTTTTTAAGAAATACTACCAGCATTTATAATTACCTAACGTAGGATTGTCTATCAGGTACCATCAAATTGATATCCAATGAAAATAATTTGAAAGGATATAGAAAGTGAATTAAATAAGTTTTTACCCAAATCTGTATCATATGACAGAATAGTGGTTGAAGATGGGACCATATCATCTGATGAAGAAGATATTTCAGTAAAGAACCGGTAGATGT
Source organism: Achlya flavicornis (assembly GCA_947623365.1). Taxonomy (NCBI): domain Eukaryota; kingdom Metazoa; phylum Arthropoda; class Insecta; order Lepidoptera; family Drepanidae; genus Achlya; species Achlya flavicornis. The sequence continues at coordinate 4,091,865 of OX392484.1, forward strand.
GATCGGTAACGAGTTTTGTACGAGAAGGCTTATAAAAGCAGCCGAGTATATTCGAAACAAGAATGATGTATCATATTAAAGGACACCTTAAAACACCAGCAAACCTCACCTCATGAATAAAGCAAGGCAGGTTATGATGGTCAAAGCTACTGATAGCGATTTGGAATTGCAACTGAAAAAGCGGCAAGAAACTTATCGATAACATACATTGTATTTTCTCAGTTATTGATTTGTATCGTGTCCGCGACAGAAATAACTTTATGTAAAGTCCCCGTCATGAGAAGCTATAAATTTTGTAAACAAGTGTTCAGGAGTTCACAACATTTGGACCAACAAAAAAAATTAATTTGTTTAAGATTTAATAAATTATTAAGTAACAAATATTAATTAACATATATTATTTAACAAACAACTCTTTCCTTTTACTTATTATATATTTTAGATAAATTGTATTACGCACCTTTTGACGTTTTTTTCGTGGCGAATTTATTTCCTTAGATGTACTGGCTACTGGCTCCATTATACGTAATAACAAATAAAATTAACGCAACAATTAAAGTAACAACAATTAAAAAGTGATAACGAAACAATAACAAAATTAACAATAACAACCAGATCCGCGATATATGCAAAGCAATGAAACAAACTCGTACGCATTCGAAACTCGAATGACGCGTTTATTTCAAAATGGCGTCCCGATAGTTTACAATCCCTGCGACGGACGCGTTCCGGTACCAAGAAACACAAACGATAGCGCTTTGCGTCGTTAAAATATGATCCGACTAAATTAAATAGGTTGTTACTTTCATATAACCCGTCTATATTTCATGTCGATTGAATATGGTCAATTTATTATTATCTCGCAGTATAAAATGTTTACTTAGTAAAAGATGTTTGTTTACATAATTTATAGCTTCTCATGACGGGGACTTTAGAAACAAGCACTCTGTTGATTGGACACGCTCGGACACCTATTTGTTTATTACGTACAAGGGAGTGGCTCCCCCATAAACTATTATGGGTTCGTGTAGTTGCGTTTCTATTTTACGCTACTTCTGTATTATGATTCAGTTAAGCTTACAATACAACATACTTTATTACTTACAACGTTTTTTTATTTTTACCTGTATTAAATCCATGGTGAGCAACTATCTGCAACTATCTACTTTCACATATAAATGTTTCGTTTATATAGCGAGATCAAGATTTTCAGACTTAGTATTTAAAATACATGTGTTACATAGCGTACCTAAATTTTTCTGACGCTCGGAAAAATCTATGTCTACCCTTTATTTGTGTGATAAAAAGAAAATCAAGTCTGTTTTCTGGGATTTCAAAATTGTGGGTAATATTTTTGTCAGTATGGTTGCATAAAGAAGCATGGCGAGATTTGTACAAAAAAATAAAGATTTTTAGAGACGTAATAGAATGAAGTTATAATTGATCCTTGGTGCCTAAGGAATAATTTGAGCCATTTAAAATATTTTAAGACCCCGGGATAAAATGTGAATTTCTATGGCATGCCGGCGAATCGCGACTATTCGCGACCAAAACCGTTTTGTTGTTGTTATGTTTTGCGGGGTTTATAAAATATTTCATGCATATTAACATGTTACTGGTAATGTAATCTCAACATTGGAAGTGATGATTCAAAATCCTCTAAAATGTTTTATTTTTTTGTAGAAATAAATTTATGGATCTCGCCATGTTTCTTTATGTAGTTATTATCGACAACTCTACATATTTGAAATGCAATATCGACCGTTAAGAATTCAGTTTCACATAACTGAAATACCATACTTAATCGATTAGAACAATGGGATGAGTGACGTCAATAATCAGATATGGTTCTAACCACAATTGAACTTCAGATTGATGCAGCCAATGCTAACAAAACTGTTATAATATTGATAACAGTAATGTCGTTAGAGACCTCGCCTCAGTCATTAATTATTTCGTGCCTGAGCTCAAGGTGTGCTGTGGTCGTGACGGCATTGTTATTTTACTATATGCAGAATGACGTGACGTTTAGGAATGAAGTTAATAGAGTTACTTAAATTTAATATGCTTTTAGATTCAAATCACAAAAAAAAAAAAAAGTTTGTAAGTTTGAAAACATTATTTATTATAGGGTAAAAGGTAGGGTAAAAGAGCTCCCATTTTGTCAGTTAATTAATAGCGATCGATGTTGTCAATAATTAATAAGTGATAATGTTCATATTATATAGAGGTATTTAGAATTTTTCACTATGAAAAATCCTACAAGATTTTGTGTATATTTGGCAAAAGTACTAACTAGATTTAGATTAAAAAAAACAAAAATCTATCATATCCTGTGATAATCATATCCTTTTTAAAAAGGAAAGATGACAAATCCCTCTTAAACGATTTTTTCGCATGAGACGCATGGCAATCGATTGACGACCTTAAATCGCGGGATCATTATGCTTAAATATGTTTTAGACGGTAAGGTTTACGATAGGCATTTTAGCGAAATATCAATGAGACGATAAGGCTCACCTGCCCTTGCACGGGCCAATACAACATCTAACCAATGTGAGGGCAATATGATACAGATTGACCTCAATGCAGACCGCTCGCGGTTAACCATACGAACTAGCATGCAAATTCAATCAAATGTATACGTTATAGCTAGGAAGATTGAGTCACAAATAATGTTCTATTCAATAACATTATTATATTATTTATGCCCACAAGAGCGAAACCAGATGATTTTATCAGCATAAAACCTATAAATGGACCCTAACCGTATTTGTTTCGTTGGAAAGCTGCCAGTAACCAGATAAGTGTCAACAATGTGCCATTATTTAAGTAAACACTTTGCGACATGAAATATGATCACCTATTGTAAAGACTCGCCCTGGAGCTGGACACATTTACATTACAATGTCAAGAAAACAGGGAATATGATCTTACTAAACATAACTTGAAGGTCAGACTAAGTCCATAAAATAATTACATAAAAAAGAATAGATAACATGAGTTACGGTTAAGACAGAAAGAGACGAAAAACTATATAATAATGACCATACCTCGCCACCTTCATTCATTTTCATATCATCGGAATACCGGCGCACTAAAACATTATTTACACACATTTACACTTGGCACACGCACTAGATATGCCGCATAATATTAAAGTAAGAAAAGCAGAGCCGCAACGTGCATTTCTGAAAAACTACACATCATTGAGTAATGCGTGAATATGTGAATCAAGGCCGGGCAAATAAAAATGTATTTCTGGATCAGTGTTATGGATTCCCGTCGGCTGCGCTTACGCCATTCGCGGCATTACATCACGGCTGATAAAGGTCTTTTTGGTTCGCGCTCGTATTAAAACTGTGCAACGCTGATTACTTAATGATTAATCACGGCCAACTATAATTTTTTTAAATCGTAAATTCGTTTTATTGAAAGATGTACGGTTTGAGTGTGCTGCGCCGGGACGTCTTGCACTCACTGTTCGGAGGGTCCGTGGATGAATCATGCCAATTGCTCCCGTTTCATTAAAACGAGCGTAGGTATCGTTCGTCAGATGTCTGGGGAAACTAAATTGTTTAATAAAATAATGTGGCTCATTGCTCGTGCACACTCAAATTTTGGAACCGACGCCGGAAACAGTTGTGTGGTAGACGGTAACTAACGAAATTCAGAACAATTTGAATACCACTCAAACAGGCCTCTATCAGACGGGGGTTCTAATTGATTTTAATTGTTAGCAATCAACATCACGAAATAACAGTACCGTGACTGGTTTAACAAATAACGCTTACCATATACCATAAACCAAAGACTTAAAATGAAAAAGATGTATTTCGCCACGAAAATAAAGTCAACCACACGTTGGCATGTCCTAGAAAGCTAGAGGACACGTGTTTTTTATTATCGGGTAAAAGTAAAAAATTGTGTTGTTTTGGTCCATTCAGAATAACTTAGCACAACCAAGTAAATTTCGGAACCCGCCAATCGTTAAACTTATTCTGAAAATTGTTATCATCAGAACCCATTTTTGAAGCAGTCAATGTTGCTAGATGCCAGAGTATCGAACAATTAACCCAAAGAAGCGCAATGACTTTACTTTTGTTTGAAATCTTTTCCGCCAATTCCCCACCACCGACAATAAACTGATTGGCTAAGCCAAGGACACACTAAACATGTAGTTGCAGTAATTGGTCGTTACTGTTATAAATTAGTGCAAAAACACTGACTAGTTGCGGAATTGGATTGCCTGGTATTAACAACTCTAAAGAGATTTTTCCTCGAGGGGCATCCTTATACAGTTAAATCAACTGCAGTCTTAAATAACTAGGAATAACTCAGGATCATATGAAAATAAACAGACCATAAACTTAAGTATATAATGTTTGTTGTATTTACCTGTTTTGTTTCACTCTCAAGCTCGAGTATTTGTAGCGTGAGGGAGCTCTCCATTGCTGCGGACTCGTTGAGGAGTGCATTTTCTTGCTCGATGCCACTCCGTGTCGTTACTTTTTGTGTTGTGTCTAGTTTCATAAGGGCCTGTTGAAAAGTGGAATGATTTTATACACACATCTATATTATTTATTGAAGGAAATGCAAGCTTTCCTGCACATACATCATGTCAATTTTACAAAAAACTAAAGTTTTACTAGTTTACTTCCCACATTACAAAGTAAATAAAGTTTGTATGTAGAATTACTGTTATTTCCACTACAAATTCAAAAATAAAAGTTTCATTGGAATTATGGATATATGTATGTTTACATAGCAGCTATTTCAGTATTTCAAATCCCTGCATATTCTTAACAAGATTGTGGCTACAATGTGAGTTAAGTGCTTTTAGAGTGGCTGTAGTAATGAACTCGCACGAAGGTGAGGGCTCAAATTGAAAGCCTAAAAAAGGAATTGCTGTTTTATTTTTAATGCTATGGAAAGTGCTTAGATGCTTGCGGTTTAACCCGCATTCCCGGGATAAAGGATCTCAATGCTATGTTGCATAATTATCAGTGCATAGTGTTTGATGTCAAAAGGTAAAAAAACAGACAGTGTAACTTTTGCATTTATAATATTAGTTACAGAGGCCGGCAAACAACTTGAGCCAAAGTCGACGTAGTGGGGGTAAGTTCGCGCATGTACACTCATGCTCGGCCAATAGCGTGGACGCGTGCCGACAGAATGCCCCCGCGCACCTCTCTTTCCACCAACGACACCTTAAAATCGTCTACTGCGCACTCAAGGTCATGGCTCACGTTGTTTGCCGGCCACTGTAGTATAGTATGGATTAGAAAAGAGCTGCACTAGAGAGAGGACACTGGAAGTAGTTTGTGAAGGCCTTTGCCGATACACACTGAAATACGCGATATAATTTAGGTAGAACATAAGTCTTAAAAATAAGTATAAAAATGTTTAAGTATTTTTTGAAATAAAGGTTCATTATTAATATGGATTAGAAAGTTGGTCTTTTTTCTCTGATTTTCAAAATTTTATCCAATACTTTTGTGATAAAATAGCATCTATCAGTGAGTACAACAGAAAGCCTATGTTCTACACTGTGCTTATTTTGAATTTATATTATAAAGTGGAAGAGCCACACCCACCCCTTGAAACACACCCAATTTTTGTATTGGGAAACAAGTTGTTGAGTTGTGAAATAATTTTAATTTAATAAATCTATATCTATATTCCATTCGCTTTTCATTAATACTTTCTACAGATCAGAGAGATTTGATGGCAAATCTGTCATTGTTGCTAGGTAAACTGAGGTGACATAAAAACCCACTTATTGGTTATTATTTAGACTTATCTCATTGTGGGTTTTTTTTTATCATCCAGTTAAACAACATGGGTTATTAATACATGAGGTTTTAATTTTAACCCCTATGAAAGCCTTCATAGATAAAATTCCTTTCTGATAAGCAGAGATCAGTATCAACAATGGATAATATTAGTGTGTGCCAGCATAAAAGAAAAATATATTTAATAATAGGTAGAACAAAGAAGAAAAAGTGCCAGCCCCTCTTCAGACAGTCTTTTCCTTTTTTTTTTACATAATATCAGAATAAGTAAATAATTATAAGTTCCATTTAATTTTATAATTGTTCACAGTCAAGGTAAAGAGGTTTTTTTTTATTTACAATAAGTTGGTAGGTACAGTATGAGGCACAAATGGTGAGCACAGATAGGCAGTAGTGGGGGCAAGCTCGCACATGTACACTTTTGGCCAAATCATAGTAGCTAAATGACACGCAAGAATCCAATAGACGATGAGCCAATGCTCAATCATCAGTCAATACTGATGAACCAATCGTGTGCAGCTCGTTGCTCCCCCTGCTTTATTCCACCAAACAGACCGAAAATTAACTACTGTGCAGGTGTCAATCTGAGCTCACGACTCGTGCCCCTTACTATATCTATGTTTTTTAAGAAGTATTTATTAACCTTTCCTTAGTATTTGTTTGTCTGAATGTTCATATTCTGTGTTAGTTCATTAACCATAATCATAAGAAAGAATAAATAAATTAATTTCAGTTTTTGCATTAAAGTATACAGTTTATATATTTCTCTATCTGTATAAATAATATCACAAACTCCATCCAACAACAATGAATCAGTAAATTATAATACAAACTTTTTAATGCTGATATCAGATAGGTTGTTAACACACTTTTTTGTTGGCTACTTAGTTATAAAAAATATAGACGGCAAACTATTCACAAGCATGGGACAAAAAAAGGCCTTGAACCAGAGAATAAGTTTTACTTAGGAAATGGCTTATAACTTTGCTAGGCTATTGAATGCTATTTTTAGATTAGTTTACTTGTAAATGTAATATCTAATGTCTATATGTATATAAAAATGAATCCCTATTTCCCATGGTTACGCCATAATTTGAGAACAACTTTACTGGTTTCATCCGACTTTTTTTTTTGTTTTCTAATAAGTACTTTGTAGAAGGGTCTTATGGAAAAAAAATTAAGACTTTCGTTTGCATGGTGTCCTACCATACCCTACCCTTCTTTTTTAGTTATTATGCTATTTGGGCCGAGACAAATTCAACAATTAATCAAAGATCATGAAAATCGGTCCAGCTGTTCTTGAGTTATTAATGGTGTAATCAACACAACTTTATTTTATATATTATTGATAATGTAGTTACTTAGTTTTTATATTTTTTATGATTGTGTTGAAGATCTAAGTATTATTCACATGAATGAGGTATTTTTAGATAGAGTTGTAAATATAATGAATTTACTAATGAACTTTCTCAATTTGGTAAGCAATAAATTTGGCGTGAAGAACTTACAAGAATACAAGAGGATTATACATGAACATACTGAACAATAAGCTCCAATATTCTCTAAAGACAAACAAACTTTTATCAAAACAAAAAGTTTGCATTTTACTTTCTAACTTTAAACCTATAAGCTTGTTTTCTAAGAAATCATAGTTAAAATAAATTCTTTGAATATTTATGGGCATGTAAGTACCAGAGATTATTCATAAAGCCAGCTAGAACAGGTTCAGTTTTATATGTAGGTTATATCCTGTAAGACAAATGGATTTACGCTAATGATTTTTGAAAGTAGTTCGCAATACGAATATGAAATTGTATAATAATGCTTAAAACTCGGTCTCTGAAAGTTTTAATGTACCCATTAATGCATGAAGAGTGAAAATAATGAGTGAATGTAGGCCACTAACCTCTTGTGTGATTTCGAGTTCGTGTCTCGTGTTTTCGTAAAGGCTCTCCAGTTCGTCGCATCTTTGCTGAAGGGAACTCTTCTCTTCTAGAAGCACCAGGCCGAGTTGAGCCGATTGTATCTTCTCGCTGCTCGCCTGGTCAAGTTCGCGGCCGAGTCTGTCGATCTCAGCCTTCAGCTCGGCGATCGATAACTCGCCCTGTGCCGTGGCTGCCATCGTGTGACAGTTAGACGGCCTGGTAGTTTATCTTCATAAACAAAGTAAATAATCTCAGAAAAACAACGATATAAAACGTGTAAAATCAATTGTTTCTACATTCTCCCGAAGGTAAAACGTCTTGACAGCTCATTTTAGAGTTGCGAGCTCATTTTAGTGTTGCCAGCTTGAGTTATTTAACTTTTACTTTTACTTTGTCTCATTTTGGTAGAAAGTAACTCAAAATAGCATGCATAGAATAGAAGTGGGATATGAATTATGGGAACGATCTTTACTCATACGGCAAAATTATGGCTATAGAACAGGAGAGAACACACGTACTTTTGGCTGGACGGCAAAATATAAGTATAATAAACGGCCGTCTTTCACCATGCCGCCGGGGCCCTTGGGAACACAATTTTATTGTTCTTTTGTATAGGTATTTTAATAATAAATAGATATTTTTTAATTTTGAAACATTAAGAAATGTATTAATCTCACAGATTAATCTAAATATTTTTATTCATTAACATTTTGCGCGACGTCGCCGAGATCAGTCTACGTAGCTTACGAACGGGATGATCTTATAAGGGTTTCACTTTTTCGGTAGGGAACTCAAAAATATGAATGAAGTTTGAAGAAACCTAGTTATGATATCATCCATAACAATCCCTGTGTTGATGTCTGGACCATCCCACGCAATTCTCTCGCACCTGAAGCGATAACTAAATGCTTATGCATCAAATGCAATCTGAGAACCGTGGCATGAACCACCGCATCGTACCTTTATGCAAGATTGCAATAATGGTGTGACCATGCTGGGCACCGTTTAGTTAAGTAAGTCTAGAGACATCAAACTCTGTCGACGGACGTAGTCCTAAGCTCTTGTAATAATTAATTAAATTAATAAATTCGTTCAAACCGAATAAGTAGTTTTTAAAAAGCCATCAAGGCGCTCCCGAAAGTTAACTGGCGCAGCCGGTAGGATTGCCGGTTGATGCCACCGTGAAAGTCGCGTGTGTTTTCATAAAATCTGAAAAGTGATTATTCGCGAGTGGTTCCTGTAAGAGTGTCGATTAATTATCTCAAATCGGTAACGCGCTCTTCGCGGCAATCCCCGAACAAATAAATTCGTTAGCTGGGACGAGACATCGATGGCGGTTGGACAGTGAGTACTATATATAGGAAGTAAAATCCTTTCTTGTATCCCTCCAATTCCATCTGATATTCCTTGAATTTTGTTATGTAATTTAGGTAGCTCAAATCGCACCTAACATTATTTTGTTATGTAATTTAGGTAGCTCAAATCGCACCTAACATTATTAAAATAATATAACTTTTATATTTTTACATGGAGCAACCTATGATATAGCTCCAATCGCACCTAATAGAATAGGCATCTTGTAACTTTTATATTTAAATTGTGTTTCATGTTAAGATTTGATTTTTATAATTATAACTAGGTAGCTATAATCGCACCGTATAGTATAGGAATCTTGTAATTTTTACATTTTATTTGTGTTTTATATTAAGATTTAATTTTAAATAAAAATGGCTCAGCAACAGCAACCCGCGTTGGTACCGCAACAATTGCAACAATTAGATACTCATATCCCAAAAGAAATTTTAAACTTAATCCCGGAATTTAATGGTGAAAGTAAAACGCTAAATTTATTTTTACGAAAATGTACGTACGTAATTGAGCGATACCAAGGCACCAGGCCTAGAAATGAATTCATTATGCAGTGTATCACCAGCAAGCTGAAGGGCAAAGCTGCATGTTTAGTGAGTGAAAGAGCAGATTTCGAAACGTATGGCGAACTTAAAACGTTGTTGGTCCAACATTTCGGCGATCCCCGAAGCGAGGAATGTGTGGCCATTGAATTGGAAACTCTAAAAATTAAACAGAACGAGTCATATCTCGAATTTTGTGGTCGCATACAAGACGTTCGCGCTATTCTTTTATCCAAAGTCAATCAGAATGCTTCCGTAACATTACAAGAAGCCAAGCATACTATTTACAATCACACTTCACTTAACGTTTTTCTATATAATCTAAATGAGCATATGGTAAGATTGGTAAGATTGAAAAGTCCGACAACCTTGGAAGACGCGTTAAAATATGTTCTTGAAGAGGTCAATTTTCAGGAACAATATAGTATGCGTACTAGGATGCTACAGAATAGACCACCTCAAATTAATTATAAACCGACGCCACCTTTAATTTCAAATCCAATCAAGTTTGGTATTCCTAACCAAACAGATCGAAATAATATATTACGTCCATACATGCCGACCAATCCTCCTTATTCACCGAATCAAACTTATCGTTGGCCTATAAAGCCACAGTTTAATCCTGCTCAAGGATTAAGACCAGTACCACAGTTTAATCCAACGCAAGGATTTAGACCACAGTTTGGGTTCCGACCTCAAGCTGGACAGTTTGGTTATAGACCACCAGCAACTCAAGGTCAATTTGGATTTAGGCCTACACCCGGACATTTTGGATATAGACCTCCATATTCACAAGGTTTTAAGCCTTCAGCACCTCAGAACAATCGCCCACAGTTTTCCAACGATGTGTCCATGAGGACAGCTCCTATAAAACCCGAACGCATAGCTATGAATGAAACTCATACGCAAGGTCAGTTTGACGAATCATGCGATCCTTATGATGCAATGTACAACGGCGAGTACTACGATAGTTATGATACATATGACAATGCATATGATTTCGAACAAATGTATGAACAACTACCTATAGATTCAAGTGACGCAACTGTTATCGGTAACGAAAACTCTGAACCGCTTTGCACTGAACATAATCAGTCAGTTGACGTTAACGCTATTCAAAATTTTCACGTAACTTGTTCTCGAACCAACCTGAATTGATAGAACTTAATTATGATGCTGAATTGAAACTACCGTATATATACGTACCCGAAATAGATGGAAAATTTATGTTAGATTCAGGAAGCACACGATCATTTCTTAGTCCATCTAAAGGTAACCAATATTACGCAACATTTAAATCTCAGGAACAGTTTATGGTTACAAGTACACATGCTTCTAGTGTTCATAGTGAAGTCGTTAATATTCCACTTTTCTCGATTTTCAACGAAAAAGGCTTTCATAAATTTTACCTGTATAACGTAGACAACAAATACGATGGTGTTATAGGTATGGATCTTATGTCTAGACTTCAAGCGAACATATGTTTGAATGATAAAACATTTAGGACACACCACACTATAATACCTATAGTATACAACGACGATTACGTTATTCAACTTCAACCACGTTCAGAACATAGAGTTAAATTACCAGTAAATATGAAAGATGATTATGCAATTTTAGAATTTAAACAATTCCATAATGACATACGTATGCCGACAGCAATTGTTAAATGCGAAAATTATTTTGCCACTACAGTTATACAAAACTTAAATGACGAACTGATGACTTTAACCATAACATCACCTTTCATAGTGACAAAATTTAACAATGACTCATTTGAAGTAAATTATAATTCCGACTTTAACGACGTTGAAATAGATTCACTTTTGACTGACAACTTGTCTAAGCTACGTGTAGAACATCTTAGTTCTGAAGAATCCCAAGCTATAGAGCAGTTATGCCTAGAATACAAAGATATATTTTACTGCGACAAATTACCCCTTTCTTTTACCAATCAGGTAAAGCATCACATTAGAACTGTGAACGAAGATCCTATATACATAAAGCCATATAGGCAAGCACCAGTTCAGGCTGAGGAAATTAAACAGCAAGTTCAGAAATTACTTTCAGATAATGTAGTTCAAGAATCACACTCACCTTGGAGTGCTCCAGTTCATTTAGTACCCAAGAAAGCGGACGCATCGAATCAAGTAAAATATAGAATGGTAGTAGATTATCGCAGGCTAAATGAAATAACTATTGACGATAGGTACCCAATCCCAAACATATGTGACTTGTTTGATAAATTAGGTAAAAGCAATTACTTTACAACACTTGACCTAGCATCAGGCTACCATCAGATTGAGGTCTCAGAGGCCGACAGACAAAAAACTGCATTCTCGACACAGAACGGACATTTTGAATTCCTTCGGATGCCATTTGGTCTAAAGACGGCTCCGGCAACTTTCCAAAGGACAATGGACAATGTATTACGAGGATTGCAGGGTATTCATTGTCTAGTTTACCTAGATGACATTTTGATATATTCAAACGGACTACAAAATCATTTACAGAAGCTACGGACAGTATTTGACCGACTCAGACAAAATAACCTTAAAGTTCAACTAGACAAATCCGAATTCCTGCGTAAGGAAGTACAATACCTTGGACATACTCTGACAAAAGACGGTCTTCGACCTAACAATGACAAAATTAAAGCAGTTTTAAAATATCCCATTCCACAGACACAAACAGAAATTAAACGTTTCCTAGGTTTTGTTGGATATTATAGGAAGTTCATCAAAGACTTTTCCAAAATAACCCAACCTCTAACAGCCTGCCTTAAAAAAGGTAGGAAAGTAATTGTTAATGACAAATATAAAGAAGCCTTTGAAAAATGTAAGGAACTTTTAGTCAATGCACCCATTCTACAATATCCAGATATGACCAAACCATTTATCTTGACGACAGACGCATCGGAAGTAGCTATCGGCGCGGTGTTATCGCAAGGTTCTGTAAGTAGCGATAAACCGATCGCGTATGCTAGCCGTACATTATCAGACACGGAGAGAAAATACAGTACTATCGAGCGAGAATTATTGGCAATAGTTTGGTCAACAAAACATTTTAGACCATATCTGTATGGAAATAGGTTCACAATTTACACGGATCATAAACCATTAGCATGGTTGAATAAATTTAAAGAGCCTAACAGTAAGCTTACACGTTGGCGCTTACACCTTTTAGAGTTTGACTTTGATATCATACACAAAAGCGGAAAACAAAATGCGAATGCCGACGCGTTATCTCGAATCCAAATAAACGCGTTAGGAACGGGTGACGATGTTTCCATGATTGTTAACATTGACGATACTGAACAGCAATTACAAGACTATACACAACAAATTACAGGACAAATTACAGACTTATCAAGACGACGGAATACAGATGATTCTAAGACCATAACTATTTCTGACTCCGAAGCAACAGCGACGGCAAGTCCACGGAATCAATCAGATACAGCCGAAGAACAAACAGACTTTCCGATACCATCTGAATCTGATTCTACACAGACTATCCATTCAGCCAAAGATATGGAATCTTTAGGTATACCTATCTTACACGAAGCCATTGATACCAAACCAAATCAGATTTTAGTATTTAATTGGTTACGTAATAATACGCAAGTAAAAGATTTATCTCGTGATAAACAAAAGGTACTAGAAGTCTTCATGCCTCTTCATAATGAAGAACTAATAAAAGACTTCTTAAAGAAATATATTAAACCTAAAATTAAATATTTTATTTACTTCGAACACCCAGAACATAGGAAAGAGTTTAGTAAAGTTATTATTTCATTATTTAAAAGAGGAACAGTTAATTTTTATGAATGTACGGAAAGAGTAATTTACATAGAAGATGAGAATGAACAGAGAGCTATAATTGACAAAATACATGATGGAAAAACATGCCATCGTGGCATTACAGAAACTATCAAAAGAATTAGACGAAATTATCATTGGCCAAACATGTATGATATAGTTTCAGCTATTTTGAATTCGTGTGATAAATGTAAAGTTTCTAAATACGATAGGAAACCTATCAAACCTATCTTACAGTTGACCCAAACTCAAGACGCACCTTTTCAAGAATTATTTATAGACATATTCTCAATAGAATCTAAACACTATCTAACTATTATAGACGCATTTAGTAAATTAGGCCAAGCAATCGAAGTACCATCTCGATCAACTCCAGAAATAATAAGAGCATTAATGAAATACTTTTCATTCTACGGAACTCCGCGAAAAATAAGTTGTGATCCCGGAACTGAATTTAATAACGAGCTTTTAAAAGAATTAACTGAATACCATAAAATCAAGTTACACATAGGAACGCCTAACAATCCTAACTCTATGGGATTAGTTGAACGTTTTCACTCCACATTAATTGAAATTTATCATTTAGCTAGATATGAAAGAAAACATACAGACGCTGGTTCAGTTATGATTTACGCTATTATGGCATACAATAATACTATCCATAGTGCGACCGACTTATCACCTTTTGAAGTAGTATTCGGTCATACCGAATTGAACTCTATATTTAATACGGACTTCGATAAAATATATAGACAACAGCTAATTAAAGATCATAAGAAAAGAACGCATGAACTTTATAAATATCTATCGGAAAAGATGAGTAACTTTAAAGAAAAGGTTATTACCAAACGTGGCGGTGAAAAAGCACCAAGTTTATTAGTAGGACAAAAAGTGTTCGCGAGAGCAGTAAACAAAAGACAATCTAAAGATAAGCCTAAATTTCAGAAAGCTATAGTAAGTGGCCAGATCAAACGTAATATTGTACCTATAATGGTAAACGAGAGAGATACGAAGGTTCCGATTAAAAACGTAAAACGTCCTCCACAGGTACACCAAGATCCTGCTATGGACATCGATGATCAGGATCCTTCTCTGTCAAGTTCCCCCAAACCAGGACCTTCAAATAGTAAAAGTTGAACGGAATCCAGGTATCTTACCTGTAAAACAAGGCCGTGCATTTCTACAACATGATAAATGGTCAATCGTTAAGACTGTTAAACTCGAAGGCATTGTAGCAGATTTAAAGTATAATATTCAAAAATATTCAGAATTAAATGAACTTATAGCGCAAAATAAATCTTATATAAATGAGCTTTTAGAATTACAAACCCAAGTAGAATACATACGTGATGAAGCCATAGATAAGATTCAACAACTGATACCTTCAAATAGATACAAACGTGGTTTGATCAACCCTCTTGGCTCTATTATAAAAATTATAACGGGTAATCTCGATCACGAAGATGCTTTACGTTATGATGAACTAATTACAGGCATAGAGACTCGAGAGCAAGCTATATCTAGTAAAATTACAATAGTAACTGAAATGATGGATCATTTTCTTAATTCTACTAAAATTATCGATGATAACACTAAGATTATGAATGAACGTTTGCAACGCATTGAACTAATTGTTAATAATTTAAATGGTAAAGAAAACACTTATATATTTGTATCATATTTAATTGGTATATTTAATATGTTCATTAATAATTTTAGAACTATATTCATAAAATTAAATGATGTAGAAACAGCTTTAGCCCTCAGTAAGGTTGCAGTCTTACATAAATCAGTTATAAATTCAAAGGAATTACTATCTATATTATCTGACATTGGATTACATGATAACTTGATGTATCCTGTAAAAGAACATAATTTGATTAATATAGAGGAAACATTAACAGTAAAAACTTACCTTAAGGATAATGAAATAAGATTCATAATTGATGTGCCATTGGTTAATAATGTAACTTATAATTATTTTAAATTGTTCCCTCTTCCTGTCCTACGTGGTTCCCAAACACATATAATTATTCCCGAATTTCCATTCCTATTAGTACAAGGAACGAGATACAGTCCAACCGCCCACCAATGTAGAGAAATATTGGCAGATGAATATTTGTGCTCCGAAGACGACCTTATTCCATACGCTGGAGAGACTTGTATCGAACAACTGATGGAATATCGACAGAATTTATCAATGTGTTTTCCACGTGTAATTCTTTCAGAAGATTTGAAACTACAAAGAGTATCGACTAACAATTGGATATTGTTTGCCAAATATGCCAAAACCCTAATACAAACGTGTGGCCATGACGTCATTCATGAGTCACTTGTGGGAACATACTTATTAAATGTACCCTATCAGTGTGACATTTCAGTTGATGGTGTCCCAATCCGCGGACAGCGTTATCATTCCCTGGGAACTGAATATAAATCTATTCCTATGATAACTTTACCTGATTTTCGAGAACAGCAGCAGAACGCGCTTATTGCAGATACCGAGCCTGTTGACCTAAAGGGCGTCAACTTAGATGACGTGCAACATTTAAACTATTTGTTGAAGAAAAGTGTGAACAGTGTTGAAAGTGTAAAAGGGCAATATAGTGTCAGTGTTGCAACGATTATACTTTACCTGATTATGTCTTTATTTGTTATTTACGGATTTTACCTTAAATTTAAGAATGTGTATTTTAAAAGTTGTGGAAGAGAGCAGATTCACGATTTGGAGGATCAGCCTCAGCCACCAATATTATTAGTTTCTAATTGAATTATGTACTTAAACGAAGTTATTAGAAAAACTCTGTTTTCCCAATAACTTCGATCTAAAGGGGGAGGAGTTATGATATCATCCATAACAATCCCTGTGTTGATGTCTGGACCATCCCACGCAATTCTCTCGCACCTGAAGCGATAACTAAATGCTTATGCATCAAATGCAATCTGAGAACCGTGGCATGAACCACCGCATCGTACCTTTATGCAAGATTGCAATAATGGTGTGACCATGCTGGGCACCGTTTAGTTAAGTAAGTCTAGAGACATCAAACTCTGTCGACGGACGTAGTCCTAAGCTCTTGTAATAATTAATTAAATTAATAAATTCGTTCAAACCGAATAAGTAGTTTTTAAAAAGCCATCAAGGCGCTCCCGAAAGTTAACTACCTGCTATTTAGTTTCTACCACCATAAATATTATTGAACAATAATAGGTACAAAGAATCATGGCGAGATTTATACAAAAAAAATAAGATTTTTAGAGACGTTACAATGAAGTTATTATTGATCCTTGGTGCCTAAGGAATAATAACTTGAGCCATTTAAAATATTTTTAGAACCCCGGGATAAAAATGTGAATTTCTATGGCATGCCGGCGGATCGCGACTATTCGCGACAATCGCGACCAAAACCGTTATGTTGTTGTTTTGTTTTGCGGGGTTTATAAAATATTTCATGTATATTAATATGTTGCTGGTAATGTAATCTCAACATTAGAAGTGACTCAAAACCCTCTAAAATGTTTTATTTTTTTGTACAAATCAATTCAGTATGGATCTCGCCATGATTCTTTATGATAGCAACATTACAATGGCATCTCTTTGTAGTCGACTTAACACGCTTTTCTGTTTATATTTCGTGGATAAAGAAAACAACAACGTATTAAAAGTACATTATTTTATTTTATTCATAACATCAATTGACTAAAATTATTACAAAAATGAGAACAATTTTTTGCTACATTGAGATTGTGATATAGTCTCCCAACATGACTGAAATTTGTGATAACTGTAGGAAAGAGACGAACGGGCAAAAACAAAATACTGTTTTAATGTTGACATACCTATTTATCAATCAATTCCTGTCAAAGTCAAAATTATGACATTAGTGATCTTACAAACGAAAAATAGTGTTTTAAGTGTAAGCGTGTATGTTTCAAAATGTTTCCATGCTTTTTACTTTACACAACTTTTGGGTCACGGATACTGTGTAGACTCAATCATGTATTATGAGAATAAGTGATAAGTGTAACGAGCACTTTATTGATTGATAAATGTAGCCGAGGTGTTTTCATATCCTAGTGTTTCTAAAGACTTTGTACCATGTCAGTTCTTGTTAGACAAGTATCGTTCAGCTCGTCAAGCTCAATCGCACAAACATTATCCATTTTAATAAATAACTAACATGTTAAGTGAACTTAGTATTGCCAGATCAAAAATGGATGTAGATTCGATACAATTTTTAGTTATCTAATTTAGTTTTTATTTTTTCCCTGGCAACACTAGCAAAGTATTTGTAGTTTAGAAAATATTTGCTTGATACCCGAGAAAGTAGTGAAATAATATTGAGAACCGCACCATTAGTCAAAGTACATTAATCAAACTAAATGTGGCAAAACAACCATACGGCCCGCCTGATGGTAAGTGGTTACCGAAGCCTATATTAGCTTGTGACACCAGAGGAAGAATTGATAAGAATCAATACGGTCATGTGGGTAACGTTACATTGTTTGACAATAACAGGTACTTAGTCGATAAATATAGCGCAAAAAACTTATCTGGCCCGGTGCCCAAAAGAGGAACTAACGACGCCAGTTTGAAATGTCAATCTGCCTGACATTCGCCATTGGTTGTTTGCTCTACCAAATGCGATAACAGTGCTTCTCTCAACGGGCCAGATAAGTTTGTGGGACTGTACGTGATCATTTGATTCATCATAAATCAAATTAATTACAGATTATTATGAAAATAATTAATTATTAAGAGTACTTCATTAAACTTTCTATCACTTTGACTTCTATAACAGGTATCAAGCTATATTTTAGTAACAATAATAACAAGTCATTAGTTCAATAGCACCTAAACGTGAGTAGATTATTCATATTGATACAGAACCGAACAATTATACAAAATTATCAATTTTAAGTTTTACTTCAACTAATTACATTACGAATTTAATAATTGACCTAATTATCATTAAAAATATTATTACAACGGAATGTTATTATTGCTGTTAATTTCACATATTTTTGGAATGCTATTTTAAATATCTTGAAAGGTATATAAACTACGAAAATATTCTACATACCTATAGTTTGAGGATTCTATATGAAATTTAAAATAACGCGTAAATAATGTAATTATAAACTTAATTTAAAAGTTACTTAACATCTGAAGTTATTCTTCAATTTTTAATATTATGGTCACAACAAAATTATATACATGGTTAAATCAAATTAAATGGCGAAACTTTACGAAGACAATTGTTAGTGATAACATGATGCATTATCAATATTAATAATGTTATACGAACAATGGATAAAAGATGACCTGCTTCCCACTCTCACTCCTCATTCTTGGGCCAGCTGTGTTGCGAGCTGGACGTTCCGTCCGCAATGATTGTTATTAAAAATATTAATTTAACAAATATCAATAATTATCAGGCAGATGCACATACTAACAGATATCAAATTAAAACGTTTCGGTCATTAATTTGAATTAGCCCTATATTTTGTACTAAAAGGCGAAGTAATGATAATAATATCTATAATTTATGATTTCAAGTAAATGAAAACTGGCACCAAGATGGCGGAAAATTGATATAAGTTTAAAAATCTTAATTCTTTATTTCGTTTCGATTTGCACACAACTTAATATTAAGTATTGTTGCAAGAAATAAAAATCTGAGATTTTCATTTGAGCAACACAAAAACAAATTAAATGATAAAATTAAATTTAAGTTATTGCTTCGATCATCGGATAGCCGGCTGCACCAAAGTGTTAGTTGTTTATGTTTAATAATATAATAAATATAAACCTCTATTATCTAGAAAATCCTTATACTTATTTTAACTCGATTAATTAAATTAATATCCTAACACATCCTCTAATTGTACTGTTAGTAAATACATATTTTACATATCCACAAGATTTTGAAAATATTTGTGTTGCCGCGTAAAAATTAAAACATATTTTTGGGTTCATGGTTTCTTTATCCAAAATTATTAATATCCCAAATGAAATATGACTTGCAACTTTAATGTTTGAATATACCCAAATTGTTAAAAAACACACATTGAAAAAAGATCCCAATTTCTACACAATTACAACTAACTTATATGATAAGTAATATTATAAGTATAAAGTAAGTTGATATCAAATATAATTTACATAGTGTACATTAAACATACATTAACCCTAACATCATAGAAACAAGTTATTTATCCAATATTATCAAAAATCCTGAAATCACTTTCTGACAAGTGTTATTTTGTATACGAAAGTATGAGACGAACGCTGCCAAACCATTTATTGGCTTACATTTAGTTTATTAATACGAGCTAAACTCCAAGTTTCATCAATCGCACAGTGGTACCCAACTGATCAGGCGCGTCGTGAATCTTCGTTCGCACAGACCCGAAGATTAACGAAAGAATTCTTAAAACTTACAATCAATCTTAGACCACTACTATAAGGTTCATTATACACTGCAGCTGTTAGTTCCGTCTCACTCGCAAGTCACGGCCCTCCGCACCCAAAATGCATCGAACAATTAACGCAAATTATGTTCTTTTGTTTGAAATCTATTTGACAAATTCTCCACCACAATGCGCGCTGATTGGTTAAGTCAAGGAAACACTAAACATTAAGATGCAGTGATTGGTCGGTACTATTACTTACTACTTGCGGCATTGGGTTACTCATGCCCCAATGGTTCGGCCATATTGCGGGCTACACCAGGTTATAATAATTGATAATGGTGCCAATTCTGTTGTAAATCGCACTAAACTAATTTAAGACACATCACATCTCTTTCTTACAAACATTATTGAAAAGGATAGAATATATTTAAAACTGACAAATTAGTTTTTGCAGTCTTCATTTGCGGGTATTTAGACGAGACCGCGATAGATGGCGACTAACACAGATAACAGAATAAGGCAGATGGAGCGCGCGGAACACGGGAGTGAGGCCAAAAAAGCAAATACAAATTGAAAAACACGTACCTGGTATTCGCTTTTGAATGTGTATTTGCTTTGTTTAACAAACTTTATGTAACAAAAAACACTTCTTTATTAATAAACTGTGGTTAAATAATGCAAATAAAAACTGGAAAACGAATACCAGGTATCAGATTTTCAATTTGTATTTGCTTTTTTGGCTTCACTTTCGTGTTCCGCGCGCTCCATCTGCCTTATTCTGTAATCTGTGGCGACTAAATTTATATTGAAAACAAGCATTGGACTAATTAGACAGGACAACATTTCTTACACCCTTTTCTTACGTTTTTTGTTAGAAAGACACATAGTGAGCCCAAATTAGTTTAGTTTTAAGAGTTTTAAACAAATAAAAAACTGTTTTACAAAAAAAGTCTACGTCTTCTAAGTTCAAATCCTAACCTGATGACAATGGGACCAAACGGTTTTCCAAAATTCGCTCTTATTTCGAAAATTATCACTTTCATCTCCCTTCTTAGATAAACGATGGTCTACTTTCAGAGTATGAGGCATCAAAAGTTATTTTAATAGTAAGAATTTATACGATACTTTACGATTCGTTTTATTCTTGATTGGAGCGCGAGTGGGGACTCGAGGCGCGAGATTAGACCGGTCCAACTATCTCGCATCGCATTAAAACTAGCCGGTTTACTGTACCCATTGTTTTACTCATAATTTTAAGTACAATCTTTGTCTAAAGTGGCAGTTTATTTCATCACACTTTTATTTACCATTCTATCAAGAATCTAAGTGTCATTTTAAATTATTATTTCATTATCATCAATCATCATCAATATATATAAAAATCAATGCCACTTTTCGTTGTAATATTATAACTCAAGAACGGGCTCACCTATCCAAACCAAATGTTTAGGCTTTGTACGGACTATTTAGTAGATGGTTTATGTGAAGTTTGCACAAAATCGGTCGAGCGGTTCTTCATTTATCACATTTTTATTATTTCACTTTATTCGTAGCGAAGCACGTACCGGGCCGCTAGTAAAATTATGAAAATGTATTATGTACAGCTAAAGGTAAACGCACACTTATCAGAGCCGAACGCGTCGAATGAATCGAAGTCAAGGAGGGCTCGCACACATATCCGCACCGAAGAATCGACCGCGCCGAAAGACTCGACCGCGCCGAAGAATCATTTCTATTTCCTTTACGCCTGTCGCACAATATTTTTCTTTTTTCAAACAACTCGCGTGTTGCAACGCAACTGATAGGATGCGAGTGCATCAGTCGAGTCGACCGCATAAGCCGCGCCGAATCTGATAACGTCATCCGAATTCGTCTAGGATTTCTGGGGTTCTTCCAGATTCGGACGATTCGACGCGGGCAAGTGTGCGAGCTTTCATAAGATTTCATATACAGAATTCTAAAATTCGTTTCGTTCGATGCGTTCGGCTCGGATAAGTGTGCGTTCACCTTAAGTGTTGTAAAAGATTTCATTTCATAGAAGGTTGCGAAATGTTTTTTTTTTACTTATAATGGCTTCATGTCACAAAGGATCATGGCGAGATTTGTACAAATATATAAAGATTTTTAGTGACGTTAGAATGAAGTAATAATTGATCCTTGGTGCCTAAGGAATAACTTGAGCCGTTTAAAATATTTTTAGAACCCCGGGATAAAAATGCGAATTTCTATGGCATGCCGGCGAATCGCGACTATTAGCGATCAAAAGCGTTATGTTGTTGTTATGTTTTGGGGGGTTTATAAAATATTTCATGTATATTAACATGTTGCTGGTAATGTAATCTCAACATTGGAAGTGATTCAAAACCCTCTTAAATGTTTTATTTTTTTGTACAAATCCATGTATGGATCTCGCCATGATCCTTTGTTATTTGATTGACCCATATTAATAACTCGGTCAATTTCGATTACGGTCCTATAGCCTCCTTCCCAGCGGGCTGTATCTCATGGACCGTAATAGGTAGATAGTTGAAATTTTCACAGAATATGTACTTCTATTGCCGCTATAACAACAAATAATCAATTAAAAATTAATAAAAAAATTAAAGGTGGCCCCATACAAGAAACGTCTTTTTGGTATTTTTTTGTAGTCGTGTAATTATGATTATTGTACGGAACCCTCCGTTTGAGAGTCCGACTCCCAATTGGCCGGAATTTTTAATCTGTTGTCCTGTTCCTTGTTATTCCCAATGTAATATCTCTAATCATCCCAATGTAATAATAAAGTATATCAATAAACACTCAGTGGAACCCACTTCTGATGTATTTTCTAATTTATCCTACATGTATATTGTATAATATCAGACAAATATTACAGATACAGCTTTAAGTAATTCAAATTTAATTTTAAATACAATTACATTTTAATTAAATATTATTAGTCTAAAATTATTAATTAATTTGATTAATAAAATCACATTTATATTTCTTGCCTTATCTTTAACATAAATAAATTATAAAACGTGATACATACACATACAAATTATTTTCGAAATAAATAACATTAAGTGTTAAAACTATTAATTTTAATTCATAAGACAGCACCAAATGGTTCAAAGAGTTTACACTATTCATATATTTTGTAAATAAATTAATCAAATTCATGTACATTTTCAAAAAACCCGACTGTAATTGTAATTACTTTATAATAAATACGTATAGACAAACATTACAATATCGATTCTGAAATCATTAACAAATTATAATACGCACATAAGTTTCGAGTACAGTTTGTACATAATTTTTTAACAATTTTTTTTTACTCATATTTTTGTATCTATAAATGTTTAAATTTAAAAACAAATTACATTATGGCACAACCAGAAGATACGTCATTGCGTGCGGGCGCGACCGTTCTCGGTGCGTGCACGTTCGCAACACTCTGCGTTGTCTCCGGCGCTACATTAGGAGAGTCTTTCCTTACCGACTGTTTGGACACTTCCTGCGCCTTCTGTGGTAGAGGGAGCTTCGTCTCCTGCACTTGGGGCTTAGGGTCTTGGGTTAAAGACCCCGTGCTAGATGTTCGAATGCGGGTTTTATTGACCATTGAAAGACGACGCTCGCGCGTGTTGATAATGGATGTCAGGAACGGTATTTGATTGCTGATCGCCATCATGAAGGGTTTGTAGCCGAAACTGTGGAAGAAAAAAAAAGTGCAGTTTTTTTTAAGAGTATGTTATACGCCATAGTTTGAAACATATTTGAATTCATAATTTATTAATTTTAACAATCACACAATCGCTCTCTTTCCCACCTAGAACTACCCGCAGTAGTTCAAACAATTAACTAAATGATCATTACAAACGCTGAACTGTACGTATTAGTCATAACGTGGTCATTAGAAGTACTTCATCACTCCAGCTTTACATATATTTAATTCAAAAAGGATCATAATAAATGGCAGCCAACTTCTAACTTAGCACGATCAGATTTTATATACAGGGTTACTTTTAAAGGGGTAGCCAAAATATCAGAGGTTATATAATTCATCATTATGAACAATTATTACTATATGACCAACTTCGAAATCTCGTTTTTTTTTTTTATAAATTTTGATCTTGCATCGTTGAATTGTAGCTTTAGTATGACAAGTTTCACCACCGCCACTATCAGCGCCCACTCCACTCCACGCAGCTCGGCTCTGTCGTCAGTGTAGTGTACAGTCGAGGACATAAATATGTATACACTTTTTGAAATTCAAAAGCGATTTTCTCGCATGTTTAACATTTAAGTGTTAAACTATTACACAAATCATAATAGTATATGTTAGAAGATACTGCCTTTATAATATCTCATAATTTCAATCAGTAGTTTAAGAGGAAACCGTTGTTGAATTTTACTAATTGTATACATATTTATGTCCTCGACTGTACATACCATTCGGCGTCAGTCCACGCGCATATATCCTGCAGCGCGCGCCTGAGCCGCCTGACGGCGTTGAGCGACACGTCCGGCCCCCGCGCCGCGTTGGTGGTGCGCAATACCGCCAGCGCGTCCCGCAGCACCACCGCCACTATCAGCGCCCACTCCACGCAGCTCGCCTCTGTCGTCAGCTGCAGGAAGTATCTGTTCACACACAAAAAAACATTCACATTTTTTTTATACGTACTCCTCAATTTTGAGAGAGGCAGAGCATAGCGTTTATTCGCTCAAAGAGCAGCTCGACTGGGGAAGTACCTCCTCCTTACAGAATGTTGTGTAAAGTTGTATTCCTGCGCGTGAGTAAGGTCGCCAGCTCATAGGGGAGGGGCGAAAGGTCGGTAACGCGTGAGCGATGCTTCGTGTTTTGCAAGCGTCCATATGGCTATGGTAACCGCTTACCATCAGGCGGGCCCTATGCTTGTTTACCGACTTAGTCGTATAAAATAAATAATTTGTTGCTGTATTTAGTCATCTGATCTCACAAAGCTTATAAATGCATTATGAAATTACGTATCCCACCGACACTCCCTAAATTAACCTCGTCCATGTTTGGATTATTGTGAACCATATTTGTATTAGACAGGATCGGAGTGACCACATTAATTGATATCCTGACTGTGTTCCTCCACCATGAGATATGAAGTGAAGTGATGGTGGTACCTGAGCTGCACATGCGCCACATGCGAGCCCCTCTCGGCCTGGTGGTGGTGCAGCCGCTCCATGAGCGCGGCGTACCGCCTCTCCTCGCCGGCGCCGCCCGTCTCTCCCACCCACGCCACGCCGCCGCCTTCTGCTACACTGCCTTCGCCTGCCGAACTGTTCGTACACACATTTTTATTCAAACGTATCATTATTGAACAGATTTTATCAAAATTAGTGTCAAGATTAGGAATAGCATTCACTATTCCATAATATACTAATCACATATTATTATGAGACCGAGTCAAGTCAGTGGCGTAGCTTGCACTAGGCGGACCCTGTATCATTGATTACGCCCTTGAGAGTTAATATTTGTAAAATAAAATCTTTTCAAATTAATTCATTTTTATAATACAAAAAGAGCAGCAGAAAGTTTTCCGTATCTCCTTCAGCTGTATTATTGATATCGTCCCGAATAAATAGAATCTACCGAATAAAACTAACACTTTCTGGCAGACAGCGCACTATATGAACCGATGGCCTTATTAATTTGGAATTTGGAGGGGATATTACTTGAACCTCAACTCCTAAGGGGTAAAATAGACTAGTACACTGTATAGAATATGAGGCAAACTCACCTAACAGGCCCAGGCGACACCGGCACGCCCGTCATCAAGGGCAAAGCTGCACGTAACGGCAGACTCATGTATCCACTGTCGCCGCATAAACTGTCCGATTCTGCTGACGGTGTATATGAACCTGTAATATTATATGTATAATAACGAATTGGCTTTCGATTTTCAACCTTTTTGGGGCTTGAGAATCTTTCCCTGGATTTCATGTACCTTAGTATTACAGAGATCGAATTTCTGTTTATTTTTAACTTTTATTACATCTTTGTATGATGAAAAGGTACCTTTAAATATATTTTTTTTCATTTTAGCGTATATCGTGAGAATTAATAGTCACATTTAAAACACAGTTTCAATGCCACTGCAGCATCCGCTAGACTGAGTTGGATCCCGAAATTCAATGACAATGTCACTGATCGAGTCACGTAACAAATTTTAAAGACAGATAATATAAAATCAAACCATCTGTTCCTCAACTTTTACGGCTTAGATATGCTGCTCCTACAGCATCAGGAGTTGAAACCCGAAGAATATTGACAAATTATCTGCTTAAAAGTATACATACAGGTATCAAGATTTGAGGATCCAAGGTTGAAATTATTTAAACTTCTAAATCACTGGCAACAAAGTCTAAATTCGGTTGTTAAAAGGCTAAAACCAATTTTGGTACTGATAAGGCGCGTCGGGGCCATACTTTCTTTTCTGTGCGAACGAAGATCGTAGAAGAACGAAGTATGGCCCCGAAGATTAACGATAGAATGCTTCAAACTTACAATCAACCATAGATCACTACTATACGGTTCATAATATACTGCAGCTGTTAGTTCCGTCTGACTCGCAAGTAACGCCCCTCCGCACACATGGCGGCAGCTGCCGAACAATAGCATTTCCCGCGCTTTGAAAATGTATCTTCTGCGCACGTACATCGGTAAGCCATATCAGTTGGGTACTACTGTACTCACTACCATGCTTGCGCTTGCGTAAGTACTGGCACAGACGCAGCTAGTGGGGTGCGCGTGGTGAGCAACTTTTAAAAGCTCCGGTACCATTCTGGACAAATGGTAGTGAGCGATCACGGTGTGACTCACATTTTCTCAAGAGTACCAGGGGCGAGTACTCTGGCGGCGTGCCTAGTGCCCAGGGGCGAATAGTGTGCCGTCTTTTATGACCTAGCGGTTGGTGAAGGTGGCCACTATAGAAAATCTCAGTAGATTGATAAGGGTTTGTACTCACTAGCAACAGCACTGCCCTTCCTCTGCATAAACATCTCAGCATCATGCTGAACCACTGGATAGGGCCAGGCGAAGTCTTCGTGTAGGCGTTTAACACACAACACCGCGTTATCAACGCGAGCCGCTCGTTCCCTCTCACCAGCCAACCATGCTACTAAGTGCACGTCCAACGCGGCCGCCATCTTGCCTAACGCGTGTAAACGCGCCGTCGACAGTAGTAGCCGAGCGTGCCGTTGGATCATCATGTCTATGAAGAATTCTTCAGCCGTCCCGCTGTATGAGTCTCTGTGGAGTGTTTGAATGGTTTTACTAACCTACCCATTTGAATCAAAGTTAAGTGCTGTTCGTTGGTAAGCGCTACTTTGAGGCGAGAGGTAGAGCGTAGCGTTTATTCGCTCAAAGAGTAGCTCGACTGGGAAAGTACCTCCATCTTACAGAATACCGCTAAATAACTTTATGTTGTTTGTGTTACGTTAGTGAAGGTAGAACAATTCCTGTGTATATTTCACAGTATTTTTGTGAAAACCTAGCGAGATTATAAGCTCCACGATAAATTGTGAACTGTATCATAGTGCTTACAAAATAACGTATTAATTTCCGATAGTTTATAATCTATCCATGACAAACCGTCATATTGTAAACTGGCATCATACTTGAATGCGTCGGTGATTGGTTAAACGGCATGTGTCCCGCGCCACCATCTTTGGCGATACGAAACCTAGTCGATTGTTTTTAATGTTTCTTAAAAAAAAAAATGACATATTTAATTTTGATTTCAAACAAATTAAATGTGCATTTCTTTTATTTGTTTATGTTTGTTTTCTAACTCTATGAATACAGAAGGAACTACAGCCAAGACTGACCAATCAGGGACGGTTCACAATATGAAGGTTTGAAAACGTTAGATTTATAAACTATCGAAAATGAATACGTTATCGGGGAGTCTATAATCTCGCTAGATTATAAACGAACGGTTTTCACAACAATACGGTGTCATATAGATTGCGGAAGGGAAGTGCACTAGTGTAGTGGTATATAGTAGTATACCTGTCAGCTCGTGCGGGCACGGACTTCTTCCGCTTGACGGCGGCGGTGGCGCGCGCGGGCGGGTGCGCGGGCGCGGGCGCGGCCGGCGCGGGCGGCGGGGAGGGCTCGCGCGGCGACACCGTCGTGCTGAAGCTGCGTCCGCGCCCGCCCGCCAGCTGCGCCGTCACAACACACATATTACTCAAAAATACCGCCCAAGTGTGAGTCGGACCCGCGCAACGGGGGGTTCCGTACAGACTTGTAGGTATGTAAATAGTTCGTTCATCACGGGAATCGTGTCTCGAAGATTTTTACGATTATGTTATTTTTTATGATGTTACTACAAATTTACGGTTCTCGGATTTCTTCCTTTACTTGTTACCCTATAGGTTTTTATTCTCTTGCGATCGTCAAAATATGCGCCATAAACAGCCATATCTTTTGATTGAGTTGACTTAGAAGTTTAATTTTTTCACTGCTCCAAGGGATTGCAGATCTAAGTATTTGATATTAATTTCAGCTTGATACCTCCACGCGTACCTAAGAAAAAGGGTCTTGACAGACTGATAACAAAGTGCTCCTATAAGGATTCCGTTTTTTTATTTTGAGGTAAAACCCTAAAAACTTTAAAAATGTACAGAAAATGTGAAAAAATATAAAATAAAAATAAATAAATATCCTGGGACATTCCTCGCACACGGTCATCTAATCCCAAAGTGTGCATTTCCTGTGTGGGAATCGAACCCACGTCCTGCGGCGCGTAAGGTGAATCTTAATCAACTGCGCCAACTGGCCCGTCATATGAAATATATATTCGCAGGGATACTCTCTAACAATTTAAAATCGGTTCGAATATATATCCCTATTCGAGTCGGGTAGCTCTAAAAGAGCTCTACCTCTGGACTTCCGATTGACATTCTACTTCTTGGGACTGTGGACTTCTACCTGTATAACTACATACACGCTAGGGCATTGTGCTAAACAATTACTAATTATAGATTACAATAAAAATTTAACAGTAAATGAACAGACTGAGATGGTACAAATGTTTGGGACCCCACACTGATGATGAAAATGTTTGGGACACAGAAATTGCCAATATAAAATTAAATACACATGTGCGGCTGCCCGTACACGATTTATTGTTTTGTATTCATAACGAATCCATAAAATGCAAATGATATTCGTATGCATATAGGAATTGACATTCGATGCTCTAATAAGAATTTACGGAATCCTAATCCTAACTAATATTATAAATGCGAAAGTGAGTTTGTTTGTTTGTTTGTCACGCCTTTACGCCTCAACTACTCAACGGATCATCATGAAATTTGGGATGCAGATAGCACATGGTATGGAGAAGGAATTTTAGGCCGGGAACGCAGGTGAAACCGCGGCGGACAGCTAGTAACAGATAATTCGAACCTGCATGTTCCCCAGTATAACTGACAGATCCTCAGCGTTTGGGCTGACAGTTTGTGATTGCACAATCTGCCCATATTTTGCTTGGACGTTTACTGAGTTCCTCGGTGAATCTACGTCGTTTGGATCTGAAAATAAAAAAATGCTAAAGGTATAAACAAGGCAAGGATTGATGATGAATATGAAGAAGGACCATTCTATATTGTTTTTTTTGTCAGCAATTTCCAATAGATTAATTATCCAGTAAGCAATAGTACCGATTTTGTAGTCGCACTAAACTAATTTTAGTCACATCACATCTCTTTCTTACAAACATTACTGAAAAGGATAGATCATATTTAAAGCTGTCAAATCAGTATTTGCAGTCTTCATTTGCGGGATAAGACGTAACCACGATAGATGGCGACTAAATTTATATTGAAATCAAGCATTGGACTAATTTGACAGTTTTCTAACATCCTTTTCTAATGTTCTTTGTTAGAAAGAGAACTAGTGAGACTAGTTTAGTTGTAAAGAACAGAATCAGCACCAATGACAGAAATAATAAAAGATTATAATTTAAATGAATAAAAATACTATATAGTCTATCTTTTGATATATAATATCAGGTTTTATGCCCACAGGTTGACAAGCAGGCGGACGGGCCACCTGTACAATAAATATAAATATTAAATTTACATACGAATAGCCGAAAAAGAGAAGGATGAAATGCATTGAAGAATAACGAGAAAGAAAGGAATGAATGCCGAACGGATAGGCAAGAAATTTTCCCAAATAATTGGGTGATGTTGATTGATGACGTACCTATAGCCCTGAGGAATCGCACTAAATCCCTGGCGAGATCCCACCTCTCTTGCTGTAAAGCTGTGTCGAGCAGCTGTGTTGCTAATTGTCTGCTTACCGTCGAACTTTCTAGATTCTACACAAACAGATAACATTATAATGGCAAGTCATTGTATGTATGAATAGTTATCATGTTATGTTAGTAAAGTTTGTATACTGAATATATTGTTAATAGAAAAGAAACCTTATGTCGTGGACACAAAATTCAATATCAATTGCTGTAATATCGACTCGGCTCGAGACTTGAATGTATTTTACGGGCCTTAGATGTTTAGTTAGGGATGTGCTTCAACCTGCCAATGGGATCACTTCATTATAGCTATGACGTGATAAGATTTGAAAATGAAGCCATCTTATTGGCCGGCTAGAACACATCCCTCGCTACGCATCTCTGGTGGAAACCAGTCCTTAGAATTGTATATCAACATTATAATAAAAAAAATCTGATACAATAAAAAATAAAACAATTTTGAATAAACAATCTAAGAATTATGATATCAAATATTAAGTCAGAAACAGATGACCGGATTAAGTTTGAGCCCTCTTACAGCGAAGATGTTAAGGCCGCAGTCCATAAAGCTTTCAAATAACACTCATAAAGACCTGTATAGGTAAATACCTTAAACAGCTGCAATCAATTACCAAAAATAATTCACAGTTTAATAATGATCACTATTATTACTAACATAAAGTAGAATATAGATTAACATGATTACCTGTAAGATAATTAGGTAAGATGCTGCAGTATCAAGCATTTTCCTCTGCAAGCATTCTTGAAACAATTCCTTGGGTTTTCCAGCGGCGGAGAATAAGTACGCCCATAGCGCTATCTCAGTCTTTCTTGCGCATTGTACTACCGTCTGGAATGAGAAAGGAATTATTCTGGTACTTTCAGATTCTTCTACAACTACAATGATACTTTCCTGATAGCGGGTTCATGACTTAATTTTCTTTTTTATGCGGAGTACTAGCTGTACCCCCCCGACATCACCTGCACGTTCACGTTCCCGGCATAAAAAGTAGCCTATAATACTCGGGGATAACTTAGCTTTGTATTAGTAAAAGATTTTTTTCTAATCCGACTGCTAGTTCTAAAAAACTCTTCCGCTTTATTGTATTACTAGCTGCCTCGCGCGGTTTCACCCGCGTTCCCGTGATAAAAAGGAGCCTATCATACTCGGGGATAATGTAGCCTCCTATTAGTGAATGAATTTTTAGAATCCGACTGGTAGATCCACAGAACAGAAAAAACAGTTAGAAAGCGCAAGTGGGCGGAACCGCCGTAGTACATAGTAAGCGTAGCTCCGCGCACTTAGAGCTCCGCTCAATTCAGTCGTGATTTGTCACTACATTGTTTTGGTGGCGTCGTAAAAGATTGAAAATGTTAGTAAAATGCCTTATTGTGCTGTTTTACAGTGCAAAAACGATAGCCGTACAAAAAATTTAGCGAAAGGAGGTATATCATACCATCCGTAAGTTATATTTTGTGAGTAAATTAATTTAAAACTAAGAAAAACCTAATTGTCTTCAAGATGAATGATCGCGAACGAAAGTTGACTTTAAAATTTAAACTTTAAGGTCTAGTTTCTTTCAAACTTAAAACTTACTGCTTCTCGAAGTTTCCATACATGCACTTGATGTGACGGTTGCTACTCGTTTAGAGACGTGACACACTTCTTTATAGTATGAGTTATCGATAGTTTAAACTTTTACAGTTGTGATTAGTAGTGCCATTTTGATTTTATATTTAAATATTATTATTATTTATTTGAACGCGTTATGTTATATTTTTGTGATTTTAGATTTCCTAAGGCTCCAGATATAAAGGAAAAATGGATTCAAGCTACAGGAAGGCAAAATTGGTTTCTTTCAAAATCAAGCACAATTTGTTCAGAGCACTTTGAAGACAAATATTTTATAATTTAAAAAAAGGGAAATAAATACTTGTATGAAACAGCCATACCAGAGCAAAAATAAAAATATTTCCAATATGTGTCCTTTTGTTATTCCAAAAGGTGTCTCACTGGGCTTACTACAGAACACTCAAAGAACAGAATCTGTTTAATTTTCATAAATTGAATAAAGAGAAAATCTATCGACAACTAACAATTTTTATCCTTCTTTACCAAGCGTGAATTTTTACAAAACGTGCTTACAGTTTAAGGCCTTTGAATTTTATACTATCCTAGCTTCGCCCGCTTTGAATTCGTTTATAAGTGTAATTTCAATAATATGTGTAATTTGTTTATCCTACGGGAACTGCTAGTGAGTTCTGCAGTTCCCGGAAAAGTGTTTCCGGTACAAAAAGTAAATATATATATTATATTTATAAATTATATTTGATTCGTTTTATTTTTTTGTTTTTTTTTATGTGTATTCGTTTTGATGATTGTGTATTTTATTTTGTAAAATAAAAAGTATGTATGTATACTAATGTTTTGGAAAAAAATAGCCACTATATAGTCAGATTGTAAAAAAAAAAAGAAAATAGATAAGAAGAAGATAGAATAGATTTCATTCATAATATTAGTGTCATATTTATAATAATATTAGCTGTCCCGCGCGGTTTCACCCACATTCCCGAGTAATCGTATTTCCCGGCATAAAAAGTATCCTATGTGTTAATCTAGAACATATCTGAGAATCTGTGTTCCAAATTTCATCCAAATCCGTTCAGTAGTTTTTGCGTGAAAGAGTAACAAACACTCACAAACTTTCGCATTTATAATATTATTAGGATATGCAATAAACATTTATCGATACTTTCACTTATGACGTCATCTATCACCTACATCACTAATTGAGTAGCTGACGAAATCGAATAGCGCATGGTGTTATAATCAGAATGTTATAAATCCATCGACATGCTACACGAATGTCAACTTTATCTTGAATGTAATTAGGATGATAATAACATCCACTGATAATAACGCCATCTATTGTTGGATAGCGAAACTTACTCGTCAATTGTTTTCCTTCATCTTCATATTACAAAACGTCGTATACACATTCTACAGAATAACAAAATGAATTCTATTTGTACATGTGAAGGTATATTTTCAAATGTAGAATCTGTGATTTCTGCTAGTTTTGTGTTGAATAAAATCTACCAATGAAACGAATTGTTTGTTTGTAGTGCAGTGTATGAATAATTGTTTATTTGTGTGAGTTTTGCCACACAGGTTCCCGTGCTAATATTGTCACTTGCGATTTCTACTGTTTTTTCTGTTCTGTGGGTAGATCCATTAGCCCGTTTAAACAAACAAACAAAAAAACTCTTCCGCTTTATTATATTATTACTAGCTGCCCCCGCGGTTTCACCCGCGTTCCCGGGATATAAAGTAGCCTATGTCCTTTTGCATACCATAGGCTATCTGCATGCCAAATTTCATGATGATCCGTTGAGTAGTTGAGGCGTGAAGGCGTAACAAACTAACAAACTCACTTTCGCATTTATAATATTAGTTAGGATTATTAGTATGGATTAATCTAACAGAATAGAAGGCAGACAGATGGGATCCGTCCTCTTTACTTCCCGACGACATGACAATAGAAATATACGAGACTACTTTGGGAGCATTTAGTAATAAATAGGATTAAAAATATTATATATAAGTGCTTTTACACTTCTAAATGTCAAATATAAACGTAGAAAATTAACTATATGCAAAATATTAATTGGCAACACATTAACTCTATTGAAATGTGGTTTAAATGACTACTGGCATGTGTAAACAGAACCATTTGTATGGATCTGTGCAAATGTTATACGGTTTACAAATGGATATATGCTTTAATTATATGTATATCGCGATAACGCATATTAGAATTCATTTTACAAAAAATTAAAGCATCTTTGATTACAAATTAGTAGAATAAGTAGCACATTTAAATTTTGAACTTTAAACTGAGGTTACCACGAACTATTTACTTTAAAACAGAAAGAACTGGGATCGTGAAGAGAAGTATACGTAACAGATTTCTTACCATACATAAACCGATTTTCGATTCAGTATTTTCGACCCTAAATGTTCCCAATTAGTTCTAATACATGTATCCCACTCACCTGCAGATAAACGGGGAACTCGTGAACGAATTCAATGATACTAGGTAATTGCGCATCAGGTATGGGCTCTTTACTTGTCGCCTCTTCTTCTAAAACTTCATGTAGCAACAACTCCAGAGAGTGCGGGAAGTAGGCTAGCTGAGAGCACGAGCGGGCGATCTCCCACGCGTGGTAACCAAGGTTACGCCGGAGTAACTGACGCAGGATTTGGTGTAGGTACACTTGACTCTGGTGGGAATTAATAATTATCTTCACGCCAAAGGACCTCAACTTTCACAATTTCCGACGAAGATATTTGAAATATGTTCGGATAAAAAAACGTGTTTCCGTTTGCTATTCAAGACAGGAGACAGTAAAGGATAACTTAGTCGAAGATTTACTGTTTAATAGGCCAGCCCCCCTAGACAAAATGGTTGTCGGCAATCGTCATCGTTAGTAAACGATCAACCTTTGTATAGGATTGACATAAGAGATTGTTAAAAATCACGTGATATTTCGATTTGAAATGTCATCCAAAGGTTGTTCGTTTACTGTCGATGACGATTGTCGATAACCATCTTGTCTACTGGCACTGTTTTTGATCATAATGTCACCAAGTGACGACGTGGGCGAAGTTGGTAAGCACAAAAAGCCTAGAAGGAACTGGCTCTCAAGTGCAACTGTCTGAACATACCGATAGCGACTTTGGCGACAACGGAATACATCGATAGGTGACAGGTTTTCAACTTGAGGGTGGTAGCCATCAAGGGAGGTGCTAGAAAGTAACTCATTACTAACTATCCACTACATATCGAAGTCATTTTCCGATCTAAGTGCAGGGTATTTTATTTTACGATAAGAGATTTTTGTCAAACACTGAGATAGACACTTCTTAGATTCTCTTTTACACCTTATCATTCAGAAATACATTCCACTGACCACGTGTTTCCAGCACTAATTTATAGTTGGTAAGTCAATATTTCGTTTGATCCTGTTACTGTAGTCCATCATAAATTCTCACTTGTCGGCATTTGTATATTTGGAATTTCGGCATAATTGGATTTCAATTATCACTTAACTTCAAATTGCTTAGTAAAGTTAATGTGTAATATGAAATTGCTTAATATGTTTCCGAGAAGGAAACTAATATGGGCAAAACATTTATGAAATCAATGCCGGTAAGCTAAGCACTATATTTTAAACTAGCTGTTCGTGCCCGGCGTCGCCCGGGTGAAATTTCCGAATATTCCAGTTGATTTCTCAAAATTTGACAAACACAAAAAAAGGAATCAACTAACTATTAAATCGGTAGAGCCGTTCTCTTACATACATGTGGCCTTTGATTTGTATATTTTTAAATAACTAATTATGCCCCGCGGTTTCACCCGAAAACCCGGGGTACCCGGGGGAGATATTACTTTCCCGGGATAAAAAGTACCCTATGTGTTAATCCAGGATATAAACTATCTGTGTTCCAAATTTCATCCAAATCCGTTCAGTAGTTTTTGCGTGAAAGAGTAACAAACATTCATCCATACAATCACATTAGTAGGAAGTAGGATGAAATTTGCTCAATGCTTTAAGGTTTCGTTGTAATACGATCCTTTTAAATTACTTTAAAAAAAGGATTCTTTCATTGGGTTTGAAGGTGTGTGATTTTTGTGGAAACTACACGACCGACTTGTATGATTCGTTCACTGGTATTCAGGTCGGTGATAAAACTTGAGAAGTATTAAACACACATTTAAGAATTGTTTAAAAAAAATCCGATAAAACTCATAAAATAACGATGTTGCAATTGTAATTGGCCCCTTTTATTAACTAGCCTTAGCGTTTACCACCTTCAACCACATGATCACATACCAAGGTGAGGTTATGGTCAAACAAAACCCTCTACAAAGTAACAAAAAGAAAACTCACCGTTCTATTGACCACACAAAATGGTAGCGAAAACAATGAGTTGGAGTCAGTCGCGTACAGCGTGGTATCATTTTCAGCGCCCAATAAGATGGCGTCGTCAAACAGTATTGCTGAAAAACGACAGGCTTATTAATTTCATTTTACTTATATTATTCAAGCGAAAATGAGCCTAGAAGGAAAAGGCTCAGCTGCCGAAAACAACGTGAGGGTGGTAGCCAGCCAGGCGGGTACTACAAAAGTACCCTAGCTTTTCGAAAACGAAAAGGCTACAGGCGTATTAGCTCTTTACTACCACAGAGCTAATACGCCTCTGTTCTGTCTGCGTAAAGAGCCGACCCTGGGTTAATTATTTATGCCTACACCAAAGAGTAAAGATAAACAGTACAGATAGTACAGTAAAGATACCAAATAACATTATGATTTCATCGTAAAACAGTTACGAAACACTTCGAACACATCCGATACTCATTATATTGAGAAATCTAATTATTACTAATGAGGAAATGTTTGTCAATCTGACATAAGCTGTCTTCACAAAATATCAGTATAGATATAAGGATGTTTATGCGTTAGAAGTCACAAAAAACACTGGATGTTATCCAATTATATATTAATTGGCAGTTTCATATGTGGCATTAACATTAAATTTAGGAGTCTTGAAATTATGTAACCAATTGCGTTTTTAGGGTTCCGTAGCCAAATGGCAAAAAACGGAACCCTTATAGATTTGTCATGTCTGTCTGTCTGTCTTTCTGTCTGTCTGTCTATTTTGCGTTTTTAGGGTTCCGTAGCCAATACCCTGGGGTACTACCCTATCCTACCCTACCCTATCTAAACCATCTAGGGCGTCACCCAAACGCATACAAAAATAATCAACTGTTGGTACGTGTGTTTGTCACTGAACTCCTCCTTAACGGCTGGACCGATTTGAATGATTTTTTTTGTATGCGTTTGG
Source organism: Achlya flavicornis (assembly GCA_947623365.1). Lineage (NCBI taxonomy): Eukaryota > Metazoa > Arthropoda > Insecta > Lepidoptera > Drepanidae > Achlya > Achlya flavicornis. Next base: position 4,128,929 of record OX392484.1, read on the forward strand.
GTGGCGCCCTGGATGGTTTAGATTCAAAAATCAGCCCGGCAGATGGCGCTGCAGTCGGTATCCTCGACAAATTTCGACGAGGAATTCAGTGACATACATACGTACAGCAGAGTTTTATATATAAAGATAATATAATTTTTAAAAGCACGTTTTATTCATTATTCGTTAGGAAAGGGAGGCCTTTGCCCAGCAGTGGGACTAGGGATTGCAATCCGGATACTTCGAAATCCGAAAATGACTGAAACATCCGGATTTTAGGGGCCTATTATAAATCCGAATATTGAGAATAAAATCCGGTTTTTTCGGATTTTAATCATAATTGATTATAGTTGATGTTTAACTAAAAAAATTCATTAAATATCCAGTAGATTTAGGTCAGTATTACTCTGAAATCTATACACCGCTCGGCACACACGCGGCTAGCTGCTACCGCTCATCCATCTAGCTAATAGTTAAGTCGGCCAGTGAGTCTTAGATGGAGGCGATGCGCGTGCGGCGCGAGTAACAACTCTTTGCACAACGTAATATCAAGAATGATAGTTCTATATAGTCGGGTTACCGCTGAAAGCATTTTGTACATCGGCTGATCTCAGAAATTTTTTACTTTAGAAAGGGTCTGACACACCAGCCTTCTAAGCAAGCTTCCATAATATGAAATGTCTGGTGGTCTGTGCGCTTGGATTTCCAATTTCCTGAGCGAACGGTCTATTCATGTAGTCATAGACGGGTGTTCGTCGGACCTTTTCGCAATCAATTCCACAGAGATCAGATTCAGTTCTCTCTGCAACCTTATTTCTGCTGCATATTAACGATCTGGTGAAGCCCGGTATCTTTGGGTACGTAGACGATAGCACCGTTGTCATAGATCCAATTGTTGCGAGAGGCCATGGTAGAGCGTTTGAACGTAACTTTACAGGCAGTCTCCGATTGGCAATGCCAATCTGGTCACTTTTAATGCTACCAAGACGCAGGTGTCTTTTCACCACCAAACGGAGCCCTTTCCACCAGGCTCTCGCCCTCGACTCAATAAACCGCCGAGCCAGAAGACTCATCCAATATGAGACTAATTATGACGAAACTCACGAGGCTCGACCATCGAAGAAAGGTTGCTTGCCTTATCGGTTTTGTACAGGATATGTTTTGAGAGTGTGTGCAGGAATTGCTCAACCTTATTCCAACCACCATCCCCATTTTTACTCCGAACCACAAGACACAGGGAAATTTTTCTTTTGTATCCTCAATTATAATGCGGACAGCAAGTGAGTGGAACTTGCTTCCGGCGACTGTATTTCCTGACTCTTAGAATCTAGGGACTTTCACGGCCAGAATGAATAGGTTCCATTTGGGTTCCACCGTGCTCCACCTTAGGCTTCGTCATTATCCTTTATGGACGGCTCAGTAGCCAAATACAAGCCCATTTTAAAAAAAAAATTACTTGCAGTTTAATTCAAATTCAAATTAAAAAATTGTATATTCAATATAGCCCTTAATAAGGCACTTACGAACGTTACAATTGATTTTACCACCGGTTCGTAATACACATAAACTGAGAAGACTCCCGGCAAGAAACTCAGCAAGGATATATTTTTTTTAATTATCTTATAATAAATTTGACAGTATTAGATAATTAAATTAAAATAGCCTGTAAAGCGAACACTTCATTCAAATGCGTTCTTGTCTTCTACAAAGTCGGAAACTTTATAGTACCCTTTATTACACAATTTTGGTTTAACTAACTTTTTAAATCTATACACAGATAGTTCTTGAATTGATTTGGGTACTTTGTTATAGAAGCGTATACATTGCCCCTTAAAAGAATCCCTAACTTTGCTGAGCCGTGGGGTACAGCAAGTTTGTCCTTATTTCTAGTGTTTAAACTATGAGTGTCGTTATTTGTAGGAAAATTAAGTATATTTTTTTGAACATAAATTAAGTTTTCATATATGTACTGAGACGACACTGTCATTACATTTATGGTTTTAAACTTATCCCTATGGGAATCTCTTGGCTTTAAGTTATATATTGCGCGAATAGCCTTCTTCTGCAGGATAAAAATTCTATTGATGTCTGCACCGCTGCCCCAAAGGAGGATGCCGTAAGACATTAAACTATGAAAATAACTAAAATAAACTAATCTTGCAAAAAATTCGTCAGTGCGAGAACGGATTTTCTTCACTGCATACGCTGCAGAACTAAGTCTATTCACTAGATTATGTATGTGTGGACCCCATTGTAACTTATCGTCTAATGTAATACCTAAAAATACAGTTGCAAGCAATGGAAATACAATAAAATAGAACACCTCTCTTCAAACTACTAATAATTAAGCATAAACTACGCGTACAATTTAAAATTACAAAAGATTGCAAAAAAAATACAAAAATTCGAAAAATCCGGATAATCCGGATTTATAGGTGATGAAAAAATTTGAAACCGGATTTGAAAAAAATCCGGATTTTGCAATCCCTAAGTGGGACAGTTTAGCCTAATAATAATAAAATAGTTTTCATACCAGAGTATGTTTTATGTACAAAATTTAATTTAACACGAACTTACGCATAGATACCCTGTAAAATATCTTCACACCCTTCTTGCAGGACCCCGTACTCTTAGAATCCACAAAGATAAATAAGTGATAGATACTTACTCAGCGGATAAATATTGAGATGAAACGGCAGCATAATCCTCTTCGCCATAAAGGTATGCCTACTGGAGTCTGGATGTCTAGAAGCGTCCCGGGGCAACAGAGGGAGCCACACTCGCGCGCCAAGCGACCCGCACCACAGCCACAGAGCGCGGGACAACTGCGTGTGGGATGATGACCCACCGCCTGATGACCACACGCTTTCTACGCAAGACGCCAATACTGTGGCCGGGAGGCAGCTGTAAGCCTGCGAAATGGATTGGTCGTGAGAAACAAATGCAGCAGTTTAGTCAAATTATATCAGTTAAGTTAATGTCCCATCATCGAGTCTGTAGAAAGATGAGTATTTGTGTGCGTGGGGGTATGTGTATGTAGTAATAGCAAAGAAAGTATCAAATAAAAAATATTCTTCAAATCAAACCATACTTTCAAGTTCAAGTACACTCAACTGAAGTTAAATCATAGTACTTAAAACTGGATTATATAATCAAAGGCTAATAATAATGTAATTGACCGATATCCGACGACATCGCATGTTACCGACAGTCGCGTACCAGACACGCTACGTACGTACTACAGACGCGGTCGCAATTAGAGCAAATCGTCACATTATTAACAGCTTACATTGCGTGAAGGCGGACATGCTCCATGGAGCATTCTTAGTATAATGTTACTTATGGTACACGATGACATTACAAAAGCTGTATTAGATATTTAGGAATAGGTAGTCATAGGTTTTTCCTGGCGTACCAGTCGACGGCAAAACCTATCAAAAATCCAAAAATATCTGAGACGTCCTTCCTGCACAGCGAGTCCTCATTACATGTTAACTTGCGTTTTCACCGTCCGAAGGCTATGAAAATGAGGAAGCCTGACGCAACCCCACGTGATCGTAGTTACAGCGGCCCGCAGTGGCATACGTGTGAAACATTCGACATCCGCCAAACGCCAGGACATGAAGGTCTCACCCAAACGCCTATAAATTCCCTCAAATTGTTCTGAGCCAATCAGTATGTTTTTGACATCAGATAGTCAGTGCGTCTCATACAAAATGAATTACTTATTAGCGGTGGGTGTCGAACAATAAATCACAAAGTTAAAATATAATATGTGTAGTGAAATTTTATGAATTTTTCAGATATCGTGCCTCTTAGCTTTAACAACATCCACCAAAGCCGATGGATCATGGGGAGGTCTCACGTATGCACCGGGACACGCGTCGGCAGATTACTATGTGAGTTATTTAAATTATCGGATCAAAAGTGAAAACCATGAAAATAAATATATTTTTAAATTTTAGGCATATCCTAGATACGCTTTCGAATATGCTGTGAAAGATCCACACACTGGTGATAACAAAGCCCAATGGGAAAAACGAGACGGAGACGTCGTTAAAGGTAAATAAAGAGGAGAACGAAAGACGAAGAAACACATTGTATGTAACAATTATTTAAACATTAGAAGAAATATCTAATAATTGGTTCAAAAATTTTCAGGAGCATACTCGCTGGTAGAACCCGATGGCAGTATACGCATAGTGGAATACTGGGCCGACGACAAATCAGGCTTCAACGCTGTAGTCAAGCGTATCGGGCCAAACTTGCATCCGCCAACAGTTCGAGCAATGCCAATCTACAAAGCACCGATTCCTCTTCTGAGCTCTGGTGCAGCCATCGCTCCGATCTTAGTTGGCCCAATAGCCAAGTATGGTGGATTAGCTGGCGCTCCTCTCATCAGCGGACAATATCTGGGTGGAGCAATATCATCTGCATCTTTGTATAAAGCGCCAGCAATACCAGTAGCGCCCATTCTACCTCAACCAATCCTGACAGCGCCAATAATAAAGCAAGCCCCCATATACTCCGCGCCGTATACAGCCCCGTTACTGCCAGGACCTTTAATAAAATCTGCTCCTCTTCTCCCGTCCTATGCATCTGTTCCACCACCTATTTACAAAACTAGACCCATACTAACCGGACTACCAGGTCTATCGGGTTTTTCAGGACTATCAGGGCCTGTTTATAAAGATTCTCTCGGCTGGTCTGGTGCCGGCTTAGGCGGCGGTTTGATAAAAGGTCCTTTGATTGGAGCTGCTGGATTAGGCGACCTTGGTCACGGCCTACTTGCGAGATCACCATATTTAGGTGGTGGATGGAATGGAAACATCAATTACAATCTCGAATATAACTATCCCCATGGACTTAAACACTAAAATATAGAAACGCCTGACAATCTAGACTGTATATAATAGGTTAATTGAAAAATTGCCTATATCCATTGCTATAACTCCGCCATAAATTTCATTAGATCAATGTGTAATTGTCAACAATGTAAGCTTTAAGAAATTATGTGAAGTTGTAGTTTAAATTATTGTGAGATAATAACTAAATATTTATAATGCTAATATTTAAGTCAGACATTTAAAAAGCACGATTAAAGCAAACACCACATGTGGTAAAGAATTTACTCTTTTATTACAGCTAGTTATCATAGATGTAATACACATCCTGACTGTAAAAAGAGAGACCGGTAGGAATGTAGGTTAAGGTGATAATGGCCCTGATTCTGTTGTCTACAACTAAACTAATTTTAATCTCACTATGTCTCTTTCAAACAAAGACCATAAGAAAAGGATGTAAGAAATTTAGTCCTGTCAAATTAGTCCAGTGCATGTTTTCAATATAAATTTAGTCGCCATCTATCGCGATTACGCCTAAATACACGCAAAATAAGATGGCAAAGATTAATTTGATAGCTTTAAATATGTTCTATCCTTTTTCAATAATGTTCGTAAGAAAGAGATGAGATGTGACTAAAATTAGTTTAGTGTGATTTACAACAGAATCGGCACCATTATCAATCTATTCATTCAATTATTAAGCTATAAATTAATGATATATGAAACATTGCATTTTGCAAATTCAAATGGTTATTTTCAATGTCAGAATACCGTGAATAAAATAGGTGTTAAATAAAACTCTTTTAAAGTTTCATGTGTCAAAATAGTTATTTTTTTTCTGTAATCAAAGTCAAAAAGTCATTTATTCAATTCAGGCCCTGGTAAGGCACTTATTAACGTTACACACAGTTGAATTTACCACCGGTTCGAAATACACTTAAACTGAGAAGACTCTGGCAAGAAACTCAGCAAGGCATTTTTTTTTATGATCAAACGAACTGCGCTTTCATAGTATGAATGACTATCCTGGGAAATTTCTCACACACGGTTATCTGATCCCAAACTAAGCAGAGCTTGAGATATGGAATCCAGATAACTGTTATACTACTTTTTGGTTGTAAAAACATACTTAATACACCCAGACTCAGGACATATATGTTCATCAGAATAGAAAATCCACTCACTCAGTCACTTTCTATCGTCATAAAATAAAAAGAGACGAGGCTATTTTAAAACCTAGGTTTGCTTTAAACCATGTTTTGTTATAAGGGAGTAAAGGTTTTCTAGAGAACATTCCCACTACCGTGTTCGTGAATATGACCCACAGAACTACCACGACTTGTTTCTGATCTGTTAGGTTAAAGCACGTTAACAAAAGGGACACGTAACAATAATACGTATCAAACCAGTACATTATACTTAAACGAGTTGCGCTAGTCCTTCCATCCATGTATAAGATTATGCAGTGGAACACTTATAAAAGGATTGTTTACAATTCAATAATCATTTCACATTATAACAGCAATCTGACAAAATGAATCGGCATTTAATGGTAATAAATTAGTCAAAATATTTAGACATGTAGACTGTGATTTGTGTTAACAAATATTCATGTTAAACGTCGGAGCTTGTCTGCTACTGTAAACAAGGAACTTTATCAGATGTAAATAATGTATTATTCAAGACAAAGACTGTTGGGTGTACTGTAAAACTCAAATTAGTTTATGTTACATCTTAATAATGTTCCTTTATTGTTTTAAAAATATGAATAAATAAATAAAATCACATTGCAAAATCGCCAAAAAAAGAGCCTGTAAACTTGCGATAGTTTAATTTCATATTAAATAAGCCGAAACTGCAGACAAAGTCAAAGCCAATTATTCAGTTTAGGCTCTAGTACGGGGCACTTATGAATGTCGAAGCTTCTGAAGTTGCCACCAGTTCGGAAGACAGCCTTCGACTGGGAAGAAATATTTCACATTTGACAAAACTATCACTTAACAAATTGGCAAACACCCAGAAGAAAACCAGCAGTGCGTTCAAACAAATCACCGGTTGAAATACTTGAAAGTGACAGGAGAAATGAATGGTTCTATGGTTTCAGGTAGTATTCTTACTGGCGCTAGCGGCGACAGCTATTAAGAGTACCGCCGCGCCTGTAGTTCCAGTAGTCGCTGCTGATGTTGTTGTACGTACAACTTTTTTCATGCAATAGACGTTTTTAAGACCAATGACTTATAGATTACTAACAGACTTCAAAAAAAGGAGGAGGTTCTCAAATCGGTAGTTTTTTTTTTTGTTTATTTATGTTTGTTACCTCGTAACTCCGTCATTTATTAACCTATTTGGAAAATTCTTTTCTTGTCTGGAAGTGTACACTTCCCGTTTGGTCCCATTGTCATCAGATCAGGATTTGATTACTTCTTAGTGTACTTTGAAGTCGGTTTAAGTTTTTTGTAAAACAGTCCAATTATTATTAACGATTTATTCGTTACGACTTTCAACAACCTGATAAAATGTACTTTCGTTAAAATTTTAAATTTAACGAAAGTACATTATTTTAAAATACTAAACCGTATAGAATCATAAATCAATAGATAGAATAATCGAAGGTATATATTCCAGGATCATCCCCGATACGCGTTCAACTACGCGGTCAACGATCCACTGACCAGAGACAATAAAGCGCAATGGGAGAAGCGCGACGGCGACGCTGTCCAAGGCTCCTACCAACTCGTTGAACCAGATGGAAGTCTTCGCGTGGTCGACTACGCATCGAATCATCTGACTGGCTTCAACGCCGTCGTGAAGAAAGTATTACCTAACATACACCCCTCTCGTGTGATCGCTAAAGCTGAAAGGCCTGTTGTTTCCCCGTTAGCAGTTACTCCTATTGTGGTAAATACAGTAGCTCCTTTAACATCAATTGATGGACCTCTAAATTATGGATTTGGAGTTGCACCTATTAATGTAGGACTACCTAAAATTACATCTCTTGGACCATGGAATCTGCCATGGGATCCTCTCACACATTCCTATGGAGGATGGGTGCCTCTGAGTGCACCTTTGCTACCATTACCCATTGGATCTCATGCGACGATATTCAGCAAAAAGTACATCAATGGACATTTACACAAATGGGTAACTGGCCCGATTCCTCTCATTGGTAAGACATTAGTGATCAGAAAAAGGCACTAAATAATCGCCTTTATGTGTATAGTTATAAGCTTGAATTTTTGTTGTAAGTTATTTATTTACTGTATTTATATTCATGTACGTAACTCCTCTGTGGGCATTTTAGATAACTAGATTGTGTAATTGACAGTAGTATTACTGTAAAATATAATAAAAGTGTACGTGACATCCAGTTTATCGTTTCTTGCCTATATAGTCGAGTTATCCTATTTCAGTAACCTGAAACACCCGTATGCCATACAAAGATACTACCTGGCAATAAAATGACAATCGCAAGTACCGGAACACACCTTACGGTGCTTGGCGACTGATTTTCAGCTTTGTAGGTAGCCAATTCAACTTAAGGGTGGTAAAAGCCGCTTCCAGTCAGCGCTTACTAAAAACTACCCATGGTGCTTATTGTATATTTTTCCGATTGACAGACATTTAAAAACTTCGAAATATCCTTTTTTTTGTACAATCTATGTATAGATTTGTCATGGTATTTTCGATAGTTATATTATTATTATTCTCAGTCTATTACTGCCAATCGTATCTACACTATTGCAAATACAAAGATGACTTCATCGAGATCGGTTCAGCGGTTATAGGCGTGAAAGCGTAACAAACATTATTTATTAGTTAGGATGATACAGAATCTTATCGTAAAGCTTTTAGGTTAATTTTTCTATGACATTCTTCAACATCATTCAGGACTTTGTATTTTGGAATAATAATGATAATTTCCGAGGACAATCTTCACACACGGCCGATCCCAAAGCAGTGCTTGTGCTATGGAAACCAGACAACTGATGCATTACATATTACTATACTACTATTATTTTTTTGCAAATACTTAGTAGGATAATTACAGACTCGATTACTTAATTCGACATGATGTATGATAGTCAAATCCCAAGAACAGAAATGAGATTTATAGATTACTGACGGCTTTTTGTAGTTTGATTGCTGAAAATCACGACTGAGAAAACTACATGCAATAAAATAAATAAATAAATTATTATCAAAAAATACTAGACACGTATTCTTTCTTTTGTCTATTAAACAAAAAAATACGAAGATATCGTGTGTTGAAGTACCGCGTGATGTCACGTTAGAGTACACTTTTTACTATAAATTGACGTCACGAGTGCCCACTCCCGAACTTTGACTCGCTTTATCTTTATCAATTTTTAATGATTTGGAAAAGCAAAAAAAACGCTCTTCTCAGCAAATGCAACATTCCGAACGGGTATTAGAGTCAGACTTTTCATAAGTGCCTGCGAAGGTCTATTTGAATAAATGATTTTGAATTTGAATTTGTTTGTTTTTTGATTTGTAGCAATAACTTTTTTCAAAACAAGCTTAAATTCATTACATAATATTTAAATTCTAATGCCCCGGCGCGTCAGCAAAAGTACACTGAATCGATATTTAATAAGTAAATAAATATAAAACCTAAGCAGACCAGCCCCCACAAGCAGCACCTGTTCACAAGTATGACGCGTGTGGCAGCCATTGCCCTCCTCGCCATATTGGAGGGAAGTGAGCGACCCGTAATAATAATCGACCTAATTTCAACGTATTTAATGTTCATAATTTATGGCAGTGTTTTTCAAACTGTTCGATTTCGCGACCCCCTTACAGGTTGAAAAATTCTGGCGACCCCCTTGCAGACAGACAAAGAATTAATAAATTAAAAGACTACGATAATGATTTTCTTTATTTTGATACTTTTACTTATTACTCTTATTAGTTTAGGCAAGAAGCCGCGAGAGATTCTAAATCCTTTCTTGGGTAAGTTGACAGAACTGGCTGATCTCTCCACAAATTTAAAAGAATGCCTCATAGATATAGCTGCTGACGGCATGCTTAAAATATAATTTTATTCACAAAATGTCGACGTTTTTTGGATGAAAAGAAACCAAGAATATCCAGAGCTAGCAATGGAAGCTCTAAAATTATTAGTATCATTCGCCACTTCATCACCTGTGTGAACTGACATTCTCTTCAATGATGGACATTAAAACTAAAAAGAGAATTAGACTACATTTAGAAAATGATTTGATTGTTAACGTTTCAAAAATAGCACTTCTCACTTAAATTATGTTTTTATTTAAGTCTACCTTGCCTTTTTCCTTCTGCCAGCGACCCCCCGACTAAGGTTTATTTATGGCATTGCACCTCGCTCTGCTCAGCTGAAGTTCAAAGGGCGCCGAGACGTTTAAAAGTCACATACGAAAAGATATGCTATGACCCATAAAATCGTGAGTATAGTTTTTTTTACGTTGATTGCAAATAATATAAATACATAAAAAGTAGATTTTTTATAAAAAATATTAAAAAAAAACATATAAAAATGCTATCGTTACAAAGTATCGAGTTGACCTCATTTAATATTTGTTGCATTAATTAATTTTAATATAAACAAATCATAAAAATAATGATCCTATAATAGTCCTACTGTAAAAATAAATTGGATCTGCATTATGTTATGTACCAAAATAGTAATATTAAATGATTTTAATTTGCCAGTGAAACGGAAAATTGTGAACAATTATTTAATTAGAACCAACAGGGTAATCGGTTATTCATACATAATTGCATATTATGTATACCTGAACATTTTTTTGTTAGAATAGCAAATATATCGTACTTAAAGTTTTAAAGTTAATCCATCCGTGGAAACGAGATGTTTGACAAAACCGGAGCGCAGCCGGGTCGAATAATTAGTGCAGTATAAATAAGCAAGTCGGGGATGACAAAACAACAGTGCACTTCGTTTGCTCACGGGTATACCTTGTCAACAATATGAATACATATTTTGCGGTAATATACTTTTTTTGGTAGTCCTTTTCTTAATATCTTTTCGAAGAGAGCGGACTTCCGAACCGGGTGGTACAACGTTAGTAGAAGTAGAGCTTTAACTGAATGGATTTGACATTGAAGAACATTTTATGTTTGAATATTATAGACCCACACCATCAAAAACCTTTTTTGTAGCCAATAGGTCGGAAGTGGCTGCCACTAGAAAACCGAATTACTTAATTTTTATTTTCTCATTCCAGGTCACTTGCCTATTGGCATTCACTGCGGTCGCGGTGGCGATGCCACCGGCGACATTGTCTTACGTGCCAATCAACACGATAGAAAGCATTGTAAGTAAATACTCCACTTTATATGTCGTGTGTGGATGTAGGAAATCATGATAAAACTTGCATGTGCAACTACTATTGTGACTAAAGTGTGGTCATCTTTAGCTGACAAGATCTATCCGACATCATTAAAATACATTTGATAAAAAGTTCCATTAGAGGTAAACCAAAAAAAAGAAGATCTTTCAAGTTACGATATCGATCATAAAGCAATAGAAGGATGATGGAAAAACCCTTATTCTATTCCCCAGCCGAACCCCAATTACGGGTTCAACTACGCAGTGAACGACCCATCAACGGGCGACAACAAGGCGCAATGGGAGACGCGCAACGGTGACGTGGTCCGCGGCGCCTATTCCCTCGTCGAGCCAGACGGCAACATACGCCTCGTCGAATACACCGCTGACTCCCTAAGGGGCTTCAATGCAGTTGTTAAACGTACTGGACCTAATGTACACTCTATTTCAGCAATAGCTCCCATAGCCCCTGTGATAACCAAAGGTGTTATTCCAGCAGCCCCGATAGCTCCAATTGGTCATATAGCCCCGATCGCCGAAATTGGTCATATGGCCCCGATCGCCGAAATTGGTCATATGGCCCCTGTTACGGACAATGACGTCACATGATTTAAATTGTTAGGTATAGGTATTTAGATTGATAAGAAATGAAATTTAGTAGCATAACATGATAAGGATCACTACGTACTGACAAGAGCTCAACGTTGCGAGTTCTATTTATAACCTCTGGGGGAGGAGCCTGCGCTCTGATTGGTCGGCGCGTTTCGTCGCCCGGAACTATTAGCGTTACCGGTACGAGAGCCGTTTGCTCGCTCGGAGCAGTAAATGGCCTTATGTACCTGGCTTCCCTAGGTCATAAATCATGTTTTTATCAGTAGAATAGCCCTATATGTCATTGTTATGGCTTTATATCTTTGTTGACAGATATATTTAGGTACCGAATCCGTATGAATGGCGCGTAAGGATTCACAGGTAATAAAGTTATGGGCATTTGAAAATTATGTTGTTGGTATTACAAAATAAAGTGTATTTACATACCCTAGCCTATTGTGAAATAGTTAAATTGTCAATAAGTTATAAGTTATAAGCAAAAATGTAAACTTTTTGGAAATGTTGTAAATTTGACAAAATAACTTGTAATATTTTGATTATGGCACTCTGTTTTAAAGCCAGATCACTGTTATTATGTATGGAAATAGGTATTTTCACTATGTGAGACTTTACGTGTTTTTAGCACTGGATCACACTTGACCACTTTCTTTTACATTGTAAACTGTTGGTTAGGGACACCTACGCGGGAAAAAGAGGGATGTCATGACAGTTTGACAAGGACGACTATATGGGTTAGAGGAGCATTTCTGGAACTGAGGATCAGGAGTAGCGACCTTGGAAAAAGTAACGACGACGCTCTTGGGGTCCAATAGCGTGTGGCCTAGGATCAGGTGATGTTTCCGGTTTCCTCTTATTGGTTAAAACAGCATTTTTTACTCTTTATCTTCGTAGATGGTCAAGATGTGCTAAAAACACCCAAGTACTAAGTCCAAATGTATGGACAATGTTCTCTGCAATTATCACAATTACCATAGCCTAAGTTCTGACTGTTTTTTAGTTGTAATCGACTCTGTAACTTTAATCTATGAATATACAGTCCATCTTGAGTTTTTTATTATTGGAAGGGGAGTTTTATTTGGCAATCGACGAGTAAACCCCACAGTTTTTGGTCCATCGACGCCGGATTAAGAAACCAGCGTGAAGCGGAGCGATTGGGGACCACATCCCATAGTTAGTGTGGTCCATCGCTAAGTACGAGAATTCAACGGCCTGGTGGCGGGCATTTGGGGTGTCGGGCAAGAAGTTGTGCTTGCACGGCACGACCACCACCGGTCCTGGCAGGGCTGCCGGGGCGGAACGAGTCTGCGAGTTCTACGTGAGAAGAACACCGAACGGTGCGACGACTGAAGAAGCGGTCGGCGTGGGAAGAACACCGAACGGTGCGACGACTGAAGAGGCAGTCGGCGTGGGGAGAGCGCTGTATAGTACAGCGCCTTAGGAGCGTCGGGCAACGAGGCACACGGCGTTTCAGTGATTGTGATAATTGTAGGGTTCCACAGTTCGGCGGGGCCGCCTAGTGGACTTTTGTGTGGCGGTTCCATCGAACTGTTTTCGTGCGTAGTTTTAGTACAAACACGGTTCCGTCCGTGGCTCTGGTACATTCGACCACCTCACGGTGCTAAACGGCCGGTGTCCAGAGTTAACGCCTGTCGTAAGGCGGTGTGGTGTGTGTGCAGCACCACCAGTCCAGTTGTAGCGCTCCGGGCGCGGACTGAAATCGCACACTACGCCACTACGAGAGTAGCTCGGTGCGGGGGCCAGACTGTAGGCACTGCCAATGGGGTCGGACATTCCAGCCGACTTCCGAGCGCCCCGTATCCTTGTACTTTCCTCTGCTGGGTAGTTCCCCCTTATACCTATCCTTACATTTCCATCCCTGAAGGAGCACATCCCGGCTGGGTCCGGGCTCTCCTGACGGATTGATAGGGACAATTAGGGAGGTAGGGTAATTTGACCTATATCGGACCCCATAGGAAAATAGGGTATTTTAGTCAAAATTTGGCCAAGTAGGGTAATTTAGCCGGGATTCGACCAAGTAGGGTAATTTCGCTGAATTTTGGCCAAGTAAGGTAATTTTGCTAAAATTGGGCCGATTAGGATTAAGTTAGGTTAAATTCGTGTTTCATAGGTTTTATCGGGTTTTTTATTGTTAATAATTTTAAATTAGTTTTTTTTTTTTTTTTTTAATTATTTTTTTTTTATTTTTCTTTTATTGTTGGTTAATTGTACATTATGACTACGCCGCGAAGTCCGATTCAGACGCGCCGTGCGGGTTCGAAAATGCAAAGGATCTTCGAGGATCCTCCCGCGTCTCCGTCCACATCCAACGCGCAATTTAGTTCGATTCGCGATTCCGTAACCATGTCAACCGCGATGACTACCGCACCTTCCGCAACCGTGCCTACCGTGACGGCACCCGCCGCGAGCGTACCTACCGCGACAATACCTTCCGCGACAACTGCGATTGATCCATTCGCGCCGCGTCCGACCGTCGCAAGGAGTACGCGCGCTCCGTCAGTACGATCGCAACAATCGAACGCGAGTACAATAGTCCGGATTAGGCAAGCGGAATTGGAAGCTGAGGAGCGGTTAGCCAATATTCGCCGGGAAGAGCTACGATTACAAGCCGATACGCGCCGCGAAGAACTACACTTGCAAGCAATGCTTATTAAGAAGCGTCTTGCCGTCGATGTAGCGACAATTAGGGATGAAACGGACCGGGAAAGCATAGGCGCCGATGAAAATATGGAAACCACAGATAAGGTTCGCGACTGGTTACATGATAGTGCAATACGGGGGGAGTCGGAACAGCGTATTGACACTGAGTACCGCGCGCCGCCGCAACAGCAAGATAAAGAACCACTTCCTCGTTTGCCAGAACGTATAGAATATACAACGCCGCGACGTCCAAGGTCACCGACACCGCCGCGACGGCCAAGGTCACCGACCCCAGCGCGATCGAAAGAACGTGCGATCGATAGATTGGCCGAAGCATTTGAGCGTATGACCAGGGATCGTAGACCGCCTAGGCAAACACAAGATTTACCCATCTTCAGTGGGGCAGCGGGCGAGTGGTTACCTTTTAAAGCGGCAATGAAGGAATCTACAACCCTTCATGGTTTTACGGCAGTAGAAAACCTCGCGCGGCTCAGAAACTGCCTACGAGGCGAAGCCCGTAAAGCAGTAGTAGCGCTCCTCCATACGGCAACGGAACCAACGATAATTATGAACACACTCGAACAGTGTTACGGTCGCCCGGAATTGATTATCGATCAGGCACTTGATGACATTAAGAAACTACCACGATTGGGTACTTCTGCGGAAGAAATTAATAGTTTCGCCATCAAGATGCAGAACATAGTCGCGGTAATAGGGTGCGTTGATAGGAAAGGCTATTTACAGAACCCATTAATGGTAAGGCAAGTCCTAGAGAAGTTGAATACACACCTGCGCTTCAGGTGGAATGACTATGCCGAAAGCCATGGTTCTGGCACGGAGCCTGAGATCGTAACGCTGTCGAAGTTTCTTATGTGGGAAGCGGATAGGGCTATAAAGCATTCGTATGCGGTCAAGGGTACCGTCGGACCCATACATAGTGAAACGAAACGCGATAGTCCGTACCGTAAGAAAGAACCCCCAAAGAAAGCACCCGTGTATACGCTGACAGACACACCTGTGAAAAAGAAAGTGTGCTTCTGCTGCGGTTCGGAACATGACACGGTTAAGTGCGTTAAATTAAAAGCTATGTCTGTACCCGAACGATGGACATGGGTTAAGGAAGCGGGTGTCTGCTTCCAATGTTTGAATAGCAAACATAGCAGGTTTGCGTGCAAAGCCAAACGATGTGGCATTGATGAGTGTCGTCGACCTCATCACCCGTATTTGCACTCAAAAGGAACAGACACACCCATGGAAACAGATCCACCGGTCCAGACAGACCAAGCCGTATTTACCGGGTCAGCATGCGCATCGTCGGAAGACCACCAAGTATTTTTGAAAGTGTGTCCCGTAGTAATAAAGGCACACAACGGTCGAGATGTGAAGACGTACGCATTGTTTGATGAAGGATCGACTATATCCCTGATTGATGCGGAAACGGCTAGGATACTTGGGGCACAAGGTCCCACAAGAGCGTTGCATATCCACGGAGCCACATCAAGTCAGCGGGAACCAGATAGTCAGGTCATTGATCTGGAAATACGCGGGAAAAATCGGACTGACTTCCACGGTATTAGAGTGCGTACCGTAAAGTGCTTGACATTGGGAAGTCAGACAATCAGTTCCGATATCTTAAAACTACCACATCTTCGCAAATTAAAACCGGAAGACGTGTGCTATCAACAGGGTAGGCCACGCATTTTAATAGGCGCAGATAATTGGCACCTTATAGTATCGCGGAGATTGTTGATAGGCGAAAATAAGCAACCAGCAGCGTCACTAACGCAGTTAGGTTGGGTGATACATGGACATGTACCTAAATGTATCGAACCACAAGAGGAAATAGTTATGCACGTGCGAACGTCGCAAGAACTCGGGTGCGACTCATTGCCAAATGATCAACAGAATGTGGCCAATAAGGCAAAACGATCGGGCAAATCACGTTTGAGAGGCAGTAATAGGCGATGTACTGGCCCACCCTTATCAAGGGAACTTAAGGATAAGAGGCCGAGGGAAACTCGTCTAAAACCGGCTCAAGACAACGCGAATAAAATACGAATAGCACACGTTAAGAATGGAACAGCCCTTGTCGATTTTAAAAGGTTCTCATCGTATGAACGATTGTTGAGAACAATGGCTGTCGTGTTAGCGTTCGTAGATAAGTGCAGACGGCGTGCGACCGGCGTAACCGCGAAACACATTAGGGATGCTGAACGCGTGTTAGTTAATGAAGCGCAAAAAGATAGTTTTGCATGTGAATTACAGAAGCTTCATAAGGACAAACACGTCGATCGCTCAAGTCGCTTATACAAATTAGATCCCAAAATTAACGAAAATGGGATTCTCGTTTTAAATGGTCGCATTAACGCAGCTACGGTGCCAGAATGTATGAAGGAACCGCCCATACTCGATGGTGCGCATCCTTTGGCACAGCTGCTTATTAAACATGAACACACGAGCCAGAGTCACGTAGGTAGGGAACAGATCGTCAACACCCTGCGACAAAAAATTTGGGTATTGCGTTTACGACCCATGGTAAAGACGATCCTACGGCAGTGTGTTACATGTAAAATGCGTAGGGCAAATCCGGCAATAACAGTAAAAGGTAATATGGTATTGCATGAGCGAGCTCCAAAAGAGGAAGTTTTGGCCACATTAATGGCAGAAATTGAGCACACAGTAAATTCGCGCCCACTCACACATGTCCCAGTAGAGCCAGATGACGCTGAGGCGTTGACGCCTAATCATTTTTTATTAGGCACAGCGACTGGACTACCGTTTGTAGGGGAATGTGAGGTGGCGAATAGACAGACATGGCGTGCTGCTCAAGCTCTGGCCAATATGTTTTGGGCTCGTTGGGTTAAGGAGTATTTGCCCACGTTAACGCCACGAGGCGATGTTAGGAAAGATCACGATAACGTCAAAATTGGTGATGTCGTTATCATTGCGGATGGATCATTGCCACGTAATGTTTGGCCCCGAGGCCTCGTCGAACAAGTGTACGTAGGACCCGATAACGTAGTTCGAAGCGTGGATGTGCGGACGCGCGGGGGGATCTTTCGGCGACCTGTTAGGCGTCTTATTGTCCTGCCCATTGATAAGGGCTGCGAGGTTCTTCGCCGGGGGGAGAATGTTACGGACAATGACGTCACATGATTTAAATTGTTAGGTATAGGTATTTAGATTGATAAGAAATGAAATTTAGTAGCATAACATGATAAGGATCACTACGTACTGACAAGAGCTCAACGTTGCGAGTTCTATTTATAACCTCTGGGGGAGGAGCCTGCGCTCTGATTGGTCGGCGCGTTTCGTCGCCCGGAACTATTAGCGTTACCGGTACGAGAGCCGTTTGCTCGCTCGGAGCAGTAAATGGCCTTATGTACCTGGCTTCCCTAGGTCATAAATCATGTTTTTATCAGTAGAATAGCCCTATATGTCATTGTTATGGCTTTATATCTTTGTTGACAGATATATTTAGGTACCGAATCCGTATGAATGGCGCGTAAGGATTCACAGGTAATAAAGTTATGGGCATTTGAAAATTATGTTGTTGGTATTACAAAATAAAGTGTATTTACATACCCTAGCCTATTGTGAAATAGTTAAATTGTCAATAAGTTATAAGTTATAAGCAAAAATGTAAACTTTTTGGAAATGTTGTAAATTTGACAAAATAACTTGTAATATTTTGATTATGGCACTCTGTTTTAAAGCCAGATCACTGTTATTATGTATGGAAATAGGTATTTTCACTATGTGAGACTTTACGTGTTTTTAGCACTGGATCACACTTGACCACTTTCTTTTACATTGTAAACTGTTGGTTAGGGACACCTACGCGGGAAAAAGAGGGATGTCATGACAGTTTGACAAGGACGACTATATGGGTTAGAGGAGCATTTCTGGAACTGAGGATCAGGAGTAGCGACCTTGGAAAAAGTAACGACGACGCTCTTGGGGTCCAATAGCGTGTGGCCTAGGATCAGGTGATGTTTCCGGTTTCCTCTTATTGGTTAAAACAGCATTTTTTACTCTTTATCTTCGTAGATGGTCAAGATGTGCTAAAAACACCCAAGTACTAAGTCCAAATGTATGGACAATGTTCTCTGCAATTATCACAATTACCATAGCCTAAGTTCTGACTGTTTTTTAGTTGTAATCGACTCTGTAACTTTAATCTATGAATATACAGTCCATCTTGAGTTTTTTATTATTGGAAGGGGAGTTTTATTTGGCAATCGACGAGTAAACCCCACAGCCCCGATCGCTCCCATTGATCACATAGCTCCGATCGCACCCATTGGTCATATTGATATCGGACATTATGGTTCAATTGGCAATATCGGCTCGATTGGCCATTTGGGTCATATTGGACCCCTTATTCACGAGGCTATTGCTCCAGCCCCAATCGCACCTATCGCTGACGTCATTCATAGTCCCATTTTTACCCCAATAATTGAAACGGCCCCAATCATAGCACCCAGTTGGGACCTGCCAAGTCTCCCATACCGCTCATCCCCTTGGGTATCGCTACATGGTTCCAGCTATGGTTCAAAAGGAAATATTGTACGTCGTTGGGCTGCTGGGCCGATCTCATTGGAGGGCAAAACCCTAACTATTAGGACCAAACATTAATACTAAGCTAATTATGTAAATAAATGATTAACTTCTCCGTGTATGGGTAACCTTCCAGTTACTCGCGGCGCTAGCGTATTCTTACATATTATTAAGAATTGATGTAAAAATACACATAGGTCTGTTTAGAAGTTAAGTATGGAGGTATAATCCAGAGCAACGAAGTGTACCTGAACGAATACTGTACTTTTGTAAATAAATATTATTTACGATCGAAGTAGGAATTTTTATAAGCCCTATATCGTATCAAAAAGTCAAACATTAGCCCCCTTATTAATAAACAAGGTTTAAGTCAGGTATAGTAATACATAGGATTAAAATATATCCGTCACTTTCTAATGTCATATAAACAAAAAGGGATGTCAGGTATAGTAGTACATAGGATTACAATATATCCGTCACTTTCTAATGTCATATAAACAAAAAGGGATGAAGCTATCTTAATACCTGGATGATACAAGACTGACTTACACCTTATTTATTAATAAGGTGGTTGATGTTTACCAGGCATGTATGTTTTGTTTTTTCATGGTGCAATATGGAATGCCGATGGATTCTGAAATCAATGGAGAGTCACAATGGGTTGATCAATAATGCTAACTGGCGTAAGAAGCTTGATGGAAAATGTTCCGACGACAGCATAAGAGACATACATGAGAACGAATTCCTATTGAAATATAATAAGCCAAGTTATCCTGTCATTTTGAAGGGTGGTTCTTACCCCAGAAACGCGTTTATATGCGCCATATTTATAAGAAAAGTGTTAGCAAATTGCCTTATTTAGATTCGATTAAACTGACCTACTACTGAATTAAGTCATGCGAAAAATAATGAATAATGACCATCAGTTATGCGTGCCGAACATCCGCTGACACGTGCTTAAAATAATTATCGTTAACATGTCTAACAACCTGCTGTTACGATCGAATAGCGAGTAATTGGACCGCATTTCATGAAAAACATATTCAAATGAAAAATTGATAAGTTTTGAGTAGTGATTTGTCGTAACGTAACTAGTTGTACTCATAATTGTGTGACTGGTGTATAAGAAACTTCAAGCTACAATCGAGGGATCCAAAGTACGATTTTCAGCACAGCAGGGTGATAGTGTAATGCTGTCGGAATTCGAAGTTTAAGCCAATTTATTTATACATTGTATTTATACACTGGACGGGCCAGTTGGCGCAGTACGTTAAGGTTCACCTTACGCGCCGCAGGTCGTGGGTTCAATTCCCACACAGGACATGCATTTGTGTGCATGAACATGTCTGTATGTCCTGAGTCTGGGTGTAATTATGTATATTAAGTATGTATTTACAAACAAAAAGTATGTATATGTATTATATCAGTTATCTGGTTTCCATAGTACAAGCTCTGCTTAGTTTGGGATCAGATGACCGTGTGTGAGGAATGTCTCAGGATATTTATTTATTTATTGTTATGTATATAGTGAAAAAGACGAACTCTGAACATGAAAAAATAAATCCTCGTGAATCTCGTAATCCTCGTAAGACTTTCTGTAATCAAATCATGCAAATATTTTGTTGGACCCAAATCCCGCTAACCGAATGAGCTTTGCATGCATATGTAAATCGGATGACAGTGCAATATTATTATGACATGGAGCTGATCTGACGATGGAGCCGAAAGGTGGCCTTAGGAACTCTGTAATTAAACAACGCAACCTCATCGAGTTTGGGCTCGACTGATTCATCTTGACAAGGACTCTGGGCCTTAATTTAATAAAAGGATTTGACTTCAAGATGTAATGATGTAATTTATAATGCTTTTCTGTTTACGGCATGTTCTGGTGGCGCCATCTACGAATCACTTTGCGTTTTATCCCCTATTTACGTTTATTTGATTTGAAATATTCAGCCTTCATATAAAAAGTATACAGTTATTTCGATAATCTTGACACATTGTCAAAAACCTGCGTAGAATGGCGAGAAGTACCTATACATCTATGATTATTTGGTGTGAAATGGTCGCTTACCGGATTGTTATCTTCGTCAACGTCGTATTCCTCTCTCTGTACCATCATCAGCTTGCCGCTCGCGTTGATTACCTAAAAGTACATACAATTAAATATCGTTAACACGTTAACGCCGATACGAGGGTGAACTGACTTTTTAGTGTAATTTTATATCGGAAATACTAAGATATTAAGAATGGAGAATACTGACCAGCGAGTCAGGTTGCCTCAGCCGGCACAGTGAAGCAGACACCACACACGCTGGGTGGGACAACGCATCTAGTGAGGAGAATACTGACCAGTGAGTCAGGTTGCCTCAGCACGTGATGCAGCACGGTGCTGGTGGTGGTGGTAGTGTTGTTGGTGTTTGGATGCGCGTGTGGTGGTCTAGCGTGCAGCGGGTCCTGCAGCCGGCACAGTGAAGCAGACACCACACACGCTGGGTGGGACAACGCTGATATGTCCACCGCTTGCACGCAGCGCAACTCTATGTTACCCGCTATGTGAAAAAAAAGTATGTTATTCTTAGTTTTCCAAAAACAAAGCATTGTCTCCTATCGTTTATAAAAGAAACATTTTTTTTATCAGTTTATTTGATTTTGGAACAAAAAAAAACATTTAAAGGTGATTTATCAAACTCACAAATAAAACCGGTAGTTATATTTGACCCAAAATTAGTAAAAGCGGAAAATGTATGTCATTATAATATGCATTTAAAGTTAAAAATCAATATAAAGTGGAAAAATAGGTACATGGGATTAACCAAGCCCGAAATACTTGTATTTATCCAAAAAATAACTTTTAAAGGTCGGGAGCACATTGAAAGACAACGTAACAACCTACATAGCTTAACCACAGTGAGAGGTCAAACAAACCTTACAAAGGCAAATAAAGAGTAGAACATTCATCATCACCCTATACAGTCCCACTGCTGAGCGCAGGCCTCCTTTCACAAATGAGAGTGGAAGGGAATGGGCAGATACTCCAACAAGCAGTGGGCACACTGCGGGTCGGCGGCGGTCAACCACCTTTTGGAGTTTTCAAGCCACCTCTAGTTGACATCCAACTAGCTTAACGACTGTCACAACTAAGTGATAACCAGGACCAACGGCTTTACGCACCATCCGAAGCACGGAAGACGCTCGAGTTGAAACTTTGCCGATCGATTAAGAACAGCTATTCATACTACACTATAGAGCACGAGAACAACACTTACCATTATCCAAACAATTCAACTCGTAGATGGTAACGAGGGCATCGGCTCCGAACACAACTAGCTGATCGTCCAGAATATCGAGCACGTAAACCGGCGCCTGCACGCGGACCATCTTCGCGAACTTGTTGTCGAGCTTCGCCTCGCGAGGGTAGAACCGGATCTCGTCGTGCCCGTCTAGTATGCTGTAGCAACCTGGGTAAACCTATTTGTTTTACTACTAACGTACAGTATTACCCAACTGATAAGGCGCGTCGTGAATCGTCGTTGGCACAGAAAAGAAAGTATGGCCCGAAGACTAACGAAAGAATGCTTAAAACTTACAATCAACCTTAGATCACTACTATAAGGTTCATAATACACTGCAGCTGTTAGTTCCGTCACACTCGTAAGTGACGCCCCACCGCACACATGGCGGCAGCTGCCGAACAATAGCATTTCCCGCGCTTTGAAAATGTATCTTCTGCGCAGGTACATCGGTAAGTCATATTAGTTGGGTACTACTGTACAATACGTGCCAATAAACACTTGCGCAGTAGACAATTTATACTTTCTTTATATAAATCGTCTACTGCGCAAGACAAACCATGACTTAGTTTGACTTGCGCAGTCTCATCTTTAGGGGTATTGTAATAAATGGGCCGCCTACCGCCTAAGCGGTTATCGTAGTCTATTGACACCCTATATGTGAATAGTTAACGCCATTTCATTAATTTTTTTACCAACTTCAAAAACAGAAGGTTCTCAATTCGGTAGTATTTTTTAATGTTTGTTACCTCATAACTCATTTATTAACCGATATGGAAAATTCTTTGTTTGTTTGGAAGGATACACTTCCCGTTTGTCCCCATTGTCAAGTTCAGGATTTAAGTTACTAGTTAATCGTGTTGTTAAGACACGATTACTTTCTACTATGGGCTTGATGGCGTAGCTGTTTAAGATTTTGAACTTTCACGCTGCAGGTCGTGGGTTCGATTCCCATCCAGGACATGCATGAAATGAACATGTCTGCATGTCCTGAATCTGGGTGTAAATATGTATATTGAAGTATGAATTTACAAACAAAAAGTATATGTACATGAATGTAGAAAAAAAATGTACTAAATCAGTTATCTGGTTTCCATAGCACAAACTCTGTACCCCGAGTGTAACGCTTCCAATGAATTAACGTAACTAACGCGTTTGCGTATTTCTAAGAGAATTTGTACTAAAAACGTAATCTAATATAATAAAATACTCGTGTCACAGTGTTTGTAACAAAACGTAGGACGTAAGCTATTTTTCATACCCCTGGTAAGGTAGGGTAGGGTAGCACCGGGCAGCTAGTTTAATATATAAACATTACCAATGACGACATATTCCCTCCACCAGAGCATGCCCCCGGTGACGACGAAGTCCTTCTCCTGCGCCTCGTTGCCGAAGAGCTTCCACCGGCGCGAGGCGCAGCTGTAGTGCGCCAGCCCGGTGCGCCCCGCCACGCACACGTTCACGCCGCCCTCGTCTATTGCACTGTACTGGAATTACATCTTACACATTTACATATATTTTTTAATACAGATGCTCAAAAAGTGGCGTATTGCAGGGACGTATAGCGTTCGGGATGTGGGCTATTACATACTCAAGCTTTATCCTTACCTATTCCGAACTCGTGCGTTCTCTTTCCCAACTGTCAAAATAATGTCTATTAAAAAGAAAAAAAATATATTATATTTTATTATAAGGGATTTCCTACATACCCTCAAAGGCCAGTTAGTAGCTATATACGTAGCCGGTAGAGGCAGCACTATCCACTGTTTCCTGCACTCGTTGTCATCCACAAAATCCCTGTAATTTGTACTGCTCTCATATTCCAAGTTAGGCTGGTCTTGGAGTCCATTCTCGCCTTGGTAGTCGGCTGATGAATCAATCATTGATATCTTTGTACGTTTAGTTAAATTGTCCTCCAAGTTAACGTAGAGTTTGTCGTCTGCTTGCAAGTATAGGTGCCGCTGGTTGCTCTAAAATTAATCATATATAGTTTGACATAAAGTTTAAAATACCAATCTAGCAGTAAAAAAGTAGACGAATTGAAATCTTACGACAATGAAATAGAATTTAAAACTTACCATACATGGATTGACGCTAAGCGGACTCTTTATGAAATCCAACTGAATTAAATTAGTGCTCGCGTCGCTTTCAACTTTGACCATCCATAGTTGATAGCCCTCTGTCGCCCATTCCTGGTGCCAATAATGTAATAAGTATTAAAATAATTAAAAGATGACGTAACTGTGAACACATTGAGGTACGTGACACTCGTATAATTATAGAATAAAAGGGGACTGGTTCAAATGCAGCTATCATAAAACACTGCTAAGTGGTTGGAAAAAGATTTTCAACTTGAGGGTGGTCGCTATGCTAGTCAGGTGGGTACCGTGAAGTACCCGACCAACGTGCTGAGGTTTCCTTTGCCGAAATTTCAAGCTCATTGAAGTATTCGAGCCCTCAACCGGGAGAGGTAGAGCAAGCATAAGTAAATGTAACCCTGCTGAGTTTCTTGCCGATTCTTCTCAGTTGAAGCCCGAGTTCCGAACCGGTGGTAAGTGTAGTAAATGTGACCTTCATAAGTGCCATTCCGAGGTCTTAATTTTGATAAGCTCAACTGAGGAAGTACGTCCACCTTACAGAATACAACAGCCAAATAACTTTTTGCTGTTCCTGCGTGTGAGTAAAGTTGAGCTAATTGGGTAGGGGGGGAAGAGTCGGTAACGCGTGAGTGATGCGCCGGGTGTTGCGAGCGTCCATATAGCTACGGTAACCGCTTATCATCAGGAGGCCATTTTTTTCTCTTTTTAATAAAAATAGTATATTACCAAGCTAGAAACAACAAGTGGGTTGTGTTTGCTGAGGTCCTGATTGAGCCCGTAGTCCCAGGCGAGGGAGCACATGAGTAACGCGCCAAAAGTACTCCACACGGAGACACCTCCTCGCTCCCAACTCACCGCCACCGCTCTGCCATCCGCTGTCCATCTAACAATAACACAATATTCACAATTAGCATTACCTTATGGAGGTGCAAGGTTGGAAGACACCTTCATATAAAAGAGAAGATCGTCCGCCAGCCACTTACCATCCGGTGGGCCGTATGCATAAAGTTAGAATATTTTACAGCGACTGTAGTCTAAATGCCTTGAAACGAAGTGTGAGTACATAGTTTGAACAATTAAAATATGTATACTCAATGCAAAGGAGACGGATAATAGTGGTATAATATTCTGAAGAAATTTGAACAGCAATTTGATATACCTTATTAGAAAGGTTATTGATAAAGCTACTAGATAATGATAAAAATATTTTTTTAAGCCCTCCGTTTTTGTAAAAAAGTGAAAAATGTTTCAGCAAAAATAAAACGCAAAGTATCTTTTGTTATTCGTTTCCCGAGCAATATATTTATTATAATGTAGCTAAAATTGCTGTTTCTATTGAGGACTTTGAGTTTTTATTTTTATTTCACCTGCATACATGTAATTACAATGTAATTAAATCGAAAACTATTGAATAATTTAAATGTATTGCAATATCAAAACGTGTCGTTATAAGGTCAGTCAAATCTGTAATGTCATAATGACAGACATCATGACGTTTGTATGAACTCTCATTTACTTTGCAACATACATACACGCCACATGGCTACCAACCAAACTTACTCTGAGCTACCAACCCTTAGATAATGTTTGTAGTGTTGCCAACTCATCTTATTTTTTTCTAACACTCGATTTTCAGATTCAGTTTTTAAAAAAACGGAGGGCTCTAAATTTTTTTAACTACTCAAAAAAATCTAAAAAGTTACGTCCTTTCTGCCTATATAGCTCAGATTGTGGTTCAAATTATTAATTATTTTAGTACCAAGCCCCATACATTTTTTGGACGTCTCCTTTCTTGTTTTTTATCAATACTTTTACCAAGAATAAATGACAAAGAATCCAAATCGACATTTTGTCTGACTATAAATCAATGCATTTATATGGAATCTGCTCACACTTCGCGCAAGGTAACATTGTGAACGCTATCACTATATAATATTCTAACTCAATGGCCGTATGCTTGTTTGCTACCTTAGTAGTTTTCATTTACACTTTCATCAATTAAATAATGTTACTGTAAATTACAATCAACTATCAACTTGTCAAAGCTGTGATATAAAGTACTTACGTATTTTTTTTAAAATTATATTTGATGGGTCGAGTCGCTAAAAACCAAGGTTGTAAAACAATGCCATATGTACATTACCTAACACATTTAACAGGTCCCGGGTCACCAGGAAAGTCTTTAGAACTCAGCACCATTGTGTGAGATAGTTCCAATCCTCCAGTAGCTTCGTCTATCGTGAATACGTCCACTTGAGAACTGGAAACACAATGTATTTGCGCGTATTAGTTTTAATCGGAGAAGTTTGCTTTAAGTTATGCTAAATGATTGTTTTAATGACGAGTAAATTACTATCTATATAAATTGAAATAAGATTCATTTTAGAAAAACATCTATTGGCAGCCGCTTAAATTGCAGTCATTGGATGCTTTAAGTAAGCGTCGATTCAAGAGTAAATTAATTAAAAATAGTCTTTATCCCAATCGAATAAGAGTTGACACCAGGAATGTGACGCTGTTTTGTTGATTATCTTTTGCACTCTATTTGCAACTTTATTTGAATAGAATAAGGTCAATTATTTCATGAACGTGAATAAAAGTTGGGAGTATGCGCGAGCAGTTATTCGTTCTATGACTTACTTTTCTCTGCCAATAGCAATTAGCCTAAACTTGTGATTGACTCTCGCACATGTTGCGTCGTCGATACCCGGCGCCCAAATACCTTGAACAGCCTGAAAATATGATAGGTATATATATGAAGTGTATAATTGATGACTAGCTTTATGCTTATATTTATATTGGGTCTATTCACGCACAGCATGTTGATGAGAGAGTTTGTCTCAAAATACCCGCAAATATAACGGTCAATAGATTACTATGAAATATATTATGATTCTGTTCTGTTCTTGTAGACCAGCATAGAAACCGGGTTCGTCACACACACGCCGGGCGCCGGGCTTTCTTGATTCGAGCTCAGTCGTAATCTAGCGCTTGCCGCGAGATAAAAACGTACCTAAAACGTGATAAATCGTAATGAACGATCATGAACTGATCTTTTAGCGCGCTTACTGCTCTGGCACGAAGAGTATAAAAGGAACAGAAGATACTGGGTCCACTCTTTAAACTTACACAGGCTACAAGAATTAAAATAAATCTGACAAAATCGCCGGCGCCGGTTTGTAACCGGTCTATGTGTGACCGTATACGGAGCTAGTACTTAATCCGCGTGTCTTTCTGACCAGCCAGAACGTTCTGATCGGCGATGCTGGCCGGTTGCTTGCTGACCAGGCATTCTTGCCGATTCTGGTCGGTAGGTGTGTGACGAGTGGTACATTTTGTATTGGATTCTAGCCTCCCGATTTCATATCTTTTCAGTTATTAAATAGTAGAACAGAACAGAATCGATGGGTGTGTGGTCGCGGTATTTTTTAATAATAATCAGTGCGCGAAATATCCCAATATATAACTTTAAATATTAATTTCGAACACGAAAGTTTAAAAAGTGTAGCTTAGGTAAATAGAGCTTTTTCTGTAGATCGAGCTTGTGCGGTTACAATGTAGTAAAACAACAGAATCATAGAATATAGTTAATAAGATATTTCACTCAAAACCAACATCTAACATGTTTATACCAGTTAGGAAATGACAGTACTTTTTATCTTAAGAAATCAGATATATTCGTAGGATTTAGCCGACATATATTAAAAACGTAATCATAGTAGCATAAATAACAACAACAATCAATGGTGTAGCTAGCATGAGTGGCACCCGGGGAGGATATAGTGGTGTCACCCCAAAAATGGAAACTGTTTTACCCGACTGACCGACGGGGGGTTATAACTTACAAAAAAAAAATATACGCTAACTATGATGTGATTTTGGTTCTATTTCTTCCTCTACGATATGAAGTTTTAACGGGACCCTATTACTAAGACTCCGCTGACCGTCCGTCCGTCCGTCTGTCTATCTGTGGGATGTATGCTTATGAACAGTAATAGGTAGACAGCTGACACTTTCAGAAAATATGTATGAGGCTGCCCCTCCTTACTACGCCACTCACAACATAACGTTACGGTGGTTATTCAACACAGATGCGTTAGCATAAACACTCCTCTTCACAATATCTTACCCTCAAATCAGTCTGCAGTATTATCTGAGATAGTTGAAAGAGAATATTTTTGAAAATCTCATTATCAATTCATTGAATTCAATCAGTGATTATACAACCTCCACTGATTGAAGTGAAACAAAAAAGGATATTTTTAATTTTATGTAAAAATTACGACGACTTTTGTCATCACAAATTTTACTCATTAATAAACTAAAGTGAAAGAAAGAGATAAGAGTTTATAAAGGTTTTAAACATTCAAATTGTATTCCTGTGCTATACCAAACTCTACTTCGCATAGTTAAAAAAATTGGGCATCCTCATACATTTGAAATTAGTACTTACATTAGGATCAAACTTGAGATTAGGCGCAGTGAGATACGCGGCGCGCCCGTCGTTGAGAGTTATTCCGAACCCACATACCAGCGGAGAGTATTCTATATCATTGACATGTGTGTTGTCTTCTACGATTGGTTCAGCTGAAAAATTGTTATGTGATTTATTAGATTTTTTTTCTTATAACAAGTGTTCGCTAGAACTGTTTTTTTTCTTTCAATCAAATACAGATACAAAAATATATAAAATCACAGCAACAGTCCAAAAAAAAAGATCTTTTTTTAACTCATTATTGACCTTTAGAAACCTGCTGGTTAACAGAGAATGGTATCCTGCCCAAGTCGAGGCAGTAGTCTCTGTTCTGCGAGCCGTCCCACCGGTAGCGCAGCAGGTGCGCCCTAGTCGTACACACCAGGATCTCTGTGCCGGATATACAGCACATGCGGGTTATCTGACCGTCCCATACTAGGACCTCTTTGAACTGTAACAAATAATGATGTTCTACCAATAGGTTGACAAACAGGCAGACGTTCCACCTGATGGTAAGTGGTCACCGCCACCTATGGACATTTGCAATACCAGGGATATTGCCGATGTGTTGCCGACCTTGAAGAGCTCTTTTTACGCCCCTTTTGAAGAACCCCATATCGTAGCGCTGAGGGAAAACCGTAATGGGGAGCTCATTCCACATACCAATTGTTCGCAGTAGGAACGTCCGACTGAACCGTTGTGTGGACCATCGAGGCGGCTCGAAGATATGAGGATGAACTCAACATCGCCGGCGAGCGGTACGGTCGTAGAAAGGTGATGGCACCAGGTCAAAAAGTTCTGGAGAACACTCCCTATTAAATAGACGGTAGAACACACAGAGCGAGCCAATATCTCTCCGAAGGCTAAGAGTTTCCAAACCGCCAGTGAGTTCGAGATCGCCAACTATACGAGTGGCCCGCCTTTGCACCGAAGCAAGTGGATCAAGATGGTAAGTGGGCCCAGATGTGTGAGCAGTGCTCCATATGCGGTCTAACCTGCGCTTTATATAGCTGCAGCTGCTGGAGTGGTGTAAATTACTACTGGCTGGCTGCCACACGCGTCATACTTGTGAACAGGTACTGCTTGTGGGGGCTGGTCTGCTTAAGTTTGCTATTTATTTACTTATTAAATATTTATTCAGTCTACTTTGTAATTTTGCCGCCGCGCCGGGGCACGCAATTGTTTTCAGTGCGATTAGAATGTAAATATTATGTAATGAATCTAAGCCTGTTTTGAAAAGAGTAATTGCTGAGTTTATTGCCGGCTCTTCTCAGCAAATGCAACCTTCCGAACCGGTATTAGAGTATTAGAGTCAGACTTTTCATAAGTGCCTGCGAAGGTCTATTTGAATAAATGATTTTGAATTTGAATTGACTTAGACCTATTAAACACACCCAGGTTTTTTGAAATTCACGTCACTTCTATAGATCCGTGGATAAAAACATCACCATGGAAGTGATTATTTTATAGGATTTGTAAAGTTAAATCAGTGAGTTTTAAAATTAGTAGTTTCAGAGAAAATATGCACTTGCATTTTATACAGAAACAAAACCTTCGTTTTTTTAATTTAGTTAAAAATAGTAGTCACCTGAAAGTAATGTAACTTGCCTGTGTAATTTTTAGTGAGGGTATAACCTCCTTGACAAACAGTTCGGCGGAATCGCGGCGCAGGCTCGCCGTGGGCGGGTCGTATTGTTGATAAGCTGTTTGCTCGCTCAAGTTTTCTACATTGTAGAGAATTAAGTGTCCTTCTGATGTCTGAAATTGGATTATATATTTACAGAAGTGTATTTGCAGTAAATTTCTGTTTCACATTTAAGAATGTCAAAGAAACGAACAAAAAAATATCACACAAAATATTTAAATGCTTAACTTTTCAAGATGTAACCTCTGCCCCCCTAGACAAGTTGGTTGTCGACAATCGTCATCGTTAGTAAACGATCAACCTTTGTATGGGATTGACATAAGAGATTGTTAAAAATCACGTGATATTTCGATTTGAAATGTCAAACCCATACAAAGGTTGATCGTTTACTAACGATGACGATTGTCGATAACCATCTTGTCTACAGGCCCTGAAATGATGGCATTAAAATTTTTGCACACAGATAGCCTATGCTATAGAGGGGGCTATGTTTATTTTTAAGCCAGCTTTTCATTATGGTATATAATATATATATATGGCTCATCATACATTTTTGTATATTACATCATCATCATCATCATTTCAGCCTATTGCAGTCCACTGCTGGACGTAAGCCTCCCCCAGGGTTCGCCACATGGCTCGATCTCCCGTTTTCGCCATCCAGTCACCACCAGCCACCTTTTTCAGGTCGTCGGTCCATCTGGCCGGAGGGCGTCCTACACTACCCAAACACTCTTACATCCCAAACTATAAATATTCTTTCGACATAATGTATGACAAGCGATAAAATATTATATCTCAATATGTAATATATATTATATCCCATAGTGAAAAGCCGGCTTTAGGAATGCAGGTGAAACCATTTTGTGTAAATTGCATACTTTTTATATATCACCCAGATAATCAGGATTATTTTGTAACTAGCTAACCCCCTTGGGTTATAATACTCAGGGATAATGCAGCTTCCTATTAGTAAAATATTTTTTCTAATCTGATTGGTAGTTCCAGAGATTAATTTAAACAAAAAAACTCTTTATTATATTAGCATAGATAAGTCCCATCAAGAATATAATTACCGCAATGCATAACATAGAAGAGTCTGGCTTCCATTCTACACCCACATTAACTCCTAGCCTCTGAAGAGATTCTTCACTCCGTTTGTGGTAAACTATTGCTACAGTCGGCTGGAAAATAAAAAGATTTTGTAGTCATTTAAATATGTAAATTAGGATCCACTCTTTGGACTATGTTCATAATAATGGGAGGCATGTCCCATGAGACAATATGGATATAAAATTATATACAATAACATTAAGGATGTGATTTTGAACAGTTTTCGTTCACCGTTCGTTTTGCTTGGAAACAGTTAAAAACGACATCGTGAACTGCAAATTTTGACCCACCTCCGAGGCAGGGTCGTTTGTGATCATATTTTGACATCTTTGAATCTGACAGATAAGTTTCGGAAAATGCATACGGGAAGCGAAAATTCTAATTTTTATTATAAAATTTTATAGAAATACTAACAGGTAAGAGAATAATTTGTTAGATTAACTTTGTTTAATGATTAACTGAAGGAAAAAGGTAGGTTGAGACAAGTGACAAGCAGGCGATCAGCATGGAAATGTCATTTTTGTATCTAATCGTTCGATTTGGGAAATATCGTTTGTGGCAAAAGTTGCAAAATTGTTGAAATTTACCAATTCGAACGCCCGAACAAAAATGCCCATTTTGAAACTGTTAAAAACGACATCACTCCAATTCGAACGCACTATTAGACACAAGGTTTAATATTAACTGTCATTTAGTTACTGTTCCATAATACATCACAATCTCTGCATTTCCATAGCATGTACACCCCTAGCTAGAGTTCCACCAATAGAATGATCAAAGATGTAGTATATGTTGTGTTGTGTGCTTTGAATCCTTGAAATGCTGCCCTAATGCTGCTATTCTGTATCGAAATGTGTAGAACTTTTATTAAGATTCCACCTAAATTGTATGACATTTCTGGCGAAATAAACAATTTCATTTCATTTCATTTCAATGCACAGTTCATGTGTATGAATTTCAATAAAAATAATATTCAGCACTAACAAACACAGAACTTTTCTTTCTGTAGGTTCTCCTGTAACACATTGGTACTAAAAGATAAAGAGATATCCCTTGTTACTAGTATAGTTGAAATTTGTATCATTTTGTGTAGGTATGAACCTTGTAAAAGCCTATTAATTAACCTTAACATCTTAAAAACTTAGAGTGGTCTGTCCAAGGAATATAATACTCTCTACGGTCCGTCTAGGGTCCGTCCCTTCTTTACAATGTAAGTATGTAGGGTAAAACCTTTAAAGTATGATTTCCTGAGATACATACCTTGCAATACCAAACCATGAGACAGTCATCGCCAAGTGATACAAATAATACTTTATCTCTATTGGACACGATCTGTTTGATGATTTGATTATCTGCATTCAGATTTTTTAAAACTTTTGGCCATCCTATTGGAAAATACATGTTGATACAACATTTGCCGCCTTTACGAACGTGGCATATGTTGATACTTTAAGATTGAGGAGGTTAGAATATTGTTTTAATTCGTCAAAATTAATTGATAAACCGATACACAAGCATTATTTTATATTATGATATAAAATAAAAACGCGAAAATTATTCAGGTGTCACTTTTGTGGTTATTTCTTTTTAATTTGTTCATGACCATGGATACAAAGTCCTTCAGTCGCATACATTTTATTTATAATATCACTTTCATATAGTCCGCACATTAACTTTCACATATCAGTCACCGTCCAGTCAAGTTTTAGTAAAATGGTGGTCATTGTACATTTACACAACAAAACATTACACGGACTTTTTGAGACAACTTGTAAAGTCACGATACATATAATTCATTTCATTTCACTTCACTGGTGCACATGGATTGATCTTTATTGGATAAAATACCACTGATAATATGCAATAAAACTCAAAATACACGAATTTATGAAGATTAAAATGAAAACGCAACGTCACTCTGCAAGTTCCCGCCAAAAAGTCCTCACTCTTTTGGTTGGGTTGGTGCCAGTGGCCGATAGTCAATAACATAAATAAGACAGCTCAAAAAGTAACATTTTCACACAGACGTATGAATAGTACCTACAAGCAAACTAAGCATTCGCAAAAAATTTAGAAGCCAATTACACCTACAAAGAAAGTGTAGCTGTTACAGAGCCGAACTAAGGCCGGTAAAGATATTTACGTCTATGAATGAGGGGCGGCGGCGGCGGGCGGAGATAATCCATAATAATATAAATTCTTCAACCAGTTATTTCCCAAATTGAAACTTTGTACTCCGAATAATGTGACTTTCCTGTAAAAAAAATATTAACTCCCAGATCGTTGGACGTCAAACAAGCTGTCAAAGTACAACTTAACCAATCTGTCGCCAAGCACCTAGGTGCTTGGCTAGCGATAGCACCTAGTGTGTTCTGATTCTGAAAGCTGCACTTTTGAGCCAGTTCCTTTGTTCAGGTTGGCTTTGCTTACCACTTTCAGCTGCAACATTACTGACCATGGTGAGACTGTAGTAAAATACAGGGCTATTCATATTTTAAAAACGACACGTTGAGTTCAATACTTTTACTCGTTTTTTTTGTTTCAAATTCAAATTCAAATTCATTTATTCAAATAGACCTTCGCAGGCACTTATGAAAAGTCTGACTCTAATACTCTAATACCGGTTCGGAAGGTTGCATTTGCTGAGAAGAGCCGGCAATAAACTCAGCAATTACTCTTTTCAAAACAGGCTTAGATTCATTACATAATATTTACATTCTAATCGCACTGAAAACAATTGCGTGCCCCGTCGCGGCGGCAAAATTACAAAGTAGACTGAATAAATATTTAATAAGTAAATCAATAGCAAACTTAAGCAGACCAGCCCCCACAAGCAGCACCTGTTCACAAGTATGACGCGTGTGGCAGCCATCGCCCTCCTCGCCATATTGGAGGGAAGTGAGCGACCCGTCACACGACGCCGCCGCAAGCAAAGGCCTTAAAGTGAGCATGACTTACTTAAGTCTGCCTTAAAAATAAAAAATTACTAAAGGGAAACACTAAACACACAATTTGTTATCACTGTGACTATTGACAAGTTTAGACTAAATATCACAAAAATAAAAATATAACAATTAGACAGACATAATATATCGATGCATTTATATCAAAATAAATAAATGAAGAACATTGAATTGTATTAATTTAATTACAATAAGTAATATAATCTGTAACCTAAAAACATAACTTATAATAATAATAGCATACTTTGAATTAAAATGGACCTTGAACTAGCTGCTCAGTGAGGCAAGTGCAGAGAGAAGCTACTTCCATACATCCTTGTCGTCAATATAATGAGACACTTTATAATAAGCCCTACTCAACAGCCGCTTTTTAATATGTTCCTTAAATTTAAAAAAGGACATACTGGTCACGCTATGAGGAATTTTATTGTAAAATTGGATACAATTCCCAAGAAAGGACTTATTTACTTTAGCTAATCTAAATCTAGGTACAGTTATTTTGTCTTTGTTTCTAGTGTTTCTATCATGATAGTCACTATTGACTGGAAACAAATTAATGTTCTTGCGGACATACATAATATTTTCAAAAATGTATGTACTGAGAGGGCAAAGTTAATATATTAATATCCGGAAATACATTTCGTAGAGATTCGCGAGAACCCAAACAGTAGATGGCGCGAATTGCCCTTTTTTGTAATACAAAAATTGATTCCAAGTCTGCGGCAGAGCCCCACAGCAAAAGGCCGTAAGACATAAGACTATGAAAATATGCAAAATAAATTAATCTGGCTGTATTAATGTCCGTCAGTTGCCTTATTTTGCTGACTGCAAAAGCAGCGGAGCTCAGTTTACCACCTAAGGCTTCCAGGTGAGCACCTCACTGCAATCTACAGTCTATAGTCAGACCAAGAAAAACAGTCTTATCTACTACATTAAGTTTATTACCATCCACAATAACACTGGTATCAACTTTTGGTACATTTGGTAATGAAAATCTTATACATTTTGTTTTTTTAGAGTTTAACATAAGATTGTTGGCAGCAAACCATTGAGACACAGTCTTCAGAGCGTAGTTAACTTTTAAAAGATCTTTGTCTTTTCTATCTACTTTAAATATCAGAGACGTATCATCTGCAAACAAAACGACATCTGATAGTTCTTTCACCATATAAACCTTTCACCGTTTCAAATATGCATGTCGTTAAATCCAGCATCCAACAACAGAGTACTTTTCTATAACTAGAAACATCCAACCAACCTGACTACAGCACTTATTGAGTAGCGAAAAACTTTATAAAACATTAAACCCAAATTAAATGTATTGCATGTGATAAGGATGCTTTTAGCTTGAATTTCTATTAAATTAATAGTGAATTGAAATATGATTGAAATAATTTGATTCTTAAAGAAAATGGCCGTCGCCATACTCTCTAGACGTTGTCGGTATTTTCCACGAGATCAAAGGCGTCGGACGACTGTATGGTTTTATAGACTGTGGTTAAGATACGACGGGGATGGGATCAAATAGGAGTTTTTTTTTAACAAATACGCGAGTCACACTTCGCACTTCCACTGCTTTTTTTTGTTCCGTGGTTTAGCCAGTCGGCAATTTGTGGTTGAGTAGCCAGCTAGCTAGCCAGCTATTATGACTACTTGGCTATTGAATAAATGGATTATTAAAACATTATTAGTGACTAGCTTTAGCGACGACTTGAATACGTAACGCTCAACTGCCCTGCGGTCCGACTTCGATCCTAGTAACAAATCAAGGTGATAATAATAAGTTATTGACATGATTTTGTATATTATTTTATTTTATACTCTTAGGAAATGATATGTTTTCCCCTCTATATTTATATAACTACCTACCTAACTATCGTATTTCGTAAATTCGTATACTAAACGAAATCACTATGTAATCTATGCTATCTTTGTCTAATCTGTATTGTGAGAAAGATATGTGCGATTGGTGCGATGCGAATGAAGTGGCGCACACAGCTATCGGCTAGTCGGGCTACCTGGCTACCGGGACTGCTGGAGAACGTAGTAGTGATCACGGGCGGATCCAGAGGGGGGGTCATGGAGGTCATGACCCCCCCCTGGGCCTCGGCCGTCTAGGTCAACCAGAGGTTTTTTTTTCTATTTTTACCTCAACACTCCTGGGATGGGACGCCCATCGGATTCGAATTCAATGTCTGACACTAGTTTGTTATAAATTTGACAATTTGTCACCAAATATCTGATTTTTTCGCTGCGGTTTCGATTTCGGTTCGAAATCAAAAAAGGGTTTGAGATGTTTCTAAAGGTATATTCAAGTACTAGAGAACCTACCTATAGTAACAAACACAAACAGAGTAGTAGAGCAACAAATTACCGACAAAATCTTGTAGCAAACAGATCTTCGCTAGGTGCTCTAAGTTCTTAAGGTATAGGGGTGGTCCGTGGCCCTGCAGGACTGAGTGACAAAATTTTACAAATTCAAAATTGCGACAAATTAGTTATCAAATAGCAGACTCAGAATTTGAATCAGTAATGGTGTGGATCACACAAATGTGATATACTATAAAAAATCTTTTAAACAAAAAAAAATAACCACCTTCAAAGTACACTGAAAAGTATAAAAATAACTCTTATCTGACACTGTTTTGAGGTCAGCGAAATATTTTGATTTTATTTTTTAATTTTGCGTTTCGTATATGCGTTTTCAATACTTGTCACTTACCGAGGATGTGCACATCATTGATAAAATTTCGACAATCCTGTAATCCTGTAATATTATAAATGTGAAAGTAAATCTGTTTGTTTGTTACCTTTTCACGTCTAAACGGCTGAACGGATCATAGTGAAATTTGGCAATGAGATAGATTATATCCTGAGGAAGGACATAGGCTATCTTTTGTCCCAAAAAAGAATCTGAAAGGGATATAAGGGTTGAAAGTTTGTATGAGTGTGTTACTATAAATTGTATCTCCTTCGATCAAATTTTTTTTTTTTTTTTTTTTTATACCACTTAGGTGGCAAACAAGCATACGGCCCGCCTGATGGTAAGCGGTTACCGTAGCCTATGGACGCTTGCAGCACCAGGGGTATCACGCGCGCGTTGCCGACCCTGCAGAAATCTCTTCACGCCCCTTTTGAAGAACCCCATGCTGTACTCCATTGGGAAAACCACGGCGGGAAGCTCATTCCACAGTCTGAGCGTTCGCGGAAGGAAGCTCCTTTGAGCCCGCACAGTACGAAACAATTCAGGTTTCAATATGTGAGGATGGACTCCCCGTCGATGGCGAGAGTTGCGATGGTAGAAAGTAGCCGTGGGCATCATCTTAAACAATTCTTCAGAACACCGTCCGTTGTACAAGCGGTAGAACACACATAAGGAGGCAAAGTCTCTCCTCAGACTGAGGGGCTCTAGACCGCTTGTGAGCTCGGGATCGTCAACAATTCTGATGGCACGTCGTTGAACCGAGTCTAAAGGATCAAGCTGGTATCCAGGTGCCCCCGCCCATAGATGACAGCAGTACTCCATATGAGGCCGGACTTGCGACTTATAAAGTTGCAGCCTTTGCCCCGATGTGAAGTACTGCCTCGCTCTGTTGAGCACTCCGAGCTTTTTGGATGCCAGCTTAACCTTGTCTTCTAAGTGACTTCGGAACAAAACGTCGCTAGAAATTTCGACGCCAAGGATCCCGATGCTTTTGCTGATGTTCAGGGACGTGTTCTGGAACTGTGGAGCCACAGCAAATGGGGTTTTCTTAGCGGTGAACGCGCAGGCTTGAGTCTTAGTGGGGTTGAAATGGACTAGGTTTAGTCTGCCCCAATCGGAGACACTAGTTAGTGTACTCTCGATTTCAGACAACAGCCGTTCGCGGCTTTCCTCCACCTCGGAACGAGGGATATTAATATGCTATATACTATAAACCATTTGCTTATTTCTTTTTGCAGTTGTAGCGCTTTAGCTGGTTGATGTTCATATCAGAGTGTTAGCTTTGTGACATGTGCATACAATTTGGATGCATAGTTATTGAGATAATTTAAAAATTAAAACACTCGCGCTTATAAGGCTAAGAATTTGTGCGGAACGCAAGGCTCACGCGGCGCCTTGTGCAGCCAGTATAGTCAGTACACGTATGCAACTGTCTACAAAATGTTTACATTATAGTGAAAGATGGCAAAACAAAAAATATTATATACAAAAATGTATCTATAATTATACAGGGTGATGGGAAGATTGGTGCAAAGCTATAAGGCGATGCTAGTATAGATCATTTAAACCCTTTTTAGCCATGGTTGTCTAAGACGAAGTTTGAGATATTTTTTTTTACCAATATTTTCTGGTTTTTCGTGCAAAACCCCGAAACTTACCCGTTAATTAATAATTATGGCCAGTTTGAATGATGTGTGAATTATTTTACATATTATTTATTTAAAATAATGTGTAAGCAATCCAAACAAACATGTACTAAACATGTGTGTCATCAGTTTTTATTTTTACAGTCACTTGAACGTCACGAAAATTTTCAAAAAATGAAAAGGTTTTTATTTGTTCAAATCTGTTTAAAAATATACTTGATTATTGCTCTTTCGTTTCAGGTATCATTTACGCGGATATCTCAAAAATTACTAAAATTATGACCTAAAAACTAAATCGAGGGAGAAAATTTTAATGACCTTTAAGTGACTGTAATCAATAAAAACTGATGACACACATGTTTAGTACATGTTTGTTTGGATTGCTTAGACATTATTTTAAATAAATAATATGAAAAAGAATTCACACATCATCCAAACTGGCTATAATTATCAATTAACGGATAAGTTTCGGAGTTTTGAGCCAAAAACCAGAAAAGATTGGAAAAAAAAAAACACACTTCGGTTAGACAACCATGGTTAAAAAGCGTCTAAATGATCTATAGTATCATCGCCTTACAGCTTTGCACCCATCTTCCCATCACCCTGTATACTCAATTTCACATAAATGCGGACGAAGTCGCGGGTAACAGCTAGTATTGAATAAAATGCTTCAATCGCGATGTTGCTGCTGGTTTTCCGTTGTCCTCTTTTCTGTAGAACGTAATCACTAGAACTGCTCTATTTTCGTGTGAATCTACGGGTAACAGCTATAGTATTGTGTATTTTGAAACCCATCCAAGCTGGATATAAGTGTGTGATGCCCTCCTGACCTGAAGGTTGGATCCGCCCTTGGTAGTTATATAATATACCTACTCTGTAGTGGCTACCAACTGTGCCGTAATCTTATTGGATATTCTAACTAGCCGGTAGCCAATAGCTAGTTATTGTGCTGACAGATCCGCTATTTGTAATTAGAATAGCTACTCACTTACCCACCCATCCCATCTCTAGTTTAGAGTAATGTAATGGCAACATTGTTCTTGGCAATTTGATGCTAACAACAAATTACAAAACTTTAATTTAGCATTTTACTGTAATATCTGAGAATTCCTACTAATTTCTTCCTAGATCGTGGAAATAAATGATGTTTAGAAGTGTAAAAACATCGGCACTAGAGACATCGTATCACCATGTCGGAGGTAACTGACTTGGATGCTAACAACCTCTGTACAACAGAGGACGCATTCGAATCATTTCAGGCTGTTTCTATGTATCAAGAAGACGAATATATCACCCTTTCCGACTTAGTATCGCCGGAGCCAGTAGCTCCCGATTTGACAAGTGATATTAACGAAATACCGTTCGACAATGAGGTAGTTTTGAATTCCAATGCCGAGGTGCTTGGGGAGGTAAGCACAACATTAGACCCTGTTATTGAAGAGACCATTCAAGCAACAGTAGAACCGTCAGATCTAAGCACTGTAAGTAAAGTAAATATAGAAAAACCTGTAGACACTAGTAATGAAAATTGCTTAAACTCTAATGAAAAGCCTTTAAATGGCAAACAAAGAGGCCGCAAAAAGAAAATATTATATGGTGGCACTTCTGAATTAGGTTCAAACTTCAGTGGAAGCTTTGATACCTTTCTTAAAATCACAAAATCTGGTGCTCGGGAAAACAGCATACCTAATCCTAACCTTGTAGTGGACTCCGACAGAAACCGTAGTAAAAGAATAAAAACAGATTCATTGCTTGAAGAAAATTCTGCATCAAGAGATGAAAAAACACCAGTAAAGCATGTAGTATCAAAATTTGGACGGACAATTAAGCTTAAAACGAATATAGACTCAACACAAGATTTTGACTATGAGACTAAAAAAGTAAGTAAAAGACGAGGAAAGCCAAAAAAAGAAGCAGTTGATTTACAGCCTCCTCTTGATGTAGATCCCACTAATTTAAGTAACAGTTTAGTATCAAGTGAAGTGAGCCATTCAGAAAATGATGGAATTGATGATTTTCCATTGGGTACACCCAGGGTTAAAAGGCGAGGTAGACCCAAAAAAAAATTACAGAATGATCAACCTCATGATGTGACCTTTGGTAAATTGAGCGATGAAGCTAAAAAGCAGGATTGTTCTACAAAAGATTTGGGAATTGATGATATCACCTTGGATACATTGAGTGATGGAGCTAAAGAGCAGAGTGGAACTAGAAAAGACACAGGAAATGGTGAAAACGATGATACATCCTTAATATTGAATGATGGGGTTAAAAGGCGACGTAGACCTAGAAAAGATTCAGGTACTGATGAAATGTCATTGAGTTCACTGAGTCACAGGGTTAAAAAACGGGGTAGACCTAGAAAAGATTCAGTTACTGATGACATCACCTTGAGTACATTGAGTAATGAAGTTAACAAGGGAAGTAGATCTAGACAAGATTCAGACAGTGATGAAATTGATGAAATATCTTTGAGTATGTTGGGTAAAAAGGTTAAAAAGCAGGGTAAAGCTAGAATAGAAATTACATCCCTCAATAAATTAGTTAACAATTCTGCCACCTCTAGCGTTGTTGAAAACCTTGAAACAGATTTTAATGATGACATTACTTTGAATAATATGAATATAAAGAGAAAGCGTGGACGACAAAAAAGAATCCCATCAGTAACATCATCTCTGTTGGAAAAGACTGGTATTGGCAATACTACAGAAGATGTTATTAATAAAGATGAGGAAGAGTTTAATAACACTAATATTACCTTGTCCAAGGAAAATCAGATAGACAATACTAATGAACAATTGAATGATGACATATTAACTGAAATAAAGAAAAGCCCCAGAAAAAGAGGAAGAAAACCTAAAACGCAATTTATTGATGCTCCTTCAGAAGATGCTGAAGTTAAGTTTTCACCAAATGACGAAAATAATGAAGACATAACAGATGACATGTGTCTGAGTCAATTAAAGAAATGTGAAACAAATAAAACCAGTAATGAAACAGATGATATAGATATTAAAGTAGACACAAATAAGACCAGCAATGAAACAGATATAGATATTAAAGAAGATACAAATAAAACTAGTAATGAACCAGATGATATAGGTATTATAGTAGACACAAATAAAACCAGTGATGAAACTGATGATATAGGTATTAAAGTAGACACAGAAAAACTTCAATCAACTTCATTGGATGTTGATAGTATGGATTTGAAATGTGGTGATATTACTAATAAAAGGCACTCTAAAAAACCAAAAATGTCTGACTTTGAATACAATCTAGACAGTATAGTTGTGAAAGATGAAGAAACTCTTAATGATAGTCAAGATGATGATTATAATAATTTGCTCGTTGAGGATCCATCAAAAAGACCAACTCGTAGGATAGTTAAAAAAGCATTACATTATGATGAGGGTTCTGATGAAGATCCATTTGCTAATGTTGAGTTATCCGATGATGATGAGCCTAGAAGAAGAAAAGGAACAAAATATTATTCAGATGATGAATATATCCCCGAATCTAAAATAGATAAACTTGGTTTTGGTATAGCTGCTGAAGAATCATCAGATAGTGATATTGATGAATCTTTGGGTGAATTAATAATGCAGAGAAAACGAAGATCACCTAAAAAAGGAAACGCTCAAGGACCTAGTAAAAGAATCAAAAAATCTGCACCTAACATTACAACTGACACTCCTAAAGCAGACACTTCAGCAGATGGTGATATTGAAGGAAGTTTACAATCTTCAGTAATCAAATCAACAGATTCAGCTGAAAGTGAACCTTTGCGCAATTGGGGCATGTCCAATGAGTTTGAAAACTTTATTGCAAAGAAAATACAAGGGACTAATTTAAAGATTAAGAAAGTTTCTTCTACTGCAAGCACAGAAAGCAGCTTAGCACCTTTGAAAATACCCACAATAAATGCAAATGAACAAAAAAAGACAATTGAAATGTGCACCCAAACAAAAGCAATACATACAGAATCTGTAGCTGTGCAAACATCAGTTCCATGTGATATGCCAATGAAAGAAAATTTGCCTTTGACTCCAGAGCAGTCAGAAAAAGCTTGTGAATTTTTAAATAGCATTGTAAAAACTACAGCTGAATTAGGTCAACTTATGACCGAAAAGTCAGAAGACTTCATCAAAAAGAAAATAAATACTACTCATGTTGTTGATACTTTTAAAATGGACTACTGTGTGAAGAAGTCATTTTTATTATTTAAACTTGCGAAACATAATCTCATGCAAATGGAAGAAGATTTATCAAAGCAATATGATGAATTCCTCAAAAGTAATGACTTATTAGCTTGTAGGGAACAGATAAAAGAGGTTAAACCAAAACCGCCAACTGATCCAAAAGCGACAAGTGATAGTGATTGTGAGATTGTAGGAGAATCTACTCCTGGTCCCGCGCCTAAAAAGCGGCAAGAAAAGCCAAAATTCAATCCTAAAACAGTTTTTCTCAATAAAGAACTATCAATCAA
The DNA here is from genome assembly GCA_947623365.1 of Achlya flavicornis. NCBI lineage: Eukaryota > Metazoa > Arthropoda > Insecta > Lepidoptera > Drepanidae > Achlya > Achlya flavicornis. Next base: position 4,172,354 of record OX392484.1, read on the forward strand.
AATTGCCAAAAAACCAACAGATGACAAGAAACTTAACATCAAAGGCAGACACACTGTATGGATCAATGATTCTGTGATGGTAAAGAAAGTAAAGCCCACTCAGTCTTTTTTAGCCCAGGACAGCCGAAATAAAAAACCTCCTGATAACTTTATTTCGGCGAAAATGGTAAGTGATTTTTTCAGGAATTATAACCGTGAGAAAATTGTATCCATGTGTGCACCATTTACATCAGCAGAATGGCTGCATGTGAGCAGGAACTATGTTTGCAACTATTTTGTTGTTACTCCCAGTGAGTTAACTGGTGACACTAATTACCAACAAAATAACAGTCATTATGTTAATGATACTACAGAAAATAACAACATTATTTCCCAACCAAATTGCAGTCACATATTTTCAAAAGGTAACATCAATAACATGACAACTCCCAAGTCATTGATATCTTTGTGCACACATGCTTTGCAAAATCATTTGAAAATGATAAATTTTGATGTAAAAGAAGCAAGTCATGACGATAGCAATCAACTTACAGATGGGAAAAACAGTAAAATAAAACCAGTAACATTATTTCGACTATGTCTTAGTGTTCTAAATGAAGGCGAAAAGGACACGAAAAAGGTATTTCCCAGTATTGAATCTCCTCCAAATGTTTTTAAAGTAACGTCCTTGAAGACATTGTGTTATAGAAGAACCATTGAACTGTTTTCTATGAATAACCTCATTAGTGATATTTCAAAAAGTGTAAATGATAATATATATAATAATACAGGAATACAACAGAAAGTACATGAACAAAATGATCATACTTCTTCAGTAATGTATGCCAGTCAAAGTAAAATTAAGTCACTTTTTACTATTTGTGTAGAATTATTACAAAAGGAGCAAGAAATTGATACACGCTGTATTAATATTGAGGATCACATAATTACCTTATACACAGCTAGTTCTTTGAAACATATTGCTTTTGTAAATATAAGAAATAAATTATGTAAAAATGAAGCCATGACAGCAAAATCTATTGGTGAACATCCAACAGACATGCTTAAAGCATCTTCAAATACCAAAATAGACATAAATGCAAAAGAAGACAGTGTAACTGTTGAAGGCTTAACTATAAACTGTATTAATACCCTTTCGGAAGAAGCTTTTCAAAATCTTGATGAACCAGTATTAAATATTCAAGATAATTCTCAATATTTAGATGACAATTCTAACTATGATGAGGAGTTTGATACCGATTATAACAACTTTGAAGATGATCAAACTGAAGGGGATAATTGGGTATCACAAGTACAAATGCAAGAACTAAGATCATGCTTCACACCAAATAATGAACCACCTTCACACGAAAATAACATCTTTGATGATGAACCTGCTGGTTCTCCAAATATAGCACGAGTCAAAATAGAACCATTAGATGAAATATCTGATACTATGGTTGATGCAACTGTCATAAAAACAGAACCTGAAAATAATTTAGATGAAATGACCATCATACCTGATAGCATAATTACTAAATCTGAAATATTTGACCAACCAGCTAATGCTAAGGTGATTGAGAGACACAATAGTAATAGTTATAATGTTGATTCATTTGAATCTTTTGTCAGTTCTAATAAAATGATGCGATCTTTGAGTGAAAATGGTGACGAAATATTTAGCCAAAGTGGATTAAGAGTACGTAGACAACATGAGCCTGATTATGCACAAGAGTATGATGCTACTATGAGTTTATTAATACCACAAACGTATGCAACATTAAATATAGAAAATGCCAAAGGTGATCTAATGGAAAGTAGTTCAGATGATGCCACATGTGATCCAAAATTGAAAGGGAAGAAAAAACTTGACAAACGCAGAGGAAAACAAAAGAAAACTGAACCGAAATCAAAACCTAAGGAGGTAGTAACAAAAACAAAAGAAAAGCTTGCAGTTGACACTGAAGTTGCGGTATTAACTCGTAGAATGCGGGAAAAAATACGCCAAGAAGAGAAAAGGGTAGAATCCTCTGATTCTGAAGATGAGAACATGACTTTAAATTTAAGAAAAGAAAAAGATAAGAAAGAAAACCCAGACAAATCAAAACCATCGAAAAGTACAAAAAAGTCAGAAGATGAAATCCAATGTAGCAATGTTGATTCTACTGAACAAGTCAATGATAATACAAATAATAGCAACACTCCTGTTGAAAAGGATAAGTTTACAGGTTTCAGTGCTATTGATCAAAATGAAATATCTAGTTATCAAAAGTACATGAAATATGTTTATGATAAAATCATACCCAAAGAGGATGAAAAGAAAGAGAACAATGAAAGGGCTGCTCCTGTAGAAAATAACATGGAATTTAATAATGATAGATCCCAAAGTCCATTAATTGATTTCACTGAACCTGCAGAACTCTTGGAGTGCGAGCCTACAATGCCGATATTTGACGATGTCGCGGTAATGCCGAAGGGTAAAAAGAAACATATTGGTGATAAAAACAAAGAAAAACAACCGTCAAATATTGCAAATGATAATGAAAAGCAATACACAGAACGTCACGGATGGAAATGTTACCATGTGGATGGTAATGATCCAAAGTTATACCAAAATGCATATATCCCTTTAGAAAAACTGCCTGAAGATTTTGTCGACACATATTTAATGTATCAAGATATAACTGATAGAGACAAGGAAGATGAAGAAGTTAATAGGTAAGTAAAAAAACCTTTAATAGTTTTGAAATGTGAATCAATTTTATGCTTCTGAATTTTCTAACCAATTATATTTTTTTAGGTTAATAAATTTAAATTCATTGAATAGAGCAAATATCAAAGATTTAGCAACACGGAGTAGACATAAAATTAAAAATACAGATGGTGAGCCATCTGCTCATGGATCTGAAAGTAATTCTCGTGCGGCGAGTCCGGCCTACTCGGACCATTATGCTGAACTAACGCCATCTGAAGACGAAGGAGCGAATGTTGACGATGAACTGCCTCCCGTAAGTATTTTAATTTGATTATGAAAATTCTTTTGTACAGTACACTGTGGCTTACAGCATCCCAACACTTGATACATGTTCATGCCGCGCGAGGTGCCGCCCGCGAGCTGCCATCTCGCAGGCGGCTCGCTGGCAGCTAGTGGTGGATTGAGTTGAGGCGGTGCCGGGCCGTTGCTGCGATGGAGCGGTGCGGACATAGTGAGCGATGACCCTTACGCTATGAGAACTTCACTACATATACTTTATTTTTTGTGTTAATAAAATAATATGGTTCTAAACTACCTGCGCGCTTTTTTATATACAGGCTCCAAGAAGACAAATAGCAGAAAACAGCCTTGCCAAAAACTTACTAATGAACGATAATGAAAGCGATTCAGATTCTGGTCCTAAGAAAATCAAAGAAGAGATCACAGATGAAAACAATACTAGTAAGGTATACAAACCAGGCCCTAAGTCCAAGCGGAAACATGCCGAGACGGAGGCAAAAGATTCCGATAATTTGATGCTCACAGCTGATAAAATGATGAATAAGGAGTTAACGCTTTTACATGCGCCGATTGTGCTGAAAACTGAGGTACCCGAGACTCCTGCTAAAGGTCCTTCTACGAGGCATAAACAAGTGAGTATACAGTGCGTGGCTTTAATTACCTTAATTTACCAGACACATTATTGGTTATTTTATGATAGTTTTTGTCATTGATTCTGATTGTTCTATTTAATTAATATTATCAATCTCCGTGCATTATAGCGGGAATGCAAAAAGACAACCAGTATTTGGCAGTATCTTTTTATTCTTAACCTTTTTTTTTTTTTTTTGTAATATTCATTAAATTAATTTAAAAAAAAATTGTGTTTTCCACTAAAACCCATAACTTTAATGCATAATTATGTTTTGCAGAAAAGTGCAACAAAAACTCCGCCAACACGCGAAAATACTAAAGCCGACGATTCAGAGGAATCGGAAGAGGAGAAGCGGGAAAAATGGGTTAATACTAAAGAGAAACTACTCAAGAGAGTTCAAAGGAAAGAAGATGCCAGGTAACGATTGTACTAAAAAGTCAATCCATTTTATTTCCTGTGCGTGGCTAAAGTATTAGACACTCGCGCCCAACGGGCGTGATTTAATTCCGTGCTCTGTGCGGTGTAGTATGTGACATTATTCTTAATCTATACTTGTATATGGCAAATAAGAATGTTCGTATTCTATCTACCACTAGTGGCAAGCCTAAACTGGGAAGAAAAAGCAATTTTTATATAAACACTAGCTGCCCGGCGCGACTTCGTTCGCGTGGTGCTACCCTACCCTATGGTGCTACCCTACCCTACCCTACCCTACCCGACCGATTTTGTGCAAACTTCACATAAACCATCTACTAAATAGTCCGAACAAAGCCTAAACATTTGGTTTGGATAGGTGAGCCCGTTCTTGAGTTATAAAATTACAACAAAAGTGGCATTGATTTATATATATATAGATTTGACAACGTTAATGATAGACAATATCGTTCTATGTTTCCAGCATTGAAGATGCCAAACGTGCAAAATTGGTGAGTGAATTCATTGAGCGACGTGGCGATGCCCCGGAGTTGCGGAACAGAAACCGCGGACGAGGCCGCCGGTCGAGGAAGAAGTTCTTGGAGCGGCAGAAACAATTAGGGTATGTTATTAGTGTTTCTAAGGCCATGATAGTATGTAAGCTGAATTGGTAGAGCCATAGCGATGTTTGTGATTCAAATATATTGAGCTTTGAGAAGGACGCGTCATGATGTTTCCCTACTTTATAATGGTAGCAGGTGGAGGGCTCGGCGTCAGGCGTCGGCATCAAGGCAATGATAGCTCAGTGTTAGTGACGTCGGATGACGAGACGAAGATCCCGCGGCTCGAATCCTACAATGAGCTTGAGCTTTCGGTGAAGGAAAAGTATAGTACCCAGTATAGTGCCCACCTTATAGTATAGGGGCCTTTACTGGGCACTTTGGAACCAACGACATGCTCATGAAGATGGGTCTAACCGCGACACCCATGTGCAGGTTGTGTGGGGAGCATACGGAACGCATGGAGCACCTTCTGTGCACATGCGATGCACTGGCTGGTAAGCGAATGAGTCTCCTAGGGATCGGATATCCAAAACCAGAAGACTATAGGCTCATATCTCCTAGCCTCATTGTAAAACTCATGAAAGGAGTTTTCTACGAGACTGGGGAGGAGTAATTTATCTAGGGGACCACAATAGATCCCAATGGGTCGAAGTGTCCGAGTTATTTCTCGGCCCCTGCACAAGATAAGATAAGATAGTGCCCACCTGGCTGGCTACCACCCTCAAGTTGAAAATCTATCGCCAAGGACCCATCTGTGTGTTTCTACAGCTGCACTTGAGAGCCATTTTCTTTTAAGGCTTTCTGTGCTTACCACCTTCAGCCTCATTATCACTTACCATGGTGAGATTGCGGTCACCACAGGCCCATACACAAAAAAAAAAAAGCAGGTCACTGCTTCAGCACTGCAGGTCGTGGGTTCGATTGTCAGGAGTGCATGAACATGTCTGCATGTCCTGAGTCTGGCTGTAATTATGTATATTAAGTATCTATTTACAAATAAAAAAGTAGTAAATGTACTATGCCAGTTATCTAGTTTCCATAGTACAAGCTCTGCTTGCTCTGCGTATGTCCCAGGATACATTAGCGAGACTAACGTACAGCAAATCATTCGTGCAAGTGACATATAGACTAATATTTATATAATAACTTTTTTATTTCAGTGTACTTTCAAAAGAGCTATATGGTGAAACGTCGGATTCCATAGGTGTAGCAGGGAAGAGATCGACTGCGGCGGCAGTCTTCAAAGGACGACGCAATATTAGAAAAGTAAGAATAAGGAATAATTAAATGATAACTTGCTTTAAAATTACCATCTTTATACAAAGCTTATTATGAAAAGGGTATTTGTTTAGGTGATTACTGTCTCTTCTCAGCAAAAGCAACTTTCTGAACCTGTATTAGAGTCCAGATTTCATAAGTGCCTGTGTGAGCTTAGACATTATATTTGAATAAAATATTTTTGATATGAATGAGTCACATGACTATTTCATGTTTTTTTTTCTTGATTCGCAACATTTAACAAGTGTTGCAAACGTTCTATACTTTGCAATCTAATAGAAACTTTTTAATTTTAGGTTATTGATAAAAAATCTTTGGCGCGGAGCACTGTCCTAGCAAACATGGAAGAGTTCGAAAGGAAACGAAGACTTAGCATGAGACAAAGTAGACTGGTAAGATAATCCTCAAATATTATTGCACAAACAATTGTTAACCGACTTTGTATAGGTAAAATGGACGAACTTCAAGCATGACCACCATAAGGGTGTATTTTGTGTAGCTAAGACAATATAAGCAAACAACGCGCCTGTCATAAAAGTAGTTAAAACAAATGGTTATACAAGAAAGGGCTATTAAGATGCCACGAATAGTTATTTGGCCGAATTCCGAATATAAGGCCACGCCCTCGGCCGAAGCGCCGAATATTCGGTCTAAGAAGTGTGCATTTCGCGTGTGCCAGCAGTTTCTAAGCCTGACTAAAATTAGATAAGATTTATCTATCATCTACTGGCAGTAAACACCTGCTTCTAAAAAAATGGACTATAAACATAGTGAGAGGTATTATTTTGAAGGAAAAGCGAAATCTTTTGCTAATAACCAAAACAAAGTTGTTTACATTCATAACAACCTACCACTTATAGTTCTTAAGTTTTGAAGCAATAATAAATTTGTGATTAAAATAGAAAAAAAACTAATATGTGCGTAATTTTTTCATTATTTTGTCTTCGGCCAAATACTGCGTACTATTATAAAAAGTGGCCGAATACCGAATAGTAACCGTTCGTGGCATCTCTAGTTTTTATTCTCAACAATGGACAGGGCGAGCTATGATCATTGGTTGCAATTACAAATGTTTTAAAACTGATGATGCAGTATGTCAATTGTACCTATACTTATGTTAATAATTTGTAGACTGAGCTGCTTGGCTGCGAAGAAGGCGTGAACGTTCTAGTCATTAACGATGAGGTGTGTTTGGAGTACGACTTCGACGAGAACCGACCCATCGTCACTGTTCACCCATTCTTCACCAAAGTCATGAAGGCACATCAGGTATAGTACCTTAAAACGACAATCTGTAATTAAAAGAATATATATTTAATTGGCAATAGTTTTGATCATAGGTGGGAAAAGTGCTTTGTGTATTGAAGCGCTGCCTGACATCATTCGAACGCGAATAAAAATCGAGTCTCATCCGACTGTCTGGTGGATGGTGATGCTATTACCAAAAACTTGCCTTTTATTTTAGCAACACAGTATTTTTTGTAACGTATAATAAATATTTGTTTCAGTCAAAATTTCCCCACGATAATGCCTGCAATCAAATCAACTCCAAAATGTTTAATTGAGTTGATTTGATCATGAAGTTAATACTTGAGAATATGGATTTTTATGAGGTTTTTTTAAAGTAAGAGTTCAAGCACTGCCGTCGCATTATTGAAAAATTTTGATAAATACATCGCACCTTTAGAAAGAAAACGACAAAAGGCATTTCCATTTTCTTTATTTATTTTCGTTGGCAAACAAGCATACGGCCCGCCTGATGGTAAGCGGTTACCGTAGCCTATGGGCGCTTGCAACACCAGGGGTATCACGCGCGCGTTGCCGACCCTGCAGAAATCTCTTCACACCCCTTTACGTCAAATTAACTATAATGGTATATCAAAGCCATATTTTTCGATATTTTTGATGTTTTGTTTTCGTTCTAAAGCTGCGACATGCTTGTAATTTGTGTTCCGGGTCTTTTGTTTTTACAAGCTTTTGTTTAAATTGCAATATATGTATGTATGTAACTGTGTTCGAGTGGAATATTGAGTATCGAATTTCACCCACTTCCAGTGGTCGGATTGACTTGATATATGGTTTACATTAGTATATTGGATTACAATGCAAGTACAGTCAGCAAAAAAAACTTGTTTTTTTTTTAAATTATCACTATTTTTAAAAATGTTTTATTTGTTTTAGTACGAAGGAGTGAAGTTCATGTGGGACGCGTGCTTCGAGAGTGTGTCGAGCATCGAGGCGGGCCTCCCGGGCGGCGGCTGCATCCTCGCGCACTGCATGGGGCTCGGCAAGACGCTGCAAGTGTTGGCGCTACTGCACACCGTATGTACCTAATACACTACACTACCTAACTATAACAAGTTGATGTGTCGAGCATCGAGGCGGGCCTCCCGGGCGGCGGCTGCATCCTCGCGCACTGCATGGGGCTCGGCAAGACGCTGCAAGTGTTGGCGCTACTGCACACCGTATGTACCTAATACACTACACTACCTAACTATAACAAGTTGATGTGTCGAGCATCGAGGCGGGCCTCCCGGGCGGCGGCTGCATCCTCGCGCACTGCATGGGGCTCGGCAAGACGCTGCAAGTGTTGGCGCTACTGCACACCGTATGTACCTAATACACTACACTACCTAACTATAACAAGTTGATGTGTCGAGCATCGAGGCGGGCCTCCCGGGCGGCGGCTGCATCCTCGCGCACTGCATGGGGCTCGGCAAGACGCTGCAAGTGTTGGCGCTACTGCACACCGTATGTACCTAATACACTACACTACCTAACTATAACAAGTTGATGTGTCGAGCATCGAGGCGGGCCTCCCGGGCGGCGGCTGCATCCTCGCGCACTGCATGGGGCTCGGCAAGACGCTGCAAGTGTTGGCGCTACTGCACACCGTATGTACCTAATACACTACACTACACTACACTACCTAACTATAACAAGTTGACGTGTCGAGCATCGAGGTGGGCCTCCCGGGCGGCGGCTGCATCCTCGCGCGGGATTGAGTAATCCCGCATATCAATCCCGCGGGATTGAATGAGCTGCGGGATTGCAATCCCTAGCTACCACATCATTATTTGTAGATGATTATACGCTTACAATATTATGTTACTACTTATGTTATACAAGTTCATGTTTCAAACATTAGCCTAATTTTCAGGGGTAATATACACATAATGAACAACTTTTATACCATGTAACCTCTGAGATCTCGTTTTTTTTAAATAAAGTTAATTTTATTCTCTTTGCAAAAAAGGCCGGAATGGGGGACCGATATTTTAAAGGACTACAAGTATAAATTTGGTAACATATGAAAGAGATTTATTTTTAAATTCCAAAGTATATTATGTTTGTAATACTCTCATGTTTTTCTCGCTCGAAGAAGCGCTCGTGGTGTAGCCTGCTTAGCCGTTCTTAATCGATCGGCAAAGTTAAGCTACGTCTGTCGTGGTCGTTACCTGGATGGGTGACCGCCTAGTGGTATTTCAACTCGAGCGTTTCCGTGCTTCGGAAGGCACGTAAAGCCGTTGGTCCCGGTTATCACTTAATTGTGATAGTCGTTAAGCTAGTTGGATGCCTCCTAGGCGGCTTGAAAAATTCCAACAGTAGGTTGACCACTAGCCTACCTCCACCAATCCGCAGTGGGCACGCGTAGTGGAGTATCGTCCCTTTCACCCTCATTTGTGAAAGGAGGCCTGTTCTCAGCAGTGGGACATTATAGGCTGATGATGATGATGACTTTCATGTTTTTCTCAAATACTAAAACAGCCAATACGCTGTAGTTTATTAAAAAAAAAACAAACATACCATCGCAGGCACTTATGAATAGTCTGCCTCTATGTACAACAGGTACTGACTCATCCACGAGCGGCCATGCAACGAGTGCTAGTGTGCTGCCCTCTATCGACTGTCCTCAACTGGGTTGATGAAATACACCAGTGGATAGGGCCTGTCACCGATCAAATTAAGGTATTTATTACTTGGCATCTATATAACACATGTGTCTTTGGCTTTATATAATGAACGGCTTCTTGCCAAACGATTTTGGACTAAGGAGTCGTTCACCGCCAACGTCGTCGACTGTACATTCAAATGAATAATTATTAAAAAGTCTTATGGTTTTATATTGTACTAGCTAATGCTCGCGGCTTCGCCCACGTGGAAACAGGAAACAAATGACTTATTTTTCTACAACAATAAAAGAAAACAAAACAGCTCCATCCCGCTTCGAAGGTGGAATTATTAAAAACGCTGAGACACGTATAAATTAATTTTCAATCTTCAGCTTAAACACAAAATTTGAAGACCCTAACTTCGAAACTGACGGACTTTCATACAAACTTTCATCCCCTATTTTACCCCTTTAGGGGCGGAATTTCGAAAAACCCTTTCTTAGTGGATACCTACTCTTCACAAAGAATATACCCTCTAAATTGTATGTCTCTAAGACCAGCGGTTTAGGCTGTGCGTTGATATATCAGTCAGTCAGTCAGTCAATCAGTCAGTCAGGACTTTGAATTTTATATATGTCGGAGTCAGCGACAGCCAAGCGATACAAAGACCACGATTAGGGTTCAGTGGTATCAGGATTCAGTGGGCGCAGTGCAGGCAATAAAACAACGTTATACCATCGCTTCGTAAAAGTCCCGTATGAGGAGAAGAAGCGACGCAACAAACTCCTCACGGGCCCAATGTGTTTATTGTCGTAATATTACAATTAAATAATCACTCCACTTCACTTCACACAATTGTACATTCTTAAATAAGTATAGGCTTAAGAACCGGGTGTAACAACGATTGCACTGAGATGTGTACAGCTCGAGAGCTTGTGATAAACTAATTGTCCCAAAAGCAATATGCATCCCCTTATTAACTTTGTTATTCACATTATAGTCAAATCAGTAGTCTTACTTTTTACAAATACCCTCATTAAGTCTTGTTATTTACGTTAAAATCAAATCAGTGTTGCTACTATTTCACCCAACCCTTGTACCATGACAATAACATAATCCAACCGAGTTCAACTAACTATCTCATTCTCCGACACGGCCATCCTGCGAATCACACGTCCTCGTGTGAAAAGCTCTACCAGATGTACCTGAAACCAAAGAAGTCCAGCACAGTAACTGATAATTTCGCTCGGCCATTCCTGCCTAAACTTGATAGCCATTTTTGCTATTAATCGCTTCAGTTTAATCATTACACTAACGCTTACTCATACTAACCAATGCTACAGTTCCAATCTTTTAACTTATCTCATAAATTCAAGACACACTAAAGGCAACAAAGGTAAGCAGTAAGCACAGTTTAGACAATCCAAATGTAACGATTACTAAGATCAACAGCCCTACAGCTCCACCAAGCACGTTTACTACCTACGCACTTACCTAAGGGAGACAGTTTTTACTTTATAGTCTTCTAGGCAAGAATAGACTGTACTAAATCGCCCAAAGCCATTGCTTACAGAATATTCACAGACTTCTCAAGAAATCTATGATCTCCGCACTGTATCATGTTATGGAAACAGCCACCGCGCCATTAATAGTCTAAGTGGCCTCCAATAGCCTTCACGCCTTCAATCCAACTGGCCACCACGCCTGATAGACAGCCACCTCGCCTGCTAAACAGCCACCTCGCCTTCTGGACAACTCCGTCTAAGTGACCACCTCGCCTCATTTAGACAGGCCTTCACGCCTTCTAGGTTACTACTAAATCTGGCAAAGAGCATACGGCCTCCCGGATGGTAGCCGGTTACCGCAGCCCTTGGACGCGTGTAACACCAGGGGTATCACATGCGTGCGTACCGACTCTGCAGAAATCTCTTCTAGATCACCACAAATTCTGGCAAAAAGCATACGGTCTCCCGGATGCTAGCCGGTTACCGCAGCCTTTGGACACTTGCAACACCAGGGGTATCACTCGCGTCTGCCGACTCTGCGTAAATCTCTTCACCTATCCTTCCAAATGGCCACCTAGTGGCACCTAGTCTAGTCAGATAACACTGTCTAAATTGCCACCTCGCCTCATTTAGACAACACCGTGTAAATGGCCACCTCACCGTTCAGACACCTAACATAAAACCATAACAGTGAACACAACATTGAGATTCGGACAACTTAAGTTTACTTAAGAGATACCAATTTCTATCAGGCTATGTCTACATAATGGCTAATGGTAAGGTCAACTTTACTACGGCTGATAGAATTTCACTCCAAAATGAACTACACTACCTAATTGGCATTAGTTTAAACCTATCGTGAGATTATATGACGTAAGAGATTAAAATATTGTGTGATTTTAACGACCTAGAAACATTGAGTCATTACATAATCTTGCATGACCTTCACTATGAGAATAAATGTCATGGACATAAACAAAGGACATTGCCAACCGCATATGGAACCAGCACAGTACATCGCTATCAAGGGACTCACCAAACTCCTAGTTAGTTGCTTACACTATACTTTTAACCATCATAGTTTATTTCTACCTACATTTTTCAATTCCGAAATCGTCACGAAATCAAAACGCAATTTCACGATAATAAAATCAATTACAATAATCTTGCTAAAACAATATTGATGAGTACCGCATCAAAGTCTAGTCTCATTTGCGTTGTTAACGCTTCAACACAAACTGGGATATTAAACTACGCAGCCTAGGTGCGGCTCATCTTATTAAGTATCACGCTAGTATTTGAATAAGCAAGTACAACTCAAATCATTAGGTGCCTATTTTATCTGACTATCCGATTATGACTATAATCTAGCTCCCATAATCTCTATGACTGCTAAACACTAATAGTTCCGTAACGATAACTATACCCGAGATTATCTCCGTGACCTAAACGCAAAATAATAATTTGAGACTCAAGAGGACACGCACTTAAATCCAATTAAAACGCTAACCAACTATATTCTCAACAACAATGGGTACTTGTACCTCAGGTACCTTCGTAATCCGTAAACAACATGAAATCGACTCACAGAAAATAGCCATCTATCCAGTAGGGTTGCCGAATGCAGCACAGGTCAACCCGACGCTGGTTGTTACTGTTGCTCACTGCACCGGTGTTGCTACCAACCGCGCTGCCGTTGCCACGACTGTTTTTGACTGCAGTGAAGTTGCAGACACGAGGGCAGTTATTCGCAAAGTAGCCAGCATCACCATATCTGTAACATTTAACACAACACAGCATTTGGTACAGCTTAAACAATAAAATAATGTTAGAAGTAAAGGAACGATCACATGACCTGTTTTTCCCACACTCGAAGCACCGCAGACAACCGCGCAGCATGGAATGACCACCATCTAGCTATTATCATGTCGCGTATAAGCACGCGCATCTCATGATTCATTTAGTTACACGATTACTTGGCTGTTTCTGGCTATAGAAACGATGCCACCAAACTTTATTCAGTCTTCCTTCTTGACGTCATCCCTCGCTTGGCAAAAGCCTCTATTTGACACGTGTTCGGGGTTCTCAAGCACGTGGCAGTCCTCAAAGTATGTAGAAACAATTCAAGTATGGTTTTAATTGCCTGTCTTTATCCCACGCCTGATGTCGGAGTCAGCGACAGCCAAGCGATACAAAGACCACGATTAGGGTTCAGTGGTATCAGGATTCAGTGGGCGCAGTGCAGGCAATAAAACAACGTTATACCATCGCTTCGTAAAAGTCCCGTATGAGGAGAAGAAGCGACGCAACAAACTCCTCACGGGCCCAATGTGTTTATTGTCGTAATATTACAATTAAATAATCACTCCACTTCACTTCACACAATTGTACATTCTTAAATAAGTATAGGCTTAAGAACCGGGTGTAACAACGATTGCACTGAGATGTGTACAGCTCGAGAGCTTGTGATAAACTAATTGTCCCAAAAGCAATATGCATCCCCTTATTAACTTTGTTATTCACATTATAGTCAAATCAGTAGTCTTACTTTTTACAAATACCCTCATTAAGTCTTGTTATTTACGTTAAAATCAAATCAGTGTTGCTACTATTTCACCCAACCCTTGTACCATGACAATAACATAATCCAACCGAGTTCAACTAACTATCTCATTCTCCGACATATATATTGTATACTTTTACTGTGATTCTTACGTGTTTAATACTCAAAGATTGATATACTTTAAGCCGCGAAAACTGAGAAGGAAACTACAGGTAAAATAAAGAAAACACATTCCTTGGTAGTTAGTAGTAGAGTACTTTTCGTTTTCTATCTAGGTCGCATGTATTACCTATACTGCACGCACTTTTCTACACAGCCAACAAGGTCATAAACCAAATCGTCTTATCACAGGTATTCGAACTCTCAAAATTAAAGAAAACATACGAACGCGCGTACCAACTTGAAGACTGGTACAATGGCGGAGGCATATTCATAATCGGCTACGAACTATTCCGGAGCTTGACAACTCTCGACCCAGTTCTCGACGATATTCGGCCGACAGTCGTCAACAAAATCCGAAGAGCCTTATTAGACCCTGGACCAGATATAATAGTGTGCGACGAAGGACATTTGCTAAAGAACGACTGCTCAGTATTAGCTGTGGCTATGAGTCGGGTTGTGACAAGAAGGAGGATAGTCTTGACTGGTACTCCAATGCAGAATAATCTGAGAGAGTATTATTGCATGGTGAACTTTGTTAAGCCCAATTTACTTGGAACATACTCTGAGTATTCTAATCGGTGAGTATTTTTAAATTATAAATTCAATTATGTTTTTACAGCTACAGTACGTAAATAGCTCCTGATTTTGTCGCATCAAGGCCAAATATTATGTAAACAAAATATATCTATAACGTTAAGATTCCATCAAACCTTTAAGTAAATAAAACACACCATGATTATCCTTTACTTGGATCAATATATGTATAAATTAAACTTTATTATTCCCTTCGTAGATTTGAAAATCCAATAATGAACGGCCAGCACAGAGATTCGATAGATCAAGACATCAAGCTCATGAAGGCTCGAACCCACATCCTCCACAAAGTTTTAGAAGGCTGCTTACAGCGTCAAGAGGCGTCCGTCCTCTACCCATACTTGCCAAAGAAACATGAATACACAGTATTCATACCACTCACAAAGTGCCAGTGGGATTTATACAAGCATTATTTGAATGTCTACGCGAATCAAAGCAAGCAGAGCGTGTTGAAGGACTTCCATATACTGCAGAAGATATGGTCGCACCCTCAAGTGTTGCACTTCTTTCAAACTAAAAAACGTGTTGAAACTAGAAACAAACTTAAAGGTAAGAGCTTTATTATTCGGATTCATTTGCTATACATTTTTAGTGCCTTTCGTTTTCCAATGATTCACTTTACAAGAAGTTGAATAAAATCGTGAGAGCAGATCAGAAAATTTAAAGATTTTTCTCAGAATAACTAACTACACTCACCGGCATTGAATTTGGCCTAAGCTATTTTCAGCAAAGTTTTTATATTTTTAGGGTTCCGTACATCAAAAAGAAAAAACGGAACCCTTATAGGATCACTTTGTTGTTCGTCTGTCTGTCTGTCAAGCTGAAATTCATATCAAATATCAAATCAATCAAACTTCTAAGCAAACGCAATCAAAAGATACAGCCGTTTATGACGCAAATTTTCGACACTCGCAAGGGAATCAAAAAATGTATGCCTACAGGTTTGTACGGAACCCTCGGTGCGCGAGTCCGAATCCCACTTGGCCGGTTTTTTTTTAAATTGTCGCCCTTTTCCTACACAGATTCTAATATGTTTTTTTTTATAATCAAGTGGAGAAACTGGAGGACGATCTCGCCCAAGAGGACCTAGGCTCGGAGGACATAAAGCCGAGCGACACGGAGTGGTGGCTGCCGTACCTTGAAGGCGGCAAGATGCTCGATATGCTCAAAAGCTCCAATAAGTTTGTAGCCGTGTTTCGAATACTTGACGAGTGCATCAAGCTCGGTGATAAAGTGTACGTAAAGTCTTTAAGTTCTCTAGTCTTCAGTTGTTGAAGAAGCGCTCGTGGTGTATTGATCGATCGGCAAAGTTAAGCTTCCACCGGTTACGCCGGCACCTGTATGAGTGACCACCTAGTGGTATTTCACGGCTAGCGTTTTCCGTGCTTCGGAAGTCACGTAACACCGTTGGCCCCGGTTATAACTTAATTGCGATAGTCGTTAAGCTTGTTGGAGGCCTTCTAGGCGGCTTGAAAACTCCAACAGTAGGTTGACGACTAGTTGAGCCTACCTCCACCGAACCGCAGTGGGAATGCGTGGTGGAGTATCTCCCCATTCCCGCCCTCCCTCATTTGTGAAAGGAGGCCTGTGCTCAGCAGTGGGACATTATAGGCCGATGATGATGTTATCAGTTGTACACACCATGTGAAGTCAGTTTCACTCAGTGGTAACCAGTTTAATTTAAAGTACTTATACCGGTTAAAAAGCTGACCTATTTTTAATATTGTCACATCTGAATACTTAATTTATTTTGGGGGCTCAAAAGAAGTTAAAGCAATATTGCTAATGAAATTAATTTCTTGGAATTATCGGCTGATCCTACGGAATTCCACTATTTTGTTTTCAGTGACGGGGGTTTTCTTGGCTCCTTTCTATGATTAAATTTTAGTTGTTTAGTTAAAAATTCTATTTAATTTGCAAGATGTTATGTTTAAACGTGTATACAGTAGTCGTAGTGATCTTCAAATTTTGTGGCTTCTTTCACCGGCCTCTATCAAGCCAGTGTGTCGATGTGGGGATTTCTTCGGCCGCTTGGTTGTAGATGGCGCCAGTAGGTGCGCCAACATTTAGTTTTATTAAAAAAAACATTAATATATTAATTTTATTCTAGGTTAATATTCTCAACATCACTCTTCTGCCTGGATGCATTGGAGTCTTTCCTTAAAAAGATTAACAAGTGGAGTCTCGGGCAAGAGTACTACCGGCTGGACGGCTCCGTACCGGCCGAGGTGCGGCAGAAGTGGTGTCGGGAGTTTAACGCCGAGCACAATCATAAGACCAAGTGAGTTTGTGGTCAAGTTGACTTGCTCTTATACTTAAGGTGTAAGTCAGTCTTGTAACACCCAGGTATTAAGTTAGCCCTTATTGTTATATGACATTAGAAAGTGACGGATATATTTAAAACCTAGGTACAGTAGTACCCAACTGATAGGGCGCGTCGTGAATCTTCGTTCGCACAGAAAAGAAAGTATGGCCCTAAGATTAACGAAAGAATGCTTAAAACATACAATCAACCTTAGATCACTACAATAAGGTTCATAATACACCGCAGCTGTTAGTTCCGCTCACTCGCAAGTCACGCCCCTCCGCACACATGGCGGCAGTTGCCGGCTAATAGCATTTCCCGCGCTTTGAAAATGTATCTTCTGCGCAGGTACATCGGTAAGCCATATTAGTTGGGTACTACTGTATTACTATACTCGACTTACACATAATTAATTAATAAGGGGGTTGTTGTTTAGTTGTTTATATGCTAGTTCATTATGTTTATATGGTTTGCGATGAAAGGACCTGTATAGTTGATGTATTCTCATTAATCGAGGGCCTTTAGTACAGGCTTTGTTGACCAATATGTTATAGTCGCGACAAAAATTGTTTTTTTTTCTTATTCATACGCATTCTAGTTTATATTATAATTATATTTTATGCTCGGTCGCGGGACCCCACGAAGCGCAGTACCCGTAGCATTTGCTAACTCCTACTTCGTGGCTAAACCAGCATACATTTTTTTAATATTTTTGACAATAAACTAATTCTCGAAATATCAACACTGAACTGTGTAGCCCAAACAAATAATCTTGTGTTATTTTTTCTGTCAGACTATTCCTAATATCAACGCGCGCTGGTTGCCTTGGCCTGAACATGACTGCAGCCAATCGGGTGATCATCCTGGACACCTCATGGAACCCCGCTCACGATATACAGAGTATCTTCCGCGTTTACCGCTTCGGACAAAAGAAGGACTGCTTCATATACCGACTAGTCGCGTTGGTAAGTGATTGTACACCTTATGTCTTTGAGGATAAGGTTAAATGTTAATAATAATTGGACTGTTTTACAAAAAACTTAAACCAACTTCAAAGTACACTAAGAAGTAATCAAATCCTGATCTGATGACACTGGGACCAAACGGGGAGGGTACCCTTCCCGACAAAAAAATAATTTTCCAAATCAGTTGATAAATGACGGAGTTATGAGGTAACAAATATAAAAAAAAAAAAAAAATACAACCGAATTGAGAACCTCCTCTTTTTTTTGAAGTCGGTTAAAAATAGGTATTGAGAAGCCAGTAAAAGGTAGTAAATTCAGGGCACAGATGGGATTTTCAATATTATGAAGTTCTTTTGGAGTCCATGACATGGTACAAATTCAAGGTGTCTCCAGGGTACAATGGAACAGAAGATTTACGAGCGTTCAGTGACCAAACAAGCGGTTGCCTGCCGTGTGGTTGACGAACAGCAAATTGATCGCCACTACAATATGGCTGAGCTCACCGAATTGTACAGGTAATGTACATATACTTCGTTTACCATTTTATGTTAGGAGAAAACCATGCTGGCTGGCTACAGCTACAGGTGTTTTGGATCCTGCATTTAGGACTCAGTGAGGCTTTTTCTGCTTACTTCTTCCTACCTTCATCCATAATATACCATTTCTTGCGGAAAAAATTTAGCCAAATGAAGGCCATCCATGCAGCAAAAAGAAAAATCCCTCTAACATTAGAAGGGTTACAATTTTTAAAAGTATTCCTAGGGTTAGTCCCCAATTCTTGATGGCGTTGGCTAGACATAATGAATAATTAAACCCAATGTTAGCAACTAATACTCAGTTAAGATAACCCAGGGTGGCGCTAGTGGGCCTTATTGTCTGTACAGCACTTTGCTAACATTACTTTAGATTACATTGTTTTAATGTCGACTCAAAACTTGACTTGAGCATTGATTGAAATGAATCCAATGTGATCCACGATCTCTGACAGCATTCACGCGGCTAACAACTTTTTCGAATAAAGTAATTACAAACCATTGGGTAATTTTTACGGGTAAAAGTGTTTTTCAAACATTCATCTATGTTAAGAAGAAATCTTTGGAATGTTTCTGAGACTAGATAACTTTGAATATGTTTGTGTCATCGTCATGAATTAGGTGACAAGAATGTCTAAAACAATTGCTGATGTGTTTAACGTACAACGTTAAAAGAAAAGGACCTAGGTGGGATCCTTGAGGGACTCTCAAGGGAATCATTCGAAATCAGGGTCGAAAACCGTTGAGTGCAATTAACTCGCTGCGGTTACTAATGTAAAATGCTATCCAACGCAAGAGATCACCGTGTGTTATTAAAATTTAGGAAATAGTTCGTACAAGCATTCGATAATTTATCGTATTAAATGTTTTCGAGAAATCGGAATATATTTATATTCGTGTTCCGGACTGTTAAGTTTGTTGAATAGTTGGTGATGTATGTGAGGTGTTTTTTTTATATTTCGAAGTCGGTAACCAAGCTAACGGCCCGCGTGATGGTAAGCGGTTACCGTAGCTATATTTACGCATGCAACACACGAAATATCACTCGCGTTACCGATATTTCCCCCCTCATACACAACATAAAGTTATTTGGCAGCGGTATTCTGTAAGGTGGAGGTAGTCCCTCAGTGGAGCTGCTCTTTGAGCGAATAAACGCTATGCTCTATCTACCAGTCATCGAAGAAAAATCCCTTTAGAGTAGTAATACTGAACAATCAAATCCCAAACCTAGTCAGTGATTTTTAACAGGAAGGACCAATCACTGCATCGTGTTTTTGACTGAACCGAGCGCATTGTCGGCAGTGGTAAATAGGGGGAATATATGTTGTATGGTACCGATTGTTGTGCGGTATAGGTTCGACGAGGAGGGCGTGGGCGTGCCGGGCGGCGTGGCGGTGGGCGTGCAGGACGTGGCGCTGCTGCGCGTGGCGCGCGACACGGCGCTGCACGCGGTGCACGAGCACGACTCGCTGCTGCGCGGCTCCACCGAGCAGAGCCTGCCCGAGCACGAGCGCGCCGCCGCCTGGATGCAGTTCCAGCAGGAGCACGCGCACAAACGTTTGTACCCGCACCTGCTCTACTACCACACATACACTACACACTCAACCCGCCTTTTTATTAGACTAAGCGTTCCCCTCCAATGTGGTATATCTAATACTACGTCGACAAACGTTGTAAATGCATTGAAATAGACCACTGGCGCCCGGCATCTACTTGTAGCGAGCGTCAGTAATCGCGGAGTGAGCCGGGCCTGGTAGTACACAACTATAGGTCGGTTACGAAAGCTCTCTCTTTCATACGAACATTTCTGAAAAAGGATAGAACATATATATTCAATGCTGTAAAATTAATCTTTGCCGTCTTATTCTGCGTGTATTTAGGCGTAACCGCGATAGATGGCGACTAAATTTATACTGAAAACAAGCATTGGACTAATTTGACAGGTTTAAATTTCTTATGTACTTTGTTAGAAAGAGACATAGCGAGATTAAAATTAGTTTAGTTGTAAACAACAAAGCAAAGGCCAGTATTCTCACATATGCCATTTCACGATACATATCACATATTGCTTCTAATTAGTTGGTCAATTCTAATGAACGAATGCAAAAAAGAACACTCTATACTTATGAGCAGTAGCGAAAGCAAAACTATAACTGTCTCCTTCATACTCATAAGCTTGACCGCGCGCGAGAGAGACGGGCAGACTTTTCATACGGGCAGACTCCTCAACGTGTAAATGTGTTGAGCGTGCCAGCTTTAGTTAACCGACCTGTATCTTTCTAACCCTCTACTCTATAACTTACTAACTGCCCGGCGCGACTTCGTTCGCGTGGTGCTACCCTACCCTATGGTGCTACCCTACCCTACCCCACCATACACTACCCTACCCTACCCTACCCTACCCTACCCTACCCTACCCTACCCTACCCTACTCTACCCTACCCTACCCTAACCTAACCTACCCTACCATACCCTACCCTACCATACCCTACCCTATCCTACCCTACCCTACCATACCCTACCCTACCCTACCCTGACAGCAAAATCCCCAGTAACAAAATGATCCCCCATTTATTGAATTCATTTGTTACAAAAAATGTGATAAATGAAGAACCGCTCGACCGATTTTGTGCAAACTTCACATAAACCATCTACTAAATAGTCCGAACAAAGCCGAAACATTTGGTTTGGATAGGTGAGCCCGTTCTTGGGGTATAAAATTACAACGAAAAGTGGCATTGATTTTTATATATATAGATATAACGTCGGCAACCAAGCATAATGTTGAATGTTTTTGCGCGCCCAATCAAGTTAGATAACTGTAACCAGTTTAACTTTAATGTAATGAAAACATACATATACGTTGGTATGAATACGATATTAATATAATCAGCATTTTCAGTTGCTCTTAAAAAAAAAACGTTGTTCATAACTTTTTTAATTGCAACAATATTTTGATAACTGGTACAAAGCAAATCGATAACCATAATATATGTTATATTCTTACAGAGATGCAGAATGATATAGACGCCGATAAAGAGAAACATTTGAAACGAATGCATGAAAATGCAATGAATGTTCTCTCACAGCAAAATTTCAAAGTTAAACTAGAAGACAAACAAACACCTGCTTCGGCTGAACCAATTCCTTCTGTGTCCGATCCCAAAGCAAAGAAAGGTCGGAAGAGTAGTGTCGTTAAATGTTTCATTCCGATTAAAACTGAGATCGAACAACCGCAGCCCGGACCGAGTAACGTCGTGCAAGATACTGGCAGTGAAGAAGACATGGTGAAGCAGATTACACATATCCTAATCAAGCATAATTTCCAAAGCAGGAAAGGGCCTTCAGAGATATCATCTTTAGTAAATAGTGTTCGAAAAGTCGTACGGAGCGGACAATCCTCTCAACTTGATATGAGTGATGAGTTGACAGCGAGCATAGCTAAAGTATTACTTCAGAGAGAAGGCAAGACGATGCCGGCCTTGACTGATGTGATTAGTGAACCGACTGTCAGTGCAGATCCCAGCATTATGCGTACAGATAGTGCACCGAGAAAAAGAGGGAGACCAAAGAGGTTCAAAGAAGAATACGATCTCCCAATGGAAACTCCAATTGTACCCGACGAAAGCTCTTCCACAGAAATGGATGGAAGAAAGAAAAGAAAAGCAGCGATTGAAGCGGAAAAGCACTTCGATACGATGGCAAAGAACTCCGTCATTGAATTAGATGATGACGACTGGCAAGATGATAGTGAAACAGATTCTGCTTCTCAACCGGAAGATAATTATGAAAGCACCAAAACCCAACTTACAAAAACCGACACATCTCAACCGCCGGCCAAGAAGGACAAAACACAATCGCTGTCAAAAAACTACGTAACACCGCAGCCAAAAAACTGCGCAGCTCCAAACGCGTCATTCGTAGAAAATGATAGTATATTGCTTAGTGATGATGATGAACTAACGTTCATAACGCCTGAAAAGACAACTGTAGTTGAAAAACCAACTACAGTTCAAAAACCAATTACAGTCGAAAAACCAATTACAGTCGAAAAACCAATTACAGTAGAAAACCCAATTGCAGTCGAAAAACCAATTACAGTCGAAAAACCAGCTACAGTCGAAAAGCCACATCGCCCTGGGCCAGCGTCTAAAAAACTTGCGGTCAAGCGTAAAGAAGCAGAGAAGTCAGTGAGCGAACCGGTGACTCCATTACACCGTTCGCTTCTTTCCAATAAGAACTTTATAAAAATAGTGGCTCATACGTACTTGGCCGGTAATCCGATGTTAGACGAAGACGCGGCCACACTAGCAGCACAATATAGTACATTAAAAGCGCTGAAAGAAGTCGAGGCCTCGGGGAAGGAGATCGATAGCGGGCCTATTTATGATATAGCCGTTAGGGTAAGTGTTCAATTTTTTAGATATCATTTAATGGCCCGGCTACACGCTCCGTCTCGTAGATATGACTGTACATAAAAGACGTGCAAGTAAGCTTTTGCAAACTGAACTGTGCAAGCCTCATAGTGTTTTGATAGCTCACACTCACATCAAACATTTAGATACGTGTGTCGTCGAAAACAATTTTATCGGACTGAAGCGCGGCTTGAATGACCGTCCACATGCGCAGTCCAATCTTCAAATATTTTTTTTATACTACTTAGGTAGCAAACTAGCGTACGGCCCGCCTGATGGTAAGCGGTTACCGCAGCCTATGGACGTTAGCAACACCAGGGGTGTTACTCGTGCGTTGCCGTCCCTGCAGAAATCTCTTCACACCCTTTTTGAAGAACTATTGTACTCCATTGGGAAAACCACGGCATTAATTCCATAATCTGAGCGTTCGCGGAAGGAAGCTCCTTTGAGACCGCACAGTTCGAAACAATTCAACATGTCAACGATTGCAACGATTGTCTTGCCATCCACACGCACAGTCTTACCTGCGCAAACTGGTTTGTGCAGTCATGCTTGCATGCAAGACGAGCATGTAGCCGGGCTTTAAAGGAATTAATATTAACAATAACACGTGTATCACAGATTTCTCATAGTCCAACTATTATGAATTCAATTTGGATGATAAATAAATTAAAAAAATGATCAGGGGCTCTACCGCGTAACTTTGGTGATAATCGTAACGAACACCATTAATTATTTCATCCAATGACGCGCACGCGGAATGACGCGATGATAACGATTTAGATCTATAACTTATCAGGATATTATTAATAATGAATTATTTTTTAGGTATTAGGCATTGACATACTAAAAAAGCTCCACAAAAGCAACATTCCATCAAGATCATCAGCACAAGAAATGGCTTCAACCCAACGTGTTCAGGATAAGATGTTGGAATGCCAACAAGTGAAGATGGAGCTTGCGAACAGGTTTGAACCTGTTCAAGACAAGCCTCTAGAGAGAAGTCAGCCTAAAGTGGGCGTTATAAAGATTGCTGATATGCGACCGAATCCGGTAAAGCAACTACCCCCTATTGTGCAGCCTGGTCTACCGGATGTGGTACCTGTTGGATTGTAAGTGTTTTACAGTTTATGAATAGGTGCAGGGTTGTACAAATATAGATCTCTTCGCCCATCTCCTCTTTGGTGGATACCCAACGAAAGAAGTGAACTTCCCTGGCTCCGATTTTCTGGAGATTTTTAATACATTGACCTCAAGCACTGATGACTCGATGACTCAATTGATAGCTTCCTTGACTCGTTTAATACATATATGCGTCGTCGTCTCATACATACATACATACATATAACAGAATTGCAGAAAATGGTAGTTAAATTCAATGAAGTACATGACCATTTGCATACGCGGTAACCCCGCGGGCTAATTAAAAATAGTAGACATTTTTGATAAATAAAAACTTTAAATAAGTTTAATATTTTGAATAATTAACTTGAGAATATGTGTGTGTTCAATGATTTTATTTGATAAACGATTGATGTTCGTTAGGATTTCTGCAATATGCCGATTCCATGTTCAATGCTAGGGATTCTAAGCTTAAAAAATTTGGTTTTTAAAATACAAACTACGTTTACTGTTGCAGTTTCAAAAGGGCTTCAAACATATCGTCAACAGAGACGATACAGCAACCGTCAGGCGGCGAGTGCATCCTCCCGGACGACGACGACGACGTGCGGATAGTATCCGACCCGGGCCCCGGCCCCGCAATGCCCGCCAACATAGTACCCGTCAAACCCATCACCGTCTCCCGCCGGAACATTAAACAGCCGATCCTACTCACCCGGAATCACACCGCTAGCGGGGAGGTCGCGGTACCCGGGGATAACTTCACCCCCGTCTCGACCACGGTACCGATTCCGTCGCGCCACATCGAAATATCGTCAGGGCGGGTAATGGTGCCCCAAGCTCCGATCAAAGTGACGGCCGGGCCGCGGAGCCGGCCGCCGCCGAGCGTGCCCGAGCAGACGAACGACTCCACCATCTGCCTGGATAGCGATGAGGAGGAGTCCATCGTGCCACACGCCACCAACCCGGTGCCGGTGCCGGTCCCGGTCGCCATGACGACGGGCGGCGTCCTCCCGCAGGTGGTGCCCATGTCGCTGGCTGCCGCCTCACCCCTCCCCCCTAGGCTTCTCAACTTGGCGCCGAGCGCCTGCCCCCTCCCAGCCCCGTCTAACAACATTCTATACCTCAAGCCGAACCAGAAGTACCTCCTCCCCACCACTGTCAACCCGCTCAACCAACAGAATGTTCAAATGGCGACGAGTCCTCTCAATATGATATTACAGAGGAAAATACACGATAATGTGATACAGGCCCCCGCGGCCCCGAACCCGACGCCCGAGACGGTAGTGCCGATGGAGGCGCCGCGCCGATTGGTGCCCGGTAAGACGATGTGCAAGCCCGGCGATATACTGCGCGTCACGAAATCTGGCCAGATCGAAGTGCTGACGAAATGCGGCGATACGGTCCTTCCTTTGATTCAGAGTGTGCAGGCGAGCGAGCCCGCTCCAGCCGGAGTGATTGAGCCGGTGAAGCCCGGCCCAGCCCAGCAAGCTACGTCGGCGGCAGAGGAGGTGCCGGCGCAGGCGCTGTCCGACGACGAAGCGCAGACGCGCGCGCCGCGCAAGCGCATCCGAGTGATGTCGTCCTCGAGCAGCAGCAGCGATAGTTCTCGCCCCTCCTCGCCCGACGACCCCCTCTCTATCCTCAAAGACGTAGTGCAAATTCAGGCAGCCTACCAACCGAAGATCAAGCCTCGAGTGACCACCAAGAAACCGGAGGAGGTTAAAGCCCCCGAGAAGCCGCAACAGAAGAAACTCCTTGCTCCGGCTACCGCCAAATTATCAACACCGACTACGACCAAATTATCCACACCGACTAACGCCAAGGTTACCGTCAAACAGAATACCATGACGGTAAATACTAAAGATGTGATTGCGAAAAAACCGAATAGATCGATCATTTCTGTGTCGCAAGGATCTTCGAAACCTACCTCGACACCGAATACTACTGGCGTTAAGAACGTGGAAAACTCTAGTTCGCTGCTGAAGGTTAGAGCTACACAGCAGCAAAATGCGTCGGCCGATATCCTCAATAGAGTGAACCGATCTCTATCTTCAGGATCTAAGGCTGGTAGAGTCGAGCAAACCAATCAGGCAGCGAGCAGTACAATAGATCTAACTGATTTTGTCGTGACTAAACAAAATACCCCAGCTAAATGTAAACCAAACGTGCTAAAGAAGCCTGAAAAGAAGAGTGCCACAACAGTCGTGGGCACATCAAAAAGCTTAATTCTCGACGGAAAGTCCATCACTACGGCTTCGAAGAAGCTA
The DNA here is from genome assembly GCA_947623365.1 of Achlya flavicornis. Lineage (NCBI taxonomy): Eukaryota > Metazoa > Arthropoda > Insecta > Lepidoptera > Drepanidae > Achlya > Achlya flavicornis. The sequence goes on from OX392484.1 coordinate 4,198,544, forward strand.
CCATCGACGGTGGATCTCACGTATGTATTTTGCTTATTCTCATTTAAGAACTACCTTTACACCCGCGCCAGTGGCGTGCATTGGTTTTCGGACTAGGTAGGCAGAAGAAATCATGGCCATACACGCCTAAATATGCCTCCTAGATATATTATGTTTTTTGACCCGATTCGTAAAATTGTTTAGGTCAGCGTATCATTCCACACACATTTGGTATGATTCATTAGCAAACAAAATACATAATAACAGAATAATAGATTCGAATAACAGCACCCAGATAGCCAGGTGTTTATTAAACATAATATTCTGTGTTAAAATGTCTAAGATTTTTACCTTTGTTTTAAATCCATGAATGTTTTGGAGTTGGTCTACAGCAAGTACAAGCAACAAACGAAAACTGACTAAAGGAATAATTTATCGACACATTTTGCATCTTCAGCACAAAATTTCTTCATTTCACTCACAATACACTTCATAGATACACTTCGCAAAATCACAATAAGTAAATAACAACAACATTGCATACAATGCCAGCCAAACCATAAACAAACCAACACAAATAAATTGCGAAGTTATATTTGAGTTGCTCTTATGTTGGTAAAGTAGTTGTAACTGTAGTCTTTTTAATTTGGATGGGTTACTTTACTTACAACAGAGAAGGTAAGGTTACTTTTGGTCCATAAATCGCGAATGTCAAATGTCAGTATGCTACGCATAGCAAAAGCGTGATTTATGCTTTCGTCGTATTATCTTAAAGAAGTGTGTGTGTGTGTATGAATATGCCGAAATCGTTTTAGTGTGCGTGAATTGCCGTGAATTTGAGAGGCGAACTCGCGAGTGCCTGCGCGGCAAAGTTTGAAATTTCGTATTGAATGTTAGGTTAGAATTTTTATTTAAAGTGATTATGTAGTTTAATTGAATCAAAATATTATTGAATTGAATCTTATGAGGTAGGCATTGCTTATTTGCCTATATGGAATGCACGCCACTGACCCGCGCCCTTATGGATGTAATTTGCTTAAAAAGATCCTTGTAAATTCTTTCTTATGCGACAATAATGTATTACAGTTCGTTGTCCCAAATAAAATAAAAGGAAGCACCATTGCTTCCTTTTATTAAGCAACAGAATCGGGACCATTCCCGATTCTGTTGTAAATCGCACTAAACTAATTTTAGTCACATCATCTCTTTCATCCTTTGACTGTTTGGCGATACGCGCGGGCGATGAAAACAATAGAAATCAATTGCTATTTTTAGGGTTCCGTAGCCAAATGGCAAAAAACGGAACCCTTATAGATTCGTCATGTCTGTCTGTCTGTCCGTCCGTATGTCACAGCCATTTATTTCCGAAACTATAAGAACTACAATGTTGAAACTTAATAAGTAGATGTATTCTGTGAACCGCATTAAGAATTTCACACAAAAATAGAAAAAAAAAACAATAAATTTTGGGGGTTCCCCATACTTAGAACTGAAACTCAATTTTTTTTTTCTCATCAAACCCATAAGTGTGGGGTGTCTATGGATAGGTCTTCAAAAATGATATTGAGGTTTCTAATATCATTTTTTTCTAAACTGAATAGTTTGCGCGAGAGACACTTCCAAAGTGGTAAAATGTGTGTCCCCCCCCCTGTAACTTCTAAAATAAGAGAATGATAAATCTATAAAAAATATATGATGTACATTACGGTGCAAACTTCCACCGAAAATTGGTTTGAACGAGATCTAGTAAGAAGTTTTTTTTTAATACGTCATAAATTGAAATTAATATCAAATACTCAGGTCTATACTACCATTTACTTATATACCTACAGGTTTGTACGGAACCCTCGGTGCGCGAGTCTGACTCGCACTTGGCCGGTTTTTTTTATTTAACCGCAAGTCAAGGGATTAAATGGATACATATTTTTGTAACTTCAAGTGTACACATATCTTCGATCTCGACTGTACAAGCCGCCATTTTAAAAACTATTCTTTAATGGAAAGGGTTATAACATCCACACTCCTGTAAACAAAAACTTACAAACATCATGTCTTTATTAATATATAGGCTTTCGGTGACCTCTATATGCCTGTTAGCTTTTGAATTAGTATCATAAACAAATATTATTTTGTTTGCAGTGGACAGAAATCGATACAAATAACGAATGTGAAGATGATACAGCCCGGGACGTCGAACAAATCTATCGGTGATAAGAAAAGACCTGCCTCCGACACATCCGCGCCGAAGAAGAAAAAGACTGACCGTAAGTACCACCCACCATAACCATACCACATAACACACACCATAACATTAAAAAGTTTGTTATCAGGTTTCCATAGTTGAAAATCTGCTTAGTTTGGTATCAATTAGCCGCGTGTAATGAATGTCTCAGGATATTTATTTATTGAAATGTCATTTGTGTTTACGCAGCTCTAAGTATTTCCGGGTCTAGGTATATTGCAATATAATTATACGTACTTACATGTAATTGTACGTACGTTCGTACTCATTTAGGGAATTACCCTAAAGGCATTACCAGACGACCAAACCTGGTGCGGCCAACCATCGAACAGAGAGAGACGGAGCAGGACACTCGATATTCAAAAAACAAGCACTTGTAGAGATCGCACTTAAGTTTCGGAACATTCCTTTTGCTGTGATGATATTCAATATCCAATGTTATGTGGTGAAACAATTAATATCTTTGGAATACATTAAGCTGAGACTTCAGTAACATTTTAAACAGATAATTCAAAAGCCTTCTTTTGGTTTCGAGCTTGCACTAGTTATCTATCACTAGTTGCTTCCGGTGTCTATGTCGGACTCCTACAATATAGGAACTTTCAAAAACCAGAGAATAGGCTAAGCGTACTCCATTCCGTCCCATTTAATATAAAAGAAACAATTAGGATAATGTACACTTTAATATATTTCTTTTGATTGAGTGAATTTGTATGTGACATCCGTATATGACTAATGTATTATAATTATTATTTTTTATTTATGAATTGCTTGGATTATGATTATTATTTTGTATTTTCATACTGTAATATTTGCACACCATCGTGGCAAAACATGAAGGACCTTATATACTTACCCCCTTATTCATAATAAAGTTATCAAACGTTGATTAGCTAAAATTCTGAAGTCTTTATCTGACACGTGACATTTGGTGATCGTGAGACGGAGGACACTATTACACTGATTTAGTTAAAAAGCGATTATGAATAAGGGGGTTAATATTTGCATTTTAACATCAATTTACTAACCTTGTTTCTGGCAATCTTTATCTTTGAATACTTGTCTGCAAATTATGTTGACGGGCCAGTTGGCGTGGTTGGTTAAGACTCTGGTTAAGATTCCACCTATCATGCAGCAGGTCGTGGGTTCGATTCCCATACAGGACATGAATTTGTGTGCATGAATATGTCTGTATGTCCTGAGTCTGGGTGTAATTATGTATATTAAGTATGTATTTACAAACAAAAAAGTAGTATATGTATTATATCAGTTATCTGGTTTCCATAGTACAAGCTCTGCTTAGTTTGGGATCAGATGACCGTGTGTGAGGAATGTCCCAGAATATATGTTTATAAAAATATGTATTTTGTTGTTACAGAAATGACACTCAAAGATTTCAACATTGACGACATTGATGACATCATCGAATTGGAGTAAATGCGATTTCAACAAGTTATGTATAAGCAGACGTATACGTAGCAGTTAATACCCCAAATGGGTTAATTTGATTGACAATTATTTTGAACGAATTGTGATCCGAAAATATTTTCTTTTTTTTTAAATATATATTACGAATTGTGTAAGAGCAGTGTAGATTAACATTTTATTTCTATTTTTTCGTTGTGATTTTAAAACATTTATATCTTGAATGTGAGAATATATTTGTGTCCTACTATAAATAATTGTTTATTAGGAATCGTACATTTTAAGCGATAATGGCAGTAAATATAATTTAGTATTTTATCGTTCTATGTAAGTATTGTAATGTAGGTACGATTCGTAACATCCCTTCAATTTAGTTATGTCGCGAGATATGGAAAATCTCATTATTGACACGATAAGTTTTAATTTCTGTTAAGGTTGGACTCTCAACGTACATAATTTAATAATATCAATGAAAATGTGCTTCTAGGTTAACGTAAAGGTTAGAACTTTGGTTTAATAACATTTGCACTACATTTCTTTATAAATTACATAAGTTTTCGTTCCGTACATTTACCTCTAGGCCGCTTTTAATAACTATAGATATAAATAAGATATTTATAGGTAAGCAATTTATTATTTCAAACGCTTTGTCATACATTTACAACATAAAAACATGCTGAATGTTATAGAATAAATACTATCCCCTAGATCTTCCTTTACCTTGAGTGTACTTTGCACATTTTACTTTTGACGCGCCTTTTCGTAAAATATAAATGTTGTTTACGTTAAAAATTAGTATGCATAGATAATAAGCTAAATAAATAAATGGTTATCTTCAAATTTGTGTTTTATTTCATATCGTTCTGCAGAAATCTCTAGGAAATAAATATCGTTAATGGGAAATAAAATGCCTGAATTATAAGTATACAATAAAACAACACTAATATACTGCATCTGTATATTCTCTTATCCTTACAACAAAATATATTAAATATTTTTATTTATAATGTATGTATTATATATCTTATCCTATAACATTAAAGCTTCTATAATATAATGTAAATTCCAAAAATAATTTCATAATGGTTAACCAATAACAATGCCTGACCAGTCATATTATCACTTTTAACAAACTTAAAACAACAAATTATTGGCTATTACATTTTGTGGATCAAGATCATCGTTTTTGTTATTTTTACAAAATATACTTAAATGCTATAATTACAAAGATTTTTATTCTAATCAACATATTTTGTTCAATATAAATAAATAATACGTATTAAGGATACATTAGTTGCATTGGAAATATTTATTTTATTAATTTTAATGTCAATTAAAATCACTTATAGATTTCAGATTTGGCTGATAATGAAAACTGCTAACACCAAAAAACGTATACAAGATGTGACCTCCAGATGTGCATAGTTGGGTTTATGCAGAACTATTTTTATGTCAACTCAAATTTCAGAATAAAATCATTGGTTCATACAAAAAAAAAAATTGCTCGATAAAATGTATGAAAAAACCATTGTATTAGTTGTTCAACATAGACGAACTAAATTCATGTTTTGAAAAGATGACAATATCTGCTTATAAGATCCACGTAATCAAATGCCAATTTTTTATTTATAACTATTTAGCAGAAAGGGTCGATTACACTTTTTCTGCTAACAACAAATTAGCAATTTGGAAGATGACTTAAAATAATCTCCACAATATGAAAATCGGATAATTAGAATATAGGAATATATTACATGCTTGTAAAGAGTAATAAACACTTAAATTTAGAGTAATTTAAAAGTATACAATAATTCAAATATTTTGTTATGATATTTTGCACCTAATTTACTCCTCGCGTTAAGCACAATATCTAGCCATATATAACCATTCTGTGCACCATGAGTCATTTTTACACAGTTTTACTGTATTTGCACATTTTTGTCTGGTTATTACCATATCACATTGAACGTATTAATAAATGGAAAATATTACAAGATTATACACACATTATGAGCAACACACTCATCTAAAATTATAAATAGTAATACTTTTTACTTTGTCCCAAAAAGCACAGATTTTTAAACCATTATTTACTACTTAAGATCATAGATGCCATAAAAACAGTAAACACACAGATAAGACATGAAAATAACCACAATCAATCAATTTAATGTTTTAAAAAAGTGAAAAATCTTTTAATCAGCTGATTACAATTTATTGTGAAGACAGGCATAGGTCTGGCAGCTAACGTTCAATGTTTAATCCGAATTGCCACACTTGCTCCTTATATGAATTTATTATATGCCTAAAGAATGCACATAGCAGAGCAACCACTTAGCGAAGACAATAGATGATGAAAACATATTTTTTAAGATGCAATCACACTGCAGTCTAGTCGATTCGATATTCTTTTATTCAAAGAAGTGCCCATAGCCCATACACGTTATGACCTGTGAATACTTTTTCTATTGATCGTTAGTTATTTATATTTAATGTCCACTAAAAAGTTCAGTCAACATCTTTTCAGTTTTTATTTGGAAGATAGGAAAGTATATTTTTTGTTTACAAGTAGTTTGAACAATCATGAAATTTTTTTTTGGCTTCAAGTAAAATTTTAATTGGTTATTTCAAATTAGCATTTTTTTAAATACATCACCACAATAGACGACCAAGTAAGAGTTTTAGCTATCGACCATCGATATATTCAAACACAATCCTTACTACTACACTACTTACATGGATTAGCAGTGATTATTCTCAACGATTCAATCAATGAAGTATCTAGTATCATTGAAATGATCGATCGATGGACTGAAGTGTGGTTGCACCTTTAGGCATATCTTTGTGATATAAAATCTTCACCATGTTCACAAGGGCGAAATTACTACAACACGGGAAAAATTACAACTGCAGTCATTTTTGGAAAATGCAAATTAAACTTTTACACGATTGATCAAAATAGACTTTTCAGGTCTTTTTAAAAATAGTGTTAAAATAATAGAGTATAGAAGCGTTTGCCATAAAAAATATACTGTATTACATTGTGAGTGATCATTACTCCCGTGTTTAGATGTAAAAATGTGTGCATTAGAGAATGTAGTGAGTGTAGTGTTGTGTTCCCTCACCGCTTGTGAGTGAGCCTCGTCTTGTCGAAGGAGCAGATGGCGGCGAGCAGCGCCGCGCGACCCTCGCCTGCGCCTGCGCCCGCGCCCGCGCCCGCGCCGCCCTCCATACAACAGGAACCGTTGGCGCTAGTCTCTGCCGCTGTTACATACATACTACATTATCATCTTGCTTTCCGCCCGGGGCGGTCTCAACCACGATCCCCTCTTTTTAACCGACTTCAAAAAAAGGAGGAGGTTCTCAATTCGGTTGAAGTTTTTACCTCATAACTCTGTCATTTATTAACCGATTTAGAAAAAGTCCTTTTTTGTTGTATTTAACCGATTTCAAATAATTTGACTGTTTTACAAAAAACTTAAACCGACTTCAAAGTACACTAAGAAGTAATCAAATCCTGATCTGATGACAATGGGACCAAAAGGGAAGTGTACCCTTCCAGACAAAAAAGAATTTTCCAAATCGGTTAATAAATGACGGAGTTATGAGGTAACAAACATAAAACAAAAAAAAAAAAACATACAACCGAATTGAGAACCTCCTCCTTTTTTTGAAGTCGGTTAAAAAAGGACTCAATTCAGTTGTTTTTTTTTTATGTTTGTTACCTCATTACTGTGTCATTTATTAACCGATTTAGAAAAATCCTTTTTTTTTTGGAAGGGTTCACTTCCCGTTTGGTCCCATTATCATCAGATCAGGATTTGATTACTTCTTAGTGTACTTTGAAGTCGGTTTAAGTTTTTTGTAAAACCAGTTTAATTATGCATTAAAAAGGTCGGGTTTTTTTTATTGACTAGAAGGTGGTGGCCCAAAGATCTTCTCCCTTACATGGATAAATCGACGAGCAAGCTATCAAACGGATTAAAGTTTAGGTAACTACGCCTGAGGACGTTTCATGGGCAGGAACCTCGGCTCAGAGCGATACAGGAGGCTGAAAAGATCTTGGATGTCTACGTTTCATGTAATTTTTTATCATAATATGTATGTAAAATAAATATTTGTGTTCATTTACTTGGTCATATAACTCAGCCATATTAACCTGTCCCTCCTACAATATAAATACAAATTAAATTAAAAAGTATCTTACACAAAGCCGGCGGCGTGGGTGAGGAGGCGGTACTGGCGCTCTGAGATCGAACTGTCTCCGCCAACGAAGACGTCGACTTCCACACGCTATCGCGTTTCTTCTGTAAAAAAACAACATTCTAAACGTTAACACACTTACCGATGTCAAAAAAACTATAAGAGTGATTTACCACTAGGGTATCTCCGTGATTTCGAAGAATCTAATGTTGTCGCGAGATTCAAAGCATTCCTGCTTTATTCCAGACTATAATCCATATGTGTAATATTTTTTTTTTTTATAATATCTGTGGGTTTTATTTAGCAGAGCCTTTTGTCTTGAAGTGGGGCGTTATGTTTATAACAGTGATAAATTTGTTTACCGCTCGCCGTTTTTGTTTCTTCAATTCTTCTTCTGAACCGAGTATTTCTTGTATACGAACTTCACGTCTCTCGCCTCGCATCTGAAATTAATTAGTATTTTTAAATTTTGTCTGTTTCCACTTAGTAAAAACGCGTAAAATCAATAAATATTTTTGTTTCTTCAAAAGATAATAATACATCTTACACAAAGCTGCTCATATATACACGGGCCATGCAAAATCTACTTTACGAGGTGAAAAAATTGTAACGCATGTTTGTGTAGTTTTTTTTTTAATGAATTCATATTGGATCATGTTTCAATAAATGTTCTTATTGGTTTTTGTTTAAATTAAAAATTGTCAACAGATACGGACCTCTTGCAAAATTATCATTCTTGTCTTCTGACCTTAACCAGTACTATCTACAACTAAAAACAACCTTTTGGTACAGTAGTACCCAACTGATAAGGCGCGTCGTGAATCTTCGTTCGCACAGAAAAGAACGTATGGCCCGAAGATTAACGAAAGAATGCTTAAAACTTACAATCAACCTTAGATTACTACTATAAGGTTCATAATACAGTGCAGCTGTTAGTTCCGTCTCACTCGCAAGTGACGCCCCTCCGCACACATGGCGGCAGCTGCCGACCAATAGCATTTCCCGCGCTTTGAAAATGTATCTTCTGCAGGTACGTCGATAAGCCATATCAGTTGGGTACTACTGTAAATTATTTAAGAAAATCATAAGACATTTCTCACCATTTTTTTTTCACTCCTCAACCTCCCCTCCACACAGGCGACCGCGTTTCTTATTTCTTCTTTCAATGCGAGTGGAAACTTGAGATGCCCTCTGATGTCCTCTCGTGGTAACGTTAAGCCATTGAGGGGAGCGCGCGCAAAGAACGGATGCTGTATGAGATCGTCGAGGGAGGGGCCGCCGAGCTTGCACGCGGTCTTCGATAGGCAAATGTAGAGCACTGATTCTGTTTAAGAATTAATCCTCGTTCACAATTTATTCGCTCAAAAAGCACCTTGATTGGGGAAGTACCTCCACCTTACAGAATACTGCAGCTAAATAACTTTAGGTTGTGTTCCCGTGAGTAAAGTCACCAAAGATCATTCATCATCAGCCTATAATTTCCCACTGCTGAGCACAGGCCTTCTTACACAAATGAGGGTGAAAGGGACTGGGCAGATACTCCACCACGCGTGCCCACTGCGGATTGGTGGAGGTAGGCTAGTGGTCAACCTACTGTTGGAATTTTTCAAGCCGCCTTGGAGGCATCCAACTAGCTTAACGACTATTTAAGTGATAACCGGGACCAACGGCTTTACGTGCCTTCCGAAGCACGGAAACGCTCGATTTGAAATCCCACTAGGCGGTCACCCATCCAGGTACCGACCACGACAGACGTAGCTTAACTTTGCCGATCGATTAAGAACGGCTAATCATGCTACACCACGAGCGCTTCCTTCCTTTGGTGACTTTACTCGGAGGGTCGGTAACGCGTGAGTGATGCCATGTGTTGCAAGCTTCATATGCCATATGGCTAAGGTAACCGCTTACCAACAGGCGGGCCTTACGTTTGTTTACCGACTTCGTTGTGTAAACAAATAAAAAAAGGTATCAGTAACAGTTTAGAGTACATTTACAAACCATGGTGATGATGTGGCGAAGGCCGTAAGAACACAAAGTTGACGATAATACTGGCTGTCTTGAGCACACCGGTGGACCCATATTGACAGATTTTCAACTCGAGGGTGGTACCCAGCCCTACATAGTATCTTAACACCGTGCTATGTTTTCCTCACGATGTTTTTCTCAAGCTCAGCCTAGGATTCGAACCTACGATTATCGTCACGGAATGTTTTTTGTACCATTGAATTCCTCACCACCTACGCTCAGGATTCTAACTTAGAACCACTCGCTGAACTCGTGATTCAATTATAGAATCCTAAGCTTTCCTGGGATTCAAACTAAGCAGTCGCTATAAAAACGAACTTTGCCATGTTGCACAAATAACAATTTTTCTTTGCATATGTTTTTGATTTTTTTGAGGCGGAGACCAGGGGATCCATAGTACGGGGTCTACTCAGTTTGGACTCCCACTACATATTTAATGAAGTCCTATATAATATGTCATTACTTTTCTTAGTTTTAAATATTGTAAACGGGAGAGAATAAATAAATTTTATTATTATTATTATTTTCAAATTCACATTCAACCGTTAATCTATCGTATACAAACCCGACCTTTTACAGAAAAATAAAGCAAAAACTCACCTAAATCTTCCACCGGATAAAACTCACAATAGTGTCCATTCAAGGGCGTCGCAAATGCCATCTCATACAACGTCCTGCCGAAGCAGTACACATCTATAGCCTCCAACGACGTCGTCCGTCGAAGTTCTAATAAATATTCCCGGTACAGACATGGCGCGCCAACTAGAATGTTCTCTAAGTCCATAAGAACTGCTTTTTGGTTCTCTATCGCTATATTCCCTGGGTGTATGTGACCTGTTGATTATTGAACTGTTATTTAAATGTATCTTTTCATTTGTTGACATCTTTCAACAAGTAAAAACTGAACTCCAGGCTTAGCCTTGGTTAGCTGACCTCATGTTTGATACTTGATTGCACAGATTTATTACTTTTGTTATTGTATTTTACGACAGAAAGTAGTACAATGACCCTTTCATTGTACTCTTTTTCGCATAATACTACTAAAAACACACAAAATACAAAAAAAAATACATTTTATTTATTCTAAGGCACTTATACCACTATGGCAGCAAACAAGCATGCGTTCCGCTTGATGGGAAGCGGTCACCGTAGCCAATGGACGCTTGGAACACCAGGGGTATCTCTCGCATTGCCAACCCTGCAGAAATTTCTTCACACCCTCTTTATAGAACCCCATACTGTACTCATTTGAGAAAATCACGGCAGGGAGCTCACTCCACGGCCTAAGCGGTAGGAACCTCCTTTGAAACCGCACAGCACTAATTAGTTATAATATAGTTAATAAAATCGTACTAGATAGATAGATAGAGGAACACAATATAAACAAATAATCTTGACTCTTGACGCCTCAACGATATTTGGCACGCAGGATGAATGAGGAACATAGACTACTTTCTATCTCGGGATTGCAAGTGGGGCGGCAAATAGTATAATATTAAACATACCATGTGGTAATCCTTTTTCACGTAAAAACTTCAACGCGTGCAATATTTGGTAACCATAATGCGCAATCTGTCCCGTCGTGAAAGGTTTCCGCACTTTTGGGTTCCCATATTTGGCTAAATGACTCTTGGTGTAATCCGTTCCATATAATATATCCCGGAGGCTCCCGTTCTCGTGTATCCTTCTAACTACGTATGCACCTTGTTCTAAATTGTGAATTGCTAATACTGGGTCTATGTAGGGATGCTGGAAAATAAAAGTTCATCATCAGCCTATAATGTCCCACTGCTGAGCAAAGGCCTCCTTTCACAAATGAGGGTGAAAGGAACTGGGCAGATACTCCACCACGCGTGCCCACTGCGGATTGGTGGAGGTAGGCTAGTGGTCAACCTACTGTTGGAATTTTTAAGCCGCCTTGGAGGCATCCAACTAGCTTAACGACTATCACAATTAAGCAATAACCGGGACCAACAGCTTTACGTGCCTTCCGAAGCACGGAAACGCTCGATATGAAATACCACTAGACGGTCACCCATCCAGGTACCGACCACGACAGACGTAGCTTAACTTTGCCGATCGATTAAGAACGGCTAATCATGCTACACCACGAGCGCTTCAAATGAAATAAAAGTTATTTCAGTTTTATTCATAGCGCGAGGTGTATTCGAATTATGTCACTAAAATTGACACCTTTTTGTTTACTAAATAAAGTTATATCACTATCTTAAAAATTGCGCGCTGCCTCGCGTCGCGTCTCAGTGCTGGCTGATCCTTATGCATACACGTATGAACAAAAGATTTTTTTTTTAAATTTACAAAAAAAAAACAATCTCGTAATTCACTACTGGACCTAGGAATTTTATCGAGCGAGCATTATTTGGCTTATGTTTAGATTTAATCTAACTGTTAAGGTAAAGTTCTCCTTTAAGGTCGAACGCATCGAACGAAACGAATTTTAGAATTCTTTATGTCAAATAGTTAATCGTAAATAGGTCTTCACGATACAGGCATGTTGCCTAGTGTGAAGGCCATAGATATAACGATTTTTTTTTAAGATACTCCCAGCGCTTTGCATGTTAAGAGCGTTAAGAGCAACATAGTTTTGTCAGTTTTATCTGAGGTTTTATTATGTGAACTGCTGAAAATAAATGTTTTTGAATTTTGAATTTTGAATTGAATCTCATCCAGATTCGGACGATTCGACGCGGGCAAGTCTGCGTGCTTTCATGAGATTTCATATAAAGAATTCTAAAATTCGTTTCGTTCGATGCATTCGACGCGTTCGCCTCGGATAAGTGTGCGTTCACCTTTCAAAACATATTAGCTGGAACAAGGATAACTTTGATCCACTTATTTAAGGAATACAAAACGTTAAGGAAACAACAAATTATACAATACTTACAGATATATTTTGTAAACTCTTAAATGCTGCCTGCAAGTCTTTATTAGCTAAATGCCTATCGGGGCCGTAGTTCTGCCAAGATAGCAGGCAGTCCGTTCGACTCTCCGTGTCCGTCACCTACAAAACAACACACTATTGAGTACCCTAAGGTCATCGGGGCATGTTAATATGAAAAGTGAAACTGACTGCAGGCAAAGATAAAACCGCGGTCTGAAACTTGAAATATTGCACACAGGTTCCTTATGTAACTAGCTGTCCCCCGCGGTTTCACCCGCCATTCCGGGATAAAAAGTAGACAATAATATAGCTTCCTATTAGTGAATTCAATTCGAAATGGACTGGTAGTTCCTGAGATTAGTCCGTTCAAAAAAAAAACTTCAGATTATAGTAAATTATAAAATTTATTAGAAATATTAGTAAGAGATAGATTTCGAAAATAATCAAGAAATTATAGGTATAGAATAAAGATAACTAAAGAAGGCTAATGAAACTATGTAATGGTATGGAAATGATAAAAATGCTATTCAACTCAAAATTGTTATTGTATTAAGGGTTATTGTATTGCGTGTCATTTTAAAACGCAAATAAAATGTAATTCCGCAGAACATGCTTATCACTGCTGATACGTTGACGAGACTATGTTGTGATTCATTCATTTAATATTTTTATAAATTAACATGATGTGCGTAAGGGATTTTTTTAGATAAGTGGGGAATCCATCCACACACATTGAAACCAGAACTGTTTCGAACTGTGCAGGGCTAAAAGAAGTTTTCTTCCGCGGACGCTCGGTCTGTGGAATGAGCTCCCCGCCTTGGTTTTCCCAATGTAGTACAGCATGGGGTTCTTCAAAAAGGGTGTGAAGAGGTTTCTACAGGGTCGGCAACGCGCGAATGATACCCCCGGTGTTGCAAGAGTCCATAGGCTACGGTATCTGCTTACCATCAGGCGGGCCGTATGCTTGTTTGCTACCTCAGTGGTATAAAAAAAAGCTATCATCGGTCAGCTTTACTACCTTTACCCGTTTCATATTCTTTGGAATTTTGAACTTATATTTAATTTAAATATAATATCAAACCATATCTCTCCATATTGAGACTTTCAATCGTTATTTATGCAAAAAGAGAGCAAAGTTCTTTATCGTTCCGAATGCTGACTTTGAATCACTAGATCAGCGAGTGATTCTAAGTTAGAATTCTGAGCGTAGTGAGGGATTCAAGAGCATAAGAAACAAATCTCGATGTTCTTGCGTAATACTTAACTATTCACCTCACTAGCGACAAAATATGAGATGTCAGAAAACTATCAAAACCGAAGAAAGTTAGCTTGGAGAGAAGTAGAGGGATATCAATCGCATCAAATGCACGTAAGAAATCCAGTAAAACCAGGATTGTTCCCAGACCTCTGTCCTGTGATGTCAAGATATTGTCTACAACATCCAGTAAAGCCGTCGTTGTACTACGCTTCTGATGTAAGCCTGACTGAACTTCGGGAAGAATTTTATTTTCCTCCATAAATGTTGTAGCTGTAAGCAAATAACTTTTTCCAATATTTTTGAGAGACAAGGCAAGATGCTAATAGTTAGTAGATCCTTGAAACCAGTAAGATGTATTTTTTTAGGGTTTGGCTTTATGAGAGCTATTTTCCAAATGTCTGGGAAAGTGGAAGTCAAGATAGATTTATTTATGATATAAGTTATAATACCAAGAGTGTTAGGAAGTGTCAACATTATCATTTCTAGATTTATATTATCAACATCTTCAGTACTTGACTTCAAAGCTCTCATAACATTAGCCACTATGTCTTCATTAACTGGCACCAAGGACAAGACAGCTGAGCCAACTCATAATATGATGGAACTTACTAAAAAATAATGTTTTCTTATCCGCCATCCAATGTCACCTAAGGGTCCTTTCAACTCATATTTGCCGTCGCCTCTCAAAGCTATGGATACAGTCTGCAACGCCTGTTCTGTAAAAAATAACATGGTTCATCTCAAGGTTCATTGTTTCAACAGGGGGGTAAAAATCTAATAAAACAAACAAGTATACATTCCGAATATGACAACTGCTTTTATCAAGTAAGCTTGACGGGCCAGTTGGCGCAGTTGCTTAGGATTCCACCTGTTGCACCGCAGGTCATGGGTTCGATACCCAGACAGGACATGCATTTGTGTGCATGAACATGCCTGCATGTCCTGAGTCTAGGTGTAATTATGTATATGTAGTATGTTTTTACAAACAATAGCAGTATATGTATATCAGTTATCTTTATATCTTCTAACATCTTATCTTACAAACGAAAATGTTCCTCTTAGAACCATACAGATGATTACTACGAAAACTGATGCTAAATTAGGGTTTGGTTTACATACCTGCTATAGCTAATGTATAGTTGTTTGGGTCCAGAAAACTCCTCACATGCAATGACAATGCCAGAATTTGGTGTGTCAGTACTTCATTGATATAGTTCTGAAAATGACATGCTATTTAATTTATTTGTATTCTATGATAGTATGTGATTAATATTATTAATGCAAATGTTACATAACATTACATTTCGTAACATATTGCATTCTCTTCACCCTTATGAAGTTGCTAGAAACTAGTCGTTTTCAAAAATGACAAATTGACAATTAAATATTATGTGATAGTTAATTTATTAAATACAGTATTCATTCTTGATTCATTATAAATGGCTCAGCTTTCCTAGGTTACAAATTGCTATTTAATTTCACAACACCTGTAAAGCCAGCTGCCTTTCAGCAATAAATGAAGGCTGCATGTTCCCAATAAGTTTCTTTGGTGGTAATGGTAGGTCAATCTTGGCCTGTTGGAGGTTCACTTGCAGGGCCGCGAAATCTCTATACCGACGAGACACATACCATTTATTTTCTTTAGAGGCGCCACTCTGCACTCGCAATCTGTATTCCTAAAAGAAAATCTGAATTTATTGTCTATTTAAAAAACTATGCTCTATTTAACATAAGATGAGTCGTCAAGGTCAAGGGTTTTTTACCAATATCTAGAAAAAATCCATTTGATTACTCTGAAATAATATTCACAATATTTGATGAAACCTCGCTCTATCATAGTATTCCTTTATTATATCGAAATTATCATTTAACCATTGAGAAATCTAATGAAATACCATGTGTCACCGAACTTATGCTATTTGAAATCTACTATAGTTAGATGTTATGAGCACTCAACAGAAACATACGCAAAACAAATTATCGCCAATTCAAGGCATCTCAAACGCAGAAAGTATGTTTAATTGGTGCATTTTTTTCGATTTATTTGTCTACATTGTCAGAAATTATCTAAACATGTTCTATGGGTAAAATAGTAATGGCTTTTAGATTTTACGTAGTAGGGGTACAAGTAGTTGCATTGCTATTAGTACTAGGTACTAATGAAAACAGTTAATTTTGTTTGTTAGACTGTACAAAGTAAAAACAAATAACAATAAATATCAGCTGTTGAAAGCAAGTGAGAGGCATCTTCAACAGACCGTGAGATATTTCAAAATAAAATGAGCACTTACTGTATGCTTGTTGATGTTTTGGGCATTTTCTACAGTACATAATAGTTTTTCAGTGTCATCTAAAATAGTTATAGTATTAGTCCTTTCAAAAATCGCCATCGCTACGTTGTATAGAAATACAGTGGCTGTAATTCTACAGTAAACACTGAACAGTAAACATTTTGTTATCACTGGATAATGGGAAACAAGAATAAAATACGTCGAGTCGTAGAGTTGAATGAAAAAGCAACATCAATCACAAATATCACATTTCATTTCACATTCATGCGAAAATTTGATTAATAGCATTCCATTACAAACCAGCAAATGACCATGAAATATCTTTATCCCTTTTATATCCCAAATAACGTAGAAAGGGGCCAAATAATGAAATAATAATCAAAATGACTATACTAAAGTCAATCCCCTTAAATAAAGGTGAGTATGTAACATTATAGGAAATCCCCTTTAGTAGTTACTTCCTACTTAGTTTATGTATAGGAATCAAATAATGAAGCTAGCTAGATGACATGATTTTTGTAGGTATGGAACTTGGAACGTGCTTGTGACAGCTGATTGCTGACATTGACAGCAGTTGAACGGAGTTGCAATTTTTTGAGATATTTATTAGGTTTAGTCATTTAGGTTTTTAAAGTGAAAATAATAATATGATAATATTGTTTCAGTTATTTCCTCTTTTGATTATAATAGTTTCTTCATTGTTTTAATTCGTTTTCTTTCCAATAATTTTTTTCGTATAATTGGACCCTTGAATTGAATGGACCCTTTTACATCCTGTCTATGGAATAGTTCTTGTCGATATGTTCTGAATATTGATCAAGTAAAACGTTGCTTCTGAAATAGGTTTAATATTTTTTTAGAATTATAGCAAAAAAGTAATGTTATGAATTTAAAAAAAAATACGATATTTTATTAAAATGAAACATTTATTAAAATTACTGTTTAGCGCTCTTTCCCATTGAATAGAGAATCCTTCAAGATAGAAATTAGTGAAGTTTCAAAACGTACCTTCTTTTGCGGAACGTTCATAGACTAATGATCGATATGTCATTTCCGGTTCTACCGCAACGAGTCGCGAGCGGAGAACTTATACGGCCTCCTGTCTGCCAAAGTAAAAAGAGTTTGTGAAAAATGTCGCTGATCTCCGCTCGTATCGCCGGCTCAGTAGCCAGGCGCCTTCCTAATGCCGCTTCGCAGGTAATAATCAATTCTACAATAGTATTTTAGTGTATAAATAAGTATAAAATTGCAACCTAACCCGGCGATCATGTCTTGAAATGTTCACGGCACACGAATTAGTGATTTGCGTCCACAATTATGGATTATTCTCATCACTTACATAATAGCTACATTTCTAATAGGATTTAACTAATTATGACAATAATAGATAACTACAAGGGTTACCTACTTGTGTATGATTGGTGTTATGTAATATGGGCGAGAGGAATTCCGCTGACTGGAAATTATGAAAAAAATACCAAAATATCTAAATGCGTGCCAGTGAAAACCATGAACAGTCATGAACGCTTGAAAGGATTTGGTCACAAGTGCTTCAAAAGTTTAAAATATTTTTTGTCTTCCGTTAGGTGTCGAAGGTCGCCCTGCCCGCTGTGGCTGTGGCCTCCCGCAAGCTCCATGTCTCCTGCACACAGAGGGCAGCTGAAATCTCCACCATCTTGGAGGAGAGGATCCTCGGTGCAGCCCCCAAGGTCAGTTTTGTCATGTTACATAAACTCATTTGTGTTACATAGTATAGGTTATCTATGATAAAATATACATTATAAAATTATATTCCTGTTATAGTATTCTGGTGCTATTGATCCATGACCTATTTTAGTAGATCATTGACATCCTGCCATGTTTTTACTTATCTATAGATTTGACAATACATCAGATTAGTTCTAGTTGGGATGAATGAAAATATTGTCCTTAAATCTTGGATGAAAGCATAGAGTTATACATAGTATATTACATAATTTATGATAAATTATAAAGTGATTAATTTTTACATGGATTCTTACTTAAAAAATTACATTACCCATATTTATTTGTTTTTGACTATTATAGGTTGGTATTATTTGTGTTGTGTAGGCTGACCTGGAAGAGACCGGCAGAGTGTTGAGCATTGGTGACGGTATTGCTCGTGTCTATGGACTCAAGAACATCCAGGCTGAGGAGATGGTGGAGTTCTCCTCTGGTCTTAAGGTTTGTGAAAGACTTGTTATATATTCTATATATAGCATATTTTAAATAGAAGATAAGTAATAAATGAACATTATGTATACCCAAATTTATTGTCCCAGTTTGAGTGCCAGGGTCTTTTAAAAGAATAAGGCTGGTAAAGTCACGTAGGGAGTACTGAAGTCTCTTTGGCCCTCAGCTATAAACAATATATTCGTCACAATAATATTCAAGTATTCATTTAATGAAATCTTCTAAATTTACCCAGCTAACAGGTATGGTAGGATTGACTTATCTGGCTGATTTGATCATCCATCATTGTGTCTAGATTGACACATAAGTATTTCAGCTTTATACAATCATCACACATATTTGTTAAGAAAATAATGTATAATTTAAAATTATTGAGTAAAAGAATAATTAGGTATTGTTGGTGTAAGCATATGTGAATATTCTATTTAGCAGTGCAGCATTTCATAGAATAGATATTAATGTCTTAAAATTTTAGCCTTGGTATGACTTTTATCTCTGCAACCTTATATACTGTATTTTTTTTTATGAATATCACCTATGTTCCCCAATTACTCTAAAGATCTTTATCAATTCAACAGCATGTAAAGGTGATCAGTTTCGCCATGAAAACCATTACCAAAATAGTCTAAATCACATTGTCAGCTAGCCTGCAACACTCGCTCCCCTAACACAAATAGGATTGCTTCATTTTCACATTATAGCTCTAATGAAACTATCCTATTGGTGGGTTGAAACATCTCTAGCTGCACATCTCTGGTGGAAAGCCATTAATGAGACCATTCTTTGACCAGGAATATCAGTATCTAATCGAGGTTAATTAAGTTTCTTACTACTTTTACGTAATAGTATCATCTTCCTCTAGGGAATGGCCCTCAACTTGGAGCCCGACAATGTCGGTATTGTAGTGTTTGGTAACGACAAGCACATCAAGGAGGGAGACATTGTCAAGCGTACCGGTGCTATCGTGGACGTTCCTGTGGGCGACGAGCTGCTCGGGCGTGTCGTGGACGCTCTGGGCAACCCCATCGACGGCAAGGGACCCCTCGGCACCAAGACACGTATGCGTGTCGGTATCAAGGCCCCCGGTATCATCCCCCGTGTGTCTGTGCGAGAGCCTATGCAGACTGGTGAGTAATTAGCACTTTTTATATTTAGCTTTATCATAATTTGAAAAATTCTATTAAAATACTGGGGTTTTAGTGATAACGTAAGAAAGAGAAATTAATGAAATTATGTTGTTATCATTAAGCATCAGTTTTTGTAGTATATCTGTTATGGAACTCGTACAGAGGGTTCCGTACAACAATAATAATAATAGTAGCTTTACTCAAATTGACTGTGAAATGATTAGTAGGCGCAAAATTTAAAAGTACCAAATTTACCTTAATTTTCATTTTTGTTTATTTTTCGGAATTTTTCTTTTACTTGTGTAAGACCTAGCTTTTTGCCAAATTTCGTGAGTTTATTTTTTTACCTTTTGAGGTACAGAACCCTAAAAATGGTAATGTTCAAACTTCTTTCAACAAATAAGAGCCCAACTCCTCCACTAGGTATCAAGGCCGTAGACTCCCTGGTACCCATCGGCCGTGGTCAGCGTGAGTTGATCATTGGCGATCGTCAGACCGGCAAGACCGCCCTCGCCATCGACACCATCATCAACCAGCAGCGATTCAACAAGGGTCAGGATGAGAAGAAGAAGCTGTACTGCATCTACGTCGCCATTGGACAGAAGAGGTCCACTGTCGCGCAGATTGTCAAGAGGTTGACTGATGATGGTATGTCATAATGATTATTCTTCATTTTCGTTAGTTTTAGTTAGGATCTTTTTGTGGATAAATAAAAAGAATCTTCAACATCCTATTCCATTAATTAGTTAAAAAGCCACACCAACTTTTGCATTTATAACATTCGTAGAATAGTATAGCATTAGCAGGATAACATTAGATATCTTTGCAAAAGACATGACAATAATAGAGTTATTGTTAATAAATTAAACTCACATCTGGCATCTGTTCCAAAGAGGAAAATAGATGTATAAAAATACCTCCAATATCAGGTGCCTTCAACTACACCATCATCGTGGCCGCGACTGCGTCCGACGCGGCGCCCCTGCAGTACCTGGCGCCTTACTCCGGTTGCGCCATGGGAGAGTTCTTCCGCGACAGCGGCAGGCACGGTCTCATCATCTACGACGACTTGTCCAAGCAGGCTGTGGCTTACCGTCAAGTGAGTTCAACATTTAAATTAAAAGATCAAGAATAACTTTAATATGTTAAAGAATTGTTTTATGCAGAATACATAAGTATCGGTAAGTCCACTTGGCTTTGAGCATGTTGCCTTCTCGTTGGTAATGAGTAAAGACGCTGGTAATGTATGTGCACAGATGTCCCTGCTGCTGCGTCGTCCCCCGGGTCGTGAGGCCTACCCTGGTGATGTGTTCTACCTCCACTCGCGTCTGCTTGAGCGTGCCGCCAAGATGTAAGTGATATCATTATGGATTATACTTTGAGTGAGCAAAGATATTAGAAAAAAAAACAGAAGTGCAATGAACTTGACCTTAGCGCATAATGTTTCATGTAATCTTTGTTGTTCCTAGTAAATCTAAAAGTAGCTAACTAACTGGGAACAGACTGAAATCAGGTCCAATTCGGATTATTTTTATTGCAATAATAGAAATGTTTCCTTGTATAGGTAAACATACGGCCTTTTTCTTATTCTAATAAGTATCTTTGTGTAAGATGATAACTTCATATATGAACTCTCTCATCACTATACTTAATAACAATCTTTAAATTTATAAAAACAGAATTTGATAAGGCTTTTAAACCCAGAACCTTTAGTGAAAATTATAAAATTAAGTTTAACGACTGGGCAACATCGGGTATTTACATAAGTAGAGCTAAGTTGTATGAGCTGTATGGCATGAAAAAATTCAATCAAAATATCGATTTTCTTGAGTATGTCAAAAATTATTCCAAAATTTTTAAGAAAGCCTGTACTTTTGCTAAGTCCATATATTTAAAAAATAAAATTAGTCAATCAAACAATAAAGTCAAAACTACTTGGAACATTATAAACTCTGAAAGGGGAAAATACCAGAACAGTAATAAGCGTATTGAGTTAAATATTGATAATAACATTATTTCTGACGATAGTCAAATTGCACATGCTTTTAATTTATTTTTTACTAATATACCGGTAGACACAACTTGCTCCTTGAATTCGTCACCGATAGATGCTGAATTGTTATTAAAATCCAATGTGCCTGAGTGCTGTGAATTATTTAAGTTTAGGCACGTTACACCTTACGACATAGTCAAAACATTTAAAACCTTGAAAGTTAAACGCACTGGGGACTTATGGGATGTATCCGTAACTGTTTTGCAGGGTATCATTGATGACATTGCTCCGCATTTAGCTTTAGTATTTAACAAATGCGTTGATTTCGGCCAATTTCCAGATTTAATGAAATATAGCAAAGTTATACCTTTGTTCAAGGCGGGAGATCCCAGTGATCCTTCTAATTATAGACCAGTTTCCATTTTGCCAGCCTTGAGCAAAGTATTTGAAAAGATTATTTTAACGCAATTGCTCGCTCACTTTAATTTGAATAAACTATTACATAGTGAGCAGTATGGGTTTACAAAGGGTCGTTCAACTATTGATGCCGGGGTAGCACTTTTAAGAAATATTTTTAACGCTTGGGAGAAATCACAGAATGTTATTGGAGTATTCTGTGATCTATCTAAAGCCTTTGATTGTGTTGATCACCGGACACTCATACGTAAACTAAATTATTATGGGGTTAGGGGCGCAGCACTTGATCTGATGAAGTCGTATCTCGGGGATAGAATTCAAAGTGTTGATGTCAATCGTATTAAATCATCTGGTTCTCCTGTGCTTATGGGGGTGCCGCAGGGCTCTATTTTAGGTCCTTTTCTATTTTTAATTTATATTAATGATCTTCCTTTTTATGTCAAAAATACCTGTGGAATTGTACTGTTTGCTGACGATACCTCACTGATTTTTAGTGTTGATAGACTGAAATCTAATTTTGACGATGTAAACGGTGCATTATCTCGGGTATTAAACTGGTTTACTGTAAATAATTTAGTTTTAAATGCAAAGAAAACTAAATGTATTAAATTTGCACTACCAAATGTTAAAAAAGTAGGCTGTAATTTAATGATAAATAATGAACCTTTAGGTCTTGTTGAATCATCAGTACTCTTAGGGATTACTTTAGACTCGAAACTTCAATGGGGCAACCAAATATCATGTCTTTCGGGAAAGCTCAGTTCAGCTGCTTATGCAGTTCGAAAAATTAGACAGCTAACAGACGTAGACACAGCTCGATTAGTTTATTTTAGTTATTTCCATAGTGTTATGTCTTATGGCATTTTACTTTGGGGTAAAGCTGCTGATATAGAAACCATTTTTATTTTGCAAAAAAAAGCAGTGCGAGCTATTTATAATATGAGTTCTCGAGCTTCCCTCAGAGATAAGTTTAAACATATAGGTATCCTCACAGTAGCATCGCAGTATATTTATGCAAATATATTATTTGTACATCAGAATATTAATATTTTTGTAAAAAAAAGTGACGTGCACTCTTTTAATACTAGAAATAAGCATAAACTTGTGACCTCTGCTTATAGACTCCAAAAAGTGCAAGGTTCATTTTTAGGACTGAGTATACAATTTTATAATAAAATCCCTAATAAAATTTTGAATTTACCGTCACATAAGTTTAAGGAATGTATTAAGGCCGCTTTAGTACAGAAGGCTTACTACAATATTACCGAATATTTAAATGATAAAAATGCTTGGGTGTAGCGCTCGCTCTACAGGAAACATCTGATGTAATAAATTTAAGTTTGATTTTGAAAAGAGTAATTGCTGAGTTTATTGCCGGCTCTTCTTAGCAAAAGCAACCTTCCGAACCGTGCATTAGAGTATTAGAGTTTGACTATTCATTAGTGCCTGTGAAGGCCTATTTGAATGAATAAATTATTTCATTTCATTTCATTTCATTGACAGGTCCGACAAAATGGGCGGTGGTTCCCTCACAGCTCTGCCTGTCATTGAAACACAGGCTGGTGACGTGTCCGCTTACATTCCCACCAACGTGATCTCTATCACTGACGGCCAGATCTTCTTGGAGACTGAGCTCTTCTACAAGGGTATCCGGCCAGCCATCAACGTCGGTCTGTCCGTGTCCCGTGTCGGATCCGCTGCCCAGACCAAGGCCATGAAACAGGTTTGTCACAAGAATTATGAATATGGAAATGCTTTTTAACCTAGTTAGGCACATTTTTTGCAGTAAAAGCATTATTATCTACTTGCAAAATGAGATGTTATCAACAGTCATATTTTTACTGCCTTCAATATTTAAACAGCTGTTGTTAAATAAAAGTAATAATGCTTATACACACCTACAATAATCCCACCGACTGGACACATACAAGCAGACTCGCAAAGATCCCAAAGTACGTAAATGTACCATTATAGGTAGAAGTAATGTATATAACACGACACTCTTACCCACCAGGTGGCCGGTTCCATGAAGCTGGAGTTGGCTCAGTACCGTGAGGTAGCCGCCTTCGCGCAGTTCGGTTCCGACTTGGATGCCGCCACCCAGCAGCTATTGAACCGTGGTATGCGACTTACTGAGCTGCTCAAGCAGGGACAGTATGTGCCCATGGCTATTGAGGAGCAGGTACGATTTATTCATTTTTATGCTACTTAGTTAAAGATATTGACAAAAAAATACTAAAATGACAGGGTTTTAAACAAATATACAATATAATGTGGAAGAAGCATATTCGTCTTTAAAAATTAGCTTAAAAGGAGGAGGGACTTATTGTGGAAACATTCTACATATATAATCATTCTTGTTTTTTGCAAATGGCGGCTCACTATAAAACCTTTATAAATCGATTGGGGACACTCACTATACTACACCCGATACACAAGTATTTTTTGTTAGTATCATTTTCCCCAATCGATTAATATAGAAGGGTTAAATCATGCGCCGCCATTTGAAAAGATCAAAATGGCGCCTGACTAGCTTGCCAGGCTCCGAACAAAAATATTCGAATCTAAAATTATGATTATTTCATTGTTAGGTCGCGATCATCTACTGCGGTGTCCGCGGTCACCTCGACAAACTCGACCCCGCGAAGATCACCGCTTTCGAGAAAGAGTTCACCCAGCACATCAAGACCAGCCACCAGACCCTGCTCGCCACCATTGCCAAGGATGGCCAGATCACGCCAGAGTCCGACGCCTCACTAAAGAAGCTCGTCACTGAATTCGTTGCTACCTTCACCCAAGCACAGTAAAGAACAAAGTGTACGAAATAAAACTTTAACTTAAGACTACACAACAATCTACTATCGTTATGCAGTCTCAAGTAAATCTCCGTACAATATTAAAGCTGTCGGCTTACAGAAGCAATTTTTGTAAAAGAAAATGCTTCCGTAAGTGACATAGTTGTAGTTAATCATTCGTATGGGACTGTATTGATTGTTATTACAATCATGGAATGTATTTATCTCGAACGTCAGGAGTGGTTATGTATAAATAAATATCTAAAAAAAGACGTTGGTTTTTTTTTTCCCTATATTTTAGTTACACTACGTTTAGTCGTGCGAATATGAGGATAAGATATTAATTATAAATATATTAAACCAAATACTGAAAACCACCAAGAATTGTTCAAGACTATATATTCTTGAACGCCACTTACCTAATTTCAATATCACGCGGTCGAGAACTATGCTCTTCCTAGATAATAATATATGATTCTTTGCTGTTCCATATAGTATGTATAGATCATAGATCTCTATACTTATCTATTCTATAGTAAGGATTAAGTGTGAGGCCGCACTGCGCTTTTACCGCTTGAGCGGTTTAATCACAGGCATATAGGAACAAGAGTTTAATTAATCGCGAAACCTCCAGGCGCACACACTACGGTTAAAACACAAACTACTAAAGGGATACTAGGTTAAAACCGCTAGCGATTTGACGCAGTATATACTTAGTGCGTTCGAATTGGAGTGATGTCGTTTTTAACAGTTTCAAAATGGGCATTTTTGTTTATGCGTTCGAATTGGAAAATTTCAACAATTTTGCAACTTTTGCCACAAACCATATTTCCCAAATCGAACGATTAGATACAAAAATGTCATTTCGCCTGCTTGTCACTTGTCTCAACCTACCTTTTTCCTTCAGTTAATCATTAAACAAAGTTAATCTAACAAATTATTCTCTTGCCTGTTAGTATTTCTATAAAATTTTACAATAAAAATTAGAATTTTCGCTTCCCGTATGAATTTTCCGAAACTTATCTGTCAGATTCAAAGATGTCAAAATATGATCACAAACGACCCTGCCTCGGAGGTGGGTCAAAATTTGCAGTTCACGATGTCGTTTTTAACTGTTTCCAAGCAAAACGAACGGTGAACGAAAACAGTTCAAAACGCCAATTTCGCCCACAACTTTCCAAATCGAACGCCAGTTGTGATCGTTTTTGGCATTTTTGACTGTTATTTTTGCTACCATACCCCAATTCGAACGCACCTACTGTAGTCTTTGATTTGACGGGCCAATTGGCGCGGTTTTAAGATTCGAACTATCGCGCCGCAGTCGATTCCCACACAGGACATGTATTTGTGTGCATGAACATGTTTGTTTCTTGTGAGTCTGGGTGTAATTATCTACCACAGGCATATACTTCTTATATGCCTATGTTATGTACATGTACCTATAATAAGTACACAATCAAAAAGCTAGTGATAACACTACACTATCTTGATTTCTAAATAGGACGCGGAATTAGAAATTCTAAATAGGATGCAACATCGTTTTTAAAAACATCAATGACCTAGCGACCAATATCGATTTTAAAAATCATCGGTAAAATATAACGATACGTCAATAGTCTTCTTCTTCTTCTTTGGTTAAATGGCGACTGTAGCCATAAGCACAATTCCGCCAATGTCACGTTAGTTAAAGATATACGAAGGGGACTCTTGTTAAAACAATTTTGACAGTTTTGATCGGTGAAATGGAGCTGGACTATCTAAAAACAAACAGGACAACACTGAACAATACACATTAGACAAAACATTAATTATATATAAAAATATAAAAACAAATTATATAAAGGAAATAAAATAGCTAAAATTTTAGGTTGTTACTGTTTATAAATTGAGATAAAATAAATACTAAGGGAGAATCAATATATGTTAGTAAACATTTAAAATTAATGGGACGGGGAATTTCAGGAGGAATAATATCATAAAGTGACGACTGTAACCTCGGGCACTCAAAAAATAAATGGTTAGTATTACCCTCATCAAGACCGCATTCACAAAGAGAATGATCCTTAACTCTGATTTTGTGTAAATGGACAGGAGTAGATGCATGACCTAAACGTAAGCGACAGATTGTAGATGTGGTTGGTTTATTCAAATCGCGGAACTTAAAGAACCAAGGTTTTTTTGGAATAAAGGGTTGAATATCTCCATAATATTTTCCTACAATATTTCGTGAGTGTTGCCATAACATGTTCCAAGATCCATCCAAACGAGGTTTAGCAAGACTACACACATCTGTAGCAAATATATGAGAGTATTGCATGACTCCATCACGAATAGCATTCCTGGCACATGAGTCAACGGTCTCATTGCCACGAATGCCACAATGACTAGGGATCCACGCAATAACCACATCAATACCAAGAATAAAACATTCATATAATGCTTGTCTAATTTTTAAGATAATCGGAAGATTGGATTTGGAGCGGAAAGGATTAGAAAGGATGGCATGGAGACAACTTTGGGAATCTGTGAAAATAACGGATTGACTAATATTATGTGACTTAATATATAATATTGCTTCCAAAATAGCAATGGCTTCCCCGGTAAAAACTGAAGTTAATGAAGGGCATTTAAAGTTTAAAATAATTTTAAATTTAGGGATCCACACAGCTGAACCTACGTTACCCTGCTCAGTGATTTTAGAAGCATCTGTGAAAGCATACAACCATCCTGGCCATCTGTTTGACGACTCTTCCATAAAATGCTTATCAGCCTGAGGAGAGTCCTTGTCAATTCCTATACCAAGAAGTATATTGGGGCGATAAATTAAAGCATCGTAGTTGATTGAGAATAACGGGAGCAATTGAAATTTAGAATTTGGATTCGGGAGGCGAGAAAGGGAAACAAAGCTGCGAATGAGACATGAAAGTTTATCCAAACTATTATTCCGATCCGAGGAGGATTCGAAAAGGATGGACAGTTTAGGAAATAAAGGGTGGGATGAGTTTTGGACTTGTTTAAAAAGATACCTGTCGCATAGGTATTGCCTACGCAGATGAAGTGGAGGATCAACACATTCCACCTGCATCGCTTTAATGGGAGATGACTTCATAGCTCCTAGAATTAAACGCAGACACCTGGATTGAACCTTATTTAACATGTCTATGCCAGATTTGTTGCAGTGATCAAGAAGGAACGATCCATAGTCCATGAGGCTTCGTATAAGAGCATTATAAAGAAGCTTCTGAGTGTAAGGATGGGCTCCCCACCATACACCGGATAGACATCGAAGAACGTTAATACCTCTTTCACATTTTTGAGCGATGTAATTAAAATGAGGAACTCCAGTCATTCTTGAGTCCAGCATTACACCCAAAAACTTAACCCTATTCTTCAAAGGAAATTCCTCACCATTAAAATTAACATTAATAACAGGAATAATTCTCTTTCTTGTAAAAATTACTAATGAGCACTTGGGTACAGATAGGGAAAGTCCATGAGTATCAAGCCAATCACCTAGATATCTGAGAGCAGAGTTTAATTTTAAAGAAGCTTCTGAAGCTGAACTAGATGATGAATACAGAACTATATCATCAGCATATTGTAAAATTTGACTGAAATTATTTACTGCTTGTTCAAGATCATGTGTGTAAATGCTATATAAAAGAGGACTGAGAACAGACCCCTGGGGGAGGCCTTTCCAGACATATCTTACATGTGCTGAGCAATTCTGGGATCTTACTATAACATTTCTCTGTATAAAAAGATTAAATATAAATCTTACCAACCTCTCAGGGATGCTCAGCTGGAGAAGTTTATTCCTGAGTACCGGAAGAAGGACATTATCATATGCAGAGGCGATATCCAGAAATACTCCCACAAGATATTCTCGCTGGTTAAAAGCTAGTTGTATGTCAGTCGTTAATATGCTTAAACTATCTAATGTACTCATGCCTTTTCTAAAACCAAATTGGGATTTAGCAAGTAATCCCTTGCTTTCCATTAACCATTCCAATCGATTCCGCAGTAAATGTTCCGTAATTTTAGCAAGGACAGAAGACAAAGCAATAGGTCTCCTTGAGTTATGGAGTTCATTGAATGAAAATAAGGAATCCATATTATCATGGGATGAAAGAGAAGAGGAAATAATAATGGGAATTGAATCTATAAATGGAACAGAAGGAGGGGCTAATTTGTCGGTAAAGGCCTCCAACCAGAGGGCTGGATCATTTGAGGAGATACTATCTGAGGTAAGAGACCCTCTAAACCTACGAATCTGTTTCCATACTAGAGAGGGAGGAGTTCGAGGAGATAAAGATTCACAAAAATTAATCCAACCCCTTTTTGTTTTTAAAGATAGAAGTCTTCGCGTACGAGCCGCCGTATGTTGGTACGAGAGAAAATTTTCCATGCTCATGGAAGAGTTATACGATCTCTCTGCGTCACTACGTTGGTGAATGATGGCTGTACAGTCAGAATCCCACCAAGGAGGGGAGATTTTAGAATTTACTTTTTTTTTTAATGGTATATTAGCATTTGCAGATGAGCTTAGAGCATCAATAAATTTTTCATAAATACCATGAGCGTTAGATGATTCTAAACGAGGGAATAAATCTAAAAAGTTATCTAAAGATTTTGAGAATTCAGACCAATTAGCTTTAGATAATCTATACTTTAAAAGAGGAGGATGACTGTAAGAATGTAAGGGACGATGGGAAAAGGATATTAAAATGGGGTAATGATCGCTACCATAAGAAGAAGAGAGGATATTCCAAGATAAAAGAGGAGATAGAGAAGATGAACATAGAGTAAGATCAACAGCACTTTTAGGATCTTGAGTGGGAAGTACTCTACGTGTAGGAGAGCCATCATTGATAACACAGAGACTATTATCATCCAAAATATCTAAAATAATGGAGGCAAAACTATCACTGTGACTAGAACCCCATGAAATATGATGAGCATTAAAATCACCCATTATAATCACAGGAGAAGGAAGGGAAGAGATAACAGAATGAAGAACAGGACCAAGTGAAGGATGAGGATGAGGTAAATAAATAGATAAGAAAGTAACATTAAAAGCTCTTAATGCAATAGCATTAATATTACAAGAGAGACCTGGAATGTCAATTTTTGAAAAAATTGTACCATGTTTAATTAACAGGGCACTACCAGCATACCCATCATCCCTGTCATCCCGCAGGCAATGGTAGCCGGGCACCCTAAAATGGGAACCCGGCACCAACCAAGTCTCCGAGATGGCAGCAATGGCCGGTATATGTTTATTTAATAAATAAATAAGTTCAGGTTTTTTGCGACGTATACTATTAGTGTTCCATTGGAGGATTTGTATTGGATCCATTGGAGTTGAAAATAGAAATAATTTGAGTAATTTTATCAGCAACGTGGGACGGTAGATTGGTAGATTGGCTAAGCAGATTTATTATTATAGATAAAAGTGATTCTAAAAATTTTTCATTTGGAGAAGAAGTGGGGGTTATTGAGGTGGATTGGGATAGGGCACACCCATTAGGAAGGGACGAGGGAACACGAGACACAATGGCTCTGTGGGCCTCCTTATCAAAACCTTTACCTAAAGGAGCATGAGGGCGACGTTCGGTAATAAAAGTTTTTCTGTAGGAAGTAGATTGGGATGGAGCAGAGGTTTTTACATTAGATGGAGAAATAGGGGGTTCAAACATAGCCTGAGAAATGTCAGCATATGACCTGCGTACAGGGGGAAAGTGGGACGATGCTTCCTCGTATGATATATTGTCCTGGGACATAACCATTTTTATGTTTTTCTGTCTGTCATGTTCTAGACAATTTTTATTAGTGGCAAAATGTTTCCCAGAACAAAATAAACATGTTGATAAATCCTCAGTAACTTGACAAACATCACCCGCATGGGGTTGTGAGCAGCGATAACAACGAGGCTTGAACGCTCGGCATTGAGTCTTTATATGACCAAACCTGCAGCAATTGTGGCACTGTATCGTTGGAAGCCTATATGTTTCAACTGGAAGCGATGTGTGAAATGCATATACCCGATTTGGAAGAAATTGTCCATGAAAGGTCAGACAAACACTTTGAGTCGGAATCCAGTTGGCTATGCCATCAACTATATTTTTCCTATTTAATCTACGGGCTTTTAAAATATACCCACAACCATCAGGGAGAGTTAAAGATTCTACAAGTTCGTCCATCGACCATTCCACTGGAATGTCGCGAACAAGCCCCATACGAGTAATGTTGTAAGTAGGGATATTTGCAATGTACTTATGATGAGGTAATAATGGGCAATCCAGAAAGGTGTTAGCAGCTGAAGCTGACATAAACTCAATGCTAATCCTGTTTCGACCTACCTTCTTTATGCCATCCTTGCATATGTTTTGGATCTTGTTTTGAACTAAGAATTGTCCAAACTTTATTGGACGGATAGTAGTCCCAGCCGAGGGATCAGGTTCAGAACGCGATATATGGACGATAAAAGGTCCTTTATCCTCCTTTTCATAACTACGGAAACCTATAGTTAAACTATGGTGTAAGTAAACAGTTTGAATAGATGGGGTCGAGGAAGAAAGGTCAGTAATAGTTTTTTTTGATGATGAAACCGAATGGTTATCATCGATATCCAAGCGACGTTTAGACGCACTTGGAGGCAAAAGGGGCGGAGATGCATCTACAATGTCCATTACAACAGTAGGGTCCGGAGGGTCCGGAGGTTCAGGAGGCACAATATCCATGTTACCTACGTAAAGTTAGAACAAACCTGAATTTTTTACCACCACCAACACATACACAGCAAGATTTAACCTATTATTTAAAAACAAACAAAAATAGAAACCAGAAACAGTAATCTAAAGAAATCCCTCTAACACGTGTATCATTCAACACTCGCGAAAGCAGAATCTACGTCAATAGTCTTCCCCTGTTTTAAATTTTTCGCTAATCACTGAAACATCTATCCATATTGTTCTACGAAGGTAAAAAGAAAAAAAAAACAAATTTCCCGCCTCGGTTATTTTCTCTATTCAGTTGATTATTGTTTTACGCAGTCGGGTTTTTTATTTCTTTTAGTAATATATTTTTGGAAATATTGATATTAAAATATTCATAAAAAAATATCGATATATCGGTACAATTTCTAAAATAATATTCGCCCTCTTAAAATTAGTTTAATATTAATACTTTATAAATTCTTTAATTAGGTATACCTTAAAAAGAATTATGTCACAGCGAGATAATAATGAACGAACTTTTTTTGAATGAGCTATAAAATAAAGTAAAAACGTAAGTAATTTCTTCGTCAGTCTGAAAAAAAAACATACGATTTTTATACCTTTTTGTTAGTTGGGATTTTACTTCGATAAAATTGTAGAATGTTAAATAATGGCCTAAATACACGTAAAAAGTCAGATAAATATTCGAAAAATTAAATAATCCTCAAAAATATCTTCGAACATGTAAAATTAATGTATCGATATTTTTACGACATCCCTACTTATACCATACTTAGGCAAGATCGCGGGGCGCTCAGTTGTAAACGGGCTGTGTGTTACAATATACGGAGCTATACGTATAAGGCGGATACGTCGCCTTTTTCTGACCGGCGCGATCGGCGATGCTGGCCGGTTGCTTGCTGACCGAGTATTCTTACCAGTCGGTCGGTAGGGCTGTGACGATTGGTACATTTTGTATGAGGAGTTTTCTTATGGTACCTCTATAATCAAAACACCTGTCAACTCGTGCACTTGAGGTCAATATTGGTTCGAATTTTCACCAGTTTGACAGGTATTATGACCATAGAAGAAAACTCCTCATTGCATTTTTGCCTCCCGATTTCATTCTTTGGCGTTCTACTATAGGTAGGTAGAGCAAAACCGGTAGGTTTGTGCCCGGGTTTATTTTGACTTCACTCTACGATTTTGACAGTCACATACTGTTTGTTTATGGTTTGTTTGTTTTGACATTTTTGGCTTGGCAGAAAAACGTGTTTTGAATTTACCTGGAGGTAATTTTTAAAAATTCTATACTAATTCAAATCTAGGGAAACAGAACTACGGTAAAGTATAATCTATATAACTCGATAGTAATCTATCACTCAATAATTTTCAGTAAATTAAAGTAGAATGGATTTCTTTGAACGCGCGCATGTTCCTAAAAAGGAATCTTCGAAAAAAGAGAGTAAATCAGAAGAAACTGTGAAGAAACAGCTAAAACAAATGATATATGGGTACAAGAAGGGCGACAATGAGCTGATTAAGAAAAGTGTTAATGTTAAAACTGGTTATACGGACCCGAATAATTATAATGATGATTCCATGTCTGTAAGCGGTTTCTCGGACCTTAACCTCACTGATTCCAGTATTGATGGTGGCATAACGCAAAAGACATTAGATTCAACCCAAAGTAACTCAGTAGACAACGAAATAAACCTCAGTAGTGAGATAAAAGATGATACAATAGATAGTCTGGAATCCATATCAGAATATAATGATGATTTACTATCTCTTTCTGAAGATACGCCTGAAATAACTGAAGACTCAGCTTCAGAGGACAGCAATGATCTATCTTTTATCACTAGTTTAGTGGAAACATCAGAAGTTGATTTAAAAGGTTCAGAAGAATTTGATGCTGATGGTGCATTAGCATCTAAGATACTTAAAAGATTAAGAGAGAAAGAAAAGAAAACTAAAAACAAAAGTAAGATGAGAAAAACAGAACAAATTGAGAAGATTCAGGAAACAAATGAAGGAAATGAGAAAGGCAAAGAAATATATGAAGATAGTAATGATATTACTTTGCCAGAACAAATCAGAAATGAAGAGTCAATAGAACATTATTCTGATAACAGTAATGTTGATTCATTATCTTCAATGAATGTGTCTTCACCATTTGTATCAATTATAGCATCAGACATGCCTGACCAAAGCCTTAATGAAATTTTAGGAGACTACCGACACCCAACAGTAAAAAATCTGCCATCTGATAAACAAAATATTATCTATACAACAAATAATGTAGATGGTTTTGACCCTGACAATACAAGCCTTAGCCAAGTACAGATTCAAGACGATGGTGATAGTTTGATACCAGAATTGGATTATGATTTATCAACGGAACAGATAGCTCTTGATACTGACCTGGAAATTACCATGGAGCCGCAAAGTGAATGTACAAGTATCTATGATGATACACTACAATCAGAAACTTCTGAGAAAGATGTATCTTTACAAAATGATTATGTAAACCCAGTCAAAGTGTACTATGGTAAAAAATGTTGCATATTTGTTTTGAAACATCCTGTAGAGTTATATGTACATGGAAAAGTAAAAGTTAAAGCATTGGGTGGTACTGTAGAAACTTTTGGTTATACACTAAAAGGTGAATGGTGCGATTTGTTTGCACCAAACTATAATTTTGCTAATTGTTTAAAAACGGTAAAGATTCCTAATGTTTACTATGGATTATTCAGTCAGCTGACTGTGTCTGGGTTATCAGTTGCTGAAGCTGAGGAAATAGTCACTACCATAGGAGAATATGATGGTGTCATATGTCTAAAAGCATTAAATAGCCGCAGAATGGACTTTGTTGAAAATTATTTCACAGCTGGAGATTTATTCTCTAAACCAAGTAAAAATATAGAGAATAGCTTGAGAAAAGCTTCTGAAGTACTAGGTTGTTCACTGTATCTAACAAAGCCATTGAAATGTTTGGAAATTAATCCATATTGGGAAGAGGCAGTCAAATGTGGATTACGTAAGTAAAAACTCCTTACAATTTACATTACTTGTCTAATGCAAAAGAAACATAAGACCCAACTAGCAGTAAGACTTCTTGAAGATCAAATTACTCATTGAATATCTTTCTGTAACATAATATTAAATTAATTCAAATAAGTAGGCACTTTGTAGCCTAGAATGTATGTATTTAGACATATTAGAATTAGTTATGCTTTGTACATGGTAGAAATATAATCATATCTACTATATAAAAATAAGTCGCGTTTTCCTTCCTGACGCTATAACTCCAGAACGCACGAACCGATTTCCACGGTTTTGCATTCGTTGGAATGGTCTCGGGCTCCGTGAGGTTTAAAGTAAAGAAAGTAGGGTAGGGTAGGGTAGCGTAGGGTAGGGTAGGGTAGGGTAGGGTAGGGTAGGGTAGGGTAGGGTAGGGTAGGGTAGGGTAGGGTAGGGTAGGGTAGGGTAGAGTAGGGTAAGGTGGGGTAGGGTAGGGTAGGTAGCACCATAGAGTAGGGTAGCACCACGCGAACGAAGTCGCGCCGGGCAGCTAGTTACAAATAAAATAAATGCTTATCACAAATTTATATAATTAATGTATTCAATAACTCCATCACAAAATACTTACATTTCAGAGAAGAAAAGCAAAGGCTTAGTATGCGGTGGCAAAGGTACAGGCAAGTCAACATTCCTCAAGTACTATGTGAACAGACTCCTAGCTCAGGGACCTGTGCTGGTGCTGGACTTAGACCCGGGCCAGAGAGAGTTCAGCGTGGCCGGCAATGTGTCTGTAAATGTGGTCACTTGCCCACTACTTGGTCCTAATTTCACACATTTACAAACACCAGATAAGTATGTTTAATTTTATAATTATGACTAGTTTTCATTATCATCCCAACATTTATAGGTCTTTTCTCTGAAGAAAGTTTATAGAATACATACCGTAATCCACAATGACTATGTACTTTCTCAAAAAAGGAGATTTTTATGGTAAAAAATAGCAATAAAATCTAAGAACAATCAGCTAAAATATATAAATATCAAACTTATTTTCAGAATGTACAACATAGGCATGATAAACGTGATGGACAACCCAGCACGCTACGCCGAAGCACTTAATGCTCTATTCGTCGACTGTAATGAATCAGATGAGTACAAAAACATGCCATGGATCGTCAACACAATGGGCATGTCCAATGATATGGGTCTCAGGTTCCTAACACTCGCAATACTGCATACAGAACCTACATTTATACTACAAATTGATTCCAAGAATGCTAAGAAACGT
The DNA here is from genome assembly GCA_947623365.1 of Achlya flavicornis. Taxonomy (NCBI): domain Eukaryota; kingdom Metazoa; phylum Arthropoda; class Insecta; order Lepidoptera; family Drepanidae; genus Achlya; species Achlya flavicornis. Next base: position 4,234,446 of record OX392484.1, read on the forward strand.
TTTGAATTTAACATGTACCCACATATTACGAATAAGCTGTATTTTGAAGAGTATCAAAATGACTATATCTTCAATGAAGTGTCATGTCCAGATAATTTGGATTATCAGCTGATTGTATCTAACCATGTGGAGGGCAGCATGAGGAACTGCTCATTGGCACCTCGGGATGAGAGATATTTGAACTACTTAGCATACTTTGGGCAATTAATGGATAAACATAGTGGAGAATTCCTTGGAATTGTACCTTATGAGTAAGTATTCATGACTTTTTATGGTTTATAGAAATAGCAGGCGTCATGTGTTGGGTAGGACCGATTTTTGGCCTGAATCAAGACCTCTGTCCTACTTTCGCTTTTTAGAAAGTATATCTTCTTCCTCTTTTCTTCATAGGGCCATTTTTTTGGGATATTTTATGTATTTCGACATAAGTTCGGCCACCGATTAGATGAGGTGTGTGGGCTCACTTATTGTATCAATGAACAATTTTCTAGCCATAGAATATCTAATCTTAAAATGCTGGATGTAAATGTCATGGCTCAGAGATTTATTAGTGTTCATGCTAAATAATTTATGAGGTATAAAACTGAAAGCTTAAAGCAGATGTCGCCTCTGTTGATGGTTCCTATCGTAATTTCTTACTTGTTTACCAGTTTTGTTGAAGTTGGAATTTTGAAAATAATAATGAAAATGTATTTGATGAGGTATTGTGGTGTAATGCTCTGTGAGGACTTGCAAAAGAATGCATAAGATATGGCAGGTAATTGCATTATTTTATTAGTGAAATTATAGACTGCACAAGTCTTAGTACTTATTGAAAGTAATAGTAGAATTACTAAAAAGTTGATTTTTGTTGACTTTTCTCTATACTGACAATCATCATATAAAACCCGATTAATAAACTAGCGACATCAAGTAGAATCTGAGAAAAATCTGTTTTAATTTCCATTAATCCCTGTTGTTCAATTTATTAACATTATTTTTGTTGTATTAGTTGTATTGTATAATTAATCATTAAAGTACTTAATGTAAGATTAAAAAAAAATGTTTAGTCTCTTCACGGAATAGGCCTTCCTTCGCCTATTCCACTAAATTTCAGATGTAATCCCTAGCATTAGGTAACTATTATATATAAATGATTAATCTTCAGAATGTAAATAAGAAAATGTACTCATAAGTAGGTAGGTATAGTTAGTTCATTCACCATTACATTGTTCTATTTTGGTATTTTACACTCAATGACATCTACGCCAGATTCACTGCCAATGGTATTTGTACTCTGCTGTATTTCTACTATTTGATATTGACAGTTTTTTTTGTAATAAGTTTTGGTACTAAAACAAGTTTATCGTTGTAACTACGTAGAAGACGTGGTGGCGTTCTTCGAGATATAAATAAGTACCTATGGGTTCGGACCTCTAAAGATACTGATGTGATGAACGTCAATTAGGGCATGTAATATCGGAATGTTTTTCAATTCCGATATTGATTTCCGATATCTGATCTCAATATCGGAATTCCGATATTAATATCGGAATTAGACATTTTTATTAAAAATTGCACATATTCCTTATAAATAGCACATATTCCTTATAAACTTCACATAATTATCTATCTATACGGATATTATATAGGGAAAAGTTTTTTTTGGGTTAAACTGGCTAATCTGTGGAACTGCCGGTCAAATTCGTTTTTTTTTCCCACTTATAGGTAGCTACATTCTCCCCGAGTATTATAGGCTACTTTTAATCCCGGGAACGCGGGTGAAACCTCGGGGACAACTAGTTCGTTATAAAGTTGTATTGAAAACATCTTCTACTCAGTAGAGCACTCCTGTCAGAGTGGTCGTGATTGCAATAGATAGTGTACATGGTGGGTCTTCAATGTTCTCCTTGACTAGCTTTCGTAGCGTTGCGAGTACACTCTCCCACCCTGGACAATAAGACTCTTCATCGAGTGTTCGTTTCTGCAGATGTAACCAAATAACTTCAGAATTCGAAGCTGCATAGTCGATGAAAGACTATTTGTTATTCTAAGCTCCTGCAGGATCGAGTTATTGGTGTGAAAGGCCGTCAACGGAATTTTCAAGAAGCGTCTTCAGCACCACATCTCCAGTGCGTCAATTTTCCGGCGATCTTGTAGGCTTAAGGACCAAGTTTCAGCTCTCATAATCTCAGCATCTCATAAGTCGAATCTTTGTTTTCCTGGTTATCCTACTGTCTTTCCAAATCTTCCTACTGCTGATCTTGTCATTGCGCATGGTCTTCTGATCTCATCTTCACAGTCTCCTATGTTGGAAGTGGTAGAGCCGAGTTAGATGTATCTTTTTCGCAGTACGTCCATTCTATTAAGTTAGGTCCGGTCTATTATTAACATTTTCATTTTGTGTGTTGATTGCAAGTCCGAATTGGAGATTAGTGGTTTCATAATGAGCCAAGAGGTCCTCCATGCTATTATTGGGAAATCTCCTCGTCTATTAGTGGAAAAAATAGAATCTGACTGGTTGTTCCATAGATAAATGCATTAAAACAAACTAACAAAAAATCTTCAAGTTTCATTATATTAAAACTAGCTGTCCCCCACGGTTTCACCGTTTAAACAAACAAAAAACCCTTTATTATATTAGCATCATCATATCAGCCCATGGATGTCCACTGCTGAACATAGGCCTCCACCATTGATTTCCACTTCGAACGGTTCTGGGCCGCTTGTATCCAGTGGCGCCCAGCGACTCTGACCAGGTCGTCGGTCCACCTGGTGGGAGGTCGTCCTGCTCGGCGCTTTACAGTACGCGGCCACTCGAGAACCTTCCTTCCCCATCGGTTATCGGCTCTTCGAGCGATGTGGCCTGCCCATTCCCACTTCAGCTTACTAACTCTAAGAGTTATGTCTGTCGTTTTTGTTCTCCTACGAATGTCCTCATTTCAGACCCTGTCACGTAGAGAAATTCCGAGCATAGCTCGTTCCATAGCTCGCTGAGTGACTCTTAGCTTATTTATGCGGCCAGCAGTGAAAGACCACGTCTCTGTCCCGTATGTCATCAATGGTAAAACGCACTGATTGAAGACCTTTGTCTTCACACTCTGAGGTATTTTGGACGTGAAGATATGGCGCAGCTTCCCAAACGCTGCCCAGCCGAGTTTGATTCTTCGATTGACCTCTTTGTTGAAGTTGGACCTACCTAATTGGACAATTTGTCCTAGGTAAACATACTCGTCTACAACTTCGAGAACAGTGCTCCCAACAATCACCGGCATTGGCGGAATATGAACATTAGACATAATTTTTGTCTTGTCCATATTAATTGTTGGGAAACTCTGTTGAGGTCATTGAGCATGGTGTTCAAAGCTTCCAGCGATTCCGTCATTATGACTATATCGTCGGCAAATCGAAGGTGAGTGATATGTTCGCCACTGATGTCGATGCCATATCCCTTCCAGTCCAAGAGCTTGAATACATCCTCCATTACAGTGGTTTCGGGGAAATTACGTCACCCTGTCTTACACCCTTCTACAACTGGATTGGTACCGTACTCTCGTCCGGGACTCGGATTGACATGGTGGCTTTGCTGTACAAACACTTCAACACTTCGATATAGCGATAGTCAATTTGGCATCGCTGTAGACTCTGTAACACCGCCCATGTCTCGACTGAATCAAAGGCTTTCTCATAGTCCACATACGCCAGGCATAATGGCCGATTATACTCCTCAGTCTTCTGTATAATCTGGTGGAGTGTATGTATGTAGTCTATGGTACTAAAGCCTTTACGGAAACCGGCTTGTTCGGGACGCTGTAAGTCGTCAAACCTACGTGCGAGACGATTCGTATATCGATATTAGCATAGATGTTAATATATTTAGTATAATTAATATTATATTAGTATAGAAAAAGATAATGGTGCCGATTTTGCTCGTTTTTCTTGCTAATATTTTTCTAAAAACAAAGCGTCAAGCATTTTTATGGATAATGAACATCGTATTTTGTTGAAAAAATACGCTCACTTGCAACACTGGTAGGCAAAATTGATGTACGATACGTTAATTTTATAGCTCTGGTTGACCATACCTTGTGGCGCGCTTAAAAGCTTTATTTAAAAACTCAAATAGAAAAAATATCCGCTTCCGATATTACGATATTGGATCACTCAATTCCGATATTGTAATATCGGAAAAAACGGTCCGAGATTCCGATATTACGAGATTCCGAGATTCCGAGATTCATGCCCTAACGTCAATCCACAGAGCTGATATGTGGCACTTCTGACTTGGAGGCAGGCACCGTAGGCGGTCCATCTGACTGATGACTGGTGTGACGGGTCGCTCACTTCCCTCCAATATGGCGAGGAGGGCGATGGCTGCCACACGCGTCATACTTATGAACAGGTGCTGCTTGTGGTGGCTGGTCTGCTTAAGTTTGCCATTTATTTATTTACTTATTAAATATAGATTCAGCCTACTTTGTAGTTTTGCCGCCGTGCCGGGGCACGCAATTGTTGTCAGTGCGATTAGAATGTAAATATTATGTAATGAATCTAAGCTTGTTTTGAAAAGAGTAATTCAATTTCCTGGGACAATCCTCACACACGGTCATCTGATCCCAAACTAAGCAGAGCTTGTACTATGGAAATCAGATAACTGATATAATACCTATACTACTTTTTGTTTGTAAATACATACTTAATATACATAATTCAGGACATACAGACATGTTCATGCACACAAATGCATGTCCTGTGTGGGAATCGAACCCACGATCTGCGGCGTGATAGGTGGAATCTTAACCAACCACGCCAGCTGGCCCGTCAAAAAAATTGCTGAGTTTATTGCCGGCTCTTCTCAGTAAATGCAACCTTCCGAACCGGTATTAGAGTATTAGAGTCAGACTTTTGATAAGTGCCTGCGAAGGTCTATTTGAATAAATGATTTTGAATTTTGATGGTATGTGACCAACGTCGCGTATAGTCATCGAGGAAAAGTACCTTTGAGTAGTAATATCGAGCATTCCAATTCAGAGAGGAAGAGAGCATAGGGTGCTTCAAAAAGAATGTGATGAGATATTTGCAGTTCTAGAACGCGCGAGTGCCCCTGGTGTTGCAAACGTCAGCAGGCTACGCTAACCGTTTATAATCAAACGGACCTTATTCTTGTTTGCTATCTTATACTATGCTTCGTATGTTTGTGATCTTATAGTAGTATAAAAAAATGCTTATAATAATGCTCCCTGACAACCAGGCTTCAAAATGGCGTCATAAAAGCCTAGGCTTTGAGTCTTATCGTAACATTCACAGCAATGTATTGACAACCTACAAAGTATTTATCTCAATTATTGTTCTGCAGTAATGACTAATAAGATACCGTAAGCTGCCCGGAAACGAGCGTGATTCATGGCAAACAATGCACTATTAATCAGTCGTCATTGCCTGCTATCATTTTAAGCAATTTTTACTTGATACTTGTTATTTTACAGCTAGAATTAATGGCAATCCCAGGGCAACGTTTCCTCACTGCGAGAATAGTCATAGAACCGTGAGAATAGTCATAGAACCGTTAAATTTGAATGGTAGCTTCTTTTAACTACTAAATCTTTTCCGTACCGCGCGGTTTCAGCCGCATTCCCGAGGGATCGTATGTTTTCCAAGGATATAAAGTATCCTATGTGTAATCCAGAACATATTCTTTCTGTGTGCCAAATTTCATCCAAATCCATTCAGTCGTTTCTGCGTGAAAGAGTGACAAACATCCATACATACCAACTTTCGCGTTTATAATATTAGTAAGCATAAGGATTTATGCTACCAGTAACAAATGATTGTTGGCCGTTTATTCGCTTAAGCTCTTTAAGCGAATAAAGCTTGACTGGGAAAGTATTGCACCTTACAGAATACTGCAGCCGCAAGCAAGCAGCAACTTTGTTGTTCCTGCGCGTGAGTAAGGTCGCCAGAGCTCATTGGGGAGGGGAATGGTCGGTAACGCGTAAGTACGGTCCATAGGCTACGGTACGATAATAGATAACCATCAGGCGGGACCGTATGCTTATTTACCATCTTCGTAGTAGCTATAAAATATGAACTTAGTATCTACTTAGTCTAGTGTATTAGTACTCTCCATTAAGTAACGGTCTTGAGGTCATTAGACCACCTGATGGGAGACTGCTTCCTTCGCTCTCCGGACGTGGTCGGTCCCCACTCGAGATAATTACCGACTCACACACGGTCATCTGATCCCAAACTAAGCAGAGCTTGTACTATGGAAACCAGATAACTGATATAATACATATACTACTTTTTGTTTGTAAATACATAATTACACCCAGACTCAGGACATACAGACATGTTCATGCACATAAATGCATGTCCTGTGTGGGAATCGAACCCACGACCAGCGGCGCGATAGGTGGAATCGTCTTGAGGAGTCGTATCGTCACATCAGTGAGGAGTTCTGAGCATAGAACCACCCATTCCAGTTTGTCTTTTTAAACATTTACCTATCTTCTTTGTTTCAGAGTGAATTTAAAACATCTGAATATCGCCGTGAATGTAAAAGTTCTAAGACAAAACATAAAGGAGGTGATCAATGGCAAAATAGTAGCGTTATGTCAAATGGATTCGGATAAAAGAAACTCAGTGTATTGCTTGGACGATAATCATTTTGAACTTCCCTGTTACGGATACGGTAAATAATTTTGGTACTTGATAACTTAAGCCGGTAATATCTAATAGGCCCGTTTTGACAGCGTTTCATAGTGAGACAAGAAGAGACATCCTCTTGACGCCTCTTAGATTTCGACAACTCTAGCAACTCTAGTTCCTTCTCAAACTGTATGCTTTATTAGTTAAACTCCCAATCAAGCGTTTAATCCAATTTATTCCTAACTTGTTGTCCCCCGCGTTCCCGGGATAAAAAGTAGCCTAATAATAAGTAGTAGTCACACGAGGAATGTAGCTTCCTATTAGTGCCAGAATTATTCTGACTGGATTCTAGAGATTAGTGCCTGTAAACAATCAAACTCTTTATATTTATTATATTAGTATAGTTACGATATTTATATTAGTATAGTTACGATATATTTTAGGAATTAAAAAAAACTGTGTGTTTCAATAGAAAAAATATTCTCTTATACTTACTTTTTAAAGTTCACTGTTCTTCCATCACTTAAACCACACATCAGATTCTATTTTTTGTTTGCTTACACTTTTTGTATTTTTTTCATCATAGAGATGACTGATTTTATCACAAGATACATGTTCTATTAGTCATTAAGACTATTGTACCAATTTAAATATGACTATGAATGAACTGTTATTAGGAAGTTCTTAGATGTTTACACAAGAGGAAAATGCTTAAAAATACCTATAATGAGTATTTCACAGCTTTGATTCGAAAACCTATAATAAGTGCTTCACAGCTTCCCATTTTCATGTTTTTTCAAAATATAGTTTTGTTCTCATGATACAAAAAAATCTTTTTGTATTCGGTTTTTGTGCACTCAACAAAATCAACATCAACAAAATGTTTGTAAGATTTTTATTTTCTAGCCTATGAGCCACCATCTTTGTATTATCCAATTGTCATTGAATATTCTTTCATGATACTTAAATGAGCTATATAAATGAAGTCTAATAAGATATCAGATAGGTATGTTTTTATTTTTTGGCGCAAATTGCTCATACCTATAAAATGAGCATGATGTAACTCAAATAAGGAGAATAAAGATATGCCGTACATCCATAGAAATATTTATAATTAATATCATAAATGTGTTATCAATAAAAGTACCGTAGATTAAAGTTGATAAGTGGATACATGAAGTACCTACTCGTGCACACAATGACGTATGCCTTATTTACAGGTCTAATAAGAGGTGTCGACTTTGAGAAGGAAATGTTGTACATAATAACACCGTTGGAAGCGGACAAGTTGTCGCTCGTGAACACGCTGGTGTACTGCGACTGGGTGGTCGAGCTGCGCGGGCAGGAGCGGCGGGTGCCCGCGGGCGCCGCGCTGCCGTACCGCACCGCCACCCAGTACAGCCAGCGCAGGCTCATGTTCTCGCCACGCAGACGGTTCAACCCACTACAACTATTGAAAATGACAAGGAATACCTAAATTGAAACCTTCGATTATTAGTTAATAAATTTGTAATTGGAATAGATCCAAAAATTATAATCTTAAATTATAAAAGGAAGTCTAATAGTTATGTTAATTCATGTATATTTGAAAGATAATTTTGTACTTACAATACTAATAAAACATAATAACATAGATGATTGTTTTAACCTAAATATTTTCCCCATCCTAAACACCTTTGATTCATAAATGCTGTATTAATTTTTTTATAAAAGTCAAAAAGAGTCTAGTGAAGAATTGTTAAAACATGGGGTTCCTTTATTACTAATAAATTATATTAGGAAGTTAAAATTTCACACAAACAATAGATTACAATACAACTGCCCTACAGTATCAGACAAACGTCTCAGAGACGCGCTAGCTGACAGGCACTTAGCTGAGAGTGGGGCTCGCGCTCCATGTCAAATAAACATCCTACACGATTTATACATCACTATTTTATTGAAAAAATTAAAATACAAAATATCAAACTAAACAATCAAGTCTCGGTGAAACGACACCGGTCGAGGAATAAATCTATAATGAAGAAATGCTACTCGATTATATAACATGATAGTACAGCATGAAAAATTTTAGTGGGCCCGCCGGAGACTCGAGGTCCACATTTGCCTCGACTACATTTGTTAAGGCATTTACGCTTATTCTTTATAGATAATCTATAAAATATACAAGTACGAATCGTGAAAGTGTAGCCACACAAATACTGAGTGGGTGTGCGTGCAACGCGGGCCGCGACATCGCGTCAGCTGTCAGTATCGGAAGGAAGCACTGTGTGGCCGACGCCGCGACTGCTGCAGAGTCCGAGTCGTTTCTAACGTAAGTTATCAGGCAGTATGCGAACGATTCATAAATCAGAGTTCTCCCGACAACGGCACAATTACAGCAGAGAACACCTCGTCTTCTTCTTCTTTTTGACCTGTAACGCGGCGCGAGTGGCAGTCTCGAACACCTCGCGCACGCCCTCCTTGCTTTTGGCGGAGCATTCGAGATACGCAAACGCGTTGATCTTCTCTGCCATGGCCCTGCCTTCTTGCGGCTTCACAGGCTCCTGCTTCATCTTGCGTAGCTCATTGATAGTGGCCGGGTCATTGCGTAGATCCTTCTTGTTACCCACCAGAATGATGGGCACGTTGGGGCAGAAGTGCTTCACCTCGGGCGTCCACTTCTCCGGGATGTTCTCAAGCGAGTCGGGCGAGTCCACCGAGAAGCACATGAGGATCACGTCGGTATCGGGGTACGACAGCGGCCGCAGCCGGTCGTAGTCCTCTTGGCCGGCCGTATCCCATAGCGCCAACTCTACCTGCTTGCCGTCCACCTCGATGTCGGCGACGTAGTTCTCAAACACTGTAGGCACGTACACTTCCGGAAACTGATCCTTGCTGAATACTATCAGCAGGCATGTTTTACCGCACGCACCGTCACCGACGATCACTAATTTTTTGCGTATCGCAGCCATCGGTCCTGTGAAACAATACAACGCATAATATTACGATCGTGTCGAGCGTCAACGCCTTTCATCACTATAAAAATATGGCCGCCGTATAGGATTATGGGTAGGGAGTAGTCGCGACAAGCCCTCAAATGTGAATAAGCACCTGAACTAGCGGAAGAAGAACAGCACCACCACATAGTACCCTCACATGCGAGGGTGTTATTTATTATATTTTGTAGATACCTGAAGATTCTGGCTAATTTCTGCAAAATATTGGCTTATCGACACTTTTTTAATCGTCTTTGCTCATCACAAGCACTTTCGTTCGTAAGAGACTGATGTTGCAATTGTAAAAAATATAAGTTTCAGTGAGTGTCTCGTTGAAGTTTAATTAATATTCAAATAATGTTTAGAACTATATTTTAAGATTAAGATTTTTTATAAGTTATCTTAGTTTACTTCAAGTATTGAGGCATATTGTTTTTTTTACTGCGTAGGCGTTTAATTATTCCCATTTACAATTTTTATGTTTATTGCCATATAGAAAATATTTATGTTTTGACAACTGGAGTATTTCGGATACATGTCATAGAGTTAAAAACAGGCATAAAACAGGTTAGGGAATGAATTTGGTAAATATGCGTTCAGTAACGAGAAGAAAACCTTTAATATACGAGAAGAGTATATCTGTGCAATAAATTAATTAAAATAAAGCAATAAAACAATTACTGACACAGAAAAGGAATTGTAACGTAGCTATTCCATTTAGATTTAATTATTTGTATTCGATTTTTTCGCTGAAACTGAAATCATACCACAGAATCATACGTAGGAATTTCTAGGACCTTTGACTCAGAACATACGTAGTTACTTATCTACTCATAATATTATATGGTGATATTACTGCATAGATATAAATAAACTCGGTGAATCTACTATATGAACACATATAAAGATGAGGTCATAATAGAGTTCAGTGCCTCTACCATGAGTTTTCTACACTAACGTAATCTACACACGCTAGCGACTACGGTGAATATTCTTTATAGCGAGCACCGCCTCTAGTGGACACTTTTGGAAGCATTTCATACAAAATGTGTCACCGTAGTCGATAGCGACTGTAGATTACGTTAGTGTAGAAAACTCATGGTAGAGGCACAGTGGTGTTTATTATGAGGTCAGAAACATGCACGTCACTCGAGGTCGTTGCATACGAGAATGAATGGAATTAAATATTTATAGCGTTTGGCGATCTCATCCACATTTCGTTACGTTAAGTATAAATCGTCCTTATTACGTACTAGCACGGTACTAGACAGCCTAGTCCGGTGACTAATTTCATGGCATGATCGTGACTAGCTAGTATGTCAAAGAGTATAGTAACTATACCAAAAGGAATAGTATGTATAGCGTTATCTATGATACTGATCTCAGTAGAGTAAACCACCTAGCAAATACAATACAACTTTTACTCCCTTATTACGTGAGATGGTTTGAAGCAAGTCTAGCAAATCCAATTATAACCTCTACCTATCTTTCCTCTATCATCTTAAATCTTGTTTATCCACATTCAGAGCATTATTTTTGCTAGCATCTCAAATTCTCAAGCGTGGTCAATTTTATAATCATCATCATCAGCCTATAATGTCCCACTGCTGAGTACAGGCCTCCTTTCACAAATGAGGGTGAAAGGGAATGTTATAATAGCTTCTTCAATATAGGGTTTAGCAGGTGCGTTAATTTTAGGATTAGTATTGATGGAATAAAAACTGTTTTTTTTTTATAAAATTAATTTATTATCTCTTGCTATATGGTCCCCTTTTATTTACAAAAACACATATCCAACAACCTTAACATAACAATTTAAATCTACAATAATAATAAAGTAAACATTTAGATAATTCAATAGAGTCGGTGTTGAACCTATTGTTAACTAACCGATCGCTAAATGGAGAGACATTGTCAGAAATCCTATAATAAAAAGCTAGAAACATGTTTTATCTGCTTAAAATATTCCATTTGCTTTTGCGGTGCAAGTGGTGTTGATCACACGGCATGAATTACTGCTTGCGTCTTACTTACATTCCTACGTCAACCCTCCAAGGTCCCGATTCTCCCATTATTGACATCAATGTGTCGATATTTGCCAAAAATAGACCCAACATCAAAGAAATTAAAATACATGTGTATCATTGAATTATAATTCAATGATGTGTATTAAAAAAAAACATAATTTTTTTTTTTTTTATACCACTTATGTGGCAAACAAGCATACGGCCCGCCTGATGGTAAGCGGTTACCGTAGCCTATGGACGCTTGCAACACCAGGGGTATCACGCGCGCGTTGCCGACCCTAAAACACATACCTATCCAAATTATATATCTATTATTCTTTCTTTACATTTTTGACAGATATCCACCATGTTTTTCAATAGAGATGTCCAATATAACATCAAGCCACGAGAATCTGTTGCCTGGACGGAAAGCGCACACCGCTGCGTTGCAGATACATTCTGAGATAATTATAGCTCTGATCTCGTCGTAAAGGACTTCCAAATTATTGTTGTAGGCACAATATTGATTAGCCTTGCAGATTAGATCATAAAAACAAATATAACAGTTGGTTTTCTGCATAAATGTATAGGCTAAATAAAAGTATGGGAAATATAATAACAAAGAAATATAACAAATAATTTGTAAATCTGGAAGCCAGACTTCTTGACGCAACTAATATAACACGAAAACTTTTGTCATTAACCCTAAAATGCTCATAGGAATGGCGAAAATGTGATTTCCACACTTGAATAGCCAAGGTACAACAATAAGTACCGGCAAGATTAAAAAAAATACGTAGCTTTGATATCATCCTACAGATAATACAATATTCTTCAGTTTTTAAAATGTGCGTCAATCACATGACACCAAACAATATCTTGGCTTATAATATGAATGTATATAAAAATAAATGCTTCTTATAATATTACGATATTGCTTATTTTCGTACATAATTATATAAATTCTTACATACTTTAAATATATTGTCACGATAGCAATTCACACTACAAATTTGGTTACATAAAGATATGTAAAAAAAGTAAACAATTTCAAGCATAAATAAACAAAGTAGCCAAATCTACTCAAACCGGAAAAAAATGATTTTAGAATTTTTCTTAGCCTTTTTTTTTTGCTTGTTTACCCTGTATAAATAATTAAATCACAATGAATAGTGTGAATTGAAGTATTTTATAAGGCTTATTATAATATGTTTGAAAACTTTATCACATTATACTTGGGCTGCATTCCGAATTAATAATATAATCGCTGTAATCGATTTGAGCGTGCTTAAACACGTTCCATATTAGTGTGAGCGCGATCACGATGTCCCGTGAAACGTCATAGATGACGTCATGACATGCGCCATCTTGCGCTCACACCGACCATGCCCTAAACTGATATCACCGTGAGCGCTGTCATAAAGTGACGGTTAGTTATTGGGTTTTCGGCAAAAATCTAATAAGATTTTTGGTTTTCCATATGACAAAGATACTTTTTATGATTTTATGAGTGAAAAATAATAAAAAATGCGGATATTCCTTTCTGCGACTCAACTAATAAAAGATATAAGGAGTTCTAGCGCATTGTTAATTCAGATTTTAATTAAATTCCCAAATGTTCTGTTTTGAATACGGTGAGCGCGATAACGGGCGTTCCGAATTGTTGACAGTCTCAGCTGTCATTATCGTGATATCTAACTCGGTACGCAAATTACTGCTGTGAGCACTGTGAGCGATATTATTTAATTTGGAATGTAGCCTTGGTTGTAGCGTTCCTTTGGAGCTACTTCAGTCACAGCTTACAAATCCTCCGAAGCCATCTGAAATAAAAACGTATATTATTTATAAAGCGATTGTTGAGACCAAAAGCTTTCGTTCATCAATCTCCCGCTCAATGTAGTGAATATTGCAAAGACCATGAGGCTCTTGGTCTAATTTACCATAAGGCGTCGTCCTAATTGGCGACGATCGTACGATCAAACGATGCGATTTCGTCGCACGATCGCGCTGATGTTCCTGTGCTCGCGCGATGACTTGCGAGCTTCAATTAGGACACTAAAGCGTTTTGTGTATTTCGCATCGTTTGATCGTACGATCGTCGCCAATAAGGACGACGCCTAAGAGCTAACGCGCACGAGTGACTTTTGTCAACGTGACGTGGCCTCGTCTTTAAAGTGGAGTGCGCTCACGAAGGGTGGCAGTATTGAAATAAAGTGTTCATTTGCCGATATGGATATCGAGGAAATTTGTATACTAGACTCAAAGTAGACTTTCTTTGTATTTAGGCTAGGCATACTATCTAGTTTACTGCGGTGTAGGTGTAGAGAGTTAGTAAACACAAGACCAAGTTTGCTATAACAACTAATCCATTTCAACTACATTGCCATGGATGGAGCCCATTCAAAATGGTTTTCTAGTCTATTTAAACTACAGGGTGAAATGGAAAACATTTGACACATTTTGGTTCTATTACCGGTACATATAAAAGTTTTATAAACTGGTCTAATAACATATCATATTAATAATCCCATAACACTTTTCTTTAAACATGTGTCAAGCCACAATTTATTTGTTTATAACTAGCCTCTATGTTATTCCCGCACCGCGCACCGACCAAAGGAGTGTTTATTTATAAATAATGTCATTAAGACTAACTTTTTATTAAACTATACAATAAGTGTGTCCTATAACATTTTGTCAAATGATTTCAATTTCACTCTGTATAAAATCAAATGGCTAAATCAAGGACACACTAAACATTTGCCCCCTTACTCATAAAACATTATTTAACTAATTTATTGTTTAAAGGTTCACGTAAATAACGTCACTCTATTGTCAATGGCCCTGATTCTGTTGTTCACAACTAAACTAATTTTAATCTCGCTATGTCTCTTTCTAACAAAGAACATAAGAAAAGGATGTAAGAAATTTAGTCCTGTCAAATTAGTCCAATGCTTGTTATCAATATAAATTTAGTCGCCATCTATCGCGGTTACGCCTAAATACACGCAAAATAAGACGGCAAAGAATAATTTGACAGCTTCAAATATGTTCTATCCTTTTTCAATAATGTTCGTAAGAAAGAGATGAGATGTGACTAAAATTAGTTTAGTGCGATCTACAACAGAATCGGCACCATTGTCAAATAATGTGATTTATTTTTTAATCAGTATATTAGTTAAATAGCGCTTGGGGGGTTAGATGCAGTGATTGGTCCTTACTGTTCAAAATCAGTGCAAAATCACTGACTAGTTGCTGATTTGGATTTCTCAGTATTACTACTGAGGGATTTTCCTTCATTGATCTCAATCAATGGTAAGCAATGATGTCGCTGAAGATAAGCCCACAGCGTAGAAAGGAACTACTTTTTAACTGCAGCTGTCGGAACATACCAGGTACTGCAAATTACCCTATCACCAGCATCGGTTTTAGTTTAGTCTACCGAGATAGGACTAATTAAGAGCGCGCATAAAGCCAGAAAAAATGCGAATGTCAGATGAAACAAACTTATGTCTAATATTCGCGTGGCATGAGACGGAGATAGCGTGTTTTGCGGAACAAATATGAACTAAGCGCTTCTAATCTAAATAACTCGTAAAGTATAGAATATTTAAAAAAATCGTTACTATCAGCCCTTGGTCATACGTTAGTGATATTATTTATCGAATGTTTGTCTTAATTAGATACACCATGAACGAATAAAAACGAAAATTAATTAATATTAGAGGTATCCTTGTGTTTTTTTTGTATCGAGGAATTTTCATTCCATTATGTTTTTGCTCTGACTGAACCCTTGCATAAATAATGAAAATACCCATATAAAAATATTTTGTTATTAAGATATGTTATTTTGCGTTGTACACACTCTTATGATTGATAATTAAATTAAAGAATTGTTCAACGTAATTAGTAGGTAATTGAGATGCAGACAATCGCCGTTAAATCTGTTCACTTTGTTGGAGTGGAAACATTATTATATTAATCTTGATGGCAATGCTAAAAACTTGTTTATTTAAAAAATAAAACAGGTTTCCACGTTTACTGTATAAAAAATAATAATAAATAAATATCCTGGGATATTCCTTACACACGGTCATCTGATCCCAAACTAAGTAGAGCTTGTACTATGGAAACCAGATAACTGATATAATACATATACTACTTTTTGTTATTTATTTATTCAACGAATTTTTATAAAATTTCGATGACTTGTAGGTACCTTTGGCTTCGATGTTTCTTACTTAGATAATTTTACTCGTGTTAGGTAATTTTTTATACAAATATTTTATATTTTTATATAATTTTTTCTTAATTTATTTTATAATAATTAACAAGACTTTTGTAATTCCTTTTTATTTTTAAGTCTAGCACATTACAAAATATAATTGGCATTCGTCTGTCTTACTAAGGATATAAAAACTGATTCATATAAAAAGAAAATTTGTGAATTTTTCTGTAACTAAAACAGCTCGAACGATTTCGATGAAATTTGAAATTTGAGGGGCGAAAATCGATCTAGCTACTGACTGACTGACATATCAACGCACACCTCAAACCGCAGTGTTCTTGAAACTTAAAATTTTAAGTTTCAAGAACACTGCGGTTTGAGGTGTGCACACATGTTCCTTATATAGCGTAGGCACTGGTCATCCACTCAGGGGTTTTTAAAATATCACCCATGGAGGTAAATAGTGTATAAAGTAAAGTTTTTAAAGGTAACATTCGTCAACACTTACTTTATCTTTCAAACTCTTATGGGTTCATTTAAAATGGGACTAACAATGAAACGAATTAATTAATTGCGAAATTATTTATGCAATAAAATCATTACAAGGATTCTTATAATATTAATATGCATTTAACAAGTATAATAAATTTCAATGTTCTACATAACTCTAAATTAATTGACTTTCATATGTGTTTTAAGACATTTACCTCATATTAATTTTAAAGTTATACAGTAAAAGGCAGTGGAAGTTCTTAACCCGTTCCTACTGTTTCTCACCTATAGATAACTAAATAACTATATATATTGAAACGCAGTGTACTGCTCGCTAAGAGTATCCTATCCAGGGGTTCTACCGCCTAACTTTAGTGGTAATCGTAACGAACACCATTAATGAATTTCATCCAATCAGGGCCCACGACTGGTCATCGTCGCGCCTTACCGCGTGCGCGTCATTGGATGAAATAATTAACGGTGTTCGTTACGATTACCACCAAAGGTACGCAATAGCCCGGCAGTTTGTTAGTAGATACAAATTGATGGATTCAACTTAAACTTTTTATTTTTTGTAGTAATATTTAGCATTATTAAGTTATCAGTATTTTATTATTTAGTTTAAGTTATTTAGTATAGTTATTTTTTAAACAAAATTAGAAAAGCTATTATATTCCTATTTGTGATATTTTACAGATTACCATCCTGCGGTTAAGGGTCGAACGTCGGCGCATGTTCGAGAAATAAGCATCGTTATTCTATTAAAATAGTATCACCTTAACCATGCTATTTACAACCCTATTTAACAAATATAAAGACTATTTTTGGAAAAGTGAAAATACTTAAATTTTGTCCGAAACTTAGTATGTGTCAAGTATTTTTATAACTATCTTAGATTGATCTTAGTAATGGTAATAATAAATACTGTTTATTATGGCAACCTAAAGTAAAAATAATTGACCGTTTTACCGTTTACTTCTTTACCTTTTGCCATGCGAAGATGCCGTAGGAGATGCCGGCGCCCAATGCGAACGCTAGCAAGTACGGAAGGTACTTGAAGGATGGCCCGGTGCGCTTGCGCATCAAACTTGTGATGAACTTCAGGTTGCCATCTGTGTAGGGGGGGTAGCGACCACTGGAACAGAAACATCCTCTATTAGCTTGTAAAAAGGAAGCACGATCGAAAAATAACCTTATTGCGTCAAAATAAGGTTATTTATATAATAATATGGATATAAAGAGTCAAAGAAACATTCCTATAATATCACTTTGCAAATTGTAGACTGTATGGCTCTATTCACACGTACCACAACCACACAACGTGGGCGCTAATTTGTATGAAAATTAATAGTTGAATTCACACGGACCATATTTTGCCGTCACTATCGACCGCGAGTGTGATAATAACCACAACGCAACCACCAGCTGGAACTAGCGGAACAAACATTTTAACATTTTGTAGCTACCACAACTCAACTGCAAAAAACCGCAGCGACACTATTCACACATAACCACATGACTACATTTTGTCGAGACGCTGTTGTGTGGTTGCGGTACGTGTGAATAGACGCTATAGATAACAGATATTCATATTATTATGTACTTACGATCCCAGTTTTTCACCGATCCCTGAAAAGTTCTTGATCAAACAGCTCTTCTTATGCGTGAACGTATCGAATGTGGCTTTCCCGTGGTACGCTCCGATACCACTGTTGCCAACACCACCGAACGGCAGCGTCTCAACTGTAATATTGAGCTTTATTATCATAGACGTACAGTAGCTATTAGATTGTTACTGATTAATATGGAAATCGGATAGAAAGCGTTTGTTAGGATTTTCAGTATTCATTAACATGCTGTGTAAGAAGTTTTATCTACTCGTAAGAAAGAACAAAATAGGAATAAGAATATTTTTTACTCCCACACACACAATTTAAGAGATAATTAGTACAAGCAATAATAATTCTTGTGTCTCGGAGTAGAAGTTTCAAAATAACTTCATCGTAATTTGTTCTTATATAAACAGCCCAGAACCAATAATACCTACTCATTAACTAATATATATTTTCAGGCTTTGTGCAGTACATGCTTTCTTCTATATTGTAATACTAAAGTGTAGGTAGATACCACGACACATTGTAATTCAAAGAAAAATCAAATAGAATTTGTATTTAATACTGAAAGTTCAAGGCGCATACTCTTATTAGATATCTGCTGTCTCGCTCACTACTCGCCAGTTCTCATATCGAGATATGAGCTTTACATGATATATGTATATGTTTTTAATACATTGACCGAATCCTGTCCCCCATAATACAGGCTCTTGCCTAGCTTGGGTGTCAGTGTTCAACGTTTGTGCAACAAATACATACATGACTCTCTTGTGTGCATTAATCTTGTATAGCTGTTTATATATGTGTGTTTCTTATAAATAAAATAAATAAAAATATATTGAGCGCTGAGAAAGTCCACGAAGTGAAAAGAGACGTCAAATGTATAGCTCATATCTCGATAATTGCGCTTTGAGTGTGTGGCCTGAGTGTATCATCTTCCGCGTTCCCTCCCAATTATATGTACGCTTCTTCCATACGGCCTTTCTTTCAATCATATCGTCATTCATTCCATTTTTACAGTCTTCTTTAGTTTCTCTTTTTAGCCACACGTCGCATAGGCAATGTACATTACTATTCCGAGTTTCAAATAGCATATTGTTGATGATTGGTCACTCAGGTCACACCCTCATTAAGAGAAGGTGACTAATAGCCGGTACAATTTTGTCACTATAAATATGGGATTAGAGTGCGTTATTGAAGAACAATCCTTAGAGTATAGTAATACCGAGAAATCTGATTCCGGAACTAAAGAACAGTAAAGACCAATCACTGCATCGTGTGTTCTTGACTTGGCCAATCAGAGCGCATTGTCGATGGTGGGAAATTGGCGGAATAGATTGCAAGCAAAATCAACGTCATTACGCTTCCTTGGTTTAATTGTTCTATGGAGTGCGTACACTGTGCCAATATACTTGTGTAGGGTGGTCAAAGACTTCGTCATTTTAATAGGCCTAAATCAAGATGGACCTTTTTAAGCCCGCCGACGTTCTGTAGGACGGTTTCATCTGTTTGCCGAAGGTGTCAATCACACAAAGCCTAGAAGGAACTGACTCTCATGTGCAGCTGTCGGAACACACCGGTAGGTGCTTGGCGATAGATTTTCAACTTGAGGGTGGCAGCCAGCCAGGCGGGTACTCCAAAGTACCCTACCACCGTGCTGCGGTTTTCTCACGATGTTTTCGTTCACCGAAAGCTCAGCTTCGTCTCGGTATCCGACGTCACTACCACTGAGCTATCATCGCCTTAAATTATATTTCTCTCAAAGAAAACCGGCCAATGGAATGTCTGGCGTGATTACTGCCATACTCATAGTTAACAATTAGGATGTAATGACTGATTAAAGTATATCCATCTTGGTCTATTGAATAGCTATAGAAAGGGATAGTTCTACATCAATTTATTAATACTTGACGATTTAAAGCACGTATTTAAAGTGACAAAATGGCAGCGCCTAAAGTCACACTAAATCCTACTATAGGTATTATAATATTAGAAACGCGATGGATGTACAGCTGTTTCTTAATTTTTCGCGCAAAATCTACTGAAAGGATTTGTATGAAATTTGACACACATACAGAATAAGTTCTGGAATAACACATCTGGCACTTTATATATCGGGACACCGATAGATGCATCGGGAAAGCGGGTGAACCCACGCGGCGCAAACTAGTCTAAAATAAGGTATAACAAGTGTTCCAAACCTCCCATCTGCATGACAGTATCGTTAACGCACATGCCCCCGGAGGAGGTGTTGTCGACAAAGCTCGACAACACTTGGTCGTCAGTCGCGAACACGTACAGCGTTAACGGCTTCTCTCTACATGCAGACAGACAGATGTTCAAACCGCCACCAGATATTAAGTACAGAAGGAGAAAGTGTTGCAGGGTTGCCAAACGTTTAAAGGTATATTGGAAAAAGTGGTGAGGAAAGCACACCAAAAAGGGTTATCTCTGAATCAGTTTTAATTCTTTTCCACAATGCCACTTCTCTATTAATACATTGGTGGTAACTTCAGTAGATTGTCCTTTATAAGTACCGAAACTCATTTGACACTGAGTATTTAGATAATAACCTCTGTTGTAGCATCACATCACTACACACATCGGTACATCACAAGGTTGGTCATGACCATAGAGTAAGAATATTATAGAGCGACTGCACGAGAGTACGGTCTGTGAGAACGGGCACGGTCTAAATGCCTTGAAAACAAGTGCGCGTACGTAGTTTGAACGACTAAAATAAGTATAATGAATGCTAATTTCTCTTTTTTAACCGACTTCAATAAAAGGAGGAGGTTCTCAATTCGGTTGTATGTTTTTTTTTTTTTTTTTTTTTATGTTTGTTACCTCATTACTCCGTCATTTATGAACCGATTTGGAAAATTGTCATCAGATCAGGATTTGAGTACTTCTTCGTGTACTTTGAAGTCGGTTTAAGTTTTTTGTAAAACAGTCCAATTATTTATAGATTACTTTTACCAAGAATAAATGACAAGCAATTCATATCAACATTTTGTCTAACTGTAAATCCACTAGTGTACGTCCATCCGTGAATGCATCTATTTGGAAACTGCTCACGCTTTGCTCAAGGTAATATTGTTAACGCTATCACTCTATCTATAATATTCTAACTCTATGGTCATGACACAAGACCGGAATTTAACCTAACTTTCAGTCACGCGCGAATCTTTTTATAAGTGTGTAGCTAATCAGACCAGAATATTAAATCTTACGCGTGAACAACTCCATTGTACACGATATAAAATTGTAACATTGTCCAGTTTGGCAACCCTTTCATTTAATATACAATAAGCAGTGCACTTGCGTGCATTATACACTAAATTAATTTCTAGTTTAATGTTTTTTCATCGTCAGTAAAGGTAAAATGAATGTTAGCATCAAAAACAGAATAAAAGAGTGGTATCACTGTTGACTTGTTCACACATTTTACCTTCAACATTAGAATATTTTACCTACTCATTTATCTACAAAGGGAACTAAAGCTCTTTCCAATGACTAAAAATCCTTAAAATACTGTAATGTATGTATTATCACAATCAGATAATAATTTTATTTACAATTGTTTATGTTATACATTTTAATAATACCACCACCATAATATGCCTCCACCAGTCTTGATGCAGTATTTTTTTATCATGTTCAACCATAACAAACCCATGCTGAGAAAACGAACGTAAAGTGGATCTTTAAACTAATAAAATAATGTTTTCACATGATATGTTCAATTGTCTGAATCTGTACGACAATGGTTTTAATATTTAACTTCGTTTACCTCAAATACAAAATTAGCACTCGAAATCTATTTTAAATTAAATGCTACTTAATGGAACTCTTGTTATTGGGAAAATGTACTAATAAGATTAATTTAAATGCTGTACAGTAGTACCCAACGAGTATGGCTTACCGATGTACCTGTGCAGAAGACACATTTTCAAAGCGCGAGAAATGATATCGTCAGCTGCCGCCATGTGTGCGGAGGGGCGTCACTTGCAAGTGAGACGGAACTAACAGCTGCACTGTATTATAAACCTTATAGTAGTGATCTAAGGTTGATTGTAAGTTTTAAGCATTCTTTCGTAAATCTTCGGGCCATACTTTCTTGTCTGTGCGAACGAAGATTCACGACGCGCCTTATCAGTTGGGTACTACTGTACCTTTGTTACTTCTGAATAAATAATATAATATAATGTCTATAAAAACCCTTCCTTTATTACAGACACCTCATGTGAACACATATTTCAAAACCAGAATAAACTGCGTGTTGTTGAAGATTGAAACCACATAGCCCCATATTTTCACAATCATTTGTACCACCCATAAACACAAATGGTTAGTGTATGGAATAGTGTGATCAGCACAAATAAAATAAGGTTCAAAATTGATCGTCCAGCACACAAACACTGCGGTAGGTCTTTGTACAATGTCGATAGGAAACAGCCAAAACCTCATAACCACAACCTATTTGAATCGGCTTTTTACAAAAACAAATATTTAGATAGGAAGTTATCTGGAGCTAGTCGAAAAAGTGACAAAATTATAGCATGAGAGCATACGAAGTACAAAATGTGTAGTATTTAGTGTATGATTTATTCAGGGAGCCATTGGAAAAATTGAGAATATGCCAAAAAAATATGTTATCTATCTCTATATGCTTTGTCTTCGTTCAAAGGATGATAGGCAAAAATGTATGGCTTCAACAGCAATAATAATTTTTGCAACACACTCGCTCGTTAAGGGACATTTATTGCACCGTATTGCAGGTTTTTTTTTTAAATTTGCTTAATGCAGGACAACGAATTGGTATAAGTCGTCATCGTTAAACTTGTTCCTATTGGACCTTTTCAACGATAATACAATTTATTGCTGTTGAAGGGGGGTACCAAAACGCCCATCATCTTTATATACTGAACGTTACAAAAGAAGAGTTTATTTTTATTTTCAAATTTAGTATTATCACACTTTCAACGAATTACACAAATATAAATAAAGCTATTCCAAAAATGTGCTCAAATGCACTGTACATATTGTACGCTCTCATGTATATATATCCTCCAAAATAAAATTACCAATTTCAACAATGAAAACTATTAAAACACATTGCTTTTACAAACAGCCGATTGATAATGTCATCTCCTTACCGCCGTAAAACATGATCGTGTCGTTCATAGAGATACTGCCCGATCGGGTTTGTTCAGTGAACAACTTTTGTATGTTGCTTTGACTGCTGAACACGTAAAGCACTAACGGATGTTCCCTGAAAATCGTTCACGTACCGTTGGTATGCTGGCCTTTATAGACCTATTGTCCTTATTTAGTACACCCTTGGCAATCTATGTTGGCCGGATGTCCTTAATATAGCCCAAGTGCAATTTTGATGTATTATTAAAAATTAGCTCGTCCCATGAGAGCGTAGTGTTTTTTTTGCATGGAATGGAATCTTTTAGTTAATAACCATGATTTACCGGTTTTGTAATGGATCGGCGATTAGATTATATTGGAGGTCAAATCCGGTAAAATATCCGGATGGACTTTATGAAGGCCAGAAGAATCATACCCATTTGGTACAATGGCATCCTATGATATTATGGATTATGTCAAATATGCTTTTTTCATGTCAAAATACCAGAATGATGATGATAAAACTCCCATATTTGTTCACATACATGGCACACGGTACCCTTGACCATGGTAAAATGGAAATATATCCCACGTCACACACAAAATGAATACCCTGGACACATGAAAACATTTTGTATAATCATAACAAGTTGTATTGCTAAAACCAGCTTTATCCTCGAGCAAAATGATTCAAACTCTGTTTCTTTCATTACTAAACATTTAAAGAACTACGGTCATAATATATGTCTAGATTGTGGTAATAAAAAATTTGCCATTAAGACTTTAGCAACAGGGTTGATATTCAATTGAAGCAATCTCAACTAAAGATTTCACACGGCCCTAAAATTAGATAACATGTAGAATATCTTATTAATTTCAATATAACCCGACTATGTCAAGACTTACCTTTCATTAATGAATTTGATAGCTTCATAGGCATTCTCAATGGGTACGATAGGCAGTATGGGCCCGAAGATCTCGTCCTCCATCACTTTATCGGAGGGTGCCACGTTGGCGACGACGGTCGGTTCAATGAACCTGTCGTTTGAGTCGTATCGTCCGCCGATTGCGACTTTGCCTTTGCTCGCCTCGATTATTGCTTGGAGACGGCTGTAATGTTTGAATAAAACATTATTGAATAAATAAACATTAATTTATATTTGGATATTACACGTATGAGTGAATTACGTATTTCTTTTAACTATCTACCTAGAGGTAATGTTTCGAATCTCCGGAACTACTGAACCAAATTAGCATCACTCACGCGTTACCGACCCTTCCCCCTCCCCAATGAGCTCTGGTGACTTTACTCACGCGCAGGAAAACAACGTAAAGTTATTTGGCGGCGGGATTCTGTAAAGTGGAAGTACTTACCGAGTCGAGCTGCTCTTTGAACGAATAAACGCTATGCTCTACCTCTTTAAAAGTTATATCCTTGTTTTACTTCTATTTAAGCTGAAGAGTTTGTATTTTAACGCACTAATCTCAGGAACTACCATTCCGTTTATAAAGGAAGTTTATAGGCTAGATAACATCACGATAACACGGGTAAAACCATCGCACACACTTAGTCCTACATAATCATCAATTAACACCGGAGCGGAGTGAGAGAGAACACAGCAAAAGTAGCAATAGTGTAATATAATAGGCCACTTACCTAAAATGCCTGTTGTTGACAATTCTGCATAGATCAGGTGACTTCTGTGGTTCGTCCCCGTACCACTCTTTGAGAATCTTCTTCGATGCTTCCACAAACTTGTCCTGTACTTCTTTAGTGCATAGTATGTAGTCTGGCGCGATGCACGTTTGTCCAGCGTTGATGAATTTACCCCAGAGTATGCGTTTCGCTGTCACAGCTATGTCAACGGTATTGTCAATGTATACCGGGCTGGGGGGACGAAAAAAGTATGATAATCTCTAAGGCAAAACGCACATTATTATAGAACGAAAATTAAAAGTAAAAGATTCAAGAAAGTATTGTGTCAATCTAAAATAAGGCTTATGTCATAGCTGTACGATTAAAGTTTAATAGTTGCAATGCAATCTCGTCGTTAAGTCTTGATTGTTTTGATTCAATAATACAATAATATAATACGGACAATTCGTAATGTCAGTGGAATAATAATTAATTAATAATTAATAATAGGAATAGAACAAGCTAATGGAATTTTGGTTTTCTGGGAATGAGACTAGTGATATTTATAGTTCGAAAAATAATAATCTATTAACTATTGTTTCCACGATAAAAGTAGTTTTACTTTATCTTATTTTTCGAATTGCTCGAAAAAAAGGAATCTCGAAGGTACGAAAATTTTAGTTCGGTGCCTGGCACACCAATACGGCGTATTTTTTTTTCTCAAATGGCAGTACCCGAAGTGACCTATATACATCGATTGGGGATACTCTTACGAACAAAAAATTAAGAGGGTGTCTTGTAAATGTCCTAAAATGTCAAGGTACAGAGTTATTTGCAAAAAATATCGAATTTTGCCCAATTCAATAACTATGACAAATTACTTATTAAATGATTGTACGCATTCTATGGTGCTAGAATAGCTGGATTGATTTATTGATTCAAATGAGTGTCCCCAATCGATTTATACAGGTTTCATCGTGGGCCGCCATTTAAAAAAAATATTAAAATTGCGCCTGAAAAGTACGGCAAAATCTTCAAAACTATCTAGATAACATTACTATCAACATCATTAATTAAATATTCAAACGCCAAATAATTTAAATGTTCCATACTAAATTACCGTCTTATAACATTTACACAGATTTTCTGTTTCCATTCAAATGCTCAATTAATATTCAAAATGCGACTTTATTCCCTAGGCTAGAATCCATTTAAATAATCAAATACAAAATTTTTCGAAACTTTTATCTTGATTTATCTAGATGTTATTTCTAGTAGGTAACCCGTGCATTCCACGTTCACGAGTAACGAGTTCGCTTTCGAACAATAGGATCAAAGTTCAAGTCAGACACTGCCATTGATATAACGACGTAGATTGTGTACATTTCAATCTTCAACACGACATTGTTAGAATATTTGCATACTGACTGATTTACAATAGATGCATTTTAAACCTTATTAATCTATACTTATACTTATATATAACATATAATAATATAATTTTATAAAGCTGAAGAGTTTGTTTGTTTGAACGCGCTAATCTCAAGAACTACTGGTTCAAATTGAAAAAAATATTTTTGTGTTGGATAGTCCATTTATCGAGGAAGGCTTTAGGCTATATAACATCACGCTGCGACTAATAGAAGCGAAGCATCAGTGAAAAATGTTGCAAAAACGGGGAAAATTATTCATATAGAGTAGGGTGGGGTATCACCACAGGGTAGGGTAGCACCACGCGAACGAAGTCGCGCCGGGCAGCTAGTTTTTTAATATAATCCATACAAATGCTAGTTGTTAGCAGCTCACAATATATTCCTTTCAAAGTAAGTTTTATTTCTGAATGAAAAGTGCAGGCAAAAGTTTTTAAAATAGAAATGTAGTCATATTTTGCTTACTTAAAATACGTTATAAAATGTTTGCTATGGAGATATTCTTCTTTTACTACTAAAATAATATAGAAGCCACTTCTAAATTGAATAAGTGATGTTTCCAAGTGTTTTCCTTTTCTCTCCTAACTTCAAAGTGACAGGTGTCAAGCGAATAGGTAATGTTTCCAAGTGCTTACCTTTTCCCTCCTAACTCCAAAGTGACAGGTGTCAAGTGTTTGGTGGCGGCTTCGTATACGATCTTGCCGACGTTGGTACCGCCCGTGTAGAAAATGTAGTCAAACTTCTGCTTCAGCAGCTCAGTGGTCTCTTGTGGACCGCCTTCTACCACTACTATTGCGTCCTGGAAATGTTGATTTAATTTAGTAATTTATTCTCAAAATGTAGGACAAAGAGTATGCCTATAAGAATGAGGGCAAACGTTTCTGCGGCTGCCAGTTGGCGAGCTAGGTCCTATCGCTGTCGTTGAAAATATTTTTAACGCGGCAGGGCCAATAATTGACAATAACCTAATAGATATTGATTGTGCCTCAGTATTACGCAGTTCCGTTTTGTACCGAAAGAAAAAGGATGACATACGTTTCCAAATGACAAAACTGGCCTAAAACAGTGGTTAGTAGCGATAGACAGGTATGGCAGCCATAATTAATCAGGAATTTCACGATCTTTACAAAAAACATGAATAATTAGTGAAAATCCGCGATGAAAAGCTCGCAAACAGTAAACTATCAGTACATTTGTTGTTTTTTTTAGAGACCCCTCTCTACACTAGCGCCTCTCACGGCGAATTTAAGTGCGATTTCCCTCATTGCGTAAGGCGAAAAATTCTTTGATACCAATCATATCTAATTTTAAAGTGTGTAAGTAAAATGTTTTGTGTTAACACAGGACTTCTCCTCCCTCGGAGACGCAGGTAACATTTTCATGGCATGGATAACACTATTTGAGCAAAAAATCTAATAAGGCCCTTGATAACAGTGATTTGAAGGCCTTCAGAATATTGACAAAGGCTATTTTCGCTATGCCAGTATTACCATAAAAACATCATAATCATCATCAGCCTATATATAATGTCCCGCTGCTGAGCACAGGCCTCCTTTCACATATTAGGGTGAAAGGGAACGGGCAGATACTCCACCACGCGTGCCCACTGCGGATCGGTGGAATAGGCTGGTGGTCAACCTACTGTTGGAGTTTTCAAGCCGCATAGCCTCCAACTAGCTTAACGACTATCACAATCAAGTGATAACCGGGATCAACGTATTTACGTGCCTTCCGGAGCACGGAAACGCTCGATTTGAAATACCACTAGGCGGTCACCCATCCAGGTACCGACCACGACGGTGCTTAACTTACCGATCGATTAAGAACGGCTTATCATGCTACACCAGCCATAAAAACATATTCCAAGTAAAAACGCATATAATAAAACATTATCATCTATACTAATATTATAAAGAGGAAAGATTTGATTGTTTGTTTGTTTGTTTGTTTGTTTGCATTGAATAGGCTCCGAAAGTACTGAACCGATTTGAAAAATTCTTTCGCTGTTGGGAAGCTACACTATCCCCGGGTGACATAGGCTATATTATATTTTCAAAAACATTAGGGATCCTTACTAAAACTCCAATAATGTAACCCAAGGTGTAAAAAAATTACCTAAAATATTCATTACATCGCGTGCGCTGCGAAAACTATTGATGATAGAATAAAATAATGTACTACGACTTTGCAGAACACATTATTATTTACAAAAAGTGTCGCGATACCATATGTCTAACTATTATAGTTATGCCACAATAAGTGATTTTATATTTTAAAAATTTTATTGAAATGCCGCCGCTAGAAATGGCTCTCTATTTGTATCTTGGTATTATTCCTTATCAAAATAAATTACTTCATATTCAAGACTGCTTCAATACCTTTATATAACTTTTTGAATTATTCAATTCGGACATACCATTCAAAAGATATCACGAGTTTAAAAATATAAGTATTAGCAGAAAAATCACGTCACGGGTACGGGCCGTACGGGAGGGAGTCAATCTCTGCGTGTGGCTCAGTGTTTGTAAAAAAAAGGTTGACGGTAGGGTAGGGTAGGGTAGGGTAGGGTAGGATAGGGCAGGATAGGGCAGGGCAGGGCATGGCAGGGTAGGGCAGGGCAGGGCAGGGTAAGGTAGGGTAGGGTAGGGTAGCACCACAGGGTAGGGTAACACCACAGGGTAGGGTAGCACCACGCGAACGAAGTCGCGCCGGGCAGCTAGTATAAATTAAATAGGTAGTAGCGGAACATATAAGTGTCATATTATTTAGGTTTGAATAGTCTGAGTCATAACTAAGTGATCGACATGAGAAACATAAAGCCAGAACGTTTATTCATAGAAGGTTGGCAGTTAATTAAATGGTTGGTGATGCATAAGCGGGTAAGTATGTACGACCAACAGCAAGGTCAGCCGGTCATCGAGTTGAAAAACAATATTTGCACGCTTAGAAACAATATTATAATGAAATAAAATTAGAGAACTAACTAAAATTATTACATTAATTTTGTAATTTTTATACAATTTTCCACGTTTTACCTTATTTTCAGAGGAATCTAAAATGGAGGAGGTATTTAATATGATAGTGTAATTGTTAAAATCGAAAGCCATTTTGTTCAATTTTGGGGCACCTCAAGGTTTCGGTTTCGACATAAGGTAATTTTTTTAAATACTGATTTGAGTCTGACTATTCTACTTCTATTCTTCAAATCTTTCATTTTAAAACATACATTTACCGACGTCGTGTTTGAGCAACACACATATAAACAAACTTGAGCATTTATTATATCACAATTGTTTGATATGAATAAATATGTGTTTTAAATATTTACATTCAAGTCTGCTTGTAAACAACAACTATCACAAATTGTTCACAGGCACTAATTAGTTGAAAGTTGAAACATACTTATCAGGTTTCCAAATGATGTTTTCCTTCAATTCAATTATTAATTAAATTTTTCAAAGGCCTTGCTTGCGGGTGTAGAAAATAACTTATTGTTATATCTCAGCTTGACCTTTCAATTTAGGTTAAAGGACCAGATTTTATCTACGCGTTGAATTTAATAACAGAATGGAGTAATATCTACTTCATTTTTTAATAGTACTCATAAAATTAAAATATAAACACCGTAAACCGTTTTGTAGTTCGATGAAAATGAGTATAATCTTGAGCACATGTTTAGAACATATCTTTACGTCTTATTTCCGAAGTGATAGATATAAAGGTCTCTGAACTGATACCTGTATTTCATTATCGATATTTAATTCGGTCCTAACTTGTAATATAGTAAGTTGACTGTATCTTAGGCACATACTCCCGGGCATTCACATAGGTCAGTGTTTTTCAATCTTATTGATATCGCGACCCCTTTACAGGTTGAAAAATTCTGGCGACCCCCGTGTCAGACAGTCAAAGAATTTATAAATTAAAAGACTACGATAATGATTTTCTTTATTGTGATAGCTTTACTTATTACACTTATCAGTCTGCAAGAAGCCGCGAGAGATTCTAAATCCTTTCTTGGGTAAGTCAACATAACTGGCTGACTCTCCACAAATTTAAAAGAATGCCTCATAGATTTAGCTGCTGACGGCATGCTTAAAATAGAATTTTATTCACAAAGTGTCGACGTGTTTTGGGTGAAAAGAAACCAAGAATATCCAGAGCTAGCAATGGAAGCTCTAAAATTATTAGTACCATTCGCCACTTCATACCTGTGTGAACTGACATTCTCTTCAATGGTGGACATTAAAACTAAAAAGAGAAATAGACTTCATTTAGAAAATGATTTTTGATTGTTAACGTTTCAAAAATAGCACCAAGATTTGATACATTTTTGAAAATTAAACAAGCTCATCCTTCTCACTAAAATTGTATTTTTATTGAAGTCTACCTTGCCTTTTTCCTTTTGCCGGCGACCCCCCAACTAAGGTTTCGTGCCCCTCTAGGGGTTGCAAAACACTGACATAGGTAATTAATTCTGAGGAAAGAAAGCCGATTATTATATCGAAGCGATATTAATTTGTATATTCGAATGCGCAAATCTCAAGAACGATTTGACAAATTTAATGCGACCGAAACCGCGGATAAAAGTTAGTCTTAAATAAATAAATCTACTTACACTGTCTAAATACTTAGGCAGCATTTCAACGATGAAGTTAGCGCAGGCCACCGACATTTCACTTGGCTTCACAATAACTGCGTTGCCAGCGGCGATGGCTCCAGACATTGGCAGCAGGAGGAGCTGCAGAGGGTAGTTCCACGCACCGATAACCAGCGCCAAGCCATAGGGGTCGTTGTAGATCACCACGTCATCCAGCATGTTCACGAATCCCTTTGGTGGCTGTTGAAGAATATGAGCATTAGTTTTGAAAGGCAAAGATGGTACTGACAAAGTCCAAGGCATTTAATTTAGGCCCTAGTATTAGGGCACTTATAAAGGCCAAAGCTACTGAAGTTACCACCAGTTCGTAATTCGGCCTTCAACTAAGAAGTACAGGCAAGAAACTCAGTATGGTTACATTTTTTAAATGAATAACAGAACTGTCTTGTCCTTGTTATTTGTGGCACGATTCTCGCGACTTCAATAGACATATTTTGGGTTATTCGATAAAATATGGTCGATATCGAAAGGGGATTCAAATCACAGTAGATAAAAATAATATTGGCCTAAAAATTCGGTGATAGTTATAGATAAAAATAACATCTTATGCCTTTGAAGTGCGGATGCAACATTAGTTAAATCATATTTAAATTAAGTTATTAATTACATGGCCACAGATAATTATTGCATTTACAAACAATGAAAAGTGGGTAAGCCGCAAGGATGCAACTCAATCGGAAATATTTAAATTAATTAAAGGTTGACCACCTTGCTGTAAAAAACTATAAAAAAACGAATTGTTTAAAATGAAAAAATATACTCAAATAAATAAAATTCCCTTATATGCATAGTAAATAAATAGCAAGAAACTTGGTAAAAAAGTAATTCGGTAAGCAACTGCTTTTAATTATTAGTACACATAAGTAGATTTTTGGCCTACTTTTTGGCTAGGAATATTGGATAAATCCTACTAATATTATAAATGCGAAAGTATGGATGGATGTTTGTTACTCTTTCACGCAAAATCTACTGAACGGATTTGGATGTAATTTGGCACACAGATAGAATATATTCTGGATTAACAGATAAGATACTTTTTATCCCGGGAAAACATACGATCCCTCGGGAATGCGGGTGAAACCGCGCGGGAAGCTAGTTAACTCTACAATAGAAAAACCCCTGAAAATAAAACCTGGGACATTCCTCACACACGGTCATCTGATCCCAAACTAAGTAGAGCTTGTACTATGGAAACCAGATAACTGATATAATACATATACTACTTTTTGTTTGTAAATACATACTTGAAAATAAAACCTGGGACATTCCTCACATACGGTCATCTGATCCCAAACTAAGTAGAGCTTGTACTATGGAAACCAGATAACTGATATAATACATATACTACTTTTTGTTTGTAAATACATACTTAATATATGTAATTACACCCGGACTCAGGACATACAGACATGTTCATGCACAGAAATGCATGTCCTGTGTGGGAATGGAACCCACGACCAACGGCGCGATAGGTGGAATCTTGACCAGAGTCTTAACCAACCGCGCCAGCTTGCCCGTCAAATCAGTGTAGTTTTGCTAAGGTCTTCAGATAACAATGTCAAATATTGACCATATTTAACTTTTTTGATAATAAGTCTAGAGTAAAAATTAAATTATACCAAAGTAAGATTGTATATTTGGCACTACTTCGTTAATACTTAATTAAATCTCTTTATACTTAAAAATAGTGAGATTGTGTTCATAATTTAATATTGCAATCTCGTTCGCGCCTCAGTCTGAGAACGTCATGCTATAATAAGTTCTGATGTGTTCATTAAAAAAACAATTAAACTTATATCATTGATAAATACTATCATTAGATAGTCTTATCATAAATTCAGTTGACAACTTAATTGATCAACATTATCAGAGGTCACTATCACATTTACGTGTATATTTATAATTCATACTCTTAAACTAATTAATATTTTTATTAAAGACCTGGGCCTGGGCCCACCCCAGACGTTTAGGTTTCATACTCGACGCATCAGCTATCATTTTAGTAGCTTAAATTAAACACATTGAAACGCAGGGCATTGGCGGTCAGGATTAATATATTTGCTTGCTGTATTAATGATGTCAAATTAACTTTATATAAGGCCTACTGCTAATCTTTCTAGACGAGCGGTCTGTGGTTCAACTATACTCAGAGGGCCTACAATGCCTTGCGAATCCAGAATAATAATGCTTTCAGAGTGTTGTTGCGGCTACCACGGTGCTGTCGTGCGTCAGGGATGTTTGCCGAAGCGCGTACTGATGACTTTTATGCGATCAGACGCAAGAGGGTGGCATCACTGATGCGCAGGACACTCGGTAGTGGCAACAAACTGAAAGTGATATCAGATAAACTTGACTGCCCTTTTCTTAAAACTTGGGTATTTGTAGCGATTGGAGCAGTCAAGTAATCTAGTTCTTTTATATGTGTGTTGTAGTTTTAGATTTATTTTGTTATGTAATGTTTTCTTTATTTTTATTGTAATGTTTTTATTTAATTGTTTATATGGATATCTAAAATAAATGTTTTATTATTATTAATATCATATTTGCTATGTCATGGCTACAGAGCTCAACAGTATCTCAACTCAACAAAAAGTCGAAACTCACCCTTGTAGGCTTGACCCAATCATCCAAATTGTGTATAGTATTCTTCAAGTCATTGATCAGGTAGTCCACTTCAAGTAAGACAGCTTCCATCTTGCATCTCCTTAAATCCTTGTTCAGGGCCTCCAGCATTGCATTATAGTTTTCTTCGTACATGCGTAGTAGGCTTTTGAGTTGTTTTCTGCGCCATTCCACCGGCCGGGTGACGCCGCGGTTGAAGGCATCACGGGCTTTTTGGACAGCCTAAAGGTACAATGTGTATTAATAGAGAAACAAAATTTTCTTTTGTAGTAATACCAAGCTTTGTTTATACTTATAGTTCAAGTATCTTTCTCTGGAAATGACAGAACCTAAGGCCCCTTATTACAAAACATGGTTTAAAGCAAAACCAGGTTTTAAAATAGCCTCGTCTCTTTTTATTATATGACGTTAGAAAGTGACCGAATTACAGTAAAACCTGGGTTTGCTTTAAACCATGTTTTGTAATAAGAGGGAAGAGGTCCAAACCAAGTTACCAGTGAAAAAGTGGAAGTTCCTTTAATTTTGTTATTGTTCTGCCACTTAACACAATAGTGTAGTTAAAATAAAATAAAAATAGACTTGCGGAGTGTATTCATTAATTCTTACCTCAGCAACATTAGTATTTTTTGGTTTTGAATGTGTTATATTTCCTGAAACAAAGAAAGGTCAAATGAGTTAATTTGCATTTTTTGGACACTCCAAACATAAGTGTATTTTTTATTAATAAGGGTATTTTGTTTGGTACCTTATTATATTGAGGTGCCAATATTTACAGATCATCAGTTACGATATCCCTTTCAGGGGGCCAAAGGAAAAATAATTCAAAGGTCATAGTGCAAGCCTCCTTTGCAAACACTTTTGTGTACTATTGTCATTATATTATTTCTTATCTTTATTAAAATGTACATAGATAGAGGCAATCTTTTTTAGGTAAGTTGTGAATTGATAACTTGTACACAATGTGATGTCAAATACAAGCTCTTTAACTGTTTATGTAATAATCATTACTGGTTATAATGACGTATTAGTGGTATGAATAATTGGAATTTGGACTAGGTAAGTTACATTCTGTTTTTCATGTCTTTGGGACAGACCTGTTTTATGATATAATTATATTTGGTTAACCATGCATTATTACCATCAGCAGCTCACATGTCTCCAAGTAAGGTGCATTAAGCCAGGCCTAAAAAGAGGGGATGGAAATTTGGGACAGATCAGGAGGGGTAGCAGCTACCTTAAGGCTTAAAGCTTGCCTTAAGCTTACCTAAGGCATGCAATGGGACGAGTGGCCTATATCACCCTTCACTTTGTCTATCAGAGATTTCTTTGATAGAAGTTTTGGTAAATGTGGAAAGAGTGATAAATTATCTATGCAGTTGTATACAATATGTTAGTGACTGGAACACAGGCTTTTGACATTACAAAAAAAACATGCATAAACATAAATAACTGCATATATACACGTCTCATGCAAGAACCCACGATAAATCACTTAAAAAATCACTTGAATAGCAGTAAGTGGAATTAATTCTTTTCTCATATGTAGTGATGGTAGAACTCCTTTTGCGAACCTACGGGTAATGTATTTACAGTTTTGAGAAACAAGTCTCTCAGAAAAAGGGATTATTTACATTTTCTGATGCCATTCAATCTTATCTACAGTTAAAGAAGATAAAGTTTGTATGTTTGGCTGTAGCAGGTAATCTTCAAAACTAATAATCTGAAAATTCTTTCGGCAATGGGAAACAATATTGTCCCTGACTTATATCACAGCTACTTTTATTCCCAGGAATGCAGGTCACACCACAACGGAAAGCTTGATTATTGTAAAGATCAAAATAAAACTGATTGTAAAAAGTAAAAAATACTAAAGAACTGTTCTTTTACAGTATGATTTCTTCTTCTATATTTTCTATATACCTATTTATACCAGCTGTTAAAGCTAAGATTTAATAATAATAATAAGAATTTATTTCTCAACACTTAAATTAACATTTGACACTGATGATTGATGAAGAAGAGAAGGAGTTTCAGCAAGTATCTTATCATATTTATAGCTAAATCATAATATGGACTACTTTATAAAAACATTTAACAGTGTAAGTAAAACTAAATTCATGTCCAAATTACTTTGAAAACTGTTATTGATTGCATACACTTTTAATCTACAAATAACTTACCCAGAGTCATTTTAATTGTTTATTCAACTCGAAGAGTACGAAAGTCTGGTCAAAGTCCTCAAAACGGATGGTGAAGTCTTATTTTTATAGCATATATAGCACGTCATAAAATTATAAAAGTAGTATAAACTGAATCAGCAACTTTTATTTGATTTGATTTTTGATGAATGAATAATAATGGCACAGAACAGACAGAACAAACGAATCATGGAACGAATGAACTAGATTAGATAGATTATGGCTACATTCCGAATTAAATAATATCGCTCACAGTGCTCACAGCAATAATTTGCGTACCGAGTTAGATATCACGATAATGACAGCTGAGAACTGTCAACAATTCGGAACATCCGTTATCGTGCTCACAGTATTCAAAACATAACATGTGAGAATTTAATTAAAATCAGAATTAACAACGCGCTAGAACTCCTTATATCTTTTATTAGTTGACTCCCAAAAAGGAATATCCGCATTTATCATTATTTTTCTCTCATAAAATCATAAAAAGTATCTTTGCCATATGGAAAACCAAAAATCTTATTAGATTTCTGCCGAAAACACAATAACTAACCGTCACTTTTTGACAGCGCTCACGGTGATATCAGTTTAGGGCATGGTCGGTGTGAGCGCAAGATGGCGCATGTCATGACGTCATCTATGACGTTTCACGGGACATCGTGATCGCGCTCAACCTAATATGGAACGGGTTTAAGCACGCTCAAATCGATTACAGCGATTATATCATTAATTCGGAATGCAGCCTATCATTGACATTGACAGAAGGGGACCGACTCATAGAGCATAGAGTTGACCCATTGCTATAGGCTATACCAATACACCTACCTTTTTACCGACCGACAAATCGAAGTGCGTGAATGAATACCTTGCACAAAAACATTGAACTAGTACCAGAATAGAAGTATAGATGGCGTTAAAATAATATTGTTTACGCGTGAACCTTGAATAGGTTCCTGAAAACTTTAGAATACCTTCAGAAATATGAACCGTAAGCACGGGAATGTATAATGCAGCCGCGAAACGAACTTCATTGTAATATTTGTAATATAAATAAAATAATCTAATACTCTCTAATACTAATACCTATAATAAAGCGGAAGAGTATTTTTATTTGTTTGTTTAAACTTGGTTTAAACTAATCTTTGGAATTACCTACCAGTTGGATTCGAAAAATTCTTGCACCTATAGGAAGCTACAATATCCACGATTATTATTTCTTTTTATCCCAGGAACGTCGGTGAAACCGCGGTAAATTTTATTTTATTTTATTTATTTTAGGAAAACTTACAGCTAATACAAACAGTAATGTACATGTAGAGTATGAAGGCCATTTAAAAGTTCTCACATATAACTTAAATACTTCACAAAAGGAAAGAAAGTAGACAGAGCACACATACAAGAAATAATAGAAAAAAATATTAATTAAAGAATCTTTTACAAATAACATTTTTCATCTTTGATGCACCGGTACCAAACAGATGAAGATCTAATTCGCGGGATAATTTATTAAAAGATCTGCTCGCTCGTATGAGATAAGAGTTCTGTCTGTATTTGCAGTTCACAAAAGGAATATGCAGTAGGTTTGGCTTTCTCAGGGACGCTGAGGGGGCGCATAATGCAATTCTACTAAGGAGCTCAGGACAATCAATCGAACCGTTTGCTATTTTATATAGATAAACTAAGTCGGCTATTTCCCTTCTATCCTGCAGTGGTAGGAAATGAAACTTTTTACAGCGTGACGAATAATCGGATACATAATGTGTTTGATCGGTACTGAATATAACGAAGAAAGCGTTTCTGGATGCGTTCAATACGAGTTATGTATACACTAGGTATAGTTAGGGTTCCATACTTGCGATGCATACTCAAGGTGACTACGGACAAAAGCACAGTATAATATTTTAAATGTTTTAATATTATTGAACTCAGATGATAACCTCATCATTAAACCAAGTGCTTTAGAAGCCTTAGCAAC
Organism: Achlya flavicornis; assembly: GCA_947623365.1. Classification (NCBI taxonomy): domain Eukaryota; kingdom Metazoa; phylum Arthropoda; class Insecta; order Lepidoptera; family Drepanidae; genus Achlya; species Achlya flavicornis. Next base: position 4,272,050 of record OX392484.1, read on the forward strand.
TATGCGGTTTATATGCAGATCAAAGATAAGCTTTGAGTCAAAGACTATACCCAAGTCCTTAATGGAATGAACTCGTGAAATTGTGTTATTTTTAAGTGTATAGCCACAAGGGCTTACATTAAAAAAAAAATTTAACCCCTTACCCCCTTATTACAAAACATGGTTAAAAGTAAAGCCAGGTTTTACTGTCATTTGGTCACTTTCTAACGTCATATAATAAAAAGGGACGAGGCTATTTTAAAACCTGGTTTACCTTTAAACCATGTTTTGTAATAAGGTGCTTAGGGTTTAAGTTTTCGCGTGAAAGAACAGATATAGCATTTGGAGACGTTCAAGTCGAGAACAGTAATTCTGAAATAATATCAATATATAAATATGAAATAATAACTATCCTGGGACATTCTTCACATAGGTACGGTTTACTGATCCAAAAGCAGAGCTAATATGGATATCAGATAACTGATATACTACAAATTATAGGTAAGGGAAGCTGCTGTACCTTGATACATTTTTCATTAAATTATTTATAACAATAAAAGTATGATGCCTTTGCTGATGAAAATATTTGTAACTTAAAAAGAAACTAATTGAGCTCAAAATATAAAATATACAAAAGTACAGGTTACCATCTTCATAGTTTTTTTATTATGTAATTAAGAAGAGGTATTTTGATCAAGGTACAACAGTGCCAATGTACCTTGATACGGCACATGTTGTACCTTGATCATGGGCAGTTTTAAAGGGATTATTGAATTGAATATTAATATTTTATTATTTTTCTATATTTCTAATAGTTATATAACTCACGCATAACAAATCAAACTCAATTCAATAAAAATAAATTCATCATTAACATCTTTTATGTAATAATTGTAGCCTAATATGAATTTCTTCTAAATTAGAAAAAATAATCTTCGTCAACCTCTGAACTTTCCGATATATCTTTAAGAATTTGTTACTTTCAAAATTTTGATCTTAGTCTTTGTCTTTTTTTACTTTTTGTTTTTTTTTACTGTTTTTTATTTTCTATCTCGTTTTTTTCCAGTCTCTGTTAAAATCCTAGACTTTCCTTTTGGTCTGCCTTTCCGAACCTTCTTTCTTGGCTCAGCTTTTGGGTGCAGTCATATCATTAACGGGGTTAACACTTTTGAGGGACCTGGTAATTTTTTCTGCTGAGATGGTTCAAGTGTTTCATTCAAAGTTTTATTTACCTAATCCTCCATCAGTAGTCGTTTTATCACATACAATCATCAATGCAACTTGAGATGAAGCTTGGGCCGCATTATCAGAAGAGGGACGGTCGGTCAAAGCACAAAAATATTACAATTTGTTACTGAACATTATCAGATAATCAAATAACATAGAGACATAATACATTGCTGTACCTTGACTATAATCAAGGTACAGCAGAGTGATGTAGGTCAAGGTACAACACCACCACCATTACCTTTTTATTCACCCAAAAAAAGAAATAGGTTATGTTTAGCTAAGATCTAAATAGCACGTCTAAAACACTAATAAACTAACTCTCTAAAACAGCAATTTGTTAAATGCTTCGTGTTTAACACGTTTCGTTATCAAGAAAGTAGCAAAACACAAAAAACCTACTTTTTAGCTCCAAAAAATGTATAGCTGTATCACCCCCAAACGGCGAGAAATTCCCGCTTGCAACTAGGTTCATGATGATCACTTTTCCCTAAACGTCAACACACCATAGATGATTATCGGTAAAAAGATCGGGAACATTTAAAAAACTTCACATGATCAAGGTACAGCAGTCTCCCCTACCTACAACTTTTTTTGTGTTTGTAAATAGGTACATACATAATATGCATAATTACACCCAAACTCAGGTTTTCATGCACAAATGCATGTTCTGTGTGAGAATCGGGCCCACAACCTGCGGCGTGATAGGTGGCATCTTAACCAACCACGCCAACTGGCCCGTCAATAGGTATACTCGTAATATACTTATCTTTGGTGTAAGTAATGTCTTGTTGTGAAATATCAATCAACGAGCATAATAATAAATAAACTCATTATCCTGCGCCATAATTGGAATGATAGCGTCGATTGTAAGGCATTGACCTCGTTGGGCAAAGAAATTTAGGTACCTGTTAAAACACAGGGTTTGTTGCTCGCCTTCGATTCATTGATGCATTTTATACACCTCTATGTAGCTACTGACCTACTATTCTTTAGATTATAATAAATAATATCTGATCTTGCATATATCTACCTATTCTTCTCGCAGGGTCTGCAACTACAAAGTTTCAAGTAATTACCTATCAATAGTTAATGAAAATCAGATTTTCCTCTTAAAGCGTCTATAGACGACACGTTTTGGCACCTGATATTCAGCACCGCCTACAAATTGGTGTGAAATAGGCAAGTTGACGCAAAGTTATAATGACATAATTGGACTGTTTTTCAAAAAACTTAAACCGACTTCAAAGTACACTAACAAGTAATAAAATCCTGATCTGATGGGACCAAACGGGAAGTGTACCCTTCCAGTCAAAAAAAGAATTTTCCAAATCGGTTAATAAATGACGGAGTTATGAGATAACAAACATAAAAAAAAAAAAACAACCGAATTGAGAACCTCCTCCTTTTTTTGAAGTCGGTTAAAAAGAGATCGGCTCAACCGATCTTCCCTACATAGTACCTATCGGATCGGGTGCCAAATCGTTACGTTCGTCGAGGCCTCTACTTCTACTACATTGGGGGCAAAAAATGCCACTCAAACATATTGCTAATGCAATTCATTTTTCACTTTGTTATGTATTGATTTTATCATCTGACGTCAATACATTATTATAGGTAGGTAATTCAATGGTAGGTATAGATAAAAAATTACAATTACAATTATATTTGCATTATAAAATACTTCAGCGACATTTAAATTGCGTTTAGGGGATGTTTGATTGCTACGATTTGTCTGGCTGCTTGCAAAATGTATTTTAAATAGTACCGTGAGTATCATATTTAAATATCAACTCACAGAACATTGTTATTGTTAAGAAAAGTACAATGTACAGCAGTATACGTTTGAATTAGAAACGTAGCAGGTATTCATACGTTTATAGTTCGTACTAACAGTACTAACACTACTCAATTCTATTTATTTTGTTCGTCAGAAAATAAGGAAGGTCTGGCGGCATTGGGATCTCCTTACAAAGCTCCAAAATTTTGATAGATATATCCGCCCGTCCGTGCCCGAGTCCAACTCGCACTTGGCCGGATTTGTCATGTAGTAATATACTTGTTTTCTCAAGTTATTGAATCTCAAACAATCGAGATGATAACTCAGCTCGTTCGACTGGTTTTTGTTCGAACGCCCGTAAAGCTATATATATAATATGCCATGCAAATAAAGTCTAACATAAAAAAAAAGTTTATGAAACTGTTAGCATCAGTTAGCATCCTACCAAAGTCTACGTTATTGTCATAAATGTCATAAAAGATCTTTTTTTAGACTTTTCTTTTGTTTAGAAAAGTTTTTTCGCATTTCGTTTTTTTGAATTCACATCAAAATCCAAAAGTCATTTATTCAGCTTAGGCCCTAGTAAGGCACTTATGATGGCCGGTTCGGAATACACTTAAACTGAGAAGACTCCGGCAAGAAACTCACTATATCAAAATCATGGGTCAAAATTATATGCCAATGAGTAAAAAATCTACATGCTTCAGTCGATCGCATTTTGAATACATTTGAATGTGGCAATTATTGTCTTTTTAAGTTGAATAGACATGATAGGTAGAATTTATAAATGCGAAAGTAGTTACTCTTCTTTTTTTTTCGTTCATAAAAACAGTGCTTAGTAGTCGGTCATAATTTTGTATCTTACTCGATCTGGGAAACTTGGCGAAAGATAATTCAAGAAAGTATTTATTTTATAACCGACCTACATCCTTACCGACCCTTTCGTTAGATACATTCTTTAAAAACGCTTTTTTGGTACTTTATCTTAAAAATTATAGTCAAATTATAATTATAAACCTCAGCCAATAAAACAAATACTAAATTCATAAATAACACTTTATTGTAACTACACTGAAAAAAAGAGTTAGCCATTATTAAATCAATGGGCGGTCTAATCGCTAAGAAGTAATAATATTTTATAAAATACAGTAAGAATCTTACCATTTCCATTCATGGCTGGAGTTTCTGGTGGTATCTTATCTATTTGTATATTTAACACTGGTACGTCTATATTAACTGTCACAGTATCGATTTGACCAATCTCCGCATCGATATTATCGATATCGATGACGTGCACGTCACTACCGCGTGTATCACTCGCGTGCTGCTCAATCGGCGAGAACATCTCAACTGATACTGGTCCAGCCTCTGTTTGTAACCTTCCAAGGTTAACAGTCCGTGAACCTGTCCGAATTTGTTTTTTTTTTAAATTTTGTTTGCTTTTAGTCACTGGCTAAACAGGTAGAAGTTTTGTTGTGGTTTCAAATGCACTTAATAAAAAATAAACGTTGTTCTCTTTTTAAATCTGCGCTCCTCACACAACGTAGCTGCCTAGCCCTGCTTCGTATAAGTGACCATTCATTTTGTTTTCTTTTTCACAGTAGAAAGTGAACTTAGATAGTTATTATTACATTCCGTTTTTCAATAAATGTTAATAAACCCGTATTAAAATATCAATATCTATCATATTTACTATTCTATACTGTGAGAAGATATTATTAGAAGATTCAGTTTATAATTTTTTTATTGTTTATTTTATGTTTTAGTTTTATTAATTAGTATTTTATTAATAAGGTTAAGTTATTTATTAGTTTTGTTTCAAAATAGATTTTTTTATTTTATTAATATTAGGTATTTGTTATTCAAAAATACTAGAACTACATAACTATAAATATTCACAGTAAATTTTGAACAAATTAGAAAAAAATAATAAATTGCGAGTGTCTTCACAACAATTATGCAATTATATACGACGGACGCTTGATTGCGAAAATTATAGACGTATACTGACTTATAAATAAAAGCAAGTCACGCCAACATTAACGGCCTTTAAAACGTTATTTAACTAAAATACTGTATAATTAAGTTGTCACTTATTTATCGACCACCTTACCGTCATTGTCAAACAATGTGACGTTATTTACATGACAATTTAATTTTTAAAATTTCGATTTATAAATACGGCTGTAAAAGAACCTACTCAATTCCGAAGTCACTTGCACGCCATCAAAACTCATACTAACATCGATCGCAGAAAGCAGACAGAAAAAATATTGTTGCACCTTATCCGCGTGTAAACCTAGCATTAGATAATAATAGATAATGAGCTAATTCCACATTACGCTACGGCAACTAATATAATTGTTGCAGGAACTAGGAAAAACGTAACGTAGCGTCAAACCAGGTGGCGATTACGATAACGTTTCGTAAGGAAAACGTTAGCATAATATAATTTGTCGGTAGCGCGATATGCGCGTCTATTATGATTTAACGTGCTTAACACGTTTACAGTACATATTCAAGCTGTAACAGTAACTCAGGTTCATACCCAGTACACCAAAGAATTATAATCCTCCTATAGATTAGAGGCATTGATGCCAGTTGTTGCCACAGGGAGTATTTGGAAAGTGACGTGGAATGGATAGGAATTGGAATATATATAGGCGGGTGGGAAGGCCTGGTGGTCACGGCTCACCACAGAACTGTCTGGTACCCAGGATTTTAGGTTTCCATCAGTATCAACACATTGGCCATCGTTTTTAAGGGGCTAGGGGCTCTACCGCGAATCTTTCATGGTAATCGTAACGAACACCATTAATCCTTCGTATACGAGGTACGAAATCTCACATACCATACAAGGTGGGGATTGACATACCCCAAAAATAAAAGGAAATAAAATCAACTTAATACTTTTTGTCAATGGGATAATATATTGCAATAAGTCATAATGAATGGGTTAAATAAAACACGTTTTTAGGGTTCCGTAGCCAAATGGCAAAAAACGGAACCCTTATAGATTCGTAATTTCTGTCTGTCTGTCTGTCCGTCCGTATGTCACAGCCATTTATTTCTGAAACTATAAGAACTATAATGTTGAAACTTGGTAAGTAGATGTATTCTGTGAACCGCATTAAGATTTTCACACAAAAATAGAAAAAAACATGAAAAAAAACAATAAATTTTGGGAGTTCCCCATGCTTAGAACTGAAACTCAATTTTTTTTTTTCATCAAACCCATAAGTTTGGGGTGTCTATGGATAGGTCTTCAAAAATGATATTGAGGTTTCTAATATCATTTTTTTCTAAACTGAATAGTTTGCGCGAGAGACACTTCCAAAGTGGTAAAATGTGTGTCCCCCCCCCTGTAACTTCTAAAATAAGAGAATGATAAATCTATAAAAAATATATGATGTACATTACGGTGCAAACTTCCACCGAAAATTGGTTTGAACGAGATCTAGAAAGGAGTGGATGCTGGTATGGCGAATAGAAGAGACGAATGGAAGAAGCGTACATATTGCGCCGACCCCAAATGATTAGGAACAGGGCAGGCAGATGATGAATGAATTTCATATCAAGGCCCACAAATGGTCATCGTCTTACCGCCTCATTGGATGAAACCAAAGACACGCAATAGGCCGCCGGCAGGCTCCCCCTTGGAAAATAGCTCTAGATACAGTAGTACCCAACTAATATGGCTTACCGATGTACCTGCGCAGAAGATACATTTTCAAAGCGCGGGAAATGCTATTGGTCGGCAGCTGCCGCCATGTGTGCGGAGGGGCATGACTTGCGAGTGAGACGGAACTAACAGCTGCACTGTATTATGAACCTTATATTATTAAATATTATATTGATCTAAGGTTGATTGTAAGTTTTAAGCATTCTTTCGGTAATCTTCGGGCTATACTTTATTTTCTGTGCAAACGAAGATTCACCACGCGCCTTATCAGTTGGGTACTACTGTACGCCAATTTGGATTGGCTGCACAGCAGTGGACTGAAGCGGCAGATGACTCAAAATACGACGTGAACATTTTAGGAATTAGACATTTTACGATTTGACAATATAACGATTTGGACAAGACTTTTGCGATGGTAATTTCCCGTCTGAGTGGATTGTGATTTGGCTTTGATTTAAGAGATACGAAGGAGATAAGAGTCTAGCTGGCTAGTGTTGGAAAGGTTTAATGGATATTTGCTGTGACAATCTTTATAGTGATCTAACTAAACTGTAGACGTTTTTATTATAATGATGTAAGTTAATGTATGTCAGGTAATGCCTCTTTTAGATGTTGATGATAAAGAAGCTATGAAATGGTAACATGGAGCCGTGCAAGTTTCGATGAAACTACAGTCACTATTTTAAAAGTTTGTTATGTTTGTTGGTATTAGCAATTTATTTGTGTTATCTGTAAAAATAAATACAAAACAGAAATATTCTATTTATCGTTGATGTGCAGCCGGAATGGACTGTATCCACTGAGGACCTTGGCAAGCCATAAAACCGGTTCTCTAACTTGTTGATTTGTTCCTCTGTTAGGTACTTCCTTGTCAGTTTAGTTGTTAATTATTGCTACTATGTTAAAGGTCAAGTTGTCTTACTTCTAAACTATTCGAAATTAAAAGAAAAATATATTTAACAAGTTGTCCGGTGAATCACTTTATTAGAGCGAACAAAAACAAAAAGAAAAACAAATCGGTCAAGCCGTTTTAGTGAAATTAACGAACACTAATCGATTTTTATATGAGTACAACAACTGTTTCAAAATTCCACGATGCGGACACCAGAGGGAGAGGTAGAAATCGGATTAATTGCTGAACCTGCTCACAAAATTTCACGAGAATCGATTGAGAAATGCGATCTGTAGAGGAGAAAAGCCAACAGGACATCTTTCGGACTACATACGAAAGCATTTTTGTCCAAGTTGAAACGGAGACGCTTCGCTCGCTCAATCAATAATAATAATCGAGATATAGGACAAGAGTTTACGGTGGTCAACGGTGTCAAATTCCTTAGATAGATCACAAAAAAGCCAAATGCATTTCATGAATTCTATGACACTTCATAAATATGCTTCAATCATTTTGCAAAGAGACATACTTACTGTTTGCTTCATTTTCACGTCCCAACTTACACGGTATCTTTGGCCCTGAAGATGGTCATAAGATACTTAAATTCCAGGAACACGGGTGTATAAGTAGGGGATGGCAATATTTACCATATACGCAAGTCTGATTGAAACCAATACTGATTATTGAGCCACATAATTATTTGATTATCTATTTAATATTTAACCATATTAGGAAATAAGGTTTTTGTGTGACCTAATCGACCCTTAATGAGCGATTACGAAGAGGCTCGCGTGCGTCTACAAAATGATCATTAGACTATTGTCTTCATTAATGCTCGTTTTGCGTATTATCTATTAAAGGGTTAATGATGCTACATAAACTACCTAACTCCATATGTAATCCATTATAGGGTAAGTGTTATAGTAACTGGCTACTGAAGGCTGATAGGTGCCACAGAGCAATAGTCCCGCGCGCCTATGGTAATGTATACCTTGTAATAACTTAATCACGGTACATATTCGATTAGGTACATAAAAAAACTGAAACAGTTTCATACCTATTTCAAATAGTTTGTTTGTTTTTATGGTTCCGTACCTCAAAAGGAAAAAACGAAACCCTTATAGGATCACTTTGTTTTCCGTCTGTCTGTAGGTCAAGACCCTTTTTCTCAGGAACGCGTGGAGGTATCAAGCTGAAATTCATATCAAATACACAAGTCTACTGTCCATTGGAGCTGTGAAAAATTCAAACTACTAAGCCAACGCAATCGCAAAAGATACAGCCGTTTATGCTGCAAATTTTCGACACTCGCAAGGGAATCAAAACCTTCAGGGTACTTCCCGTGAACTCAGAATCTTGAAATTTGGTACGAAGCAACGTAGGAAGGAAAAATTGAGAATAGCATAGGTACATTTTTAGTTACGTCATATAATAAAAATATTTTTAATAATTTTAAACTTACTACCCCTTTCCACATGAACGCGTCGAGGTATTAAATTGAAATTCATATTTTTATGAATCATTTCGCTTATTTTACAGTAACTTCAAAGTACCGAATGTAATGTTACGTTGCTTTTTTCACCCCCTTTCAGATCATGAGACTTGAGAGTCATAAGATAAATATGGCTGTAGAAAAAGAGAATCCGATGTGAACGGCACTAATATGAGCTTGAAAGATTATGTCATATAAACGAATTTACCAACAAATTGCTTGTTAGTACTGTTTACTCTGTCTTGTGCGTCCATGCTTGGCGAACCGAGCACGAGCTGAGCCACGAACGAGCACACTGCGAGCATGGACGCACCATTAAATGTTGAGTATCCGAACAAAGCATCAACGTTTGAATGAATACTTATTTGTTTTACTAACACGAAGGTCTATGCATGCAATGATCTACATACCATTAAGTTTTTGAAAAGAATTCATCGTGTTTTTAGCCTTGACTTATAGTTATAGCACGGAGCGTACAAATCGCTTTTTACGGTGCGCAAGAGTTTACGATCTATTCACATGTGGATGTAACACCTTGGTTAGTATAATATTAGATTTTTTGTGGCATTGCTATGCGGATATTTTTTCTAACTCATGATTTTATAATTGTCTATTATTCAGAAACCAAAATAAAAATTGATTATTTAATTTTAGTTTATCTATCTTTAATTTTAAACAATAATAAATATCCTGGGAAGTCTTTCGCACACAGCCCAGCGGGGCGATTACGTAACTCAATTTCAATCATTTTCGAATTGAAATCGGTTCGATATAGCCGTTTTCTGATAACTTTTTTACGTTCTGATAACTGTAAATACAAACAGTGGTTCATTAGTAATGGAACCATTTCCGATTTTGTAATATTTCTACCGATTCAGAGGTTATTTCAATCTGAAATTCATAGCAATAAAGTTACACACTTGCGAGGAAAAAAACAGACTAATATTTTTTAAGTAGATTTTTTGATAATCATCAACCACACATTGAGAACAAATATGCAGCGCAGGTTTTTTTTTGACAATGGCTGTCAAAAAAAAACGAATTAAGAATGCTTCGTAAACCACGTACAGATCCCAAACTAAGCAGAGCTGTGTTATTGAAACCAGATAACTCATATATCAGCTACATATACTTTTTTGTTTGTAAATACATACTTAATAGGTATGCATAATTACACCCAGACTCAGGATATGCAGACAGTTCGTGCACGCAATGCATGTTCTGGGTGGGAATCGAACCCACGACCTGCGGTACCACGCCAAATTACATAATTACTTACTCATTATTATTACAGTACCTATTTTAGGTTTTATGTTTTCTACGACAAAAATATCCCTTTTTCTGATCCTACCGGGAGTCGCTTGCATTTTGATTTCCGATTTTGATACTTACTCGATTTGTATTTGTATTGAATGGAAATTGAAGCAGGAGAAATTATCTTATTTGTTAATTATAATAAAAAATGGATTATTAAAATATCAGTTTGCCTATAAAATTAATATGTTAATGTGTGATTAAAAATTAATATTAATTCTCGGCCGCTCCAAAAGATAAGATAAGATAAATTAATATGTACCTATTCTGACCACTTAATCAGTCAAATGTCAAATAGTTTTGATTGCTGGCTTCGGACAAAAAGTGGTTTTAACTAAGTGTAAGTCATAATCACTTTTAAACAGGAGTATTTGATTAGTATTTGCAACATCGTTCATTGACGGTGTTTTGTTTAAAAATGAACAAAAAAAATAAGCAATGTACACATGTGTGCAATTATGGCATTACAGACGAGGCGGTAGAGCCGTAGGCGAACGCGAATGAGGAAGCCGACAGTGTAATGATCAATGCACACGCGTGTCATACGACTTTCTTCAACACACTTGCGAGGAAAAAAACAGACATATTATATTATATTATTATATTTTTTAATTCGATTTTTTGATAATCATCAACCGCACATTGAGAACAAATATGCCGCACAGGTTTTTTTTTTACAGCAATGCGCTGTCAATCTATTTTATCCGTTTAAATTAAGATTGCTTCGTCTACACACATATCACTTACTTACAAACTTAACATAAACGGGATAATAACATAAAAAACTAGTGCGGTAATGTAAAGTAAAAAGCACCAGTTCTTAATAAGCTGTCTTATGATACTAAAATAGGTGCAATAAGAGCCAGTTTACGAGCGAGTGTGTTGAAATAGTATTTACATTATGATACATGTGTGCAAAGTTGGTCATTACAGACGAGGCGATATTTAGCACGTGAGCCGCAGGCGGACGCTATAAGGGAGCCCAGAGTGTAATGATTAATGCACACGCGTCATACGACGTTTTTCAACACACTAGCAAGGAAAAAACAGACTTTTTTATTTTTTTATAATAATCAACCACACAATAAGAACGTAAACAAATATGGCGCGCAGGTTTTTTTTTGATAGCGATGCGTTCTCGAATTGTTTTACCCGTTTAAATTAAGAATGCTTCGTCTACAAACGTATCAATTGCATTGAGGTACAAACTTAAAATAATCGGGATTATACCTATCATAAAACTTTGCGGTAATGTAAAGTAAAAAGCACTAGTGCGTAATAAGCTGCATTATGATACTAAAAACGGTGCCATAAATCACTTTACGAGCAAGTGTGTCGAAAAATAATAAATAAACGCTGCACTTAGATATAATACATACCTATTAGTAAAGATGGCGCAAATTTCATTTAATCTATGAAAATTAAATTTACACCCTTTTAGTCAATTAATAATTAAAATGACATTCGGGGTAATAGCTTAGCTAGTACTGTGGCATTCAACGTCTCAATTAACTTCCTGACGTGAAATTAATAGCAATGTTTTTATGGCTGAAGGTTGAAATTAATGTATTCGAATTTTAAATAAATTAGTGATGTATCATATTGATAAGGCGTAGTAGGTAGTTTGTTTTAAATAAGTATCGTTGACATTTAAATATGGAACAATTATTAGGTATTATTATTTGGCGAGAAGAGAGTTCTAGAGTTATGCCAGTTATGCGTTCAAAGTTCTGCTTTCCGCATTCACTTTTGTGCATACAGCAAGCAGTCTAGAGTTCTGAAATATTCGCTACCGATCACACGTCATACACTTTTCTTACTTTAGGCGCCGCATAGATTACAGTGAACGCGAAACTCAAAACTCTGAACGAGTTAGAGAGTACTAGAGTTCTGCTCTAGTACTCTCTTTGAGGGATCGGCGCCTTTATTGAAGTCTCACCTCCCACCAGTTTATATAAAATACCATGTAATCAATAAGGTATATCTTTGTCAATAAATAAATGATTATAATTGTTTTTGGGTAAGCAGATTAATTTTAAACAATATTCTCATTCTTATTTTTCTATTGCGCCAATCTCAAAATCACGGATATATTGTAACCAAATTGTAAGTTAATTTCGGGCGTAAGTCGATATGTTATATTTATGTAATAAGGAATTAATTTTGTTTTGCAGTCGTTTTATTTTAGGTTATGATATGGTCTCATTGGTTAAAAATGTTGGTCTCATATATAAAAAAAAACAAGCAGCTTAATAAAAATATACCGATTCAAAGGCTTTTTGGAAAATTTCTCAAATAAGGTATGCCGATGAACACTTCTCACACAGCTTTGTATATTAACGGTTTTATCTGGCGTGTCACAATTTCGTATTAAAAAACTAAAATAAAATATGGATATTCGCTTTCAAGGCACGCGGCACTCGGTTGGCGGTCCCGGCATCACTGAATATCTAATGAAGGCGTGTATCAACAGAAAATGCAATTACACATGTCATTTGACTGTCTATGTGGATCGAATTCCATGTTTATTTTATAGCTTCCTGTGTTATGTATCAATAAAAAATGAATTTTCGTCGAAATACCAAGAACCACCTCATGTGAGTTGAAATGCAGTTGCGGAAAAGTTATTTGTGTTCATGACTTAATGACTTTATCAATATCTACAATCTACATATTTATTTTTTGGTTTTCAATGTCAAACAACCTTTTTTTATTTATACCTAATAACCTCTTTTTGTGTTGAGGGTTAAAAACTGCAACTAAACTTTAGTAGGTACTTATTTACATTAATTCATAGCAATGCATAGCATTAATTCATAGCAAAAAAAAACAATTCATTTCAGACCTGTAACATTATGTAGCTGCAAATGTGGCGAAAGTAACCTCCCAGTCACTCCAATTGGTAGATTATTACCAAAAAAACTACTCCAAGAAATATAAGTCTGCTTTCTTCCTCACAAGTGTGTTGAAAAACGTCGTATGACGCGTGTGCATTCATCATTACACACTCGGCTCCCTTATCGCGTTCGCCTTCGGCTCACGCACTTAATACCGCCTCGTCTGTAATTACCAACTTTGCACACATGTATCATAATGTACTATTATAGTATCATGTCAAAATGAGTAATTGTTTTACAAAAATATAATGTATGGTATGGTTATGTTATTTAGAGCGCGTGTTTGACTACGCCTTCTTCGGCCCAAGGCAAGGCAAGGTGATAATCATAATCATTAGATTTTTAGTAGGTGTTTATCTCATGTTTTCTTAGTTTTGTTAAGGTCTGCCACCAATATAGAACATACACTATGTGGCAACGCTGTCAGCACCATAGATAATACTATATATAACTGAGTCAGCACACATGACATAAGCAATAACGTAGCGCGTCACTATGACAACGGATACAAGTCACAGCCTTAATCGTGCTATAGAAGTTCCCAAGAAGAACGACCACTCTGCCAAGATGGCAACGCACTTCGTACGTCTCTAGTTCCAGACAATCAATTATGTTACGGCTATGAAGTCATCTCCCAGTATTTTTAGGTTGGTCTGTGGCTTTATTCCATTCTTTTGCTGGATGGAGTGGGCTAATGCCGGGCCTCGCCTAGAAGTTATAATCGCAAAATATTCATAATACATTTAAAATATTTAACAAATATATTATAAGCACCTATCCAAAGATTTTCATAGGGCATCGTGCCTCTACCCAGATGGATAATCCGCCTTACTAAAGCATGACATTTAATTTCACTCCGCTTGAGGGGCTCCCTGAGCAAATCGCTCTCAGTTCGTACTGCGCACGGCTGTCAAATACTGTCAATTCTGGCTTGTTTATTTCATGTTCCCATAGAGGCGACTATCCTTCTGGACGTTTTAAATTCTTTGCACCTATCCTATTAGACCTAAAGATTTATTTACCTCCCGTACCACTCCACTACCGCAAGAACCTTCTCAGTTGAGCGCTAATAAATTTATTAAAAGAAACAAAAAACACGACAGCGTAAAAAAAATACTGTCATATTCAAAACTAGTTGCGCCCCGCGGTTTCACCCGCGTTCCCGAGGGATATACTGATTTCCCTGGATAAACAGTATCCTATGTGTTAATCCAGAACATATTCTATATGTGTGCCAAATTTCATGCAAATCCGTTGAGTTATCGAAGCGTGATTGAGGTACAAATATCCAAACTCACAAACACACAAACATCCAAACCAAAGTGAGATGAGATTTTTTTTTGAGATTGTTTTTCTCTTTTCAGTTATTTTTTGTTTTGCGCAGTCGTGTTTTTTGTTTCTTTTAATAATTTATTATTTCACTAATTCGTGGTAAGTCACTAAAATGGGTACAAAGAGGCTTATATGGGTTGATTATATCTTAATTGTTAAAGCGATCAAGAACAATGATTAGGCCAATTGTTACATGACGAAAATTGTGTTTACTTGTGTACAGACAGACCTCCATTTTAATAAAAAATTGTGGCGCGTGTTTGCGTGACTTGACTTACTTATTATTTATTTTATTGTTATAATTACGTAGGTATTATGTTTATTTGTTGTCGATTATTACAGTTTTTTTTATGTAGGATAGTGCTTGGCTAGGCAAGGTTTTTTACGTGTATTTTGTGTGTCTACCATAAATGGGTCTCTCGTTTCGATTCTCGTTTTGATAAAACCGCGGGGGATAGCTTTACCACAGCCTGTGTGCAATGATCAAAAAGCGCAAGCGCCGCATAGATTACAGTGAACGCGGAACGCAGAACTCTAGACCGCTCGCTGCGGTATCGGTACCTTATACCTACCGGGAAATTAAACTTGAGAACGCGTGTATAAAGACGCTTTTACACGGCTCATAAGATGTTTAAATTAATTAACCACAATAAATATGCATGTATTACCTACATCCCTTGACTTGCGGTTAAAAAATAACAATTTATTTCGAATTCCTCGCCCACGCGGATCGTGGGTTGCTCACTTCCTTTCAATATGGCGAGGAGGGCGATGGCTGCCACACGCGTCATACTTGTGAACAGGTGCTGCTTGTGGGGGCTGGTCTGCTTAATTATATTAAGCAATAAATGTCGATAAAACACACAAATAAATAAGAAAACACTCTCAATAAAATAGTTATAGCATAGTCCATTATAATAACACTTAAATAGTTGCGCCTGAGCAGTCTTACGTGTCTAGTTGATATAAGTACGAGTATAGGTACTTAAAATGTTAGAACTGGTCTGCTGAGTTAACCGACATGTGCATGACCTAGAACGATGTTAAGTTGTAGGTTTCTATATTTATACATATCACTTACGTCAGGTTGATAAGATAAAAAACTTTTATAGGATTGACAATTTATCGAATTATTAAAGATATTGACAGAAAATGCATTTAGTAGCTACTGTTGACTACGTAAGCAATATAGACTATACTACTTATGTACCTAGTATTCTATAGAATAGCTGTCTCCCGTCGTTACACCCTCGTTCCCGGGATAAAAAGCCCTCGGCGATATTTAGCTTCCTATAAGCTATAGAATTTTTCGTATCTGACTGGTAGTTCCAGAGACTAGCTCGTTTTAACAAACATGAAAAGCACGTATTTTGTTCATATGTCGTCGGCAGATTGTATAATTTGGCATTTTACAAACGGCACCGGCATTTCATGAACGCTCGCTGTAGCGTCATAGTAGCTGTAATTAAATATGTAGGTAAGTAATCGCTAGTTGATAAGATATTGTATTATAAAAAGATGACCAAAGTCTATAGGACCTTTGTGCCTTGGACTGCATTCTTAACTTTCACTATAAAAATAAATGACCTACAGACAGCCGGTCTACTTTCGCTTATCAGTGAAAATAATAAAAGTCCAAGTTACCAGCTAAAGCTTTTTTTGCATCATTGTACGTGACGATGTAGCCGAAGGTGGTAAGCACACAAAGCCTAGAAGGAACTGGCTCTCAAGTGCAGCTGTCGGAACACACCGATAGGTGCTTGGCGACAGTTTATTAACTTATGGGTTTTAGCTAGCCAGGTGGGTATTACAAAGGTATAGGTGCTATGGTTTCTTCACGATGTTTTCCTTCACCGATTCCTTCAATTTTAGAGTTGCCTCCTGAGAGAGTCCTTCCTGAGTTGTCCCCCGCGGATTCACCCGCGTTCCCGGGATAAAAAGTAGGCTATGTCTTCTCCATACCATAGGCTATCTGCATGCCTTTCATGATGATCCGTTGAGTAGTTGAGGCGTGAAGGCGTAACAAACAAACAAACTCACTTTCGCATTTATAATATTAGTTTGGATATAAGTTAGGAAGTTAGGATTAGGAATTAATAATTTTCAATTAATCACACTTACCGTAATATATACATACAAATCTTGAGCATAGTCGTCAATAGGTCGCCAGTGTTCATTGGGGAGGGGTAAGGGTCGGTAACGTGTGAGTGATGCCCCGTGTGTTGCAAGCGTACATATGGCTACGTTAACCGCTTACCATGGCGGGCCGTACGCTTGTTTAAGGACTTCGAGTATTAAAAAAAAACAATAACCCAAGTTTAAGGACCAAGAGCACTTGCTCATCTGGTTATTTGTTTTGTTTTTTTTTTTTTTATGTTAAATGTGCTTGCGTTTTACCTTCGACTGACCAACAGGAGTTAAGACGAGGCCAAGGATGTAGCACGCTTACCCAGAAAAAGCCTATTCACTCTGGCCTTGAATACATCTAGGTTGTAGGTGTCGGGAAACACAGATCCCGGAAGAGAGTTCCACTCCTTTGCTGTTCGTATAAGAAACGATGAAGCGAAGCGTTGAGTCCGGGTACGCGGGATGTCGACAACGTATGGGTGGAAATTCTCCCGGCGTCTTGTGTTTCGGTGGAGAAATGGGGATGGAGGAATTAGATTGAACAATACTGTAGCATACTCTCCAAAATACATCCTATAGAAGACCGACAAACACGAAACCTTACGCCGATGTTCAAGGCTCGTTAATTTCGCCTCAATTATCGAAACATCGCCGACTAGTCTCCTAGCACGACGGTCTATTATATTTAAAATTTGTTTTATTAAACAGATAAGTTTAAAATTTTACGTTTATTAATACGCTATTTAGTATTTAACTGTTACTGTCTACCATTGCATGCCATGCACCCTCAATTAAAGCAACACTAACTTATGTTGTCTTTATTTAGAGCAATGGATGTATCAAGCGGGCTATTCACAGTCCAGCGTGCTGGACGCCAGGACATCGCTGGACTGTGTATGGAATTTCATCCAATGTGAAGTCTGGCAAAACGTTACAGGATCCGCCTATCGCAGGACCTGCACGCAGGACTGTTAATGCCTACTTTTGGTTAGCCTTAGGTAATACTTACGCCATGTTTTCACTGAGAAACAATTGTTTTATAAACACTGTTTCGGGAACTAAAACTACATATTTCCGAAACAAATTAATGTGTTTCTGAAACATTTGAAACTGTTGCGGTGGTGAGATGTGGACGGCCAAGACCCCGAAACATTGTTTCTGTAAACATCTACGTGTTGTTTCAGAAACTTTGTATCTGAAACATGTTTCTCAGTGAATACATGGCTTTAAAATAAATCGGAGAGAAGCGGTCAAGGCATTGTCCACATATTATTACAAATTTTATAGACCACACCAGTTTAAGAAATCGCAAGGATACCTACATCTAAGCGTTCATTTACGTCTTACTCGGACATCACTGATTATAAATTACAATGGTTTGTGTTTTCATAAACTAGACCTTATGTGTCAGTAATAGGACAGTCGGCCCACATTAGCTGATCTTTGATCCTAGGCCTCGACATTATGTGATCATGTTGGCCTTGCTTTGGAGCAGGTTTACAGAAATACTTGAGGTAATTACATGAAGTATATTTTGTGTATAGAGGTTTGAACTTAGGTTTAAGGTACCTAGGGTCTACGCTAAGCGAGCCGAGCACGAGCCGACGAGCCGCACTCTGCGTCATAATTTCGGTCAAACGTGTTCTCAATACATAATAAAAGATTTAAAGTATTCTCAAAAATATCAATCCCACCAAAAACATTTTCTTGTAAAATGTTGCCAAGACGAGGCCATATAGCTCGCACTGTCAAAAAGTTATGAGATCTCATGTAGAGCCAAGCTTATAGCTCTATACGCCCTAACTCTACAAGCTCTATTTTCACAAACTCTACACCTTAGTCAAAATATGTGGCTTGGCCGTTTAGCTACCGTCCCATGAGCGTAAGGTGAATTTATTCACTGTTAATTACTTTTCTGTTTCACTTTCTGTAATTTTGTTATACAATAGTAGTGGCGAAGCGGCCAATCCACATATTTTGACTACGGTGTGTAGAGTTTGTGAAGTTAGGGCTTGTAGAGTTCGGGCGTGTAGAGTTATAAAGCCTAAATCACAAGTGAGAGCTAAATAAGACACGACACGTCAATAGGAACAAAATGTCCTCGGAGACGTTTTGTCCCTTGTCAGCGCTAGGCGCTAGCAGTAGCTTTATTTCCAAATTTCAGAACAACAATTGCCACCTGTTGAGATTTGAAACCTACTTGCTCAGAGTAGATAAATACTACGTACACTACTTGGTTCATGAGGTTTCAAAAAGAGTATCTAGATGTCGCTAGTAGTATTTTAAATTTTCAGATATGATGATTATTAAATTATTTGTTTATTAAATTTTTAACTCTATGGTTAGTATTAATGATTATTCCTTGGTTGGGATAGCTAGTTGGTAATAATCATGTTCATGAGTTGTCAAGATCATCATGAAAGGAAACCACGACCTGTATCAGTTATTTGGATATTATATCGTTGGAACTAGTCAGTTTTGCTTCGTACTTCCTTCCTCAGTACCTATATGTAAAAATCAATGAATGTCTGTTTATCTATTAGTTTGCTGCAAATATTTTCAAGAATATTCTATTTTGCTGCTCATTTTAATTTGTCTTCTATCTCTACAAGATTAAATAACAAATTACCACAATCTGAACTGCCTAGTCACGAAACAATCTGCAACTTTGCACATAGTAGTAGCTTATTATACGTCATCTCAACAATGTTGATACCTGTTGAGTGAAACTTTATAATAAACACAATATGCCACAAACATTCAGCGATTCATAACTTGACTAAAGTTGTCATAGCAGATGCTTCAGAAACATGTGTGCCTGTTGAGTTCTTTGTAGACTGTCACCAAGCACCAGTCTTTCAGCAGCTGTAATTGAGGGCTCATTCGTGTGGTTTATTACCATCACTTAGTGTAAGATTGTGGTCAAATCCTATCCATAAAAGAATTACTTACTGCCAGTTTCTGAAAGCTATATCATATTTAATCTCTTGTTGAAATCTATCTGTTATTGTCAAATTGAAATGACAAAGACGGCAGCAGTTTTGCTATAGATTTAGTTTGATTTAGCTTTCAGAAACTGGTAGTTAGCCTCTTATTATAATTTTCGAACTGTTTATCCTAAACTGTGTTAGAAGAATTTGCTATAGGAAGAAGAAAATAAATTCATGAATATTTATAAAATGGATTAGCCTAA
Organism: Achlya flavicornis; assembly: GCA_947623365.1. NCBI lineage: Eukaryota > Metazoa > Arthropoda > Insecta > Lepidoptera > Drepanidae > Achlya > Achlya flavicornis. Next base: position 4,291,965 of record OX392484.1, read on the forward strand.
ATGGGTGTGCCTTTATTAGAAGATTGTATACTGTTAGAACCTGTACAAATAAAGGTTTAATTAGTATTCAAAGTTTTATAGTCAGGTTGACTCATCAGTTCAGGTTGTTATAGCCTTCTGGTCTTGGGACTGCAGAAATTCACATAGAACATGTTTTCGTCATAATTTTTACTATCAAATTTTATCAAGCCCTACAGTTCATCACGAAGTTCTTTCTTCACCACACCATCGATGACCATCTTGGAATATTTTTCAAGAAATTGATCCCAGAACTTGCCACGGTCACCCAGGGGATTTGTCTTCATCGACAACTTCCTTGTTATGTGAAGGTACTTCAAGTCTTCAACGGTTTTGTTCAGTGGTTCCCAAACAAAGCCTTTAAGTATGTTGTCTTTGTCATCCGATGGTGTAGGGTTTCTGGTAAAAAAAAAACATTATTATGAAAATGGATTTACTTCTACTACTTATTATAAACCAATATGTTTTTACCAAGTATATATAGGATTAAAAAAAATACAATAAAATCCTAGGTACCTAAATAAGATAATACTGATAAAGATAAAAAAAACTTCAAAAACCTTTATTTTAAATGTTTTTTAATTTGAAGATATGATTCTTGATAGTAAAATATCATTTAAATCTCAGAATATAATTATTGCTTACCTAGTTTTAGCAAAGTTAGTCCACATTCGAACCATGTTCTTTAATACTTTAATTTCAGCTAGCTCACTCACAAGTTTTTTTATAATTTCATAGTTCTTTCTTATTCTAGAACATAGATGCAGGTAGCACAGTTCATCTACAATAGTTGCTCCTGTATGTTCTATATTAAATCTAGCATGAAGTGTCAAATAATTTGTGTTTTCATTCAACTGACCTCTAAAATCAAACATGTAATAGAAAATAGGAGATTCTAAATTATTTGCAAGCTTATTCGTTGCATAATTTATAGCGTAAGTACTTAATGTGTCACCAGCATATATAGCATATTCCAGAATATTATTATAGTGTATAGCTTTATCTTCAAAATAGAAATTTAAAATTTCTTTAGTTGCTTCTTTATATACAGAGCTTTCTTTATCGAATCTAAATCCAGACCGTATTGGGAGATACAAAAGGTTTTCTTCCATTTTTGTAGGTAATATTTCAGGTCGGAAAATAAAATGCGAGACCAAATCGAGGCCCTCCCGGGAGTTGAATCCAATTAAAACTGGTACATCATTGACAATCTTTCCATTTTCTGGCAAAAAATTTAGTACAGCATCCGTACTGTCGTGTTCAACCGTGGGAGAGAAAGGTAAAGTATTTCTTTGAGTATTTGCTATTTCTCCACTATCTAGAACATGCATTTCTTTCATGAGAAGTGCTTCACTATCTAGTTTTTGCAATTCTTCTAATAAAACTTTACTATCACTGGTTTTGATATCAAATTGTTCTCCAAGAGCAAAAGCTTTAGTTTTTGGATGTTCGAAGAAATATGTAGACTCCATAATACTTCCACTATGCATAATAACAGCAGAGAAAAGTCCTTTAGCTTTTTCTGAATACAATAGAATTTCCATAAGCGCCGCTCCACCGCTGTTACCCATCAAAGTAACCCTTTCAGGGTCTCCACCGAATTGTTTTATATTATCTTTAATCCATTGTAGACCTAAAATGAAGTCTCTTATACCATTGTTACCAGGAATAACACCATCCTCAGTTGTAAGATATCCAAGAAGCCCAAGTCTATGATTGATAGTGACTACAATCACATTTTCTTCCATGAAGAATTCGGGACTGTATGTTTTAGTTCCGTTGAAGGCTGTTCGTAACTTATCGTTGTAATCAAATACAACAACTGGAGCAGAACCTTCGAGGTTAGGTGTGAATACACTAAGGTATAGACAGTCTTCAGAGCCGGAGATCCCAAAGGGTTCGTCATTTCGCATTCTAGAGCTGAATTGTAAACAGGTTGGCTTGTTGTCGTAGGCTTCGTATTTGTCGTCCCAACCTTGGTGTGGTGTTGGAGGCTAGAATTAATTATTATGATAATTAATGTATAAACAAGCCTTTAGGGAAGGTGTTAGGTCTTCATTATTGTGTACTTAGGTATGCTATGTTTGCACCAAGTTTGATGACATATTAAAGATGCTAATGAAGCATTGTGTGATATCTATCTTCCTTTATCAAGTACTAGCTGGCTCGCGTGGTTTCACCCGCGTTCCCGTAATGAAAAGTAGCCTATAATACTCTGGGATAATGTAGCTTACTATTAGTGAAAGAATTTTTAGAATCCGACTGGTACATTCAGATATTAGCCCGCTTAAATAAACAAACAATAAATTATATTACCGAGTAGACATGTCCCATACTGTGAACCGAGGACAAATATTGCTAGTAGCGCTACCCTGTAGAATTTTCTAATCCTCCTCCTAGGCTAAAAAAAGTCCATTCGTGGTCATTAATCTCGTATTATGATTAAATATTGTACACGTACCTGAAACCTCAATTCACCGACAGGTGGTACCGCATATGGTATACCCAAAAATGCATTGTAACTTATTTTCTTGAAAAATGTCTCATTAACATTTCCTAAAAGAACACCTTGCTTTATCTTCACATGGACATTCCCATTATCCTCACCAACACATGAATGCACTAAAACAATTATAATTATTTTTAAAACGTTCATATTGTATATCACGTTATTTTTATTAGTTCGATATAAATGTAATGCATGTTCAATAAGAATATTAGTACTGTGGAGTTAGATAAGGTACGAGTACGTGTACTTTAATATCTTTAGTCGATAATGTATAGATTATAGGAAGAATTAAAACGGTTGTCTGGGGTTTTTTAACTATATTTATTACTGAATAGATTTAAAAATTTATTATCTTTGTTTGAATAGTATTATTTAGATTACTGTCCATAATAATCAAGAGGTATGAAAACTGAAATACCATTTTAGAAAATATAATTTGGAATATAAACAGTTTCCTGTTAATACGGGTCCAAAAGAAAACTGTCGAAAGCTGATTATACCCTATCAAAAAAAAAAAACTGTAAAAGTAGCATTGTTTTAGAAATTTGTATAATTTTTTATTATTATTGTTATTTTATGCCATTTTCAAGATTTAAGATAACTTAACTTTGTTGCAAATATTTTACTTTTTCTCATATATATTTTTTACATCTCAGCTTTCGAAGCTCAGCATTTGGACCATTATTTACAGGGCACCTGTATTATAAACCCGGTGCGGTGAGGCAATGAATTTGGCGTAATTTCAAACAAAAGAGATGTTTTCAGCAAATATTTTCTCTACTTTAATGTATTCGGTATCATTTAAAAGATAGACAAGTTAGCATTTGACAACTTCAATTCAATTTACTTGTGTTATTGTACGCCAAAAATGTTTAATATGGAAATTTCGAGCTTGGGCTAAATTCAACGCCGATGAGTGTATAACGTAAGCATCCACGTAAGAAGAGATTTTTCAAAATTCAGGTAAATAGGGGGATCACGATTTTCGTGTCGCGGTTTCGGGGCGAAAAGCTAGTAATCATTTCAGAGCTGAATGGTAACAAACATACACACAGACAAAACTTTGGCGAAACAATTTGAGAGAGTGAAGTGAGTGAAGGCAGAGTTCCAAACCGGTGGTAACTCTAGTAAATATGACCTTCATGAGTGTCTTCCTGCGGCATAAATTGAATAAATGGCTTTGACTTTGACTTTGATGCTTCATTCAATGGTTGCAAGCGTCTATATGGCTGCGGTAACCGCTAATAAATGTTAATAATTACGTTAAAGTATAGCAAAAACATTATTCTAAGTGCTTCGGAAACTGTGCAAGTGACCAGGAGGTGAAGATGGCCACCAATCGATCAAATAATTATGGATATTTATATATATATGCTGCATCGAGGTGAGCTCCCTTTTATTCGGACTATGTCTCTGTACTAGGTCAAAAATAGATAAAACTATAGGATTTACAACTAATTTCGAACCCGCGCGAAAACATATTGGTAGTTTGATAGGCGAGCCGTAAGGTTGTATACCGACTTTGTCGTATTAAACATAGGAAATTATGTCGATGACGTATTTGATCCAATCCTTCCTTATAATTCAATGTACAGTAAAACAGAAGTAATAAAAAAACATTATTTTTGTAGGTAAAATGACGATACAACAAAGCCGTAACAAAAAATATATTTACACAATAATATGTAATAAAATAATAACTTTAAAATTATAGTTCATCTTTAATATCATTAATAACTCCGTCAACGGCTAACTCCTGGTATCTAGCCAGGAAATCATCCCAGAAGTCAACCCTGTCCTGGTGGAGGTTGGTCTTCATCTCCAAGTCTTCGTTTATGACTAGGCAGTCCTTCTTGTCTTTGGTTGCTGGTGTCCAGATGAAGTCACTTCCCTCTGGAGTTGGGTTTCTGAAACACCATATTTTTCAAGTTATATTTCAGACGATTCATATGGTGCGTCCGTGCTTGGCGAACCGAGCACTAGCCGAGCCACGAACGAGCACATTGCGAGCACGATTCGCGTAGCGTAGACAGGCTTGCGAGCCTCGAACGAGCGCGATTGTCAGTTTTTTCAGTCGAGCGCAAGACGAATGCTCGTTCGAGCCTCGCAAGTCCGTCCACGCTACGCGAACTACGAACGAATCCTGTTCGTTCGAGGCTCGGCTCGTGCCCGCTTCGCGGAGCATGGAAGCACCATAGGTAACATTATTTTCAAAACGAAATTTGACACCAATTAAGGAATTCGGTTATTGAACAAAAAAATTTGATAATATAGAAATGAATACTATCATATTAATATAATTTATAGGTACAACCTAGTTTTATATCAAACCTGCTATATTCCTGTTGATCTCGCTATTTAAAATTGCATTGAAACTTATTACCATAATGAAGCAAAGTTACGAATGCACTCGCTCCTTGTTACAACACTCTGAATTTCTGATACGTTTCAACTTGCTATAAACTACACAAGAAAGGTTAATCTTACCCAGATTTCGCAAAGTTACTCCATAGCCGCACCATATTCTTTAAAACTTTAATCTCGTCTGATTCCTCATCATCAAGTACTTTTTTATACGTTTTTTTAATGGGCTTGCATACGAAAAGGTAGCACAGCTCATCACCAACTGTAGCACCCCAAGTACCTTCTATAGTAACAGCATGCTCTAAAGCTTTATGTTTCCTCATATTTAATTCACCACTGTAATCAAATGTGTAGTAATAAACTGGTGCTCTAGATTCATTGGCATACTTTCTAACTGTGTAGTCTATGGGGTAAAATGTATCAGCATCTGCGATATATGTCAAATACTCTCCAGGTCTACTTATTTTCACATATCCTTCATCAAAATAGAAATCTTTAATTTCTTTTATAGCATTTTTGTACATTCCACTGTTCAATTTAAATCTATAATTAACTCTAATAGGTAATATCATCAAGAAATCTCTATCAGCAAACGTTAAGTATTGCGGTTTACGCAAAAGTCGTTCAACTATTTCAATACCCTCTCTAGAATTGTATCCGATCATGACTGGTACATCGATATCAATAGGACCACGTTCTGGAAGCTTAGTGATGAGTGCATCTGGATGGTCGTGTTCAACTGAAGGTCCAAATGGCACTACAGCAACTTGTCTCTCTCTGGACTCATCTGTATTCACCGATAACCATTCAGCTTCTGTTATATCCTTCGAAGGTATGTGAGCTAGTTCACTAATCAATAAGGGGCTGCTGGATGATAATATTTCTAGAGATTTAGCGTGAGCAATTGCTTTTTCACGAGGTTTATTATTTAAAAACATAGAATTCCAGGAGGTTCCACTTTGCAGGATAACTCCACTGAATAGTCCTTTAGCTTTAGGCGTATGCAATAACAGATCGGCTATGACTGCACCTCCATTACTTCCCATAAGAGTCACCCTGTTTGGGTCTCCTCCAAACTTATCTATGTTCAATTTTATCCACTTGAGAGCCAGAATAACGTCTCTTAGCCCATTATTACCCGGAAGTAAATCATCTTCATAGGACAAGAAGCCAATTGACCCAATTCTGTAGCTGATCGTGGAAATTATAACATCTTCTTTCATGAAAAAATCTGGTCCATAGTCCCTTGACCCGTTGAATGTTAATTTGAGTTGTTCATTGTAAAAGAATACAATGGTGGGAAAGCTGAGATCTTCGTTTTTAGGTAGCTTCGGAGTATGTATGCTGAGATGAAGACAGTCTTCTACACCGTGGTAACCATATTCTTTTAATGGTCTCGTTGGAATATTATATTGGGGACATTGTTTTTTCTCTTTTTTAGCCTCCAGTACATCGTTCCATCCTGTGTGTGGTTTTGGGGCCTAAAATGAAAAAAATACCATAATCATATAGTTTTATTTTAGTTTCGCATAATTACGTAATTAACCTCTATTATTAGTACCACCTGATTTCTGATGCTGACTAGTTAAGTTGTAAAACAGAGTATGTAAATTGTACTATATGTTATAATAAACAGTCTGTTTATTCACTGATGAATTATATCCAAACAGAAGATAAAGATTATTTTCGAGCTGATTTCGATATTTTTTGTAACAGAAAATGTATCATCGTAAATGAGACATTAAAATAGGTAAATGAAAAAGAAACCAACCATAAATCTCAGATCACCAATTGGTGGTTGCCCGTAAGGTATACCCATAAACGAGTAGAACTTCTCATTCCGTATTACTGACTGCACTTCGATACCCGAAACTTTCCCCAAACTTGTCTCCACAATGAAATCTCCATTTGTTACTAAAGCCCTAGCAAACAGTACACAAGCAACTAAACAAGCTTTCACGCCCGCCATTGTAGTAATGTTTTCATTGAATAAAATGTTTTCTGTCCGATTAATAATTGTTAATGAGTTAACACTGACGTGTCCCTATTCTACTAATCTATGTGGATTTCATTTGAGCATTATCAGATTTGTGATAACGCATGCCATATTTTAGTACTTTTGTGTATTATAAGATAGCAAATCCTTTCGCTGCTACTGTTAAGGTATCTGTAGTAGGAAATTATTGTAACTGGGCTAAGTACCTAGATCTTGTTACTATCATAACTTTTTGGATTTTTTCACTGTTATTGGGTTTTTGTTCCTCTTTTATTTCAATTTATTGAATTTTATTTTACGCATCTTTAGCTACTTCGTTAGATGCACAATATCACCACAATGCATAATTATATCTCTTTAAAAATGTTGTTAATAATATGTGTTTCCTACACTTACATATGAATAATATTTATATGTTAGTTTACTTTGAGATCTATCTGATCAGCATTATGTGAAGAATGTCAAATAATGTTATTATCGTACTACGACTACGTTTAATTAGATTATATCATGTTCTATAAAGGAAGTAATAAGACTGTACCTATTCTAGGGTATAATAACGTTCTTATTCCACTCAATATTCACGACAAAATGCAACTAAGCCCGGGCTTGAGCCGTTGAGCTTCAATGAGTTTATTAAACTTGTAAAACAAGTATATTAAATAATGTAGATATCCATAGTAATATAATAAAGGTATATGCTGTAAAAAATATATTAAATGCCAAAACGGTTGTAAGATGTTTAGATTTAACTCATCAAATTTGGAACGACAGTGGCACGGAGAGAGTTACTTTTTATCCCGGGAATGCTGGTGAAACCGCGGGAAAGAGCTATCAGAAACTAAAGAAAAACACTTATCTTCTAAAATATGGTATATTATTTTCTGTTTCTCTAGAAACAATGGACAAAATATGTCACTATGTGCTACCTCGTGATGGGAAAAGAAAGAAAGGTCGTCAAAAAATAAGTGGGAGGATGAAATAAAAAAAAAATGCTGGCACGACATGGCAAAGAAAAGCCACAAACAGGAAGTTATGGCAAACCCTAGGGGAGGCCTTTGCCAAAGGGCAAACTGATACTGAAGCTACCGATGTCGAAGATTAAAAATAAAGAGTACAAAAAATATAATTAATTGACGCATTGAAAAAAAATATAATAATAATATATATATTCATAGTTATCGTAATTTAATTGTTATTCAATTCAATAGTTTAATGTAATTAATTAATAATAGTTTGAATAAAATATATGTAATGTATCAGAAATAAAGGCTAATTGAAATTGAAACAGAAACAATAACATGAAAAAATAAATGAAAATAATAATAAGTGACTTATAATCAAACACATTGTACAATCACAGCTCATCTTTATTGTTCTCAAAATTCGATTTTGTAATTACATCATTCGTAGCTCTTTGCTCCCATTTCTTGATGAACGAATCCCAGAAGTCATATCTAATTTTGTTTAAGTCTTGTTTTACGAGAATTTCTTTGTCTATATGGAGATATTCTTTGGTATCTAAATTGTAAGAGGGCCATTTCAGACCATCTAGTAACTCGTCACCCTCAGGAGTTGGGTTCCTGTAATTCAGACATGACATTATTGGTTGGAACAAAATATTAGAATTCATTTTTGAGATTAATTTATGGAAAGATTGGCTTTGATGATCAGAAGATACAAAACTAGATAAATTATGATGATTTAAATATTATGTAAATACAATAATTTTCGAAGCGCTCGTGGTGTAGCATGATAAGCCGTTCTTAATTGATCGGCAAGTTAAGCTACCACACCACTACTCCAACAGTAGGTTGACCACTAGCCTACCTCAACCGACCCGCAGTGGGCATGCGCGGTGGAGTATCTGCCCATTCCCTTTCACCCTGAATTGTGAAAGGAGGCCTGTGCTCAGCAGTGTGATATTATATGCTGATGATGATGAATATGTAAAAGAAGTTTTTCGCCATGCTCTTTTACCTCCTCAAGTGTTGCATTTTGAAAAACATACCTTAGTTTCTTAACTCTACGTTTGAGCTGTTCGTGCATCTGTTAATAATTCAGTTTCTATTTTGTATTTAATAACAGATAGAAAATTCGTACAAAATGAAAAAAATCTTACCCAAATTTAGCAAAGTTGACCCACATTCTAACCAATTTCTTAACCATTTTCCATTCCTCAGAGTTATTTTGTTCGTGTTTTTTATAAACATTCCTCAAATCGGGACATTTGAACAAATAACACAGTTCATCACCAGTAGCAGCACCCCAAGTTCCATCTTCCACTGTGGCATGCTTCATTATGTTATTTTTGTTCTCATTCAGATCACTGTAGTAATCAAAATGGTAGTAATATACAGAATTTGACGATTTATTCGAATACATTTTTGCTACATAATCGGTAGCGTATCCAATGTAAGTATCTCCCATATAAGTAACAAGCTCTGGGACACTTTTCAAGTCGAAATTACCTTTATTGAAGTAAAACTCTTTAATCTCTTTTACAGCGTCGAAGAAAGAATCACGAGTAGGATCAAATCTGAAGTTAACACGCCGTGGTAGCAAAAACGGGAAGTCTTTTCTCAAATAAGATATAAATCTTGGCTCTATAAGATATTGCATACTTGCTTCCAGACCTTCTCGTGAGTTAGAACCGATTAGAATAGGAACGTTTATTTTTTCTAAAGATTTTTCTGGGTGTTCAACAATAAGACCGTTTGGATATTTTTCTACAATCGGTCCGAAAGCTACTACGCTTTTTTGGTTCTCTTTAAAGTAATCTTGGGGACTTGCGTGCAGATCCTTTGAAAGTAAAATAGATGCTGGGGCATCAATCAAGTCTTTCAGAAGTATGGTGCTGCTGCCAGATGGACTTTCAATAAGTTCCCCAAGATTAAATGCTCTATCTCTTACATCCTTTTGTAAATACGCAGACGTCCATGACACACCACTTTGTAAAATAGCTGCGTTAATCAACCCCTTTTCAGTTGAATGTAGGAGTAAATCAACAGCAGCTGCACCACCTTGGCTTCCCATTAGAGTGATTTTATCAGGGTCACCACCAAAAAGGTGGATATTCTCCTTGACCCATTTTAAACCTTGAACAATATCTTTCAAACCAGCATTACCAGGCATCGATTCGTCTTCTAAGGAGAGGAACCCGAAGACAGAAAGTCTGTGGCTGATTGTAACAATGACGACATTTTCTTCCATGAAAAAGTCAGGAGAATAATCTCTTGTTTTATTATAGGATTCTCTAAAATGTTCATTGTAGAGGAAAACGATAACGGGTTGTTTTTCGTCACTATTATATGACCTAGTGAAGACGTCTAGGTGCAGACAGTCTTCTGAGCCATAGATTCCGAAGGGCTGACCCTTTTTGACGTTATTATTAAACTGGATACAAGCAGGCTTTTCTTTGATACATTGCAAACTGCCTTCCCATGGATCGACCGGTTGAGGTGGCTGAAAATAAATAATGGATTTAAGTACTTAAAATTTTAAATAATATCACGCTTCCAATAGTTTTGATAGAATGATTTGAATTTCAGAATGAAATCGAATTCAACGCTTCATGCGGTTACTGAATAGGACTTAGTTGTTCGAAAAATAAACTCTTTAGTAATAATTTTTGGTAGATTTTCATATAATTTTAGTAAAAAAAAAACTAAATATCGTGTTATCACCCTTTTGGGTAAGCCTCTGCTAGATTACCACTGCAACTTTGTGGTAATGTATGGACCTCTAAATCCCGCCCGTGCAATACAATAATTATTTATACGTACCTAATTATTTGTTCATTAATTAGTTAGTAGTGTTAGTGGGGGGTAAGGGGGAGAGCGGACATAACATCATTCCGGCCCCAAGTGTCATCCTCACCTGCACGCGCTGAAGGGCGGCGAACCATCTGGTAACCGTGGTACTCCCTGCTAGATAACGAACGAGGCTCTGGCGACCGAGCAATAGCGGTATATCTATAAACCCACTCGGGCAACTGTTTGGAAGAGGCTGCAGCGGCCTTAGGGTCTAAATAACTCTTAAAATGTCTGGTGCAGAAGGCAACGGGAAACCACTGCACTAAGTTCCCATGAGAGTCACAATGGAGTCACAAGAATGCAATTTGGTTCTGTTGAGCGATCCGGCTGACGCCCGGCGCCACCAATCCGGGAATGGTGGTGTGAAATGTGCTACCGGCCATGTGATTGTGTCTGATCAGGCAACACATGGAAATAATGTTACTGTTAGACCAAAGTCAGCTAGAAAGCCCCACCGTATTGGAACATGGAATGTACGCGGCCTGAATCAACCTGGCAAACTCCAGATAGTGGAAGCTGAAATGAAACGGAAGGCAGTTAACATCCTGGGCCTCAGTGAAACACATTGGAGAGGAACCGGCTACTTCTCAACGGACCAGTCAAATAAGGTCTATTTCTCAGGACCTGAAGATGAGAGCGCAAGGGGTGTTGCTTTTGTTGTACCAAAGAGCATTGACAAATATGTGACTGGCTACAAGCCCATCAATGATCGTATTATTGCCATCAAAGTTAACACAGTTCCCTGTAAACTTAATATCATACAGGTGTACGCGCCCACAGCACAGTCCAGTGAAAATGATATTGAATGCTTTTATAGTTCCTTGGGAAGGACTCTACAAGACATACCGAAAAGAGAGGTTACGGTGGTTCTAGGAGATTTCAACGCCAAGATTGGACAAACAGAGAAGGATGAACACCTACGACGGATTGTTGGAAAGTATGGAGTTGGTACCAGGAACGAAAGAGGCGAGCGCATGCTCCAGTTCTGTTACGAAGAGAACCTCACGGTTACCAACACCGTTTTCAGACATCACATACGGCGTTTGTACACCTGGATCTCTCCTGGCGACTGTTTCAGAAATCAAATAGATTATATCCTCATTCAAAATCGTTGGAGATCGTCGGTCATGAACACCACTACACTCCCTGGGGCGGACTGTGGCACCGATCACCAACTGCTAGTAGCCACATTACGGCTTCGTCTGAGGAATGTCCACAAACAGGAACGCACTCTAGACATGCGCCATGTTTACCTTCAGGGTTTCCAAAATGCCATTAAACAAAGAATACCTGACTGTTCGGCAAATTACACCACTGACCAGGACAGCGCTTGGCAAAATCTACAGCAAATTATTGTGCAGACTGCTAAAGAGAACATGCTCCCAAAACCTACCATGAAACCTTTTATTTCTGCTGAAACAGCTGACCTTATTTCTCGAAGACGTGAAGTGAAAGAAAAAGGCTTAACGCTGCAGGAAGACCGGAAGCTATACGAACAACTGAGCGCCCAGGTCCAAAAAGGATGTCGCAAAGACTACGATACTCACATCAACAACATCTGTGCGGATCTTGAGAAGAACTCTGCAAGAAATGAAACTAGAGATCTTTTCCGCAAAGTAAATCATCTAACCAAATCCCGCAGTGTGAAAACTTGTACTATTGCTGATGAAATTGGTAATATCCTCACGGAAAAGGATCAGGTTTTGGACAGATGGAAGCGGTACTGCACGGAACTGTATGACACTGGCCAACCTACCGTTAATATTGCTCAGCCAGAATCAACACAACAGGAACCCGATATACTACAGTCGGAAGTGGAATGTGCTATTACTTGTCTTAAAGACAGCAGATCTCCCGGAAAAGATGGGATTCCCGCCGAGCTACTCAAAAACATAGGCTCTAATGGTACACAGCAGTTACTAAGGATCTGCAATTCCATCTGGAAGACCAGGAGGTGGCCTGTAGAGTGGACGGAGTCGATCTTTATTCCACTACACAAGAAAGGATCTACAAAAGACTGTGGTAATTACAGAACACTTGCACTTATCCCACACGTTAGTAAAATACTCCTGTATATTATCAACCGCAGACTCAAACATTTTCTTGAGCACCAAATCCCAGAAGAACAAGCAGGTTTTGTTAAAGGCAAAGGCACGAGGGAGCAAATTTTGAATGTTCGCCAAATAATCGAAAAAAGTCGTGAATTCAACAGCCCCGTGATACTTTGTTTTATCGACTACACCAAAGCTTTTGATTGTGTGCAATGGGATAAACTGTGGAGAGTGCTGAGTGAAATGGGTACACCTCAACACCTTATTGAACTAGTCCGAAATCTCTATGTAAACAACCGCTCTTTCGTCAAACTAGACACCAACTGTTCAAATGTGTTCTGCATTAAGAAGGGCGTTAGACAAGGATGCATTCTCTCTCCTCTGCTATTTAACATATACGGTGAATACATAATTCGCAAAACTCTCGAAAACTGGGATAAGGGTTTTGCTGTGGGTGGAAAGCGTATTTGTAACCTACGGTATGCAGATGATACAGTTCTCCTAACTACATCCTTTTCTGATATGAGGGAGATACTGCACAGGCTGGAGGTAGAAAGTCAGAAACTAGGACTAGCAATAAACAGGCAGAAAACCAAATTGATGGTAGTGGATCGTGCGGGAAAGCTGTTAGATGTCCAGAACATCCCGGGCATTGACACTGTGGACAGCTTCATCTATTTGGGTTCAAGCATAAATAATGAAGGAAGCTGTGTACCGGAGATAAAACGCAGAATAGCGATGGCTAAAGACGCTATGGCACGCCTAGAAAACATCTGGAAAAATCGGGGAATAAGTTACAAAACAAAAGCTCGTTTAGTCAGAGCCTTAATACTCCCGATCTTCCTCTATGGAGTGGAGACGTGGACAATCCGAGCAAGAGAGAGACAGAGAATAGATGCATTCGAAATGTGGTGCTGGAGGCGAATGCTACGAATATCATGGATGGCCAAACGCACAAATGTATCTATTCTCTCCCAACTTGGCATTAAGACCCGACTGTCCACCACATGTCTGCAACGCGTGCTTTCATATTTCGGCCATATAATGAGAAGAGGGGATGACAGCCTTGAAAAGCTGGTCATTGTTGGCAATACCGAAGGCAAGAGAACACGAGGCCGCTCGCCAACACGATGGTCGGACCAAGTGAAAGAAGCCACCTCCTCTTCTAAATTCTACCAAGTGGTGAGGGCTACTTCGGACCGGAATCGATGGAGGCAGATTGTCCGTTTAAGGGATTCCAGTGACCACGATCCTCAGGAATGAGGGACCGACTGAAGAAGAGTGTTAGTTCAAATGTCTACTGTGTCGTGGGCCAATACATATTTTTTCATGCTTTCTAAATTAATATTAAAACTCATATAATATAAAGTTGCCTTACGCATTTAACTCATATATTGCGATTGACAATTACATACTTACAGCAAATCTTAACTCATTGACAGGTGGTGCCGCATAAGGTATACCAGTGAACCCATAGTACACAGAATTGGTAATAGCAGCAACCATCACATTCCCCTGTACTTTACCATGACTAGTTTCCACTATTGGAAATTCACGACATCCAACTAACACATTTAAAACAAATAAGTTAATTAATAAATAAAATAACTTAAAATTACACATTTCGCATTAAATATGACTAGTGATGTAACTAAACTCAATGGATTATCGACAGATACTGGCGCACGTTGTTAGATTACATTTGTTTATCAACACTAATCTTTATTGCGGTGTAATAAAGTACACGTCATACATATTTGAAATAGTATTAATTCATAAGTCTTAGTCGAAACAAATGATAATCGTTTACATTTTGAATTTCGAATAGAGATGGCACACGTTTAGCTTAGCTTAGTCTGGATTAGCCACTACGAATAAAAGAGTATTTTATTCGTAGATAAGCCACAATGTTAGGACCACAGTGTTAGAACTGAACTGACGGTGACTCAAGATTAGAGAATCATGGAGCAATGACCTAAACATCAGCTGTGTACATACTATAAACTTACCCCCTTACTCATAAAGCATTATTTAACTAATATACTGATTAAATGGTCACATAAATAATGTCACATTGTTTGACAATGACAATAGAGTGACGTTATTAACGTGACCCTATAAACAGTATATTAGTTAAATAACGTTTTATGAGTAAGTGGGGTAGTAAATAGGTAATTTCGCATTTATAATATTATTTAGGACACGTGAAATTGGAGGATTGTAACAAAATACTAGTTTAAAGGATATTCTTTACAGAATTTTTTATGCATATTCCATAATGAATGAAAATAACTCACAGTCGCTCCAAAAATAAACCCCCGTGACTAAATAGAGCGGAAAATAATTACCATAAAATGATAAACAGTCCTTGATATTCTGAAAACATTTTCACGCATTTTAGAATAGTTTACAATGACGTGTGACTTACCTACATGCAATCTAGATCCATATTAATATTCTATTTTAACTCCTCACAGAATAATGTTACATTATGTTCCTAATTCTTTTTTGCACAGTAATTATTTGTCATTCATTATTTTCGTTAGTGTTCAGTTTGAGTGACAGTTTAGTGGTTATAAATACAAATGGAAGTACGATTATTGGAAAGAAATTGTATACGGTGTTTGATAATAAACCGTTTATTGCTTTTTGGAAGATACCGTATGCAGAACCTCCTATTGGTGAATTAAGATTTGAGGTACATTTTATAATTAGCCTAAATGTTATAAATATTAATGTCTAATTAACCCGTTAGTTCTTACGAGGGACGCGCGTCCTATTATAACAATTGATTTCATTATTATATTTTTAACAGTGAGCAAATGACGAAGCGGTGTAGCATAATTAGCCGTTTTTAATCTATCGGTGAGGATGGTACTTGGTTGGGTGTCCGGCTAGTGGTATTTCAACTCAAGCTGTTGGTCCCGGTTATCAGATAGATGGAGGCCTCCTAGGCGGCTTGAAAACTCCAACAGTAGGTTGATCATTAGCCTACCTCCACCAATCCGCAGTGGGCATGCGTGGTGGAGTATTTGCCCATTCTCTTTCATCCAGGCGTGTGCCCTTATGGTAAATACGGAACTGGGCGAGCCATAAGCTAAACAGTAGGCTACCATCAATCAATCAGTGGTACTTAAAAAAATGCTGTCAGTTGGTAATGTGCCCAGAACGGTGTCGGCCATGCCACGCAGTAAGGCGGTGCTAATCCTCCGGCCGAGATATTCGCATTCTAACAATCTAAAAACCCCTTTAACGTCATGGTCGCGTTTCTTCTCCCGATTTATATTGCTTTAGGCACAGATTACAGAATAAGGCAGATGGAGCGCGCGGAACATGAAAGTGAAGCAAAAAAAGCAAATACAAATTGAAAATCTGATACCTGGTATTCGTTTTCCAGTTTGTATTTGCATTGTTTAACCACAGTTTATTAATAAAGAAGTGTTTTTTGTTACATAAAGTTTGTTAAACAAAGCAAATACACATTCAAAAGCGAATACCAGGTACGAGTTTTTCAATTTGTATTTGCTTTTTTGGCCTCACTCCCGTGTTCCGCGCGCTCCATCTGCTTTGTTCTGTAACCTGTAGTTTTAGGTAACTCTTATTCAAGATGTTATCATTAGACTATAAATAATTACATAAATAATGCTTACGAAATAGGTACCAAGTGTAGGTACTCTATTCTATTAACCATATAAACATTAACCCCCTTACTCATAAAGCGCTATTTAACTAATATATATACTAATTAAATGGTCACGTAAATAATATCAAATTATTTGACAATGACAATAGAGTTACGTTATTTACGTGACTGTTTAACAGTGTATTAGTTAAATAACGTTTTATGAGTAAGGGGGTTAGTATACTTTAAGAATTCTCCAATATTTTTTATCCTTTATTACAGCCTCCAAAAGAAAAACTATGGTTTAATCAGGCTTCATACAACTACAGCAACATTCAAAATGAGACCTGTGCATCTGGATTCAGCGAAGATTGTCTATACCTGTCTATATACAAGCCAATTACTGATAGAATAACTTTGTATCCAGTTATTGTATGGATTCACCAGGAATCACATCTTCATGGACCTGACTTCCTTATCGATGAAGAAGTAATAGTTGTAACTGTGTCATTCAGAGTAGCAATACTAGGTTTCCTTAATACAGGGGATAATTTTGCTAGAGGGAATATGGGAGCCAAGGATATTCTCATGTCTTTAAAATGGATCAGGAATCATGTAAGTCTTTTTAATGGTGATCCTAATAGAGTTACTGTTATTGGATCAGGAGCAGCTGCTTCTTTAGTAGCTTCATTTGTTTTGACATCTGCAGCAGATGATTTGTTCTCAAGAGTAGTAATTCAAAGCGGGAGCGCATTATCCCCAGCGGACTATAGAAGCTACAATTTTAAAATAGCAAAGAAACTATACTGGAATCTAAATGGCCCATTTAAAAAGCTCAACCGAATCAGATTGTACGAGACTCTTAGTACGATTTCAATTAATGAACTAGCATTGGCGTCTCAAGATCTTTTCGATAGCACTGAAGTGAGAGATAATCAAAGATTAATCAATTCATTCGGCCCCACAGTTGAAATATCAAAGAGACACGCCTTTATGAATAGCTCCCCTTCAGACGTTTATAAACGAAGGATGAGTAACAACAATGCGCAAGTGATGTTAGGATACACCAGCTTAGAATCCCTTCACAAACTGGCTGGCTTTGTAAACAACAGGAAACTGCTCAAGTATTTGAATTACAATTTTCAGTATTTATTACCGTTTGAGGGAAGGAAGGACGAATACGGATCGATGCGCTATAAGAAGATAAGGCGAAAAATAATGGATTTCTATTTCGTTAATGGCACGATCGGGGAACGAAGCTTGAGACGTTACGAGAAATACGTATCGGACCAAGTTATTTATCCTGCACTCTGTCAGGCCAGATTACATGCTGGGGTGTCGAATGTTTATTTGTACAGATTCTCGTTTAAAGGGGCCTTGAATACAGTTTGGAGTTCCACATTAGGGGATTTAAACTTGCCAGGAGCGACGGCGGGCGACGAAATCTGCTATCAATTCAGATGTAAATCAGCGAATGTTTACAATAGTGTCGCTTCCAATGAAAGGAGGTTCATTAAGAAGATAGCGAGGTTATTGGTGAATTTCGCAAAATACGGGTAAGGTTAATAGCATTTAAATATCTGTAATGCTGAGTAGAGTTGGGTCTCAGCCAAAGCGGTGAATTTAAGTTTGCATCGTTGAATATTTTATTCGCATAGTTCGGGCTAGTTAGTGCTCGTATTAAATAAAGTAGAACGAAGTGCCTTATCAGGGCCTATATCGAATAAATGAGGTTTCTGATTTATTTATTTTAAATGTCCATTTTTTCATACATTTTCGTATAATTAGGGATTTGTACGGAAAAATAAAAAGTAATACACTTTTCTAGTTTTATTTGCACGATTATAATTATTTTAATTATAATGTGAAATGACACCAAAGCACTCGGGACTACTCTTTTTTTTTGGGTCACGTCAATTGTGTATTCCTTTCTTTCTCTCTCACATGGAAACCAAATACGAAACGTCAAGTAAAGTTTTATATAAGACGCTTTCACAAAAGAAGGTTGGGTAATGCTAGTTGTACGCTACGCCTTGTTCGGGAATTTATACGTTAGTTCATATAGGATATACAATGAAATGAAGCCCTCATGGTGTAGCATGATAAGCCGTTCTTAATCAATCGGCAAGTTAAGCTACCACCGTCGTGGTCGGTACCTGGATTGGTGACCGCCTAGTGGTATTTCAAATCGAGCGTTTCTGTGCTTCGGAAGGCATGTAAAGCCGTTCGTCCCGGTTATCACTTAATTTTGATAGTCGTTAAGCTAGTTGGAGGCCTTCTAGGCGGCTTGAAAACTCCAACAGTAGGTTGACCACTAGCCTACCTCCACCGATCCGCAGTGGGCACGCGTGGTGGAGTATCTGCCCATTCCCTTTCACCCTGATTTGTGAATGGAGGCCGGTGCTCAGCAGTGTGACATTATAGGCTGATGATGATGATGATACAATGAAATATAAATAACAAGTAAGTATTACAGTTATTATTTGATTTTCTTCCAGAAATCCAACACCAAATGATGATGACGATATTTTGGAAGGCTTAAAATGGAAGCCATTACTTCCGTATAACAAAATTACAACTATGAACTTGGGTAGGAATCTCAAAATGGTGAATTTGCCTGAAGAAGGTAGAATGAAGTTCTGGGACAACTTAAAAAAGGAGTTCTTTGCAAATGAAGGAGCTAAGAATGAGTTGTGATAGTTTTTATTAATAATGGTTTAATTTATCTTATGGTGATTTTATAATATTAGTAGAAATTTTCACAATTTTCTCACATACCTCTTTTAGGAATACCTACATTATAATATTTTAAGGATGGGGCCAACTCTAATATCATGAAATAAACCAGCTAAGTGCGAGTCGGACTTTCGCACCGAGGGTTCCGTACAGACTTGTAGGTTTACAAATAGTTCGTTCATCACGGGAATCGAGTCTCGAAGATTTTTTCCGTAAATTTTTGTAATTTTTCACTATTCCAAGGGATTGCGGACCTGAGTATTTGATATTATTTTCAGCTTGATACCTCCACGCATTTCTGAGAAAAAAGGTCTTCTTTTGAGGTAGGGAACTCAAACAAAACTGTTAACTACTTAAATACTTACCCCCTTATTCATAATCGCTTTTTAACTAAATCAGTGTAATAGTGTCCTCCGTCTCACTCTTTCGATCACCAAATGTCACGTGTCAGATAAAGACTTCAGAATTTTAGCTAATCAACGTTCGATAACTTCATTATGAATAAATCTAAACTAAAAGCTTAAAATCTATAGCTTAAGATGTATTCGCGCAGCAAAGTTTTCCACTAATTTTCCCGTATATAGTCGAATAACTAGACCATTCAAGGTTCCAATCAATATTTCCATAAAGTTTCGGTTAATTAACGAACTTACTCAACCTGCTAATGGACATTTTACCATACCAACAAAACGGTTAAACGAACTTTTACACCTAACAAATGATGATCCTAATGTGATTAAAATAGTTGTTGTGACCTAAATGTAATGATGGCTATATCGTTGATGGCCGGAACAATTGTTAACGATACCGGTTTACAAACCGCCTAGGCTGTTTACAAAATGGTTCCTCAGACGTCAACCTAACTGTTACTTAATGGAGCCGTTTGTCTTCCACCAGCCTCTCGCAGTCATCGTAGAGGCTTCTTAAATAATCAAGCAATATTTCTGGTTCCATTTTGACGGGACAATTAAATGAATGCAATGAAATATTCGTTGATAACATATTTGCTAGAAAATTATTATTCGAATGAAAATGTTTTAGTCTAGTTTTTCAAAAGTGCACGAATGTACCTAACATAAAGGATCATGGCGCGATTTGTACAAAAAAATAAAGATTTTTAGAGACGTTACAATGAAGTTATAATTGATCCTTGGTGCCTAAGGAATAACTTGAGCCATTTAAAATATTTTTAGAACCACGGGATAAAAAATCAAATTTCTATGGCATGCCGGCGAATCGCGACTATTCGCGACCAAAACCGTTATGTTTTTGTTCTGTTTTGCGGGGTTTATAAAATATTTCATGTATATTAATATGTTGCTGGTATTCTCAACTTTGGAAGTGATTCAAAACCCTCTAAAATGTTTTATTTTTTTGTACAAATCAATGTATGAATCTCGCCATGATTCTTTAAACCAACGAATATGAAGCCGGTTTAACATTTAACGCTGGCTTTCAGTACGTGAGATCAACAACTGGGTCAGATTTCGTTATTGGCTGTATGCTGTATGTATATAGGATATCATATTGAATGTGCCCTATGCGAGCTGAATTCAGAGTTTGTGTATTGCTGCAAAAGCTTAATTGACCATCACGTTGTTATACCAGCAAGAGGTTTATAGTTAAATATTCCGCAGTGATGGAGTTTGATTAGTTTTGACATATGTGGGTACAATTTTAGATGTTTAATAAACATCATATTAAATGTACAGCCCAACTGAATGTCACGTTTGTTTGCGTTTTAGGATTAATTCTGGTACAAGATTCCGCCCGAGGTTTTACCTTTAACTGAGGGGTCAAAAAGAGTAGGTAACCTTGATGCTCAGTTGTGGAATGAGCTCCCACGCTGTAGTTTATCCAAGGGAGTACAGCATGGGGTAGGTTCAAATAGGGTAAATTGAAGAGATTTTTGCAGGATCGGCAACGCGCGATTGATACAAGAGTATTGCAAGTTTTTTTTTTTTTTTTTTTTTTTTTTTTATACAACTTAGTCGATAAACAAGCATACGGCCCGCCTGATGGTAAGCGGTTACCGTAGCCATATAGACGCTTGCAACACACGAAGCATCGCTCACGCGTTATCGACCTATCCCCCCTCCCCTATGAGCTCTGGCAACCTTACTCACGCGCAGGAACACAACTTTACACAACATAAAGTTATTTAGCTGCGGTATTCTGTAAGGTGGAGGTACTTCCCCAGTCGAGCTACTCTTTGAGCGAATAAACGCTATGCTCTACCTCTCTTAAGTTATCATTAGGCCGTACGCTTAAAACAATTAATGGAATCAAGAGTAATTTCTGTGAGCTAAATTTCATTGAGATCATATTAAATGTACACATCTGTATCGAATGTCACGTTTTTTGCGAAAGGTTTTATTTTGTATAGTTTACTCCTGCAGTTTCATCAGCGTACCCTCGGGGTATATTGTTATATATGTAAACTATTAAAATCGTTTGTATGGTAGAGTAGATTTACGGAAGGCGCAGTGCTACACTAATGAAAGAGTCTCTCTTTTACTTCTCTTTTCCTGTGAAAAATAACTATAACTATTAGTTCTGTGTCATTGATTTAAAGATAACATATTATACTCCGATATTTTAATTATCTGTAACGGCTTCATCATGTTAGTAAAATCCGCATCAGAACAAAGGTTTCTAGTCAATGTAATGGAAATGTTCTAGCTTCAACGCAATCTTTTGTCACCTGAATGCTCCTAAGCGCTATATTTGATTTTCTATCCCGAATAATAAAGTATTGGAAAAATGCGAGTCATCGAATCAGATAAATCATATATTCGTTACAGTGAGTGAGGTTACGATGTATATTACTATAGGGGGTGCCGGTTGGAGGGGGTGGCTGCCACCCAAGTTATTGTTGTTTATTTCGTTAGAAAAACCTTCGTCTTTAGGTTGGTTTTTGGTTTATCTAGTTGTGTTATATATCTATATTTAGCTGCAACTCTTATTTGATAAATGTTCTTATGAAATCATCATCAACATCATCTGCTTCTCCTGTTCCCAATTATTTGTGGACATTGTGTACAATTCTTCTTCTCTGCCCTCCTATCCGTTATATCAGCATTCACTTCATTTCTAATCTCTCTGATAGCTATAACAGAAGTCAATCTAGAAGAGAAGGCAAGTAAGTAATAAATATAAAGAGCTTTTTGGGGTTGACCAAAACATTTATAATTTTTTGAGCATAAATTATCAATACCAAACGTTGTATCTACAAAGGATCATGGCGACATTTGTACAAAAAAATAAAGATTTTTAGAGACGTTACAATGAAGTTATAATTGATCCTTGGTGCGTACGGAATAACTTGAGCCATTTAAAATATTTGTAGAACCCCGGGATAAAAATGGGAATTTCTATGGCATGCCGGCGAATCGCGACTATTCGCGACCAAAACCGTTATGTTGTTGTTCTGTTTTGCGGGGTTTATAAAATATTTCATGTATAGTAATATGTTTGCTGGTAATGTTATCTCAACATTCAACGAAATCAATGTATGGATCTCGCCATGATTCTTAACTATATCTCTGTATTTAATAAACATTCATTCAGCTCACGTAGTATTAGAGTTTATGTATAGACAATCTGCATCTATCTAATACACGAGGCGTTGTTTGACAAGTAAATCATGTTCATATCAAGGCCCGGGGGTCGTTTACACCCCGCCCATCCCTTTGTGAGGCCTTTCATAAATCTAGCGGCGACCTTATCGGAACAAAATATGTTCACATACGAGCTATTTATATTGTATATGTAGCCTTGCTATATATAGTTACATTTCTTTCTTATGGAAGCAGGTTTAAGGTTATTTTCAAACTGAAAAATTAATCAGTTTATCTTATACTACGTTCTATTGACCTACTTCCTACATATCTAATTAATATTATAAGGTGCCGATACCACAGCGAGCGATTTAGAGTTCTGCGTTCCGCGGTCATTATTGTGCTGCCGATCACACACCATACGTACCATTACTCTCATTTTACTTCTGCGGTCAGAGTTCTACGTAAGTTCTCCTTGACCGCAGCGATCACTATGTGCAATCAAAAGCGCCACATTCATCAAAATTACAGTGAACGCGGAACGCAGAATTCTGACCGCAGAACTCTAGTACGCTCGCTGTGGGATCGGATATGTGTTAGTGTATATACGATTGTTATCACTCAGCTTAACGACTCAACAGATTTCGATGTGACTTGCCACATAGATAGATCATACCCAGTAATATATACTTTTAATCCCGGGAAAATATTTTACAGTACTGTTTATTATGTACTGAAAAGTAGATAGGTATGTTTGTTTTATTTATTTATGCCCTAGTCTCAGAAACCACCAATCCGAATAGCGTTAGATAGCTTGTTTATTGAGGAATTATTAGCTATAGCAGGTATCCACAAACTATTTTGGGCCAACCCCTTAAATTTTCCAATTGAACTGATACCTCAGACCCCCGAAGCCAAATTACTTTTAAAATCCTATTTCTAGTTTTTTTTCCTATTGATAAAAAGTACTTCAATTTAAAACGTTTTTTTTTAAAGTACAGCAATAATACTTTCTACGAGGTTGCTGGTGGCGTTTGTTCCATACAAACGTAATACTCAGTTTCCTCTCTGGATAATGACACTTCAAGTGTTTTTCTCCATAAATTAATTATTATAAGCATTCGGAGCCTTCTAAAATCACAAAAACTTGCACTCACATTTTTAACACTCTTATCAGACGTCCAGCGAACAAATTTGACAATTATAAAAAACAAAGAAAAACCGACAGACATAGCCAAAGCCCATCTTATTATGACTCTTGAAAAAAAAAAATTATCGTTCCAGTTTTGAAGGAGAAAGCCGGGGATTACGAAATAGCGATTTCGTCTAATTTAAATAGGTATAATCGGTCCAAGCTGTAGTTGTCTCTATCGCCCTCGGGCGGGATAGCTCGGGCACAGCGCGACAGCAATAGATATTCTAATTTCTTGCAGCCATCCTATCCTCTTAAATATATGAGTCATTTTTATAACACGTTGGTACAAGTAACGGCCCGTTCACACATGGGAGTCCGTTTTACTGGTACGTTTTTAACGGATACGTCATAAATTTATGCGCTATTCACACATAGGCACCGTATAACGTTCAACGAATCCGTCATTACTGGATGCGATGTGTGAACAGAAAAATGTGAGTCAAACAAAACCTGTCGCATCACTCCCCCTCCTACACCCCGCACACACCGCCCGCCACGCACACAGTATCTATCCGTTAAAATTCTACGTATCCGTATATTTTTACTGTTCCGTTGTCCAGTATTCGATGACAAAACGGAATGTAATTTTTTTACGGAACGATATTTTTTACTGTATACAGAATACTGTGCCATGTGTGAAGTCGCTCATACAACTACATACGCCATCGACAAAAAAAAAACGTACACGATAAAACGGAACAGTAAAACGGAGACATGTGTGAACCGGCCGTAACACAACTTATACAGTGTCTTGAAAGTTTCGGGTCGATTTTTAGACCTCGACGACCCCCAAAATCAGTATTCGTTTATTTCGACCCCTGGGTAACCGATATCGACCCCTTGGGAAACCACTAACTATAAAACGAATGATACGCTGAAACGATATCCACTTTGGGAAATCCTGGACTAGCCTGGGCTATAGCATCACAAATGAGTAAACTCAAATAAAGCGGGCAAAACCGTGGAGCACAGCTGTACATTATATGATCTCAACTAAAACTGCGAAATAATGATGAATTAAAAGATAATAAAGTACTTCTTTGTTTCACTTGCGAGATTACTTTAAGGCGTTATTCGATTTACTGACAAAGTATTCGATACATAATTCATATAAGGGATTTGTTCATCGAGTGGCTATCGAATATATCATTCATTCTTCATCTGATTCAAAACAAATATTGAGTTCGTTTCACTCGTCATTTATAACCCTGTTAACGAAATAACTTATTAATTCGTGTTATTGGTATACTTCAATCAATATTAGGTACTCGCAAAAAGAAAGATGCACGTATTTTATTGATTTCGAGATCGTTCAAATCATAGGTCGTGGTTTAAATTGGGATACAGTATCTTTCTGCCTATATTTTTAGGGTTCCGTATCTCAAAAGGTAAAAAGGAACCCTTAAAAGATCACTCTTTAGTCCGTGTGTCACCACCGATTTTCTCAGGAACGGGTGTACCTAGCAAGTTGAAATTTATACCAGATACTGAGGTCTATAGTCCCTATTAGGTGTATAAAAATCAAGGTCATAAGTCAACACGATAAAAAGATTAACGATAAAAATCAAGAAATTGGGGTTCATAATTAGTCGTTCGCGGTTGCTTGATCAAACATACTCCGTAAAATTACTTTTTGAATATTATCTCTATAACTCTACCCTGTGCTATAACTTGTTATATTTTCCTTCACCAAAAGCTCAAGCAGCAAATCGTATCAAACTCAACAGCCTTTACGTAAATGCCTGCTAAAACCGTCTCAGAAACATGACAAAGGTTCCAGACAGCTGCACGGATCGTCTGGGAGTCCATTGTTGTTGCTAAGCGGTCCTCTTAATTCTTACCCTATTTATTATCGCGTAAGGACAGACTGTCTGCCATGTACATAATCACAGTAAATGGTTATCAACATTTTACGTTTTGATGTTATGTTTATGTTTTCTGCGCGGAAATATATTTGTTAGGATTGTCCATTACTGAACACTAGGACTCAGTGGTCGAACTTCGAGCAAAATTAATATATTTTTAACCGACTTCAAAAAAAGGAGGAGGTTCTCAATTCGGTTGTATGTTTTTTTTTTTTTTTTTTTTTTTATATTTGTTACCTCATAACTCCGTCATTTATCAACCGATTTGGAAAATTCTTTTTTTGTCTGGAAGGGTACACTTCCCGTTTGGTCCCATTGTCATCAGATTAGGATTTGATAACTTCTTAGTGTACTTTGAAGTCGGTTTAAGTTTTTATAAGTAAAACAGTCCAATTATCTGAACTCCTTTCTCCATATACACATTCAATTTAGGCCCTAATAGGGCACTTATGAAGGTCAAATTTACTGAAGTTACCAGCAGTTCGTAAGTCGGCCTTCAACTGAGAACAACAGAGGGCCAACCACTAACTCTTAAAACATTATTATTATAACCTTACTTGTCTTTTGTCCTTCTTTGACATCCAACGTCAAAACAGGACAAAAGTTTTTTTTTTTTCAAAGTACTTATATTTTTTCCTATCTGTCACTACTCCACAATGTGGTTAAAAAGGTGCACAATATTTTCTCTTCATATGCTAATCCTAATAATATATTAACTATAATATAAATCTAATGTCAGCTTGTTTATTACGCTTTCACGCCTAAACCGCTGTATAGATCGCGATGAACTTTGGCATGCAGATAGTCTAAGGTATGGAGAAGGACAGGGTACTTTATATCCCGGGAACGCGGGCGATGCCGCGGGGTACGAGTTTTAATATTATAACGTAATTACTGATTTTCACAATGGGACTCATATTACTTTTAATAACAGCGCTTTTTACTTCGTTCGTGGAGTCATGACATTGTTTTTTTCTAATGAAACAAATGGATGGGTGACCGTCTAGTGGTATTTCAAATCGAGCGTTTCCGTGCTTCGGAAGGCACGTAAAGCCGTTGGTCCCAGTTATCACTTTATTTTATTTTTATTTTATTTTTATTTTATTTTATTTGGGACAACCAACAGTAATACATTACAGTATACATAATATAAAACAATGAATACAAAAGAGCGATAAATGTACTACCCACTACGCTATCCACAGATTACTGAAAACATTTTACAATTCTGCTACACTATGTTACATGTGACATGCAAATACGATTAAAAAAAAAAAAAAACAAAAATCGTAGTTAGTAACAGAGAGAGACAAAAAAAAAAGAGAATAACAGTAAAACATAACTTATCCAATTACGGGAGAGAAACCTCAAAGAGCCTTTGCCTCAGAATGTTGGTAATTTGAATTTTAAAACTATTGTAAGGGGTGGAAAATATATCGACAGTAGAGAACAAGTTGTTGTATGTATCTACCATCCGGCGGAGGGGTGACCGGAGACCAGAATTCGTCCTGCACGTGCCGGTAGCGAAAAGATGCCGTACGCGCACCTCACGCCCCAACACTGTACGAGGCACTGCATAGCATATACTGTTCACCAGATCAATGCAATCAAATTTGTTGTGGCATAGTCTGTACAGCACCATTGTTTCCAATATGATCTGTCTAGACTTACAAGTTAAAATATTGTACCTACTAAGCAGAGCATCATATGATAGCTTTGAGTGGAAACACCTGTAATGGATCGAACGGAGAAACCTGCGCTGGACACTCTCAATGTGCTCATTGTATTTTTTATAGAAAGGAAACCACACAGGTACAGCATATTCTAGTTGTGGGCGTATGATAGATTTGTATAAATGTAAATAGGTAGAGGGCCGACGGAAGTCACGGGAAGCACGCATCACAAAACCGTACATCTTGAGAGCCCTATTGACGATATCGTTGACATGAGACTCAAGCTGAAGTTTAGAGTCTAGTTGGATACCGAGATCTCGTAAAGTATCAACTGTCTTAAGGGGTGTATTGCATAAAACATAATTGAAATTTATAATATTGTTTTTTTTTGTGAATTGTATATGGTGACACTTACTTAAGCTGAGGTGTAGTTTATTTAGTCTGCAATATCTTGAGAGGTGATCAAGATCGATTTGAAAGGTTATACAGTCGTTAAAGTTTGTAATAGTTTTGTAAATCTTGAGATCGTCGGCGAAAAGAAGAAATCTAGAATGCGTGAAACATTGATTAATATCATTAATAAATAGGATAAATAATAATGGGCCTAAAATTGAACCTTGTGGGACACCTGAAGTGACAAGAAATGAGCGAGATTGCAGTCCATTGACAACTACTCTCTGAGTTCTGTTGGTGACGTATGAAGCAAACCAGCGTAGCAAATTTCCACGAATACCGTTAAAAGCAATTTTATTTAGAAGTATTTCATGGTCCACCTTGTCAAAAGCCTTCTGAAAATCAGTGTACACAGCATCAATTTGTTTTCGTTTGTCGATACCTTCGAATAAATGTGATGTATACAGCATAAGATTGCTTACAGTAGATCTGTGTTTAACAAAGCCATGTTGTTCCTGAAGAATATATCGATGTAAAGAAGGATATATTTCATCATGTATCAGTCTTTCCAACACCTTCGACAAGGCGGACAGAATTGAAATAGGACGGTACTTCTCAATGTCTTGCCTAGAACCACCTTTATGGATAGGGACAATGTTAGCACGTTTCCACTCTTCCGGACAAGTGCCTCCAGAGATACATTTGTTATAGATTATAAATAATGGAACGGAAATAGTATTACACGTACTTTTTAAGAAGATAGGGGGTATGCCATCGGGGCCGGCTCCTTTATTAACGTCTAAAGATTTTAATATATTACGTATTTTATTAAGTGAAAAATGTAAATTATAAATGTTCAGGTCAATGTTGTTGCTGGGAGAAGGCATTCGCCAAGTAGTCATATCAAATGTGGAGGGTTCGTAAACAGATTGGAAAAAGGTAGAAAATAAGTTACAGATAGTGACAGGGTCTTCCGATGAACTATCCTTGTAGACCATTTTAGACGGTAAGGAAGATTTGGATTTACGATTGGAGATATAAGACCAAAACAGTTTCATATTATTGTTAACATTATCTTCAACTGAACAAATATATTTCTTGAAACACTCATCACACTCCGTTTTAAATCTCTTTACTTAATTCTGATAATCGTTAAGCTAGTTGGATGCCTCCTAGGCGGCTTGAAAAATTCCAACAGTAGGTTAACCACTAGCCTACCTCCACCAATCCGCAGTGGGCACGCGTGGTGGAGTATCGCCCAGTCCCTTTCACTCTCATTTGTGAAAGGAGGCCTGTGCTCAGCAGTGGGACATTATAGGCTGATGATGATGAACAGCATTCGAAAGTCAACCTTTAAAAGGTTTGTTTACAGTTTACCCCAAATAGTAGATTCAGGCCGCGTTCGGCGCACGTATATAGTGCAGTAGAATTAGATAATCAATTTACATTAATTGTGGTACGAATGATTTTCGGTATATCGATAGAGTTATGTATGGATATGATTACCTTAAATTCGCAACCGATTTGGAAGTACGGAACATGGTGAAAATTGAGAAAAACTTTGATATTGAATAATTCCTAAACAAAAATTGTGGTACTAGTTGCGAGAATACCATGTCTTTAGAGAACCATTACCTACCTTCTCAAGAAATTTGGACTGGTTGCGACATACGGAACATACCTAAACTTAAAAAAGTGATTTTTCGCCTTTATCTCCTAGGCAAAATTTGTGGTACTAGTTGCGAACTCATTGGTAACTTGTATTAGCCTATTACACTTAGTTTTAAGTTTGCAGCCGGTTGCGATCTACGGAACCCTAAGAAAATACTTTTTGCTAAATTCTACTTCTAGCAAAATTAGCGTAGTCTGTATTATTGCTTATATCATATTTGTAGGTCGACTTCTACCTACTTTATGATCGCAACCGAAGAGAACATTACGGAACATAGTTTATTTTGCAAGTAAAATGTGCGCGTATTCGCGTGTTACGAGGGGAATGCGGAAGGTGCGGGAGGCAGGACTAGCGTTGAGGAATCTACAAAAATTCCTGCGTCTATCGAAATCTGTCATCTTTTTTGCACTGCTAAGTAAGAACGTTCTTTATTTTTATAGGTATCCATGTAAAATGTATTGAAAAAAGACAATATCGTCGTATCCTACAAATAAGGCCGTATCTGCAAAACAGCAAATTTTCAGGTTTGGTTAAAAAAAAACATTAGTTTCCAATTATGTGTGTTGGTTGGTATCCTATGTAGGGCTTGCAATCCGGATATCCGAATTATCCGTATATATGGCGTTTTTAATATCCGGACTTGAGCAACATTATTATCCGGATATTTCAGATTTTTCGGATAATGTATAGTGCATTTCAGTTTACGCTCAAACAAACTGATAGCTTTAAGCTTAATTTTAAGAGTTAACTTAAGTTTACGCATAAGATAAGTGATCAAACTGCTCTCACCAGGTCTATAATATTTCTTTCATTGTTATTTGTGACTTGTGAGACGAAATTTATGTTTATTACGCGACTGACCCGGAAGGAGGGTAATGTTTTTCGAGTGTATGTATGAATGTATATTTCTTTGGCATGCAGCCTAAACGGCTTGATGAATATAAACATATGAGGTGTCATTAGAATTGTCTTACCTGTGAGAATAACAGAATATTATTTGAATATGGCATCTACGAATAAAAAAGAGGGTGGTAATATGATGTCTTTATCGTTATTATTACAGTATGGGTCAGAAATAAAAGCATGTAAATAGCTATTTTCATGTATGTATATATTTTACTGTAAAAGCTCGAACCTTGGTATATCCTAAGATCCGGTAATCGGGCTTTAATCTCAAACGAAGAAAGAGTCACAATCAATCAGTGTCTTCCAGATAGAAGATTTATGACGACTCTCGAAAACAGCTATTATACGTGGCTCAGGCAGGAGTGATATTATGGGCCTATAAAATTCTTCAGTAAGGTTAAATCGCCTTTCTTGAAAAACTGGGTTGCCGCACTCCAACTCCACGTCTCCGGTGTCATGCCATGTTGAATGAAGGAATTAAAAATGTCTGGAGTTCCTTCAAAATTGGAGTTATCCCGCCTTCAGGAGCTCTGCAATTATACCGCCATCCGCCGGAGCTTTGTTTTTATAAAGCTTCTTCTGATGGCTTCTCCCAAGCTGACTGGCATAGACCTTCGAGCCCCGATTGTGCTCTATCGCAGCCATAACGGCACGTGCGCATCGTATCCGCTGTTTTGTCGCATCTAAAGACGATTGCGCTAATGGTAACTCGTTTCTCTTCCTCAATAGCTCCAGATTCTCCTGCAGAAGTTTAGACTTAATGCCGTTCCTCTCCGGCAGAAAGTGTCTGCTTCTTACTTCTCGGACCACTTTGACCACGTTGTCAGTTTTCTAGTCAATATTGCCTGTGGATTCCAGCAAGTTGAATCGTTTCTGTAGTTCTATTGAGAAAGCTTCGAATCCCATGGCAATTTAGGATTGTGAAGGTCATAGAATAGATTTCATCAATTTGACCCGAGCTTGAGCTTTGTAGTTGATATCTAGTGTACCTCTCACAACACGGCGGTCACTGTCGGTGCTAAAGCTATTTATCAGTGAGATGTCTCTGACTTTGTGCCTTTTGTCAGTCATGATGAAGTCTATTTCGTTCCTTGTCACAGAGCTTCGCCACGTCCACCTTCTATCTTCTCAAAGAATAAATTCATTAAGAAGCGACTCTGTAACTCTTTCTTGTAAATTTAATTCTTGTACCCCCACTTTGGCATTGAAATCTCCCATAAAAACGTTGTAAAGCCTTGGTGCTTGTGTGCCTTAAAAATATCTTCATACATATGTGGCTTCTTCGTCAGAGTGTGCGGATGTCAACGCATATACCTAAACGATTTGTCACAATTTGCTGACGACTTTGTGCTGTATGTTACCTGTAGTGACGTAGTAGAAGCTTCTCAAAAAATACAGTAGCTTTAGACACCTTCCATAGACTATTATTTAATATAGGTTTAGACATTTCATCGTCAATAAGTAAGGTTCGCGTATTTAAATCTGTTGAAGTATGCCTGGAATGTGGAAGGAGTATTTTGATGAGAGATCCTTAACTAAAGGGATATGGTTTAAAACTATGGTTCCGTCTAACCAATCTTGTTCTTTGTGGATAGAAAGTCAACGTATGAACCGTACTGATATAGTGAAAGCTTTTATACTTAGGTCAGGGCATATTCCCCTAAATGGTTTTGCACATATGATGGGTAAAGTTGATTCACCCTTATGTACTGAGTGTGGAACGATAGAAGATGCATACCATATTATGATGAAGTGTATCTGTAATGAAACCGAAAGGTAAGCACTTTTTTATGTGAATAATTTTAGTTTTTTTTTTTTTTTTTTCATTTTTTTTTTAGGAACTTGAATTGGGGACTTTTTTGAATAATATAAATATATTTAATGTTGGAGAATGTAACAGTATATTGGCGTTTCCATTATCGGAGACTGCCAAAATGTTATACAAATTAGTTCAGATTGGTATAAGTACAGGTCGGTTAACGAAAGCTGGCAAGTTCACAGTACTCATAAATTTGCAATCAGTCAAGTCTAATGGACGAATGCAAAAATAGACCACTCTATATTTATGAGCAGTAGCAAAAGCAAAACAATAACTGTCTCCTTCATACTCATAAGCTTGACTTTGCGCGAGAGAGACGGTGTAAATGTGTTGAAACGTGCCAGCTTTAGTTAACCGACCTGTAGAAGATAACTGTTTATGTATTTCCGATGAGGGTGACATATTCATTGTTTGAATAAATACCTCTAAAATAAATAAAGACTAAAAAAAATAATTTGGTTAAACGATTTTTTTTCCATCAAATTTCTGTTACAATTACATTAGGATAAAATTACAAAAATGTTTTTATGAAAAAATAATTTCAAACAGTGTTTTTCTATTAAAAAAAAAGATATAAAGTAAACACTTTTTCTTGATAAAGTAAAATAAAAATATTTCAGCTTTTGCTAGTTATCACAAACTTTTTTGATGCGTGTACATAATTGGATACTAACTAATATTAACTATAATGTTTTTTTTTTACAAACCTCCTGATATATAGCTGTTTTGCAGTTACGCCCCTTTTCGTAGGATACGTCAATATTGTATCTTTTCGATATTTTTTACATTGTTACCTATAAAAATAAAGAACTTTCTTACTTAGCAGTGCAAAAATGACGACAGATTTCGATAGACGCAGGAATTTTTGTAGATTCCTCAACGCTAGTCCTGCCTCCCGCACCTTCCGCATTCCCCTCGTAACACGCGAATACGCGCACATTTTACTTGCAAAATAAACTATGTTCCGTAATGTTCTCTTCGGTTGCGATCATAAAGTAGGTAGAAGTCGACAAGTCCAAATTTCTTGAGAAGGTAGGTAATGGTTCTCTAAAGACTAGGTATTCTCGCAACTAGTACCACAATTTTTGTTTAGGAATTATTCAATATCAAAGTTTTTCTCAATTTTCACCATGTTCCGTACTTCCAAATCGGTTGCGAATTTAAGGTAATCATATCCATACATAACTCTATCGATATACCAAATATCATTCGTACCACAATTAATGTAAAATGTTGCTTAATTTTGAGCTAATTCTACTGGACTAATAGTAAACAACTCAAACTTAAACGCGAGTTGTCGCCATTCCCTTCGTAAACACAGTTTATAAATGTAGTTACACTCTTATCTGACGCCCCTTGGGAAGTTACAAGCAATCAATATGATTTGTAACAACATATAACAGAAAATTTTGTGTTAATGAGAGTACTTTTAATGAGTTTTATTTACATTCTTTTGAATTTTTGAAGTCTAAACGTGTATGGAGGAGTTTTCAGCGATTCAGAATGTTTGTTTTTTATTCTGCTATATTAGCAAATAAGCATAAAGGCTAACTGATGGTAAACAGCTACCGTAGCTTATAGACGCTTGCAACACCAGTTGTATCAGGCATATTGGATATGAAGTATCCTTTGATTTATACCACAAGACACAAGACGCCGGGAAAATGTTCACCCGTACGTTGTTGACATACTGAAAATACGGACAGCGTTTTGCATCCTCATTTAAAATTCGGACAGCAAGGGAGTGGAACTTGCTACCGGCGTCTGTGTTTCTAGACGCTTACAATCTAGGAACTTTCAAGGCCAGAGTGAATAGGTTTCTTCTGGGTAAGGGTGTTTCATCTTAGGCTTCGTCATCGCTCCTTATGGGCGGATCAGTGGCCAAACACAAGCCCATTTAATAAAAAAAAAGGAAATACTAGAGTATTATTAACGTATATGTCAAAATTCCGTTCAACCCTCATAGTGTACTTGAGTGTGAAAACAGCACACAAAAATTTGCACAAACGTTCACACAATAATGTGAGATAATGTGGTCTCAAAGGCCACAATAACCATTCGCGTGGTTATAGGTATACCTAAGTGTAAATTGTGTGCAGTGAGTTGGTACGATAACCAACTTGCAACATAAAGTGATCGAGTGCAGCTAAGTTCCGGTCAGTTTTGCAGTTTAATGTGTGTTCTTGTAAACTTCTAACTTATTGCCACAGTTAATTCTATTAAATATTTTCAAATGTTATGCAGAATCATAATGTGTATTATGATTCTGCATTATTAGGAATAGTAATTGAAGTTCCCAAAGGAAATTAAAGGAACATTCTTGATAGTAGGGTATTTTTTGCATTTTGTCCTATAGATCTGGTAAAGATAGATAGATAGATAGATAATACTTTATTGTTAGGCCAAAAATTAACAAAGAAAACTTAAAAATAATAAAGTGTTACAATGGGCGGCCTTATCACTAAAAGTGATCTCTACCAGGCAATCTTTAGATGGAGCATAACAATATATTTAAAGCATATTTCGGTAAAAATGTTTCATCTAACACCTATCGTGAAATAGTCTGAAAGCTCAAGATGTTCATTGAAATGTCATGAAACTATTTTACTATAAGTCACTGTACGCTACGATACGTTTACGTTACGCTGCAATACGTTGCGATGAGTTACGAAATCATATTTCAAACACGAACTACTATCCTAAATTCTATAGCAATCGAAGGTAAAAATATTTGAGTAGAGTTTTTTACAATGTTGAATTAAGAAATCGTGGAAACAATGTTACTGTTCTAAATAGAAAGGTACATGAATTCTCCGCTGAACATTTTGCGGTTAGCGAACGGTTCGCCTTCCACACATTGATCAAAGGGGTCATGTGGAGCGGTGTTGACACCCAGGGCTACCACTATCCATTAAGGGCTTATTTATAAATTGAAAAGATTAGAATCGAGTGGCTTAAAATAATATATACCTATGTAAGATATTTACATTCGTCTTCTACCGATTTTCTCTGTTTGATCACGTCTCACTACGATAAGTAACGATGTGATCGTAGGTGGTGAGCATGCAAATCTTTGAACTGTCTCTCAAGTTTTTCCGAAGCTTACATATTATATGTCAAATTAAACCCCATTTGTTTAGTAGGTATTCATCGGTGTAAATTATCAAAGTAAGGACACAAAAGCATTATATGTTAGCGATGAATTGTATTATTGAATGTATACAGCTGCCGGTAGTTTAATTTACTTGGGCATAAACCACCCTATGAATTCAATAAATAATAATTGATAGAGTTCATCTGCAGAAAAAAAGACTATTTAAGGCAAAATAAATAACTCTACAAAAGCTAGCAACAACAACAAGAAAACATGTCATCCATCCTTAGCTTAACCAATTTCAAAGTTTTTTGATAGCATTAAAACTTCGGAGTGGCAACCCTAGCTGCAGGCATCAAA
Organism: Achlya flavicornis; assembly: GCA_947623365.1. Lineage (NCBI taxonomy): Eukaryota > Metazoa > Arthropoda > Insecta > Lepidoptera > Drepanidae > Achlya > Achlya flavicornis. Next base: position 4,327,613 of record OX392484.1, read on the forward strand.
CACAGCTGGATAGCGGCGGTGGCGCCTGTCCTCGGCGGCGTTATATACTTTATATACAGTGTACAATACATTATTTATGTTTTATTAAAAACTGTGTAAACGAGAAAGCCTTATTGAGTATCTTAAAATATATCCTAAAAGTTGTAATAGTGTGTAAAAGTGTGTAATATATCTTAAAATTTGGTTTGAGAGAGGTAGAGCATAGCTAGAGAGAGGTAGAACAGCGTTTATTCGCTCAAAGAGCAGCTGGACTGGGGAAGTACCTCCACCTTACAGAATACCGCAGCCAAATAACTTTATGTTGTGTAAAGTTGTGTTCCTGCGCGTGAGTAAGGTCGCCAGAGCTCATAGGGAGGGGGGAAAGGTCGGTAACGCGTGAGCGATGCTTCTTGTGTTGCAAGCGTCCATATGGCTACGGTAACCGCTTACCATCAGGTGGACCGTAAGCTTGTTAACCGACTAAGTTGTATAAAAAAAAAACTATATTGTAGTTAACAAATTCAAATTTATAACGACATCGATTGGTTAGTCTTGAAAACGCATCATATAAACTAGGTTTTGTATTTGTTATAATTGACAGATTTGTATTGCAACTTGGTAACAAATAAATAATAACATTAGAATAATTTTAGAGCGAAGCGAGTGAGAGATTAGCACATGCTCTCTCCCTTGATATTCCAAATTATTCCAAGGCTTCGACAGGATTCTTTTATAAAATAATACTAAATCAACATATTTGAAATTCTGACTGGCAAACATATCAAGGGATTTTCCAGGAAACATTCAATTATTTTCCTGAATCTTTATTTAGGTACAACGCATCAAGTTAACGTTCTCAGTCATGCAGTTTTATGACTGTAATCAGGTATATTACAAGCAATATGAAGTAAACCTTGTACACGCCGTATGTCGGTTAAAGGCTGGTGGAGGTCAAGGCAATAAATCCCTGGGCTTGTTACTTGGGCTTGCAGTACTAAAACTGGACATAATAGACTTCAGGTAGGAAATCTGAGCAAGCCAATTTCGCAAATATTACTGACTAAAAAAGTACGGACCAATCACTGCATCTAAATTTTTAATGTGTTCTTAACTTAGCCAATCAGATCTCATTGATAGATTTCAAACAATATGAAGTTTCTTTGGGTTAATTGTTTGATGATTTCAAGTAACGAAGGTGATCGTATTTTGTTTTTACCGTCTAGGCCAGTGATTCCCAAAGTGTCCAGGTGGTCTAACTAATGTAGACCCACGGGAGACTCACCGTGGGTCTACGTTAGTTAGATAGATATTATCTTCAAATGTTTGACGAGTTGGGAATATGATAGAAATATAGCAGCAGGGGGTCCACCGAAATTAGAAAATGTTGAAAGTGGTCTACAAGAAAAAAAGTTTGGGAAGCTCTGTCTAGGCTTTTGTCAGCATTGTCGGCAACATCATCACTTTCTGGTTAGATTGTTAAACCAGTAATGTGAAAGTAACTCTGTTTGTCTGTCACCTTTTCACCCCTAAACCGCTAAGCTATGGCGTACAATTGTTTGTTTCACTGATAAAGCGTAAATAATAGTCAGTGAAAAATAGTATGTTTTTTATACTACTAAGGTGGCAAGGGAGCATACGGCTCGCCTGATGGTAAGCGGTTACTGTAGCCTATAGACGATTGCTCCCGCGAATTCTCTCAAATCCTCCTTAAACCTTTTTTTAAGAAGGATGTGAAGAGAGACAGTCGTCAAGTGATAGCCTGGGTGTCGCAAGCATCCAGTAACTAGTTACCATGGCGGGCTGTATGTTCGTTTGATATCGAAGTAGTAAACTAATAAAAACATGATTAATATTTCAAACCATTTTTTTCAGATAAAGCAGGCACTTATGAAGTTGAAGCTAGTTAATTTAATTATTGTTTAACACTAATAAAAAAGAAAGAAGCAGTGTTCAGCAACGTTTAATCATCCGTTTAGGCAGTCTGTATAAAATTGGCTACAGATCAAGCTATACATTTCTAGTATAAGCTGACCTCCCATTGTACGAAAATCCTATACAATGCGAAATCATTCATCCATCATATTTTTTATATCATAAACAATAAAGTGTTATCTATCTATCTATCTGGGCAAACCAAGTACCTCCTTCATAAATTAAAAAGGGATAACATCGGATGATGAATTTCATAAAAAATAAATATGGCATCTAGACTCATTAATTAAATCTGCATCAAAGAACAATGGAGCTTAATCCTTTTCGTAGAAAAAGGTTTTATTCCCAGAGATAAGTGTGGGCGATAAATTAGTGACGTCACGGGATGTTAGGCTCGGGCACACGATAAGCGCACATTTGTATCGCTGGCTTGCGTAATTTATTATGTTTTGTTACGAATACATAGTGTATAACATACATTGTAAGTGTTTGCACTAATGTGTACCTTGCTTTATATACAATATACCACTTAACATGTATGGTGCGTGTTAATCGAATTGTTATTGAGATATTAGGAACGTATCCTACTAAAGTTATAAATGAAGTTTTGAGTAGGGATTAAACAATGACAACGTGGCCCTTCGACTAAGTGTTTTTTTTACTGTGTACAGGCCTCTGTTTGACCACAATCTCACCATGGTAAGTGATGATGTGGCCGAAGGTGGTAAGCACACAAAGCCTAGAAGGAACTGGCTCTCAAGTTCAGCTGTCGGAACGCACCGCTTGGCGACAAATTTACAACTTGAGGGTGGTAGCCAGCCAGATGGGTACTACAAAGTACCTTACCACCGTGCTATGGTTTCCTCACGATGTTTTCCTTCACCGAAAGCTCAAGCTCATTGTAGGATTCCAACCCGGGACCTTCGTCTCGGTATCCAACTTCACTTCCACCGACCTATCATCGCCTTAATTTTTTTTTAAATTTACTTTATTGAATGTATAGATTTTTGGATATTCACCAAACAGAGAAACTTTGCATATTCATAATATTACTATTTACCGAATAGAATATTAATAGAGATACTGTACCAGAGTATGTGCCGTGAGCATGATTATGTGCAACGCTGATGAATGCCACTTTCTCGTTTTTTATCGATACTTTTACCGAGAACAAATTACTAGAACCACTCTATGACTAGAACTCATAGCACCTTATTACAAAACATGGTTTAAAGGAAAACAAGGTTTTAAAATAGCCTCGTCCCTTTTTATTATATGACGTTAGAAAGTGACCAAATTACAGTAAAACCTGGCTTTGCTTTAAACCAGGTTTTGTAATAAGGGGGATATAGTTTTTTTTTCTGACAGTAAATTATAGTTTACGATAATTATATGCTCACACTTCGCACAAAGTAAATCACTCTATTCTATTTACATTAAAATCGCCTTTTCATAAGCAGTTTTGTCTCTTGAAAACCACCTAACTGAATTTCCTCAAAGCACAATCTCTAGACTAACATACAAATACGTACCTACGCACAACTAACATAATATCAGAAGTTAGCACATAGGGTAGTACCTACCTACAATAGATATATTACAGATAACGGTTATACGGAATGGTTGCCGTAGTTTCAATTGGCAATTAGCTACGCAGTAGATTGTGCGAAATGCGCATAATTAATCTCAATATACAGAACGGGTATTTATCGGTACGATGTTTATGCCGTTTTTATGCGAGCTTTGCGAAACGAGACATTTTAATAGCTTAGGAGAAGGACACTCTATCCCGGGAACATGGGAGAAACCGCGGTGGACAGCATAGCTTATATGCTTCAAAACCGCTACGGTTGTACTGCTGATATGCCTCGTAGCATATTCTTCGTAGCTCGTAGCGGAACTTCTCGTAGTTTTAATTCGTAGTGATTGTACACTTTGATCGAGTTACTTATTGTCCTTATGTTAAAGATCTGTCAACAAGTAGCTACGGTATCTTCTGGCGTGTTTCCTACCTAACACACTATACAAGACATACCAATGTTATTCATCATATACCTACCCCTCACCTCACACTCCTGATATTTACATACATACCATCGCCATCGCCAAATTTTTTAATTAGTTATGAATATTTGAAATGTATTGAGAATAGCGTTACTTACCGTCCGATGAAATTAATGAAGAACGCTTTTTTTTTTTTTTTTTTTTTAATTAATATTATGAATGTATATAGTGTGTGTTACATACCAAAAGCCGTAGGCGGTAGAATAATTATCAAGCTATTCGGTAAAGAATTCCACGGGCGCGGGCGGTACAAAACTGGGCACGGACGGGTTATAAATGATAATGTCCATGGACGTCATGAGTGTCTGCGGCATAATTATATCATATTGTTGGAAAATAAGGCTGAGTTCAGATTTGGGTGACGATTTAATATTGAAAGAGTTAATTTTGGGTACTCTCTTGCAGGTGGTGTAAAATAAAATTAGTAAATTTTATTCGTAAAATTAGAACATAGCTTCAGCCTTAGCATTAAGCACAATTATGTACTTATTTATTTGCAATTTTTTATTGAATTTCGTTTAGCCGTCTATATAAACTTAAGAATTTACAATATTTGCGGGACGGGATTGATAATCTTCTACAACCTGTTGTCTTCTACAAATTGTTGACCAGCCACCTCAAGCAGCACCTTTCACAAGTATGAAGCGAGTGGAAGCCACCGTGCTCTTCGTAATTTTTGAGGGAAGTGACTGAAAACAAACGCTCGTATACACTCGCTCTACCCATTTACATTGGAAGAGAACCGCTAATAATTCAAAAACCAGCTGTCAAAGGTATTAATTAATAAACAGAAGCTATATTAATGAGTGCCCATCCTAACCTCGAGTATGAAAATATCATGCAAAGGGTTGACCTGAGCCGACGAGGCTTGTTTGCGGGGGTTGTGCCCAAAACTATTTATAACACTTGCATACCGCAAACGGGCTGCGTTGTGACATACGTGAATACTTTAAAAGCTCCCATGTTTTATTACAGTCACGTAAAATAAAAGATATTTTAATTTTATTTTGTTGTTAAAATTATATAATTTAAAAGGACGTCTCTCGGCTCCTCCGTTTTATAGCTTTAGCGTGGCTTTGTTGAAGTTTTAATTAAAGTTTTTAATTTTTTTGTCATTGCATTTTATAAGAAATCATACTAAAACAATAAAACTTAAAAGGCTTGTGCATGGCTTATACATTTTCAATATGACTTTTGCCGCCACATGGAAAAAGCACTAGAAAATTCGCAAAAAAATGTCCAGTCAGTATTTTTTGCTGACACCTACTAGATCGGATTTATGTCAGTTTTAACCAGTTTAAGGTCTGAATTATTCTGCGTTCAAAACTTCATTTTAAAACGAAGGAGGTTGAACAAAATTATTATGTTCAGTCAGTAAAATTACTTAGAAACACAGACGTATGAGTAGTTTGTTCATATGTCTGTGCTTAGAAACTAGTTTCTGTCCCGTAGTTTCAGCCTCGAGAGACACCCGAGGTAGTTATTTAATGTGTTGAGATAATAGTATCCTATTTTATATTTATTTATTTGGTTTTCAACTAAATCTGTAACATTAAATTTGAGTGACAAAATTTTGCATATATTTCTAACTAGCTATGCCACGCGGATTCGCCCGCGTACCCGGGATCAAAAATCATACCATAGGCTATCTACATGCCAAATTTAATTATGATCGGTCGAATAGTTAAGGCGTAAAAAACAAAGGAATCCACTTTCGCATTTATAAAATTAGTTAGGATATTAATAGTTAGGATTAGGATTCTCTTTCTCATAAACGGTTTTCTATAAATCAATAAAATGGTAAGTAATTGTAGAAGCAGTCATGGATATGCCATCCTTGAAAAAGTACGGCGAGGTTTATTTCAGATTCTTAGAATTAATTTAATCTGAGAAATCCTTTTAAAGAAAGCTAACACTAAGTGGCGCGGCGCGTTACCCTCGCTGTTGACAAAGGAAAGTGCCACGTCTTGGGTTACAGAGAGCTGATAGAGCCATCTGAATACCATATACCTATAACTATACTCTTTCTTTATTTGATACTATCTTTTGTAACGTGACTGCGTCCTCGAGAAAACATGAAACGTTTTATAAAATTCATCTTTATTCGGAAGATATAAAGCTTTATTTATATTCAGGTATTTCTTGTTGTACTTAATATATTTTTTTATTGGTTTTATCTACTTACTACAGACACGTGGTCCGTACTCCTTTTAGATTATGCTTTACAAATTTTATCTTTTTACATTTTCACAATTTGGACATCTTGGTCCGCGCAATAAATAAATAATCATAATAGATAATTTTAAAATAATAATAATAAATAATAAAATAATAATAATAATTATTAAACATTATAAATTATTAAGTTGTATTTAATTTACGTAGGTACCTACTAGTTCTACCGGAGCATCGACCTGTATGGCAATACTCCTACGCGTACTGTTACGTTTTGGGCAATGATAAATCGGCGGACGGTGTGACTATCGCTTCTTTATATTACTACTAAATGCGCCCCGCGGTTTCACCCGCGTACCCTAGGGTAATCCTACCCTACACTACCTTTAAGTTTTCTTAAATGTTCTGTTTTTTTTCAGGAAGAACCTTCTCTAGAGATTAAGAAAAATTTAAAAAAAATGGATGAAATCGGTAAAGATGTCCTTAAGTTGTGGCGTCAACAAGGGAAATAGTGATTCATTTTTATATATAGAGATGGTAATAGTAAGTATTATTTATATATAACCTAGATAATAATAAAAATATTTGAGATGTCTGAATCCAGGGAATGAACTTTTTACTATGAGTTGACGTGAAGTAACAGTATCAGACATATATGTTATGTAGGAAGAAAGACAGTAACAGTACTATTGTAGTCATTGTTATTGTAGCTATATTACTGATATGCAGGCGTATAATAGCATGAATATGCATGAGTTAGGGTCCCGCCTATCGAAATGTTAGCAAACAAAATTATGCACAATACACAGTGCGGCTAATAGGCAATAAATGTCAATATTACTATAGTGTAAGTAAAGCTTCCGACACAAACACTTTTCAATTTTTTGGTAACTTCAGTGAACTTGACCTTCATAAGTGCCCTTCTGGGGCTTAAATTCAATAAATTTGAAAAAAAAATTTCTTTGACTAATAAAGTAAGAAACACAATTCAATTCAATTCGGTATTAGCTTTATAGCTTACAGATGCCAGATAAACGTCAAAGCTAAAGTCATGAATATGAACTGAATGACTATGCCCTATAGGGCACTTATGTTGATCAAAGTTACTGAAATCACCACCTTCAATAACTTTTTAGATTTAATAACAATACATTAGATCGTTCGTATTAAGAGCACTCAGCTCACCATACTTTTCATACAAAAGCTCTGTACTTATGATGGCGTTTTTGCACTTTTCGTTAGATGTTTTAAACAAATTGGTATCTTGTGAACTATATCTAGCAGTATAACTAGGCGAAAATAAAAAAATGTGTGAAACAAATTCAGTAAAAGCCTCCGAAAAACAGCGGTTTTGCACAAATTTTACCTGAACTTTGGCCATATCTAATGTACCTATAAATTGTAAAAGTAAAGAAAACAGCTCTTAACAATGCTTGCAAATGTATTGGAGATTCTAAATAACTAACTTTTTTTTTACAAACTTGTAAGAGATTACATCACAGGAAGTATGGGCCTTGAACAAGTTTTATGATATGCGAAATCATGAATGACGACCTAGCGAAGCGGCCGCGAGTCATCAGCGGAATTTACCAACTGATAACCGATGGCTCTGATGGTGTCTCTTTTTTTTCGCAGTCAAACATTACGTTGGATGAAAGTACAAGCTTTTAGGCTACGCTTGCGTTGAAGTTGCGTTGGCCATGAAGGGCACCCTTAATGCTTTAAAGCAGTAAAAAATTTATAAACGAAATCAAAGTCTAATAATTGTAAAAGAGCAATTTTCCCTCAATTTCTCTACGACAATAACTTACCAAAGCACAATTATAATATCATCAGATGAATCGTCGATTACCATAACTTGGGTAACGTTACCTTGAGTAAAATGTCACGTTCACGTCACAATAACGTTTAACGAGCTAGTGTTGATGAGCCTTTAAGCTCGTTAGCGCATCAATCACAGTAATCGGGCCGTTTCTGCGTGATAGTGATCAATAATGGAACATCCACTGATCACTATACGATTCTGATCACTTGATCATTGAAGAGAGTGATGGTTGAGGGAATCTCTTTAATGGTAGACGAGACGCTGATCAGTGAGGTCTTATTTGTTTTTTTTGTAACAATAAATATTCTAGGACATTCCTCACACACGGTCATCTGATCCCAAAATAAGCAGCGCTTGTACTTGAAACCAGATAACTGATATAATACATATACTACTTTTTGTTTGTAAATACATAATTACACCCAGACTCAGGACATACAGATATGTTCATGCACAAAAATGTATGTCCTGTGTCGGAATTGAACCCACGACCTGCGGCGTGATAGGTGGAATCTTAACCAGAGTCTTAACCAACCGCGCCAGCTGGCCCGTCAAAACGTTTGTATTTACTTTTTGATGTTATTCTATATGGCCAACCCTATAATGTCTATAGATCAATCAATAAATTATATGTACCCTATTATCAACCAATTTTGTTGCTCACTGGTTCCCCGGCAAAACATGTATGTAACTCTTAAATGTATGACCACAGTCTATTAAACCATACAGTCGGTCGACGAAGCCGTCTAGATAGGGCAATCGTGCGGGGTGTGAGGGGCGAGACGCGGGAAAGCCGTTACCGACCTGCGAACAAAACGATGCTAGTAGCTCGGTAAACAGAATTCAGGGCTAACGCGTGTTTGTGTCTGTAATTATTTTATATTAATTTGTTTATTTAAAATGGTGCAAACGACGTGTGCTGTGAGAGACTGCAAGTCTTCATCCTATTTAAATAAAAGTCTGCGTTTTCATCAGCTTCCACACACAGAAGAAAGGTAAATAATGGTATGTTATCGTAGAGTGCATACAATAATAATTTTATATTTGTCATGTCCAGGCACAGGGCATGAGTGTTCGGAAATCTTTTTTTTTTTTCAATAGTTCTGATGATGGAGTAGGAGGGTAAGCACTGGAACTCCACAGCGGAACTTCGTATCCTAGCCGTGTTTGGGGTTGTTGGAATGGTCGTGAGATGAACTTTGACCATGTATGGTTTCCAGGGTCTGATGATGGAGTAGGCGGGTAAGCACTGGAACTCCATAACGGAACTTCGTATCCTAGCCGTGTTTGGGGTTGTTGGAATGGTCGTGAGATGAACTTTGATCATGTATGGTTTTCAGGGTCTGATGATGGAGTAGGAGGGTAAGCACTAGAACTCCATAGTCGAACATCGTATTCTAGCCATGTTTGGGGTTGTTGGAATTGTCGTGAGATGAACTTTGACCATGTATGGTTATCAGGGTCTGATGATGGAGTAGGAGGGTAAGCACTAGAACTCCATAGTCGAACATCGTATTCTAGCCATGTTTGGGGTTGTTGGAATTGTCGTGAGACGAACTTTGACCATGTATGGTTTTCAGGATCTGATGATGGAGTAGTTATTATAATATTGTTTAAAATATAATAATGCTAACAATGTTTTATTGTTATCTGCAATAAATAAATAATTTTGTAAATATTGTTTACTTGTGACAACCCTGGCCGTCGCGATACTGTCTAGACGTTGTCGGCATTTTTCACAAGATCAAAGACGTCAGACGACTGTATGGTTATTAGACTGTGGTATGACCATGCGTATTTTGACAAATGTTTTTCAAATAAAAATTTCTATTCTACTCTGATGTCTGGAACGCATACACGTTTATTTTTCATGAACTCAGCACTAACATAAAATTCTAATTAACTATTAAAAAAAAGTTTTAATTGTCTTTTGCAAGGTTATAAACTAATTAAAAACAAATAAAACGAGAGAGGCGATACCTAATAATATATAGGGTGACTGGTAATTAGTAAACGATACTTAGACACATGATTGTACTCATGATAACAAACAACTTTCCCAAAGAAACAAATAGGGATAAATAACTAAATTATTGAGAGAGGTAGAGCATAGCGTTTATTCGCTCAAAGAGCAGCTCGACTGGGGAAGTACCTCCACCTTACAGAATACCGCAGCCAAATAACTTTATGTTGTGTAAAGTTGTGTTCCTGCGCGTGTTTAAGGTCGCCAGAGCTCATAGCCTATGAGTCATAGGTGAGGGGGGAAAGGTCGGTAACGCGTGAGCGATGCTTCTTGTGTTGCAAGCGTCCATATGGCTACGGTAACCGCTTACCATCAGGTGGGCCGTATGCTTGTTTACCGACTAAGTTGTATAAAAAAAAAAAAAAATGTGTATTCTTATTCTTGTTAGGTAGTGTACTTAATATTATGGCTCATGTGCTAAGTAAATAAAAAAAAACTTTGGGTTAGTTGTTTGTTATCATGAGTTTTTTTTTTTTTTTTTTTTTTTAATTTATTTTATTTCCAAAAAAACCTTACATTTTTTCTTAATTTTAAGTCGCCAAACTACTATTGCAGTTTGTAGGCGTGCACTCTTTCACAGTTTTGTTGGTTTTTACGTACATACATATACCTTTATTTACATTATTATTTAACAATCACATGCACTATACATATATTCTAAGTACTAGTCCAGTAACTTATGAAAGAAACATTAGATATATCATTTCTTTCCTAAGCAACTAGTCTGCTTCTCTAATAGATTTTCTTTTATTTTTCTTTTTAAAGTTATTTTACATTTAATTTTATTTTCATTCAGTAGTATATTAGGATACATATTACATAATTTTGGGATTACATATTTGCGAGTTCTTTTACCATAATAGTTATGAATCTTAGGTACAACTAATGTCCCCTTAGTTTTAGCTCTGGTATTACATTTACTGTGACTAACACACTTAAATTTGTCACTATAATATGTTTCTATGGCATGTAAAAAGCTTATTTTTTCTTCTACAGGCAATATTTTACAATGGGAAAAAAGTTTAGTGTAGTCATCTTTGCATTTCTTTTTAACTTTAGAATCTACTAATATTTTTAAAAACCTAATTTGTAATTGCTTAATTTCCTGTAAGTACGTCTTAAATGTAAGACCATAACAACTAAGTCCATATGTTACTAATGACTCAGCTAATGCATAATAGACCATATACAGACAGCTACAGTTCAATATATTTTTCAGATGATAAAATCTGCTAAGGATTGATCTTAATCTGTTACAAACACTATTTACTTGTAGTTTCCAATTGAATCTATTATCTATAATTAATCCCAAATACCTAACATTTGTTACATATTCTAAACTTTGGCAGCTACATATTACTTTATTTTTATGTAAACATTCATAGGAGTGACCAATAATTTGCAAATCATGCAGGTCGGTATTTCTTGCTTTCTTATTGTAGGGTGAATATATATGCATACATTTTGTTTTGCAAGTGTTCAGTATGATGCCATTATCGTGAGCCCATTTTGTGATGTTATCAAAATCTGCTTGCAATTGATGTTTTATTTTAGTCACGTCTTTATCGGAGATTCCTAAACACGTATCGTCTGCATACATAAACACCCCACAATGTCGTACAACGTTGGGCATACTGTTGACATGCATGATATAGCCTACTGGCCCATACACTGACCCAGTGGGCACGCCGAGAGAGATGTTCGCGACCGCTCCCGTCGTGCCCGACACGGCCGTGCACAGCGTCCGGTTGCTTAGATAGCTGCGGAAGAACCTGTTTGTAGGACCACTAATACCACACTCGTCCATAGCTTCGAGCAGCTGACAATGGTCAAGGGTGTCAAATGCTTTTTTAAAGTCTATAAATAAAGCTATTACCTGTTTCCCCTCGTTCAGCTCATTATTAACAAAGTCAGTAAATTGCGTTAGTGCCGTATTAGTGCTCCTACCAGTCCGAAATCCGTGCTGACTGTTTGACAAAATATCATTATTTTCCAAAAAACAGCTAACTTGATTTACAATTACCTTTTCAACTATTTTGTTAATTACAGACAGTATCGCAATCGGTCTATAGTTACTGTAGTCCAGGTGACATCCCTGCTTGTAGATTGGCCTAATTATAGCTTTTTTTAACTCGTCAGGGTAAGTACCTGTTGCTACACACATGTTTATAAATTTCGCTATTACTTTACTGACATTTTCCTTCACATATTTTAAATCCTGAACTCTTATCTGGTCACATCCAGGTGCTTTACTACATTCTAAACTATCTATTATTATCATAATTTTTTTATAATCGACTTTTACAAATTTAAATGAAATACTACTCCTATTAACATACTTATCTCTTTCTAGAAATTTTATGGTACAGTTATGCTTTATTTTTTCTATTTCCTGCGTGAATGTATTGGCAAATTGTGAACATATATTATACATATTATCTGTTTTCCCCAAATATCTCTCTATAGTACTGTCAATTGTTGTTTTTTGTTTGCCCATCCAATCATTAATGTTAGCCCAAATTTGTCTAAAATCTCCCTTACAATTCTTTATCTGGTTTTTCCTAAATTTATTTCTTGCTAAATTGATTGCTTTATTTACTTTATTACGATATTTTGTATATTCTAACCTGATATTCATATTATTAGGATCGTTTTTCCACAACCTGAATAATTCCGTTTTTTTTTCTATCATACGATTCAACTTTTTACTTACCCAGGGTTGTGTATCTCGTTTATTACCAACAGACTTTTCTGCCGTACGATGATTTCTGAGTACAATCATGTGTCTAAGTATCGTTTACTATTCCCCTATATAATACTAGCGACCCACCCCGGCTTCGCACGGGTGCAATGTCATAATGAGGTGTTGAGCGATTTACGCGCCCGCGCCCGCCTTTGCCCACCCGGTCACTGTATCGCGAATAGGTACTGTTTCTTGCTAATTTTAAATGTGTTATCTTTTAAAATATAAATGACTAGCGACCCGCCCTGGCTTCGCACGTGTGCAATGTCGTGTAAAACGATGAAAGATGAAAAAAAAAAAAATGTAGGTAGTATTTTCTAGACACCCATTTACAAAATACTAAAAATAAATAAATATCCTGGGACATTCCTCACACACGGTCATCTGATCCCAAACTAAGCAAAGCTTGTACTATGGAAACCAGATAACTGATATAATACATATACTACTTTTTGTTTGTAAATACATACTTAATATACATAATTACACCCAGACTCAGGACATACAGACATGTTCATGCACACAAATGCATGTCCTGTGTGGGAATCGAACCCACGACCTGCGGCACTATAGATTAAGACTCCACGTCTTAACCAACTGCGCCAACGGGCCCGTCCTGTCCGTAATACTGTTAACTTGATTGGTCCATATTATGGATAGTTAAAGTGTACAGCTGTTTTGTAAAAGATCTGTTCAGCTGCTTATGTTGCTAACTGTACCTACATTAAATATAATGTGAAGTATCATCACAAGCACAGCGTTAACATCATAAGACGTACAAAATGAATTTCAAACAAAGTTCGTTTCAACATGTTGGATGTGGCTTGTTCGCTCTTAATAAAACTTGTTTCTTACTCAAACACTTGTTAATTACGAGCCTCATTGCTGTTTTGTATTTTACTACATGTTTTTAAACAGAAAAGTTTCTGTAAAGTGTTATTTTACCTATGAGAAATTCTTGTTTGAATATTTCAGTCTTAAATGTGTCCTATCTGAAATTATGGAGACGGACTGATAATGCAAACCCTAGTAGGTACCTATATCTAAAAGAAAGTTACTCAACTTTGTGTAAAAAATGGAAGTGTTTACTTATATCAAGCTCGTTTTAAAATACGAAACTGTATAATCTCTAAGCACTAGAGATTTAAAGAAATTTGCCTAGAGTCTAGGGGATGGCAGCTGCCCTTACCTGCTTTCCCTTGGCCACCCTTGGCGACGCCCATGTGTGCCTGTGAAAGTCTGCTAGTTTTTTTTGAGTAAAAAATTTACTTGTAGCCATGCAACAAGTGCTGCTTGTGGGGGCTGGTCTGCTATTTATTTACTTATTAAATATTTATTCAGTCTTCTTTGTAATTTTGTCGCCGCGCCGGGGCACGCAATTGTTTTCAGTGCGATTAGAATGTAAATATTATGTAATGAATGTAAGCTTGTTTTGAAAAGAGTAATTGCTGAGTTTATTGCCGGCTCTTCTCAGCAAATGCAACCTTCCGAACCGGTATTAGAGTATTAGAGTCAGACTTTCATAAGTGCCGGCGAAGGTCTATTTGAATAAATGATTTTGAATTGAATTTTGCAACAAAGGCTTATTAATCGTATCATTTTTACGAGAATTGTCACACCAAATGGAGCGGCTCAAGGCAACGATCAAAGAAAGTACAAGATACGACACAAAGTGAAATTAAATGGCCAAAGAAAAATTAACAAGTACACCCTTTTTCTTAACGTTAAAATTAATTAAGAATGCTGATATAAAGGTTAAAAACCCTTTCCGTGTAAACGACGTTTCGCGAGGCACGAGGGAAGGGCTCGAGTTTCGGGATCAGGAGGAAAAATCCTAATATAACTACGTAATTTATTACGTGAAAGTGTTTTGAAGGATTTCGACTCAGCTCAGGGCACACGGCTTATCGGCCCAAAGTTCTGGCAAGTAAAACTTTCGTGAGTTATTAGCCGGACTGCAGATTATTTTGATGTTCTAACTAATTATTAATGATATTAAATAATAGGTTTTTTTACGAAAATAAATGTTTCAATCAATAAGAGTTCATGTTTTTGTGTTGCCACACTATGTATTGATGGGTTACCCCACGCGCTTTTGTATAGCGCGGATATGAAATGTAATCAGATTTCGGACATGATGTTTCAAAGGAAGGTTAGATACGTAGGTTAAATTTTGACAATAACGTACGGAATTTAGTACATTGCAATAATAACCGGCCAAGTGCGAGTCAGACTCGCGCAGGTTCCGTACAAACCTGTAGGTATATAAGTAAATGGTAGTATAGTCCTGAGTATTTGATATGAATTTCAATTTATGACGTATTAAAAAAAACTACTTACTAGATCTCGTTCAAACCAATTTTCGGTGGAAGTTTGCATGGTAATGTACATCATATATTTTTTATTAGTTTTATCAGTATCTTATTTTAAGTTACAGGGGCGGAGGGGGACACACATTTTACTACTTTGGAAGTGTCTCTCGCGCAAACTATTAAGTTTAGAAATAAATGATATTAGAAACCTCAATATCATTTTTGAAGACCTATCCAAAGACAACCCACAAAAAAAAAAGAGTTTCAGGTCTATGTATGGGGAACCCCCAAAATGTATTGTTTTTTTTTTCTTATTTTGTGTGAAAATCTTACCTACTTCATCATATCAGCCTATGGATGTCCACTGCTGAACATAGGCGTCCCCCATTGACTTCCACTTCGAACGGTTTTGGGCCGCTTGCATCCAGCGGTGCCCAGCGACTCTGACCAGGTCGTCGGTCCACCTGGTAGGAGGGCGTCCCGCTTGGCGCTTTCCAGTACGTGGTCGCCACTCGAGAACCTTTCTTCCCCAGCGGTTATCGGCTCTTCGAGCGATGTGGCCTGCCCATTGCCACTTCAGCTTACTAACTCTACGAGCTATATCCGTCGTTTTCGTTCTCCTACGAATTTCCTCATTGCGGATCCTACTACCAAGCTACCTACTTACCAAGTTTCAATAGTATAGTTATTTTAGTTTCGGAAAAAAGTGGCTATGACATAGGGACGGACAGACAGACAGACATGACGAATCCATAAGGGTTCCGTTTTTTTGCCATTTGGCTACGGAACCCTAAAAACGCCCCCTCCTAGTGACGCGTTGCTCAACAGATTCCATAACATTCAAGCGTGTCAGTGGGCGGCACCGTTTTACCAATAGATGACATGTATTGTCTTATCATTTAGTAATGTTGACACGTAGTGCTGTGGTATAGAGTCGATATTAGACCGACGTCGGTGAGATTTTTACAATTCACGGGCACGAGTACCTATTATCATTATTTTCGTCTAGACTCTATATAGGCGCGCTCCTTGCTCCGTGTTATTTATCATAATG
This sequence comes from Achlya flavicornis, assembly GCA_947623365.1. Lineage (NCBI taxonomy): Eukaryota > Metazoa > Arthropoda > Insecta > Lepidoptera > Drepanidae > Achlya > Achlya flavicornis. The sequence continues at coordinate 4,343,720 of OX392484.1, forward strand.
ATCATCAGACCGAAAGAGCTATTTTTAACATTTAATCGTACCTAATAGTAAGTTGAAGCAACCCACCCAGTCGTGACGAGTTCACGTTTACATTTATAATATTAGATTTAATTAGATTTAGAGAGAGGTAGAGCATAGCGTTTATTCGCTCAAAGAGCAGCTCCACTGGGGAAGTACCTCCAACTTACAGAATACCGCAGCCAAATAACTTTATGTTGTGTAAAGTTGTGTTCCTGCGCGTGAGTAAGGTCGCTAGAGCTCATTGGGGAGGGGGGAAAGGTCGGTAATGCATGAGCGATGCTTCGTGTGTTGCAAGCGTCCATATGGCTACGGTAACCGCTTACCATCAGGCGGGCCGTATGCTTGTTTACCGACTTAGTCGTATAAAAAAAAAGTTATCTTAAAACACCGAACAAGGTTTTCTTTACGCTGCAAATTAGAAAAAAGTGAGTGATAAGATCCTGCATGCCGTTCAAAGCTGGTAAGATTGATGGGGGAGCTTCCTTCGTGATTTGGGTGGGGTTACATTACCTACATGTCGTGGGCGGGCGGCGGCGGCGGCGCGAAAAACTACATTGCTATTGTTTGCTGGTACAATAAACTGTTTTCTATTTTAGTCGAACTATATATAAATACGTTTTATATAGGATAGAGTTGTAATTATAATAAATAAGTATAGCAGTGTTACAAACTCTGTTTTTGGTATTATTACGGTATGCTTACTAATTGCAGCTATAGTGGTTTGTTTTATTGTATCTTTATGAATCAAATCTAAAAATTAACTCGATGTTTGACTTTAATTTTTACTCTTAATTTATCTATTTTCAATAGATTATATTCTACGAGTACAGCAATAGACACATTCGTAGACAAATTCGTCACAAAAATTACAGTTATTTCAAATTAGAAAGTGTGTGAAATGTTTGAATTACAGTGTCAGTCAAACTATAATGGATAATGAAGGTATTTGGGCCATTCATGTTTTGTATATATTTGACAGTATTAAACGTAGTATTTATATACTCTGAGGTATTAATAACTAACGCCCTAACTGAATGTTTTATTTCAAAAACTAAACAAAGTTTTACCATATGCTCAATCAAAGGCTAAGTCGTACCAAATCTGTTTGTATACGTATACGTACGTGTATAAGTTATTATTTTTTACTAATTAGGTAGCAAACAAGCATAGGGCCCGCCTGGTGGTAAGCGGTTACCGTAGCCTATGGACGCTTGCACCACCAGGCATGTCACTCGCGCGTTGCCGACCCTGCAGAAATCTCTTATTAATACGTTCATCATATTTGTAAATACAAGCCACCAAATCAAGTCAAATGAAAATTAGTAGTTTTCTGTAACTATACAAACTCAAAAATAATCGCGATAATAATCGAATTCCGCCCCTTGAAAAAAATACACCACGTTGAAAGGTACGGTCGCAAACAAATTACCTGGAATATTTTGTGGCGCGGCCCCAGAGTGCGTTTAGAATCGCACCCGGGGCCGATTACTGGGACTGAAGTAGCAGGTGTCGTGTAAAGTTGCGGAAAGAGATAAGGGAGGTATCAACTGATTCATAATGAAGGAAATCTTACGTTTTTATATCGAAAAGGTTTTAAAATTAATGAATGAATGAAGAAAAAATTTGTAAAGCAATAAAAATGTCAGAATCATTTTTTTGATAGGTGACTGGTAAGTAAGATTGTAAATGAATAAACTGTCTATTATTTTCCCTGAATCATATATTTTTGTAAGCAATAGTGTTGCAAAAGATATAAACATATAACAGTTTTAAAAAAAACATAAAACCTCGCTCTAAAAATATAATATCAATATCATAATGGAATAGACTGTGCCTGCAAATAGATATAAATGGGAAACCCACGCGGGAACATTTCCTGTCTCCCTTGACATAGGTCCTCGCCTCGGTTATGTCGCCATACTTCACCTAAATTAGTTTGTTTAGGACCTTTAAAGTATTTACCCAAAATACGAAGATAACATTGATATATAAATATTTTTAATCAAAGGAAAGCAGCTACAATAAAGGGGATTATTAACATAGGAAAAAAATATTTGTATTTTCCGAGGTTTGACTACATTGTAAATATTGTAATATATATAGAAACGAAAGAGAAAGAAGTAGTGACGACGCGGCGACACGTCGCCTGCTGCTGCTGCCTGCAGTCGACTATGAACTTGCATCTTAAGACCACAACACGCTACGCCAGAATTATTTCTACCAAGCACGCGGTACTCAAATCAAAAATCCGTATGGAAACGCGGGTGAAACCGCGGAGGACAGCTAGTATTCATAATAAAAACAAATACCCTGCAATCAAAGCAAATATACCAAATATTCAAGAGCTGACAGTGATAGCCAAGACATTGTTTCCTTAACAAGTAAAATTGAACCCCTTAAAACCAACATCCCTATGGACAGGCCTTAGGAATAAATATATAAATAAATATCTTGAGACATTCATTACACACGGTCAGCTGATTCCAAACTAAGCAGAGCTTGTACTATGGAAAACAGATAACTGATATAATACATATACTACTTTTTGTTTGTAAATACATACTTAATATACATAATTACACCCAGACTCAGGACATACAGACGTGTTCAAGCACACAAACGCATGTCCTGTGTGGGAATCGAACCCACGACCTGTGGCGCAATAGGTGGAATCTTTACCAGAGTCTTTCAGGTCATAAAAATTATATTGAATAAGTATTAAATATATAGTAAAAATTATATAGTATAATTAAATGCATTTAAATAAGCATGTCTTAAATTTACGTATGTTCGTTTCAGCAGTAATGTCTTTGGGTATTTTATTATATATTTGAACACACATTGCAGAGCAGTTTTTAACATACTTCAAAAAAAGGAGGAGGTTCTCAATTCGGTTCAGATTATGATAGGTAACGATAATATATAGTATAGAGAATCTCTGCTGACTTTAGATATATGTCTGTGCTACTGACCGTTTTGTATTGTTATTTGGTTCCAATCACACACATGCACTTGCATAGCCCACACACAGACACACACCACCACTGTATTCGTATATCCACAGAACATGCGTATATCGATCTAGTTTTTTTAATCATAATTTTTATAATTAGCATTTTAATTTTATTTCTAACATTTTCTCGAATCTTGTGATTAACTTCAGATAGATTACTGTAAAGTATCACCACAGTCTATTAAACCATACAGTCGGTCGACGAAGCCGTCTAGACAGGGCAATCGTGCGGGGTGTGAGGGACGAGACGCGGGAAAGCCGTTACCGACCTGCTAACAAAACGATGTTAGTAGCTCGGTAAACAGCATTCAGGGCTAACGCGTGTTTGTGTCTGTAATTATTTTATATTAATTTGTTTATTTAAAATGGTGAAAACGACGTGGGCTGTGAGAGAATGCAAGTCTTCATCCTATTTAAATAATGTTCTGCGGTTTCATCAGCTTCCACTCACAGACGAAAGGTAAATAATCATGGTTTGTTATCGTAGAGTGCATACAATAATAATTTTATATTTGTCATGTCGTGTCACGGTAATAACGCCAACAAAATGGCGAATGGCGGACGGTAAAAATATCTAATAGGTACACAGGTATAGGTAACAGGCACAGGGCATGAGCGTTTGTTTTTTTTTATTTTTTTTCAAGAGGTCTGATGATGGTATAGGAGGGTAAGCACTGGAACTCCATAGTGGAACATCGTATCCTAGCCGTGTTTGGGTTTTTTGGAATTTTCGTGAGATGAACTTCGACCATGTGTGGTTTTCAGGGTCTGATGATGGAGTAGGAGGGCAAGCACTGGAACTCCATAGTGGAACATCGTATCCTAACCGTGTTTGGGTTTGTTGGAATTGTCGTGAGATGAACTTTGACCATGTATGGTTTTCAGGGTCTGATGATGGAGTAGGAGGGTAAGCACTGGAACTCCATAGCGGAACTTCGTATCCTAGCCGTGTTTGGGGTTGTTGGAATTGTCGTGAGATGAACTTTGACCATGTTTGGTTTCAGGGTCTGATGATGGAGTAGGAGGGTAAGCACTGGAACTCCATAGCGGAACTTCGTATCTTAGCCGTGTTTGGGCTTGTTGGAATTGTTGGAATTGTCGTCAGATGAACTTTGACCATGTATGGTTTCAGGGTCTGATGATGAAGTAGGAGGGTAAACACTGGAACTCCATAGTCGAACATCGTATCCTAGCCATGTTTGGGGTTGTTGGAATTGTCGTGAGATGAACTTTGACCATGTATGGTTTTCAGGGTATGATGATGGAGTAGGAGGGTAAGCACTAGAACTCCATAGTCGAACATCGTATCCTAGCCACGTTTGGGGTTGTTGGAATTGTCGTGAGATGAACTTTGACCATGTATGGTTTTCAGGGTCAGATGATGGAGTAGTTATTATAATATTGTTTAAATTATAATAATGCTAACAATGTTTTATTGTTATCTGCAATACATAAATAATTTTATAAATATTGTTTAATTGTGACAACCCTGGCCGTCGCGATACTGTCTAGACGTTGTCGGCATTTTTCACGAGATCAAAGGCGTCGGACGACTGTACGGATTAATAGACTGTGGTATCACTGATGGGTCTAGAGACTTGTGTACAATGACGTAGATATATTTTATATGATATAGATAGCTAGATATAAGCTAGATAGATAGTCACTAATCAAGGAATATACTGGTGTATAAGACGTATAAGATTTATAGCTCCCGTCAATTGAAATTAAATTCTCCTTCAATTTCAGAATTTCGAAATCTATTTCTACAGACGACCTGATCAGTTTTCGTTCGTTGGTGAAGAAACTGCAAAAAGCCAGCGACTGGAAAGCTTAGCTCCGTGATTTATCTAAGCTTTTATTTAAGAGGTGTGGAGCTTCATAGAAAATTGTAAGGCATCGATCCCACTGAATGACTTCTAGCACCTTATTACAAAACATGGTTTAAAGGAAAACCAGGTTTTAAAATAGCCTCGTCTCTTTTTATTATATGACGTTAGAAAGTGACCAAATGACAGTAAAACCTGTCTTTGCTTTAAACCATGTTTTGTAATAAGGGGGCTAGAGTTTTGCGTTCAGAGTTCTACGTTACGCATGCACTATTGTACACACAAGTAGTCTAGAGTTTTATAGTTCTACAATATTCGCTACCGATCACACGTCACATTTTTTTTTTACTTTTAATCCTTTAAAGGCGCCGCATCATCGATATATTATAACCTATGAGCCGCGTAGATTACAGTGAACGTGAAAAGCAGAACTCGGAACGCGGAAATCTAGAACTCTCTGCGGGATCGGCGCCTTAATTTTAATTTGTATAAGCTTAGTGGAGATATCGTCCCCGTAGCGCGAGAATTAACTAAGTCTAAAAAGTGTGTTTTGAGATAATCGCGTTTGAAAGTTTGGAAAATTGAAATGGCCCTAACTTTTTACAGGTATTACAGATTTTCGTAATTCTTTTCTCGTTTTGAAGGAAATATTGTAAAGTTTTTGACTAAATAAAAATGGTGGGTAAAAAACCGTAACTTAATTAGGTATAAATAAAATAAACATTTAATGAATTTTACTCTACTTATCTATTGCCATAACTTCGAGTTAGTTAATCATCGACCTGAGTTAGTGATTTTTCTCACGGCAATAGGCTAATATTAAAGAAATTAACTTGAGTTAAGTAAACTAGAGCTTACCATTAGACACACAAGCTACGTTCGGTGAATATTACCTAACTTGTATCACATTACTGTAATTTAATTATAACTTATTATTTTAAAGGAAATTAAAATAAAACAAAGTCTTTTTCGTTTGCAAATACCTTTGCAGTTACCTATATTTAAAAATCTCCATTAATAATCACATAAATGAACGAAAATAGTAAAATCAACAACCACAATCGATACCACAATTGAGCAATCAATACATAAATTAGATTAAACCTGATGCATAAAATTAATCAAATATAAAATACCAGCCAAGTGCAAGTCGGACTCGCACACATAGGGTTCCGTAAAGACGTATCTTGTATGGTGCCCCCCTTTAATTTGAAGTTTTATTTCATTTTTATTATTTATTGTTTAAGCGGCAATAGAAATACACATTCTGTGAAAAATTTAATTGTCTATCTATCATGGTTCATGAGATATAGCCCACTGAAGGTACGACGACGGACGGAACGGCCGACAGACAGCGTAGGCCTAGTAATAGGGTCCCGTTGGCACCGTTTATGTGCGGAAGCCTAAAAAGACCATCAAACTTTAGCAGAGGGGTCCTATTCTTCTTCCTCGCCATCAGGCTCTGAAATCATCTCCACAAAATCATTCCATGAAGGTAAAATTCGTACCATGGATGAAGCTCTTGGGGAATTACCCCCTTTGAGATTGAGAAATAGACCGCAGTTAGTCAGATTCCTAAGTCTCGTCCCGCATTTTTATTAAAATATGCATTTCATATTCCTCTTTTGTTCTGGTCGATCAGCTCCATCATAGTGAGTGCTGATCATACACTAATTTTTCTTGCATTTCAATTAGCTGCCAAATATCTTCCTATAAATATTGTTAGTTGCTCTTTATAAAGCTCCTAAATTTAAAGCTTAAGTTGTTGTTGTTATTGTAAGCTTGCTATCAAGGTATTATTTCTTAGATTTTTAAAGCTCCATCAACTTAACTTGAACAGGTGCTGCTTTTAGAGGTTGGTCTATCTTCCTATAAATATTGTTAGTTGCTCTTTATAAAGCTCCTAAATTTAAAGCTTAAGTTGTTGTTGTTATTGTAAGCTTGCTATCAAGGTATTATTTCTTAGATTTTTAAAGCTTCATCAACTTAACTTGAACAGGTGCTGCTTTTAGAGGTTGGTCTACTTAAGTTTGCTATTTACTTATTAAATATCGATACAATCTAATTTGTAGTTTTTCCGCCGGGGCACGCAATTGTTGTCAGTGCGATTAGAATGTAAATATTATTTTATGATCTAAGCTTGTTTTGAAAAGAGTAATTGCTGAGTTTATTCCCGGCTCTTCTCATCAAATGCAACCTTCCGAACCGGTATAAGAGTATTAGAGTCAGATTATTCATAAGTCCCTGCGAAGGTCTATTTGAAATAAATATCCTTCGCTTGATTTGATTTATCACTTACGGCTTTCGAAAGATACTGGCACACCAGCCCTCTAAGTAAGCTTCCTTCATATGGAGTTCCTGGTGGCCTGTGCGATTGGATTTCCGATTTCCTGAGTTAACAGTCTATTGATAGACGGGTGCCTGTCGGACCTTTTGGCAATCAATCCCGGGTTCAGTTCTCTCTGCATCTTTATTTATGCTTCAGATTAACGATCTGTTGAGTACGACAGCACTGATGCACAAGATCCAATTGTTGCAAGAGGCCATGGTAGAGCGTTTTGATATGACCTAATAGGCAACCTCCAATTAGGGCAAAGCCAATCTGGTAATTTTTAACTCCACCAAGAATTTACACCGCCAATGGAGTTCTTTCAAACAGCCTCTACAATTCAAAATATATCCTTGCCTTTAAGTGATCGGCTTGACCTTTACGGCCAAATTTAGCTTTAGCTATTCTATTGAGTCAAAGGCAGAAACAGCTGCTAAGATGCTGGGTATTCTGTCTAATTTCCTTTGGTACTTCATGCCTGAAAATTTGCTACAACTTTATCAAGCAAAAGTACGATCGTACATGGAGTACTGATGCCATCTCTGTGATGGATCCGCTAAGCACCAGCTTGACACCATTGATTTAAAAGATCGCCATGTCAAGAGACTCATCGGAGCCTTGACTATCGAAGAAATGTTGCTTGCCTAGAGATTTCTAGAGTCTAGCTAGAGGATATATTTTGGAGAATGTGCGCAGGAATTATTCAATCTTATTCCACCATCCCTTTTTTACACCGAACAACAAGACGCCGGGTTTTTTTTTACCCGTACGTTGTTCACATACTAAAGCTACAGACGTAACGTTTTGCATCCTCATTTATTGCAGACACCAAGGGTGTGGAACTTGCTTCCGGCTTTGTTTCCTGACTCTTAAAATCTAGAGACTTTCAAGGTCAGAGTGAATAGGTTTCTTCTGGGTAAGCATGCTCCATCTTAGGCATCTTAATCGTCCTTTATGGGTAAGTCAGTGGCCAAACGCAAGTCTATTTATTATATTTGAATAAAAACTTGGCTCGACTGTATTCATAAAATGACTAATTCGTGTGGCGGCAAAAGAAACGCGTACGCACACTTCAACACATACGTGAAAAATGAAAGTCACCAACTGCCGCCTTCACACCGCACTGCACACATAAAGTAACCAAGTCTCGCGTGAAAAATACCTAAACTACTAAATCAACACCAAATTCTTACAAATATTAACTAAAATAATATCATTACTATTTGAAACAGAAGCAATGTCACCCATTTTACTAGAATAAAAATAATTAAAACTGTGTAAGGGATTTTCGCATTTTTGTTTTTGTATGAATTATATTTCAATTGAGAAAGAGAAATCAACAAACCAAGTTAGTTAATTTTCGCATCCAAATGTTGAACCGAACTACTGATTTCCAAATTATCTAAATCTGTTTAGTGATTTATGAGAGCAAGGTATACAACAAAAAAATCAGGGAAAAACTAATTAATTGATTTTAATTCCTATTTATGTAATTTAATTTGAAATGTAAAATAACTAACTTAATTAGGTAATTTTCTCTTTACGTGATATTGTCCATAATCATAACTTAGTGGATTTTCGAATTTTATAACTCAAAAACTATGACACCTACAAAAATGAGAGTTAGACAGAAATAAAGAGCTTGAAAAGCTGATTCATATTATACAATAAAAAAAGAATTACTTAACTCGACTTAGTTAATTCTCGCGCTACGGGGACGATATAAGGTATGTATGAAGCATAGAATATTAATAGAGTGATTGTACAGTATGTGCCGTGACACGGGTATGATCAACACTGCCTTGAAACGAACTCCACGTTCACAGTTTGAACGACTGTTTTTTTATCGATACTTTTAACGAAAACAAGTGATTCATAATCGAAGGAACTCATATAGATTTTTTTTCTAACAGTAAATTACTAGTGTCCTTGGCTCGCGGTTAAAAATATAATAATGACATCAATTGTTATAATAGGACGCGCGTCCCTCGCGAGAACCAACGGGAATTTATGAATGCATCTATATTCATACTGCTCTCGCTTTGCACGAGGTAATGTTAACGATATCGCTCTATTATTATTCTTACTAATATCCTAAATATACTGTTTATTGCGGCGGTTTAATTTCTTAACTTCAGTAGCGACGAAATCATATAAACTACTACGATACTATATATTTTGTACATATTTGTTGTAAGTATGTTTTAAAATCGCTACCATATAGAAAAAAGACAAATCTGTATTTGCTTATAAATAAAATAAAAAAAAAAAAAAAAATTCTTACGTTCATTATTATCTTAAAGTATTTAGACATATAATTATACCTAACTGGTCCCTAATTTAATGCTTCATGTAACATCATAGCGGCCATTTTGCTTAACGATATGTGAGTGTCGACGCAATCTAATATAATGACGCTGGTCAGATTTCTTAATAAAACGTAACAATGTGTAACGAACGTTACATGTCGTCATAATACAAGGGGCAACACGGTTTATTATTGAGGACAGGACCAGAGCAAGGTAACGCCTGATTTGGGCAAAAGGGGTCACAGTTAAAGCATGTTGAAAATATTACTGCCTGCTATAGAGGGGCATATGAATGGTGATGATTTTTGAAGAAAACTAAACACTAGTTTTCTTGCCTTGTGATCAAAGCGTCGTGATGAAGCATATAATATATTATTTAGATCACATGTTTATTATACCAATTTAACCAATTATCTTGTCATGTTAAGCTTAAATGACATATAGAAATTAAACGACAGATTTTTATGTGGTTCGCCACGGCCTCGAAATACAACACAGCTCGGCCTAAACATCTTTATGTAGAATATCGAACCATGGATCAACTCCATCTCAAATTGTTTTATGATATATCTTCTTTTTTGATATATTCGGTATTTAAAGTATCTTATATTAATTCCAGATTATATTCTACCCGCGTGCCAAATTTCATCACGTTTGGGAGACAAACTGACTTTCCCATTTATTATAATAACATTATACCTACACGTAGGATTTTATCTACTTTCACTGTAAAATAACTGACCTACTTATCAAGTGAAGCTGGTAACTAGCTATAGCTACTACTCGTATAACAAACAAACTTCGCCCTTAATGCATGCAGAAGTGTTAATGAGTTTATATGCAGATAAGTTGAATTTTAATTAATTTCAGTGGCCATTTCCCATGCGACAAACTTCTGCGTAAAAAGTTTTGGTCGAAAGTTTGGTAAAGTGGCGTCACAGTACCTAACTTCCCAGCTACTCGCCTAATGTAATTATTATTGGGTTATTATTGGTAATTATTGGTAGTATTATTATAAATACCATTCACAGTTATTTTACGTCAAGCTAAGGTAGGCTAGCCTGAGCTCTGTGAATGTGTGTGATAAACGCCGTGTTTGAATTCTTCTTCTTCTTCTTCTGTATTTAAGAGCTGTGCTCTTGTCTGTGTAGCTTCTTCCATTCTGCTCTATCATTAGCCACATTTTGCACCTCCTTATATGACCCAACGCCTATTATTGCCTTCATTTGATCTGTGTAACTTATTCTTGGACTTCCTCTTCCTCGCTTTCCCTCTATCTTTCCTTCTATTATGTTTTTGATAAATTCGTCGTGTCGTATAAGGTGACCAAACATATTTCCCCTCCTATTCTCTATCGTCTCCATAATGTTCCTTTTCTCTTTTACTCGACTCAATATGTTTTATGATTATGATTCAATATGTTTGTATATGTCACTGTAAAAGTCGGTATGCAGCTATATCCTAGGTTTTACGAGTACTTCTTGGGATTTACCAACATGAGCTGGTAAATGTAAGGTTTAGTACTTTGGCAAGCGGAGAGAGGTTGCATGGCTAGCGAGGAGCAGCATGCTGCACGTGAATACGATACAACGCTGAAAATTTTTAGTTAGACGGAAATTATTTGAATGTTTACCGATTCTCTGAGGTAAGATTTACTGCGTAAGTACTAGTAAACGTCCGAAATTAGCAATTATCACACAACAGTTCGCAATTTTTTTTTTTTTTTTTTTTTTTATACCACTGTGGTGGCAAACAAGCATACGGCCCGCCTGATGGTAAGCAGTTACCGTAGCCTATGGACGCTTGCAACACCAGGGGTATCACTCGCGCGTTGCCGACCCTGAAGAAACCTTTTCACACCCTTTTTGAAGAACCCCATGCTGTACTCCATTGGGAAAACCACGGCGGGGAGCTCATTCAACAGCCCGAGCGTTCGCGGAAGAAAACTCCTTTTAGCCCGCACAGTTCGAAACAGTTCTGGTTTCAATGTGTGTGGATGGATTCCCCGTCGATGGTGAGAGTTGCGATGGTGGAAGGTAGCCGTGGGCATCAAATCAAACAATTCCTTAGAACACTCTCCGTTGTACAAGCGGTAGAACACACATAAGGAGGCAAAGTCTCTCCTCAGACTGAGGGGCTCTAAACCGCTTGTGAGCTCGGGATCGTCAACAATTCTGGCGGCACGTCGCTGGACCGAGTCTAAAGGCCCAAGCTGGTATCCCGGTGCTCCCGCCCATAGATGACAGCAGTACTCCATATGAGGCCGGACCTGCGACTTATAAAGTTGCAGCCTTTGCCCCGATGTGAAGTACTGCCTCGCTCTGTTGAGCACTCCAAGCTTTTTGGATGCCAGCTTAACCTTGTCTTCCAAATGACTTCGGAACAACACGTCGCTAGAAATGTCGACGCCAAGGATCCCGATGCTTTGACTGATGTTCAAGGAAGTGTTCTGGAATTGTGGAGCCACAGACCATGGGGTTTTCTTAGCGGTGAACGCGCAGGCTTGGGTCTTAGTGGGGTTGAAATGGACTAGGTTTAGTCGACCCCAATCGGAGACACTACTTAGTGTACTCTCGATTTCAGACACCAGCCGTTCGCGGCTTTCCTCTACCTCGGAACGAGGGATATTTGCACGGCCCGTATAATGGGTGTCCCCTGTACTGTCGTCCGCATAGCAATGAATGCCGTCAATAGACTGCATATCATTGATATGCAGAAGGAACAGTGTTGGGGACAGCACAGAGCCTTGCGGGACGCCGGCATTTATGTCCATGCTATCGGAGCAGCTACCGTCGACGACGGCTCTTATGCATCTGCTGGACAGAAAGCTGGCGATCCATTTGCATAATCCCTCGGGAAGCCCGTATGCTGGTAACTTCGTGAGAAGACCCCTGTGCCAGACCCGATCGAACGCCTTCGCCACATCTAGGCTCACTGCCATTGCCTCACCTTGACTCTCAATGGCGAGTGACCAACGGTGCGTGAGATACACAAGGAGGTCACCAGCTGAGCGACTGTGGCGGAAGCCATATTGTCTGTCACTCAACAACTCGTGATCCTCCAGGTATCTCAAAAGCTGCGTGTTGATCACACGTTCCATGACTTTAGAGAGAAGGGAGGTGATGGCGATAGGCCTGTAATTCGTCGGGTCTGATCTGTCGCCCTTTTTGGGCACTGGGTGCACGTGGGCAGTCTTCCACGAAGACGGGACTTCCTTTTTGGTGTAGGAAAGTGCGAAAAGACGCGTCAATACTGGACACAATTCAGGAGCACACCGCTTCAGCACCACTGCCGGTATGCCGTCTGGCCCACTCGACTTATGGATGTCCAGAGAAAGCAATTCCCGCCGGACCTCCCGTTGGGTAATGCTTATCTCCGGCATGGAGCTAGCACACTGCGGGATGGTAGGCGGTGTGGCGCCCCCGTCATCCAAAGTCGAGTTCGAGGCAAAGAGACTGCCTAAAAGATCCGCTTTCTCTTTTGCACTGTGGGCCAAGTTTCCGTCCGGCTTACGTAGTGGTGGCAAGGACGACTGACAAACGTTTCCTTCTGCAGCTTTGGCAAGAGACCAGAAAGCGCGACTCCCAGAGGGAAGGCTAGTTAGCCTCTCACCAATTCTGCCGACGAAATCGAACTTTGCCCTGGCAATCATTCGCTTACTGGATCTCGAGGCAGCGTTAAGTTTGCGTTTCGCAACAGAGATGTTAGGGTCCTGATTAGTTCGGGCCGTGGTCCAAGCCAAGCAATTTTACCATTATCTAACATCTACATTATCTGACTTGGTAAATCTTAAGTTTTTCTGGTAAATCTTAAGATTTACCGTCGTACGAGCTTTTACAGTAACATACACCATACTACACCATATACACAACATACATACATTAATTTATCAGTACCAATAAAAACACTAGTTTCTCGCACCGCGGTTTCATTTGTAGTATTCGCCTTTATATGCTTGAAAATATGTCAATAAACACCTATATTACTAGGTATACAGGTTGGATTTGTTTTTCAAAATGCCGGCAATAACTCAATTAGGTTCTCCTAAGGCCATATTCACAGCCATATTCGACAATATTCGTGGTAGTTTGCCCTTACTGACCCGTCTCAAATTTCCATCCTGTATTTCGATGGTTGTAAATGTTGTTATTGACAGCTAGTTGCCTAGGCACTGTTTTGTTAAAGTCAGCAACATCTGCTGTATCAATTCCCATGGTAATATCTATAGCAACCTTATTATCCGATGGTTATTTATTTAAAATGTTTCATTTGCGCTTCAACAGCTCAACAACTATAATCTATCTATACTATAATCTATACTACTATAATAAAGCGGAAGATTTTTTTTTGTTTGTTTGTTTAAACGGGCTAATCAATGGAACTAACAGTCGGATTCGAAAAATTCTTTCACTAATAGGAAGCTACATTATCCCCGAGTATTATAGGCTACTTAATATCCCGGCAACGCGAGTGAAACTGCGGGGCCATTCTTTCGTTGCGTGCGCTGCGTAAACGATTCAAGTTACCCAAAACGCGAGTGAAACCGCAGGGAACAGCTAGTCTTTTATGAATAAGTAAAACGCAAAGGGTAGTTATTTCTAAGATACTCATAAATGAGTTCATAAAAGATCTATTGCAAAAGTTATTAGTGAAGCAATAAAGCAGTACCTACCTATCCCAATTGTTGAAGCCAGTGAACTTGATTACTGTTGTAAGCTTGTTTTCATGCAAGTTTTTGATTTATATGTCTTTGTTCGTGGAACATTGTTTTTGTTCGTTTCGGTTGATTCTGAAAGTTGATTTATGCTGATCAACTTAATAACGTTATTTTGGATGTTCGGAAATACAAAGAGAAGACCATCAAGACATTCATCAATTAATTAACGGACTTAAAAAAAGGAGTCTGTCGTATGTTCTTGTCTAAATGTGTTTATTAGTATCTCGGAATTTAATAGGTGCAGCGTAGACGACGGACTTTTTAAAGTCCGTCAAAAAGTCTGTGTGAAAACAAAGGGTCGTGCGCCAGACTTTTCGCGCGTCGTGTGTGTTACTGCTTAGAATTGTATAGGTTCTATTTTCAGAGATTCAAAAGTTCGGCGCGATCTCTCGTCTGTGCAGCACCTTAGATAGATTTTTTTTATTGCAATCCCATTTAAAATCTTTTATTGTTTTGATTAAAAAGTTAACACGGTTCAGATAGGTAAATAGTGTTATTCAGACCCTTAGTATTAAGAACATATAGGCATTTGTTGGCTTAGCATTTCTTGACACCATCCTGTTTACAAAAGGCCATGCAAATCACGTACATAGCAATAGCATGATTACATACGTATATTGACCTCAAAATGTTATTATAGGTACTGTCTCGATACAATTTGCCGGTGCTCCCGTATTGGCTCTGAGAGGAAATGAAATCCAAGGCACAAGGAGTGCATTTGCAGTGGTATTACTACCATTAAAGCCGGGACAGACTAGAATTAAATAAAGTCATTTCCATATCCTCATATCATATCCAAGCAACGTTGGGAATTCCATTCAATTTTATTGCTAAGAAGCTTTTTTGTATTAGGTACTTGAAAAATAGTATGAAGAATAATATGTGTGTGTGGAAGAGTGTAATTTTACCGATTTAATAGATAAGTTTTCGTTTGATCACGATTTCAACGTGGAATCTTTGTTGACGTGATACCCAAAAGTGAATTAGGTACGCTTTCACGTACAGTAGGTAGGTACTAGATAGTACCCAACTGATATGGCTTACCGATGTACCTGCGCAGAAGATCTTCCTTCAAAGCGCGGGAAATGCTATTGGTCGGCAGCTGCCACCATGTGTGCGGAGCGGTGTGACTTGCGAGTGAGACGGAACTAACAGCTGCAGTATTATGAACCTTATAGTAGTGATCTAAGGTTGTTTGTAAGTTTTAAGCATTCTTTCGTTAATCTTCGGGCCATACTTTCTTTTCTGTGCGAACGAAGGTTCACGACGCCCCTTATCAGCTGGGTTCTACTGTAGTACCTACTGTAGTAGCCAAGTTGCAGCGGTAAATTTATGAAACTGTTTTTCATCTTTGTAGTTCAGTACAATCTGAAATCTTTCACCGACAGTTCAAGCTCATTGTAGGATTATATTTGTCACGGCTTTCGATGACACTTGTATTGCTATAACTTCAAAAGCTAGCCGAGATTCTAGGTTGATATTGGAGTCTAGGTATAGCTGAAAAATTATTATCTGTTACCATGATAATGATCATCAGCATTATCATTGAAAGAATCACGCATTTGCGTGGATTTTCAGATGCCATTGAATGATTGCTGCTCCAAAACAATCTTTTCTTCACAGATTTGATGCCAGAATCGGATATATCAAGAACACGTCAGTCACAAAAACCTTTCTAACTACACTCATGAAAATGGGTTCAACCCTTAGTCCCGGACTTCCTTTATTCGCCAAGGGTTCAAATTGAACGTCCTGAACCGTCGTAGCTCAAACAAAGCGTGAAAACGAAAGTCTTAAAGTGTTATTACCTACGGACTTTAAAATCACAAAATACCTGGAAATTTTGTAAGTCAAATAAGGGTACTAAATATTACTTGTCAAGACTCAATAAAGTGAGTAACTAGTAAGGCTTTTTGAATGATATGCAAGATCAAACGTTGAATGCTGAAGCGAATATGCAAAAATATATTATGTAATATTGATTTATTGACGAATCCTCAGAATAAAAGTAGGACAACGGGTATAAATCGAGCTATTACTATTTAAGATCGATTGGAAATTGTTTGTTTTGGGCACATAGGTACGGAACATATATTTGATGTCGTTAAAAAATATATCGGAGTTCATGTACTGCATATACCTACTGTTTAAGCAAATATTTACTGTATTTGCATCACGTGATAGTCGTATTATAATATGCACGAGTGAACAAAGTACATCTACAAACCAGATTCCGTGACCCCTAAGCTAGTGTGGAAAACTAATTTCTGCACTCAAAAGCGATTGTTGAGGGGTCTAGAATATTTGGTTGTGCCACTGTTAGTGTTTTATGCATACCATTGTGACAATTCCATTTGAACACGTTATCCTGTGCAGTGGAGAGATACTGATTCATATAAATAGTTTGCAAAATTATGCTGAAGTTACTGACTTATTAATATACTGTGTTACTTATATCCAGAATCTTATATAATAACGGGTCTATCACGCTTATAGTTGTAAAGTACCCGTTAGCTACCGTTACTTAACCAAATTTATGGTTAGCTACGTATAAAATGCAGTTATTAACGGTTAATTGTCCAACTGCGACAACGAAAAAGAGTAAATGATCTGTTTTTTATTGTGTAGGTAGTCAACTCCTAGGTGAAGTGAACAATAGATATCCGAAGGATAAAGATTCCATTTTTAACCGACTTCAAAAAGGAGGAGGGTTCTCAATTCGACCGTATATATACATGAAAGTATATTTTTTTACGTGTGTTCCGTAAAAAGCATAAAATGCGGTTAATTAACCGTTAATAACGAAATATGCATTTTTAACCGCTTGGTTAAAATCGTTAATAACCGGCTTCGCATCTATAATCACGCTGCATATCGTGGGTCTGATTTGAACTGTCTACAGTGTCTACCTATTACGGTTCATGAGATGCAGCCCTCTGACAGACAAGACACACGGATGGATTGATGGAACAGCTTAGCGGAGGCTTAGTAAGAGGGTCCCGTTAGCACCCTATTGGTACCTACTGAATTCAAATAAAAAATTACTAAGGGAAATCTATTATGACTATTGCAACTTGTTTGGTTTCCCAAAAGTATCTTGAAAATAAAATATTCAATGGATAAATGTTTTCAGAAACTTTGGCTCATATGAATAAACTTCACCTATTTATTATTGAGCTGAGCGTTTCGTTCAAATGTACGGGAATTTAAGTTAGTTTTATAGACCAAATACATTTTTCATTGGCCAATTTATTTAGTGCAGAAAGATTTATCGAACTGTTCTTTTGAACTTTTGAACGGTAAAATGTTTAGGTTACTATAAGAATTCGGCTATCTTTACCTATAATAGTAATTGTATACCGAAATGGTCACAACTATAGCCACCAAAAACCTACCGGTGTATTCATAAGCCCTACTTGCCCCTCCCCTGTAAGGATTCAAGAATTAATTGGCCGAGCGAACGAAGCGAGCGAAGCGTCTGCGTTTCAGCTTGGACAAAACGCTTTCGATGTCCGAATTCCCGGCTGTTCTGCTCTGTATATAGGCAGGCCTGTCCCACTCCCATGTTTAGGTACGATCGCGCGCACGCGGACTACCGGAACAACGCTAGTCGGTTGCAACGCGCACGCAGCGCAAGACGCGTGTGGGTATAAATACCTACGTACTACCTATATAAAGTGTTTACTGTTCTTTTTTTAAAACTATCTTGTGTAGATATTGTTGTTTTTATAGTTCTAGATATTTTGTTGTTGTTTCATTGTATTGTCCTAAAGTCCTTTTTATAATAATAGGCCCGTTTTGATAACATACCAGTGTGTTAAAAAGAGACAAAGATAGAGCGACCAGAAGAGACCCTCTTGTATAAACGGGCCTCTTAGACCTCGAAAACTCATGTGAAAGATTTTTAACCCACTTCAAAAAAAGGAGGAGGTTTCTCAATTCGACCGTATATTTTTTAACCGACTTCAAAAAAAGGAGGAGGTTCTCAATTCGGTTGTATGTTTTTTTTCTTTTTTTTTTATGTTTGTTACCTCATAACTCCGTCGTTTATAAACCGATTTGGATTTTTTGTCTGGAAGGGTACACTTCCCGTTTGGTCCCATTGTCATCAGATCAGGATTTGATTACTTCTTAGTGTACTTTGAAGTCGGTTTAAGTTTTTTGTAAAACAGTCTAATTATTTTTATGTGTGTTCGCGGATAACTTCGTCGTTTATGAACCGATTTTGACGTTTTTTTTTTAGAAACTGTTAGTAGTTCCAGAATATAGAGAGTTCCCTCTTTAAATATACAGTAATTCTACCTTACAACTCTTAGAATAACTAAGATTTAACATCCTACCACTATTTCAAAAATCAGTAGAACAATATTCAGAAAAATTTCACAATTCTTATTGTTATGTAGGTAAGTAACTCAATATATCCTTTTTTTGGTTAATTCTTTATTAATTTTTATATAATAAACTTCTTTAATCAACATGAAGATTATTAAGAACAAATATTGTGAATTTCGGCTGACGGCTACTGGACTAGGTAATCGTGCCGTTTCTTGTCGCGTCGTCAGTCATTCCAGATTTGATAAGCATGTATGTTACTAAAACCCTTCCCCAAAATAGTTGTATTCAGTTTCGGAGACAGAATACACATTCAGTATACAAAGTACGTATAGGTCTAACAACTTAGATTAAAGTATGTAGACATTTTAAAATAACTTTCTGATCTAATACTAGTTAGCTAGGATATTTTAAATGTCATTGTTCACGAAAGGAGAATAGCATAGAAATAAAATAAACACAGAGAATAGTAATAGGACATACATAGGCGATAAGGAAATATTGAAGATTCATAATACGTCATTAGACAACCCTACCGTAACACGTGCCGCGTCATACAGGATAGAGTTATACGATAGAAAGAGAGGGAAGTTGTAGGTGAATATAATTTTAGGCGCGCAGCGCTGCGCGAACTGGATTGCGCTTTATTCTGTCGTTCCAAGTGTCGATTTTTGTTTAAATGTCGTTTTCGAAGTGGGTTTTCTGTACGTAGTACTATTAAATATTCTGTGATATAGGTTGTATTTCTCAACCGATTCTCGTGAAACTTTGTGAGGAGGTTCGGTAATTAAATGTATTTTTTTTTCTATTTGTTTTTGGAATTTTTTAAAACGTCTCCGCCACTGCGCAGGAATTCCAAATAATTATCGAGACTCGCGAGGTCCACAGCTCACATGACCACTAGTTTTTTATCACTTACCTTGGGTGAGATATGGTCAACTCAATCAAGCTTATCTTTAGACTAGCTGTCTCGCGCGGTTTCACCCGCGTTCCCGTGGTAAAAAGTAGCCTATGTCACCAGGGGATAGTGTAGCTTCCCAACAGTGAAAGAATTTTTCAAATCGGTTCTTTAGTTTCGGAGCCTATTCAATGCAAACAAACAAACAATCAAATCTTTCCTCTTTATAATATTAGTATAGATAAACAAAACATAACTATTAACAGAAGTGCATAATGTAGTGAGTGTTTTAATGCGTCGAATTGCGCAAAAATAAAATGTTTTTCTTTCTTCTACATTGGTTGGTATAGATAGATAAATTTTGTCATATTTTTAAAATCCGATATAGGTAATAAATTTCTCGCCCGTACTAACAATGTTACGTGTACACGTCAGGGTATAAATCTACGTAACTAAAGATCTATGACAACCGCAGGCTGGCACGCTAATGCACACCGCCGTCCCCTGACAACTGCATTAGTTTGCAAAATATTCAAAATGGACGCCCGCCGCTGCCAAGCTTTTAACTAGCTCTTACGAGACCGAATAATGATGTTGAACCTAATTGTGTGGAAATAATAGCTCTTTTTGTAGCTTCACAAGATGGTTTCGCTCTTAAGTTGTTGCCAGTTGATGTCCCAAGTGATTTAATGCATTTATTTAAATCGTATATTTAAAGAAATTTTCGTTCGGGGATCTGACTTGTATTTTTAACCGACTTCAAAAAAAGGAGGAGGTTCTCAATTCGGTTGTTTTTTTTTTTTTTTTAATGTTTGTTACCTCATAACTCCGTCATATTAACCGATTTGGAAAATTCTTTTTTTGCCTGGAAGGGTAACACTTCCCGTTTGGTCCCATTGCCATCAGATCTGGATTTGATTACTTCTTAGTGTACTTTGAAGTCGGTTTAAGTTTTTTGTAAAACAGTCTAATTATGAATATAAAAGACTGTCTTTAATTAACTATAGCTATTAAAAATGTTTGAAAACTTGGTTTAGCCAGTTTCCTAGTGTACCTAGGTATAGGTACCTGAAAATTGTTATAGGTTAGTTTTTGTTGCCTTTGTAAAGACATTAAAAATAAATGTGTAGATTGGATGAATGCCTCAAATTTCACACATTTCAGTACTGTCCATATTGTTATTAATTTAAGATGCAGCTGAAAATTATGAATAAATAAATGAAATTTATATTGGATGTTGTAATGGATGTTAAAAATGTTATATTTCATTGTGTACGCCTACAACCCATAAGTTCTTTCCGTGAGTAATATTTTCTCCTTTTAAATCATTAGTCTATGTGTAGATATTATCGATGAGTTAAGTTGTTTGTTCAGTGGCATAGAAATTGTTTTCACGTATTCAGTTTTTTTTTAAATACCGTCACTATGACATACAATCAACAATGAGTTTTCATGTTAATATAACATTTCACTATTGGTTATACCAAATAATAGTACATTGTGATACATGTGTGCAAAGTTGGTCATTACACATGAGGCGGTGTTTAGCGATTAGGGAGCCGAGAGTGTAATGATCAAAGCACACGCGTGTTATACGTCGTTTTACAATACACTTGTGAGGAAAACAAACAAACTTGTATTTATTTTTGTAGAATTTTTAATAATAATCAATCAAATAATGAGAGCGTTAACAAATATGGCGCGCAAGTTTTTTTTTACAGCAATTCGCTGTCAAACTGTTTTAAACGTTTAAATTAAGAATGCTTCGTCTACACACATCAATGGCATTGAGGTAAAAACTTAACATTATCGGGATTACACCTATCATAAAACTGTGCGATAATGTAAAGTAAAAAGCACGAGTGCGTAATAAGCTGCATTATGAAGCTAAAAACGGTGCAATAAATGTCAATTTACGAGCAGGTGTGTTGAAAAATATAATCTTTTTTTCTTCTTAATTTTTGCCTCAAATTATAAATATACCTACGGAAATAGAAAGTTTTTTTTTTTTTTATACCACTAATGTGGCAAACAAGCATACGGCCCGCCTGATGGTAAGCAGTTACCGTAGCCTATGGACGCTTGCAACACCAGGGGTATCACTCGCGCGTTGCCGACCCTGAAGAAATCTCTTCACGCCCTTTTTGAAGAACCCCATGCTAGTTACATTGCAAGTAACATTCCATTGATGTAGGTACATACGTTAATTTTAATTGTCTTCACGAGACCACGATAATGAAGACGAATGTCTCACGGGTCCCTTTATAACACGTAATTAAATAAACCACATTTATATTTGTACCGCTACAATGTGCGTTGAAGCTCGCTGCTTTGTTCTTACGTAGTGACAACTTATTTTAACTAGCTCCAAACTAGGTTTCACTTGTATTGTTACTAAAATTATGTTCTAGATGAACACTTTAATACGTCTATATGTACAAAATACAATCTATATTTACAAAATAGAATCTATATATAGAACATTTCCTCAAGCCTGCCGCTGCTTCCGATTAACGGCAAGGTTCCCAGAAGGCTGGCAGCGTTTCCTCTTTGGATAGCCAAGCTGACGCGTTGGCGGAAAAAGCTCCCCGCCCGCTGGTCTCCGGAGGTCTCGATCAATTTTGAAGACATTTTGTTCTAGATTATGTTATGCATATCAAAACTGTATCAGAAAAGAGGTCTACCGTTGTTGTGACCTCCAGTTGTGGCGCCACTAGCGAGTAAGGTCCTATCGCTGTCGTTGAAAAAGTATTTTAGTGCGGCTGAGCCAATCATTGATAATAACTTAATAACCAAATAATTGACGGGCCAGTTGGCGCAGTTGGTTAAGATTCCACCTATCGCGCCGCAGGTCGTGTGTTCGATTCCCACACAGGACATGTCTATAATGTCCTGAGTCTGGGTGTAATTATGTATATTAAGTATGTATTTACAAACAAAAAGTAGTATATGTATTATATCAGTTATCTGGTTTCCATAGTTCAAGCTCTGCTTAGTTTGAGATCAGATGAACGGGTGTGAGGAATGTTCCAGGATATTTTTTAAATAAGATATTGATTGCTCAGTCCCTTAAAGTTCCGAAAAAAAAGGAGATGTTTGCGAAAGACAAAATTCGCCTAAAACAGTAGTTGATATCAATTCGCAGTTACGTCTGCCATAATTAAACAGGAATGGCACAATCTTCACAACAATCATGGATTAATTTGTGAAAATCCGTTATGAAAAGATCGCAAACAGTACATTTGACGTTTTTAGAGACCTCACTCTACGCTAGCGCTTCTCGCGACGAATTCAAGCACGTTAGCCTATTGGACGGGCATCGTTTTTTTACTGGCATTTTCGTTTACCACGAAAGAATTATTGGGTCTTGTTAAAATGTTGAGTTCACATTTTTCAATTTATATTATTACCTACCTAATTTACTTATAAGTAGATACCTACGATCTCTGTAGATAATTAAATAAATAATTGGACTGTTTTACAAAAAAACTTAAACCGACTTCAAAGTACAATAAGAAATAATCAAATCCTGATCTGATGACTATGGGACCAAACGGGAAGTGTACCCTTCCAAACAAAAAAAGAATTTTCCAAATCGGTTAATAAATGACGGAGTTACGAGGTAACAAACATTAAAAAAAAATACAACCGAATTGAGAACCTCCTCTTTTTTTTGAAGTCGGTTAAAAATGAAATAATTATCAACCTGAGCCATTATTAATTACTTCCCCTCCAGCGATTAAGCAGGCTACAGTGCACTCTATAATTTATTACTCAATGAACCTGAATTATTAATGAATCCCTTCAGTATGGACTTACGGTTTTTTTCATGACTTAAAAGAATATAATATTTTTCTTAGCCTAAAAAAGCTTTTTTTTGTTTTGTTAGCATTGTGCACATTTTGTAATGAGTTTAAAATTGATGACATGGCTCAAAGCTTGAATGTCTACGATTTGTAGCCCAGTCTACGAGCTGTCGTAGGTAGCTCATTTGTCGTAGAACTTAGCAAAGTATTAGGCGTAAGGCTAAACCTAATTTAAACCACCTACTTATCATTGCGCATAATGTTTCTTCAAATAGATGAAGCATCTACCATTTTAAATTTTTCCAATCCTTTATCGTATTATCTAGCAAATTCAGGATATCTATTTTATGAAATTTTAGTTATAGCTATTTTAAAATTAGGAGAAAAAAACAAATGATTATACAACAAATAAATATATTTTCCATTAAGTTCAATGTATAAATTTTAAAATTACTTTTTAAATAACATTCATGACAACAATATCAATAAGTTTTTTTTTTTATTTTACAATATTCTGGAAGTTGAAAACTTGAAATCACAATATTTCTATATATTAATAGTAAGTTACAGTATTTCCATTCTATTATAATAATCAAGTTAATATGTATATGGTATACAATTTCATAATTTGTTATAATTTAAGTTATAATGTAGGTACATTCGACTACATTATTATTTGTTCTCTATTATTTACATAAAAGATGGTCGTGCGACGAGATTTCATTCAAATATTGTAAAAACTTTTTATTTACTTAATTACAAAGGAAATTGTTCACGTGTTTATTATCTATGACTAAACAAACATCGATTAATGGTCCACATGAAATATTAACTTACTATAAAGCATTTACAACATCTTTATTAGGTACCTATAAAATAAATAAAATATTTTGTAAAAATCCAAAATTACTGTAATCAGTATTCTGGTAGAAATTCCATGAAAACTTCTCCCCACTATTTATTTCCATAATGACTTTATTATGAATTAGAAATAATGATTACATATATAATTATTATAATGTTTTTTTGTGTTCTCTGTTTTCTGTGATTAGTTCAATTTTTTAGACTTTTTAATTTACTTTTTCTTTTATCTTGTTTTTTAGTTTATATTTGCTTTATATGAAGCTTATTGAAATACTTTTATTTTTATGTTACCAAAATTTATAACGAATGTTGTGACTTCTTAAAAAGTTGTACATTTATCTCATTTTCTATTTTAGTTAGTTAAAGTTTTTTTTAATGTAACAACTACTGGTTGTCCTAATTAAATAAATAAATGTGATAAGTAATACATTATTTCTTTTAAAAGTTATGAGTACACAATTTCCAAATTTGAACTTACTAAATCACATATTTTTTAAATTAAATTGGTTTAGTAAAATCATTCAAATTAATAACTAAATGTAATTTCTACCAGAATTCACATGAAGACACACATCCTTTAAACACACAAATAATGTCTTTTAATGTACAG
Source organism: Achlya flavicornis (assembly GCA_947623365.1). NCBI lineage: Eukaryota > Metazoa > Arthropoda > Insecta > Lepidoptera > Drepanidae > Achlya > Achlya flavicornis. Next base: position 4,368,448 of record OX392484.1, read on the forward strand.
TCACCAACACAGATTACATCACCTGTGAATGTGTATATAACTTAGATGTAATTGTTTCTTGATAACTAACATTATGATTAAATAATTTCTCTTATAGAAATGACTCAGTATTTTATTATCTAACTTACTTATTAAAAGCCTTGTCAGCTGTTAAAATTCAAGTTTCCCAAAAGGAATACTGAGTCAATTCATTAAGATATATATTAGCAAACCCCGATTGGACGTTACTATTCCGCTTTGACGATTGTAAATAGCTATTGTAAATTAAAATTTCTTTTGTTACTTTTAAAATATCAGCTTCTATTTTATTATGAAAGCTTTATAAAAAAATACTTTATAAAAATGTTGCAGTCGGGGGTGTGGGGATCTATTTACGTAAATAATTAATTATCAAATATTAGGACTGGCTTTAGGTTGTGCGTGTATTATTCGTTAAAATTAACATTTATATAAGTACATACATATAAATAATAATTCGCAATACGTGTAGATCGGCAATGTATTTTTGGTTTATAATTTTAATATGCAGATAATCTTATTTATTACGCAGATTGTTCCGTACGCAAAAGAACGTGAGCGTGTGAGATATCAAAAATCTAAACGAAATTAAATTGAGATCCAAATTTTTATATAATTATGTTATCTTTAGTTGTTAGATGTTGCTAAATAATACGCAACTCGTTTTGAAATTTAATATGAAACAATATTAAATAAGTTAGCATTATATAGGAATTATTATATTTAAAATAAGTATTTTTACCACCATATGATGAGATGGGATGGCATATTTTCGAAACGTATGTTGGGATAGTCATGCTGAACAACTTTTACACTGGTACCAAACCAGAATTCTCAAAAAAAATATACTTTTCATTCATTCAAAAAGTCAAACATGTTCCATGAAGTTTGAAAAAATTTTTTTTCGAGATTTTTTATTTGTCCCTTAGTAAAAGTTTTTCAGCATGAATTACCCACTACCGGTTTCGAAAATATGCCATCTCGAAATCTCCACCCAGTACAACGTATAATACGTCAATCAAACTGAGTGTTTGTGATAGGATTCGCATGAAGCAACGTAACAAATATTTTTACTTCTCATAAAATACAGTTATATTAGTAAATATAATAATGGACAATAATAACTGTAGTGAGCTATTTAATTTACGTTCTCACCAAGATAAATAATAATGGAAGTTTTCTTTACTTACTTAACTAACAAACTGGGACTTACAGTCCATATATATTGTAATATTGGGCCATTCAAAATTAATTAACTCTGTATGGACTATTTCACATTTTTTTAATGGAAATACATAATATAATATAGATTTGGTAGGTCCTATTTCAAGTAAATATTTGTGGTAATTTATGAAATATATAATAAAAATTAATTCTAAATGACCTTAAGTTTTATATATAAAAAATATGGAAGAATTGGCACATTTTCAATACAAACCTAATATTACACAAAATAGCAATAATTAGGTACTGGTGCGTACAAAGTAACGCAAAGCACAAAATACACAATTGTCTCTGCAAAGTACAAGCTTACAATACATAGGTATGCGTATAATATAATAATAATGACACACAAAAATTTAAAATATTAACACATTGGAATAAACTAGACAAACATTTATTAACATCGACATATTTTTACGACACCAAAACATTTAAACTTAACAGTTTAAGACAAATATAAAATATTTTTTCAATTTATTTGAGAGATTAAAAACACTTTTCTACAGTACAGTCCTGTCAGTCGGCTAATCAAGGGAGCATCGATGAAGTGGCGTAATTTTTCCCCTTGGATGTACTTGGATATACTATGTATTAGCACGTTATATCGTAAAAAAGCACAAACTCCCAAAACTAATTAGATTATTTTTTTAATTATCTATAGTACTAGCTAGTTATACATCGCATGGTACATAGATGCAATGTTTTAAGAGCCTTCTCGCACTGAAACCTGTCTTATGTTACGCGTGCCATTATTTTTCGAGACTATTTTTAGACTGTAGCGTAGCTGCGTAGGCGTAACGCGAGTCTCGACATTATTAGGTACAAAGTATAAAAAATGTTCATATTATTTGAGTTGATTCACTTCACCCGAATACCGAGTCGATGGCATTCGTTTATGAAACACGATTCAGTGCGAGGCGGAATTTTAAAAATAATTAGCTAAACTTTGACCCTGTGTCAGTCGTGGACTGCGACCGAGGCGCCCGCGGCCAGCCTCGGGATCAATTTCTATCTACGAGATTTAGAATCTACGCTCTACGCACGTAGTCAACTTAGGCACTGCCTATACCTAACGATACCGAAAAAAGACGGCGCTACACTATCTACTGGTAATATTAATGAATATTTAGAAATTTGGCAGTTACGGTTCGGTGAATGGGCGACGACTCGGGTAAGATCAATGTACAAGTGGGCGCTTAATCACAAAGACTAAACTAGAGAGCGCGAGCGGGTCCGCTAAGCTATACCTACACCGGACCGCGCTCGGGAGTCACGCTGCCGGCGACCAGGCCGCTATGTACGCGTAGAGGGCGCGGGTCCAGGTCGCGCGGTCGGCGAGTGCGGCGCCGGCGCGGGCGCGGCGCGGGCGGCCGCAGCGGCGGGAAGGCACGAGGGGGGGCGGGGCGGCGCGGCGGCGGCTGCGGCGCGGCGGGGGGGCCGGCGCCGCCGCGCGCAGTCAGAGCGGGAAGCAGCGCGCCGAACGCCGAGGCTCACTCGCGCCGCGCCGTCGCCGAGCCACACCTACCGCCGACCGCACGCTGTTCACATCGCCGTCGCTTCCGCCTCTTATGCTTGCACTACCCCCACATAATCGTTCCGGCTCGATCGGCTCTAGCTTGTGCATCGACGGTCTACTCGACAGCCGTAAACTCTCCGCTGCTGGTGTAGAAGCCGCCGCTCGTTCGGAGGAGTCGTCGTCTAGATCGATGCGACCGAGCCTCAGTGCTAGCGCATATTCCTTGCGCTCGATGACGCTCGGCTGCTCCTCCTCCACAACCGTTGTGTCGGCCAGTGTGGAATCCGCCGCTGCTGAGTCAGCACGAGGCGAGTCTCCCGGTGCCGTTAAAGAACGGTGGGTGTCTTCAGACGAGGGTGAGGTGTTCGCCACCCGACGCTCCGGTGTCGTGAACACCGAGTCGGAGGTCCAGCTGCGAGTTTCAGAGTTTTGACGAGTGGTATCATCGATGCTCCGTTGTGATATACGACGGCTATGACGCGGACTCTCGTCGTCTATAGCTCGAAAATCTAGGGCGCTCAAGTCGACAGGCGCACCTCGTCTTCGGGACCCGTCACGGTGAAACGACGGCCGATGAGACGAGAATGCTGCATCATATAACTCGCACAGACTCGTCCGATCCGAGTGGGGCTCCTCGTACAGCGTCAGGTTTCGTGTTTCAGTCGCGTCTGAGGGAGTCTCGTCTCGATTCGAGGTCACCTCGCTACGTTCCGATATGTCAAATGTGAAACGCGCTTCGAATTTGTCCGGACTAAATAGAGGTGCGGATCGGGAACAATCATCTGGATGCTGAATGTCTGAGTCCGAATCGAGCGGAAGCGGTCGTGGCATAGAACGACGCGGTGATGTATCTTCTGAATCCGTCGAGCGATCGGACCGTGTCACTTGGCACACGTGACGTCGTTCGAGCGCTGGTTGAGAGCCGCACGGTGGCTTGCGACAACAAGCCCGCTCGTGTCGTACGTCCGATCCACTACTTCCGGTTGATTTCGAATGCGGAGGTCGCCGGCGTCGATCTCCCTCTCGTCCGTACAGCGAAGTGAACTCCTCCGAGCAAAACTTCTCAAAGAGTTCCTGGGAGCTGAGTCTGGTCGAACCAGTCGCGTTGTAGAACGCCTCCGTCGGCGAACGATCGGCTCTCTCGTACAAAGCACTCGAACTAGCTCTCTTCGATTTATCCATAAGGCCAAATTTATATATTCTAGGTAGGCGGCGTTCAAATACGCCCTGCGAATGTGCTCGCGCCGGGCCGCGTGGCACTATGTGCGACTCACGCGCTGCTGCGAGCACACGGTCCGAGGAGCCGGTACGCATCGGCGGCGCCGGGGGCGCGCTCTCGGAAGTAAAAGGGGGGGAGGTGGCGAACTCCGGTTCATAGTCTTCCTCATCGGGCAACTCGTCGGAACGCTCGAGCGAGCTGTGCCCGCACTCGCACTCGTCGTGCTCGTCGCTAGCATCGCCCTCGTCGAAGGAGGGCGCCCGAGGGCCTCGGCCGAACACACGGCGTCGCTCCTCGGCCGCGGCATCTTCGTCGTCGAGTCGGATGGAGCGTCGCAGCGGGGGGCGGTCACGGCGCGGGCGGCGCGGCGGGTCGACGGTGGCGGCGTGCGGGATCGGCGGGCGCGCGGCGACGGGCAGCAGGCGGTCGAGCGAGAGGCCGCGGCGCGGGCGCGCGGGCCGCTGCTGCCGCTTGGCGCCGCGCGGGGCCGCCGCGGGACTCGTCTCCTCGGGCGTCGTCGGCAACGCGGCACCGCGACCGAACTCTATGAACCAGAGCTCGTCCTTTAGTTCGCACTCTCACTTCTTTTCGTTCATATCCTTATTTAAATAATGCAGCACGTAGTGGAGCACGAGGTCGTAGCAGTATTTGTACTCGGTCTGGGGAAAATAAAGAGGTTTTATTTTCGTCTTTGATTTGTTGCAAAATAGTGGTATATTTACTGGTTTGCTCGTACCATGTTCTCAACGAGCTGCGGCCGATGCCGACGCACAGTCTTTACAGCTTGGAACACATCGACCTCTCCGTGCTGGATCACCTGCTCGATGCACGCATTGGCAGCGCAATAGACGCCGGCCCTACTTCGCCCGTCTCTATTTTAAGTAATAATAATGTAATAAGTAACTAAAAACACCAGTAAATCAGCACAATAAGTTGGAGTCATGTACTCACGGTGAAACGACGCATACTGGTCCGTAGTCAGTGCGCTGTCGCCACCGTTCTACCATATTCATAAGTTCGACCAGGGAGTTGGTAGACGATGGCACTTTGTGGCCCATGGGCCAGCAAGTCAGCTGGAAAAGCTGAACTGTCTTCGGAGGGGCCTTTACACCTGCCATTAGCTCCGTGAGGGACACAATCTAGTGAAAAATACTATCAGTTAGTGACTTAAGCAGTACGAATATTGAACTCTATCTATAACTGCAAATATTGTCGATAAAACAACATTATTTTCGCATTTATTGATGTACCTTTAACCAAAAGAATTTTAATACGAGCAAAAAATAAAAGCATCTGCACGAGACGAAGGATTTAATTGAAATTCATCCCACCCTTTATGTGTCAAAGGTAACATGCATTTATTGCATGTACGGGTTTCATTACTTTCACGACTGCATGTGTAATATTCAGAGATTACATACTTGTTAACAATTTCATATAACAAGAGTAGTGAAATTCGCACATAATAATCATGAAAAGACATAGAGTGAGAATATTAATAGAGTGATAGCGTTAACAACATTATCGTGTGCGAAGCGTCAAGCGTGAACAGATTGCATATAGAAATATAGACGCATTCATAGATATATCGTACACTCACTAGTGTTTTAATGTCGAATGAAAAAAAACCGATATGATTTGCTTGTCATTTGTTGTCTGTAATTTACAATTCATGTATTATACGTATTTAGTAGTTAAAACTATGAACGCGCAGTTCGTTTCGTGCTCGCGGAACATACTATATAGTATATAAAGTCGCTCTATTAATATTCTATCTCTATGTGAAAAGAGGCGTGTTATAAGTTTAAAATGTTTATATGTAGCAGCAAGCGAGATGGAAATTAGTAAACTCGTTTCTAGGATAATTAAGATTCAACAAATTATATATGGGTCTGCGGGCAGTCCTCCCTACAAAATCCTGGGTCTCATTATGTTCGTAGTTAGTTAATTTGTAGTCATATGAGTTATCATACTAAGATACTCGATCTGACTTTCAGTTCAGTGGAGGAATCAGTTAAAGTTTTTGCTGGTGAAAAATGTATCTTCTTTTTAGGGTTCCGTAGCCAAATGGCAAAAAACGGAACCCTTATAGATTCGTCATGTCTGTCTGTCTGTCTGTCTGTCTGTCTGTCTGTCCGTGTATGTCACAGCCATTTATTTCCGAAACTATAAGAACTATAATGTTGAAACTTGGTAAGTAGATGTATTCTGTGAACCGCATTAAGATTTTTACACAAAAATAGAAAAAAAAACAATAAATTTTGGGGGTTCCCCATACTTAGAACTGAAACTCAAATTTTTTTTTTTCATCAAACCCATAAGTGTGGGGTGTCTATGGATAGGTCTTCAAAAATGATATTGAGGTTTCTAATATCATTTTTTTCTAAACTGAATAGTTTGCGCGAGAGACACTTCCAAAGTGGTAAAATGTGTCCCCCCCCCCTGTAACTTCTAAAATAAGAGAATGATAAATCTATAAAGAATATATGATGTACATTACGGTGCAAACTTCCACTGAAAATTGGTTTGAACGAGATCTAGTAAGTAGTTTTTTTTTAATAGGTCATAAATTGAAATTAATATCAAATACTCAGGTCTATACTACCATTTACTTATATACCTACAGGTTTGTACGGAACCCTCGGTGCGCGAGTCTGACTCGCACTTAGCCGGTTTTTTTTATTAAGTCACAATAAGTGTCACACAATACACAATATATGTACCTATATTAACGAATTGTACCTTATGTTTCACCACAATTTTGTGGTATGATATAATGTGACATACCTATTTAAGTAAGTATATTCAATAGTTCTTACCTTCTTGTTAATTCTAAATATCCAAGTTTTGATGTTCGTGTAGTGATTATGCGAGATATGATCTATTGTGAACACGGGGCCGTACTTCTTCGAATGTCGACCTTCGGGCCAGAACGGAGGAAATTGTTGCTGTAACAAAATAATTTGATAAATATATCTGTATAATACACCCGCTTTAAGGGTTTTTATTCTATGGTCGTTCAGAAGAGGGCGGTGGCTGCCACATGAGTCATACATGAGAGCAGGTGCTGCCTGTGGAGATGGTTTAATTTTACCAATAGTATCTCAAGAATTATTTAATCGCAAAAGCTATCAATTATTGATAGAGAGACTATCATTGAAATAAAGAGATTTGCCAATTCAAGTCAGTATACACTGAAACATGAAAATTACATAAAGTAAAAATAGTATAAGTAATATGAACTTACCGAGCTCTTAGGAGGTACACACAACACGACAACGGCCGCACACTCATAGTCGTACACCAAAGACCAAAATTCTCCCTGGGTCATCACTAGAGGCCATTCGGTCACTATGTATTCACGAGGTTTCGTATAACCCTGCAATATTAATGTTCATTTTTAACAAATGCATGAACATAGCGAATAAGATGAATTCCTTACATTAGGTGCTAGAGTTTAAACGATAAAATCTCCAGGAAATCTTGTATATAAACCTTGTTCAGTTTTTAGAACATGTCCTCTTATAGACTTATTAGTTTTGCCTCGACGTCATTACATAGAAGAATTATCAAATAACCTGGAGCAAGTTACGATAAGCCAATTTCAATCATAAACTAAATTAAAGTCCAGAAGTAAACTTACATCTACAAACACGGCATTGATGTAGTCAGTAAAACTGTTCCCTTGGAAAGATGTTAGGTATGGACGAAAGTTGTCAGCTGAAAAAAGATTTAATCATTAAACGTCGGACACTGTTACTGTTATTACACAATTTGTGACCCTATTGCAATAATTCAAACACTTATTTTTGCTCAATTTACTCAATCTAATTTTAAGAAATAGAAAGAATATAATAATTTAAAGAATAGAAACTTACGTGGTACAACAAGGACATCGCGATTCTTCTCCCTATTGTCCCCTCTATGACCACCAGCACAGTCTCCTATAGTGAACCTCGGGGTCTGCTTACAGATTTGCTGGTATTCTTTCTGGTACTCATTCAGCTTGGACACGGGATCCCTCTGGGACTTCTGCTTCAGTCTTTGCGATAGCTCTGAGACGGGAAACCATGATATGCCACAAACCACGTGCTCTTCTAACGTGTCGTAGACAAATTTGTATTGTTCCTGTGGATTATTAAAAGGCCCACATGACTATTTGTATAAATCTTATCCATCATATGCGTCTATGCTACGCGAACCCAGCGCGAGTCGAGCCACTCTTCGTCGGTCACGATGTTTAGTGTGGACGTACAACGAGCCTACAACCGTGAGGCGAAGCCTAGTTTTCGTCAAAAAAATCGGCGCAGTCCCGTAGCCTAGACGCACCTTTACAACTCAATCAGATGAACGTTGCACGAATTCATAGGAGACGAACAAACAAATTAATATTGTGTAACTGATTATATGTGATTGCATGCCTTTGCCACGATTACCATGGCCTCAATTTTGGCTCTATTGGTAAATAAAAAAAAAAAAACCTTATATTTCTTGTTGATAATTTCAACATTTAACAAAATTGTTTACTTACTTATTAACTATACTATATACTATAATTGTTTTTTTAAATAAATTTTGCGATTTACTGACCTCATTCTCTATAAGCCCTTTCCTTGCTTGCCTCAGTTTCTTTAGGTATCCGAAAACATCGAAAGCGTCCTCCTCTTCAGCCAGTTCAAGGTTTGCATCAATAGCTAGGTACACTCCTGATCTACCACCACCATCACTACAAACAAGGTAACATTTCAACTATTTTCTTTAGTTGGTCTATAATTGTATTTTTTTACTGTAAAAAATGTTTTATACCAGCAACTTTCTTTTAGCAAATGTAACAGACGCTCCAAAATCATTGTTTTGAAATATTGATCATAATTTTTTTATCGGACTATTGTGTTTGGGTTTTTGGATGTAATATTACATATATATGGGTAATATTACAGGAAATTTTTATTTATGCTATTGAAACGAAAGATTTTCATCAATTAAAATATAGACGGGATGAGACAAGGAGTATTTTAGTAATACCAATACGCAAGCAAAATTCATGTTAATAGGTTAAAGCTGACGTCTTCCTTACTTGCAATGCACAACCATAGGCCCAGCAGCAGGATTGGTGGCCAGCCTCCTCCCAACTACTGCTCGCACTCGTCTCCTGAACTCTAGGAGTGCATTGCTGAACGGACACGTGTGTGAGTGCCATTGAGTGTAGTGGAACTGGAGGAGGTAGCGTTCTTCTACAACCACCTGGAAAAAGAGTTACTAGTTTAATATTAATAAGTATAAGTTTTGGATATACTGTAGAAGGTATTTTAATGCACTTAGAGCTTAGATGAAAGTTTGAATGAATTTTGTAGTTTTTTACCATGGCCATTTTGGAAAATGTGTTTGTACTTACGCCCTTTTCACTCTTATAAAGCCTGAAGGTTCGTATGTGAAAGTTGGCAAGTTCCTCTTCCTGTACGATGCCTACGCTGATATCGCCGTACGTTTCGTCTTTCTCTTTGTTTGGGGGCCAGTATTGGACGCACATCACCTAAACATAAAGAGCATCTAGTTTCATATCTTCTCTCAAAATTAGCTGTTCAACCCTTTCATAAAATAAAGCTAGTGTAGTTTCTAAAAACATACTCCTTTCAATATTAAGTTAGTACCTACGTATTTACTGGTGGAAGAAGGATTTTCTTCCCTCATTTAAACTCTTTTATCTACAATATTAGCTGAGAGTATGTACCGTGTTTAATATAACATCAACGTGCAAACGACGTTGGTCGGCAAATACAGCGAAAAATATTTTCCAAAGTTTCTCGGTTATACGACCTCTAAGTTCACTGTCACACCAACGTCCGACAGCAGCTAACGCTAACAAAAACAAAAGGGTTATCATAGGTAAATTTACTTCAGAAAATTGCTTTCTATGCTCAAGTTTACAAAGAAAACGAGTTTTTAAAATGGTATGAACCTTATTTTAAATGGAATTTACATTTTATTTGTTACGTATTAAATAAACTGATAATTTTGCCTGTTGCGACGTCTTTATGTATATAACAATATTAAAACTTTAAAAAAAAGTACAATTGGATTAAAAATCCATCGACAGTTTTCTTTTTAACGTTTTAATAGATGGTTTAAATTTCATTATGATTACAGAAGTCATACAAAACTTAAAATAATAAATAATTACGAAAGTGTTACAATGGGCGGCCTTATCACTAAAAGTAGAAAAAGGCTGAATTCAAAACATTTATTTCGCGATATAGTGTTGATTTATAAAAATTTAGAGTTGGTTATATTGATGAGCACTTTCACCCCTGTAATAATATCCCTGTTTATAATAATACGTACGGTTTCACCCACGTTCCTGGGATAAAAGTAGCCTATAATACTCGGGGGTAATGTACCTTCCTATTAGTGAAAGAATTTTTTGAATCCGACTGGTAGTTCCAGAGTTTAGCCCGTTTAAACAAACAAAAAACTCTTTCGCTTTATTATATTAGTATAGTTTATATATATAAATAAAATACTGTTTAAATCTATACTTATACTTTAAGTATAGATTTAAACAGTATTTTATGGGTAATAATAATTTAAAGAAAGTTGAGTTCTTACAAGAGATACAGAATTATTCAAAGCAGTTATGGATTGGTATTTTATAGAATTTCTTGTTCCAATATTTTTACAGTGATGAATAACTAGGGTAACTAACGTGAATAGGGTGCGTGGAGCAAAACAGCCTATAATGTCCCACTGCTGAGCACAGGCTTCTTTCACAAATCAGGGTGAAAGGGAATGGGCAGGAGGAGATGCCGCCTAGAAGGCCTCCAACTAGCTTAACGAGTATCACAATTAAGTGATAACCGGGACCAACAGCTTTACGTCCCTTCCGAAGCACGGAAACGCTCGATTTGAAATACCACTAGGCGGTCACCCATCCAGGTACCGACCACGACGGTGGTAGCTTAACTTGCCGATCGATTAAGAACGGCTTATCATGCTACACCACGAGCGCTTCTGAAAGTACCGTAGGAGCTCAATTCAACCGTAATTGATTTTGCTAAAATTAGCTGTGGTATAGAACATATATATAGGCACGAATTCATAGCATAATCGTGATGAAAGTAAATTGACACAAATGGAATTCCATTACTCAATTCACTCAGGATTTTCAATTTGATAAGGGCACTTTGTGATTCAGTAATGCTCTTTCAAAAAGCAGTTTGAAATAAAAAAAAAACATATTTTCGCGAGTAATTTTTTTCGATCAAACGAATTCTTTTCGATTTGTTGGCGAGAATTATTTAAAATACATTGATTGTTTTAATAAAGCTTTGTTAACTATGTTCTATGAGTACAAGTTTAATATATAAATATTCTTTTTAGGGTTCCGTAGCCAAATGGCAAAAAACGGAACCCTTATAGATTCGTCATGTCTGTCTGTCTGTCTGTCTGTCCGTCCGTATGTCACAGCCACTTTTTTCCGAATCTATAAGAACTAGAATGTTGAAACTTGGTAAGTAGATGTATTCTATGAACCGCATTAAGATTTTCACACAAAAATAGAAAAAAACAATAAATTTTGGGGGTCCCCATACTTAGAACTGAAACTCATTTTTTTTTTAATAAAACCCATAAGTTTGTGTCTATGGATAGGATCTTCAAAAATGATATTGAGGTTTCTAATATTTTTTTTTTCTAAACTGAATAGTTTGCGCGAGGGAATCTTCCAAAGTGGTAAAATGTGTGTCCCCCCCCCTGTAACTTCTAAAATAAGAGAATGATAAATCTATAAAACATATATGATATACATTACGATGCAAACTTCCACCGAAAATTGGTTTGAACGAGATCTAGTAAGTAGTTTTTTTTTAATACGTCATACATTGAAATTCATATCAAATACTCAGGTCTATACTACCATTTTTTAGAATTTTTTATTTTACTGTTTCTTTTATATTGTTTTTTTTTGTTTTTTAGTTTCTGTTTCTAGGTTTTTGAAATACTTTTTTGTGACTCCTTAAAAAGTTGTACATTTATCTCATTTTCTATTCTAGCTAGTTTTAAGATTTTTTTAATTTAACAACTACTGGTTGTCCTAATTAAATAAATAAATAAATCAATTAAGATTTCACTAAACTTTAAGTAGATGATAGCTCAGTGGTGGTAATGTCGGATGTCGAGATAAAGGTCCCGGGTTCGCGGGATTCAAATCCTACAATAAGCTTTAGGTAAAGGAATACATCGTGACAATCCATAGCACGGTGGTAGGGTACTAAGTAGTACTAGTACCTATCTGGCTGGCTACCCTCAAGTTGAATAAAATCTGTCGCCAACGTCGCTATCGCTATGTTCCACTACTTGAGAGCCAGTTCCTTCTAGGCTTTTTGTGCTTACCACCTTCACATACATCCATACCATGGTGCGATTGCGGTCAAACAAAGGCCTACATATAGTAAACAAAGCTCAAGAAAAAATTGGGTTCAAAAAAAATTTGGGATTGCATTTATTTTTTTGGTAAATAAAAGTTAAACTCACCTTTATAAAGTCAAAAGTCTTGGTAAGCATGACAATGGCTGCTGCACGCTCCTGCCATATCATCCGCCAGAAATAAACCACCGTGTCTTCAGTTGGACCCTGTGTCACTATGTATGCGTTTGGCTTTAATATACTCTGTAACAATATAAGTAAGTATCATTCTTTATCTATACATATATGTGGTTCCATTAAGATCTATTCCTCTGATTAACGTTGCTTCTTTTAAATTAATTAATAATAAAGACTTCACGCGTCGTCTTGTGAGATGCTATTTCGCGGAATGCTTTTCTTGCGCGTCTTTGTAAGTTGGAGGTCTATCAGAGGATATTTTTGATCGATAGGTCCATTCTTGTCAGTCCATTTTCATTGGTAATTTATTTCTCTCATAACGGAACTCCCTAAAAGCCAAATGGTACAAAGTCGTAGGTAGTGAGTACTGTGAGTCGGCGTAATATAAAGGAAAAAATAAGTAAAACGAAGGCTGCCGTAGACATTAATGTGTCTTTTATGGGTTCATAAAATTTAATGATCCTCATCTACTTATAGCATAGAATGTGAGCGACTGGAAGTATATTGAACACGACCATTCATAGAATATTATTTACGTAGCAGTATTTAGTAAGTACCCATTCCTTCCCCACATTTATGATCTACATAAAAACCAGCACAAGGTGTCGTCAGTGCTATCAAAATGTTACTATCTCATGAAAATAAGGCGTGGGAAACAATTAGATAAGTTTATGAATCCAGAGGCGATTTCTAAATCTTAATCGACGTGTAAAGGTCAATAATTAAAGAAAGCAAATATTTTGAAGGTACATTTTAACTTTTAAAAAGGTTTCAATGGCTTACCGGCTTACCGTAAGCCTTAGTACATCGTACACCGTACTTAAAGAAAGTGCTCAATGTCATATACATTTCGTAGAAACCCTTCGTGACTTGGATACTTACTTATTTAGGAATTTTCCAGTGTCTTTTCTCAATGAAATTAAAACTAGTATTATATTGGAAAAAAATGAAAATATTACTAAAATGGGAATCAATTGCAAAGCTGTAGGACTTTAATCCATGAGGACAAGAGAACAATAATGATTAATTAAACGGACCTTTCATTGTCAATACTATGAAATTGATTTATGTCCCTAATACAAAAGAACATGGTATTCAATAACAAAGGGATCTCAATAAACGCAAATGAGGTCGATTCACGAGTACATCCCATAATAGCAAGGTTGTAGCAAGGTTCATTAAGTGGAACCCTTGTGCGGCTTCTGACATGTATAAATTGAAGAGATATTGTACTTAGTTCACTAAGAACCGGCTATTTATCAAGGTAATACGGTTTACTATACTTGCATAATCCAAGTTTAAAGTAATGAAACTGTTCTTAGTGCAAATAAAATGGTCATAAACTAATATTTTATGGTAAAACCGTATTTTGTGTATTTTGATGATATGCTTGCTTCTATTTAGTCTTTAAACGACCATGAAAGTTAATGTTCCTACAAATTCTGTGAGGAGAATAGGATCTGTAAAGGCGTTATATGTTTTATTAGGATACATATGCTATCTTAGTCTAGGTCGGTGGTAGACAAAGTGGTATTAAATTATATAATATGAACTAGCAGACCCCCGCGGTTTCACCCGCATACGGTTTGAATTTTTGCGCAGAACACTAATTATTTTTCAAAAATAAAAACTTGGTCCAATGCAATATTCTTTAAAATTGGAATGTCAAATATCAAAGAATATTTAAATCAAAAGCACTAAGGAGTATTGATATCAACTTCGATACAAATCACCCCTAAAATAAGTTTCTTTGCCCCCATTTTTCACCCCCTTAGGGGTAGAATTTCGGTTAAACCTTTCTTATCGGATGCCTATATCATACAAAGAATACGTTCTCCAAGTTTGAGGTCTCTACGATCAGCGGTTTCGCTGTGCGTTGATCCATCAGTCAGTCATTCAGGACAAAGCATTTTATTATATGTATAGATTAATTATTTATTTATATTTTGCAGCCAGTTACTATTACAACATACAGTAATAAGTTCATAATAATAACATTATAAAATTTAGTGCACAGCATATTTTACACACTAACCTCTATCATAACAAAATCTTATGAAATTTACAATGATTTGTGACCAATGATATCCTTTCATAGTACAAGAATACTTTCCGATCAAATGGGGGTAAGAATGCGGAAAAAACGGTAACCTTTTGAGTAGATAGCATTTCTTATAACATTCATCGTTCGACACATTCGGAGCAACAATTCAAGCAATCATTACGTGTGGACGTGACCCGATTTGAGACTGAATCGATCGAAAATCGAGTGAAACACTTTGGGGAATTTACACAATTGTATCAAATTTAGCACACGACAACTGAATAGGTGAAAAGGTTCTCTTGAAAGAGTCATGCTTTTGGATTGTATGATTATTTTAGATTACTCTTGAGTTAACCTATTGTAGTAGATTTGACTTAAAATTTAAAATAACAATGAAAATAAATAAATCATCGGATATACAATCCATGTAAAATAAAATAATTTAATAAATCGATCGATTTGTAAATCTCCTGATTGCATTGATTGTTATAATTGTCATTTGGAAACAAAGCCTACATTATAATTATGTAAATTTACACACCCTTACAGTGTTCCAAATCATTTCAACAAAGGTCAATCACAGCTCTTCAAGGCCTCCAGTTCAAGCTGAGTAGGGCACCGCGCATAATATGATAAAGTACCGTGTTTTTGCTTCGTGTGAGCTTTTGAATCATCATATTTTATTTTTTATGTCCCTGGGATCGCTTCTTATAAACCGCTTCTTGTTGTTAGAGCTTGCTCTACTTTTTAGATTTGTTTATGATGTACAAATTTATTTGGGTACAATTTTTATTGTAGATTTATTTATTCTTGTTTGGGATATAAACATAACTTTGTAATTAGCTAGAAGAAAGTTTAGAGAAAGGATACTAACAATTACTTTTCAAAGAAGGGATTCACACTAGCGATGGGCGATTGTTACTAAAAACAATCGAATTATTCGATTGTCCAATTTATTCGAATAACAATCGACATCTTTCGATTATTCCGAATACGCTTCGTGCGGCACCGCGCGTAGCCCATGCCGTGCGCTGGCTGTCCGTCCGCCGAATGAATGAATCTATTCGCCGCCGCGCTCACCCGTCGATTGTGCATACTATTGCAACCTGCGTTGCGTGCGTACTTTCATTCGAAAGGTCGATTGTTATTCGATTGTTTATTCGTTAGAACGAATAACAATTATCGATTCTTTCGATTACTTGTTTTGGAACAATCGCCCATCGCTAATTCACACCCTCCCGCGGATTTATTGTCACCGTAACTTATTGGCGTGATTGCACTCATAGCCTCGCCCATCGAGTGTTTCCAGCGTAGGTTATGCATATAATTTACTTGTGTCGAGTGCCTAGGGTGTGGTTTCGGGATATTTTTCTAGGTTCAGATTACATAGCACAAGTAAGAGGTATATAAATACTTACATCTATGTAGGAAGCATTAATATAATCGGAGTCCGGTTCCCGATCTACCGTCTCTAGCACCACTCTGTTGTAGTCATCTGTGAACAGAATATTTTATGAGAAAAAAATGTTCTTGGAATAAAATACTAATGTGCGAACTGTTCGCGTATTATTGTCATATAATGTAGCAGCTAGTTTATTAGGGCATGGCGTGTGCCTCTGAGTCTGCCTGGTTTGTTAGGATTGTTTAAAATTTTAATGTTTTGATGAATGATCGGGCGCCCAAGTCTGCTACTTTCAAAAAGAACTTTCGTTCCGTGTCAAAATTGTTACACTTTACAGTTTTGGTAGTCTACTAACACAATAGCGTCATTATGGCGTCATAATGGAGTCATTATGGCGCCATTATGACAATTGAAATAGCAGACTTGGGCCTCAGAGGGCCAACCACCATCTCTTAAAAGATTATTATTTTAAGATTCTAGCACAAGGCGGTCACCAAACCAGGTACCGACCATGATTTTGGTGGATTAACTTTGCCGATCGATTAAGAGGGAACGTGGTCTGCGAGGAATTTGAACGGCTAATCATCCTACACCACGAGCGATTCATTTTTACGCATGTAATCCTAACTAATATTATAAATGCGAAAGTGAGTTTCTTTGTTTGTTACGCCTTCACGCCTCAACTACTCAACGGATCATCATGAAATGCAGATAGCCTATGGTAAGAAGGACTACTTGCTTATGATACTTTTTACCCCGGGAACGCGGGTGAAACCGCGGGGGACAGCGAGTCCTATATATTTCTTTTTTACAATCATCATCAATATTAGAGTAGATTAGGCCCTATTAAAGCACGTATTAATTTTTGATAAATGATTCCCAGATTTAGCTAACAGCCTTCTAAAAGGTATTGTTTTTAATCGTGAAAGAATTAATTATTTAATCTGGTCATATATTCGAATTATTCCATTCCAAACAATAATTCAAAGTGCAATCTAACCACAACCACGAGGCACTCAATTAATGGACTACGCCGGCTAATTCATACATGCAGAATAATAGTGCAATTTAAGCAGTTTATTTCGTATTCATACGTAATACGTATCTCCTACTATAATCCTTACTAATATTATAAATGCTTATGTGAGTTTATTACGCTTAACCGATCATCATAGCACACATATGGTATGGTGAAGGACATAGGCTACTTTTTATCCCGGCAACGCGGGGGACAGTTAGTTATATTATAAACGTGAAAGATTTTCAAGTATGGGCTTCTTCATTGGGGCGACACATCGAGGAACAATCCCTTAGAGTAGTAATACCGTGCAATCCGATTCCGCAACTGGTCAGTGATTTGTCACTGAATTATATCTGCTCATGAGCGCCCCTGTACAGTATCGACCAAAAACTCGATCCGTGCGTACGTATGAAACGTATACTTTTTGACAATACTTCACAATGTCTTGCTCTTCAATTAATTGGTGTGGGAATAACAGTCGAAATTCTATTTATAATACAAACGGAATCACTTTTCATCGGTAAGTAATAATGTATTACATGAATTTACTTATTTTTAATCACAGGTCAAGATATACTGGACGGACGCGTTGACGTCATTTATCTCCATCTCACTTTCACCCATTACATTTCTATCTTCATCCTTTTCTTTCGATGATCGCTCCTCCCCCGCTAGTGCTGAGCTTAGATAAGAAAATCATTATCGATATTAGCGAATAATTATCAAACTTATTTTGTTCAGAGAGTAAAATATTTCAGTTTACGATATTGTATTAATACTGGAATACATAACAGCGAAGATAAAAGGATTTGCAATATTATTAACGCGGATGTAATTTAGGTAATTATAATTGTTCACGACACTTATTTTAAGTTTGCCATGTTAATGTTTTTATAGATTTATTATGTAAGACTAGTTGATAAGGATAATTTATAACTCTGTAATACTTATTATTTTATGAATAAATGACTTGATTCGGTGGTATCTTGATAGATAGGAAAAAATAGATAAAGAAAGTAGGTACCCAAGGCAGTTTTACCATAGACAAGGTAGGCAATAGCGCTGTCTCACTCTAGAGCTGTGATTGGTCGATAGCGCATTTTCTAGTCGCTATGTACGTCGTGTAGACACGACTAACTTTTGAGCATATAAATGACGCGATTATTTTGGTAAAATTACCTTGGAAATCCTGCAGAAAGAAATAGAAAACTAGAAACCGAACAAGATACAAGAAAGAAAAACATTCCAGCGCAGCTACCTCCGCCTGCGGACAGAGGCAGCACTTTCGCGTCTGTGGCTTCACATTCAAGCGACAATTTAAACTTGTTGTCACAAACTACTGATAGTTTGCAACACGGTGCACAATCACAACGATTGTCACCGACGCCTTCAACATCTCAGCAGTCGCAACCGATATCCCAAACTCAGCAAACTGGCGCCGCGTCTCAAGACACAACTCGGCAACAGAAAAAGAGACCGCCGACCGCGCCGAAATTTCCCCCCTTAGTGGTGGAACATCTACCGGACTGGCCCAAACATTTCCGGATCCTGAAAGGACTCCTGGGGCACGCCCCTAATGCTAGGCCCTTCGGAAAAGGAATTCGTTTTATCCCAAATGAAGACAAAGAATTCAGAGCTATACAGAGTTACCTGATGAAGCTTGAGAAGGAAGAAAAGCTATCATGGTTCTCTTATTCGCTGCCTGCGGAGCGCTGTTTAAAGGTGGCCATTCGTGGCCTCCCTGCCGACACTCCGCCATCCGAAATCGAAGAAGAACTTCGCGCCCGAGGCTACATCCCCGAGTACGTACGTCACATCCGTGCGCGCCGGGGCCGCCCGGGATGCATTTTCTACGCTCAACTACAGCGCACCGCAGATCTAACACCGGGTATCTTCCTCATCACGGAGCTTCTGTGTATGGACGGTGTGAAAATCGACTCCTGGCGAGGAAAACGCGGTCCGGCGCAGTGCCACCGGTGTCAGCAGTTCCGGCACTCGTCGCACTGCTGCCACCGCCCCCTCGCCTGCGTTCGATGCGGAGAACAACACGCTGCTAAGGACTGCCCTCGCCCTAAGGATATGCTGCCTACCTGCGTAAACTGCAACGGGTCACATCCGGCGAACAGTGTTAAATGTCCCGTTATGCGAAGAGAGGCGCGCAACAAGACCGCCGGTACAGTTGCTCGCACTACGGGGCCCCCACGCCCGGACATCAACCAAGTGGCCGAGTCGGCCGCGGGAAATTTGATGGCTCCGGCCAACGACCCCCGCCCCCGCCAAGAGGGGGCACCCAAAAAGAAGAGGACTCGGAAGAGGAAAGGAAGGAAGGCGAATGCGACAGCCGCCGCCCCTCCCCCCCGGACCGACGACCCCGTGCTAGTCGCCGCTACAGTGGCGCCATCTACATCGACAACCGCCGTGCAAACACCGGCGGCCCCATTTCCATCGGGTTCAACGCCCTCTACAGCCGCCCCGTCGGGCTCAAGAGCTAAAGGGAAGAGGCAGGGACAACCGCCCAATCCCACGAAGGGTGAGGCGAGTGCAGTGGCTATTCCGCTAGACGTAGCGTTGAAAGCCCTGTACGAAGTAATGAGCGCAATCCAGGTTGGTACAGACCCGGGTGCGGCTCTCCTAAGAGGTTTGGCTACTTTAACGCAATACGGAAAAACGCCAAACCCTTAGAGTCGTGCATTGGAATGCCCAAGCCCTGTATGGGCGACTCCCCGCCTTCAAGGCTTTCCTTGCAGAATACTATCCGGACGTTGTCTTAATTTCCGAGACAATGTTGTATGCACGACTTGTTGTTAAGATTCCCGGATACATAATCTACAGACAAGATGAAGTTTCTCCACTTGGTCATTTCTACAGAGGGCTGGCTGTCCTGGTAAAGCGACGCATCGCCCATCAACCTCTCCCTCGAGCGAACCTGCAAGCAATGTACGGACTCGGCATCGAGATTTGCCTACAAAACGCATCGCCCATTCGCTTGTATGCTGCGTACCGGCCCCCCCGCGACCGCCTGCACACTCCGGACATCCGCTCCATGCTGGACGCCCAAGTGCCCACGATCATCGCGGGAGATTTCAACGCCAAACACACTGGCTGGAACTCCAACCAAATTTGCCCGAATGGCGCCGCCCTCTTCGACGACGCCGAGAAGGCAGGCTATTACGTAGTGGGACCGGAGGTCCCTACGCACTATCCAGCAATTTTGTCTCACAGACCTGACGTCCTAGACATTGTCGTACATAACGAGCTCGACTGCCGCCTCGCGCAAGAGGTGCTTTATGACGACATGGGCTCAGACCACTTGCCGGTACTCCTACTACTTACCGAGCTACCCGCAAGGGCGTCACAAACTTTTACTCCAAGAAGGATTACGGACTGGGTACTATTTCGCAAGACGTTGCAATCGTACCCGTCCCTCGCTACGCTTCCTGTCAATTCACCTGAGGACATAGACCGTCTGGCCTCAGAGCTTGCCATACAAATCAACAACGCCGTTTCTACTTCATCTAAGGACCCCCCTGTGCACGCGATCCGCAGCCAAATCCCTATACAGATTTATAGGTTGATCAAGGAAAAGCGCAGATTGCGTTCACAATGGCAAAATATTCGCTGCCCTACTATGAAGCACCGTCTTAACGTTCTCACAGAGAGGATTAAAAAAGAATTATGTGCTGCTGCCACCAGTAGTTGGGAGCAACACATACAAGCTGTTGATGAAGAAGGTTGGTCCGGCATACACAAGCTATGCCGGTCCCTTGCAGGCACTACCGAGCCGGTGCGCCCTCTACTCGCCGAGGATCAAACCCCGAGATACAGAGCCGCTGATCGTGCCAGCATCTTCGCTGCCAGCCTCGAACGTCAGTTCCGGCCCAATCCCATCACCGATGAAGACCAAGTTGCAGCAGTTGAGCAACACCTTCGTAACTACTTCGGTATGCCGATAGCCAATGAGGAGAATCCAGTGGTATTCTCTCCCGGACAGGTGCAGAGGGCCCTGCTTGCTACAAAGCGGAGGAGTGCCCCGGGGCCGGATGGTATACAAAACATGGCGTTGCGTCATTTGCCGCCGCGCGCTCTCGCGGCGCTAACGCGCCTGTTTAATGCCATCCTGCGCCTGAGTCACTTCCCCACTCTTTGGAAAACAGGCAGGGTCGTCATGCTACTGAAGCCCGGGAAAAACTCCCTGTTACCAGAAAGCTATCGGCCCATTACGTTGCTGCCTACAGTGTCGAAGGTGTTCGAGAAGCTCCTGCTGCTCCACCTCGTCCCACACATCGAGCCTCGCTCCGAGCAATTCGGATTCCGGGCCGAACACTCCACGACTCTACAACTGTCTAGGGTACTGCACTACCTCACTGTCGCTCTGAACAAGAAGGAAGTCGCAGTTGCAGTATTCCTAGACATGGAGAAGGCGTTCGACCGCGTCTGGCACGACGGTCTGGTCTACAAGATTTCGCTGTCGACCGCTCCGCGCCGCATTGTCAAGCTCTTAGAATCCTTCCTTCGTGATCGCAGCTTCTACGTAGCGGTTCAAGACGCCTCTTCGGACCTGCACCGGATTGAGGCGGGAGTCCCGCAGGGAAGCTGCCTTTCGCCTGCCTGCTACGCCAAGTTCACTGATGACATCCCCGTCCCAGCGAACGTGCAGCTGGCCCTCTACGCCGACGACGCGGCGTTCTACACCGCGTCTACAAACTCCAACCTCGCAGTGCGCAAAATGCAGCGCTGCTTGGACGCTCTACCTGCATGGCTAGCTGCCTGGAGGTTATCAGTGAACGTGGCCAAGACGCAGGCAGTTTACATAGGATCCCGTCGCGTACTGCCTCCCAAGATCCAAATGCAAGGACAGATCGTAGAGTGGTCGCCGATTGCGAACTATCTCGGGGTCACAATTGACCGCCGGCTCTCTATGATCAAGCATGTGGACAAGGTGATAAACACCGTCCGCTCTTCCCGCGCCCTTCTTCGCCCAGTGCTCTCGGCACGCAGCCTGCCCCTACGGACAAGACTAGGGGTATACAAATGTTACGTGCGATCCCGTCTCACGTACGCAGCTCCGGCGTGGTACGCGTTACTATCGCCATTCCAGCGTAACCGTCTACAGCAACAACAAAACGTCACGCTGCGCTCCATCGTTGCGGCTCACTGGTACGTGAGAAACGAGGTGATCGCACGCGACCTTCAAGTCGAGAGCATTGGCGACTTTATTACCCGCCTTGCTACCAGCATGTTCCGGCGCGCCGACCAGTCAAGACTGCCACACGTGCAGAACTTGGCTCCGCTGCACTGCCGGCCCCCGGAAGGCAAGGCCTACGCGCGGGAATTGATAGCGGCCCCGCCCCCTTGATCCACATCGTACCATCCTCGTTGCCGCCTCGCCGCCGATCGCTAGCCGGGCTTTTTACACCCGGCGGGCTTGATAAGTGGCTATGGCGCCACGAAGAAAACTAGCTGTCAACATTGCAGTACATACCATCTTGGCAAAGTCCACTCCCAAGGCCCCACATGTTTTTACATGTGGCGAACAACACCGCAACCTCAACACAGGGGCCAACCGGCCCCGCAATTGATTCCCCGCCCCCCGCAAGGGGACGTGAGATGGCCTTAAGAAAACAAGAAAGAAAGTCAGCATTATTATTCCTGCTTTACCTGAAAACCATTTTGCATCAAGAAAGAATCCTCCCCCTATCTGTGGTGGGCGGGAACAAAACGAATTACAGTCCACGAAAGAAGAATAGAATCCTGTCCACCACATTTATTGGTCCTTCGAGCCGGATCAGTCCAGATTTGAAGATTCAAGATGGTCAAGACTAGGAGCACGGATGCCGCCGCGACCAGCGACGGCGCCGCCGCCGCGCCGACTGCAATTACGCCGCCTGACCAGAGAGCGCCCGGCACCGCCGCCGCGCCGCTCTCCGCCGCGCCGCTCTCCGCCGCGCCGCTCTCCGCCGCGCCGCGCCCTGCCGCACCGCGTTCTATCGCGCCGCACTCCGCCGCGCCGGCCGGCGCCGCGCCGCGCACTGCCGCGCCGGTTACTACGAGGTCGTCTGGCGCCGCCGCCACGACGCGGGCCGCCGCGCCGTCCGGTATCACGTCGCCCGCCGCCGCGCCGCCCGTTTCCGGTCCGTCCGGTGCCGGCGCCGCGCCGCACGTCTCCGCACCGCTTTCCACGACGTCGCAGACTGCCGCGCCGCGCCCGGCGTCACCTGCAATGTACGCGCACCCACTCCTCACAG
Organism: Achlya flavicornis; assembly: GCA_947623365.1. Lineage (NCBI taxonomy): Eukaryota > Metazoa > Arthropoda > Insecta > Lepidoptera > Drepanidae > Achlya > Achlya flavicornis. Next base: position 4,391,735 of record OX392484.1, read on the forward strand.
CTGCCCGTGAACTTATCGCCGCCAGGGATGCCGCAGTAACGTCGGAAGGGGAGTCCAGCACGACCGCCGCGACGGGCACCACCGAACCAACGGGTACTACGGCTACGACGTCGGCGGAAAGCAGAGATACAGCTCCTAGAACACAAAATTCAAGCAACACTCTAGTCGGGAAACAGACGCCGCCGCTCTCTACTGCATCTAGCAAGAATCGACGCAGACAACTTCTCAAGGCAAAAGAGGAGTTGTTGAAAAAAGAAACGGAGCTAGCGGCGCTGCGGATTTCCATGATCGAAGAAGATGATTCCGAAGAAGAAGAACTTCAGTCAGTGCTATCTGATAGAACAAACAGGGTCAGGTCCTGGGTTGAACAAAATCCGGATCCACCTGTCAGTATGCCGCATGAAGAAACGCGACCGGGGCGGGGTGAAATACAGGGGCCTGCGATGACGACGTGGAACACGCACATCAACGAAAATAAGGCGCCGACCCGCACTCAAGAGCAAGAAACAGTACGAGGTGACATACAGGCGACTGCACTTCGGGAGCCGACTCGTACACCAAAGAAGGAATCATCACATGAATACAGCGGCTTGGCTCAAGCCATAGCAGAAGCGGCAAGAGCTTTACAGCCATCTGTGTTGGTGCAACGCAAGACACCGGAACTACCTGTCTTCAATGGAAGTTCAAGTGACTGGCTGCCCTTCAAGGCAGCATTTGAACAGACAGCGAGCACCACCACAGAACAAGAAAATTTGGCAAGACTACGACGCAGTCTCAAGGGTCCTGCCAAGGACGCAGTGCAGTGTCTGTTCATCGGTGCCACTACAACAGAAGAAGTGATGAAATTATTGACAGCAAGATTCGGCCGCCCCGACGCACTCGTCATGGCTGAAATGGAGAAACTGAAAATACTGCCAAAGTTGAGTGAAGCACCCAAGGACATCTGCCTCTTCGCATCACAGGTGACGAACATCACGGCAACTGTGAAGGCGCTGAACAAGACGCACTACCTCTACAACCCGGGGGTTGTAAACGCCGTGGTGGAAAAGCTGCCTGCGACACTGCGCTTCAGATACTACGACTTCGTGACTGAACAACCGGAGGATGAACCTGACTTGATCAAGATCACCAAGTTCCTTGAACGCACAGCTGAGCGATGCGGTGCGTTCGCTCCGGCCGAACGTGTGAACGAGAGGTCATCGAACCCGAATACAACTTCACGAAGATCGGCGCGCACGTACCATGCAGATGAACAACAGGCAGCCACCAATGAAAATTATCCCTGCCCGCTTTGCAGGAAAGCGGGCCACTATGCAGCAACGTGTACCAGCTTCAAGGAGGCCTCGATCAGCGACAGATGGGACATGGCGTGCAAAAACAAGTTGTGTTTTCGATGCCTACGAACACGCCGTTTCAAACACATCTGCAAAGTGAAGAAATGTGGCATCAACGACTGCAACTACCCACATCATCAACTGCTGCACAACCCAATGACGCCGTCATCTAAGAAGGAGCCCGAAACAGCTACGGTCACCTCAACAAGGGACAAGCGGAGCAGATCCACATTGCTGAAGATCCTGAAGGTGCAGGTCTCCGGTCCGGCAGGGGTGCATGACACGTATGCACTGCTGGATGACGGATCTACCTGCACTCTGATTGATGAAGCAACCGCTGAGAAGATCGGAGCTACGGGACCAGAAGCACCAATCTTCATCGAAGGCGTCGCTGGGGCGAAAATTGAAGCAAAGCAGTCAAAGATGATCAACTTCTGCATCAGTGGGCAAGCGGGCTACAGTCAACATGACATCTCCGCCAGAACCATGAAGCAGTTGAAGCTAGCACCGCAGTCTGTCGACCGGGCAGTCGTCCACGACTGTCCACACCTCCATGACTTAGAAGATGACATTTTCTACGAAGAAGGTACACCAACGATCCTAATAGGACAGGACAACTGGCACCTGCTGCTGACAGAAGAGGTTCGTCGTGGTACCAGAAGCCAACCAGTCGCCTCACGCACCAGCTTGGGATGGGTCCTGCACGGAACGCAGCACCACTTCCCGTCGAGATGGCAGGCACACCGCACTCATCACCTCACCACTGGCCCTGAAGAAGAGATGGAGCAGCTCATGCGGGAACACTTCTCGCTTGACGCATTGGGAGTTGCACCAAAGAAGCCAGTCACCGATGATGAACAGCGCGCCCTACAACAGCTGGAAGCGAACACCAAGCGGTTACCGGCGGGAGGCTTCGAAACGTGCCTCCTATGGAAGTCTGACGAACCCAAGATCCCACCTAGCTACAACGCCGCACTCAATCGTCTGGAAGGCATCGAAAGGAAGCTGGACCGGGATCCCGAACTGAAGAAAAGATACCAAAGACAATTGGAGGTACTCCTAGAGAACAACTTCGCTGAGAAAGCACCGGTGAAGAAGGAGCGCCATTGGTATCTACCACACTTTGCTGTCATCAATCCGGCAAAGCCTGAGAAACTGCGCATCGTGCACGACGCCGCTGCCAAGTCAAGAGGAACATCGCTGAACGACATGCTGCTATCCGGCCCCGATCTGCTGCAATCGCTGCCCGGGGTGCTGATGCGGTTTCGGCAACGACCTATCGCCGTCACCGCCGACATCAAAGACATGTTCCTGCGCATCGATATTCACGAGCAAGACCGAGACATGCAGCGGTTCCTGTGGCGCGGTGACCGGCGGGAGGGCCCGCCGGACGAGTACCGAATGAAGTCTGTCATATTCGGAGCGACCTCGTCACCCTGCACAGCGATATATGTCAAGAATCGCAATGCTGACGACATGCAAGAACAATATCCGGAGGCTGCAGCAGCTGTCATCAGAAACCATTACATGGACGATTTCCTTGGCAGCTTTGACAACGAAGAAGAAGCACTCAAGATATCGAACCAAGTGGCGTTCATACACAGTCGAGCCAGCTTCTTCCTGCAGCGATGGGCATCAAATTCGAGACACGTGGTCGACAGCCTCTCACCGGGACAGTCAGAAGACAAAGTGGCGCTGGATCCTGAGAAGATATTGGGCATGGTGTGGCATCCGGACTCCGACACGCTGTCCTTCAACGTCAACAAACACAAGATCCCCGCCGACATTCTGATGGGAGCGAAGACACCGACCAAGAGACAAGCTCTGAGGACGGTCATGTCCTTATTTGACCCCCTCGGACTCGCTACTCCTGTCACCGTGCAAGCGAAACGCATCATACAAGAAACCTGGCGTAGCGGTATCAATTGGGACGATCCTATCGCTCCGACAGAAGATGACATATGGAAACGTTGGATTGCGCACGTCCAACGACTGCCGGAGCTAGCTGTGCCGCGCTGTCATCCTCGTCTCAACACGGCCAAGACCGCCGAGCTACACACCTTCGTGGACGCCAGCTCGACCTCATACGCTGGCGCAGTGTACTGGCGAGTTGAAGATGAAGAAGGACACGTCGACATCAGCCTGGTCATCGCGAAGGCAAGAGTGGCACCAGTCAACAAGGTGACATCGATACCGCGCCTGGAGCTGCACGCCGCTGTGCTGGGCACCCGCCTAGCTCGCACCGCCATCGAAGAGCACGACCTGAAACCAACACGGCGCGTCTTCTGGTCAGACTCCAGAACCGTACTTGCGTGGCTGAGGACCGGCCCGCGAGCGTACAAGCCGTTCGTCGCTCACCGAGTTGCAGAGATCTCCGAAGAAACCAAGACTGCAGAGTGGCGTTGGGTACCGACCAAACTCAATGTCGCAGACGACGCCACCAGAGACACACCAGAAGACTTCACATCTGATCACCGGTGGTTTCAGGGACCGGAGTTCCTATACCTACCCGAAGAGGATTGGCCCTGCGAAAATAAAGAGGTCGTCGATATAGAAGTCACTGGTGAAGAACGAGTACACGTCGTGCAAGACAACGCAGCGCGCCTGACAGAGGCGCTACCGGACGTACAGCGTTTCTCGTCGTACATACGCGTTGTACGCACCACCGCACGTGTGCTACAGTTCATCGAACTCATCCGACCAAGACAACGGTGTGCAGCAACATACAAGCGCACACAGAAGAACGCAGACAGCGATCCCGCCTGGCGTGCTGGCAGCGCACCGGGCACCGACGGACACACGACGCGCAGACACAAGAACGACGGGCCACGATTGTATCCGATCGAGGCACGACACCTTCAGCGCGCCGAACAGCTGTGGATTCGTGCACAACAACAACAGCTGTTTCAAGAAGAGGTCAACATACTGCGTCGAGGGGGGTCATTGCCCTCTGCCAGCCGTTTGAGACTACTCGCCCTAAGACTGGACACCGAGGGAGTTATCCGGCTGAAGTCAAGGATCGCAGCGACCGAAGACATCACTGAGGAACAACGAGAGCCGGCTGTGATCGACGGCAACCACCGCTGGACCCGACTGTACATCAGATGGGTACACTCGCGACTTCACCACGGCGGTTTCAACATCACAGCAAACGAAGTAAGACAACGCTTCTGGGTGCCACGTCTACGCAACGCGGTCCGCGCCGAACTCCAGGGATGTCAGACATGTCGTGTGAGGAAGGCCACGCCGGCACAACCCTCAACCGGCAATCACCCTCCGAGTCGCCTGGCACATCATCAGAGGCCATTCACCTACACTGGCCTAGATTACTTCGGCCCGATCACCGTGACCGTCGGCAGAGGAAGACAGAAGAGGTATGGCGTGATCTTCACATGTCTGACCACACGCGCCGTACACCTCGAGATCGCCCACAGCCTGACAACAGACTCCGCCATCATGGCGCTGCGCCGGTTCATCGGACGTCGAGGCTGCCCCACCGAACTCTGGAGTGACCAGGGCACCAACCTTCGTGGTGCCGACATCGAGATGAAGAGGACAGCCCAAGAAGCATTAGAACAAGAAGCATCGGTACGCACCATCCGCTGGCGCTTCATCCCACCGTCGGCACCATTCATGGGCGGTGCCTGGGAGAGGCTCGTCCGCAGTGTGAAGACAGCCTTAGACGTCACACTTCGAGAACGTGCCCCAGCTGACGAAGTCCTACACACACTCCTGGTCGAGGCGGAGAACACCATCAACAGCCGGCCTCTGACGCACGTGTCAACGTCCCCTGACGACCCGGAGGCGCTGACACCGAACCATTTTCTGCTCGGCGGGCCGTCACATGTGCCCCTGCCAGGGGCATTCACCGAAAAGGACGTGGCCAGCCGCAGGACTTGGCGAGTCAGCCAGGCCCTCGCAGACTCCTTCTGGTCCCGCTGGGTGCGGGAGTACCTGCCTGAACTTCAACACCGGCGGGAGCCTTGTGCGAAGAACGGCGTGATCCAGCTGGGCGACCTGGTGCTGATCGCAGATGGCACCTTGCCGCGCAATCAGTGGCCGCGCGGTGAGGTCATTGCCACCTTTCCCGGACCTGATGGGGAGATACGCGCCGTCGACGTCCGCACCAACAAGGGAGTGCTGCGCCGACCTACGAAGAAACTAGCAATATTGAAGACTGATGTCCCGTCGTGAACTCCAAAGTTTCCAGCCTGACGAGCCAGGACTGCGGCGGGAGAATATGTTCACGACACTTATTTTAAGTTTGCCATGTTAATGTTTTTATAGATTTATTATGTAAGACTAGTTGATAAGGATAATTTATAACTCTGTAATACTTATTATTTTATGAATAAATGACTTGATTCGGTGGTATCTTGATAGATAGGAAAAAATAGATAAAGAAAGTAGGTACCCAAGGCAGTTTTACCATAGACAAGGTAGGCAATAGCGCTGTCTCACTCTAGAGCTGTGATTGGTCGATAGCGCATTTTCTAGTCGCTATGTACGTCGTGTAGACACGACTAACTTTTGAGCATATAAATGACGCGATTATTTTGGTAAAATTACCTTGGAAATCCTGCAGAAAGAAATAGAAAACTAGAAACCGAACAAGATACAAGAAAGAAAGTCAGCATTATTATTCCTGCTTTACCTGAAAACCATTTTGCATCAAGAAAGAATCCTCCCCCTATCTGTGGTGGGCGGGAACAAAACGAATTACAGTCCACGAAAGAAGAATAGAATCCTGTCCACCACAATAATATAAAATAAATATGTCCGTGGTACTGTGAGTACCTAGCTTTATTATTATCACTTGGTACCTACCACAATATAAGGTTCCGTCCCATGACCTTATAATAATAATAGTTGGGTTGGTAGTAAGTACCGGAATAAAAGTACTTAGAGTTTCACAAACATATTTATATCTTAATTATAAGTAATTCATATTTAAAACATATTTTTGTACACTTGACACATAGGAAACAGTTCTTCTTTTTCTTCTAAATATAAGTAGTCGCATTGACAGGGACAGATAATTTAGGTAGTATGCCGACGTTTTAGATACCTACCCCGTAACGAAAAGAAAAGTATTCTTTTGAATGCTGAATTTTTATTAATACAAAAGTCTAATACTATTATATCTTATCCCATTATTATAAGACTAGCTGTCCCCTTGCGGCTTCACCCGCGTTTCCGGGATAAAGCTTCCTTTTCCATAACGTTGCGTTCCAAATTTCATTGTGATCGGTTGAGCCATTATCGAGAATGATTACATCATACTGCCGAATTAATAACGAAATATACCTACTATGCAAACAATTATTATATACAAACTTACTAGTTTCGATAATGTAGAAATACTTGTAAACAACCATGACAAACGACTGCTATTAGAATACTCCTACATTTATAATAGTGCAACAAGTATCGATATCGATACAATTGTCTGCCGCATCTCTAAATCTTAGTGTGTCCTTGATTTAGCCAATCACAGCTCATTGCCGGTGGTGGGGAATTGGCGGAATGGATTTCAAGCAAAATGAACGTCATTGCGCTTCTTTGGGTTAATTGTTCGATGGGGCGACACGACACGACATATCGTTACCGGCGGCGACATGTCGTCGGGCGACTCCAGCAGCTACGTTATTCATTGGAACTGCACGACACGACACGACGCGGTAATAATGAGAGCCGCGGGGGCGCGGTCTGCGCGTCCACTCGCACGCCTACAAGCTTGCGTGCACAACACATGCATAAAGATGCCGCCACGACACCAGTGGGAGACTGCTCTATGCATCCACTGATGTCGTGGACGGCTGCCGTTGCCGTGTCGTGTCGTGTCATGTCGTGTCGTGTCATGTCATGTCGTGTCATGTCGTGTCGTGTCATGTCGTGTCATGTCGTGTCATGTCGTGTCATGTCGTGTCGCTCAATGAAGAAACGCTCTATGGATGTTTGTTACTCTTTCACGCTTTTTTTTTTAACGAATTTGGATGAAATCTGGCACAAAGCCTATTCTGGATTAACACATAGGGTATCACGGAAAAATAATAGGTCCCTTGGAAACACGGTTAAATTAAAAGTGCAGGGTAGAAACTTAACTAGTTGTGCCCCGCTGTTTCAACCGCGTAACCGACAGATATCCTACCCTAACCAACTCAGCCGTTAAGGTTTCTAAAATTCAATTTTCAAATTCAAAGTGATGATGATGAAGAATATTCCAACGACGAGCTTTACTATCAAAACAGCTGCGTATTTCAGACAAGTATGGTGGAGCCACTCATAAAGTAGCACTCTCAATCAACTTGTTTGGGAAGTACAACAGAACTAGGAAGTTTTGTCTTTGTGTTTATACCAGACGGCAAATTGGAGGTGAATGCGGAGCGGTTGACTGTATACCTTTGTACGCTTCAGGGGGCCAACCACAAGCTCTTAAAACAAGGTTAAAATAACCTTATTTGTCTTTTGTCCCTCTTTGTCATCCGGCGTCAAAACAAGACAAAAGACAAATAAGGTTATAATAATATTGTTTTAAGACCTTGTGGTTGGCCCCTAGGCGAAGTTTTAATTTCACACTTTGCATGCTGAGTACTTTTATTACAGTGTTTATCATTTGGAGCTTAACTGTTTCAATTAAGATCGTTTGTGATGTGATAAATATTTGTGTACCAGATTCTGACTCGCTATCGCGTTCCAACGAACCATCGAAATAATAAATATTTTTCAATTGTTAGTAGGTATGGGTCGAATCTTGCAACTGGATTTTAAAACAGTCATCCCCAAATAATTGAGCTGAAATTTTGTATAGAATTGTTTGGATGACAATGCAATAAAAGTTTGTAATAAAAAGTTTTTTTTAATTATATACTAACAAAATAGTCAATAAATATATTATTTTTATTTATGGTGAATGTGTTTCAACACAAAATAATAATAATTGCATATTTCTTTTGTGTTTAAAAAAATAAATTTGTTTTTTTTTGTATTTTATAAATTTTTATTGCTGTTCGGATTTTGAGAACGCTGCAAAAGTTCCAACTGAAAAATCGGGTCATTTTTCCTTTTTAAAACAGTTTCATTGTTTTATTGTATTGTTACGTTGTACGTTTAAAAAGCCTGAAATATTTGAGAACCTTTGATGTATTCTACATAGTAGTTCTTTTTTACAATTTCTCGTTTACTGCAGTGACTTAATTTATAAAGAGCTATAAAATTACTGCACGAATGACACCCATGGTATCGACTGATCCTTAACTCAGCTTTATTGTTCTCTAAGCCACAATAAAAGTCATAACCAGCAGACCAGCTTTACGACTAGCTTTATGTGCAATTTCAAATAACTAGCTAGATGTCCCAGGATATTCTCACATAGGCAATGATATTTAAGTAGGTGAAAATAAACCATATGCACACTAAATAGCATTCCACAATTGGTAAAGATATTTGGATACATTCTTAATATTGATATTATAAATAAAGAGCGGTGTGATACATACAAAAATAACTTTCAAATTCTGATATCCTTCGTTAATACAATTTCCTTAATGTTAGCTAAGTGGTAGATGACCTCGAATACCGTGGTGAAGTTCAAGGATTCGAATCCTGCAATAAGCTAGAGATAACGTTGAAGGAAACCATAGCTCGTTTGTAGCAAGAGTTGCCAGATGATAATTTGATAAAGGAGGGCTTAAAGCGGAGGTTTCTTTTTATAAAAGGAATGAAACATAAAAAAAATATAATTTAATTTATTTTAATCTTTAGCTGAGCTGCCAATTTTGCAAGAATATTTGAGTGGGGTGTGACAAACACTCACACGCCGTGATTCGAGCTGCCCGGTGGACGTTACGAACGCCTATGGTCATGGCTATGCATGAAACATATACAGTAGGTAAAGGAGGACGGGAAGACAAATAAAAAAACCGGCCAAGTGCGAGTCAGACTCGCGCACCGAGGGTTCCGTACAAACCTGTAGGTATATAAGTAAATGGTAGTATAGACCTGAGTATTTGATATTAATTTCAATTTATGACCTATTAAAAAAAAACTACTTACTAGATCTCGTTCAAACCAATTTTCAGTGGAAGTTTGCACCGTAATGTACATCATATATTTTTTATAGATTTATCATTCTCTTATTTTAGAAGTTACAGGGGGGGGGACACACATTTTACCACTTTGGAAGTGTCTCTCGCGCAAACTATTCAGTTTAGAAAAAAATTATATTAGAAACCTCAATATCATTTTTGAAGACCTATACATAGACACCCCACACTTATGGGTTTGATCAAAAAAAAAAATTTGAGTTTCAGTTCTAAGTATGGGGAACCCCCAAAATTTATTGTTTTTTTTCTATTTTTGTGTAAAAATCTTAATGCGGTTCACAGAATACATCTACTTACCAAGTTTCAACATTATAGTTCTTATAGTTTCGGAAATAAATGGCTGTGACATACACGGACAGACAGACAGACAGACAGACAGACAGACAGACAGACAGACATGACGAATCTATAAGGGTTCCGTTTTTTGCCATTTGGCTACGGAACCCTAAAAAGTGGAAAAGGAGGACATGATGTCCTCATTTTGGTTACCATCTGGCAACCCTAATTGTTGTAAACTTTGCAGTACCCGCCTGTCAGGCTACCATCCTCAAGTTGAAATATCTGTCCGATTTTTTTCCCCATTCATTGCAGGCCAGTACTAAAAATACTACTTATAGTTAAATAATCTTACTCATTTAATATTATATGACTTACTAAGATATCTTACTAAGAAGCGCTCGTGGTGTAGCATGATTAGCCGTTCTTAATCGATCGGCAAAGTTAAGCTACGTCTGTCTTGGTCGGTACCTGGATGGGTGACCGCCTAGTGGTATTTCAAATCGAGCGTTTCCGTGCTTCGGAAGGCACGTAAAGCCGTTGGTCCCGGTTATCACTTAATTATGATAGTCGTTAAGCTAGTTGGATGCCTCCTAGGCGGCTTGAAAAATTCCAACAGTAGGTTGACCACTAGCCTACCTCCACCGATCCGCAGTGGGCACGCGTGGTGGAGTATCTGCCCATTCCCTTTCACCCTGATTTGTGAAAGGAGGCCTGTGCTCAGCAGTGGGACATTATAGGCTGATGATGATGATGACTAAGATATGCTCACCACAGTGCACATTGCACAAGTATGTTATTTCAGTCTGCCTTCATCAGGGAAATGTTCAGTTTGCGAGGAGCTCCATGAAAGATATGAATACGCATTTTGAATGCGGGATTTAATTTCAGCTCTCTGCTTGTACTTATAATATATTATATATGGTGTATGAAATAAAGCATCGTTGATCGAAGAGAGTAGCCTTGACTATTTGTAAATACCGTCTATTTTATTTACTACAATATTTGTATTACTAGCTGTCCCCCGCGGTTGCACCCGCATTCCCGGTATGAAAAGTATAGCCTATAGCTTCATATTAGTGAAAGAATTATCAGTATCAGTAATTTCGGTGATTACTTCTTAAATTCTTCTTATATTTGATCAGTGTCCATTAGAACGTAGTCAAAGTGAAAGTCTAGCCCTATTAGGGCACTTATGAAGGGCAAAGCTACTGATATTACTAGGTACTGCGTAGGAAACACTAATAAGTAAGTTGCAGAGTTGAGAACCCGTTGGTTCAACTTTATTTTTGTTAGTAAGCTACGTTGTAGAGCTTCTACGAAAGTTTGTAGCTTCGTAGCTGTCAACAGCACACTGCCATTGCTCTCTTCAATTCGCCGAAAAGCCACGAAAAATATCTTTTTATTTATCTTTGTTCATAATATGATGATATTTACGGAAAATATTAAAAATAAAATGTTTTCATATTCATCAAATATATCTCCCACCACTAGCTTATTACGATGATGATTGCTACTGTAGTTTCCAAATACACTGGGTGGAGATTTCGAGATGGTATATTTTCGAAACCTATGTCGAGTTAGGCATGCTGAACAACTTTTACTATGGGAAAGAATCTGCCAAAAGATGATTTTGTTTTAATAAAAAAATTAAAATAACAAAGTAATAAACTTACAAGGTATAACTTTCTGGTTCTGGTTTTTATGTGAATTGGATTTCTTGGTCGCGTGTCGACATGCATGAGTCTCCACTTTTACTGCCGTCTGCAACAAACACACATTGTATTATTATTATGTTATTATTGTGGTCAATGCTTAAATGCTATGAAGATTAATAATAATGTAGGCGTTAAAAATGTTATAAAGTATTAACCTATTAATTTTCAAGAAAAAACATTTTATTATGACTCGTTGAGAAGGAGTTCTATGTGTGTAGAGGAATTTATTGTCTGTTGTAATTTTAAATTTTTCTCGATTTTTTTAATTTATGCAGGTATGTGTATTAATAAAATCAAATTATTATTAAGTTTCCCTCATTCAATGCATATTGAATTACTACATTGTTATGATTAATTAATTTGAGTATATTTATTATGAGAATTTTATACTTTTTTTTTTAGATTTTATTAAAAAAATCATCATTATTATTACAAGCTATCTAATGACTGTTATTTTTGTTGCCTGTACTTGCATCGTCACCCAATATACTAATGTTATACCAAATTAAAATTTCAGCTCATCAATCGGACACTGGTTGGTGTGTCAAATTTAACTTGCAAAATTCGATTACAGGCACCGGGCAGGAAAAAACTAAATAAAAGCTTGTAATTAAAGAAAATCTATAATTCAGCTATACAAATTGATTAGTTTCAGTTAAATAAATTAGTTTTGTTTCTTGAAATGCTCTTTATTTTTAATCGACTTAAAAAAAAGGAGATTATCAATTCGCCACGTATGTATGTAATATTATTGGAACTGCATTATATTCACATATGATAATCTATTAGGCCTTCCAAACAAATATTCAAATTTTCATAGGTGTATGTATGTTTGTATGTATGTATGTTTGTCCACGCATATCTCCGAAGATATTAATCGGAGTAAATGTAAATCAATATGAAAATAAATGGTTACATTCTTTTTTTATTGGTTTACATTACAATGGTAATTTTTTTTTATTACTCTTACTCGGCAATCCCTTAGCAAGATTAATTAATTATTCAAAATGTATCATGTTATATGAAGAAACTTTTAATTGACTTATGTTAATGTTAAAATATGTGTATTATTATTGTCAATTCAGCTGTAAGTTTCTCTTAAAAATGTTAAAATATAATAAACTTTTTAACCTGGCAGTTTAAAAAGTAGCCGTTTTTCGCCTGAGCCAAATAAAGCTGCACAAGTAGGTCGCGTCAGACAGAGCTTAACCTAGATAATTGATGCCCTCGGGCTTCTAGTCTATAGAGCGATGGCTGTCTTCGGTGACAATTTAGAAACTAGAAATGTGGGGATTACATTGTGGTTTGTTTAAAGTTATGCCAGGTTTTTTTATTCAGTATTTTTTCTTCTTTACTTTAACGTTATCTATTCATCATCATCATCATCATCATCATCAGCCTATAATGTCCCACTGCTGAGCACAGGCCTCCTTTCACAAATCAGGGTGAAAGGGAATGGGCAGATACTCCACCACGCGTGCCCACTGCGGATCGGTGGAGGTAGGCTAGTGGTCAACCTACTGTTGGAATTTTTCAGGCCACCTAGGAGGCATCCAACTAGCTTAACGACTATCACAATTAAGTGATAACCGGGACCAACGGCTTTACGTGCCTCCCGAAGGACGGAAACGCTCGATTTGAAATACCACTAGGCGGTTATCTATTACAATATTATAATTATTTTTATAAAATATTTGCTCATGCCCCGCGTGCATTGCAACGCCTTATTTGTATTTTCTATGTCAGAATCTTTCCCCTTCTTGTATTTAAAAACGCATACATCAAACAGATTTAGATTAATTTATATAATTACAAAATATAATCTATATCTCAGAGTAGATAAATACTACGATATATAGAAAATTTCCTCAAGCCTGCCGCTGCTTCCGATTAACGGCAAGGTTCCCAGAAGGCTGGCAGCGTTTTCTCTTTGGATAGCCAAGCTGACGCGTTGGCGGAAAAAGCTCCCCGCCCGCTGGTCTCCGGAGGTCTCGATCAATTTTGAAGACAAGGTGCGAGCAAAACGGCGAGCTTCTGACCCCCATGGTCCCAAGGTCTCGACCGCAAAAGGCATAAAAATATAATTGGGTCCAATCGACGCATATTTTTTGAATTTTGAATTTTGAAATATAGATTGTATTTTGTACATATTTGTTGTTAATAAAAAATTATATAATAATGTCGATGTATCCTGAAAGAGGTTAAAATATATTTAACTAAAATATATGTAACGACGGAATCTCGGTAAAGATTAATTCATTATTATGCTACTAGCGGCCCGGTACGTGCTTCGCTACGTATAAAGAAAAATAATAAAAATGTGATAAATGAAGAACCGCTCGACCGATTTTGTGCAAACTTCACATAAACCATCTACTAAATAGTCCGAACAAAGCCTAAACATTTGGTTTGGATAGGTGAGCCCGTTCTTGAGTTATAAAATTACAACGAAATGTGGCATTGATTTTTATATATAAAAAATTAACAAGTACATAGACCTTATCAATTGAAATGTTTATTATATAGCTTACAACTAACCCTCGGGAAGCCCCTGGTCAGTGTAATAAACAAACAGGGTAAGGGCAAAAGAAATAAACTCAATTCCACCACTCTACAGTTCACTAAGGATTAAGTTAGAAACTCGTTGGATCTGCAAACTTTATAATCTATGTCCTTTATAGAGGACTCCGAGAATGATTTTATTTTGTCCTTTGTGTTTCTCTTGAAGTTTGTTTCATTTACTCGGTAAACGTGGCTCCACTGTGAATTTGTTAGTGTTTTAATTTTCATTATGAAGGTTTGTAGTTGGATATAACAGCTGTTTGCAGTTTAATTAACACATGAATAAAATTCCTACGGTTGTACGGCTACCTGGTCAGAGTCGCTGGCGCGGCTGGATGCAAGAGGCCCAAAATCGTTCGAAGTGGATTTTAACGGAGTTAGCGGGGAAGGCAGTTCAGCAGTGGACATCCTTAGGCTGATATGATCATTAATAAATTTATTTTTTAATTTATCTCATAATGGTAAGTAATGATGTATCCAAAGGCACATAAAAACGACAAGGGAACTGGCTCTATTTTTTTTTCCAAGTCAAAGCCTTTTGACCAATTTAGACCCCAGAAGGGCACTTATGAAGGTCATATTAACTGAAGTTACCATCGGTTTGGGAGTCGGCTTTCAACTGAGAAGAATCAGGCAAGAAATTCAGCATGGTAACATTTTTTTTATTATTTAATCTGACTATGAATTCAATCTGACAATCAATTATCTATTGTAAACGAACAATTTCGCCACGTACAGATACATTTCTTGAGGCTTGCGGAGTAAGGTTATATTTATTCATATTACAGTATGTGGCACGAGTGGTGAGCACAGATAGGCAGTAGTGGGGGAAAGCTCGTGCTCGTATACTTTTGGCCAAATCACAGTAGCCAAATGACACGCAAGAATCCAATAGACGAAGAGTATCGTTTGACGAACCAATCGTGTGCAGCTCCCCCGTTCTTCATTCCGCAAAACAGACCGAACAATTAACTACTGCGCAGGTGCACAGAATATTTAATAGTAGCAGGTGTCAATCTGTACTCACGACTCTTGCCCCTTACTATACCTTCTATCTACAAATATTAGTACTAAAAACATGTTTTTAAATTATGGCAGCCAGACAAGCCTCATGTAAAGTACCCTGTCACCGTGCTATGATGCTTTCTCGCCCTTTACTAAAAGTTCAAGGTCATTAAATGATTCGAAACCACCATTACCACCACTTTGGACGATGCTTCTACTGGGCATACAACATGTAATAGGAATAATACACACAGTATTGATGCTCTGAGCACACACTATTAAACGGCCCAATTAGACTATCCAGTAATTTTATTGACATAATCATTATTGATTATTAGATAGAGTTAATTTGTTTGCTACAATAATTTAATACTTGAATTTGAAAATTTGTTTCGAGAAAGCATTTTTAAAGGTATTCGTATTAGTGGGGTATTCTACATATTTTAAAGTAGATGATATAATTAATTGAAAGAAAGTAATATTTACTTTAATTTACATTCGTTTATTTAATATCGGTTTCGTAGAAAAATCATAATTTTCATAGAAATTCACGGTGAAAGAACATCAACAGTCAACTCCAACGAACAATTCTTTTGATCTACGTCTTAAAAAATACCAATTTATTTTTAATCTCAAATTTTTTGATAATTACCGTATTTCTTAGCCTTCACTTTTCCTTGTCACAATTATTAGAGCATAAAAAGAAGAAAATTGACATTTATTTTTACACTGATCAGTCATTCGTTTAATTAGTGGGGAACATGGGCGTAAATAGTTATTATTAAGATGATATTTTTATATTTTCAATACAATTGAATACAATATGCTTCCTAAAGTGGTTCAAATAAAACCAACATACTAAAACGCCTAATTTTCCTTAACCAGACTATATCCTTGTAAATAAATAGACTAATACTTAACTTAAACTGTGTCGTCACACCATCCGATCCGAACCCATTACAGTGACTTATTATCTCCATGTAATGGGGACTCTTGGCGGAGCACCAAAAAGGCAGAAAACGAAGTAATCTAAAGTGCTGCCGATTATCTCTTGCGAACCCTTTTAATGCCGGATAAACGCTAACACTATAAGAGGCTTTGGGTATAATATAATAATCGGTGACTTTGTGGTCAGGAAGGACGATAGCATTTTCTCATTTAAGCAGCATTTTAACTAAAACATCGGTTTTATTTAGGCAATATCAATATGATTCTTACAAAACGTTTAAGCTATTCGTAACAAATATATTTACCTTCTTCTTCACTATTCAATTTATTATTTTAGACATAAAAACGGTATTAAAAGAATACATTCTCGAAACAATGGTACCGATTGTGTTGTAAATCGCACTAAACTAATTTTAGTCACATCTCATCTCTTTCTTACGAACATTATTGAAATAGGATAGAACATATTTAAAGCTGTCAAATTAATCAATGTCTTTAGGCGTAACCGCGATAGATGACGACTCAATTTATATTGAAAACAAGCATTGGACTAATTTGACAGGACTAATTTCTTACATCACTTTCTTATGTTCTTTGTTAGAAAGAGACATAGTGAGAATAAAATTAGTCCAAACAAGATCGTTTCGGAGACTGACTGCATCTAGGCCCGAACGCTTTTCGTTCAAGAGTTTACAAGACATTTAAGGATATACATGAAGGCACTTACTTGGAACTCCAGTTTGTATAATACTGGGAATTTCCGTCGCTGCTCACACAGTTTGGGAAAGTTTTTCAACTCCACTGGCCGGTCGGGGATGGTCTCCGATATTGACCCGTTCTCGTCCGCTGTGGAATAAATACATTTATACAATATATGCAATGATAAGGCTGTTTTGTTAGGGCATGTACTAATGTATGAGTTAATAGTTTTAGGTCGTACGCCACTACTGGTTGAATAAGCTCGTCTAAGTTAATTTGCGTTCGGCTAATGAATGTTGCTGTCTAAGCGCACAACGGCTTTTGATTATTTACTTTTGGTAATGTGTGTCCTAAGTTAAAATGCCTTTTAATATCTTGGTTTAAAGATGTTCTTTGGTGTTTCTGCTTCTTTTTTTCTTATTTCTTCAATGTTTTAGCATTCCAGTTTATGCTAATTCTAAAAATCTTTGCATTATTGTGATTTATGTATGAATGCTAACATTCATGTGTTATGTTAAGTAATTAAGTGTTTTCGAAGCCACACCACGCTATTAATTTAAATAGCACAAATAGGTACTAATTAGTGAAGTTTTAGCTTAGTACGTGTAAGCAAATACTTGTACCGCGTTTGCGTAGGTGTACTACCTAATTTGAATAACAATTGTTTAGCAAAAGCGTAACTTATTTTTGTTTAAATATCAGGTGTTTAATTTCAAAGAAAATTACGCATTAACAAAGAGAAAACGCTGCCAAACCTGCTGGGAACCTAGCCGTTGATCGGTCGGTAGCAGACTCGAAGAAATTTTCTATATATAGATTGTATTTTGTACATATACGCATAGTAAAAGTTGATCGTATACATGAGTACTTTACGTGGTTTCATTTAATGTCGTATTGTCGTATCCACCCCGTATGTTGTAAAATAAACTAAATTGATTAAAAAATAATTTAAAAATCTTTAATTGAAAATGCGAGAATTTGTCTTCCTTATTTAATAACTAGCTGTTCCCCGCGGCTTCACCCGCGTTCCCGGGATAAACAATAGCCTATAATTTTCGGGGATAATATAGCTTCCTGTTAGTGAAAGAATTTTTCGGATCCGACTCTTAGTTCCAGAGATTAGCCCGTTTAAACAAACAAAAAAACTCTTCCGCTTTATTATATTAGTATAGATTACTAAGCCCGGCGCGACTTCGTTCGCGTGGTGCTACCCTACTTGTGATGATACCCCACCCGACCCTACCTCACCCTACCCTATATGAATAATTTTCCCCGTTTCGAAATTTTTCACTGATGCTTCGCTCCTATTCAAAATTATTAAATTATTAAATCTGTCGCCAAGCATCTATCGGTGTGTTCCGTCAGCCGCACTTGAGAGCCAGTTCCTTCTAGGCTTTGTGTGCACCACCTTCGACCACATTATCACTTACTATAGTGAGATTGTGGTCAAACACAGGCCTAAAATCTTCAGATTATATTTTATGTATATTTGTATTTTTCCAACAAATCTTTCTCTAACCTCGAAGCACAAGATAAATTGCCCATCTTCCGAACCCATAAAAATTTGAACAAGAAAACAAGATAAATATTTTTAAAATTAGCGGCAAAGTGAGTGATGAGAGAAGTCATTGACATTTCGTGGCATTGACCCCACTTCAGTAGGCACCGAAAGTCTGAAACCGTTCCGGAATGATAAATGAATAGGATCGTGAATAAACAACGGAAAGATTACTTATCATTTTGGAAATTGTAAGTTATTGTCCAGAAATTAGGGACAAATTCTCGGTGGATTATAAATTTATTTGTCGTCGTAGCGATCAAAACGAAGGAAAGGTTTGAACCCTTACAAGTGAAGTATAACACAACACTATCCTTACTATCTTTACTTATAATATTACTAGCTGCCCGGCGCGACTTCGTTCGCGTGGTGCTACCCTACCCTATAGTGCTACCCTACCCTACCCTACCCTACCCTACCCTACCCTACCCTACCCTACCCTACGTATAACTGCCCAAAATTAAAATATTGGTTTGTAGTACATGCTATGTATCAGAGATGGCGCTGAATGTGAATAAAGATTTTCCCGCTTTTCTGTTGAAATTTTTCCTGAATTTTCTTTGCTATAAACCTCACGGAGCCCGAGACCTTTCCAACGAATGCAAAACCGTGGAAATCGGTTCGTGCGTTCTGGAGTTATAGCGTCAGGAAGGAAAACCCGACTTATTTTTATATAGTAGATAAATGCGAATGAGAGTTTGTTTATTTGTTTTTTATGTTTTCACGCCTTAATTACTCAACCGATCACCACGAAATTTTGCACGCAGATAGGCTATGATATGGAGAAGGACAATAGCTATTTTTTATCTCGAAACCGCGGGGGACAGCTGGTTAAACATTTTTTATGTAAAAATTTGTATTTAATTTAAAATTGTTTTATGTCCGATTGAATTTAAGATTAATCCATGGATGTATTTTCTTTATATAAGTAAGATTTTAAAGACCGCCAGCGCGGGCGTCGTGTGACGGGTCGGCACTTCCCTCCAATATGGCGAGGAGGGCGATGGATGCCACACGCGTCATAGGTACTTGTGAACAGGTGCTGCTTGTGGGGGCTGGTCTGCTTAAGTTTGCTATTTTGCGCCGGGGCACCCAATTGTTGTCAGTGCGATTAGAATGTAAATATTATGTAATGAATCTTAACTTTTTTTTTGAAAAGAGTAATTGCTTAGTTTATTGCATATGCAACTTTCCGAACTGGTATTAGAGTCAGACTTTTCATAAGTGCCTGCGGTCATTTAGTCTATTTGAATAAGTGATTTTGAATTTTGAATTTTAAATCCTCAAAAAGATTAACATATAAATAGTTTTCATAAATTACGAATAACATAGTCTAAGTAATGATTACTCTTCTAATGTACCTATGTTTTTGTATACTCTACATTCCACTTTGTATCCAAATAATGCATAAACAAACCTACATACCCCAGAAAACAGTCTGGAAGCAAGCTCGTTTGAAGTGGCAATAAGAGTTATTGTGAGTCCACTAAACACGAGACGGGAGTGAGCACCCTCAAGCGGTGGCACTCCAGCAAATGATAATGATGGATGTAAAGGATTGACCCTAGATTCTAATGACGTCCTGAGGAACTGTAGGGAAATGGCTCCTCATAAATGTTGTGGTTATGGTGATACTGGTTATTTGAATTGGTTAGGATGGTTGGAATAACCGTGAACGTTTTGAGGTTATTGATAAAAATGAGACATAGGTCTTGGCTGTTTCGGTGTATGCCTTATAAACGTCAACCAAAACCTTATTTAACCGATGAAAAAAGGAGGAGGTTTACAAGTCGACGCGTATATATTTTTTTTTACCGACGAAAATACGGAGGAGGTTTACAAGTCGACGCGTATATATATTTTTTAACCGACGAAAAAACGGAGGAGGTTTACAAGTCGACGCGTATATTATTTTTTTAACCGACGAAAAAACGGAGGAAATTTACAAGTCGACGCGTATATTCTTTTTTTATGTATGATCACGCATATTTTTTTACAGAGTAGTCCGATTTTGATAATTCTTTTTTTATTGGATTGGATATTTTTAGGGAAACCTCGAAGTTGCTCCCATATAAATTTGGATAAAAAATACCTACCCTATGGTTGGGAAAATAGGGGTGATTTATTGGTCACTCACCGATTTTAATGGCGGGGTGAGTATTACATTATAAAAGTAATTAAACATTAAGCATGTATTAATAAGTAGATTATAACCTCAAAAAATTATAAAATAAAAACTTTTTAACAAAAAAAATAAACCACCGTAAAAACTGAAAAGCAAAAAATAATATTTTTTTTAATAAATAATATAGAATTTTGAATATAACATGAATTTTATAAGGTTTTGCAGTCGGGGATAAACAAATATTACAAAAAAATACATACCTACGTAGATTATTGTTCTGTCCCCGATATCTAGTATTTATCTACTCTGAGCCGATATTGTAGCATAATTGAAACAATATCCGGAGCGTGTGCGGGTCGGCGCAGAAAAGGACTAGGACTAAAGGACTATCTCAGCAACTGAGGTGACATGATAAGTCTATGCTTTATATATTCCAACACATGTAATAGCTACTTATATGATAAGCAATGTATTTTGTTTAATTTGATTAATGTTGCATAAAGTTTTTCTAGCTAAACTTTGTAGCGAGAGATACCTAATTTATAAGAATTGTGTTGTGTTAAGATTAGTCCTACTATCTATACCTTGGATTTTATTCGATAAATAATACTATTACAAACGAAAGTTCATTTTCTTTTCACTCAGTAACTTGCAAAAATGCTAGAAACATAATTCATACCTAATTCTTACTAAACTACAATGAAAATGATACTCAATATACAAAAAGTTGCTTGCTTATATAATAATGTATGCTCAGGACCCTTGAAATGAGTATCATCATCATCTTGGTTGATAAAACGTCGTCAGAACCCGACGTTTGTGGAGGCGATGTCTATCACAGCTTCAACATCGTGATTTATCAACACCATCGGATTTTACATCACAGGAAACTTTCCTAGAGATTTTCGAAGTGGCTTGTTTACGGAAAACAGTGTATTTTAGCGTCGTGCTCTTTTAGGAATTTGTTGAAGCAGCTTTATCACTTATTGTAGTTTATGTATTAAACACTGAAATAAGTAGATATTACATTATTCTATGCAGAATATCCTTACCAATATTTGATGACTTCAAAGGGGCACCATATTTAGATCTTTTTTTTAAATTAAATGGTCGTGCGTTTGGCCACTGACCATAAGGGGCGATGACGAAGCCTAATAGTGCGTCCATGCTTCGCGAAGGGAGAACGAGCCGAGCCTCGAACGAACAGGATTCGTTCGTTGTTCGCGTAGCGTGGACGGTCTTGCGAGCATTCGTCTCGCGCTCGACTGCGCTCCGCCCGATTGTCATTTCACGGATACAGGAATTTGCATGGCGCTCGTTGAAGGCTCGTTGTAGGATATCGTTGTATACTCGTTCTATGCTCGTTGTAAGCTCGTTGTACGTCCACACTTGACATCGCGAGCAACGAACGAATCCTGTTCGTTCTTGGCTCGGCTCATGCTCGGTTCGCGTAGCATGGACGCACCATAAGATGAAACACGCTTACCCAGAAGAAACCTATTCACTCTGGCCTTGAAAGTTCCTAGATTGTAAGCGTCAGGAAACAGACGCCGGAAGCAAGTTCCACTCCCTTGCTGTCCGGTATGTCAACAACGTACGGGTGAAAATTTTCCCGGCGTCTTGTGGTTCGGTGTAAAAATGGGGATGGTGGAATAAGGTTGAACATCTATCGTATATAACTTTAGATTAAAATATAAACAAACACTTCTATTGCATTTGCATCATCGAAATGGAATCCATGTTGTTGGAAGCGGCCAAGTTAAGCATTTTATGCTTGTCGTGCACTAAATCTGGCACGTGAAGTTAGCTATATAGTATGGCGTTATCTAGGTATATCTATATAGGGTGACTGGTAATTAGTAAACGATACTTAAACACATGATTGTACTCATGATAACAAACAACTTTCCCAAAAAAGCAAATAGGGATAAATAACTAAATTAAATAAAAGCTGAACTAACTAATCTAACTGAACAGATTTGGATGTTTGGCACGCTAATAGAACATGTTCTTGATTAACACATAGGGTACTTTTTATCCTGGGAAAGCAATATATCCCTCGGGTACGCGGGTGAAACCGCGGGGCGCAGCTAGTACTAAACATGTTTACGGCACCATTAAATAACAAACACCTCCACAACACATTTGCATTTAGTTATATAAATAACATGTTTTGAAAGCATATCTATGTACCCATCTACTCAAACACTAACAGCACTCATGTATGACTCTTCAATGGCCTTCAGATTATTCAGAATTACGTCATGAAAATTTTCCATCAAACGGTATTGAAAACAATTTCAGTCCCTATTGAGTTGTTTTGCGGCAACGTACAAAGCTCATATTAGTCTAACTTTTTCTGAATCGATTTATATTGGCGAGTTTGAGTAAGTACCAAGGTGAGTACACATTTTGTTGTTTTTTCATTTGGTGGCCACTTACTGTGGCCTTGATTACGAATGTTTATTTCGTGGAGTTTTTATTCATGACACATTGTTTATTATTCGGAATGGATTTACATTTGCTGGGTTGAAATTTTTGTGTGCAGCGCTGTTCCGTTGTTTTCTTTCTTTATTTTAAGTTTTAAAGCTAGATTTACAACGAATAGGAATCTTGGATGATATGGTCAGTTAAAATCACAGCTACCAAATTGAATCAAGACAATCGCCCATATACTGTCCATTGACCAATATAGTACGCAATCAAACCAACCATGGTGTAAACAATTACTGGCACAATCAATTCGCTTCACTGATCAACCAGCTATGCCTTGCAACTATCTAACTAATTGCTTCAAATTATAATTATACTAGCTGCTCGGCGCGACTTCGTTCGCGTGGTGCTACCCTACCCTGTGGTGCTACCTTACCCTACCCTACCCTACAATACCCTACGCTACACTATCCTACCCTATCTAAACCATCCAGGGCGTAACCCAAACGCTTACAAAAAAATTCAACTGTACGTGTGTTTGTCACTGAACTCCTAAACGGCTGGACCGATTTGAACGTTTTTTTTTGTATGGGTGGCACCCTGGATGGTTTAGTTTCACAAATCAGTCGTATTATCGACTGCAGCGCCATCTGCCGGGCTGATTTGTGAATTTTATATATAAGGCGAAACTGACTGACTGCCCTGGTAGGTACCTAATATAGGGTTTTTGATAAAACACTAACGACCTCTCAGGACTATATTAAGCAGGTTCTAAATTCAGTTTTTTTATATTTGTTACCTCATTACTCCGTCATTTATTAACCGATTTGGAAAATTTTTTTTTTGTTTAGAAGGGTGCACTTCCCGTTTGGTCCCAATGTCATCAGATCAGGATTTAATTACTTCTGAGTGTACTTTGAAGTCTGTTTAATTTTTTTGTAATAGTTTTCAATTATGTTCTATACTTTTGATCATTCACCAGACATTCTTACAAAAATAAAAATATTTCAGTTCAACGCTCTGGATGTTACGAACTCTACGCAGAGCAAGAGACCGAGTAACAATGCGCAGGAGGCGTCGGTACAACAAAATACAGAATTGAAATGAGTTAGAACGAATGAAATAATAAATGTTTGTTTTAAGTAAGTAAGTATTACGAACTTTGTTGTTTATGATGTTAGTAATACCGTCCAAGGTTATTAGTATTTTACCAATAACCATGTATAACGTTGGCATCCGGTTGAATTCGAAAGGGGTAAAATAAGGGAACCGTGAGTGAAACCGCAGGGCAGAAAACGTGCTAAATTTCATGACAATTAGTGCAGAGGTTAAGTCGTGAAAAGGTAACAAACAGACAGATAAGCATATTTACTTTCACATTATTAATATTCGTATGGATTTAGTACGATAACTTTTCTGCGTCGTAATTTTGCCTCAATACGTCATGCATAATCCATTTATCTAATAAATAGATAACATTCTAGATTAGATATACTATTATTGAATTCAAAGCTCGCATAAGTATAGTATTTATCATTTATGAATACGGTGTGTAGCGTTCTTTAGTCGCCCGTAGAGCTGCTACGGCGTAGCCAACGAGGGGTACTTGTAGCTACGAAGTGCTACGATTGACAGCAAAGTTATATTTATGGGTCTTGTGCATAAAATTAGCATTCATAAAAACTGGTAATTAATATAAATTGCAACTAAAATCATCTCTATGCCTAGAGAGATTAGGTCCGATTTGCACACCTCGTTAATAGGTGTGGGGGAACAACGTAAGGTGAAAAGCCTGCCTCGGCATGGTCAGTAACGGAAGTACCTCAGATTCAAATTCACAAAACACTTGATTGTTTTGTGAATTTGACTTCTATGACAGTAAAGTTGGTTAGGCGAATACGCAAGCAGTGGGAATATGGGGACTATATATACACTATTACATGATAACGGCATATGAGGTTCATATTACTGTAATATTTATACTAATACTAGCTACCCGGCGCGACTTCGTTCGCGTGGTGCTACCCTACCCTGTGGTGATACACACTATCATCGATAATATAACCTAGATACCAACTGCAGCGCCATCTGTCGGGCTGATTTGTGAATCTAAACCATCCAGGGCGCCACCCAAACGCATAAAAAAAATCATTCAAATCGGTCCAGCCGTTTAGGAGGAATTCAGTGACATACACACGTACAGTAGAATTTTATATATAAAGATGTTGTTTACGATTACTTGCCGCCCCACGGTTTCATCCCTTAGAGTTTGTATTTTAGAAATCCCATGCTTTGTGAAATTTGCACCTGGGTGCATTATTTCAAGTTCCTAAATTCTGCTGTGCGTTCATATGTCAGTCAGTCGGTCTCTCTCTCATTGTCAATATTAACTAAATAAATAAATAACCTAGAAGCCAAGTTATTAATTTTTCAATTTAGATGTATGGACATTGTCACAGATGCATTGTCCCCGAATGCGTGCTCGCTTTCATATTTTTCAGTGGAATATGTAAATGTAAGATGTGAAATTTCCATATAATTTTCTCTCTATTTACTTTGCCGAGCGTATGAGCATACAAGACGTGCACGCAATATGCTGACTACATTCCAAGTAAGCCATTTACTTGACATTAATGATATTGTATGCATTCGCATCTTATTTCATTTAATACGAAGATCCCAAGCGAGTTTCAAAGATGTCTGCCCATAGCGCGCGAAATTGCATTTAAGGGCAATATATGTCAAGCGTATGACATATAACCACCAATACCGCAGCTCCTTAATGCCTTCTGTGCTAGGGTTGCTCATAAACAAAATAATATCATGTGTAAAAACTTTTTAGAACATCAAAAAATTGAGTACTTATATTGAAATGAAATGATATATTTTACGATTGATATACGTGCACGTTGTACTATTATTTTATATTGTCTGTGTATTGGAAAATACTTACCAATTAAGATCATTTTGTTATAGTAGTCGATTATGGTGGTTACTTGTTTTGTGTTTGGTTGCTCATCTTCGTCGAAAAACGAAAAAGTTAAATTTATTTGTGCCAACCCTGACCATTTTTAATCCACTCACACATATAACAGCACCGTTTACATACACAAACCTGTGAGATTACGATGCGTTTGTTTCATATATGTTTCGAGAATTTCCGGGGTGTGCTATAGATAATCAGGACTACAACAAAATCCCAAATTGATAAATTCCTATGAAAAACGGTACATTTTACAAGTTAGGGGTTGTATTAGTCATATAGATGTTTCAGTAATAAATGCTAGAGAGCGGAGCTAGAGAGGTCAGCAATTTACATAACCGTTACGTTTAGATTACCATTTATTACTGAAATATCTATGTGACTAATGGCCGATTCCTATAATTTACGGACCGTTATCGGTTAAAATTAAGACTCTTATATCTTTACTAATAATTATTCAAATACCTCAAAGCGTTGCATAGCAGACACTCCCATATGGAAGTAGCTATCACAGGTAAAATTAGCTTACGAAATGATCTATATGCCCAGTTTGATAATAAAAAAAACCTACCATTGGTAAGCAAAACGATTCGTTTTTGTTTATAGGAACCGGGCATAATACAACCACTACATTGCGAGTGAAAAGGAGCATAATATTTTTTACGAGCTTGGATATTAACAAGAAACTTTTAACCCCATAAAATACAAAATGAAAGACAAATAGTAACAAAGTTCTCCAACTAAAAAAGACGTCCTTGTTAAACAGGATCAGCAAGATCTACCGCCAACAAATTGTCAAGAAACGGCAATAGTCGGTGTGTCCCTGGGAAATCTACAATGTCTTGCAACCCCGCTGCGAATTTAATCAGACTACCGAGAATACAGTTCTCAAGTTCTCCCTTGCTTTGTTTAGACGGTATATTTTATTTGATCGGATAATAACATTTCACGAATTACGTCTAAAGTGGTTTGGACAAATGGGCATGGTTGAGAAATGCTAACTTACTAATATTTTAAACTATCGTTCGCCTCGTGGATTTACCTCGTGTTTTTTGTTGAATTGGCTTGAATTATATTATTTTGTATTTCCATATCTTCTATCTAATCATGTTTCTGAAAAATAAATAATCTCTATCTTTATAGGTACGATACGAGTATATCGGGGATATGACCAAGAAACTTTATTAGAAATTTTTATAATGAAACATATTAGCACTGTAACTCACGATCACGTCACCATAATTATATTATAGCCCGGAAAATTCCTGTAAGCTAATTCACAAACTTTGTATTATTTAATATTTCTACGAGAGAATACTAGCTTCTAAAGAAAACACTCAGGCTAAAGTAAAAGGTAAGTAAAGTCTTATCTTTCCGTACCGCGGTCGCACTCAAAATCCCCATTAGTTCTTGAACGAGATATTTTTCTAAGTCCACTGAAACTCCTTGTTTTCTCAAGGAATCCTTCAGCAAAATTATAAATCTCTGTCGTGGACCTAGAGATTTTTAATATCCGGTTTCAGTTTAGGCTAAGTTTTGTCAGTTAGCCCTGTAGCTGGGGCTTAGAATCACAGCTACGGTGTTCCCCTTGCCTGTCGTAAAAGGCGACTAAACGAGGACCTTCGGGGCAATCGGGGTGGGGGCCCTGAACGCCCAGAAGCGGCCCCGAGGAGGTCGTTGTGGTCACGCACGACTCATCGTGCGATAGCACCGCGAGGATGCTGGGGAGAGGTATCTATCTATATATCTATATATAAGTACGCGATCTGCACGAGAGCTCGCCCCCCTCTGTAGCGCTGGTGGCGACCACCGTGGGGTTTTAGCCGGTAAAAGTCGGGCATAACCTGGCCGCTCCCCCCCAGGGCGGTCGGATATCCTATGAGGAATTCTCCACGCTAATAAAAAATAAAGTTTTGTCAGTCAGTCAGTGGTTTTGAAGAGAAGTATGAAGAGATTTTTGCAGGGTCGACAAAGCGTCAGGTGACCGCTGGCGTTGCAAGCGTGCATAGGCTACGGGAACCGCTATGGTGAAAAATCTCTTAACACCCTTTTAGAATAACCCCATACATACCCTTGGAAAAACTAATTTGAGTATGGATCTATCAACTTTTTTGAAGTATCAATTCAACTGCCCAATAAAATTATTATTTCAACTTTACAATTACACAACAAACAAAAATAACACAAAAAACATTACACGAAAAGAGAACCCAAAGAAATCTCAATACGTGTCATACAAGTAAAAATGGGACGTTTGGCAGTTTCAAACTTGAAAATGGAATTTGTAAAGCTTCCCGTCTGCGGGGAGAGATGTCGCCACATGCCTACATAATGGTATCGGTGAGAAAATGGCGGGCAACATGGCGGCAGCAACGGCTTGTCACTGCGTTGACAGTCGCTAGGGATATTGCAACTTGCAAGTTGGAACTGGGGCATAATGTCGGATGTAATAATATGAGGATATGTAGGTAATTGAATATGGGGAACAAGAGAACGGTATTGTGTTATCGTTCTTAAATAGAATAGTAATTTAGTTATATCTAACTGACTACATTAAATTCTCATTTAAATAGGTAGAAGTTATACAAGGAATCTCACTTTTAAATATTTAAGCTATTCATGGAGTATAAATGTATGAAAGGTTATTTATAAAATAAGTTTTTGTTAAAAAAAATATTTTTATTACAAGCTTTTTTGGTGACTGTAATTTTTGTTGACTTTACTTGCATTGTCTTCAAATACACTTATGTATACCAAATATCAAGTCAATCCGACCACTGGAAGTGGGTCAAATTCGACTTGCAAGATTCAACAAACATACATACATACATTGCAAGTTAAATAAAAGCTTGTAAGATTAAATA
This sequence comes from Achlya flavicornis, assembly GCA_947623365.1. Classification (NCBI taxonomy): domain Eukaryota; kingdom Metazoa; phylum Arthropoda; class Insecta; order Lepidoptera; family Drepanidae; genus Achlya; species Achlya flavicornis. The sequence continues at coordinate 4,420,345 of OX392484.1, forward strand.
AACAGATCTTACTTGAAAAAAGAATTCGCAATTGTAAGGGTCGATTTTTCAATCGTCTTCAGGTAAGTTATACAAAAAAAAATCTAAATTCAAATTAACAGGTACCGTTTACCTGGCCATTGAAAAATCGTCAAATAAGTTGTACCTACGTTTACGATATCTAAATAGTCATTGTACGGTGCCTGCACCACAAAGATTAGTCGGTCACTAATCGGGTCACTAAAATGGAAATTCGCAGAACTATTCAAGTGAAAATCAATAGTTAAGAATCAAAGGTCACAGACAGTTAGAGAGTTAACCTAGGAACTTTCAAGGCCAGAGTGAATACGTTCCTTCTGGGTAAGCGTGTCCCATCTTAGAATTCGTCTTCGTCCCTTATGGGCGGGTCAGGGGCCAAACGCAAGCCCATTTAATAAAAAAAAAAGAGTCTAGAATATAATATTACTGACTGTCATGGAAACAATTTCTGAACTGATCGCAAGCAAGATGTTTTCAATTTGCAGAACCCACCTTATTTTTTCCAACTTGAACTTGAATGTCACAGATTACAGAATAAGGCAGATGGAGCGCGCGGAACAAGGGATTGAGGCCAAAAAAGCAAATACAAATTGAAAAACACGTAGCTGGTATTCGCTTTTGAATGTGTATTTGCTTTGTTTAACAAACTTTATGTAACAAAAGACACTTCTTTATTAATAAACTGTGGTTAAATAATGCAAATACAAACTGGAAAACGAATACCAGGTATCAGATTTTCAATTTGTATTTGCTTTTTTGGCTTCACTTTCGTGTTCCGCGCGCTCAATCTGAATTATTCTGTAATCTGTGTTGAATGTTATCAATATTGTAGTTCAGAACAACATTTGTATGGAATAAAAAAATATCAATAATAATAATAATTGTTATTTATTTTTATATTAATTCTATATCATGAAGATGGACAATAAGATGAATAGCTCAAATGCCTATAACATTTTTATTTTCATAGTTCTTAAGTAATGTTTTGTACCTAAGAACCTAGTTCGAAGTACGTACCTTTTTGTAAGAAAATGTTAAAACAGTATTAATAAAAATATATATGATAACGTAAGTACCTATATCAAAGCTATTCCGGATATTGGTATATCTTAAACAAACAACGACCCAGAAATATTCGTAAGAAATTGTTTACAGTATACAAACAATTTGTTAATATATTTACCTTCTAATATAACGTTGTTTCACAGGGTAAATTAATAATATGCGAAGGCATATTAACCCTCGAAAATATAATATTCTAAATTATACAGCACTTTACAAAATGAATATTGTTTTCATTGGAACTACAAACTAGAAGCTGCCTGTTAATTTACTTTATTATGATTATAGCCAAATTTGTTATGAGCAGCTCTACTAAGCATTGTTAGGTCTAAAAACAATTCTAAAACAGACTTAAATTATTAAGCGGAAAGCCTCGCACTAAATCACTACTTAGTTAATACAACTGTCCTAATTTAGGATACACAAAATAAGACTGGTTCATAATAATACTTAGATGTATCGTTTAAGGACAATTTAGATAATATTTGAAGATCTAACATAACTGATAAAATTGAAACATTTTTTATTTCTGTTTCAGGTTCAATTTATTTCAGCGAGTTCTTAATATAAAACTTTTTTTAATATTCAGATTTTTTACTAATTCGTAAAAATTTAATAATACGCAAATTATTTTCAGAATTCTAAAAAAAATTGTAATACTAAAAAGTAACAAAATAACGTTTGATTACACCGAAGCCTCAATGAAGAGAGGTTGAATTTAATCCAGCTTTACTCTGCTATACATGATGATGAGTTTCACAAGCTTCGTACAAAAAATCAGCACTCTTTTCGGCAAAGAAAAACATCTGAGCGTCCTGGGAAAAATTGCCATGTTATAAAAGCGTCCATGGACAGCTAGATTGACACGTCGGGTGTAAAACTTGAGGAAATGTTTTTGATAGGATTACCTATAAAATATTTTTGTTGAAACAATACAGACTGGTCGGTTTTATTTAAAAACAAAATCTACAGGCTTAATTAAATTTCGTTAGTTTTAATTTACACAAATGAAAGAGATAAATGAAGTAACAAAGATATACAAGACCATAGTTGATAATAAACTGTTACTGTTATTATCACTAGTCGAAAAGCTGTAAATCTTCTGAGAAATAAGAAAATGATGTCACGACCAAAAAGCATCGCGTCAGTCCACACAATATAATAACGAATATTTATCTAACTAATCTGCTAAATTCTGAATGTATGTTTACAAAACTAGTTTATGTATAATTTTGACGGATGCTAAAGGTAACCGCGTTAGCCACTGACCTAATTCTGGGAATAGTGAAGCATAATTTGCTTTGTTAGTACTAAGTCTGCCGAAAGCCTTGCTGGGAAGAAATTCCCAATTAAAAGTACGAGGTACATTATTCTTGCCTTTGCAAATTTTATATAACCTACTTTAAAAAAGGAGGAGGTTCTCATATCGGTAACATTTTTTTTAATGTTTGTTACCTCATAACTCCGTCATTTATTCACCGATTTGGAAAATTATTTTTTTGTTTGGAAGGGTACACTTCCCGTTTGGTCCCATGGTCCTCAGATCAGGATTTGATTACTTCTTTGTGTACTTTGAAGTCTAAGAAGGTTTAAGATTTTTCATAAAACAGTTCAATTATTATACTTAATTTTTTAAATATTATGAGTAGCATCTGTCGTATAGTCCTTTAATCTTAAATCGTTGAAGGCTTTGAGCACCTACGAGTCTAAACGGAAACAAATATTTCACTTGTAAATCCAAATTTTTTCACAAATTGTATCCTTTGAACCTTTATTTACGAGATTTTTTTAAAATAATCTTTACGATACATCTTGCTGTAAACATCTTTTATAAGTATTAAATTAAACCAACCCATTACCGAAATACATTATCATTACGCGAATACCATTAAAGAATTGTATATTGTAATGTATCTGATAAATTATCAGATAAATTACAATAGATTTCAATCAATCAAATTACATTGTCATCAGCTACGATCTGATTCAAAATAGTCCTATTTATTTTGTAACACCTCAGTAATATGAAGAGGTATTCGAAATGTATTTAAAAACGATAGTAAGGTGAATACACGTTGAAGCATTAGTTCTATTCTAGCTAAAAGCTTCATGGCTCTTTCTGGCTTCCTTAAATATTTCATAACTGGAGAATTCACAATTTTCAGGCTTTTTTCCGTGTATGAAAGAAATAAATTGTTTTAATAAGTATGGGTTTTTCTGGGAAAAGACGGGAGCAGTTCTTCAGATGTGACTGACCCAATTTACCGCTAGCCCACCCACTTTTCGCGTTTTGGAAGTTACTTCATTAATACACGGAATTCCAGATCAGGTTAAATTAATTTCAAGGACCTGTGCTTCCAGTTGAATATTTGCAGAAATACCAGATTAAGCTCATTTCATCTAAACACAAATAAAGTTTACCAACAAAACCTTTAACTTACTCTCTGGTTTAAACTTCACTCGGTCTGAAATAATAAAATGACGACGTTAATCCTATGTCTGACACGATTTACTGCCCATTTACTGCTGTGATTTGTGAAGAGATTGCTTTAGAGCAGTGGTTCCCAAACGTTTTTCTGCGTAATTTAAATGCAATTAAATAACTGCCGGTTTTTATATTAGATTCATCCTTTATTTTGTGAGTGTGTATATTTTACACTATTTATGAGGAATGTAATGCCAAATATAATAATATAGGGACAGACAGTTAATGGCTTTGACTGCTTTGTTGTACATTTAAGAATATTTTCAATATTTCGTTATAAAAAAAAGCGATTATATTCCATGGGAAAATAAACGATTATATTCTGAAATATTTTTTATTGTTTCAGGTCGTGTAGATTTGCGTACCACCTAGAGATACCTTGCGTACCGTTAGTGATACGTACACAAATGTTTGGGAAACTCTGCTTTAAAGTAATAAAATTTGCTTTCTTCGCGATTGTGTTGCATGTTAAATTGTTCTGTGAAACTTCGCAGTCGACTAATAGCTTTACTATTATATTTTTACGGTAGAAAATCCCGTGAATGTGTACTTCCGACTCATTTCATAATACAGGGACTGTAAGTAAAAAAAGTAGCTTCATATTTCTTTTACTGTTTTCGCAAAAGGTATACTTAATCATAACATAAACAACTACTTATTCTAACAAATATTATTCTATTTCGTCCATATAATATTTGGGTCACTCAACGAGAATTTTCGCCGAACTCTGTCACAACAGTTGGACCGTTTCAATTTTATTTGCGGTGGGAATAGTAAAGGTTCTGTGAGATCAAAGTTTCTAGTTCTATTCTCATGTGATTGAATAGACATCTAGTAATTGAAACTAGAAAATTTATTTCTGATAAGTTCGAATCATAAACGAATAAATAATTTATTAGTAGACAATTTAGGCAGAAAACTATGACATTTTTGTTATATAACTATATTTAAAGAAGACTGATAAAGCACGCCTGAATCTTGAAACAGGGCGTGCAAATATGAAATTCTGCTATTTGTTATTTTTTTATCGTGTATAGGCCTGTGTTTGACTACAATCTCACCATGGTAAGTGATAATGTGGGCGAAAGTGGTAAGCACACAAAGCCTAGAAGGAACTGGCTCTGCAGCTGTCGGAATACACCGATAAGGTGCTTGGCGACAGATTTTCAACTTGAGGGTGGTAGCCAGCCAGATGGGTACTACAAAGTACCCTACCACCGTGCTATGGTTTCCTCAAGATGTTTTCCTTCACCGAAAGCAGCTCATTGTAGGATTCGAACCCGGGACCTTCATCTCGTTATCCGACGTCACTACCACTGAGCTATCATCGCCTTAAATCGCCATCGGTTTTTTAAATTTGACCCATAAGAGGTTTGTCATAAAATTATTGTACATATGCCACACGATATAAAAAGAAATATTCTAGTTTATTCTCCATAAGCGGCGACATAACCTTCTAAGTTACAATATCCCACCACAATAAACGAAAAAGGACGATAGTTTGTACGTTGTCCTACATGGTCGAAACGTTTGTACAGATGTGGCGGCGAAAATTCTCGACGTTTCGTGCTAATGCGACAACCACAGTATTGCAGCCATAAAAGTATCTAAACTACACACTTGTGTGCTGGGATGTACCCCGTTTTTTTACTACAACCGTAAATGTTATAAAAAAACTATGTACATAAATAAAACTCTCTGTCATATACAGAGCTTTCATCATTAATGCACACTATTAAAACCTGAGTCATAGCAGGTATAGATTGTTTGTAGTTAGGACTTACCTGTAATGTAGAACGGCAAAAGTACATGAAACAAAAACATTAATAAATTAGTTACGTTGCATATTATGTTCATTCATGTCATAGACTCTATCTATACAGTAGAATCTCACTAATCCGGCACTATTAAAAACCAGAGGGTGCCGGATTATTGGAATGTTCGGATTACTGGATTTGTAAAGAAAAATTCATAATAAATACGCGACGGAGCGAATGCGCGGTGCTCGGCCTTGAAGAAGGTAAAGGGAGGTGCGGGCGGAGGGTGCCGGATTATTGGACGTGTCGGTCTATTGAAGTGCCGGATTAGTGAAATTCTACTGTAATATATTCATCAACGCAGAGCCTAAACCGCTGCCTGGGTTTAGAAACTTGAAATTTTTATAATGTAGACTAAGATGTTTTTGGAAATTCAACCTTTAAGGGGGTGAAAAGGGAGGATTTAAATTGTATGAAAAATCTTCTTTTTTGGGCGTGACTCGATTAATTCAAAAGTTGGTATACATTGGTTCTTTTTATAGCCTATAAGTAAGGATTTTTAGAAATTCCGTTCCTAAGGCTCAATTTACACTGCCACGGAACGGAAGGGAGGCGACTATTTGCAACGAAGCATAATGAACTTTATGTCAATTGAATAACATACAAACTAAATACGAGCCAAAAGCGAGGAATTCTCGAATTCGCGAGGATTCCGCTGAAGACGCGTGACCTCTTTTGTGGCTCGTACCTATTTAGTTTGTATGTTGTACAATTGACATAAACTTTATTATGCTATTTACAATTTCGTAGTAAAAATTCTCTAGTAGATTATATTACAAGATTTGGCCTCAATTGGCATATAAGCACATTCGTACAAGTTCAGAAGACCGTATTTACTTGTAAACTACGTGCTACCATAGGTTGTATGATAGAGTCATATGGTCATAAAGGGTGTGTTCTTATTATATCTTATATTCTTATTATATATTTGAACACGATCAAATGAAATCATAAAAATAGGATGTATGGAAGATAAGGCACCGTTTTTGTACGGAAAAAAGTAACTTTTTTCTTTTAATTTTTAAGGTAATTGTATACAAAAGTAAGATACATCATAAATGTATACAGATGTAGCTTCTTTTTCTATTTCATACCGATTATTTTCATTACATTTTGAATCCTTGAAATTTGATATTTGTGTTTTTTGTCGGCGCGACGTTGTGGCGCCGCCAGCATCCAACCCCCTTTGCGCCATCCTTGAATATGGCTTGTGGTCTAAGGATCTAGTGTATAGCGTATAGCGGGAAGCGAGATCTTCATTCGTGTGTTAATAGATGGGTGGAGATGTTTTTTTATGGTAATGTATTTGACAGTTAAGAAACAAATCACAACTACTGTATTTTCAATATTCAAAATCTTTTATTTAATTTAGTCCCTAATATGGCACTTACGAACGTTTCAATTATTGATTCTACCACCGGTTCGTAATACACTTGAACTGAGAAGACTTACGGCTATAAACTCAGCAAGGGGCTTTTTTTAATATACTCAAAATACATTTTACTATATTAGTACAAAATTATGTTAAAATAGCATGTGAGGAGAAAAAATCATTTAAATGCGTTCTTGTCTTCTAAAAATCCGAATTTTTAAACTTTGTAGTACCGTTTCTTACATAACTTTTGTTTAATTTACATTTTAAATCTATACACAAATAGTTCTTGAATTTCTTTGGGTAGATACTTTGTTATAGAAGCGTATACATTGGCCCTTGAAAGAGTCTCTAATTTTGCTGAGCCGTGTTCCTGGTACAGCAAGTTTGTGCTGATTATTTCTAGTGTTGTCGCTTTTAACAACTTAGTCACTTTTTTACCACCAAGATAGCATACGGCCCACTTGATGGTTAGCGGTTACCGTAGCCTATGGACGCTGGCAGTACGAGGGGTTTCACTCACGAGTTGCCGACCCCGAAGAAATCTCTTCATAAACCTTTTTGAGGAACCCCATGCTGTACTCCCCTGGGATAAACACAGCCTTAATCCTAAGCTAATAACGTGCTGGTTGTCTTAAACGATGTACAACCAAAGAAGGGTACAACCTCTGTATTGATATTTAAAATGTAATATAAAAATTAACCTTTTTTTATTAAATGGTTATTACGATGTTCTAAAAATTAGTTTCCTCAGTATCACCAGAAGAAATGATCCCATTTTGTTTATGGCATGTTATTTTGTAAATAACTGATTAAAAACATTTTCAGCGTCACCCTACAATATTGTTGGGATGCTTTGGTTATCTGGTATACTAAAATAAAGTTGTATAGCACCTATTGTATGTCAAGGATGGCACACCAAGGCAATATTAAAGGGTTTTAAAATAAGAAACCACACCCGCTTATAGCTAATAACATGGACCACAATAACTCACATGACAAGGGCCCGTACCGTAGCCTCCCAGAATAAACACCCAGTTTCTATGTAAATTGTGACTTTATGTACCTACACCGCGGTATACTAAGCTAGGCGAATGTATGCGACAAACATTATTGAGCTATTTGACGCTAGGAGACCCACATTGAGGCTTTATGCCCCGTTCATTATCTATGTAGATGGAACACAGCTAATGTCGGCACAAGATCTATCGGGATTTGTGTATATATGGAAATAGGAACTTTATGTGATCTAGTTTTTGTTGGGTCAATGTTTGTAAGTTGTCTGCTTTATTTGGCGAAAATAAGACTTTTTATGGTGCGTCCATGCTACGCGAACCCAGCGAGAGCCAAGCCACGAAGGAACTTTATAGGAGAAAGGTCGGTAACGCGTGAGCGATGCTTCGTGTGTTGCAAGCGTCCATATGGCTACGGTAATCGCTTACCATCAGGCGCCGTATACCTGTTTACAGACATAGTCGTATAAAAAAAATTACGAGTCTATAGATTTCCAAAAAGTACCTTCTCCAAGTATCCACCTGTACATTAAACATTCCATGAGTAGGTATTCTAATAATACTTAGATACTCACGGACATTTTCGTCCATCCAATTTAATTAACTAAGCATAGCAATAGGAAGTGATAACAATAAGTGGATCGTTATGTAATTAGACCCTCGAGGGACGTAATGTTAATGTAATGTTTTATTATACAAAATAACTACACCAATGAATTATAGTGCCTGTTCTAATTAGCTTTTATTCGTAAAAAGCGTACACAGTTTTAGCTAGATTTGCATGATGAGTTAAAGTGATACTGTTAAACCCATCTACTGAGGTTTTGAGTACTTAGTTGGAATGTAATATGCGACATGCAAAGACAACAATTTTAAATAACTAGGTACATTACGACTGGGTGGATTGGATACTGGTAGTTTTTTTAGCTGCTTACTCTTAAAAAAATATTCCTCATATTCTAAATTCAAACCCGTTTAATCAAAGCCACAGACTACGTCGGAAATATTCTCACTAGCAAAAAACTGTGTCTATGAGAGTCGGCCACCTCTCACGCACACATTTGTTGGCTATTCCGCGGGAAACGAGACTATCGCCGTTTACACAGAGCCGTTCTCTCGCGCTCGACTAATGTTTGAATGTTTGCGTGCCGGCTTGTACGTACAGCGTGTTGGCCCACTTGAGCGACACAGTTTTTTGTTAGCGAAAATATATCCGTTTTTTTTTACATCCTTGGTCATGACCAAATACTGGAGTAAAAGAAGAGCCCATGTCTCGAAGAACCGTCAAATATCAACTTATCAGCCCAAATGAAAGTGGCGTTTCAGGCCATTAGAAAAGCAAGTGAAGACTTGTATATGAAAATCAAAACTTTTTTTAAAGCGATGATAGCTCAGTGGTAGTGACGTCGGATACCGAGACGAAGGTCCCGGGTTCGTATCCTACAATGAGCTTGAGCTTTCGGTGAAGGAAAACATCATGAGGAAACCATAGCACGATGTAGTACCCGTCTGGCTGGCTACCACCCTCAAGTTGAAAAATCTGTCGCCAAGCACCTATCGGTGTGTTCCGTCAGCTAGAGAGCCAGTTCCTTCTAGGCTTTGTGTGCTTAACACTTTCGACCACATCATCACTTACCATAGTGAGATTGTGGTCAAAAACAGACCTATACACAGTAAAAAAAAAAAAAAAGCAGTATTATGCCAACTAATTGCAAAGAGACTTCATATTGCATTCATCATCAAATGCTTTTACTATTAAACGTTATTCGTTATTCATGGTCTGGTTTCCAGGTAAAGGTTTTACCTTTACGATCCTGGGCAGTGAGACGATTGGCTCTTAAACGTCAACTCTTTTATATAAAATATTTTCTTGAATACTCTATTCATGAAAATATTTCAGTGCCTTAGAAAATGTTGAAAATCGCAAATATTCGTTTCGTAATTCAAATGGATGTTATTATTTCTAATTCTTTGATAGATCGTCAGCCAATTAGGACCTATAGATTTTTTATGCAGGCATCATCATCATCATCATCAGCCTATAATGTCCCACTGCTGAGCACAGACCTCCTTTCACAAATTAGGGTGAATGGGAATGCGCAGATATTCCACCACGCGTGCCCACTGCGGATCGGTGAAAGTAGGCTATTGGTGAATCTACTGTTGAAGTTTTCAAGCCGCCTGGTAGGCCTCCAACTAGCTTAACGACCATCACAGCTTTACGTGCCTTCCAAAGCACGGAAACGCTCGATTTGAAATACCACTACGCAGTCATCCATCAAGGTACCGACCACGACGGTATAGTAGCTTAACTTTGCGGATCGATTAAGAACGGTTAATCAAGCTACACCAAGAGCGCTTCTAGGTATAGATTGCTATAAGTACATACATTATTATACATATAGGCTATTGAGCCTTCAAACCAAACTGGTATGGCCCGCTAATGCATTTTATCATACAGGCAAGTAAAGAAGGACTGAGAGGATGTCAAACTACCCAATAAAGTTATAACTAAATCGATTACCCACTTCGACACAGGCGAGTACTTGTAGAAATTGACAAGTCAAGCGCACTTGAACGAGAATGGTGACCTCATACAAGTGTGCTCAAACTTGTATTGGAGTTACGTCAATCAATGGACTGTATTGTAATATACATGAAAATTGTTGACGGGTCAGTAAGAGCAGCATAGTTACATGAAAGCGTTCGTAGGTGACTATCACAGACAGAGTCACATTTGCATGTACTGTACAGTTTTTGATAAAAATTATACAGTCGCCTAGAAAAAGGGCTGTTCACGTTTTGATTTTTTTACTCCAATTGATCCTATTTCTTCAAAGAAGATCAAGTCTTTTTTTTAATTCAATGGGCTTGCTTTTGGCCACAGACCCACCCATAAGGGAAGATGAAGACGCCTAAGATGGAAGACGCTTACCCCGAAGAAACGTATTCACTCTGGACTTGAAAGTCATTGACGGGCCAGCTGGCGCGGTTGGTTAAGAGTCTGGTCAAGATTCCACCTATCGCGCCGCTGGTCGTGGTTTCGATTCCCACACAGGACATGCATTTGTGTACATGTACATGTCTGTATGTCCTGAGTCTGGGTGTAATTATGTATATTAAGTATGTATTTACAAACAAAAAGTAGTATATGTATTATATCAGTAATTATCTGGTTTCCATAGTACAAGCTATGCTTAGTTTGGGATCAGATGACCGTGTGTGAGGAATGTCCCAGGATATTTTATTTATTTATTAGAGTGTAAGAGTGGGGAAACACAGGCGCCGGAAGCAAGTTCCACTCCCTTGCTGTCCGCATTATAAATGAGGATGCAAAACGCTGTGTCCGTATTTTCGGTATGTATAAAACGTACAGGTCTCCAAACAACGATTTAGGTAACTGCCCTACTGAAGTGTCTTTTTCCTGCTGTGTAAATTGTTTGTATAAAACAGGAACTTTAGAATATTGTTTTTTTTATCCTACTAGGCTAGCAAACAAGCATACGGCCTTTCTGATGGTAAGCAGTTACCGTAGTTACCATAGAGTTGGAATATGAATAGAGCGATATTAAAAGGGAACTTTACTTGCAGGTATTTGGGATCAGTTTGAATGCAAATATTTTCAATTGAACGATCTATGGGATATTAAAGAATAATAAAGTTTTTTTCTATTATAGCTTTACTTTTTATCGTTTCGATGAATGTGAAAGATAAACATGAGGGTTATTTTATTTTAACTGTCCGTTTCTCTTTAAACCTTTCTACTGCCGCAGAATAATAAAAAAGATTTTGTTCCGTAGCTAAAAGTACCTCCAATGCGTGCTCCTGTTATCTTTTATTTCAATCCATTTTCTCACGAATAAGAACTATCTAATCAGTATAAGTAAGAGTGAGAGAGCCAATTAGTGAGTTAAAAAAGAAACAGAGGGAAATAAAATTAATTTCCCTGAAAGAATAAACGAATAATCCGGCGTTCTCGTTAGGAAAACCGCAGAAGCTTTATCGCGGTCCGCCAATTTATTTTATAGGATTTCCTTTTTGTTTTTCATTTGTTTAATATATATGAAATGAACATTAGAATTTAAATAATTCTTTGATTTTCTTTTATTTTACTGACATTTAACTTCTTTCTTTCCTCCGTGCATTTAACCAATACGGTAATAAATACGTCCGTATACGTCGTATTTATTAGCTTTACCTTTGGTCACATTAGCACATCGAATAATTAGTTCTACCACAGTCTATAAAACCATACAGTCGTTCGACGAAGACGTCTAGACAGGGCAGAGAGAAAAAATCTCGTCTCATTGGCTTTGGACTTTAGTTTCATTAGTGGCCGCTCATGGTCCAGAATGCCCATTGTCCTTTCTGCCTTGTGTCGCTCAGTTAATTAGACAGTGATAGCTCATACGTGTCACCTCAAATGCCAGCTTTAGAGAATGGAACTCACGACAGAACTCGCGTTCTCTTGAACGCTGAGTTCTCTGTGTGCAATGATCAAAGGTGCCGTATAGATTACAGTGAACGCGGAACTCAGAACTCGGAACTCTAGAACTCTCTCTGTGGGATCGGGGCTTAATGGTATAAAAGTTATTTATATACCTTATATTTTATCTAATCTTGTATTGTTATTGCTTGCCTCGCCTATGACCCGTACTTATCAAAGTGGGTGTAAAATATCGACAGTGCAACTACCAGTTACCATTACCATCTGACCCGTTGTCAATAGCGTCCGAGAAAATTGACAAAAGTTTTGTCTCAAGTTGAAATAGGTATATGCAGAAAATCTAAAAAATATGTTAAAGGTAACCTTGATTTAAAAGCATGCTGGATGTACACAAAAAAAAAATATACCAGAGAAGGTTTATCAACCATAATAAGAAAAATTCTCTACACTCTGAAAAATCATAATTCATACGCCACATCCATTGAATGCTCAACAAGGCTTTGTTTCTAATTTAGCAGTTATGAGCCAGCAATGTGATCTCTTCATTGCGAACATTACTCCTAGGACTTCGACCACTTGTTGCTACGCGACGACGCATGCGCGTTCATAGATTACCCCTGCCAAGTTTGAATGACCCCCAATATTTTCCAGTATCTCACTGTTGATGTTCGTATTTATTATATGTGGCAGAGGCGGGGGAGGTCAGTTTACGATGTGTTTGTTGATGCAGGTGTGTAAAGGTGATCGCACACTTATCCGAGCCGAACGCACCGAACGCATCGAACGAAACGAATATTAGAATTCTTTGAATGAAATTTTATGATAGCTCGCACACTGCCCGCGTCGAATCGTCCGAATCTGGATAAGATTTCATGTAAAGAATTCTAAAATCCGTTTCGTTCGATGCGTTCGGCTCGGATAAGTGTGCGTTCACCTTAAGTTATCGTGTGTGTCTCGTCATTCGCGAACGATTTAATATCGCCCACGTACGTCATTTCAACCGAGCTAGATCGAGATCCGGCTTTAGTACTTTTTATAAATTAAATTCCGAGCAAAGGTAATATAGTTATACGCAATATGTACGTCAAATAAATGTTTTGAATTCCAGAAAATTTGAACATTTTACGTTAGCTTTGTAGACAATTCTAGGGAGATTATGAATATAATAATTGCAATTATTTATTTCGCAAATAGTACCGTAGATGCTTCCATAGCAGCTCGTATAATAGTTCTTTCATACTAGTAGAATTCGGACAACGTATTCGTTTCACAGCAATCTGCAAGTGAGTTTCATGAATGCCTGTTCACTGCACTGCACCTTTTGGCGCTATATGAAGGAAATATTTTGCGATCCGATCCTAGAACGGAATTCGCGTTACTTTGCATACAGAAATAATGGAGGTAATAAAGGTTGTATTTAATATTGTAGACATATTTTATCCTTTGGATCGCGGTTAAAAAAATAACAATGCAAGAGAATGCTATTATAGGACGCGCGTCTCTCGCGAGAAACTTAGCGAGGGACGCGCCTTAGCTTAGATTCACGAGGTTAAGAAGGGATTTGTCGCACTGAATTCTACCCAAGGAAGAGAAAAACGGTAACAATGTTTATAAGAGGAATAATATTTTTCTGGTGAAAACTAGAAACTTCGTGCTAATGCTCTTTGACATCATTAAACGTTTGGGTGAAAGGGGTGCAACAGTTTGTATGGGTATATGGAAATTTTAATGTATCTGGTCTATTCAAAATTCAAAATCATTTATTAAAATAGACCTTCGCAGGCACTTATGAAAAGTCTGACTCTAATACTCGAATACCGGTTCGGAAGGTTGCATTTGCTGAGAAGAGCCGGCAATAAACTCAGCAATTACTCTTTTCAAAACAGGCTTAGATTCATTACATAATATTTACATTCTAATCGCACAATTGCGACCAGCCCCCACAAGCAGCACCTGTTCACAAGTATGAGTGTAGTACCTGTTCACAAGTACCCGGATCGTTCCAGTTCACTCGTGACCACGATCAATGCAACTTGGTCGAAACGTCGAGGTTAGTCAACATTAAATTTTGATAATAATATGTGCGCGAATAGACCCGATACATTAATATTATAATGAATTTAGTTCGCCAAAGCTTAAAAGTACCTACTAATATCGAAATATATGTCACGGAACCGATAGCTGATAACGAGTTCTTGATTGGAGACTACGCACAGTCAAGCGAAGTGTGGGACGCTCCCCCGGTAGGTGGACCGTTGACCTGCGAAACCTGAAAGGCAGTGGCGCAGCGGTCGCATGCAGAAAATTGAAGATTGGAAGATGTGTCAATAATTGGGAAAGGCATATATCCAGTGGACGTCATACATTTATGATGATGATGCCCAAATATTGAGTAAAACTAGTTTGGCCCCGAGTAATCTCTCGTTTTCCCGGGATTGAAAGTATCTAATTTCATTAATCCAGAACGTATTCTATGTATGTGCCAAAATTCATCCAAATTCGTTAAGCCGTTTATGTGTGAATGAGTCACAAACATCTGAACGTACAACTTTCCCATTTATAACATTAGTGAGATATTATGAGATGAGATAAGTTGACCTAAAACTTTCTTTTTCCAATAGTGAGTTAATAACCAGCCTAGCTAACTCTACTCAAACTGATTTTATACCTTAACGAGCTGACCTCACGTCTCGGTCTAGCTTAATGTTCCTCGTAAATAAACTTTATTACTTGTTCTGAACCACTGCTCGGGTTTCTACATAGTAAAAAGATATATACACATAGTCGTGCGTAGACTAACCTCTAAAGATTTTTATAGTGGGTGGAGATTTCGGGATGGCATATTTTCGTAACCTATGTTGGATTAGTCCTGCTGAACAACTTTTACTATGGGACTAACACTGAATTTACAATTTTTTTTTTACTTTTCATACATTATGATCGAGCAAGGTTGACATCTTGTAAGAAAGGTTTAAATTTTATTTTGAGAATTCACTATTGGTCCCATAGGTAACGTTGTTCAGCATAAATAACCCAACATAGGTTTCGAATATATGCCATCCGAAATCTCCACCCACTATAAAAATCTTTAGAGGTTAGTCTACGTACGACTATGTGTATATATCTTTTTACTATGTAGAAACCCAAGCAGTGTTATATTTTTTTATACGACGAAGTCGGTATACCTACAAGCATACGGCCCGCTACTACGGTTACTGTAGCTATATGGACGCTGGCAACACATGAGGCATTACTCGCGTTACCGAACTTCCACCCTCCCTCCCCAATGAGCTCTGGCGACCTTACTCACGCGCAGGTACACAACATAAAGCTATTTGGCTGCGGTATTCTGTAAGATGGATGTACTTCCCCAGTCGAGCTGCTCGTTGAGCGAATAAACGATATGCTCTATCTCTCTTAAAATTGAATTGTGCTTTAAACAAAATATAAGTTGTATACTTTTTTTAATATATAGGTCGAAGCTACTTAACTAACGGTTTAGCAGTATATATACTTCATATATATGTTTCAGTTCTGAATTGAATAGGATTTTTTTTTCCCTGAATTTAATCATGTATGTTTATATTAACTACCCTTTAGTAGCAATTTTACCATTTCTTAAGTCAATTTTCATTCTAAAACATACATGAATCTGTATATAACGAAATTAACACCCCAAAAGGGACGGGTATAAGCTTGTGTGACAAAACTTTAATGTAAATTTCTCAATGCATACAATCTAAAGTTTAAAGTTATGTAAACATTGTGTATCTTTTATTTAAGCTTAGTCATAAGTGTGACTTCCAGTTTTAAGCAGTTTTGCATAATAAAGAGGCGCGGGAAGAGCCCGCTGACAAATTTCAGCTCAAGATAAATTGTCGGGGCGTGGAAGCTTACACAAAATTGTGGTTATATCCTAATTAATGCACCACAGTATTTGTCAAGTAAATGAATTATTTTGTATTATTTTGCATTGATAATGTAGACTACATAGAGTTTTTTTTATGGGAGCAGAAATTACGACGCAGAGACATGTGACGCATAAATTTCACTTTCCTTACTTTTCCATTAACTAAGGTAGGGTAACTAAGACAGAAATAGTCTTTTTTTGATACTACTTAGAGAAGAGAATAGTATTACCATAACTGGTCTAACACATTCATCTTTAGACTTGAAGTTTATAAGCGGTTGCTCATAATGTGTAATTGGGTATATTATCATAGATAATGGTTCCGTTACGAGGACATCCAGGGCTTCACTATAGTTTAATTAGGTATAGTTTACTTTGGTTGGGCGCTTAAGCGTCTAAGATTGTTATAACAGCTAATTTACTAATAATAAAAGTCAATTTTGCAATGGAAAGTACTTAGCAATGATAAATTAAACGGCAAGTATTCTGCAGCAGTCTTTTTAAAAATAACTTGATCCAAAATGATAAAATATTCAGCCCTTGGTAACAGCCAACAGGCTGGTCGACAACAGTGAAGCAGACCCTTTACTATGAGTCCTTAGAAATATTTATTATTTTACCCTCGGCTAAAGGGGTATGTAATTTTAGTGGCAGGCTCAGGGGGGTTAAAAAGGCCTCTCAAGCAATATTGCTAATGCAATTCATTTTTCCAATTCGCGGCACATCCTACGTAAATCCAATATTTTTTGGTAAAAAATAATTACTCATTACATACAATTTATTTATTTAAAAGATTCGGGAAAATTTATTGTATTATCAATATTGCTCGAGCTTCTTTTTAGCCCCCCCCCTCAGTTTGCTTATAACTAGTAGATAGATAAAACGCTACGTCGAATGCAACTAAAACTGATGAGCATGCAAGGAATAAAAAAGTAGGTAAATACTCTAGTAGGTAAATATCTTAAAAGAACAGCATAAGTTGGCATTAATTTAAATAATTGAAACTTTCCGCTCCCTAGAACAAACAACAACTAGCTTTTCATACAACCGCATCAAATTAGCTAACTGAGTTTATCTTACTGGGAATGTTTGCACACTACTATTTACTAATGAATCTTACTGGCGCTGAACTAAAATAGCCTCATTCGATGATTCATATCTCATTTAGTAAATACCTACATTATTATTATTCGGATTTATTTTCACATGTCGATAGTATATAAATACTACGTACGTGAAACTATAGTTTAGTTCAGTGAGGATGGTGTCTTCAATAGGTAGATAGCTTTGACGTTTTTAGTGCTGTCCATCGAACAATTAACCCAAAGAAGCGCAATGACGTTCATTTTGCTTGCATTATATTCCGCCAATTTGCCACCATCGACAATGCGCTCTGATTGGCTAAGTTAAGGACACATGTGCTCTGATTGGCCAAGTCAAGAACACACGATGCAGTGATTGGTCCTTACTTTTCAAAATCAGTGACAAATCACTGAATAGTTTCGGAATCGGATTGCTAGGTATTACTACTCTTAAGGGATTGTTCCTCGATGGTGCTGTCTTAGGACCTGAACTGAATAAGTGTCTTGTGTGGTATCCAAGTCAAAGTCGAAGCCATTTATTCTGTTAAGTAGTGTTTTTTTTTTAAATGACTAAGGCATGAGTGTCGTATAAAATTTTATAACGTGTGTAGAAAAAACGTATATTTGCAAAGTGCGTTTTTTTTTTACATACAGTGCTATAAAAGTATTCAAGCAAATATGAAACACCTAATGTTGCAATTTTATCACACTTTAAAACCATCACGCCTTCTTGAATTAAAACGATCAGACGGACAGATTTTATCTTACACAACCAAGTCAGCGTTAGCATTCATCCATTCTACTCCTTATGATTCAATTATAATTAAAATATCATTGTTATTACTATTATGCGTACAGATATAATTACTTCGGCCATCTTAACCCTATTCCTTTTTACTATACAATTCATGCTTTGAATAGCAGTTAGGAGTTTCATGCTTTTTAGGGTTCCGTAGCCAAATGGAAAAAAACGGAACCCTTATAGATTCGTCATGTCTGTCTGTCTGTCTGTCCGTCCGTATGTCACAGCCACATTTTTCCGAAACTATAAGAACTATTATGTTGAAACTTGGTAAGTAGATGTATGATGTGAACCGCATTAAGATTTTCACACAAAAATTGAAAAAAAAAAACAATAAATTTTTGGGGCTCCCCATACTTAGAACTAAAAATCATTTTTTTTAATAAATCCCATAATTATGGGGTGTCTATGGATAGGTCTTCAAAAATGATATTGTAGTTATAGTTTTTTTTAATACGTCATAAATTGAATTTCATATTTAATACTCAGGTCTATACTACCATTTACTTAAATACCTATAGGTTTGTACGGAACCCTCGGTGCGCGAGTCTGACTCGCACTTGGCCGGTTTTATTTATTAGAAGTAAGCTTTGTCTAGACTCTAGACGATAATAAATTACTCATAATTCATTCCAATTGAATGGATCTTTATGCTTCTTTAATCTTGCGGACAATTTAAACAAACGAAAATAAGATCACCAAAGTCTACGGGTGAATGAATAATGTTGTTCTGTAATTTTAGCTCACAGTTCTTTTGTAAAAATTCAATTTACCCTACTCTGCTGTAAAAGGTGTTTCACATTATTTCGTGGTCGCTTGAACCCAAAGAGGTCCATTTAAATACTACAGACGTCCTTTCAACCCCAAACTGGCCTTTCCTAATTAAGATGTAAGCGCGTTGTAAATTGTAATGATTCAGTTATCCAGGGGACGTGGTGTCGTAGTATACTAAAGATAAGGGTGTAGTTAAGTGGATTATATTCACTGCTAATTTACTTAGCACCTTCTTGGAGTTAAAGTACAATTTAGTTTAGCTCATAATTTCGAATATCAAATTCTAATAGATAGAAAGTAAGAAAACAATGTTTTCCATGAGGTACGTGTCTGTCAAAAATAACTAACAAGCACTAAACTCTATCCCCCTTACTATGAGTAAGGGGGATAGAGTTTAGTGCTAAACGGTATTTAACTAATATACTGTTTAAAGGGTTACGTAAATAACGACCCTCTATTGTCATTGTCAAATGATGTGACATTATTTACGTGACCATTTAATCAATATATTCGTTAAAAAGCGCTTTATGAGTAAAGGGGTATATTATCAGGTCTATACTTTAGTAGATTATCCTTTTTATTCAAATTGCTCTCAAATCTATGCATATACTTAATTTTGAAAGCTGTAGTCTGCTATAATTATGGTATAAGACAGACGGAATGAGCGCGGGGTATAAAATTTAGGTATGTAGTTATAGTAGTATTGTTCCTGTCCGATCTCTCATACATTATGTACGGTGCGCACTCGATCTGTCTATCTTGCGCAGTATAATAAAATTCAGCACATACTTCAATTTTATAAATATTGATGTTATTTTAATACCTATTTGCTTTTATAACCGCTCATTCAAACATATCGACATGCCAAATTACATACTAAAATATGTGATTAACCCATAAAATTACTTGCACAAATCTAGAGCCATCAAGAAAATTATTGCCTGCAATAAAACAAATCAGTATCTATAATCATTGCATTAGCGTAATGCTTAATACATGTAGCAGCCTGTGGCGGCCATCTTTGCTCGTAGCGTTGCCATTTCCCGCGCAAACTCGTGTAAATAAAACTATTAGTCAAGTTGTAGGCAGGGGCGCATAATTTATGTGTCGGTCGGCAACCAGCAAACATTCTATCAATGGCAAGGAAATTAGTCAACAACAAAAGTTGTTGTTCCTAAAAATAAATAGTGTTTTTCGTTTGTTGGAAAATATTAAAACGAGTCAGGACCAAATAGCTTTTATACCAACAAGCGGAATTATAAACCAATATAAGTAGGTACTTATTTCATGTGAATATGTGGTTCTCATTATTCAATGAACAGATTTCGTGATTATTTGACTGAAAAAGACGTTGATTCAAGGCCTATATCTTAACAATTTAATTAAAAAAATATTGAAAAAAAAAAAGTTTTCCACGAAAAATTATAGAGACGAATACTTACTGCCAGTATCTGGAAGTCAAAACGATTTCTGAAATGAAATGACGACTTGAACAGTTTGAATTATACATTATCTTTGATTAGGCTTTCAGAAACTAGCAGTTGGAGAATAATTTTTATGACAATAATACAAATATACTGTCAATGAACCATAGAGTTAGAAAAGTATAAAGCGACTGTATGAGAATAGAGTCCGGGCGGGTACAGTCTAAATGTTTTGAAACGAAGTGCGCGTACATAGTTTCAACGACTAAAATACGTATAATGAAAGACAATTTCTCGTTTTTTATCGATACTTTTACCAACAAAAACAAATGATACATGTCTGCAACGCGTGCTTTCATATTTCGGCATATAATGAGAAGAGGGGATGACAGCCTTGAAAACCTGGTCATTGTTGGCAATACCGAAGGCAAGAGAACACGAGGCCGGTCGCCAACACGATGGTCAGACCAAGTGAAAGAAGCCACCTCCTCTTCTAAATTATACCAAGTGGTGAGGGCTACTTCGGACCGGAATCGATGGAGGCAGATTGTCCGTTTAAGGGATTCCAGTGACCACGATCCTCAGAAATGAGGGACCGACTGAAGAAGAAGAAGAAATAAACTAGTGTAAGATATATCTGTGAATGCATCTATAGGAAAAATAACTCACTCTTCGCGCTAGTTAAACGTTGTTAACGTTATCAGTCTATAATATTCTAACTCTATGAAATGAACCAATGTTTACACTTGACTAGGAATAATGATCACCTATATAGCTAGCATACAAAGCAATTCAGAAAGTGGCGTCTTTCTGCGAATGAAAATATAAAAACGTGACCCGCGTGCTCAACTCTGAAAGTGAGATATATATTTCATTTTAAGCTGTAACGTTACTTGTTAAAGTATGTAACGTACATTGTTTCAGTTACAATCACGTAATAATATACTTAGGTGCCGTTTGTGTGATGGTGAACAATCCACTTTTGCTGTTTTATATCATCATAACATTTATCTTAAGAAGTGGGAACTCAGTGTGTTACGAGGAAGGAGGTAACTATTGAAGCAATTTTTCTTTTAATATCTCT
Source organism: Achlya flavicornis (assembly GCA_947623365.1). NCBI lineage: Eukaryota > Metazoa > Arthropoda > Insecta > Lepidoptera > Drepanidae > Achlya > Achlya flavicornis. The sequence continues at coordinate 4,441,635 of OX392484.1, forward strand.
ATTAAACATTTTTGGAAGGAATTTTGTGTATGTCAAGCGCTGATAAAAAATATTCTGAATGATTCGCTCGACGGGGCAGTTGGCGCATTCGGACGTGGAGTCTTAACCTATAGCGCCGCAGGTCGTGGGTTCGATTCCCACACAGGACATGCATTTGTGTGCATGAACATGTCTGTATGTGTGGGTGTAATTATGTATATCAAGTATGTACTTACAAACAAAAAGTAGTATATGTATTATATCAGTTATCTGGTTTCCATAGTAGTATCTGCTTAGTTTGGGATCAGTTGACCGTGTGTGAGGAATGTCCCAGGATATTTATTATTATTATTATTTATTCACAATACATTGAAATTATTATTTGTTTAGGTCGTGGATTCAAATCCTACAGTGTGTTTGAATAGAGATGATTCCTAGGTAAAATTATAAATACCTTTAGTCCTTCAGCTAAATTATCAAAAAATATTGACCACGTATTTTTTGCTTTTCCAAATAAAAATATGACAAAGATAAAGCACGTCAAAGTTCGGGAGTGGGGTTCGTGACGTCACGCGGAACTTCAACACACCATACCTTCGTATTTTTTTGTATAATGATAATTTAAATGACGAACTAAATAGATGTTTACAGGAATCTAGCTTCAGTATATATTCTAATCATACAGTAAAACTAGTCAATTAATTATCTAATGAGCCCTTATTTAAAGGTCAACTAACGCTAGTCACAAGCGCCCAACTCAAATAATCTTTAAATGAGGTGAATATATCACAATAAAACCATTTATTCATAATAGCATGACACAGCTATCAGCCCTCATTCAGGAGTCGCAGTCGTCGCGGGCGGAAAGCGGCGAGAGGCTACGTCCGGTCGGGTACCGGTACGCGCCGCCAATTAGGTACGGAACGCGAGGTGCCGCGATGTCGTACCGGCTTGATGTACTTTTTGTACCGGGAATTCGGTATTTGGTGGTGTTTTACTATTTGGGTGTTATATATATTTTTTTATACTACTTAGGTAGCAAACAAGCCTACGGCTCGCCTGATGGTAAGCGGTTACCGCAGCCTATGGACGCTTGCAACAACAGGGGTGTTACTCGCGCGTTGCCGACCCTGCAGAAATCTCTTCAAAGCCTTTTTGAAGAACCCCATGCTGTACTCCATTGGAAAAACCACGGCGGAAAAGTCTCTCCTCAGACTGAGGGGCTGTAAACCGCTTGTGAGCTCGGGATCGTCGACAATTCTAGCAGCACATCGCTGAACCGAGTCTAAAGGCCCAAGCTGGTATCCAGGTGCCCCCTCCCACAGATGACAGCAGTACTCCATATGAGGCCGGACTTGCTACTTATAAAGTTGCGGTGTTATATCGTTTATTTTGGTCGAAAGTTACGCTTTTTAGCGTTTGGGCTTATTTATGACTTGTTTTCCGTCTTGCAGGTTCACCCGCGGATCCCTACTCATGTAAAATTGTACAGCCTAAAACGTGGAGTGTATATGCTCGAAATTTTGCACAAGAGTTCGTATGTTGTAATTAGTGTCAATTGGTAAATCCAGAGGTTTTCAAATCACCCCCATGTAGGTCTCTTTAGCGATTTTTTGTAGATTTCCAGTTTTTTAACCAAGCTCTTTATTACACTGTTTCTAATACAATACAACAAGGGTATAATGCTGACTAGCGTACTGTACAACGTGATTCAATGAATTCCATAGCGTTTCAATGGACTTGATCACTATGATAATGATGTCACCTGAATGACTTATAACAATACATTCTAACGACTAACCAATAATTGGGTTTCAAGCACGGAAATGTGAATAGACTCGGTCATTAATTTTACATGAATGAACTAATTCGTATTATTCGGTTTGTTCCATGACTGTTTTACTTGTAAGGTAATTAAAAATAATACAATCATCATCATCATCATCATCATCAGCAGCCTATAATGTCCCACTGCTGAGCACAGGCCTCCTTTCACAAATCAGGGTGAAAGGGAATGGGCAGATACTCCACCACGCGTGCCCACTGCGGATCGGTGGAGGTAGGCTAGTGGCCAACCTACTGTTGGAATTTTTCAAGCCGCCTAGGAGGCATCCAACTAGCTTAACGACTATCACAATTAAGTGATAACCGGGACCAACGGCTTTACGTGCCTTCTGAAGCACGGAAACACTCGATTTGAAATACCACTAGACGGTCACCCAATAATACAATACCTATCAGTAAATCTATATAAGTATATAAAATAAAGTCGTGTTATTTACATCCTAACTATCCTAACTATATAATATTATAAATGCGAAAGTGAGTTTGTTTGTTTGTTTGTTACGCCTTCACGCCTCAACTACTCAACGGATCATCATGAAATTTGGCATGCAGATAGCCTATGGTATGGAAAAGGACATAGGCTATATCTCTTATCCCGGGAACGCGAGTGAAACCGCGGGCGACAGTTAGTTATTTATAACTCAAGAATGGCTGAACCGATTTGGCAGAAAATTTGTGGGGTAGCTTAGAACTAGGAGACGGACATAGGATACTTTTTATAGGGCACTACCCTATAAAAAGTATCCTATGTCCGTAGGGTAGCTTAGGGTAGGGAAGGTTAGGGTAGGGTAAGGAAGGGTAGGTAAGGGGGTAAAGAAGGAGGCGCGGGTGAAACCGCGGGCGGAAAGCTAGAATTTATAAAAAAAAGTTTCTAACTGAAATATTTTCTAAAATATGAGCCGGTAGCAAATTCTGTTTCTGAAAACCCAATCACAGTTGATCAAATCTATTGCCGTCTTTGTTAATTTTCATAAACAACAACTGACAAGTGTGAGTGGTATATCTATCCATCCTTTTTCATTATAATAATATGCCCAATGCCCATAATATTTTAACACCTTACTCATTAAACAATATACAGATTAAAAGGTCAAGTAAATAAATACATTGTTTGACATTGACAGTAAGGTGACCGATAATTAAACAACTTAAACAGTGTTTCAGCCAAGTAGCAGTGGTAGCTTAGCGTCCTACAAGCCACCGGCGCCACTATGACGTATGAGACACATGGTATTATCTCTTATTAACCGACTTAAAAAAAAGGAGGCGGTTCTCAATTCGGTTGTTTTTTTTTTTTTTTTTTTTTTTATGTTTGTTACCTCATAACTCCGTCATTTATTAACCGATTTGGAAAATTATTTTTTTTGAATGGAAGGGTACACTTCCCGTTTGGTCCCATTCTCATCAGATCAGGATTTGATTCGAATTTCGATTTGATGAAGTCGGTTTAAGTTTTTTGTAAAACCGTCCAATTATTTTAGTTACCGTTCTATAGAGATTTTAATTCTAGCCAGATCTCCCTTTCGCTGGTTACTAGCGCTTTATAGGTTACCCTCTGGTGGTCATGATGATCATGAGGTATTATAAATTATAAATACTAATATATACATACAGAATATATCAACTATCACTTACTTAAGCAGGTAAAAGTAGCAACAAAACTTCAGATACCAAGAAAATATCCCTCTCAACATATCCTAGACAAGAATAAATGTCAAAAATATTCTCTCCGTAAATCAACGGTGAGAACCACCGGAAAATGTTGCACGCTATCTAACATACTTTTAGTTGTCAGGTACCTACTTTATTTCCGGATATTTTCCCAGCTTTTTTATATCTACTAACTTATGTATGTGGTTCCAGCATTGTTTATTTGTTACATTAGTAGTATTAAACCAACAAAAATCTGTCACTAGGCTGTCATTATAAAACGACAAGACAGTCAGTCTTGATCACAGATTAACTTTGGGCTTTCAGAAACTGGCGGTATTATAACTTTTGTATCAATATGAAGATATATTGAAAATATATTTTATTTCCAGTTAAATACTCGAAGGATATAACCATATAGCCATAGTTTCTCAAATAAAAAAAATATTAAAAAAAAATATACACACACACATAAATTGCATTCCTGGGGGAACATCTCTTTAAACAATTTTTTTTATTTAACCGATAATCGAACTATATATTAATTTTATGATATTTGTTTATCCCCGACTGCAATAGCTTATAAAATTCAAGCTATATTCAAAATTGTATAGATAAAAGAGCTTGTTTTTCTCTTTTCAGTTAATGTTTGTTTTACGCAGTTGTTTTTTTTTGTGTGCCTCATAAAGTGTTCTGGATTTAAAGGGCAGCGAGAGCTCAATAAAAATGCGTCTTTGCTAATCACGGTATATTGCAGACTGAATCAAGGTACATTGCTACAGTGGTTGGAGGCATTGCCTACCCTCTTATATCTATATAATGCGTATAGCGAACTACCTACATTACACCTCAAAGTCCTTTGCACAAAAAGTCTGTCGTCTGGGCTGCACCACGCTGCACCCTAATATCAAAGAATTTAAAACGTCCAGAAGGATAGTCGCCTCTATGGGAACATGAAATAAACAAGCCAGAATTGACAGTATTTGACAGCCATGCGCAGTACGAACTGAGAGCGATTTGCTCAGGGAGCCCCTCAAGCGGAGTGAAATTAAATGTCATGCTTTAGTAAGGCGGATTATCCATCTGGGTAGAGGCACGATGCCCTATGAAAATCTTTGCCTAATATATACTTAATAAGCAATACATATGTTCTAATGAATTTCTTCATACACGAACATTTAAACCATTTAAACGGTTGTAAGCACCTGTTAATTAATATTCCAGCAATTAATAATACCTATTAATCTCCAAGATGACAATACGTGTCAGGCGAATATTCAACTGTATTAGGTACTACCTGGTATATATAATGGAACTACCCTCAATATGTAATATTACGTATAATGCTGTTAAGAGACCCTGCACACGAGCTTAAAGCTAAAAATTGTATGGATTTTAATAGCGACTTTTTGTAGCCGTTTCAGTATTGAACACTGAATGTTCTATATTCGGCGACAAAATAATCTGCCTAGAATACAGGCTTGCCCTAGGTTAGGTAGCAGTTTGTACTAAATTGTGACACCGCTGTATTTTATATGTACCTATAATATGTTTGTAACTCAATATTCTAGTGCAAATACATTATTATTATTAATCGCTAAGCGTCGCTCGTGTACAGCCTCCCTAAACCAATTTGTCTAATATACTACAGGTAGTGTACCTAATTAGAAAACGCAGAATTTCCCACGAAAAATAGTCACTTTCTTTACCTTATGTTTATCTTAATCTAACCATGGCTATACGAGGCACATTTTTTACAATAGGGTACAGTAGTACCCAACTGATAAGGCGCGTCGTGAATCTTCGTTCGCACAGAAAATAAAGTATGGCCCGAAGATTACCGAAAGAATGCTTAAAACTTACAATCAATCTTAGATCACTAGTATAAGGTTCATAATACACTGCAGCTGTTAGTTCCGTCTCACTCGCAAGTCACGCCCCTCCGAACACATGGCGGCAGCTGCAGAGCTTTCCCGCGCTTTGATAATGTATCTGCGCAGGTACATCGGTAAGCCATATTACTTGGGTACTACTGTACAGTAGAATTTTATGTATAAAGATATATTTAATAAATATTATATTATATGATTAGTGTTATATGTGGTAATTATTATAATAAGCAATTCCTTTCTCGAAGATTCCTGAACACGTGACGTACAAACTCAAAGTAAAATATGAACTCGGTTCCTTGAAATCCATTTTGCAAACTAAAGTATGCAGTGCAATGAAATGCGAGAACATAAGAGAGCGGATATACGTTTGAACACAATTTCACCGCTTCTGAGAAATATTACATGCTAGCCAGCTTTTATTAATACCTACTGCATGTATGAAGATCAAAGATTTTATAGATATGAGAAAATATGGCAATATATTGAATTGTAGAGGCCAAGGTTGGCTTTAAATATTCCAATGCTAGGACCAATGTTGGAGCCAATTTTAATTCAGGGTACGGTTTCTCGTTGAGTACATCGCATACGAGGTACATAATAATTAATTAAATCTGCATTGGAATTTCTGGAAAACATTTTCCAATTGAATATGCTCTGTTTGTTATTGAGTCTAGAATCTAGACTGACATGTACTATTATTTGAAACTATTATTGGCTTGTTATTGTTTTGGCGTTTAAAAAACAAAACCTTAAATAATACAATGTTGAATTTTCTTGCTGGTTTTTCTCAGTTTAACACTGAATTCGGAATCAGTGGTTACTTCATTAGGTACCTACTTCGACTTACATAAAGCTCCTAGTATCCAAAAATAAAATGAAAGGAGTTGACTTTGAAACAAGTATGACAAATATACAATAAATCATAATAATTCTTACATAGCTAATAAAAAATGCTATTATACCTCCAAACCAATTATCGTCATCCTCATACAGGGGCTCTAGCGCGTAACTTTGGTGGTAATCGTAACGAACACCATTAATTATTTCATCCAATGACGGGCACGCGGTATGACGCGACGATGACCATTTGTGGGCCCTGATTGGATGAAATTCATTAATGGTGTTCGTTACTATTACCACCAGTTACGCGATAGAGCCACTGGTTCTCTTAGTTATTTTTAAGTATTGTTAGTACAGACTAATGAAAGTATTGTATGTTATTAGTAGTAGGTATTAGTAATCAGAAGCGCTCGTGGTGTAGCATGATAAGCCGTTCTTAATCGATCGCTACCACCGTCGTGGTCGGTACCTGGATGGGTGACCGCCTAGTGGTATTTCAAATCAAGCGTTTCCGTGCTTCGTAAGGCACGTAAAGCCGTTGGTCCCGGTTATCGATTAATTGTGATAGTCGTTAAGCTAGTTGGAGGCCTTCCAGGCGGCTTGAAAATTCCAACAGTAGGTTGACCACTAGCCTACCTCCACTGATCCGCAGTGGGCACGCGTGGTGGAGTATCTACCCAATCCCCTTCATCCTGTTTTGTGAAAGGAGGTCTGTGCTCAGCAGTAGGACATTATAGGCTGATCATGATGAGTAATCAGAATATGTTGTAAGTACCACTCATGGTGGTAAAAGCCTCCGCTATTATTTTCTATCGCTTACCTTTCACGGTTCTACTCCACGTGTTTCTTGCTGACTTGACAAAGCTTATAAAGTAATAAAACTGCACCATTAAAAAAGGATAACAAAACCACATGTGTTTCATGATTGTAAAAGGTTCCTACTAACCTGTCCAATAAAAATGTCAAAAGCTAAACATTCCAATTTAAAAAATTGCGTCGTAGTATTAGTGAGATCAAAGCGAGCGCATGCGTACAAATAAAAGAGCTATGAATGAGAAGTGTTATTTAAATTGACAGTGGATATGTCACTCGAATGGCATCCTGTCATTGACAAAGCCGATTATTTCGGTAACGTTCGTCACTGGGACGGTACACTGCGCAAATCTGTATCGACAGATCATTCGCGCGGGAAATTGACGGCCATTTTGGTTTTTATGAGAGTCGTTAATTCGTTTACAAGTTAAAGTTGAGAACAGGCATCTGTTTGTAACAAAGATGTTTTTTTTTGGTATCTAAAACAAAATATTCTGATGCATAAAATATAGGTTATAAAATCTTTACAGAGATTTAGAATCTAATACAAATATTTAAAAAAAAAAAAACTGTACGTAGCTACCTAGTTTTAGTCGCTCTACTACCCTAACTTTATGGGAACTATTATTTTACTAAAGATATTTCAAAATTGGAACCCTATTTAAATTCTATAATAAAAACGATAAATAAAACCGAATCAACTCCACGAAAATACCAGCAGGAATCCTTTCACTTCGCGATGATCCCAGCTCTACACCCACAGCTCTATACCTAATAGAGTAATCAATGAACGTCACCACTATCCGTTTTGGGGATCCTTTGGAAATCGAGGCCGGGGTAACAAATGGCGCACTTTATTAGATCTCGGGTTCCGTACCCTGACACCCAAGTACCTGTGTGTCGTCCGCCGAATACATAAAATGATTGATAGCGATTTATCAAGCTCATAGACGCGTGATTGCTTCTACAAATGAGATTGATTGGTGGATTTCCTCTAGTTAGACTCACATTCTAGTAATTTCTGTGAGTGAAGAGTTTGTGAGAATAAAGTGAACTAAAAAAACCTTCTGTGAAAAAATATATCGGCAGGGTTGGTCCCGCATAAAATAAACTACACTGAACTTTTTGACGGGCATTTCACGTTTGGAAAACGTGAGCGAAAAAAAAGTTTCCTTTTTTAACCGACTTCGAAAAAGTATTTTTCAACACACTTGCTCGTAAAGTGACATTTATTGCACCGTTTTTAGTATCTAAGGCGCTGTGCGAAGACACTTTTCGCACATTTGAGGGGGTGAAGCAGCGGTGAAGACGGCGCTCAATTCGGGGCGCCCCGCGTACTACCCGCGCAGTCCGCCGGCGTCCGTATTCTGTCGGAATCCTTATTCTGGTTGTTATAGATTCCGGAAATTTCAATTTATGCTTTTGATTGTCTAAATACTTATAGTCCTATTACGCATTATAAGAACGATACTTGTGTCTTATTTACAAGAAAGGTCATACATTTTATGTCTTGTGTCTAGGTTTGAATAAAATAAGTAGGTACTTAGTATAAAATAGTATCACTTCGCAATGCAAAAATCTACTTACATAAATAATTGCAAAATAGGTACATAATATTCGTTTGCACAACAAAGTCATAAAATGACATTTATGTTGTTCGAAATAGGGCATGCAATCACCATCATCACATCAGCCTAAGGATGTCCACTGCTGAACATAGGCCTCTCCCATTAACTTCCACTTGGAACGGTTTTGGGCCGCTTGCATCCAACGGTGCCCAGCGACTCTGACCAAGTCATCGGTCCACCTGGTGGGTGGTCGTCCCACACGGCGCTTTCCAGTACGTGGTCGCCACTCGAGAACCTTCCTACCCCATCGGTTATCGGTTCGCCGAGCGATGTGGCCTGCCCATTGCCACTTCAGTTTACTAACTCTACGAGCTATATCGGTAATTTTTGTTCTCCTACGAATGTCCTCGTTTCGGACCATGTCTCGTAGAGAAATTCCGAGCATAGCTCGTTCCATAGCTCGCTGAGTGACTTTGAGCTTATTTATGCGGCCAGCAGTAAAAGACCACGTCTCTGTCCCGTATGTCATCACTGGCAACACGCACTGATTGAAGACCTTTGTCTTCAGACTCTGAGGTATTCTGGACGTGAAGATATGCCGTAGCTTCCCGAACGCTGCCCAGCCGAGTTGGATTCTTCGGTTGACCTCTTTGTCAAAGTTGGACCTACCTAGTTGGACAATTTGTCCTAGGTAAACATACTCGTCTACAACTTCGAGAGCAGTATTCCCAATAATCACCGGCATTGGCGGAATATGAACATTAGACATAATTTTTGTCTTGTCCATATTCATCTTGAGGCCTACCTGTTGGGAAACTCTGTTGAGGTCATTGAGCATGATGTTCAAAGCTTCTAGCGATTCCGCCATTATGACTATATCGTCGGCAAATCGAAGGTGAGTGATGTGTTCGCCATTGATGTTGATGCCATATCCCTTCCAGTCCAAGAGCTTGAATACGTCCTCCATTACAGTGGTGAAGAGTTTCGGGGAAATTACGTCACCCTGTCTTATGCATGCAATATCGGAAAGTTTTCAATTCCGGAAATGAGTTCCGATACCAGAGAACTAGTTTCGGAATTAGCACCTTGTGAACGGTTTTTCGTTTCTAGATGATTTGGAATAAGAACAGAAAAAACTAGCAAAACTATTGCCGATATATATTTTTGAGGGGTTGGAGCCATGGTTCCGTGTTTAATATTTAATATAAGTCCGGAAAGCTAAATACCTATATGATATAAATTATTAATTATAATAAAAATTTATGGATATCGGAATTACGATACGGAATTGAAATATGTGAAAAATAGCTGTTCCAGGATAAAAAGTAGCCTATAATACTCGGGGATAATGTAGCTTCCTATTAGTGAGAGTTTTTCGAATCCGACTGGTAGTTCTAGTTATTGGTCCGTTTTAACAAACAAACAAAAAATATCTTCCACTTTTAGTACATGACAAATTAGTCCGGGATTCCGGATAATGTGAACTATTAGATATGTATCTCAACAATATTGCAATGGTTTTAAACCCCGGTTGTGAAATTCAATATTGGACTATGCGTTCATTGCGGAACCAATTTCAGAATTAGTTACGGAATTGAGTTTTAAAATAAAACACGAACTATTAGATATGTATCTCAACAATATTGCAATGGTTTTAAACCCCGGTTGTGAAATTCAATATTGGAATATGCGTTCATTCCGGAACCAATTTCAGAATTAGTTACGGAATTGAGTTTTAAAATAAAACACCTTTATTCAATAAACTTGTTATAATCATCAAGAAATTACAGATGTATATCTTTACTTATCCCTATATTTTGTAAAAATTAAGAAAAAAATTAGAAATTAACCTAAAAAGCCTCCTGCGAAAAGGCACCGAAGAAGGCGCGTTTCAACCATGTTGGCCGGATCGGAAAAAAGCTATCATGTTACCCCTCTGGGAGTAAAGCTTTCTTTTCTGGTCCTTTGCCAAATCGGTCGCGACCAATTTCTGCCGCCCGTCGCTGCCGCCATTGCTGAAGCCTGATGGATCACTAGCTTACACTGCTGTGATAAGGCCAATTTGTTCGCCTCTCTATTCGCGGAGAATTCATGTCTAGACGCTGGTTTACAAACACCACCCCCACTACCTACTTGCAACTGCCAAATGCCGGACATCCGTATCCGACAAAAGGAGGTTGTAAAGGTACTACGCGCTCTAGACGTGAATAAAGCCAGTGGTCCCGACGGCAGTCCAGCCATTGTCCTGCGCAATTGTGCGCCCGAATTGTCTCCTGTCTTGACACGCCTGTTTCGCCTCTCACTTCGAATGGGTTATATTCCGATATAGTCTGGAAGCTTGCTAACGTGCAACCTGTGCCTAAGAAGGGCAGCCGTGCCGATCCTACAAACTATCGACCGATTGCGATCACCTCCATACTCTGCAAGACTATGGAGCGTGTATTGAATCGGAGGCTCCTGGCATACCTTGAAGATAACGAACTCCTCAGCGACCGACAGTATAGTTTCCGCCAAAAACGGTCTACTGGGGATCTTCTTGTATATGCCACACATCTTTGAAGAGAAGCCATTGAGAGACACGGGGAAGCAATTGCCGTTTCCCTCGATATTTCTAAGGCTTTCGATAGGGTCTGGCACACCAAGCTTCCTTCATATGGAAATCCTGATGGCCTGTGCGCTTGGATTTCCGATTTCCTGAGTGAACGGTCTATACGAGTGGTCATAGACGGGTGCTCGTCGGACCTCTTGGCAATCAATACCGGAGTTCCTCAGGGATCAGTTCTCTCTGCAAACTTATTTCTGCTGCATATCAACGATCTGTTAAAACCCGGTATCTTTGGGTACGCAGACGACAGCACTGTTGCAGAGAGATACATTTCCAGCGCACGAGCCACTAGTGACGAGATCCAATTGTTTCGAGAGGCCATGGTTGAGCGTTTGAACGTGACCTTACAGGCAGTCTCTGATTGGGGCAGAGCCAATCTGGTCACGTTTAACGCCTCCAAGACACAGGCGTGTCTTTTCACTGCCAAACGGAGTCCTTACCATCAGGCTCCTACTTTCCAAAATATATCCTTGCCAATATGCGATCGGCTTGATCTCCTAGGCATAACATTAACAGCCAAAATAAACTTTGGCTGTTCTATTGAGTCGAAGGCAGAAACAGCTGCCAGAAAGCTGGGTATCCTCTCTAAGGTTATGCGGTACCTCACGCCTGGGCAGTTGCTCCAACTTTATAAAGCACAAGTCCGGCCATGCATGGAGTACTGCCGCCATCTTTGGGATGGATCAGCTAAGTACCAGCTTGAGGCCCTCGACTCAATAGACCGCCGAGCCAGGAAAGAGAGATCGGGAGAAAGACAGCTCAGGAGAATCATCAAATGGAAAAGCATTGCGAAAGCTGTAACCCTCGTCAAGAAGAACATTGGCGTTGAAGACTCCAGAAAGCTGGGTATCCTCTCTAAGGTTAAGCGGTACTTCACGCCTGGGCAGTTGCTCCAACTTTATAAAGCACAAGTCCGGTCATGCATGGAGTACTGCTGCCATCTTTGGAATGGATCAGCTAAGTACCAGCTTGAGGCCCTCGACTCAATAGACCGCCGAGCCAGGAGACTCATCGGGAGAAAGACAGCTCAGGAGAATCATCAAATGGAAAAGCATTGCGAAAGCTGTAACCCTCGTCAAGAAGAACATTGGCGTTGAAGACTCACCATGTACAGTATCTATTATTGCTACCACGACTACTCTGACAATCGTGCTAGACTGAGCAGATAATATTTTCAATCCAACTTTATAACGAACTAGTTGCCCCCCGAGGTTACACCCGCGTTCCCGCAATCAAAAGTAGCCTATAATACTCGGGGATAATGTAGCTTCCTATAAGTGAAATAAAAAAATAATCCGACCGGTAGTTCCATAGATTAGCCAGTTTAACAAAACAATAAAAACTCTTCCACTGTATAATATTAGTATAGATAGATTATGTGCATTTTATAAGGCTTATGTGCAATTTATAATAGAAATATCTAATTCCGATATTGAAATTCAATATCTGATAACATTTATAATAAAACGTAGGTACTACCCGTTCGCGTTGAGGCCCACGTTCATCTGCCCGCTTCCCCTGTACTTCCCCGATAGCGCTCGTTTTGTACGTGTGGCTACAGATCAAGCTATATATTTCCAATATAAGCTGAACTCTTATTGTACGGAATTCCTATACAATGCGAGATCAGCTTATACTGGAAATGTATCGCTTGATATGTAGCCGTGTGTACTACAAGTCTACAACTCGTGCGCTACAGCGCGACTGTGACTGTGAATCGAGTCTCAATTTATTGCGCACTGGTAGTACGTAACCTAAAAGCTTTTTTAATTATTTTAAAAGCACCTACTCTAATCTTTGATAAATCATAATATTATTTTTATTTTTCACACAACACTTTTTACAACATAAATTAATTAAAAAGTTGTTTTCTCTTCTTATTTATCTTATTGCCCATATTGAATCACACACAATTTAACTATATAGCTATACAATAAAGCGGTTCCCACGGAACCCTAATTGGTCATAATTTTTTTGACGGATCCCCAATTTGATAAATAACAAAAGTGATTGTACCTTGTCATTTGAATATTTTCATGTTTCAATTGAAAAGAAAGATCAAATTATAAATAAATAATAATATTACCTACTTATAATAATTTATAAGTAGGTAATATTATATAAAAACATTTATATTTTAGTTACGACTTTTTTCTACGAATGTTTTAACTCTCGGACGAAACGCGGCAATAAAAAATCAAATATCTATAATGATTACTATCAATACGCACGAAAATGGTGTATCGAAGTGTTATGAAAGCAAGTTCAACCGCTCGGCGAGAAATCCGGCATAGGTCCGACCTCCACAAGCGCTCCAGCGCGACTGAGAGGGCCACCGCTGACCGCGAGACGATGAATTTTATAGGTATTTTGGATTTGTGTAAAAGTAAAGAAATAAAATAAAAAAAACAAAACGTAGGGCGATATTATGACTATTATTTTAGTATAATTTTCTTCTGAAAATTCTGATTATTATAGCCATAAAACGCAATAAAAGTAATAAAAAGGGGTAACTTTACGATTTTTTTCTATCTAGTAAAATTATTGCAATCGTGTTTTGGAGCTCGCTGGACCTTAGGAAATATTGTCAACTTTCACATATATTTTTTCCGAACTAGAACTATTGCATTTTCTTTACGTAAAACCGAATCAAACAAACGCATTTTTGCTAATCTATGAACACACGGCGCCGCTTATTACGTACTGGTGCTTTTTTCTTTACATTATCGCACAGTTTTAACAGGTATATTCTGTTAAGTTTGTAACTCACTACAAGTGACATGTCTGTAGACAAAGCAAATATACACGGGTAAAAAAATATTCCGATTGCCGATTGCAATAAATCAAAAATTGAAGGACAGTCACTTAAGACCATATTTACGTGGCTTAAACCCTTAAGGTAGCTGCCCTTACTGGCTCGTCTAAAATTTCCATCCTGTATATATAAACCTTCCTGGGAAAATTATCTAAATCATAGTGAAAACCGCATCAAAATCCGTTGCGTAGTTTTAAAGATCTAAGCATACAATAGGGACAGACAAAGACGCGGAAACCGACTTCATTTTATACTATGTAGTGATATTACCTAATAATATTATAAATACCCAGAAGAAATGTAAAACAGTCTCAATGGAAAAACCAACCAAAATTGTTCGACCATACAAAAAATTGAGAGATTTCTCAAAATCTTTACTTCCGTACGAAGTCAAGGGACCAATTTCGATTCCAATACGCCTCAAAAATTATGTATAACTTAATAACATGACCCGATATTGGAACCTTTTTGAGGACAACGAGCCACGGACCTTAATATAAATAAGTACTATAGGTACTTATTTCTCGGAACGGGATAACCGATCCCTTGGCACAAACGGATAAACGCCCAAAAAGCCTTCTTTTATCTATTCAGATATGAAAAAATGTTACGATAAACTTTATATCTTATGTTGTAAAGTTTTTTACACGGCACTTGTTCTCGCTGCATTAGCATTGAAAGCTTTTGAATTATCCGCGAGAGGCGCTAGTGTACCGTATCTAGAAATTACTCTTACTATTTGCGAGCTTTTAATCGCGAATTTTCACGAATGTTGTAAAATTGTGCCATTCCTGATTAATTTATCAGACGTATCTGACCACCATCAGCACCTATGTGTGTTCTATCAGCGGCACTTGAGAGCCAGTTTCTTCTAGGCTATGTGTGCTTACCACCTTCGGCCACATCAGCACTTACTTACATGCATTATAGTCAAACTCAATAAAATAAAATAAAAAAAAAACGGGACTGCGCAATGCTGAGGCATAAGCAATATTTTATTTATTTGTTTATTATCAATTATATTGGCCCTGATGCGCTTAAAATACTTTTTTTTTTCTACCGCTAATGTGGCAAACAAGCATACGGCCTGCCTGATGGTAAGCAGTTACCGTAGCCTATGGACACTTGCAACACCGCGCTCACTAGTTTTTAAGTATAGCACGCCTCAGTTGTATTAGCAACGGTATAGTAAACATTGACTCTGCGGTTTGTCTCATCTGCTGCTGCATAGCTTGCTATCAGCCCAACCCTTTCTGCGTCTGAAGAGATTTTTGTAGAGTCGCAAAAACGCGAGTACCCCTGGTGTTATAGTCTACGGTTACCGCTTACAATCAGGCGGGCCATATGCTTATTTGCCACCTGTGGTATAAAAAATAAATCATAGAGAGGTTGAGTACAGCGTTATTTCGCTCAAATAGCAGCTCGACTGGGGAAGAACCTCCACCTTACAGAAAACCGTAGTCGTAACTCTTTGAAGTTGGCAACACAAAGCAAATATTTCCCTTTGTAACATTTTATAACTTTGTGATTTGCTATGAATAAAATGATAACGCTTGGCTTTACTTGCTTTCGACAAGACCTGATCTAAAATAACAATACATACATTGTAACGTGAAAGATAGATGTTGTCAATAAAATGCTTGATGGATGAAAGCGCCCAAACAACGCAAAAAAACATTGAAATAAAATGTATACCTATATTTTTTTTTTTCTTCATGTTTGAAACTTTTGATACTATGGGGTGGATACGACATTACGACAAATAAATGAAACCACGTAAAGTACTCATCAATACGATCAACTTTTACTATGGGACCAACTTCGAAATCGCAAAAAAAATTACAGCTTTTCATACATTTTAGCCGAGGAGTCATGTACCTACCTTTTGTATGAAAAGTTGTAGTTTACGTGGTTTCATTTATTGACGCAGAGTGAAATCATTCAGAACAACAACATATTTTCATCCAGCTTCTGTGTTTTTACCATTCACTTATACAACTGTCAGTGAACTTTTACAGTAGATATACATAAGTAATGTATACTATAAGTGTGAATTAAATAATGAATGGAACTCATGAACGAACGTTTGTTCACATTTTCTGCGCTTTCACTCGTCAGAATTCGGGTTGAATCATCGTTCGGGGAATGACTCTTTTACCGAAAGTTGCTAGGGATCAATTATAGTTTATAGTTCATCAGTATACACTTACACATATCACTTTGGATGATTCCTCCAATATGAGCATTTGAAATGATATGTGTAAATGAGTATTTTGCTAGACACAAGCCCCGAGACGCTAATTACCTTTAATCATAAAAAGCAAAAACAGCGACATTTATATTGTCTAATAAAAACATATACCCAAAATTAACTAGTATTGGAGATAAGATTAAAAGCGAAAATGGGGGAAAGCGTGACGTGACATAGTGTGTCGTTAAATCAATTACTTACACTACGGCTTAATTGAGAGAGCAATCTCAGAGAGCAAATAAGACGTGTCTGGCGGCGACTCTTTTTACTTGCGCCGTTGATGTATTAAACAGAATTGTTAGCGTTTTTAATTTACTTTTATGTAGTAGTGCCGCATTGAGGTGGTCGCAGAATCCGCCTAATTAGTTGTCAGTTGTCCTCAGTTGAGAATATGTCGTTGAGACTTATAATTGTTCAGTTACGAGTACGAGGTTTTGTGTGCTTACCATCCCCGGCCTCATAATTTGTGAAACTGTGTTTAAACACAAACTTATCTAATGAGAAACAAATTCATGCAGTTGTTTTTGGTAAAAAAGAATATCCAGAATCCTGAAAAGTGGAAACGCCGTCTTTAACAAACTTTTTTTTAGTTTAAGTGAAACTCTGATGTCTGTAATAGAATCTTGCAAGTTAAATTTGACCCACTTCCCAGTGTCCGATTGAGTTGAAATTTGGTATAACATTAGTATATTGGATGAAAATGCAAGTACAGGCAACAAAAAGAACAGTCAACATAAAACGCTTATTATGAAATTTTTAACAATAACTTGTTACTCACTAATGAATATAAAACGATACATTCAATGAATATAAACACAATTCTACTTTCATTCGAAATTTAAATTTGAATTTGCATTCCTATTTTAAAAAGTAGTATCTACTAGCACGAGCATTGTAAACAAACGATACTGTATCTGCGTTCTGTACCCACGTCATTCCTCTTGACCTAGACTCGGCCAACAGCCTTTTCAGACTATTTCCGTAACGCGAACTGTAGCTGGAATTCTTACTAATCATTCATTTCATGCTAAGCTGTTTAAATTAATAAAATAAAAATGAAACCTTAGAAAATATAATGAAACGTTTTCCTTTTCAGACTAATGCATAATGTAAGTCTTCCTTTTCAGATTGATGCATCATGTAAATCTATTGACTTATAAATCTACCAAAATATTTTACATATTTTTTTCATTGATTTTATCTTTAAAAAAACCACTATGATAACCCTACGATTGCTTGATTGAAATATACTATACACCTTGACTTTTTATTCGACTTACAAACGTAGCCCGCGTTTGTTATGTTTGTGTTTACAGTCAAAGTATATAGGTTCAACTAATATTTATAAACTTATGCATAAGGTAGTCCTTTATCCAATAAGATTCTGGATTGCTGCACAAATGTATGTGTGACAAGATAAATGTGCTAAAGTGTGAAGTGACAACACTTAAAAGCCTGTAAAACTCTGTAATAAATCATGTCGAAACTCCCGCGTATCTTGCATTACAGCGAAGGTTTTAAGGGAAATTTATTTCCTGAGTAATCGCCTCTGAATGGTAAATTGATCATAATTTGACCATAATTACGAGGAAATTAATTTCTGTGCTCAATAGATAAATAGATTTAAACTAGGACCATTAATAGTAATACTGCCGCGGTCTGTAATGGCTGCATTGCTGGCAGTGCTGATGAGGGCCTAAAAGCACAGCTCCAAGCCAACACAGCGCAGTCAGCATTCAGCATACTTTTCTTAGACATTTTTGTCATCAAGTCAACTGTTGGAAGCATTATGTAAAAGATAACAAATTTTGGCACCTTCAATTCAAGATGGCGGCTAACGCTGTCAAATCTCGTGGTCGAAAACTAACATTTTTCATGATTAATCAAAACATCACTCCACCTTCTGTATGGCAAAGCCTCTTTTTTGTCCCAACTGACTGGACTAATTCGAGAACCCCTATTTTATTTTACTTTTCTAATGTTTTAGAGATCGTATTATAATATCTATTTTATTATCTGTTAATCTTAACATGTGTCCATAGAAATATATATCGCGCTCAATTCTTATAACGTTACTAGAAAATTTGGAAAATTCAGACGCGTAATGTCAGTGGAAAATTCGTACCACATTTGAGCTATTTTTAAAATGTATGCGGATCTTCAATGCTCATTGAAACAATCTGTGTATGTGTGTGTATGAAACTTGAACTTATACATATGTGAGGCGGTAATTGTGTATCTATTATTCTATTCTATTGCTTCTTTGCAAATAATTAATGTGAGGTGTATTTCACATACATATTATAGAGTGTTAAAGTACCATTCTAGGAGGTACTGATAAATAAGAACTTTTATATAAGACTAGACATAAAAATTTATTAGTTTGGTGCTAAAAATATATTTTTCGAACGCAATTTTGAAAACCATGTAGGTTTGTCCCTATTTATTCCAATTTCTGTGGTTTGTTACATTATTTTACATCGACCAACGCATACATACACATATTTGAATTCAGAAATCAGTTATGTTTTTATTCTGTTCGGTTTCAAGATATTATTAAGTATAACCAATGAGATTTTTTTATACGATGGAGTCGTTATACAAGCATACGGCCCGCCTGATGGTAACGTTTACCGTAGCCATATGGACGGTATAACTCAAGCGTTACCGACCCTTCCCCCCTTCCGAAAATTTTAAATACTACAAATCCGTCACATAAGACATAAACAGCCAAATTCTTAATAGATGAATCCAGTGATGATTTCAAGACTCACTCATATTATACGAACATAAATAAAGGGGAGACGAGGTCGCTCTGCATATTTCATGCGCGTATCATTTTCAGGAATTGTTTTTTGTTTTTCTTGTTCCTGGGTTCTCCGTATTATGAATGGAGGTAAGGATTTTATGTGATGTTAATCTTGGACAAAAATATCTAGATACGGATAGTTACTTATGTAACGGAGACAGCCTTTTACCACTTTTACTTACCCGGTAGATACATTTATAAGTAATTTTTTTGGGTCTCGTACCTCAAAGGTAAATGAAACCTTAGGAGATCATTTGTTAACCATCCGTAACTTTTTTTTGATTTAAATCGGCGAATTTACTTTGTACGGGAATCTCAGGCGAGTACTACTCGCACAAATTCAGTTTTTTTATTTAAATTCAGAATGCCTCATGACCATTACTTCACCACTATATACCGTGCTAGGGTTGACTGGACCGTAACTGTTAATTTATATTATTTAACAATGAGTGTTATTTATAAAATATGTTTGTATCAAACGGTCAGGAATCAGTTCTTTTTTGTTTTTTCTTAGGTTTCTGGTTCCCGTAAGGGTGGCAAGACACCCAAACAAATAGAATTTTTTCTTTTCTTTAAAACAGTTCACTTCAAATTCAAAACAGTGTCTATAATTTTATTACTACATCATTATTTTGTGCTTTTAGGTACTTATTAGTCTTATTTTGATAAAAGTTCACTCACCAAAAGATATGAGGCCACTATTAAGCATCGTCAGCTTAATGCTATTAGGGATGGACACCAGACTGGTGGTGCCAGAGGTCCTCATGTCCTTCTTCTTCGGTTTCTTCTCCAGGTCATACCTGGTAGTAGACCTGGACCTGTGCTTCCTCTGGCTCGTAGCCACTGAGGTACCACGCTGCCCAGTACGCGAAGACATTTTGACACTTTACTGATTCTATTTTCAAACTATTTTTTTTTCTCACTGACGCACTAACATGTTATCACTCACGCACAATTATAAAAAACACTATCTATTTATTAGTATAATTTAATAATTTAAAAAGGTAAAGTTGTTCTATAAGTTTTTACCGTTAACTTTGTAAGCTTAATTTTATTCATATCAAAATTTATTTACACTTTACAAACACATTTTTTAATTACAATTATTTAAATAGTTCTCTAAATTAAGTGTCGCGGTATCATAAAATCTGGCACATTGTTTTGAGTAGTGTTGTCGCCACCTGAAAAAAAGGAGAAAGGTAACTTTAATAACCACACATACAAAGCTAAACGTGGTCTCTGGTGTGGTCGAATTACGAAATTATAGTCAGTAATCAAACCAAAATTCATAAATCTAATTATAATATGAAAAATGCGAAACTGAGTTCGCTAGTTTTGTCCTTTCCTACAATTATCTGTCTAAGTTTCACGCTGATATGCACTTAGACAAGATTTGTCCCAGAGATAGTTTATGGGTCAAAGAAAAACCTATGTCATGGCTACTTTTTTCTCACAGAACAACGTATGAAATCGTGGGAGTAACCAAATTTTATCAATTATCTGGGACATTCTGTGGTACAAAATACTTGGTGACCGAATGACTACTTGTAAACAATAATTACGTACCTACCTATATTTAAAAAGGTATTTAGACCTTACACATATTTCAAGATGTTACAAATTATCTTATGAGCAATCATAATAATTATTATGACAAAGTAGCATAAAAACTGTCAGAATTACATCCATACAATTAAATTATGAAAAATAGGGATGTACGTACACTGAAATGCATTGGGTGCGACATAAAAATCCTTATAAATTATTGCATTATTTTAATGTAAGTACTGTAAAGTAAGTAGGGGAGGTTTCCAAAATATCTTTCATCTTTCATGTTTATTTTTTTAATTTAAGCTCACCTTAACTATTTTCAGTTCTAATAATCACAAAAATCACTAATTCATAATTATAAATACCTACTAGGTTTAGTTACATACAGCACGATTTATTTTGAGATGTCCACTTCACTATTTATTGTCACTATAAAAGTATATAATGGCCGTTAGTGCATGCAAAGAGTGGTAACAAAAATGGTTTTACTTAGTTTCAAGAATAACTGCACTTACACATCACAGCTGAAATAGCAGGAGAATATGTAGGAGTTTCAAATAAATCACTGAAGGTATGGCGATGACAAAAAAAAAACAATTGTCAGCTTTCCAAAAATAAATGAGAAAATTCGGTGGACCGACAACCCTGACTCGCCACGGATGCCAACCGACTGAAATGTTACAAGATTGTTTATTGGTAACGTGTTAGCTGCGCGTGCGCCACTTTTATGAATGAAGTCGTCACAGATGGAATTTAAAGCGCTCCGTAGAATCTGCGATGACTATATGTATTTTTGAATGGAAAATTATATTTAAATGTATTGACGCTGATTCATAAGTTATATCAGAAGGAATTTCAGGGTTGCTTTTTGTTTGGTATTCTAATTACGGTTTTCAATAACCAATTAGAAATCTCAATTTCATATGAAAACCTATTTATATTATGCATCGGGTCCTATACTCCTATAAGCTGAGGACCTCATCATATCATCATCATCATAACAGCCCATGGATGTCCACTGCTGAACATAGGCCTCCCCCATTGATTTCCACTTCGAACGGTTCTGGGCCGCTTGCATCCAGCGGCGCCCAGCGACTCTGACCAGGTCGTCGGTCCACCGCAGTGGGAGGTCGTCCCGCTCGGCGCGCACCAGTACGTGGTCGCCATGAGAGAACCTTCCTTCCCCATCGGTTATCGGCTCTTCGGCCGATGTGGCCTGCCCATTGCCACTTCAGCTTACTAACTCTACGAGCTATGTCCGTCGTTTTTTTTCTCCTACGAATGTCCTCATTTCGGACCCCGTCACTTAGAGAAATTCCGAGCATAGCTCGTACCTAATTGTTAAGAATTGGGCATAAAAATATGAATGTTTTGTATCAGAGAAATAAATAAATTCGAACTGTGTTTTTAAATTGTTTTTTTTTCGGAGATTCATAGGAAAAACACCCCCTAAAAATCAACCTTACACCCATCTCCCAAGGCAAATTACACAACGACCGACCTTCATAGAACCAGGTAGAAAGCGCAACGGTGTTCGCTAGACCTTAAAAATGAAAACAAGAAGTAAGTACAGCGTTAATAACATCGTTTAACGTAAGGAGTAACGTCGCCAGCGGGCAGGTTGCCCAGTCTAATAGCCAGTCGATAATGGCCGATGGCTCAGTCCAGCTGCCAGAACAATGACGTATTGTGTGACGATCAAGAGTGGGACGAGGAATTTTTTAAAACCACAGCTGAATGTTTGAGCAGATTCAGGTGGTACTCGAAATAATAAGCCACTTTTTCATCGAAAAATATGGACAAGATCGTCGAAGCTTGGAATTGTATGGAGAAAATATCAAACGAAAAGGCTCAGTGACTGAGTGTCAACGAGGCAAAAAGCTCGCAGAAAACTGGGAAGCAGATCTTGCTTTGTGGTTTCACCCTCGGACGTGGTAGAAGAGATTGAATATGGACCCGCTTGCCATAAGGGGAAGAATAGAATCGTAGGTGGAAAGCTAAAGGCGAGCTAGGGTGGAAAGCCTAGAATAATGATTGACCTATCGAATTATTTCATAAAATTCTTTAACCACATCGGATATTCACAAAAAAAACTGTTCCAATTCAGAATTTTGAACATGACGGGGTGTTAAAAAATATGCTTGTTTTTATTCGTATATTGTCAACAGATTTCAGCTGATGGTTGCATAAATAAAACGGTATATAAATAACAGTCGAACGAGTGGTAAGGTCGTATCCAATTTGGGAACTTAGATAAGATAAATTTGGATGAAATTTGGCATATAGTTAGATTATACTCTGGAATAACATATAGGATACTTTTTATCTCGGAAAATCATACGATCCCTTGGGAACACGGGAGAAGCCGCGGAACAGCTAGTTGGAAAATAAAGATAAATGTGTTGTATATAGACATGCTTCTATTATCAATTTTCAAATACTTGCTCCATCATAAAAAAAACAATCAATAGGTATCAATTAACTGACTACACAAATCACTTTCAATAATGTAATATTCATGCGAATATATAACTTATTTCTACAAATATAAAAATCTAAATCTATTAGCCAGAAGTAAATTTTTTATATACCTACCACATAGATACTAAAGTTCAGAGTATAACACCATAAAACGAGTTTTAACGTATAAACAACATATTTTCCGCACACGTATCCTAAAGTCGTAAATAAGCTTATATTATGAAGACAATAAATATTTTTGTTCGTATTTTCTTCTAATCGGCGGTAAAATTCGCAGACGCGCATCGATATATCATCGTAAAATGTCGGAAATTCAACACGGCTCGTGTAAACAGGGTATCCGTGACTAAAGAATGAGTGCACAATTTATTTCTACACCACAATAAACCAGAAATAGTCGCCCGAGAAAGGTGAGAGAAGAGGAAATGAACTTAAGACCGACCGGTCGGCAGTATTTATGAACTGCTCTTGCCTTTCTCTGTCAGATTCGTTCTAGGTTTATAAATTCACTACACCATCACTCACCATGACTGCTAATGGGGATGAAAAATGATTAACAATACCATGTACTTGTACACACGGCTACAGATCAAGCTGTACATTTCTAGTATAAGCTGACCTCTCATTGTACGGAAATCCTATGCAATACGAGATCAGCTTATTCTGGAAATTTATAGCTTGATCGGTAGCCGTGTGTACACCCCTACACACATCCAACATTCTGTGATGAAAAAACTTTTCAGCTTGCGCTAACCAATACCATTTATGTATTGTAAAGTCTTTAAACCAGGTGAAGATTTCAATATTACTTTTACAGTAGACAGAATTTTATTTAAAGTACACTAAACTTAGTTATACAATGAAGACCTTGGAATTTATGTATTTCAATTGAGAAACGTTGGAAAAGTATTCCATAAGAACATAACCAGCTTCTTTTTCCATAAAGAAAAATTTTGAGGGGCGAAACTTTTAAAAAGGCTCACGTTTTTATCAACGTTTAAGGCGCAGTAAGAAGAAACAAAACGTGTCGGACTCGCACACGAAGGGTTCCGTTTCGTGTATGTAAGTATGTATATATTTTTAATTTTATTTAATTTTTGTTATTTGGTGTTATAGCGGGAATAGAAATACATATTCTGTGTAAATTTCAACTTTCTACCTATTGACTGACCGACGGACAGTCGGACGGATAACGGAGTCTTAGTAATAGAATAGGGTTCCGTTGGCACCCTAAAAAACTAATGCACGCATGATGCCAAAGTCTTGTATAATGTCAGTAATAGTTTCCATGAAAAGGCAAGTCATTGTTCTTTATATTTACCAATAGAAATTGAATTTTCAGCTTTCGAATTTTCCTCCCGTTTGGTTTGAATATGTACCTACACTAACTAGAGTGGAAGTTAACGTCTAGGAAACTATGTTTACTACCTACTTCAAAACACACAAGCATTTACGATAAAATGTACATTTGGTTAAAATGTAATATTGTTAGATCTTTTTCTTATTTTACTTTGTGGATATAAAGTTAGCTTCCTCTAACCTTTGATACAAAGATATAAATATGTAATATACACTTAAAACACCGCCGTGGTTTTCCCAATGGAGTACAGCATGGGGTTCTTCAAAAGGGGTGTGAAGAGATTTCTGCAGGGTCGGCAACGCGCGCGTGATACCCCTGGTGTTGCAAGCGTCCATAGGCTACGGTAACCGCTTACCATCAGGCGGGCCGTATGCTTGTTTGCCACATAAGTGGTATAAAAAAAAAAAAAAAAACAACTACGATTTTATCTTAATATGAGACATTACGTAGCTACAATATTTTAACATATACTATTATGATATTTTTGATTCTTTGAGTAATTTTTCAACATTTGAATCAACACAGTGCAAGAAAATTGCTATTTATTAACCATCCCTTATTTACTGAAAAGAAGTTGGCTTAAACAAGCTAAATCTGTATTTACACCGTTGGTAAACTTGGTAATTACCACAAAATGAAAAAAACACTTTTTCCAATGACCGCCATTATTACAATTATACTTTTCTGGTGTTGCCATTCCTCGATATTCCAATACACAATATCAAAATAAACCGTTTTACACTTTCATAATAAATAATGCTGACAATTAATTATAATTAATCAATATTCAAATAATATAATGTTAATGCTAACGTATTGAATTTTAAAAAGTGTAAATGTATGTCCTCGCCTGTACTTACCATCATACAATACTATGGTAAGAATCATGGTATGAAGATCATTAGGAAACTTTAACCAATATTTTTTTAATTTTGAATTTAAGTAAATTACATTAATTTACTTGATAAGCCGATAGATTTACTAATGTGGTTACATGAACGAACAGTAGGTACTCATTGCATAACTTTTACTTGAAATAGCTATAATCGTAGGTATATTGAAATTTTCAAGCTTCAACTGAAAACACATTTCGAACGTGAGCTGGAAATGAAAAAATTGAAAATGTCTGGAAATTCGTAACTTTTACTCATTTAAATAGAATGGAAGAAACCTAAGTACCTACAGAATAATTATGTTTAAATTTAATAATCCTTGTCCACGAAGGATAGGCCTAAATAAATACACAAACCCAAAAAAGCGAGTCCAAGATAAGGGCTATCTCCTAATTTATAAACTACGTCACTTGGTCACGTTTGACTTAATCTTTTACGAGCACAATGGCCAACAAACATTTAAATAAAAAAGCGTTTTACAAAGGAGAGGCTGTTGAGTATCACAAAACAAGGTTTTGTTTAAACCGAAAAAGTGTTTTTTCTTCATGTTCTTTACATAAGATCACGGGACGAGGGTGAAACGATTTCCTTTTTAGCAGGCATAATTTGGACTTTGGTGATTACGCCATTAACAAATGCACAAAGATCGCCTTAGATCACTTTAGAGCGCCTTCACACTAGCGTTTGTCCAGCGTAGGCGTTCGATAAACGTATGCACAGCGCAGACAGGCATATACGTTCTTAGATACGTTCTTAGAAGGCGCTCTTAGATGAATGATTATGATGATTACCTATTATTTCACGAATATGAACATTGGCCTTAATATACTATTTTATATTTTAAGGCGATGGTAGATCAGTGGTAGCTTGACGTCGGATGAAGAGACGAAGGCTGGGGTTCGTACTGTATATTTAATGGTAAATATTACTTTCAGACAGCGTTTTATTAGCAACTGTAATGGTGCGTCCATGCTACGCGAAGCGAGCTCGAGCCGAGCCTCGAACGAACAGGATTCTTTCGTTGCTCGCGATTTCACGAGCCTACAACGAGCGCGATGCGAATCCCTGAGTTTGTGAAAAAATTGACAATCGGGCGGAGCGCAGTCGAGCACGCTACGAATGCTCGTTCGAGCCTCGCAAGCCCGTCCACGCTACGCGAATCGTGCTCGCAGTGTGCTCGTTCGTGGCTCGGTAAACCGTCTGCTAACTTCTTATGGTCCGTCCATGCTTGGCGAACCGAGCACGGACGGACCATAAGAAGTTAGCAGACGGTTTACGAGAAAACCCCTAAGGTACTATAACTCGCGTAAATAGATTTTATTTATTTTTGCATAACAATGAATCCGTGCCGTTTTAATACGAACTGACCTTTATTGACAGTATTTACTTTTTTTATACCCTACAAAACGAGACTTGTAAGTGCTGAATAATCCTTTGCTACTGGAATTCCCCCTGTTATCTCGCAAATCTGGTTTGAACCACTTTTATCTGGAGCGGACGAGAAAAAACCAGCATTTTCAGTTTTAAGCTACCTATGTTTATTAGCATTGCAAACGTAGGACAATCTTTGTGGGAATTAATGAATTTATATTGCGTTTGAATTGTACAAAAGTATGAAAATGGTTATTTTGTTTGGTGGTATGCTTTATTGTTCACAAAATATTTAATGGGTACAACTCTATTTCTGATCTAGTAGTAAAAATACAACAATGTGACTATATTGCATTTTTTATAAATACAATTTTCATAATTTGACCTTATAAATAATTGATAATCATATTGGAAAACAGCATAAGGATTAGGATCAAATTAAAAATAAAGCTGTAATATTTTTTTACAATTTAGAAAATGAACACGTTTCTAATCTCACACGAGTAAATCCCAATTATATACAACAACATTACAACTTTTATTTTTAAATCTATACTAACTTTATTAATGTTAAATGTTTAATATTATTACAACATTATTAATTTCAGGGATGGTATTCAAAAGCAATCCAACTAGGTCTCTCTTTTTTTTTTTTTTTTTATGTCATGAGGTTGACAAACAGGCAGACGGGCCTCCTGATGGAAAGTGGTCACCGTCGCCTATAGACATTTGCAATACCAGGGGGATTGCCAATGTGTTGCCGACCTTGAAGAGCTCTTTTTACGCCTCTTTTGAAGAACCCCATATCGTAGCGCTGAGGGAAAACCGTAATGGGGAGTTCATTCCACATCCTAATGGTCCGCAGTAGGAACGTCCGACTGAAACGTTGTGTGGACGATCGAGGCGGCTCGAGGACGTGAGGATGAACTCCACATCGCCGGCGAGCAGTGCGATGGTAGAAAGGTGACGATGGCACTAGGTCAAAGAGTTCTTTAGAACACTCTCCATTATACAGACGGTAGAACACACAAAGCGAGCCTATATCTCTCCGAAGGCTGAGAGGTTCTAAGCCGCCTGTGAGTATGGGATCGTCAACAATACGAATGGCCCGCCTTTGTACCGAGGCAAGTGGATCAAGCTGATAAGCGGGTGCGCCTGCCCAGAGGTGCGAGCAGTACTCCATATGCGGCCTAACCTGCGCTTTATAAAGCTGTAGCCGCTGGAGATTCGTGAAGTACCACTTAGC
This sequence comes from Achlya flavicornis, assembly GCA_947623365.1. NCBI lineage: Eukaryota > Metazoa > Arthropoda > Insecta > Lepidoptera > Drepanidae > Achlya > Achlya flavicornis. Next base: position 4,469,604 of record OX392484.1, read on the forward strand.
TTTATTTAGCACACCCAACTTTTTTGAAGCCAATTTGGCTTTACTTTCCAAATGACCTCGAAACTGGACATCACTCGCAATGTCAACACCGAGGATCCCGATACTCTTTGAGATGATTAGGGGAGTGTCTTCGAACTTTGGTGCAGCTACGAACGGGGTTTTTTTCGCGGAGAACGCGCAGACCTGTGTCTTCGAAGGGTTGAATCGGACTAAATTAAGTCTCCCCCATTCCGAGACCTGCTCCAAGGAGGTCTCGACTTCAGACACAAGTTGTATTCGGCTTTCCTCCACCATGGACCGAGGGTTGTTAGCACGGCCAGTATATTGAGCATCACCAGTGCTGTCATCCGCATAGCAGTGAATGCTGGGGATTTTCAGCATATCATTGATATGCAGGATGAACAGTGTGGGCGATAGCACGCAGCCTTGTGGTACGCCAGCATTAATATTCTTGATGTCGGAGCAACATCCGTCAACAGCGACCTTGATACTCCGATCAGCAAGAAAGCTAGTCACCCAGGTGCACAAACCCTCGGGAATTCCATATGACGGTAGCTTCGATAGAAGTGCCCTGTGCCAGACCCGGTCGAAGGCCTTAGCAACATCAAGGCTAACTGCCAATGCCTCGCCTTTGCTCTCTATGGCTTCAGCCCATCGGTGCGTCAGGTAAACGAGAAGGTCACCAGCTGAACGACCATGACGGAAGCCGTATTGGCGGTCGCTTATCAGCTGGTGCTCCTCTAGGTACCTGAGCAGCTGAGTGTTGATGACCCGCTCCATCACCTTAGAGAGAAGGGAGGTTATAGCTATAGGCCTGTAGTTTGACGGGTCAGTTCGATCACCCTTTTTGGGAATCGGATGTACTAGGGCGGTCTTCCAAGAAGAGGGAACACGTCCGGCAGTATAGGAAAGCCTGAATAGGCGCGTCAACACTGGAGACAACTCTGGAGCACACGTCCTTAGCACAATGGCGGGGATTCCGTCTGGCCCACTCGACTTTCGGACGTCAAGGGAGAGCAGAGCTCGCCTGACCGCGTTTTGCGAGAAGCGTACTTCCGGCATCAAGCTGTCACACCGCGGGATAGTAGGCGGTGAGGCTCCCCCGTCGTCAATTATCGAGTTCGATGCAAAGAGAGCTGCCAGGAGATCGGCTTTCTCCTTTGCAGTGTGGGCCAGATAGTCATCCGGTGCGTGCAATGGTGGAAGTGACGACCGACAGAAGTTACCTTCGACAGCTTTGGCAAACGACCAAAATGCTCGGCTCCCAGAAGGGAAACCAGCAAGCCGATCACCGATTCTGCCGATGTGCTGGAACTTCGCTCTGGCAATTTGCTTCTTGCTGGACCAAGAGGCAGAATTGTATTCTTTTCTCATTTTGGATACATCTGGGTCGTTCCTAGCATGCGCTTTTGACCAGGCCCGATAGGCCTCATTCTTAAGGTTAGTAACCTTAGCACTAGGCCGGTCGAACGAGGGTTGACTCGTTCCACCGATGGGCACTACAGAACATGGAATAAAACATTCCATGCCTTGCAATACGACATCGGCGACCGAGTCTGCGCAGCTGTCCGGATTATCCGTTGAGAAACAAAGCTGCCTCCATGGGTAGGACGCATAAAACTCCCGCAGTCCATCCCAATCTGCTGACCGGTAATGCCAAACTTTGCGCGTCTCGCGGGGTCGAGATCTTCCTGGTTGCGCAAGTGGCAACACAGATTGAACCAGGCAATGATCGGACGACCCCAGAGGGGCACCGACGGAGACCTGGTAATTATCTGGATGCGTGGTCAGCAGAAGGTCCAACAAAGAGGGCTCGTGGTTCTCGATATCTGGGATGCGGGTTACTTCCTGCACCAGTTGCGAGAAACCATAGGCCAGAGCAAAGTCATAGACGGTTTTCCCTGCGTGGTCGGTCCGCGAAGACCCCAACCACTCGCTATGGTGAGCGTTAAAATCTCCAAGGACAATCACCTCGGCTGTGGGATACCGTTCCAGCACAGTGTCGGTCGCTTCTTGAACGCGTTCAAAGAAGCGAGTTGTCTCAATGTCGCCGCGATGAGACCTGTAGAGGCACGCGTATATTCGGGTGGACCCACCGTAGTCTACGCGCACCCAGAGAGTAGACAGGTCCCTGTCTTCTAGGTTATAAAGACGTCGACAACAGATGCCCTCCTGGGCGAACATGCACACCCCGGCCTTTGGGATGAACAAATGTTCGAGGTTGTAGCCGGGATAGTGGAGATACGATGTATCGCTCGGGCAGGTTATCTGTGTCTCCGTCAGAAAGAGCAAGGCCGGCTTCGCCGTCTCAAGATGGTTGTAACGTTGTATGCTAGGATACAACTTACGAACTAATAATAAGATAGAATACTGGAGAAGTGAACTTAACTACATAGATAGGTACATACTAAAATTATTATTACTATCACACATAGTACCTAACTTACAACTAAATATATAAAAGAAATAAAATAAATCATAACTAAGAAATATAATACGGAACCCTAAATTATTATATTATTGTTACGGGTTTTGAATTACTTATCTCCGCGTCTGCGCATCCCTAAAACGTATCGCTGAGTGCGACCGAACGTAAACGAGCGGTGGCGACTGACGGTGCGTCGATTTTGCAACGTCACTTTACGTCGCAACCCTCTCTGCGTTCGCAAGCAAAAAACTGTGTCCTGTGATTCACACTCAATACTTAAAAATTATTGTAACGGCTAGTTGAAGTCGAACTTAAAATACTTAAGTGTTCTTGATCCCGCTGGGGTGAGTTCTTATTATTATTAAAATTAGTGCTGTGCTTGTGTAACTGTTCTCCGCATTCCGAGCTGCTTCTAGTGTTCGTTTAGAGGATACTGGACTTGACTTCCTAACGTCAGGTAGTCTTAAGCTGTGCTAAGATGCTGTATCATGGGTTTCAGGATCACCTTTCACCTACTTATCTACCTATCTTCGTGTCTGAAGAAGAGAAGGAGTGTCGGCTGCCAGAGGTCAGCCAGCTGAGAATATTCTCGAAGCCGCTGCACTAGAAGGCTGCATACCTACCATCTCGAAGTCTACCGAGCATCTCGTCAGGCCAGTTTTCCTCTATACTCTTGTTAACCAAACTTGTAGGCGGAAACAGGATTAAATTATTTAATTATAATGGTGGTTTCATTGACCCACACCTAACTACTTAACTTCTGTGGCTTACTAATACTACTGCCACAGTGACGCCCATTTAACGTGGATAGTCTTGTTTCCAAATCATGTTTGGTGTTTAGTCTAGTAGCACTTGGTCTAGCGGTACATTTTGTGAACGAGGAGGTGCCTACGAGTCAGCGAACTGGTACGTTTTCATTTTAATACATTTGTTAATTGATTAATTTGTTAACCGTTACGTATACTTTTGTTACTACCTAAGTAGTCACTCACTAGATCTCAATATTGGTAAATTTAAATTGTAAGTAGGATACGTAACAGTTCGCAATTGAATTGCATTTTGTTGATTTTGCACGTTATCTATCAATCATTTTTACGCATTCATATATTGCTTCGTACTTATCACCAAATCGTAGATTTATATATTTAATTTATGTAAAGAACAGAATTTAAAGCACTACAATCACTCATTTTTCATCATATTGTATCATCTGCATCGTTACTTTAGATTATATTTTAATATTGTTTGTTAAAACTTGTACCTACCTTCACTAGTATTTTATAAATTTATATTCGTTATTCTTGTATTGGATGCGCTATTTTTTTCTCGTAGTAATATTTATACATCTTACTTAAATTCATAATGGGAACTCACCCAATTAAATATTTTATGCTTAACAAACATGAATTGACTTATGAGGTCCTTATTAGGGGCGAGGAACCGGCCATGACTGTTTTAGGGTTGCGCAAACAAATTAATAAACTTACTCCGTTAATACCTAATGAAGAGATTATTGAATCTGGCATTGATGCTTCCGTAGATTGCGAAGGTGTTCTTATCTCTGTGACTGAATTCACTTCTCGAGTAAATATATTGGTCGAAAAATATGATGCCAATCAATACGAACGTCTCAGAGCTTTGCACAATCATATTTACCATCGTCTGAAAAGAGTAGATAATTCAGATACTTTACTTTTAAAGAAATTAAATTCTATAACTAAAGAATTTAATGCAGTGTCGAAAAAATTTTTAGAGTTACAAACTTCTAATCCTACTACGAATACCGCATCTGAGCACACTAACTGTGCACAGTCATCTTCTTTACTCGATGGCACGCCTATTGTATCGGTTTGCTGCGACCGTACGCAGCTAAGCGAGTTAATTAAATTAAAATACGACGGTGGGAGTTATGTTCACGCGTTCGTACAGAGAATGAAGGAGTATCAAACGGTTAGGAACATACCCTCTAAAAAATTATTAATGTATGCTTCGGAAATTTTTGTAGGAAATGCATTGCATTGGTACCGTAGTGTGCGTGAATCAGTTCATGATTGGGATGAGTTGATAAAACAGTTAATTGAGGATTTTTGTCAGAAAGATTACGATTACCGTTTAGTATCTGAAATACGTAGTAGAACACAGGGTGATTCTGAAAATATTGTAATTTATTTAGCGATAATGTCGCAACTTTTTTCACGACTTTCGAAGCCTATGTCGGAACAAGAAAAGTTAGATGTCTTATTACATAATATAAGGCCCTGTTATGCTACTGTTTTATCATCTTGTGTTACTGGCGTCACTTCTATTGCTACACTTCGCCAACTTTGTCTTAATTACGAGAAAATTCAATGTTTTTCTTCTCAATTTCATGAACCACCTTAAGTATCTATTGGAACTTTGGCTCCGGATTTAGCGTATCTTAAGCCAGCTGAACCAAAGTCTCATAACTACAAAAATAATTACTATTCTGGTAAAAACTCATATTATGCGTATAATAATAAACCTAGATACAATAATTATTCTAACTTACATAATGAAAAGCCTGGCGGAAGTGTGCCCGTCGCGATCGCTGCTATGGAACCTGAAGCGGGGGTATCTGGTGTTAGTAACACTAAGTCGCTATTTTGCCCGCGCTGCCGTAGCAATAATCATTCGTTGCGACAGTGTCAACAAGATCGCTATCCCATTTGTTTTAAATGCGGTATGAAGGAGTATACACGCCTAAACTGTCCTAATTGTAATTCTTCTTCCAATAAAAAAAACTAATTAGCGAAGATTGTTGTAATAAAACTGTAAATAATAACTTTGACAAAAAAGATTGGCAAGATTGGTTATCTACTATTAAAATGTATTTTTCGAGTTATTATATTGCAACAATCTTCAATAAACAACCCGACGGCGACATACGCCCTTATGTGACTATTGGTGTAGGCGATAAGACACTATGCGGGCTATTGGACTCCGGTTCCGCTGTCACAATACTTGGAAAAAATTCTCACTTGAATGTTATTACTTCATTTGGCTTAGAACTTTGTGACTGCGACAATTCTACATCCTTTATTACTGCTGGTGGTCATAAATTAGCCACTATTGGTTATATTAATTTACCAGTAAACTTTGAAAATCAATCTCATACCTTAAAAGCTTATGTGATACCTACTGTCACATCATCTCTAATTTTAGGCATAGATTTTTGGAAAAGATTTCAATTGCTTCCTAAATTTTCCAATTCAATTTTATTATCATCTAATATTGAACATCAGGTTTCAACTATTTCAACTATTTGCGAAAACCCAGTCATGCTACATTCATATGAAGCTCTTACAGTCTATGAGCGAGCTACTGCCGATAAAGTCATTGGACAATTTGAGTCTATATCTGCGGAAAAAATAGGGCTTGGTCAAACGCATCTAGTTAAACATCATATAGATACTGGCGATACCCCGCCTATCCGCCAACGTTACTATAGACTTACGCCTGAAAAACTTCGTATAGTCTGCGAAGAATTAGATGAAATGTTACAGCTTAAAGTCGTTGAACCTTGCGAAAGTCCGTGGTCTTCACCTATTTTGCTTATACCTAAAAAAGATGGCAAATTAAGATTTTGTTTGGATAGTCGGAAGCTAAATTCAGTCACGCGTAAAGATGCGTATAAATTACCATACGTCTCCGAAATACTGGATAATCTTAAGAATGCTAAATACCTATCTAGTATAGACCTGTCAAAGGCCTACTGGCAAGTGCCAATTGTAGAAAGTGACCGCGATAAAACTGCGTTTTATGTACCTACCCGCGGCACATTTAGATTTGTTACCATGCCCTTTGGCTTAACAAATGCGCCTGCTACGCAACAGCGATTAGTAGATCACTTATTCTATGGCCCTGAATTCGAGAATTCTGTGTTTGTCTTCTTAGACGATATCGTCGTAATCTCGTCGGCATTTAAATCTCATCTATCTCTGCTTGTGAAGGTATATAATAAGCTTAAATCCGCAAACTTAACTATTAACTTAAAAAAATCGGTATTTTTTCGTGATGAGCTTAAATACTTGGGCTATGTAGTTAACTCTAATGGATTACACGTTGATCCTGGAAAAATTGAAGCGATCGTAAACTTTCCTATACCAAAAAATAAAAAGGAAGTTAAGAGATTCCTGGGAACCGCTTCGTGGTATCGTCGATTTGTACCCAACTTCAGTTCTATAGCTGGCCCACTAAATAAATTGACTTCTACAAGTAAAAAGGCAAGTCCATTTACGTGGTCGACGGAAGCTGACGAAGCATTTAAAAAGCTTAAGGAGTGTCTTACATCTACACCAATTCTATCCTGCCCAGACTTCGATAAGCCTTTTGAAGTGCATACAGATGCAAGTGACTACGGGGTCGGAGCGTTGCTTACTCAAACTGTTGATGGTGTTGAACGTCCTATTGCTTACATGAGCAAGTCGCTGTCTGCGCAGGAAAGGAACTATGGCATTACAGAGCGAGAAGCCTTGGCTGTTCTTGTAGCTATAGAGCATTGGCGGTGCTATTTAGACAATGGCAAGAAATTTATAGTTTACACGGACCATTCGTCCTTAAAATGGTTTTTAAATCTTAATAATCAAACCGGTCGACTAGCGCGATGGGGTGTTAGATTTTCAGCTTTTAACTTCGAAATAAAACACCGTCGCGGTGCTGATAATGTAATACCTGATGCCTTATCTCGTGCGTTGCCTATTTCTGCTATTGACAGTAGCCCTAATTCTACTAAAACTACTGATCAATGGTATATGAATATCTATAATGGTTGTCAGAACTCTCCGACGTCTTTCGTTAATTACATGATTAAAAATGATAAGCTCTATAGAATTATGAAAGGCAAATGTTCCTTGCAAAAGGAGTTCGAATGGAAGGAAATTATTCCTAAAGAAATAAGAGGTTCAGTTATTGAGGAAAACCATTCTGAACCTATAGCTGGTCACTTAGGAATTTTTAAAACTTACAGACGATTGACTCTTCGTTATTATTGGCCAGGAATGCACGCAGACGTAGTCAATTTTATTTCATCTTGTGATACGTGTATTGCTCACAAACATCAGAATCATACTCCATTGGGTGAAATGGGTCGACCTAAAGTATGTTCTAGACCATTCCAAACTATAAGTATTGACCTGGTTGGACCCCTACCACCAACTAGGAAACAAAATTGTTACATATTTGTGGTTACGTGCTGCTTTAGTAAGTACTGTTTGGTATTTCCTATAAGACGTGCTACCGCCGACGTCGTTACTAGGATACTCGAGGAACGTGTATTGTTAGTACATGGTATTCCTTCAACTGTTATTCTAGACAATGGCAAACAGTTTATTAGTGCCACCTTGAAAACCATGCTTAATAAATATAAAATCCCTAATCTGCACTATACACCCAAATATTCACCGCACGTCAATACAGTTGAACGCTATAATAAAACTATAATGACTGCCGTATCGACATATATTGAAAATGATCATCGTGCTTGGGATCAACTATTACCTCAAATCCAATTTGCAATTAATAGTTCAGTAAACGAAGTAACTGGATATACTCCTTCATTTCTCGTACATGGTCGTGAGCTAGTTGCTTGCGGTTCGCATTACATCGATGCAGAGTGTGATGATGTTATTTATCAACCTCGAGATTCGTATGCGGAAAATTTAGGCTATCTATCAAGAATCTTTGACAAAGTGCAAGCTTTGCTTCTACAGGCACATTCTAGAAATTGTCATAGCTATAATTTGCGTCGTAGGCCTGCGGAATTTAATATTGGGGACTTAGTGTGGAAACGAACTTTTTATCAGAGTGATAAAGATAAATATTTCAACAAGAAGTTAGCTCCTAAATTCGTTAAGTGCAAGGTGATTGGTAAAAAATCACCTCTTGTATACGAGCTGTCTGATATGACCGGTAAGACTATTGGCTGTTGGCATATAAAAGACTTAAAATTAAAATACTACAAAGATTAAAAGTTCTTGTTAAGAAGCTCTGCCAGTTATTCAGATTAAACAAGTAGTTTAGTAAGAAGTGTAGTCGGATTTTATCTGTTAAGCACGCAAAATCCTTCTGTAAGCGGCGCGGTATTGTAACGTTGTATGCTAGGATACAACTTACGAACTAATAATAAGATAGAATACTGGAGAAGTGAACTTAACTACATAGATAGGTACATACTAAAATTATTATTACTATCACACATAGTACCTAACTTACAACTAAATATATAAAAGAAATAAAATAAATCATAACTAAGAAATATAATACGGAACCCTAAATTATTATATTATTGTTACGGGTTTTGAATTACTTATCTCCGCGTCTGCGCATCCCTAAAACGTATCGCTGAGTGCGACCGAACGTAAACGAGCGGTGGCGACTGACGGTGCGTCGATTTTGCAACGTCACTTTACGTCGCAACCCTCTCTGCGTTCGCAAGCAAAAAACTGTGTCCTGTGATTCACACTCAATACTTAAAAATTATTGTAACGGCTAGTTGAAGTCGAACTTAAAATACTTAAGTGTTCTTGATCCCGCTGGGGTGAGTTCTTATTATTATTAAAATTAGTGCTGTGCTTGTGTAACTGTTCTCCGCATTCCGAGCTGCTTCTAGTGTTCGTTTAGAGGATACTGGACTTGACTTCCTAACGTCAGGTAGTCTTAAGCTGTGCTAAGATGCTGTATCATGGGTTTCAGGATCACCTTTCACCTACTTATCTACCTATCTTCGTGTCTGAAGAAGAGAAGGAGTGTCGGCTGCCAGAGGTCAGCCAGCTGAGAATATTCTCGAAGCCGCTGCAGTAGAAGGCTGCATACCTACCATCTCGAAGTCTACCGAGCATCTCGTCAGGCCAGTTTTCCTCTATACTCTTGTTAACCAAACTTGTAGGCGGAAACAGGATTAAATTATTTAATTATAATGGTGGTTTCATTGACCCACACCTAACTACTTAACTTCTGTGGCTTACTAAGCCTACTGCCACATGGTGATGGACGGCGTTGATATTACTGTGGAGCCCCCTGATATTGCAAAAGTCCACTCTAAATGTGGAAGGGGTTGCCGCTGAAAATAACCTTTTTCTTTTGTTTTTTTTAACCATTTAAAAGATTGCGTTAAAAAGACGAGTTAATTGAAAGTATGCGGTTGATATGATAGCGGAGGCAAAACGCAATGGTTAGGGGTCGACCCTAATGCAGCGACAAGTTGTGGGATTGACATGGGGGACGGAAGGGCCCCCGGTCCCCCCCGAGAGTGCCTGTCTCCTCCCCCGGCAGGACAGACACTCGTCGGGATTATGCGCACGGTTGGCGGGACAGCCTCCTAGGCCGGAGGTTATAGGTTATGCCCAGGTTCGGGTCCCCTACTAACCGGCGGGCGGCCAGCGGACAGCCGTTTCACCGGGTCTCCCTGGCCCCCATGTCAACCCAACACGCCACACACATCAGAGGTCACCCAAATCGCATCGCTGGACCGCACCATCATACATACCGCACACTTCGGACGTAAGGGGGGCAGGCTCTCGTGAACCCTTGCCGAAACACAGCGAACTGCTTCACGACAGACTCACTCATGAGGGTGGTCGCTAGCCAGTCGGACATGGGTATGTCCTACCACCAAGCCAGGCGGTGTGAGAATTAAATGGGGCCACCGCCGGTCCACCACAATCCGAAACGGGGTTCAGTAAAGCCAGAGCCTCGTTTGTTTGTCAGCAGGGTGCACCACGAGCAGGTGAGGTTGGCAAGGATCCAAAGGATGTTATTTGGACCCTTACACCCCAAATCATCTAATCTAATCTAGTCTCTCAGATTAAACATTCAGTGAATGTAAGCGTCTGACCGCCACGTACGAACTCTCTGTCATTAATTACACGAATATTTTTAATATTACACACGTGGATCGTGTAAATGACTCGCTTGTTATCTCTCTCTCTTGTAATAAGACAGTGGGTTCCTATTACACGACTGCCCGAAAATTAGTGTAATATTTTCAGGGTTCATGGATGTATGTGAGTTTCTTTTATTATACCATAACTTGTAATCGCCTGAACTAATTTGGATGTATCGTTAGAATCCTTACATCGTCCCGAGTGACTGGCTATATTTTTTTTTACTTTTTAGTTATTTTTTGACAGAGCAGTCGTGTTTTTAAATTATTTTTATTTTATATACAAATACGTTGGGTAACAGGTCCGCCTAGTGGTAAGCGGTTACCATAACCCTATGGGTGTTTGCAACACCCGGGGCATCAATTGCGTGACCGACCTTCCCCCGACCTGATAAGCTCTGACAAACTTACTCGCGTGCAGGAACACAAACTTTTACCAGTCGAGCTGATCTTATACTCTACCACTCTCGAAATGAATACGGACCCCTAAAAAGGATCAATACTTAGTATACAACTATTTAAAAAATCCATTTTAATTCACTATCATCACGAAGTAGATATCCCGGCGATCAATCAAAGAAAATACGTCTTAAATACGGGTTGGAAAGCAAAATACTGGATAGGCAATAAAACAGGAGTTTGAGTACCTATTCTGGTTGTAATTACCGACCTCCAGCCTCGAGGCCCCTTCCAAAGTGATTACCATCGAGATTGACTTTGAAACACAATTTGGCGTTAAATCACGATGAATTTCATTCACTAACGAACGTGACATTAATAAACCTTACTCAATGAACTGTTTAAAATCATTAATGACAGTGCGGGTGACGCAGGGAAAATACCAATTTATTCGTATTTTGCTAATAATGATTTTATATGAATTCAATAGTGGCGAAATTGTGCGATATTCTACTTTAGAGGCAAACAAATAAGACAAAAAAAATTCATACTTTATGATCAAGCAAAGTTGAACTTTTGTAGGTATTTTAAGGCTTCTGTGTTTTTTTTTTTATACCACTGAGGTGGCAAACACGCATACGGCCCGCCTGATGGTAAGCACTTACCGTAGCCTATGGACGCTTGCAACACCGGGGGTATACTCGCGCGTCGCCCACCCTGTAGAAACCTCTTCACACCCTTTTTGAAGAACCCCATGCTGTACTCCATTGGGAAAACAACGGCCATTCCACAGTCTGAGCGTCCGCGGAAGAAAACTCCTTTTAGCTCGCACAGTTCGAAACAGTTCTGGTTTCAATTAGTGTGGATGGATTCCCCGTCGATGGCGAGAGTTGCGATGGTGGAAGGTAGCCGTGGGCATCAAGTCTCACAATTCCTTAGAACACTCTGTGTTGGTCTCATAATGTCATCTATTAGTAAAACGTTGCCGCCCACTAACACGCTTAAATATAATGGAATCGTTTGAGCAACGCGTCTCTGAGGAGGGTGTGTTTTTTTCAATGCTCTGAGTTCTGTGCTATGGATTTCTTCGACCGGCTTCGACATTCTCCGTAACTATCACATGGCTATAGGTTGTCTTAAACCAAGTCATCAGATCTATTCTATATCTTAGTGAGTAATTGAATTGAACCCCAATAGGGGCCAAATTTATTTCTTAATAAAGGCAGAACACTCGTGGGAAATATGGGATCTCGTAACTCGTGACTCCGCCGTAGGGATGAAAAGTTGTGGGATTGGCGGTATCCCGATTTGGCTTTACTTTGTCCGTATATATATAGCTTGGGTAATATTGAAAAAAAAACTTTTTATGGTGTGATGAAGTGGCCCAAGTGATGATAACACACAAAACCTATTCTAGGTTATTACAAAAAATATATTTAAAACAGCTTTAGTAAAACCCAGAGTGACTGATATATTTCTATCAGTCACTCAGTCCAACGTAATATAATAAAAAGAGACGAGGCTATCGTAAAACCTGGGTATGTTTTCTAATAAGGGGGAATGGGATTCATTTATATAATAATATGATAAACTGAGAACAATAAGGCACCAGTTCGTGCTTTCCAATGCAACGGCTTTTTTACGGCCTGCGCACAACAACTAACTACATCCGAATCGGATGAATGGTGTGAATGGAATATGATAATGCATATAACGTTACCAACATTGTTTTTTATATATCGATATGTAAGACATGTTTTTTTTTTACTTTGTATTGGTCTGTGTTTGATCACAATCTCACCATGGTAAGTGATGATGTGGTCTAAGGTGGTAAGCACACAAAGCCTAGAAGGAACTGGCTCTCAAGTGCAGCTGTCGGAACACACCGATAGGTGCTTGGCGACAGATTTTCAACTTGAGGGTGGTAGCCAGCCAGACGGGTACTACAAAGTACCCTACCACCGTGCTATGGTTTCCTCACGATGTTTTCCTTCACCGAAAGCTCAAGCACATTGTAGGATTCGAACCCGGGACCTTCGTCTCGGTATCCGACGTCACTACCACTGAGCTATCATCGCCTAAATATCGTTTGTTAATCGTTTATTTTAATTGTGCATTTATTTTTAAATATAAGCTATAAAACAACCTATAAATATAAATTTTATTGAAGGTGTTCATTAATTATAATAAACGCTAGGTACTCTTCATCAAAAGCTTTCGAAATATGAATTTTATAAGAAACGGACAAAATGAACGCTAAGGACGTACAATCTTAATATTCAAATAAGACTCGAGAACGGTTTTAATATTCAAAACTCGTACATTCAATTTGGGCTTATTATATTTTTCATGATATGTTTTTAAATACTGTAGAGTAACTTAATTAAAACGTGAGCTGCTTTTTGTTTTCCTTCAAAAAATCAAAATCAAAATTCATTTATTCAAATTAGGCCCTTATAGGGCACTTATGAATGTTAACAAATGACTACACCGGTTCCAAATACAACTTGAACTGAGAAGACTCCGGCAAGAAACTCCTTAAATATAGTCGCTCCTTTTTTAACTGAACTATTCTACGATTTACTCAATTATATGTACATTATAATTGTATTGTTATTTGGAATTAGTATGTATTCGACCAATCTCAACACGGGGTATTCTGATAAACAGATAAACATATAAACATATTTATTAGTAATATTTAAGATTACAAGTCATAATTTATACATTTCATTACATAATTTCAAATTTAAATTACAATAGATTTATGCCACTATGTCAAAAATTCTTCTACGCTATAAAACGCTTTCTCAGCGAGCCAACGTTTCAGGGAAGATTTGAATGATAATAACGTATTTGTACGGAGAACCGAGTCAGGTAAGCGGTTGTATACCGCTGGACCCATGATGTGGGCCAGTCTGTCAGATTTAGCCAGTCTGTGCCTGACAGCGGCGAGCTTCTGAGCTCTGCGAGAATTAATTCCGTGCGCTCCTTGTTACCTGCATACCCTTATTTGTGTGTGCATAGTTTTTATGACAAAAAACCGGTTTCCAACAGAATCTCCATAACCATGCACAATTTATCAACATTATAATATACTTTATAGCCTAAATAGAAAGAGATTTTTATGAGATGTAGAGAGTAGAGTTTATTCGCTAAAAAAAGCTCGACTGGGGAAGTACCTCAGAAGTACCTTACAGACTATTGCAGCCAAATAACTGTGTTCCTGCGCGTGAGTAAGGTCGCCAGTTCGCCGCTTATTGGGGAGGGGGAAGGGTCGGTAACGCGTGAGTGATGCCTCTTTTGTTGCAAGCGTCCATTATGACTACGGTAACCGCTTACCATCAGGCGAGCAGTACGCTTGTTGAACTTCTTCATCGTATAAAAATAAAGGCGTGAAGAGGAAATCTGATAATTTTGTCCAGACCTCTGCAATCGCTAAACGAATCTTCGAAAAATCGAAACGATCTTGTAACAAGCCTGGAAAAAGTCCAGGACTCAAAGAGCTTGAGGCAAAAAAAGGTATCCAATTAGCCTTTGCTACTGCCATCCACGAGAATGAATGCAAAAAAATCTAGTTCAGGCACTAGGACGTCGCATTTTTCCATATTTTTTGTCAGCGAAACTTTGCAGATACAACACACAATGAAGGATGTAATTTTTTTGTTAGTGAGTACTGGAAACTCTGCATTGTTTTATCGTTTGATTGGAAAAGTGGAGACTGGGTTTGAATTACAAATTTAACAAGCGCTGAAGAGTCCCCTAGCAACTGAAATTGTGCAACTAGGATTTTATTATTTCATGACGTTATTATTATCTAGCGCCTCGTGGTTTTACCCGCGTATCCGAGGGATCTACTTTCTTTCCGAGATTAAAAGTATCCTATGTATTAATCCAGAATAATATACTGGGTAGAGATTTCGAGATGGCATATTTTCGAATGTTGGGTTACAAATTTTTAACTTTCCATAGTAAATGTCAATCTTGCTCGATCATAATTTAAGAAAAGTAAAAAAAATATATTGAGAATTCAGTGTTGTTCCCATAGTAAAAGTTGTTCAGCATGACTAATCCAAAATAGGTGTCGAAAATATGCCATCTCGAAATCTCCACAGGTTATTTGTGTGCCAAATTTCATCCTAATCCTTTCAGAATTTTACGATTCACAAACATCCAAACTATCACATTTTTTTATTTATAATATTATCCATTGCTATTCATATAGTGAGCATGTGTAAGATAAGGCAAAGATACAAGCATTTTCAATTAACCACAATGTGTTAACACTATACTTTGAACACAGCACGATTCGCAAAAGCCGTGAGGGTCAAAAATTCCATCCAATCCTTTGCGTGCGTCACGTAAATTAAAGGGTAACATTTTAGGCAACCGCTTCGTCAGTATGCGGACCGCATGCTTACATTTTGCTTTAATATTAAAAGCCCTGATATAATTGAAATCTTTTGCGAATTGCAGACAGCGGCCACTCCGGGGGAATTAATAGACATGTAATATTAGCTCGGTTTAAAAGGATTAAGCAACAAATAACTGTTTTCCGCACGCTAATGGAACACTCTTTTTAATGTGAATATTAAAATGTAGGTACCTATATTGTGGTTCAAGATTATATAAAAAATCGAATTCCAGGTTTCAGTGAAAACCTTAATAATAAATCATTTATTCTCTCTTCACAAATTACATGTAAATAAAAACAATAATGAGCATTTTAGTTATGGCAAAAGATACAATTTGTGAGAGACTGGTGTCTGCACTAGGAAAACCTGTACCACAGATCACCAGGCATCGCCATTCAGTAAGAATAAATGTAGAGAAAAAGTATTGCAAAAGCATTGATATACAACTAGCCTTATCATGATGCTTATTGCACCTTCAAAAACCTTCGTGAACAATAGAAGCAAATCAAACACATTTGAAACATATTAAGCTAGTGCAAACCCGAGCTAGCAAACATGGTGCCATATTGGAAAGAGTACGCATTTCTGCGTCATTATTCATATTTCGTATGATTTATGAAATCCGACGCACTGTGCCGTACGCGGGGCACGACGCGACACGACGTCGTATCCCATCTCTATTCACGTCGTGGAGTAAAAAATGTGTTTTCCTCGACAATGCGGGGGTTAGAACATGCTGTGTAATTTATTGCCGGAATTGTTTAGTTTTCCAAAAAATGTGATTACATTGTGTGTGTTTTAGGAAAATAAAAAGTTGTTTCCTAAATATTTATATACAAAGTATAACGGAAAGGGTATATCTATCCGAAAGGGATGAAGACTGCATCAGCTATAGACTCTATCAAAAGTTTCAGCTCTAAATAAATTACTCTTAAACTCATACCAAACATTTTCTTTCAGTTTTATTGAATTGAAATCATAACCAACGTGTTGCTAATATTATTACAAAATTTTCTCTATCGCGATCTTTGCGCCTAGTACCAAAGAAGTCGTGTATAGAAATTCTATACAATTCCTAGTAAATGTATACAATGACGAGCCAGTTTAGGAAATGTGTAAAAAAAAAGTCGAAATTTATTTAAAACACATAAGTATCGTATATACATTTCCTATGTCTTAGTATATACAATTCCTGAATGGTGCTAGGAAATGTGTAAATTTTAACTTGAATGATCCTATTTATTGTGCAAATATATGGATTTAGCGCTCGCCGGACGCTGCCACGGAGTTTAAAACATATCCGATTGCTGGTTAGGTGATGTATAGAATTCCCGGGAAAAGTGTGTAATAAAATTGATTTCTCGCATTTTGTGATGATTTTTGAGATTTTATACCTACATTTCTTAGGAATTGATTACATACATTTCCAATGACACCTATACCTACCCTTTCCGTTACACGACGTTGTATATAGGACTCACCCATAAAGGACGATGACGAAGCCCAAGATGGAGCACGCTTGCCCAGAAGAAACCTATATCCACTCTGTCCTTGAAAGACCTTATTAAATTGTACCGTATATAGAAACTTGCAGCACTAAGGGTACCTACTTATTACTCTCACGTTGCGGCCCCTACAAAAATCTCTGAATGTTAGTAAGTACATTCTATAATTGATATTTGATACGTTATTAAACTACCTAAATGTGAAAAACTCATCAACTAATAGCTGAAAGCCGAATCCAACAAATCAAATTACGTACAAGCTTCGTACCTTTATTAAATTTTAAGGGCACGCCATAAAAACAGTTACCAACTCAAATATTCACATAAATGTTGGGTACGACTTGTACGAAACTAATTTCAGTGGGCAGCCGACCGGGAACTTTTCTCCTATAGGTAATCCATCAAAAAGCTCTATCCCATTAGGGCGCTTACACACTAACTTCGGCCAACTATTCCGTATGTATCCGCCACCAATTCCGGATATATATTGATGAAAGAGGCTGAATATATAGGTACTGCAAAGATTTTTCTTTTGTGCATTAAAAATATTTCCTGCTGACAATCAGGAAACAGAATTTCTGGTTTGCAGTTCTGCCCACGTCCCTGAGTTTTGGTGTCATCTAAATATTCAGGCGTTTGTCATGATAGAGTAACAACTATTGTAATTTATCTATGTTATAGTATTTGTAAGATAAGGATGGGATATTATTTAATCCCGTGATAGTCCCATGTTCCCGGAATAAAAGTAGCCAATGACCTTCTCTCTCCTTTTAGCTCACCTGTGCAAAAAATAAACCTAACCTACTCTTCAATTTCTCTAAAATCTCCAATTACCAAGCAAATTGTGACCATTGTAGCGCCATCCTAATGCAGCTACATAGCCCTAGGTATAACGTATTACTATATAGCCGAGGTGGTAATGTTCTTTGGGTGGCTATCTAGCGACTATTGATTAATTTTGCTGTCCGTCGATGTCGAATGGCTTTTCCTAGTTTTATTGGCGATATGTGCTCCTAACAGAGAATAAAAGGTAACAACGTGCGAGTTTTTAACGATTGCAATCGCGATTGCATCGACATGTTCCAAACCAAAATTACTATAATACATGCAGAATATTTTTAAGCGAAATCAAAAAAGTAGGAGGTTCTATGTGTAATGTGTATGTTACATTGAAGCAAGTATAAATCAACAAGGTTTTCCTTTTTATAAACAAGAGTCTCATAGGTACTCTTAAAACCGACTGGACTGACTAAAGTTTCAGGCAAACATTTATTTTTGAAGCGAGAGTTAGATGGAAGAACTTTGAAAAAGTCGCCAGTCACAGTCAGGCGTCGCATTTGTGAACTTGTCAGTCCGAATTACTATTTACGTCTGGCGAAGAATTATAAGAATTGTATTTGTTTTTGCAATAAATGATGTGCGCCGCGCCTTACAATCCAGCCCTTTATAATAATATTCTTACTATATGAGCCTCTCAATACCGCAAGTTATCTGCATGCAAGGCAAGTGTAAGTTATCAGAGGGTTTAGGCCTGTATTTTATTTAGAACGAGAATCATAAGTCAGAACATAAGTCAAGTCCCAAGAATAGCTTGTGTTAATAGAAATGGAACATTATGTCAAAGGTTCAGGTTCCAAATTCAATTGTTTTAAACTCGAATTCTCGGAACTTGACTCGAGGAACAGAGTTACATTCGCAATTATGATGTGCGGGATATCTCATCCTTTTTATCCTTCTAACTTCTACTAAAAATAAAACTTCCTCAGGATAATTATTACATCATTAGTAACAATTTAACGATATAATAAATTTTAAAAAGTATAAAATACGAAGCGAAATATGAAGCGCTCGTGCTGTAGCATAAGCCGTTCTTAATCGATCGGCAAGTTAAGCTACTACCGTCGTGGTCGGTACCTGGATGGGTGACCGCCTAGTGGTATTTCAAATCTAGCGTTTCCGTGCTTCGGAAGGCACGTAAAGCCATTGGTTATCACTTAATTGTGATAGTTGTTAAGCTAGTTGGAGGCCTTCTAGGCGGCTTGAAAACTGCAACAGTAGGTTGACCACTAGCCTACCTCCACCGATCCACAGTGGGCACGCGTGGTGGAGTATCTGCCTATTCCCTTTCACCCTGATTTGTGAAAGGAGGCCTGTGCTCAGCAGTGGGACATTATAGGCTGATGATGATGATAATAAAATACGAGTATTAATATGAAAATTACCTAAGGCCAGAGAAGCGTGGGTAAATACAATATGACAAGGTATAAAACATGAATGGTACAACACAAAGCAAGCATGTGGGTGGGACGTAACGTAATTTACCACCGTTGAGCTGAAGGACTGTGGCAAGGATTTATGAAGCTCTTTCTAACCCGTTATTTACTTGTTACGTTCATAGATTATACACAATTAGTTGTCTGTCAGGGTGAATGTTTGTAGATGTGTAAAAAACGTTAGCTCAGCAGGTAAACGCACGTCAGATGGTTGTGAACCTGTTGTGGAATAGAAAATCGCAATGGGTTTTTAGCGAAGGGAAATGATTTGTATGGTGGTAGGGTAGGTACTTTATGTGTAGTTGTTTGAAGTTGCAACAACCATGTTAATGACTGTTTCGTTTTATCTTTAGGGTCAGTTCATACCTGACGGTGTAGGACGAAAATCTAAATCTCAGCGTCCAACGAAGGATAGCGCTACGGATCGTACGAGGATACCGCACCGTATCCTTTGAGGCGGCGATAATTCTGGCTCGCTTTCCGCTACTTAATATTCTGACGGACATGGATGCGAGGATCTATGACCGGATTCTCCTCCGGGAGGAGGACCGTATCACCGTATGCCTGTCGTAAAAGGCGACTAAATGGGGCCTTTGGGGTCGTGGGCAATAATGGTGGGGGCTCGACACGAGAGCCCGCCCCCCTGTCTATGGCGCAGTTGGCGACCACCGTGGGGTTTCAGCCGATACAAGTCCGGCATAGCCTGGCCGCAACCCCCGGGGTGGTCGGGCGCGTACTTTTTAAAATAGGGATACAATATAACAGGTGGAGATTTCGAGATGGCATATTTTCGAAACCTATGTTTGGTTAGTCATTCTGAACAACTTTTAGTATGGGACCAATAGTGAATTCTCTTTTTTTGTTTTACTTTTCTTACAAATACCCATATTGTTATAATAACGTTTTTTTTGTTTTTAAAACCCCCCTCTTTTTTTGTCGTAGACGGTATATAAAAATAATATACCCTATATCACTCCCACAGTTCCATCAAGCCATTTAGGCTGCAAAGCGTGCCAAAGAAATAGACATACAAACATACATAACACTCCTTCCGGGTCAGTCGGGTAAAAATAACTTGTATAGGGCATTGACCACGGACAGCAGTTTGTAGAAAACAAGCACTTTACAAAATACTCTTAGACGTATTTCATACCAAGTTTCGTGTGTCTATGAGAAAATTCCTTTGTTTGTCCGAAATTGCGTAGTTTCTCTTTACTTTTCATTGTAATAGAATTCTATCGCTTTTATTAAATTCATTAGGTCGTAAATTCGTAATGTAGTGTATATGATGTGTGTAAATGTACTTTTGATTCGGAACAACTATCTTAACATTCTAGAGTGAAGGCCTAACCCACAAGATCTCCTAAATACAAAAAAACATTAGTTAACGAATCGAGTAGAGTCGAAATAATGACACTCGCACAAAATTTCCTGACAGGTTATTCGCTATCTCATACTAACCTATACGCAAAGCAGGGGAAGACAATAAAAGAGATTAAACTATCGGTTTACTAGCTATCGGTTCTAGTTCTAGTGGAGAAGAGTGGCTCTTCAGAGAGTTCAATGAAGGTGCTAGAGCTATTTGCCAAGAGGTATGCGGAACTGAAAGATATGATATTGCAAAATTCACTGAATACTGCATTGTAGATTTCAGAATAAAGGGCTAAATAAAGGCAGGATCATGAAAGAAGGGAGGTTTTAAAATAATCACATCATTATCATCTGCCGCCCTGTTACCAATTATTTGGGGACGGCGCTTCTTCCATCTACCTCTTCTATCTTTCAAATACCAGTAGATTTGAGTCACAGACTAGGTCGGACAGTACACTCGCTAAGACTAAACTGAGGCAACGTAATGGCGACGGCTATTATTTTTAACCGACTTCAAAAAAAGGAGGAGGTTCTCAATTCGTTTGTATGTTTTTTTTTTTTTTTTTTTTTTTTTTTTTTTTTTTTTTTTTTTTATGTTTGTTACCTCATAACTCCGTCATTTATGAACCGATTTGGAAAATTCTTTTTTTGTCTGGAAGGGTACACTTCCCGTTTGGTCCCATTGTCATCAGATCAGGATTTGATTACTTCTCCGTGTACTTTGAAGTCGGTTTAAGTTTTTTGTAAAACAGTCCTATTATTGAAATAAGTGATCGAATTATTAATTTGCCTATGAAACGTGATTCCTGTTTTTAGGGTTCCGTAGCCAAATGGCAAAAAACGGAACCCTTATAGATTCGTCATGTCTGTCTGTCCGTGTATGTCACAGCCATTTATTTCCGAAACTATAAGAACTATAATGTTGAAACTTGGTAAGTAGATGTATTCTGTGAACCGCATTAAGATTTTTACACAAAAATAGAAAAAAAACAATAATTTTTGGGGGTTCCCCATACTTAGAACTGAAACTCAAATTTTTTTTTTTCATCAAACCCATAAGTGTGGGGTGTCTATGGATAGGTCTTCAAAAATGATATTGAGGTTTCTAATATCATTTTTTTCTAAACTGAATAGTTTGCGCGAGAGACACTTCCAAAGTGGTAAAATGTGTGTCCCCCCCCCTGTAACTTCTAAAATAAGAGAATGATAAATCTATAAAAAATATATGATGTACATTACGGTGCAAACTTCCACTGAAAATTGGTTTGAACGAGATCTAGTAAGTAGTTTTTTTTAATAGGTCATAAATTGAAATTAATATCAAATACTCAGGTCTATACTACCATTTACTTATATACCTACAGGTTTGTACGGAACCCTCGGTGCACGAGTCTGACTCGCACTTGGCCGGTTTTTTTTTTCTCCGGTCACTACGGTTTTTACACCATTTCACTGCGTATTGATACACGGTATACAAGACATGCTGTATTTTATTAACCGACTTCAAAAAAGGAGGAGGTTCTCAATTCGAATGTTAATATATTTTTTTTTTTATGTATGTTCGGGCATAATTCGTCATATATGGACGGATTTTCAGAATTCTTTTTTGTTTGAACGGGGTTATTCCGAAATGGTCCATATAAATTCGAATTGTGAACCTCCTCCTTTTTTGAAAGTGAGCGAAATTGCATGACGTGTTTTGTAGAAAATATTTCGCTCACTTCAAAACAGTGTCAGATTATTTCTTACTTTTTAGTGTACTTTGAAGGCGGTTTATTTTTTAACCGACTTCAAAAAAAGGAGGAGGTTCTCAATTCGGATGTTTTTTTTTTTTTTTTTTTTTTTTTTTTTTTTTTTTTTTTTTTTTTTTTTTTTTATGTTTGTTACCTCATAACTCCGTCATTTATGAACCGATTTGGAAAATTCTTTATTTGTCTGGAAGGGTACACTTCCCGTTTGGTTCCATTGTCATCAGATCAGGATTTGATTACTTCTTCGTGTAATTTGAAGTCAGTTTAAGTTTTTTGTAAAACAGTCCAATTATTTGTTAATTTATTTTAGTTTGATGTTTACCCGCGTAATACTATGATACCTACTAATATGTGAATGTGTGCGTGCCGGCTTGTACGTACAGCAAGGTGACCGAATCTCATAGATACAGTTTTTTTATTAGCGAGAATATGTCCGAATATTTTTAACGTAAAATAAAATAGGTACTAGTCTAGTAGCTACGATCGCAAAACCTATTCACCCGTAGATATGAGAAAACTCAGGTAAATAGTTAATCTATAGAAAACCATTGAATAGGACTACGCATTGAAGGTTGTCGGCGTGTGTAGGTACGATATGTTCGGACGCAACGAACTGGAACAACTAGGTATGGGAATGAGAATCTGACCTGCTGGAGCTGGGGTGGGACACTGGGTGCATGCGGACAGAGGAATAATTTTTATTCGGAAGTTATTTTCAAACCTTGGGCAAATCAGACGTACCCACACTTGAAGTTGCACCTCACCTCAAGTCAAGTTCTGATTTGACCGTCGGGACAGTTGGCGCAGACTCTGGTAAAGATTCCACCTACTGCGCCGCAGGTCGTGGGTTCGATTCCCGCACAGGACATGCATTTGTGTGCATGAACATGTCTGTATGTCCTGAGTCTGGGTGTAATTATGTATATTAAGTATGTATTTACAAAAAAAAAGTAGTATATATATTATATCAGTTATCTGGTTTCCATAGTACAAGCTCTGCTTAGTTTGGGTCCTAACACACGGTCGTGAGGCATGTCCCAGTATATTTATTTTATTTTATATGTACTATGATATACTATTAATTTATCTGTAGTACCTACCTACTGCAAATTTCTTTTGTTGAATGTTTGGCCTCTCACCCCACCCACAAAGCACAATGGCGAAGCCGATGACGGTGCATGCTTGCCCAGACGAATCCTATTCACACTGTCCTTGAAAATTCCTAGATTGTTGGAGTAAAAATCGAAACTTATTAAATATTGACTTACATCCTAAAAATGTTGTACAAATACAAAAAAAACATCAGGGTATTAGAGCACCTTAGTGTATCCCAAACATGGGACCCCTGTCTCAGAGAGCTAGCTCGATTAATCTTCTATATTTCCGCCGATGCCTTTTTAGGGTTCCGTAGCCAAATGGCAAAATACGGAACTGTCTGTCTGTCTGTCTGTCTGTCTGTCTGTCTGTCTGTCCGTATGTCACAGCCATTTATTTCCGAAACTATAAGAACTATAATGTTGAAACTTGGTAAGTAGATGTATTCTGTGAACCGCATTAAGATTTTCACACAAAAATAGAAAAAAAACAATAAATTTTGGGGGTTCCCCATACTTAAGATGAAACTCAAAATTTTTTTTTTCATCAAACCCATAAGTGTGGGGTGTCTATGGATAGGTCTCCAAAAATGATATTGAGGTTTCTAATATCATTTTTTTCTAAACTGAATAGTTTGCGCGAGAGACACTTCCAAAGTGGTAAAATGTGTGTCCCCCCCCTGTAACTTCTAAAATAAGAGAATGATAAATCTATAAAAATATATGATGTACATTACGGTGCAAACTTCCACCGAAAATTGGTTTGAACGAGATCTAGTAAGTAGTTTTTTTTTAATACGTCATAAATTGAAATTAATATCAAATACTCAGGTCTATACTACCATTCACTTATATACCTACAGGTTTGTACGGAACCCTCGGTGCGTGAGTCTGACTCGCACTTGGCCGGTTTTTTTATTTTACTAAAACAGGAAACCATTAATGTTCTGAAAGTATTTTTACTTTATTACAATAAAATATGTATAAGCTCGTATTTCAGCAACGAGATTGTGCCTCAAGCAGTAACAGGTGGTTTAGTTATAACGTTTTATTTATTAATTTCTGTAGCCGTTGAATGAATTTTAGGTTGTAATAATAATTATAATATGTGCTATAGGCACTTAGGGTAATTTGAAAGAATAACTTATTGTTGCGTTCGCTATCTAATATTCCTCTTTAAAAAGTTTTAAATAAGCAGCCTAAATTGTAGGCACTTTTTTAATTTTTTATTACATTTGTATTTAAATTGTGTAAATAATAAAGAATTTTGTACTGGGTATTTGTACTGTATAACATATTTTTTTAATGAAAACCAGAGATATGTAATACTTTACTGGGGCCGATCGTAGAACATTTTAAAAGTAAAAACAAAGAATCTAACACTACAAACTACTGAAATAGCTTCAAACTTCGTTTTCGTTTAAAATTTTACAATCACACCGAACGAGCAAAATTGCTTTCATTATCCATTTCCTTTACCAATCCCATTTCTATATCACAAAATTCTGCTGTTTTATCAAAATAATAAAACTTACATGGTAGTTTGAAAGTAGTGTTGTCGATCCAATATTCAGAAAATAACTAGCGTTCAGGCTGAAACTTAGATAATATTCTGCTAATTAAGCCACCTTATCTAATCTTTTGGTGTGAAGAGCAATATGATATTTTATTTAGGACTACAAGGTGAAAGGGACGAATGAGGGTCATGTGAGAGACAGAGGTTAAATATAATTAGGTTTCTTTTCGGGTTAATCAGATGTTGAGCTGGGGTTCGGAGAGTTTCTTTGCGGGTCGAAGCGGGTTATTTGGAACATTAAGTTATCTCGATAATTGATATTGGAATCTCTTTTTTTATGTAATTTTGTTGTCTTGACTATTACCTTCCGAACCGGTGTTAGAGTATTAGAGTCGGACTTTTCATGGGTGCCTGCGAAGGTCTATTTGAATAAATGATTTTGATTCCGTTAGGTAAGTATATACAAAATTCATAAAAAAATGTTTTTAATATAGGTTTTGATCACGATGCTGTGGAAGATGGTGGTAAGCAAGCAAAACTTTAACTAGAAATGGTTATCTTACGGTTTATTTTTCACTCTAGGTAACTATAGAAGTCATGGATGTTAAAAATAAATTGAATGGAGCATCGCCTTATAAAAATGTGAAGCTTTCCGAGAGTATCAGTAGCGGCCCAAGCGGGCAGAAGTGATACTGAGCCTTATTGTCACAGTCCACGTCTCATTGCGGAATGACAACCGATCGGCATACTATGGTGTACCTACATGTGTGCGTGAGGTTTGTATTTACAAGACGGCCCGGCATTGTGGAGTGCTTCATTTCGTATAACGCGACATTCGGTCCTGATTTTTTTATATGTACATGCTAGAAGTAAAATTTGGACTATGGCTATAAAAGATAATGTTGCGTCAATCTTTGACAGATTGCCTGGACCAAGTAACTAATCAAAATAGTATTGTAAACGTGTACTTAATATTAAATTGTAGTAACTAACTTAAAAGAGAGGTACAGCATAGCGTTTATTCGCTCAAAGAGCAGCTCGACTGAAGAAGTACCTCCTTATAGAATACCGCAGCCAAATAACTTTATGTTGTGTAAAGTTGTGTTCCTGCGCGTGAGTAAGGTCGCCAGGGGAGGGGGGAAAGGTCGGTAACGCGTGAGCGATGCTTCGTGTGTTGCAAGCGTCCATATGGCTACGGCACAGTATTACAATCTGCTACGGTAACCGCTTACCGATTAACATGTTATAATTAGTAAATTGTAGGGTATTATTATCAAATTTGTATTTTGTAAATTTTTGCATGCCTATATGACGGCTTATGTGACCACTCTGTATTATTTTTAAGAACCACATGTACACATATTAGCAAATAAATGATGATTATGATTATGATTACCATCAGGCGTGCCGTATGCTTGTTTAACGACTTAGTCGTATAAAAAAAAAGATTTTTTTTTATAACAAGTACCCTTATTTGTACATGAAATACCTAAAAAACTTTGGTTGTGAGCTCACCACGAATTAAAGTAGAATACAGGCGAAAATGTTGGTTGGAAAATAATTTGGATGCTTGCTCAATTTTGCTGAAATTCACGTGGGTTTTAATAAAAAAAAAGAAAAAAATATATAATAAGTAGCCTTATTTGTACACGAAATACCTAAATAACTTTGGTTGTGAGCTCACCACGAATTAAAGTAGAATACAGGCGAAAATGTTGGTTGGAAAATAATTTGGATGCTTGCTCAATTTTGCTGAAATTCACGTGGGTTGTAATTAAGTTTAATCTATCAATATATCAACGGTACATAGGGTAAACCACGGGTAAACTCACATACACATAAAATGCTTTTTAACTAAAATTGTTTATGTAGTACATATTCACGTAAGTACGTAAGTGCCTTTCTGAATCACCTTAGCCTATCATATTATTAAGTGTGATGTGGGACTTTTTGGCGGGAACTTGCAGAGTAATGTTGCGTTTTCAATTTTATTTTCATAAATTCGTGTATTTTGGGTCTTATTGCATATTATCGGTGGTATTTTATCCAATAAAGATCATACATATGCACCAGTGAAGTCAAATGAAATGAATTATGCATATCGTGAATTTACAAGTTGTTTCAAAAAGTCCTTGAAAAGCTTTAGTACAAAGACCACCATTTTACTAAAACATGATGCGGACTATGCGAAAGTTAATGTGCGAACAATATGAAAGTGATATTATAATCTTATTATAATGTGTATTATAAATAAAATGTATGCGACTGAAGGACTTTGTAACCATGGTCATGAACGAATAAAAAAAAACTGTGATGTCATTGTCAAACAATGTGACGTTATTACGCGATCATTTAGTCTATTTCAATCATTCAATCGTAGAGTTCAATCCTGGTTCAATCAATTCAATTTGCGTTTTGTATGGCCATCGAGGAAAAGTCAGTGATTTGTCACTCATTTTGGAACGCTGCATCATGTGTTTTTGTCGTGGCCAACCAATCAGATAGCAATGTCGGTGTTGGGAAGTTGGCGGAATATACATATTTCAACCAAAATGAACGTCATCGTAGAACGTCTTTGAGTTAATTGTTTGATGTGTATGGCTAATTGTAAACTTGGTTTGTTTCAAATCGAATGCCTACTCATAATGCCTATTTACACACAAAAAAATCTTGTAAATAATGTGATTAGAAGCAATATGTCCACTAAAATCGTTACGTAATTTAGGATCTCTGTTTCAAATAGAAGCCGATACCAGAAATAGCAGTTCCCGTTTCAATACGAGCTAACATCCTACGGTCAGTTACTATACAGGCTTCCCAACGAAACGGTACCGATAGGCACAATAATCTGATTATATTGTTATACGTTCGCTTGTAGCGATAGTCGTGTATTGAAGCGCAAATTTGATTGAAAGCCACGCCATTTCAATATGAAAAGCAGTTTACGCGTCCATTGGAATCGGAAATCGGTTCATTGCCCACTGTATAGGATAGTGATGACAATTACCATAGTGATACATGGAAAATATATTCATTGCAAGATTATACTTTTTTAATTTGACTACTATTATATATTTTTTCGGGCCAGTTGGTCTGTTAAAGATTCCACCTATTGTGCCGCAGGTCGTGGGTTCGATTCCCGCACAGGACATGCATTTGTGTGCATGAACATGTCTGTATGTCCTGAGTCTGGGTGTAATTATGTAAATAAAGTATGTATTTACAAAAAAAAAATAGTATATGTATTATATCAGTTATCTGGTTTCCATAGTACAAGCTCTGCTTAGTTTGGGATCAGATGACCGTGTGTGAGGAATGTCCCAGGATATTTATTTATTTATTTAATTCAAATGGGCTGCTTTTCTTACTCAGCACTCTTATTATTTCTTAAGGTGCCTCAATTTGTATATTGGCAATCAGGTCCACATATATTATGTTAGATGTAGATAGAAAATGAAACGCTCGTTGTGTAGCTTGATTCGATCGGAAAAGCAATCACCGGTGAGGACGGAATGCAGATGGGTGACCGCCTAGTGGTATTTCAACTTGAGCGGTCTCCGTACTTCGGAAGGAACATAATAGTTCTGGTTATCACTTAATAGTGATAGATAGACGTTAAGCTGGCGAGGCCTCATAGGCGGCTTGATAATTTCAACAATAGGTTGGCCACTAGCCTACCTCAACCGATGGCGAGCGTGGTGGCGTATTTATCCATTCCTTCTGACCCTCATGGACATAAAGGGCTACTATACAGATAGAGCAGCTCTACACTCTACTATCCTCGCCGCACCACGCCCAAGTTGTGGCAAAGCTACAACGATGATTAGTAGAAACGCACACTCATATGACTTACCAGTCCTCTATCTTAATGTTCTCTCTCTGTTCCTTCAGATTCGTACTTGTGTTACGGCACATACATCAAAAAAAGTTTGTGATCACTAGCAAAAGCTGACATATTTTTAAAATTTAACTTTATCAAGTAAAAGTATTTCCTTTATATTATATTTTTAATAAAACTTTTTTTGATGTCTGTACCTAGCTAGTACTCACTCTACTAATATTTTATCTCTATGGTTTTTTGTATGAGCCGCCAGCCTAAAATACTCAGTAACTGTATCACAGTAAAGGCACATATAGTGGACGGAAACCTATATTAGTTTATACCATTACTCAATAGATAATGTGAAATCTAGTCGAGTAGTCGTAGCTTTAGGCTCCGTATAAATTTCGTTATAACCCTCTGAAACTGCTCCAAAAAGGTTTTGGGGACAAAAATCATTTTAGTGAACCCATTAGTTATGTTATAGGATTCTGTCCGCCAGTAAATCGAATTTTCTTTGGTTTATTCTCCTATATTATGTTTTTGAGCAATCGTGTGTTGTTTAAGTTTACTATCGATCATCTTATACTGAAACTTAAAATGTATTTATTGTGAACGTAAGGTGGGTCTACGCTAGAGCCGAGCACGAGCCGAGCCGCTGTTCGCACGACGCTCGTGTCGGTCAAGTGTAGACCCTAGATGGGAATTCAAAAAGTCGACCATTGGTGGAGCTTATTTAGCGGGAGCCGAGCGTTTGTTTGAGGCTCCCAATTCCATCTACGCTACGCGATTTCGTGCTCCGATTGTGCTCAGCTCGTGCTCGGCTCACCTAGCGTAGACCCACCTTTACAATTTACTCTACTATCAGTTTAACACTCAAACCGTTAATATACTCAGTCTCCGGCAACTCAGCAAGGTATTTAATGTGGATATACACTTAGCATACTTACTCGTTAACTGTTAAGTTCAGAATCAACCAACGCTTAAAAAAGAAAAACAACAAAGGCCTTTATCTGCAAAAACATCCGACTCAATCAAATAATATAAGTAACGTATGAAAATTAAACGATCCTTTTGGCGGATTTCATACATATCTCTCGCTACGTGTTCTCATATTTCTCTGGAGGAATATCAGAATTATTATTGCTCATCAGAAAAAAAAATACAAATGTCAATAAAAGTTATAATAAAAAAAAAAATATGATGGGAACACTCGAATTGCGAACGAATAGCTACATAGGGATAATTGTATAAGTTTGTATCGCACCCCGGGGCATAATTCAGTAAGGAATTCCAATCAAAATGTATTATATTTCACGGAACTCCATTATATTGGCCTTCATTACACGTAGTGCGTAAACACAAATGGATAAGGGCTAATGAAATAACCATTTCATAGACCATCAGTTTGTTTACTAGCTTCCGTCTGCAGGTTCACCCGCGTTACTGGGATAAAAGTAACTAATGCTCTGCCCTCCGTCCTCCTTATCCTAAATCCTTTATCTTAATATTTTTAATGCGAATTTGATGTTGTTACGCTTTCACGCCTGAACTAATCAACCGATGATCATGAAATTTGGCACACAGATAGCCTATGGCCTGTGGTATTGAGTAAAACATAGCCATAATTCATCCCAAGAACGTGAATGAAACCGCGGGGGACTGTTGGCAACCCAACAAAAATGTACTTTTTGTAATTGAAGCTGGCTACACCAGCTTCACCCCTTCCGTTTAACCTTGTCAAATACATGTACACATTTTTCTTTGTGCTCCACAATCAATTTAATTATTTCTTTAAATTGCCGTTACTATTCAACAAACCAAAATCAAAGTCATTGGTCCTTCGAGCCGTTTTTTTTTTGCAATTTGGTATGTTTCGAACAAAAAACACGTCGATGAAAGAAAAAGAAGGATAAATCAACAAACACACTCTTGCGCATATTGGTAGGGAGGGATGATACAGTGAAAATACAAGCACCAAACCATGATAGCTAAATGGATTGAAATTAATTTGGGCATGTACTTAGATTAATCTGCTTGAATTTTCACTTTAAAACAATAACAACCAAACTAGGAGTACCAAATTAAACTACACAACCATAACAACCAAACTACCTAAATAAACTACAAATTATCTTGTGCATTCTAGCTATAGTCTGACCACAAGTGATGTACCGCGACTTAGGTACGTGTCGCGTCCTAAGGCACGGTACAAAGCTAGCGGTCAAGCTATATTAAAAAAAGTTTTACAATGAAACATGCATTTTTAAATTTCCAACTCAAACAAACCTAAGCTCAACTTTGCTTAAGCTCATCAATCAGCCTTCAAAGAATTTCGCATGATAGAACAAAAGGCCTTCGAAATATTTGCCTAAACCTTTGCCGTCAATCAAACCCAAACATCGCGGCATCGTATGGGAGTGTGTTACATTTCGATTTTGGTAAATGTTTGATATCGCAGTTTCATTCATACATTATTCACTGAAATTGGATTCTGACGTGAAATAAGAGAAATGAAAATCAAATGGATGATAACCTAACTAATATTATAAATGCGAAAGAGAGTTTGTTTGTTACGCCTTCACGCCTCTACTACTCAACGGATAATCATGAAATGGCATGCAGATAGCCTATGGTATGGAGAAGGACATAGGCTACTTTTTATCCCGGGAACGCGGGTGAAACCGCGGGGGATAGCTAGTTTCCCATAACATGACTTGGGAAGAATTGTCTCCAAGTTTGAATGTTAAGTGAGATTGGAGATGAAACAATTTGAGGTGGATTTGTAAAATAATGGGTGCATAAGGATTTCGTTTTCTTTTATTTCGAATGAGGTGAGAAAAAATCCAATTGTATTCAAACGAATACAAGGTTATAACCACAGTAACTACTGCCATCAAAACAACACATTTTTGTAAAGTAGCCAACATTGAGCACAGCTCAAAGAAACTTTATGAAATCTTGTACCTTCACAGCCAGCCTTTGAGCGCACATAGCCAACTTTCCCCGACTTGATTATCCAGGTTCTGAATGTTTAACAGCTCATAAATAAAATAGCTTACTTCCTCACGGCTATGCATACAATCTAATACCCACTCTGGTGAGAGTTGCACAAAATCACTACCATTCACCAAAATTTTTGAACCTACAAGTAAATATGTCCTTGTACGTGGATTACGTAACATTGTTGCAATGAGATTCAAATTGAAACAACCACTTAATCGGTAGAAATATAACAGAATTGAAAATGGTTCCATATCAAATAAAGCACTGTTTGTATTTGCAGTTACCAGAACGTAAAAAAGCAATCAGAAAACCGCTATATTGAACCGGTTTCAATTCGATGATTGAAACTTATTGCAACAAAGTTATAAAATCGCAGCGCTCTGGAAATACACAGACGAGCAATATAAAAATCCGCTATAGTAGTAATCAAGAAATATTTCCGAAAAGTGAAAAGCAACATTCAAATGCACCAAACGCATCAACAAAACACCAAATTGAAACATAAAATAATAATTTAACGTGTTAAAAAAATAAAAACAAAATAAGGCCATTTAGACATAATGAAACAACATTATTGACATTTACTATAGTTGTAAATGAGTTTCGCATTTATTATATTCAGAAAAAGTCGAATTGGTAGGATACTACTGAGCAGTATTTTTCCATTGATATAAATGAATAGCGTTCTTTTTATTGCTTGGGCAACCTATTGCTCCAGATTGAGTTATAAATAAGCGCCGGCAACACCTGGGTTATTGCCCCCTAGGGATTGATTGATGGCCTCTAAATAAATTGCCGGACTATAAATTGTCTAGAGTTAAGAAAATGCATTCCTTTATAGAAAAATATTTCCGTATTGATACCAACTTTGTTTTTAAGTTCCAAATATCTTTTGATTAATGTTATGTCAAGTCATCGAGGAAATATCCCTGTGTTAATTGTTCGATGTGTCAAGTACAGGCTATGGGTTTAAAACACTGTGACTTGAATAAAAAATAAATTAAATATTTCCAATGAAAGCGCAGAATTGGAAATTCCAAATTCCAATGTTACAAACCTACTTATTAATTCGTAGGTTCAATATTGAAAATCAATTTATTGGAATTGGATCGGGAAAAATAAATGAAAAATTCGTAATAAGGTTTCCATTTTATATTAAATTATGTTTTTATGTAACGACCTAGTTGAAAATACTTAGAAGTAGAGTAGAGGAGAAAAGCGAGCAATATGTCCATAGGTGAAGGTGACCGCTTACCATTAGCGTTACCCCATAACCCTCCATATGGACCAGGCAGAATCAAGCTTCTGTGGACACAAACTACACAATTTTTGCATTCAAACCATGGAGAGCTTGATTCTCCCTGATTCAAAGAGAGGTAGAGCATAGCGTTTATTCGCTCAAGAGCAGCTCGACTGGGGAATACCGCAGCCAAATAACTTTATGTTGTGTAAAGTTGTGTTCCTGCGCGTGAATAAGGTCGCCAGAGCTCATTGGGGAGGGGGGAAAGGTCGGTAACGCGTGAGCGATGCTTCGTGTGTTGCAAGCGTCCATATGGCTACGGTAACCGCTTACCATCAGGCGGGCCGTATGCTTGTTTACCGAATTAGTCGTATAAAAAAAAAACAAACCTATTTTACTAAGGTCTGTAGGCTCGTTTGTCTTTTTAAATAACTTATAATACTTCCTTATAAAATTGCGTCATCTATATCTATATCATATCTAGTACATTTACCGGATTTAGTGGAACAATTAGTACCACACCATCTTGAAAAGAAAGTAGATAATTTGTAAACTTTAAAAAATGAGTTCAATGTTGCGATAGAGAAAATATATTCCGTCGCCATTTTGTAAATGGCTGAAAGTTTTAACTGCTGGCCCTTTACACTGAAATAAAATTGACTTAGGATTTCTTTTGTGTCTTCTGAAAGTGGGTAATCTATCATTAAACTCTACCAAGGTTTCTTTATACACACAAAGGTATAGTATGTATACAAATATGATCAAAGTAAATACCTTTTCTTTAACGTTGACAACTACTTAACCTACCACCACCAATCCGCAGTGGGCACGCGTGGTGGAGTATCTGCTAATTCCCTTTCAACCTAATTGGTGAAAGGCCTGTGCTCAGCAGTGAGACATTATAGGCTGATGATGATGATGACGATGAAAGAGCTTTTTGTTTGTTTGTTAAACACGCTAATGTCTGGAACTATCAGTCGGATTCGAAAAATACTTTCATTTCAGAAATAAGTAGCCTATAACATTTGGGATAATGTAATTAACATTAACCCAGGAACGCGAGTGAACACGCGGGGGACAGCTACAGCTAGTGTTTTAATAAATATGGCAACTTCGCTGTTACTTATCCTAATTTATTTTATAGTTTTGTTAAAGCGAGTAGCAGGTCAAGTATAATTTTACGATTTTGATATCGTAAAATTGAACTTGACCTGCTGCTCTAAAAATAATATATATGAAAACAACCTCATAATAATTACGATGTCACCTAATACAACAATAAAATAAACTAGTCTCGTTTCATTTCTTAAAACTTTGGTTAATTAAATAATCTCATTTGAAACTTTCCTGTAGAATTCTAACAAAAACAGGGGTTCCGGAGAACAGAGGCAGTGCCGCACGCACACCCCCTAATTGAACAGCTTGCAAATGAGATATGGCTGATTTATTTCCTTTACTTTTTCAAGAGATACTTTAATAAGTATTATGATGATATTTACACTAACCAGCTCCACAAAATACATAGTATTTTCTGAATCTGGATATCAATGTTTAAAACTCGATAGAATTTTGTAAACAGCGTGTAGGAAATAATAGGCCTGTGGTAAGTTCCAAATTACAAGGTCTTAAATTTTTGCAATTTGCCATGAAAACACGTTTTTTTTAAAAGATGTATTTTCTATTTATTTTTTTAACTTACCACGAAAAAAAATTGCAAATAGGTACCAAACGAGCGCGGATGGGCCCGTAATGACCTTATAAGGTATAATCTATAAATATAAAAATCTCTTGTGTGTCAGTGTTTGTAGTCGCTCTCCTCCAAAACAGCTCGACCGATTTTTATGTTTTTTTTTTATTTGGTAGGTATGAGAATAGATCGTAAACTACTTTTTATCCTGAGAATGCGGGTGAAACCGCGGGGGACAGCTAGTAAGTATAAAAAATAAAAAGGTTACACTTATAAACGTTTAAATATACCTACGATGCCACAAATTTTCACTCATTTAATTACTGAAGATACTGTACTTCACCTGGTTAAGACCAAGGTCTGCCACTTTGACATAAATTGGATAAGTAACACCCGAGGCAAGCGGAAGTAAATTGGGTTAGTCTCTGTAAACATAAACATTCCCATGTATGTACGGAAAGGTTAAATATAGGTTAACCCGTAAGGTAGCAGACAATTCTATATCTATGTTACTTCAACTTTATTTCCACGCGTTTAGTACGAAATTTGAATGGCATACGTGGCAAGTCCGCGTCCGCGACGGATTCTATGTAGATTGCGCCCTACGAAGAGCTTTTGCGTGAAGGAATACATTGTAAGAAAACCATATCTAGGCACCTTTTAGGCTACCATCGCAAGCTGAAAATCTGTCGCCAATGGCTTAATGGCAGCTGCACTTGAGAGCCAGCTCCCTTCTAGTCATGTCGGCACTCACCATAACATACGAAATCGCTTGGCTTTGCATGGACGCTTGTAACACCAGACTCCAGAGGTATCACCCGCGCGTTGTTGACAGAAAGCTCTTCACAACCTTTTTGAAGAACCCCATGCTGTACTCTCTTGGGAAAATAACGAAGGGAGCTCCACAGCCTGAGCATCCGCGATAGTTTGTCTATCTATCTGTTTATACTGTATGCATTTCTTTACCAATCACCCAATTGCAATACTTTGGTGAGATTTTATGCGCAGGTCGAAAAAAAGAGGCATTGAAAAGCATGAAGTAAAAATAAAAGATATCTGAAATAAATAGTAACGTGATTTCAAAGTCTTCATATAGTATAAAAGATAATAAATATAACTCTTGTCAGTGCATTTCTATTAGCTGTATAAATGTCAATTACAGCTATTGGTGCCACTCTACCGGGCGTATTCAAGTGTTCCCGAGGAAAAATAGATTGAGATGCGGACAGAAGGTACCTCACCCCTTTATACACTTTCCTAGGCAGTATACATTATCTCCCTTATTAATAAATAAGGTGTAAGTCAGTCTTATAACACCCAGGTATTAAGATAGCCCCAGCCCTTTTTGTTATATTTAAAACCTGTTTCTATAACATGCTTACTAATCTTACAGGCGCGAACTCGCACTGTATAAATAATTATTCCATTGCGCCATAATCATAGTTGTCTGTCTCAAAGCAATGTGTAATATAACTGAGAGTCGCGTCTGTGTAGGCAAAATGTGTCGATGTGTGAGCTCGATGAGAAATTCCCACGCTCGGGGACTAGGCCCTTAATAAGGAGGTATAAGTATATCATCAAGGAATTTTAATACGTTTTGTTTAGAAATTACTGAATTTTGTTTGTAATAAAATTTTCGTATCTTCTGAATTTCCTGAAATGAAACGTAAACGCTTTTCAGTGTAAATGGCTCTGTTATCCGACTATCCAATTTATAATTTAAAATTCTGCAATATATGTACCTTTCAAAATAATTTAATGTAACTGTCTCCGCTCAGATAGATAACAAAAGAGGCGAAATTTGGACTCATCTGTTGATTTAACCCTAAATATACTGAAAACTTTGTCCAAGAGCACTAAAGAACTTCGCAGTCCTTGCCCAAGGCTTACATTTTCGTAAAAGTTTCAAGAAAGAAGGCGTCAAATATATCAGTCTATCAATTGGCCTTTACTTTAGTTTTTAGACTATCAAAGAGGAGGCTTACGCACACAATTTCAAAGATAGAGATTTATGACAACGCTTTTGTTTATCAACCTATATATACATGATACATATTGGGGTTTGTAGCAATTTTGTATTTGGCAAAATAACTGTAGGCACATAGAAGCAAAGTACACGCGCGAAACACAATCCATTCAATTGGAGCCATAATGGCTCCAAATGACTGCCGCGCTGTCAGTGTACTGAGTGACGTTTTAGTGAGTGCAGCTCTGAGAAAAATAATAAATATGACGGTTTGTGTAGTAAAATTGTGTCATAATTCATGAGGGAAGAAAGATAAGCATTCTGATGTAACATTCCACAGGCAAGCCACTATTTTTATTGTGTAATTCATCTAAAATAACAAAATTCAAAAATAAAAATACTTCACTCAGATTTCGAGCAAAGTGTTGCCAGCTGTTTTTTGTGCGAATTTGCGTTGTTTTACGTAATTGATACTGATTTTGTTATTAATAAAGTAATTGAGTCCGATAAGTTGTTTCTTTTACTTATAGCTATTATAACCGACTAGCTGTCCCCCGCGGTTTCACCTGCGTTCTTGGGATAAGTAGTCTATAATACTTGGGATAATGTAGCTTCATATTAGTGAAATAATTTCGAATCAGACTGGTAGAAAAAAGAGAATATAGCTAGGAAAATATTGTCAAAGCGGCAGTTGTTCCGGAAACAAATTCAACTAAAAGGCTTTTAATATTTCAATTTTGTTAATGAAAATTAAATACCTAGATACTACTTAATCTTCTTTTTCTATACAACCTATCATATCTGAAACCTATAATTACCAAGGAAAGCTACAAATTGTACGATCGTTCATAGCACTGCACATTATCTTGGTTTATTATGTTAAAATACCCGAAATAAGTACTATGAAACAACTAGTAATAAATAAATAACAGGCCTGTGTCTATAATAAATTATCTAAGACGCAGAACTTTTTAAACTATTTAATTATTTTTGCGAATACTTATTTCCAATTTCACTAGTCCGAAATCGAAAGGTTAATTTTACCGAAAAATTTCGTTTAGCTTGCAACATTACTCGTGCACTTGTGTGCGTGTCATCGAGTGTAATTATATGGTACTCACGCATACATTGGTTGTCAAGTGGCTTACGTGTCGCGAGGATTTTTGTTCGATACTTCGCTTCTAAGCGTAATAATTCAATGCTGTAGGCCCTGTTTCAGACTTAATTAATGAATTATTTTATTTTAAGAGGTCTCACGGCGGATGCGGACTCACGTGACAGGAAGGCTTGTGTCTATCTAGCTAGGACAACAGATAATAATTGCCATTCAACGTGGCAATGCCGCCAGCCTTCTTGACACTTTCTCACACGGCGGCGATCTGGCACAAGATGATTACCTAAATATATTGATTTTGTATTTTTTTTAATAGTATATAGCATTATATCTTCATTTTAAGTAGAATAGTTTAAAAAAAATAACCTAGGAATTCATCTTATATTGTGCAGGGGGAGAAATGACTCGGACACTTCGACCCATTGGGATCTATTACCTAGGAATTTATTAAACATACTTATCGGAAATTGATGAAAATAGATCCACTATATAAGAACCAATTTACTAAATGAACAAAACCAAACCAAGCACACAGCAAAACAAACCCAACTTGCAAAACCATTAATCTTCTTTTAAATGAACAAAACAGTGGTGCCACCTGAGCGTCCTCAAGTGTAAATGACAAGTTGGGTTATTGTTCCGCTTCCTTCCCAGCGCGGCTGGGTTACGAGGGTACACCTAATTCCCTTCAAGGAACTCTACCGGAACAAACGATTGGGTAATTGGAGCACAACAGCTGTTTCAAACGCTTTGTTTATTATTATTATTAAATAAAGGGTTGTATTATCATCAACGTTATGCATGGTTTCTGTAGTCGAAGGAGTAAGTTTTATGTAAGGGTCGAGTTTGAAATACTGGCCAAAAAATATTGCGGCCTGAAATGTAAGTTTTTTTTCGTCTTATGTCTAATGCGAATTATGTCGAATTAAAATTTGCCGAGAGTATATATAGGTACGTCTATGTAAATCTATGCCTTAACTCAGTTTTTGGTGACATATCAAATAAATTATTAATTAAAAAAATACTTTTTAAAAATAAGTATTTATTGCATTGTCATTCAATTTAAACGTATATGTAAAATTTCAGCTCAATCGATTGGGATAGCTGTTTTAAAATTCAGTTATAAGATTGGACCCATACTACAAAGCAAGTTAAATAAAAGCTTGTAATTTTAGTGAATACTCGTATATCATTAAATTCTCAAGCTTCTCAAAAAAAGTTTATTGCTGAAATAATGCTCTATAATAAATATTTTTTATAATAAATAACTAGATTGGTATTTAAAACAATTCCTCAATAGCCGGTGGGCTTCGAATTTAGAGAGATTTTCTTCGTTGTAGCCACATTGGTAAGTCTCGGTGCCATAAGTAAGTTTGGTTAAGTTTGGTTTGTTAAGTTTGGTACCAAGAATAATTTCTTTGACATTTATTAGAATTGTACGATTTTTAGGGTTCCGTAGCCAAATGGCAAAAAACGGAACCCTTATGGAGTCGTCATGTCTGTCTGTCTGTCCGTCCGTATGTCACAGCCACTTTTCTCTGAAACTATAAGAACTATAACTGTTGAAACATGGTAAGTAGATGTATTTTGTGAACCGCAATAAGATTTTCACACAAAACTAGAAAAAAAAACAATAAATTTTGGGAGTTCCCCAGCTTAAAACTGAAACTTGAATTTTTTTTTTCATCATACCCATACGTGTCTATGTATAGGTCTTCAAATATGATATTGAGGTTTCTGATATCATTTTTTTCTAAACTGAATAGTTTGCGCGAGTGACACTTCCAAAGTGGTAAAATTTGTGCCCTGTAACTTCTAAGATAAGAGAATAATAAAACTAAAAAAAATATTTACATTACCATGCAAACTTCCACCATAAATTGGTTTGAACGAGATCTAGTAAGTAGTTTTGTTTTAATACGTCATTAATCGTAAACCGCAATTTAACTTTCACTCAATCAACTCAAATATAAAAAAAAACATGTATGGAACCCTCCGTTTGCGAGTCCGACTCTCACTTGGCCGGTTTTTTATTTATATTAGTAAGTATATTCTAAAAATTTCCAATTATTGCACGAGAATGCAAAACCATACTGTATCCCACTATCCATACTAATATTATAAATGCGAAAGTAACTACGTTTGGTTGTTTGTTACCTTTTCACGACTAAACGGCTGAACGGATTTTGATGAAATTTTGCGCACAGATAGAATATGTGACGTCGGATACCGAGACGAAGGTCCCGGGTTCGAATCCTACAATGAGCTTGAGCTTTCGGTGAAGGAAAACATCGTGAGGAAACCATAGCGCGGTGGTAGGGTACTTTGTAGTACCCGTCTGGCTGGCTACCACCCTCAAGTTGAAAATCTGTCGCCAAGCACCTATCGGTGTGTTCCGTCAGCTGCACTTGAGAGCCAGTTCCTTCTAGGCTTTGTGTGCTTACCACCTTCGACCACATCATCACTTACCATAGTGAGATTGTGGTCAAACACCGGCCTATACACAGTAAAAAAAAAAAAAAAACTTTTTATCCCGGGAAAATTATATCTGTCGGGAATGCCAGTGAAACCGCGTGGACTACAAAGTAAAATTAAATGATTGTTTATGCAACCCTAAAGCAACATGTTCCCCCATCATTTTCGCAATCATACTAAAAGCTATAGCAACGTTTGTACCTCTTATAAAGCTATTGATATATAGATTGTCAACATGAATACAACGAAATCAAGTTATCTACGACAAAAGATATCAATCGTTTTGTGATAAATAAACGCGGTGGTGCGACTGAGTGGTTTTCACTCCGATTTAGGGTTGACAACATATTGCTACAAATATTAGAAAGGCTAAATGGTTTCCGAGTAATTATTATCACACTGGCTTCCGCTCGAGGGCAAAGGGATCAAATGTTTTTGTGATTCCAGGGGACCATCGTTCCTCATTATTTTGGAACATTTTTATTATATAAAAATTTCATATATCATAATTTCTTTATTTGCACAAAATATGTGTAACGAACGCACGCGGCAATGCAACGCAACTCAATTAGAGGCGTTGATGGACCACAGTCAAAAAGTTTAAATAATAGCTTCATATCATAATAGCTTCGCGTGTGTCGGGTGTCCTACAAAACCACAATTTTTGCAACCTCTATGTACTTTATTAACATTTCCAATAATGTTGCATAATACAATAATAATCAGTCTCACTGTGGCCGCGTTCTGATTCAGACGTATTGCTGACACTTATAATTTTATAAGTCGTGTAGCGCGGCGTAAGCCGTCGCTTGAACTATTGATCACCATGAGTCATCAACTTGTGGTCAACGAATTACTGGCGTTCCTGCAGCAGAAGTTGGACGTGATGGACGAGGTTTCCGCAGTCCAGATATGCTCAACGAACTTCAGTGAAGAAGACATCGCTGCCTCTAAGTTGCTCTTGTTCAACTTGCTGAACAAGTTAGACAAGATGGTGTCCCGCCGGCGTGACGGGACTAAGAAAAGTGTGCAAGATATTATCACGCTGCTGAAGGAGACCGATCCTGACGACGTGCCTACGTTTGTGGCGAAGGACCTGCACAAGCTCCCTCCCGTCACTTTTGACCACGTCGATGTAACGAGCCTGCTGAAGGATATAGTGTTTCTTAAGGCAAGCCTGATGGATGTGCAGAAGAGGTTAGATGCATCCCAAAACACCGTCGCTGATATGCGCAACGAACTTATTGAGTTGCGTAACACAGTAACGGTAACTGGGTCACCATCGAGTGCATCAAACGTCAACATACGTCGCGCAGCGGGTCACGATATATCGGGGACAAGTTTTGCGTCAGCAGTTTTGTCCTCGCCGCCACCTTCGATCGCTGAGTCTGCAGAACGTGCACCGTGTGCGCCCCGCGGCCCCGCTGCTGCCCCTGCGGCTCCGCTGCGCACCGCCCGCGCTCGCGCCGCTCCACCTACCCGACCCACTGACACACTGCCGGTGTCAACAACGTCGGCACCTTCTACGCAGCCCGTTCCTAAAAAGGCATCGATGCAGGCTCGTGATGATGATGGTTTTCAGACAGTGCAAAGTAGGAAGCACCGTCAGAAAAACAACAAGAACCGATGCGGCACGGCTCCTGTGGAGCCTAAGCAAACCATACGTGCCGCGAAGCCAAATACTCCGGTGTATATCTCCCGCCTACACTACACCACTAAGGCGGAAGACATTGTGGAGTACGTGCGCCAAAAGATTAAGTACACGCCGAGGGTGCAGCTGCTGGAATCGACCCGCAACGTCAACTTCATGGCGTTCGTGGTGCGAGTTCCAACGTGTTTTCTGCACCTCGTCATGGAGGAAATCTTTTGGCCGCAAGGCGTGGTGTTTCGTCGCTTCCGCGGACAAGTGCCACACGATCGTACTGTGACGTAGTGCTTTTTACTAACATAGTTTTAAGCTTTTATACTAACAAAAAGTGTTATATTTTGATATATATGTTAGTTTGTAAGGTATATATCTATGGGCCAAAATAGCCTGATAATAAAGAATTATTATTAATACTTAGAATCATAATCTATTCTCGGAATCTTTTATACTGGAATCTGATAAATACTTGACCGATATTTTCCTGAAACGCACAGCTGTTAAATATTCATGAAGTGACAGCCCTGGAGCTGTCGATACCGCTCGGACGAGGGCTCGCATCGCATCGTATTGCATTTTATTAACTACCACTGGTTTTACGTCCTGATGAAGGTACCGAGGAAATAAAATGAGTTTCATATCAGATTTCATTTGTAGCAACCTTTTTAACACGTGCATTGCTGTATTCTATGTATTTTAGATTATTGCGATTCGTCGCGTTCCTATTAAAAAGTGAATCCATTAGAGTGGATTATATCTCTTATCACTTCATGCTAATGCTAGAGATAGATCTAAATTGGTAAAACAAAATCTTATCCACAGATATACATCTAAATAGATGACGCGAGTGTATGTACATCGCGTGTCAAAATATGTGCAAAAAGGGTGAGCAATGCTCTTCTTTTGAAACTGTTTCGCGCGGACAGGGAACTCGCAGAAGGCTGTATGTCCACCAGAGATGTGTAGCGAGGGATGTGTATAGCTGACAAATAGGATAGCTTTAAAAATCTAATGCCAGCCTAACTAAATCAATCTGACATTATGGTAGGTACAAAAAAGTGACACGCATGTTTTGATACGGATGGAGGAACTTGCGTTATCTATTTAGATTTATGTCTTTGATCTTATTCAATATTTCAAAATAGCCATCAAACTTTCAGATCGCATCGATTAAATAAACTGCGCTTCGTATAAAACCCGAAGCTAATGGTAAGTATTTAAAAGTTTGTGAAAGGAGGCCGTATCTACGTTTATCTGAGGCCACTCAACCCCAAGGAGCTGAGAGGTCGTTCATCAAACCTTCCGGCCCAATAGGCCCCTTATTGCCCTCGGGCTGGCAGATTTGTTTTATATACTACTTCCTTTAAGCATACATTCTGTATTGACCAGCTTGTTGAACGAGTATAATCGTCTGATTTATTTTATTGGTCCAATCCATAC
This sequence comes from Achlya flavicornis, assembly GCA_947623365.1. Classification (NCBI taxonomy): domain Eukaryota; kingdom Metazoa; phylum Arthropoda; class Insecta; order Lepidoptera; family Drepanidae; genus Achlya; species Achlya flavicornis. The sequence continues at coordinate 4,512,649 of OX392484.1, forward strand.
CACGTAGTTAATTTTGATAAGAGCAATTTGATTGGCCGAGTGACCTATTTGTTTTATTATGCGATGGCGCGGGCGGAGTGGTATAGTGAGTAGTGTGTAAGCGCTCTTTTTTCGCGAAAGTGTATTTTTTTGCGCTCACACGCATGTTTTGTTGTTCATGTGGTGTACGAATAAACAGCTATTCATATGGTTGAACCATATGAATAGCTGTATATTTTGCATATACGAATGACTATGCACTTATAATTATTTTGTCCGTTTTATTATCTACAAAAGAAGCAATCAATCCATGACCACGATCACTCTTCCAAGAGTTCATGACTAAGAAGAATAAAAGAAGCAATATTTTGTTTATTGGGTATAAAATAATCCGACTTCAAAGTACACTAAGAAGAAATCAAATCCTGATCTGATGACAATGGGACCAAACGGGAAGTGAGACAAAAAAATCCAGACAAAAAATTTTTTTTCCAAATAGGTTAATAAATCACGGAGTGATGAGGAAACAAACATAAAAAAAATGAGATCTCTAAAACGGCTGTCAACGATTTCGATGAAATTTATTGTGTGTGGGTTTTTCGGTTCTCTGGGAAAATACGTCTATTTCCGAGTTATCGAGCAAAAATCGGTCACCCACGTAATGTTAAGATTGGGAATTTCACTGCAGCATTTACAGTGCATGGGCGATAGCCCAGTGGTCAAAGTCTAGAATAGTATTCTAGACTTTCTCGTATGTCGTGGGTTCGAACCCCGATTCATTCGAATCTTTTTGTATTTTTTGTACCCTTTATAATTTTTTTACATCGAGCAAAGCTCGGTCCAATAGGTACCTACATAAGTACTCACTAATGTCCTTTTTCATCACTGTTAAGTTGCCTAATGCTCATGAGACTCCTAAAGCAAATCAAAATTATAAATATTTCCGACAAAACTTCTTTGGCATTCTTAGGTGTTTCCCAATTGATGCATTGGTTGTTGAAAATGCACATAAATGTAATACCGCCTCCATAATATCAATAGGCGCTTGATTCCAGAAGGTTCTACCACAAAATACTTCACACAATCATCTTCCATAGCGATTCACCAATCAAACATAAACTTACTGGAGCGTTCTAATTTGCTCCGAGCATCTGTCGGCTGATTTTCCAAACGCTCCGAACAAAATCAAATTCTATTTCATTAAACCGTTTAATAAAAGATTCCTTATTGGAAAGGATGTAATAACGGTAGGTTTGGTTCAGCTTCCCGGTTTCATCTTGTTAATATTTCGAATGATGACAATGGATTTTATTTTGCTTAGTGGCAGGAAACATAATACGAATTGAAGTTATTGTTTTTTCGAAATTGATATCGGATTTGTTGTTGACGGGCCCGTTGGCGCAGTTGGTTAAGACGTGGAGTCTTAACCTATAGCGCCATAGGTCGTGAGTTCGATTCCCACACAGGACATGCATTTGTGTGCATGAACATGTCTGTATGTCCTGAGTCTGGGTGTAATTATGTATATTAAGTATGTATTTACAAATAAAAAGTAGTATATGTATTATATCAGTTATCTGGTTTCCATAGTACAAGCTCTGCTTAGTTCGGGATCAGATGACCGTGTGTGAGGAATGTCCCAGGATATATATATTTGTAAAATTATTTTCCGCCGCGTGGTCTTACATGCTTAGTCATGAGTAGAAATTAGCAGTGAAAGATTTTACAAGACTATTTTAAAATTTTACATTCTAAAAATGAGCCAAACGCTCCTCGTACAATACACATGCTAGAAAAGCGAAGCACTGAAAGGGTTAATCATAATTGTTCATCATTATCAACACGTCATATACCTTATCTAATGCAAGTGTTTGCATGGCGATGATAGCTCAGTGGCACTGCTGTCGCAAGTCATGGGTTTGAATCTCATATTGAGCCTGGCAAACTTTGTATGTTTACATAAACCGATCGGAATTGAATGGACCGATCGCGATGAAATTTGGCATGCAGATAGCCAATGGTATTGAGAAAGACAAGCTTTTTCTAACAAACGCAATTTCATTTTAATACAGCTACAATGTAAACACCCAATATACATGGACTGTTTTACAAAAAACTTAAACCAACTTCAAAGTACACTAAGAAGTAATCAAATCCTGATCTGATGACAATGGGACCAAACGGGAAGTGTACCCTTCCTGACAAAAAAAGAATTTTCCAAATCGGTTCATAAATGACGGAGTTATGAGGTAACAAACATAAAAAAAAAAAAAAAAAAAAAAAAACAACCGAATTGAGAACCTCCTCCTTTTTTTGAAGTCGGTTAAAAATGTACACAAACAGTGCGTGTTGCTGGCTAAACACACATTTAATAAAGGTGGATGTAATAAAATGTTGTTCCAAATAAAATAGAAAGTTTTTAATATACGTTATGAAAAAAATCTAAAAGTTTGACGTGAAAAAACATGTTCGCTACTCCGAAGCGCTCTGTTTGGTTATACTAAAATTAAATTAAAAACAAGTCAATGCTACGCACGTACGCATAAAGGGATCGACTTTACATACAGAATTCCTTTTCGTAAATGCTGACTCCCCAACAGCAGGGCTATTTTAAAACGTCGGTTTCGATATCGGAAACGGATTCAAAAATTTCCGAGGCTAATTTCAGCAATTAATTAATTTCCGAAAACTTTTCGGTGAATCGAATTGATATTTCCGTAAAGAAACATCAAAAATATTCGAATTCGGAAATTAAAATAGCAATTGCGGAAAATCGCCTAAGTAGTTTTTGAATCCGTTTCTGATATCGAATCCGAGCGTTTTATAACAGCACAGCAGGTATGTTATATAGGTTGGCCAACTAAGATATACTAATAAGACACAAGGTATACAACTTTAATTAGCCTTTATATAATTTTTTTTTTTTGGCGCTGAGATTTACAGTTGTCAGTAAAGAATTATTTCATATACTTATTTATGTATGGAAAGACTTTCGCTTGAGAAACCAGTCTTCTGTTGCGGAAACGCCGTGAAAATTGCCATCGATTTTCGGTTTAACCTACCTTCGCGACTAAACTATTACTTGTTGGTTGGAAAAATGAAACAATAGCTTTGTAGCGTTGCTCGTTCGGTGCAGAATATTGACAGGGTTACGAAAGTGTAGCCGAAGAAAATTACACAGAAGAAGAGAGGTAGAGCATAGCGTTTATTCGCTCAAAGAGCAGCTCGACTGGGGAAGTACCTGCACCTTACAGAATACCGCAGCCAAATAACTTTATGTTGTGTAAAGTTGTGTTCCTGCGCGTGAGTAAGGTCGCCAGAGTTCATTGGGGAGGAGGGAAAGGTCGGTAACGCGTGAGCGATGCTTCGTGTGTTGCAACAGTTCATATGGCTACGGTAACCGCTTACCATCAGGTGGGCCGTATGCTTGTTTACGTATGCTTTTGTATAAAAAAAAAATAACACAGAGTGTCCCGAAAAAAATATCATGAGTCCCATTGTAACCTGAGACGATTTCCAAACAAACAAAAATGCTTGCCATTAGAGTGATCCTCATAGAGTAACAGTTTAGTTTGGAATTTGATCAGGAGAAATCGGGCCCTTCTTCTTTGAAAATACTACTGGTAGTGCTGTAACAGTGAATAGGGATCGTTATAGTGAGCGATCACCAGATTAGACTCTTTTTCTGTAGGACTGTCTAAAGGGACGTGTAATGCAAATAAAAAGGACATAGGCAAATTTTTATCCCGGGAACGCGGGTGAATCCGCGGGGGACAGCTAGGATTCTCATATAAATACAAGCTTCAGCCCGCGGTCCCGCGTCCTCGCGGATTCGTTTTACCGCATCCTTCTTTTTCCAGGGTATGATTGTCGATTTCCAAGTTTGATTCAAATTACGGCCATTATGGCGTGTTACCATAGAGTTAGAATATTATAGACTAGTAGCGTTAAACAGGTTAACTAGCGCGAAGCGTGAGCAGTTTCCATATAGATGCATTCACAGATATATCGTACACTAGTTGATTTACAGTCACACAAAATGTCGATATGGATTCCTTGTCATTTGTTCTTGGTAAAAGGATCGATAAAAAAACGAGAAATTGGCATTCATTATACGTATTTTAGTCGTTCAAACTATGTACGCGCACTTCTTTTCAAGGCATTTAGACCGTACCCGCGCTCACAGACCGTACCCTAGTACAGTCGCTCTATAATATTCTAAATCTATGTGTGTTACACACAAACTTTCACAGTTATAACTTTAGAAGGATGCAATAAAATTAAGAACTAAGAGTATGCTTATAAATTCTGCTTTAATAAATCAATAAAAAATGACAAAGATAAAGTGCGTTAGAGTTCGGGAGTGGGGTCTCGTGACGTCACGCGGAACTTCAACAGACCAGAAGAAGAAAAAATACGAGTCCAAATTTTTTGATATTGTTAATGACGAACTAAATAGGACACTAGCCTATAAATACTAGTTTGGTCACTCAAAGCTGCTTGATAAGAAAAACACACATTTCCATAGCAAAGGTTCTTGTTAAACTTAATGAAACCACAAGTCCCGATCAAAGAAATCATTTCCATAGTTCGTTGGTTGTATGCAGTGGAATTGGCCGTGTGTTACACCGTAACGATTTTGATTGCCAATGCGAAAGTGAGTTTGTTTGTTGGTTTGTTACGCCTTCACGCCTCAAATACTGAACGGATCATCATGAAATTTGGCATGCAGGTAGCATATGGTATGGAGAAGGACATAGGCTACTTTTTATTCTAGGAACGCGGGTGAAACCGCGGGGTTCAGCTAGTTTTAATATAAATTGAGAAAAAAAAGGTTAGATTCTTACGACCAAACTAAAGCTATATTTTATCTATAGTCAATCTATAGTACATTGCGTATTTTTACATTGAAGAGTAGCAGAATGAAATGTCAGCCTAAATGATAACTAGTTATTTGATGGGAACGAATTTTTAACCGACTTCAAAAAAAAGGAGGACGTTCTCAATTCGGTTGTTTTTTTTTTTTTATGTTTGTTACCTCATAACTCCGTCATTTATCAACCGATTTGGAAAATTCTTTTTTTGTCTGGAAGGGTACGCTTCCCGTTTGGTCCCATTGTCATCAAATCGGGATTTTATTACTTCTTAGTGTACTTTGAAGTCGGTTTAAGTTTTTTGTAAAACAGTCCAATTATTTCAGCAAAACTTTCCTTTGTATTTAAAAAATGTGCGGGTAGGTACAAAAATAAAACATCATGCTAATAATGAACTAGAAACTCGTAAACAATTTACAACCGCTGCTTCTCATTTACACTAAGAAAGGCGCATTTATTATTCCAGAGGGAACCTCGTTCTTAGGTGTGTACGTATTTGGAGAAAAATAAAAAGAAACGTTGCCATAAAACAGTGACGCATATATTTATATTCGCAATTTACATAGGCGTAAGTAAACTGGTGTGGTTATGCGAAATACTGGTTTATATACCTTTTTTTTTACTCTATACCTAAGCCAAATGGCGTGGCCAATGTATTTTTAAGTTTGGTTTCGAACAATAACCGTTTGGACTTATCTTGGGTCCCGTACCCAACGGGACCCTATTTACTAAGCCTCCGCTGTCCGTACGTTCGTCCGTCAGTGGACAGAATCTCAAGAACCGTAATCGGTAGACAGTTGTTTTTTTATTTCATAAGGGGCCGTCCATTAATCACGTGAGGCTTGAAAGGGGGGAGGGGGTTTAGCAAAAATCACGAAATATCACAGGGGGGAAGGGGGGTGCAGTAAGATACCACGTGTATTTATTTTTTCGACAAACGCGCGATTTCTAAATTTGTCTTGGTCCTTAATTTCAGAATAAAATTAGATTATACTTTATACCTGTATTTAAAAATTATATTCTAAATATAAGATTCTTTGTAAGTACTGAAAAATACACGTAATCTTTAGTGGGGGGGGGGGTTAAAAATGCTAAAAAAGCACGTGATTTATGGAGGGCCCCATACAAGAAACGTTTTTAAATAAATATATAAACTTTACATATTTACTATAAAACGAATCAAAAAGGGAAGGCATCCAAACTTCCGCCATAGAAACATTTTCCGCAAACAACATAAACACACAGGCAAAGGGCAACAAAACATTGTGTGTTTATTTGAGTACAGGAATAGAATAGATCCCGTTTTCCTCACCGGTAGGTTTCTGGTAATCTGTTAAGATACAGTATAGACCACCAAACCACAGAGTAACAAATATAACGATAAAATAAACCTAGTAAAGGCACCCTTTTTTTTAATACTTGCCAGTATTGAGCGAAATAAAAGGTCCTTTTAAACACATTTCATACATATCTGCCAATGTTGAGATATATAAGTACTAGTCACGTTAAATCACTTTCAAATGGACCTTGCTTTCCTAGAGTAAATTCAGTCACTGTCCGTCAAAGTCAGGGGGCCAACCAAGTCAAGTCATGTTTTTTTTTTAAATAGTTCACTTTATTGGTAAAACTTGATACGATGCGATACACGCATTTATTTCACTTCACCGATGCACTTATTTATCTTTATTGGACAAAACTGTCTTACAAAAAACTTAAACCGACTTCAAAGTATATTAACAAGTAATCAAATCCTGATCCGATGGACCAAACGGGAAGTGTACCCTTCCAAACAAAAACAATTCCAAATCGGTTAATAATAAATGACGAAGTTATGAGGTAAAAAAAAATAAGAAAACGGTATTGAGAACCTCCTCCTTTTTTTGAAGTCGGTTAAAAGAGCCACCGATGTTAATCGATAAACTCGATAACGATTTGGAACAGTACCTACCTATAAGTGTCGTTATGTAGCCAATTTGAGTACGTTGTAAAAGGCGGCTTTACGACTCCAATATGAGGTTGTTATGCAAATCTTAGGTCAGGCACTCCTTTTAGTTTCGATTTCGCCGCATCGGACAGAGCATTCAGTGAACATAAAAGTACTCGTTTTACAATACGGTTCATTTGAAAACTAAATTGCAATTTGCAAACGGAAAAATTCAAAAGACCGGTGTCATATCATTCTTAATTTTATGTAAAATGTTTGTACTGGTTTTGTACCAAATAAATAAATTATTCAAGTAATTTTCAGTTCGTATTCAAGGAGTTTTCAAGCCGCGTAAAAGGCCTCCAACTAGCTTAACGGTTGTCACAATTAAGTGATGACCGCGACCAACGTCGATTTGAAATACCACTAGGCGGTCACTCATCCAGGTGCTCGCCTTCCCACTTTCCAAAATTGGCTATAGGCTGAACAGTCGGTCGATTGTGGTCAGCTGGCTGCGGTTGGCTGGCCGTCCTCTCCCATCCCAGAGCGTGTCACTCCTATATACCACGCACTCCTCGGTTTATCCATGGTTACTCCGATACAACTATTCAGGTACCAGTCATTATAAACTAAGTTAGTTACGTGTGGTTGATGATTAAATGGTTATATAGGACATGTGTCGGTCGTTGTACTGGCTGAGAGCAGTGCTAATCATCATCATCATCATCAGTAATTTTCAGTTCGTATTCAAAGCCGGTATAAATGCTTTGAATCTGGTAACTTCGCTTTTTTAGTATAGGTACTAAGGTATTCTTGGTACCCGATTTATACAATTACTATAGCTGTGTCCCGCGGTTTCACCCGCGTTCGCGGGATAAAGTAGCCTATGTCCTTCTCCATACCATAGGCTGCCTGCATGCCAAATTTCATATTAGGATTTATTTTTATAAGCTTTTTTTAGTTTCGCCTGTCTGTGTCTGTAATCAAATCTTGCTGTTTGACCCACTTCTCGACTTCCGATTGAGCAAAAATTGTGCATTCATAATGTAATTAGGCTTCTTTGATTCGTCTTGACAAGGACTCTGGTTCTAGTGATTAAGTAGAACGACTATACTAAAAAACCTTAGTTTAAAAAATAACTTTGAATGTATTTGTCACGCCTGTGCCGCGATAGAAAGTTGGCTCTCTTTTGGCTCCATCCGATGACAGCGCTGCAGTATCTCATACTGTAGCAGCTAGCTGTGTGCTTTTGTTTTAGTGTGATTCCAAAATAAACAATATTTCTTTTTATTTTTCATTTAGAGCTAAAATCTTCGACGAATTACCGATGCTGCAGGCAGATAGCTTTAATATCGCATAGCAGATAAGCCAGCTTAATAAGCTAGGTTATTTCCACAGTTATTTCATTAAATTTCTTACTGAGTGCGGCACTGCAGGAAATTGAATACTAAATTATGAAGGTCTGTCAGTTTCATTTCATTACAGAACCAGCCATTCTGTGGCGTCTCGTGCTATCACACTTTATTAATTTATATTAACATAGCTCCCATGGTATTTTCTTCATGCTATATATAAGAAAGGAAAATTAGTTTCGAGAGACGGAAAACACTTTTGAGTCCCGCCTCGATAAGTTTTCTTATTTTATCATAGATAGATATTGAAATTACAGCAACAAGTATCACGAAAATGGTATGTTTAGCTTGTTTACAAAATAATATTTGATTATACAACATGGCAATGCAGCCAGTATTTTGGGAACGTTGCCTACTGGTAGCAGCTTGTTAGATTACGGTTTTTTAAGTTTGTAGTACCTACTTAGTTTTTAGTTTTTTTTTTTTTTCGTTTTTAAGTTTTTTTTTATTAAATATACATAATTTAGTAACATTAAAATGGAGACCTTTGTAGTCGACTGTACTGTACTGTACTTATTAAATTAGATAAATAAATTATGTAATTACCCAGTATCATCTAAAATCAATAATGTAGTAAAAACATTTTATTACCGAATATAGAAAATTCTACAAATGCTATCCCTAACAACAAACATTCAGAGTATTTCAGATCCAGAATAATAAGGAAGCAAGGAAAACATAACACAGTATAATAATAAAATGAAAACAGTAAAACAATTTGCAACCATAATCAAAATTTGGCAAACCACGTCATTATCAATTATGTACAATGAACGTTTACATTATCACCCGCCGTTTCCTGATTGGCAATGGCTGACGCATTCACGAACAATCAACAAAACACTTGCCGCCTCCATTTCCTGACCTTATAACACCCAACCACCAGGCGCCGCCGCCGCGCCGCGGGGTCAACTTTACTGTAGGTATATTATAGCATAGAATAGAGTACTTAATAGGTACAGAACTATCTGTGATATTATCCCCCTTACTCATAAAACGTTATTTAACTAATATACTGTTTAAAGGTTCCCGTAAATAACGTCACTCTATTGTCATTGTCAAATAATGTGACATTATTTACGTGACCATTTAATCAGTATATTAGTAAAATAGCGCTTTATGAGTAAGGGGGTTAGTGTCTTAGTTAGCTATCAGGGGTAATTCACAAGTAATAATAAATAAAACATAAGGTAGTTGGTAGTAGTTTATCGTAATAACTAGCTAACAAACGTTTTTCTTCGTAAAAAATCTCATTGTTTTGTAAAAACTCAAAAAAGTGTGGCGGTAAAATAATGTTTATGATGACATGGTTGGGGGTTGAGATGAGTTAGAATGTTGTTTGTTTCAATGTTTACATAGCAACCCCAAGCCCTCGTTTGTTTATAGGTATAATCCTTATTATATCACAACCCAAGCCCTCTTTTGTTTATAGGTTTAATTAATCTTAATTATATCACAACGCTGTAATGAAATAACTTGATTTATTTCGAAGACAACATTTTAAGATAGTAACACCATAACTCGTCACTCCAATTTGCTACGTGTTGGATTCATAGGACTAACTTTGCAAGTAAATCTTTCTTTGTTCGTGCTGCTGTTTCATAATAATACACTTTTTACAAGCTTTTATTTAGTTTCACCAGTCCGGTGTCTGTAGTCGAATCTTGCAAGTTGAATTTGACCCACTTCCCAGTGTCCGATTGAGCTGAAATTTGGTATACATTAGTATATTCGATGAAATGCCCCAGGTCGGCAACGCGTGAGTGATACCTTGGTGTTGCAAGTGTCCATAGGCTACGGTAACCGCTTGCCATCAGGCGGGCCTTATGCTTGTTTGCCACCTAAGTGGGGTAAAAAAAAAAAAGCAGCGAATCTATTCACACGTAACCACAGCTTGACTTTATTTTGTCGCGACGCGACGCTGCCTTTCGTGTGACTATTCACACGAAAGAAAGGCAGCGTCGGTTATATCTATAAGAAATTATTTTTAGTGGCGACCTGATAGGCGGCACTTTTATTTTTGTAGGTTAGATTATTTACATTTAATAGCTATGGGTTTTTAGGCGCTACGCAGATGTATGTCCTGTGTCGGATCCAAGCAACCAACGAATATTTGATGAGCTGTTGATCTCAATAAAAAAACATGATATTTCGAGTCAGCGGAATCAAACAGTTTACGGTTATATGCCATTTACTACAAAACTAACTACTTTGTAACGAAAGTTTTGATACCTCATAATAATAAACAGCTTTTAGCCTTTTCAGTACTATAGACGACGGAACTCTATCGCCACACCCGAGCAAAACTACTTGGTTTTCAAGGAGTGTACTTTCTGTACATACCTCTTTAGTACTCTAGACAGGGGTGGGAAACGTAACACCCATTACCACAGTAAACGCATTACAGTAACTCGAGTGCACGCACACTACCAAGTTGGAAGCTCAGCATTTCTATGAAGCTAACCTCAGTTGTTACTTTGTACGCTTCGTTCCAGCAATGCACATCTATTACTAAGAGTATCTGTAGACGTACTAAGAATAATTGTATTACTACTGGAAAATGTAAGCTGAGAGTACAAACAGAGTATGGCTATAGTTTTTGTTTTAACTTTTTCACGCCAACGTGAAGTTTGATTTTAGAAAACACAATTAGAATTAAATAAAAAAAACCGGCCAAGTGCGAGTCAGACTCACGCACCGAGGGTTCCGTACAAACCTGTAGGTATATAAGTAAATGGTAGTATAGACCTGAGTATTTGATATTAATTTCAATTTATGACGTATTAAAAAAAAACTACTTTCTAGATCTCGTTCAAACCAATTTTCGTTGGTAGTTTGCATCGTAATATACATCATATATTTTTTATAGATTTATCATTCTCTTATTTTAGAAGTTACAGGGGGGGGGACACACATTTTACCACTTTGGAAGTGTCTCTCGCGCAAACTATTCAGTCTAGAAAAAAATGATATTAGAAACCTCAATATCATTTTTGAAGACCTATCCATAGACACCCCACACTTATGGGTTTGATGAAAAAAATTTTTTTGAGTTTCAGTTCTAAGTATGGGGAACCCCCAAAATTTATTGTTCTTTTTCTATTTTTATGTGAAAATCTTAATGCGGTTCACAGAATACATCTACTTACCAAGTTTCTACATTATAGTTCTTATAGTTTCGGAAATAAATGGCTGTGACATACGGACAGACAGACAGACAGACATGACGAATCTATAAGGGTTCCGTTTTTTGCCATTTGGCTACGGAACCCTAAAAATGGGTGTTTAAATATCTAAAATTTGCAATTATTATGCGAATTACCCTGCGGGACATTGGGAAGTGGGCCATAATGACTAAAGACCCCTATTTACTACCTAAATGTTAGTCTTATTTGGAACAGACTTCAAAAAAAGCAGGAGGTTCTCAATTCGGTTGTTTTTTTTATGTTTGTTACCTCATAACTCCGTCATTTATTAAACGAATTGGAACATTCTTTTTTTGTTTGGAAGGGTACACTTCCAATTTGGTCACATTGTCATCAGATCAGGATTTGATAACTTCTTAGTGTACTTTGAAGTCAGTTTAAGTTTTTTGTAAAACAATCCAATTATTTTTATTATAAAGAGGCAAAGGGAAACGAACCGAGTGAGCAAGAACTAGCTCTCAAGAACAGCTGCTTGAACACCAACCAGCTTATAACTTTTAATTAGCTTTTAATTTATGTCCAAAGTTCTCCTCGATATAAATAAAAGATATTTCTCTAAAATATTAATTATTACATCGTGAAACGAAAACGTCAATTCTGTGGCTGGTTGGCTTACAAAATTATCGTTCCAAAAATATTAATAGGTCTATATTTCACAGGTTAAACTATCAGTAAAACAATATTAAACATCATGACCTGCTTTACAAAAAACTAAGCTCCATTTCCGCGACATCTCTTAATGGATGCCACATTGATTTCCCACATTCCCCATTACTACTGCAATGACAGATTTGGAGCTCTTGTAGCTTAGGGGCTTGTCCCACCGCTGACTAGCTGACTACTTACCGACTAGCTATCTACTTTTTTAGTTCAACAAATTACAGTTGTCGTATAATTCGAAATAAGATATAGGTACAGTAAGGGGAACGAGTCGTGAGCACAGATGACACCTGCGCAGTAGTAAATTTTTCGGACAGTTTTGCGGAATGAAGAAGCACCGAGCTGCACACGATTGGTTCCTCAGTCGATGCTCGTCGTCTATTTGATTCTCGCGTGTCATTTGGCTACTGTGATTTGGCCAAAAAGCACATGCGCGAGCTGGCCCAGTGCTCACCATTCGTGCCTTATACTGTACGTATAATACAAATGTATAATTGAATGTTCACACAGCCGCTGCCGCCCGGCGAGAGAGAACTCTATTACAGCGAAAAATTACTCATCACAGACATAAATCAGTGAGACTCTCTTGGCGGTCAAAACACTCCCTGATAAGTGACACTCGTTTGGTATATATTATATAAACCAGCAAGTAATCGCCCGTCGCATTCGCTCATAGCCCGGTCCCGGTGACAAAAGTAGGTATCTTATAATGCGGGCGGCCGAGAGAATGCGATTCTGCTAGCTGTATTGGTTTATTCTCGGCAACGGTTAATCCTATTGCAATGGGACTTGCATAGGAAGTTTTATTATTTTCTTAGGCATAGCTTAGTGAAAGTCCCAGATCAGCCGTTTCCTTAATTTGGCCAATAATAACAGACGTTAGAAACGCATTCGGCGTCGACTCGACGGCCGCACTATAACATCATACTTGCATCGCGAACTCGATATTAGTTCCTAGCTCAACTCGCTCTTCGCTAATCGTCGGCGGTGTGACAAGTGGCTTACATAAGTCGTAGATACATGAGTCCGCTCCTGCATTATCATGATAAATTTAGTTCCGTTCCGGTGTCGCTACGGTGTCGGTCTGTCATAGTGGCTTGTTTATCTACTCTGAGCTTTAACTATTGTAGATATTGACTTGAAATGTTTGGAATAACACGTTTTACGTGGATTTTATCGCAATTTTTATTATTATAAACAAAGCCACATTAGTTTAGTAAATTCCCTTTTTCATACCACTTTTTTTAATTCACTTCTTATCTGTGTTACCCATTTTTAGGGTTCCGTAGCCAAATGGCAAAAAACGGAACCCTTATAGATTCGTCATGTCTGTCTGTCCGTGTATGTCACAGCCATTTATTTCCGAAACTATAAGAACTATAATGTTGAAACTTGGTAAGTAGATGTATTCTGTGAACCGCATTAAGATTTTTACACAAAAATAGAAAAAAAACAATAAATTTTGGGGGTTCCCCATACTTAGAACTGAAACTAAAATTTTTTTTTTTCATCAAACCCATAAGTGTGGGGTGTCTATGGATAGGTCTTCAAAAATGATATTGAGGTTTCTAATATCATTTTTTTCTAAACTGAATAGTTTGCGCGAGAGACACTTCCAAAGTGGTAAAATGTGTGTCCCCCCCCCCCCCTGTAACTTCTAAAATAAGAGAATGATAAATCTATAAAAAATATATGATGTACATTACGGTGCAAACTTCCACTGAAAATTGGTTTGAACGAGATCTAGTAAGTAGTTTTTTTTTAATAGGTCATAAATTGAAATTAATATCAAATACTCAGGTCTATACTACCATTTACTTATATACCTACAGGTTTGTACGGAACCCTCGGTGCGCGAGTCTGACTCGCACTTGGCCAGTTTTTATTAATATCTTGGCTTCCTCCATTCCTCTAAGCCAAAAGCTTTATAACTGTTAATATCTGCCCAAAAAGGCAAGTACCGGGTACTATAAAGGCAAGTACTATCTATATACCCATATAACCACCAGACTCCAGACTTTACAAAGCTTTACAATTTGGGTTAAAATTATTATTCACTTTCAGTCAGTCACTTTGCGGGACCCCAACGACAATTTCCTACGACAAAATGGATACTGACATGTTAAAGTGCTCTCCGAGGCGTCAAGATTTCGGTCACTCATCACTTGTTAAAAGTAAACCGCAATGTTTAACTGTCTTTTGTAGCTCGTGGGTGTTTCAGTATTGAATGTTTTATGTTCAGCGACAAAATAATCGCTCAGTGATTGTAGTTAGAGGCCTTATATTATGCAGTAGGTTCAGCTTCCGCCCCGGGGATTTTCCCACTTCCCGAGGTAAGTATCTAACGTTATTTTTTATTTCGGAATATAAAGTATAAATTTAAATTTCACTTCACGTTTACTTATATCTAAATTGTTCTGGCATGTTATTTAATTTAGTTTCTTTTTATTATTTTCTAATTCCAATAGATTTATAGTATTTTTTAAATAAATTCTTTTAATGCTTTTCATGGTGTTATTTATCCATTTAGTAGTCTTAGGCGTCGTCCTAATTGGCGACGATAGTACGATCAGACGATGCGATTTCGTCGCACGATCGCGTTGATGTTCCTGTGCTCGCGCGATGACTTGCGAGCTTCAATTAGGACACTCTAAAGCGTTTTGTGTATTTAATCTCGTCGTGCGACGAAATCGCATCGTTTAAAAATTTGGCAATTTTGACTCTACCGTGTCTGTATATTTATGAATGTGCAATATTTGTAAAAACGAATATGGAGCTGTTTAAAATGAGAGAGAGGACCCGTCATAAGGATAAATTGTGCATGGTTCCAAGCAAAACGCAGTTGCTCAATAAAAGTGTATTTTGTAAGGCACCAGAAATTTTCAACAAATTTCCTAAATCAATTCGTTCTTCCGCAGACATATGCTCCTTTAAAAAACATCTTCACGATTTCCTCAACGAGAAATGCTATTACAGTAAAAACGAATTTTTAAATGATATGACTATATAGACTGTTTTGTTTAAAAAGTCCGTTGATAGACATTGTTGATGTATAAACATCAAAACTATTAGGATTAAATCGTAATGTATGTAAAGTATTGTAATTGTTGTATGTTGCTTTTATTATTTTTTATGCTAATGTTAATTCTATTTTTAATTGTATTGTGTGTAATTATAATATTGTATGCCTGAGAGGCGGGACATAGTTGAGCCTTAATAATACATACTATCTGTACCTACGTCTGTACCTACCTATGCTTCACAATAAAATACTTTGACTTTGACTTTGATCGTCGCCAATTAGGACGACGCCTTATACTTGTTTATATTTTACCTGTAAAACACTCAGCTAATACCCATAAGATTGTATATCAAAAGGAATTGACAGCGTATTGATTTGCAATCACGACGATATAAATGAAACAATTTTCAAAAATACATAATGACGAGATTTGAATGTTCAAATTGATATCTATCTATACGTTTCTCCGCAGTGTCATAATAAAAAATTAAAAGCGTAATAAATAAACACTTATTCGAAATGGTAAAATATAATTATTATTACAACTAATTAGATCGAGCGACGGATTTCGTATAATAAAATAAATAGACTACATCTATATATATAAAAATCAATGCCACTTTTCGTTGTAATTTTATAACTCAAGAACGGGCTCACCTATCCAAACCAAATGTTTAGGCTTTGTTCGGACTATTTAGTATGTGAAGTTTGCAAAAAATCGGTCGAGCGGTTCTTCATTTATCACATTTTTTGTAACAAATGAATTCAATAAAGGGCGGATAATTTTTTTAACAGAGGTTGTTTTGCTTTCAGAGTAGGCAGGCAGGGTAGGGTAGGGTAGGGTGGGGTGGGGTAGGGTAGCACCACAGGGTAGGGTAGCACCACTTGAACGAAGTCGCGCCGGGCAGCTAGTAATAATATAACATAAATTCACAAATTGCTTCAAAATTAATTGGCTGTCCTTTATGGCTGTACTTTCCACAACTTGCGAAATTTCAGGCAAATCCGAAGGTAAAACAAGGAAACAAACAAAGATGCTTTCGTCAATAATAGTTTCGTCTGTAGTGCCCAAAACTACAATGTATTTAAATAACTGTTACGCAATGTGCATCACAATTTATAGTAGTTTACCAAATGACATTACGAAATTACCAATTAAATATTTTAAATCCAGGCTTCAAACACGGCTTGGCGAGAAGAATTTCTACTCTGTTACATTTTATTTAATTTTATGAGTTAGGACATTTGTATTAATATAATTGAATGCCTGCGAGCAAATTTTGCATGCCAATAAATAAAATAAAACGATTCGATTTGAAAAAAAAAATATCATCATTTTTCCAATATAACAGTTTACATGTCCCAGATCTGGAACATTATGATGGTGGTCACGAACTCCACCGTTATCGCAAGTTCCCCCTCAGGGATTGTACAAAAAGACGTCAAGAAAGAGGAAATCCACTGAGATTTATCTGAGATTATTATATATTATGAACAGGCTTTGTGTAGCTTAATTAAAACTGCAAGACACTTCCCAGATTAAAGTAATGTTAGTGAATAAGGAAAAATATGTTTTATGTACTGATAAAAGAGTCTATCTAAGTTATAGAACTCCCTTTCTGAAATTTGATTAGAATGTTAGCTGCTGCGAGCTGCGACAAATAGTTAATTAGTCGACGGTTAATAACCAAAATTAAGTAGGTAATAATAGAGTCCACACGTCGAAATAATCACTGCTATCACTGGTATCAAAGTATTAAATATGTACACCCACTTATAAAATGGTGCCTATTCTTACTGTATAATTATGGTGTGCTCTGATTATGAATAATCGACGGATTATTTAAAATAGAATAATTATTTGTGTTACAGAAACAAATATTAGAAATCGTACGTCTACAGCGCCACATCTTCGGGACTTATTTCATGATACGTACTCTTATAGTAGACGTATGTATTCAGTACGTGGATTACGTAACTTTATTGCAATGAAATTCAGATTGAAATTACCTCTGAATCGGTAGAAATATTACAAAATCGGAAATGAGTCCATTTCTAATGAACCTCTCTGTTTGTATTAGCAATTATCAGAACGTAAAAAAGTTATCAGAAAACCGCTATATTTAACCGATTTCAATTCGAAAATGATTGAAATTTAATTACGTAATCGCCCCGCTGATCACAAAGCAACCGCATAAAATATAGCTTATTGCGATATCTCTGTTGTTGATAGGTCATGTTAAAAACCGTGAACCGTAGGAGTCGACCATCTTGATCAGGGGGCCAACCACAAGCTCTTAAAACAATATTATTATAACCTTATTTGTATTTTGTCCTGTTTTGACGCCGGATGTCAAAGAGGGACAAAAGACAAATAAGGTTACTTGTGGTAGACCGCCAGGAGATCTAAAGAGGAGCTATGCTGCTATACATAATATATTACCTAGAAATTTACAGCAAACCTTCTGTAATTCCAATATTGCTAGGAAAATGATCTGTCAATCAATTCATTAACTAACACATTTGAAATTGTTGAATTGAATTGTAAATTCGAGTAATTAATTCCACTTAGTAATATTTCTTTTGAGAACCCTGATGAGTCCTTATCTCCTTAAGATGAGGTTAGGGATCGGTAGCATACATTTTTTTATCTAGGACCACTCGCTTTTATGCTGTCGTTTTCCAAAAACACCAGTCTAGCCCGTATTTACATAATATTGTTAAACATTCTACCAAACAACTTTACAGACGTTAATTTTCCAATCTAATTAACATGAGAGAAATAAACTTAATTCCTAACAGCCTATGTAAACTGAAGAGACAACCTCTATAAATACCCACTTTATTACTCTGATAAGCAATTAAAGTGAACAGTATAAATTCCAGTAAACAAAGATCCAGTTAACTAACTCGTTAGCTAGTTTATTTAGTAATTAATGACGTCAGCAGAATAAGGTCATTATAGCATCCCTTTCAAAGAGCGTCACTTCTGTGGCAAACTTATTGGCAGGATGACAGAGACTAGTGGCCATTGACTCATAGTGGAATTTTAAGAAGAACGAGAAGAAGAGAATAACACGGGGCGGGTGTTTGGACCATAACCGATTCTACACCACACAGTTCGCAACAGTAATAAAGTTCATCAGACTCCTAGCTCTAGAGATTGATTTCTATTCCTTTCTATTTAAATCGCCAATCCAAAATGATTTTTAACCGATTTCAAAAAAAGGAGGAGGTTCTCAATTCCGTTGTATTTTTTTTTATGTTTGTTACCTCATAACTCATTCACTCAGTAATTTATCAACCGATTTGGAAAATTCTTTTTTTGTCTGGAAGGGTACATTTCCCGTTTGGTCCCATTGTCATCAGATCAGGATTTGATTACTTCTTAGTGTACTTTGAAGTCGGTTTAAGTTTTTTGTAAAACAGTCCAATTATTACACTGTGTGTAAGTCCAAAATAAATATATTTACTTTTCTTTCATTCTATCAAAACTTATCTCGCATATCCGTTTTTAACCGACTTCAAAAAAAGGAGGAGGTTCTCAATTCGGTTGTATTTTTTTTTAATGTTTGTTACCTCATTACTACGGAGTAATCACTGCTATCATTGGTACTAAAGTATTGCTGAGTTTCTTGCCGGAGTCTTCTCAGTTTAAGTGTATTTCGAACCTGTGGTAAATTCAACTGTATGTACCAATTTAATTGAATAGAAAGGAATAGAATTTTCCAAATCGGTTAATAAATGACGGCATTTATTAACCGATTTGGAAAATTCTTTTTTTATCTGGAAGGGTATACTTCCCGTTTGGTCCCATTGTCATCAGATCAGGATTTGATTACTTTTTAGTGTACTTTGATTGAAGTCGGTTTAAGTGTTTTGTAAAACAGTCCAATTATATCCTTACAAATACAAACATACACTAACACCCGTCTGCATAGGGTTGCCATCCGTCCGGGATTCCCCGGATTTGTCCTAGTTTAAAGGGCGTCCGAGGAGCGTCCGGGCGGGGTTTCATTTGTAGTCCGGGTTTTTTCAAATTTCAATTCTGACGATTCTGTTTCAATTAAAATGATGATAAAAGATGACTAAATTAAATTTTAATGACTTTGACAATAAATATAAAGTTGGTTTATGATATTTTGAACTGTTTTTTATTATACTGACTATTTTTTTTTAAAACCTGTTGACATGTCCAGGTTCTGGGCTCCAAAATCCGGGGACACGTCTTGTCCTGGTTGCTAAATTTTAGAGATGGCTACCCTACGTCTGCAGGCTGTAATTAAATTACTAACACAATCAATGAATACACAACCCTAACAAACTGCTTCAGACTGGATCAAACCAGTTCGAACTCGAATGGATTATTCAAAAACGCCTTGGACAAAGTTTTATCCGGGTTAAAACGAAATCAATCGACTCGAATGGAACTTTGTTCCAGCATTACTACAGTTAAGTGTGTAACGATGAAAGTTTGGGACTCCTCCGGACATTTTACTCGACCCTTCGAGTTAGCAAGAGCCTTCAGATATTCAAAAACTGCGATATAAGTGGTGCTATAATTTTACGTTCAATTTATTTCTTGATAAAGATTGAAAAATTCCGAGAGATTTCGAAATTCTCCTCCTTCACTTCTCACGTACTGAAACTTAAGAAACTTAAACCTTCTAATGGATTGATCTGCACAAGTTGACTCTTTGCGTATTATTGAAAGGCCGCGCGGTTCGAGAAAATAATAACTGGGAAATACGTTACGCATTCTTTTTGGTTTGGTTATTACAAAGTTCGTAAATAACGAACTTTGCTCTTTAATTGAAATTCAGAACTTACAACAAAATAATTTTATAAAATTTACTGTTCCAATTTAAATGTATGTTAAACGGTTGCAAGCAAAATAGCAAATACTAAAGTTAGTTCCTAAAATAGTTCACAATTAATACTGCAATGTTAATAGTTTCACTAAAACTCATTTGAAATAAACTACTGACGAGTTTCAAATTGCACTGTGTGAGAATATTCCCCGATTTCAATCCCATCAAAACATTTGGCCCTGTTTAAGGCTGTGGTCAATAATGCATCTTACCTAATGAAAATAAAGGCTACATTGACATGTCTAATATTAAGTCTTATAATTCAACATGCATATTATAATTATATCCATCTGCATAATAATTTTCTTCTTTCTGAAAAATGACTACTTCAAAAAAATATTCAGTTAATAAGAGTTGAATTGCATAATATATATCGTACCACACCTCAAAATATGACTTTAAACTAATAAAGATCGACAGCAAATATTACCATTATTAACATGAACATTTTCACTTACTTAAACTTGGAACGAAGTACCTAGAACCCTATAATATCTACACTGGTTTAACTTATTGGATAAGCCTCAGGAAGTCAACTCGAGGTTATCTAACGTCACGACTTAGAGAGAAGCCAAATCGAAGCCTTGACCAAATACATTGGCGTGATCCCATGAATTATTTGTATAAACATTAACCCCCTTATTAATAATCGTTGTTTAACTAAATCAATGTTAAAGTGTCTTCTGTCTCACTCTTTCAATCACCATACGTCACGTATTAGATAAATCTATTCACAGTTTCATAACTTTATCATGAATGGGGATTAGTGGCTAGCTGAGTTTAAGAAGGGACTAATTTAAGATTTGAAAATCCATCCTTTTCTTTATAACGATATTTTATAGATGGAATAAGAGGTTAAAAGGAAAAATATGTAAAAACCATAAATACTAGTTTAGCTTTACGTAGAAATCGGTAAGACAATATTCTTGGAACCGAGGAACGAAACCAACCGTTACAAGTAAGAAAATTATCCAACGAATATCAATAAAGTACATCAAAGCAATTACGAAGATCATCCTTCATTACGTCTTCATAAAGAGACTTAATTGCAATCCTCGTAGGAAAAGACGTCCCGAAAAAACAGGAAAAGAGTGGATTAATTTATGTATAAAGCTCTATATAATAAAGCCATCAACTTCCTCCCTACTTCACCCCCTACCCCCTGGTCACATTAACGTCCTGACACGTCCCACACGTCCGTACAAGGTCGGACTGGTATTAAGATGCGAGGATATGAGATGTGCGAAAGAATCTTCAAGAGCTTATGATAGAAAGCGTCTGAGTCACCCCTTGATTATTATAACATATTTAGGGACGTATGCTTAGGAATGCTATGGATTTGCTGCGATGATTTGAGTATGACATATATTTTATTGACATAACTGATGCTCCAAATGGAAATCACAATAAAATACTGATTAAATGGTCTTAAATGTACCATATTTTAAGCAATATTTTAGAAAAAGAGCAAGCTCTTTCTTTGCTTGATAAATTTCATCCCAAATGTTGATTAAACCCAGACTGTTGTTCCATTAATAAAAATACATCCAACTAAATAGATAGTATAGGTAATTATGCACATGAATAGCATTGACTTTTGTTAGTAAGTAACATTAATAATAGCAGCAGCAGTAGCAGTATGCAGAAATTTAGATCTGATCTATGTAAATAGTAAAAGCTCGTAGTAGCTCGTAGTAGCTCGACGTTAAGTTCACAAATAGTAGCTACCTCGGATACCTCACCGTGCCTGTGCAAACCTCCAAATGAGATTCGTCTACTAAGGCATTCATCAAATATAGCAGGTGGACTTATCTGGTATTTGTTTACAGTATGGTGGTACTGTATTACGGGAGATATTCATGTTCTCACCTAATAGTGATTACGATTGTTTCTATCCTCATCCTTTAGGTCTTGAGGTCTTATGTCTCTTTTTAACCGACTTCAAAAAAAGGAGGAGGTTCTCAATTCGGTTGTATGTTTTTTTTTTTTTTTTTTATGTTTGTTACCTCATAACTCCGTCATTTATGAACCGATTTGGAAAATTCTTTTTTTGTCGGAAGGGTACACTTCCCGTTTGGTCCCATTGTCATCAGATCAGGATTTGATTACTTCTTCGTGTACTTTGAAGTCGGTTTAAGTTTTTTGTAAAACAGTCTAATTATTTCCATTCCATTTCTTTCCATTTCAATTAAAATCCGTTCCTGTTTATGAATTTCATTTGTAGCATTATTTCCCCATCAATACTATGTTAATTGCACAATATTTCAATTAACAGTCGCGTTGATTTACTACATAATATATGAGTACAGTAGCACGGCGTGATGATAATGGAGCGCCCTCAAGTTAAGCCGTGTTCATAATTTAATAGTTTACGCCTACTTTATGAAACTCATACGATTCTGCAGCTCTTTGATGTTAAATTAAGCTAGTATTTCCAAGTCGAGAAGTGTTTCAAAGCAAGCACTGGAAGCATTAGCCTACATTAATGCAATCATTTTTGTTTAATTCTTTTTGATTAATTTGTACTGTAGCTTATAAGCATATTCTATTCTAGCTTTTTCTAAAATTACAGGTAGAAGGATTAGCTACGTTTTAGTGCTTACTGTGATGCTAGGTATCCCTCTCTTTATTAAACTATGCAAGTGTCACAGAGTCAGATATCTCACAACAACACAATCTACCGTGTCCTTATATCATGGATTTTCTAGTGTAGTTCCAGTTTCGTATATGAATCTGACTGTAAAATTTAATCGTACGTACAAACAAACAAACGTACCTCAATTTTAATCTGGGCAAGTACTCATCCCTCAATAAAAACCATCGTCAAATTTACCTCCTTTGAAACTACACGCAAAATTGAACGAAAGTTCCATGCGAGCCATCAACGATATGAGAAATTTCCACAAAACCCCGGAAGTCGTGAGAACGAATCGCACAGAATAATTATCGCTTCATATTTATGTTAGTAATTACTGCGGCTCCTGCGGGAACCAAGTTTCTATTCACTTTTGTGATAATACCATTACATAGGTAAGTTTTATTGGAATACTACTCTCTACTTTTACTCCTTTGTACTCTTCTGTGGATTCTCAAGTTGCCTGCTTTCAGGGTCACACTCACATACGCTCATTATACAAATGAATTTACAACGTACAGCTAACATCATATGGATCGAAATAGCCGGACGAGAAAGAACAATCTCATAATTAAAGTCAACAAGCACATCTGCATTTAATTGAAAAATGTTTAAAATTATAACAAGGACAGGTAAACAAACAGATGAATTTGATATGACTCCAGCAAAAATGTCCTACTAAGCTAAACGCATAGCAGCGTTTACTTAAATGCTGGCTTTACTTTTTCGCACTAATTATATTGTTGCCTCAAATCATAAAAAGTTCTGGATGACTGGCAAAATTGTGGGTTCCAGCGATTCATAGAGAAATTCGAGGTACAATTATTCGACTGTTTGAGCAGGCCGGGAGCAAACCAGAAACTTTGGTTATTAGCATTGAGCCGCGCGGGAGTTCGTCGGTACGCACTTTATGCTTTTATATCACTGTTGGAATTTAAACAAAGCGTACTAATGTTTAAATTGCACTGTGGTCTCGCGGGATGAGGACAACGAGGTCGCAGTGACTTCTTCAATTAATATTTAATTTGATGGTGGAAAGTTTTTCGATGTCGGTTTGTGTATGCCCAAGTTCTGCTAAGTCATTATAAAACTCAAACAAACTTATGCTATGGTAATAAAGGCTAACTATTTTCTATAGTAAATTTGCGAAAACAGAAAAGAAAAGAAAGAAAGACAAATATTTTACTTTTTTCCTGCCATTCGACGCATAAAAAACATTAACAAAAATTTAAACAAGCAAAGAAAATTACACAATACAATAAAAAAACAGTAAAAAAAGTAAAAAAAAAAAACAGATCCTAATGGTGGTGTGGTGTGATACCAACCAAAGGTGCCAAGCCAACTTATCTTTAGCTACGTTCTTAGCAATCTTAGCTGCCGTTACAAGTGTTCAGTTGGCAACACCGCTTATACCTTCACATCGAGGAACAATCCCTAACAAATGTCATGTAGGTTAAGATGTTTTTTCATAATTAGATAAATAATAATAAATCTAATCTTAGAAGTTTGTGCGTCGTATCGTATGTGAGCAAGAAATTACGGTTGTTACTCAGCATAATGCTATGACTTAGGGCTAGCCTAGTGTCTACAGGGCTGATTTACAGCAACAACCGTTGGGCGACGCTATTCGCTCCCACCAGTGAAAAACAGAACTTTAACATGCACCCCCTAATATACTGATCAAATGGTCAAGTAAATAATGTCACATTATTTGACAATGACAATACAGTGACGTTATTTACGTGACCCTTTAAACAGTACATTAGTTAAATAACGTTTTACTTATAAAACGCTATATAACTCAAACACTGTCTTAGTTGTAACATATTTATCGATCACCTTAGTATCATTGTCGAACAATGACACATTAAGTACATGACCATTTAAAGTAAAATAGTTCAAAATCGTTGGCTGAATGTCGTCTCGTGTAGTGTAACTTTTAATCATTCATCAATGTATTATAAGCAAACCATAAAGGAAGTAGAGAATGTGTTGTAGATTAATTACGAGCAAGATTACTTCCCTATTAATTTACAACATAGGTAGGTACTGCAGGGCTGTTTGAAGTTTAATATTACTTTGCTAAAATGATGAATTCCCCAGATTGTGATGAAGCTACTATTTGTTTTAACGCTCATAGGCTTCGTCCTAATTGGCGATGATCGTACGAGCAAACGATGCGATTTCGTCGCACGACGAGATTAAATACATATGGAAATCTCATATGGAGTACTGTTGTCATCTATGGGCGGGAGCTCCTGGATACCAGCATGGGCCTTTAGACTCGGTTCAGCGACGTGCCATCAGAATTGTTGACTTAGACTTACTTGTTGGTTTAGAGCCCCTTAGTCTGAGGAGAGACTTTGCCTCCATATGTGTGTTCCACCGCTTGTACAATGGAGAGTGTTCTAAGGAATTGTTCTACTTGTTGCCCACGGCTACCTTCTACCATCGCAACTCACGCCATCGACGGGGAATCCATCCTCACACATTGAAACCAGAATTGTTTCGACCTGTGCGGGCTCAAAGGAGCTTTCTTCCGCGGAAGCTCAGGTTGTGGAATGAGCTCCCCACCGTGGTTTTCCCAATGGAGTACAGCATGGGGTTCTTCAAAAAGGGCTTGAAGAGATTTCTTCAGGGTCGGCAACGTGATACCCCTGGTGTTGCAAGCGTCCATAGGCTACGGTAACTGCTTACCATCAGGCGGGCCGTATGTTTGTTTGCCACCACAGTGGTATAAAAAATAAATATACAAAACGCTTTAGAATGTCCTAATTGAAGCTCGCAAGTCATCGCGCAAGCACAGGAACATCATCCTGATCCTGAGCGCGATCGTGCGACGAAATCGCATCGTTTGATCGTACGATCGTCGCGCGTCGCCAATTAGGACGACGCCATAGGCTTGTTTCATAAGCAGGCTTCCAAAAAAACCCTTCAAACTTTATATGAGAAATTCCTAAAGGGGCATGTTGCTCAAAAATTACTTTATGCTCTTTAAGATACATATAAAGTAAATGCCTCGTTTGGAAGTATTGGAAACTTTTTACCGGAATCTTTAAAACTTCCTTTTAAATGAAATTAAAAATATCGACAGTTATTCCTTTCATTAGGTCCTCATTAATTACCTGAGGATTTAATGTTATTAATTTATTTTTGACAGCATAGTTGCATGCTAATGATTAATTTGAATGAACGTAAAAATCATCATGGATTGTGGTGGATACGTCGTCCTTTAGGTACAGATACCATACAATTGAACCACTCGTAGTGTTTCTTTATTAGTCGATCGGCAAAATTAAGCTATAATCGGCAAGGACAGAAACTGGATGGGTGCTACGAAAGGCACGTAAAGTACATAAGCCGATGGTCCCGGTTATCACTTAATTGTAATAGTCGTTAAGTTAGTTGGAGGTATCCTAGGCGGCGTGTAAACTCCAACAGTAGGTGGAACACTAGTATACCACCGATCCACAGCGGGCACGCTTGGTGGTGTATTTGCCCATTCCCTTTCACCCACCCTCATTTGTTAGAGGAGGCCTGTGCTCAGCAGTGAGACGTAAAGGGCTGCTATACTAAAGATAGCATAACTTAAAGTTTCTTCTCTCAATTCTTCTTTGTACAGACGATGTTTATGAACCTAATGGTGCATCCGGCACCATTTGACGGGCCAGTTGGCGCAGTTGGTTAAGATTCAACTTACGCGCCGCAGGTTGTGGGTTCGATTCCCGCATAGGACATGCATTTGTGTGCATGAACATGTCTGTATGTCCTGTGTCTGGGTGTAATTATGTATATTAAGTATGTATTTACAAACAAAAAGTAGTATATGTATTATCAGTTATCTGGTTTCCATAGTACAAGCTCTGCTTAGTTTGGGATCAGATGATCGCGTGTGTGAGGAATGTCCCAGGATATTTATTTATCCATGCTTCGCGAACCGAGCACGAGCCGAGCCAAGAACGAACAGAATTCGTTCGTTGCTCGCGATGTCAAGTTTGGACGCAACGAGCGCAATGCAAAACCCTGTGACCCTGACTACGTTCGTGAAAAAACTGACAATAACGCGAACTACGAACGAAACCCGTTCGTTCGTTGCACGGCTCGTGCTCTGTTCGTGTAGCGTGGACGCACCATATTTCAACCCTACACCCACTATATTTAAAATGAAATTCTATTTTACAAAGTTTGTAAAGTATTATGAATGTACCGAGAAATATCTTCACTTCCATGAAGGCACTAATTTTAGTTTGTGAAGTTCTTTAATAGAATTTCCATTCGGCTGCATCGTCGATACAAAGTTAAAGGCAGGGTTTTCATTGGCTTGTTGCAAGCATCTGGACTTACTTTGAATGTACCTAACTGCGTATATATAATTATTTCATAATTAATCCGTAATAATCTATATCTATATGTATATCATGGAGTAAAGTCTGGAGTGACAAGCGCCATACATTTGACCGTGTCTCGGAACTTTGCCCTAATTTCGTATTAATCCTAGATGGCGCTTAATTTTGAGTATGATATAAGTTGCCAAAAAACAACACGGGAGCGCTAATATCGTCGTACATTAAAATCCAAGCAATACACTTTAAGAACATCAATAGATGGTGTTGTATATGATAGCATTATTTGCATATTTTTTTTTGCACGAGATTATTTGATTTCATAGTTTAAAAATAAATTAAAGATTGAAACATGTTTTATTAATTTAAAAGACAGCATAAGTCGTATGTCGTATCAAAAACCTAATAAGGGCAACATTGACCATTCATTGTTTCTACAATATTTCTTATGTACTTGTATTCCTTTTTTTTTGTTGTGTTACACGTAAATAGTTTTAATTAAATATTAGCATCATTTATTGTTCTTCTTCTTCTTATTTTTAATTTTGGCAACCAAGCCCAAATTAGGGCTTATTTCTGCCAGTGTCGAGTTATATTATAGTTTCCAGTCACAATAAATCACTTCACATTATAGTCCTCAGTCCGTAAAAGTCATGTTTTACTACAATGGTGGTCATTGTACTAAAACTCTACACGGATATTTTGAGACAACTTGAAAAGTCACGATACACATAATTCATTTCATTTCACTTCACTGGTGCACATGGATGATCTTTATTGGGTAAAATACCACCAAAAATACACAATAAAACTCAAAATGCACAAATTTATGAAAATAAAAATGAAAATGCTACGTCACTCTGCAAGTTCCCGCCAAAAAGTCCATCATTTATTGTTGATATGAATAAATTTTCTATTGGCCTCCGAGTACGTAGCGTATTGTGCAATATTACAACGCCATCTAGCGGTTTCCTTTTGCGTTATAACGATCGCTAATGAGATTCAATGATAAAGTTATCTTCAAAATGCGTTTCACTTTTAAATCATTAAAAAATCGTTGATTCGATACCCGTAGTGTCATCTACAGAGCGTACGAGAACTAAGCAACGGTGCTACGCCGTTTTGTATGAGCTTGCTTGTCCTATTCTATTTGGTCCATGATGTATATATATAAATGACTTGCTGTTCGTTAGTCTCGCTAAAACTCGGAAACGGCAGGACCACAGAGAAAAGAAATATAAATAGAGACGCTATGCTAGCGGAGCCCGCGCGCCACACATGACATCAAATGGGCATATATCAACCAAAACACGCGTCAACGCTTCGTAGTATCCGCCATACTTAGCAGAGGTGCGTAGCTCCGCGAAAAATATTAATTATGTCGTGATGCGCTATTATTTCCTGTAGGAAACGAAGTGAGGAGTCGGAGTGTAACTCAAGGAGGGATTTCCTTTCATCGATGAGTCTACAAACCTTTATTTAATTGTGATATTTATAAAAATGTATTCGAGATTATGATAATTTTAGGTGTAAACGATAAACTCTGATACTACTGCAAAATTATACATTGAAGGCAATGTACTCACTTTATTTGTACGCAAGGTAGCGAGCGCAACTCCGCACGTAATGTATTGCGTGCTTTCACATTCGTCGTGAGTCGTGACCTGTCGTGACCCCAAAACACGTGCATCGATAGTTTTGTTCGATCAATATCGATAAAATACATCTTTTTATCACTGATTTGATTAAGGCAATAGTCGAAAGTTATATCAATATCCGCATTCATCTGTTAAAATTAAGCTTTCAAAACGAGAATTTCGAAACAAATAAATTTTATTTCAAGGGCAATAAACCGTGTAAAAATAACTTTTTTTTAATTTACTTCATCATGTTAAACGTTTTTTTTTACAATTCAGTACTCTTAGCACAATTATTCTTATCGAACGTGAATTTTCTTACGGAATTTCTAAAAATATATCGACGAAATTAAAATATCGATAATTTTATTGATATTTTATCGACTACTTTCGCTGCATTAAGCGAATAGCAATAAGTGTTGCTACTCGCCGCCAGTCGACGCAGCTATTACGCAATTATCAACATTATGTCTAATGCGTTTGAGTTCAAAATTGCGTTCCATGAAAATAAGGCCATCTAGTGCCGAGTGGCAGAACTTTTTCGTCGATTGAATCTAGTTAGTTTGTAGATTACAAAACGACGTAAATACTTTGTACGCTATTGAAAAAAAAAATTTATGTTAACGTAAAAAGGTATATTTTCATATGTATGACCTGTGTGATTAAAGCTATTTTTGAGTAAAATAGAAACGACCAATCAAAAGGATTGTTTATTTGTAGTACAATATATGATTTAACATTTATTTGTGTGAGTTTGGCTACACTGGTTCCGATACAAATTCTAACGCATCGCACTTCCAGTGTATTCTCTTTTCCGTGGGCAGGACCGATTTGGCTAATTTTGGTTTTGAAATATTTGTGGAAGTCCAGTGAAAGTTTAAAGGTAGGGTAGGTGGGAACTGAACTTATATAATATTTTGTCACTTTTCTATTAATTAACCGACATAAAAAAAAACGGGTTCTCAATTCGGTTGTATGTTTTTTTTATGTTTGTTACCTAATAACTCCGTCATTTATTAACCGATTTTGAAAATCATTTTTTCGTTTGGAAGGGTATACTTCCCGTTTGGTCCCATTGTCATCAGGTTAGGATTTGATTACTTTTTAGTGTACTTTGAAGTCGGTTTAAGATTTTTGTAAAACAGTTGTCAATTATTATATTATAAAAACGGCATAGAAAATTAATTCAAATAGTAGTAGTAGTAAGGACGAGGAATTTTAATGAATAACTTAATGCCTTAAAAAGTGGCAAAATAATGTATAAGTTAACAAGATGGTTGCCCAGCCCAGCACATTAAGCTTGTCCAGGTAAAGCGCTCATGGTATAGCTTGATTAGCCGGGTCAAAGTGCGCTGGTAAGTATAACTTTTCTAAACCGTGACTCAATCAAATATCTTTATTTTTGACTACATTAACAATGTTTTGTTTTGATTTGTGACTACAGTCGATATTAAGGATTACGTTAATAAAAAAATCACTGCAAAATTGGGAAATATTTGAACACAATGCCCAAAGATATGGTCTAGGGTGTCGATATTCAACTCTTTCAAAATATGGCTTTTATCACTTAACTACGTCACACGGTTTTTTTATCTTTTGCTTACCAGAGCTGAGACACCCTGTAAACCTTAATCACTGCATAGAAAAACAGCGTCAACAATATACATTATTTCTTCAGGAACAAGCATTTTTCGCAACCATTTCGCAACACATCAGCAACGTCAACGGTTAAACATGCGTCGAGGCGATACACTGAGAAATTTAAAGAATAATTAATAAATATAATAAATAGTAATTATAATTACGTAGGAAAAAAGAAAAAGAGAACTAAAATAGAATGAAATAAAATAATAAAAGGGGAGACAGGAGACATAAACGGCTGTTTCCCCTTTTATAAAAACGAAAGCTGTTCCAGGTCACTGCCTGTGGGTAAAGTCCTGAGAATATTAATTAATTAATTAATAATTTTGAGACATTCTACACACGGCTATCTGATCCCTAACGAAGCAGAGTTTGTACTATGGAAACCAGATAACCGATATACTACATAACTGACTACTTTTTGTTAGTAAATACATACTAATTACACAAAGACTCGGGACATACAGACATGTACATGCACACAAAAGCATTTCCTTACGATTAAATATTCTGTGGTCGAGGCTGAAACGACGATGTAACGAGCAAACTACGAGTATTTACATGAGAAAAAAACATTTGCTTCCGCGTTTGCGAAGCTTTTCAAAAGCCTGTTGAAAGACGCGACACACAAACTTTATTGTTCCTTCATTTAAATAAAACAGACATATTTATGTTTTGGTTTCTAAGTACATAATTGGGGTCCAAAAGGTTTTGATATTAGTTACACCATATTTAAAAAAACTGCAATTTTTCATGTATTTACATGAGAATATATATAACTTAGATTGCAGAACAAAAGGCAGATAGAGCGCGCAGAATACAGGAGTGAGGCCAAAAAATCAGATACAAATTGAAAAACACATACATGATATTCGCTTTTGAATTTGTATTTGCTTTGTTTAACAAACTTTATTTAACGAAAAACACTTTCTTTTTAATAACCTTTGTTTAAATAAAACCAAATACAAATTCAGAAGCGAATACCAGGTACTTACCTATATAATGCGCGCTCCATCTGCCTTGTTCTGTAATCTGTGATATATAACCTAACCTGTATAAGACGAAGCCAAAAGTTAAATTTAAATATTTAAAGGATAAAAGCATTGAATTATTACGCTTAATTCAATGGATAAAAGCCAAGATGATCAAGATAGTCATAGTTTTTTTTTTTTTTATTGTTATTTTAGTTTGTTAATAATGTACATGTTGTAGGTATTTAAATAATTTATATATTTTATTTTATCATGTAGCAAAACCATACTGGCTCTAAATCTCTAACCTCCTTATTAATAAATAAGGTGTAAGGCAGTCTTGTAATTTTTATAAAACTTGACGGTAGTGTATGGTAGGATATTCCTCGGGTACGCGAGTGAAACCGCGGGGCGCAGCTAGTCCTATATAATACCAACGTTATTTGTAATAAGAAGAAACCTTAAATGAGAGTTTTTCTCTTAACGTATTATAGCAGTAAGAGCCTCAAGAAAGAAGATCTTGAACTCTCCAAAGCATTGTAAAAGCCCCAGCTGGCGCAGTACAATAACTTCAACCTAATTTAAAAACTTTTAACAATTCCACACACACACGAAAAGCAGCAAGCGTACATTGCCGTATTTTTATTTTGAAACAAGCCTACTCGATGGCAACCCCTATCTGAACTTGTTAAACAATGCTGAAATCCCAGCTTAAGTGCAATAACCTTTGACAATATACAGGGTGGGTGGATACGACAATAAATGAAACCACGCAAAGTACTCGTAAATTCGATCAACTTTAACTATGGGACCAACTTCGAAATCGCAAAAATAACAGCTGCTTCATACATTTTAGCCGAGGATACATTGACCTTTTGGAGGTTTCATTTATTGTCAGATTGTCGTATCCACAAGTATACAGTAAAATTTATTACAAAAATATAATAAAATGTAAGAAAAATGTCTGTAGGTTGTGGAAGCAAACATAACAAGTCTATACCTACGTGGCTATTTGCAAAAATAAAGCCGTAGGATACATTATCATGAAGTCTAGACAGGGATTACAGATTTTTACAGAATGTCAAATAACAAACCTACGCTATGTTTATGTAAGATTAGGTAAGGTAATATAGGTTCTAACTATTTATAATTCCTGAGAAATTGGTAAAGTCATCTGATTATTATAAACAAATACAAAAAACTTAAACCGACTTCAAAGTACACTAAGAAGTAATCAATTCCTGATCTGATGACAATGGGACCAAATGCTAAGTGTACCATTCCAGACAAAAAAAGAATTTTCTAAATCGGTTGATAAATGACGGAGTAATGAGGTAACACACATAAAAAAATAAAAAAAAAAAACGAATTGAGCACCTCCTCCTTTTTGAAGTCGGTTAAAAACAGTTTAGGCCTACATTAACAGGCTTTACATTTTAGCCGAGTCTATGAAAATAGCCTTTTGTATGAAAAGCTATGTTTTTTATACGATTTCGAAGTTGGTCCCATAGTAAAAGTTGATCGTATTTAATGAGTACTTTACGTGGTTTTATTTATTGTCGTAATGTCGTATCCACCCCGTATATTGTTTACCTATAATTATAAAATAAAATATTATTAAAGTTACATAAAAAACTAGAAGAAAATTGACCATGATATTGACCCACCTCTTTTCTCCTAAACTAAAGGGACCAAAATTTTGAAAAAAAAAAACAGTTTATAGTTCTTTACTTGTAGATTACATGAAAACATATAAGTTTATGATGTTTAAACAACATGATAAATCTGTCAATAATGTAAAAAAAACACATGTGTCGTTGGAATGTATGGGAGATGTTTTTCAACAACAACGGAACCTTCTCCACGCGAGTTCATCTCGCACTTGTTCGGTTTTATACTACAAGTAGATCGAGTACGTAAAAATGCATTGAGTTCGTTTCATTTAATATTTTATATTAATTTTATAAAATAGAACCTCAAAAATATAAACTTGCTCAGTATCACCACGGTTTATATTTAATTTTGCTAAAACTGATCTAAAACAGTAACTAATAAGAGTGTGTACTAGCAAAATAACATATCATTTAAATGGAAAAATATTTTTATATGGGTATTTTCATTATATACGCAGAGCAAAAACAATGGATTGAAAAATTCTCGTTAGAAAAAAAATCATAAAGCTACCTCAAATATTAATTAATTTTCGTTTTTATTCGTTCATAGTGTATCTAATTAAGACAAAAATTCGATAAATAATATCGTATAATGGACCTAGGGCTGATGGTAACGTTTTTTTTTTAATATTCTATACTTTACGAATTATTTAGATTAGAAGCGTTACTTTATTTTTGTTCCGCGAAACATGCTATCTCCGTCTCATGCCACGCGAATATTAGACATAAGTTTGTTTCGTCTACCATTGCCATATTTTATTTTAGGCTTTATGCGCCCTCTTAAGTGCACTTTTTGAATGAAAAAACTTTTGTCGATTGTGTGGAACACATTCACTGTGAAAGCCGATGACATAAAGGCAGTTTCGAAAAAAGAAAACAGAGATAGATGCGGCCATAAAACTCGCTGGCAATCATGTTTTCTAATTCTATGAACATAAAACAAAGCTAGATATTACGATACTCGTGCAGCAGACACGCTCCGGTCTATTTTAAACTTTTGTTGAATAAAATAGGCGAATGAGCGATCGGCGCGCGATCACCGTGCCTGACGCGTAACAAACAATGAAGAAAAAAACATAAACTGAAATACCTAATAACATTTTTGGAAATAAGGTGCACGTTATGGGAGGTACTTTTCTATAGATAATGGTCTAATAAACGCACAAAGAAAGTTCACAAACCTGACCAAATGAATTTTTTTTGTTGTTCCTAACGAATACTTAATATCGCAAAGTTATATGGTTACATGACTGTATATTGTAGGATTAATATTATTTTATAAAAAAAAAACTTTTAAACATTTTATAAGTTCTTATTGCGGACCATTAGGATGTGGAATGAGCTCCCCGTTACGGTTTTCCCTCAGCGCTACGATATGGGGTTCTTCAAAAAAGGCGTAAAAAGAGCTCTACAAGATCGGCAACACATTTGCAATCCCCCTGGTATTGCAAATGTCCAAGGCGGCGGTGACCACTTACCATCAGGTGGACCGTCTGCCTGCTTGTAAACCAAAAAAAAAAAAATTATGAAATAGTAGGCAAGATATTAACTTTCAACGAACCGCATAGTGGAGATGACCCAGTACATAGTGTTTTTATTTGTGACATCGTCAAGGAACGTCCATTCCATGCGGTTTCGAGGCTTTGCTCGTTTATTTCAGTTTTACAGTGATATAAAAATGTGAGTGCTCGTATCTTTTTAGGGTTTTTGTGCAACTTTGTATCGTAAAAATCGTTGTTTTTAAATCCATAGAGAGGCAGGGATTAGAAATCGTTAACCGGTTTTTATTTCAGATTCCTGGGCGCAATGTTTCATAAAAGATCAGATATAAAACCAGTGATTCGGAGTAATACTTATATACATAATTGATATTTGAATTTTTAGTGAATGTATAAGTTCAATAAATCTTGAGCATATCGTGAATTCGTGACCTACGTAAATCTTTAAAATAAAAACTAGAGTTAAAGACTTAGTAAAGTTATTTTTATGATTCATTTGAGAAAAATTACACCGTTGACTTTTGCTTTCAAAAACATATGGAATAATTTATTTAACAATTTTTTTATTATTTTATTTAGATAATATCGAACAATACTAAATATTTTTACGTAGTATTTATATACTCTGAGCTAAATATAACAGGTTTTTTATTTGTCAACAACTCGTGAAACACGTAACATGAAATTTTCCTACGGTAAATGAAATAATAAACTCTAGTTTTAGGTAACAGTCCAGTTGAGACCATGTCTTTTGGCTTAACCCTTTCTCGTATCTTTAGTGGGTACTTTACTGCCGGTACAGTAAGCAGAAAAGACATTTATAGCTTGTCACACAGTAATACCATATTTTACGCAAACACGCAAAGCCTAAATGGCTTGATTCTATAGAATATAAAGTATAACAAGCAATAAGAGTACCTACATCAATTTTCAATAAGAGTTTGACCAAAAATATTGGTCTACTTTAAATTTCTATCAACTTTATCTTTCTCGTTCCATTGACATACATTTGGAAAGCAATTTTGTTTTTTTTTTTCAACTCTCATCTAACGCAGAGAAAATCCATTTCACAATTCAAAATAAAACCAATAAATTAAATATATAAGTATGTATATAATTAGGATAAAGTTTCTTCAGGTGACCTACAAATATATGAAACGTTTATTTTATATACCAACCTATTGAATAAAAAAGTACTACCTAAATATTTATAAGAACCATATATATTTGTTCTTGATACTTTTAAACATTTCACAATCAATATTCACTTCACGAGGTTACCCAATGATGAACTATATCAACCAACAGACGGAGCTTAACTTTTATATTTATCACGTCTTGAATTTCAAGCAGTCAATCAAATTTGAACTCTATTCGTTAAAACATAAAAACTTTGCACCATTTCTTGCCAGTCTGCAATAAATTTTCGAGTCTGTCGCCTGGTTGGTTTTGGCAAGCAAATCATAAAGCCGCAGGTAACACAGCACGAATATTTTATTGAAAACGACAACTAATAAAGTGACGTTTCGTAAAAATATTATGTTTTGTCTTATTTTCTTTTTGTATTATAATTTTTATAATACGCGATGTAGAACAATGCTTAGATCATATCATACATTTATGAAGTATCTATTTTTATTTTCGCTATAATAACAATTTGATGTAATTGTTATTTTTTTAACCGCGATCCAAAGGATTTAAACTGGGTTTTTAACCCTTAGAACTGGGTTTTTAGCCGACTTCAAAAAAAAGGGAGGAGGTTCTCAATTCGATGTTTGTTACCTCATAACTCCGTCATTTAATAACCGATATGAAAAAATCTTTTTTGTCTGGAAGGGTACACTTCCTGTTTGGTCCCATTGTCAGATCAGGATTTGATTACTTCTTAGTGTACTTTGAAGTCGGTTTAAGTTTTTTTGTAAAACAATCCAATTATTATTAACAGATGACACATAGAAATATGTACCCAACATAATTCTTTAATATTCTATATTCTACTGTTGATTTAGTGCCTAACATTAATATAAATCATGTTATCGATCTAGAAATGTAAAATTGTAATTCCAATTTGGATACAGTCACCAATGCGAATAGCATAACTCATGTACCAAGCTGACACTTACACCACAGTATATGCATCAACAAAAGTTAGTATTGCACTACATTCGCAACGCGTACAAAATTTTACTAGTCTCGTTAAAAGCGACACCCGTAACTCGTTCGTCCAATCATGTGCATGCATACACTAACAGGAACTGAAACTCAGTTCCAAATTCGAACAAAAATGAAACTGGTATTTTATTCTAATGCTATTTATTTACTTATTAAATATTTATTCAGTCTACTTTGTAATTTTGCCGCCGCGCCGGAGCACGCAATTGTTGTCAGTGCGATTAGAATGTAAATATTATGTAATGAATCTAAGCTTGTTTCGAAAAGAGTAATTGCTGAGTTTATTGCCGGCTCTTCTCAGCAAATGCATCCTTCGGAACCGGTATTAGAGTCAGACTTTTCATAAGTGCCTGCGAAGGTCTATTTGAATAAATGATTTTGAATATTGTATTTTGAAAATGTTTTAAACATATTTTATTATGTGAGCGACTGCCAAGCGATACGAACACCATGATTAAAGTTCTGTGGTATCAGGATTCGGTGGCCGTGGGTGAAACAACGTAATACTATCGTTTCGGAAAAGTCCCGTATGAGGAGAAGAAGCGACGCAACAAACTCCTCATGGGCCCCGATAGGTTTATTGTTACAATATTACAATTAATTAGATAAACACTTCACAATCTTAGTCTAAATTACAATAAGTTACAGAACCGGGTAAAACAATGATCGCAGTTGATCGCACCTGTGTATAGCTCGAGAGCTTTTGATAAACTAACCCTTACAAATACAAATACCCACACTTTTATTAGCTTGTTATTTAATTTTGCGTTATGGTCAGTGTTGCCACATCAATCAATTCTTCTACCACAATAATATGATCCAACCAATATGTACAAATATTTAATAAATATCTAACACACATGACACAGATAGGTATCCTACTTATTAAAAACATCTATTGTATCAATATAAATTCTGTTTTTTTTTATATAATGTGAATTTTTTAAATAACCCATTTATTAGAAAAACTTTATTATAGAAAATAATGTCATAAAAATAATAACCAATTTAGTTTCATTATTTTATTCGTTACTTTGACAGTTAAAATCAGAATCGGAAATATGGTCTTACCTACCTACATATGGAGCAATCTTAATTATAGGAGACAAAGGCGACGAAAGGGATCAAGGTTCAATAATCATCACGGGTCGCAGAAAATTCACGAACCGCGAGTCCGACACCATTGTAAATAAAGCATGTAAATACTAACCTGACTTACTGATTAAAGCAATTTACTAAACATACATTAATAATATTGACAAATGTGTAGGGGTAGTTTGAACAGCACTTCGCAACTGGATCACCAGTAAATTTCCATTTAAACACGGCTACAAATCGTTTTCGGACGAACCCGTTTCGGACGAAACAAATGTCAGTACGAGTATAGATAAACTTTTATTTTAATTTGTATGATGTATTTGACCAAATTCTCAATATAGTGTGATGATTTGTTCGAAGGTGATAAGCAGACAAAACTTAAAAATAAATCTAGTTCTAATGCAGCTGCACCGTTAAGTGCTCGACGACAGAATTTCAGCTTGAGGGTAAGTACACCAGAGGAGAGGCCAGTCAGGACTACAAAATACTCAACCACCAAGCTATGAATTCCCCACGAATTTTTCTTTCGAAAGCTGAAAGCTGATTATTGGATTCGAAATTAAAATTTCTCGGTATTCGACGTAACTCACAACAAATACTTAATATGATATAACTTGCTTCCGACTATCCTAGACTTCTACGTTCAGAGTGTCCATATAATTCATATTCGCTGACAGTCTTACTCATATATGAATCTCTGGACACAGTATTGGAAACCTTGCACCGTTTAACAGGTGCTTTACAGGAGCAATTGAAATACTGCTAGGTAAGTTGTATTATATGCAAAATTCTTTTGATCATTGGTATACAACGAATTCTTTCGTACAGTAAGTAGGGCGACGACGTAAGAAGCCAAAAAACTTTTAAGACTTGTGGGCACCGTTTTGGCCTGTACATCTTGTATTATGTATAATTTTTCTTTTATCACATAAGTTACTCTATCAAGGCAATGTATTATTTGGTCTACAATCTGACTAACTTGTGAGTGATTGCTTTTTGTGACATTGATAGGTCAGTAACCCTTATTACCACGGAGACAGTTTATGGGCGATATGAGAATGATGTCAGTAGTTTGATATCAAATTAATGCGGACATTCTAGGTTTTTCGATCAGATTTTCTTATAAGTACTTATAGATATTCCTCTCCTTCAGTCATCATCATAAGGGCTTAAGAATGCCCTTTTCAGATATTTCCCCAATTATACTTTCAACTATATTGCATAAGTAATTTCAGAGTGGTTGGTCGTCAATCGTTGGCAATGACCCTCAGCTTCTATAGGTGAGTATGTTCTAAGTAATATAGGATGCACTGCCTCACCACATCCTTAAGGTACTTCCAGACCCTTACATATAACCTTTAATATGACATAAGCTGGGACTATAATTGAAATTGGACATTCGGGAACAATCGGCTAATTGGATAGGAATTCAAAGGGAACTGACGGCTTGGGTCGAGGATTACACACGGCTGTGATTTGGGCAAATTTGCCTGATTTGGGTTTTGTGGTCTCTTTGTAGATTTTCCTCATCAATAGATCAGGTGTGTTCTGGCAAAGATAAGCTTATCCTTGTTACTGTGATGTGATATAATAAATACAGTAATGTATAAATCAATGAATTCGTGTACTTAGGCAGACTTTGCTGGATTATCTTGTCAGCAAAAGCTTGTTAACTGTCTTATGTTCGGGCATTATTTCTTACTCTACTTATCATTTATGTTATGACATGTCTTGTATGAATCAGATTGAAGATCAATAGTCTGATGATGATTGTAGGAAAATAATAAATCCACTAGAGACTACTTTGGAAAACTTTTTTCTTATTTGTGTCAAAAGGAATTTTAAGGCGATGATAGCTCAGTGGTAGTGACGTCGGATACCGAGACGAAGGTCCCGGGTTCGAATCCTACAATGAGCTTGAGCTTTCGGTGAAGGAAAACATCGTGAGGAAACCATAGCACGGTGGTAGGGTACTTTGTAGTACCCATCTGGCTGGCTACCACCCTCAAGTTGAAAATCTGTCGCCAAGCACCTATCGGTGTGTTCCGAGAGCTGCACTTGAGAGCCAGTTCCTTCTAGGCTTTGTGTGCTTACCACCTTCGGCCACATCATCACTTACCATGGTGAGATTGTGGTCAAACACAGGCCTATACATAATAAAAAAAAAAAAAAAAAAAAAAGCTTTCGAGCAAAGCAAAAACTGGACTCAGTAAAAGACTTTCCTCCTTACTCATAAAGCGCTATTTAACTAATATACTGTTTAAAGGGTCACGTAAATAATGTCACATTATTTGACAATGACAGTAGAGTGACGTTATTTACGTGACCCTTTAAACAGTATATTAGTTAAATAACGTTTTATGAGTAAGGGGGTTTATCTGTTATTAATGTAAATTACCTAGACACTACTTTTGGACAAAGTAATTCAATCGGTACTTGGTTAAAGTTAAAGAAAACCTCGATATAAAAGGGTAAACGTACCTTAACTTAACTAATTACAAAGTAATTAATGCAATCACATGAAACTATTGTTTCTATAAGAACCCTGGTCAATTAACGTCTCAATAATGTATAGTTATTGTATTTTGAATTCTGAACCTCTAGATAGAGCATAGTTTTTAGCATATACCTGTACGACAATTTTTTCTCAATATAAATCTCATCCACAGATAATAGACTTTAGAAATAGCTAGCTGAGTAATTCGAAAGACAGTAAAGGAAGAAGACATGTTCAATGCGGGTTTTTGGTCTGGTCATCGTAACTAATGTAGATTTGGGTGGTAGGTGGCAGTGAATTCCCCTCAAAATCCTATCCTCTCAATCAAATCTCCTATCCTATCAAAATTCACATCAAACAAAGAATTAGCGAAATCGGTCCAGCCGTTCATGCGTGATGGCGTGACCAAGGGAAACAGGGATTCATTTATATATATATAGATTATACATGCGTGATTTGAATGACAAGGTGTTCTTATCGACCGCGGTATCCCGTTAGGTGGCTTATCTCGCACTGCCTGCCAAGACGCGGGCGCACCCCGCGGCCCTTCCTCTGGTAACGTCACCACCGGCAGCCCTGCGTAGCCAGTCGCTAACAATAAATTATATATAAATTAGTATATATACTAATTTGTGTTCATTCTACTGTTCACTTGAATATCTTTGAAGGTACATTGCAATTAATTAAATTACTGCGAAGTCTTGATTCAAATTATGTTTAGTCGCTATGAAAATTCGCTCTTCTCATCAGTTTGAACAAATTAACGTTCATTTTATAACTTACATAAATACCTTTCTTTGTAGTTTTTTGAGAACCTTTTTGAGGTCCACAATCTGCTGCATACGTCACGTGTGGTTTTATAAGGGACCCTATTTAATTTACGTATCCATGGCAGTTGGGGACTCTGTTCATATCATACGGAGGATATAATTTGTTGTTAAAACTGAACCCGGTGCTGAGAAATATGGATAATTTTATACCAGGATATAAGCTAGACTGTTCTTTTTGACCTGGAAAAGTAATTCGGTCATTTGCACGTTACCAAAACCCGTATACGTATACGTGGTATTACGTATATTTTGGTCTTGCTGTAACTTTTTATGTCCGAGCTAATCGCCAAAGCTGAACTCTTTGGGAGAGGACTTTAATTGGCAAATAGAAGTTCCGTCGGATAATAATCAAGGCTACTTTATATCCCAGAAATATATATTGGAGAAAATAATAAAAAAAAATAGAAATTAGGGGCAAAATTTATATTATTTGGTATATAGTTACTTAGATCTTGGGATGATGATCATAATGAGTATAGCATCCCTGGAACGCGGTTGAAACCACTGGCTTAATATAAAAGGTATGAACCACTGTAACAATAAATAATGCAAAAAGTCCCAAGAGACCGAACAAAGTAAAAAAGGAATTATTGGAATGGTTTGAAAATGCCAGATTACTTTTCTGTCATTTCTTTAATTCCGAAAGGACCATTACTGATAAAGATTTACCCCCTTACTCATAAAGCGCTATTTAACTAATTCACATTAACAAGTCACATTATTTGACAATGACAATAGAGTGACTTTATTTACGTGACCCTTTAAACAGTATATTAGTTAAATAACATTTTATAGTAGGGGGGTAAATGACAAAATCTTTTCTTTTGGGTTACAATAAATCTAGCGACGTGACATTAATAACGAATATTACCATTTTTTTAAATCTTTCATTAGATACGAATAATAACAAAGCTGAAGAAATTTAATTTGATTGTTTATTAGTTTAAACGCGCTAATCTCTAGAACTGATAGTCGGATTCGACAAATTGTTTCACAAATAGGAAGCTACATTATTGCCGAGTATTACAGGCTACTTTTTATCCCAGGAAAGCGAGTGAAACCGCAGGCGACAGCTAGTCGCTAGATAAACCTCGGATAAGCTATTCCTCTGTGGTACAATTTTAAAACGTTGATAACTTTTATCCCTAGGATAAATATGACTGTATGATAGAATTTGCATAGAGACGCTGTCATCTAACATTTATCCTATGGAATTAGATATCCAACGTCAATAAAATTGGGCCTGAGAAGAATATGCAAAAATTGTATTAATTATAATTCAAATTAACATCCAGATACCGCTTTTCTATTGATTGATAAAACCAACCCTAAGAATTAAAAAAACCCTATACAGTAATTAACAATGCTTCCAATGTCCGTTTCACAGAGCTGGCAGGCGGCGCCGCGGCCGGATCTGGTCGGAAACATCCTCAGCCGAGCGCTGCTAATATCCGGCAGTGCCGTTGCCGCCCATGAATGACAGCTAAGCGGTCGAGCCGGGGTGTCACTCAGCTGACCGCTTTGACCAGCTTTGGCTTTAATAAATGCAATGCAATAATAATAAAGAACAAATTAATGATTCTATGTTTCATGTTCTTATTCACAGTGCCCTTCAACTGAGAATACAAAATCAAGTGACTTTGTGACTGACTCAATATTGTCAGCATGAGCTCAAAACTTAAAGAAGGCTTACGTTTGGCCATCGACTTGACCCCAGAAGTAGTGTAAAGTTTTGACAACGCCGAGGACGTACGCTTGAGATGACAAATTGGACATACTTCTTGGTAGAACATTATCAAGAGACCACTGATTGCAACATATCTGTCGTTACAACACTTACAACATAATATTTCCATCGCTCAAAATCAAAATAATGGAATTGTGCTAATGTGTTAGACAGAATAACAAGAACTGTTTTCTTTTTGAGATCTTCATTGTGCCCGCAAAATGCTTACAGATCCAAACTGGGTTTGGCCTTGGGCAATTGTTCGGTTTTGCCGGCCCTTAATAACGGAAAGGATTTATAGGGCCCAGTTCACGTCGAGCGTCGTCCATTCGGCGAGATTTTGCCCTTTTTCATGTCCGATCGCCAGTGATAAGATCGGCCCCACGATAAAAGGCTTCAGTGGGATTTCTTCAGCATGCCCCTCTTTTTGTCGTTATTGTGGGATGTTAATTCTAGATGGTATTGATGATACCTACATTTTGGAAGGGTACAGATGAATAAGTATATTTTGTTCTCTACTAGGTTAGACATAAATATATATAGTGCAGTAAAAGAAATCTTTGTGTGAGTTGAGTAATTTACGAGTAGGTTAATTTGAAAAAGAAATAGTACTTTACTAGTTGTAGTAGATAGGAAATAGTTATTGTTTATGATGTTAGCAATGCAATCCTGTAAGGTTGTTAGGTTACCAATATTCATGTATATAGATATAGATAGTCTAAAGTGTACGTTATAATGCAATTCATCTAGAAAAAAAAATTATGAAATTCATAAACGAAAACAAATTAAAAAAATTGCACTCTATAGGAGAATCAAAAATAAATTTAAAACTTGCCATGTAAAGAAAACTTTGAATTTTCTTATATAAACTAAAGTTTGCAGCCAGCATCTTTGGGACAATGCCACGGGGGCCATTTTTAGACGTAATTTAAATAGTTTAGATAGTTATTATTAATTTAGTTAATTTTAATTTAGTTTTTAGTTAATTTTAATTTAGATTTTAGTTAATTTTAATTTAGTTTTTAGTTAATTTATATATATTTACTTAAATAAGCTAAAGTTCAATCAAATTAAAATCAATCATACAATAACATATTTAAAAAAAAGTAAACCAGAAATAAACATTCTCAATGATCTTGTAAAACAAGAAGCTGTCCCTAATTACTTCTATACATACCTACATCGAGTCATGGAATGTCAGTTCTAACGCAATAACAGCAAATAAGCTCAGTTTCAGTAGAAACGGTACAAATATTCAGTAGAATCACATTAACATTCCTCTCTCAGAATCCAGCCATCAAAATTGATGAACACTCTGTCACCAAAACGATAAGTGATCGAATTTATGTCCCCGAATAGGAAGTAACAGAAAATATTTATATGAACAATGCCGGATCATTAGCTTAACTTTAAATATAGGTGGTACCTACTTCTGCAAACATACGTAGAACCTTCTTAGTAATATTGAAAACAATAAATCTATAATGTGAATTCTTCGTAACACCGCATCCGTTTCATTTTCATTTCCTGTGCACGGTGCACGTTGTAATCACAATGTGGAATTATAAATAGCGCTCTACAGCAACATAATGGCTGCAAAGTAGCTATCTCTTCAATTATTTCGTTATACTTTATGATGCTGGGAACGCGAGCATCACAACAGTTATAACAAGGTGTCAGATCCTTGACACGATTTCGGCCATGTTTTCGTACACTACCAGAATATTAATGGTCACCCCGGCCCTAATCCAAACAAATACCGACCTACCATACGTTTCTTAATGAAAATTGCTCCACATCTATTTATAAATATCTTCGTTTTTATCTGCGAAAATTACGTCGCGAACCGCAAGCGTGAAAAGAATCTCAGCTGTACTCAGAGTTACAA
Organism: Achlya flavicornis; assembly: GCA_947623365.1. NCBI lineage: Eukaryota > Metazoa > Arthropoda > Insecta > Lepidoptera > Drepanidae > Achlya > Achlya flavicornis. The sequence continues at coordinate 4,557,207 of OX392484.1, forward strand.
TGACCAAAATACTGATCGGCTCAAGGTTGAATGTTCGCATTCTATAAAATGGCCGTAAGCTCGACGGGTGATTAAGATACATCGCGTCAAAGTTTGCAGCGGGTCATGTCATCTGTACTTACGTGCGAGTGCGGCGGTGAGGTGCGCTCCGGGTGTCACATACACTGGGGTAGCTTTAGCACAATTCACTATCAGTGGGTCAACGGTTATGTGTCGGCCAGTGGAGAGTAACTGGCGTGTAAAATTAGCGCGGCTGGGCGCTGAGCAGCGGTGCGTCGTCGCTGTGCGAGCGGCGGGCGGCGACTAGGGCGTCTCGCCGGCGCCCGCCTAGCCGCCGCCGCCCCGCGCCTTATCACACGAATAAAATTTATTTAATGGATAACCGGCCCGACGATGGGATATCCATTGAAATTTTCCCGTTTTACGATGCGATTATTAATTACTTAAGTACCGTTTGCCGTATTTTTCCGCACTGTTAAACATTTATGATTATGGATGTATGATTTCGGGGCTAATTTCTGTCTGATTTTTGGCTATCTCGGCATATTACAAATTTAAGTGTTAATACACAAGAATAATGAATGCAGCATAATAATCATACGTAAATTGCTTGTAGAACAATATGATAAAATTACGAGGTACCATTAATCTTCATTGTGAATTATTCTCTCTTAGTAACGAACGGCACGAGTAGGTATTTATTGATTTAATACTGATTAGTTCCATTGGCGTGCCTTTGCTTGGCTTGAATAACGAAAACACTCTGGTTATCCCTGAATATCTAGTTATAATATCACAATAGATAAAATACCCAATTACGTACTGTTAAAAGCTATTATGCCTAGTCAACAGGTACCGCAAACCAAGACATTCTAAATTAAACAAGCAATTGGTTGGTGGAAGTCTAGCATGATATTGTAACCACAAACTGAAAGTCCTGAAATATGCCAACGTTGCCACGTTTATTATACCTACCCCAAAAATGATGGCAGGTTTATCTAACAGTCTCAATTTCATCGGTGATTAACCAACGTGATATTAAACATTATTACCATAAGGACGACCGCCACATTATGCTCCTTTCTCTCTCTCTCTATAGTAGTTCCCTCATGTCTGAGGATCGTGGTCAGCATCGGGTTGGTTCTAGAGCGGATGATCTGCCTCCACCGGTTTCTGTCCAACGCGTCCCTTACGACCGTGTAAAATTTGGAGGATGATGAGTCTTTTACTTGATTGGACCATCTAGTTGGCGAACGACCACGTAGTCGTTTTCCTTCCGTGTTCACAACTATGATCAGTTTTTCCAAACTTTCATCGCCTTTGCGCACCATGTGGAGAACCATGTGTAGATGTTTAAGGAGAGCTAGAGCATAGCGTTTATTCGCTCAAAGAGCAGCTCGACTGGGGAAGTACCTCCTTACAGAATACCGCAAACAAATAACTTTATATTGTGTAAAGTGTGTTCCTGCGCGTGAGTAAGTCGCCAGAGCTCATAAGGGAGGGGGGAAAGGTCGGTAACGCGTGAGCGATTCTTCTTGTGTTGCAAGCGTCCATATGGCTATGGTAACCGCTTACCATCAGGTGGGCCGTATGCTTGTTTACCGACTAAGTTGTAGTTGTATAATGTGGCCGAAATACTCCTATAGTACATTTCAAATAGCATGAGTTCGTAGACACATGGTATTTTATTAGATTTCTCAATGGTTAATGTTAATTTCCATATAATTAAGGAATACTATGATAGAGCGAGATTTCATGAAATATTGTGAGTATTATTTCAGAGTAATCATATGGAATAATTTCACTAGATATTGGTAAAAAACTCTTGAACTTGACGACTCATCCTATGTGAAATAGAGTATAGTGACTCCAGTCTAGGCGTTACTTGTCCTATAGCTTCATATCGCTAGGGCTTGAATAATTATATTTAGTCCGTTTACATTATCAACAAATATAATGACACGTATTTTTTCTTTTGTCAATGAAACAAATAAAGAAGATTTGGTGTGTCGAAATTTCGCGTGACGTCACGCCATTGTACACTTTTCACAAACAAGTGACGTCACGAGCGCCCACTCCCGACATTTGACGCGCTGTATCTTTGCCAACTTTTATTGATTTGATAATCTAATTGATTAACTAATTATAATTGTAATTTGTTTGTACCCAGGCCACATCGGCCACATCCATATTGGCGCGTGGCATCCGTGTATATCTAGCTAATGAAAGGACGCCTGTCGCTTTTCAATATTTTCCTGTTTCTCTCGGTTATCGCCTTTATAGACCGGGAGATACTGGCACAAATTTCATGTAATTTGTACCAGCGATGTGGCCTGACAATTGCCTATTTAAAAAGTAATTAATGTTTGAAAAAAAACATCACGACAGCATTCTTAAGCTGTCATTAAATCTCATATGGAATGGAATTCAACATACACAGTTAATTTCAGACCTAGTATTTCTTATTTCAAATAAATATAAATTCAGGTCAGTAGAGTAAACACATCAGTCAATAATTTATACTCGCTGAAAAGATTGTGCGTTGTTATAAATCATAGAGAGTAAAGATGTTTTATGATTCCGAACAACTTATGATATTTTTAACCGACTTCAAAAAAAAGGAGGAGGTTCTCAATTCCACAGTTTTTTTTTTTATGTTTGTTATCTCGTAACTCCGTCATTTATTAACCGATTTGGAAAATTCTTTTTTTGTCTGGAAATCTGATGACAATGGGACCAAACGGGAAGGGGTACACTTCCCGTTTGGTCCGATTCGGTCAGATCAGGTTTTGATTACTTTTAAGTGTAGTTTGAAGTCTGTTTAAGTTTTTTGTAAAACAGTCCAATTATTGAAATTAATTTTGAAAGCTATGGTCGAGTTCCGTAGACTTCACGATGAATATCTTGGGTTTGATCATAAGGAAACAGTTACGGTGCTTTTTGGGGATCTGCAATTCTGCACCCATAGGGACCATCGGGACACCTTCTCTGTCCGTCTGTCCGTCCTTCTGTCTGGTAGTGGGATGTATCTCATGAACCGTAATAGGTTGAAAGTTGAATCTGGGGGCACTGTCGTGCCCCCCGCCAAGACGAGTCAACCGAAGCGCAAGGGCACCTTTTCTCAAAGCGCTCGCTCCTTTTCTTCAACCCTCATAAGTATAATCCAAACCCAAGTAAAGAAAATTATCGGAATATGATGTCAATAGTTAATTTATTAAAAGTATTAAGTTTCAATAACATAACCCTTACAATTTTATTGATATCTAAAAAACCCCGATTTCGTCACGTCACCAACAACAAAAAAAGTCTAAAACTTAGAACTATTACACCAAAAAAAAAAAAAAAATTTTGACAAAGGTGTAGAGTTTATGAAGTTAGAGCATCTAGAGTCAGGGCGTTTAGAGTTATAGATTATTATGTAAAGTTCTACATGAGATCTGTTAACTTTTTGACAGGTCTAGTCTTGGCAACATTTTACATGAACATGTTTTTGGTGGGATGTGTATTTCTATTGCCGCATAACAACAACTAAAACTAATCAATCAAACAAAATTACCAATCAAGAGTAGGTATCTGACTCTACGACAATCTAGGCAAGACAAGTGGTAAAAATCCCCGCAAGTCCTGGACGTCAAGGGGTAGTTTGACTCGTTTGGTTCATATATAAATTTGATTTTCAGAAAATTGTAAAATAAATCATGACCATTTCCTAAGTCGGTATAAAGGCAGCCGCTCTCATAGGGTCAGGTCGGAGCCCTATGCTGAATAGATGTAGGTAACACAGAATGAACCATAATTTGTATTCTAGTTTTGTATGAGCGGTACCTCAACTGGGGAAGTACCCACCTCACAGGCGGGCCATATGCTTGTCAATAGCTTTAAAAAATTTAAGAAATACGAAAATAAGACTAGTCTGGTTAATATTTAGAACTACTTATTCAAAATTTCATATCAATAGCACTAGTGGTTACTGGAATAAACCGGCTGTGACAGACGGACGGAGTGGCACCGTCAGGTTTTGGTTCGAAACCATAAAAAAAAATTGTGCTAGTTTATGTTACAATCAATTAAAAATCTTAAATCACAAAGTATCTGAACGCAAAGTGAAAACTTTTAAATTGATGGTAAACTTAGCAATTTAGTAGAAGATCGGAAGCGGAAGACACTTTGATGTGCCATTCACGGGTCGTTACTGAGGTATTTGATCAGAACCCTTTGAGAGTATTTATTCATTTTATACAATCGAAGCCTGAATTGGTGAATTGTGTTTATAAAGTGCAAAGGCTTTACGTGTCAATATTTTGACGCAAGATTCCGTCCCGCGTTTAGTTTTGGTATGAATATTCTTTGACCTTTAATTTTACTTAAAAAAATTCATTCAAAACAATTGAACAGAAATAACCTTGAAATACACGCCACCACTTCACACACACTGAAGATCCTCAACTTCAAGAATGTCTAAGTACCTACATAGTTGTTTCGAAGCAGTATTGAGAAGGCATGCAGAGTGCGGTCACTAGTCAATAGTTATTCACAGAACTCACACCCTTCATTCTGTCTTTAATAAACCGACTACCCTAGAAACGACGCATTTTGTTAATGCTTTTGGCTTTATACGTACACTAGTTTTCGCCTCTTGGTTTTCTCCGCGATGTTTGTCGAATAAAATGTGTACGTACATTTTATTCGTTTATTATTATATAATTGTTGGATATACCTAACCAATATAACATAAATGCTGTTTTTTTTTCTTTAAATAGGTATAAGTCAGACCTGGGTGTCCCAACACAATACAAAAAGTACCTACTTATTTAGTACTTGGCATATTCGATAGCGAGCTCTTATTGAGTTATAGCTGCTATTTTTATTTACTAATCAATATAAAATCACTCCTTGGTCACTCCATACTTGGTGACGTAAAATAAACCAACTATTTTGTAGACCATTCGAACGCTGTGTATATTTTGGTGTTTACTCAATCACAACACAGTGTAATTCTATTGAATTTGATGGACTATTACATATAGTAAAGAAAGTTTAATTGGAATGCGGATAACGCCCCAGCAAAACCTATAATAAAAAAAACATTGAGCCCATAGATGCGCTATGTAAACTAATAATGGTAAAAGCGGGCAAAAGCGCATGTTACAGCAATATTTAGTACATGAGACGTATATTAAATACAGAGAGATGTGAGATAAGGCTGTGAGATTAGACTTTTAATATTCAAATATCCGTAAAAAATATCTAAATACCGTAAAATATTATTTCCATTTCATAATTTTATACCAACCTCTTTATATGCTTTCTGCGGTTTCAAACTTATATATACTGATTTTGTATAAACCCCTGCCTTATTGGATGTCTACGTAATTATAAGGAACCTGCGTGCAAAAATTAATGCGGTTTTAGCTGTGCGTTGATCTGATTTCTGATTACTTTTTAGTAAACTTATGAGGCTCTATTCTGCTGATGACAATTAGTTAACTGATTTCTGGAGGAGCCAGTTTCAGGTGTGCTTACCATGTTCGACAACATTATCTATTCACTTGGTGAAACTGTTGTCAAACACATACATATCCAAAATAAAAAACGAAGCAATATTTTTAAAGTTTTTACGAATTAATTTTGAGTTATTAATTACAAAATACAAATGCTTTATTTATAAAAACTTTACATGTGAATACATATACAGTTTTAAACGTAGTGGAGATCTATTATAATATATTTGATTAATGAATGAAAAATATACATTTATCTGGGTTTAACTAACCATACAGACAATAATCATAATTCAACCGAATTATCACAAACCACTAGATATAGATTACACTTTGACTGACAAAGTTTTCGGATATCCGAAAGTTACGGTTAAGGATACGGAGCGTCATAACAACCCTATTATTAGGCGGGAAGTACACACACATAAACGTGAGATCATACTCGTGTAATGCCTACACAAGTGCAAACATTAGTAGTCGTCAAAATGAGAGATTGCTCTTAGTTAATATTTTTGCTGCGTCACGTACCTACTAGGTTATTATTTTTTTGCACACGTCCTCTCCCTATCTAAGGTTCAGAAAAGAGGATTAGAAGATACCTATACTTACTTATAGTCTATAAATAATAAGAATAAAACAAATTCGCTATTTTTGACTGTCTGTTAGTCCTTCTAATTCTTTTAAACTACGCAAAGGATTTTGATGCGGTTTTCACATCATAATTATAGAAAATTTCTTCCGGAAGGTTTTATGTTTATTAAACTCTTATTAGAGGAGACAATTTTATACTACGTAATCAATGATTTTTGGGCGCTTAGGGCTTATGTCCCATCCATTTGGCTTTAAATTTAGATAAAAATTATTGTTATTTGAATTACAAATGATATCATAGGTTGACAAATTTATCGCAAACGCAGCCGCAAGCACAACTGCGGAGCAGGCGCCTGCCTCCGAGTCGCCGGGGCAAATAGGTATCTCTTGAACTAAAAATGTTTTGTAATATTTCACTTTTTGTAATGATGAATTGACAATATCAAAGCGTTAACAAATGGCTCGAATGTGTCTTATGGCCGATTCCTAATTTACTGACCGTTTCATATATCTTTACAAATAATGAAGCAAAGACCTCAAAGCTTTGCATAGCAGATCCTTCCATATAGAAGTAGCTATCACAGGTAAAATTAGCATAAGAAATTATTTATATGCCCAGTTTGGCACTAAAAAAACCTACCATTGGTAAGCAAAACGATTTTGTTTATAAACCTTGCAGTAATCAATCGGATACTAACTTTGTGCAAGTGTACTAGTTGAACTTGGAGCAATCCTGAGAACACTGAAAAAATCTTATTTATATTATGTAGGTTTTAGTTATGGTAACAGCGTAAGTATAGAGACCTTTCCTCTTGTAATCGTAGTATTCATAAAAAATTACATGATTTGTAAACAATCACTTTGCAATCGATTCTATTATTAACGATTTTTAAGATACAATTTACAGTTTTAGTAAAATCAATCTATTACACAACCTTTTTTAAGTATATACAATAATACATAAATTATCGCAACTTCAAAACAAATAAAAAAGCTTACTGAAATGGCATATCAATAGCTCTGATCCGGTAATATTATTCAAGCGATTCAGTAACTATTCCACGGTAAAACGGGAAATGCGATTATGAAAAGCTTCATAGAGATATTCCGCCGAGCCGCGCCGCCCTCCTCGTATTTTTAAATTTTTTATTGACATTATTGAACAGCTTATAGAATTCAGATTCCATATCCTGAAATTATTATTATCCTCTAACCAGTGATAAAGTACAAAATTCAGATTTATTTGTATATACATGTGTGTGTAATAGTTTGTATGAATTGAGAGGAAAACAAAAAAAATGTATTTAAACTACTTTCTACTCATTATACATAGATGAATAAAATACATTATGATACATGAAGCGCTCGTGGAGTAGCATGATTAGCCGTTCTTAATCGATCGGCAAAGTTAAGCTACGTCTGTCGTAGTCGGTACCTGGATGGGTGACCGCCTAGTGGTATTTCAAATCGAACGTTTCCGTGCTTCGGAAGGCACGTAAAGCCGTTGGTCCCGGTTATCACTTAATTGCGATACTCGTTAAGCTAGTTGGATGCCTAGGCGGCTTGAAAAATTCCAACAGTAGGCTGGCCACTAGCCTACCTCCACCGATCCGCAGTGGGCACGCGTGGTGGAGTATCTGCCCATTCCCTTTCACCCTGATTTGTGAAAGGAGGCCTGTGCTCAGCAGTGGGACATTATAGGCTGATGATGATGATGATGATGATACATAGATATATATGATGAAGGTAATTTTAATTCCAAAAAGGGAGGTTTTCGGCGACAAGAATTAACATTTTACAGAGCCGATTTAATTTCAACTTCAAATGATATTTTTTCTCAGGAAATCTGGTGAGTACATTATTTAGAAAAAAACATGGCGTAAAAGCCTTGAAATAAGCAGAAGCATATAATATTCGCGATATAATATAATATTTACATCAAGATGATGTTTAAAAAGGTCGAAGGTCTCCGGACGTTCTCGATAAGTGGTCCTTTGGCCCCATTTGTAAATTCCACTAGGAATTCTAAGCTTCAGAATATGTCCGACCAACGAAGTGTAACAGAGAGAGTGAAATTTAAGTTCAGAGAACACCAACTCTGAGGAAACAACAAACTCATTCACGTTTTAATGAAATTGAGCATAAAACTCGAGGCATTTAATTATTTCCACTTATAGATGCTTCAACGATAATAAGTGACATTAAAACAAGTCATAAAATTAAGGTAAATTGATTTAAATTATTTTATTTTATTCAAATTCAGTGCCTGAAACGCTTATCATACCTAGTCCTCTTTCTACCTCAAAACTCTACTTATCAAAGGCATGTATTTAACGCGGCGACAAATTAATCTGATTTTGGGATTTATAAAAAATGAAAGGAGGTACTAAAAATAATAGGTTGCCAGCTAAAGTGAAGGATCATTTTAAGTAGAAAGTAGCAGCTAAATAAGCTTTGTTTTAATTTAAACTGGCATTGATTTTTTTGTTTTGGTAACTGAATTTATTGTTAGGCGAAGACTTGACGGCGGATAAAAAGTAGAAAATAGGCTTTCTTAAATTATAAAATGAGGTTGTATATAAAGTAAACTGAGATGAGAAGAAAATATTAACATGGTCATATAAAACATACTTTGTGCGACATTTTAAGAGCTCTAATTAAAGCAAATAGTGACATGCAAAAAAAATATTGTGGGTCTATAGTTTTATTTCTTGATGACTTTTATTTTACACGCTTTTATTAGCTTCACCTGTATGTATGTATGGAATCACATATATGTAAGCCGTGTTTGGACTTGTTGGAATCGTCTTGAGATGCATTTTGAACATCTATGGTTGGTTATCAGGGTCTGATGATGGAGTAGGAGGGTTGGCACTGGAACTCAATAGTGGCGCAATGTATCCTAGCCGTGTTTGGGGTTGTTGGATTTGTCGTTAGATGAACTTTGTTCATGTATGGTTTTCAGGGTCTGATGATGGAGTAGGAGGGTCCGGCACTGGAACTCCATAGCGACGCAATGTATCCCACCCGTGTTTAGGCTTGTTGGAATTGTAGAAAAAATGAACTTTGACCACATAAAGTTTTCAGGGTCAAACTCCATTATTAAAACTTTTTTCATTTTCATTTTCATTTTCATTTGCATTCTCATTCTCATTCTCATTCTCATTCTCATTCTCATTCTCATTCTCATTCTCATTCTCATTCTCATTCTCATTCTCATTCTCATTCTCAACCTCATTCTCATTCTCATTCTCATTCTCATTCTCATTCTCATTCTCATTCTCATTCTCATTCTCATTCTCATTCTCATTCTCATTTTCATTTTATCTCATCTCATCTCATCTCATCATCATCATATCATATTATATAGTTCATCTCATGACAATTCCAACAACCTCTAACACGGCCAGGATACGATGATCCACTATGGAGTTCCAGTGCTTACCCTTCTACTCGATCATCAGACCCTGAAATCTATATACAGTCAAAGTCCATCTCATGACTATTCCAACAACCTCGAACACGGGTAGGATACGTTGCTCCACTATGGAGTTCCAGTGCCTACCCTTCTACTCCATCATCAGATCATGAAAATCATACATGATCAAAGTTCATTTCACAACAATTCTAACAACCCCAAACACGGCCAGGATACAATGATCCACTATGGAGTTCCAGTGCCATCCCTCCTACTCCATCATCAGACCCTGAAACCCATACAAGATCAAAGTTCACTGTTCCACTTTCCAAAAAACACGATTTACCAAAAAAGTAAAAACCAGGTTCAACTCAGTCATCCAGATACTAATTATGATGCCACAAACAAAAATACTGAAACCCTAATTCTTAATTATAGTACCCGTTTAAATTTTTACAGCTGCTTGCAAATCGCAGCCCGAAAGTGTTTTTTATATGGAAGCCTATAGTTGCCAATAATACCATGTTTGTTATCCCACTGTCAATATTAGTCGCCAAGTCATTATTTATAGTACCCTAACTATTATTTCTATGTGCCTGTTTAATATATTTGCTACCTTAAAGAAGCCGCCACTATTTAGTTTTTATGATACCTTGCAATTTGTAGCCCATCTAATTTAATAGTTGCCAAAATATTTAATCGCTGCCAAGTTTTTTTTTTTGTAACCAGTAGTTAGTCGCCCTTTAATTTGTTAGTCGCCGCGAAAATAATTAGTAGGGTGGGTCATTTTTATTTTTTTCGTTTTTTTTTATTGTAATATTGATAAAAGAGTGCTAAATATAGTATAAATGATATGTGCAAAATTCTATAAGTTTCTAATTTGATTAACTGCCTCCGGATTAACTATAAAGTTCCTAAATATTTCATTTATAGGGGTAATTTCAAGAACCAATAAGAATGATTGAAATTGAGATTTTTAATACGTTTTTCATGTTATTTACATGGAAATATAGTCGATTTCTTAAAACAAATCAATAAATGTAATTATTTTATTATTTACAAAATAAAGTAGGGGGTCGGGAAACGTCATTTTTTACGCGCCAGTGACGCTGCGGCTAAATGAGTAAAAAGTTGTGTTGCGCTTGTTGTTACCATGTAACATACCTGAAACTCATTAAAATGTCCTTTGTTTGATGAAGTAAGTTATATTAAAGACAATATGCTACCAACTTACGAAGAAATTATAAAGTATTACGAGTGGACGCGGTAGCAAGTCAAATTCGAAAAAAATACGAAAACGGAACCAGATTTCTGGAAATTGCGAATGTTGACACGACTAGAGTCGAAAGATTAGGACAAAAGCATATTTTCCTATTGTCTCACACACAAGGATGATACAAAAGTTAAAGTCTTATTATTATTTAAGTGTAAAAATCTTCTAAAGTCTCACCCGTCTCTATCAGAAAAAAAAGAGAAAAGAAATATAGAGTTCTGGCTTGATAGCATTGTTTTGCTTGATATTTCTTTTTGCAAGAGTAAGGACTTAAGTGGGTGTATCTAGAGATCGAAAAGTAGCCTACCAAGGAGTACTTTTTCTTAATTGATCAATCTACCACAAGAAACATAAGAAAATAGGGAACGTCGATTTCGCTACTACGAATCAAGTTAGAAAAACCTTAAATCGGAAACTCAAAAATAATGGCCTCACGAAATAATCAGGAAGAACGCATCATATATAAGACATTGGCTCCTTCCATTCTCCTACTTCCTCCGACTCCAATGAGTCTGATTGACAAATAATTCTCTCAAGCTTGATGCAACTCCTCCGCAAAACAAGTTTGCCGTTAGTATGCATTTTTTTACGCTTGCAAATACTTGTGACAGATACTGGAGTATCAGACAGGGCAGGGCAGGGACGCAACTTTTTCAGTAATTTTGCAAGTTACAGACTATTCCAAGTTCCCAACCTAAACATAGACGTTTCTTTTTACGTCGATCTGGGCCTTATGATGTCATAATGGCGCTATTGTGTTAGTAGACTACCAAAACTGTAAAACGTCACAATTTTGACACCACTGAAAGTTCATTGGAACACAATTGAAATAGCAGACTTGGGCCCCTCATTGATTGGTAGTTAAATGTCACCAAACCTCCTATTCTCAAGAGTACAAGTGTTGGAGGTTTGCAATTTCTTGCACAAAGAGGTTAGGATGAGTTGCCTCTATTGCGCCTACCATATCATACGTAAGAAGGGAGGAAGGGGCCGTAAAGTCTGTGACTGAAGCATCAAATACTCTGTGCAGCAAATCTGCAAGAAAAGTCTTCATTAAGGCTCAGATATAATCTCGCAAAGATATGCCAAAACTTAACAACAAGAAGGATTTTGTAGGTAATTGAAAATAATATTAAATATATTTTTACTGGATTTAGAGTATAAATTTTTCATTAATAATCAAATATGCCTTTTTAACTTGCGTTTAATTATAAAATATCATATTATAAGTATTATTTTTTAGTTCATAATGAGATTAGAACAAAAGCTTTTTTGTTTATTTTTCAAAATTTCGAATTCAATCCGGAGGCAGAAGATAATATATAAGCTTTATTATTTTTTGCATATGAATTAAAGACGTGCTAAGACACCCTTTTATTGCTATTACATATTTAAATTAACCACTTTTTTTTTCTTCATACATTCGTGGCCCACCCTAATAATTAGCCCTTATCAAACTGTCCAATAAATTTTATCTTTAGCCAGTAATATCGCCAACTTCATGACGTTGAAGCAAAAGCTTTAAAAGCGTTTAGCCGCCTATGTCAGCGTTAACTAATGAAACATATGATGTAATTAATCATAGGGTTAGGACAAAGGTCTTGACCTAACATGAATTTGGGTAGGTATTAGAATATACTGCCTTATGAGATAAGATAACTAGTTTGATGACTTCATACTGTGGTATAGAAATTATCGTTTTATGAAATGAATTAAGAATTTAGCTGTAGAGGGATAGGCGTGTCTTGAACGCTCACTACACCGCACTGAATTAAATAAATTATTTAACCGAATTACTTTTTGAAAGGAAACGATGAAGTCCTCGCGAAGTACCTAAGTTATCTTTTAGCTATTTTTTACTTATTATATATCGAGCAGTGGCGTGCATTCCATATAGGCAAATAAGCAATGCCTACTTCATAAGATTCAATAAAATATTATTTTGATTCAATTAAACTCATAATAATTTGAAATAAAAATTCTAACCTAACATTTAATACTAAATTTCAAACTTTGCCGCGCAGGCACTCGCGAGTTCGCTTCTCAAATTCACGCACACTAAAATGATTTCGGCATATTCATACACATACACACACTTCTTTAAGATAATACGACGAAAGCATAAATCACGCTTTTGCTATGCGTAGCATACTTACTGGCATTTGACATTCGCGATTTATGGACCAAAAGTAACCTTACCTACTCTGTTGTAACTAAAGTAACCCATCCAAATTAAAAATACTACAGTTTACCAACATTAGAGCAACTCAAATATAACTTCGCAATTTATTTGTATTGGTTTGTTTATGGTTTGACTGGCATTGTATGCAATGTTGTTATTTTTATTCATTTTTATTTGATTTTGATTTTGCGAAGTGTACCTGTCTGTGTGAAATTAAGAAATTTTGTGGTGAAGATGCAAAATGTATCGATAAATTAGTCCTTTAGTCAGTTTTCGTTTGTTGAATAGTAGGTAACTTGCTGTACACCAACTCCAAAACATTCATGGATTGAAAACAAAGGTAAAAATCATAGACAGAATATTATGTTAATTATACCTGGCTATCTGGGTGCTGTTATTTGAATCTATTATTATGTATTTTGTTTGCTAATGAATACCAAATGTGTGTGGAATAATACGCTGACCTAAACAATTTTACGAATCTGGTCAAATAACATAATCTATCTAAGAGGCATATTTAGGCGTGTATGGCCATGATTTCTTCTGCCTACCTAGTCCGAAAACCAATGCACGCCACTGATATCGAGTCAGTCTACTTTGTAGTTTTGCCGCCGCGCCGGGGCACGCAATTGTTGTCAGTGCGATTAGAATGTAAATATTATGTAATGAATCTAAGCTTGTTTTGAGATGAGTAATTGCTGAGTTTATTGCCAGCAAATGCAACCTTCCGAACCAGTATTAGAGTCAGACTTTTCATAAGTGCTTGCGAAGGTCTACTAGAATAAATAATTTTTTGAATTTGAATTTGGTGATATTAATCCGGCGGGCGTCCAGTAAACCAGTCTTGGCGGTAGTTCGTTCTGTGTCCAAAGAATACATTTAATTGTTTCAGATCAAAATTTAATATGCTGATCAATATATTTTTTCAAGAAACAATAACGGTGTTATCTCCGCCGCGCCGATCAAGGCATCAGATTGAATTTGCCACGGATCATGGAGAGTTGTATCCACTGATCACGGTATCCGTGGAACAATCAACTACATTACGTACGGCCAAAGATGGTGCGATGGTGCGGTGCGGGGGACACATGACTTTCAACTAATCAGCGCGCATGGCTAGTTTCGACACATTCAAGTATGATACCAGTTCACAATATCACAGTTTGTCATGGATAGATTATAAACTATCGAAAATGATTGCGTTATATATTGTAAGATTTGTAAGTAGTATGGTACAGTTCACAATTTATCAACAGTTTATAATCTCGCTAGATAGATTATAAACTAACAGTGTTCACAAAATTACGGTGAATAGAAGGTAGGTATATTATACGTGAAAAATTTATAAAAAAAGTAAGTAAAAAAAAAACTACTTCAAAATACACTAAAAAGTATGAAAATAAGAAAATAATAATTCTAATCTGACACTGATTTAAAGTCGGCGAAATATTTTCAATGGAATATGTCTTACTCTTTCGCTTACGCTCTATTATAATAATAATTATATTTATCCATTGAACCATGTGGATATGATTTTTTTATTTATTTATATAAAATACAGTAGGAGGCACTACAACGTATATTAAAACCTATTTTATTTAGATAAAATCATTTTAGTCTCTAACTACCTTTAACCATCACATCTCTCGCCACCGACGGGGAGTCGCACACATTGGAACCAAAATGGTCTCGCACTGTGCAGTTTCAAAGGAGCTCTCTACCGCTGCCGCTGTGGTTGTAGAAAGTGCTCCACGCCGTGGTTTTCCCAAGGGAGAACAGCATGGGGTTATTCAAGAAAGATAATTTAAAGAGAGAGAGCATAGCGTTCATTAGCTGAAAGAGTAACTCGACTGAGGAAGTACAGACCTCCACCTTACAGAATACCGCAGACAAATAACTTCGTCGTATAAAAATAATATGGATGAAAAGAGATTTTTGTAGGGTCGGCAACGCGCTAGTGTTGCAGTTGCAGCCCTATGGTGTTGCAATCGTCTATAGGCTACGGTGACCGCAACAATCAGGAGGGCGGGCTGTTTGCTAGTAGGTAGTATACAACAACAGGAATATGTAGAGTTTAATCACAATTTTGTCTCTTCGCATGAGGGAATATTTAACATTCATTTTGCGAACCCTTGAATTACTAATAAATAATTTTATATCCATTTTCAGTTTATTTTTATAGCAGCTGGTTTTCATTTTAAAATTACATACATATTTTATTTTAAAAAACGAATTTCAGAATAATTAAAAACAAACAGCTTGTAATTTGTAAAAACCCTTTTTTGATAACCCAAATATTCTACAGGGTGCGGGGTTTTAAATAAAAGAAAATATGCCCAGTCACTGACATTCAATTAAACATAATCTAGCTCGTAATACAGTGTACGATACATTTGAACCTGCTACGTGACTTTACATAAAGCCCTTTCAGACTTAGTCGCTGAAACGAACCCCACAAAAGTAAGGCATTTATGTTAGTAAAAAAATATGCCACAAATAATGCTAAAATACAACATAGGTGCACTGAAATAGCAAACATCACCCAAAAATTTCACAGGATTTGCAGACACTTTTTAATTAGCCGGTTTCAAATTCGAAGACAAAACTTCTGTAACCTCTTGCTTGATGCCTCAACGTCACTACCAATTGAGATAAAATTTGGCACACAGATAGACCTGGAATAATATATAAGATACTTTATCCCGGCAAAAATATTTGCTGCCTCGGGAACGGGGGTGAAACCACGGGGTAAAACCAGTATTAAAATAATATATCCCTATTCTCTAATCTTCTCTTCTTCTTCTTCTCTTCTCTCTGTAGTCTCAATTTTTTTTTCCTACTTTGGTGTGGCGCACTGTTCCAGCGACTGTAACAATATTTTACAAACATGCTCGTGTGTACAACTCTACATACATACAAACGTGCGTCGGCAGATTTTCGCACACATCAGAAAAGTTACGCAAAAACACGATTCATCACATGTGTTTGAAAGTCTTTAACAGTTTGCGAAATTGATTTTCTTGGCGCGTCTGAAAAAATAGGTCAAGTTCGTCTCGTGTACATTTGAAGGGATTCCGCATTTTTAGAAAAGTGGCAATATCTGGTAATTAAAAAAAACTCGCTTATAGTTATACCTCAGAGTAGATAAATACTACGTGTTATACCATCCTATTTTTTTTATTATGAAACGTCCATACTACGTAAACCGAGCACGAGCCGAGCCATGAACGAACAGAATTCGTTCGTTTTTCGCGTAACCTAGACGGACTTGCGAGCCTCGAACGAGCATTGGTCTCGCGCTCAACTACGCTCCACCCGATTGACAGTTTTTACACGAACACAGGGATTCGCATCGCGCTCGTTGTAATGTCCACACTTGACAATCCTGATCGTTCGAGCCTCAACTCGTGCTCGCTTCCCGTAGCATGGAAGCAACAATAGATTATCATATTTACTCGAAAGTGATATGTCATAAACCAACAAAGTCCACAGCTCATAAAATTAATTGATGTGCTTACGTATTGTTCTTAAGACACCAAATGAAGCAAGATTTTTTTCAGCAATAAAATATTACGTTAAAATTAAACAACCCCAAGATATCATCAAAATTGACCGTAAATTGTTGTAGATACTGAGTTCCAACCTACAGTAAGATAAATGGTGCACGTGACGTAATTATAAGGGCTCCCAATTTGCAACGGAACCCTAGTTAATACCCCTGTATTTAATGAGTATAAACTCCTACATAAGTATAAGTAAGCTATATATATATACCCCTACACCAAATCTACAGACAGAGTGAGTATCTTGCGCTTGATTGGAACAATAATAATTTGTAACCACCAAAGAATGACTAATTAGAGTAATAATAATACAAGGGAGAAGAAGACCTTAGCTTGCGTCACTAATACTTATTCCCCCTTACTCATAAAACGTTATTTAACTAATCCCAAGGAGCAAAAACGCCATATAATTTGAAACCTATATGATTAGAGATCTTATAAAAGACGAATAATCGCAAATTATATGAATTATGATCGCATAGAAGTCGGATTACTGCAAATAATACTACACTATCATATTACCTAAACCTTAGATTATGTAAGAATCTTATAAAAATGATTTATACAACAACGGTTCATATAACATCATTTTACCCAGCGTTTAAACGATGTTACTATTTAGGCTTGTAAAAGAGTCGAGTATTCGTTTACACAGCAATATTATATGGCAATCTAGTAATATAAAGTGACAGTTACTTAAGTGTGTATTATACAACTTTAAGTGCATTTTCATTCAATATTTGTATATGGTTTAATTCAATGTATAAGTAATTACTATTAAGGTAGCAAAAACACATATAGCGACTTATAGATATTTTCATAGGAAAGCAAATTAAATGACGATTATAGATTACTCATATACGAAACCTCTAAACAACATTAATATATCCTTGCGATCGTATAAAAGTTGCTGCATAACTTGTATACAGCAGGTCGGGTAACTGTGGCATGATTGCTCTTTAACCATAAATAATACATGTAAGTTCCAAATATACGACTGAAATTTTGGATAATAGTCACCATATCACTTTTAGTAGGCTTATTATTGGATCAGAACGTTTGGAAAGTCAGGTGCAAAACGATACATTGACTGATATGGGTTCCGTACATGATTTTTATAGCAAAAGCTGCATTCATCGTTCGGATAATGATAGCAAAATGTGAACAGCGGATCAGATATTAAATTTTATTGTTTTGGGATCAGACCAGAATCACCCATTTTTAATCATTTTCCTTTCTTTCAAGTTATATTTCGGTAGGTAGGTACTTTAACTACATAAATGGTCTATGGCCTCTTATAAAGAACCCTAAAAAACTAACATGGACAAGTCAAGCCAGCAGAGTAATCAACTAGTATATGACAGAATAGACATATAACTGTAACATACAAATATAATGTGCTGAATAAGTATCAGTGGATCCTAATTACATATTATTTTAAATAAATAATAAATTAAATAAAGAAAATTGAAGGGGGGCTTTAAAAATCAATTGTGAAACCAGTTACAATTAATCGAAAAACTGGCATTTGTTTATGAAAATGATGATACCATACTCCAATCGACACACATACACTCCATTCATAAATAAATTCATTACTAACATACCAGTTGATAATATAAATGTAGTACCGGATAATATTTTCAACACTTATCCAAAAATCCTTGTGAATACGATACTACATTAGACGATTGATAGTTTATATAAAAGTCACCGTTTATTCTTTATATGATCAAGATGATAGTTATAAGATAATAACATAATGTTTTTATGAGCAATAGGCCGAGTAAAGTGCGCCCAAATCGCGTTGTGTAACCGTGTATATAACATTTATATGACAAAAGTTTTTCCTATATACCTGTATAAGAAACGTTGTTTCGATCGTTATATAAGTTAAATTGTTACTTGGGAATATATGTCAATGTCACATTATTTGACAATGACAATAGAGTGACGTTATTTACGTGATCCTTTAAACAGTATATTATTTAAATAACGTTTTATGAGTAAGGGGGATTATGTAAAGTAATAGGTATGATAATTTAAATTTTAAGATTCATTTTAACACACTTCCTCGTAAAGTTACATTTATTGCACCGTTTTTAGTAACACAATGCAGCTTATTAAGGACTAGTGCTTTTTACTTTACATTACCGCACAGTTTTTTGATGGGTATAAACCCGATTATGTTAAGTTTGTACTTCAATGCAATTGATGTGTTGTAGATAAAGCATTCTTTTTTAAATTTAAACTTGTAAAAATGTTTGACAGCGCATCGCTGTCAAGAAAAATACCTAACTACGCGCCATACCGTCAATCTACTTTGAAAAATCACGTTTGTTATTTTCCTAGCAAGTGTGTTGAAAAACATCGATGTCATTGAATATCACACTCTCGGCTCCCTTATAGCCTTATATCGCTAATATCGCCTCGTCTGTAATTACCAACTTTGCACACATGTATCATAATGTACTAATTCCGAACCCGGCGAGCGGCGGCAGAGTAATTTTTTTGGGTTCCCTACTCAAAAGGTGCCAAACAGAATCATGCCTAAGACTCTGATGTACATCCGTCCGTCCGTCCATCCGTCCGTCCGTCTGTCTGTCAGAGGGCTGTATATCTGGTGGTAAGCGGTTACCGTAGCCATATGGACGCTTGCAACACTACCACACGAGGCATCACTCAAGCATTACTGACCCTTCTCCCCTCCCCAATCAACTCTGGCTGCGGTATTCTGTAAGGTGAAGGTACTTCCCCAGTCGAGCTGCTCTTGAGCGACATAACGCTATGCTCTTAAAAATAATTTACCAGTTTTGCTCCACGGTTTCTACAATGAATATCAAACCTACGAATTCGCCGTATCGTATTTATGAATGCCACATTGACAGGCCCACTTAGGGGCGTCGAATGCGCAGTTCGCTAGTGATATCCCTGGTGCTACCTATAGAACACAATGTCATTTGATACTACACCGCTATACCGCTAATCCCGGGTACTGCACTGCCACTAAAGCGCCACCTCGTGTAGCTCTGAAAACCTAACTCACCGCAAGAACGCAACACCATAATGTTATTTGACTGCCATCTTCTCTACACTAGAGGTACTTCCCCAATAGGGCTGCTCTGAATGTTTTGCTCCGAAAGTGAGAGTAAGTAAGATGAAGCATAGCATCTACTTCTCATAAAATAAATATTTAATAAAACCTTGATTCAATGGTCCTGACAATCTCAAAAGACTTAGGTAATATTTGTATCGTATTTATTGACTTGCTTGGTATTCCAGTCGGCTCGCGCCAGTGAGAGCACAAATTACATTCTAATGGTACATTTAAATGCAAGGACCACCGAGCCGTGCCCTGCTCCGAGTGTCACCCTCGATGACCTTAACAGGTTTAATTGACTGAAACGTATTTTTCAGAATAATTGAAGGTTATCTCCAGAATAAATAATGATAAAAATGTCCAGTGATGGGGAATAATAGGCATCCTCTAAATGGGAACATTAATTTAATTTATTAAAAAAATACACAACGTCAAATAACTGGGTGGAGATTTCGAGATGGCATATTTTCCACACGCGTCATACTTTTGAACAGGTGCTGCTTGTGGTGGATATGTATCAAAACATAAATATCATACTTATTTTCATAAGTGCCTGCGAGGGTCTATTCGAATATTATGATTTTGAATTAAATTGAAATAACCCAACATAGGTTTAAAATATGTCATCTCGAAATCTCCACCTGTATAAGTTGCAGAACGTCATCCCCAACCATTAGTCACCGTCACGGCACGCCACGGGAGCGCGTTTATTTGACAAAGATGTATAGGAAGCAGAGTCAACATGACTTACAAAGACTCAAATCAATTCCACTACAAGGAATAATGGTTTGGCCTTTGCAACTATGCGCTCGACCCAATCATGAACGTGATTTGTGATTATACTAAAAAAGTTTTAAAATCTGATATAGGTACATTCACTGCGTGACTGTGCCGGTGACGTGACGTTGTGTGTGGAGATGCACGTTTAATATATATATTTTTCTATAAGACAGCACATTATGTTACATTTAGCAACAGCGTTGCTTCAATTCTGCATTGCGTTTTAGGCAACTTGCTGTGTTTGATCGTGGCGTGAGCATTGGTACGTTCGGACTAGGGTTTCGTTCCCGGGTCCCGGGAACCGGGAATTCCCGGGAAATACGTCGTTCCCGAAGTCGGGATTTTTTTTGCGATTTCCCGGGAATTCCCGGGAATTTCTTTATGAGATTGAATGCTCTAAAACACTGCAAATATTGGTCAAAATTAACGTAAAACCTTTGAAACACAAAGATGTTGCATACGATATTAAAACAAATGTCGATATCCACCGAAATCGAACGAACTGAACTACAAGCTTATGAGAAATCGCTGAAGAAACTGTAGGAAGTGTTTATTTGAGGAGATAACGTTTTTTTCTTTGAAAAATTTCAAGTTCTCCGAAAATACCCATAAAAACATGTTTGTTTGTAACATGTTTGTAAACTATCAAAAGTCAAGTAAAATACGTAATTTAATTACCTATTTGTGTCTCACACACAAACATAAGTGGAAAATTATAAATAATCATATCAAACTATAGGTCATACATAGTTACTATAGGTAGTTTCTAAACTGCCGATTTTAGAGAAAATCTCTGAATGCGCGTAATTTTGAAGAAAATACAATACAATACACAATACAAAATTCTTTATTATTTACACAAGAAACACACAATACAAAAACAGATAACAAAATAAAATAGAATGTGCAAACAATTAAGGCGGCCTTATCGCTGAAGCGATTTCTTCCAGGCAACCTAGGGCAATAGGATAGATATAAGATAGGTGGAGCAATAAATATACTACATATACATAAAAATACGTACTTAAATAAAGTTCAAAAACCTAATACTTAAACTAAAATATTTAGATAAACTAATATATATTATATATAAAATAGAAAAAAAACAATGTAAAAGCAAATAAATAGAAAAGAATAAAAATATAATACATACTGTAATAGTAATAACATAGGGGTGTAAAAGTAAGAAGTAAAGTTTAAAGGGAGAGAAAGTGAGAGAAAACAAGTGTCTTAAAAGAATCCACTGTTTGAGCTTGTCTGATATTCAAAGGAAGAGCATTCCACAGTCGGACAGCTTCCACAGAAAAAGACTTAGCAAAGAAGCTGGAAGTATGAGAAGGGATTTTCAAAGTAAGCACAAGAGAACTGCGAAGAAGGTGTAATTGGGAACTATAGTAAACGAAACGTTCCTTGAGATAAGTAGGAGCAAAAGGATTGAATAAAATAGTATAAAGAAGTGAAAGAATATGTGTATTCCGGCGAAGGCGAATAGGAAGCCACTTAAGCTGATGACGAAATTGTGAAATATGGTCATATTTGCGCAAACCAAATATAAACCTTATACATAAATTTTGAAGTCGCTCAAGTTTGTTTAGTTGGTCTTCAGTGAGGTCAAGATAGCTGACATCTGCATAATCAAGAATAGGGAGAAGTAATGATTTAGCAAGCGCAATTCTAGTGTCAATGGGAAGGAAATTCCGTAGACGTCTGATCGACCCAGCCGCAGCAAACATCCTCCTACTGACCTCTGCAACTTGCGGTGCCCAAGATAAGGTGGAGTCAAAGAGAATTCCAAGATTCTTAACAACATTGCTATAGGGAATATTAACTCCGTTGAATGTAACTGGAGGCAGCTGATCAAAATCTAATCTTGAAATGTAAAATTTACTGCCTATAATAATTACTTTTGTTTTGGCTGGGTTAACAACAAGACCATAACGTCTGCTCCAGTCAGATATATAATTTAGATCGTTATTAGTTGATAATATGGCACTAGATAGAGAATTAAAGGAAAATTGTCTGTAAATTTGGAGATCATCTGCGTAAAGGTGATAGAGAGAAGAAATGTTATTAGTTATAGAAGAAATAAATATTGAAAATAGAAGTGGAGATAGGACGCCACCCTGAGGTACACCAGCAGCAGTTTTACACCATGAAGATAATGAATCATCAATGCGTATGCGCTGCTGACGCCCGTACAGGTAAGAACGAAACCAGTCAACGACTGATGGAGATATGTTAAGAGAGCACAGGATAGCGAGAAGAATATCAAAGTCTACAGTGTTAAAAGCATTACTGAAATCAAGTAAAGTCAATATTGTGAGCTCTTTTTTCTCCATTCCAGATCGAATATCATCAGTTATATTGACTAATGCTGTTACAGTGCTATGTCCAGGACGAAAACCAGACTGGAAAGGATTTAAAAGGTTGTTTCTGGAGACGTAACTACTTAATTGATGATTTACCAGTCGTTCCAAGACCTTTGAAAGAAAAGGCAGAATGGATATAGGTCGATAGTCCGAGAAAGAGAGAGGATTAGTTTTTTTGGGAAGGGGAATAATTTCAGCTTCTTTCCAAATGAAAGTTACATTAATATTTTTTTTTAAATATATATTTTTGGAGATAAAGCTTATCAGCGTTTGTGTCAAAGTCAAGTAAAGCACATCATCATCATCATATCAGCCTAAGGATGTCCGCTGCTGAACAAAGACCTCCCCCATGAACTTCCACTTCGAACGATTTTGGGCCGCTTGCATCCAGTGGCGCCCAGCGACTCTGACCAGTAGGCCTAGACAAAGTAACATTTTCGTTGCGTTTGCGCGAATAGAAACGTTACAAAATGTATGAGATTGACATAAGGATACGCTAGGTCACGTGATACTACGCCAACGAATAGAAAACTGGTAGACAATGTTCTTCGACGCTTCATTCGTCAAACTAAACGTTAGTTGTCTATTCCATCAGTAGATCGTTTCATACAATTCGTAGTCAAGATGCAAGTTTGACAATAGATAACGCCGTCTATTCTATTCGTTTCAACGATAGCTTAGCGCACGCGGACACCTTGTAGATAACGAATAAAGTGTTTACATTTCGGTTTAGGTACTGTGATATTTTTGTATTTTTTATCAAATTGTGCAACATGCATACGCTAAGGTTACTGTGGGCTGCCCAAGTGCCCATCATGAGCAAGTTTGGCTTCGGAGACGGAAGAGGATCGAAAATCGGCGGTCCTTAGAGAGTATCAAAGATATGCCCGATTTGCTCTTCATCGAACATTTTCGGCTGGATAAACAAACTTTTAAACAGCTATGTATAGACCTTCGTACGCAAACTTCTCTACGAGGTACTATAGAGATTCCTCTTGAATTTAAAGGTATGTACTTACAAGATTTTGATAATACTTAGGTTATGTTTCTTGTTAGGTTGTGATGGCTGTTTATTATTGGTGTTAATTAATTTTTGTATAATTTTCCAGGTGCTATGTACTCTGAGCTTTTTAGCGACGGGGTCTTACCAAAGAATAGTTGGCGTCTTACAGCATCTGCTGCAACGGACCACTAGCCGGTGCATTAGACAGGTTGTAGATGCAATGAATGAAGATGAATTTATAAATAGGTGGATTGTGTTTCCACAAACACCACCAGAAAGGTCCATTATTAAACAAGAGTAAGTTGTCATGTAATTCACACTAATAACAAGCACATAACATACCTACCTTTAAAAATAGAAAATTACAAACAAAGAAGTGAGGATTCAAATTAATAACATCAGTGTACATTTGTTACAGTTTCCAAAGAAAATTTAATTTGCCCGGCATAATAGGGTGCATTGACTGTACCCACATGTAGCCATTGTTAAGCCAAGTCACAATGAGCACATACATTTTAATAGAAAGGGATATCATTCTATAAATGTACAAATGGTAAGATAGTTTATTGAAGTATGGAAATAGAAATTTTGAATATTAAATACATTCCAAGAAAGAAATTTTAAATATTTTCTTTTCTTCACAGATTTGTGATAGCACCCTGCGCATTATTAATGTGAATGCCAAGTTTGGTGGTGCTACACATGACTCATTTATATGGGCATCAAGCGATATTGAGCCATATATGCGTGAGCTCCATCAAAGCGGAGAACAAGTCTGGCTACTAGGTGAGAATTAAAATAAAATTATGTTCATTTATGCATGCTAACATTATTATTGTTGTTCAATACATAAAAATATTGTAGATATTATTGATTACCAATTGGACTAGTAATAATAACTTTTTTTATACCAATATACCTAATAATATTTTTATGACAGCTGAATAATATCATGTTAAAATACCTAAATAAAATGCAATGTACTTGTTTCAGGTGACTCTGGATACCCACAGAGAGCATGGTTGATGACTCCTGTGCTTAATGCTGCTCCAGGAACCCAGGAGGAAATTTACACCAGGCGACATGTGCAAGCAAGGAACTGTGTTGAGAGATGCTTTGGTGTGCTAAAATCACGGTGGAGATGTTTGCTTAGAGACCGAACACTTCATTATCATCCTCATGTTGCCAGCAAAATTATTCAAGCATGTTGTGTTCTCCACAACATTGCTTTGAAAGCAAGACTGCCGCCTCCGCAAGAAACAATTGCAGATGAGAATGATGATGAGACTGTTTCACAAGTGAACATCTCCACTGGCAGCAGCCAAAGTGATCTAATTCAAGGCAGGGCTGTGCTTAGTTGTCTTATTAGTAGACTATAGGATAACTAGCTGTCCCCTACAGTTTCACCCATGTGCTGTGGACAGTATACTGAGAGTATATAAAATGATAAACTGATTGTTGATATATCAACGCACAGCCCAAACCGCTGGATCTAGAGATTTGAAATTTTGCACACAGATACCTTATACAGTGGAGGCATCCACTAAGGAAGGAATTTCGGAAATTACACTCCTAAGAGGGTAAAATACTATTTATTGTATGAAAGTCCGTCAGTTTTGAAGTTAGGATCTTCAAATTTTGTATTTAGGCTGACGTTTGAAATAAATAATAAACAAACTTATATATTTGGCTAGAAGAGGTTTATAAATCATTATGTACATTTTATTATAATTAAAACATTTATTATTTTCATAATTGCTTTTTACTTTAATAAAAAACCTATTATAACCTATATGACATGTTATAATAGTCATTGAGTTAACTACTCAGGTACTGGAAATCACATCTTTGATGATAATCTTAAAGAAATGAATCAACAATGTTTAAATTAGAGAAAATAATAACAAATAAACACAACAACAAGTAAAATAATTTAAATATTAACATTCTTCAACACAATGCTATTATATGTTGACTACTCTTAATCATAAACATAAATAAATATCCTGGGACAAACATGGTCATCTGATCCTAGCAACTTTTTGATCTCGCTCCACAATCCCAACCTGTCCCTCAATGCTGGCCAACCCAATTATGGCAAGCACCCTCTCTTCCAAAGCTGTAAGCACTAGCTTACAACTTGGACCTCCACCAGTGCGACTTGCATCCTTTCGGATGATCAAGGCATTTTTTTTCGTTTTAGTCTTCCAGTCAGCCCAAACCTTAATTAGTATGGAAAAATTATTATGGTTAGTGATAGATTAATGATTTAGTGATACAAAAACAGAAATGCATAAAATAAATAAGTTATATGTACCTTTTTCCTGTTGGTTTTTGAACACCACCACCAACAGAATTAATGGTTTGAGTCAACTCCTGCCATAAGTTGTCGGCCGTTACACGACCCTGTGCACCTGATTGGGGTCTAGCTATGTCCCCATTTCTAAAATATAAAGACAAACAATTAAATTATTGTATATTACTTGACAAAGTCCCAACCAACAAAGCCCTCTAAAAATAAGTAAATTAGATGTAAATTAGGTATTATACTGTAATAGGGTACATAATTATGATATTAGAGGAAATGAAAATGTTATAAATGCAAACCTTTCCATGAATTCAATTAAAATTGCGAATTGCTCCGCACTTGCTCTCAACCTCGGTTCCATGGCTGAAAGTTAACAAAACCAAGATGAACTATGATTTCTACTACTGCATGCAGGTATTCTTCATCTCATATATTATTCTGCATGAATTAATTTCTTAAAAACTTACTTTTTAACACAAAATATATCTTTCAAACTTTAAAGTATAATGCCGCGAAAAACACTGAACTGACGGGTTCATTTCAATTTGACACTTGCCAACGCTTACCATAGACATTTAGCGAATGAACGAAACGAATTAGCGTTCGCCGCGATTTGGTTACATTGTCTACCAATCTACTAACGCTAACGATGAATCGTAAGCGATCGGAGAAAGAGAATCGATAAAAAGCTATGTTACTTTGTCTAGGCCTACAGGTCGTCTATCCGTCTGGTGGGAGGTCGTCCCAGTACAGTACAGTACAGTAGGGATTGCAAAATCCGGTTTTTTTTCAAATCCGGATTCAAATTTTTTCATCACCTATAAATCCGGATTATCCGGATTTTTCGGATTTTTGTATTTTTTTTGCAATCTTTTGTAATTTTAAATTGTACGCGTAGTTTATGCTTAATTATTAGTAGTTTGAAGAGAGGTGTTCTATTTTATTGTATTTGCATTGCTTGCTTTTGAAAAAAAATTGGATCTTGTTAAAACAACTGTATTTTTAGGTATTACATTAGACGATAAGTTACAATGGGGTCCACACATACATAATCTAGTGAATAGATTTAGTTCTGCAGCGTATGCAGTGAAGAAAATCCGTTCTCGCACTGACGAATTTACGGCAAGATTAGTTTATTTTAGTTATTTTCATAGTTTAATGTCTTACGGCATCCTCCTTTGGGGCAGCGGTGCAGACATCAATAGAATTTTTATCCTGCAGAAGAAGGCTATTCGCGCAATATATAACTTAAAGCCAAGAGATTCCCATAGGGATAAGTTTAAAACCATAAATGTAATGACAGTGTCGTCTCAGTACATATATGAAAACTTAATTTATGTTCAAAAAAATATACTTAACTTTCCTACAAATAGCGACACTCATAGTTTAAACACTAGAAATAAGGACAAACTTGCTGTACCTGTAACACGGCTCAGCAAAGTTAGGGATTCTTTTAAGGGGCAATGTATACGCTTCTATAACAAAGTACCCAAATCAATTCAAGAACTATCTGTGTATAGATTTAAAAAGTTAGTTAAACAAAAATTGTGTAATAAAGGGTACTATAAAGTTTCCGACTTTGTAGAAGACAAGAACGCATTTGAATGAAGTGTTCGCTTTACAGGCTATTTTAATTTAATTATCTAATATTGTCAAATTTATTATAAGATAATTAAAAAAAATATATACTTGCTGAGTTTCTTGCCGGGAGTCTTCTCAGTTTATGTGTATTACGAACCGGTGGTAAAATCAATTGTAACGTTCGTAAGTGCCTTATTAAGGGCTATATTGAATATACAATTTTTGAATTTGAATTTGAATTAAACTGCAAGTAATATTTTTTTTAAAATGGGCTTGTATTTGGCTACTGAGCCGTCCATAAAGGATAATGACGAAGCCTAAGGTGGAGCACGCTAACCCAAATGGAACCTATTCATTCTGGCCGTGAAAGTCCCTAGATTCTAAGAGTCAGGAAATACAGTCGCCGGAAGCAAGTTCCACTCACTTGCTGTCCGCATTATAATTGAGGATACAAAAGAAAAATTTCCCCGTGCCTTGTGGTTCGGAGTAAAAATAGGGATGGTGGTTGGAATAAGGTTGAGCAATTCCTGCACACACTCTTAAAACATATCCTGTACAAAACCGATAAGGCAAGCAACCTTTCTTCGATGGTCGAGCCTCGTGAGTTTCGTCATAATTACTCTCATATTGGATGAGTCTTCTGGCTCGGCGGTTTATTGAGTCGAGGGCGAGAGCCTGGTGGAAAGGGCTCCGTTTGGTGGTGAAAAGACACACCTGCGTCTTGGTAGCATTAAAAGTGACCAGATTGGCATTGCCAATCGGAGACTGCCTGTAAAGTTACGTTCAAACGCTCTACCATGGCCTCTCGCAACAATTGGATCTATGACAACGGTGCTATCGTCTACGTACCCAAAGATACCGGGCTTCACCAGATCGTTAATATGCAGCAGAAATAAGGTTGCAGAGAGAACTGAATCTGATCTCTGTGGAATTGATTGCGAAAAGGTCCGACGAACACCCGTCTATGACTACATGAATAGACCGTTCGCTCAGGAAATTGGAAATCCAAGCGCACAGACCACCAGACATTTCATATTAAGGAAGCTTGCTTAGAAGGCTGGTGTGTCAGACCCTTTCAAAAGTAAAAATTTTCTGAGATCAGCCGATGTACAAAATGCTTTCAGCGGTAACCCGACTATATAGAACTATCATTCTTGATATTACGTTGTGCAAAGAGTTGTTACTCGCGCCGCACGCGCATCGCCTCCATCTAAGACTCACTGGCCGACTTAACTATTAGCTAGATGGATGAGCGGTAGCAGCTAGCCGCGTGTGTGCCGAGCGGTGTATAGATTTCAGAGTAATACTGACCTAAATCTACTGGATATTTAATGAAATTTTTTAGTTAAACATCAACTATAATCAATTATGATAAAAATCCGAAAAAACCGGATTTTATTCTCAATATTCGGATTTATAATAGGCCCCTAAAATCCGGATTTTTCAGTCATTTTCGGATTTCGAAGTATCCGGTTTGCAATCCCTACAGTACAGTATAGGAGTACGTGGTTGCCACTCGCGTCGTCTTCGAGAGATGTGGCCTGCCCTATCACATCAGCTTACTATCACTAAGATCTATATCGGTAATTTTTGTTCTCCTACGAATGTCGTCGAATACGAATTAGTAATAGTATCATAAAGTAGCTTATGACGCACTAGTGCTTTTTAATTTACATTACCACACAGTTTTATGATAGGTATAATCCCGATTATGTAAGTTTGTAACTCAATGCTATTGATATGTGCGTAGACGAAGCATTCTTAATTTAAACGGTTAAAACAGTTTTGCTGTCAAAAATAGAACTTGCGCGCCATATTTATTGACGTTCTCATTGACTATTATCAAAAAATCTAGTGAAAAAAATACAAGTTTGTTTTTTTCCTCACAAGTGTGTTGAAAAACGTCGTATGACACGCGTGTGCATTGATCATTACACTCTCGGGTTCCTTTGCTTAATAGGTACCGTCTTGTGTGATTACCAACTTTGCACACGTCTCATAACGTACTATTATTTACTTCTGAGACAAATAAATTGCTAATTTAATTAAATAACATGGTTTACTTGACTTTATAAACGTTAAAATAATAAAAATAAAAACTTTTAAAATTTCCCGGGAATCGGGAATTCCCGGGAAGTCATTTTTTTCATTCCCGGGTCCCGGGAATGGAAAAAGGTCGGGAAAAACGAAACCCTAGTTCGGACGCAGCATCGAGATTCCGATAACCTCAAATAAAAGCACATTACTTTTAATTCTGTGTATAAGCAAAAGCACTATCACCGATGTGTTTAAACCCTAACTTTAGGAACAGTGCTGTTGGCTTCAAATTATTCAACACTGTAAATCCATAGACGTCATTTCCACACTTCAATTGTTCATTTACAACACACTTCACTATATACTCCGCATAACCCTTTCTTCTGTGGCTCTCTTCACAGTACAGATGACATAGAAAATTATACTCGTTCAAAAAGATCCAAGCTAATAATTCCTTGGTGACATTCGAATATAGACCGTATGAGAGGCCGCTAGAAGCTAATGTTGAGAAGTAAATGTTTGATTCTGGATGTCTGTAAGGCCATGTGTCATCAACCCGTTGAATGCTGTCTTGTCTCACCGGTGCAAAGTAGGTATCAGATGGGCAGCTGTAAAGTATTTTTGTTAGTTTTTATGGTTTTTTTCTTTAATAAATAACTTCTTTGTTTTAAATTGATTAGCAAAAAAAATATTTTCACCCTCACGTAACCGAATATTAGGTACCACAATTTCTTTTTAAGTTAGAATGTTGACAAACAGACAGGTGATCCTTCTGATGGTAAGTGGGTAACGTGACGTTGGGATAACCAATGTGTTTTCAACCGTTGAAAAGTCTATAAAAATATTTACTGGCTATCAATTACAACTGGTGGAATACACCAGTAGGTAGGTGATTGTCGATAGATTCTCAACTGCAGAAAGAGTCAAGTGGGTACTACAGATTACACTACTACCGTGCTCTGATTTCCTTAACTGAAAACTGAAAACTTAAAACCAAAAGTGTTTTGTAGGATTCGAACCTTCAACATTCAACGTTACTACCAACGAGCTATCGTCATTTCTTCTACTATGCCTATTTTTTAGTTACTTAGCCTGACTAGAACTAAAATGCAACGTTTCGATGACAATACTTGGACTTTGTGACAGATAATGATGAATGATCACCCACCACCACGTGAGATTGAAAAACTAGGAAGAGAGAGAGCCAGAAGCTTTACAAATCACGCTAAGAACTAGTAACAAGCAGATATGTTAAAAATACCTTAAGTCCTCAAAAGGTTTTGCAGTCCGATCTAAGTAATACGTATTTGCCATCCCCACATTATAACTTTTAAACGCCATCATTGGTTTTATTCTCTCTATACATCGCAAAGTTACGGGTGTCAACAGATCGATGGACACTTTTTGACTCCAATCAATCAACTTTGTTTTTATCAGAGCCTCCTCTAATTGACAAGTATTCTCTGTCACAGGAAACACGATGAAATCTGGTGTGCCCTGAAATTAATGAAAATTGAAACGATTTAACGAAACGAAACGTTAACTAAAGTTACAGTTTAAAGTGTAGGTTTGATTGAATATTCTGACCTGGATTTCACATAGGCTTAAGTACATAAGTATAACAACTACAAGTCATTCCATTTATCTTTGGGTTGACTTTCTGCACATACGTATACCTATTATCTACTTAATTACAATACAATACAAAATTCTTTATTATTTACAAAAAAAACACACAATATAAAAAATAACAAATTAAATAAAAGTGCAAACAATTAAGGCGGCCTTATCGCTGAAGCGATTTCTTCCAGGCAACCTAGGGCAATAGGAATTACCAGTCAAAGAATTTAAAACGTCCAGAAGGATAGTCGCCTCTATGGCAACATGAAATAAACAAGCCAGAATTGACAGTATTTGACAGCCGTGCGCAGTACGAACTGAGAGCGATTTGCTCAGAAGGCCCCTCAAGCGGAGTGATATTAAATGTCATAGGCGTATTATCCATCTGGGTAGAGGCACGATGCCCTATGAAAATCTTTGTTACCAGTATCATAGAGATCAATGTTCTCAAGTGCAACTGTCAGAACACTTCGGTGGTATGGTAGCCAAAAGAGGGATACAACCTCGCTATGGTTTCCAAGGGATGTGGACCTTTATTCATATAGGTACCTACGTGTATGTCGGCAAATAAGCATACGGCCCGCCTGGTGGACGCTTGTGATGCCACTGGTATTGCATCACAACGGACGCTTGCAACACCTGGGGCATCACTAACGCGTTACCGACCCTCCTCCCCCCCCCCAAATTGATATCATTATATACAATTCAATTCATTAAACGATTTGGATGAATTGCATAAGATCTGCTTTAAATTCGAAAAAAATAATTGTGTTAGCAATATTGTGCACCTTCTAGGGGGCCTTACCTTTACGCTGACACCAATAAATCCATTTTCAATATCACCATGAGGACAGTACACTTTAAATTGGAACGCCTCTCTGACGTTTGGATATTTCATATTCAAGTATAGTGCATAATATCCACCCACATTCAAAGGCCAAAACTTCTTTAATTTCTGTTGTAGAATAGGCCATAGTTCAACCGGCAACTCTTCAAATACATCCATCATGTGTAGTTAGCGATAAGATATTCGTATCTTTATTTTTAACGACGCGTCTTAATTGCACTGAAGCGATTATGTGACTGTGGACTGTAGTTCCAAATAAGTACTACTTTATTATTATGGTAGGTACACACGGCTACCGATCAAACTATACATTTCCAATATAAGCTGACCTCTCATTGTACGGAAATCCTATAAAATGCGAGATCAACTTATTCTGGAAATTATAGCTTGATGTGTAGCCGAGTGTACTAAAAATTATAAGCCACCGATATACTGCAGATCCTGAAAATGTGAATAATTATAAAATTATACAATAATAATTAGTACCTAATTCGAAAAAAAAACAATTAGAAAAAAAGTTTTACCAATAATAATAGTAGCAAAGGAAAATAATGTCAAATTTAAGTCTTAAATGTCTACAATTGAAAATTAGATATAAAAATTAAATCACAATAAAATAAACACATTCTCAAGTACCATTAAGATATTCAACATTATCATAATAACATTTATGAATTAATAATCACTAAATTTCTTCCTAAATGAATTGTCATTAAGCTCTTTAAATGCTTTCGGTACATTATTATAAATGTTCTGTGCCATACAAAATATACTTTTATTCATTAGAGCAGTATTAGAACTACGCATGTAAAGACGACTATTATCTCGTCGATTACGCTTTACATTGTCGGCTAACGATGGGAACAGCTCTTGATTTGTTCTTACAAATAGTGCGGATTCTAAAAAATACAGAGATGGTAGTGTTAGAATTTTATATTTCACAAAATACGGTTTGCAACTATCCATTGCTTGGAGCCCAAACATCCCTCGAATACATGGTTTTTGAGCTTTAAATGCTTAGTTGAGTTGCCCCAAAATATTACACCAAACCTTAAAATTGAAGCAGCAAGACCATGGTAGGCCATGAGCAATGCATCCTCGTTAAGAATTGAGGCAAGTCTATATAGTGCGTAAGCGGAACTGCTTACTCTCTTACTCGATCATTATCCCTAGAAATTTTGTGCTTTCTACGTTATTAATCGGATTATCATTATAACTAACATTAATCTCAGGTACAGAGGATGGTCTTTGACTGAAGTGCATTAATTGTGTTTTACTTATGTTTATTTTTAAATTATTATTATCTAACCATGAAATTATTGATTTTATAGAATTATTTATGTCGTTTTCATATAAATTAGGATTTTTACTCGCTATCATAGTACTGTCGTCAGCAAAAAGGGTCATGGGCTGTTGTATTGATTTTGGTAGATCATTTATATAAGCTAAGAATAATAATGGACCAAGTACACTGCCTTGGGGTACACTAAACATGACAGTACGTTCCTCAGAATAGTATGTAACTTCTGTTTTGGATTTTATATGAATTTTAGAAATCGCGGTACGTTGCTTTCTATTTTTAATATAAGATTTTATTAAATCATGAACATTTCCTCTAATTCCATAGGCTTCAAGTTTATTTAATAGAATGTCATAATCAACGTAATCAAAAGCTTGCGTCATGTCACAATACACAGCGCATACAGGTATCCTTTTGTAAACGTTTGATATTACAATATTAAAAAAATCATAGATTGCCTTATTTATTGTTTCATTTTGTCTGAAACCTTTTTGCTCCTTACATAATATATTTTATTTTCCATATAAATATTGATTTGATTGTAAATATATTTTTCAAACACTTTTGCTAAAATCGGAATCAGAGCAATAGGCCTATAATATTACATTAGTTCTTTATTTTCTTTTTTGAATAGTGACTTTACTATGGATATTTTTAAAGCATCTGGAAATATACCAGCACTTATGCTGAGATTAATTAAGTGACTTATATGTCCACATATTGAATTGCCAACTGCTTTAACAATTTTTGTAGATATCCCATCATATCCTACACTATTAGTATTTTTGAGATTATTGATTATATTGAGTATGTCCAGTGGAAGACTGGGAGCCTTCGATATTAATTTCAATTTCAAAGAATTCGATATCATTATCACGTTGATCAAAGATATATTAGATAAATGTATCATTATTAAGCTGATCAGGTAAACTTTTGATGACATCATTAATTATTATAGATAGTTTGAGAACAATAGCATAAGTTAACCATTATTGTGTACATTACTTTTATTCTGGGCTACTTACTTTTTCCTCTCTAATCTAAGGTTATTTACCTCTGTTACAAACACAATTATCTTAATAGGTATTTACGCAACCGGTATCATATAGCAGTGCAATATTAAAACATAACAAAACAAATATTTAATATCACAATAAGTCATTGATGCACTCACCTATATTATAAATACGAGTAATTTTTCCTTTTTCGATCAAACCGGATCATTCAATTGCCAGTGTATAAAAAGACTGGTCAAATTCAACGCATACAAAATCATTGGGCTATTTTAAGAACACTGCAGACGAAAGGAATATTATAAACAATGGATCAAGACCCATTGTATTATTTCCCGATCGAAAAGTGGTCAGCACTTCAAGAAGTTTTGAAAAAAGATTGGCCAAAGCATATGTTTTCTCTGTATTCATTGTTAGAAACTCAAAAGACCTTGGTTCGGAAAGAGCTAGGTTATGGAATTAAAGTTTTCTGTCCGTACGGCGATGTGTTAAATGGATTTGTTGCCATAAATGAGAAGGTAAGAATATTTTACTCTAATATTTAAAACTAGCTTTTTGCCCGCGGCTTCGCTCGCGTAGAATATAAGATTGTTTATTGATATTTATTGAATTGGGCCATCATCACTGTTGTTTAAAACCGGACCGCATAATTTATTTTGTTTGTGAAGGAATTTGGATGATATTGAAAAAACTGTGTTAGTTAGAAACATTGTTCTATTTTTCCTATACTTTTTCCAGATTTTTCGCATTGCGAACCTCGTAGATTGGAATTATTCATCAACAGTCAAAAAGTCTTAAAAAATAATAGAAACATGTTTTAAAATGTACAAATAAAGCCTCATGCCACATGATACCTAACTTAAATTTGTAGCCCTGCTTTGAAATTGCAGGGCCCACTCTGTTCACCTTTACAACCGTAAAAGTAAAAAAATATATAAGTATTTGCAATAAGGTTGGGTAAGCAATATTTAAAACTATTCCAAATTTTAAATCAACAGCATTACTGGTTGTTGAAATATACCGCTGTAAAAGTCGAACAGACAGACTAACTGGCACCATAAGGGTTCCTTTATTAGCTTTTTAGTTCGGAACCCAAATAACAACGAAATACCAGTCACTAATAATCGATATCCCAAGCACTATACTAAAAATTAGTGGCAAAGTAGATGCCTCATAGAGTAGGTATAGGCTACACGTTAAGAAAGGATTTCAGAAACGTAACCACTTGAAAGAGAAATTGGATGAAAGAGAATCTGGCTGCAAGCAGGTTCTCTCGTTATCAATTTGGCGCAGCCCGAGCAGGGAGGTTCCTCCCCCTTACATCGCAGTTGTGTTCCTGCGGTGAGTAAGGTCGCCAGAGCTGGGTGTAGGGGACCAGTATGTAGTAGGCACCAAATAATACCTACCGCTGCCGGCACAGTGACTCCTTTCAACCTTCAAACACTTTTTCAAGAAGGGTGTAGAGAGAAATTCGGTAAAGCGTGAGTGATACCCCTGGTGTTGCAAGCGTCAATAGGCAACGTTAACTGCTTGCCATCAGACAAACAGCAAGTTTTTTATTTGTCCTGTCTTCGTCGTAAGTGTAACTATTTATATGCCCTATATATGCCTATATGGCTACCAGTATGGTACTTTTTTCGATCAGGCTGGCCACCACATACTATCGTGCGTAAAAATCACAGGCAGGATTCCGCTCCACTCCGACTTTAATGACATCATTCATAGGGCTCTTACCAGAGCTCTCGTGTCAGCTATTCGTGTATCGAGTGGCTTGAAGCTTAACGATGATAAGAGGTCCATCTGACATTAATGTCCTGGAGCTCATTGTATTTTTCGCGACATATCGAGGCGTCTGATTGACGGTTCCTATAGCCAAAGGGCTGACGAATACTCCAGCTAGAAGATTAGCATCACCATACAAAATGGCATCGCCCGCCGCCTGCAAAGTTTGGGCACACTACCAACTGGCAGCAAATTAGATCAGCTATATTCTCTTTGTGAACTGCTGGTCTCTTTTTTATTTTTATTTGTGTTCTGTTTGTTTTCTATTTCCCACTCAGTCTGTCAAGCAATGTTCATCATATCTGAATTGTTCATGGTCGTTTTTGAGAAATCGATGAACATACTTGAAAAAAGAACATACGCGTCCAACTTAGAGTATCCTCCTTCTTTTTTGAGTCGGTTAAAAATAGTATACCTTTTATCACGGGAGAGTTCCCGCGAGGGTGGAACAGTGGGAATAGTTACTCGACCCAGAGCTATGCCATATGTAGGCAAAGCACTTTAAATGAGAACACATCGTGAAGTTTTGCAGGTTCGATTCTTACTTAGGTAAGCCTTTTTCATAAGTTCGTCAATGCAGCTGTACTTATTTGTAGCTTTTTTTTGTAGTGAACAAAACTTAAAGTTCAAACGGGAGAGCACTGATGGCTCTCATAAATCCTGTCATAAAATTGTGAGAACGAAACCATAGTGCGATTCAGGAAAAAGACAACGCCATCTAGTAGTTCTCTCCCTCTGTGTCTCATAGCCGTGAGACGGCCTGTAAATAAATAAATTGAGATATCTTTTTTTCCCGTGAGCCGATTTTGATGAAACAAAGCCTAGTTGAAGCGCCAAGCAACGCTCAATCACCCTGTGGAAACCCCATGCAAATCCGTTCAGTGGATTCGAAGATTATCCTGTTCAAACAGACAAACAGACAGACAGAAAGACAGACAGACAGACAATTTTTTTTAAAATGGTATTTATGTATTGTGTTAGTCATTCTACATCACCCCCAATCAGTTTTTGGTAAATATATTCAATGTACAGACACGACTTTTCTACAGTTTTATTATATGTATAGATATGTATAGATAAAATATTTTCGTGAGTTAGAAGAAGTAGCGATTGATCAAATATTTCAAAACATTACAAGTACCTACTTACTATTTCAATAAGCAATTGGATGTTAAAGAATAAAACAACGCCATCTAGAGATGATTTTATAATACCAGCGATGAGCCAAAGGTAAACTCAAAACAATAACTGAAATATGAGGAAATTATTATTATTTGCATCTTTATTTGTTGCAGGAGGAATTATACGAAGTAATTATACAATGCCCAAGTGAAGACACCACAAAGCTAAAAGAAGCACTAAGGACAACAAAATTAATAAATTGGCAAAGGTCTATGAAAATACCTTTTGTACCTGTACCTGTTCTGGAGTGCATAAGCAAGGTTATCGAAGAAAAGAATACCGCCTTTAGAATTATACGTCCCGCAGAGTCATTTATTTTGGAGAAAGAAACACCATTATTCCAAGATATAAGGTGCGTATGAATGTAGGAAAATTATGGCCTCATACACAGATTACAGAATAAGGCAGATGGAGCGCGTGGAACACGAAAGTGAAGCCAAAAAAGCAAATACAAATTGAAAACTGATACCTGGTATTCGTTTTCCAGTTTGTATTTGCATTGTTTAACCACAGTTTATTAATAAAGAAGTGTTTTTTGTTACATAAAGTTTGTTAAACAAAGCAAATACACATTCAAAAGCGAATATCAGGTACGTGTTTTTCAATTTGTATTTGTTTTTTTGGCCTCACTCCCGTGTTCCACGCGCTTCATCTTCCTTATTCTGTAATCTGTGGCCTCATAAATATGACTGTCGAATATAAAATTTTAAATTCATTTTTAAAAAGTCCAAGGAATATTTTACAAATTAAGTAAAACAAGTAATGTAGGTATTTTCTTATGTTAATATAAGCCTAAATATAATATCCTAATCCTAACTAATATTATAAATGCGAAAGTGAGTTTGTTTGTTACGCCTTCACGCCTCAACTACGATCATCATGAAATTTGGCATGCAGATAGCCTATGGTATGGAAAAGGACACAGGCTAAAATTTATCCCGGGAATGTGGTTGAAACCATGGGGGATAGCTAGTAGATAATAACGATTAGTTTGTAACTGAGTGACAAAGAACGATTGCCGTTTTATGTGGAGGCATGTCTAGTTCAAAAACTGCCGTGGCTAAAAGCTATGTATGGTCTATTATAAAGCATACAATACCAGCATTTTGAATTTGTTCTCTTTTTTTAATTTAAAAGTGCGGATTTATGTGTAAAATTAATCATTTATAAACCTGAAACGTGTGATAAAAGTGATAGGTGACATGATGATTAACAATAAAGTACATGAAAAAAGTGATAAAAACGATCCGTGTTTCCAAATAGCTTCAGATTTCTCCACTAAATTCCACCGAAATATTTTCAATAATTGGTATAGGAAAAAAAATATTGAAATGCTAAAGCATTTTTATTACTTATCTACTATCTTAGTGATATTTTATTATTGCTCATATTGATGAAGCGACGGAACTCAGCTATTGACAATATCCTATCTCTTGATTTAATAATTAGCGTTATGAGGTAATTATTTTAATCAATTTGGTGGCATCTCTGTAAATTCTACCTAAAGTTAAGGTATTTTCCAACCCACTTAAATGGCAGCACTGATTACTTCTTGGCGGGAACATGCAGAGTGACGTTGCGTTTTCATTTTTATTTTCATAAATTCGTGTATTTTAGTTTTATTGCATATTATCGGTGGTATTTTATTAAATAAAGATCAGGCCAAGTGCACCAGTGAAGTGAAATGAATTATGTGTATCGTGACTTTACAAGTTGTCTCAAAAAGTCCGTGAAAAGTTTTAGTACAATGACCATTTTACTAAAGCATGACTAGACGGTGACTGATAATGCGGAATTGCGGACTACATGTAAGTGACATGTAAATAAAATTTATGCGACAGAACTTTGTACCATGTATGAAAAAAAAATTACCGAGGGCAAAAAAATAACTAATCCAAAAATGCAACCAGAATTACAATTAAAATACATTTTATTTCTCAGTCTCAGGCTGCAGCTTTAATTAGTATTAGATTATCATCAAAAATCCAGTTTCAATAAATGTACCATGTATGAAAAAAAAATTACCGAGGGCAAAAAAATAACTAATCCAAAAATGCAACCAGAATTACAATTAAAATACATTTTATTTCTCAGTCTCAGGCTGCAGCTTTAATTAGTATTAGATTATCATCAAAAATCCAGTTTCAATAAATGTAAGATATTTCAAAATGGTCTTTGCTGGTCACTTATTAGTATGAGGACAGAACTGGGCGTCTTCTTTATCATTATCACAATAATTTAAAAAAAAAAAACACTTTTATATGCGAAATACTGAAATACAACTGAATATCTGTGGAAAATCTCTACGACAAACTTTTGTGACAGACTGATGGATAATCGACCTCAATTCTTTGATTGTGATGTGTGTGTTTGATTTGAAAATAAATATAAATTATACGCAGCTTATTTAATCTTCTTATGATGAAAGAAACAAAAGTTCATAAAATGTATTTATAGCGTACCAGATGGCATCACCCTCCGTCAGCTATCACTGGAGCACGTAGACTTGGTCAACTCGAAATGGCCTAACCGATACCCTACTTCCAACTGGTTCTTCGAGCTTCTGATAAAGAACAACTCTGGCTACGGCCTTTTCCAAAATAACCAGCTTATTTCATGGGCTTTTATTGACGATTATGGTACTCTCTGTCATTTGTACACTGTAGAAGAGCATAGGAGAAAAGGGTTCGCAGCACTGATACTGAAAATAGTTTGTAACGTAATTTTAAAAGAAGATAGAGATGTAATTATTTTCGGTCTGAAAGAAAACGTAAATGCTTGTAAGTTGTATAGAAAAATTGGTTGTAAAATTTTTAACCCAGTGGCTTGGATTTTTTTGAAACCGAAATGTTGATTATTATTATTTATTGTGCTGATCAATTTGTGAGATAAATGTCACGTCTAAAGATTGAACATTGTATTTTTTGTAGAATATAGTATTTTATAATTTCAAATTACTCTCATTTCTCTAGGCTTCTTTAAATTTATAAGTATTTGCTATTGAGTAATAAATAAAGTAGGTAAGTAGTATAGTGTTACATTGTCTGTTTGTGATACTCGAACAAACAAACGTTATATTTTTTTTTGTATACCACTTAGGTGGCAAACAAGCTTACGGCCCGCCTGAGTAAGCGGTTACTATAGCCTATGGACGCTTGCAACACCAGGGGTATCACGCGCGCGTTGCCGACCCTGCAGAAATCTCTTCACACCCCTCTTGAAGAACCCCATGCTGTACTCCATTGGGAAAACCACGGCGGGGAGCTCATTCCACAGTCTGAGCGTCCGCGGAAGGATATTTTTAGCATTTAAATTACCTTAGAGTACATTGATATTAGTAGCTTCAAATTATTACTAGATTTGCAAACAATATAAAAATTTTGTAGGTAGTATCAGTATCACGCAGATCAAATGTATCATTATTAGGCTAGCCATGTTAACTTATGGTTTGACTCTGATATTGAAATATAGTTCATTAGACATCACTTTTATAAGTCAGCTCAATATTACTCTTGGAATTCATATGTCTTTATGCAGCATCTTATCTTTAACTTCTAGGTTATTTTGAAAATGTCCACTGACCATCAATCAGTTGGACTGTCTGCCTACTTCTCAACCAATTGGCATAAAAAAAAAAAATACGTAACCTAAAAAGCAACATGAGTGGTCGCATGGGGAGTATAACATCCCCGAAAAACAGTCAAAATAATGCTAGTGACTACACAACCGATCACCACGATATCGTCCTCGCCGGAGAGGACGCGCAACGCGACGTCCCAACAACGCTCGTCCCGATCAAGCGGCCCGAGCTGCCATGATGAGTTATCCGACCGTTCCCAATTACCTAGACTTAACTCGTAAAAATCCGTTCCCTCACGCCCCGGTAACGCTGCGACACAAGGTTCGTGCCCCATCT
Organism: Achlya flavicornis; assembly: GCA_947623365.1. Lineage (NCBI taxonomy): Eukaryota > Metazoa > Arthropoda > Insecta > Lepidoptera > Drepanidae > Achlya > Achlya flavicornis. The sequence continues at coordinate 4,598,573 of OX392484.1, forward strand.
CCCTCTGGCACAGTTATTTAAACTATTACCGGCTGAGCGCTTGCGCGCCGCATTGTGTACGTTCCAGAGCTAAAATCTACTGTCAGATAAAAAAGCGAGTATAGTAAGGGGCACGAGTAGTGAGCACAGATTGACACCTATGCAGTAATTAATTTTCGGTCTGTTAGGCAGAATGAAACAGGGGGGAGCGCCGAGCTGCACACAATTGGTTCGTCAGTCGATGCTCGTCGTCTATTGGATTCTTGCGTGTCTTTTGGCTACTGTGATTTGGCCAAAATTATACATGCGCGAGCTTGCCCCTACTACTGCCTATTTGTGCTCACCATTCGTGCCTCATACTGTAACTCTTTATAAAACAAAACTTTTTCTCACAACTGAATTGTCAATGTCACACGCATCTACAAAGCTACCTAGAAGACAAGTGCGCAAAATTCATTTTTTTTTTTTCATTATAATGCTGGAATATGCCTTGGGGTTTAGGACAACCCACGCGACCAACACGTTATCCAATCCAAAACTAAAGTAAAGTTTAAGAAACGTAGAGCATAAAATAATTAAAGAGCTCATTATGGGTGTAGGCAAAGATTTTCATAGGGCATCGGTGGTGTAGGGGGAAAGGGTCGGTAACGCGTGAGTGAAGCCCCATGTGTTGCAAGCGTCCATATGTTTACGGTAACCGCTTACCATCAGGCCGGCCGTACTCTTTTTTACCGAATCCATCGTACAAAAAAAACTTAAACACGTTATCCACTCTACAAATAAGGTTGCCTAATACCTCAGCTAATACCTTTTGACAAATATTATTTATTCGACTCCATGTAGCATTATCTTATCGCAGTTTAATTATGAACAAATATTATTTCATAGATATAATTTATCTCATTATAATAATGGTCTCATAGTTGTCAGTTTTAGTGTTAATGTCAATGCATTTCGATAAAGCCAAGATAGAGCTGCAATATAAAATTAGCAGTGCATAAAAATACGGTCCAAATTCGATACAAGAACATCATTGATCTATTTTAAGAACATTGCAGGCGATAAAAAAAAAACATGGTTCAAGATCCATTACATTACATCCCAATCGAAAAGTGGTCAGATATTCAAGAAGTGTTGAAAAGTGATTGGCCACGGAATATTACTGTATATTCAGTATTAGAAACACAAAGGACTTTGGTTAGGAAAGATTTAGGTTATGGATTCAAAGTGTTTTGTCCGTATGATGATGTGTTGAATGGAATAGTTGCCATTAATGAGAAGGTAATTATGAAATATATTTAAAATTCGTAATGCTATTCATCTTTTACAAGAAATAACTTCAGTCTTATAAAAAAATTAAGGCAAATTGTCTATCATTTTCACTTTGCATTTTCATTATCATTTATAAATTAGAAGTGTTTGGGCATAGATTAATAAAGCTTCTGAAATATTTTTGTTTTTTTTTTATCACTGGGATATTTTTTACTGCATTTTTTAAATTAAGTTTTGAACGCCATCTATCCATGATGCAAAGAACTAAATTATATGGAAGTTCACAGAACACCAAAATTTCAGATAACATAAGTTGAAATTATAACACATACCTATTTATATGTTACAGAAAGAATTTTACGAAGTAATAATTCAATGTCCAATAAAAGACACGGGAAAACTAGAAGAAGCATTAAAAACAACAAAATTGATAAATTGGAAGAGATCTATGACAATACCATGTGCTCCTGATCACGTCATAGAGTGTATTAGCAAAGTTACAAAAGAAAAGAATGTCAATATTGAGAATATACTGCATTCCGAGTTCTTTATTTTGGAGAAAGATGCACCACTATTCCATGATACAAGGTATTCGATATTTAGCCTTAGACATTCAGGCCTGTATAGAAAACAAAGAGAATAAAAACTTAAGTCTCAAGAATAGATTGGTACTCGAAAATAAAATTAATGTTAGGTCCTCTTTAGAGATACAATAGTTTGAATACTACAATTTCAGCTATGGAAAACATCGTTTGGAAACTATGGCAGGTGGTCGCAATTTGTTGTAGGTAAATACCTGGGTGTCTACCTACCTCTAGTTGAAAATATCTCGCCTAGGGCTAGTAGACAAGATGGTTATCGACAATCGTCATCGACAGTAAACGATCAACCTTTGTATGGGATTGACATATCAAATCGAAATGTCACAAGTTTTTAAAGAATCTCTTATGTCAAGCCCACAGATAACAGAATAATTCAGATGGAGCGCGCGGAACACGAAAGTGAACTGAAGTTTTTTTTCTTTTTCACCTTAGTTTTTACTTTTAGTTATTAGTTTATTATTATTTAAATTTAGTAAGTTGTTTTGTAATATTTGCACTGTAACATAAATAAATAAAAATCATTAGAACAAGTTGAAATAAAAAAAAAAAAAAAAAAAAAAACATTGAAAATCTGATACCTGGTATTCGTTTTCCAGTTTGTATTTGCATTGTTTAACCACAGTTTCTTAATAAAGGAGTGTTTTTTGTTAAATAAAGTTTGTTAGCAAATACACATTCAAAAGCGAATACCAGGTACGTGTTTTTCAATTTGTATTTGCTTTTTTGGCCTCACTCCCGTGTTCCGCACGCTCCATCTGCCTTATTCTGTAATCTGTGGTCAAGCCCATACAAAGGTTGATCTTTTACTAACGATGAAGATTGTCGACAGCCATCTTGTCTAGGGGGGCAGTTACTCTTGGTGTGTCTCGATAGCTGCACTAGCCAGTTTCTAAGCTTTGTCTAAACAACAATTTCGCGATAACGTCACTGTTCAACATATACTTCTTTTTCCACCTGGTATATGGAAACCCTGTGCGAAATATCAAGCCGCTCAAACAAACAAGAACAATCTCCTTTTCGTTTTTATAATATTTAAAAAATGTTACAATGCTGAGTTTCTTGGCGGATTCTTCTCAGTTGAAGGCCGAGTTCCGAACCGGTGATAACAGTAAATAAAAATAAATGTGACCTTCATAAGTGCCCTTCTGCTGCCTAAATTGAATAAATGGGTTTGACTTTGTCAAAATTACAAGTGAATTCACTACTCTTAAAACAAATAATTTGACTACTATATTTATTTATTTATTCAGTTTTAGGAAGACCAACGACTTATTCAAAACATACAGCATAGAAAAACAATAAAAAGCCATTAAAAAGTCTCCACTAATATAAATTGAATGGATATATCATGTAGAGTATCAATTCTATACTATAATCTATATATATAATCTATATCTAATACTATACTATACTATACTATACTATACTATACTATACTATACTATACTATACTATACTATACTATACTATACTATACTATACTATACTATACTATACTATACTATACTATACTATACTATACTATACTATACTATACTATACTATACTATACTATACTATACTATACTATACTATACTATACTATACTATACTATACTATACTATACTATACTATACTATACTATACTATACTATACTATACTATACTATACTATACTATACTATACTATACTATACTATACTATACTATACTATACTATACTATACTATACTATACTATACTATACTATACTATACTATACTATAGGTACTATACTATACTATACTATACTATACTATACTATACTATACTATACTATACTATATGACTAGGTTTGTAGCTTTATGAACAAGCCTTCAAGCATTCAGCTTTAAGTTAATTAAAATGTCGACGCTGTTCCGTCTTACATGAGCTACTGTACTATACAGGCAATTTCAGTCTGAGGAAATTGAATGCTGTAGCTTTCATTACAAGGAACTGTTTGATAATAAGTGATCCCGTAATTAGCTTTACGACCAAGCTAAATCTGGGATTGAAATAAGTAGTAAATACTTGTATTTTTTTAATATAACTTTGTAACTAAGCTTCATCTTATTATAAATATGAAAGCATGGACGTATAAAAAAAACAGGACGGAGTGTCTTATACGAAGTGAAGCACCCCAATTAAGTCGGGCCGTCTCGTAAAAACTACCTTCACACACACATGTAAACCATAGTAAGCCGATTGGTTGTCATTTCGCATTGAGACGTCAACAGTGACAGTAAGGCTCAGTATCACTTGTGCCTGCTTGGGCCAGTACTGATTTTACTCACACATACGTAGGAAATATAGTGCTTCAGTTTCTTATAAAGCGGTGCTCCGTCCCGATTTTTATATACGTCCATGTGAGAAAGTTTGTATGTTTATAGTGTACCTATCACGCATTAACAGTTCAACGGAATTGGTTTTATTTATTATGTTAGTTTAGGCCTGTGTTTGACCACAATCTCATCATGGTAAGTGATGATGTGGCCGAAGGTGGTAAGCATACAAAGCCTAGAAGGAACTCACTCTCAAGTGCAGCTGTCAGAACACACCGATAGGTGCTTTGCGACAGATTTTCAATATGAGGGTGGTGGCCAGCCAGATGGGTACTACAAAGTACCCTACCACCGTGCTATGGTTTCCTCACGATGTTTTCCTTCACCGAAAGCTCAAGCTCATTGTAGGATTCGGACCCGGGACCTTCGTCTCGGTATCCGACGTCACTACCACTGAGCTATCATCGCCTTAAACACTGATAGAATATTGTTCTAAATTAACACATAGCATACTTTTTATCCCGGAAAAAGCAATAGGTCCCTCGGGAAAAACAGTAGTATATTCAACCTTCCAAATGGCATCTTATTTATTTTATCTAGTAAATGATTAAAATAATAATATTTTCAGCCTACCGGATAGCATTACTCTCGATCAACTATCACTGGAGCACGTAGACCTGGTCAACTCGAAATGGCCCCACCGATACCCTACTTCCGACTGGTTTTTCGAGCTGCTGATAAAGAACAACTCTGGCTTCGGCTTCTTCGAAAACAACCAGCTTATTTCATGGGCTTTTATTAACGAATTTGGTACACTCTGCCATATGTACACTTTAGAAGAGCATAGAAGAAAAGGTTACGCAGAACTGCTACTTAAAATTGTTTGTAACATGTTGTTGAAAGAAGGTAAAGATATATTTATTTTCTGTGTCAAAGGGAACGTCAACGCTTGTAAGTTATATAAAAAAATTGGTTGTAAAAACTTAGACCCAGTGGCTTGGGTTTATCTTAAGCCGAAATCTTATTTAACATAATTTATGGCGCATACCTAATGGTGAGACAAGGTATTATTAGTACGTCCAGAGATTGGACATTATATTCTGTTTTTTTTATTGTTATTAATTACTCGCATTTCATTAAAAACGATGTACCTATAATTCTAGTTTCGGCATATTTGAATGAATCTTTCGATTGATTCGAGTATCTGCTTTTAGGCGGTTTCGATGGCGCATCTGTTCAAAAAAGGCCCTTCTGTATTGTATTTATCAATAGAACCTTCGCACATTTGTGATTCTCGAAGAAAGGGCTTATTGATGATGATTGATTATTAAAAACATTAGCAGTTAACAAAGAAATGTCTAGGGAGAAAGTATTTTTATTGGAAACCACGTAAAAGATAAAGTTGGTACTTTCTTCGGAATCTTTCGTATGTTTGAAATAAAGTTGCTCAAGAGTTATTTAATAACTAGTTATAGTTTTAATTTTGTTTTAGTAGTTCTTTTTTGTCGGTTAATAGTTCAAATAAAGATATGTTATTTTAACAGTTAAAAAAATAAAAAATAAACTATACGATTGTAAAAATTACCTAAGTAATTTTAGTCAGTTTTAGTATCTCTATTGTAAGACACTATATTTTAGTTGTAGGCACTTGTATATCCTAGAAATCGTATCAATTGGTTAATTTCACATTTTAGTTTAAATTATTATTATGTTAATTTAAAACCAAATTTATTAATTAAAGAATAATAACGCTTCTATTTGTTTTATTGGTAACTTTACGATACTATTCATACACCTGCGAGCCTTAAAACAAGTCTAGATAATCAAATACTATGAAAATACTAGCTGATCATCTGAGCATTCCCGAGGGATCGTATGATTTCCCGGGATAAAACGTATAAGTAAGTTAATCCAGAACATATTCTATCATCCAAATTTCACCCAAATCCGTTAAGTAGTTTTTGCGTGAAAGAGTAACAAACATACATCGATACAGCCATACTCACAAACTTTCGCATTTATATAATATTAGTAGGATATAGTAGGATTATCCAATATTTTTACCAAAACAATCACTTTTGGTTCGTAAATCCACAGAGCATTTTTATATTCGGTGATTGATACTAACTCACCAAACTTTATCTTAGATGGACCATATACCTAAATCCCTTTAGTGGTAATATCGAGCAATCCAATTCCGCATTTAGTCAGTGAATTTGCACCGATTCTGAACAGTAAGGACCAATCACTGCATCGCGTCTCATAGACTTGTGCTCGGTTTCTATAAACAAAAACGAATCGTTTTGCTTACCAATGGTTTTTTTATTGCCAAACTGGGCATATAGTTCATTTCGTAAGCTAATTTAACCCGTGATAGCTACTTCCATATTGGAGGGTCTGTTATGTAAAGCTTTGAGGTATTTGCTTCTTTATTAGAAAAGATATAAGAGTCTTAATTTTAATAAATCTTAACCAAGTAAATTTTTGAAACCGGGCATTAGCAAATCAGAGCGCACTGTCATCATCATCAGTCCACTGCTGGACATAGGCCTCTCCCATAGCACGCCACTCCTTCCGGTTTCTTGCCACCCGCATCCAGCCCAGTCCGGCCACTTTTTTGAGGTCACCAGTCCATCGGGCTGGGGGGCACCCCACACTCCGTTTGCCAAGACGCGGTCTCCACTCTAACACTCGTCTGCTCCATCGACCGTCGGTTCTGCGGCAGATGTGACCGGCCCATTGCCACTTCAGCTTGCTAATTCGTTGAGCTATGTCGGTCACTTTGGTTTTTTGTCGGATGACTTCGTTGCGGATTCTATCCTTCAAAGAAACTCCGAGCATAGCTCGCTGACTGACTTTACATTTTTGGACCATTCTATGCGTCAGTGTCCACTTCTCGGCTCCGTAGGTCATGACAAGCACGTACTGGTTGTACACCAGTACGTCCTGCTGCACCTTTGTTTCGAGACTCTGCGGTATAGGCGACTTAAAGATATGACGAAGTTTTCCATGAGCGTTCACTGTCGGTAGTGGCAAATTGGCGGAATAGGTTTTAAGGAAAATGAACGTCATTTTGCTTCTTTGGGTTATTTTTTCAATGACCTAAATAGACAAATCTATCCAACACATAATTCAGCTGAAAGTTTAAGTGATAAATGAAATCACCTTCAACCTATAGATCCCGAACTATGTCACTTGTCACATTTCAACAGTATTAATGCGAAGATATCTGTGCTAATACCGTGCCCTAGATATTCGATAGACGGCACGGTTTTATAGCCCTCTTACATGATTTTGCTAATTCCATTTGCATTAATGTTTTGTGTGATATAAGTTTGGCAGTAAAACACTTATTACAACGTAAATATGTGCTATGAATAAGTACCATGGTAATGTATGTCTTATGTTAATAAGATTGGTTTATTTTTTCTTTCTATGGTCTTATTGTTATTGATAAAAGACTTGAGTTTCATCTCCATTATCATCTATTCATTATTTGATTGACGCAACAAGTCTGCCCTATAGGGACCTTGATTTATTCTTGCCTTGTAGTAAGGATTCAGTAAACAAGATAAAAAATAGTTCTACTCTATGCTGTTACGAAATAATAATCGGACTGTTTTACAAAAACCTTAAACCGACTTCAAAGTACACTAAGACGTAATCAAATCCTGATCTGATGACAATGGGACCAAATGGGAAGTGTACCCTTCCAGACAAAGAGAATTTTCCAAATCGGTTAATAAATGACGGAGTTATTAGGTAACAAACATCATACAACCGAATTGAGAACCTCCTCCTTTTTTTGAAGTCGGTTAAAAATGAATTAAGCCCCCAATTTTGTCCAAACATTTGTCGAATATACATTTACCCAAAAAACATGACGGATATCTTAAAAAATTCTATACATTTGTATTTGCTTTGTTTAACAAAGTTAAAAATAAAGTGTTTATCTTTAAATAAAGTTTATTAAACAAAGCAAATATAGATTCAAAATCGAATACCAGGTATGTGTTTTTCAATTTATTTGTATTTGCTTCATTGGCCTCACTCCCGTTTTCCGTGCGCTCTATCTGCCTTTTGTTCTTTAATCTGAGTATACGAGTATTACAATATTTAGACCAGCCTCGAAGTTGTGATGTGATTTATCGTGATCACAAAAAGATCAATCTCGAGTGAATCCTAAATATATGAAAATTGCTTCTTCAACTGAAACTTCAGGAAATACATACAGTTCAATAAAATGTGATAACATTACGGAAACAAGAGTAGTTAAATAAGATTAATGTAATGTTATTCAAATTACCAATGATTATGTGAATATACTAGCAATTAGTAGTGATTCACTTTCCATAGTGTGCCGTTTGTGACCTCAAATTGGGTTAATGTCACAAATGACGGGTATTATTTGAACACACATTTGTAAATGGTCCAATTTTGAGATTTACTCAATGGTAATTAGAACGATAATTTGAAGTTTTTGTTATTTCCTACTTTCATACAGCGGAACATCGAAGAATTAACCCAAAGAAGCCTAATTGTGCGTCCATGCTACGCGAAGCGAGCACGAGCCGAGCCTCGAACGAACAAGATTCGCAACGAGCGAAAATCTTGTTCGTTCGTTGCTCGCGATTTCAAGCGTGGACGTACTTAACGAGCCTACAACGAGCGCGATGCGAATCCCTGTGTTCGTGAAAAAACTGACAATCGGGCGGAGCGCAGTCGAGCACGCTACGAATGCTCGTTCGAGGCTCGCAGTGTGCTCGTTCATGGTTAGGCTAGTGCTCGGTTCGCCAAGCATGGACGCCCCATAACAACGTTCATTTTGTTTGAAATCTATTCCGCCAAATCCCCACCACCGACAATGCATTCTGATTGGTAAATGGCCGATTCCTATAATTTACGGACCGTTATCGGTTAAAATTAAGACTTATATTTTTACTAATAATGAAGCAAAGACCTCAAAGCTTTGCATAGCAGACCCTCACATATGGAAGCAGCTATCACAGGTAAAATTAGCTTACGAAATGATTTATTATGCCCAGTTTGGCAATAAAAAAGCAACCATTGGTAAGCAAAACGATTCGTTTTTGTTTATAGGAACCGGGCATAAGTCAAGAACACGCAAAAAATGTATGCAGTGAATGGTCGGTACTGCTATAAATCAGTGCAAAAACACTTACTATTTGCAAATTTGATTGGTTGGTATTACTACCTAAAAATAGATTTCCTGTCAAATGTTTTTATTTATACACAAAAAAGTAGAGCAAACCGCAAGTGCAGCTATCAGGAGAATCGAAAAATCAGTTGCAAATAGACAGATTTCTGAGCAGTATTGGTAAAGAAGGCAATAAAAATCCGTTTTTTATTAGTAAGTACTTATTCTCGGAATCAATACAATAAATGTAATCAATTTAGGTACATAAACAAAAATCTATCATAAATTCAGTATTCTATACACTACAAGCTCTGTCAACCTTATCTATTTTCTCATAATCTAATTTCATACCATATGTTAGCCATTTTGGTGGAATATTGGTTCCCACAATAGTCGAATCATGTAAGGTATAAAAACTTGTTACCTTAGGCGCCGCGGCGCCGTTACCACAGCGAGCGTTCTAGACTACTTCAGTCAAAGTTCTGCGTTCCGCGTTCACTGTACTGCGGTGCTTTTGAACACAGCGGTCAAGGAGAACGCACGTAGAACATCGACCGCAAACTCTAGCTAGACCACACGCTGTGGGTAAGATAAGGAAAATAACGATGCGATATTTGTTTCCCGATAGTTATTTCCCGTGATACCAAGTTTATACTAGACTAGCTGCTGTCCTGTCATAATTACAGGACAGCTATTATTATTTTATTTTTATCTCTGAAAATTATTGTCAGAGATAAAAAGTTGCCTATATCACTCGACTCGAGGATAATGTAGCTTCCTGTTGTTTCTGAAAGAATTTTCAGAATCGGTTTAGTGACTGGAGAGTTGGAGACCTCCTACATCCAAACTTCCCCTTATTAATAAATAAGGTGTAAGTCAGTCTTGGAAACCCCTTTTTGTTTATATGACATTAGAAAGTGACGGATATATTTTAATCCTGGGTATTACTACTATATTTATTAAATGAGCGGGACAAATTTTACCTCTTCATAATATTAGTATAGTTGTCCGTTTGGTTTCACCTGCAATCACCTATTTAACCCCCATAGGGGCGGAATTATGAAAAACTCTTCCTTAATGGATGTTTTTTTTATACTACTTAGATAGCAAACAAGCATACGGCCCGCTTGATGGTAAGCGGTTACCGCAGCCTATGGACGCTTGCATCACCAGGGATGTTACTCGCGCGTTGCCGACCCTGCAGAAATCTCTTCACACCCTTTTTGAAGAACTCGAATGTTATTTAAGGAAACTGTGAAGCGGATTGAGCTGTTCAGTCTGTCTTTTATACCACGTTATTCTGTTTACCTATAAACATTTGTACGGGTACCTAATTAAGTTACACTGTTTAATATAAAATCATCATATTTACTGTTATAATAAACTGTTGCAAAACATTGATCTTATTACGTCTAATGCACGTGTAATAATGTTTGTACATTCCAAGTATTGGTACAGTCGCCATGTTTTTGTCTATCCATTCACATGACAATCAAAATGGATGAATTTTCATAACTCGTGTTACATGCGATCTTAATAACTGTATTTAGCACACTGTTTTTATTACTTATCCATTTGTCTGTGGGTTTATCGTAACTTGAAGTACGGTAAATAAGCTCAGAGTCACTCAGCGAGCTATGGAACGAGCTATGCTCGGAATTTCTCTACGTGACAGGGTCCGCAATGAGGAAATTCGTAGGAGAACGAAAACGACGGACATAGCTCGTAGAGTTAGTAAGCTGAAGTGGCAATGGGCATGCCACATCGCTCGACTGGTCAGAGTCGCTGGGCACCGCTGGGTGCAAGCGGCCCAAAACCGTTCGAAGTGGAAGTCAATGGGGGAGGCCTATGTTCAGCAGAGGACATCCATAGGCTGATATGATGATGATGAAGTATGGTAATTTATTTGAATAATCTATCTATACATATTATATATAAAATTCAATGTACTGACTGACTGATTGATATATCAACGCACAGCCTAAACCGCTGGTCCTAGAGACATGAAATTTAGAGGGTCTATTCTTTGTGAAGAGTAGGTATCCACTAAAAAGGGGGTTATCGTAATTCCACCCCTAAGGGGGTAAAATAGGGGATAAAAGTTTGTATGAAAGTCCGTCAGTTTCGAAGTTAGGATCTTCAAATGTGTGTTTAGGCTGAAGATTGAAAATTAATTTATACGTGTCTCAGCGTTTTTAATAATTCAACCCTCGAAGCGGGATGAAGTTGTTTTGTTTTGTTTTATTGTTCTAGAAAAATATGTCATTTGTTTCCTGTAGGCCACGCGGGCGAAGCCGCGAGCATTACTATAATTAGACAACGACCCAGAATTTCAGGATATTTTTATTACACTGGTAAGCAAATATCTGACTAATTATATAAATGCAAACGTATGTTTGTTGGTTTATCCTTCTTTCATACAGCAACGAGGAACGGATCGAGGTTTTTTTTTTGGATAGAGATAAGATATATAATTTTTCGGACTAATATAGGCTACTGTTCATCCCGGGAACGCGTGTAAAAGCGCGGGATGGAAGCTAGTCTATGTAGGGTGACTGATAAATAGTAGCGCTGCACAAACGCGGACACTTTTGTGTCTTGTGTCGGATACAAGCTACCAATGAATATTTGATTTCTATAGAACCAGTAAGAAATCAGCCACTCCCTGCGCAGACGTAAACATTTTTTGTATCCAGTTGCTTCCACTTTACACATACTCGTAGACGATCAAAAAGTGTTTGGTGTCAGTAACTGGAAACTAAAAGTCGCCAGGTGAAGATACAAGCAACATTAAAAATAACCTTGTAATTGTACTGAAACTGACTGAAAACAAGCGGTGACTGTGTCCGATCGCCGCCACCGGACCCAGCAATTACGGTTACCAGTGACCAGAAGTAGCAACCGGCGTCTGTGTCCGATCGCCGCTACAGGACACACGTTTGCGCATCCACTTGTTAACATGATTGTACTCATGATAACAAACCACTTTCCCAATGAAACATTTTTTTAAATATACTTAGTACATGAGCCCATAGTATTTAGTACCTAACAAGAATAAGAACACACCATCAGCTTTTATTTAATTTAGTTATTTGTCCCTATTTGTTTCTTTGGGACAGTTGTTTGTTATCATATCTACCTACAATCATGTGTCTAAGTATCGTTTACTAATTACCGGTCACTCTATATACTAATATAATTATAATAAAATGGAATAATTATTTTTTTTATTAAATGCGCTAATCTCAGGAACTACCAGTCAGACTAATAGGAAGCTACATTATCCCCCAGTGTTACAGGCTTTTTATCCCGGGAACTCGGGTGAAACCGCAGGGGACAGCTAGTTAGGTATAAGGTAGAGTAAGGCCCAATTTACATTGCCGCGGAATGGAATGGCTTCTTGACACGCAAACAGATGGACGGACAATGAAGTGATCCTAAAAGTGTTCCTTTCTCCTTTATAGGTACAGAACCCTAAAATGTTCACCAAAAACGCTGCTTTATTAAATTATATCAGTGTCTTCTGAAGCAACTCTACAATGAGTATAAGAGTGATTCTGGCGAGTGGTAGGGCAGCCAAAAGTAGCATTATTGTCTCAATGGGCCACATTCGCGAGGCAGACGCGTGAACACAATGCTGCGTAAGAGTGCTTATGGGTATCATTAGTGCTTTAGAGGAATTGTTCAGTGCCAATAGAGATTATTTGGTGGTCAAGTGAATTGTGTTTGTGTACTCATGGACATTTGAAATGAGGAGCTTTGTGATTATTGGTGAGTTTATCTCTGTCGTGCTTTTTGCTTTTATTCAATGAGTCAAAGTCAGGTGAAATAATTGAACTGTTTTACAAAAAACTTGAACCGACTTCAAAGTACACTAAGAAGTGATCAAATCCTGATCTGATGACAATGGGACCAAACGGGACGTGTACCCTTCCAGACAAAAAAAGAATTTTCCAAATCGGTTCATAAATGACGGAGTTATGAGGTAACAAACATAAAAAAAAACATACAACCGAATTGAGAACCTTCTCCTTTTTTTGAAGTCGGTTAAAAACATCCAATCCGTTTATTCAATTTAGGCTCCAGAAGGGCACTTATGAAGGTCAAATTTACTGAAGTTACCACCGGTTCAGAACTCCGCCTTCAACTGAGAAGAATCCAGCAAGAAACTCAGCAAGTTTACATTTTTAAATATTTTTTGGACAATTTGACTATGTAGAGCTTTTTTCCTAATACAGATAATTAGGGTAAAATAGAGATCCATCTACCCTTATCATATTTTATCACATCAAGATTCAAACCTACGACCTTCCAATCACACTTCTTTACAGGATATTTATAACTATTATAAATATCCTGAAAAGATCCTTATTGCATCAAATCCTGTTCAAAACAGTTTGCACCTGCATGTATGATCAAATTACTTGAACATCTGTGGTCCGCGTTACATAGCAATGTAACTAGTTTAAAATTTAACTCAAAAAAAATTGCTGTGAAAATTACATCAAAACTCATGGATAAGTAGAGTATAAGCATACAGATAGAGACACGCGTTATATGATACGTAAGATTAGAGATGCGATAATGAGATATTAGTTTGTCCTTAATTCATATCGGTATGAAGCCGGACCACATTGGTGCATAGTTGGTAAAACGGAGAAGGACAAAGATTACTTCTATACCGGAAAGGTAAGATAAAAAAACCCGGCCAAGTGCGAGTCAGACACGCGCACCGAGGGTTCCGTACAAACCTGTAGGTATATAAGTAAATGGTAGTATAGACCTGAGTATTTCATATGGATTTTACCACACATTTTACCACTTTGGAAGTGTGTCTCGCGCAAAATATTCAGTTTAGAAAAAAATGATATTAGAAACCTCGATATCACTTTTGAAGACCTATCCATAGACACCACAAACTTAAGGGTTTTAAAAAAAAAAAAAATGAGTTTCAGTTCTATCCCAAGCAGCACGCAAGCATATTCTACATCAATAAACCAGCCCATTTAGAACTTAGAGTTCTTTTAGAGACTTACAAGAGTGTAAAGAACAGTTTTAATACTTATAAGAGTGATTTATGAGATATTATACAGCTCTAGCTGTATAAAATTCTTAGTAAGGGATCCGCGTCAGCTTAGGGTTCTTAAACAGAATATCAAAACTCTACTATACAGCGTTAAGAATCTTATAACACTTCAAGCTGGTTTTATCGTTAAAGCTGTATATAGGCTGTATAAAGCGATCCGCATCAGCTTAGGGTTCTGAAACAGATATTATAACTCTATCATACAGCGTTAAGTGTTTTCTGACACTTCAAACTGGTTTTATCGTTAAAGCTGTATACAGGCTGTATAAAGCGATCCGCGTCAGCTTAGGGTTCTTAAACAGATGTTATAACTCTACCATACAGCGTTAAGTATTTTCTGACACTTCAAGCTGGTTTTATCGTTCAACCTGTATACAGGCTGTAATAAGCATGTGTTCACTTACTTAATACAGCAATAAACGTTCATAACTTACTTAGTACAGCTACTAAGACTTATAACACACTCCAAATATCTTCTAGGCTGTATAGCAAATTGTCGACATTTTTACATTTACAATAACAACATTTAAATTACAATTAAAGGAATATTTGATAATAACCATAGCCGTATCATGGTTATCAGCTTGAATAATGATCATGTTTACTCATATCTATTATTTATAAATATATTTTTATTCTAACCTTAAAAAAAACACTTATTTACTGTATTTAGTATAATTTCTTTACTGTGGCTTGATTATTTTGTTGGCGCGTGATTATTTTGACGGAAAACATACACAGGTTCACAATAAATTAAAATTTGCACATTGAATTCATCAATAAACAGCATCAGATATCCATGTCCAAGATTTTATCCTTTCCATTTATTAAATATTATGTTGCCATTCAGTATGGCTTCGTAAATAGTTTTATTTATTTTATTCTCACATAATTCTCTTCAACAACCTATTTAGAACTCTTATTCTTACAAGATACTTATAAGAGGATATCCGTAGTGTATAGGCTGCTCTATACACCTAATAACAGCTCTAATACAGCTTTTATACTTATCTATTGCTTATACAGCCTCTATACAGCTCCAATAACGAAATAAGCTGTGTAATGTGGGCCCTTTTTACACTTATAAGGTCTGTATAAGCGCTAATACAGGCTTTGTACAGCCTGAATATTCAGCTTTTAGTATAAGAACGAACTGTAATACAGCCTATATACAGCTTGTTATGCTACTTGGGATGTATGGGGAACCCCCAAAATTTATTGATTTTTTTCTATTTTTGTGTGAAAATCTTAATGCGGTTCACAGAATATATCTACTTACCAAGTTTCAACATTATAGTTCTTATAGTTTCGGAAAGAAATGGCTGTGACATACGGACGGACAGACAGACAGACATGACGAATCTATAAGGGTTCCGTTTTTTGCCATTTGGCTACGGAACCCTAAAAACACTACAGATTTCCAGATATGTCCGCTGATGGCTTTCTAGTCTTACATTTTCCATCATTTATAATGTTACATTATGGTAATCTAATGATATACGCAATATCTATTCAAGAACGTGCCTTGAACGTTTATCGTTATTCCACAAATATATAAGATTCAATAAACTGGTAGATGACTCGTTTGAAGTTCGTAAATATGTTCGTAAATAATAAGTTCGTATCTCGTATGATAAAACTTTACGAGGGAAGTTTATATTTTATGATTGCAAGTGTTGCTGGCGATGTGTGGTGCAGTCGCATAAATATATTATCAAAGTTGGCCCGCAGGCGCTGGGCAGGATAGAGAACTTGATCGTGGAATCGAAAATAGCCTTTATTGCTATGAAGTTTGTGATGATATTATAATCTAAACTAACATCACATAAAATCAAATCGAAAAATAACTATTAAATTTAGGCGCTGATAAGTTAGGTATGGGCGTTAACTCTACACTGGTTCCTAATACACTTAATCTCAGCAAGACATATTTTAATGTGGTTCTAAATTAATTAATTACTAAACATAATATCGATCAAGTGGACTCACATTTAGTATCTGGGTGGCCGAGCTTTGCACAAAGTTTTTTTAATGAACTTTTTTTTTTTTTTTTTATTTATTTATTACCGTTTTAAACATATAAATCAAAAACAAACATTATTAGACAGCACTTAAAAACCACAAAGGTTTGTAGCAATGCTGAATTTAGTCTACATCTAAATTAATATAAATGGTAATCTAATTTATACAAACATTTAAAATAGGTATAACATTCGAACAAGCTATTATAAAATTTTTAGTACATAAGACATAATAATCAATTGTTATTATGGTTCTGTAATGTAGTTAAGAAGTGAGATTTTAACTTAACTATGTTACTTAACTTAACTAACTAACTATGTATTGTTATTGAGTTGTATATTACTCGGGTAGAGATTTATCCAGTTTTACTTCCTCCTTGCCCTCATATGGCACATATGAAGGTTTCAATTGACTCTACCGTTAGCAAACGATAAAACAACACATTTTAGTAATTTTAACTATAAGTACTTATAGTTACTATAGCTACCATTCTGGTGATTCTAACTAACGATCAAACAACCCTAATATTATATTCTGATGGTGCGTCTACGAAGCACGAGCCGTGCACATGTGGAGCACGAATTCGCGTAGCGTAGACGCACCACATCGAACAACTAACCCAAAGAAGCGCAATGACGTTAATTTTGCTTGCAATCTATTCCACCAATTTCCCACCATCGACAATGCGCTCTGATTGGCCAATTCAAGAACACAAGATGCAGTTATTGGTCTTTCCTGTTCAAAATCACTGACTAGTTTCGGAATCGGATTGCTCGGTATTACCACTCTAAAGGGATTGTTCCTCGATGACGCACCATAAGAAGTAAACTAACGTGTACAAACACTACTCTTGATTGTTTAAATCAAGGGTAGTTCCACCCACCTGTCAAAAAAGTAAGCAAATATCTTACTCAGATTCAGATATTTTATCTTTAGTAGATAAAGCATTGTATAAAAAGGGATTTTCCTGAAAAATCTGAAAAAGTGAATAAATATTACATTGCTGACCTAATCACCATTCAGACCCTTGTCCCCGTCCCCATTTCATCAAAGAAAGCAATTCAGAGAATCCCAACCCCCCTATGGTGCTTACGTAATACTTGAATGGCTCCTTTGACAGAAGAATGAGTTGATCAAAACCAACTCAATACAATAGAGCTTTGGGTAAGGAAATTATATACTACGTGGTTTGGGTAACAATGTCAATATACAGGTCAAATATACAGGTCGCTTTATTAAAATCATATAATAAAATTACAATAAATTAATTAATTATCTACAATCTAAAATTATTTTCTCAACCCGATACAATTTGATAAAATATTATTTACACATACTTACTTAGTTACATTAAGTTTATAACAACACGTTGTATATAATTTATCCTTATGATTCGGTACATTTTACATTACATTTGCTTACATTTACAATTTTTCATTGAGAAATTCATCTACACTATAAACTTTGTTTGATAAAGTAGTAGGTATTAATATATTCCTAGACTTAGATTAGAGTTATTTCATACTTTTTATTGAATTTTGAAGACTTTTTTTTTATTATGGCTGCCTTTAGAAAACTTGTTTACAAGAGAAGATGCAGATTTTACAACAGTTCTATTTTCATACAGCAGTTCGTAAGAAACTGTAGTGCAGTTAAAAGTTGTGGAGTAAATAACAACAGTCTTGCATGTAATGGTTGTTCTAGAATTGTTTAGGAGTTCTAAGTTTTATACAACTAAATTAATTTTAAATGTATCCCACTACAGATATTGTTTACGTACCAACGAAATATATTTAGAGTCCATTCCATACTGAAATAGTATTTTAATTCTATCAGTTTTTATTTTTCCGGAAACGCATTAGCTTGACCACCCAAAGAGGAAACCCTTCCAACCTGCTGGGAAGATTGTCAATTCGTATCAGCGAGGTTTTATGTATAGATTGTATTTTGTATATTTGCTGAATAATTGTAGTCCGTTATATACATTATCAAAAAAAAATAGACAGACTTCTTGGTGTTGAGATATTAGGTTATGTTAAGCACGTATTTTTTCTGGTGTGCAAGCGTCCATAGGCTACGGTAACTGCTTACCATCAGGCGGGCCGTATGCTAGTTTGCCACCATTGTGGTATAAAAAAAAAACGTGTCCAATGCTTCTTGATAATTTTTTTTTTTTACCCAGGAATCAAAATAATTCCTGAAAAGGTGGTATAGTTTTCGTAACAGACAAATAGTCACAGTTAGTATAACCACGGGTCTAAAAACGCCAAATTTTTTTCAATGAGCGACTTTTTATATGTATGTAGCTATAGGATGCTGTGAACTCAGGAAATATATTTCATTCAGCAATATTGCTCGAGGCTTTTTCAGGGGCCAGTATTGTTATGTCCCGGCTTATTGGTGAGTAATGGTCTCTTGACATTGTATAAATTATTGCTGCATAATCCGAATCCGTTGTGATCAGCTGGCCTAGGCCCCCGATTCTTACAATTTCGACATTAATATCGCATTCGGCTTGGCAAATATCTGCTAATATATTACATTTATTCGTTAAAATTTCGAATGGAACATTGATATCGGATACGCCAGAATAAGCCACGTTGAGATTTGTGTTACGAAGTGCAAAGAAACTTCATACATACTTTGTACTTGCATATTCATGGTAGTAGGACATATTGATTACCCACACGTTCTTGAACTTGCCTACTTACGCTGAGGTATGTTGTAGTCAATTTACGATGATGATTATTAAAATATGAAATACAATACCCTCCTATCTCATTGTGGATATTATTTTCGAGTCTTAATAACTTCAAAAATTTACTTGAATGAGTGTATGTAAATTTTCCTCTCTAAAAACTCCTATTAGGATTCATAAAAGCCACTCTTCAGGTCTGTAACTTATGCTGGACACATCTGTAGCCTAAATGCGTATGATATACCAATTTTTAATTAAAATGAAACAACATTAAAAAGATTTGGCGTGCACTTGTCTTGAAACTTATAATGGTGCGTCCATGCTAAGCGAAGCGAGCACAAGCCGAGCCTCGAACGAACAGGATTCGTTCGTTGCTCGCGATTTCAAGCGTGGACGTACTTAACGACCCTTCAATGAGCCTTCAACGAGCGCGATACGAATCCCTGTGTTCGTGAAAAAACTGACAATCGGGCGGAGCGCAGTCGAGCACGCTACGAATGCTCGTTTGAGGCTCGGAAGCCCGTCAACGCTACGCGAATCGTGCTCGCAGTGTGCTCGTTCGTGGCTCGGCTCGTACTCGGTTCGCCAAGCATGGACGCACCGTTACATTCGATTGATCGACTGTACAAATTGAATTTGGTTTGAATAGTACGAATTTGGTACGAATGCAAATGTGGTAAATTGAATAGGTTTTAAATTTAGATCGTCACTCCATTCAGCCAGCTTTGTAGCTATTTATGTAGTAAACACCTTACATAACTTTACATAAGGCGCAAGTTGCTCTAATGGAGGCTATAATATAACTCTTGTCCATTCTCACTCAAACCTTTGCTTTATTCAATTGTTCTCTACAATGCAATGTACTGAGCCTATCTGAAAGTGCTGATGAGGCAGGAGTTACACAAAGGAAACTGGCTCTCAAGTGCAGATGTAGAATGTGCACATAGGTAGCGTTGCAAAGTTTTGTAAAAAAAAACTTTTGTAGCGACGACCTGCTTGATTTGACTCTCCTCGTGTACCTGATACTTGTTGGCGCAGGGTACATTTCATACTTTTGAACAGTAGTAATTTCGATATTAGGAGGGCATTTAGTAGCCAATAATATCTGATAATAGCCAAATAAGCTTTTTAAAGATTATTGCCAAATCTATTAACTTTATGGATGTGGACAAATAAATCCTATTTATGAAAACCCGTCTGTACCGAAAACAAGTTGACCAACGTTCTATGCTATATTTCCAGACTTAACCTCTGATGCCATAATAGGCGTATTTTATAAAAAAAATGATTTATACACAGATTACAGCAGATGGAGCGCGCGGAACACGGGAGTGAGGTCAAAAAAGCAAATACAAATTGGAAAACACGTACCTGGTATTCGCTTTTGAATGTGTATTTGCTTTGTTTAATAAACTTTATGTAACAAAAAACACTTCTTTATTAATAAACTGTGGTTAAACAATGCAAATAGAAACTGGAAAACGAATACCAGGTATCAGATTTTCAATTTCTATTTGCTTTTTTGGCTTCACTTTCGTGTTCCGCGCGCTCCATCTGAATTATTCTGTAATCTGTGGATTTATAGGTATATTATTTTCACACGTTCCAAGGGGTAAAAAATTGAATCGGCTGATGTCAGCATCTTAATTTCAAGTTAAAGAGTTTTGGGGAATGGATCCCAATCTATCTGGTTATAATGAAAACAAAATTGAATCAAAAACCGATATCAAATTTCAAAGAAATGGGGAAAATATAAGCGGTGGCTGCAAAGATTATGGATGATCAATTCGTAAATAATAACAGAAGCAAAGTGAGCGTAAAATCGATTTACATGTAATTTATTGTGTTTATTCGATTATGTCCTAGCCCTGGTGGCAAAATTTGCTTGTCCAAACATTAACTTTAATAGAATTGAATTGTCAAATTATCTTGTACGTGCTTGTTACTCAAATTCAAACCTTATTTATTCAGTTAATAGACATTACAATTGACTCTACCATCGATTCGGAATACACTTTGCCCGGTTCGTATAAACAAAAACGAATCGTTTTGCTTACCAATAGTAGGTTTTTTTATTGCCAAACTTGGCATATAGATCCTTTCGTAAGCAAATTTTACCTGTGATAGCTACTTCCATATGGGAGGGACTACTATGAAAAGCTTTGAGGTTTTTGGTTAATTATTAGTAAAGATACAAGAGTCTTAATTTTAACCAATAACGATTTGCTCGTTTATAAAGTAGGTAGGTATTATCTCAGAGTAGATAAATACTTATGTACATGTGTATTATGACGGGCCAGCTGGCGCGGTTGGTTAAGACTCTGGTTAAGATTCCACCTATCGCGCCGCAGGTCATGGGTTCGATTCCCACACAGGACATGCATTTGTGTGCATGAACATGTCTGTGTGTCTGTACAAACAGAAAGTAGTATATGTATTATATCAGTTATCTGGTTTCCATAGTACAAGCTCTGCTTAGTTAGGGAATAGATGACCGTGTGTGTGTAATATCCCAGGATATTTATGTTTCGGTCACCACCTCAAAAATGGGAACAAAACAACAAAAATATATTAGAATCAGCGCCTTCGTTAATTTTCCTAAAATTGGACCAAACTGGTAACTATTGCCTAATATGAAAATATTGTAAGCTTTCTACTTCCTACGCATACTCTAGTCGATCCCACAACTTGTTATTTTAATTTATTCCAAAGAAAACGCGCTATTTATTACCTCGATTACGTTGAGTGTTGTGAAATAACAGTGGCTATAGCTAAATTATTCTTTTGATGTGCATTTGCCGATTTTTATTTGTTTATACCTGTGACTGACGTAATTAATCAAGCCGTCCGGTTTCTATAAACAAAAACGAATCGTTTTGCTTCCCAATGGTAGGTTTTTAGGGTTCCGTAGCCAAATGGCAAAAAACGGAACCCTTATAGATTCGTCATGTTTGTCTGTCTGTCCGTATGTCACAGCCATTTATTTCCGAAACTATAAGAACTATAATGTTGAAACTTGGTAAGTAGATGTATTCTGTGAACCGCATTAAGATTTTCACACAAAAATAGAAAAAAAACAATAAATTTTGGGGGTTCCCCATACTTAGAACTGAAACTCATAAATTTTTTTTTCATCAAACCCATAAGTGTGGGGCGTCTATGGATAGGTCTTCAAAAATGATATTGAGGTTTCTAATATCATTTTTTTCTAAACTGAATAGTTTGCGCGAGAGACACTTCCAAAGCGGTACAATGTGTGTCCCCCCCCCCCCCTGTAACTTCTAAAATAAGAGAATGATAAATCTATAAAAAATATATGATGTACATTACGATGCAAACTTCCAACGAAAATTGGTTTGAACGAGATCTAGAAAGTAGTTTTTTTTTAATACGTCATAAATTGAAATTCATATAAAATACTCAGGTCTATACTACCATTTACTTATATACCTACAGGTTCGTACGGAACCCTCGGTGCGCGAGTCTGACTCGCACTTGGCCGGTTTTATTTATTGCCATACTGGGCAGATAGATATAAATATAATATATAGATAGAAAAAAGTATGAATGATTTTTGTCTAGGCCTGATGGTCGTAAGCTAATTTTATCTGTGATAGCTACTTCCATATGGGAAGATCACTATGCAAAGCTTTGAGGTCTTTGCTTCGTTATTAGTAAAGATATGAGTCTTAATTTTAACCGATAACGGTCCGTAAATCATAGGAATCGGCCTAGGTACTCTGCAAGTGATCCTTACTTCGCAGGGAAATGAGGACTTCATGGGATTTCATGATATCTCTACTTCCATATGGGAGGGTCTGCTATGTAAAGCTTTGAGGTCTTTGCTTAATTATTAGTAAAGATATAAGAGTCTTAAGTCCGATAACGGTCCATAAGTTAATAAAACCGGGCATTAGATGTCGAATGCTTTTGCTTATTTTCAGCATAAAACGAAATTTTGAATAAACTGACGATTTTTTATTAGAAAAGTGCTAAAATCGACGGAAATATTTGACACCTTCCGTGTTTTCATGGTATTCCTAGTAGGGATTGCACGAAATTCCTAATATGCTCATTCCTCTACGACGTACATAACCATAAGACCTCAAATAACAAATGAACCAGTTTTAACAATAGATATAGCATGTCCTTTACCACAGCACACACAATTACACCGTGTGAGAGATCCGTCAGTTTATTGATACTGTTTTTGCTATGGGTTATTGCGTCCAGAACAAAAACGCTATGAGAAATGTCACCATTCGTGAGTTTGCAACACTGTATTGTGGAAGAAATTATGCGGCAAGTGAACTGTGGCTGAGAATGTACCTAGCTGAAGTAAAAACTTTGAGGCTGAATTTAAAATTTCGCTCAAATTTGTTATAAGGATTTTTAACCGGCTTATGTGAACATGAATTACAAATAATAGCTCTATATTTCAAAACAAGTAATGCTGGGTTTAAGGACTAACGGGGCGTTAATTTGATGAATTTTAACTTATCACTGACTTTTCTACAAACAGCATAATTTCAAGGTTACTAATCCTATCCTAACTAATATGCGAAAGTAAGTTTGTTACGCCTTCACGCCTGAACTACTCAACGGATAATCATGAAATTTGGTATGCAGATAGCCTACGGTATGGAAAGGATCATAGGCTACTTTTTATATTGATATTTGGTATACATTAGTATATTGCAAGACAATGTAAGTACAGTCAACAAAAAGTACAGTCACCAAAAAAAGCTTGTATTAAAAATGTAATTTTTAACAACTTTTTAAAAAAAACTAATTAAATTAAATACATCAACACACTACACCAACTACACGTCCATTTTGATACTCTGTAGATGGTTAGCCTGCCTCGTTTATCTAGTTATATAATCCATAAATTGCAGCCATAATACACTTTTCCCTATGTGATAGATATGGATAATAACAATGAATTTTCTGCATATGCTGGTTAGACGTGCGTTACCTTACCCCACATTACCAGCACTAATGCGTTTTCCTCTGACGCTATAATATCCTGCATTTTTCTAGTTAGATTAGTTCATTAGATATTTGTAAGTAGTATATTATTAACTCTGTGACTCTATGTTGTTGTTGTATAAGAAAATATGGTGGGAGAGCTTTTAAAATTATACTCGTAATAATGTTACTACATTTACGCGTGAAGAATGTTGTAGTTGTAGCATTATTGGCAATAGGGTATTTTCTAAAAAAGGTGTGTAAACAATAGATTCTTGAGAGAAAATTACCTATGGTGAGATCCATAATTAGCAGTAAAACATTATTTTATGCTTTCGAATGTTAAGTTGAGATGTGATGTTGATAACATCTATTAATTGCCAATTAGCAACATGTATATTTAAAATATATTAGCAACATATATTTGAAATAAAGAAACCCTTAATAATTTAGTTAGTTAGACCTAGTTATCTACTAATGACCGATTCCTATAATTTACGGTCCGTTATCAGTTAAAATTAAGACTATTATATCTTTACTAATAATGTTGCAAAGTTAGACCTCAAAGCTTTGCATAGCAGACCCTCACATATGGAAAAAGCTATCATATATGCCCAGTTTGGCAGTAAAAAAACCTATCATTGGTAAGCAAAACGATTCGTTTTTGTTTATAGGAACCGGGCATTAGATTATCATATTTTTATTGCTGGGGTACATAAGTATGGAGGATTAAGTGAAATTATAATTTCTCTAATAATCTTAACAAGTTATGCTATTATACACAACCTCAATTATTGAGTAATTAAATATAACTTTAGTCCAACTAAAATTAGCAATACCTAACATAATAAATTTTGCTAGAAAGATACTATAATATATTGTATTCCTCAGAGAATTTATTCAGATGAGTTGCGACGAAACACTTAGCAAAATTGGATTTGAAAGATACAAATAGTAACTCAGTGCGATAAAACATAACATTCGAGAACCGTATTTTAGAAGAGCTACGCGATTCCATTTTATTCCAATCTCAATTCAATCTTGTACCGCAATCGATTTAAAACAGAATGTTATCGCCAAATCACAAAAAAAAAACTTAAAAATTATGACCATCGGTTTCAATCGTTTCAATACAATTATTATTAGGAACCTAACAATAATGGCAAGCGGCCGTTGAGTTTGATATTTATTTTTCAACCTACTTCAAAAAAGGAGGAGGTTCTCAATTAGTTTGTATTTTTTTTTATGTTTGTTACCTCATAACTCGATTTGGAAAATCCTATTTTTTTGTTTGGAAGATCCTATTATTTTACTTCCCGTTTGGTTCTATTTGATTTGATTACATTTTAGTGCACTTTGAAGTCGGTTTAAGTTTTTTGTAAAACAGTTTTCAATTGTTGTTCAAATAAAGTTTTTTTTTTCTACTTAAAATTCCACAGGATGATACAATTTTTGGAGCAAAATTTTGCCTTCCTATTTAAGGTTAAATTTCGTATCCTAAATTCAACTTTTCTAAACATTTATGTTTTCATATTTTTCAGTGTGCCTTATAATATCATGGGCTGAAGCTCAGAACAACAGGGGGCATCAACCGGACCACAGTGGCTGGGACATCAGACTGGCTGTACCTGGTGACCCAGGCAATGACTACCCTACTCTCGGCGCGATACCTAGGACGAAATTCTCCTGTGCTGGAAGAGAACCAGGTATGTATTACAATAGTCTTTTGTATAATTATAAATTTTCCATGTTCATTCTATGTTTTCTCTAATAAAATTAAGTTATATAATTTTATTACAGGTTACTACGCTGACTTGGAAACAAACTGCCAAGTTTTCAAAGTATGCACCGTTGGTTCTACATACGGCTTCCAATCTTTCCTCTGTCCAAATGGAACTTTGTTCAACCAAGCTGTCTTCGTGTGTGATTGGTGGATGAACGTTAATTGCCAGAACTCGCAGCAACTTTCAAACAGCAATAACGAGCAATTCGAAAACCTTCGATTGGGACCACAGCTTATGAAAGATATAAAGAAAATGTTAACACATCCCATGCGAAATCCATACGATAAAACTAGTATGAGAAGTAATCTTATTGTCATGCAAGACTACAAGCCTCCTTCTGGACAACTGTTCCCGAACGGAGCACTCTTAGCTGGACCTGAAAGAGCACAAAACAATGTCTACATTCCGGCTAAGCAAATTCAACAAAACTTCGGACAAAACCCTTACACTACAACCGAAAACGTATTTTCTGCTTCAACTCCTGAACCAAGATACATACCTGCAGCATTTAGTACTGAACAACCGACACTCCAAAGGGACATAGAAGTATTTCAGAGACAACAACAAGGTGGCCAATACATTCAAAGTACACAAAACTTACAATCTGGAAACCGCATCTCAAACGGTCACGCAAGACAATTCAATCAAAACAAAAATATTGCTTCATCCAATAATGGAAACTCACAATTACAACGTCCAAACCAAAACTATGACCAGGGTGACGTACAACAATATACTCAAAGACAAAACAGTAAGATTAACTTTCAAACAGTAACTTCACCAAACTCTATTAACAGTCAGAGAGGACAACAACGACAACGTTTTCAATACTCAGACAATAAGCAACCTTCAAAATTGAATAGTGGGAAGCAAACCGATGTTGGAGTTTCATTCACAAAGCAACAAAACAACTATAATTCTAACCAAGATAAGCAACCTTACACATACAGACCACCACTTCCACAATTTTCTAATCCAATAACCGATGATGTTGGCAATGAATTCAAACAAAACTTGGTAAGTACTATCGAAGCTGCACAGTCAACAATTGTGACTAAAACAGTACCTTTCAATAGAATTATCCAAGAACAAAAGCCAGGTAAACCAAAATCTCGTATAACAGTTAAAACGTGGATTGTAAACCCTTCAACATCAGCGCGATTAATAGTTGAGCCGACTTCTTACGTCTACAATAGACCTACTTTAGCTCCTACTGAAAATATTGTTATTAACACAACACCTAACATTTATAACAAACCAACTGCCATTATTCAAAGGGAAAGAATATCTGAACCTGAACTAAGGCCGTATGTTAACAATAGACCCACTGTAGCATCTAGACAAATTATCACAACATCTAGTGAATCTACAAGATCGTATTTAACTCCAACACCAACACCAAATCCTCGTCCAACATTTTCTAGTCGCTTAATCATGAAACCAACTTTAGCAACACCAAAAGCTTCTCGTATATATTTAGCTTCTACAACTTTTAAACCAGCCGCAAGGCTCTATCTTCCTCCATCCGAAAATTCTATATCTCGACAATATTTATCCCCAATTATAATGGAACAACCTGTTTACTATCAAAATTCTGAAATCAGAAGCCCTTCCACCACTCCGTTAACTGACCCTTTATTTCGAAATACCTTAACAAAAAACTCTAGAATCAATGCAAATCATAACAATCAGACATTTTCTGATATCTTAACAAAAGAAAAACTCGATATCACAGTAAATGATATTGTAAAAGATACGGACACAATATTACAAACAGCATCTCCTGAACGTTTCGAGCAATATCGTCAAGACGTTAAGTCTGAAGACTCTCCTGCTCAAAATGGTTCACCAACAGAAGCAGAAATTGAGAGTGGGGAAGATTTGACTTCACAGACTCCCACAGTAGAAACAAAAAGTGCACGTCTCATTGCTCACCCCTCTATGATGTTAGAGCCTCCCGTCGTGAGTTATAATATTATAAATAAAAATCAGTTGTCTAATTTACCATATTTCAAAGAGCCCTCTCCAACAAATACAATAGAAAGAACAGTTTCCTTAAAAATATCGATACCAGAAAGACTAGCTGCTTATTTATTTAATAATCAAAATGAGAGTGATTTCGACAGTTTAGAAATTCTCAATACTGGTAGCAGTAATTATTTAGTTCTGACAAATCCGATACTAAATAAAAGTACAAAAACTAGTTTTATTCCTCTAGGTAGATTAGTAGCAAATAAAAACAAAAACATTTCTAATTCACAGGCCCTGGTGAACTCGTTTTTAGCTGACTCCAACAATGCAGCAAAGGAGTATAATAACATAATTCAACAAGAATCATTACCAACAACACCTGCTCCACAGTTCAGAAATCTGAATAACGAAGAACTTGCACGAATTACAAACGATATATCTCAACTTACATCATCACAATATTCAGGAACAGACAAAAACAATTATAATGCAGCAAATACTATGTCACCAACTCAAACTAACAATTCTACTCGAGATATTCCGTACAGAGGGAACTCTAAATACTCAACACCACAACAAAATGATATCCAACAAATTCAACCATCACAATACGTCAAAGCACCTTCCCAGCCAACTCGGAACCAAGATTTAGCAACACAATTCCAAAGCAATGGCTTTCCTTCAAATTTTTTGGCCAACAATAATCAAAACAAAATATACAGCGGTCAGTTATATCAAGTGCCAGTCCCAGATGTAACCAGTCAGATCTATAATAGACAGAGTTCGGCCAATCTTATCCAGCCCAGTAATCTTCAAGATAATACACAAACGGCAAATCTACTACGACTAAATCAGAACAATAATGTGGACAATAATAATAACTTGGTCAGGCAATCGGGCGGGCAAGTTGAAATTGTTCAATCACAAACTTTGCCGCTCAATCCAGCCAAGCTACAATTGGAGCCACCTAATGAACCCGAATCATTTAATAGCCAAGAAACTTTCACTAACTTCCTAAACAGTGATAATGGGATATCGGCGCAATTACAGGATAAAATTGTTGGAACTATACCGCATCCGTTGGAAGAAAACAAACTTTTGATTAACAAAAAAGATCAGTCGTATTACTTGTTCACGAAGTTCGACAATAATGACGCTGAACAGAATGATAGAGCTAACAATAATCCAAGAAACAATTTCAGTGGTCAACAAAGTGCGAAGATTATACAGAGTAATGTTCCAAACCTCATCGCTTTTCAATTAATACCTTCGGTAAGTTATCAATTAGAGGATGAAACAGAACAGCAGAAACTTTTAAATGCTTTTCAAATTGATGAATTTGGTGCACCGAGAAATCTTGTGAATTCTAATCAAAAAGCGGATCCAAGGCAAGACAACGTACTGACTACTAATATAGATTACACCATAGAACATCCTACATCCGCTAACCAGGTTGATGGTCGGTTTAACAACATCAATGCAATATATGCTGGCCCATCTTCTTACTCCGCGCCTCAATCATCAGTGGGCAACCTGGAAGCAAGACAAATGGTCGCACAAAACTACAACTCTAGGCTAGAAGAGTTTAATGAAAACCAAAATACTGGTTACACCAAAATGGTTCCAGCACGCCGATTTACTTTTTAATCTTTAAGATCAATAAAAACTAGAAGACTCCTAAATGAAGAAGATGTTCTGTTATGATTATTAGTAACTGTAAATAAATTATCTAGGAATAATATTTTAATAGTTTATAATACGTTTGCCTAATTTAAATAGCTTTAAACTTTATACCAAAATAAATTTTATTTTCAAATAATTATTTTTTATTAATGGAAAATATTTTATTTATCTATGACACCAAATAGGAACATACTAAAACAAAACTATACTAAATAACTAAAACTAAAAAATAAAATACGAATAACTAAAACTAAAACTTAAGAAAAATAAAAATAATTAATAATTTTATAACAAATTATACACAGTACACATTCATTCATTTTGTAGATTTCACCAGCGTTTCCGGGATAAAAAGTAGACTATGTAACTCTCCGGCACGTTTCATCCTTGAACGATTTAACTTTAAAAATGCTTTAAAATAATCTACGAGTACCAGTGTATCTGCGCAAACCATTCCTCAATACGCCCAAATTGTGCCAAGAAGTTTGCCGGGATCTTTATCTCCATGAAAACAATGAAGTCGATACATATGCGTGAAAAAAGGACCAACCAAAAAACAGGCTTACGCACTTATAAGTGGGAAATAGGATACCGAGTGGACAAACAAGTAGGTATAACAAACAACATTATTTATAAATCGAATCATATAAAGTAAAAAATCATTGAATACTTCATTTTGAGACAACTTGAAAAGTCACGATGTTCATTTCACTTCACTGGTGCACATGGATGATCTTTATTGGGTAAAATACCACCAAAAATACACAATAAAACTCAAAATACACAAATTTATGAAAATAAAAATGATAACGCAACCATCGCAACGTCACTCTGCAAGTTCCCGCCCATTGAATACGCCAAAAGTCCATTGAATACTTACTAGATAAAGCTAAAAAGCTAGAACATCCTTCGTAAAAAGAAAAAAAATAGGCGCGAAATTCAAATTACCTGTCAAAAAATTTATATTATGTTGTCATGGTTACCGGTTTGTATAAAATTGTTTGCTTTTATAGACTTAGTTACCAACAAGTTATGGAAAAATGATTACATAAATACTATTTCAATTGTAGTAAATTGCCGGCATAGTGCGGCGGTATTTCGTTCTAAGGTACAACATTACTTTTAAGTTCGGAAGATATAATACTACAAAGGTAAGTTAATACTCTGTAGACTTACAAAAGAATCTTGACGAAGCAATATTTCTAACGTATGTGATTAAAATCAGTACTGGCAAAAGAAGGCACAAGTGACACTGAGCCTTATTTATCATTGATGACATCTTAAAGCGGATTGACAACCGACTGGCAGTAGCGAAGTATCCATACGCGGAAGTATCCTAAATTTATGGTTAAAACCGTTGAGATATTATTACTACGTAAATACTCAATGGATAAAACACGTGTGCGTGAGGCTTGTTTTTATTAGGGTTCCTTACCCAAAGGGTACCAAACGGGACCCTATTCATAAGCCTCCGCCGTCTGTCCGTCCGTCTGTCTAACAGTTATTTTATCTCATAAACCGTCAAATGTAGACACTTGAAATATTCATAGAATATGTATTTCTAATACCGTTATAACAACAAATAATAAAAATTTAAGGGGGCCCCCAATCTGTGGGGGCCCCCATACTAGAAACGTCTTCTTTTGGTAATTTTTTTTGTTGCGCCTATTTTTCATTTCATTGTCAATTTGAGTTAGGTAATATTATTATTATTGTGCGGAACCCTCCGTGTGTGAGGCCGACTCGCACTTTGCCGATTTTTTTATACTACCAAGTTATCAAATACGACAAGCGTACGATCCGCCTGATGATAAGCAGTTACCGTTACCGCTAGCCCTATGGATGCTTGAAACACAGGGGTACCTAACACTCGCACGTTGTCTCCCCTGCAAAAATTTCTTCACACCCTTTTTGAAGAGCTGCTGTACTCCCTTGTTGCTTGTACTTACAAGAAGACCCGTCATACTTGCGGGGTTACTACTTCATTTTTGGATAAGGCGACGTTTCGTTCAGTTTTTTGTACGTTTCTGTTTACTAAATCATGTTCCTAGAAATGCCAGAACCATGGACGTATAAAATCTACAAAACATAGGACTGTAGGGTACCATCTGAACTTTCTTACAGACTTATAGTTCTTACTGTACTCAAGTAGGTACTAATAATAATATCATACTACCCTTTGACTCTTTTACATACTATCTTCTCAATCTTTACATCTACCGTTCTTTCTCAGTTTTCTTCCTAATATTTATTTTTTATTCGCCGCTTCCTGCAAAAAAGGTTTTACATAGCCCATTTTTTTTCTACCATATAAAGGCAAAGGCAAATTAATATACTTACAGCCTCTTAATAATAGTTCTGATCATATAAATGGGGCTTCCTAATATCTCTAAATGCTAACAGTAGCTATATTATATTCAATGTTACAGACATAAATTAATAAAAACACATACTTTTTACTCCTCAGATTTGTTTGAACTGTTTGGTATCTGATTAGGTATCGGGTCGCCCTTTTTGCTTCGGGAAATTGATGGATGACTTCAATTTATTAAAATGTCAACGGTAAGTCACATGGAATCCCATCTATGCATGGGCTGCGCTTCTGAGACGTTATGGTAACATAATAAATGTTAAGAAACATAGATCTGCAGAGCGCCTTACCTTACTAAAGCAGACCTCACAGGAATGTTTCATAGGTCGCCATTAAAGTTGAGACTAAAATCTCAACATTATACATAATAAATAATTATCCTATCAATCAATGCACAGATTGGGTTCGAATCCTAAAATAAGCTTGAGTTTTCGGTGAAGGAAAACATCGTGAAAAACAATAGCACGGTGGTAGAGTACCTTGTAGTACCCACCAGGGGCTTTACCGCGTAACTTTGGTGGTAATCGTAACGAACACCATTAAAGAATTTCATCCAATCAGGGCCCACGAATGGTCATCGTCACGTCATACCGCGTGCGCGTTATTGGATGAAATAATTAATGGGCTTCGTTACGATTACCACCAAATAGCCTGGCTGATATGATATGTGTAATATTTTAACATTGGAATCTATATAGGGCGAGAAAATTGCTTTTGAATTTCACGAAGTGTGTATACCATATTTGTATCGACTGTGCTTCATAGGAACAGCACATGTTATATGTCGTTGTATATCATGCTGAGGTCTACCAGTTAGCATATTTTTTATGTCAATAGGTTGAAATACAGGCAGACGGGCCACCTGATGGTAAGTGGTCACCGCCGTATATGGACATTTGCAATACCAGGGGGATTGCCAATGTGTTGCAGACCTTGTAGAGCTCTTTTTTTTCGCTTCTCGGAAAACCGTAACGTAGCTCATTCCACATCCTAATGGTTCGCAGTAAGAAAGCATGTCAATGTGTCCTTGATGCCAATAAAAAATTAAGCCATCACATGGGTTACTTAATCTTTTATCAAAAATGTTTATTTTATATATCGTATTTCAGGAAAGCATTAAAGAGCCTAAATCGTCCGATCGGCACGTTTATATTAGTGAGGCAGATATACAATCGCTCTCCGAAGAACCGCATGTAGATGTGGACCTCAAAAACGATAAAAGAGTGGAATGGTTTAAAGATCGAATCCTCGCATTCATAGGAATGAAAGATGACGAACTATTCTTCAATATGATGGATAATCCGGAGATAAAAAATAAGCTTATACAGTTCATAACATCTAAATGTAAGCCTTATGAGCTAACGATGGATAAGAGAACCTTTTATATCAACAAAATTATTGTCGATAAGCTAATTCATGAAGATAAAGAGTTTACTGAGTGGAGTATGTATTATTATATACCTGGATAATGATAACTGTGTCCGTTAGGTTTTTAAAGGTGAACAATGCTTCTGGAGATAAATACCCGTAAGCCGTAATGATAACTGGTTAACCAAGTCGATCGAAGAGTTCGATGTAATATCCGGCTACACTATACTACAATGATCATAGATATTTGGAACTAGATAGCACTGTTAATAAGCAGTAAGTATAGCTTTAGCGCTGTGGCTGTGCTGCGCTAAATAGATTTTCTTTTCAGGAATCATACCCCCTCCTCCACTACCTACAATAGCTGGAAAAAAGAAGGGAAAAGGGAAGGGGGGAAAGGCTAAGCCCGATGCACCACCGCAACCTGAAGAAGATGAAATAAAATTGGCAAAAAGTGTGAAAAGCCTTAAAAGTATTAAGAGTATTAAAAGTGTGAAGAGTATGAAAAGCGCAAAAGGTTATTTTCCTATAACAAAAAAATATTTTAGCATTATATTTTCCTTTTATTTGTATTCGAAGTATTCTTAAACACATGAAAAAACCAACTAACTAAATCATATCCTTCTGATATTATAAGTTAAAAAAATAAAATTATGTTTAATAACCACACCGTCATGGCACTTTCCAATGGAATTTGGCACATAGGATTTCGAATAACTTTATGCCGGGAAAACATTAATACATTTATTCATTAAAATTTGTATTTGTTTCTTACTTTTTTTTTTTTTTTATAACTACTGGAAATGGTTATGATAAGCATTTATATACCAGCAGTATCTCGGAACACATCAGTGGTCCAGTATGTGAACAGATTTACAAACCTCCAACAGCCGGAAGAGCTCCACTAAGTCATGAGTTCATCTAGATATTCTTTCTTTCATAATTTTTTCGAGACCTTTTTGCCAGATAGTGCATAGCCTTAACCCGCAACCTTCAAATTTAATTTAATTTTAGGAATTTAATGAATTGAAATATTTTTCATTAATTACAGATGTTGATCTAGATGAAAAAGGTAAACTTACCAAACGTAACTCAAATTCATATTTACTTGATTTACAGTAGGACTAGTTTATAATTATCATTTTTATTCTCCCATTGAAGATATAGCAGAGATTGATACCGTAGCTGGAGAAGTTTCAGATGTGGACGAAGAAGAAGATAATTCATTGTTAAGTCAAAGAGTAGAGGAAGAAGAAAAGCCAAGAATATTACCTGAGGAACTATATTCGTTTCCACCGCGTAAGTCATTAATGTCATAGTGAATGAAGATAAACAAACAAAGATAGTTAAAAAAAAAAAAGATATTACTTTTTTTTTTATTACCTAATAAGTAAAGTTTGTTTGACGTGGTCTTTTACTGTTGGCCGCAAAAATACGCTCAGAGTCACTCAAGGAGCTATGGAACGAGCTAGGCTCGGAATTTCTCTACGAGACAGGATCCGAAACGTTCGTTGGAGAACAACAATTACCGATATAGCTCGTAGAGTTCGTAAGCTGAAGTGGCAATGGACAGGCCACATCGCTCGAAGAACCGATAACCGATGGGGAAGGAAGGTTCTCGAGTGGCAACCACGTACTGGAAAGCGCCGTGTGGGACGACCCCCCACCAGGTGGACCGACGACCTGGTCAGAGTCGCTGGGCTCCGTTGGATGCAAGCGGCCTAAAACCGTTTAAAGTGGAAGTTAATGGAAGAGGTGTCCTATGTTCAGCAGTGGACATCCTTAGGCTCATATAATGATGATGAAAGTTTGTTAGCTGCCAACCTTGTAGGTAGAGTGATAGTGATAATATGAAAAAAGTAAACTTTTCTTATTTGATACTGGGATAGTAGGCAGAAAATCGTATCGTTTGAGATAAAAAGAGTAATATCAATATTTTAGCGCCAGAAGATTTGGATCCAGAGGTCGATGGAACATTAGAATACTATATTGTTAAAGTAAGTAAATTTTTATTACTTTGTTTAGATCAATTCAATATTGTAACTTAATATTTTAACTAGTTGTTAATCAAAAAAGGTACAGCAAATAAGGATTAATCAATCTTCGTTTAGGCTGCATACGCGTTTGAACATAATCTAACTGTGATGGTAAAGTAGCCAAAGGTAGAGGTTTTGAGACAGATTTTAAACTTTAGGGTGCCAGTGAGCCTGATGATACAGAGAATTTACCGCCGTGATGATTTTAGATTAGAATATTTTCAAAATGTCATGCTTACGTTTAGTTTCCATTTACATGTGTTACATAAGCTTTATTTATTACCCTAACAGAGATCAATACCTCGTATAATAAAATACCCAAAACTGATACCGTCATTTGGAGAGCTCACTCCGCAACTGACTCAACGCAATAGACGCTACATATACTTCTTGAGGCGAACACCTGAGAATATACCCCTGGGGGATAACGATTACATCACAAAATTATCAATGCCGGAATATGTACTCACCGGTTTAACTACCGGAAGGGTGTTGACCAGTTTGGGGCTGCAGTTGAAAGAGGTAAGATTTTCATGCTGTTTGAGCTAACGACAATTAGTACAATATATGTGACCAGTATAAGGATATTGATGATTTGAATTCAAATGTACAAATACATTTGAATGTTGCAGTGTTCCATACCACTGTTCGTGAAACAGTTTCGTGAGATCACAGTGAATATGGAGTCGAATCATGCGATGCTCTCCCGCCAGATATCTTATGCTGGTGGTCATCATGATAATGAAGAGAAAGCTTCACAGGTACTGTCTTAATTTTATTACATCCAATTATTTGGCTCGCTAATGGAACTAGCGTCCTCAAAGTA
This sequence comes from Achlya flavicornis, assembly GCA_947623365.1. NCBI lineage: Eukaryota > Metazoa > Arthropoda > Insecta > Lepidoptera > Drepanidae > Achlya > Achlya flavicornis. Next base: position 4,634,683 of record OX392484.1, read on the forward strand.
ATGAAAAAATAGAATTCCAGGAACTGCTATTCAAGAAAATGATTGAAAAATTATTAGATAGCAAGAAGTTGGTCAAATTTTTGGTCAGAAGTTGATGAGCAGGCAGGCGGTCTACCTGACAATATATGCCTACTGTCACCTGTGGTCATTAGAAACAGCGCATTTCTTGCCAATTTGTTACCTTTACGAAGCTTTCTAAGCTTCGTAAAGCAACTTTAAGAGTAATTAATTACATTACCGCTAGATGCTTGATGACAGATTTCCAACTTGTTATTTTAAATCCAGGTCAACTATCTGAGACCATCGGACTATCGCAGGATGTCTAACATTGCAAGAGGTGAAAATGCTGAGCGAAGGTAAGTTGATGAAGATGAGTTTAAGAACTATCGAATGATATTGATAATAATGAGGCGATTATCCTTTTAATTATCCCTTACAGGATGCGGAATATGCGATCTACATCTCGGATAGATAATAACGTAAAAAAATCGCAACTAAAGAGACTTTCAGATGCGGTAAATAATATTTAATTAAAATGTATTTATAAAGGCAGTACAAAACCTATTTGTATGCGTAAGATCTGAGATATTTTTGCAGTCTCAAGAATAGATTGTGTGTGTATCCAAAATTAAACCTTTAGTCTTAAAGTGAGATTCCAAATTCAATCGTTTAACTGCCGGTTTGTATATTCTAGGTATCCTTAATATTTGATATTTGGCATCAGTTTTTTCCTAATTAGTCTCAAATATCATGCCACAATCGCAAAATACAGGATAGATTGAAATTGAAATCGGCCGTTAATCTCGACTCAAATCTTGACTTAAGATTTGATTGATATTCTATAAAACAGACGTAAGAGCTACTAGCTACTGATGATATGCAAGAAATAATAATAATTGTGTTTTGGCAGGAAGCATATTTTGCATCCTCAGACTCTTTCGAAGATCATAAAGAACATTCGGCTGATAAACAGAAGACCACTGCCGAAGAAGTCACTACAGATATAAAGGACCTCGTCGGTATCGTTGAATGGTAATCTCTTTTCATTGTAAAAATATGACACAATAAATACAAGGCATCAGCATACATGTGATACGATTAGCTAATGAAGAATTAATAAAAAAATTGAAAAGGAGAGGAGAGGATATAATGTGCCACCCTAGAATAACCTAACGTGCCACTCTACAAGATAAATAGGAGTGAAAAAAAAAAAAAAAAAACCGTCGAGGCGGTTTTGCAGGCATGCTGCCGGCGCCCTTGCAAATATCTGTGGAACCAGTCAATAACTGATGGAGATAAGGTTTAAAATTACAAGCTTTTGGCGTCTCCTGTTGCAAATGAATGTGCTGTGGAATGAGCTCCCTGCCGTGGTTTTCCCAATGGAGTACAGCATAAGTTTATTCAAAAAGGGTGTGAAAAGTTTTTATCAGGGTCGGCAACGAGTGATACACCTGGTGTTGCAAGCATCCATAGGCGGCATAACTCCTTACCATCAGGCGGGCCGTATACTTGTTTGCCACCTTAGTGGTATAAAATATCATTTTGGCTATGGGCAATATAGAAAATTCCTCCTTTCATCCTTCATCATGGCATTTGCACCTTTCTTCGCATCTATGACTGTAGCTAAAACTAAAAAGAATACTATTCTTTGACCAGGACAATAGAGCACATAGAAGGTGAAATCCAACTTCCAATGCCAAACATACCGAGCCTGACTGAGGAACGTCCAGGACGCGTAGAGATTGTCGACCCAGCACTAACTGTGCAGCTTGAAGAGGCAGGGGTGATGTGGCAGACTCATATTGATAATACAATCTCTGCTTGTTTACTGAAGGTAAAATCCTTAGTAATATCTTAATGTGACTTTTGCCCTGCAATTTTACCCGCATTTTTAAAGCATAATTATGTTTTTGCATCATAGAATGTTCCTTATATTTTATCCCAGGCCTGAATTTATCTGGTATAATGCTATTTATCTACTAGGTATTCTGTAAGTTGGAGGAGTTCCACCGTCGAGCTGCTCGTTTTAAACTTCTACATCTTTTATATTAATTTATTTACCTATAAGTACATATTTATTCAACTTTCTTATTCCGTTCCGAAATGGGCTTAGAAAGCCCTCAAATGAAAGTGTTCTGCAGCTGACTTATTCATAGAAGTGAGACTAAAAATATTAGATACTAGCTGCCCGGCGCGACTTCGTTCGCGTGGTGCTACCCTACCCTGTGGTGCTACCCTACCCTATCCTACCCTACCCTGAGGTGCTACTACGTAGTACTATTAAATATTCTGTGGTGCTACCCTACCCTACCCTACCTTGTGGTGCTACCCTACCCTATCCTACTCTACCCTGTTGTGCTACCCTACCCTATCGTACCCTGCCCTGCCCTGCCCTGCCTTGCCCTACCCTACCCTGCCCTACACTACCCTACCCTACCCTACCCTACCCTACCCTACCCTACCCTACCCTACCCTACCCTACCCTACCCTACCCTACCCTACCCTACCCTACCCTACCCTACCCTGCCCTTCCCCCTTCCCCCTTCCCTACCCTACCCTACCGTCAAACACTGAGCCACACGCAAAGAGATTGACTCCCTGCCGTACGGCCCGTACCCGTGACGTGATTTTTCTGCTAATACTTATATTTTTAAACTCGTGATATCTTTTGAATGGAATGTCCGAATTGAATAATTCAAAAAGTTATATAAAGGTATTGAAGCAGTCTTGGATATGAAGTAATTTATTTTGATAATGATTAATACCAAGATACAAATAGAGAGACATTTATAGCGGCGGCATTTCAATAAAAATTTTAAAATAGAAAAACACTTATTGTGGCATAACTATAATAGTTAGACATATGGTATCGCGACACTTTTTGTAAATAATAACGTGTTCTGCAAAGTCGTAGTACATTTTTTTATTCTATCATCAATAGTTTTCGCAGCGCACGCGATGTAATGAATATTTTAGGTAATTTTTTTACACCTTGGGTTACATTATTGGAGATTTAGTAAGGATCCCTATTTTTTTTGAAAATATAATATAGCCTATGTCACCCGGGGATAGTGTAGCTTCCCAACAGTGAAAGAATTATTCAAATCGGTTCAGTACTTTTGGAGCCTATTCAATGCAAACAAACAAACAAACAAACAATCAAATCTTTCCTCTTTATAATATTAGTATAGATATATTTTTAAGTATTTCTTCAGGCTCGCCAAGGTGAAGGACCAGTGGCCGAGTACAAGTACTGGCGTGAAGCTGATGCCGAGATATCGCTGCTCGTAGAACAGCTAAAACAGCCGATGGTAGTCAAGATACTCTCATTGCTGCAGAAAGCTGGATCCCCGTATTTAGAAGTAACTTATCATGAAATTCTCTATCTGCCCTAATGTTTTATGGATTATTTATATTAAACTATAACATTATTTCTAGAATTTCAAGAACTACAAAGAAAGCCTCTTGGAGAAGTACAACTTGGCTAGTGACAACTTGAAGTTTCTTTCAACTTTGATGCGCTTCTTTAACGTAAGTCATTATTTACAAGTTACTGCCTTGGGTGCCGTAGATAAACTACAAATCCTTATAGTTTCGTCATGTCCGCCCATCGGTATTTCGCCGTCCGATTTGCATCGAATTGAAATTAAGAAAAAAGAAGTGGTCACAGAACGAACCTAGCAGTTCTTACTTTGGTGTGCATGCACTTGCACAAATGCATAGTCTTACTCTTACTTCATTATATTTATTTATTTAAAGAGACAGTAACAAGATACAAACCACATCTTACAATAACAAAAGTTGTTTAAATGAAAAACAGTTATCCCTATTGTCGAAGCGATCTTCAGTATTGTACGAGAAGACAACATTCGCAACCTCACACACACAGACGCGCGACGTCCGGAGCTCCTACCGCCACTCGACTATAGACTTTTGTGTTGGACACATCATTTTGTCACCTATTACTATTTTCTATTAAACACGTTAAATCTATCGAGGCACCTCATTTAATCACCATCACCGACTTCCATTCCGCTACACCTATTAAAACTGTGTACAGCATTTGTAAGATAATAATATATAGATTAAAGATATATACATTCTCAGGTAATAGAAGATGATTCTCCACTTCAGCACGTTGTTGAGATATTACCTGAACTTGTAGAGAGTATTTATATGATGTGGGTTCTGTCTAAAGGCTACAGAACTGACGAGACCATGGTGCCATTACTCGGTCGGATTTCATGGGCGCTGTGCGATAAGTTGGAGAAATTCCTCAATGTGCACAAGCTTTTTGAGTGAGTCTTTATTGTCATCATCCTGGTTTTTATCCAAGAATAGACACAAATTTGCAATATTCTCTATCTTCCATTAGTAAATCAAATGAAGAAGTCCATTCCCTGGCTCGATGTGGTCAGAAAATTATGGAGATGTGGCACGATTTGTATAGAGAGAAGAGACGCTCTATAGAACTGTGTGGCAAGGGAGCTCGCTGGGAGTTTGACCAGCCACTATTGTTCACGCAAACCGACTATATTGGTACCGTTGCAAGGGATCTTGGGGATGTGGTGCAGGTATGTGGTATGAGGACTTAGTACTTACTATTATGAATCTTCTACATGTTGCTATAAGTCCGTAATACATTTATTAATTAATTGAATTAACTCCTCTGATATTGCTAATATCCATAGATGGTCTGCCTGCCTGCTTAGGTCATCATAATAACCTTCATAAAGTTCATCTATCTCTAATGTGGTATTCCTCTTCCTGTACATCCATCAACTTCCAGACAATTTAGCAATAGACATAGGTATATTTTTGACTTTAGTTTAATTTACGCTTATGTTTCTTTAGAAACTAAGATTTATTTTGAAACTTAATTATATATTTAACGAAACATGTCTTAGTGGTGGTACTCCGAGAATCCATTTACTACTTCATTAATCTCACATGTTTTATTTAAAATAGGTGCTCATAGACTTCGAGCGTATATTTGGGCATGAACTGAAATCCATCATAAGTGATCCTACGCAGATTGATGACGTACGCAAACGCGTCAAGAACCTTGTCTATGCGATCCGCACTATCGACTTCAGTGTGTTCGTCTTTGATAATAAGGAGAACTGGGATGTTATCATGGGAGACTTCTGGAACGAGGTCCGTTATTTAGAGGACGAAGCCAAGAATTATATTAACCAGAGTTTTGGGAACTTGAGGTACCTTTAGTTATGTATTTTTTTGTATAATTTGGATAATTATTCTTAAATAGTCTTTACTAAATATTCTACTTGTGGAAGCTTAAGAAAGTCTGAAATCAAACTAGTCAATTTTGATAAAAAATAGAAGTATCCTATGCTTTTTTGTGGTTCGAAACTTCCCCGGCGATATTCATAGCATATATTTATTCAGAGAATAGTACGATAGTGAAATTTAGTTGATTTGATTTGATTTTGATTATTTCTGTTGCAATTTTTGTATGTCCTTAACATTAAAGGTCCTCAGATGAAGCTCTCACTGTTCTTTTAAAATTCATGGAATTTGATACTCGCGAGGCAATTCGGAAGGAACTTTCTACAAAGTTCGATCTCGTAATGAGGCAATTCATCAAAGAGATAACGGCTTTGGAAGACAAATTCACTGTGAGTGTTAATCAATCAATATCAAGATTGCTTGAGTTTAAATTTGTATTTGTTCTAAGCAAATGGTTTTTATCTTTCACAGCGATACCGTAAGAATCCACCATTGTTACGTAATCATCCGCCAGTAGCTGGTGCTATTTATTGGGCAAGAGCACTCTTCAACAAAATGAAACAACCCATTATGAGGTTCCAGAAGGTATATTCATTTAGTATCAACGTCACAAAATTTAGTATTATGAAAATCTGTATAGACTTTCAATTCGATTAGATATGTTGAAGAATTAGATTGAATAGCATAAGATTAATAACAAGAATTAGTATTACACTTAGAAACATTTTCATTTTCACAAGGACGAACCCTAATCTATTAATTTAAGAACAACATACTCACTTTACACAACATCTAAGGAACTACGATTGTTCTAATTAGTTACAACCAAAATATGGTGTCGATTCTTTGTAGTCTCACAACACATTTGCATTTCAAGGTGCCAGAACTTAATGACGTTGGGCAAAAGAAAGAAGCTTTCCTTCAATATAAATCATTCTCGAAACTGATTAAGGAGTACGAAGACAGTAAATACAGAGAGTGGGTGCATACTGCATCGCATTTCGTCGATAATATGATGAAAAAGAATATATTGAAGGTCGTATTCAAGAAGGAGAGTGGTATGAGACAATTTGTTTATGCGTTTATTAAAAAGTATTTTAGAATTGAGGGTTAATCAGCTATTTATTTCAAAATCTTTTTACAAGCTGATCCTCTTGATGAGTTTGGTAAGTTTAGCTTTATTATTTTCTATTCTCGTATATACTATACAGGTTGCATTTTTTTTCCGGCCAGTATGGGCAAATTCTAAACTACAGGTCTGGCAAAAATGCTGGCATTTGGTGTTCAGGAGTAGCCCTAACTGGCTGAAAAAAAAATCCTGAATATATATCTCAAAGCTACATGATCAGACTTTTCTTTCTATGTTCGGTGTAGTACTAAATGCACAGCGACTCCTCTAACCTAACCCCTCTTCCAAACGAGTGATACCCCGTCTATAAGCTACGGTAACTTCTTACCATCAGCTGTAAGGCTGTAAGCTTGTTTGTCCTTAGGGTGTGTTTTTAATGAGTGGTAATAAAAGTTCGCAGACTTTTCAATGCAACCTTTTTGATGAACATAGGACCAGCACCTACTGCTGCGCGCGGTATGACACTGACAGCAGCTGGCCGCGCTCATGTCGCCGGCAAGAAAAAAGCCTCTCAGACTTCATTGAAGCCGATAGATATCGTCAATAAAGAAATTGCTGAAAAACGACGCAAGGAGAAAGCATGTAATAATTTTTTTAACACACTCGCTCCTAAAGTGACATTTACTGCACCGTTTTTAGTATCTTAATGCAAATTATTACGCACTAGTGCTTTTTACTTTACATTACCGCACAGTTTTATGATAGGTATAATCCCGATTATGATAAGTTTGTGCCTCACTGCAAGTGATATGTGTGTGGACCAAGCATTCGTAATTTAAACGGGTAAAATAGTTTGAAGCCTGTTGTGCTGAAGTGCTGTCAAAAAAAAACATGCGCGCCATATTTGTTACCGTTCTCATTGTGTGGTTGATTATTATCAAAAAATCTACTTAAAAAAATACCAGTCTATTTTTTTCCCTCGCAAGTGTGTTGTAAAAAGTCGTATGACACGCGTGGGCATTGATTATTAGACTCTCGGTTCACTTATCGCGTTCGCCTGCGGTTCACGCGCTTGATACCGCCTCAAATGTTAATAACCAACTTTGCACACATGTATCATAATGTACTATTATGTATATTAAGTATGGCAAAAGTGTATATCTATTGTTTTAATTCTAGAAAACTTACCACCATAATATCTATTTTCAGTAATGTTGATGAGAATACCCGGCCAACATTACGAGAATGTGAGGTCACCAAGTTCCATGTCATTGCTGGCAAAAGAAGGATTGGTAAATAATAGTCTTGCACAAAATATTTTAAGGATGCTGCTTCAAATAAATAAACAAATTCATTCATCTCTTTTTTGTTATAGTGTTTATTTCGGTGCTTTATCGAATCGATCAAAATCTGTTAAATACATTTTCCTTATTTAAATTATTTTAGACTTGTATTTGTCACATATCACGCATAATTTGTGGTTTGGAAATGAGTGCTAGTGAAATTGATGCTATATTTTTCCATATTTTATATTTCTTACCGACATTAAAAAATAAAAATGATGGAAATATAGAATTTAATATAACTGGATTTTATTTTCTAGACCGACGTCACTTGGCGAGACTTGACTGTGCATAAATTGATTCAAGAATACGAAATGGAATTCCAGCCAAATTTTGACAAAGATATATTTTTAGTAATTCATGAAGCTGAACTTATGGAACAACTTGGTAAGTGATTTGAACAATCCCTTTAGATAAATCCTCTAAATTAGCAGTGATCACAATAGCTGGTGAGTGATTAAGCAGAATTGAAATAAGTTCCAATAGCTATTCGTTTTTTTTTAAGCCATAGTTTTAAATCTGTACAAGGCCTATTTCCTGTTCAATTTTCTTTTTCTGCTTCTACATCACAATACGAATAAAATTATGTATGACAATCTTGGTCACAAGTTGCTAGAAGTTAATAGAATAATATTTTGGCTAACTTCTAGCAACTTGTAAGCAAGATTGTCACACACATTTTTGTTCATATTCAGAATTTTGAAAAAAAAAATAAAAAAATTCCATATCCTCGAAAATACTAATATTTTTAAATAAATTTTGAATGGCATTTTTATTTTCTTCAAAATTCAGCTCGGGGTTCCTTTCAGCGTTTTTCTCTAAGACCTGTATGTAGTTCAGAAGTTGCCCATACTGGGTAGACAAAAAAAAAACACCTGTAGGTATATGTAACTTATGTTTTCTTTAGGTTTCGACCTTCCCGCAAATATTCGCGACGTGGCAATGCAAAAATCTCGGCTTTACTATGAGCTTGAAGCCTTAGAAGACGTGATAAAGAAATACAACTCGAACTGCGCCTCATTAAGCGATTCGGAGACTCATTTAATGAAGAAACACTTATTAGACATGGAAAGGCACATACTACCGGGTATGACCAGAGTGACATGGACTGCTCTGGGCATCAATGATTACATTATGGACATTACTAAAGGTATTTATGTATTATTTGTTGAATAAATTTGGTCTAGTTTGATACAATTTGAGAGGACATAGCTGGTTTATTAGATTAAAATATAAGTTTTGATAAATTTTTATTTATTTCGATGACTTTATAATGATGGCAAAACATCTTGTTGTTTGTCATCAAGCATATAATTTCCAGGTGCAAATTCCCTTCAAGCTGTGTACAGGCAACTGAAAATGGTTGAAAAAGAGATACAGTTCCTTATAGACCAGTTACAACAATTTGATCTCTTCCCGATAATGAAACCTGATGATTACGTTGATCCTGATACTGGAGAGCCCGATGATACCTGGCTCTATCCTTGTAAGGTAATAAGGCTTTATACTGCCACTGACCAAGTGGTCATAATTAATGTTAATGAGAATTGCCGTAATATGAGCTGATTAACTATAATATTTAAACAAATAAACCATGTGTTAAAGAATAGCTTTAGCATTGGGTTAGCAATACACATTTATAATCTGTTATTTCAATAATACAATAGTTTGATTGACGAAAATATTATGACGTTATTCAACAGTCATATTTCGTAGAAGTAGAGAATGAGCGTCTAAAACGTGTGGCGAATCTCTCTCGCATCTATGAACGAATCGGGCCCATCCTTATGAAGCTGGAGTATTTGATCCTGGGCACCAGTACTGGAAAGTCACCGGTAATGACAGCATATTACTTGTACTGGGAGAAGAAAATTTTCAAGTGTTTAGTTACGTAAGTAAGATATAGATAGAAGGTGTTTTAAAATTCTAATACTCCATCAGTTTTAATTTAGAAAACATGATATTCTTTATTACAGTTTTACTTTGGAAAACTTGGAGCAGTTTCAACAGGCTTTGAGTGAAAAGACACTAATGTTTCAAGTAGACGCCGTTCTCGTCCCTCCGGATATCACTATGAGACCCACAGCTTCGGAAGTGTGCAATATATTGGGTTATAACATCAAGCATTTCTTGAACAGGTGAAATTGTTAGGCATCCACATCTTCTAGACATAGGCCCAATTAGACGATAATAGCACAGACGTAGACGTCAAATTCTGTGCCGAAGAGGAGATGAATTCTTTACTCAAGTCTCTATATAACTAAGTTTAAACTCTAAGTAAAACACTGCTTTATCCCCTTGGTGCATAACCTACTACTATCCCTTGATTCTAATAGCTTTTTTAACCTCATCCAGACTAACAAGCTTCCCTCGTTGGATGAAGATGACATGCCTGAACTGTCCACCGCAACCAATAGCTGAAGCGACTGGGAACGAGTTCTACGTGTTCTCATACTTTGAAGACATCTTGCGCGTTGTTGCCATTAATGATGTGACGCGGCTTATTCAAGATACCATATACAGACTAACCCAGGATATTAATAGTTATATACAAAAGTTAGTACCTAATAGCTTGTAACTAAACAAATTATTTTGGTACCTATCATCGTCAGTTTTTGCACTAATCCTCCACAAGTTTCTGTACAGCTCCTCTTATTTGTCTGCTGTTTTTTATAGATGGCATAAATATCAGCACTTATGGGCATTTGATAAGAACCTTTCCTGGGAAAAGTATAGCTAGCTAAGTATAGCTTGTAACTAAACAAATTATTTTGTTACCTATCATCGTCAGTTTTTGCACTAATCCTCCAGAAGTTTCTGTACAGTTCCTCTTATTTGTCTGCTGTTTTTTTATAGATGGCATAAATATCAGCACTTATGGGCATTTGATAAGAACCTTTCCTGTGAAAAGTACATACAAAAGTACGAACAGATACACAAGTACGATGAGAAATTCTTTTACTTCGAAGACATTATAGCCGATCTTAACGACCACGTGAAGTTTGTCGACGTTGGAGCAATTCGAGTTAACTTACGAGTCATTATTCGACAAGTGCAAGATCATGCTCAGGAATGGAAGGATATTTTAGGGAATTGTATAGCTACGAAAACAAGGATGAATATGTATGATTTGAAGAATCAGATAGATGTAAATATCATTGTCTTAGCAAATCTAATTAGTAACGTAAAGTAGATCACATCGATTAAACTAAATTAAGAGCTCTGTCAGAACACAACAAATTACATGGCGAGGGCCATGCAATTTTACAATAAACAAGCTCGTATCTAGTGGCTTCCAGCTATCGATAGATATATTTCCTTCTAAAATAATAATACAACTGCTGAAATCACAAGCGCTTGGTTGCCAATTTTCATTCTACATTTGCCTTTAGCAAAGGATGTAAAACAAAATAACGCAAATAATTTATTATGTCCAGAATCTCCGTATAACAATGAACATGAACATCAAAGGCCTGGAAGACTTCAAGCTGGTGATGGCGACGATCACACAGGTCCAAGCTATGACCATCACCGCTGAGGTGAGGTACCGCGGCATGCAGGAGATATTCCACATGTTGAATCAGCATGGGATCGATGTAAGTTTTTTTGAGGAGGAGGTAAGTTTCTCTTAGGTATTAGGTTATTAAGGCGTATTTACTCATAAAACAATTTAACATGAAATAATTGAATGGCGAAAAATTTGAAACTGGGACGTTGTTTATTTTATATAAGTCACACTGAGTATTTAATATTTTTTTACCTAGGTATCAGAAGATGACCTTCATTTCGCTAAAAACCTTGAAACCTCATGGGGCACCCTCTACCAGGCATCGTTATTCCGTGGCAGCACTCTCGAAAAAACTAAAGACAAGTTCTCCAAACTTAACGTAGTAGAGATATCAAATTTCTTGAAAGAGCTTGATGACTTCATTGAGAAGTTTGATAAAGAAGGACCGGCAACTGTTGAGGATGATATGGATGGAGGATTAATACTTATGGAGGTATGTTATTATTGTATTTTTTTTATTTCCTAATAAACGGTTATGTTTTTCTTGCTGACATGCCGCCAAAAATATATGTATAAAAAATTACACTACATTGTGCTAAGTATAATTCCATAATTTCAAAATAACATATTTAAATTATAACAGGAATACAGTAAATATTTTGAAGAGCTTGAGTACAAAAAAAAGTTACTTCAAGCAGCTGAACAGTTATTCGACAACCCACTAGCTGATTTCTCAAATTTCAATCGAGCGAAGACCGACTTCCAAGCAATGGAGCAAATATTCAAAATATATAAAGCTCAAAAGAACGCACGAGAAATCTGGGCCAGGACATTGTGGGTCAATTTGAATCCGCAAGCTTTAGTTGATGGCATTGAGCAGTTTTTCAAGGAATACAGGTTAGCTATTGATAAAGTAACAAAAAGCATGTTTAAAGTCGGAAAGAAATATTGATTTGATTATTTTTGTTATTGCGCATATCAACGAAGTATTTTATACACAAACATACTTCCAGTCATATTTAGTTAATTTTATTTTACATACTTACCGTTTTGTATACGTTTTTCCAGAAAATTGCCGAAAGCTGTTCGTCTGAGTCCCACAGGCTTGATGCTGGATCTTAAAATGAAGCAGTTTAAGAGCATAGTACCGTTGATGGTGTCGCTGAAGAACGAAGCCATGCGTGAGAGACATTGGAAAGAACTGATGGTTAAAACAAGTAAATACGCACATTACTTAATGTTAGAAGTACCAGAAAGCTATGCGTTATGCTAGCATGAAAAATGGTTCCAACTAATAAGGTAAAACTAATGTTTGTTTTTTTCAATCACAATAGATCAAGACTTTGATATGGCTGCAGATCGTTTTACTTTAGACAACATGTTTGCCATGGAACTGCATAAGTATCAGGAGGTAGCTGAGGAAATTGTCAATCACGCTATCAAGGTAAAGTATAACAAATTATTATAATGTATTTGCTACATAAGCAAATCATAATTATACACTTATATAGCTATACTCTCGGTGTGTGGTGGCTAGCACTACTGAGCTGCTTATAGACTTTAAGGCTACACATCTCTGGTGGATATCGACTCTTATGATTGTTTCTTGGTACTTTATTCAATAAAATCCTTCCACAGGAGCTATCCATAGAACGTGGAGTCAAAGATATCCAAGAAACTTGGGCTAGCATTGCATTCACAGTTACACGTCACTTCAACCGCGGAGAAGACCGCGGCTATACTCTCAATCCTTGTGATGAAATCGTCGTCAAGGTTGATGATGACGCCATGTCGTTGCAGAGCATGGCCGCTTCACAGTAAGTTTTTGAATATTGATGGTCTTTCTGCAGAAAAGAATGCATGAATTAAAACATAAAAAGAAACATCCCTGCGGCATGTACATGGTACTCCCAGATACCTTTGAATACTTCCTATTTCACTTCTACTATCACACATTCCAGATTCATCGGTCCATTCCTCTCTGTGGTACACACTTGGGAACGTCGCCTCTCTCTAATATCTGAAGTGATTGAGGAGTGGTTGGCCACCCAACGCAAGTGGCTGTATTTGGAGGGTATATTTGTTGGTGGAGACATTAGAGTACAGTTGCCTGAAGAGGCGAAAAAGTTTGATGATATCGATAAGGCATTCAGGAAGGTACTTAAAAAAAATACGCCTCTGTTATTATTGCTTCTCATCTTGCGTTAGGCTTTTATTTAATTAGTGTCATCATCAGCCTTTCATCTATCTATTATGTCGATATCCATAGTAGGCTTAATTAATTATACAAATTACCGGCTTTTACGTATTTCATCTGACTTACAGATAATGCTGGATACAGCAAAACGCTTGATTGTCGTAGACTGTTGTACCGTTGGGGGAAGACTAGAAGAATTTGTCAACTTGGGACTCGGACTACAAAAGTAACACAGATTTAAGCCAAAACTTTATTCCATTATATGATTTTAATACATAGTGATCAACGAAGGGAAAATTTCAACTAGAATCATTTATAAATGATATAATAATTATGACATTAATCTTATTACAGATGTCAAAAGTCGCTCAATGACTACTTGGACTCAAAAAGGCGTATATTTCCAAGATTTTTCTTCATATCTACTGACGAACTGCTTTCCATACTTGGTAGCAGCGAGTGTAGTTGTGTTCAGGAACATATGATTAAAGTAAGCTTTAAATAATAACGTAGACTACTTTTTTTTAATAAAACATCATTTAAAGAGCCAGTAACTATAACAATTAATTTTGCAGATGTTTGACAACATCAGATCATTAGATCTCTATGTGGATCATACAAATCGTCCCGTTGCTGCTAAAATGATTTCCGCAGAAGGAGAGGTAAAACACTTTATTCGATACTTTACCATCTGTCCGTATTAAAATGTTCTTTTGATCGAAAAATTCAACAGGTGATGGAATTTCGTTACGTGGTGTATACTGAGGGAAGAGTAGAAGACTGGATGAACCTAGTACTCATTGAAATGCGAAACACTAATATGTTTATTACCAAGAAGGCTGTATTTTACTATGGCAAGAATTGGAGGGTGCCGCGGTAATACACACTTACTAAATAAGTATTTTTCTTATTTGTCACACAAATACAATTATATTGTCATACTACCTCAAGGCTACGGCTACGGCTCAAGAACTACCTAAATATTGTATCAATTTTTTTTTTATTTGCGATTTAAAATATTATAACCCAACCAAATTCGTTTTGGTATCTAAATAGTTAATGTTATTTTCAGAACGGATTGGATTATGGAATACATAGGCATGGTGTGTTTGGCGGCAAATGGGGTGTGGTGGACAGCTGAGACTGAGGAGACTTTTATACGTATACGTAAAGGTAACAAGCGGGCTATGAAGGAACATCTCCAGCAGCAGAACGAACAGTTAGCTGGGCTTGTCGTCAAAGTTAGACAGGGTAGGTATCCTAAAACTTAAAAAAAAATTATGCAGTCTTAACAACAACAAACTGTATCATATAATAGAGAGTCAAAATTCTTTAAAAAATTACAATAAGGTAAATAATTTTACATCCTAAAATAGAGATATGGGCGAGTGACAAGTACTTTGTAAAGGAAGATTTAGATTCTCTTGGGGATATTAAGCTTCTTAGGCAGGATACAGATAAAAATACATTAAAAAAGAGACATCTTTAGGATGTTAGCTAAATACCCGATAAATACACAAATTATTTGGTATTGACAGATCTGTCTTCAAATGATCGTCTCAAATTTCGTACAATTACTACAATCGATGTACATGCACGTGATATCATCGAAGGCTTCGTTAGAGACAACGTGACAGACGTCGCCGAGTTCGAATGGGAGAGCCAATTGAGATTCTACTGGGTCAAGAAGGATGATGGCTTGTGGATTAAACAGTGCACTGGTAAAATATCACTCATAAAATTTTATTAAAACATATTCTAATTTAGTAAAATCTTTAATGCTGAACTGAATTTCCTTGACCTTCTCTGTAATGTTCAAATCTTGGTAATAGTTTTGGTATTCACTGTATGTTTAAGATCCCTACCATGTATGCTGCATCTACCGCAATTATTTTTCTCTTAGAATATTTGAAATATTCAAAACAAATAAAGTAATAGATTTTTGTCCTTAACAAATTTTAGGTATTTTCGAATACGGCTATGAGTACATGGGTCTGAATGGTCGGCTTGTGGTCACACCGCTCACGGATCGCATATACCTTACAATAACGCAGGCACTCACCATGCAGCTTGGTGGCGCTCCGGCAGGTAATAACTAAGTTCTTTAAACTACGTACGGTAGTATGTCTCGGGAAGAAACGAGTTAGCACACACTGCTTAGAAACACATTATTCTTGCATCTGTGTCATCCCAAGCTTATCCGCCTTCGCATTTTGGTTTTCAATCCGTCTTACCATAATGTTCATCAGAAGCCGACATATTTTAAATATTATCTACAGGTCCAGCCGGCACAGGCAAAACAGAAACAACGAAAGACCTAGCCAAAGCCTTAGGGCTTCTCTGCGTGGTGACCAACTGTGGTGAAGGAATGGACTTCCGTGCTGTTGGACAGATCCTCGCCGGGTTATGTCAGTGTGGTGCTTGGGGATGTTTTGATGAGTTCAATAGAATTGACATTTCTGTACTGTCGGTCATATCCACGCAGCTGCAATGTATTCGGAGCGCGCTCCTTATGAAGTTGAAGAGATTCACGGTAATTCCTCGTTGCTCCTTTTAAATTTAATATTAATGTCTTTTTATTTCATTTAGGAAATTTCTTCCTGAAGGTGCATGAAACATTGGAGAGTAGAGAAAAGTCGATGTTTCGTAATCAATGATGTAAGGGCGCTTGATTTATTGATTCTCTTGAACATATTTATGGTTGATCTAGTTTATATATTTATCAATCCATCAGTATAATTGCAAAACTCCAATCTTCATAGCTATTTTTGAATAAATATGAGCCGCTAACAGTAATCGACAAAAAAAACAAATGGTTATAAGTTTCATTCCTCAATAAGTTTAATTCCTCAATTAAGACCATTGAATTTCCAGTTCGAAGGGCAAGAAATAGCGATGGACTCCAAAGTGGGTATCTTCATAACCATGAACCCTGGATATGCGGGGCGCACTGAACTTCCAGAATCTGTAAAGGCGTTGTTCAGGCCTGTCGTGTGCATTCTACCAGATCTTGAGATGATCTGTCAGATATCACTGTTCGCTGATGGGTTTCTTACGGCTAAGGTATTCGCTCATTTATTATTATACCAGTTAAATATTTTTTGCTGAATTTGACCGTATGTACCATATAGATAGATTAAAGGAGGAGAAAGCTATGTTAATTGTGTATTGATACCTCTCTTGCTATTTGGGTGCTGATTGTTTTATTTTTAGAAGCTTTTTATTAATTTGCAATGTATGTGTATATGTATGTTCGGGTCAAATCTTGCCAGTCGAATTTCACCCACATCCAGTGGTCGGATTGAATTGATATTTGGTATGTATTCCAATGTATTAGGAAGACAATGCAAGTAAAGTCAACAAAAAGTTAAGTCAACAAAAAAAGCTTGTAATAAAAATGTTTTTTTTAACCTAAACTTATTTAATTGTAAGATCCTGTCTGCAGTAGGGTTGTTTTGCCTATTTAACTAGGTCCTGGCAAAGAAAATGACAGTGCTATACAAAGTAGCACGTGAACAGTTATCAAAACAATCCCACTACGACTGGGGATTACGCGCACTGACCGCGGTGTTGCGCATGGCGGGCAAACTGCGGCGAGACTCACCAGGCCTCACTGAAATTATGGTGCTGATGCGAGCTCTCAGGTAAGTTTTTCTCCAATGATTAAGTAAACACTCGAAATATTCCTTTCCGGTAAAAAAAACCTTCTTCATCAAATATGTTACTTGGATGGAATTGTATTTTACCCGCGTCACAGCAAGGAGTTAAGATATAACAAGTGGAGATTTCGAGATGGCATATTTTCTAAACCTATATGCCATGACGAAACCTCCACCCAGTAAAATATGTTAAGCATCTCATTTAACTAATACTACCAACAATTTTGTGACAGGGACATGAACCACCCTAAATTCGTATTTGAAGATGTGCCATTGTTCCTGGGACTTATCAAGGATCTATTCCCCGGACTAGAGTGCCCACGTGTCGGGTACCCTGACTTCAATTCAGCAGTCACAATCGTGTTAGAGAGAGAAGGGTACATAGTGCTTCCTCATCAGGTAATATAATATTCAAATACGAATAATGCAGATCAAAAGCATTGCGGTGATCTCTGAAGCTCACGCCGTAGGACTTAATGCCTAAGAAAAAGTTATTGTATCTTAGATGAAGTAATTATTATTAGTGTGTAGCGAAGATTATTGATCATTGATTTATGAACTTATAACTTAGATGTTATGTAGACTGCAGGAAAGACAAACTCTGCTAATCATGTATTCTCATTCTAGGTGGACAAAGTAGTGCAGTTATACGAAACAATGATGACTCGTCATTGCACGATGCTGGTCGGCCCTACTGGTGGAGGCAAAACTGTTATACTCCATACCATTGTCAAAGCCCAGATTGATATGGGCTTGGCGACTAAACTGACTGTTGTTAACCCAAAGGTAACAACTATTTTAGTTTCAAGAGCTCTCTATATCCAGGAAAATGGTTTTACCTTAGGCTTTC
Organism: Achlya flavicornis; assembly: GCA_947623365.1. Lineage (NCBI taxonomy): Eukaryota > Metazoa > Arthropoda > Insecta > Lepidoptera > Drepanidae > Achlya > Achlya flavicornis. Next base: position 4,652,559 of record OX392484.1, read on the forward strand.
TTATAGATCTAGGTATATAGGCTTAAATAGTAATAAATCAAGTCATTAGTCATGAAACGTCACATACAATTATCACCTCTATCTTCTCCATATTGTCAGTAAACTTATTGTAGGCTTCAAAATTGCTTGCTCTGATAAATTTGTTCTTATGTTTATAATTATAGGCATGCTCAGTTATAGAGTTATATGGAATCCTAGATCCTGTCACAAGAGACTGGACAGATGGATTGTATTCGAAGATATTTCGGGAGATGAACAGGTAATAAAAGTTTATTGTCTTAATTTCCCGTGTATCAATCATAGCTCAACTTGCTTTCGAAGGAATAAGGTTCTCAATTCTCAGTCCATCCAATCTGAGTGCAGTTCAGTCTGTGATTTTGTGCGCTTAAAGTCTATCCTAAAATATTCAGTATTCGATTAACGCAAACTATTTGGTTAAGAACATAAAATTTTATATTGAATTTGAGATACAGTATAGAGAATCTAGAAAGAGTCCTCGAAAGTTGAAATTTGGTATGTAAGCTTATATTATTAGTATACAAACAACAAAAAAAGTCTAAAACTTGGAACTTTTACCCCCCAAAAAGAAAACAAAATTTAAAAATATTGTCAAAAACAAACTTACAAAAAAATATGTAATAACTAGGTTTTGGTGGGATATACATTTACTAACTCGAGAATAAAAACTTTAAGAAAAAAGTAAATTGTACTCTTAAGACAATGTTAAATGTTTCTAGACCTTCAGAAAAAGATGAACGTCGATACTCTCTCTTCGACGGTGATGTAGATGCACTCTGGATTGAAAACATGAACTCTGTAATGGATGATAATAGGCTCCTAACGCTGGCCAATGGCGAGAGAATAAGATTGGCACCGTATTGCGCGCTGCTGTTCGAAGTCGGTGACTTAAACTATGCATCGCCAGCCACTGTGTCCAGAGCTGGGATGGTGTTCGTTGATCCGAAGAATTTGGGCTATCAACCTTATTGGGATAGGTAAAACATAACAATATAGAATATTTTAAAAACTTCTGCCCTGAACCCAATTATTTGGGGATGGCGCCATTCTTATTCGGCTCTTCTAGCTATCATATTACCTTGTAAAGAGATTTGTAGCTCAATTTTAATTGCAACTCCTAAGGTTGTTGTGATACGATCTATCCTTGAAGCTATGATGAAAAACATTGTAAGATTACGTAAAATCATTGATTTTAAATGTTCCAGATGGGTGCGCTTACGCAGCAATGAGGAAGAGCGTGAGCAATTAGACGGACTCTTCGAGCACTACGTACCCGGTGCCATCAACTACATCGTCTTTGGCTTGTTCGGCTTGCAGCAACAAACGCCACTGAGGACTATTGTGCCGCAGACTGCACTTAACCTGGTGAGTAAAGAAAGACTGCTTTTTTTATTTTATTTAATGGGCTTGCGTTTGGCCACTGACCCGCCCATAAGGGGCGATGATCAAACCTAAGATGAAACACGCTTACCCAGAAGAAACCTATTCACTCTGGCCTTGAAAATTCCTACTTTTTAATAGCAATAATTGGTGTCTTTACCATTGGATTGTTCTCTTTCTCTTTTCTCCTTCGGAAATATGTGGACTTTCAGTCCATAGATTAGCTTATTTTTCTTTTTTTTTAGTGAACACGGTTCATAAATTGGAATGGTCCGGTACAGGGTAGTATACATGAGAAGTTATAGATAAATGGCGAGTTATGGCTCTTGACTTATTTATTATCTTTCCTTTGACCGATTTTGGTCCATGTTACCTAATTGGCTTTAGATTTACGGGGCTCCTGTGTGATATGAAAACAGTCAGCACAATTCGACGGGTCAGCTGACGTGGTCGATTAAGATTCCAACTTACACGCCGCAGATCGTGGGTTCCATTCCCATCCAGGACATGCATTTGTGTGTATGAACATGTCTGCATGTCCTCAGTCTGGGTGTACTTATGTATTTACAAACAAAAAGTAGTATATGTGGTAAGTATATCAGTTTCCTGGTTTCCATAGTACAAGCTCTGCTTTAGCTTGGGATCAGATAGGCGTGACGTGAGTGAAGGAGGTCAAAAAAATACGTTATATATCTGAAACAAAAATAGTCTATTTAACTTGCTGCTAAACTGGACATGGTCTATAATTTGAACTGCTTCCAGGTGGTGCAACTGTGCTACATGATCACTGGCTTAATGCCCGACAGAGAAGACTGCAATGAGGAGATTGACAGAAGTGTTGTGGAATGCGTCTTCATGGTGGTACGTTTACGACATCTATCTTCACTTCTTCCTAGTTCTTACAGGCTTGACAGGGTCACCTGATTGCGTTGGTACTGGACAAAATAATACTGGTGGATATCTACTTACTAGTTACTACTACTATACTTTGAGATGTCATAATCATAATATCTAACATCCACTAGCGATGCAAAACGAGGGAGGCTTAAAGCGAAAAAATCGCTTCATTGGAGTTAAGATTAGCGCGGAATATCCAAGCTAATAGCCGTAGCATAATATTTACCCGCGTTCCTGCGGGATAAAAAGAAGCCTACAATACTCTGGTATAATTTAGCATCCTATTAGTGAAATATTTTTTGGAATCCTACTGGTATTTCAAGAGATTAGCCCGTAACAAAAAACTTTTCCGCGTTTAGTATATAGAATAGATGGAATTATTATTGTCTCGCCCTCTGATCTTATTCACACCATTGGGAGTCAATACTAACTTTTCCTTATGAATGTGTAAACCTTCACTAAGCATTAATCTTCCGTTTTTATTATGAACCTAAGTTGATATCTTATATATAAAATTCTCGTGTCACAATGTTAGTTACCTTACTCCTCCGAAACGGCTTTACTGATTTTTACCAAATTTTATATGCATATTCAGTAGGTCTGAGAATCGGCTACTATCTATTTTTCATACCCCTAAGTGATAAGGGTAGGCACCACGCGAAGAAAGTCGCGCCGGTCAGCTAGTAATATATAAGAATTAATTAGATAAGTTTGGTTGCCATAGCTGCATCTTCACTATTATACTATAACTGTTTCTAGTTCAAGATTGCTTCATCTCGATTTGTCACGTTCATATGTTATGCAACATTCGCATTTCAAACAAGTCACGGAGAAATTGATGTATGTTTAGTGTAACATTTTTAACTATCAGTATATCGGGGGCGTAGCTCAGATGGTAGAGCGCTCGCTTAGCATGCGAGAGGTACCGGGATCGATACCCGGCGCCTCCAATCATAATCACGTTTTTTATAATAGAAACCCCATACATCTGCACACGCCAAACGTCTAAACCTAACGAGAACATAACCAAATGCTTTATTTAACAGTAGGCATGGCATAAATCACAAGTAGCAGGTGATAAAGAATATGATTCTGTTTTCATATGTCACATCTGTTACCGTCCATGACATAGCCTGTTACATGTTATAAAGAATATTTAAGAATATAAATAAAATGTATGCGACTGAAGGACTTTCTATCCATGGTCATGAACAAATTTAAAAAAAAAAAAAACTTTATCATTGATTAGCTTTTAAGAGTATTCAAAAATAAACCTTAAATCAAGAGACATAAAGTGTTAACTTCTTTAACATGTTATGTAGCAGGATAGAAAAATAATTTTTTGCTACTAAAGTATATATAATTTGCATCAGTGATAATTTGACACTTGCGTGCGATACTCGCACATGATTTTGTGAAAAATACCGTCGATCAGCATCGATGACGTAGGTTACAAATCATTGCAAATCATATATCGCAAGTGAAATCATGCTATAAAAAATAATAATATCATCAAATGAGAATTCCTTTAAAGTAGCAATAATTTCCATGCATATTTAACAGATGATTTAAAATTCAACATCCTTGTTTGGAGGTAGACTTTTTTTATATAGGTACCTACTACTGAGGTATAGCTAACAAGCATGCGGCCTGTCTGATGGTAAGCGGTTACCGTAGCCTATAGATAGAAGCTTGCAAATCTTGCAATACCAGAGTTACCAATCACGCGTCGCTGATCGTGAAAAATATAGAGTACTAGCTGTCCCCCGCGGTTTCACCTGCGTTCCCGGGATAAAAAGTAGGCTATCCTTCTCCATACCATCGGCCATCTGCATGCCAAATTTCATGATGATCCGTCTAGTAGTTGAGGCATGAAGGCCGAACAAACAAACAAACTTAGTTTCGCATTTATAATATTATAAGTTAGGATTAATTGTCATTTAGGTAGATGTAAATAACGTAGGTAGGTACTTATGTCATTTCTGCCACCCAACCCAACGTAACTGTCGAACATAAAAAAGTTTTCATTGGTCTACATCGTTTTCTATTTTTTTCCTGTTAGTCGATGTATAACAGCCTGGGTGCTTCGATAGTGGACGACGGCCGGTTGGACTTTGACAACTATGTGAAGAAGGCGTGCCCAATGATGCTCGTCGAAGACACCCCTGAGAAGAAAGCTACTACCAGTAAATATTGTTTAATATTTCAATAGGTCTACCTTAGCAAAATAAATGTACGTAAAAAAGCTACGTGCATGGAATCCATACGCGCCCCCTGATGTATGGACAGCAACAAGTAAAAGTGCACATGAAGGAAGAAATCTTGGAAAGTCTGGTCTCGAAGAAAAAGTTGGTCATAACTTTTCTAACAACTTTTATTATTTTATAGTCATTACAATGAAATAAGATTATTATAATTAGAGAAAAATTACTCACTTATCAAGGTTTAGTTAAACCATTGACCAAAATTAACCCAAAAGAATTGCCTAGTGCAGACATCCGTCTCTCACAAATTGTATCTTTTGTGCCATACCTAAAATGCTCATTATTGTTTTTATTTACATATAATTTGTGAAGAGAGAATTAATGATTCTATTATTATTATTATAATGCAATGATGGTATGGTGGCGCTTCTATACATGTCAAGCTTTACAAACCGGCAGAGCACTTCCCAATGGCGTTCCCGACGCTGAACGACTACTGCCTGGAGCTGGAGTCGAAGACCTGGGAGGCGTGGGAGTGGCTCGTGCCCAAGTACGAACACGACCGGGACATGAAGTTCCCCTCCATCCTAGTGCCCACTGTCGACACACTGCGGCTCACTTGGCTCATCAAAATAATGGAAAGCGTAAGTGTCAACTACATAATATACTCAATGCGGGCCAGTTGGCGCGGGTGGATATTCCACCTATCGCGCCGCAGGTCATGGGTTCGATGCCCACACAGATCATACATTTGTTTGCATGAACATGTCTGTATGTCCTGAGTATGGGTGTAATTATTTATTTACGAACTAAAAGTAGTAAGTACCTATATCAGTTCGTGTGTGAGGAATGTCCCAGGATATTTATTTATTGAATGTATCTTATTGCGTATTGTTTAATCTTATACCTACGAGTTGGTTGGTACACCTAACTAATGCACTATAGTTCAAATTTAAAATATTGCACACTAATGAAAATCAAATATATATGCATAATTATGACATATATTGTTGTCAATATTTGTTCTTCTTCTGAAACGTAGGTTTTCTTCCATCCGGGTCAGTCTGGTAAAAAGACTACCACACAAAAGGCTTGAAAATTTGTGCTGACATCTAGCGAGATTATTTAGAACTAATTTGATTTAATGGCAACTTTATGATCCAATACACATGTCGACAACATTGTTTTAGCTTATACCGCTAGATTACTATCAGCTTACAAGAAAATGCAAATAAAAATAAATTTACCGGTTTTCTCCAGAAAGCATAGGTATTTGGTTTTCAGTAAAAGGCCGTGCTATTTCTTGTATGATTTTACAGGTAGAAAGACCAGTTTTACTAGTGGGTGATACAGGGACTTCAAAAACTGCTATTATCACGAACTACCTGCGCGGTTTACCACCAGAAAAGTATGTAAGTAACTCGATTTATGTACACAAAGCTACACATCAAGCTACACATTTCCAATTTATTTATTTTTTTATACCACTAAGGTGGCAAACAAGCGTACGGCTCGCCTGATGGTAAGCACTTACCGTAGCCTATGGACGCTTGCAACACCGGGGGTATCACTCGCGCGTTGCCGACCTTGAAGAAATCTCTTCACACCCTTTTTGAAGATAAGCTGAACTCGCATTGTATAGGATTTCCGTACAATGAGAGCTCAGCTTATATTGGAAATGTATAGCTTGATCTGTAGCCGTGCGTATTTGGGTAATTATTTAGCTATTATTTTTAATATTACTGCTGTAAACGTTTATAGTATAAACTTTATACCACGTTGAAAACGCCGGTTCTCGTAAAATCGCCGAAGATAAGCAATGTCGGTCTGCAGAGCTTTCCCGCAGTCGGGCAAGATGGTAAGTAGGTATCTGTATGGGCATGTATGGGGGACCGTGTCTGGGAACAACACAAAACATAAGTCGCGTTGGATTAAAAAAAAGAATGCCTGTAATTAGCACGGTTCTACAACCGACGCGGCGACGTTTAGACACATTAAAGTTTGGAATTTATATAAATAAGTAGGTATTAGAACCGAATTGACAAAATAACGTTCGTACGTACGACAAAATAAAATTTTGATTGATTCTGTTCTCGTCTAATACCGATGTAAGTTAGAAAAATATAATGCAAAAAGTCTTTGGAGGCGCCGGGTATCGATCCCGGTACCTCTCGCATGCTAAGCGAGCGCTCTACCATCTGAGCTACGCCCCCAGTGTTTGCCAAGGCGAAATTTATGATCAGTATTGAAATATGTCTGTCATAAGATTAGACTTGAATAAGATATAACAGCCAAAACGGCACGTGATTGATATGCCCAGAGCACCCACCCATCCAATTACTGACCACGCCCGAAGGTCCTACACTTCAGAGATCGAACGGGAACCGGTGTTTTCAATGTGGTATGGACGTCGTAGAAAAAATACAAGACAATAAACAATAACTGACGTAGGTACTTACACAGTGGCGGATCCAGAATTTCGGTTTAGAGGGGGGGACTGAGAAGCTTGACCCAACTGAGCCTTTCAAAATTCAAAATTTTGTGTTCCTGCGCGTGAGTAAGGTAGCCAGAGCTCATAGTGGAGGGGGAAAGGTCGGTGACGCGTGAGTGATGCTTCGTGTGTTGCAAGCGGCCATATGGCAACGGTGACCGCTTACCATCAGGCGGGCCGTTTGCTTGATGCCGTCTTGGTCGTGTAAAAAAATGCAATAAAATTATTTATGTTGCAGTTAATCCAACAAATGAACTTCTCGTCTCGCACTTCATCGTTGGATGTCCAACGCAACTTGGAGTCCGTTGTGGAGAAGAGAACGAAGGATACCTTCGGACCACCTGTTGGGAAGAAAATGCTTGTGTTTATTGATGACATGAATATGCCTATTGTAAGAATGAGTATTTATCGCTAAGGAATCCCTTTTTGTTTCTATTTATTTTTATGAAAACCGACCGTACAAAAAAGTGAGGCAACGTTGGGCATGGTCAGTACTTGCCAATATTCCTATAGCACTTCAAACAAAGTCAAAGCCGTAATGTAGGCCGTAAGGTCACTCATGAAGGTCAAAGCTTCTGAAGTTACCACCAGTTCGGAAGTCGGTCTTCAACTGAGAACAACAGAACTGAGAAGAAACTCAGCAAGATAACATCTTTAAAATATTTTCTTTACACTTTCAGGTGGACACTTATGGCACACAACAACCCATTGCCCTATTGAAGCTATTATTCGAAAGGAAAGGCTTCTACGACAGAGGCAAGGACCTCAACTGGAAGAATTTGAAGGATATAGGCTTTCTTGCCGCCATGGGCAAGGCTGGTGGTGGTAGAAATGACGTGAGTTGTTCATACAATGTCACATAATATATTAAATTATTACTGATGATTTAAGAAATTATTTCCTTAGTACAATACGACTCCCTCGCTTGCTTCCCATGCACTTCCCTGATGGCGCCCGTATTGTACTTACTCATAACGTGAAGCAATAATCCTGCTACACGTACGATACGGGAGCTAAGCTTCATGACATGTAGTAGCGTGAGTAGGTATACAAGCACGCAACTGTAACGACACCGCGCCAGGTCTCAACTTATCTCGCAAGGGTAGTTAAGGTAGTCGAGATTAATCATTTGAATTTGGAACCTGCACCAATGATAATAAGTTTATTTTCGATTACCACAATTTATTCTTGAGACTTGGTCTGAGTTTTTTAATCCAGGCCTAAGACGTTGATAGCTCAGTTGTGACTTCTGAATGACGCTGACGTCGAATGGCGTGGCTATGGTCAAGCTTTCGGTGAAGGAAACCATAGCACACTAAGGATCGGGATCGTATCGCGTCGCGTCTTTGGTGTGAACTGACCCTTATAAGTATGTTATTTATAGTATTGCCTACCTCCGTCTAGGAAATAGAAATTCACCATCTGGTGTGTTACGGCAGCAGAACTTGGGGGCTAAAAAGAAATCTGCTCTAAATTCTAAAAAATGAATTCCTTTAGCAATATTGCTTTAGCTTCCTTTTTAGGGGGCCTTGAAAGCTCTCTTCTAGGCTGTGTGTGAAATAGCTTCTTATATCCATTTTCTAAAAAAAATGCGCTAATAAATAAATATACAATATCTACAGAACTATAGAATAAATAAATAAAGTATATTGACGTGACTCACTTGGCAGTGGCAGTGACATTACAGATGTGTCTGAATGCACCAGTACTTAGTTTGTCCATATCATTTGCTGAGACTTTATTTCTCCCCCCCCCCCCAAGGTGGATCCTCGCTTCATCTCGATGTTCTCGGCGTACAACCTGCAGTTCCCATCTGAGAACACTCTTCGTCACATCTACGTGTCGATCTTAGACGGACACTTTGAAATATTCCCGGACGAAATACGGGAGATCGTTGATAAGATTGTACAGATGACCCTGGATCTATACAAGGTATGCCAATTTTAGGAGCTCACAAGGAATTTGTACTCGTACCTAATAATAACTTTCCAAGTCAGACACCTTGCAGTCGTCTACAAAATGTTTGATTAGAATTTCATGAAGATCGGCAAGGTGCGAGTGATATGCCTGGTGTTGCAAGCGTCCATAGACTACGGTAACCGCTTACCTTCAGGCGGGTCGTACGCTTGTTTGCTGCCTTAATGGTATATAAAAATAAGATGTATCATTTTTTTATAGTGTTGTAATGTACCTATGTATTCCTTATGCAGATAATAATAGTGGAACTGCCCCCAACCCCTACCAAGTTCCACTACATATTCAACTTGCGTGACTTGTCCCGCATCGCGGCCGGCATGAGCCTCACGCACCCCAACTTCTTCAGCGAGAAACGCACCGTCGTCAGGTGCTGGCGGAACGAGTTCACTAGAGTCATTTGTGACAGACTCATCAGCGTACAGGTTAAAATAACCACTCCACTTCTTACCTTCATATACCCTCTTAATATTTGCTTAACTTAAATTAGGAATAACCGAAAACAACCTGTATCAATCTTCAATCTTCCTAGATCCCATTTACAAAATTCTGCCACATCATCGTCAAGAATATGCTTCAACATAGTCCCTTCCACGCAGGATTAGCAATATACAAGTTGTTCCGTATCTTGTAAAATAGTATCTACTCGATTAAATTTAAGGCACACAATATTTGTTTTACCTTTTATTACTTCGCTTTTATAAGGTTACAAAATAATAATAGAGCAACTACGAGAAGCATTAGTATAAGTGGTGCGATTATTGATAAAATCTTAACACAGGATAACGATCTGATGCGCACCCACATACATGAGCACATCGTTAAATTCTTCCCAGAAGAGGAGCCGGTAGTACTTGAGGAGATTGTTATTCCGGAAGAGGAAGAGAAACGTCCCGAGGAAGAGGAAGATGGTAATGATCTCCTTTACGTTTAAAACTCAAGTCAATCGAACTTATAAAGATATTGCTGACCAAGTGTAGATTCGTACATCAGTTGGATCCAGTCTAGTTGTTAGTAAACTAAATGAGAAACTAGTCAAAAATTGGTACTGATTCTGTTATTTACAAACTAATTAAGTCTCTCTATATCTCTTTTAAAGAAGGATGTACGTAATTTAGTCCTGTCAAATTGGTCACGCATTTTTTTCTGTAAGTATCGATGGCATAGACTAATTCGAGAGTAAATATTTTCTAATAATTTTTAAAACCAGTGCGATTTGAAGAATCAACACTAGATTCAATAATAATAGTTGAAGTAGAAGTACTTAATAATTTCGTGTTTTCAGAGTTCATGATAAGTGATAGACCCAAATCTGCAGAAACAGTCGCCGTGGAAGAGGCGATAGAAGAGGAGGAGGGTGAAGTAGAAAAAGAACTCACGGTATTTACTAATGCTTGACGCTTTAGTGCAGGCTTTACACCAGGGTTGCCTACTGAGAATCGTATTTGATCATGCTTATGATTTCCAGTTGGAACAATACGCTCTTCGTGATCCGATGCTCTTCGGTGATTACCGTAACGCTCTCGATGAGGAAGAAGTCCGGTATTACGAGGACCTGCTGGACTATGAAGCTATTTACTTCCTTTTCCAAGAGGTACCTATTCATTTGTATTAAACTTTGACCCCCTTATTAATAAATAAGGTGTAAGTCAGTCTTGCAACACCCAGGTATTAAGATAGCCCCAGCCCTTTTTGTTTATATGACATTAGAAAGTGACGGATATATTTAAAACCTAGGTATTATGTACTTGACTTACACCTTATTTATTGATCGTAGTTATTGGTCAGGGTCCTTCTATAGTTCTGGTACTGTCACACTTGAGACCTACATAGGGTTTCAGCATACACATCAGCTTGATTTCGTATGATAGACCTTCTATTCTTCAATAAGTCTTTATTCGAATTGTTTCTTCAGTAAAAAAACATTTCTTTCTGAACTATTTCCCTTTTATTTATCGTGGCGTGCTTTGAGAGAAAAACCTTGTTAATGCCGATGAAAATCCTACTAAGAAAAACTAAACTATAGATACTGGATGAGTTCAACGAACGAGTAGGCAAGATGTCTGTAGTACTGTTCGAGGACTGCCTCGAGCACTTGACGCGCACGCACCGGATCCTGCGCATGGACCGCGGCAACGCCATGATCATTGGCGTCGGCGGTTCCGGCAAGAAGTCCATCTGCAAACTTGCTGCTTTCGCTGCAGGTATTCTCGCAATCAAAATAAGCAGCTCTGATAGCCTATACACAGGGTTATAGGTAAAACACTCACAACCTTGCAGGACTGTATTACTTACATCATAAACAACAACAACTTTCAACTTACCCATGGCCCATCGGCTGGCGACGCCCTTGACTGTTAATTTGATATTGGAACATAAAATGACTTATCAGAGGAATAGCAATGGGAATCGCTTAATTGAGGTTTATCGAACGATTGGAAAATCGGACCTCAAAATTTTATATGTTACGCAGGTTGCGACGTATTCGAGATCGCAGTAACTCGCAACTACAATGAGAACACGTTCAAGGATGACATGAAACGCATGTACACACAGCTCGGAGTCGACAACAAAAAAACCGTCTTCCTATTTACTGCTTCACAGGTGATATTGAATTCCTCCTGGCTGTTAATATAATTTTAGAATACGGTACTACCTATGCATTATGCATACCTACTATATCGCAGTTTGTGGATTGATATTTATTGGATAATACGCAATAAATTTCAAAATACACGAATTTATGAAAATAATAATTTTATTCGGAGTAATATAGTAGGTACATACATTGCGTATAACTTATAAGTAGGTAATAATAAAAATGTAAACGATATTCAATATCACTCTGCAAGTTCCTGCCAAAAAGTCTAAGAATATCTTTGTATGCCACGGCGTTATTATTATGTTTTAAGTCTGAAACGCCACTTAATTATAAGGGCGTCTTTAATACTTGAGTTGAGAAGCCTAAAAAACTGCCAAAAGAAGACTTATCACGACATAGGGTTAGTGGCGTTTCAGCGGTTTGAATTATTCAGATTTTGGAGGAGGGGTTCCTGGAGTTCATCAACAACATGCTGATGATCGGCATGATCCCCGCACTGTTCGGCGATGATGAGAAGGACGCCATCATTAATACCGTACGAAATGACAGCCAAGAAGCTGGATATGGCGTTGCTAAGTATGATTGTACATTTATATATCAAAACCAGGGATGTTATGGATATGAAATTTCAGATCTGGATATGGATGGACACGGATATATGAATAATATTATACCGGTTTCAGATACGGTTACGGATATAAAATTATTTCGGATATCCGATAGTTTCGTATAATTAGATACGGATACTAGTTTTTTAAGGAAATCGCGGACGAAGAAGGCGGTTACGGAGCACCATAACATCCCTGGTCACACTGACTGACGTTGTATAAACCCATTTCCATTAACTTAGTTCCTATAATTTCATTGCTCAGACTCTTAAACAATAAAATTTAAATAATGTTACCAATAAAAGAGTTACCTACCCAATGTTATAATGGTAACGTAAAATGAGACAAAAAGACCCATCTCTTTTATTTTGAGAATTATTATTAACCATCCTTTATTCTTTGTAGTTCTTAATTCATCATACAATGCTGAAACTTATTCGATATTTGTAGGGATGCTGTCTGGAATTTCTTCTGCACTAGATGCACCGACAATCTGCACGTTGTGTTATCAATGTCACCAAGTGGTGATATTCTGAGAAACAGGTAAATTAAAATCTATCGCAGTGTATCGAAAAACCTGATTTCCACAGCTGCAGACTTAGAAAATACATTTAGTAGAAAAGGGCAATCCATCCAATTTATTATTGGGAAATCAGTAGTTGCTATACATTTAAGAAATATTGTTTGATTCCTGAGATATCCTGGGACATTCCGCACACATGGCTATCTCATCTGAAACTAAATAGAGCTTTAATATGGAAACCGAGATACATGTAGAAGTATTATCAACCAAGCCAAATGGCCCGTCACTAGTTAAAAAAATCGAAGTTTTAGAGAATTTTGAAGAAATTGAAACAAAGATAAAATTTACACATTCATTCAGGCTAGCTAGAGTTATTATTACAAAGGAAAGATCCACAAAAAATATATTAAACTTAGGTATAGCTATTAAAATTGCTTAATAAGTTGATTTTGTATTCAGATGCCGTAATTTCCCCGGTTTGGTGAATAATACGACGATCGATTGGCAATTCCCTTGGCCTAAACAGGCGTTGTTGGCTGTTGCCAATGTCTTTCTAGCTGATGTAAGTACCATGCTTATTGGTATTGAAGATCTCTTCTAAATATTATTTCCTCGTTTTTTCGATATAGACATGTAGATATACTTCAAAAATAGGAACGACACTGAAATCATTGGAAATCTTAAACCAATTTTCTGTTAAGAGATCCCTAACGCTTAGTAGATTATTTAATACCCAGGCATTGCTCGGTGAAAATGACCATTCGTGTTTTAACATACCTACGCAATAATTTAGGTGGCAAAAATCCCAGAAGAATTCCGACCGATCATAGTGGAGCACGTGGTCCATGTACATATGTCAGTGGCAATGTACACCGTGGAGTTCCTGCTGCGCTTGCGTCGAAACAACTATGTCACGCCCAAACATTACATGGACTATCTGACCAATTACCTGTCGCTGCTCAATGAGAAGGATGCTTTCATTGTTGCTCAGGTAAGTATATTGCTTTTCAATTCTTAGAAAAGCAATTTGTTTGTTATTTATTGAATCTGATTAATATGATCAGTTTAATGATTGATTGTGTTTGATGATAATCGTTCTTATCCATAATATAATCACAATCTAAAATTGATATTCTTCATTTTAACAAATAATAAGAGTAGATCTACGAAGGGATTTAAAATTAGTTCAAAATTCTTGGTACAGTGCGAGCGATTGATTGGCGGTTTAGCAAAAATTGAAGAAGCAAACGTGCAACTAGCAGACCTGAACGCAAAGCTGGCAGTGCAAAAAGTTATAGTGGCTGAACAAACAAAGGAATGCGAGATTTTGCTGAAAGAGATCTCTACTGGTAACTTTTAAGTAATAGAATAAGAAATTCGTTTAATATGGTAATTTTAAATGGCATGATAATTTTTTATTGCATTTATCCAACTGAACAAGTCAATTCTGCTCTACATGTAGGTCGTTGTGGTGTGCAGATTTTACAAAAAGTATATGTGTTGCATTCGTAGTCAAACGAATTTTGTGTGTTAGAATTTCACTTATATGACAATTCATAAATGATTATAGCTACAGCAGCAGCGTCAGGTAAACAACAAGTAGCTGCAATAAAGTCCGTTGAAATCACCGAGCAAAGTGTGGTTATATCTGCTGAGAAAGCCGATGCTGAAGTAGCGCTGTCAGCTGCTATGCCAGCGCTTGAAGCGGCCAGATTGGCGTTGGCGGATCTTGATAAGAATGATATCACTGAAATTAGATCTTTTGCTACGCCTCCCGAAGCTGTACAGGTATGTGATGCTGTTTGAATTTCAACAAATCAGAGATTTTTTTTTACACAATATACTAATTTTGGATTCTTGTGTAAACGTCTCACATTGGCATAACAAAACATGTATTTTTATACCTACCTATATGTGATAAATTAGTTTTTTAATGTTATTGAACTTAACATTTCGCCAATCTGCATTATTTTGTCACGAATTCGTCGGCTTAAACGTTTGTTTTTGACTTGTTTTCTTTTATTCAGGTGGTATGCGAGTGCGTTGTAATCATCCGCGGTATCAAAGATGTAAGTTGGAAGGGTGCGAAAGGTATGATGGCGGACCCGAACTTCCTTCGTAACTTACAAGAGATGAACTGTGACCTCATCACTCAGGGTCAAGTAAAGGCAGTCAAAGCGCACATGAAGAAGAGCAAAAAGCTAGAGACTATGCAGCAGATTAGTAAAGCTGGGTATGTGATGCTATAATAACTGATAGTTTTATTTTCTTAGTTGGAATATAAAAATTGTAGTTAGCAGAAAAATTGCTTAAGTTTATGTTATTAACAGTTACACGTTTATTGTACAGGTTCGGTCTACTAAAATTCGTTATAGCTGTGCTTGGCTACTGTGCAGTATACAGAGAAGTCAAGCCAAAGCAGGAAAAAGTGGAAGCCCTTGAAAAAGAATACTCTGAAGCCGTCAATTATTTAGCTTCATTGAACCGCGAGATAGATCGCCTGCAACGCACGTTAGATGGGCTGAACAATAAATATGATACTGCGATGATGAGAAGACAAGAGTTGCAAGAAGAGACGGATTTGATGATGAAAAGATTGGTGGCCGCAGACAAATTGATGTCGGGTTTGTCCAGTGAGCAGAAGCGATGGACTTTAGATTTAGCAGCATTGTATGTGGAGCAGTCCCGTTTGATCGGAAACTGTTTGCTGTCAGCATCGTTTCTGAGCTACACTGGTCCATTCTCGTTTCCATTCAGACAGACTATGCTCTATGAGGACTGGTTGGGCGATGTGATGGATCGTGGTATACCACTTACACTGCCGTTTACTGTCGAAAAGAATTTGACTAATGAGGTGGCAATCAGTAGGTAAGAGCGGTTCTGTTTAACATGCAACTTACTGCAAACCTAGTCTGTGTTCCCATCTACAAACTAAAACAAGCTCATTTAATGTAGCAAAATGTAATATTATAATTACGCGAATGTTTGTTACGTAAATCACGATATCAATAATTAATAAACGGTGTTTTACTACGAAACACCATATTTACTCGTTCGTAGTAAAAATTTCTTGTCATTAGTGTCTTTATTTGATTGTAATAAAAAAAACTTACAGTTGGAACTCCGAAGGTCTACCTCCAGATGAGTTATCGGTACAAAATGGTATCCTTACAACAAGAGCTTCTCGGTTTCCACTATGTATAGATCCACAAACGCAGGCACTGACATGGATTAAGAAGAAAGAGATGAAGAATAACCTAAAGGTTAGCAGAGTTATCGAAGGCTACAATATATACTATAAAATAGATAAATAAATTGTGTTGCTTTTTGCTGCAGTTTTGTATCAAATATTTCCTCTTATTCAGAAAGAGTACAAAGACAGTCGGTTGATTGCTGATTAAAATGTGACCAAATTACGAAAAGCAAACTTTGTTATAATAAGCTCTAGGTATTAATTTACGATTTCTGTAATATTTTTTTTGTTTATTATTTCTAGGTGCTATCATTCAACGATCCGCAGTTTCTACGGAATTTAGAGATGGCTATAAAATATGGAATCCCAGTACTGTTCCAGGATGTAAACGAATACATTGATCCGGTTGTAGACAATGTTTTGGAGAAGAATATAAAAGGTTACTTAACTATCATCTTCACAGCGATGATTTAAACAAAGGAAGCTTTATTGCTCTCAATTTTCTATCAGGACGAACGCTTTCATGAAATTGTGATTTGCTGCATTTGCGTCCTATCCTGCCTGACCTGTTCCGTCTGCGATAAATAAAGTACTTTGATTATATACGATTTAGTAGTAAATATTAATTTGATAACCACACTCAAATTTAATTAATTTAAACTTTCTAATTCTAATTAAAATAATAAAATACAGTGGAAAGCGGCCGAACATTCGTGATCCTGGGCAGCAGCGAAGTGGACTACGACCCCAATTTCCGCATGTACCTAACCACAAAGCTAGCCAACCCACAGTTCAACCCAGCTGCTTATGCTAAAGCTGTCGTCATCAACTACACTGTCACTGTTCAGGTAATATGCTTAATAATTTAGATTTGTGTATAACCTTCTTCAAAATTAAGCTGACTGTGACAACAATACATTGCATACCACCCACTTACAAATATCATACATAATTCAGGGTCTAGAAGACCAGCTACTAAGTGTTGTTGTCCGTGCTGAGCGCGCAGACTTAGAGGAGCAGCGCGAGAATCTCATCATCGAGACAAGTGCTAACAAGAGCTTGCTCTCTGGCCTCGAAGACTCTTTGCTGCGTGAGTTGGCAACATCTACTGGAAACATGCTGGATAACGTCGAGCTTGTTGATACTCTGGAGAACACCAAGTCTAAAGCTGCTGAAGTAAGGCCATTACACAACACACAATTGTAGAAATTGTAGAGTTTTATTTTTAAAAACCTTACGCCTCACTGAATTTTCCAAGTTGGAGTCAATTACTTGAAAGGCAAAAAGGCATATTTCTGGTGACCTAAAGGGTGACCACATTTACTGATTTCTTTGTAGAACTTAATTCTCATAAAATGACACAGGTAATGGAAAAACTATCGCTAGCTGAGGCGACGACGAAAGACATTGAGGTGCTTAGAGACGGATACCGGCCAGTGGCAAAGCGTGGATCCATACTGTTCTTCGTATTATCCGATATGGCTGGAGTGAACTCCATGTACCAGTACTCACTGTCTTCGTATCTTGATGTAAGTCACTCACATCCAGTACCTATCTAGAATTCTCTGTCTTTTTCCCAAGATATAAGGTTGTATATCCAATGGGGTGCAGAAGAGATATTTTTTGAGATTAGGCCTATATTGACCTTAACTTGCTAAGTGATGACGTGACCGAAGGTGGTAAGCCCACAAAATCTAAAAGGAACTGAATCTCAATTGAAGCATTCGGCAGTTCTGAACACACCAGTAGATAGTCTTTCTTTTTACTAAATACTTATTGTTTTATATCTTTCACGCAGGTATTCTCGTTTTCGCTCCGCAAGGCGATGCCCAACGTTATCTTGGTGAAACGCCTCAGAAACATTATTGATATGCTCACTAAGAACGTTTATGATTATGGTTGCACCGGTATGTCTTTACATCATCATTTGCTAACGATATCACCAACCAAAAAAAAACAGAAAACTTCTCGAGCCAGATCGAGCATTTTTCCATAAAGAAAATCGTCTTCATAGTAATCTAATTATTTTATTTTTATACATACTCTATCTCTCCAAAAAGCCCATTTCATAGTTTGGAGTCGTGGCTTTTTAAACTTCTTTTATAAGTTTCCATAACAGTTAGCTTCATATCTCGTCTAGGTATATTTGAACGGCACAAGCTGCTGTTCTCTTTCCAAATGGATATTAAACTGGAGCAGAGTGAAGACCACCTGAGTCAGATGGAGCTGGATTTCTTCATAAAAGGCAACATATCGCTCGAGAAGGCATCTAGAGCTAGCCCCGCCACGTGGATACCTTCGCAAGTAAGGAACATGGAACTGAGGATCTAGTCTAAAAACTAATAAAGGAGATGGAAAATCGACCATTCTTTTATGAAAATATAACCTTCTACGCAGAGATTGTTATCATGAATTAATTCTTTTGCAGGGCTGGCAAGATATAACAAAGCTGAGTACTGACTTTCCTGACTCGTTCGGGTCGCTGCCAGACCATATAACCAGGGATCTGGGTCGTTGGCAGGAGGTAAAATTGTATAATCTTTATACATATTATCAAATGCATATCGAATATCCTGTGCCCATATACAACGTGTAAGGGAAAGGGTGGTATATCCATTACAGTAATCCACTTTTTTGGATCTAGGCGTACAGATTGCGTACGAGAAAATAAAAATTAATAATGAACCTCATTGAGCCTTGATATGTTGGTTATGATTTTAATTCAATAAACTTTGATGAAAAAATTTGGTACGAATTTTTCAGTAATTTATTTTGAACTGAAACTTTTTATAGAGAGTCTGTACCTACCTGCTGTAATCTTCACCCCTTTCAGATGTATTTATGTGTACCCTTTTTGTTATACCACTATAATACCTACCCTAAGACAAGGCCACCACATTTATTGTAGTTCAGTAGCCTAGGCTAAGGTAGTAACAAAGACCAAGATCTTAATTTATATCAATTTCATCATCAATAATTATAAAATCCCTTCTTTCCAACTAGTGGTTTGACAGTGATAACCCGGAGTCTAT
Organism: Achlya flavicornis; assembly: GCA_947623365.1. Lineage (NCBI taxonomy): Eukaryota > Metazoa > Arthropoda > Insecta > Lepidoptera > Drepanidae > Achlya > Achlya flavicornis. The sequence continues at coordinate 4,671,481 of OX392484.1, forward strand.
CGAGATCCCTGATGGTTACAAGGAGAGCCTAAAACCCTTCCAAGTCCTCATGTTACTGCGCTGCTTCCGCGTGGATCGAATCTACCGAGCGATCACTGACTACATCACTGTTACCATGGGCGAGGATTACATCACACCACCTGTCATCAGGTAAACTAAATGACAACACCCGTGTTATGGCAGCTGCACTGGACCCTATTGCCATCCGACCACATTATCACCCTATGTTCGTCCAATGATGGATGTCACCTCCGTCTCATAATTATTTTTTATTCTACTGAGATAACAAACAAACGTAAGGCCCGCCTGATGGTAAGCAGTAAGCTAAAGAAGCTTGTAATACATTGGTTTCTCAGGTATTACCGACCCTGCAAAAATCTTATCATTTCGTTAAGAAACCAATGTTGTACTCCTTGAGAAAACCACAAAAAGAAAAAGAAAAGTTCATGCCACGGTCTGTTTTCAGCTTGGATATGATAGTGGAACAAACGACCCCGTTCACACCGGTGGTGTTCATCCTGAGCCCTGGCTCCGACCCTACAGCGGACCTGATGAAACTCGCAGACAGGTGTGGCTTTGGCGGCGGAAAATTCAAGTACCTATCCCTTGGGCAAGGACAGGAAGGGGTGAGTGACATTCTAAAACTATTAATTTCTGTAAAAATCGCTTTAAATAGCAAAAATTCAACGGTACGTGGTATTCCTTGGCCTACTAGTACCTATACTGACCATATCAGACGTAGCTTTAACTAAGATGATTGCACGAAGCCTGGACATTTCAACGGTATGCTTATAGTCGTGACTACCGAGCTTTCGAATTTAATAAGCTAAGTACTTGAATAAATCACAATTCCAATACGGATTAAGAAAGAACTCATTTATCCGACAGGCAGCGTTGGCGTTGCTCGAAAGCGCGATCTCCCATGGCCAATGGCTGATATTGCAGAACTGTCACCTGCTGATTTCCTTCCTACGCGAGTTGGAGAAACAACTGGAGTTGATGACCAAACCGCACCCAGAATACAGGCTGTGGCTGACCACGGACCCAACGCCCACTTTCCCTATTGGCATATTACAAAGATCACTTAAAGGTTGGTTTGATACAGCGATGGAATATCGTAAAAAAATCGGAAATTGTAAAGGAGTGATAGCAGAAAGTCAACCTACTTTGCACGCCCGACGTTGCTTGACTTAGATGCTCGGACGTAATATGTACTTTGATGACTTTCAAATTAAATATAGCAATGTGTGTACAGAATGTGACATTTTTTTTGTTGACAGTGGTGACCGAACCACCGAATGGGCTCAAGTTGAATCTACGTAACACGTATTTTAAAATGCGAGCGCACGCACTGGAGGAGTGTCCTCATCCTCAATTCAAGAAACTCGTATACGTGCTTGCCTTTTTCCATGCTGTTGTACAGGTAAGTACAAACGAGCCTTCTCGTGTATGAGAAGATCTTGATTCATAGCTCTACAAATCCAATTAGCGTTACGAGAACGTTCAGTATTTAAACCATTAAAAACCTATTGGGAATTTAACATTACAAACATCGGTGATAATAGTTATAAGTTGGGAAATAATTTTTGGATCTAGAAATGAACTAATAGCAATAACTCAAAAAGCAACAAACCACTTTTTTTATGCAACTTTCAGGAGCGACGCAAATACGACAAAATAGGCTGGAACATATCGTATGACTTCAGTGAGTCAGACTTCGTGGTGAGCATGCAGATACTGCAGTGTTACCTCGAACGCTGTTCTGCCGCTAAAGGGCCCATACCCTGGGCCACGCTCAAGTATTTGTTTGGAGAGGTTCGTATTTATACCCATAACATTTTTCTGTCATAACTGAAACAGCTAAGGGATTTTGATAACATCGGAAGTCAGAAGAAACTAAGCAGAAAATGACAATTATTACCTAATCTTCACTGAAAGAAGCAGCTTCAAGTCGAGTCTGTGGTGTAGGTACTACTTTCAATTTTTTTATTTTTATTATTGGGTACTAATGGTAGCATCTAAGCGTTTGTGTGTACATTTTCCTCCAATATAGAGTACCTAGTTTAAGTACTATACCTAAGAATTTCTTTTTGTGCGCGCGTTAAATCGTTACAATTTGTATTTTCCTTTAACAATTCCTACCTACTAATAATAAAACTAATATCCGTAACTGAAACTATCGGTTATTCGAAATAATTTCATATCCGTAACCGTATCTGAAACCGGTATAATAATATTCATTATATCCGTATGATCGTATCCATATCCAGATCCGTCATATCCATAACATCCCTGGGCATACTGGGCTATAGTACAACTGTCCGCTAAATTTATTTATTAGTTTAATTCTCACCCTACTCAGCACACAGATCCCAGGACCGCCAAAAGTTCCTTATTTTCTGATGGACAAAATGTGTAGAATTGAGTAGTGTTAGTACGCACCTACTTCAAACGTATGCATGCCGTGAGTGAGATCTTGGACTAAGTATCTCTTTTTGTTTCTACGAATGCTGACAAAATATCAAGTAGGTGTATTACTGACTACCAGGTGATGTACGGTGGTCGTGTGATCGACGACTACGACCGGCGCGTGGTAGGCACCTACATGGAGGAGTATATGGGCGAGTTCCTGTTTGACAAGTTCCAGCCGTTCCACTTCTACCGCGACTCTACTTTCGACTACGTCATACCGCCCGAAGGGGAGAGGGAAGAATATATTGGTAAGTGTGGTTATATACAGTGGTGGTCATATAATTAAGAACGCTGATATAAAGGGAAGATTTTTTCCAACTAAGATGCAAAACTAATTGTATGCATTTGTTTTTATTTCTCTCGGTATCGTAAAACATTTCCATATTACCACTGTATTCATTGATACACATGATTGGCTAAAAATCAATAGGCAAACTTTTTACACTACTTTTAAACAAAGTATTCCTTATTACTGGCTGGTCACGTAATTAAGAACGCTAAGTAGTTTATACCTTTATTCAAATTTAAATAGAGAACACTCAGTCGATTTGTTACTGTTTGTATAATTTTGGCGCCATTACGTGCTGTAAAAGATTAAAGGTGATTGCTTCTTTAGAAAAAACAATGGGAAAAAATAAAAGTTATGATAAATCTACAAGGGAAGTAAAAATAAAACTTCGCCGGAAGAATTGGTCTTATAAAAAGATAGCCGACCATCTGCAATGTTCAAAAACGATGGTTTTCCACGCTGTAAAGCATTTTGCTACGTATCAAACTACTTCGAATGTTCCACGTGTACCTAAACAGAGAAAAACAACTCCTCGAGATGACCGAAACATCGTTCGTATGGCAAAACAAAATCCTTTTAAAGGGTCCAATGAGCTTAGAAAAGAATATTTTGGTGAAAACAACCCTTCAGCAATCTCAGCACGCACTATTCGAAGACGTTTCGTAGAAGAAAAATTGCACGGTAGGATAGCAAGAACCCATGTTAAAACTTTGCCACAGGCAAGCCCGGCTTGCATTTGCGAGAAAGTATGAAAACTGGACTGTGCAACAGTGGAAAAATGTACATTTTTCTGACGAGACGAAAATAAACAGAGTATGTTCTGATGGAAAACGATATGTACGACGTCCCCCGAATACAGCATTCGACCCAAAGTACACGAAAGTTACATTAAAGCACGGTGGTGGAAATGTGAAAATTAGGGGTTGCTTTTCTGGACATGGTGTAGAACCTGTAAAGTTGATAGAAGGTAACATGGATCAGTTCCAATCCAATACAAAAATATACTGGAAGAAACAATGTTACCATACGCTGAAGACGTTCTACCGGTCATTTGGACATTCCAGCATGACAATGATCCAAAGCACACTGCACGCACCGTAAAGGAATTTCTTACAGCGCAATTAGTTTCTGTCTTAGACTGGCCTGCTAACAGTCCAGATCTTATCCCAATAGAGAATCTGTGGTTTGAAGTAAAGAAAAAAGTTTCAAATACAAAGTGTGGAAATTTAAGAGAGCTGTATGACGTTTTTTTAGAAGAATGGAACTCTATTTCTCTTGCGAAATGTCAAAAATTAATAGAGTCAATGCCTCGCCGGTGTAAAGCTGTAATTAAAAGCCGTGGATATGCTATTAACTATTAATTTTAGTTAAATATTTATTAAATTTCTTTTTATGTTTCCTGTGCTACATAATATTGTGATTTTTTAAATCTAAGTGTCATACAAAACAATTCCCGAGCAGTTAAAAAAATCGTTCTTAATTATTTGTCCAGTTTCAGTACTATTTGAATGTGTTACTTTGATAAAATCAATAAAATGTGCAAAAAATAGTTAGCGATTTCATACTTTATTCTTAAGTCAGGTTGCTCTATTAATGTGACTATTATATAACATAACTAGTTGCTTCTCAGAAGGTACACATCTCTGTGTATGATACGATTTAAATAAAAAACTTCTAGAACTTCAAATCATTCTTAATTATATGACCACAACTGTAGGTAGTCGGATGGAATTTCGTCAACCATATTTGCATGTAACGTTCAATCGAATACTGTTTTGAAGGTGGTAGGTAATCACACAACGCCTAGTAGGGAGCTCTCTCAAGTCCAACTACCGAATCACCCCAGTAAGTGCTTGGCGACAGATTTTCAACATAAGTGTGGTAGAATCAGGTAAGTAATAGGTAAATAGCAATTGACAAACTAGCTAAAAATTATCACCAGAGCCCGCAGCTCTGGGCTTAATTAAAATACGATTATCTGGAGTTTTATAACATTTAGACCTCAAGTGGTTTCTCTTTAGGTCACAGGACGAGTCAATGGATGGCTTTCTTAGCTCTTTGATATCCGCATGATTGTTCCTAAATAAATAATAATAATAGAATTCTAGAAACAGGAAGACCATTTTAATGAAGTAAGAGCTCGTTCCCACTATGTCGCGTGTCGGATTCCGATTTTAATCGGGTATCGGCGCCTCTGTTCACACTAGTCGGCTGTCGGCCACGACCGAAGCTGGTGCCATTAGTTTGGTTGGATTCTTGTACACGATGGACGTCGACGAAGCTTTTGTTGTGATGTATTATTTGCGAAGGAAACGAAAGACAGCTAAAAATAGAAGATATTGGGTGTACCCAATTCTGAGGGAAAGATTTACTTTGGGAATATTTCAGAAGTTAATAACTGAACTAAGAAGTGGCGACGTTAAGTTTTTCAATTATTTTAGAATGTCAATAACTACATTCAACGATATATTGTCTCGTATATCAGGGAGCATAAACTATCAAAATACAAGTTACAGAGACTGCATTTGCACTGAAGAAAGGCCCGACATCCGGCAAATGTGAACAGTGCCATATGCGATCATATGCGAGCGTTGATCCGACACGATTTTTTTCCGGATGGGAGGGCTGACAAAACACACGATATTTTTTGTCGGGTACGACACAAAATCGTTGTCCGACGAGTGTGAATAGCTTCATATAAAATATTCTGCCGCTACGACACACGATAAAAAATCGTCCCGACAGACGACATAGTGGGAACGAGCTCTTAGAGACCATTGACTTACGCAATAGCCACGCTGTCCAGTTAATGAATAAAAGTGCTCAAGTTTATAGGTACCTTTTATCCCTTTATGTAAGGCAGACTTAAGTAAGTCATGGTCACTTAAAAGCCTTTTCTTGCGGCAGCGTCATGAGACAGGTCGCTCATTCCCGTGCAATATTGCGAAGAGGGCGGTGGCTGCCACACGCGTCATACTTGTGAAAAGGTGCTGCTTGTGCGGGCTGGTCTGATTGTTTGCTAATAACTTATTAAATATAGATTGAGTCTATTTTGTAGTTTTTGCCGCCGGGATAAGCAATTGTTGTTTGTGAGGTCAGAATGTACCTAAATGTTATGTAATGAATGTAAGCTTGTTTTGAAAAGAGTAATTGCTATGTTTATTATCTCATCTCTTCGTTCTCATCAAATGCAACATTCCGAACAGGCATCAGAGTCAGACTATTCATAAATGCCTGCGAAGGTCTATTTGAATAAACAATTATAAATTTGAATTCCTTGGTACGCGGGTGAATCCATAAGGCAAAACTAGGTGTTCGTATAATGATGCCAGGTAACTTTTTCAGAATTCATCGACACGCTTCCCTTGGCGAACACACCGGAAGTGTTCGGGTTGCATCCTAACGCAGAAATCGGTTACTTCAGTCAGGCAGTGCGAGAAATGTGGGGACACCTCATCGAATTGCAGCCCCAGACAAGTACTTGACCTTTACTATTATTTCTAATAACTTTACAGATAATTTCCAGGTTATTTGAGAAATGTTTCCATTGGCAGGTATGCTCTGATTAGTCCAATTTTATATTATGTTTGTTATAAGTAATATTTTAAATAGGTACTTATATGGCTGTCATGTATTTATGTTGTTCGTCTTTTATTTTCACGCTGCTAGTAAGAAAATCAGAATGTAAGTAGCGATCTATTTAATTTTTAATAGCTAAGGTACATTTTGTTAATATTTAATACATTTTGAATATTAATGGCTCTAAATGTTTCTATTGCCGCTCAGTAAAAACAACTGGTAAGTTTTTTTTTTTTTAATACACTGTATTATTTGTTTTCTCCACGGTATCTTTCTATGGGGACTCTCGACAGATAGATAGATAACTCTTTATTGTACAAAAAGTATAAAATTTTACAAAGTATAAAAATAGATGCTTAAAGTTAAAAATTACTGTAAGTACAATACGGTATAAAGATATTTACACCCAGAAACAGACATGTACAGGTACATAATAGTGTCCCAGGATATTCCCTGGATAAAAGTAGGTGCTGGGTGAGAATTGAACAGTACCCGTCGCATAGCATCTACCGGGAGATCATGTAATGAATAATATCGACGACTGTTACATAATTATTTCTACATCGATTTTTTTTAATCGAACAATAGTTTAAGATGACACCGTGGAAATAAATCGTTCCTTGAAAGGCGTGGCCTAGCCGGCCGCGCGGGGGGCACCGCCCCTAGAGAACTATCAAAGTTTTAAAAAATCCCGCCACCGCTAGATACGTTCGGCCGGACTCGGGCGACGCCGGCAGAAACACGAAAGCCGAACCGCCATCGTTTAAATTACAGAGTATATTTTATAGGAGAGCAGTAAAAGTTTATTTTTTTATTACACTTGTTATAAACGATTTTTAACCAAAAGCTATACTAATTACTCATATTTGTACGTAAATACGAGTTTATACTGTGTAAGTATATATCAGTATATATAAGGAAGCGCTCGTGGTGTAGCATGATTAGCCGTTCTTAATCGATCGGCAAAGTTAAGCTACGTCTGTCGTGGTCGGTACCTGGATGGGTGACCGTCTAGTGGTATTTCATATCGAGCGTTTCCGTGCTTCGGAAGGCACGTAAAGCCGTTGGTCTCGGTTATCACTTAATTGTGATAGTCGTTAAGCTAGTTGGATGCCTACTAGGCGGCTTGAAAAATTCCGACAGTAGGTTGACCACTAGCCTACCTCCACCAATCCGCAGTGGGCACGCGTGGTGGAGTATCTGCCCATTCCCTTTCACTCTCATTTGTGAAAGGAGGCCTGTGCTCAGCAGTGGGACATTATAGGCTGATCATGATGATGATGATGAAGTATATATGCTGCGGGTAATGAAAAGGGTATACGGGGTGGATACGACAATACGAAATTAAATGAAACCACGTAAAGTACTCCTGTATACGGTCAACTTTTACTACGGTACCAAATATGAAATCGCAAAAAAAAATGCGATGCTTTTGGTGGTACATTATCTGCGACATCATAGGCTGGCTGCGGTGCGGGCGATACCAAGGATGCCAAAAATTATTCTATGGGTTCTACCATGATCTTTTCACTACGGATTATTTTTGTGGAGATTGTTCCCTGTGAATCATAAATATTTTATTTCATTTATAGCATCTACAAAATTGAGGAATGTTAATAGGTATGCAAAAGCGCTTGAAAATTTGTATCAGTAGAGCAATTACGTATACAAATACATTAGTTTTTGTTTCGTTCAAAAAAACCAAGTAGTTATGATTTTACAGACATTTAAAATTCCCCTAAATATCGAGGCCCGCTAACGGTCACGTGACCGCGAGGTGACGTCATGTTCCAACGCTCCGTTCACTCATATTAGCCGCTAGCGGTGGTACGTAGGTATCTTGCGTTTAGGGATTGCAAAATCCGGATTTTTTTCAAATCCGGATTCAAATTTTTTCATCACCTATAAATCCGGATTATCCGGATTTTTCGAATTTTTGTATTTTTTTTGCAATCTTTTGTAATTTTAAATTGTACGCGTAGTTTATGCTTAATTATTAGTTGTTTGAAGAGAGGTGTTCTATTTTATTGTATTTCCATAGCTTGCTTTTGAAAAAAAAATGGATCTTGTTAAAACAACTGTATTTTTAGGTATTACATTAGACGATAAGTTACAATGGGGTCCACACATACATAATCTAGTGAATAGACTTAGTTCTGCAGCGTATGCAGTGAAGAAAATCCGTTCTCGCACTAACGAATTTACGGCAAGATTAGTTTATTTTAGTTATTTTCATAGTTTAATGTCTTACGGCATCCTCCTTTGGGGCAGCGGTGCAGACATCAATAGAATTTTTATCCTGCAGAAGAAGGCTATTCGCGCAATATACAGGGTGGGCCAGAAAGGCGTACGATTTTAAAAACACTCTTGCGTTTGAAGCTTTAGAGAGGGGACTGCGCGGGTGGTGGGGTTAAGTAGCTCGGTTCCCGGAAATTTAGTCTAGCCTATAATCGTGCGACATGGTTTCAACAAGATGGCGCGACATGCCATACAGCTAATGCCTCTTTGGCGGTCGTAAACGAGATGTTTGCTGGGAAACTGATATCGCGCCGAGGTGACATTGCATGGCCTCCTAGAAGTCCGGATCTAACGCCACTGGACTTTTTTTTGTGGGGATACCTAAAAAGTAGAGTCTACTCCAATAACCCAGCCACGATTAACCAGTTGAAGACCAATATCCAGGAAGAAATGGCAGCTATTCCCCGTGCAATGTGCCAGCGAGTTTTTACCAATTTGAGGTTCAGATTCGAAGAATGTTTGCAGCGGGATGGTGCACACCTGGATGACGTTATTTTTAAGAAATGAATTTCCCAGATGTAAATTTTTATAAAAATAAAAATTTATATGTGAATTGTACTAAGTTTTTTTTTAATCATTTTTTCAAATTCGCAATTCTTTCTGGCCCACCCTGTATAACTTAAAGCCAAGAGATTCACATAGGGATAAGTTTAAAACCATAAATGTAATGACAGTGTCGTCTCAGTACATATATGAAAACGTAATTTATGGTCAAAAAAATATACTTAACTTTCCTAAAAATAGCGACACTCATAGTTTAAACACTAGAAATAAGGACAAACTTGCTGTACCTGTAACACGGCTCAGCAAAGTTAGGGATTCTTTTAAGGGGCAATGTATACGCTTCTATAACAAAGTACCCAAATCAATTCAAGAACTATCTGTGTATAGATTTAAAAAGTTAGTTAAACAAAAATTGTGTAATAAAGGGTACTATAAAGTTTCCGACTTTGTAGAAGACAAGAACGCATTTGAATGAAGTGTTCGCTTTACAGGCTATTTTAATCTAATTATCTAATATTGTCAAATTTATTATAAGATAATTTAAAAAAAAAAACCTTGCTGAGTTTCTTGCCGGGAGTCTTCTCAGTTTATGTGTATTACGAACCGGTGGTAAAATCAATTGTAACGTTCGTAAGTGCCTTATTAAGGGCTATATTGAATATACAATATTTGAATTTGAATTTGAATTAAACTGCAAGTAATATTTAAAAAAAAATGGGCTTGTATTTGGCTACTGAGCCGTCCATAAAGGATAATGACGAAGCCTAAGGTGGAGCACGCTAACCCAAATGGAACCTATTCATTCTGGCCGTGAAAGTCCCTAGATTCTAAGAGTCAGGAAATACAGTCGCCGGAATCAAGTTCCACTCACTTGCTGTCCGCATTATAATTGAGGATACAAAAGAAAAATTTCCCCGTGTCTTGTGGTTCGGAATAAAAATAGGGATGGTGGTTGGAATAAGGTTGAGCAATTCCTGCACACACTCTCAAAACATATCCTGTACAAAACCGATAAGGCAAGCAACCTTTCTTGGATGGTCGAGCCTCGTGAGTTTCGTCATAATTAGTCTCATATTGGATGAGTCTTCTGGCTCGGCGGTTTATTGAGTCGAGGGCGAGAGCCTGGTGGAAAGAGCTCTGTTTGGTGGTGAAAAGACACACCTGCGTCTTGGTAGCATTAAAAGTGACCAGATTGGCATTGCCCCAATCGGAGACTGCCTGTAAAGTTACGTTCAAACGCTCTACCATGGCCTCTCGCAACAATTGGATCTATGACAACGGTGCTATCGTCTACGTACCCAAAGATACCGGGCTTCACTAGATCGTTAATATGCAGCAGAAATAAGGTTGCAGAGAGAACTGAATCTGATCTCTGTGGAATTGATTGCGAACAGGTCCGACGAACACCCGTCTATGACTACATGAATAGACCGTTCGCTCAGGAAATTGGAAATCCAAGCGCACAGACCACCAGACATTTCATATTAAGGAAGCTTGCTTAGAAGGCTGGTGTGTCAGACCCTTTCAAAAGTAACAATTTTCTGAGATCAGCCGATGTACAAAATGCTTTCAGCGGTAACCCGACTGTATAGAACTATCATTCTTGATATTACGTTGTGCAAAGAGTTGTTACTCGCGCCGCACGCGCATCGCCTCCATCTAAGACTCACTGGCCGACTTAACTATTAGCTAGATGGATGAGCGGTAGCAGCTAGCTGCGTGTGTGCCGAGCGGTGTATAGATTTCAGAGTAATACTGACCTAAATCTACTGGATATTTAATGAATTTTTTTAGTTAAACATCAACTATAATCAATTATGATTAAAATCCGAAAAAACCGGATTTTATTCTCAATATTCGGATTTATAATAGGCCCCTAAAATCCGGATTTTTCAGTCATTTTCGGATTTCGAAGTATCCGGATTGCAATCCCTACTTGCGTTATTAGTGGAAAGTATTTTGGATTTGAAAAAGGGCAACTATAAAATCTACATAAAATAAATGGACTTTTGGTTGAAATGAAATGAAATTGTTTACTTCGCCAGAAAATGTCGTACAATTTAGGTGGAATCTTAAAATAAGGTCTACACATTTCGCTACAGAATAGCATGTAAAACTATTTTAAATTGAATCTAATAATCAATGTAATATAATAAAACAACATAATTAAATAAGATGTCCAAATCACATACATATATTTTAAAAGTTTTATTATTTATCGACGAATAGTTATTCCGTTGCCGCCGAAAAGCAAGAAGAAAGAATGCAAATGCTTACTCCTGTCTGCCTACGGAAGTAGGTACTTATTTACCTTTTAAGTTTCATGTTATAGACAATAAATTAATTATGTTTGTCTATACCTATTTATACTCTTCTTAGTAAATTTAACTAAATAAATTGATATATTGCAAATGTAGCGAGTTGAATAGATGTACTTAACCTTTTCCATGTCTTATCTTTTTTTATACGACTAAGTCGGTAAACAAGCATACGTACGGCCCACCTGACGGTAAGCGGTTACCGTAGCCAAATGGATAGTTGCAACACATGTAGCATTGCTCATGCGTTACCGACCTTTCCCCCCTCCCCAATGAGCTTTGGCTACCTTACTCACGCGCAGGAACACAATCTACTTTATTTATCCAAATAAATAAAATTGAATATGTAATATCAAAATATCAATTTGTAAGCGGGTGAAACACTAGTTTGTTCCGGCTGATTTCCAAAACGGCTGGACCGATATAGACGAGACATTCACTGGTAGATAGCGGATGTTATAAGGAATAACTTAAGATTCTTTTACTTCAGATAATTTATAAGGGGTTTCGCGCAAAATAATTAAAACGCTACATGCGGGTGAAACCGCGGCTGCGCTGGGGTATCAAATAACTGCACACTACAAAAGTGGTTAGGTACATAGTAGATAGACTGTCAGTATTCTTACGTCAAAACTATCTTCACAGCAATAAACTTTGCTTTCGTCTCTAAATAGATCCAACCCCTTCACAGTTTTTACCCATTTCTCTCACATTTGGACATTCATTGGAACGATTATAAAATCAACTTTTCCGGTGGACTGGTGGTTGTATTATTACATTTTGGTACAACACATGATTTTCTAGTATTTATATTGGAAATTTAATTAAAAGAAACAAATAACCCGACTGCGTAAAACAAAAATTAACTGAAAAGAGAAAAACAAGCGCACGCAGTCGGGTTATTTGTTTCTTTTAATTAAATTTCCAATATAAATACTAGAAAATCATGTGTTCTGTGTTTTGTTTCTTTTAATAATTTAATTTATTTCAGACTTTTTAGTTTTATACAGAATGAGTTGTAAGTATTAGCTGTATTAGTAAGTAAATGAGCGGTACGGTAAAGTAACGCTAACAACCATCGCAACTCTGTGAGTTACGTACGGTAACCGCTCATGGTACCAATACCTACTGTTCTTGCATTAAACATGTTTTTTTGTAATTTACGTCAAAATGGTAGCACAAAAGTATTACAATGTATACATATATGGAATAGGCTGTTTACAAGCTTTCATTTGATACCCATATTGTTATAATAAGGAAATATTTGTTTTGAATATCCCCCCTCTTTTTTTATCCGTAGACGCCATATAAAAATAATATACCCTATAACACTCCCACAGTCAAGACGAATCTAACGGCACCTAATATGCTTAAATCCATCAACCCATTTAGGCTGCAGAGCGTGCCAAAGAAATAGACATACATACATACACTCGAAAAACATAACCCTCCTTTCGGGTCAGTCGGGTAAAAACCAAAAAAGTCATAATCATCTAGGGAAACGTACGGAAGAGCGCGACCCCGTCAGGGTATTTGTTCTGTGAGCGCGATTGACTGAGCGAGCGTTGGAACATGACGTCACACGCATCGAGTACGGGCCGGTGGAATCCAGCGTCGCGCGCTCATTTTAAAATTCCATATCTCGGAAACTAATTGACGTATCGAAATAATTCTTTCACACGTATTTTTTATTTTCTATAGAAAATACGGAGACCTAAAAATCTAAATTAGTGAACATTCTTCATTATTAGGCATAAAAAGAGATAGTTGTCCTAAGTACACCATAAGAAATAATTATAATAATCAAATCATGTTATAGGTATTTGGTAATAAAATGTAATATAAAGTAATAGAATAAGAATCCGTAAATATAATAACAAATTAGTTGTTATCATAGCTTTTATGGTCTGTAACTCGCACTCGGACGGATAGCAGTTTGTGTGACGATGGCGGGCGGGAGCGAGATATCTATGTGTGTGTGTTGAGTACAATGCCCTTGGATGTAGTAATTATAATTAAATCAACTTTAACACTAAAAAAATACTATAAAATTAATAAAAACAAAACTACACAACTAACTTTATATTTACAAGCACTATTGAACTAGATTATAACACTAAACTTAAATTAATACGATATTACAAACTATAATACTATCTTTAAAGACAATAAAGAATATGCTACGAAAATATTTTATGTTTAAAACTACGAGAGCCGGTCGCGACAACTAGCATAGGTCCGTCGTCGACAAAGGCTACGGCCGAATAATCCTAGCGATGCAAGAGTAGTAATAAATACGTTCACCGTAATTTCGTATGTGCCAAAAAGAGATGACTATAGTGCTCTCAGGTACTCGCCCAGGCAAGCGGCAGCTTTTAATAAACGACGTAAGTACCAAACCAAATATAAATTGTTTATAAAATAACCATGCAATGTATAGAAAATCTGTTCTTCACATCATAAGAAGAATGAATTACCAATTTTTTGCATTAAATTTCACTGTAAAATTCGCCTGCTTGACGGAGTTACAGTAAAAAAGATTTTTATTTAGAGGCTACTTTGGAATTAAACTTTATCGAGAAAATTTCTATCAAACGTGTTTTCCTTCATTGGCAAACTCAATTAAGATCTCAAAAATCATATAATAAAAACTCAGAACCCCAACCCTTGTATTAATTAAGATACAGGGACACAAAGATATCATTTTTTTCCAATATAGCACCTTAATGCTCAAACAATTGTACATGCTTTTGTTCTACAATTGTCTGTTTTTCTCAACATAATATGTTATTTGTGATTGAGAAAAACAGACAAGTAGTAGTAAGTATCTATCTACGAACACACATAATATGTGATACTTACTACCTACAACTACATAAAATATTTACTACATTTACTTGCAACTGTGTTTTCATAGACTCACTATTTTTTTTAAATCTTAATATTTTTTTTGTTCATCATCCCTTGCCTTCGTCTTAGTTATTGCAATTGTCCATTTAAAATTGACGATAATTGACCAGGTGAGGGCGGCGGAGCGATGAGCCGTGAAGACTTCATCGACCTGATAGCTGTGGACGTTTTAAGCAAGTTGCCTGTACTCTACGAAATCTGGCGCGTTCGCAAACAGTTCGAGATGAACATCACACCTTCACTTGTCGTGCTACTGCAGGAACTGGAGAGGTGACTTAATAATAGATACAAATCTGCTTTCAAAAGCAACTTTCTGTTTGTATCAGTAACCTAGTAGTACCTACTAGGGTGGCAAAAAGCATAAAAATATTCATATGTATGAAAGTGGGTTGAGGTTGAGAGGAGTCGCTGTGCCAGCAGCGGAAGGGAAGACTGGTACATTTGGTACAACTAAGCTGGTCCCAGGTACTACACCGCCAGTACAATGCCTCCTCATGGAGATCTGGCGACCTTACTCACCGCAGGAACACAATACCAAAATTAAATGTTATTTGGCTGCGGTCTATTTAAATCTGCGATTTGTTTAATCTCATGAACAGATTCAATCGGCTAATAAGCAAAATGAGCAGCACTCTGTCCCTCCTGCGCAAGGCACTGGCAGGCGAGATCGGTATGGACGCAGTGCTCGACAACGTGTCGTACAGTCTGTTCAACGGGCAGCTGCCCGCCGTGTGGAGGGCGCTCGCGCCTGCCACGTGCAAGGGGCTCGGCGGATGGATGGACCATTTTATGGCGCGGACCAAGCAGTATACTGATTGGGTGTGTGATTCTTTATTTACGAAGAACTTCTTTTTCGGTCGATCATAATGATTTATACATTCAAAAGAAAGTTAAACTTGCCTTGTTTAGTTTCTTGTCAGTCTTCTCAGGTTTTTCTTCAAGTCTTCTTAGTTTTACTTACTCTAAAAATAAAAAAAATACAATGGACAATTAATTCGTCAATTGTTTTTTATTTCTTTAGGCAATTTTGTTTACTTCATGAAATTAATTACATATAACTATCTTTTCTCCCACCCTCAATATTATATATCAATACAATGTTCAGGCAACAATCGAAGAGCCAGTGGTGATCTGGCTATCAGGACTCCACATACCGGAGTCGTATCTGATCGCGCACATCCAGATCGCATGTCGGCTCTACACCTGGCCGCTCGACCACTCCACGCAGTTCACCAAGGTCACCAAGTGGAGATCACCAGATGAGATTGAAGAACGTCCCGTCACTGTATGCATTTTTGCTCTTAATTCTGTTCTTCTCCCGATATTCTAGATGAACCAAGAAATATTGCCATCGCCCCAGGAATTACTGATTAAAATAATAATCAAACTGATTTGAGCTGCTTACATCTTGGCCCGTAGCCAGGATCAATCCTCGGGGGGAGTGAAATTTTCAGAAAATCCTACTTTCCTAGTAAATTCATATCAATGTCCATCTGTCTCTTACCTCTTCACGACTAAACCTCTGAACCCATTGACTGGACCCGATCACGAACAGGCGCGGGCAAGTCAGTTCAAAATTTCGCGGCGATTGGCCAGCAGAAGTGCGGCTACAGCGCGTTTTCATTGCAGCGAATAGTATACCTGTTTGCTGTTAAAAAACGTGCTCTTATACCCCTGTATACCTGGTTCCACTACTAGTATATTACTTTTAATACGACCCAATCCCACTTTAAAAAACTATCTTGTTCAGGGTTGCTACGTCCGAGGTTTTTATCTGGAAGGCGCCCGGTGGGATCTAGAAGAAGGTTGCCTAAGACGATCACACCCTAAGGTCCTAGTAACAGAGCTGCCCATCATGTACATCATACCTATCGAGTTTCACAAGCTCAAATTACAGGTGACTTATTCAAATAAATTAAAATAGGAATCTTATCAAATTATGACATAATTTTATTTACAACAAATATGTACAAAATACAATCTATATATAGAATATTTATAAAATTATGCGGAAGTTCTCTTGAGGAAGGACTCTCGAGTCCAAGAGGAACTTCCGTATCGTAGTAATTCTTTCGCACCAAGGTGCTAAAGAATTATTTCTACTATTAAACTTTCACGCATATAAGTGCTTTATCTATTAATAAATTGGTTCTAATTGTAATGATATGTTACCTTCTTGAATATTGGTTGATAACCAAGTCTTATTTGTTGAAGCCTTAAGAGGAAATGCTGGTGGCGTTTGTTCCATACAAACGTAGGTACTCCTCAGTTTCCTCTCTGGATAATGACACTAGAGCAATGATTATTTTATCATGCAATCTGTAGGTGCTGTTGCTTGGTTGTGTTTTGTCTCCATAAATTAATTATTATAAGAATTAGGAGCCTTCTAAAATCACAATAACTTACCTGTTTTAATGCCCTTATCAGACGTCCACCGAACAAAGACGAATAATTATAAAAAAAAAAAACAAAGGAAAACAGACAGACATAGCCAAAGCCCTTCTTACCTTCTTATTAAGATTCTTGTTTTTTTTAAATCGATCCCGTTTTGGATGAGAAAACCGGGGATTGCGAAATAGCGATTTCGTCTAGTTTAGATAGGTTTTTTTTTTTTTTTTTTTTTTTATACCACTTAGGTGGCAAACAAGCATACGGCCCGCCTGATGGTAAGCGGTTACCGTAGCCTATGGGCGCTTGCAACACCAGGGGTATCACGCGCGCGTTGCCGACCCTGCAGAAATCTCTTCACACCCCTTTTGAAGAACCCCATGCTGTACTCCATTGGGAAAACCACGGCGGGAAGCTCATTCCACAGTCTGAGCGTCCGCGGAAGGAAGCTCCTTTGAGCCCGCACAGTACGAAACAATTCAGGTTTCAATATGTGAGGATGGACTCCCCGTCGATGGCGAGAGTTGCGATGGTAGAAAGTAGCCGTGGGCATCATCTTAAACAATTCTTCAGAACACCGTCCGTTGTACAAGCGGTAGAACACACATAAGGAGGCAAAGTCTCTCCTCAGACTGAGGGGCTCTAAACCGCTTGTGAGCACGGGATCGTCGACAATTCTTATGGCACGTCGTTGAACCGAATCTAAAGGATCAAGCTGGTATCCAGGTGCGCCCGCCCATAGATGACAGCAGTACTCCATATGAGGCCGGACTTGCGACTTGTAAAGTTGCAGCCTTTGCCCCGATGTGAAGTACTGCCTCGCTCTGTTGAGCACTCCGAGCTTTTTGGATGCCAGCTTTACCTTGCCTTCTATAAGCCTTCTATTGCCTTATATATAGGTATAATCGGTCCAAGCTGTAGTTGTCTCTATCGCCCTCGGGCGGGATAGCTCGGGCACAGCGCGACAGCAATAGATGTTAAAAATCTATTTTTCAAATTTCTTGCAGCCATCCTTTCCTCTTAATTATGTTTTGCTATAGCTCATGTTTAGATGTAGTTGCCTAATTGCTTTAAATAATTTGGCACGTGTAGTTAATTATATCAAAAAAGACCTCTGATAACCCACATTTCCTAAAATTCTATCAATAACAAAGTTCAGACCCCAGATGTGTTTGTATAAATTAATATGAGTGATTGTATTTATTTCCTTACATCATTGTTTATTTTACTTGTAAATTTTAGCAATAAAAATAATTAAATTAATATTAAACACCATCATTATGTATTAATCCTGGTTTTTGATCAATTTTCCTTATTTTGAGTTAGGGAACTACCTATAAGTTATACTATAATTAAAAATCAAGTATACCCATTTAAAGTTTTGTGTAAAATTAAATAATATATTATTTATCCTAGAACACCCTGAATACTCCTGTTTACACAACATCCCAGCGCCGCAACGCGATGGGCGTGGGACTTGTATTCGAGTCAAATCTATGGACCACCGAGCACTGCAGCCACTGGATACTGCAGGGCGTCTGCCTTATTATGAACACGGACTAAAGTTATTTACGACTGCCAAAGTCAGAAGCCAACTCTTATGGCAGCATGTGGTCGGGGACTATGTTACAGGTTGGCCAGCTATAAATTACACTATTGCAGTGTTTGGTCAGCAGTAGCATTATGTGGCTGCCACACAATGCATCTAAAACTCTACAATGGTTTCTACTTGCGTCATGCATGCAGTAGTTGGCTGGCTGACTATTCTATGATTTATGATAATTTGCATTTATTTTAAGATTTATTGTAATTGAAGATTTTAATAATTAAAGACTGAATAGTGTTTAAAATTATGTTTTATTCCAAGATCAGTTTTTATAACAGCATATTACATTTTATATATTTTTCAAAAATAATATGGTATCATACTCACAGTTGTTTTTAATTTCTCACCTTGACTTATTCCTATGTTTCACTTGAGGCAGGCATAAATTGTAAAAGGATGAAGTCAAGAATTCTTTCAAGGGTACCCACTTTACCCAATCTTTATTATATAGGAACTCATTAGTCTGTGTCTTCCCAACATAGTGAGGATCCTGAAGAAAAACAAAATAACTCATTATTTTGGTGCAAGTATGTTAATACACCTACACACTACACACGCTGTAGCCTGGGTAGTCAAGATTTCCATCATGGAGTGAACACATAAGATTTAGAGACCTAGGCAATAGGCAATAGAATTAAGTCCTAGGTGTGAAAAATCTAATAAATACCTTTTGACATTCAAGAATGTCAAAGCAAAAACTATGATTGTTTATTAATATAGATATAATATAGATATAATTAATATATATATTATGAACCTTATTGTAAAGTAATAAGGACTACTTTTCTTTGTATTTATGAAAAGTCGGTAAACAAGCATACGGCCCGCCTGATGGTAAGCGGTTACCATAGCCATATGGACGCTTGCAACACACGAAGCATCGCTGCTCTTAGAACGAATAATCGCTACACTCTACATCTCTTAAAATCTCTTATAATGTCAAAATAATTTGTTGTAATAGTAAGACATACAAGACAAGTGGGTGAAAATCTTTTCTTCTTGGAAGTTTGATTTTTTCACTGCTCCAAGGGTATATTTGATATTAATTTCAACTTGTTACCTCCACATGTTTCAGAGAAAAGGGTATTAAAGACAGACGGACAAAAAAGTGATCCTCTAAGGGTTTTGTTTTTTTTCTTTTCAGGTATGAAACTCAAAAAATAGAGGCATTGCAAAGCATGCTAGGCTTTAGCTGATATTTATCTTAAAATCATTCTCACCACAACAAGTAGTGAGGCATCATCATGATACATAGAAACACCCATAATCCCTTTAGAAGAACAGTCCATATCTCCACCCATCATTAAGGGGCTGCCAAACTCAATAAAATGTCTCTTCAGTGTATCAACTATGGTTTTCAAGTCATCACCGTTGTTTACATGAATAATCTTGCTTGGAATGTCGAATAGTTTTTCTATTACTAAGCATACCTAAAAGGAAGAGTGAACAATTATTTGAAACTAGCTGTCCCCTGTGGCTTCACCCACATACCCAGGTAAAAAAAAATAACCTATAACACTTGGAGATATGTAGTATTAGTGAAAAAAAACTATTTTTGTTCATCATCATCATCAGCCTATAATGTCCCACTGCTGAGAACAGGCCTCCTTTCACGAATCAGGGTGAAAGGGAATCGGCAGATACTCCACCACACATGCCCTCTGCGGATCGGTAGAGGTAGACTAGTGGTCAACCTACTGTTGGAGTTTTCAAGCCGCCTAGAAGGCCTCCAACTAGCTTAACAACTATCACAATTAAGTGATAACTGGGACCAACGACTTAACATGCCTTCCGAAGCACGGAATTTTTTAAACACTATTTTTGTTACTGGGACTAAAATACATACCTATGTAGTGGATTTTGCTTTGACTTTTGATGGTTATCTTGTCAAAAGGACATGTACGTACATTCAAGTCCTATAGGTATATAAAAATATTATGATGTACCTACTAATCTAACTCCTATCTTAGACAGGTGAAGCGTGATAGTGGATATAAATAGAAAGATGAGTAAAATGGTGAGGATCTTACCTCAAAGCTACCTATCCATTGCCTGGACTCCAAAAATGATTTTGGTTTGTCCTCGAGATCCACTAATATCGCTTGAATTTCTCTAAGGGTCGGTACATTTACTGCATCGTTGTGGTTGTTATTTAACCATGAGCATATTGTCTGTAAGGTTCTATACCCACATCCCCAGCCCTATAATTAAAAAAATAATAACATAACCTAAAACTCACAGATTACAGAATAAGGAAGATGTAGCGCGCGGAACACGGGAGTGAGGCCAAAAAAGCAAATACAAATTGAAAAACACGTACCTGGTATTCGCTTTTGAATGTGTATTTGCTTTGTTTAACAAACTTTATGTAACAAAAAACACTCATTTATTAAGAAACTGTGGTTAAACAATGCAAATACAAACTGGAAAACGAATACCAGGTATCAGATTTTCAATTTGTATTTGCTTTTTTGGCTTCACTTTCGTGTTCCGCGCGCTACATCTGAATTATTTTGTAATCTGTGCTAAAACTTTAAAAGAAAATTTATATAAGCAGTTTGAATTGATTTTACTCTATCATCAAATCCATCACAAAGGTAATGATAGTACTCATAATCTCCAGAAACAAAGTACGATTCCTCGAAATGTTTATTTACAGTATTTACGGCACCTTCGTGAACGTTTATCAACAAACTTGACATTGTGTGACTGACACTTTCAGTGTTGCCACTCAGTAAATTTTTTTAATCACTAGATATATTATTACTTAGATATTCCGAAAAGTCACCTGTTATTCTCGTATCAGAAAAAAGGAAATCCCTGAGTTTCTCGGCATAACATATAGAATTTGTTTTAAAATAAACAAACCAACTTTTTGTTGATTTTAAAATAAATCACTAAAAGGGTCAAAAATAACCCTAAAATCTCTAAGGTGGCAACACAAAAATCTGTCAACATTTCTCGACTTTTTGGCGGGAAGTCAAACAAAGCGGTAATTTTAATTCGCGAAAAAATTCAAATTATTATTTTTAGTATTTCAAAACAGTCTAAATACTTAAAAAATATAACTAGAGAGTTCGAGTAAGATGGGTCCTCAAAGTGACGGTGATGAAACAGGCGGAGGAAAGAAGAAAAGGAAATTTACTTCCATTTTAGAGACAATACAGAGAATCCCAATAAGTATAAAATTTACACTAAACCAAATTATAAACGATTATTCCTTGAAAACGGAAACCATGAATTTGTTGTTTATGTAGAATCGACGGAACAAGAAAAACTGGGTAATAAAAACCCAATAACACTAACAAACTTGTTAACAGAACATGTAACAGGGGTTCTAGGAGTACATAGAATAAATGCACACAAAATAGGGATTACATTCAGAAAGGCTGCTGCTGCGAATAATTTCCTTAAAATGGAAGACTTTTTATCAAAATATAAAATGAGAGCATTTATTCCATCATACCTTACAGAAAAAATTGGCGTTCTAAGGTTCGTACCAAAAGATTTAAGTAATGAAGAAATATATAAAAACATCGTATGCGACGCCGAGGTTATTTCAGTAAAAAGGTTCATGAGAAAAGTAGAAGGAAAACTGGCTCCTATTAATACTGTTGCTATAACTTTTGCAACTACATCACTCCCACAATATGCTTACATCAAGCTGTTTAGATATGAAGTCAACTTATATATACCACCGTTACTACAATGTTATAAATGCTTAAAATTCAATCATTCTGCTAAAGTTTGTAGAGGTCAACAAAACTGTTCCTCATGTGCTGGGCAGCATTCGTATAAGGAATGTAATGTTGATGATATAGTGTGCATAAATTGCTCCGGAAACCACCTTGCCATTTCTAGGGATTGTCCCATCAAAAAACAAAAAATGGAAGAAAAGAAAGCTAAATTTCATCAGTTATCCTATGCCACTGCTGTGAATTCTATCCCTTCATTAAATGACAAAAGTTTTCCCATATTAAAAAAAAAGCAGCAAAATGAAAATGTTAATAATACTTTTGATGTAAAGCAGATCACTAATAATGACATAATTATTAATGCAATTGTAAAGTCTCTTATCACCTTAGGTAATAAGATTGAAGGTTCAATTACTACAAAAAAAATAAAAGAAATATTATTATCTAATTTAATTTAATGGATACATATTTGAATATTTTACAATATAACATACAAAGCTTACAGAGTAAAAAAAGTCTTTTACAAAATTTGTTAATTGAACAAAATATAGATATCTGTTTACTCAATGAAACTTGGTTGAAATCTAATTCCATAATCCCACACTTTCCTTCATATAATTTTATTTACAAAAATTCCAATAATGCTCATAATGGAGTAGCCATTTTGGTGAAACATCATTTACGATACAAATGTCATTGCTACAAATTTTTATGAGACAATACAAAATATATGTATCTCTATAGAAACAGAAAATGGCCCAATAGCAATTCTTTGTGTTTACAGCCCACCCAGTATTAGATTTGACACAACTAAGTTGAAAGCTCTTATAAATAACATACCCAAACCGTGTATAATTATGGGTGATTTCAATGCTCATAACATTGCCTTTGGATGTCATAGTGATAATAGTAGAGGCAGAAGTTTGTTTAATATAATTGATGAATTTGACTTGTGTATTTTGAATGATGGGTCACCAACAACTGTTCCATATCCTAATAGACAAGCTTCAGCTATAGATCTTGCCCTCGTGAGCCCTTCCATTGCTCATTTGTGTGACTGGCATGTTCATGATGATCCCATGGGTAGCTATCATCTTCCAACATTACTTGAGATAAACATTCAACCATCAATTTATGACATTTCACCTCCTGTTGATCAAGAGAAACATATTTATAGTAAAGCCGATTGGAATAAATATTACAACCTCTCAGAAACTTGCTTTTCCCACATAGATTTAATCAATGATAGTCCTATCAATTCATATAATAATTTCATAGACACATTAAATTATTTAAGGAATAATACTGTACCAAAACGAAAAACAAGTTCAAATACAGTTTTAAAAAAACCAGTTCCATGGTGGAATCAAAAATGTAGTGAAGCTGTGATGAAGTCCAAAGAGGCTTTAAAATATTATTTCTCTGATCCCACAATAGAAAATTGGATTAAATATAAAAAGTTACATGCAAATAAAAAAAAAATCTTGAATGAAGAAAAAAATACTTCTTGGCAAAACTTATGTAGTAGTTTTAATAGGTTAACACCTGTTTCACGAATATGGAAATACATTAAAAAATTTAAAAAGATAGGTTCAAATCGAAATAAAAATTATAATGATGAGTGGGTTCCAAGCTTTTTAGATAACTTAGCAGATTCAACACAAGTAGATGAAAATAAACTTGCGTATTTATTTGAAAATGCTACAGAAAATAATATGAATATGTTTCTCAAGAACAAGTTTACAATAAAGGAGTTGAATATTTCTTTACAGAGTAGGAAAGATACTACACCGGGATTGGATGACATACCATATATGTTAATCAAAAGGTTACATTTGAATGCACAAATCATTTTGCTTAATATATACAATAAACTATGGGAGGAATTAGTTATACCTGAAACTTGGAAAACCCAATGTATAATTCCAATACTAAAACCTAATAAACCTGTGAATAATGCATCTTCTTATAGACCTATATCTTTATCATCTTGTTTGGGCAAATTATTTGAAAATATGTTAAAGTTACGATTAGATTACTTTGTTGAATCACTTAGCTTAATCCCTTCTATACAGTTTGGCTTCAGAAAAGGCAAGAGTTGTTCTGAAAGCTTTGTATCTCTGTTATCAGACATAAAACAGGTAAAATTAAGTCATTCTAATGTGATATGTGTCTTTCTCGATGTAAAAGGTGCTTTTGACAATGTAAATATAGAGGAACTCATTCAAGTATCTTATGATATTGGTATACCAAGCCACGTTTTAAAATGGCTATATTACTTCTTGATTAATAGAACTGTTTTTGTTAAATACAATAATAAGTTACATGGGCCTAAGTCAGTCAACAAAGGCACAATGCAAGGGGCAACTTTATCTCCTTTGCTATATAATGTGTATACTTCTGAAATATTAAAATATATAGATACATCAGATGTCAATATTTTGCAATTTGCAGATGACTTACTTTTGTATAGCATAAATCAGAACATAGAAATAGCTATATCTAATATCAATAAGGCATTAAATCAATTGTATAGTTATTACCATAATAAACTGAAATTAGATATAAGTCCAGAAAAGAGTTCAGTTTTGATTATTACAAAAAATCTAAATACTCATAAAAATGTTAAAATTGTATACAATAATGTTGAAATTCCAATAGTCAAACAACATAAATTCTTAGGGGTTATTATTGATGACAAATTAAAATTTGATGAGCACATTAATCACATTAAATCTAAAGCATTGAAAGGCATCAATATTTTGAGACACTTAGCAGGAACTTTTTGGGGATCAGATCCCAAAATTATGAGTATTCTATACAAAAGCATAGTCAGAAGCCATTTTGATTACAGCAGCCTAGCTTACATGAATGCAAATAGCAACTTACTAAAAAAATTAGATGTTATCCAGAATATGGGATTGAGACTCATTTGTGGAGCCATGCGCTCTACACCAATTAATTCTTTAGAAATTGAGACATGCATACCTCCCTTAACATTACGCAGGTTGATGTTGGCTGAGAGATTTTACTTAAAAGTTATATCATTAAATGATAATCCTTTACTGAAGAAAATTGCAGTACACCCAGAAATTTCCCAGTCAATTTCATCCAATACTATATCTGCTTCTTCACTGGTTAATGGAACATTGCCTGAAATTCCAACAATATTTACACATGTAAATAATAATTCTAAACATATTAGAAAATATGATATTTGGCCTGTATATAAACAATCTTATTTTGGTCTTACTAATAGTTCAACAATTTTTCATTTAGACAATGTACACAATAAATTTGATTTTTTTCAATTTAAAGATAGTAAAGCAGATCATTACACCATATACACTGATGGGTCTAAAACACATGATTGTGTAAAAGCAGTTTATTATGATCCTCAACTAAACTACACTAAATGTATTAAATTAAATGCAGAATGTAGTATTTTTACAGCAGAAAGCTATGCTATTTACTGTGCATTACAACATATAAATTGTTTTGTAAATAATGTAAATAATATACTGATAGTCACTGATTCTAAGAGTGTGCTATCTGCATTAGAAAATGTAAACATATCATTTAAGTTAAATTATATAGTTTTTAATATTAGAGATAAAATAAGGGAATTAAATGTTAAGAATATCAATATAGAATTTTTGTGGGTACCTTCACACAGTGGCATTCCTGGAAATGAAGTAGCTGATACTGCAACCCGCTTAGACCACAATGAAGATCAATCAGAGTTTCTGAAGGTTCCATTTACCGATTACTACAGGCTTTTCAAGAAGTCTAACAGGCAATTGTGGAAGAACTACTGGGACATAACCCTGGAAACGAAAGGCAAGTGGTATGCTGAAATCCAAAAAGAGATACCTATAATACCTTGGTACCATAATATCAAAAACATTACAAGAAGATATATAACAATATTAACACGTATGCGGTTGGGACATTGCTTAACACCAGCCCACCTGAACAGACTCCGTATATTCAACAATAGTCGATGTCCTCACTGTGGATTGGATAATGCTGATTTGGATCATTTAATTCTAAAATGTACAAGTTTTCACATTCAACGGTTAATATTAGCAAGTGATATTGATGACAGTGACAGCAAATTGAGGCTACATTCCGAATTAAATAATATCGCTCACAGTGCTCACAGCAATAATTTGCGTACCGAGTTAGATATCACGATAATGACAGCTGAGAACTGTAAACAATTCGGAACGCCCGTTATCGCGCTCACAGTATTCAAAACAGAACATTTGAGAATTTAATTAAAATCTGAATTAAAAATGCGCTAGAACTCCTTATATCTTTTATTAGTTGACTCGCAAAAAGGAATATCCGCATTTGTTATTATTTTTCTCTCATAAAATCATAAAAAGTATCTTTGCCATATGGAAAACCAAAAATCTTATTAGATTTTTGCCGAAAACACAATAACTAACCGTCACTTTTTGACAGCGCTCACGGTGATATCAGTTTAGGGCATGGTCGGTGTGAGCGCAAGATGGCGCATGTCATGACGTCATCTATGACGTTTCACGGGACATCGTGATGGCGCTCAAGGTAATATGGAACGGGTTTAAGCACGCTCAAATCGATTACAGCGATTATATCATTAATTCGGAATGCAGCCTAAGTGACAGTGTAATTCAACGAAGTGTTCCCCGCCGTGTTCAAGATTTATTAGCAAATAAGAACTATTTTAATTTTTTGTATAAATATATATGTAATACTGTAGAAAAAATTTAGTGTTAAAAAAAAAAAAAAAAACTTGTTTTGTAATATCTAAAACATTAGGATAATCTGCTTACTTTTATTATTTTTGTGACTTACCACTTTTTATGTATCCGACTAAAAGACTCTGTATCTATGGTCATGAATAAACATTATTAAAAAAAAAAAAAAATCAACATTTCTCCTTTGCGTTTTAAAAAAATCGTGTAGGTACTAGGTACTTAACTATTTGTTTGTATCCTCATTCATTGGATAAAACACCACCATGCATCATCAAGGTGGTGTTTTGATGGTGATCTATCCTTGCGCACGAGTGAAGTGATGAATGCAAATAACATGTCTTTTCAAGTTGTCTTATGTTCGTGAAAAGTTTTAGATCGGTCACAATTTAACTTTTACACAAGTTAACTAAAACCTGTCGGACTTGTAACGGACAAAAACTTCAAATAACTTAATGCTGTATTTATTGCCTTTTGGCAAACTAAATAAAGACCCTATTATTAGGGCTCCGCAGTCCGTATATATATCTATCAGTGGGTTACCTTACTTAAGTAGGTACCTACTCTGAGGTTATATCCATAGAAATAAATATACCTGGAAAGAACGTATAATACAGGCCAACTTTTATAGGCTGCTGCGCGTAAAAGCTACCTACGTTTTACGCTCCCTCTACGTCATTCTGCTTGATATATAACGTTCATAATGATCGTAGTTGTTGAAATATATCAATTAAAATCGGGAGAAATTTAAATATTATTTTGCAATTTTATTTATTTTTATTTGATTTCACCGCTAACAGTTAGGGGCAATTTTTTTCGACGCGTGCACAGTTTCGACGCTCAATCTGGATGTATCCTAATCAAAGGTTATATCATATGTCATGAACCGTAAAAGGTAGACAGATTTTCCACAGAATGTGTATTTCTATTGCCGCTGGACAGCGGATGCTTAGTAATTGGCACCTTTTGGGTACGAAAATGCACGGTAGGTACAATTCGGTACTATGAAAAATGTTACTATTTAAAGCTATCGCCTAACGTAACTGTTGACTATGGCGATGTGTTTGAACCGTAGCGAAATCCTAAGTCATTTCTAGGATTTCATTACGCCTGCAGATACTGTAGAACCTATGGGTTCCGACGACATAGGTATAGGTATAGGCCCGCCCAATCTCGTCTATGTATTGAATATTAAATGCATCCAATATAGTTATGTAATTAATTATTACTTAATCATTTAAGCTATTCGTTTCGTTAGGTAGGTAAATATCACCGCTGCACCGTCTTTAAATAAATACCTACCTACTCGTTGCTATGAGCCGAATTGAATAAATATGGGCCACTATAGTTGTCCGTAAATATTACAGTTTTCTAAGAACTTTTCCGCCGCATAAAACATTTGTGCAAATAACTAAATAATTGAACATAGCTCTGTAAATAAAACTAGCCAAGTGCCGGTCGCAATAAAATAACCTTGCTTCTATACGTCATACATAACTATTGAATAGCTCTATCATTACATTGAAGTCATTTTGGACTTTTTCATCTTCCTTTCAAAAGGGTCGGCTTTTAGCGAAAATCTATCCTACGCGTATTTAGCGGACTTGAACCGCTACCCTTGAGCACCTGCCTGGGTATGACAAAGTACCTGCTTACAGAATCATACACTAGTGGCTCAGTGAGCTGCAGTCCTCCTGAGTCTCACTCGTACTACCATGGTCCGATTACGGTCAAATTACAAGAGTAATTTTCCGGGAAAAATTAGAACTTATTATTGTAAGTCCATTAGTCCTACTTCCCGTAAATTAAATTACTCGATGTTATTGCAATGATATTTTAATGTAATAACTAATTACTTAACTAAAGATTATTCCAAATTAAGCGGAATTCGTACAGGAAAACTATTGTTTGTCCATGTCAACTAACAAACTGGTCAAATTACTTATAATATTTACATAGGTCGAGGTGGGTTATCGGTGTCGCACTAGGTATATAAGCGTAGGCCAACTTTTTGCAACCACACTACTGAATTTTGGGCCGTTTTGTGAGCATTGTCATATATTTTTTTACAATGAAGACCGCTTTGGTGAGTACAAGTTCAAAAGTTTTAAAGCGATTATAGCTCTGCCGTACGAAAGTCGTAGGTTCGAATCTTACAATGAACTTGAGCTTTCGGTGAAGGAAAGACTAAAACCTGTAACCTACGACTAACGGCACGACTACTGTAAACACGTTTAAATCTGTAATCTTGCAAATAAAATAGAATTTAACTATAAACGAATAAATTTTCATCATTGAAAGATTATATAGCACGCACGCAATAGCACAATAGCACGGTGAAAGAAAGAAGAAAGAAAGAAACAAAAAATATTTATTGCCCCACAGTACACACTGTGGTGGTGGTACCCTACCATGCTATGGTTTCCTCACGAGGCTTTCCTTACATCGACTTTCCTTAGGTACTTTGTGTACCCACCTGCTGCCTAAAGTTTCTGCACTTGAGAGGCAGTTCCGGCTTAGGCTTTGTATCAGGCGTAGCCTGTGAGCTGCGGTATAATTTGGCTTAAAAGTATCTATGTGTACGATCATAGCTACTTTGTTTTTGGTTTTTCTATTCAGTATAAAATAGAGTATATGTATTTGCAATTTTGTAAAATAATACGTACTAGCTGTCCCCCGCGGTTTCACCCGCATATCCGGGATCAAAAGTAGCATACCTATGTCCTTCTCCGCACCATGATGATCAGTTGAGGCGTGAAGGCGTAACAAACAAAACAACAAACAAACTCACTTTCAAGGAAGGATTAAACGTACCTAAATACAAAAGGTACCTAAGTATTTCAAGGAGAGCGTAGCGTTTGTTCGCTCAAAGAGCAGCTCGACTGGGGAAAAATAGACCAAAACCTTATGGTGCGTCCATGCTTGGCGAACCGAGCACGAGCCGAGCCACGAACGAGCACGATTCGCGTAGCGTGGACGGCCTTACGAGCCTCGAACGAGCATTCGTAGCGTGCTCGACTGCGCTCCGCCCGATTGTCAGTTTTTTCACGAACACAGGGATTCGCATCGCGCTCGTTGTAGGCTCGTTGAAGGCTCGTTAAATACGTCCACGCGTCAGATCGCGAGCAACGAATGAATCCTGTTCGTTCGAGGCTCGGCTCGTACTCGCTTCGCGTAGCATGGACGCACCATTACAGAATTCCGTAGCCAAGTAACTTTATGTTATGTTTCTGCACATGAGTCTGATCACTAGTCATAGCTATATACTAGCTCATTGGTGAAGGGGGATCTATCGGTAACGCGTGAGTGATTTCCCGTGTGTTGCAAGCGTCCATATGGCTGCGATAGCCGCTTACCATCAGGCGGGCCGTACGCTTGTTTACCTAGTGATTTAGTCGTATAAAAAACAAAAAACTATTATATAGGGAACCCCACGATGACTAACAAAACGCGTTCTTTCACAATTATCATTATACTTGTTCACACACTCGGCAAACAGAAAATTATTTGGTTTGTTATGTCTACTATGTCTGAATAGACATAACCTTGGGAACTTGAGATGATTGTATTTTTTGCTTTTCTTAATACGGTTTATTATTCAGGAACTATTTGGTAGTATGTAACAGACAGCTGAATACCTACCGGACCATTCGGGTGCCGAGTCAGCGGTGATATTATAACGATGTCCTAGACTGCTAGACTGGTAAAATGGTGAAAGTTTGTACGGAATGCAGTCCTGAAAACGCTCTGTAATAGGAGTGACAGTTGCTTACTGACTGAGGGGCTAAAAAAGAGAGCCTTCCTAAGAAGAGCTAAAAAGTAAGCTAAAGCATTATTGCTAACGGTCTTCAGTTTTCGATTTCTCAGCAGATCCTACAATATTCCAAAAAAAAACTCATTATATAAAATTAAGATTCTGAATTGCATGATCTGTTGTAAATTCTAAAAAACGAATTCCATGAGCAATATTGCTTGAGCTACCTATTTAGAGGGGCTTACATGATTAAACAACGCAGTTTAATCCATCAAACTGACAGATCATAAAGCGTATCACCTTATCAATATCCTATCGAAACGATAAAATATGGATACACGGACGTTATTATTGAGCATTTATTGATAAACCATTCAATTTTAAACACTAGAGAAGTAAACATGAAGTGTATTTTTATACTCTTCCAGATTGTTCTCGTTGCTTTGTTTGCGATGGCCGCTGCACAGGGCAAAAGAGGACAGAACGGAGGTATGTAATGTATCACGTTTGTGTAATGTATGCAGTTTACAGGAAAGCCTCTTTCCTCAAAACTAGAAAAGTTAGCAAAAACTTTATGTTTATTTTGTTCAAAAAACCATAATAATACCGACTCGATTAATACAATTATAACTCGGTTCGGTTAATAACAATAAAAAATCAACTTGTTTTGAAAAGAATTGAAGTAATTGCTGAGTTTTTTTATCCGGCTCTTCTCAGCAAATGCAACCTTCCGAACCAGTATTAGAGTCAGAGTATTTATAAGTGCCTGCGAAGGTCTATTTGAAATAAATGATTTGAATTTGAAACTTTCTACCAATCTAAATGCTCTTCTTTTTCTTTTCCAGTGCACGTAGTTGAGAGCTCGGAACCACATCGTAAGTACCTACTCATTACCACACAATATTCAATAGTTTATGACACCTCATTTGTTTCTAATCTCTTCTTCTAATCTTCTTTAGATTTTAAATCTTAATTAGTATGCGCAAGGAATGCGCTTTTCATTTTAGAAAAGTCAAAACTATGATTAATTTGGAAGAATTAGGCAAAGAAAGGGAAAAATATAAGTGTTTTTTACGTCACTCAATCGCTCTATACTAAAGGTGAACGCACACTTATCGAGCCGAACACATCGAACGAAACGAATGTTAGAATTCTGTATATGAAATCTTATGAAAGCACGCACACTCGCCCGCGTCGAATCGTCCGAATCTGGATAAGATTTCCTATACAAATTTTTAAATTCGTTTCGTTCGATGCGTTCGGCTCGATAAGTGTGCGTTCACCTTTAGTATAGAGCGATCGAGTGACGTCAAGTCGTAAATGCCGCCTTAGTAATTTGTATCAATTGTACTGGTGCGTCGATGCTTGGCGAACCTAGTGCGAGCCGAGCCTCGAACGAGCACGATTGTCAGTTTTTTCACGTACAAAGGGATTCGCATCGTGCTCGTTGTAGTAGGTTCGTTCGTGGCTCGGCTCGTGCTCGATTCGCGAAGCATGGACGCACCATACGTTTGAACATAGATAATGCCGTCATCACTGTATGAAGTAAAGAATCATGGCTAGATTTGTACAAAAATATAAAGACGTTGAAATGACGTTATTATCGATCCTTGGTGCCTAAGGAATAACTTGAGGCACTTAAAATATTTTTAGGTCCTCGGGATAAAAATGCGACATTCTAATGCCATACCGGCGAATCGCGACCAAAATCATTGGGTATGTTGTTGCTATGTTTTGCGGGGTTTATAAAATATTTCAAGTATTTAATATGCTGTAATTGCTAGTAATGTAATCTCAACATTGGAAGTAATTCAAAACTCTCTAAATGTTTTATTTTTTTGTACAAATCAATGTATGTATGGATCTCGCCATGATTCTTTTGTGCGAAATATAACTTATATTTGCAACAATAAAAAACTTGCATATTCCCTATTGCTTACCGCGTCAATTTTCAACTCGAGGGTGGTACGGTCAGCGTCAAAAGTAGGTTGGCATTTTCATAATACTAATCTATTGTAATTTTCTTGACAGTTTGTACGAAAACTGTGAATTGCCGTGTCACATACACGGTATTAAAGTGATCAGCTACTTTTACGCTGACTGTACGTACTCTACCACACCGTGATTATGGTATCCTCACGAGTTTAGCGTTGGAGTCGAATCCACGACTGTCGTAATGGTATTCAGCGTCATTACCAGTATGCTATCATTCATTTATTTATTGATGTTTTGTTTTATTTTTCAGCTAACATCGCCCCGGACTGTAAGTACTTGGATAAATATAAAATTGTTTGTAAATAAAATAAAATAGGAAATTTTTAGTTATAAGATAGATACTAGTAATAATAAGATAAGCACCATCGTTTTAATTTAGCTATGCAATTCTGAAAGTGGTGCAATATACTGTAAATTAACTGTTTTCTTTTGTTTTTCATAACAGTCGACTCTGCTTATTACCGGCCTTCAATTCGTAAGTATAAACAATCCCTTAACACCTATCCTTAATGATGAATGCCACAAGTAGGGGTACCGGGGATGTTGACCAAATTTCGGTTAAAAGGCTTGTATTTATTTGTATATCATAGTAAAAAGTAGTATAATCTCCGGTCTCCCACTACTTATCGCGTTAGAAATATTAATTTTATTACTATTATCATGGCGTGCAATTACCTTTAGGTTATATTTACTCTGAAAGGCACTGCTTAATTACCTATATGCATAGCAGTGCCTTTCTAATGATAAACTAAAATTAAAACGTGGATTCTACTCAGATTTCTAGTCACACAATATTTCGTTTTTAATTTTTATCTTTTTTTTTCAGCTAATGCTGGTGGCGGCTCCGAACCAATAAGTAAGTTTCTTTATTTTTAATTATCACACTTCGTATTAGGGAAAATACTAGAATATTTTAATGTGTACCTTTCACTATTTAAGCATTAGAATTAACATTTAATATCTATGGTGGATTCTTACTCACTCATAAACGCTATAAATTTTTTCATGATCACGCAGTTATCGACCAATTCCTAACATAATCAAACAAGACGTCGTTATTTCCATGACTATTCTATTAGAGCCTCGGGAACAGCCACGAAGCGAAAACCAGTATTCCATAATTATTGTAAGTAACCTGCCCTAATGTCAAAATATTAATTTTTTAGGCACTGGGCCCGCATTCGTTGACACTGGTCGTCCCTACCAAGGCAAAAAATGTAAGCATTTTGTTTATTTGTATTTCTGCATCAAAAATCCTTAAGACGACGCCAGCCGCTAAAAATATTTCATGTTTAGGTATTTCGTTGTGCGACTTCCGCACAACGCATGTGTAACTATTTAGTAATCAAAGACTACAGTAGGTATATACTTAGAGACTAACCCCTTACTCGTAAAGCGCTATTTAACTAATATACTGATTAAATGGTCACCTAAATAATGTCATATTATTTGCCAATGACAATAGAGTGACGTTATTTACGTGACCCTTTAAACAGCATATCATATTAGGTAAATAACGTTTTATGAGTAAGGGGGTTACTTGTTAGTAATCTTTGATGGCTTCAAAGAGTAAGTATAGCGCGCTATTACGATAAATTTAATTTTTTTCAAGTTTTTTTTTTATATTTACCTTCGTAGAACAAGTCGGCTAAATATTTCTGTGAATAGCGACCGTATTGGTTCATTTGGCACATTGTGTTGTTTTTTTTTGTATATACAATTAATATGAGCCATATTTGAACGTGCCTCTAAAAACCGTAAAACTGCCAATTTTACCGAGTGTACAAAAATAGATCATTACAAACAAAAAGTATCAATTCCACAATATGCCAAATGAACTACTACGGTCGCAAATCACTGACTTCAAAGATACATAAATCACTTGATCCATGTAACACAATTTAAAAAGGTTGGTAGGTACCTGCTAATTTAATTATTCTTTATTTTTTCAGACGACAACCCCAATCTACGCGGTGGAAAATAAATGAAGAAAATTTATAATATGTATTAGGTATACATACCAATAATAATTTCCATTTACTTATATTCTTAAATACAATTTATTATTTACTATATTGACTATGTTTTATTTTCCATGATCACTAAGATTTGTGTGGGTAATAAAAAATAACCATCATCAGCCTATAATGTCCCACTGCCGAGCAAAGGTCTCCTTTCACAAATGAGGATGAAAGGGAATGGGCAGATATGCGTGGTGGATAGGGCGTCGAGAACCGGCCATATTTTGAGAACCAGTTTTTTCGGTTCTGATTCTAGCCCAGAACCGGGTACCCGGTTCTTTCGGTTCCATTATTAATTTAATATAAACTTTTGCTCTTTTTATTAATTTATCATCAAAAAGACTAACAATAAAATTGCTTTCTATGATTTAATATGAAGAGTCAAACAGTGACTTCAGAATCACAGCTTTTGATTAAATTAACATAATGTATCTTCCTGCTGGTCATGGATGTTCATGGCAATTCTTCAAAAGGGGCGTGAAGAGATTTCTGCAGGGTCGGCAACGCGCGCGTGATATCCCTGGTGTTGCAAGCGTCCATAGG
The DNA here is from genome assembly GCA_947623365.1 of Achlya flavicornis. Lineage (NCBI taxonomy): Eukaryota > Metazoa > Arthropoda > Insecta > Lepidoptera > Drepanidae > Achlya > Achlya flavicornis. The sequence continues at coordinate 4,706,598 of OX392484.1, forward strand.
CTACGGTAACCGCTTACCATCAGGCGGGCCGTATGCTTGTTTGCCAACTAAGTGGTAAAAAGAAAAAGTAAAAATATGGAAGTGGGTGGATATACAGGAAGAGGAAGACCGGAAAAGAGATGGACAATAATAACAGTTAATAATAAAATTATACACACAATCAATTAAAAATAGTCAAATGGCTGGAGTTTAGTTTCGCTACACACCAACATGCGCGTCATATAAAAAAACAAAGGAAAATAGATGGACATAGCCAAAGCCCTTCTTATTATGATTCTTGAATAACTTTTTTAAATCGTTCCAGTTTTGGAGGAGAAAACCGGGATTACGAAATAGTTTTTTTTTTTTTTTTTTATATACCACTTAGGTGGCAAACAAGCATACGGCCCGCCTGATGGTAAGCGGTTACCGTAGCCTATGGACGCTTGCAACACCAGCGGTATCACGCGCGCGTTGCCGACCCTGCAGAAATCTCTTCACACCCCTTTTGAAGAACCCCATGCTGTACTCCATTGGGAAAACCACGGCGGGGAGCTCATTCCACAGTCTGAGCGTCCGCGGAAGGAAGCTCCTTTGAGCCCGCACAGTACGAAACAATTCAGGTTTCAATATGTGAGGATGGACTCCCCGTCGATGGCGAGAGTTGCGATGGTAAAAAGTAGCCGTGGGCATCATCTTAAACAATTCTTCAGAACACAGTCCGTTGTACAAGCGGTAGAACACACATAAGGAGGCAAAGTCTCTCCTCAGACTGAGGGGCTCTAAACCGCTTGTGAGCTCGGGATCGTCGACAATTCTTATGGCACGTCGTTGAACCGAGTCTAAAGGATCAAGCTGGTATCCAGGTGCCCCCGCCCATAGATGACAGCAGTACTCCATATGAGGCCGGACTTGCGACTTGTAAAGTTGCAGCCTTTGCCCCGATGTGAAGTACTGCCTCGCTCTGTTGAGCACACCGAGCTTTTTGGATGCCAGCTTAACCTTGCCTTCTAAGTGACTTCGGAACAAAACGTCGCTAGAAATGTCGACGCCAAGGATCCCGATGCTTTTGCTGATTTCGTCTAATTTGAATAGGTATAATCTGTTCAAGCTGTAGTTGTCTCTATCGCCCTCGGGCGGCATAGCTCGGGCACAGCGCGACAGCAATAGATATGTTAAAACCCTATTTTTCAAATTTCTTGCAGTCATCCTATCCTCGTAACGTTGGAAGGATTTCAAAGATAAAATATGTAAACAAAAACAACCGACCTCTACTGAGTTATATTATGATAGCGAGCGATAATAATCTCTCACAGCTATTGCATCACCATTTCATGACGTCATCATTTGGTCGCCGACTGCTGTCGTTGTGTGATTCGTGGTACAGGAAAGCGGTCGGTAAAGCAGCTTTTAAAGTAATTTCTTTAAATAAAAATTTAATGTTGTTTACATTCTTTATCTCCACTCGATGGCTCTGGTATCATCATCTTCATCATTAGCCAATAATGTCCCACTGCAGAGCACAGGCCTCTTTTCACAATTCAGGGTGAAAGGGAATGGGCAGATACTCCACCACGTACAGTAGAATTTTATATATAAAGACTAGCTGCCCGACGCGTCGGGTAGGGTAGTGGCACCACAGGGTAGGGTAGCAACCCTACCCTGTGGTGCCACTCTACCCTACCCTACCCTACCCTATCTAAACCACCCAGGGAGTTAATTCTACTGTACGTGTGTATGTCACTGAACTCCTCCTAAACGGCTGGACCGTTTTGAATGAATTTTTTTGTATGCGTTTGGGTGGCGCCCAGGATGGTTTAGATTCACAAATCAGCCCGGCAGATGGCGCTGCAGTCGGTATCTAGGTTATATTATCTTACTTAACGTGGTCGCATTTATTGTATCCACCCTGTAGTATATAATTAATGCGAAAGTGACTACACAGTCACTCTCAACGGAACAATCAACCGTGATGAAAAGCATGATCTCTATCAGATTTATAACCTAGATAAAAACGTAGGATAGAACAAACGTTTTATCCCTAAAAAAATAAAATATTAGTTCCCTTGAGAAAACGGGTGAAACCGCAGTGAGAAAACTAGTTTACATATTCTTTACACAACAATGTAGAAAAAACTAATTACTTCGTACAAGGAAAATTATTTTTGTAGGTAATACAGACATGATAGACAGTGCTAGAGTGACACATTAATAGCTTAGTCCTATTGAATATCCGCATGTAATTATCATTGTCTCTGGTGTAAGTACCTACTAGGTAATTAGCAATTTGATTGATCTCTCAGAACTAAGTACCTATCCGTGAAGAAGCCATGAAAACTATAAAATGGATCGCGCTGTTTCTCAGTCACTAGTAACTTATTAGTTATTGTAAGGAAATATAGAAAATGTCGCGGCTTGTGGTAAGTAATTTTAAAATAAATACTATCATTGTGTACCTAATGTATGTATCTATGTAAAATAGAATACATTAGGTACGACTACCTACCACTTTTACGAGTCTACTGCTCTTGAAATTATACAATGAACTGTAATACAAGGAAGAACTAAAGTTACCCATTAAATCATCATTCACCTGCCCTGTTCTCAATCATTTGGTTGCATTATGTACGCTTCTCCCACTCAGCTCTTCTATCGGTCATATACCAGCATATATACCTTTGTTACCCATATATTTCACACAATCCATCCTTTTTCGGTCTTCCTCTTCCCGTATATCCACTTTCATATTCATAACTTAAGTTGCTACTTATATCCTTGAAAAAAACCCTAAATAAGTCTAGATAATGCTATCTACCATTCTTAATCGACCAGTTTAATTGAGGATCCAGTCAAGAAGATGGTCCTATCATCTGCATAAACGCTGAAGAAAAAATGATGCGTACAGCGAATTAGAGACTAATTTTTCTCGTTGACTTTCAGATCTTTGTATGCCTTGTAATGTTGGCTACAGCTGTAGTCAGCGCGGACCCACCAGCTCCATCTGGCGCAGCTAAAGGCCCATCAGCTGATCTACCTAAGGTACCCGATGCACCAAAAACGGACTTGCCGAAAACACCAGAAGCAAAAGGATTCCCAGATTTAGCTGGAAAGAGTTAAACATCTGAACTAGACAAGACCATAGACCAAACCAAAGCAATGATAATATTATTTTCCATTTCTTATTGTGATGCATAATAAAGTAGGCTGCAGCTTCTTTATGCATTGTTCATTATTTAAAGTCCAACCATATTAACCATATCCGCCGTGGTTTTCGTAAGGGAGTACAGCATGGGCTTCTTCGAAAAGGGTGTGAAGAGATTTTTAGGTACTGCAACGCACAATTTATTCGCCTGGTGTTGCGAGCATCCATGGGCTACGGTAACCACTTCCCATCAGGCGAGCAATAGGCTTGTTTACTAGCTTAGTGATATAAAACAAAAACTATTTAGAGGTAATTTCGATTTTCCCCATCGATATTTTAGCAGAAATAAATATATCGAAGATTTCCCCTCTTCTATGGATGTAAAATTTGGCTATAGTTGCACTTCCGTTCTGTAGTAACGAATCTATTATGCTGATGATGTGTTACACTACAAGCACTCTACATTCATCGCGACTATAAGTATTATTTTATTATTTACGCCTAATTTGTCTGAAATCGGTAATTTAAAGCCATATAATTCAGTGGTTCGTCTTTAGAATCTGTATTGTATCCAGAAAAAAAAACATATTTTCAATATTATACCTAAGTATTTATTAAGTTAACAAAACAAGTATCTAATATCCGTGTTCTTTGTAGCCACCTCGATGTGTTCCTCCCTGAATTTGATTACCGGGTCCAAATCCGCCCGCTCCTTGATTTCCAGGTCCAAATCCACCCTGTCCTTGATTTCCAGGGGCAAATCCAGTCTGTCCTTGATTTCCAGGGGCAAATCCAGTCTGTCCTTGATTTCCAGGGGCAAATCCAGTCTGTCCTTGATTTCCATGTCCAAATCCACCCTGTCCTTGATTTCCAGATCCAAAGCCACCCTGTCCTTGATTTCCGGGTCCATATCCACCCTGCCCTTGGTTTCCACCCTGTCCTTGATTTCCAGGTCCATATCCACCCTGACCTTGGTTTCCACCCTGCCCTTGATTTCCGGGTCCATATCCACCCTGCCCTTGGTTTCCACCCTGACCTTGTCCACTGGGCCCAAATCCTTGGCCTTGGCTACTTGGTCGCAAACCACCTTGACCTGTACTTGTACCACTTTGACCGTAGCCTTGATTCCCGCCAAATCCACCTTTCACCGACCCTTGTCCGTATGGGAACCCTGAGAACATAAAATGGGTTATTATACAGGTGGAGATTTCGAGATGGCATTTTCGAAACCTATGTTGGGTTAGTCATGCAGAATAACTATAGTCCAACAATGACTGAAGTATATCAGCTGATATGTATCAGAGCACTCATTTTTATTAAAATTATTGTTATGGTTTTATCTAAATACCTCTAGGTTTAACCTAGGTGAGTTAAATAAATAGGGTCAAACTGCGAGGCGAAAAGCTATCCTATTTTCTAGTTCTATGTATCTAGTTTGTTAAGGCTAATTTTTATCCCGGGATAACTATGTGTCTACTATCAAATATTTGCCAATGATTTTGAGAGAAATGGAGAAAGATAACTTACCATAGGAAACTGCCACCAATGCTAGCACCAAACATGCTATCTGCAAATGAAATAACAATCATATAAACAAGTAACAGTACGTTTCCACTACACTCAACGACGCTCAACAACAAACCCCGACGATGTTTACAGGTAAATTTTTGTAACAATGTTAGTCGAGCTGTGCGTAACCACTGCATTGTGCATATGTTAACCCGACTAGTCAATTAGGTACAAACATTTTGTTGATAGTTGTGTTCTCACTACAAATCAAGTTGTGATATATTTATCCGATTCGTCACAAGACACAATGTTTTAGGTCAAACCGCTAGCGTCTCGCAAATAAGCGAGTAGATTTTTTTAAAGTAAGTATAAAGTAGAAACACAATTTGTTGTAAGTTATCCGACGATGTTAATCTTCACAGTATCAATCGACTATTTGCGATTTAACATGTTAACCCAACATCGTCTTGTGACTAGTTGCGAATTTCATTATGTCATAAATTAACGTTAACATAACATAATCGACTAGTGGAAACTAACAGTAAAAGGAACAATAACATGTCGATTATCGATTATTTATACAGGAATCTATAAATAAACAAGTTTCCCCGGTTTTTTAATTATTAATTTAGGTTCAAAAAAAAACAATAAGGCAGATTATTCGTCAAGTCATGAAATAAAATTATTAGATATAAATAAAGTAAGTTAATATTAATAAGAGAATATAGAATTAATACTAACTTTAAATACCATATTGTATGTTTGAATCGGTGCTCACGCAGATGTAATATTGATGTGATGATTATTGCCTCAAGTCATTCTATTTAACCATTTATACATGTCATATTGTTATCAGCTAAATTTAATTGTTTGACCCGGCGCCATTTTGTTATTGCCGTTGGATTTTGATTACAACATTACATAGGTAGGTACTATACTGATACTGCAAATTGTTTTTCACGTCAAAACAATCAGGAAAAAATTATAAGATATCTAAGTATTTATATTATAATTTAATTTACATTTCCAACAAAATGGGTGGTATGATTTTAATAACATAACAAGTAATAATAACTTAAACTACAGAAGCTAAAATATATTGATAAAGCAAATCGTTTTTCTCCTTAAAATTATGCGGAAAACTGTTATCCATTATAGCCAATATATAGTATATGTATGTATATATAGTGAATATCTATTGGAATCATTTGCGGAAAATCAAAAAAAATATAAATAAATTCTAGACTTTATATACAACAAATAATGTACAAATTACAATCTATTCTATAGAAAATTTCCTCTAATCTGCCGCTGCTTCCGATTAAATTTAATTCATTTAATTAAATTATAGTTCCAGAGATTAGCCCGTTTAAATAAAAAAAAATCTTCCGCTTTATTATATTATTAACTAGCAGACCCCCGCGGTTTCACCCGCGTACGGTTTGAATTTTCTCCTTCGAAAACCAATGCACGCCACTGATTATTAGACACAACAAACAAAACAAAAACAATTATTTTTACAATTAAATCTAAAAACCTATATTATACCTTCACAAAAAAATCGAACTCAAAGAATCTTATTTAATTATTATAACAAAAAATTAGAAAGAAATTAAATTATCTACACTCAAAATATTCTAATGAAATAGAGATTTTTTTCATGGGCGTCACACGGGTTTGTATTTTGCCAATTTCCAGTTATATTATATAAGTTCTAGTCACAATAAATCACTTTCATTCACATAGTCCTCATGCAGGCAGTCACCATCCATAAAAGTCATGTTTTACTACAGTGGTGGTCATGTACTAAAACTCTTCACGAAAAAGAAGAAAGACACGATACACATAATTCATTTCATTTCACTTCACTGGTGCACATGGATTGATCTTTATTGGATAAAATAACACCGATAATATGCAATAAAACTCAAAACGCAACGTCACTCTGCAAGTTCCCGCCAAAAAGTCCGAGAAAATGAACTTCCAAACAAATTTCGAATTCTAATCCGATTTAAATATTATTTTATATTTGACATTCCAATTTTAAAGAGTATTTCAATTTCCAGAACAAAAGGCAGATAGAGCGCGCGGAACACGGGAGTGAGGCCAAAAAAAGCAATTAGGCACAAATTGCAAAACACATACCTGGTATTCGCTTTTGAATTTGTATTTGCTATGTTTAAAATCTGCTGTGTGCTAATTTATTAAAAAGAAAGTGTTTTTCGTTAAATAAAGTTTTTTTAAACAAAGCAAATACAAATTCAAAAGCGAATACCAGGTATGTATTTTTGAATTAGTATTTAGTTTTTTAGCCTCACTCTTGTGTTCCGTTCGCTCCATCTGCCTTATTCTGTAATCTGTGAAAATCGGATTGAGATTTCAAATATGTGTCAAAATAAAAAATGTTATTTAAATCAAAAGTACCTACTAAGGAGTATTGATATCAACTTCGATGCAAATCACCCCTAAAATAACTTTCTACCCCCTTTTGACCCCGTTATGTGATGACTTTCAATAAAATACGAATCACGTCTTCCATCAATTCTGTTAAGGAATGTTTATGCAAAATTTGAAGTAGATTGGACCAAGGAATCACGTTGTCCCATACAAACTTTGCCCACGTTTTTCACCCCCTTAGGGGTAGAATTTCGGAAAATCCTTTCTTATCTGATGCCTACGTCATACAAAGAACACACCCTCCAAGTTTCAGGTCTCTACGATCAGCGGTTTAGGCTGTGCGTTGATTGTCAGTCAGTCATTCAGGACAAAGCATTTTATATATATAGATAAATAGATATTAGTATAGGTGCATGGGCGCAGCGCAAATTGAAAACAATCTTGTAACACAAATTATTACGAGACGAGCTCGAACCCTTTTTTACAATTGACTATACATCATAGGTACGTATAGGTATAGTATGGATGTTTTTCTACTTACGGTTCATAGCAATCATAGCGCATGAGAGGGTCGAAATAACAAAAAAAATATCGCCCTTTCTTGCACGATTCTCCGAGTCCAATCAGTATATGTTGATGTCGCCGTGTGTACAATATTAATCGCCATGATTCTTTGAGTGATAATTTTTATGAGCTTTTTCAAACAAAACCTCTTCGTATTTTCTTATAACTGTGTGCTTACTTAAAAGTTACCTATTCATTCTGATTTATATGGTTAAAAGATTATCGAAACAAGCCATTTGTATCCTATTATTTTATTAAATAATACAAGAAATCATAAAAATCAATCAATTTAGTCAATTTCGTAACATTATTAGTATCCCCGATTGCCGCCATATCCGCCCTGTCCTTGACCACTCTGATGTCCGTGACCACCAAATCCACCCTGTTGTTCTTGAACTCCAAATCCACCGTGGCCGTGCCCACCCTGCTGTCCCTGACCACCACCGAAACCACCCTGGCTAACACTGCCGCCGTAACTACCACCCTGTTGTCCTTGTCCTCCAAATCCACCATACCCATGTCCACCACTCTGACCGTGACCAGCCTGTTGTCCCTGACCTCCCTGCTGTTCCTGACCACCACCGAAACCACCCTGGCCACCACCGCCGCCGTAACCACTGTGGCCACCACCTCGTGGGAGAGCTGAAATCATTAAAAAAAGAAACTTCATAAACATATTCATACGTGTTAGAGAAACCGGCCAAGTACCTACAACCCAAGTATACTACGTGCTGGGGGCCTACCACAAGCTCTTAAAACAAGGTTAAAATAACCTTATTTTGCGTTTTCGTACCATGTCATCCTTAAAAATAAGCTTATTATAGGCATAAAACAATATTGTTTTGTTAGCAGGTTTGATGACGTCACCTCTAATCGTTCATTCAAATCGTACCATGATGTGTCTTTTGACAACTAGCATTATGGTTTTTATGTCAATTGCATTATCAATCAAAATATAACATTATATACGCGACGAATTATCCAAATTTATGATAAAAATATCTATTATTATAGTGATATAAAGTCAGTAGATCGTATTTATTTAACTTATCGAATTAATTGTGTATCTCTAGCCTTCTAGCTTTTGCCATCTAGCATTTCAAGATGGCAAATGAATATGAACTATTTGTGTTTTTGGAAGCAAATACCAAAGAAGCCAATAATAGATACACGAAAGCGACGTGGTATGCATCTATGCTACGTGAGGAATCAACACTTTCGCATGAAATGGACCAAAATGCCATTTGCTATCGAAACCATACGACCGTATGGGTTTGAAGCTCACCGAGTGGCTCGCATATTGTCACCAAAATAATCGAGACCTCGGGCGGGGAGCTTTTTCCGCCAACGCATTAGCTTGGCTAGCCTGTTGGGAACCTTGCCGATCTACGGCAGCCTAGAGGAAAATTTATATACGAGTGCTAGATTGTATTTCATTTATTTGTTGTAAATATTTAATATCGTATAGATTAAGCTTTACTGTGATTGTACTGTATTCATAAACGTTTATATACCTAAATACACATAATGTTTCATTGTATGACCTGCAACTACAGTAGCATTCCTGAAAAAAGGTAATAAATAAAAATATGTGTTGATTCCTGTGGTAAATTCTTTATTCATATAATTTAAAGACAATAGGTACCTGCCTAGACTATAGGTATTAAGACTGAAGTGCCATACATAAATATAAACCTACCTAGGTCTATATTTATGTATGAACTTTGTCTCAGTTTTTGTAATGACCAAGAAGTGCTCCATTGCTTTGCTAGTTGAGGATTAGGTGCCTATTTCTCTCCAGCACATTTCTTAGAGTAGTTACTTTGAATTCCGGCGAATTCTTCACTGCAAAATGAATAAAATAATACTTGAATTACGTCTGTTTGTAACCATGCCATATTAAATTTCATTCACTGAATATCACTATTGAACGGCGGCCCCTTGCCTTGTTTTCATATTGACCTAAGTAATATTAATTCAAGTAATATAAAAGTCGATATACATAAAATAAATATTTGTATTATTTCAAAATATGTAGTGCAACAGGGCACATTGAGTTTCAAAATTCGTGCGTCACAATTGACAAGTATTTTTTTTTGTCCCGTTCCATCCTATAGGGTCATCATCTTCTCTCACAAAATAACCTTATTGCCAGACTGTTTTGTTTTCACCTTATAATAATATTACTTTGATTCGTACCATGAGCTCAATCGTTCAACATTGATATAACATTGCTAAGTGCCGAGAAAGAATGAATGATTTGTAAGAATTTGTCTATGGCTTGCTACAACCTGATAAAAGATAAAAAGAAATAACGATATATTAACTGTATAGTGCCATTTCTTTCACACGTTGGACCGAAATGATTTGAGGTTCTTCATCTTTTAGCAAAGTATTAAATTAAACTAATTGTAAAGTATAAGTAACTAAAAGAATAAAATATTTTCGAGTAATTTCTATAAAATGCATACAAATATTTTAAAATGTTATTATGAAGAGTAAGGAAATTAATTGAAAAAATATATAGACTACCGACTCTAGATTATCAAATGAAATGAATCGGAACAAAATATTTACCTGTCATTCTTGTCATACTCAAATGTCTTATAAAGATATCCAAGATATTTAGTTATTATTTTATTAATATATTTGTTTATGTAATTTAATAACAAACAAAGTGCAATCAATATGGAAACATCTTAATAGTATATTCGACAGTAATATTCAGTGCATGAAATTTAAGATGTCATGGTTATAAACATTTGTAAGTTGCACAAATGTTGCAATTCATTTTGTAGAGTTGTAGCCGAAGAGTTCGCCAGAGATCCAGTCAGCAGGTAGAAATGGTTAAATACAAACAGACCAAAAATACCGCCTTCAATCGATATCTACAAGCGAAGGAGTACTCTCAAAAAAGTGTACGTAGATATGGAGAGGCTGGTCTAAAGTGAAGTCTAAGAACCTATAAACGCTGAAATAAAGTTTGAATCTGTATCTGCAAGATTGTTTAATGCCATACTTATATTGTGTATAATTATCTTACTCTCATTAAACTTATGTGAATAAAGAATGTAGGTACATAATACTTTCGTGTTTTTATTCATTGTGTTATTGACGGGAATCCTACTGTAGTTGCAGGTCTTGGAATTAAACATATTATGTGTATGTAGGTATATAAATATTTGCCGCTGTTGTCGATCATCGACAAGGTTCCAGGTTCAAGCTCGTTATTGGCAGTGTTTCCTCTTTGGATAGCCAAGCAAATGCGTTGTCACAAAAAGCTCCCCACCAACCGGTTTGCCGAGGTTTTGATGATAATGTGTGAGCAAATCAGCGAGCTTCAGACCCCCACGGTTCTATCCACAGCCACAAAGGCTACAGAAAGTTAGGTCCAATGGATGTGTATTTTAGAATTTCCCGCACGGTTACATCTGCTCTGCAACAGTATAGCAGATTGTTGTGAGTTGAGTTTTCAATACAAATATATAATACTTAATTAATATTTTATTACATTAGATGGTTAAAATGATTATCTTTATAGATTATTATAAGTCTGTCGTCTGTTCGTCTGTTGACAATAATATATTCCATCCAGGCTAATGTAGGTTACGACCAATTTTAGAAAATTTGCCAGAGAATCTAGGTAGTTTGGATTCCAGGAACACAGGGACTACTCTGTGTACTAACACTGCAGGAAAGTTAATTTTATGGATTAATCTGGGGTTATTCGATGTGCGTTGGTTATAATGAAAACAGGATATTAATAGTGGGTGGTACCTAAATGAAAAGTCACTAAATATATAAACACGCTATTTAAAGCTCCGCTTTATCTAAATAAATCTTAAGGCTAAGGGTCGAGGGATCGATATTACTAACGTAGATGCATAGTTGTGTAGTGAACGACAAGTGCAATTAAAAACTTTATAAACAATCGGTTATATTATTTTGGGATGATACCTAATCTCGCAATCCCGATATATTCATTCTATAAGTAAATAAATTCGATATAATTATTTTATATGACACTATAATAGATTTTTATAACATAAATTTGGAAAACAATGTTATTTTCAGCTTGTAAATACAACGTATATAAGATTGCTAAATTTGACATTAAAACAATAATGTTAATTGTCAAAAGCTTATAAAAAATAGCTCATGGTACGAATTGAATGAACCATTATGGTAAATAAACAAGGTTGTTTTCATGCATAAAATAAGCTTGTTTTAGGGACATCATGGTACGAAAAGAAGAATAAGGTTGTTTGAAAGAGCGAGAGAGTATGGATGAGTGACAGAGATGAGTATTGTTAAGAGCGAGAAAGTTGCTTAGGCCCATAGCGTTATTTCTTTTCATCTTTAATGAGCCCATAGACAAATTCTCAAAAATCATTCGTTCTTAGCAGGAATATAACAATCATATAACAATAGTGTTTGGTAGAGGTCATGGTACGAATATAAATAAGGTTATTATATGCTGGAAACAAAACAGTATTGCAATAAGGTTGTTGTAGGCCCCCTGACCACGCACCAAGAAAGTTACGTTATGGTAAGGGTTCATGTTTTTATGTATTGCAAGTTATCATTTCAATATCATTTCATTGAGAAATATACGCAGAGATGAACGCACACATAACGCACAGTTCAATTCAAACCCTGACCAATGAATGAAATGTGTCACCGTAGCCGCTAGCGACTGTAGATTACGTAAGTGTAGAAAACTCATGGTAGAGGTAGAGACCTTAACATTTTACACCCACGTTGTTGACAACATAGGTGTAAAATTTACAATAACCAATTAACTTAAATTAACTTACCAGAACACGCCACCACTACAGCAAGCACCAAACAAACAAACTGAAAAAATATTGTTAGTGTTTAGTAGGTAGTACTTATTCACAATATTTAAATATAGTTATTCTAAATAAATTGCTACATTATTATATCATATGATACATATGTTACATAGGTAATAGAAAATAAAATTTTATTGTAAATTTTCAATAGATTTAGCGGAGCTACTGTGTAAGGAAATGTAAATGAACTTTAATATGGATATTATCTGAGTTCAATAACATTTTAATATCACGCGGGGCACGGGACGAGTCAACGGATGGCTTACTTGACCCCTTTGATATTCGCGTGACCCATTACAGAATTCCAAAATATTAGAGCCTAATTTTAGAGAGAGGTAGAGCATAGCATTTCTTTGCTCAACGAGCAGCTCGACTGGGGAAATGTGTTCCTGCGTGAAAGTAAGGTGATGCAACAACCGTGGCATCACAAGCGTCCATAGGGATACGGTAATGGCTTACCACCAGGCGGGCCAATGTTGTTGTACTTTGGAAAAAAATTGCCAATATAGTCAGATTGTCCAAATAAATATTTAAAAAATGTAACCTTGCTGAGTTTCTTGCCAGGGGTTCTACCGCGTAACTTTGGTGGTAATCGTAACGAATACCATTAATGAATTTCATCCAATCAGGGCTCACGAATGGTCATCGTCGTTTCATACCGCGTGCGCGTCATTGGATGAAATAATTATTGGTGTTCGTTACGATTACCACCAAAGTTACGCGGTAGAGCCCGAATCTCAATTGAAGGCTAACTTACGAACTGGTGGTAACTTCAGTAGTAGTAAATTGAATAACTTAATAAACGGCTTTCACTTTGACTTAGACTTAACTTTTCTCTGTGGACTTAACCGTATAAAAAAAAACTTCAATTAAGGCTTTCGTACGCGGTAGCACCGCAGTTATAAACACAAAGAAAAACGTTAAAAAAATTAATTAACAAACTCCCAAACGAGGTTTATTAACAAATGTTATGTATTACCTACGCGAAAGTTTGTGAAGACGGATGATACTCATTCACGCATGAACGGCTGAACGGATTTGGACGAAACTTGGCACATAAATAGATTATACCCTGGAATAACATATAGGATACTTTTTATCCCGGGAAATATAAGATCCCTCGGGAAACTATTAATAATTATATTACTCACTTTGACAGCCATTGTGTTAATAGCACTAGATCCGGATATCTATGAAAACAAACTCTGACACGGAACCTTTTATAGTTAATTCTCTTATCGGTTGAAGGTTGTGATCTATAAATTTGTTTTCCCTAAATAAGATTGTTTATATAACATATTTTAAACATTATTTGTTTACTCGATCTCACGTTATCGTATTTTTGTGGAAAGGTACGGTCAGCGTCATAAGCAGCTAGCTGTATAGTACCTTTGAGTATTTAATATAGATCCAAAGGAGAACATTCCTGAGAAGAAAACTTTTTATCACGTAGAACGAAAAAATGGTACTCCGTTGGAGCAAGGTCTGGCGAATACGGAATGACGAATGGTTTCTAATTGCAGTTCCTGTAGAGTTAAAACGGTTTTCCCGTGCTGAATGAGGTCTCGCGTTATCATGGAGCAATAATGGTGAAGATCGAATCATGTGGGCTGTTTTACTGCTAGTTTTGCCATCATTATTCGGAGTTCGGCACAGTAGACATCTGCCGTTATTGCTTGACCAGATCGGAGAAAGCTATAGTGAATAACACCATGCCGAGACCACCAAACAGTTACCATTACCCTTTTTATTGGTAAGCTTTGCTTTAGGACACTGTTGCGGCGTTTGCCCTGGGGTCAGCCATTGCATTTTTCGCTTACGGTTATCGTAAAGAATCCACTTTTCACATGTCACAATTCGATCCAATATTCCTTCATTTCTGTATCGATTCGACAAGGCAACACAATTTTCAACACTCGTTTCTTTCTGCAGATCAGCCTGGTAGAGATCACTTTTAGTGATAAGGCCGCCCATTGTAACACTTTATTATTTTTATGTTTTGTTTGTTAATTATTTTTTTGGTGTAACAATAACGTATTATCTATCTATCTATCTATCAGTCAAATCATGAGGCACCCATTTTTATTTTTATTTTTTATTTTATTGATTTGACGCAAATGATTCAATATTGTTGGTAAGGTAACGTTAAACCATGCCGCTAATTCCTGGGTAGTTTGGCTCGGATCGGCTTCCACCATGTCTTTCAATTCATTGTTATTCACCTGTGTGGGCGGTCTTCCACGTGGTTCGTTCTTCAAAGTTTCCATCACGAAAGCGTTTAAACCAAAATCGCACGGTGCGTTCATTAGCAGTCCCCTCTCCAAACGCAACATTGATATTGCGAGCTGTTTCTGCCGCGTTAGTTCCGCGTCAGAACTCGTATTCAAAAATCACTCGAATTTTCGAAGTATCCATCTTTCTTGTCTAAGCTGAATAAAGCTTAACTGAAAGTTAATCATCGAATCTTGCACATTTTTTTAAAGAAGAACTTCATAGGTACCATGTGAAAAAAGTTTCACTCAAAAATCTCAAACCATGAAGGTTCTAATGTCAAATCTAAGTACCTATTACAATAAAACGGCAATTTCATACTTTAACCCCTATTATTAGTTAAATAACTTAGTATTAAGTTAAATAAAAAAGGTTTATTATTTTTTGGTTCAGTTTTTTGAGCGGTTTAATTTTTTTATTAGAAAGTTTTTCATGCGTTAAGTGTTCTGAAAGTGATAGCAAGAGATAAAATATTGTTACAACAGGTCATTATAAACAATATAATAAGAATGAAACCCAGCTGTTTGCAGATCACACCAACAAATCCAGACTTATCACCTTTTGTCGTTAGGTGGTCAATAGTAACCACATTCTCTTTTCCGTGATTTGGTTTGGATTTTAGTGCATTTTTATTCATATTATATTATTTTTAACCTGGTTATCAGATTGGTGAAGGTCGATCTTACTTGGGATCTTTAGACTATAACTAAAGTTAGGTACACATAGATGTAAAGCTAATAAAAGCGTGTTAAATAATTGAAAACTGTTATACAGGGTGGGCCAGAAAGGCGTACGATTTTAAAAACACTCTTGCGTTTGAAGCTTTAGAGAGGGGACTGCGCGGGTGGTGGGGTTAAGTAGCTCGGTTCCCGGAAATTTAGTCTAGCCTATAATCGTGCGACATGGTTTCAACAAGATGGCGCGACATGCCATACAGCTAATGCCTCTTTGGCGGTCGTAAACGAGATGTTTGCTGGGAAACTGATATCGCGCCGAGGTGACATTGCATGGCCTCCTAGAAGTCCGGATCTAACGCCACTGGACTTTTTTTTGTGGGGATACCTAAAAAGTAGAGTCTACTCCAATAACCCAGCCACGATTAACCAGTTGAAGACCAATATCCAGGAAGAAATGGCAGCTATTCCCCGTGCAATGTGCCAGCGAGTTTTTACCAATTTGAGGTTCAGATTCGAAGAATGTTTGCAGCGGGATGGTGCACACCTGGATGACGTTATTTTTAAGAAATGAATTTCCCAGATGTAAATTTTTATAAAAATAAAAATTTATATGTGAATTGTACTAAGTTTTTTTTTAATCATTTTTTCAAATTCGCAATTCTTTCTGGCCCACCCTGTACAAAAAACTTAAACCGACTTCAAAGTACACTAAAAAGTAATCAAATCCTGACAAAAAAATAATTTTCCAAATCGGTTGATAAATGACGGAGTTATGAGGTAACAAACATAAAAATAAAAGAAAAAAAAATACAACCGAGTTGAGAACCTCCACCTTTTTTTGAAGTCGGTTAAAAATAACGGAGAATTTTACTGAAAAAGTATTTATTGTAAAAAGTGATAATTTATTATAAACATAACAATATAAAGTACCTAATTACTTATATAGATAACAGTGAATCTGAACTTTGGAATATAACAATCGAATTATGGTAGGTATGCATTGTAATACAACATTCTAGCCGTGATTGCAGGGTACACGATGCGATTAGCCTTACATTGATTATACTACATAATACATGGTAAAACCACAGTAAAACTATGATATTACCATCGACCTTCTGACATGGTGCTACTCTCATCCTGCTGTGTGTGTCGATTTGAGCTACAATGGTAACAGTTGTAGGTTTCATCTGAGCCAAATATATCATTGAGCCAGTTTTCGATGAATGCACATGGAGCACCTGGTAAAAAAAAATACATTATAATTAAGTATTAAAGGTCAGCTTGCTTGGAGCCATGACTCATATGAGAAGGTATTGTGTAGGCTGGCGTCATTCCTGGATGTTTGAGGCATAGGTACCACTGCTTTCTTCAAATACATAAAATGTTGTGGCACATGGTTCAGATGGTCAAATGACCCGGTGCATATATCTGTTGACATCCCGAGTGCAAATAATTGACGATAGTATTATGGCATCGAAAATAGTTTTTTTATTTTATTCTCATAATTCTCTTTAAAAACCTATTTTTTAGTCATTTTTTAGTACTATTATTCTTACAAGATACTTATAAGAGGATATCCGTAGTGTATAGGCTGCTCTGTACACCTAATAACAGCCCTAATACAGCTTTTATACTTGTCTATTGCTTATACAGCCTCTATACAGCTCCAATAACGAAATAAGCTGTGTAATATGGGCCCTTTTTACGCTTATAAGGTCTGTATGAGCGCTTATACAGCCTTTGTACAGCCTGAATATTCAGCTTATAGTATAAGAACGAACTTTAATACAGCCTGTATACAGCTTGTTATGCTACTTGGGAAACGGTTACTAGGTAATGCGTTTGCGTTTACGACACCTCTATAGGTATTGGCACAGCGCCTCTAGCGGAATACTCATGGTACTAATTTCTCCGATTTTTTTTTACACGCGGGGTACGGACATTAAATGGTTAACGGCTCGCTCCACACAAGTGTAACAAAATGAAACCTCAAATAAGAGATAGGTACAGATAATTAGAATAATAATGTCCTGCATAAACTCATACATGGCCCTGTGATCTCGAATTAGGTAGAGTATGAACCTGTGGAGAACTGGCCACCTGTGATGAATGACTGACGATTGCATATACCAACAAATACAGATTCTAATCTTTGGGCTCTAATTCTGATTTAAAAAGATCCGTCCAAATGATGTTTTGGTGATAGAAAACATCGAGTGGAAGGGAACCATACGTGCCCAAGAAGTTAGGGTCATAGTAGTTGGTCGAAAAGACCGGGCCCCTTGGACTCTTGCCTATAAGGGATCTTGTGCCCCTGCAAGAAACATATATAAATACTAAACCTCAGAACTGTCAAAACCCATAGTGATGAAATATGGCAGATAAGCATTGTATGGGGACATCGGCTACAATTAGCCTCGGAAAGGCAGGTGAAATTGCGGGGGCCGGCTAGCTGTTCCTAATTATAAGTAGGTATAGTTAGTAACTTACAGTTCATTTCTACCATGAGCATCGCGAATAAAATGAAGCAGCAGTACACCTTAAAATAAACAAAAGAAAATGATGTTAAAACAAAAAAGTAATTGAAAACAAATTAAATCGTTAGGTACACTAAAAAGTATGCAATAAATGACTCTTATCTGACACTGTTTTGAGGTACATACGACGTATTTCCTTTAAATATTTAGCTGACTTCAAAACAGTGTCGGATAAGAGTTATTTAATGTGACGGCCTGGCTTATTGATACGAGCTACGGGTGTGGTGCCAAAGCGAAATCATGTCAAAACCTTGGTCAAATTCTAGTGCATGTATGAGCTTAAAGCTATAAAGCTAAAAAATACGACATAAAAAAGTTATTTTAAGCAAAAACGACTTCATAATACACAAAAAATATGAAATAACTCTAATCTGACACTGATTTGAAGTCAGCGAAATATTATCAAGGGAATACGTCGTACCTACTCTTTAGCTGACTTCAAAACAGTATCTGGCTGGCTACCACCCTTAAGTTGAATATCTGTCAAGCACCGGGGTGCTCCGACAGCTGCACTAGCGCTCTGAACTTGGCTTTGTGTGCTTACCACCTTCGGCCACATCATGTCAAATAATGGTGATATTGTAGTCAAATACGAAAATATTTTTAAATAAATTATTAAATTAAATAATTGAACTGTATTACAAAAAACTTAAACCGACTTCAAAGTACACTAAGAAGTAATCAAATCCTGATCTGATTACAATGGGAACAAACGGGAAGTGTACCCTTCCAACCAAAAAAGAATTTTCCTAATCGGTTAATAAATGACGGAGATATGAGGTAAAAACATTTAAAAAAAACAACCGAATTGAGAACCTCCTCCTTTTTTTTGAAGTCGGTTAAAAACTCACTTTAAATGACATTTCTTGAAAGTACAGTAACTCTTGATACTTGTAAGTAAAGTTACTCAGATTTAGATCG
Source organism: Achlya flavicornis (assembly GCA_947623365.1). Taxonomy (NCBI): domain Eukaryota; kingdom Metazoa; phylum Arthropoda; class Insecta; order Lepidoptera; family Drepanidae; genus Achlya; species Achlya flavicornis. Next base: position 4,725,454 of record OX392484.1, read on the forward strand.
AATGTGAGATGATACTTTCGGCCAGCCTTTTTATACTTATTGCACTTATTGCATACGAGTGATTTATGCACCATATCACAAATTTGGGTTTTTTTCATAGCCATTTGAACTTCGATAACGTATTCTCAGAACATTCTTTTTGGATAAATATAATGTTGATGAAAAAGTCTATAAATAAGAAAAATACCTGTTAATTTATTGTTTTTGTTATGACAAAATTATTTTATCGTTCTTAGTATTTTTTCTGGGTATTGATAGAAACATAAACAAGATTAATGTAATGCATGATGTAATTGAACTTCCACATACATACCTACATAAGTTCCAAAAATTATGTAAGTAATTGAAGTAGGTACCTAACTAAGAAATACGATCGATTGCAGTGATATTCTCAATCGTGTTTCGCTGACAGTGCCCAGTAGAACACCTCGGCATCCCTTAACTAATACCTTTTATATTCCGCCTGTTAAAACTAATCTCGGTCTTAATTCACCTGCAATAAGAATGTGTAACGAATATAACAACGTTCACAAGAAAATGCATGATATCGACGTGTTCAATGATTCCTTGGCAATGTTTAAGTCTAAGGTGCTGAAATCATTCATTTAGCCTTAATTATACCAATTCCATTATTGTTAGCTTTAATTATTATTTCTTTTGTTTTTCTCTGTATATTTTTTTTTGATTTCATTTTGTTTTTAATTTAATTGTACCGTATTTTTTTTTTATTTAAGCTTTTTTGTTATTGCGTTTTTGTGAATGTTGTACGTACATGCCTGTCATAGGTTTATGTATCAGTATTTAAATTGTGTATTATTATGTTAATGAATGTGTAAATATGTAAAGTGTTGGTGTGTCTAATAAATAAATAAATAAAATAAACTAGGTTCCGCTACGCCGTTCTTATGGGTTCGACTGTGTTCCTGGGAACAGTTATCCTATACCTCAGAGTATATAAATACTACGTACAACCTATACTATAGGTAGGTTTATATTATACTATGATTTTTGCAGGGTTGATACAAAGTGTCCATAGTAACCACTTACTATCAGGTGGGCCGTATGCTTGTCTGCTAACTTAGTAGCTTATTAAAATTATATTTTAACTAATAAAATATGTTTGTGAACGTGTACCAATAGGGTTGTCGTCAAAAAAAATTTCTCAGAATTATTAAAAAAAAAAAAAAAGTTTCATGCTATCTATAAAAGGTGGACGGACTTTTTGGCGGGAACTTGCAGAGTGACGTAGCATTTTCATTTTTATTTTCAATAATTTGTGTATTTTGAGTTTTATTGTGTATTATTGGTGGTATTTTACCCAATAAAGATCATCCATGTGCACCAGTGAAGTGAAATGAAATGAATTATGTGTATCGTTACTTTTCAAGTTGTCTCAAAATGTCCGTGAAGAGTTTTAGTACAATGAACAATGACCACCATTGTAGTAAAACATGACTTTTATGGACGGTGACTGACTGAGGACTATAATATGAAGTGATTTTGTGACTGGATATTATAATATAACTCGACACTGGCAGAAATGAGCCCTAATTTGGGCTTGGTTGCCAAAATTAAAAATAAGAAGAAGAAGAAAGGTGGACGTAGCATAGCAGCTGCGTCATAGAATAAAGACTAGCGAAGAAACCCCGCTAATAAATGAAGCGACTTCTGAATAGCTGTACTCATTACTCTTATTGGAATTCGTTGTGCCAAAAAGAAACAGTTATATATTTACTATATCCCAAAATAGTAAGGTTGTACACTGTTGCAAGACTTTATTGATCAAGTAAATTTACAATAGGGTTCTGAATACAATAATATCGATATCGACAAAATTAGAAATGGTAAAACTTTCCTGGACGAGACGCGGGGAAGGGGGGGAAGCTTTTCCGCCGTTTTTGCACGATATTCTTTGTTTTACTTTGATTAACACATTTCAATAATTAAAATCTCAAAGAATATGAAGTTGCTTCTTGAAAATACTTCGCTGAAAGACTCCTTAGATCAACTACCATCTGTAAAAAAAATTTTGCACCAAGACCAGCGTCCCGTCCCAGAAAGTTTATCCTATTGTTTTTTCGTGCTTCTTGGTTCTACTCTACTCTAATAAATATTTAAACCAACCACGTAATAAATTAATCCTCAAATATTATAAATGCGAAAGTGAGTTTGTTTGTTACGCCTTCACGCCTCAACTTCTCAACGGATCATCATGAAATTTGGCATGCAGATAGCCTATGGTACGGAGAAGGACACATGCTACTTTTTATCCCGGGAACGCGGGTTAAACCGAGGGGGACAGCTAGTTTATAATAATTGTTAAAATCTAAATGACGGTGGGTGGCTATGCCAGCTCCCATACAAAAATGAATAGGTACATACTTTCTTCAAGTACGTACTTATACTATAGACAGTTTACAGATAAGGTTTTAAAATAAAATAAAAATCATTTACGCGTTTATTATTAAATTAATCATAAAACAATATTTTTGTGTACCGTTTAGGCAAGTAATTGTTTAAATAAATTATCAATAAAATTATAAATTTATATTTAAATAAAAATGTCGAAAACACAAACAACGAAAAAGGCCTAAAAACTAAAAAAAACTTCACTTTTTATTTCTTTTTCTGTTTTTGTATAATTCGTATGCCCTCTTCTTTTAGCTATGCACTTCTGAAGACTGGAATGCATGCTCTCGATCATAATGCCTCACGTTTTCAGCTGGAATCTCTTCCCAAGCAATTTTCAAAGCGTCGCTAACCCACCGTCATCGGGGAATCTAAAATAAACAATATAATCTTATAATTTAGACACTTTCATTATTTATGGTACTTTCATTGACGGGACGCAACGTAAGGGATGCGGGGGGAAGGCCTTCAATATTAATGGTTGATGTTGAGGTTAAGTATGAGTTTTTATGATATAAATTCATTTATGCGCCGACTCTGGCTCTGTAGGAATTACCGCAGCCTAGCTGTCGCCAGCCATTTCATAACGAAACGACGCAAAATAGTGATTTTATTAACAATCTTCTTTTATTTAACTATCTAAAATTATGAAAAAAGTCAAAAAAATACGAAATCCCCGACAGTCACCGACTCATGAAGGAAAGTTTATCCTCATTGATTTGTCGATAAGAAATGTACGGCACTATTCGAGCCTATACCAAAATATTTAAAATATAGCAATATTTTGGTAATCTAATGTGTTTTAAACATATAATACGCATAATACTATAATACATAAATGTTAGTCTACAATTCTACAAATTATCAAAGCAATCTTACGAATAAAATCCGAAATATGTTCAAAATGCCGTCTTACCGATGAAAGCTAATAATTTCAGATTCATTTTCCTTTCGGTAGGAATGATATTTGCACTCGATTACAACACACACCATTTTTGTGTTTATCACAGATCACAATTTAATACATTTAGTTTTGCTTGAATCTAAATAAACAATATTAATTTTAAATTTTCGCGTAGACGTCGTCCGTCTGCTGTATGTCAACAAACTACGACTAAAATAAAAACAACATCTGAGGGCCAACACCATAGTTCACTTTTAGACCTATTCAATTTGGTAGTACAATTAGACCAAACGTAACCACTGACAATTCAAAATGGGTTACAGGCGGTATGAACAGAAACACACAACTATATCTCATTCCTTTTCTATCTTATGGAATAATCGTATGAAAATTATCGAGACAGATATATATATAAAGTTTGCGCCTTTGACATTACTTCTACTGCTTTAGTCCAATTTCTTTGAGCTGCGTGCTACCTGCATATTTCTTGGCTTTAGTGACATGACGTGTCACTCGGAGGTGAGAAAAAATGCAGCTGTTGTCTTTTACACATTACCGCGGATTTTTTGGCGAGAACTTGCAGAGTGATATGATATGTGCACCAGTCATTGCTTCAAAGCACCAGTGAAGTGAAATGAATTATTTGTATTGCGGCTTTTCTTCTTCTTCTTTGGTTAAATAGCGACTGTAGCCATAAGCACAAAGTTGTTTCAAAGTGTTTGTACAATTACCACCATTATACTAAAATATTACTTTTATGGACGGTGACTGATAGTGCAACTATATTCATTTATTTTATATAATAATACTAGCTGTCCCACGCGGTTTCAACCGCGTTTCAAAGATAAAAAGTATCCTTCCCCATACCATATATAATATATAGGAATGCAGGGGGCCTACCCCCATCTTTTACAAAATAACCTTATTGCAATACTGTTTTGTTTCCAGCATATAATAACCTTATTTATATTCGTACCATGACCTCTACCAAACACTATTGTTATATGATTGTTATATTCCTGCTAAGAACGAATGATTTTTGAGAATTTGTCTATGGGCTCATTAAAGATGAAAAGAAATAACGCTATGGGCCTAAGCAACTTTCTCTCTCTTAACAATTCTCATCTCTGTCACTCATCCATACTCTCTCGCTCTTTCAAACAACCTTATTCTTCTTTTCGTACCATGATGTCCCTAAAACAAGCTTATTTTATGCATGAAAACAACCTTGTTTATTTACCATAATGGTTCATTCAATTCGTACCATGAGCTATTTTTTATAAGCTTTTGACAATTAACATTATTGTTTTAATGTCAAATTTAGCAATCTTATATACGTTGTATTTACAAGCTGAAAATAACATTGTTTTCCAAATGTATGTTATAAAAATCTATTATAGTGTCATATAAAGTAATTATATCGAATTTATTTACTTATAGAATGAATATATCGGGATTGCGTGATTAGGTATCATCCCAAAATAATATAACCGATTGTTTATAAAGTTTTTAATTGCACTTGTCGTTCACTACACAATGCATCTACGTTAGTAATATCGATCCCTCGACCCTTAGCCTTAGATTTATTTAGATGAAGCGGAGCTTTAAATAGCGTGTTTATATATTTAGTGACTTTTCATTTAGGTACCTACCCACTATTAATATCCTGTTTTCATTATAACCAACGTACATCGTATCGTAAGGTTAATAACCCCAGATTAATCCATAAAGTTAACTTTCCTGCAGTGTTAGTACACAGAGTAGTCCCTGTTCCTGGAATCTAAACTACCTAGATTCTCTGGCAAATTTTCTAAAATTGGTCGCAACCTACATTAGCCTGGATAGAATATATTATTGTCAACAGACGGACAGACGACAGACTTATAATAATCTATAAAGATAATCATTTTAACCATCTAATGTAGTAAAATATTAATTAGGTATTATATATTTGTATTGAAAACTCAACTCACAACAATCTGCTATACTGTTGCAGAGCAGATGTAACCGTGCGGGAAATTCTAAAATACACATCCATTGGACCTAACTTTCTGTAGCCTTTGTGGCTGTGGATGTGAACCGTGGGGGTCTGAAGCTCGCTGATTTGCTCACACATTATCATCAAAACCTCGGCAAACCGGTTGGTGGGGAGCTTTTTGTGACAACGCATTAGCTTGGCTATCCAAAGAGGAAACACTGCCAATAACGAGCTTGAACCTGGAACCTTGTCGATGATCGACAACAGCGGCAAATATTTATATACCTACATACACATAATATGTTTAATTCCAAGACCTGCAACTACAGTAGGATTCCCGTCAATAACACAATGAATAAAAACACGAAAGTATTATGTACCTACATTCTTTATTCACATAAGTTTAATGAGAGTAAGATAATTATACACAATATAAGTATGGCATTAAACAATCTTGCAGATACAGATTCAAACTTTATTTCAGCGTTTATAGGTTCTTAGACTTCACTTTAGACCAGCCCCTCCATATCTACGTACACTTTTTTGAGAGTACTCCTTCGCTTGTAGATATCGATTGAAGGCGGTATTTTTGGTCTGTTTGTATTTAACCATTTCTACCTGCTGACTGGATCTCTGGCGAACTCTTCGGCTACAACTCTACAAAATGAATTGCAACATTTGTGCAACTTACAAATGTTTATAACCTTCTTATAATATCCTATAACGTTTAAATCTTAAATTTCATGCACTGAATATTACTGTCGAATATACTATTAAGATGTTTCCATATTGATTGCACTTTGTTTGTTAAAATTACATAAACAAATATATTTATTAGTAAATATCTTGGATATCTTTATTAGACATTTGAGTATGACAAGAATGACAGGTAAATATTTTGTTCCGATTCATTTCATTTGATAATCTAGAGTCGGCAGTCTATATATTTTTTCAATTAATTTCCTTACTCTTCATAATAACATTTTAAAATATTTGTATGCATTTTATAGAAATTACTCGAAAATATTTTATTCTTTTAGTTACTTATACTTTACAATTAGTTTAATTTAATACTTTGCTAAAAGATGAAGAACCTCAAATCATTTCGGTCCAACGTGTGAAAGAAATGGCACTATACAGTTAATATATCGTTATTTCTTTTTATCTTTTATCAGGTTGTAGCAAGGCATAGACAAATTCTTACAAATCATTCATTCTTTCTCGGCACTTAGCAATGTTATATCAATGTTGAACGATTGAGCTCATGGTACGAATCAAAGTAATATTATTATAAGGTGAAAACAAAACAGTCTGGCAATAAGGTTATTTTGTGAGAGAAGATGATGGCCCTATAGGATGGAACAGGACAAAAAAAAATACTTGTCAATTGTGACGCACGAATTTTGAAACTCAATGTGCCCTGTTGCACTACTACATATTTTGAAATAATACAAATATTTATTTTATGTATATCGACTTTTATATTACTTGAATTGATATTACTTAGGTCAATATGAAAACAAGGCAAGGGGCCGCCGTTCAATAGTGATATTCAGTGAATGAAATTTAATATGGCATGGTTACAAACAGAAGTAATTCAAGTATTATTTTATTCATTTTGCAGTGAAGAATTCGCTGGAATTCAAAGTAACTACTCTAAGAAATGTGCTGGAGAGAAATAGGTACCTAATCCTCAACTAGCAAAGCAATGGAGCACTTCTTGGTCATTACAAAAACTGAGACAAAGTTCATACATAAATATATACCTAGGTAGGTTTATATTTATGTATGGCACTTCAGTCTTAATACCTATAGTCTAGGCAGGTACCTATTGTCTTTAAATTATATGAATAAAGAATTTACCACAGGAATCAACACATATTTTTATTTATTACCTTTTGTCAGGAATGCTACTGTAGTTGCAGGTCATACAATGAAACATTATGTGTATTTAGGTATATAAACGTTTATGAATACAGTACAATCACAGTAAAGCTTAATCTATACGATATTAAATATTTACAACAAATAAATGAAATACAATCTAGCACTCGTATATAAATTTTCCTCTAGGCTGCCGTAGATTATCGGCAAGGTTCCCAACAGGCTAGCCAAGCTAATGCGTTGGCGGAAAAAGCTCCCCGCCCGAGGCCTCGATTATTTTGGTGACAATATGCGAGCGACTCGGTGAGCTTCAAACCCATACGGTCGTATGGTTTCGATAGCAAATGGCATTTTGGTCCATTGCATGCGAAAGTGTTGATTCCTCACGTAGCATAGATGCATACCACGTCGCTTTCGTGTATCTATTATTGGCTTCTTTGGTATTTGCTTCCAAAAACACAAATAGTTCATATTCATTTGCCATCTTGAAATGCTAGATGGCAAAAGCTAGAAGGCTAGAGATACACAATTAATTCGATAAGTTAAATACGATCTACTGACTTTATATCACTATAATAATAGATATTTTTATCATAAATTTGGATAATTCGTCGCGTATATATAATGTTATATTTTGATTGATATATGCAATTGACATAAAAACCATAATGCTAGTTGTCAAAAGACACAAAATGGTACGATTTGAATGAACGATTAGAGGTGACGTCATCAAACCTGCTAACAAAACAATATTGTTTTATGCCTATAATAAGCTTATTTTTAAGGATGTCATGGTACGAAAACGCAAAATAAGGTTATTTTAACCTTGTTTTAAGAGCTTGTGGTAGGCCCCCAGATCATTCCAAATTTCATGATGATCCGTTGAGTGATTGAGGCGTGAAGGCGTAACAAACAAATAAACAAACTCACTTTCGCATTTATAATATAAGTTAGGAAGTTAGGATTAGGATAACTTGAGAAAACTCAAATAAGACAAGGCTGTATGGCTCAAACCATTGCCTGCCTTTTGGCGAATATTATAAACAACAATAATAACATTAACGCGCCAAATTGAAATACCTATTCAGGATTGAATTTATTCAATTAAAATAATATTCATTCGAAGACGCTAGGAAACCTGCAGAAATGCCCAATCATAGTGATAAAATTGAATCTCTTAAATTAAAATTAAAGTCAGGTTGGTTATACAACAAATTTATTAAACTACGTAAATAATTTTATTACAGAAAGCAATAAAAATAAAGAATAATTTCCCTTTTTTTTTTATACCACTTAGGTGGCAAACAATCATACGGCCCGCCTGATGGTAAGCAGTTACCGTAGCCTATGGACGCTTGCAACACGGGGTATCACGCGCCCGTTGCCGACCCTGCAGAAATCTCTTCACACAAAAAATCTCATCACTTACCTACTAAAAAATATTTATAAAACATGTTCGTAATTATTTATATAGTCAAAATTATTATATAAACTTGTGTTTTCTCACAGTGAGTAAACAAAAACTAATGAAAGAAAGATGTGTTTATAAATTACGAAATAAAGAACGATCTATTTCCGAAGAACTTTCTGTTATAAAAATGGAAGTAGATATTTTGACGGAACAGCTACAGGTAGGTAATATCTACTATCTAGTATATAGTGCTAGGTAAGTACTAATCTATCAAATTTTGCCCGAAGCGAGATCATATCAATCTCGAGATAGGTAGGTAGGTTCGGACGGCATCAAGCAGGATCGTAGCCAGGACCCATGTTCAGGGGGGTGACGAAATTTTACCTGCATGTGCTTAGTTACACATAATATAGTAATTGTGATACATGTGTGGAAAGTTGGTACCTAATTACAGACGAGACGGTATTAAGCGCGTGAGCCGTAGGTACCTAAACGCGAAAAGGAAGCCGAGAGTGTAATGACATACTACGACATATTACTATATGCACACGCGTGTTTTTAAACGTAACGTTTTTCAACACACCATGAGAAAAAAAAAAACATATTTTTTAAAGTAATTTTTTTGATAATAATCAACCACACAATGAGATCGTTAACAAATATGGCGCTCAAGTTTTTTTTTTGGGAGCGATGCGCTGTCTTTGTTTTCACCGTTCTACATACAAACTTAACATAATCGGGATAATATCACTTTACGAGCAAGTGCGTTGAAAAAACACGTGTGCGTTACTTTCTTTTTCAAAGTGAAATGATAATCAGAATCAGAGTTGTTTACCCAAGACTGTCTGTGTGTATTCACAGGCATCAAAAGACAAGATTGCCCAAACTAGGCATCAGATATCGATGATTGAGATATGCTCAGCCTCCGAGAAATCTAAACTAGATATGCATGTTAGTAATCTAAACCAACATCAAAAAGGTTTCCAGCGAATATTTGATTCAGGTACTGTATCCACTCACTCACCCTTCGTAAATCTTCCGAACTTCGCTTCAAATTTTGATCGAATTTAAATAATTTCGAAAAAAACTGAGCTACCTTGTTAGAATCATATGTTTTATTTTTTCTGTAATATTTATTTACATCAATGTCTGTTCTGTCTGTATGTTTTTTTTCTCATTTTGCGCTCTGCGAACTTCGAAGATAAGAATGGTATTTTTTTACATTTTCATCATAAGTCAAAAACTACGCAGAATGAATGAAAGTAAAAACCTGGTTTCTAATGTTAAAATGAAGCCTTTCATATGATACCCCATTTAAACATGTATATACTATGAAATTTTGGTCCCCCATTTCGGCCCATTATTGCAAAGAAACTAAATATGGTTTTTTTTTATTTGAATAAGTTTGGAAGCAATATAATAACTATTCCAATTTTTTATCTGTAACAGACGGCCAGACGGAACCTTTTTACAAGCTTTTATTTAACTTACAATGTATGTATCGGGTTGAATCTTGCAATTCAAATTTCGGCCACTTCCAGTGGTCGAATTGATTTGATATTTGTTATACATTAGTCTTCATTAGTATATTGAAAGACAATCCAAGTACAGTCACCAAAACAAGCTTGTAATCTTTAACAAAAACGTATTGTATGCAGCTTAGTAAATATTTGTACAATGAAATGGCCATATAGTCCTATAAATTTTGTTGTACTACGTTTTCCCAGTCCTACGCTAAGAAGTTGTTCTTTCCATACCTCTATCGAGAATATTCACAGAACCGAACCTACTCACGAAGATTCAGCCAAGGCCCAACACCAAGATTATTACTCAATAGAAAAAACAGGCGGTGGCTGCTGGACTAATAGACCTGTGACATAGACGGACAAACATACAGCAGAGTAGAGTAGCAATAGCAAATAGGTCCTTTTGCTCTTTGGCTACAGAATCATATAAAATTTAAAAATACTTCAGTAAAATGGATATCCTAACTAATATTATAAATGCGAAAGTGAGTTTGTTTGTTACGCCTTCACGCCTCAACTACTCAACGGATCATCGTGAACTTTGTATCCTGGGAACGCCGGTGAAACCGCGGGGAACAACTAGTCTACAATACTTAAAGAACCTACCTACCTTTTTCCCTCTGCGTGGCATACATAAGCCGTGACGGATTATAATAGATAGTACGTAGTAATAATATACAAGATATTACTAAAATTTTAACTTCTCCTGTATCTGTTAATATACATAATACAATATAAGAATATTTATTGTATGGACTGTATTAATAATTTTAATGCTTGCTTGCATAAACCAATTATGGTATGGCTAACGCTCAAAAGGTTGCTAATGCTCATAGGCCATCTCATGCATGTTAAATTGAAAGGGTTAGCATAAATAATTTGCCATGAGCTAAAAGTCTCCTTATTCCTTAGTAAGGTATTGATTCGAAAGTGACTTTTAAATTCGCCAGATCGCAATTTATTTGAACTTCGCAATAACGAATTAAAACAGAAGGAGGCAGAAGAAGAAGAACTATTAAAGCAAAAAGAAAAAGAAATAGCAGAATTAAATGAAAAGGAAGCTATGAAAGTAGCTATGATAGAAGATGAATGTAACACCATTGAGCGTGAGTGTGCAGTGTTAAAGGTACGTATAAAAGACATATTTTATTCAATTCAGTTTTTATTAATTTAATAAAAACAATATTTATTTCACAGAAAAGAAACAATGCTATAATGCTAAAACTACGGCGTAAATTAGTGGCGACAGAAAATTCGAGACGCGACCTTATGAACCAAAGAGGTCTTTCTGGTCAAGTGTCTAAGATTGAAGAAAATAATTAAAAAATAAATAAATAATGGGTACCTCTGGAACAGTGTTTTTTGTTTGTCCAAAATGCGTAACATGATAATGTACAATGTGTTTCGTTTTTAATAATGGTTAACATTAAATATACTTAAATATTTAATTATCTAATTGAAGCAATAAGGCAACACTTCGATTGATCCAATGTGCTGCAGGTTTATCTGATGGTAAATAAAAAGCCAACACAAAATTCGAAGAATGTCCAGTTGTCGCTAATACACCCTTTCTTTCCAATGTTTTGTACAAGGGGCATTTATATCTAGTGCCTTCTACAAATTCTTGTTTCAACTTGGGGTAAAGCCATACAACAGGTACGCTGTCATTTAATATCTTGGGATACTGCTCACCTATCGCATGCGTTTGCCGATCCCAACGACCGCCGTCCATAAAAAGGCCTTGAACAAACACGCCCGAATCCGGTGGAGTGTTTTCGTAGTCAACTTTACGCACATCAAAATCAAATATAAGTAAATCTATCGGAATTTTTTTTGCTCTAGCATAATTTTGAACAGAGCCAGTCAGAAAAGCTTGAGTGAAAAAGAATCCCGAAAGCCAAAATGTTGGTGGTTTTCCGTTTTGGTACCAATCATCTAACATAGCTAAGCGCTCTATGAAATCTGTTACGTAACTCGGAAGGGGTTTCAAACTGGGATACGAAACCTTGCGCCAATTTTCAGGTATTCTGCCCAATAACATTGCGATAGATTGGTTGTCTAGTGCCGGTGACATAACAATAAGACCTTTTACGGCATTTTGTAAATCTATTAATGAACCTTTAATTTCTTTCAATAGTTTGTTGAAACGTTCCATTTCTTGAACGAGCACTGTATTCATCGATTCTTGGTAATCTACAGGATACTTTTTCTGAGCTACCTCAACATCAAATTGTGGTGGTAATTTTGACACTATTTCAGCAGCCATTTGAACCAGAATAATTTCGGTATTGCCGCCCTCTCCACCGCTACCAGTACCTTCTACCAGAACTAAGGCTGCAGCTAACTCCATTGAAATGGAGAAATCTCGCGTTATTCCTGCATTCATATGCAGTCCAAATACTTCGGGTGGAGGATTAACAGGCACCGTCTCAATGTGTTTCAAATAATCTTGATATTCACATCTCCGAGGAAGTCCATATTGAGATCCTAGGTCGCAAAATAAATAATTAGGATCGTTTACAACACCAGCATTAACAAAATTATCTAGTATGGTCACTATTAATCTGCGGTCCCAATCGTCAGTTACTCGACCACCATAATTGCACTCACCAGTTAAGTATTTAATAGCTACATACTGAACTTCTTCATACTGATTCAAAAACATTTGTAATTGCATTACTGAAATTTGGAAATCCGAATCATTAAAACCGTATTGAATATTCCATCCTAGAGGACCAAATTTTTTCCTCTCTTGCACAACTGCATGAAAGAAGCTAATACCATACAAAAGCTTACTGAAAGGTTTATCTTTCCCTGGGCAACCTTCAAAGAACTCAGTTTCTTTTACTGGTTCCGATATATACGACCTGTTCAAATTATGTTGAAGACCAGTCGGAGGTTCATTCGTCATTTTGACTCCTATTTGTAAAACAGATTGTGGAAATCTATCCGAAGGATAACTAGTCAGCCATAATCGAAAACTGAGATCTGTATTTGTCAGGTCAAAACCTTCTATAATTTTTTCGAGTTGAGGGAGCCAAGAAGCTGCTAAATGACAATTTTGCAAACATACCCAACCCCCTTCCAGTTGCGCTCGTTCAATCAATGCTTTTGCGATAGGCCCTTGTCCTTGACCTAATGATATAGAGTTGAATCTATGTGAATAGCCCATCCGTTCACAATATTTAATTAGTGCTCCCATAGGATCTGAGCCTGGTGAAAGAATGAATATCAATGGCGCGAGGCAGTTTGAATCTCCGAATGATTTGCCAATATCAAAAGGTGGAGGAGTGATATATTTCCGACCCATTTGCTTTTCTACGAAATCCGAAATCGCAATTGTCAATTTATCGGGTCTTAGCAACCTCACAACTAATAGTTTTTGAAATTGTGACAATTTATTGTCCCAGCCTCCCGGCAAAGGCCTATTATGAGGTTCCATATCATCATACACCTCTTTCCATTTTGTTAAACTTTTAATAAAATCATCTTTAAATCCCTTGAAAGCTGGTACATCATCGATTCGACAAAGTTCATCCCAACCTTTGTCAGGTAGCCATTCTGCTGGTTTTTTTAACTGATTTTCTATAGCTATACCTCCAGTTATAAGGAACACATATTCTCCATGACTCATTTCCCCAGTTGAAAGCATCATTTTTGAGCACATAATAAATGAAAACATAAGTTTATCTTTGTCAAAAAGAGATCTACATACGTTGCTGTATAAATTATATGTAAAAGTGTCCTTTAGAAACTTTAATCTTTTATCTAAATCTTTAGATTTATTAGCGTTTTCTATCGAAATTATGTACAGATTAATAAACCATGTTAAAGAATACTGATACATAGGATCCACATTAGGTAATTCTGTGACGCAATAGTACAGTACAGCAGAATGGGATGCAATAGGCCTATAGCCAAGTCGAAATTTCTCAATGATTATTTCTGTTTCCAGACTTGCTTCTTGTTTTTTTGTAATATCTATCGCTAGAATCTTAGATGAGTCCAGCACTTCAATTGCAGATTCGTCTTCTAGAATGTCACCCTTTGATTCCTGTAAAGTGCGTAAAATATCATCTTCTACTTGCTTTAGTGCAGTTCGATTGGCTGCACCCTGCACGATCAATTTCTCTCGTTTTTCTTGTAGATCAGGTCTTTCTTTTGCAACCACTATACCCAGCAGTTGATCTTCTAAGCCGTCTTTTGTAAGAGCAAAATTTATTAATGTCACCTTGTTAAATACCTCAGGTAAATAATGAGGATTTCTTAATTTCGTCGTCATATATAGCCTAAAGTGTGGATGATACTCAATGACGTTATCACCTAAAGCAATAAACTCTCTACCACCTTGTACATAAGTATTTTTGAGTAGAACTGGATCTAGTGGTGCTTCAACATCTTCAAGAATACAATCTATTAATGCAGGTTTACCATACTCGAGACACGTTTCTATGATTTTCATATAATTGCCGTCAGTAAATTTCATTACTTGCAGATCATTAGCCTTCTCCATAGTTTTTATCCATTTATTTGCTTGACCTTGTGGATCGACGAGTAGTGACCATCTCATGGAATTGTCCTGTATAATACCGTTATCGATTGAAAATGAATCCCTAGGTAATCCGGCGATACACCAGTTTTGAATCTTTATATCAGAACCTAAAATATCTTTAAATACAAAAGTCTCAGAATGTGGCATTTTTAATTTTATAACCAATTGGCGCCATTTTTCAGTAATATCAGTTCTTACTGGCAAAGTATATGGTGCAAGGTAAGCAATTATTCCACATGATACTAAAATATCACCAGCCAAATTATCGAATAATATCTGTAAATTTTCAGCTGCACTTGTCCATCGAACTTTTTCTCCTCCTAAACCACCAATCAACTTTTCAGCTCTGTTTAATTTATCAATACATAATTGAACTTCATCTTCTAAAGCTTTCTTTTTAATATTCGCTTCTTCTAAAGCCTCATTTAATTCAGCAAGCCTTGCTTCTAAGCGGGCTACAGTTGCTTTCTTTTCTTCCAAAATTGCCATAGTTTCAGCAAATTCTTTTTCAGCTGCTTCTAACTTAGCTTTTTTTGGTGCCACAACCTTAGCCACTGCATCGTACATATCCATAGCAATTATCCACTTGCAAAGGCCTTCAGCAGCAGTTGACGCTTTTGCAATAATGTGAGGTTTAAAATCTTTATTAGATAGATATTCCTTTCTGATTTTTTGCATGGTGGCTATAGGGATATTATCTTTATCAAAATTTTTTAAAGACTCTAAAAATCCCATATCACCCAATACTTTCTTACTCGGTCCCCAGAAATCAAACATTTTTTTACCAGGGTTATCAGGATCCGGTATTTTATCAGGTGGAATACCTTTCATAACACATACAGCTGCCATTACTAATTTTACAGTTCCCGGAGGATTTTTCATAGATTTAACAATAGTAATATCACCAGGTTTAAGAGTGTTTAATGCAGCAATAGCATCTTCTAAAATTGGCAATGCAAGCGCTAAATCAGCTTCACAATCCTTTTTTAACTCTTGGGCAGCTGCTGCTTGTACATTTGCTATTTTCTGATCTTCTCTTACTTGTGCCGCAGCTTTATCAGCAATTGCAGTTTCAACTTCTATTTCCTCCATCATTTTTGAAGATTTTGCAGCCATTATGATTAATTGAGGTTTCAAAGCACTCAAATCACGTTGCATAATTGATACTGCTTCTGCTGCTTGACCAAGTTTATCTAAGCCATTAGTATATCTTAATTTAGCTGCTCTTAATTCTCTCTGTCTTCTATTAGTCAAAGTAGTGAAAGATTTTATTAAATCTAAATAAGAGGCAGATGTTATGTAGGTTTTTCTACCAAGCTGATTGTAAAAGTCAGCTGAGACGTAACGCGCATCTACATGAAACTGTTTACAAGCTATAACAGCGGCAGCTTTTACTTTGTCTGGTACATTTACTTTGACCATGTAGTAATGAGCCACCATTTCTAAGGCATCTTCAGGCCAACTGTCATACCAATCGATTGTGCAACAGTTAACTAAAGAAGGGTACAGCCTCAGTCTTGTTCTAAATGAACTACCTATGGGGCTAAAACATAAAACTATATGAAGTTTCGCTTTGCAGCGACCTATAAAAAAGGACAAAATTTGTAATGGACTGATATCTAGATTTCTGTTACCTCCTTGAGCAGCTAATCGTACTAATTCAAGAATTTCTTGTTTTTCATCTAAGCCATATAAATTAGGAACCTCACCAGAATTTAACATACTGTCTAAATTTTGAATAAATACTTCTTCTTTTATTTGACTTTCTGTAAATAAAAAGGTAGTATCTTTATTGAGACCTCCTGACTCACGAAGCACTAATTTTAAATCTTCTTGCCAATCTTTAACACTATAAGATTTTGTTATTTCCGGTTGAAAAACTCCTTGACCTAATACAGTGCTTGCTAATCTAGTCAATGATTGACGACCAGATCCACCAACGCCAACCAATAAAGCATTTCCTGATGGCATGGATAAAAGACGGCATACTTTAGATAAGTGCTCTAATGCATAATCAAATAGCACAATATTCATTTTAGCTTTGTGCATTGTATTATATTCGGCAAGCATTGTTAGCGCTACATTGAGAACAACTTCTTTAGATGGCATTTCTTCGTAGCGTCTTTCACCTTCTACACTATCGGTGTCTAAATAGCAACCAAACATCAATTTTTTTATATCTTCCTGAGTAACTTCACCTCTTGCATCTTGATACGTATCTAAAGCAATGTCAAAAGAATCTTTCATACAGTTTTGCGTAGTTGTTTTAAGTGTACTGAAAAACCAGGTCCGGTCTTGCTCATCTACAAGTCTATCATAAAATACACGCATTATTTCATGCACCCATATTCTTACAAAGGTTTTTTTATTTTCTGCAGACTCTTTTCGTAAAAGAGCACATCCTTGTATAACTCTAGAAATGTCTCTTAAATTAAATATATAATGCGACTTTGCTGGCGTTGGTCTAAGTCCTTCAGTGGCTTGATCATATATATCCATCGTTGCAGTGATAATATTTATTATAAAAGGCTGCGCATCTTGACCAAATCCGTTTCTTCTCCACCCAAGTTGCAATAGGGATGAAAATATTTTAGTCATGCTTTCTTTAGAAAATTCATTTATTGAGTAAATGTTGTAGTGACGTAACATTCTGGGATATATTAATTGTCGGCTTCCACCTACAGGTCCTATGGCTCCATAAAAGAACGTGTCTAATATGTACAACTTTTCAGTTGTTTTCAGGTCATACCAATGTTTCTGATCAAAATATAATCTAAGCAATTCTATTGCTGGCTGAGCACCATATACTTCTTTAGCAGGCATATTCATGTCATCTATGAAAATAACCGCAAAGGTTCCTTTATTAGGTCCGTAAATATTTTTCCTCCTCTTGACTAATTTTGAAATAACTAAGTCTTGAGTTTGGTTGGCAGATGTAGTCGTTGTGAATGTTATAAATCCTGGAGTGAACTTGTCCATGTCAATTTTATTCATTAAAAAATTTTGTACGTAGAAACTCTTACCAGTACCTGTTGGTCCAATGAGTAATAGGGGCTTCATAAACTGTGAGTGTAATTTCAATAAGAACATATACTTTTCAGTTTCTAATGTTGGTATTACGGTTTGAAGAAGGTTTATTTGTTCTTTAACTTGAATTGCTTTAACGGCATCTGGCCACGCCTTCCAACAGCCCTTTCCTTTGTACATATAATAATGATCAATAAGAAGTCCCTCGCTTGGAATAGATACATCAAGTCTGTCAAGCTGTTGAGGAATTCCCATTTCACCCCGAAAGTATTCTTTTACTAAGTCATCAAATCTCTCGCGCGAGTCAGAATTTAATATTCCTCCGACACCCCAAACAAGAGCGGTCATAAAAGAAGCCAAAACCCACGTCCGTGTATATTTCGTATCTTCTTCACCTTCTATTGCACTGTCCATGAGCATTTCTATTAATCGAAGTGTACTTATTACCAAATTGACTTCTCCTGCAGTTACTTGTTGAGTACAATGCTTTCTTACGTAATAAACTAATGGATCAAATAACCATTCACACATCAAAAAAAGGAATTCTTCATTTTCATCGAGCCATATTGGATTCAAATTTTTTAACCATGACTTGTAAAATGGCATAAATCCAAGTGACGATGACTCCATGTATATCATTCCGCACCTCGATACTGTAGCTGGTGAGGCTTGAGATAAGTCACTAACTTCGAACATCATTGACATGACGTTCGACATAGCCATGACCTCACCCGAGGTCAAGCAAAGTTTTTTGTTATCATCTAAAACAGTGTTCATATTTTCAATCCAAACAGCATCAACGGGTCCATCAAATACAATCCATTTTCTACAAGGAGTATCTTCTGATGCAAAGTCACGAAACATAGTGGCTACGATACCATCAGTCCATTCATAAGATATGGGATCAAAAGCGCCATATAGTTGACCCATAGTAACAGCTTTAGGATTGAGAACTTTATAAGTGCACTCAGATCCGCCAGGCTGTTTTCTTTCCTCCATCACAGTAAGAGCTTCCGCCAATATTTTTAACGTCATAGATTTACCGCTAAATGGATCACCAACCAACATAAATCCATGTCTAACTATCATCATTTCAAAAGTCTGAATAATTTTTATCATAAAACATTCCATTGGTTGAAGGTTGTTTCTTGCACAACAGAGTTCACAAGCGTCCAAAAAATTTTTGTAATCTGGCTTTGGCAATGTAATTCCGGGAAACAAATCTGATATTATTCCCTCAAATAGAGGTACATCAAATGATAAAAATTTCGGTAAGTTTACATCGGTGATTGATCGAAGTAGTAGAATACTTTCACTTTCATTTGGAAAACTCCTTTTTAAATTGCCTGCAGCAGACAATACGGTTTTTACTGCCCGCATCCCATAATCGTAGTGATTTTGAGATGACAGTTGTTCTGAACATAAGCGATACGTAGTCACAATTTTTACTGATAAATTTCTAGCATCGATAAAACCGAATGAGTATAATGAAATTTCACCTATCATAGCATAATCTGGTACCATCATGGCAACGGTACGAAATAGTACTTTTAAATTGTCAGGAAGTTCGGAACGACCCGCATAACCTGGATTCATTGTAATACAAACATAACAAGCTGGGTTCAAAGGCAATAAAGTACCTTCAAAATCAAATGATTCTACATGTTGCCTTACTGCCTGCACTATACATAGTATTTGTTGCGCAATAACAGATAATACTTCAACTTCTATTCGGTTGAATTCATCAAAACATACCCATGCACCACAAGCGGCTAAACCTTTAAAAAATTTCCCCATAGCTTTGTAATCTAGACCATCCGAACAATTGAATACGACGCATTGCACAGCTAATGCTTTTGCCAAATCCTTAGTTGTTTCTGTTTTACCAGTGCCAGCAGGTCCTTCCGGAGCTCCATTCAAGTGAAGGAAGTAAGCGCCTATCAATGTACGATAGCATCGATCTGTCAGAGGGGTTATAACTAATCGATCAGAGTTGCCTAAATATTCATAGGCATAATTAACAACAGCATTTATAATTTTTACAAATACCCTTTCTTCTTCCCAATAGTATCGTAGTTGGGCTAGCCACTGGAAATCTGTTTCTTCTGTCACATTCTTTCCGATAAGCTCAAATATAACATCTTTAGCATGTACATCTATCACAATTAGTGCTTTAACTGTAATGCTGCTTAGTTTAGTAAGATCAGTTCGCCTTATAACAGCAACTGTATTATTTAGTTGTTTTGTTTGAGAGACGTGAAAAGCTTCTAGTTCACTCAATTTATGAGTATTTAAGGCTTCATGAACATCAACAGCCCAATAAATTTGCGAAATAGATAAGACAACCATACCCTCCCACAATAATATCCATTCAACTCGAGGCAAGTTTGGATAGTCATAATAGGACAGTTCAGTTTCAGACCTGACAGCCCGTAGCATACTTTCTTCAACTTGAACTAACCATTTCTCCACGGAACCTCTGGCAGCGGCTACACTTATAATTTCAATAAAGTCAACTTGTTCACCCTCCATAGATATCATACAAGATATATTGAATTCTTTATCGAACACTAATCTGTTTATACCTTCGAAACATTTTTTCAAATGTGGTTGCACTTTGAGAGGGTTTTTGGTTTCTGACAATATTTCTAACATTTCGTCATTTGACAAAAAGAAAAATCTGGGGAAATATAATCGTTTCTTTTCTAAATAGTTGTTCACTCCTTCATTGATTTTTTCTAAAAAAGCAGAAGCAACTCTTAATGCTTCCAATACTCCAGCACCACCAGCAATTTCAAGTGCGTGAGGGTCTTTATCTACACTTCCCATGTATCTGCGATATATATTATTTACTTCAACGAACATAACGCCCTCTTCTGGCATCTGAGCAACAATATCTTTAGATGAAAAAATTGGTAGCAAATACAACCACTGACTCTGAACTTTACCCCATTCATCGATAGTAAGATTTACTCTAATTATTTTGTCATACCATGTTCTTACCTGAGCTTCAAAAGGTTTCACAAAAGCTGAACCACGCATGCCTATTGTCTTCACTATATGATCATCCAAAACGCTTTGAATATCGTCAAGACCAGAAAGTATAAAGATTCCACTGTCTTTGTAGGGGCTTGTTTTAAAACATAAGTCAGTCCATTCTGCGATCATTTTATTCAAGTTGGTAATTAGCGCTAATTCTTTTGTAGCTGCTACACTTATGATATCATATTCGTCAAGATTTTCCCACAAATCAAAGTTTATTATTTTTCGTAACGTAGTGCCCGCAGTAGGGGTTAAGTCAAATCCAGCAATTGTTGACATTTCATCCCAGTGTCTCTGTACTAAAGCTGGATTACACATAATATGTCCCATTTGAACATTAGGTCTCCATTCTTTTATTTCAGCTATAGCTTGGGCACAGAGTTTCATTGGAGCAGGTAGATTATTCACATCAGGGTCATCTACTAAGCCTTGAAACTTTTTTTCCACACCTTCAGCAATTTGTTGTTTTATTTTATTTCTGTAATTCTTTGAGATCTTTAAAAATTCTTTGTAGTAAAAGTCATGGTCTTGTTCTATTTGTTGGTGGTCTAAGTACTCAAATGGGCCATCCATCCATGTGTAATAACTTCGTTTCCACGTATGTACTAAATAAACGAGTTTGTAGAAAGGCAGAATAAAATCTTTAAGTTCTTCTAAATCAGGGTAGGACGTAACAGGGAACTTAAAAGTTGTTTCTTCATTATTTATCCAAGTCACCAAATTGTCACAGTCTTCTAAACGATGTACTAGTTTTCTCAAGTATTCCAAATACTCGAGAGTGTGATTAATGTCATCCATGTTATCAAGAAGTTCCAGGTATGGAATCATTTCGACGACTGATTTATTGAGACTCGCAATTTTAGCTAAAAGATTTTCTTCCATTTCAGCTTTAAAAGTTTCATATGATGCAGCGTTCTTATTAAATATAGGTTTAATGTCCGTAAGCCAGTTGACAGTTCTTGTGTTGGATGCTACGTGTTCAGACGTTAGGGAAGTCATTTCTAAGAGGTTAGATATAATATTAATTTGAACTAAGATTCTTTCCTTCAAAACTTCAACTAAAACTGTCTTAGCGTGTAAAATGTAAATTCCTTGTTCTATCAACTCCTCTGCGTTTTCGGGCTCTTTGAGTGCCTTCGCAGCTATTATTTCAAACTCCGTACATATACTTTCATTTTCTTCCATGTGAACATTTACTATTCCAGCTATAATATCGTTTACAAATTCTAATGCTTTACTCTTCAAGCCGTTTATCATTCTTAACTGGCAAACAACTGCACAGTTGAAATATTCGTTTTCTAAAACAGCAGTAATATCAGAATCTATACTTTGGAAGTATTTTATTTTGTCACGTCCAATTTCAAATTCTTCTGTTTCAGCAATAAATTCCATAACAGCCGTTTTCGCCAGAGGGCCATACAACATGTTATATTCTTGTCGCAGCCTTTCTAAATATTGGACAAGCGGATAGAATACTATATCCAATTGTTTTTGTAACCGTTCATGGCCATCTCTCTGTAACCATTCGTTGTATTGAACAGGTAATGCATCATTACTGTAGGGAATCTTGAGATATTGTTCTATGGGCATAAGTCTTTGTGATATGTGAGAGATTGCATCGGCAATGCTATGATAAATTGAGTAAACAGTTTCTAGAGAGGGATCGTAAAAAAAATCACCGTCGAAATCGAGCGAAATGTTTAAAATAGGGACAGTATCCGGATCTTTCAGGTATTCTATAATTGCATCGATTGACCTTCGCATTAATTCTTGTATCTGCATCGATATCATCTTTGTTGCGCACTTTACAAAATCAGGTATCTGTTTAGGACGCATACCCTTCAAACATCTTGGATTTTTGAGCCAATTGACGAGAATCGCATACCAAGTACTAGAAACGAGGTAATCGACACGCTTGATGACGTTTAATATATTCGTATGAAACTGTTGTAAGCCCACTGGCCCTTTCTCGCGGAACATTGCCAAGTTAACAATATGCTGAGGAAAAGTTTTCTCAGAAGATTCAAGCACAAGTCGTATAAAAGGATGTAGGAGAAGAGAGCCATGCTGTAATTTTTTCCGATATTTGAGCATTTTGTCGTAGTTTTCCGTGACACCGCGGTATTTAAAGTAGGGTTCTTGATATCGCTTCCGTGGCACACCAGGGACGTCGCGTATGACGGTTTTGACAGCGAGGTCATGAAGATTGCGTTCCCATTCCACTTTGCTTTCTTCGATGAGGCCATCCATGAGATAAGGGTATGTTTGGCGTAGTTTTAATGGTATCAGGCTGCAAATTTTCGTTTCCCAAGACTTCAGCATAGGCGGTGGTTTTACTTTATTAGCGCATTCTCGCAATACGGCTATATGTCGTGATTGCGAAATCTCGAGACGATCGCGTTCGCGTCGTTCCAGCAGGGGCCGAGCGATTTTTACTTTACTTTTTGTCGCTTCCTCTTCAAGTACTTTACGAAACTTTGTTTGTTTGTCCTGAAAAATAAAATAACTAGTTATAAAGTTACCTGTTGATAGGATAAATAGACAAGTCGAACACGGTTCATCGCGAGCGGTCGCCATGCCGCAACTACATGATGGTCGTCGTGGTTAGTTAGCCTATTGTAGGTTCGTTAGAATATTGAGATAATTTAATTATTAAAAGACACAAACAACAAACTTAGTCCTGACAATTACGAACTCAACAAAAAAGGAATTAGCCATTGAGTTAGAATGTTATAGAGTGACTATACTAGAGTACGGTCTGTGAGCTCGGGTACGGTCTAAATGCCTTGAATCGATGTGCGCGTACCTACATACTTTGAACGACGTAAAATACGTATAATGAATGCCAATTTCTATCGATACTTTTACCAGGAACAAATGACATGTGGCTTACAACCCTCGGCCACATCATTACTGACCATGGTGAGATTTTGGTTAAAAACAGGCCTATTCAAGTAAAAAAAAAAGGTACACTTGGGAGCAAAATACGTCTCTTATCACGGTTCCTGGTTGTTAGATAAGTAGGTAAGTACCTATCTATATTGTTAACAAAATATTTAAAAACATTTATACCGTTGTACCATGGGAGATGTTTTTATAACCTTTAAACTGCGGGGAGATTATTGATGATAACTTCTTGAAAATATGAGAACGTAAAAAAACCGGCCAAGTGCGAGTCGGACTCGCGCACCCAGGGTTCCGTACAGACTTGTAGGTATATAAATAGTTCGTTCATCACGGGAATCTAGTCTAGTTTTCGGATTTCTTCCATCACTTGTGCTACATGACCAACTTTGCACGCTTGTATCATAACAAAGAATTCCGCAGGCCCGTCACCTTGACCTTGACGTTATGCATAAGTACCTATATCTCACCGTTATTATTTTTTATACCAACAGAAGTTGTCCAAGTCCTAAACCAAATGAAAATTTTTGTATTAAGGTACCTACCCTTATTTTAAAGGTTGTAGTTCCAAAGTAATATTAAACCAAGAAAAAAAAAAGGATGTCTCACTTTTTTGCCCCCAAGTGCCCCCATTATATCACCACAGTTATATACGAAAAGTTACCTTTATTCGATTGTAGGGCGGTAAAGGCGTAAAAGCCAATTTTTCCATCATATTATTCACGTCTGGAATAGGCCTCATTTTTGGAACTCTGCACCCGTTCTTTGTTTGAAGAAGTTTTCTCAGTTCACTTTCATTCATTTTCGCCGATTTCTTTAACAGCTTTCACGACTTAATCTTTTGGAATGTATATAACACAATATATGCACCTACAATAAAGTATATGAAACATAATGTTAATAAAATGAAAACTTTCGAGCGTCAAATTATTGTTAGCAAATTATGATTCCTTGAAGAATTTCAATAAAATCGCCATGACAACGTACGCGTATAAAAAGTTTGTAAATGAAAAAAATACATATATATCACAGACGTATGAGTAGTAATAAATACTACACTCATACGTCTGTGATATATAGCTAGTAGGTATTTTTTTCTCAATAAAGCCGGCTTTTGACTATGAGATACCTATAATATAACATATATTACATCTTGATATAATCGTCATACATGTTGTATAGATTGTGCTATAATATAAGTACCTACATTATGTATATTACATCCCAAACTCTATGCCCAAACTATAAATATATTTTCGACAAAATGTATGACGAGCGATAATATATTATATCACAAGATGTAATTTATATTATATTATATCCCGTTGTGAAAAGCCAGCTTTAACATTTTTTTTTAAAGATTAATAAGATTATTGCCTAAGAAATGTAGTATGTATTATTGCAATATTTAAATATTAAAATTTGCTAAAACAAAAAGGTAATTTAACCTTACAAACTTACCTTATTCATTTTATTATAAGATATATAACATCTTTGTTAGTTATTTTTATTAAGGGCCTAAATAAATAGATCTTCAGCTATGCAACATTTCTCATTAAGAAGTATTTAAAGGAATGCAGGCCTACTTGTGTCTTCTTCAACTCCCAGTTTTATAGCCTGATCAATGATAATTTCTTCTCAATATCCTAACAAAGGTGATTGAAACATGTGTGGACACTGTTAAATTCATCGTCTAAAATAAGATAAAATGCAGCATACGTGCCACAGAAAGAGGAACATGTTATTTGTTTTTTCAATGTTGTATTTGTTTGATGAATTTTACAGTGCCCAATAAATTTTCTATCTCCTTTTTTACTTCAGACTCAAGCCTGTGAATATTTTAATTCAAAGAAAATGGATATCTATTATTAATGTTTCTATTTATTTCTAGATACCTAATTCGGTTTGAATTTTTTAAATTCGCTTTTAACGCATTCGTGTTATTTGATAAATAATTAAATTTCTTATATTTAGTAATGCATCGAAACTTATTGCTTGACACAAATAAATAAAAGTCAAATGAACACGTAATGTGAATTATATTCGCACAAACAATGAACAGATGCACTCATATATGGTTCAATATATACAAATATTTATTTTTACAAAACTTCTTATATTTTACGAATATTTACAATTTTTATAATATTATTCGAATTTGTAGCACTTATTTTGATACTATATACGAGTAAAAGTAACAAAGATACAGTCAGATCAAATTAAAAAGTGCCTATAAAATCGGTTTTACGCTAAATTCCTTTCCTTTTGTAACAGTACATTTTCAATAAACAGATTTTCTAAGAGTATCTTTAATTCCTTAACATTAGTGATGGAAAGTAGAGTTATCAACTTGGGTCTAAGAGAACAATTTCACCCCCGAATTAAACTAAATATATGGAGTGTAGGTTGATCACATACCTCCCTTGTTTACATTTTTAAATACTTCCTATAAATACAAAGTTGCCATACCGAATAATATGTGAAATAGTTACTAAACTTGCGGCACACTATGATGCCCGTTTTGACAGCCCATATCCATACCAGAGCCAAAAAGAGACAAGGAGAGACACCCTAATTTAAAAACTGCCAAATTATAATTTATTTCTTGCCGGAGTCTTCTCAGTTTATGTGTATTCCGAACCGGTGGTAAATTAAACTGTATGTACCAATTTAACGTTCATAAGTGCCTTACGAGGGCCTAAACTGAATTTTTGACTTTGCCATTATAGCGTAGTATGCAAAATAATTATGACTGGATTAGTACAAAAAAAAATATAAGAAGTTGGAATACAGGCATAACATTTTTTTTTTCGAGATATTAAATTATGATATTAAATCGACGGTCGAATCGGGATCCGGTACTATTTCATTGTAGAATATTGTAATTGTATCTGGAATGTATCTGGAAATAGTACATATAAATCTTATATCAACTTTTCGAGTAAAAATCCATAAAGTGTTAAATATTTCTATCTCTTCCAAGTGACATGACGTCTGTACATTCTACAGTTTTTTTAAAAATTTCATTAGGCTTAATCAAATTTTGAAATGGATTATTAAATCATTAAACAGTGTTGATCACAATAATCTTAATGCTATAATATCATTATGTCTTATGCATCTAATGATTATTAGGATAGACCTTACGATTAAATTAAGGCGCTAAAACTATAAGTGGAATAGCAATGGATAAGGAAGATACAATTTCCACGACATTCTCAGCCTTTTTTCGATGTCAGTGTATATTTTTTTTTGCTAAAAAATTCAAAATACATGGCACTACTATGAGGATCTAAGTACTTACACCATTTAGGAACATTATAAATAATTTCATTTTTAAAATGAAACGTATAAAAATATTTATATCTCGAGCAAAATGGCATGAACGTTTGTACAAATATACATATATGATAGTGACTTCACTTTATCAATTCCCTTTCCTACATTTACATTGAATAGTATTGCATTATGATTTAATTAATAATATACAACTACAAATCAACCCCCTTACTCATACAGCGCTATTTAACTAATATACTGATTAAATGGTCACGTAAATAATGTCACATTATATGGCAATGACAATAGAGTGACGTTATTTACGTGACCCTTTAAACAGTATATTAGTTAAATAACGTTTTATGAGTAAGGGGGCAAGTGGATAAGTATAACATTAGTAATATCATTACAAAGGCTACGTAGATACATAATTATAATTTTCCCAATAATCAGTCGTTTTTGATAATATAAAAATACTAATTTTGAAAAAATAATAATATTGTAATGATGTGATGTTCAGTGAAATTAAAAAATAAATATTTAATATCTATTCATTGATACATTTTTATAAGTATGGTATAGACAAACACAAAACAGGATGCACAATCCGTTTATTAAGGTGCAAGCCACATAGCTGCGAGCTCTGCTGAGCTGAATTGCGACTTTATTTCCGTGCGTTTTGTATGAAATTTGAATGGAATGATAAAACGCCCGTGCCTTGTCCGCGCCCGCGCCAGCACCTAGGTGGCTTGCGCCTAAGAATGGTTTATATTGCGTAAAATCGTCCTTTTAATAATTATCAGTGTCAATAATGATAGCAACTGAGATCATAAATACATCTTACATAGTAGAAAGTGATATAAAGGTGTTAAAGGACTGGACATCCTGCATATGCTTAACTCCAAACTTATATGTTCACCTAATTACTAATATATTTGACAATATACGCCATTTTATATGATAATACACCGCGAAATCATATAATAACTTGCTAACTTGTCTCTGCATGGTAAGTTTTTTAAAGACTTTTCATAAAATAAAACTGTCTAACGAGGGCAATTCGTTTCGGGTAGCCCACTAAATCAAATATTGTTTGAACAATAATGTACATTATTACTCTCTTATCATGGTATTTTTTCAAGTGTACATCAAGTATTCAAGGCCAAAGTTTTGCGTTCGTTAAAGCGAAAAAGTGATATCTTTCTTACAAACTATTGTTGATAATTCCAACGTATTTAATAAAAAAATTGTAAATACGTTATACTTAGGTATAGTCGCACAATCCATAACCTTGAATACTTGACGGATTGGGCTACAACGGATTTAGCGGGCTATAGAAAAGGTTTTTTTTTACCTATCCTAATTAATGAAAAATGATTTTTTTATATATTGTTTTTTTATAATAGCTGCCCAAGATACACAGATTCAGAGTACTAGATACCGGAATCCGTCCGTCCGACAATAGGGACAATGCACCTACCTGCCGTGTTTCTTCTTTTGTTTACGACTTGAGTTTAGTCATGCCACTATATCAAATCGTCTCAACTGTAAAATAGCACGCTCATTTTCATACTATATTAATGACCAATCGGTATCTACCCTACCCTAAATCTATGGTTAATCTTAATTATTTCGTGATGTACCACTTAATATCACTTGGCACTTTAACCTTATATCTCGCAAACAAGTCAGCAGTTACCAACTATAAGACATTACAATATCTAAGCCCGAAGTACAGTGGGCTTCTTATACGGTCATACGCTGGCACCGAGCAGGCGCTCGTCAGCAGAATGCTCCTCTTCATCGGACCCTGACTTCTCTTTCTTGATGGACTGATATCGTACCTGGTGTGAAAAATCATTGTAAGACATTGAAGACGATAAATTAAGCCACTGTGAATTTTCTATTCACAGTGACTTAATTTATCGTGTAAAATAGACCTGTATTAAAACGAAAAGATTCATGAACAAAAACCACGGTGGGGAGTACAAGGTAACTCCATTGAAATCACACAGTGCGAGACCAGTTTAGTGCCAAACTATGAGAAAAGTGTGTATGCTTACCTTAGTTTTGATTTTGGAGCTCACTCCTCTGGGTTTGTACATAAGGAAGTTGTCAGTTACCCAAAATATTAATATCTGGAAATATAAAAATAGAATGGTTAGTATTAATAAACTCAAAAACATCGAAGAATTAACCCAAAGAAGCCCCATGACGTTCATTCTGTTTGATATCTATTCCGCCAATTCCCCACCATGAACAACGCACTGTGATTGGCTAAGTCAGGACACATGCGCTCTGATTGGCTAAGTCAAAGACACACATGCTGTGATTGATGGGTAGCTACTGTTATTAATCAGTGCAAAAGCACTTACTAGTTGCGGAATTCGATCGATCGCTACTCTAAATGGATTTTTCCTCGATGACTAACAACAGTCAAATCTCATGAAATGAGAAAAGGGCTAGTAGGGAACACATCAGGTGCTTAACAAGATTTCAACTTGAGTGGTAGCCATTCAAGCGGGTACGACACAGTATCACCTAGCAATGGTTTCCTCACGAATGATTCCTTCACCGAATCCTATCGCCTGGCTGACTACCACCCTCAAGTTGAACCGATCGCCATGCACATACTGGTGTGTTTGGACGGCTGACCCTGAGAGCCAGTTATCAAGGCTTCGTGAGCATACCAGACACAAGTAAAAAAAAAAAAAACCTATCGTGTATTAACTTGTACATATAATATATCGGACTGTTGCCGTTGGACCAATAACTCAATAAATTATTCAACGACAATTGTCGTGTCACATCGCAATTTGAAACAAAGCCTCGCTTCAAGAATGGCAAACAATTTACAGTCATCATTGCGTCAATTTGCATTTTATAGCGTCTACTAAACTTATCGTTTTATAACAATACCACCCGGTTATTGTTACCTAATGACGCTAGTTATATTATTAATGATATTTGCTAATAGTGTATGTTGACTTATAAATGACGGCTTTCTCAGGCTCGTAACATTTTTCTTTGTAAGAAAAAGTACGCTATGGGTACCTACACTGTACCTATGACTTAATCCAGTGTACAGTCTACCTGAGTGAATGTCTTCTAATGTTGGGTAAAAGCAGCAATAGATATATTTAAATGAAAATTGCGAGTCTCGATAATTATATCAATTTTTTTCGTCGATTCAGAAAACCCTCTTCACAAAAAAAACCATATAATTACCGAACCTTCTGCTGAGAACAGCGGGACACCCGGACATCCCTCGGAAATCAGGACACACATACAAAAGCATTTTTGTCCAAGCTGAAACGGAGACGCTTCCATGTCATAAGCTATCTATCCGGTATGGCTAACACATACAAGATGAAAATCTGTCACAAAACACCTACCTACCGGTTTGTTCCGACAGCTGCAATCTGCAATTGAGAGCCAGTTCCTTCTAGGATTTGTGTGCTTACCACCTTCGGCCACACAACACAGGTGGTACAACACAAGCCTAAACATATTAAATGGAATCTTAAATAACAAGTATCAATAACCTAGTGAGATAATTTTATAGATGGTCTAATTAGTGTTTTAGATGACTACGAAGTATCTCTTTTTTCCATAAATTCTAAAATGGCTGCAGTATTACGTAGGTATGTTGTATAAATTGGTTGAATGGTAAGTGTAAACCTCATTCCTTCCGATATCGTGTTTACTAAGGTTATCGCTGCTGATAACGTTGAATTAACATACATAAATATCGCCATTAAATGAGCGTTTCACCATCTGGACAAATTCACTAATCATGAGTAGTTAACATAACAAGTTAGTTACTTTTCCACAACTACATAGGTAACTACATTTCCAGGCGGCATGACTGTTTTGTATGGAAAATTACATAATCTGACTGCTGCAGACAAAACCACACAAAATCCCGAATTCAGTATGCGAAATATGTAGTTTGGATTTTGTCTATACATTCTGGTGTTTTTACGTAAATCGTGATGTAATTTAAACTGTTATCAATCAGTATGCTGCGTGCTGTCATAAAAATAAACATTTTAAAGATTTAATTGCCCTAACGGCTTGCGTGGTTGTTAGATAAGTATTGTTGTCAAGACCTGAATATATGTATAGACGTTGAGTTATGCCAGCTGTTTCAATAAGTTTATGCAACAAAAACACTACTGTTAAAAAGGGGCTAATTTTAGTTCGTAAGACGCGTGGAGGCTTCTAAATTGGGATCTAAATGTGCGCTAAGTTCTATAGAAGTTAAATCCTAGCAACAAACTCCGTTGTCTTAATGATATAAATTGATCAGTTTAATATTGTGAAATGTTTATAATTGACTTGCATATTTTTTATGCCTGATAAAAATGGTGACTTTGTGAAACAAATTGCAATGAATTTAGCGCAGAAGAGAAACAAAAGCGATTTAAATTCACATATATTTCTTAAGAAATAATGAGACATTTCTGTAGGTACACACGGCTACCGATCAAGCTATACATTTCCAGTATAAGCTGATCTCGCATTGTATACGATTTCAGTACAATGGGAGGTCAGCTTATACTAGAAATGTATAGCTTGATCTGTAGCCGTGTGTACAACCACTTTAACAAGAGATTGAGAGTAATCTCCCGGTTTATATTTCAACGTAAAACATAAACTATCTATATCTCGTATTAATTAACTGATTTTTAACCAATGATCTGGCACCATATTTCTCGTTCTAGCGTAGGCTCACGAAACACCACATTTAGAAAGAGGTCTTTTCTTAACGCTCTTTGAAACCTTTGAATAACAAGCGGAAAGCGGTATCAAGACGCAATAACCTTAATCTGTGGCAATAGCTAATGCGGCTTGCGTCAACGCAAACAAAAATGGGAAAAAGTAGGTGCAGCTGGTTGATGGCCTATCATTAATATTCAGATTGCAACACCAAGGAAGGTAACCTTCTCCTCGTGAGGGTGGGTTCTGTTACATCCCTCAAGAAAATCCTTAATAATCATGGTGGCCCCACCACTTTACGACGTCTACTTCGTCCTGAGAACAATGCAATATGGGAATAAGCTTGAAAAATAAAATACGATTTTAATTAACAGGTTTTGTAAAGCCTGGAGATTCACAATGACTTTATGGCGTATAAAATACAGCTATAGGAGTACTTCTTGCAGTCTAAATAAATAAATAAAATAAATCCTGGGACATTCCTGACACACGGTCATCTGATCCCAAACTAAGCAGAGCTTGTACTATGGAAACCAGATAACTGATATAATACATATACTACTTTTTGTTTGTAAATACATACTTAATATACATAATTACACCCACACTCAAGACATACAGACATGTTCATTAGGGTGTCCCGACATTTTTTTTTTTTGGTTTTCCTTAACGCAAGACCTCTCGAAACTTGTGTAATTGATCGTAGATTACCAAAGCAATTATTTTTTTTATAAATCTATATCTTTAGGGTTCTACCGATCTTCAATGTTTTGAAAAATTTACATTTTTATGGTAATATGTCGCTATCCTTTAATTTTGGCTACCAAACTAAATATCAAAAAATATTAACTTTTTGTTATATTTAATTGTAATTCATACACGAAGTTTTGATTTGCATGCAATAACTCTTTACCAGTGACTTCGAATTGATATATTTCAATCTGCAAAATCCCTCAATTTACATCTTGTTTCGAGGGCTTTCTTGACTTGACTCGCGAGTGTTTTTTTTCGTAGCCAAAGTAAATTTTATGCTATAAAAGTACAGTTGCGATTGTTACAGTGTTAGTAGCAGGTTTAATAATGATTTTTAGGCGTAGCGAGTCTATTGTATTGTACTATATTGGGACCATACAAATAACTTACCATCGGCAGCTAAAAATTATAAGGGACGTCATTAAATTTATTTTATTTGTCTAGAACGAACTAAAATTGAAGTATAATGGTAAGGATCCCTCCAAGTCAGATATATATGTGATTATTTATACTGAGTTTCTTGCCGGAGTCTTCTAAGTTTAAGTCGTTGGTAGAGTCAACTGTAACATTCATAAGTGCCTTATCAGGGCCTAAACTGAATAAGTTACTTTTGGATTTTTCGATTCCAATCGTAACTGAGGAATGAGTTATTCAATTACTGAAATCCTATTTTTAGAAGTATCTCAATTTGAAAATATTCCCCAATAGCAAACGAAATTATAGTTTGAAAACTAACTGAAGTGTTTTTGGTGGCATATGAGAAGCTTTTCGACGTTTCTGCTTTTAAATGCACTTCATTTAAATTATATACATGTGAAAATGGTTATAAGCGGTGCTGAAATGAAAGAAACGGCTGGATTAATCAAACTCAATAAATAAAATCTTAGCTAAATTGTGTTAAATTCTGTTATCAAAAGAAATACTTTTTGCCTGGAAACCCTGCTTGTGGGTATACCCACAACTATTGTTTGATGAAAGAGACCACATTCCGCAGCTGGCATTTCCAAAATAAACCACTACACTTATCTAAGCCCAGGATTACCAAAGAACTACCAAAAAATAACTTCTCTCCTAGAGATTACACGGAAATTAATCAGCACGGTTCTTCGACATATTTCTAACTAGCTTTTTGCCCGCGGCTTCGCTCGCGTAGACTATAAGATTTGTTGGCGTAATAAACGCTAAGATATTAATTTCGTGAAGATTCCTAATTGTTCTTGTGAACTCGGTGGCCAATGCGATGATGGGAGCGCGGCGCGGCGACAGCTGGTGGAGGACCACGTGCTCCCATCCATCAATCATCAATCAGCCAGGACTTTGCTTTTTAAATGAGTAATTTTAATCTTTTATATAAAGCCGGCGAAACTCAAGACTTGGTCTCACTCGCGCACCGAGGGCTCTGACCTTCCTTGGACGTATATTTCTATGATTGGGCCATCACTGTTGTTTAATACCGGACCGCATAATTAAGTTTGTTTGTGAAGGAATTTGGATGATATTGAAAAAAGAAACTGTGCTAGTTAGAAACATTTTTCTATTTTTCCTATACTTTTTCCAGATTTTTCGCATTGCGAACCTCGGAGATTGGAATTATTCATCAACAGTGAAAAAGTCTTAAACAATAATAGAAACATGTTTTAAAATCTACAAATAAAGCCCTTTCACATGATACCTCATTTAAATTTGTAGCCCTGCTTTGAAATTGCAGGGCCCACCCTGTTCACCTTTACAACCGTAAAAGTAAAAAAAAATATATTTGCAATAAGGTTGGGTAGGTAAGCAATATTTAAAACTATTCTAAATTTTAAATCAACAGCATTACTGGTTGTTGAAATATACCTACCGCTGTAACAGTCGAACAGACAGACTAACTGGCACCATAAGGGTTCCTTTATTAGCTTTTTAGTTCGGAACCCAAATAAAAACGAAATACCAGTCACTAATAACGATATCCCAAGCACTATACTAAAAATTAGTGGCAAAGTAGATGCCTCATAGGTATAGGCTACACGTTAAGAAAGGATTTCCCGAAACGTAACCACTTGAAAGAGAAATTGGACTCTGGCTGCAAGCAGGTTCTCTCGTTATCAATTTGGAGCAGCCCGAGCAGGGAGGTTCCTCCCCCTTACATCGCAGTTGTGTTTCTGCGGTGAATAAGGTCGCCAGAGCTGAGTGTATGTAGTAGGCACCAAATAATACCTACCGCTGCCGGCACAGCGACTCCTCTCAACCTTCAAACACTTTTTCAAGAAGGGTGTAGAGATAGATTCGGTAAAGCGTGAATGATACCCCTGGTGTTGCAAGCGTCAATAGGCAACGTTAACTGCTTGCCATCAGACGAACAGCAAGTTTTTTATTTGTCCTGTCTTCGTCGTAAGTGTAACTATTTATATCCCCTATATATGCCTGTATGGCTACCAGTATGGTACTTTCGTCGATCAGGCTGGCCACCACATACTATCGTGCGTAAAAAGCACAGGCAGGATTCCGCTCCACTCCGACTTTAATGACATCATTCATAGGGCTCTTGCCAGAGCTCTCGTGTCAGCTATTCGTGTATCGAGTGGCTTGAAGCGTAACGATGATAAGAGTTCCATCTGACATTGATGTCCTGAAGCTCATTGTATTTTTCGCGACATATCGAGGCGTCTGATTGACGGTTCCTATAGCCAAAGGGCTGACGAATACTCTATAGAAGATTAGCATCACCATACAAAATGGCATCGCCCGCCGCCTGCAAAGTTTGGGCACACTACCAACTGGCAGCAAATTAGATCAGCTATATTCTCTTTGTGAACTGCTGATCTCTTTTTTATTTTTATTTGTGTTCTATTTCCCACTTAGTCTGTCAAGCAATTTCATCATATCTGAATTGTTCATGGTCGTTTTTGAGAAATCGATGAACATACATGAAAAAAGAACATACGCGTCCAACTTAGAGTTTCCTCCTTCTTTTTTGAGTCGGTTAAAAATAGGATACCTTTTATCACGGGAGAGTTCCCGCGAGGGTGGTACAGTGGGAATAGTTACTCGACCCAGAGCTATGCCATATGTAGGCAAATAACTTTAAATGAGAACACATCGTGAAGTTTAGCAGGTTCGATTCTTACTTAGGTAAGCCTTTTTCATAAGTTCGTCAATGCAGCTGTACTTATTTGTAGCTTTTTTTTTGTAGTGAACAAAACTAAAAGGTCAAACGGGAGAGCGCCGATGGCTCTCATCAACCAAAATATTTATATCAAAATCTTGTCATAAAATTGTGAGAACGAAACCATAGTGCGATTCAGGAAAAAGACAACGCCATCTAGTAGTTCTCTCCCTCTGTGTCTCATAGCCGTGAGACGGCCTGTAAATAAATAAATTGAGATATCTTTTTTTCCCGTGATCCGATTTTTATGAAACAAAGCCTAGTTGAAGCGCCAAGCAACGCTCAATTACCCTGTGGAAACCCCATGCAAATCCGTTCAGTGGATTCGAAGATTATCCTGTTCAAACAGACAAACAGACAGACAGAAAGACAGACAGACAGACAATTTTTTTTTTAATGGTATTTATGTATTGTGTTAGTCATTCTACATCACCCCCAATCAGTTTTTGGTAAAAATATTCAATGTACAGACACGACTTTTCTACAGTTTTATTATATGTATAGATAGATATATGTATAGATATGAACCTTTAAATCATGGCATAAAATTTGAGCTTGGAAAATGTGGACCATCCTTGTCACACATAATCGTAGCAGAAAGATGTATTAATGGTAACGTAAGCCTCACAAAGCTACTTTTAGAGATGGCTTTATTAGGTTGAAATCTCGAGCACAAATGCCAAATTTTGGATACAAAAATAAGTGTAAATTCTGTTTTTAACATTGATTATAATTAATATAGGGCTCTTTTTTATTTTTTTTGTTCTTTTTTTCGTTAATTTCAATAATAAAATACCTTTTAAACTTGATTTTCATATTATTTTAGACATACGGCTTAGGTCACTAAAAACGTAAAATTTACAAAACTTCAAAGTCCGGTAGAGCCCTCAAGATGATACGCAATTCTAATTTTTCTATGTTTTAAGTAAGCTGTGTAAAATTACGCAAATTTCGATACCCCTTGCGATAGTATAGCCCGAAAAAAAATATTTCTCATACATGGACGGGACACCCTAATGTTCATGCACACAAATGCATGTCCTGTGTGGGAATCGAACCCACGACCTGCGGCGCGTAAGGTGAATCTTAACCAACTGCGCCAACTGGCCAGTCTCTTTTTTTACTACCGATTCCTATCCCTAGATGATAGCGATCATTAAGTCTAAGGGAGATGATGATATAGCAAATAGGATCATAATGTATGTGTTATATTTCGTTTCATAGAGTACCATACTTTTGGCTTTTTCGCTTGCTATAATGATGTATCTAATTAGTAAAGATCCCTTCATGATTAACATTCCAAATTCACTCACTGCTAGTGAGTGAATAAGATAAAGCTCCACATTAGGCTCCACCCGTTTGGTACTACTCATTTCGGCCCTTTGATTTTGCCAACCTGAATCGACCGATATCGGCGGAACATTTGATTTGCGATGGGTGCAACGCAATTTAAGATACATCGTAAGATAGCAACCAAAAAGGCATACGAACGGCAACCTTACAAAAGATGGGGTTATGACATAAATTATTAACGGTGAAAGCTAACAGCTGTGATATACTTCATGCTATTGCAGAATATCGATTATTTGCTACATCAACCGCACTTAGAGGTTCCATCGATTAACTTTGTCTAAATCGAAATTCACAATCATAAGTTGTCGCGCTCAGATTCATCGTTTTAACAAACAATAGTCATTGGGACGGGAAATAAATAGATTTCTATTGGTCGAACGCTCAAGTGCATTGCATAACAATGGAGCATCGCATTGTGGTCGAAGTCGCCTCTGGTGTATTATAAGTTTAGGTTATGGCGCAGTAGAACTTTTTATAGTTTAATGGAAGAAAAGGGTTTTTACAATAATGGAGGTGAATAGGGACATTAGTTACTATGTATTCTAACAGATGTGACACCGTTTTAAAATACTGCTATTATCTATGACCTGGATACTTAAACTATATTTTATAATGATATAATTGAGCTATGTAAAATACAGCTATATATAATAGAGCACTAGACCTTTTTGTCCCTGCTTTATTAATTACTTTTTTCTTTTGTTTTATTATGTTATTTTTAAGTCAGAGACAAATAAACGTTCATTTATTTATTTATTTATTCATATAAAATGTTATTTTTTGGCTGATATTTATCTTAGCTGCATCATTATCCTTAACCCCATTTTCAGTATTCCTAACGTTCATGTAAATTTTCAGCTCGTTTGGACTTTATGCAAGGGTGAATTTCTATTTTGAACGGACTACAGTGGTAGTTAAATTATAAAAAAAAAATGAATTTAAGACCTTCAGTTTTAAGAGAGGCAGATAATAGCGTGTTTTCACTCAAAGATCAGCTCGATTGGGGAAATACCTTCACCTCTCGGATTACCGTAGACAAATAATTCCTGCACGTGAGTCATGTCGCCAGAGCTCATTAGGAAGGGAGAATCATCATCAGCCTATAATGTCCTACTGCTGAGCACAGGCCTCCTTTCACAAATCAGAGTGAAAGGGAATGGGCAGATGCCCACTGCGGATCGGTGAAGGTAGGCTAGTGGTCAACCTACTGTTGGAGTTTTCAAGCCACCTAGAAAGCCTCCAACTAGCTTAACGAATATCACAATTTAGTGATAACCGGGACCAACGGCTTTACATGCGAAGCACGGAAACGCTCGATTTGAAATACCACTAGGCGGTCACCCATCCAGATATCGACCACGACGGTGGTAGCTTAACTTGCCGATCGATTAAGGACGGCTTATAATGCTACTAAAGTTGTGTTCCTGCTCGTGAGTAAGGTCGCCAGACCTCATAGGGGAGGGGGGAAAGGTCGGTAACGCGCGTTGTGTTGCAAGCGCCCATATGGCTACGGTAACCGCTTACCATCAGGCGGGCCGTATGCTTGTTTACCGACTTTGTCGTATAAAAAAAAAAAAAAAAACTTAATAGATGTATGTAACGGAGGTGGGCGTTGGTGTCTGCGACAGTTTTATAACTTCTGCAACTTTCTTGAATTATAAATAAAGAACTTACATTAACAAAGAATGGTATGATGAGCATGACGACGGCGACCTCTAGATGCGGGTCGGCGACGGGCGACAGCCGCAGCGTGGCCAGCACGCTCACCACGGGCGGCACTCGCAGCACCAGCGCGAGCACCGACTTGGCGAACGTCGCCAGCGCAGCGTACAATATGCACTGGCATACCCATGCTGAACACATTGGCGGTTTACCTGTTACATATCACTTTATAAATGTAATTTCGGAGTCTTCATATGCCCTTATTTCGGTTATTGTGTGGGAAGTCTCAACAAAAATCCAACAAGCGAATACTAATTTATTACGACACACTACAATACCCTATTATTACAAAAGACGGTTTAAGTCAAGTCTAGCAAAACCCAGGTTTTAAATATGTCCGTCAGTCCCGTCACTTTCTAAGCCAGAGAGAGAGCCAGTTCCTTCTAGACTTTGTTTGGTTACCACCTTTGGCCACATCATCACTAACCATGATGAGATTGTGGTAAAACACCGACCAATACATAGTTAAAAAAAAATACAATGATGTCCGCCCCTCCGTCTGTCACAGACGTGTTCAACCATGTAATGTTGATTTTCTTCCACCTTCGATAGATGCGCCCTTAATGTTGGTAGCTTTTTAGTTAGTGATCAACAGAGCGGGACCACGGCTTGCTTTAAGCATCTAATGGAGGTGCAAGATGGATGACACTCCATTTAAATGGGAAGATCTTCCGCTAGGCTGGGTTATCGTCTACTTCGTAAGCGCGATGCAGGTTGTTGTAGCGCCACGCCATCTACCTTTATCTGTGTGAACTATCTGAGTGTACTAATAGATGGCTGATAGACATTGCTACACATCTTTTACAATAATTTCACCAAAACAAACATCCTAATATGTATGATGGACCAAGCGTTCATGTGGCTTCGGTAACCGCTTACCGCCTGGTGGGCCGCACATTTGTTTACTGACTTCGACATAT
The DNA here is from genome assembly GCA_947623365.1 of Achlya flavicornis. Taxonomy (NCBI): domain Eukaryota; kingdom Metazoa; phylum Arthropoda; class Insecta; order Lepidoptera; family Drepanidae; genus Achlya; species Achlya flavicornis. The sequence continues at coordinate 4,764,988 of OX392484.1, forward strand.
AAATAAATATAAGAGCAATGTGTACTGACCATACTCCCCAAAGTTGATGAGTGGTATATCATAAGCTCGAGCACAGTACTGTGCCAGCCTGATGCCTGCCCATATTATCAGCAGGCCAAGTGTGGAGTCTAACATGAAGTTTACTATGTACCTGAGGAAATCAAATTAAAGTTTTTAGTTTTATGGTTTTAACGAAGGATGTTAAAAAGTCAGATATATTCCGCTAACAAAAAACTGTGTCGCTCAAGTACACATTAGACGAGTGGGGGTATACGGCTCTGTGTTAACGGCGACAAATTCAAAATCAAATAAACCTTCGCAGGCACTTATGAAAAGTCTGACTCTAATACCGGTTCGGAAGGTTGCATTTGCTGAGAAGAGCCGGCAATAAACTCAGCAATTACTCTTTTCAAAACAAGCTTAGATTCATTACATAATATTTACATTCTAATCGCACTGACAACAATTGCATGCCCTGCGCGGCGGCAACATTACAAAGTAGACTGAATAAATATTTTATAAGTAAATAAATAGCAAACTTAAGCAGACCAGCCCCCACAAGCAGCACCTGTCGAGTCGAGAGACAGGCTATTCCGCGGGAAACGAGTTTCCCGCGGAATAGCCAACTAATGTGTGCGTGAGAGGTGGCCGACTCTCATAGATACAGTCTTTTGTTAGAATATTTTCGACGTAGTCTGTGGTTTTAACCAATTTTTTCAAAGATGTACGCACTGCTACATATCAAGCTATACATTTCCAATATAAGCTGACCTCTCATTGTACGGAAATCCTATAAAATGCGAGATCAGCTTATACTGGAAATTTATAGCTTGATGTGTAGCCGTGTGTACCCTACCCATGCCTTCAATGTCAGTTCTTAATTCCGATTAAGTAGTTTGGCTAAAGAGATGTGATACCTAGGTGGGTATCTTCTGCATACTTAATCTTTGATTAGGTGCATAACGCCAATGAACATCCAAAATCATACATGTCACATTGAAATTGGTGAATAAAATAATAATAAAAAATTGGTACACTATACAAACCAAACAATTTTAATGAAATCACACAAACATAAGTTCACAAACAAATCAGTTTAACATAGTTAAAGTACTGGCCAGATAAGAATATCATTTGGAATGGATGTTTTTAGGCCACGAACATTAGATGATGCAGTCAATAGCATATTGGAGAAGAACAACACTTTGTGTTGATCAGAATTGAGCATTTTTTACGAGAGTATTGAGTACCTCTAAAGGAAAAAGGTACCCGGATCACTTGTGTGTCTGTATGTCAGTCCATCTGTCACAGACGATTTGCTAATCTCTGGACCATTAATTTGAAATTTGCCACACATTTTATGTGACTCAAACACAGACGTGTATCATAGATGAATTTGGAATATAGGGGTGTCACTTTTGAGGGAAAAATTAGAATATTGAAAAGAAAGTTTGGAAGTTTGGAAAGTAACATGTATGAAATATCAAATGAAAGGGCTTGTTGTGAGGGTTTTAAATATTTTTTTTATAATTTTAAAATAAATATATTTTTTTAAGTTAGATTATAGAAAAAACTATGTATAAGAAGTATTATGTTCTTAAAATAACATGATAAATCTCTCAATATTATATTTACAAACTTACATTTGCAGTTGTAATTTACGGGAGAACATGTTTCTCAACTACAATGTTAAGTTAGTATCCTCTCCACACCAGTTCAACTTGCACTTGTTCAGTTTATTTATTAACATAGGATTTCTTCCACACTTACCAGGTACATGGATTCCCTGTAAGGTGTGGTGACAACCACACATTGGCCGCATGTATGATGAAGGCACCGAGGCCCTGCTTCGATGTGTCATAGAACCAGATCAGCCATGGTCTTCGGGCATAGCGGGGCTCACAAAACCTTTTACCTGGAACAAATTTAGGAAAAACCTAGATGTTGTTTTTGTATAATTTTAACTTGTTATATTTTGTTGTTTTTACACAACTGATTAATCAATAATTACGTAGGCTTTGTGCATTAATTTCGTCTTTGGCATGCCTTATCCATCGATTTAGAATATTATAGTGATAGCGTTAACAATTTTACCTTGTGGAAAGCATTTCCATATAGATGCTTTCACAGATATATCATAAATTTGTTGATGTCAAAATGTCGCTATGGATTCCTTGTCATTTGTTCTTGGTAAAAGCATCAAAAATAAACGTGAAAGCTATAATTATATGTTTTTTAGTAGTTGAAACTATGTACATGTACTTCGTTTCAAGGCATTTAGAACATAACCACTCTATAATATTCTAAGTCTAGGGCCTTACCTCAGAGAAGATCAGACTATTGAATTTTTCAGGTCTCTATATTCTTATACTCTCAATCTAACTATTCTGGCACAAAAAAAGCAAAAAAAATATGAGTAATTTTCATGGTTATTGAAGTTGTCAAACATAAATATTTTTCTTTTTCTCTCTCTCTGTAATGTGACATTTTAGGACAAACACCAGCATATTTTTTTCTTTATATGAGTAGGTATCCCATATAAAAGGATATATGTTTTTTTTTTCTTGTACTGTATATCTGCGATCAGTGACTTGAACATAATCAGATTTGTTGCATGATTATGATGTTTTAGAGTGTTAAGGCCATCGCCTTTTAGTCTGGGAGAATGTTGGCCCGCTTTAGTCTCTTTGTTGTGCCCCTTAACAACAATTCATTGGCAAGAGGGTTAGGGTGATTCATTAAGCATCTTGGTGACTTTTTTTATTGCACTCAACTTCTTCTATGACAGTAGGCATAGCCAAGGAATCATGGATTCCTGATACATGTGCATGATTACTTGGCTATGCCACAAAAGACAAATTATCACAAAGAGGACACAGGTTTAATCGTAAACAAAAGTTATGCTTAAGAAAATATGCATCCTTCCTGTTAAAGTCCCATCGCAATATGTTTTTCCATTTCCAAGAATAAACCAATATTAACAGGTGTCAGAAAAAATGGATTCTTTCTGCGGCCAAACTAGCAGCATGCTATGATGGCCATTTAGACATGAGGGTGTCTCTCAGATATAATGTCTAGACAGATATTATATCTTTCCCTGAAGCGAATAAAGTAGGAACACGTTTTACTGTATAGAAAATTAGTTATATTTTCGATATAATAAATTTACACGTCATTTCATATGTAAAAGCTATTTGACACATATTCAAATATCAGTACTGTTGGCCAGTGAGATTACATTTAAGAATAAAGGTATCCTCCTTTCTAACACTCCTCCTTAATCTCATTCATCTACTCAACTGACACTCAACACTCAAGTTACAAATTTGAGCAATCTCCTTTTATTCACATGTTACATCATTGAGCAATCTCCTTTTGTTCAACAAGTTACTCAATCAAGCAATCTCCTTATGTTCAACATTCCTTTTATACAAAAAATCAATTTACCTTTTGGTAGCGGTTTTGTGAGTATATCTGCGATCATTTCCTCAGTACTAAGATAGTTCAAGCTTATCACACCTTGAATAATTGCTTCTCTAACAAAATGATATCTCACATCAATGTGTTTGCATCGAGTCCTTGCACTACCTTGCATGTTCGCCATTGCCATTGCAGATTGACTATCACAGTAGAACTTTACAGTTTCTTCTCTACTAGTAAGTTCTTTAAGTAAACTCCGAACATATTTTGCTTCTTTTGTAGCTTGAGATAGACTGACATATTCAGCTTCTGCACTTGAAAGAGCTACAGTTCGTTGCTTCTTGCTCTCCCAGCATACAGCTCCATTGCCAAATTTCATGACAAAACCAGAGTATGACTTTCTATCACACACATCTCCAGCATGATCCGCATCTACATATGTTTGTAGATATAAACCTGTCTTTTCATAACTTAGGCATAATTCCTTTGTTCCTTTCAAGTAACGTAACACTCTCTTTGCAGCTTGCCAATGTACCTCCTCATAGCAGTTGTTGAACTGACTTAAATAACTAATTGCATAAGCAATATCTGGTCTCGTGCATACTGCAAGATACATCAAGGATCCTATCAGCTCTTGATAAGGAATACTTTCATCTGGTGCCTTACCATGCTCAGGCTTGGACAGTCTTACTCCTGCAACCAATGGTGTTGCAACTGTTTTGCAATCTGTCATGTTAAACTTATTTAAAAGTTTTTGTATATAGTCTTCTTGATCAAGGGTAATCTTACTTGATGTTTGGGTTAGCTTCATACCCAAAATAAGCTCTGCTTTCCCTAGATCACGCATCTCAAAGAAAGACATAAGTTGCTCTTTAACCTGTGTCATCTCTTTCTTGTCATTCCAGAATATCAACAGATCGTCCACATATACTGCTAGGAAAATCTTTGAATTCTTCGTAGTCTTGGTATATACACAGGGCTCATGCTGTGATTGTTTAAAATTCATCTCTTTTAATTTAAAATCGAGCTTCCTGTTCCATTCTTTTGGAGCTTGCTTTAGCCCATACAAAGACTTCTTTAAAGAACAAACATAATCTTCTTTGCCAGGAATTTCAAATCCTTCCGGTTGCTTCATGAAAACCTTTTCATGTAACTCGCCATTCAAAAATGCTGTTTTTACATCCAAATGATCAATTTTTAAACAATATTCTGCAGCCAACGCCAACAACAATCTTAAAGTGCTATGACTTACTACAGGAGAATAGGTCTCTTCGTAATCAACCATTCTTCTTTGTTTAAAACCTCTGGCGACTAACCGTGCCTTAAATCTTCTTCTATTTCCCGCCTCATTTTTGATTTTAAATACCCATTTAGAATCAATAATATTCATTCCAGGAGATGGTTTTACAAGAGTCCATGTATTATTTCTTCTAATAGAATTTAATTCTTCTTCAATTGCCTCTCTCCATTCCTTTTTAAATCCACTACATAGAGCCTCTTGAACAGTTTTGGGTTCATCTTCATCAGTAGTCACTGATGCATTATAAGTAACATAATCAGGATATTCTTTTCGTTTTCTTACTCTTAAAGGATATCGTCTCTGATTGTCAATTACACTATCACCACTTGGTTCGGCGGTTCCATCAGTATTATCACCACTTGGTTCCTCGGTGATTCCATCAGTATCTTCTTCCATGTCTTGTTCAGTAACTCTATTAATTACTTCTCTAGAAGTTCCCTCTGCAAGCTGCTGTTCAGTGCTTACATCAGCAATATCTTCAGTAATTTCATCAGATACATGAACATTTTCTAAGACATCTCTGTTATTAAAATTTGTTAATGGCATCACAGTAAATATCTCTCTGTTATTGTTGATTTGATTATCAGGTATAACTTTCTCTTCTATGTGATCCTTACTATTCTGATTTTCGAAGAAAATAACATCTCTAGCTTTGTAAATAGTTTTTGTTACAGGATCTATCAACCGATAAGCCTTCGATGATTCTTCACATCCCATATGAAGCAGCTCTCTGCTCTTCTTATCAAATTTTTTCCGTTTTTGATCTGGTACATGCATGAAAGCTCTGCATCCAAAAACTCTTATTAATGATAAGTCAATCTTTCGTCCTGTCCACGCTTCCTCTGGCGTTTTATTACTCAAAGCAATCGTAGGCGACCTGTTTTTCAGATAAACTGCAGTTTTTACACCTTCAGCCCAGTATTGTTTGCTTAGACATGCATCATCAATCATGCTCCTTGCTTTTTCAATGATTGTTCTATTTGCCCTTTCGCTAACTCCATTTTGTTCAGGTGTATATTCAACAGTTAGTTGATGAATAACTCCTTCTTTGTTTAAATATTCATTCATAGCTTTGTTGACGTATTCTGTACCGTTATCGCTACGTAAAATCTTCAAGTGTTTTCCAGTTTGCTTCTCCGCAAATGTCTTAAACTCTTTGATTTTTACTACAACTTCGCTTTTATTTTTCAGGAAATAAACAAAGGTTTTTCTGGTATAATCATCGATCAAGGTCATGAAATACTTATATACGGCAAAAGATTCTCCCGATTCTATTGGCCCGCATACATCAGAGTGAACCAACTCAAGAATATCCTTGGCTCTCGTGCCTTTTTTGTTCTTGAAAGGTAGTCTCGTCTGTTTGCCCATAATACATGAAACACATTCTAGTTTATTACAGTTTGATGCAAAACTTACTCCAAGACTCATCTTATCTTTAAGAAGTTTCAAATTGTGCAATCCAAGATGTCCCATGCGTCGGTGCCACAACTGCACATCTTCTGCTGCAGCTATCTCGGCACTGAGGAATACATCGTTATTCTTTGTAGTCTGTAAAAGTAAACTGGGTTTTAGTTTATACACACCTTTATCTACACTACATTTAACTTCATACTTTCCTTGAACAACACATCTCTTGTAAATCTTACATTCATTCTTCGAGAATACTACTGTCTTACCTTTCTTAGTTAATGCACTCACACTTAGGAGGTTACCTGCTAAGTCTGGTACATACATTACATCATTTACATCAAAATCTAACACATCGCTACTCACGTTTCCTATACCTAACCCATACACACGTTCTCCATTTGCACACTTCACTTCTACTCTATCACCACTCATAAAATCTTCCATCCAGTCCTTTCGATTACTCATATGTGATGATGCCCCAGAATCCAAAATCCATATATCACTTTTTGGTTCAAGGCTTGTTGTAGCCATGGCCGATGATTTCTTCTTTGAATTCTTTGCATTTTCAGGACATTCTCTGGCCTTATGACTTGGTTTTCCACAAATAAAGCATTTAATAGGTCTTGCCATCTTTTTATTTACTTTATTGTTCTTAGAGTATAATGCAATTGTTCTAGTTTCACTAGAATTAACACTTGAAGTTGCTGTTTGTGTGTAATCATCATCTAGGTGTAATAACTTCATTTTGACATAATCGGTTGTCAGTTCTATATTTGAATTTTCAATTGTCAGACGCAAAGGTTCAAATTCTTTTGTCAATCCTTGCAACATCAATGCTGCCAGCATTTCATCATCCACTTCTTTACCGATGTCTAGAAGTTTTTGAGCAAGAGACATGATTTCAAATACGTATGCACTGACCGTTTTGAAATTTTCCAACTTACAACTGATTAACTTGCTGAGAAGTTTGCAGCGATTGTTGACTCCAGCGTCTTCGTACGCTTTTCTTAATGCATCCCATGCTTCGCGTGCATTCTTAGCTTTTCTGATATGCACCAAGCAATGTGTCTTTATTGAAAGTCCTATCTTTGCACGACATCGCTGATCTTTCTTTATAGCAACTACGTCTGTTTCCGGCGGCGTCACTGACGTATACTCCCAAAGATCTTCATGAAGTAAATATAACTCCATCTGGAATTTCCATGAGCCATAGTTTGCCTGACCGTCTAACTTCACGACAGGTCCATTACCACTGCTCCCAAATCCGTAGTCGTGACTTCCGTGACCTTCATAATGATCACCTCGACTGTGCTCCATTATTTTTTCGTCTCTCGAAAAATATAGATTTTTATTTTACTTACAGGAAAAATAACGCCCATAACCAGATATAATGTCTAGACAGATATTATATCTTTCCCTGAAGCGAATAAAGTAGGAACACGTTTTACTGTATAGAAAATTAGTTATATTTTCGATATAATAAATTTACACGTCATTTCATATGTAAAAGCTATTTGACACATATTCAAATATCAGTACTGTTGGCCAGTGAGATTACATTTAAGAATAAAGGTATCCTCCTTTCTAACACTCTCCTTGTCTTGCTATGCATATTTCTAATCGGCTCAGGTATACATGGGCCATCAAATTACACATCAATCATACTGCTAGTTTAATACTGTTTAATTGTGAGAGTAACAGCATACAAACAACAGATAGACTAAATGTTTTACATGGGCTGATGGGGCGGAAAATCACAGAAGACTACTCTACATGTGAGGTAATTTCTAAAACAGTGTTGAAAAGAGTTTGCACTATAGATGACACAAGATACAAGCCGGTTAGAATATTCAAACCTGAAGGAACTATCTGTCACTGGTGTGCTACACAGAAAATTGTATGTCGTATGTCGTAGAAAGAAAATATAACATTATTCATTAATAATTACTTTATTTATCATTAGGTTATGGGATATTATAATAAAAAGTTATTATAAAGTGAATAATGGCGGGTACATCCCGTACATCCTACCGAATCGAGCAATTAAACCGAGACAACTATGATACATGGAAAGTTCAAGCCCAAGCGGTGATGATAAAAGCTGGTTTGTGGAAATACGTATTAAACAGTCAACCGGCAAACACCGAACAAGATTCTGAGGAAATCGCAAAATATATGGAAAATGAACTTTTAGCAAGGTCAGAATTGTTTTTAATTATTTCATCTAAAGAAATAAAAAATGTTAAAAACTGTAAAACAGCCAAAGAACTGTGGCAAAAGCTCGAAGACATATATGAAAGTAAACGACCAACTAAAAAGGCTTCGCTCCTGAAACAGTTAATAGTTTCAAAATATCAAGAACACAACGATCTTAGAGAGCATTTAGACAATCTAACAGACATCGTAGACAAATTAGCCAACATGAATGTCGAAATAAATAAAGATCTTTTATCTGTCATAATGCTTTACTCCTTATCGTCGAGATTCGAAAACTTTCGCATTGCGATTGAATCACGAGATATTTTACCTACGCCAGAGGAGCTGAAAATAAAAATTCTGGAAGAAACAGAAGCCCGTAAATATACTGAAGATAACCTTAGTGAAACAAATGCTATGTATACAAAAAACAAAAACTTGAAATATAAAAAGAAATCTGACTTCTGTCAAATATGTAAGAAGCAGGGGCACAAGACTCAAATTTGTCGCTTCCGTAACGATCGTAAAAAGCAAGAACGATCTAATACAGCACAAAATATATGCCTAACTACGGAGCAGAATAAAAACACAAAAATATGGTGTATCGACAGCGGATGTACATCGCATATGTGTCAAAATTTAAAAGATTTCACCTCAATAACAAAAAGTGATGGAATTCTTAAACTAGCAGCCGAAGATAGTACTGCTAAAGTAGAAGGAAGAGGGAATGTACAAATAAAAGTAGATGATGTAAACATTAAACTAGAAGATTCACTCTATGTACCAAAGCTAGCAACAAACTTATTGTCCGTTTCAAAAATAACAAAGAAAGGAAAGACTGTACTATTTAAAGAGAATATAGCAACTGTTAAAGATATAAAATCAAATAAGATTGAACTTAAAGCCAAAAGAATTAACGGTCTATATTACTTAGTTGACAGAAAAGCTGAGAATGATTTCAATTACCAAGAAGAAGCAACTTTTAATGCTGATATTTATGAATGGCATAAAATTCAAAATCATTTATTCAAATAGACCTTCGCAGGCACTTATGAAAAGTCTGACTCTAATACTCTAATACCGGTTCGGAAGGTTGCATTTGCTGAGAAGAGCCGGCAATAAACTCAGCAATTACTCTTTTCAAAACAGGCTTAGATTAATTACATAATATTTACATTCTAATCGCACTGAAAACAATTGCGTGCCCCGGCGCGGCGGCAAAATTACAAAGTAGACTGAAAAAATATTTAATAAGTAAATAAATAGCAAACTTAAGCAGACCAGCCCCCACAAGCAGCACCTGTTCACAAGTATGACGCGTGTGGCAGCCATCGCCCTCCTCGCCATATTGGAGGGAAGTGAGCGACCCGTCACACGACGCCGCCGCAAGCAAAGGCCTTAAAGTGAGCATGACTTACTTAAGTCTGCCTTAGAAATAAAAAATAACTAAAGGGAAACACTAAACACACAATTTGTTATCACTGTGACTATTGACAAGCTTAGACTAAATATCACAAAATAAAAAAATATAACAATTAGACAGACATAATAAATCGATGCATTTATATCAAACTAAATAAATGAAGAACATTGAATTGAATTAATTTAATTACAATAGGCACAGATAATCTGTAACCTAAAAATATAACTTATAATAATAATAGCATACTTTGAATTAAAATGGACCTTGAACTATCTGCTCAGTGAGGCAGGTGCAGAGAGAAGCTACTTCCATACATCCTTGTCGTCAATATAATGAGACACTTTATAATAAGCCCTACTCAACAGCCGCTTTTTGATATGTTCCTTAAATTTAAAAAAGGACATACTGGTCACGCTATGAGGAATTTTATTGTAAAATTTAATACAATTCCCAAGAAAGGACTTATTTACTTTAGCTAATCTAAATCTAGGTACAGTTATTTTGTCTTTGTTTCTAGTGTTTCTATCATGATAGTCACTATTGACTGGAAACAAATTAATGTTCTTGCGGACATACATAATATTTTCAAAAATGTACTGAGAGGGCAAAGTTAGTATATTAATATCCGGAAATATATTTCGTAGAGACTCGCGAGAACCCAAACAGTAGATGGCGCGAATTGCCCTTTTTTGTAATACAAAAATTGATTCCAAGTCTGCGGCAGAGCCCCACAGCAAAAGGCCGTAAGACATAAGACTATGAAAATATGCAAAATAAATTAATCTGGCTGTATTAATGTCCGTCAGTTGCCTTATTTTGCTGACTGCAAACGCAGCGGAGCTCAGTTTACCACCTAAGGCTTCCAGGTGAGCACCCCACTGCAATCTACAGTCTATAGTCAGACCAAGAAAAACAGTCTTATCTACTACATTAAGTTTATTACCATCCACAATAACACTGGTATCAACTTTTGGTACATTTGGTAATGAAAATCTTATACATTTTGTTTTTTTTGAGTTTAACATAAGATTGTTGGCAGCAAACCATTGAGACACAGTCTTCAGAGCGTAGTTAACTTTTAAAAGATCTTTGTCTTTTCTATCTACTTTAAATATCAGAGACGTATCATCTGCAAACAAAACGACATCTGATAGTTCTTTCACCATATAAGGTAGGTCATTTATATAAACTAGAAACAGAAATGGGCCTAAAATCGAGCCTTGAGGTACGCCTAATTTGACTAAGGAGCCCGATGACACACTACCATTGATTCCTACTTTTTGTTGGCGCCCTGAAAGATAGGAAACCACAAGATCGAGAGCCACTCCGCGAATTCCGTATAACTTAAGTTTAAGAGCTAGCGTTTGGTGATCTACGCAATCAAATGCCTTGGAGAGATCACAAAAGATACCAATAGCATCGTGTGAGCACTCCCAGGCCTGAAAAATATGCTTAATAAGTTTAGCTCCCGCATCCGTAGTGGACTTACCTCTCGTAAAACCGAACTGATCATCATGGAGTATCTTGTGGTTATTAAAATGCCTTAACATTTGGTTTAGCACAATCTTTTCAAAAATCTTACTTAATGCAGGAAGTACTGAGACCGGTCTGTAATCTGAGGGATTGTTTTTACATCCCGATTTAAAAATCGGAACAATTTTGCTGTATTTCATTAAATCAGGAAAGTTGCCCTGTTCGAGACATTGGTTAAAAATTAGGGCTAAAATAGGGGCAATATTAAAAATAATTGACTGTATAACTTTAACTGATAAACCCCATAAGTCTTCTGTATTTTTCATATTTAGTGACTTGAAAGCCGTGATAATGTCATAGTCACTAACCTGGGTGAATGCGAAGTCTGGAATGTTTCGTTGAAAAGTCTTCTGTAAAATCGATTCTGCTAACGTGGAAGACGAAGCAAGATTTTTAGTAGCCTCCATAGGTATATTTGAGAAAAAAGTTTCAAAAGCAGATGCTACTTCTAATTTATCTGATATTAGTTTATCATTAATTTTAAGACAAAAAGTATTATCTTTGATTTTATTTTTACCAGTCTCTGTATTAATAATCTGCCACACTTTTTTAATTTTATTATTAGAATTATTTACCCTATTGCCTATGTAGATGGCCTTAGCTCGAATGCATACCTGTTTAAATAACTTGGAATAGTTCCTAACATATGTATGAAAGTTTTCATTACTATTGTAAGATCTCTGATGGTAAAGATCATACATGTTATCCCTACTCTTCCTGATTCCTTTAGTTGCCCAGTTACAGAATTGAAGTTTATTATTTACCTTTTTAGTTTTGATTGGACAAGATACATTAAATTCGTTGCAAATATCTCTAAATATTTTGTCATAGTTTACATTTGGATCATCAGAAATATACATAGTGTTACTAATTTTATAATCCATATTAACGCTGAAATTATTTAATCTTGTTTGATTAACTGACCTAAATGTTTTCGTTATGGATGACCTAAGTTTTTTACACGGTAATTTTACCAATTGTGCCAAATGATCCGAACGGACGCCACCTATTATGGACTTCTCTAAAACGTTACCGTTAGTAATTATGTTATCAATACAAGACGAACTAGTAGCCGTTACTCTCGTGGGCTCATTAAATAGAAGAGACATATTAAATGATTTAAATAAAGTAATAAAGTTATTTCTATCTAATGAGGGTATCAGGATGTCAATATTAAAGTCACCACAAATAATTATTGACTTATTACACCTAGATAATTTACTAAGTATTTGTTCCATTATAGAACAAAACAACGAAAAATTAGACGCGGGAGGCCTATACACACATATAATGATGGAGCTTTCAATCTCTGCACAAGCCACCTCGCATACGCGTTCCACAGAGTGACAAGTAATATCAGAACGATTCTTAAATTTAATATTATTATTTAGCAAAATGAGGGTGCCGCCACCCTGAGCAGTCACTCTGTTGAACGCGCTGGCAACAGTAAAGTTATTAACATTAAAAAGCATTGTATCTGGTTTGAGCCATGTTTCCGTAAAACATAATATATCAATTATCATTTCATCACATAATAGAAATACATACATACATAGAAAACTTGGACATATTAATGAAACAAATTTAAAACAAGCTTTAAAAAATGAAACAATGAATGGACTCAAGTTTGATATACGTCAAGAATTAAATGACTGCGAAGTATGCGTCAAAGGAAAAATGACTAGACTGCCCTTTCCTAAAAATAAAGATAATTCAAGAACAACGCAACGTCTTGAAATTGTACATTCAGACGTTTGTGGTCCTGTAAACATTGAATCCGTTAGTGGAGCAAGATATTTTGTCACATTTATTGACGAATATTCTCGATACTCAAGAGTATATATTATCCACAAGAAAAACGAAGTCTTTAAAAAATTTAAAGAATATAAACAAGAGATGGAAAGATTTACTGACAATAAAATAAAATTCATACAAACAGATAATGGTACGGAATACGTAAATAAAGAATTCGATGAATATTTAAGAAACTGCGGTATAAGTAGAAGACTTAGCTGTGCTTATACACCACAGCAAAATGGTACAGCAGAAAGGAAAAATAGAAGCCTACAAGAAAAGGCAAGATGCCTGCTACTAGATGGCAAAATGGAAGAAAAATATTGGGCAGAAGCTGTATCAACCGCAAATTATTTATTAAATAGATCTCCATCGAAAGTTATAGACAACAAAACACCATTTGAAATGTGGGTTGGAAGGAAACCATCCGTGCACCACCTCCACATTTTTGGATCGAAAGCATTTGTATTAAATAAAAATAAAAAACTAAAAAGAAAGTTCACAACAAAAGTAACTGAAGGAATATTTCTTGGATATGCAGAAAATAGCAAAGCTTACAGAATATTAGTACCAGATACAAAACGCGTAATTGTAAGCAGAGATGTCCGAATTATGAATAAATTATACTACGAAGATAGTGATAATTTTGATGAAAAGAAAAATAAGAATGAAGAGAGATTGATAGAAATATTCGTAACGAATAGTGATGAAAAAGAAAATAAGAGTAATGATACTAATCATAATCCAATTTCCGAAATTGATATCATGCAAAGAGATACTGATGTTCCAAATTACAATAATGACAATGAAATTATTGAACCTGAGGCAATACAAAATGAAAATAATATAACAATAAATAACAGACCTCAAAGAGCTAGAAAGCTACCCATTTGGACAAAAGACTACTATGCATTTGAATCAGATAGATATCTGCACTGCATTCTTAAATGGAGACATTGAAGAAGACATCTTCATGAAAAAGCCTAAACATTTAGAAAGGTATCTAGAAATGATAATAAATTCTACAAAAGATTAAGAAATGAAAAATAAAGCAAAAACAATGTTACACGACTTAAACAAAGAGAAAGATAATGCTGTTTGTAAACTTAATAAAGCTGTGTATGGATTAAAACAATCAGGAAGACAATGGTATAAAAAGCTAGATGCTGAACTTAAATCAATCAGTTTCATACCTACGAAAGTTGATCCATGCATGTACATATACGCGAAAGGCGGAGAGGTTATTATTATTAGCATATATGTAGACGATATAATAATAGCAGGTAAATCTCAAGAAAAGATAAATAGCATAAAAAACAAACTTTTAAAAAAGTTTGAAATGCGTGACTTGGGTGAAATGAATTACTGCCTTGGTATAACATTTGAGAGAGATAAACAACAAATAGTATTGAAACAAAGACAGTATATTGAAACAATACTAGAGAGGTTTGGATGCAAAGATTGCAAACCTGCGTCTACTCCAATGGAGACAGGACTGAAATTGATAAAAGGCACAAGTCCGATAAAAGAAAAAGATATACCTTACCAGAACCTTATTGGTTCACTTATGTATCTTGCAGTTGCTACACGTCCTGATATAATGTTTGCAGTGAGTCATCTTAGTCAGTTCAATAACTGCTACACTACTGAACATTACAAAGCAGCGAAAAGAGTTTTACGTTATTTGCAGGGAACCAAAGAATTAGGTCTGACGTACATAAAAGGAAATATGAAGATAGAAGGAGCAGCTGATGCAGATTGGGCATCATGCATCATTGATCGTCGCTCAGTGACTGGATATATATTCACATATGGTGGAACACCAATAAGCTGGGAAGCTAAGAAGCAAAGAACAGTTGCACTTAGTACAGCTGAGGCGGAGTACATGGCTCTTACAGAAGCATCAAAAGAAGCCATATATCAGAAAAATCTACTGAATGAGCTGAATATCGAAACGGGTATCATTGATATATATAATGACAACCAGGCAGCTCAAAAGCTAGTCAAGAACCCAGTAATAAGTACGAAATCCAAACACATCAGTATCAAAGAACACTTCATAAGAGATGCTGTGAAGGAAGGACACATAGATGTAAAATATCGTGCAACAGAAGATATGACAGCTGATCTTCTGACAAAAGCATTACCTACTCAAAAGTTCATCAAGCTACGAACCAAGCTGAACTTGATCCTATTTGATGAGGCGGAGTGTTGAAAAGAGTTTGCACTATAGATGACACAAGATACAAGCCGGTTAGAATATTCAAACCTGAAGGAACTATCTGTCACTGGTGTGCTACACAGAAAATTGTATGTCGTATGTCGTAGAAAGAAAATATAACATTATTCATTAATAATTACTTTATTTATCATTAAACAGCATTAACGTGTCGTACCTAGGTATTGCGTAAAAGTACTTACAACCACCTTGAACTCGAAGTTAATCACATTTCCCAACCACTCACCTACTAAGCAAGTGAACGCTAACACTGCCAATAAGAACTGCATAAACCATCCATAATCATCCGTCAAAGCATCCTTCGAGCAATGCAGCTCGGAAAAATAAATATAATCGGAACTATTATTCATTTTTCATTGCTCAAGTTGTAATTCACTGGATTATTTACAACACTTTCACTCAGTTCTCAAAATAATGTAGGTATTTATAAAATGACTAAATGTCAGAAAACTTTTCACAAACCAAAAAACTGAATTTATTAAAATAAAATAATTATAAAACTTAATATAATTTACGTTTCATCGCAATATCTTCGAACGAAAAAATTATTTGACATTAAGAAATATAAGAATAAAAATGTGAATGACAGGTGCAGTGGTTGGTGTGACCAGTCACCAGATTTAAATTGACGACCTTGCTATATACTTGGATGAAAAATACTAAAAGTCGCAAAATTCCGTTTAAAGGTCATCGCCCACTATTTCAGCACCGCTCAATCAAAGCAACGGCCCAGCACCACCTCAACTCAATGCAACCACTAGCTGCAAGCGCGCCGCCACCCGCACCGTTCGCCGGCATTGGTGCCGATTCTGTTGTAAATCGCACTAAACTAATTTTAGTCACATCTCATCTCTTTCTTACGAACATTATTGAAAAAGGATAGAACATGTTTCAAGCTGTCAAATTAATCTTTGCCGTCTTATTTTGCGTGTATTTAGGCGTAACCGCGATAGATGGCGACTAAATTTAAATTGAAAACGAGCATTGGACTAATTTGACAGGACTAAATTTCTTACATCCTTTTCTTATGTTCTGTGTTAGAAAGAGACATAGTGAGATTAAAATTAGTTTAGTTGTAAACAACAGAATCAGGGCCATTATCGTCGGTTGGCCAGCCCGGCCACACCGCATGCACCGCACGCAACGGATTTTCGTTTGCTTTGCATGTACTTGTATAGGACTGCGTCATGAATGCGTCCACTATCCGTACCGCACCGGATTTCAAGTAGTGGGTTTGTTCGCTGCGTGCAGTGTGACCGTTTTTTGTATTTTACGTGCTGAGTTTGATATATTTGAGGGACTTCAGAAAGATATTAGTAAAATTTTAGTACATAGCCAATAATATTGGTACTATTTTACTTATTTTTGTATATCTTGGGTATTTTCACCTGACACACACTGAAAAGGAACATGAGTCCTACATTGGTCCTAAATAAGTCAAGCTGTATGTTTAAAATTACGCCGTCGTAGTCTCTCATTCAGTTTTCTGTATCAATCCTTTTCTTTTAATATGATGAGTGAATGGAATTGAATGAATTTTTGTCACAGATTCAGGGTATTCCGCCGTGATTTTACAGTATGAGGCACGAGTGGTGAGCACAGATAGGTAGTAGTGGGGGCAAGCTCGCGTATGTGCACTTTTGGCCAAATCCAAATTTAGCCAAATGACACGAGATAATCCAATAGACGACGAACATCATCTGACGAACCAATCGTGTGCAGCTCGGTTCCTCCCCCTTCTTCATTCCGTCAAACAGACAGAAAAATTAGTCCATAGTAAAAATTAGCAGGAATAAATCCGAATTGGAATTTGTTTGCCAAACTTGAAACTAAGAAGAAGAAGCACGGCTTACAAACCCAACTGATAAAGCCCATCGTGAATCTTCGTTCGCACAGTAAAGACAGTATGGCCCGAAGATTAACGAAAGAATGCATAAAACTTACAATCAACCTTAGAACACTAATATAAGGTTCATAATACACTGCAGCTGTTAGTTCCGTCTCACTCGCAAGTCACGCCCCTCCCACACATGGCGGTAGCTGCCGACCAATAGCATTTCCCGCGCTTTGAAAATGTTCGAAATTTTCTGCGCAGGTACATCGGTAAGCCAAATCAGTTGGGTACTAGCTACTAGCATAGTACTACTGTATAAAATTGTCCTCCCTCTAGGCTGCGTTCAGTACCCTGAGGGTAAAACTAGCAAAGAACTAACGCGTTTACGTTTTTAGTACAAATTCTCTTAGAAATACGCAAACGCGATAGTTACGTTAATTCTTTGGAAGCGTTACGTTTATAGTTTCCAGTCACAATAAATCACTTCACATTAAAATACTCAGTCATTCACCGTCCATAAAAGTCATGTTTTACTACAATGGTGGTCATTGTACTAAAACTTTTCACGGACATTTTGAGACAACTTGAAAAGTCACGATACACATAATTCATTTCATTTCACTTCACTGGTGCACATGGATGATCTTTATTGGGTAAAATACCACCAAAAATACACAATAAAACTCAAAATACACAAATTTATGAAAATAAAAATGAAAATGCTACGTCACTCTGCAAGTTCCCGCCAAAAAGCCGATCTTCTTCTTATTTTTAATTTTGGCAACCAAGCCCAAATTAGGGCTCATTACTGCCAGTGTCGAGTTATATAGTTTCCAGTCACAATAAATCACGTTCACAGTCCTCAGTCAGTTACCGTCCATAAAAGTAATGTTTTACTCGTTTTACTACAATGGTGGTCATTGTACTAAAACTCTTCACGGACTTTTTGAGACAACTTGAAAAGTCACGATACACATAATTCATTTCATTTCACTTCACTGGTGCACATTGATGATCTTTATTGGGTAAAATGCCACCAAAAATACACAATAAAATTCAAAATACACAAATTTATGAAAACGCAACGTCACTCTGCAAGTTCCCGCCAAAAAGCCCCGCCCGACGATCATCCTAGCGTTCAGTAACTCGGTGTGATCGCGCGAGTAGGGACACGGTATCGAATAGAAAGTATCGATACTGTAGTCATAAAAGTATCGAAACAAAAGTATCGATACTTCAAGATATCGAGTACTTTTCTTACGGCCGCATAGGTCAATATCTGTCAGTAAATAACGTCAGTTTAACTTCATTAGGGCAGGTCATGAAAAAACAAATGGTATTGGTACACAAATCTTTTATTTTATTAATTAACTAGCTGCCCGGCGCGACTTCGTTCGCGTGGTGCTACCCTACCCTATGGTGCTACCCTACCCCACCCTACCCTACCCTACCCTACCCTACCCTACCCTACCCTACCCTACCCTACCCTACCCTACCCTACCCTACCCTACCCTACCCTACCCTACCCTACCCTACCCTACCTGAATTTTCTTTGCTATAAACCTCACGGAGCCCGAGACCTTTCCAACGAATGCAAAACCGTGGAAATCGGTTCGTGCGTTCTGGAGTTATAGCGTCAGGAAGGAAAACCCGACTTATTTTTATATAGTAGATAGAAAAAGATAACTGTAACTTCAAAAATAAAAAATAAATAGAAACAACATTAAATTATTATGTACTTCAGGCCACTCAGGCATATAAATTATAGTTCCCATTTCTCCTCCGTACAATCTTCAATCCACTATAATGTGAAGTGATTTTGTGACTGGATACTATAATATAACTCGACACTGGCAGAAATGAGCCCTAATTTGGGCTTGGTTGCCAAAATTAAAAATAAGAAGAAGAAGAAGACGTTCCAATGTCGGACTCCTATTTTTATTATTACGCAGGAGACAGGGCCAAGGTACGTCCTGCCGTAGGAAAGTGTGTAGTGCGGCAGGACCCTCCTATTTATTACTAATACCGGTTGGAAGCTTTCGACGTCCTGCCCAAAGACTACAGTATATACTTAGAGAGTCCTGCCACGCTACACACGGCCCTGACCATCAGACGTCCGACAGTCGGATCGTCTGTAACTTGTATTATGTCACTATCATGTGTGTTTTGTTCAAAACTTTTGTGAAATTTAGCTTAGATTTGAATGATTTGAAAACTATTGAAAATGCGTGTTTGTGCAGTTGTGAATTGTACCAATAAGGGACGTCTTACATTTCCAACTGATGAACCACTAAGGTCACAGTGGATAAGAGCAACAAGGGTGGATGTCCAACGAATATCAAAACAATGATAGAAACAAATAATCCTTAAGCGTGACTTCCACAACAAAACAAACAACGGAAACAAACATCCATTCATACCAGTGTTGCCGCCTCTTATTACTAATTTCGGACGAAAAATAACAGGCTGTTACCAAAAAGCAACGAAAATTATGTTTTGCTCCTCTGAAATTTGGTTTCATTTAATCATGTTCATGGTTGCCATTAATATCAATTAATACTTAATAAAAGAAATCTGTATATATTTTTTTTTCAATTGTCGATTTTGAATTAAAAAGGATGGACACCTTCCGTTGTTGGCCTATGTGGCAGCACTAAAGTTATGTGACAGCATATTTTGATTTGACAATTCAATTTGGTGATGACAGCGCCACCTAGTTATTTTGCAGCAACTCTTTAAATACCTACAAGAAAACTTCTCATTCCGAATAACACACTGGATAACTTTTGGAGACACAAATTAGAATAGGTTTTTTTTTCGCTAGCATTGTATAAATATAGATTGTATTTTGTACATATTTGTAGCATTGTATTATTTCAATAATTTATACATGATCACACGACATATTTAATGCTTTATAAGTAAACCACAAAAAACCATACTTCTATGTATTTTTTTAATGCAATTTTTTCGTCCTCTGGATAGGAGACACATGAATTTAGTATGCAGCTGTATTTTTTTTATGCGTAAAATATTTTTTATTTTTTTAGTTTAAGCCTCTCTAACTCATTCTGACACACTCACTTACCTGAAAATAAAAAGTTCAATTTTTTATGAACTTACCCATCCATCGATTAATCTTTCACGTCTATCACCAACAGATTCCATCACTATTTCTGTTTGTTTGTGTGAGTCTGTAATTTTGTCCGCCATTGCCGCCATTTTTGTTAGCGTAATTTGTTGTTTCGCAATTATTTTATCATTATAATCAAATATTATCGCGTTCGAATTACGTTTAAATCGATCAATTTATATTGATCACCTGGCACTACGCATTCTACAGGTAAGCTAATTTCTTTATCTGTTTTTAAACCATTTTTAATTTTGCTAAAACTCGACTCACGTTGACGCGAATATCGATTGTAATTTTGAACCGGCTAGCTTCTAACAAGGAATAAGCAAA
This sequence comes from Achlya flavicornis, assembly GCA_947623365.1. Lineage (NCBI taxonomy): Eukaryota > Metazoa > Arthropoda > Insecta > Lepidoptera > Drepanidae > Achlya > Achlya flavicornis. Next base: position 4,785,600 of record OX392484.1, read on the forward strand.
CCAATAATTAATTACATGTTTTTTCTCGATAGGAACCGCTAGAGTTTGCTTACACGGATAGTATTTATTTTTATTGGTTTTAGGTTACGAAGACCGAAACCCGAAACAAGCGATTTTTGTGGCTTTATGTAGGTATCGCTGAGTTGCTGTTGTAGGCCTATTCCACATGCCTTAATTTCATCGACAAACGAATTGTATTCTACTAATTGTGTGTTTTCATTTTGGCAATCCACCTGACGTCAATTTAAATTGCCAACTGCATCAAATTATATATTAGGCGTCCACAATTCCCCATTTAATTTTGACTGGCTAATATGCATTTGATACACTGCCTGCCACTCAACAGGTCGTAGGTTCTATTCCCGCCCAGGAAAAATTTTTATGAGTCTCGGTGTCACATCATAGCATAGGTATCAGTATATTTGCAAGCAGTATGAAGATGACAGTTATGTTTTCATGTACAAGCTCTGCGTAGACTGGGATCAGATTGCTGTATGTGAAGAATGTGTTTAAAATTGAATGGTCTCTCAGTTCATTCAGTTTTAGATTTATCGCCAACTGATACAAATTGATTCAAAATTCAAAATCATTTATTCAAATAGACCTTCGCAGGCACTTATGAAAAGTCTGACTCTAATACCGGTTCGGAAGGTTGCATTTGCTGAGAAGAGCCGGCAATAAACTCAGCAATTACTCTTTTCAAAACAGGCTTCGATTAATTACATAATATTTACATTCTAATCGCACTGAAAACAATTGCGTGCCCCGGCGCGCCATATTGGAGGGAAGTGAGCGACCCGTCACACGACGCCGCCGCAAGCAAAGGCCTTAAAGTGAGCATGACTTACTTAAGTCTGCCTTAGAAATAAAAAATAACTAAAGGGCAACACTAAACACACAATTTGTTATCACTGTGACTATTGACAAGTTTAGACTAAATATCACAAAATAAAAAAATATAACAATTAGACAGACATAATAAATCGATGCATTTATATCAAACTAAATAAATGAAGAACATTGACAATCAAAGTAAATAGCTGATCCAATAGTTATGTGTGGAATAGGCTGAAATGACAAAGACGGGCCAGTTGGCACGGTTGGTTAAGATTCCACCTATTGCGCCGCAGGTTGTTGGTTCGATTCCCACACAGGACATACATTTGTGTGCATGAACATGTATGTATGTCCTCAGTCTGGTTTTAATTATGTATATTAATTGTAATTTTTCAAACAAAAAGTAGTATAGGTATCAGTTATTTTGCTTAGTTTGGGATCAGATGACCCTGTGTGAGGAATGTCTAATAGGAAATATTTTATTATAGGGTGATTTTAGTTTATTGTTTGCTATTCATATACCTCACTGCAATGATTATTTCAATTACAAGATACAGTAATTATTTTATTTCATGTGCCTATAGTCTATGTTACAAACATTCCATCAGCCTTTTTCAAAATACAAAAAAATAATATGTAATCATGTAGGACCATTGTAGGTCGAAACTAATCTAATGTTGCATTAAATGTAAAGAGGTATAGTTAATTGTATTTATTTATTTTAATAGAAAGTATGTCAACAGCACACACATTGAAACAAAGTAACTGAGTTTGGGTGTCAACAGTTGGATGTGTGTGCCAATTACAGACACATATGCAACATTGACAACATTAATTATAATAATTGATAACTGTTTTGCAAAAACTTAACCTGACAGTGAAACTAGCCCACCGACTACACGTCACACAGCGAGCTATGGAAAGGGGTATGCTCGGAATCTCGTTAAGGGACAAAGTCCGGAACGAGATTATCTGACAAAAAACCAAAGTCACTGACGTAGTACAGAAGTGTAGCAGACTGAAGTGGCAGTGGGCTGGTCACATCTGTCGCAGAACCGATGATCGGTGGAGTAGACGGGTTCTCGAGTGGAGACCACGACTCGGCAAGCGTAGTGTAGGACGCCCTCCGGCCAGATGGACCGACGACCTGAAAAAAGTGGCTGGTGGTGACTGGATGGCGAAAACGGGAGATCGGGCCATGTGGCGAACCCTGGGGGAGGCTTACGTCCAGCAGTGGACTGCAATAGTCTGAAATGATTGCAAAAACTTAAAACAACTTCAAAGTACACTAAAGTAATCAAATCCTAACCTGATGACAATGGGACCAAACAGGAATTGTACTCTTCCAAACGTAATCAAATCCTAACCTGATGACAATGGGACCAAACAGGAATTGTACTCTTCCAAACAGAAAAAGAATTTTCCAAATCGGATAATAAATGACGGAGTTATGCGGTAACAAACATAAAAAAGAACCAAATTGTGAACCTCCTTTTTTTTAAGTCTGTTAAAAAAGTAAACAAAAATTACAACACAATGGTGCTGATTCTGTCTATGAATTTAGTCTGTCTCTTTCTAAAAAAGAACATAAGAAAAGGATGTAAGAAATGTAGTCCTGTAGAATTAGTCCAATGCTTGTTTTCAATATAAATTTAGTCTCCATCTATCGAGGCTAAATGAAGACGACAAAGACTTTAACAGCATTAAATATTTTCTATCCTATTTCAATAATGTTTGTAAGAAAGAAATGTGATGTGACTAAAATTAGTTTAGTGACATTTACAACAGAATCCGCACAAGTATCAAAACATTCATTGGCGCCTTATCAGGGACTAAATTTAATAAATGAGGTTTGAAATTGAAATAAATTATAAGACCTTCCTAAAGGATCTATTATTGTGGTGGTATTATTATTTGTTGCAAAGAGTTTTTATAAACAATTCAAAAATAAACCATACTTATTTACAAAAAGAATAACACCATTATCATAAAATTATTGAAGATCTCATTATTTTTGAATCCGCTTGGTTATAAAATAAAAATTCAGACTGTCTAAGTATGAAGGATTTATAGGAAACAAATATTTAAAACCTGAAAATATGTCATCTAAGATTTATAACATTTTTATTCATTAACCCCCTTATTCAAAAAAAATTTATTTAACTAATATACTGTTTAAAGGGTCACGTAAATAACGTGACCATTTAATCAGTATATTAGTTAAATAGCGCTTTATGATTAAGAGGGTTAATATATAGTTAAACAATTACCTACACAGTTTTGCAGTTTCTATTATTGTAACCTATCTCAAAATACTGTCATATTCATATCAATATAATACCTACCTATAAATTCAGTATTAATTTGCCCAGACTCTGCTTCATTGTATAGAGACAGAATGATAATTAATGACTTTCCTCTCACCCCTAAAATGTAGCCTTGTGTTTCGGTAATCCATCACAAAGTCAAACACCTATGAAATCTCCTAAGTAATCTATCTGATGGAGGGCGCGTTACGGTCATAGTGAATTGCTCTTACTTGGAAAATGTTTACCGTCTAATACCTCTAATTCGTATAGGCATACTATTTTTCATCTGCATGAGTTCTTTACCGTGTTATTCACTAAAATCAATCGGCGATTGAAAAGGGATAATAAACCAATAAAATACAGTTATGTTATTTATCGGTTCGCGTGCGTGCACCGGACTTATGACTGCTTTTACGGTGTCTGCCATTTAATTTGAACATACATGCAATACACGCCGCATGACTATTACACGCGGGCTATTGGAACAAACGGGAATCTAATTGTCGCCTCATCCCTCGAAGGTTTGTGGTGGCGCGGGGCGGCTGGGTGGCGTCGATAGCCACCGGTATCGAAAGTATATACGTAATAATTATCGGTGGAGGGACCAGTGGGCAATGGTGACTGGGCTGAGGGCCGGTGGTCGCGGTTCCCGTGGCTCGCCTCACCGTCAACAAACCGTCGCGCGGCAACTGCTCATGACATATGCATGAGAGCGGCACGGACGACGATGCCGCCGCTTAAATATACAAGGACGGACGGGGAAAATACTAGAGAAGCAAATACATACAAGATGTCTCCTGTCCGACAGTGGCGACGTCGGCGGCGGCCGTCGTAGCGTGCGGCACGCCTACAAACTCCTCCAATTACACTCACGAAACGTCCGAGCGATACCTTTTCTACAATTCTAGAGTATTTTTACCTGAACCACCACGTCGTCTTCATAAGTCATGAAAACAACCCAACAACAAAGTTAAATGGATCATTGTAAATTCCTTTTGCCTTTACAGTCTGTCACGCAAATCTACTAATGTCGCGTTTCCGTATTGTACCTAGACTTTTCTTCAGGTATTAAAATTTATATAAATTTACTTGCTAGTCATATTAACAATTTATAATTACACTGGAGCAACCAAATTATTCCACGAATAACAAGTTTATTGTTAACTAATTGCAATTTCTTATTCTCTTATTTCTTCCTTAGACCAGTTATGCCAATCTTAAGTTTTCTTGGTTTCTTTAAAAAGACCCGAGACGTTCATAACAGAATAGCCATTGTTATTTGAAACAAATGAAAAGTAAAATAAAAAAAACCGGCCAAGTGCGAGTCAGACTCGCGCACCGAGGGTTCCGTACAAACCTGTAGGTATATAAGTAAATGGTAGTATAGACCTGAGTATTTGATATTAATTTCAATTTATGACCTATTAAAAAAAAAACTACTTACTAGATCTCGTTCAAACCAATTTTCAGTGGAAGTTTGCACCGTAATGTACATCATATATTTTTTATAGATTTATCATTCTCTTATTTTAGAAGTTACAGGGGGGGGGGGACACACATTTTACCACTTTGGAAGTGTCTCTCGCGCAAACTATTCAGTTTAGAAAAAAATGATATTAGAAACCTCAATATCATTTTTGAAGACCTATCCATAGACACCCCACACTTATGGGTTTGATGAAAAAAAAAATTGAGTTTCAGTTCTATGTATGGGGAACCCCCAAAATTTATTGTTTTTTTTTTATTTTTGTGTAAAAATCTTAATGCGGTTCACAGAATACATCTACTTACCAAGTTTCAACATTATAGTTCTTATAGTTTCGGAAATAAATGGCTGTGACATACACGGACAGACAGACAGACAGACATGACGAATCTATAAGGGTTCCGTTTTTTGCCATTTGGCTACGGAACCCTAAAAACCGGCCAAGTGCGAGTCAGACTCGCGCACCGAGGGTTCCGTACAAACCTGTAAGTATATAAGTAAATGGTAGTATAGACCTGAGTATTTGATGTGAATTTCAATTTATGACGTATTAAAAAAAACTGCTTACTAGATCTCGTTCAAACCAATTTTCGGTGGAAGTTTGCATCGTAATGTACATCATATATTTTTTATAGATTTATCAATCTCTTAATTTAGAAGTTACAGGGACACACATTTTACCACTTTGGAAGTGTCTCTCGCGCAAACTATTCAGTTTAGAAAAAAATGTTATTAGAAACCTCAATATCATTTTTGAAGACCTATCGATAGACACCCCCCACACTTATGGGTTTAATAAAAAAAAAAATTGAGTTTCAGTTCCAAGTATGGGGAACCCCCAAAATTTGTTTTTTTTTTTCTATTTTTGTGTGAAAATCTTAATGCGGTTCACAGAATACATCTATTTACCAAGTTTCAACATTATGCACCTTATTACAAAACATGGTTTAAAGGAAAACCAGGTTTTAAAATAGCCTCGTCCCTTTTTATTATATGACGTTAGAAAGTGACCAAATGACAGTAAAACCTGGCTTTACTTTAAACCATGTTTTGTAATAAGGGGGTATAGGTCTTATAGTTTCGGAAGAAAAGTGGCTGTGACATACGGACGGACAGGCAGACATGACGAATCTATAAGGGTTCCGTTTTTTGCCATTTGGCTACGGAACCCTAAAAATGGTTTCTTTTAAGAAATAGAGACTTAGAGAAACCAATGAAAATAAAAAAAAACTTTATAACAAAAAGGGTAAACAGGGGTAAACTTTCAAACATTGGCGACTTCATAACAAGACTTGTAAAGTTATGAACTTTTACGCAATTAATTAAATCCTCATAATGACTTAATAACAATATAGTACTTACGTATTGCTCGTGTAACTTTGAAACTAAATGGTTCTGTTGAAATAATGCAGTTCGAGATGTCCTTGTTTGGCTTAGGCGTTTCCGAATGACCCTCCCTAGGTTGGGTAGAGCGCCGCAAAGAAGTTATGATCGATAGAAACATCAAATATTCATGCACCTCGCCGACACACGAGGAAACGGAATGGATAACCGTTGTCTGAAAGGCCACAAGGGGCGGACATGGGCCTCCAAACTTCCCTACTTTTCCTAATTACTTAAACGTTTTCTTCAAATAATGGTAATTTCTCTAAGAATACTATGGTGGAAATGATGTGTTTAGTTAAATCATCAATCATATTAATTGAGGTCGAAATAAAAGCAGGTTCCTATGTAAAAGTATTATTATTCCTATTATTTTACGAAGACAAATATTAGCTGGTTAACGTTGCATCGTAAGTAAGGTTGTAATGCTTTCACAGTTCGTTGCGCATTATCCAAGAACGGATGCGACAGACAGGGACGTGGGTGAGAGCTCTCAACCGTGAAATAAGTGCGATTACTTTGTATCAAGTGGCAATCACGACTGCCGCGATGATAATATCTAATGACCATTTATCAAAGTCCAAATACCATTATTGATTTTATATTCGCATACCAATTAATGGACCGGTTATGGCGTCTAAATAATTTATTGCTGGATAAAATCTTAATCGTAAATAATTTTATGTGTCATAATCTTATGAAAGGGTTTTCTTTTCAACCATTTTACTTCGATATCGAATTCTTTTTTCGGATTTTTACTTTAATTACGAAGGACACCAATTTAAAAAACTTAAGATATGACATGGATATGACTTTAAAATATGAATTTGCTTAGACTTTATTTTATTTATTAACTTTATATACCTAGCCACTAATTAAGTGACCGCAAACATGTGGCACGACGAGGGTTGCTTGGGGAATGTGGTCTGCACTAAGCGATCTTGGATTATCATATCATTTTCAGCTTGTGGATATTACTGTTTATTAATATTTGAACCTGAAACTTCTACTGTACTTTATGGGCTATCTTTTGCGTAGGTACTATTACGAAGAAGTAAAAATAAAAAAACATATCTTGACCGATCATAATCGTCAAGGACTGGATGTAGCCATATCTTGGATATATCTAAAACACCCCTATAAATTGTTGATATGATTCTTCAGAACTTTGTAAACATTACAAGGAATAACAAGGTGTATCACAACAGTTATATCCATAATCGAATTTCTACTTTGCCAAAGGGCTTTTCCCAAAGCCTTTATCAATAATAGATTAGGTCCTTGCCAACCTTTGCGCAGACCTCGTTTTCTAAATGTCCCCAAATTTATCGCGCAAGAATCGTTTTAGCAGAATATATTACAAGATCGTGTATTTCTCCCTCGTTGCTACCTGCCTGCACTAGCTCCATTACAGAGAAGAACCGCATATTTTATTCCATGAATTATCCCATACATCTAAAACAACGACAGGATAACGCCATGTGGTTAAACATAATGTAAATATTACATGGCGCCTTTTGGTCCCTGTGTGCTCGAAAATGTTGGTATCATCATTTTCAAGAGAGTGATTAAACTTATCACCTGCAGATTTTTCTATCCCTGTTTCTTAGGGATTTCAAAGTTATTTAATTTAAATGCCATTTAATTGTAAGTCTATTAAGGCAATAATTTAGCCTCCGAGACATCTGCCCGTTCTCAAGAAACTATGGTATTGTCGATGGCGTGTTGTGCCACCCACTTCTCCACGTAGGATGGGTGACGTGCGCCTGTCGGTTCCCATCGCGAGCTGAATATTTCAGCAGCAAGTGTGGAGCAAATTACAGACTTCGTTTCAGGCCTCGAGACTTCCACAATTACTGGTTTATAATGGCATTTCTAGAAAAGTCAGATAGGACAATTAGGTCAACGTTGCATGTTCGCTGCGACACCTGTCTCGTTCCCATGACGGACTTGATACTCTGTTATTAAACTTCACCTGAGGTCTCCCACACTCCCTCTTCATTGGTGCGAAGACAAAGATAATTCTTAATTCTACTAGGTCGTGTCGTATTCAAGTAAGTAAAGAAGTAGCATTTTTCATATTATTATGTGGTTGAAACACTTCATTTTTTTTTCTTACCAAAATGGTCCCGAATTCTGATAACTTCGCGAACCTACGTTGCGTAGTAAATGTGATATTTCCTTTGCACAATTCGTCTATTGGTGGTTAAATGAAAAATATGGCGTAATATAGTTTGTTTTTATGTACACATTCTTCTTGTTGTATTGCACAGGAAGTAGTAATTCAATACTATAATGGTGCAATTTATGATATTCCCCCATCCACAGCCTTCCTAGTCGTATTTGTCCATTCTAGTTCTCCTCTTAAAATCTGGAGCTGGTCAATCTATAAATCATATTTTATAGTGTCTGTGATGCAGTTACATAATCTTGCCTCTAGCCACCCTCTAGCCTTTTATGTACGCCTTTTTGTTGTTGTCTCTGTCACCTAGGTTACGATTGTCTTTGGCGTTCGCTTCATCGGTCGACTATTAGCTATTGACAAATAAGTAGCTAGCAACATTAATGTCTGTATGTAGCATTTGGTATGTACATAAAAAACATGTATGTATTTACGAAATGTAGTCCAAACATAAATATCGAGCTTGTCCGATCGCCATGGATATTTGAACGATATGCTGATTGATCATCAGACTGATTTGAAAGGAAATTACTATCGCAGGACATAACAATATGGCTATCTTTTTTAACTGCCCATAGACCAAAACGAATCTGGGGGCACGGGAGTGCCCCCCGCCAAGACAAGCCAAGCGAAGCGCAAGGCCACTCACTAACTACATTTTCTCGAAGCGCGTCGTCGTTTTGTTGAACCCTCATAACTTGGGTTTGGATTATACCAGATAAACAAAATTCTCCGTATATGATGTCAATAGTGAACTTATTAAACGTTAAGACCCTATCGAGCGAAATCAGCGCGCGGCAAATAGGTATTTACTGCGGGTTAGTGTTGTGTGCGTCGACACGCACACAACAGTCAGTACTCTCGGCTCGGTCGGCCGTTTGCACCCGCATGACAAAAGTCAGTAAGTACATAATTTAAAAAAAAGCCTTGGGATTACAACATGATATTTTCGCAAAATTTTCAAAAAGTGTCCGCGCCTTGTAAAACTTTTTAGATACTGGCCCGATTTCTCTCGAAATCGATATTTGAGAGACCTCGGGATCACAAAACATGAAACTTTTGCCAAAATTTTAAAATGTGTCCGCCACGTTGGACTTCGACAAAATCGATATTTGTTAGTCCTTGGGGTCACAAAACAAGAATCTTTTCTCAAAATGTTGAAAAAGTGTCCGCCATGTTGAACTTTTTAGATACTGGTCCGATTGCTCTCAAATTCGATATTTGAGAGATCATGGGGTCACAAAACAAGAATCTTTTCTCAAAATGTCGAAAAAGTGTCCGCCATGTTGAACTTTTTAGATACTGGTCCGATTGCTCTCAAAATCGATATTTGAGGGACCTTGGGGTCACAAAACAAGAATCTTTTCTCAAAATGTTGAAAAAGTGTCCGCCATGTTGAACTTTTTAGATACTGGTCCGATCGCTCTCAAAATCGATAATTGTGAGTCCTTCGGGTCACAAAACAAGAATCTTTTCTCAGAATTATCAAAAGGTGTCCGCCATGTTGAATTTTTTTGTTACTGGTCCGATTGCTCTCAAAATCGATATTTGAGAGACCTTGGGGTCACAAAACAAGAATCTTTTCTCAAAATGTCGAAAAAGTGTCCGCCATGTTGAACTTTTTAGATACTGGTCCGATTGCTCTCAAATTCGATATTTGAGAGATCTTGGGGTCACAAAACAAGAATCTTTTCTCAAAATGTCGAAAAAGTGTCCGCCATGTTGAACTTTTTAGATACTGGTTCGATTGCTCTCAAATTCGATATTTGAAAGACCTTGGGGTCACAAAACAAGAATCTTTTCTCAAAATGTCGAAAAAGTGTCCGCCATGTTGAACTTTTTAGATACTGGTCCGATTGCTCTCAAATTCGATATTTGAGAGATCTTGGGGTCACAAAACAAGAATCTTTTCTCAAAATGTCGAAAAAGTGTCCGCCATGTTGAACTTTTTAGACACTGGTCCGATTGCTCTCAAATTCGATATTTGAGAGACCTTGGGGTCACTAAACAAGAATCTTTTCTCAAAATGTCGAAAAAGTGTCCGCCATGTTGAACTTTTTAGTAACTGGTCCGATTGCTCTCAAAAACGATATTTGAGGGACCTTGGGGTCACAAAACAAGAATCTTTTCTCAAAATGTCGAAAAAGTGTCCGCCATGTTGAACTTTTCAGATACTGGTCCGATTGCTCTCAAATTCGATATTTGAGAGATCTTGGGGTCACAAAACAAGAATCTTTTCTCAAAATGTCGAAAAAGTGTCCGCCATGTTGAATTTTTTAGATACCGGTCTGATTGCTCTCAAAAGCGAGAGACATTTATTTGAGAGTCCTTGGGGTCACCAGTATCTAGAAGTTTCATCATGGCGGACACTTTTTAAAAAATTTGAGAAACGATTCTTGTTTTGTGACCCCTAGGTCTCTCAAATATCGAATTTGAGAGCAATCGGACCAGTATCTAAAAAGTTCAACATGGTGGACACCTTTTCAAAATTCTGAGAAAAGATTCTTGTTTTGTGATCCGAAGGACTCACAAATATCGATTTTGAGAGCGATCGAACCAGTATCTAAAAAGTTCAACATGGCGGACACTTTTTCAACATTTTGAGAAAAGATTCTTGTTTTGTGACCCCAAGGTCTCTCAAATATCGAATTTGAGAGCAATCGGACCAGTTACTAAAAAGTTCAACATGGCGGACACTTTTTCAACATTTTGAGAAAAGATTCTTTTTCGATATTTGAGAGATCTTGGGGTCACAAAACAAGAATCTTTTCTCAAAATGTCGAAAAAGTGTCCGCCATGTTGAACTTTTTAGATACTGGTTCGATTGCTCTCAAATTCGATATTTGAAAGACCTTGGGGTCACAAAACAAGAATCTTTTCTCAAAATGTCGAAAAAGTGTCCGCCATGTTGAACTTTTTAGATACTGGTCCGATTGCTCTCAAATTCGATATTTGAGAGATCTTGGGGTCACAAAACAAGAATCTTTTCTCAAAATGTCGAAAAAGTGTCCGCCATGTTGAACTTTTTAGACACTGGTCCGATTGCTCTCAAATTCGATATTTGAGAGACCTTGGGGTCACTAAACAAGAATCTTTTCTCAAAATGTCGAAAAAGTGTCCGCCATGTTGAACTTTTTAGTAACTGGTCCGATTGCTCTCAAAAACGATATTTGAGGGACCTTGGGGTCACAAAACAAGAATCTTTTCTCAAAATGTCGAAAAAGTGTCCGCCATGTTGAACTTTTCAGATACTGGTCCGATTGCTCTCAAATTCGATATTTGAGAGATCTTGGGGTCACAAAACAAGAATCTTTTCTCAAAATGTCGAAAAAGTGTCCGCCATGTTGAATTTTTTAGATACCGGTCTGATTGCTCTCAAAAGCGAGAGACATTTATTTGAGAGTCCTTGGGGTCACCAGTATCTAGAAGTTTCATCATGGCGGACACTTTTTAAAAAATTTGAGAAACGATTCTTGTTTTGTGACCCCTAGGTCTCTCAAATATCGAATTTGAGAGCAATCGGACCAGTATCTAAAAAGTTCAACATGGTGGACACCTTTTCAAAATTCTGAGAAAAGATTCTTGTTTTGTGATCCGAAGGACTCACAAATATCGATTTTGAGAGCGATCGAACCAGTATCTAAAAAGTTCAACATGGCGGACACTTTTTCAACATTTTGAGAAAAGATTCTTGTTTTGTGACCCCAAGGTCTCTCAAATATCGAATTTGAGAGCAATCGGACCAGTTACTAAAAAGTTCAACATGGCGGACACTTTTTCAACATTTTGAGAAAAGATTCTTGTTTTGTGACCCCAAGGTCTCTCAAATATCGAATTTGAGAGCGATCGGACCAGTATCTAAAAAGTTCAACATGGCGGACACTTTTTCGACATTCTGAGAAAAAAAACTTGTTTTGTGACCCGAAGGACTCACAATTATCGATTTTGAGAGCAATCGGACCAGTATCTAAAAAGTTCAACATGGCGGACACCTTTTCAAAATTCTGAGAAAAGATTCTTGTTTTATGATCCGAAGGACTCACAAATATCGATTTTGAGAGCAATCGGACCAGTAACAAAAAAATTCAACATGGCGGACACCTTTTGATAATTCTGAGAAAAGATTCTTGTTTTGTGACCCCAAGGTCTCTCAAATATCGAATTTGAGAGCAATCGGACCAGTATCTAAAAAGTTCAACATGGCGGACACTTTTTCGACATTCTGAGAAAAGATTCTTGTTTTGTGACCCGAAGGACTCACAAATATCGATTTTGAGAGCAATCGGACCATTATCTAAAAAGTTCAACATGGCGGACACCTTTTCAAAATTCTGAGAAAAGATTCTTGTTTTGTGATCCGAAGGACTCACAAATATCGATTTTGAGAGCGATCGAACCAGTATCTAAAAAGTTCAACATGGCGGACACTTTTTTGACATTTTGAGAAAAGATTCTTGTTTTGTGACCCCAAGGTCTCTCAAATATTGAATTTGAGAGCAATCGGACCAGTATCTAAAAAGTTCAACATGGCGGACACTTTTTCGACATTCTGAGAAAAGATTCTTGTTTTGTGACCCGAAGGACTCACAAATATCGATTTTGAGAGCAATCGGACCAGTATCTAAAAAGTTCAACATGGCGGACACTTTTTCAACATTTTGAGAAAAGATTCTTGTTTTGTGACCCCAAGGTCTCTCAAATATCGAATTTGAGAGCGATCGGACCAGTATCTAAAAAGTTCAACATGGCGGACACTTTTTCGACATTCTGAGAAAAGATTCTTGTTTTGTGACCCGAAGGACTCACAATTATCGATTTTGAGAGCAATCGGACCAGTATCTAAAAAGTTCAACATGGCGGACACCTTTTCAACATTTTGAGAAAAGATTCTTGTTTTGTGACCCCAAGGTCCCTCAAATATCGATTTTGAGAGCAATCGGACCAGTTACTAAAAAGTTCAACATGGCGGACACTTTTTCAACATTTTGAGAAAAGATTCTTGTTTTGTGACCCCAAGGTCTCTCAAATATCGAATTTGAGAGCAATCGGACCAGTATCTAAAAAGTTCAACATGGCGGACACTTTTTCGACATTCTGAGAAAAGATTCTTGTTTTGTGACCCGAAGGACTCACAAATATCGATTTTGAGAGCAATCGGACCATTATCTAAAAAGTTCAACATGGCGGACACCTTTTCAAAATTCTGAGAAAAGATTCTTGTTTTGTGATCCGAAGGACTCACAAATATCGATTTTGAGAGCGATCGAACCAGTATCTAAAAAGTTCAACATGGCGGACACTTTTTTGACATTTTGAGAAAAGATTCTTGTTTCGTGACCCCAAGGTCTCTCAAATATCGAATTTGAGAGCAATCGGACCAGTATCTAAAAAGTTCAACATGGCGGACACTTTTTCGACATTCTGAGAAAAGATTCTTGTTTTGTGACCCGAAGGACTCACAAATATCGATTTTGAGAGCAATCGGACCAGTATCTAAAAAGTTCAACATGGCGGACACCTTTTCAAAATTCTGAGAAAAGATTCTTGTTTTATGATCCGAAGGACTCACAAATATCGATTTTGAGAGCAATCGGACCAGTAACAAAAAAATTCAACATGGCGGACACCTTTTGATAATTCTGAGAAAAGATTCTTGTTTTGTGATCAGAAGGACTCACAAATATCGATTTTGAGAGCGATCGGACCATTATCTAAAAAGTTCAACATGGCGGACACTTTTTCGACATTCTGAGAAAAGATTCTTGTTTTGTGACCCGAAGGACTCACAAATATCGATTTTGAGAGCGATCGAACCAGTATCTAAAAAGTTCAACATGGCGGACACTTTTTTGACATTTTGAGAAAAGATTCTTGTTTTTTAACCCCAAGGTCTCTCAAATATCGAATTTGAGAGCAATCGGACCAGTATCTAAAAAGTTCAACATGGCGGACACTTTTTCGACATTCTGAGAAAAGATTCTTGTTTTTTGACCCCAAGGTCTCTCAAATATCGATTTTGAGAGCAATCGGACCAGTTACTAAAAAGTTCAACATGGCGGACACTTTTTCAACATTTTGAGAAAAGATTCTTGTTTTGTGACCCCAAGGTCTCTCAAATATCGAATTTGAGAGCAATCGGACCAGTATCTAAAAAGTTCAACATGGCGGACACTTTTTCGACATTCTGAGAAAAGATTCTTGTTTTGTGACCCGAAGGACTCACAAATATCGATTTTGAGAGCAATCGGACCAGTAACAAAAAAAATCAACATGGCGGACACCTTTTGATAATTCTGAGAAAAGATTCTTGTTTTGTGATCAGAAGGACTCACAAATATCGATTTTGAGAGCGATCGGACCATTATCTAAAAAGTTCAACATGGCGGACACTCTTTTTCGACATTCTGAGAAAAGATTCTTGTTTTGTGACCCGAAGGACTCACAAATATCGATTTTGAGAGCGATCGAACCAGTATCTAAAAAGTTCAACATGGCGGACACTTTTTTGACATTTTGAGAAAAGATTCTTGTTTTTTGACCCCAAGGTCTCTCAAATATCGAATTTGAGAGCAATCGGACCAGTATCTAAAAAGTTCAACATGGCGGACACTTTTTCGACATTTTGAGAAAAATACTTCATCCGCCATCTTGTGGCGACGGCCATTTTAAAAGTATTACATTATTGAGTATTGCAAATTGTTTTGTCATTGGAACTAAAGGTGTATGCAAAATTTCAGCTCACTCGGCGTCCATATCGCTGCGGTAACCGCTTACCACCAAGCGAGTCGTATGCCGTATGCTAGTTTACCCAAGTGTGAAAAAATGTATGAAAAAAAAAGATGTTCTTGCAAGATTTGACCTAAGCAAACTAACTAACATTGCAAATGAAACAAAAGTAATATATATTATTTGACTGACTCAAAAAACGAAAAACAAAACTTATGTCGTTATGCTCTTTGAATTAGTGTCCGTACACGTTAGATCGCGATCGTGTGTTCCTAGGTAGTCGTTCCGCAAAGAGACGTGATCTCTCTCTGAGCTCCCGTGGTCGACTAAATTTTCGAGCGCGTATCTCACATATATATTTAACGTCGCGCTGCCATAGTAAAAATGTATGGCGAATTCGGAGCTCATTTTGAATAAAATCATAATAAATCATCTAGACAATATAATGAAAATATAAGACGCAAAACTTCAAGATTACATATTAGAGAATTAACTGACTACATTTCTACAGAATATTTCTAAGGAAAAATACACGAAATCTTCTGAATCACAGCACGCATTATTGTAGATTTTTGCTCAACTTCATATGAGTCCATTAAAAAACCTATACCATATTTCATATTTTTGTTTCGCAAACATTGTAAATACATGATCTGTGGTAATAATTATGTAGATGTTCACTGTGTAAATAAACTATTTTCGTTAATATCAACTTAACCGTAACTGTCCTTTTGTCACTTTTGGTCGACTCCCTCTTAAAGTTTCAATAACATAGCTCTTATACTTTACATTTTATTGATATATAAATAACCCCGATTTCGTCACTGACTCACTGATGATCATCAAAACTTAGGGTACTTTCTGAAGTCCCAGAAAGCTGAAATTTGGTATGTAAGCTTGTAGTTTTAGAGTTATTATGCTTTTAATAGTATTACCCACACTTCTTTAAAAATCAATTAATCTTTGTTGCTGCGAGTAAATTTGAGTCACAAAAAATAATTGTAGGAATAGTAAAAGATTAATTTACTATTGTAACTAAATGGTAGTTATTGATATAAAGTTCATATTCAACCTATAACAACGAATTCAACATTCATTTATTGTGGTCAATTTGTTAAGTGAAGTTGTAGGTGGACATTAGTGGCACGGGCACCTAACGACTGCGTCGCATGCCACTACGACACCTCAGATGTTTATTATTTAGATTGCTGTCTCAATAATACGCAGGTAACTAACTATCAGAAATAACCTCTATGTGAGCTTGCAAACAGGTCACTAAAACTGCATGAGATTACTAAGATTAAAAAATACGGTGTGTCACGGGAAAATTCCTGTATTAATGGGAACAACTTTCATTGTTGGAACAGTTTATGTTGTTCAAACTTTACCAAACAAGGCGAAGTCAGGGTTGCTTGCTTGTGGTTGTGAAAGTATTAAGAACCTCTTTCGAAATATTGTAATATTAGAGGTACGTCAAAATTGCCTCAAGCTCCAGTCCAGTTTTTCCAAAGTTAGAAATGGTTAGACAAAAGATCCTTAATATTATGGAATGAGGTATTCCATGGGTCCGTTCCCCATGGAATATCGGAAAAAAAGAAAAAAAATTACATCACATTACTATTAAATTCTATTTGCTTACTAATGTTGAGGAATATGCAGGTGCTAGGTGGATAACACCTCCATTGAAAAGGGGAGATCTTCCGGCAGGTTGAGTCATCGCACTTGGGAATCGCGTCCTGTACTGTTTATGTAGGACAGTTGTGAGTATATGCAGATCGTGGACTTAACTTCGTCAGCGTGATTTAGGATGTTGTGGCACCATCTATCTGTCTGCTTGTGAACTATCTGAGTGTAACTGATAGATGTTGCCACATTGTTGCTACATCAATATGAATACTGTTCTTGATTTGTTCCGAAAACTTATTTGTAGATATTGTATTCTATTCCTCGTTTTGCATTATTTATGACATGCTTACTGCCACAAACAACAGGTACATTTTGAACCGGTATTTTTTAAGAGTTGTTTGTGATCAATACCACCGTTTACAAATTGTACCTTTCAACGCAATGAAAACGGTCGTTTCATGTAACCTTGCTGAGTTTCTTGCCTGTTCTTCTCAGTTGACGGTTGACTTACGAACTGGTGGTAACTTCAGGAGTTTTGACCTTCATAAGTGCTACTAGTGCCTACATTGAATAAATGGCTTTGACTTTGAATTTTGTTTTTGTCTAAACATAATGTAGGTACGGTAGGTACAAATATCTATGGAACAGTAGAATAAAATCTCGTATTCACGATTCGAGTGCTACCTCCTGCAGTCCAGATTATCTACATAGGTAGTTCGATTTCAATCTTATTTCAAATCTCGTTGCTCTTTTGTTCTCGGACATTTGAATAAAATGATGCCATGCATTGCCTGTCTCAAATCGTTTCAGTCGTTATGGGGCGCGACTACGTAACATGCCTAAAGTCTGAAATCGGTACTGAATCTTCATAATTTCCATTAGTAAGGTTATCAGCATTGCGAATTCTGACATATAACTTAATGAGTTAAAGTGAACCCCAAGCAACATTTTCATACATACTATTGGCATAGTGTCGAACTGAGCGACAGCGGATTCCTCAAACAGGGAGCAAGCAACAAATCTTGCATACATTGTATGTATCGAGGATTCCTTAGACATAGAACAGGGTGTCGTCTTGCGGCGTGACTCGTTAAGTCGTCGTTTCCGGGGGCACAATGAGAGGTGGGGTGTTATTGACGGGGCGGCGGGTGGTGCGCATGTGCACCACTGGCGCCCCGTAGTCTCGGGGGTAGTGTACTAAGGCCTGTGCATAGCCCGCCCGATGCCAGTCGACTCGCGCTCCCCTAAAAGAAAACACTCCTAGCAAACCATGGAGATATCCTAAACGCGCTTTATGTTCAGTTAACCGTAATGATGTAGGTTCATCAAAATTATTGTGATAATAGTTCAATTCAAATATGAGGTGCCACAATTCTAATTGTTAAATTTCTTGTTCTAGGTGTGAAGTTGAACCACCTTAGCTATAACGCCCCTGATAAATAATTGGGTGAGTATCCTTTTATATTATTTTGACGTCTGTTTATTTATATTACCCCGATTACACTCATATATTGTTTATTGATTGTTCGTTGTACGCCGGAGCAGAAACGGAATGTTTAATGAATCTTTATCTTTTAAGAATCTTTAGTGCGAGTGTAAAATCTTCCTATGATAATGTTTAGTGCCATTTGATTTTCGCATGCAAAATAAAATATAAGTGTAAAGAATACGATCGAATCAATTAAGTGTTTATTTGACGTGTAAAGTTATTTAGCAAAGGGGCCGGGGTTGAGTCGAAACGAAGTTGAGGCAAAGGTAAAAGAAATGGATCGCAGGTGGGACAGCTGGTTGTGACATTTTGAACGTTCGTTGTGTTTTTATAAGTATTTTTTTGCGCGAGCTGGTCTCTACGTAGCCACGCCGTCTTTGTGTGTCGAACACCTGCCGGGGCGGCAACGGGCCCCGATCCAGTCATGCCTGTTCTATTCATACACGATTATACTTGCCTTTGATCGTCCTTAACCTGGTTTTGAATTCATAAACAGTTTCGCGTTGGAATTAATCGTTAATGTGGAATTGTTATGGCATCTGCAACTGGTCCAATTAGCTAAATACGCTGGACCTAATTAAAATATTCAGTACCACATCGGCTAAGGAATCTATTATGGCTTGTTGATATTTCATGGTACTAATTTATGTTAATTTTATTTGCGTACCTGAATTTGTATTCAGAATTGAAACTGTACATTTTTATAAGATTTCGTATAAGAGTAACAAAGCGTTTCTCTAAATTCTTTGTTATCGAGTATTAATGTTATTGACATGCCTTTATATTATATCCCGAAATCGATATCGATATAGTCGAATATACCTGTGTTGGAATAACAATTTATATTGTCTGTACAATTGAATAAATAATTTGTTTTGCGGTTGCCGTTGACGTATGCGCAAGCTCTTAAACTGCTTTGTGTTTCTTACCGCTACGGCGAACTGAGGAGTAATATAGCCATAAACTAAAATAGCGTTTCATAAACCAAGACACAGAAAGTCCAGGAGTTTTGTTCGACAGAACTTTTGACACGGGTCTTCCGCACTATGCGAAATAATCTCTTTTGCATTAAAAAGGTTAAGAAACGCTACTCGAAATCAAGTCTACAACTAATGCGGTCTACATGACTTACAACTTTGCAAATCGGTACACAATAGGTTTCGTGCTTCACAGGAAATTAAGAAAGTTTTCACTTTGTGGCCGCTGTCATAGGGACACAATAAAGTAGGGAACAATTTATTGGAACCCTTTGTGGGGCTTGCGAATTGGCCGCGACCCGTGAGTTTGGCGAGGCTTCCACCTGCGGGGGTGTCAGTGACCTCGTTCACCTGCTGGCTGACAGACGGACGCGGGACGGTTGGATTAGCATATGCTAGTATTATAGGCCACATATTGTTTCGGGGCGTGATAAATACTTTGTAGGTCTTTTGTGCTATAGTTTATGTGCTTGTGGATTGAAAATGTACTAATGCGGATAAAAAAAAAAAGATATGAGTGCGTAGGATATATTCTGATATAAAATAATTAAGCAAGTGCAAAATATTTTACGGCAATGTACGAACTACCTTCTCGTAATTAGCTTATGTAGGTAGAAAAGGTTAACGAGTGGAAATATTCTTTGCGCTGCGTATACAAATTAAAAAAATCGTTGGATTGCAGTTATATTGTTATCAAGCCTGGACACGCTCGCTCTACCGAGCTGTAATAGTTTCCAACTAAAGTTATAAACGAACAACAGTGTGATGGAAAAAAAAAACAAGTAGAAAGGATATGTGAATTTCAAAGATTGCCAAAAGAAAATTATTAATAATGTGGCTTATTAAATTTAATATTTAGAAACTACTTGATTGTTGTCGTGATAGAGCGAAAATTTTTATTCTTTGATTTATCATAACCATGAATATTTCTATGCTATAAGTAAACATTACTGTGAATACATTTTCATCAAATCTGGTACCTAGGATTTAATACCTATAAGCGATATCGTGTATAAATAATAGTATATAGTATAAATAATAACAACGGTGATTCAATTCATATCACGGTTGTTATTATTTTGTAATAATACTTTATTTGTACTTTTCATCTTTCAACCAAATTGTTATCAAATAATTGTTATTCGCAAACAATTAAAATGTAATATTATAATCATGAATAAAAGTGTAGAGACAGACGCGGGGGCGGAATCTAAAGTAGATTCATTGATACATACGACGAATAAAAAATAATACGCTCATGTCTGGCTTCCGTTAACCCAGTTTTAATGCATACATAATCTATGCTTTTATCATAAAATACGTTAATTGGAAATCAATTGTATAATTGGGATCGACAACACGTTGAGCTGCGCGGGCGCCTCGCCGGCACCGTCTCTGTCCTGTTCCCAAGCCTGAACCCTTCACAGTAGTTAATCTAGTCCTTTTTCAAATTCATATTACTCGTATCATTATGATTCTTGCTACTTGCTTTAAGGGTGCCCTTCATGGCCAACGCAACTTCAACGCAAGCGTAGCCTAAAAGCTTGTACTTTCATCCAACGTAATGTTTGACTGCGAAAACAGAGAGACACCATCAGAGCCATCGGTTATCAGTTGGTAAATTCCGCTGATCGCTCGCGGCCGCTTCGCTAGGTCGTCATTCATGATTTCGCCTATCATAAAACTTGTTCCAGGCCCATACTTCCTGTGATGTAATCTTACAAGTTTGTGAAAAAAAGTTTAGTTATTTAGAATCTCCAATACATTTGCAAGCATTGTTTAGAGCTGTTTTCTTTACTTTTACAATTTATAGGTACATTATATATGGCCAAAGTTCAGGTAAAATTTGTGCAAAACCGCTGTTTTTCGGAGGCTTTTACTGAATTTGTTTCACACTTTTTTTTATTTTCGCCTAGTTATACTGCTAGATATAGTTCAAAAGATACCAATTTGTTTAAAACATCTAACGAAAAGTGTTTAAAAACGCCATCATAAGTACAGAGCTTTTGTATGAAAAGTATGGTGAGCTGAGTGCTCTTAATAGTCATTCTTCTGCTATTCTACGGAATATCTAACTAAATTGATAGGAACTTGCACAAATTGAAATTGAAATTAAAATTGAAATATAATATAATCTTTGGGAAAACAGCGATCGTAATCAATTAATTAGTGCGCAGGTTTGGCGATCGTTACATCCATGCAAACATTAATTGTCTCTTGACGTAATTTAGCTACTAATATTGTACTCACTAGAACAACTTCCAAAACAAATGTTACTGATAAAAGTCTGCCGACATATTTCTATATGTACGCCTGAGTTGTAGATCTTTTTGCTAAATTGGAAATTGCCTTCATACAACTGTATATTTTCCGAGAATTTAATAACAGCTCATTCCTCCGTTTCTATAATTACCATCACGAGGATTGGTCTCTGGACAGATTTCGTGAACTCAATGAATATTAATGAGTTTATTATAAATAAATAATTTTACCTTTTCGTGCCACGGATATTTCAATTACTGAAAATTTTACTCAATGGAATTTGTATGTCCTCATTTCCATTATTTATTGCTTCGGTGTTTTTGAATAATATTCTCAACATTTCAAAATCTGCTTTAGTGTTTTGGAAGTAATTATTGCGTGTGCATCTCGTTACGAGCTCTTCTTTACAATCAGTCATCTCTACTCCATTTCTTTTCTCTAGGTCCTTCGAGCCGGCATCAATAAGTGTTAACCTATTTTCAATTTGTGTGTATTATATTGTTTAGGACCTGCAATGAAGCGTGACGCTTACGGCGAAGATGGGCCTTCCCAGAAGCGGCAGCGGCAGACTGATGACGAAGTCACCTTTCTTATACCAAGCAAGGTAAGAACTATATTATTATGTATATTGTATACGACATAATATTATGATAAGCAAAATAAATTGACTGATATTTTGTTACTTATACTATGAGTTATTTTTAAAGAAGTATGAGGTATTGTCACAGACTTATGTGGTATTAATTTAACTGAATATCTAAATCAAATCAAAATCAATCAGTCAATTTAGGCCCTGGTAAGGCGCTTATGAACGTAAAATTGGTACATACAGTTGAATTTACCACCGGTTCGAAATACACTTAAACTGAGAAGACTCCGGCAAGAAACTCAGCAAGGCTTTTTTTTTTTTTTTTTTCTGATGATGATGAGTGTAATTATGACCAGACAGACGAAACAAAATATAAATCGTTTAAGTCTTCAATCGTTACAATCGTCTGTGAAAATCAATTATTATTAGAATAAAATAATAAAAGTTTCAAAGAAAATTAAAGCCTCAAGATTTAGAGTAAAACGATCGGAATATGATTATGAATGAAATTATGAAGAAAGTTTTTTCGATAAATGATGAGTATTAAATAACGGTGTTTTTGTGACAGGTGGCCGGTTCTATCATCGGGAAAGGTGGCACCAATATATCAAAGTTAAGGAATCAGGTCAGTGATTCAAATTCACGCAGGTGGAAATTATTACATGTGTAGCCATAATAAATATTAAATAGTAGAGTCATAATTATAAACCTCGATTGATACATGTTATTGTGTTCATTTACAGGTTCAATAATCAGATATTATATAGGTTCATTATTATATTGGTACCTAGTATCAATCATTATGTAACAGCTGTTCAGTTTAATAATATATTTTATTTCTAAAGTTCATTTTGTTTTAGCGTAAGTAGTATCGTTGTTATTTATATTGAATAGTAATAATATACCTTTCATTTTACCTAATATAAACTTGTTACCATTTTTTCGCCACAGGTACGCCCACCAAATACATAAATTCCAATTTTGTACTGCTCTGTGCCTCCACTGGGGAATTAAAAAAATATACTGCCCATTACTTCTGCTTTTAATGATGACACCCGCAAACTTCATGAACGCCAAGATCGCTTTGTAACAAAACGAAGAGTGAGCGTGAGTGTCGGTCGTTTCGGCGATCGTCGCTCGCGTCAGCGGCGCGCCCGTAGGCCGTAGACAGAATAACCCCCCGGCAGCCAGTTGCAGGTCTTTAGCGCCCCGAGACGCGTTTGTGGCTCGTAGCCAACGCCACGCGCCTCCACGCTCGCCTCGAGGCATCCACCACGCTCACCACTCTAGCATAGCATCTTAGCATACATACCCGTACGAGTGTTGAGTGTGGTGAATGTCTCTGGCGTGGAGTCGTGCGGCGCGGCTACAGCGTGTGTTGGTTGCCGGTCCCGCCCCGCCGCCGCCGCTGCCCCGCCGTCGCCCCGCCACCCCGCCACCCCGCCATGCAGTACAAAGCCTCTATAACAGTCCCAGATTGCCCCGGCCCCGAACGGTAAACTATATCGCACACATCTACTCTCTTATACAGCCCGAGTCGAGCTCTATCGTACTCGTCAACAGTCAGGAGTCGGATCGTGTTTGAATACGTCATCAGCTCCCGGAGTTAGGCGCTTCGTTCCAAGTCCCGTCCTCATCGGGACGTTCCACGGGACGCGCTCCGATCTCGCTTCGGACCTCTGTGTCCTCGCATCTCGCTCATGTATCGCTATTATGTCAATTCCCTTGGGACTATATCCTATCACACGACTTAACTTCTCTCAGCACTGGATGCTCTCTATCGATTCAACACCGATTTATATCGATATCAATTTTCATTACCATCATGCTTCAGTAAACATATTCAGTCCGGCAAACAGACCTCCCTGACCGTTGATTTGTTATTACCGTATTGTTTTGTAATATTCTTAATCGATACCATCGCATTGCGATTATATTGTACTAATGGAATCATTATTTTTCAGGGTACTATCGATAACGGCATCGGATGTCGACACGATTCTGGAAATCGTGAAAGAAATATTGCCGAGTTTGGCTGATGTAAGCTTTATTTTTTACCCTATGTATTCAATCGTTATATGAATAAATATCTTGGGACATTCCTCACACAGGGTCATCTGAGGCCTTAGCACGAAAATCTATCGCAAGCGTAACGTATTCGTATCGAGAGAGTTAACTCAAATTTGTATGGGAATGTGTCATTCGAATGCTGTCAAACGTTTAAATCGGTAGCACGAACAACTACGTTAACCTCACGTCACGCTACGTAAACGTGGTTTGGTATATAATTTGAAATTGGAACGTATAGTATCGTCTACTCGCAAGCCAGCTAACGTAAACCTTCTCACCGTATTTTTTTCAGTGAGAGCCCACGTAAAGTGTTTTTTTTTTCTAATATGTTGTTTTTTTTAAGCATTAAGATTTTTTGTTTGTATTTCTTTATTTATAATCTCATAACTAAACATGGTGAATCATTAATTAAGCAGGTATTTAAGTTATTCAAATTTAAAACATTCAATTGGGGTGCCTCATGTTTTATTTGACTAAGTAGTATCCGAAAATTTATAATTTCCTAGCCGAGAATTTCGCCCATTGATTCCGAAAAAATCACACCCTGTATTATAGCGCCATCCCATAGTGTCACTTAAAAGTATCAAATTCTGGGAAGTTATGTTAAATGGTAAACTAAAGAGAAGTTCAAATATTTAAGAAAACCCATTTTATTTTGCTTACATTTAAACTTTGATAATTATGTAAATTGTTCGAAATTACCTATACGAATTATTTACAATATTAAACTACTACGACGTGTACTACTTCGACGTGTCAAGAATTCTACATTCTCAAAAGTTCGTGCCTATACCTATTGAAATTAATGACTAAGTACTCTAATAATCTTTCGAAAATATTCTATCGGAATTAATAATCTTGTGATGCAAAATCATGATTTAATTGATTTCGAAACATCCTATATATACTTAATTATAATAAGCGTTTAAATGGAATTTCGATAGTTCAAGTTCAGCCACTCTTTAAATGAAATCCCGTAAAACTGCTAAAACACAAATCTAGAATTGAAAATCGATGAATTTATTTCTATCGGAGTCACAATCTTCTTGTAGTATTGTTCTAAATTCAAACCTTAATATTCATGAACTCTTTGCTGAAATAAAAAAAAACTATCTACGCGCGGTTTTTGGTTTGACAGTTAAGAATGGTTTTCGTTCAAAAATAATTTCACATTCATCATATTTAAATAGTGAAAAAGGAAACATTCACATGGGAATCATAATATAATACCTTATTTCGTTCGCTAATAATATAAGATAAGCCGATTATTTAATTTAGTTTATGTTATTAGGAATAAATATTGTAAAATTGTGTACCCGAAATATATGAAGTGTGTATCAGAAATATATGAATCAAATTCTGGACGAATTTAACGTAGCTCGCAAGCTAGGTATCGAGTAGACGATAGAACTTCTGTCAAAAATGACATCTACTCGATACGACGACGCTACGAAGGCGATACGAAAGTGGTTCGTGCTAAGGCCTCTGATCCCAAACCAAGCAGAGCTTGTACTATGGAAGCGAAATAACTGATACAATACATATACTACTTTTTGTTTGTAAATACATACTTAATATACATAATTACACCCAAACTTCTACAGGGTCGGCAACGTGCGAGTGATACCCCCGGTGTTGCAAGCGTCCATAGGCTACGGTAACTGCTTACCATCAGGCGGGCCGTATGCTTGTTTGCCACCTGAGTGGTATAAAAAAAAAAAAAAAACAGGACTTACAGACATGTTCATGCACACAAATGCATGTCCTGTGCGGGAATAGAACCCACGACCTGCGGCGCGATAGGTGGAATCTTAACCAACTGCGCCAACTGGCCTTCTAATTATTTCAATAGTAATATTATTTCCTTGATCAATTAGGGAGGACCAAAAGGAGGAGGCAGCGATGATTTGGACGTGCGTCTACTGATCCACCAGAGCCGTGCGGGATGCGTCATCGGAAAAGCTGGTGCCAAAATCAAGGAATTACGAGAGGTGAGTGATTTTAGACATCCATTATAATTGAAGGACGCGAGCAGATGGGTGAACATGTTGAAAGTCATCTGTCGAACGAAGGTAAAGTTTAGTTGTAAAGGATTTTTTATCGTATATAGGTATTCGGGCCACGTGGTGCCGTCGCTCGGGGATGAAGGGCAGATGTGAAAGCAGCTGCCAATGCCGCCTCGCATCTTACATTATATCGTTATCGGACGGATGTTTTTAGAAGAATCATCCATTTTTTACCCATTGTATTTGGTGTTAAATTGAGGAATCGTCGTTTAACTTTATATGGATATTTCCATCATCATAGTCAATTCGTGAAAAAGAAACATAGAGACTTCTTGCAATTTTCCGTGCCTGTTTAAGTAAGTTATGTGACAAGAAGAAGTGCTACTATAATGACTAATTAGTCATCGCACAGCAGCTAGTTGTGAAACAAACAACGTAAAGCGGCCGCATAACTGTAGAGTGCATCCCGCGGAGGATCAATTACCGCTCGCCTAACTTCGCTACGAAAGTTTTAAAACGTCTGCCTGACGGCGCCCGGTCTCCGGCAACTTTGCAATCTCGCTTTTGTCGGTGTTTCGTTTCATAACTCCTGCCTGCTAGCTATCTGTTTGCCCGGAGATTTGAGTAACGGGGGCAGGAGCGGAACGTGGCTTGTGCCCGGCCCTTCGCAGGGCGTCGTCACCGGCCGATTCATCTAATATTAGCGCAGCTCGGCCGGATCCCTGCGTCCTTGCATAATGATTCAGTTTCGCCGGTAACATCCCCGCTTGTTTTATTATATCGGATGTCTACCTGAAATGATGTCGCATAAAAAATCTCTTTATATTTTTTGCTATCGATCAGCTGTTCTCGCAGCTCCTTTGTCCGACAGCTGAATCTAACAATTCGTGCGATTTACCTGGGAGGGTTGAGAAAAGATCACAATGAAATTCTAGAGTAAATAAATTCAATGCAGAAAAGTAACCGTATCAAAATAGAAAGAATGTCTTTGTGCCATTTGTTATGCAGAGCATATACAATGCTTATATTGTTTTTTTATTGATTATTATCTAAAGTGATACATAAGGCGAAAGGTTAGGGACCCTCGCCGAACTGTGCGAAGTCATACGGTAGTGTCGTTGGGGCAGTTGCAGCTTTCTTGAGGTGTATATTGTCATGATGGCGCGGCGCGGGCGGGGAAGCGCGAGCGCGTGCGCGGGCGGCAGCTGTCGCCGGTTGCGGCGGCGGCGGCGGCGGCGGCAGGTGCTCGCGCAGCCGCCGCGCGCCGGAAGGCCGCGACGCACAAAAAGCGCGCGAGCACCTGGGCTTCACCCAACCTAACTACTTGCACAATGCCTTATGTGTGCCTTCTTACAAAAATAGAAATTTGGAACATATGGTTCCGTTCCGTGTAGCCGACCGCCCTTTGATTACGGACTCGTTTTCCAGGTAGACTGCGTTTGGGAATGCACAATTGGTCGGTAGTCGGTACCCATTTTGAAATTAAAGCCACGTAAAGCCTTAACAAAATACAAGCAACTTCATCGGGTTGCGCAAATTTGTGAACTTGCGTTTGATTTCAGAGTCCCTTTACATATTCTAATGTTAAAAATACATAATTGATATACTTTGCCTAATCACGGGATAGGGTAAAGCGATTTCATTTCACCGGCGGCGGCGGCGGCGCCGGGTTCACTTTACCGGAGGTGCGCGCACGTGACGCGGGAAGCGTTTTTGTGGACCTCCACATCCTCCTCTATGCGTCAATGAATAGAACAAAAAAGTAGAGGGCCGGATATGTGAAACGGCATGGAGTAACCAACACCCTATTTCCTTGAGATCGATGTATAGGATCCCATAAACTGGCGTTATTGATAAATAAAGCTTTGTTCGCTTTATTTTGGGTTTTAGATATGGGTTTTGAAAATCGTTGCGACCTTATATTTTATAGACTGTGATCAATGACAGAAATTTCATATTACAATGAAATATAGCTAGACTTCGACGAAATGACTATAATTTGAACGGTCCGGTCCGCACACATGTCGTCTGTCCGTGTGTAATTATTGTGTGTCGCGACTCACGGGAGTCGTGGACCGTGGGCCCGTGGTGACACCGGCAATTATGGTGGGTGGCACGCGACACCGCGCGCTCGCTTCCGTTTCCGATCGAACCGCAGCGCAGCGGACGCAGTACGGCTTCGACTTTATCGAACTATGTCCCACCACATAACCGGTGGAAAAGGTTAGATAGAAGTGACATTGCAGAATTTACGGTCACACTTTTTGCCGACATACTGATGTGAGAATGAAAATAACAGAAGAATTTTAAGGTTAACAAAGAACACGTTATTTCGCAATATATTATGTTATAGTTATCACACACTCCAGTTATAAATAAAGTGTTCACGCTTGACTTGGTTTGTCACTTAAAATGTAAAGTTGGTAGGGAACTAATCACTTTCTGAGATCGTCCTAAAGATATGTCTAATATCTACTATTTCTATGTCCCCATCACTATCGAGCGACAACTGTCGGCCACTGCCTAAAAATACAACACGCAAGCAACATAATCGTTGAAGTGTATTGTTTGTATAGAAGACCAAATAGTAATCTACCTTACATGATTAGCGGGCGCGGCTCGGGGGAAATACATGCCACGCATTAGCGACGCGCTGTATCGTCAGGCATATGAGTACTATGGTAAATATGCCCTATGTGGGTATTGGTACAGTCGAGGACATAAACATGTACACTTAGTGAAATTCAACAACGATTTTAACTTAAACTATCGATTGAAATTATGAGATGATGCAGGGTGTATGCAGGCACAATATTTTAACATTATACTGTTATGATTTGTGTAATATTTCAACATTTGAATATATACAGTGCGAGAAATTCGCTTTTGAATTTCACCAAGTGTATACATATTTTTGGCCTTAACTGTTCATATATTAGTTGTTCGATTTCGGTTATATTTCTATCAAAAGCTCGTTGAAGCTTATGGATCCCACTGGGTTTAGAAACAAAAGTATATGATCGATTTAGAATCAGTAAGGTTAGAGTAAAGACGTTTCGACGATCTGTAATAAAATTCCCAACGAAATGTGAAATGGACCGTGTTGAACTCAAATTGAATTTAGGAGACCTTGATCGGAGCACATATACCTAGTTGATTGTCCATTTTATAGGGTTAGGTAGAGTTTACTGACCTAAATGCATCAGGAAATCAATATGGTAAATATTGCTACTTTTATCAGATTACCCGTTGATGTCTTTGTCATTGACTCGCTTTGAAGGACTATGGAAATGGTCCGGTTGTGGATTCGTGTGGTGTAGGCGTGGCGCGTGCCGGCTACTTTCCTCGATGCCCCTCAAGTGCAAGGGAAGGGGCAGGCAGGTGTTGCACGTTCGCTCCTCGTCACTCAACTATTCATTCCGTCACTAACACCCTTCTGGAACGGTCGTGTACCGTGAACCTTTCTCTGATTTTAAATCATGATAAAATACGTGCAATTAACGTTACGGAGTGATCAAATAAATTAAAAGTTTAAATTGTTCTTGTGTATGACCTGTGTTAATTTTTTTTAACAATCGATATGGATGTTTAAAATTTGAAATAAATATTTGTGTTAATTTTAATTTAAAAACCGATAAAATTATTAAAAACATATTTTTTTTATAAATGCTTGTGTTCATTTCATTTGTTTGTGAACGGTGTGGTGGTTACATAACGGGACGGTTTTAGTTTAATTCGGTGTGTTGTAGAGACAATGTCGGGAGTGTCGGACGGTAGTTGTAGGTTGTTGTCGGGTGTTGTTTGTGCGAGTAGGCGGCCACGTGCGCCGGTCGATGCGGCCGCGCATGCGCTCTACCCACCGTCAAACGTCACTGGAGCAACGTACCGATAGCAAAGCTCCTACTTTGGTGTTATCTAATATGGGTAATTGATCACTCATCGATTTGGCATATACACGGCTAAAAGCACTCCGGCTCAGACGTGGGCTCGACAGATGCTAGACGTATGCTCCGGTTTATGGTGTTACATAATGAATGCGGGGGATTTTTGTTGGTGTGCCGCAAAATACAAGTAACATTTAAAAAAGTAACTGATTACAGTACCTACTACAGTAAACTTTTTATAACTTCAAATAACTTTTTTCAGAAATCAAATCAATATATTGGTTACAACGAAAAGGTTATATGTCAACATCCGAAAGTGGTGAAGACTAAATCAGATACCGATCAATATATATAAAAATCAAAACCACTTTTCGTTGTAATTTTATAACTCAAGAACGGGCTCACCTATCCAAACCAAATGTTTAGGCTTTGTTCGGACTATTTAGTAGATGGTTTATGTGAAGTTTGCATAAAAACGGTCGAGCGGTTCTTCATTTATCACATTTTTATTATTTCACTTTATACGTAGCGAAGCGCGTACCGGGCCGCTAGTTCTCTATAAAAAGTTTAAGCTCAAAATTAATAACTCAATAAAAATTGCCAAGTTTATTGAATTTGAATCATAACCAACATGTCACCGGTCAATGAGGGTCATTATCATTTTGCGTCCCTTACTAATATAAATATAAAATTATCTCTTCCGCGATATGTGCGCCTAGTACACACGGCTACAGATCAAGCTATACATTTCCAGTATAAGCTGATCTCGCATTGTATAGGATTTTCGTACAATGGGAGGTCAGCTTATACTAGAAATGTATAGCTTGATCTGTTGCCGTGTGTACCAAAAAAGTGGATTACTGTAATGTGTATAATATACCATTTCCGTTACACTCAGTAAAGTATACATTTAAATATTTGTGGACTGTATTTCTTTTTTGTTTGGTGCTTTGAGAATTTAATTTCACATGATGTGTTTTTCCTTTAGAAAACTGGTGCTCGCCTGAAGATATTCTCGAACCCGGCGCCACAGAGCACGGAGCGCGTGGTGCAGCTGGTGGGCAAGCCGGACGCAGTCGCCGCCGGCGCCAGGGAGGTACTCGACCTTATTCGACAGGTGAGACCATCATGTTGATAACATGACTATTTTCGCGATTTTAGAGTTTTATTCCGTTGTAAAGCCGAATTTAGGGTCTTGGATATTTATCCTGTCTGATCGAGATATAACTTTTTTTTTGTTTTCCGTTTTAGAGTTGGTCTCATAGTAAATATTGAATATCCGTAGTAAGGTCTTGGTTTGGTCGTGTTGATAAAATAAATATTGAAAATATCAAACAATGCCAGCTATGAGATTAAGGAGGCGGCGTTTTCCTTTGTGATACCACTTCATAAACCTTACTTAATATTTATCATACTGGTTAAAATAATATTTAGTACTCTACTAGTATTTTCTCTGATTAATGCATAATTTTTTTATAAGAAATGGACAAAGTAATTCATTTGACGCATTAAGAGATGAGTAACAAAGAAAAAACTAATTAGCTGACACTTAACAATTTCAGGTGCCAATAAAAGGAGCTGTACAGAACTACGACCCGCATAACTACGATGACTTCTATGCGGATGAGTACGGCGGCTTTGGGAGCGGACAAGGTGGTGGAGGTGGCAGTGGCGGAGCCCCTCGCGGCAATGGAGGCCCTCGTGGGGGCCCTCCTCGCGGCGGGCCCCCACGGGGCATGCCGCCCATGGGCCCCGCCGGCAGGGGGCCCCCGCCCCGCGGCCCTCCCATGGGACGCTCCGGACCGCCCGGACCGAGGGGAAATTTCAATGACTTTGGTGGACCAGGTAGCTATTTATAGTTATATACAACCTAATACAATAGAAAAAAAACCTTGATGACGGGTTCCACGTGACATTAGGAGCTGCCGGAAAGACACACGGCACAACTGTGCCTAAGAGTATTAAAAACCTCTTAAGTCTTAAGGAAATAAAAATGTATACATACACTTAGTGAAATTTAACAACGATTTTCTCTTGATCTATTGATTGAAATTACGAGATATTATAAAGGCAGAATATTATACTAGTATGATCTGTGTAATACAACATTTGAATCAATACAGTGCCAGAAAATTGCTTTTGAATTTCGCAAAGTGTATATATGTTCAAGTCCTCGACTGTACAGGTTCATAAAGGCATTGTATTTTTTTTTGTATATAATTGAATTATGTATTTCCCAGCAAACGGACAATGCCAGCCAATGAAACATTATGATGATAATCCATATTAATGAGAATAGATTGCGATTCAGGTCCGCGCGGCGGGTTCAGCGGCGGGCCAGGCAGCGGCGGGTTCAGCGGCGGCAACTTCGGCGGTGGCAACTTTGGTGGCGGCCGCGGCGGCGGCGGCGGCGGCGGTGGCAACTTCAACGGCAATGGCGGTGGTGGTGGTGGCGGTGGTGGCAACCAACAGGACACATCTACACAAGTTACCATTCCTAAAGATGTTAGTATTATAAATTATTATTTAAGGTGATGATAGCTCAGTGGTAGTGACGTCGGATACCGAGACGAAGTTTCTGAGTTCGAATCCTACAATGAGCTTGAGCTTTTGGTGAAGGAAAACATCGTGAGGAAATAGCACGGTCGTAGGGTACTTTGACCCTCAAGTAGAAAATATGTCACCAAGCACCTATCGGTGTGTTCCGACAGCTGCACTTGAGAGCGAGTTCCACCTTCCGCCTCATCGTCACAGTATTAAAATATATTTTTGTCGACTTTGTGGCGGCTACGGAATGTGGAAGAAAAATCTATAAAGGTTCATATGTCTCGGCAAATTAGCAACAATATTATCCTCAAACTGCATTTCATTCTCTTGGATAGCTTTATTTTGCTATCTCAAAAGTTTATTTCAAGAAGAAACACCAAAAACAATAACTCTTATCTTGTAGTTGGCCGGCGCAATAATAGGCAAGGCCGGATCGCGCATCCGCAAGATCCGCGCGGAAAGTGGCGCAGGCATTGAAATAGCGGAACCGTTACCCGGATCCAGCGACCGGATCATCACTATCACCGGCACACCGCAGCGCATACAGATGGCGCAGTATCTCTTACAGCAGAGGTAAAACACTTATTACTCTGCTAAAGTAAAAAGAAAAGGCAAATCCAGGTTTCTAAGGGAAGGTTATTTCCTAGTTGTTGTATTGTGATGGTGACTTTCAGATCAGTAAGTTGTTACAGTATTTTTGTTGGGCAAATGCAATACTCGTCCCTTCGTCGCCTGGATGCGCCGCTTAATAACGTTAATGCACGAGATAACTTAAAATGGTCCCTAAACTATCAGCAATATTAATATTATTATCGATAGTATATGGAACGGTTAATATTTCGCCATATCTGAACGCTTGGGATATGTTATGATTACTTATAATTCAAGATAATGGCCCCGATTCTGTTGTTTACAACTAAACTAATTTTAATCGCACCATGTCTCTTTCTAACAAAGAACATAAGAAAAGGATGTAAGAAATTTAGTCCTGTCAAATTAGTTCAATGCTTGTTTTGAATATAAATTTAGTCGCCATCTATCGCGGTTACGCCTAAATACACGTAAAATAAGACTGCAAAGATTAATTTGACAGCTTTAAGTATGTTCTATCCTTTTTCAATAATGTTCGTAAGAAAGAGATGAGATGTGACTAAAATTAGTTTAGTGCGATTTACAACAGAATCGGCACCATTATATAATTATAATTTTTTGTGGTGTTATCTCAAGCGTCGTAATTTGATACATTATGTCTAATTTGCATGTTATTAATAAATAAATATAACCACATCATGCTCACATCGCTAATGATCACAGATCTAATTATACGAAAAGTTAATGTATAATATGTTACAAATACTAACGCTTTATTATTCCAAAACTAGAATGTTTGAAGAATTCCCCGGTTTGGCACCAAACCCTAAGATTAAGTAGAGTTTGTGACATCGATGTTCATAATCAGGTAACAGTTAAAACAATTGTTAGTAGATGGAGTTTAGAATTTCCGTAATGTGGTCTCATAAGCAACACCTGTATTTGTGAATCATCATTTCTATTAGAAATTCTCTGGGTATAATTGATACAATCACCTATTTGTATGTAATATAGATTAGCTTTTCATTCATCATCATAACTGTGTTACTGATCTATCATTTTAATATCTAATACCTTGTCGTGACTAACATGTGTCTGGTGAATAACATTTCTAGGGCATCATCAATTAACGGGCATCGAGACAGAGCCGCGCGTTGTATGGAAGACTAGTGATTTTGTTGTTTTGGTTGGCTAACAAAAAATCACTAATCTCCCTACAAAGCGACGGCACGCACTTCGGATCAAGATAACCACTCTGCTCCTGTCATTTTGTGTTACTATCAATACTAACATGTAATGGTGTGTTCTATAATTCCCTTTGTGACACATGATGTTTCACTGACTTTCGATTTCTGTTCCGCAGTGTGCACGAGAGCAACCCGAATCTCGGACGTGGAAACTTTTGATTCCGGTAGCGATAAATAAGAGTTCACAATACTTGAAGCTTTACTTTAGCCACCTTAAAACACGTAACTTTTGTACATTATCTCGTGAGGCTCATCAATTTATATCATTATGTATACACACAAATATTAAAGATGACTGAGAAAGCAATCGAAAATTTATCAGAAATTAAATTAACGAAAAGAAAATAGGTGGGAAGTGGAATGTTCTCTTTTGATTTCTTGGTTTGGATTTTGATAAAAAAACATATGAATGCATTTATCACTATTAATTATATTGAGATGTTTAACTAAGAATTTGTCAATAATTTACTGATTTATTTGTTACATCGATGTATTTTAAGTAATAGGAAATAGTAATTAAATAAATAGTTTATTTTATCAACCTTACTTCGTTTAATTTATTTTCGTATAAGCCACAAAATGGATAAAGAAAGCCCCTGTAATGCAGAAGAAAACAAGCTATGTAAATTCATGTTTGGAAGTACAGTCTAGGACATAAATATGTATACACTTAGTAAAATTCAACAACGGTTGCCTCTTAAACTACTGATTGAAATTATGAGATATTATAAAGGCAGAATCTTCTAACATATACTATTATTATTTGTGTAATAGTTTAAAACTTAAATGTTAAACATGCGAGAAAATCGCTTTTGAATTTCAATAAGTGTATACATATTTATGTCCTCGACTGTACATACATAGTAATGCATAAAATAAATTAAAATGGGAATAATGATATGATCAGTACCGGTTTTAGGGTAAGACGAGGTGGTGCGACCGCACAGGGCGCCAGGCATGAGGTCAAACTGACAAATTCTTTAAACATCTTCGCTAGGTGCTCCTGTTCTTGAGATATATATATGTTTTTATAAGTTTTAAAAAACTTCGGTTCAATGGTTCGGTTACAGGTAAAGTGATAAATACATATGAAATTTTATTAATTACATTTGCATACAATTCTAGTACCTATGTTGCGATCTTTAGTAAACTTAAAAATATAAACATCATCTTGAGTGTGGCTTTTCCTGGCAAGCCCACCATCACGAATTTCAATTTCGAGTCTGTCACAATTTTGATCGGAGTCATCATTGGTCCAAGGTAGGTCATGGGTAGGTCGGAACCATAGGGTTAATATGGATCCTTCGGTGCGCGAGTCAGACCCATTCTCGAACTTGGCCGGTTTTATTTTATATGAGGTCTGTTAGGATAGCAGATAGGGGGCGCCGAAGAAATTGCGCCCAAGGCGCCGGTAGTGCTAAAACCGGCGACAGAATATTCAATAGTAGGTACTGCGTAAACCGGAAATGTCTATGATGATGGCTAGATTGCTGCTCAATCCCATTATTTACTACTTAAGATTAGTAGGTACTATAACTTTTTTTTTGTTGGAGGACCAATAGCATACAAAATTTTGAATATATATTTGCATAAAAAAAGATTAAGAGAGCCATTTAGACGTCCTCACTTATTACGTATTATTTTTTTTATCAAAGTAGCGATTAAAAAAAAAAAAAAACTTATAATAAACATTTATTATAAGTATTATTTTTTTATCAAAGTAGCGATTTGTTTAAATCTATTATAACTAACTTAAAACATGAAGAAATTATACAATACAATGACAATATATTCACAACAGCAGTGTAACCAGAAATCAAAACAGAAAACGTTATACCCTTAAAAATATTGTCATCAACAATGAAGTTGTCTACTTTATTTAGACTCGGAAAAGTATGCCGACGCCTCAGTATCGGGGTGCTCATATTGAACATGCCTAAATCAATAGTTTTAGAGATGCTATTGTATGCATTGCTACTCGCCATATTTAGGAATTTTGCCTGTGTTTATTCCATAGAACATTTATACTCTCACGATACTAGGTAGGTACTACTACTGCTTATTTTGGGAAACTATTACTAATTATTTTATAAGACTAGTTCTATCTATTACAACTTATTCTGAGACTTGTACTATTTAACAGCTAATAAGAAGCAACTTTTGTTATAATACCACAAGTCACAAATCACCATGTTAAATGATCATGTGGGCGTAGGTGGAACGGGTGGAACACAAATTCTAGAAGACGACTAAGTAATAATATAATAATAATAATATTTATTTAGGTATATAACAATGTGTACAATTCTAAATAGCCCTGATTCCTGAACTAGCGTGAGCTGTGTTTCAGGAAGTAGCTCTTAAATTTCCGATAAAAGGTCAGAACCCCCTGCCACTAGAAGGTGCTGGATGACACCAAATGGTGCTCGACGACTGATTTTTCAACTGGAGGGTGGTAGCCAGCCAGGCGGGTACTACACAGTATCCTACCTCGGTGCTATGATTTCATTCACTAATAAGTCTTAATTTAAATGTTCAGTAAGCAAGGCGTTTAGTGAGAATAAAATTAAGGAGACTTTATACCTACATTGAAAAAATAATCATTAAATCCATGATTAAATATAAAAAAAGTCGTTTACGAGTCTATTTTTGATAGAATTAAACCATTGAGTTGGTATTGTCTTTGCCTGTTTTAAAACAAATGTATTGAACAACTTGGTGTAATAACCCTCATTACAATCTCGTGATGATTGTAAACCTTATGGTTAAGTATGGTTCCCTCCATTTTACAAATAAACCCTACCGTTCCGTCCAGGTTACAAAGCCTACTTATTTGTAGTAACCTAATTACCATTCATATCCAGCTACTAATCTATGTCCAGTGAATTTATCACTACCTACCTTATTTTTTGCACTTAGGTACCTATCTAATAAGTGCCTTACTAACAAATAGTTTATTTAATAATAAGTTTATTAGCACAGCGCCTCTAGTGAAATGGGTACTCATGGAACTAGTTTCTCATGCAAAACGAAAACGCGATATTCCTTACGTCAATAATTTACACCATGGGATAGGGCTCAGGGTACAGCTCTACCATGAGTTTTCTACACTAACGTAATCTACACACGCTAGCGACTACGGTGAATATTTTGTATAGCGAGCACCGCCTCTAGTGGACACTTTTGAAAGCATTTCATACAAAATGTGTCTCCGTCCGTAGTCGCTAGTGACCGTAGATTACGTTTTAGTGTAGAAAACTCATGGTAGAGGTAATCCTTACTCCACTTATTGTGCAAATTTTGACGTTAGGTATTGAAATACATTCCCATATTTTTTTCTGTAAAAAAAATAAAGACCGACGACAAACAAAAAAACAACAATAAGTATGGCTTTTATTTGATTGAATAATTTTAATAAAAAAAAAACTATTAATTCTTATTTGCACAAAAGTTAGCTAGCACTGCTAGCACTTACACCAGCTATTCTTTCTAAAATAGTAAGTATGGGTAATAATAGCCAAATTTCAATAAAAATCATACAGTTCTTACCATGAAAATTTAATATAAGAATCACATTGTATGCCCTTACAATAATAATGATATTTAAAATCGATTTATAACAAATACCACCACAACTTAAAGCTTTCCGATCAGATAGAGTATCATCATTCAGTCATTGAGAATTGTCTGAGTGTTCATGTTTGTCTAAAATAAACAAAACATACACAATTGGAGCCACAACACCAAGAATGAGCACAAAGCACACTAAATGAAACCATTTAAATCCAAAATCAGCACCATGTGATGTTAATTCCTTGATAACAACAGCTTCAACAGAAATCTTTTCTTTATTTGGAAGTAGTTGTGTATCTTCTGATACCTGTTCCGTAGATTCCGAATCTGTGTATGGAAGCACTGCTGGCAATAGTGTACTATTTAAAACAACTGCATTACAATCAATTGCACACTCGCTATCATCTTTTGTATCATTGATTTGGGAGTTCTCTATTGTCAGTTCATTAAAATTATTGTTTGGCATTAAATGTGCAGATGCATTATTAAATCCATTTGATGTAGAAGGCCGTTCTGGTTGTTCAACAGGAATCAACTCTGTTAACACGGAGTAAGGTGTTACAGGTACTTTGATTGTCCGCCTTGCAAATATTTCATTGTCTTTGTGTATATGGTTAATTCTCTTCAGTTCTGCAATCTAGAAGATAAACAGTTCATTATAGATAGCTTCAAAGCATGTCTGATAAAAACGAATAGTATTAAAAGATAAAGGAATAATACATAAGAAGTCTTTCATGAGATAAGGAGCAATGACTGATAAACTTGAGAATATTTTATAATATAAATGTAAATAGAATATGAAAAATCGATAAGATATCCATTTAATTGTTATCAAATTAACATTTCTAAACTTTTTATTTTTTATTTTTACATTATTAGTGTAAATTGTTATAAACAGCAGTAGGAGCAAGCAATCTGTTTTGTATCACTTCCACTTGTATTTGTTATGCCTTCTTTTTGTGTATTGTTTATGTGGTGTACAAATAAAGTATATTTATGTTATGTATTGTGCCAGTTGCAATAGCATTATACATTATATTATGCAATATACTGATAACAAAACAGGTTAACATTTTCCTGAAGTTTTGTTAGTTATGAGTATGTAATTCAACATAAGGATAGTGTGTTTAATAATAAACATTTGAAGAGGGGTCTTGAAAAATTTATGAAAAGAATTGGAAGCTGTGATAATGATATAAAATGGGTATATATAAGCATTTACTACATCATAAAATGTTGCTGAATATCTTGTACAAACAAACACTCTTAAATAAACATAGATATTTCAGTGGTAGATACATGAAATGCCATTACAAAGGTTGTGGTTGCAGTGGCATAGCTTGCTACAGATGTGCCCTGTATCAAAATCTGTAGGAGGGCCTTTTACCAGACAGCGGTGAAACCCAAATGGAAGTTAACAATTCATGCAAAATTTTGCACACATTGGGGGCCCCTGTAGCCTGGGGGCTCTGATAATCCTGTATAAAAACTGTTCTAATTTTAAATTACGGCATATTTTTGTCGTGGCTCAAAAATCAACTCTTACACCAATTTCAATAAAATACATTCATGTACAAAAAAAATATAAGACTTTTATTTTAGTTGTTATAAACGTCCATGCAGACCAGATGAGCCAGCGCCAGTTCATATTCATTTTAAAAGGGTATTTCAAATTTCACCATGCTTACCTATCATTAGTATGTAAGCAAACCTGTTTTATAATTTGTTTGACCTACTATTTAATTCAATAGATAAACAAAATAACACCATAATACTAATCAATTGGAGAAAATGCTATGTACGTCATCCACTATGCCAATATCTTACAATATACTTACAGAACAGTAGAATTTCAAGGCAATAGCTTGTAAGGTATCTCCTTCCTGGACTTGAGCCTCTATGAAATGGTCCTGTGGCTTTATTCTGTACAGCTGAATCTCACTTTGGTCATCCAAGCCGTCTTTCTTGCTGTTCCCCATGTTGTAGACCATCAGGTCATCGCCGCCTTGCATCAGACGCGTCCTTCATGAAAATTTTCAGTAAGTTACATCGTACACGTAAACAAAGCAACTACGCGACATCATATATTTACTACACTTACCTTTGTTTCATTTTCAAATAAACTAAAGCTATTATTAACTACCATGACCTACGTAAATATTCAATTCTACCTGTTCTATCCCGAATTTATTGGATTTTAGGAATAAAAAAACAATAAAACAGCTGTTCATTTAAATCCTATCATGACAAAAATTTTGACATATTATTGAGGAGTTTTCTTTCCATTCCATAGAGTTTTATAGAGTTGAAAATAGCCCAGCTGTTGATTACAACTAAACTAATTTTTAATCTCACAATTGTCTCTTTCTTTATGAGGTGTCGTTAGAATCGTCTTAACTGTGGGAGTGTCACAGGGTATATTATTTTTATATAAATAAAAATA
The DNA here is from genome assembly GCA_947623365.1 of Achlya flavicornis. Classification (NCBI taxonomy): domain Eukaryota; kingdom Metazoa; phylum Arthropoda; class Insecta; order Lepidoptera; family Drepanidae; genus Achlya; species Achlya flavicornis. Next base: position 4,825,827 of record OX392484.1, read on the forward strand.
AATAAAAAAAGAGGGGGGGTATTAAAAACAAAAATTTCTTTATTACTTGTTCTTATATGTCTGTGTTTTATTATCACCACAAACATATAAACAAGATTATCTAGTCTTTATTCTATGACTAAAACCATAAAACAATATGAGCACAGATTATAGAATAGTAAGCAGATAGTAATGCATGTGGTAATGCTGTGGCTGTGGCTCGATTCTCGTAACAAAAGGTCAGCGGTGTCGTAGCGACATCAACTATTTAAATTGTTTCATGAAATATTTTTAATAAAAAACGTGTAAAAAACATTCAAACGTGCATATGCCTCAATAATTTGTCTATAGGATCGTTTTTAGGGTTCCGTAGCCAAATGGCAAAAAACGGAACCCTTATAGATTCGTCATGTCTGTCTGTCTGTCTGTCTGTCCGTGTATGTCACAGCCATTTATTTCCGAAACTATAAGAACTATAATGTTGAAACTTGGTAAGTAGATGTATTCTGTGAACCGCATTAAGATTCTTACACAAAAATAGAAAAAAAACAATAAATTTTGGGGGTTCCCCATACTTAGAACTGAAACTCAAATTTATTTTTTTCATCAAACCCATAAGTGTGGGGTCTTTAAAAATGATATTGAGGTTTCTAATATCATTTTTTTCTAAACTGAATAGTTTACGCGAGAGACACTTCCAAAGTGGTAAAATGTGTGTCCCCCCCCCTGTAACTTCTAAAATAAGAGAATGATAAATCTATAAAAAATATATGATGTACATTACGGTGCAAACTTCCACTGAAAATTGGTTTGAACGAGATCTAGTAAGTAGTTTTTTTTTAATAGGTAATAAATTGAAATTAATATCAAATACTCAGGTCTATACTACCATTTACTTATATACCTACAGGTTTGTACGGAACCCTCGGTGCGCGAGTCTGACTCGCACTTGGACGGTTTTTTAGGGTTCCGTAGCCAAATGGCAAAAAACGGAACCCTTATAGATTCGTCATGTCTGTCTGTCTGTCTGTCTGTCTGTCTGTCCGTGTATGTCACAGCCATTTATTTCCGAAACTATAAGAACTATAATGTTGAAACTTGGTAAGTAGATGTATTCTGTGAACCGCATTAAGATTCTTACACAAAAATAGAAAAAAAACAATACATTTTGGGGGTTCCCCATACTTAGAACTGAAACTCAAATTTATATTTTTCATCAAACCCATAAGTGTGGGGTCTATGGATAGGTCTTTAAAAATGATATTGAGGTTTCTAATATCATTTTTTTCTAAACTGAATAGTTTACGCGAGAGACACTTCCAAAGTGGTAAAATGTGTGTCCCCCCCCCTGTAACTTCTAAAATAAGAGAATGATAAATCTATAAAAAATATATGATGTACATTACGGTGCAAACTTCCACTGAAAATTGGTTTGAACGAGATCTAGTAAGTAGTTTTTTTTTAATAGGTCATAAATTGAAATTAATATCAAATACTCAGGTCTATACTACCATTTACTTATATACCTACAGGTTTGTACGGAACCCTCGGTGCGCGAGTCTGACTCGCACTTGGCCGGTTTTTTTGACATTATAATAGTAAAAACACAGTTTAAAGGTGAACGCACACTTATCCGAGCCGAACGCATCGAACGAAACGAATTTTAGAATAGGGATGTTTCCTGGGTAAAAAATAATAATTCTAATTAGTCCGTCAGTTAGATTATAAAAAAATATTGGATACTTATTTTTTACTTTATCAAATCATTAACGAGAAGTTTTCTTGTAGGTATTTAAAGAGTTGCTGCAAAATAACTAGGTGGCGCTGTCATCACCAAATTGAACTGTCAAATCAAAATATGCTGTCACATAACTTTAGTGTTGCCACATAGGCCAACAACGGAAGGTGTCCATCCTTCTTAATTCAAAATCGACAATTGAAAAAAAAATATATACAGATTTCTTTTATTAAGTGTTAATTGATATTAATGGCAACCATGAACATGATTAAATGAAACCAAATTTCAGAGGAGCAAAACTTAATTTTCGTTGCTTTTTGGTAACAGCCTGTTTTTTTTCGTCCGAAATTAGTAATTTATTTTATTTATTTATTTAATTCAGATAATAATCCATATATTGTTAGTATGTGCTTAAAAAAAACTATGTTAGTAGGGAAAATAAGCTAAAAACATTATTATTTAAGATTAAGAAGTGCGACCCTGGACCCCATGTGCAAGGTGTTCCAGTGTCGCACAACTGGACAGTCACATCTGCATAATATGTTGTTTAGGAGGACGCTAGTACTGTCCCGCACTCGAAGCATCAGGGAGGCCACTCTTTTTCTAAGTAATGCTTGAAAACAATATATATTAGCCTCAGTAAACATCCCCGATGCGCTACAGTAACGAGGCGGCAACACTGCCCTAGTAGCATTTATTGTGGTTATTTGGTTGGACCAATGTAGCATTTACAACCTCATTGGTTGGCCAACTGTTAGAAATGGCCGCCTGGCCAGCAAGCATCCCAACGATCGTAGCCAACGCTGGCCCAACGCTATAAGCCTACATTGGCCCTACAGTATATATGCAACGTAAGGCCACCGTTATTAGACACACGTTGGGCCTATGGTGTATTTGAGATGTAGGGCTAACCACTATTTAACTCGCATAGGGCCAACAGAGCATTTATTATGTAGGGCCTCCCAATATTAGTCTCGCATAGGGCCTACAGTGCGTTTTCCACGTAGGGCTACCTACAATTTGCCCTCGCATAGGGCCTACGGTGAGTTTTCCACGTAGGGTCACCCACAATTTGCCTCGCATATGGCCAACAAAGAAATGCCAACTACTGATGGGAACATTCCTGTTCATTTTGTATGGGGAACATGTTTAACATGAAATTTTCCTATACTGTGAGTAGGAATGTTCCTGGTACAAATATCAGTAGGCTCACTGTTTGCCTCATGGTATAGGAAAATTTCATGTTAAACATGTTCCCCGTACAAAATGAACAGGAATGTTCCCGTCAGTAGTTGGCATTTCTTTGTTGCTTCGATCTATGCCAAGTACCTATTGTTAAAAAAAGAACCGACGAGGCGCAAGTCACAGAACCAAAAAATTTTTTTCCATAATTTATTTATTTTGTACAGCGTGGTAACAGATAGCCCCTATAATTTTTTTTGTATGTCGGCGTCCATTGCTAGCTCAGCAATTTTATTTCGACGTACAGCTTCTGTAAACAAAAGGACTGCGTAAGTAAATATAATAATATAATATAATACACAGCATTATTATAGTACATAGATGGATATAATTAATTACAATAATCTCGATGTAACCTAGCAAGTAGATATTGTTAATAATTTTAATAAAATGTCTGTATCTGTTGTCTGTCAAAAATTATAAATCTTAAAATAAAAAAGGGAAAACTATTGGTATTAATGGATTTGAAGTAAAATATCAATTGAACAAATTGAGGTTTTGAACAGAGGTAGAGTACAGCATTTCTTAGCTCAAAGACCAGATTGACTGAATACGATCAGGCGGGCCATACACTTGTAAAAAAAAGTGAAAAAAGCATATACCTTTGATGACCGCAACTATCAATTGGTAGATCCTTTAAAGCAAGTTTTTTGTGTTTACCAGTCCATTTGCATGACAGTGCTAATGTATTCGTAAATATTTTGTCAATGATTCTCCTTACAATGGCAGCCAGTTTGGTTCCTCCCACCAATAATTAATAGTTTATCTACAAAATGTAATAAAAACTAATGTATAATATATTTAACAGTAAGCAACAATTGTGCCAACATGAATAAATTAAGTGCCTGATTATAGGATTATTCTGATAGGATAAATTATGTATTTTTTTTACCTTTATTATATTTTATAGAATCAAAATATAACTTAGTGTGGATAAGTTAACACAAAAAACATTACCAACCTTCTAGGCCAGTCAGGTATAAAGAATTTCTTTCGAGTAGAGTAGATAGATGGGCGGAGGCGAAGAGGGAGCAGGTGGAGAATAGGGAGATGGGTGAAGGCGACGAGGCAGAGGGACTGGTAGACAGAGAGAGAGGGAAAGGGAGCGGATAGATGAAGGGAAGAGGAATGAATATAGAGAGTGAGGATAGAGTAAGGTAAGGATGGAGGCAGGGAAACTTCTAGGAACAAGGCTAAAACCTATGACAAATCATTGGCGTTTTTTATAGCTATAGATAGATTAATATGTTTACCTTTTTTTTTAAGTGGAAGATGTTGGTTTTGGATAATAATTAATAGTGTCATTGTTCACTTCACTGTCTTCATGTGCTACTGAAGAGGGTTGGTCGTTTTTTTTCCTGGATGGCCGAGAGTCAGATGATGTAAGTTCTGAATAATTTTCAGCTTGTTTACATTTTTCCCATGCTTTAAAATTATCTGAAAAAAATTGGAGTTATACTAACTGAGATAAAAAGTGAAACAAAATTGAAGCAGCAATAACAGAAAAAATAAATTGAAGAGAGTTCACAAGTGAAATTCGAAAACTTCTAACATACCCATTTGAAATCTGCTAAAAACAGTCAATAAAAAACAAAAGCAAAGCAACTTAGAAAATTATGTATCTGCCTGGGATCTTGGTCTTCCAACCAAGAATGTTAAAGTGAATATGTAAACTTTCTTTGATTTGAAAGGCGTGTTATAGTTATAGGCTCGCATATAAGTAAAAAATAATGAAGATCTATAAAAAGATAGAAATAGGGAAGTAGATAGGTAGGTACCAAAGATAAAATATATAGACGTATAAATTTACCAGTTTCATAGAAGACATGTTTAATTTTGTACACTGTCCATGTAGCATCTGCTGTACTTGTCGCGTTTTGCACATATATTTATTTAAATTCGATCCGAATGACACCTACCCTACGCCTCTCCAGTATACAATCAATAGTAGTCTTTGCCTAGGTACGCCGCCGCCTCCCCCTATCCATTTCGTCAATAAATAAACCTGAGACACAAACCACAAATAAAATAAATCACAGATCACTACTGTATATTATGTACTAGTGTGCTAATAAATAGGTACTGTAGGTACTTTATACTTTTTTCGTCAATGGCGGATACAAGATAAATATTTTTATGCATCTTCCTTCCAGTGTTGCCAACTGCTAGCTTTACTAAGTAGCTAGACATCTTGCAAAAAGTAGCTAGATTGCCAGATTTTGATACCCAAAAAAGTTGCTAGAAGTAGCTAGATGTTTCTAAGTAGGTAGATAACAATAAAATTGTTAAAGAGAATTTAAAACCAGTATATTAAATAGGTTTTTTTTTCAAGTGTAATTAATTTTCACAATATATTAAACAGCGAGCATTAGTTTTAAATGAGGCGATTTCTTACGATACCTCTATGGTCAAAATACCTGTCAAATCGTGTACTTAAGGTTCAAATTGGATCCAAATATCAGCATTTTGACAGGTATTTTGACAATAGAGGTATCATAAGATAACTCCATATTCCCGGCCACCTACCTATACCCTCATCTAGGCCAATAGCGTCGCGTTTAGTCTTTTTCTATCGAGACCCAATGCCCTATTACGAACTTTCGAAAGTATTGAAAAGTAGCTAGAAAAAGTAGCTAAATATTTAGCTACAAGTTTCATTAAATTGTAGCTGCCTAACACCAAAAAATAGCTAGATCTAGCTATAAAGTACCTAAGTTGGCATCACTGCTTCCTTCATGGCTTCATGCCAACTTCATGCACCTACATTTGTTTCATTAGTTCGCCAAAAGGCAGGCAAAGGTCCAGAATCATACAGCCTAGTTTTTTTTTTTTTTTTCTTGAAATAATAGATACCTACCTGATATCATAAAATATAAAGGCTGATCTACCCAAATTGAAAAGGTTAACGCCATATTTGTTTTATTCAGGTTATAGTAAAATAGTTCTTTAAAAACTTCAAGGAATTTTTGAGATAACTCGAAAAGTCACAATACACGCATTAATTTCATGTTACTACACTGGTGCACTTAGCCACTTTTGTCAAAGTACCTAAGTATACATAATTTATATTATTCTCTTCTAAAAATGATGATTAAATTTGATGATTTTAATATATATATATAATAAAAATGAATCCCTATTTCCCTTGGTCACGCCATCACGCGTGAACGGCTTGACCGATTTCGCTAATTCTTTTTTTGTTGTGTTTGTTATTGTCAGGAAAAGGTTCTTATGAAAGGAAAAATTAAGACAGTTGCGAGGGTAGGGGTAGGGTAGGTTAGGGTAGGTATAGATTAGTAGGACACCACGCGAACGAAGTCGTGCCGGGCAGCTAGTACTATAGAGATAGATTGAAAAACGGCTTGTAGCTTGCGCTCATAGAAGATGAGAAGTATAGGCACAGACAATCCTCTGTGTCATAGGTACTCAAGAATACGGCTGATTGACGCTACTGTGGAGCTGAACGCTCGCTGAATATAATATGTTTAACCAATAAGCTTTGAATCATTTTAAATTGTTTATACCACGGAGTATATCTTATTGTTTATGAAACGTCCAACGTCCGATGGTCAGTTGGAAATAATACAAATCTTTATCACAGTTCACGTTTGTATGTTAATATTATAACCAATTATAAAACCTACCGTAGGAGTTGAAGGCCCAACTGCAAATAATTATAGGAAATTATGCGAATTTTTATCACAGTTGGCCATGTGTTGGTCCTTTGTATATTAATTTCCGTTATAAAACGTATCGTAGGAGGTTAAGGCCCAACGGCAAATAATGGATGGAAAATACATGAATCTTTATCACAGTTGGCCATGTGTTGGCCCTTTGTATGTGAATGGCCCGTTGTTAAACCTACCGTAGGAATTGAAGGCCCAACAGCAAATAATTGATGGAAAATACATGAATCTTTATCACAGTTGGCCATGTGTTGGCCCTTTGTATGCGAATGGCCCGTTGTAAAACCTACCGTAGGAATTGAAGGCCCAACGGCAAGGAGTTTTTAGAAATTATACTAATCATTATCTCAGTTGGCCAAGTGTTGGCCTTTTGTATATTAATATCCGTTATAAATCCTACCGTAGGAGTTTAAGGCCCAACGGCAATTAATTGTTGGAAAATACATGAATCTTTATCACAGTTGGCCATATGTTGGCCCTTTGTATGTGAATGTCCCGTTATAAAACCTACCGTAGGAGTTGATGGCCCAACGGCAAAAAAATGTTGAAAATTATACTAATCTTTATCCCAGTTGGCCATGTGTTGGCCCTTTGTACGTGAATGCCACAGTATATTATTGCAGATGGCACAATGTTGGGCCTTTGTAGGGAGAATCACTACGATATCCCAACTTATTCCCAACTGTTGGCAACCGCGTGCCAACAAAAATGCTACTAGGGTGGTATGAGTGGATGTTTGTTTCCGTTGTTTGTTTTGTTGTGGAAGTCACGCATAAGGATTATTTGTTTCTATCATTGTTTTGATATTCGTTGGACATCCACCCTTGTTGCTCTTATCCACTGTGACCTTAGTGGTTCATCAGTTGGAAATGTAAGACGTCCCTTATTGGTACAATTCACAACTGCACAAACACGCATTTTCAATAGTTTTCAAATCATTCAAATCTAAGCTAAATTTCACAAAAGTTTTGAACAAAACACACATGATAGTGACATAATACTAGTTACAGACGATCCGACTGTCGGACGTCTGATGGTCAGGGCCGTGTGTAGCGCGGCAGGACTCTCTAAGTATATACTGTAGTCTTTGGGCAGGACGTCGAAAGCTTCCAACCGGTATTAGTAATAATTATGAGGGTCCTGCCGCACTACACACTTTCCTACGGCAGGACGTACCTTGGCCGTGTCTCCTGCGTAATAATAAAAATAGGAGTCCGACATTGGAACGTCTGTTACCAGTATAAAGCCAAATAGTTATGGGCTGTGTTCAGTAACTACGCCGTGTGATCGCTCGAAGATCATCGTAGCGTTCAGTAACAGTTCAATAACATGTGTAGTAACTGAACGCACCCATGAAGTTACATAGTTTTTTTTTTTTATTGAACTGACAGCAAGATAGTTCGTTTCAGTCATATTAACGCCATCTATTGAGACTTAAAGAAAAGAAAATTAAATACCTACAAGAAAACTTCTCACTAAGTTCGGGAGTGGGGGCTCGTGACGTCACTTGTTACTAAAAAGTGTACCACACCGTGACGTCACGCGGAGCTTCAACAAGCCATATCCTCGTAATTTTTGTTAAATGACAAAAGAAAAAATGCGTGTCTAATATTTTTCGATAATGTATATGACGGACTAAATAGTTTTTTTCAGGAAAGTAGCCTATTCTGTATATGAAATCTTATGAAAGCTCGCACACTTTCCCGCGTCGAATCTGGAAGCACCCCAGAAATCCTAGACGAATTCGTATGACGTCATTAGATTCGGTTTGGCTTATGCGGTCGACTCGACCGATGCGCTCGCATGAAATTATTCGTTTGGCTCTGAAAAGTGTGCGTCTACCTTAATCATCGCTGTCGCTACGACATCGTTGAAGTTTTGTTACGAAAATCGAGCCACTGGCAGGGCGAATCACCGGTTTGAATAAAGGAAGTAGGTACCTTCTTTTTTAAATATTGCATGGCGTGCGTGTTACGGGTAACGTAAGGAGGTAAGGATGAAATGCAATAAAAACACATTGTCACAGTTTTTCATCATTTCATTATAATTTCAATAACTCCGAGTATTTTACACAACAGTTACAGAACATAAATACCTTTGGTATTGCGCCGCTCGCGCCGTAGGGGTGGTAATAATTGCACATAATTAATTTCCTCTAACTACATTATGTACAAAAAATACATTAATACAAAAACTAACTTTATCACCATCACTAGGTATAGGTAACATTAGTTTACATGAATACGTTCGTTATAATTGTTATTTTAATGATTTTGAATTATTAACTTTGCAAGTTTATGTTACATAATCTGTTACATAATCATAGTTATGTATTTCAAAAGTATAACAATGCAAACAAATTTTATAAAATGGTCCTTCGAGCCGGATTCCTACTAAAACCGTTTTCTTTTCTATATTCATGTTTTTCAGTCACAAAGTTATAATTGTGAAATAATATAACATTTATTTCATTTAAATAATAGACGATTTAATATTTATTGTTATACATATGGTTGATGCAGATGCTTTTTACTGTACAGATAAGGTTTGTAGGTATTAATAAGAATAAAAAAAAAGGATTTACATAAATAATCACTTTGATACAAAAATTACTATCTTAATGCAATAAATTATCACAGCAATTATTCCTAAAAACATAATACTTTAACACAATTGAGGAATACATCATGGTTTGAATGCAGAAAACAATTTCCAGTAAACACATTATTTTACTTAAAAAACTATATAAATGATCATTGATAAAACAATGATCAAAATAAATCAGCGAGACAAAATGAATGCTTCTTAATATCAATTCTACGAAAACAGTTCAGACTTTGAAAGTAATAAATACCTAGAAAATGCGAGCTTCCTTATAAAAAGAGTGCAAACTTATTTTATAAAATTAGAAATCCTATTTAAGCGTTGTTGATGCGTGAAATAGTGATGCCTAATAGTAAATCCATTATAAATATGGTAAATTTATCTAGGGGCATGGGATCTGCACAAGAGACGTGCACTACGGATTAACAAGTCCATGGATTTTTTAATTGGAATGTCTTTTTTTAAACATAGAAGCACATTTCTATGTAATTTCTTGGTTTACTTTTGATTTAACTAAAAGGTAGTTCTAGCACAACAGGGACATATCAGCTCGCTTGACTAGGCACTGGTAATCCATAGGCCTCATTCCATGGGATCATATCCGTAGACTTACGTCGTCTTTCCAATACTTTATGACTGGATTATATTTACATAGCAATATTAAAATTATTTTCGTAGCAAAATATTTACAAAATCCAATTAAAACCAACGCTATACAGTTTTGTGCCCATAATCTAAATTCAGTATTTTATATTGTTTTGAGATGTTTTCATTACTATGAAACGTTATGCATTTATTCTTTAGTTTCAAATACGTTTCTTTAGCTTTTAAAATAAATCATAGAATGTTTGTGGTTATGTCTTTTTATTTATAGCTTTTTTATTGCATTTAGAGGATGTCCGTATATCATATAATTTTTCTTATCACCAAAAGGGCGGTAAAAATAAAAACATTGCATTATTATTTATGTCATCTAAATAAAAGCTTAGGATGAGCTGGGATAATCAATAATATTTTAATTATTATTATATTAGATTTTAAATTAATAGTTGTATTTCATAAAGATAAATTATAAGATTTTTGAAGTGTCAACGAAAGATAATATAAAAATGTTGTTTATATTTCCCAAATCAAGCAGTCTGGATACCTATCGACTTTATTACCTTCGCTATTTTGAAATATCATAACATTTCCGTTATTTATAAAACAACCGTTATTAAAAAAGATCAACGTTATCTGGATAAGCGTATAAGTTATTAAAAATATGACAAAGTGACGGCGAAAAAAAAAAATGTATACACAACAGAAAATTAAAATAAAGTATTGTAGAGGTGTTGCTTATACATATCACAGGTTGTGTCTAAAGGCACACAAACTAGAACGTGCGTTCAAATTCATACGCGCCTTAACATAATACTAGGGTGACAATGGTCAATGGATAAGTTTTCTTAAATAATATTATACACCAAAATTGGTTGTCAAAGATAAAATAATTCACTAACGCCCAAATTATGAAGTATAAAACGTTGTAGAAAAAACGATCTAAAATACACAATAAGTTAAAACATATATTCAGTTGACTTCATTAGTATTAATTTGTTCTGTCATGTGTTTAATCGTCAAATAATACTGTGTAACGTTTGTGACATATTAATATTATTTATATTACTATATAGCCGTTGACTTACGCACATATTCGAATCAGGGATAATTTAGACACTTCGGGAAGTTATTGGACTATACGAGATCAAATAAAATAGTATTTTTTATTTGGAATGGCAAGACTAACGTGTTATTTAGTCTGCGTGGAAGGGACCACGCAGCGTGATTGATTGCTACTTAGTACTTACGCAAAATGTGCGATAACTAACGCTCTTGTTTACTAGGCTTTAAGACCTCTATTTGCACTCTTTCATAATCAACTTCAGATTACCCTCCAATAAATAATTATTCGAAGCAATAATAAAATTAAATACTAAAATTAGTAAAAAAATATCCTAGAAAAGTATGAAAAACTAATATGAGGTTAACAAATAGAGATCAAAGCCTAAATATGTGAGTAACAAAACGTACAGTTCGGACGGCTCACGAATTATCGAACCCTTGGAAATCTCCAGGCCAGTTCTCCCTTCGCGCAACCCTATCGGAACCAGTGCATGCGAAAAACGCGTCACCTTCAAACGGATCCGACTCTCTGGTAAAAATATTCACAGATTCAGATTTTTTAATATCTTTATGCGAGGCTTGAGGCTTAGGTCGTAGTGGCGGGACTTCCTCGTCTTCCTCGGCTATGGATGCGGTCCGGGCGCGGGGCGTGGACACGGTGAAGTCGTCTTCGAACATGGATCGTGGCGACATCGAGTCGGAGTCGAATCGGAATCGTGTCGCCGGGGAGTCGCCGTCGCGCGCGCGGGCGCTGCTGCCTGATAAAGGGGAGGCTGTGCCGTCTTCTGGCTCGAACGCGAACCTGTAGATCACATGTAACTTTAAAGATGCTTATATAAAATTATGTTAATTATTATTATTATTTGTAATTAGTAGGGTATTTGAAGAATAAAAGTTCATGCAAAATTTTCGGTTTTTTTTAACAATCAATTTGTTTGTTAGACACACAGCTCATCATGGTAAGAAATGATGGACGTGTGAAAGATACAAAAAAAATACCTATAAGGAAACTGGCTCTCAAATTCAGCTGTTGGAACGCATAAATAGGTATTTTAAGCTGATAAGTCAATATCCGTGCTTCGGAAGGCACGTACAGTAGTAGCACTACAGTGCAGCTGTTAGTTCCGTCTCACTCGCAAGTCACGCCCCTCCGCACACATGGCGGCAGCTGCCGACCAATAGCATGTCCCGCGCTTTGAAAATGTATCTTCTGCGCAGGTACATCGGTAAGCCATATCAGTTGGGTACTACTGTTGGAGGCCTGCCGCCCGGCTTGAAAACTCCAACAGTAGGTTGACTTGCCTACCTCCACCGATCCGCAGTGGGCACGCGTGGTGGAGTATCTACCCATTCCCTTTCAATGTCATTTGAATTGAGTTCACTATGAATGGAGATCGTGCAGTGGGTATTTAAGGCTGATGATGAGTTAATATACCTATAATATATATATCTTTAAAATCCTATAGTAAGCCCTAAATTCCTCTAAACAAACATTTCAACTGACCTAGTACCATCCAAACTGGTATACGTGGGTCGTTTCTTCGGCGGCGGTATGGGCGCTGGCGGCGGCGGTTCTTGGAACTCTGCATCAAAAGGCGATGGGTGATCCCGGGCCCGGGGTGAGAAGTCGTTAGAGAACCTGTAGTCCCGGGGCCGGGCGCGGGGCTCGTCCCGGCGCGTGCGGCGGCGCGGGCCCGAGTCCCGGGACTCGCGGGATTCGCGCCCGGAATCCCGCTCCCGGCCCGAGTCCCGCTCGCGGTCGGACTCGCGGCGGGAATTGGCGGCGGAGCGACGAGTCGGCCAGCCTAGTGTTGTGCCGTACCTTGGGAATGTATGTTCTGTATTATTTAGATGACCAAATTAGGTTTCCGATATCTGATTTGTTCATTAATAAATAGAAATTTCTTTTGACGTGTTTATTTTATTTTAAGTAACATATATGGTATACCAAAAAAAAATCTTTCAATCAAACCTTATCCTGACAATTACGAACACAAAAATATCGAGCCGGTCTCAAGTGATGATCTTACATACATGTGGCAATTGATTTTTATTTTTATAGAAGATTGATAGCACACTACCTTCTATCACTAGGGTCTTCACTCTGCCTCATTTCAGCCCTCCGCCTCGTCTCGCGCCAACCTAGTGAACCGTAATTTCTTTCTGAAAATACAAAATACGTTTAAATATAATTTTAAATACATTATTTTATTACAAGTGTTAACATAATACTTGTATACAGGACATTTTAGACGTAAGAGCAGCTACCTTACGGGTTGAAGCCACGCGATAACGAGTATTTTTTTTTATACAACTTAGGTGGCAACAAGGCATACGGCCCGCCTGATGGTAAGCAGTTACCGCAGTCTATAGACGCTTGCAACACCAGGGGTACCACTCGCGCGTTACTGACCCTGAAGAAATCTCTTCACACTCGTTTTGAAGAATCCCTTGCTGTTCTCCATTGGGAAAACCACGGCGGGGAGCTCATTCCACAGTCCGATCTTCCGCGGAAGGAAACTCCTGTGAGCCCCTTTGACTCCCCGTCGATGGCGAGAGTTGCGATGGTGGAAAGTAGCCGTGGGCATCAAGTCGAACAATTCTTTAGAACACTCTCCGTTGTACAAGCGGTGAAAAACACATAGTCATTCTTAGGTGGCTGCCCTTAATTTTTGAGTTACTACAATCTGCATTAACAGATTTTGAAAAAAATTAAGGGACAGTCTAAAACTTCCTTCCTGTATAGTATATTATTATTATTTAATTTTTATAATACTAACCATCTCGCCTCCACCGCTGGTCGGGCCACCGGTCTCGAGGTGATGATCTGCCGGAACCACAACCGTCACTGTAACTGAAATTATTATGTTTACTCAGTTGGATTATTATTAGGTAGAACTACCGAATGCTAAATATGTTCTCCAGTTATCATGTTGCAGGTCGTGAGGACATGCATTTGTGTGCATGTCTGTCTGTAATTATGTATATTAACCCCCTTATTCATAATGAAGTTATCAAACGTTGATTAGTTAAAATTCTGAAGTCTTTATCTGACACGTGACATTTGGTGATCGAAAGAGTGAGACGGAGGACACTATTACACTGATTTAGTTAAAAAGCGATTATGAATAAGGGGGTAAGTATGTAGTATATCTGGTTTCCATAGTACAAGCTCTGCCCCCCTAGACAAGATGGTTGTCGACAATCGTCTTCGTTAGTTAACGTTCAACCTTTTTATGGGGTTGATGTTAAAAATCACGTGATATTTCGCTTTGAAATATTAATCTCATACAAAGGTTGATCGTTTACTAACGATGACGATTATCGACAAACATCTTTTCTAGGGGGGCTACTTAGTTTGGGATCAGATAGCCGTGTGGGATACAGAATCCAGTGGACCCCAGGATATTTATTAAATGAATTTCGCTTGCATAGAGGCGATGACTCTGCTCAATAAGAGGAATTTAAATGTATTTGCATTTACTTACTCTTCTTCCTCATCATACGAATGCCTCGGCTTCCGATGTCTATCTCTATCCTTGTCGCGATAGTCTTTCGGCGGACGCTCTCTGCTGCGCGAGTCACGGAAGTCTCTATCTCTACTGTAGGTCCTGTCCCACGGTTCACTCTCTCTGTCTCTACTCCTCCTGTCTCTTCTGTGGTCCCTATGGTCTCTTTCTTTGCTGACGTCACGCCTATCTCTCCCGCTGCCGGAGTCTCTTCTATCTCTTGCAGACTCCCTCCCGTCTCTACTTAGATCTCTATCTCGCATTTCTCGTATGTCTCTTATCTTCTCCTTTTCACGACCGCTGCCTGAGTCTAGGCATTCTCTTGAGCCTGATGAATTGTGCCTGGAAAATTAACATTTTGGTATAGTTGACTGCCATTTTTAACCGACTTCAAAAAAAGGAGGAGGTTCTCAATTCGGGTGTATGTTTTTTTTTTTTTTTTTTTTTTTTTATGTTTGTTACCTCATAACTCCGTAATTTATGAACCGATTTGGAAAATTCTTTTTTGTCTGGAAGGGTACACTTCCCGTTTGGTCCCATTGTCATCAGATCAGGATTTGATTACTTCATCGTGTACTTTGAAGTCGGTTTAAGTTTTTTGTAAAACAGTCCAATTATGTTACACGCGCGATACTTTTTATCCCGGAAAAGCATACGATTCCACGGGAATGCGGGTGAAACCGAGGGGGACAGTTTCATAAACCAATTAAAACACGCCGTCCGACCTTCCCCCCGCGTACATTCTACGATTGTGTTCCCAAAGAAATGAAAAAAAGTCCCGGCGCATGCGGCGGCGCGGGGCCGAGTCCCGAGACTCGCGGGATTCGCGTGCGGAACCCCGCTCCCGGCCCGAGTCCCGTTCGCGGTCGGACTCGCGGCGGGAATTAGCGATGAACACACGATGGAGTGATTGGTCCTTACTGTTTAAAATAAGTGCAAAAGCACTGACTAGTTGCGGAATTCGATCGCTCGGTATTACTACTCGAAAGGGATTTTTTCCTCGATGGTATATAGTGTACCTTGATTCTCTATCGCGGTGGTGTGACGGGGGTCGCTGGAGTCGTGTGATGGGTGGCAGGTCGTCGTCCCACGGCGACACGTCGCGTGATGATGACGATGTTTGAACTGGAATACACACATTTATCTAAAACTTCATGAGTGGACTGTACCTAGGGTGCCCAAAGTATAAGGCAGGGCTGTGGCACCTCCTATGAACCGAAGCAAATACCCACTTATTCCTCAAATGCAGTTATGAGACAAGGTAGGAATGAGAGGGAAAGGACCTGCTAAACGGTAAGTTATTGAGCTGGGATACTCCGGCTAACCAAATGGTTCTCCATCTCAGAAGTTACACACTTATACTGTTACTACTATGCGCTAAGCTCAGGAACTACCAGTCCAATCTGAATGAACGCGGTGAAGACGAGACACCGTTTTTAGTTGTATATTGTAACTGCATACCGAGTGTAGGTCTCGAGTGTTGTGCGTCGTGTCGTCGTCGCCTCGGCCTCGGGTCGGAGTCGTGTGAGTGCGAGTGCGAGTCGGAGGAGCCTCCGGAGGGCGGCCCGCCCAGCACGGCCCAGCGGCCGCGCGGCCCCGACACCGACACGCCGGCCCCGGGTCCCGACCCGGCCCCGGGGACAACACCGCGAGGGACGCACTTCTCTGTACAAATACAATAAAGACCTGCTCAAATAGGAAGCGATCAATCACACGATATCGTTGCGCGTAGCGACGTCCCATCCATCCAGTCTCGTCCCGTTAAAGCGGCCCGAGCTGCCATGAGTAATCCGATTGTCCCTCCCTCCCAGGTAACGCCCTGAGCCGAGATTCTTGCCCCACCTAGGGCGCCCTAAGGCGTAAATCTTT
This sequence comes from Achlya flavicornis, assembly GCA_947623365.1. Lineage (NCBI taxonomy): Eukaryota > Metazoa > Arthropoda > Insecta > Lepidoptera > Drepanidae > Achlya > Achlya flavicornis. The sequence continues at coordinate 4,842,119 of OX392484.1, forward strand.
ATGCTTGAAAGCCGTAAAACAAGAAGCTACGCGTCAAGACGACTGCTTCCTATGTGACCAGGCCGTAACATTGGTTGGAAGAAATCGTCGTTTCGACATAGTCACCCCTATTTTATAGTAATTTAAGGGGCTGCTAGAAGGTTGTCGACTTCGGCTTATACGGTGGAGTGTCGACTCATCGTTCTCTATTTTTCCTTGTTGGTCGCTGATTGACAACTAACTGTGAATTACCTCTTTTATACAAAGGGTTTCTTAGAAAGGTAAAATCTGAACCAATAAATATTCACTTTTATTATTATATCTACCTTTAGTATCTGGTGAAGAACCACTGACGACGTCGCTTATAGACCCAGTAGACAGTCGAGCTGGCGGCTGCAATTCCCTCACTGCCGGCAATTCAACAGGCAGCTCTTTTTTCTCCTCCACTTTCGGCACCTCTTCTCTTTCTTTCACACTGGGACTCTTTCTAAATGCGTCTTCTACGTGTGAGAAAGAGAGGGAACTATTGTCGATGCAGTCAAAGAAGTCAGAGTTGTCGAAACCGTCGGATTTCTCATCGGATTTCTTGCGTTCTTTAGGTAACGGTGGTTCAGGTGGTAAAGATTCGAATTCGTCTTGAGGTGGCTCGGTTATTGTGATTTCGCGTAAGGCTGCATACCTTAAAAGAAGAAAGAAGTCTTTAAAATATCAGAAGACCTATTTCACAACTCATTTGATAAGCTAAAAAGAGACCGGAGCAGGAGAAAGAGAGACACAATGATTCACACAGTAATTCAACAAAATAAAAACGGACTATGGTTATCTTAGAACAATCTTTTTTTTTAAATAGATCGTTTTTTTTTGTTTTACTACTTATTACAGACACGTGGTCCGTACTCTTTGTAGATCATTTTTTTTTTTTTTTTGCTTTTATATTTTCACAATTTGGACATCTTGGTCCGCGCAATAAATAAATTTAAATAAAAAAAAATACATATTACATAAAAAAAAAATAGACCATTTAATGATGCCCTTTCGTCACTGAAACTGACGGGCCAGCTGGCGCGGTTGGTTAAGACTCTGGTCAAGAATCCACCTATTGCGCCGCTGGTCGTGGGTTCGATTCCCACACAGGACATGCATTTGTGTGCATGAACATGTCTGTATGTCCTGAGTCTGGGTGTAATTATGTATATTAAGTATGTATTTACAAACAAAAAGTAGTATATGTATTATATCAGTTATCTGGTTTTCATAGCACAAGCTCTGCTTAGTTTGGATCAGATGACCGTGTGTTAGGAATGTCCCAGGATATTTATTTATTTTACTGAAAGCCTTTTTGACACATTTTTGAATTTGCTTAAAAAGTAAACGGAGAAAACTATTCAAACCTCAAGGACCTCAAAACATCTACGTGTCTGTCAAAGATACACAGTATACAAGTACTTAAACATTATTAGTTATAGAAACCCTCTCACCTATCATTAGTATCTTCCAACTTCACATCCACATTGCCATTATCGCGCGGCGAAACACTTCTCCTAACTTTCTCTATTTGCAAATTCTTCATCACAGACTTTATATCCTCTATTTTCGCGTCAATTTGCGAAGGCTTCGGACTCACAGAATTACGGAACATATTGAAAGAGTCTAAAGTCAACTCATCCAAACTTTTCAAAGGACTCCTATTCTCTTTGGCATCAATCTCTAGCTCCTGATTGGCCCGCATTAAATTGTCTATAGCTGTCAATTCTTCTTTCTCATCAGAATCTTGTTTAGGTTCAGATTCCAACGAATCTATTGGATCTAATATTGATTTAGATTTGAGTTCTAATTCTTGTATTTCTCTAAAGGCAGCGTATCGATCGTAGGAAGGGTTCGCTTTTTTGTCGAAATCATCGAAATTCGCGACGAAAGCACCGCTTATTTCATTTGATGGAGCGAAATTGTCTTCGAATTGTGGTTTGAAGTCTTTGGGCATAGGGGGCGCGGTCGGCACCTGTCTGTCTACCAAAGTTATTTTTATGGAATTCTTCGGTTTCTCTCTTTCTGGTTTCGGGTTGGAAGGCTCTACGTGAATATGCTGTAATGAAATAAGTTAAATTTAATCTTAGAATTATTAACATTTCTGAAAATAGGACATGATTTTTACGATTCGAACATAGAATGTAGAAAATAGAATGAACATAGAAAAATGAAATATGTGAAAATATGAAGTAGGTATGTGATGAACCAACGTACCGCTCTATCAGTATCAGCTGCTAAATATGACCTTAGGTATTCCGTAAGTTGAGGCAGAGTCATTGAAGACAGCGTCGCGGCAGGTACCCGCAATCTGAAAGATACATTACCACCTGTATAAAGGTAGAAAATCATAATCAAAAAGCCATTTATTCAGTTTAGGCCCAGATAAGGCACTTTATAAGCCCTACAGTTGACTATGGCTGCATTCCGAATTAATGCTATAATCGCTGTAATCGAATTGAGCGTGCTTAAACCCGTACCGAATTGAATAATGATAGATAACGATGTCCCGTGTAACGTCATAGATGACGTCATGATATCCGCCATATTGCGCTCACACCGACCATGCCCTAAACTGATATCACCGTGAGCGCTGTCAAAAGTGACGGTTAATTATTGTGTTTTCGGCAAAAAGTCTAATAAGATTCTTGGTTTTCTATTTGGCAAAGATACTTTTTATGATTTTATGAGAGAAAAATTATAAAAAACGCGAATATTCCTTTTTGCGAGTCAAATTATAAAAGATATAAGGAGTCCTAGCGCATTGTTAATTCAGACTTTAATTAAATTCTCAAATGTTCTGTTTTGAATACTGTGAGCGCGATAACGGGCGTTCCGAATTGTTGACAGTTCTCAGCTGTCATTATCGTGATATCTAACTCGGTACGCAAATTATTGCTGTGAGCACTGTGAGCGATATTATTCAATTCGGAATGTAGCTTATACTACCGGTTCGGAATACGCAAAAACTGAGTAGACTCCGGCGTGAAACTTAACAAGGGATTTCGGATCGCAGTATCTGTACCTGTGGGCAAGTTCATCCATGGTGCACGTGAGTAGCTGTGCGAGCGTGATGTCGAAGCGCCTCGCGGTGGGCAGCGGCGGCGGCGCCGGCGTCAAGTACTCCTCCTCACTGCTGTTAGTCGCGCCTGATGATAAGCGGGGCTTCGTGCTGCGGTCCGCCTGAACACTCACACCTTTAGCGCACGAATTGCACGCAAATAGCAATGGGGAGTGAGGGAAACTGAGGGTAGATTCCAGAAACGTCAGCTTTATTAGCATCGATTATTGGTTTGGAAAGTACCAACTTGCAAGACTGATTCACAAGAATGAGGTCTACCGCGTGGCCACTAGTTGGCGCCACTAGCGAGTGGGCCTATCGCTGTCGTTGAAACAGTATTTTTAGCGCGGCAGGGTCAATTTTATTGATAATAACTGTGGTGGAAAATCAGCATAATCATACGAAAATATAACACAGCTGAAGTTACCATTTTTTTTTATAGGAATTTTCGGTCGAGCTTATATCTAGCTTTTTCCCGAAAATAATGTAGTATAACTCTTACCATCGGCTCCTTCTTCCTCGCAGGCCTCGGCAGCGGGGGCCCCGGGTCGGAGGCGTCGTCGTGGTCATGGTCGTGCGGGGGCCGCGGCGGGGGCCTCACGCTGATCACCTCCCCTGTCTTCTTGGGAGGAAGCGGCGGCGGGGGCGACGCGTTCTCTGTATTTAGCTTGGAGCTCGGCTGAGGTCGCTGGCGGATTGTGCTTGTGTCTGTACCCTGCAATTGTGTATTAGTAATAATGTGTGTCAATATTATAGAAGCGCAAACATATTGCTAAAGCAGTATTACATCGAGATCATTGAATCCACGCACAATTACACGCAAAAGCGTTACGCTCTCGATGAGTCTGTATTCTTTGCAACTTCTTTATGTAGGTACCGTAGTATTTGGGACCGCAACAGCATGATATTGATGGTGATTATAAATAAAACCTGGATCAAAATAACTTTACCTGTCTTTGAAGTCTCGGCGATTTCGGTGCCGGTTCCGGTGGAAGAGTAACTTGTAAAGGTCCATTAAACACGTTCTTCCCATTCTCCAGACTCGGCTCCGGCTTATCCTGAGTAGGTTCCCTACTTAGCTTGCTCTTTAAATCCTCCCCTCGCAGCACACTCGACTTCGGAAACTCCTGCATACTCGTGAACGGATCGTCTTTAAACGAGTCCGAAAATGGATCGGTATTATCGAACGGATCCGTCTCCGCGAATGGATCTGACGAAAAGAAGGTTCCAGAGAACATGGCCCCTTGCGGGGGCTTCACGATCGCGACCGTACCGCCCGAGTGCCGCGACAGTGACGTCATCGTGGTCGCCGGCCCGTAATGTTCGCTCTTTGACTCCACGCTCACCGGTAACATGTCTGATATAAGCGACTGTGTCGTAGGTACGAGGTCTTTGAGTACTTTCTTTGGTGGATTTTTGAGCTCCTGAAAGAAGAGTTTTTTGTCAACGTATGGTTTACTCCGGCCGGTGCCGAGGGGGTCTAGTTCCGTGAATACGTCGTAACTGAGCGACTGCGACGCGGACGCGCTGGGCTGGCTCACCTGTAACACAGGTACTCACCGTAAGACTCAATTATAACATATACCAACTATATGTACAAGACACAGTGCTTTATTGGATTTTATACGGGCAATAGGACGCGTATATTATTGGTACTTCGGATAATTAATTTCTTTGATATAAAATAAAAATTTGGAAAATTAAAGCTCATTTATAAGGACGTGCAAACATAAAATAATAAGTGCCCGTCGTGCTAGGAAATTCGAGTGAGTTTCATGCTCAGTAGCGTATACATTTCACATCAAGTTATTATTGGGTCTTACGGAGGTAGGAGAAAGCCAGACGTCACAGACAGAGGACTCTAAAGTACAAGCATTGAAGAATCATAATCTATAAACATTATGCAGTCCTCAAACATTAGAAGCTTGCTAATTTTGGCACACACGACGCACAGTGTATATGGATCGCAAAATCGACTCTCTTATATTCTAACTTGAGTTAGGTACCGATTGAGAACTAAGATAGTAACTAGAATACACAACAGCTGTCCCAATCAGGGCCTTCCGCGCGTTCTTTAAGACACTAGTCTAGATCGCGGCAAATTTCTTGGCACAATTTGGGTGTGTTGGGGAATTGTTTGCTCGTAGACTATTTTAATTTATTGTGTAGCATCCGCCCCCGCTCGGGTCCTCACACCCCACCACCAAAGAGACCTGAAATTTGGCTTCTTTGCAGTTAACGTTTTGTGCCAATAAGTTTGCCAGTTACTATACATCTAATCTAAATAACTGAAGTTCGCCAACAAACGGCTTTAAGACGGTTGCGTATTTAGTTCTCGACGGCTCCCTTCCTAGCAATGACATTAAATTGAATGTATACTTCAGAAGCTGCAGTCTTAAAAGCAGTACAAGGGTCGACATGCTTTAAATATAGGGTTCAACTAGGGGTAGACAACCTCGGCAACTTAAACGTAAGGACATTGACATAAAACAATACATTACCTAAAAAAATATACATATTAGGCACGGAAAATAAAAAGAAAACATTATTTACAATCAGCATGTACAATAAAAACGGAAAAATTATAAAAAACGAAATTTCAAAGCATTTATTTAAATTTTGTCATTCAATTTTGAGATTGACAAAACATAAATCAATTTACAAGAACATAATACCAATAAAAATAAAACAAATACAATGCATGAACATTTAATTCTTCCTCCAGTAGGTACTTTAGTTACTTACGGTTGGTTCGGACAGATTGTCCACTAGGGATGTAGTCGGTTCGAACTCCGACGTAACTGTCGCTAAGTCGAAGGGTAGAGTAGCTGGGGCTTTAGTGGGGCTGAAGACAGTCCTAGGGGCGGTGGCGGGGGTGTTGCGGCCCCTAGTAGAAGCCCCAGACGGCGGCGGGGGCAGGAGGCCCTTCTGTAGGAGAGTGCTCATTTGTTTATTGTAGTTTTCCTACTTTACTGAAAATGGTGGGACGTTATCACTTAAAAGGCGGGTTGGTAAGGCTGCTTGTATCATACCAAAAGCTTTTCAATACTGAATGACACCTACGATATATATGACAAGTATAATATTTTGACAAATGTATATAGCCTTGTCCTTTTCTATAGCCGTGCAACAAACAAAGATGGTGATACTGTAATACAATTATGGTTATCTTACCAAAATAAAAGACAGAACAAGAGAGGTAGAGCATACGCTATGGCGTTTATTCGCTCAAAAAGCAGCTCAACTCGCGAAGTACCTCCACCTTAAAGAATACCGCAGCCAAATAGCTTTTCGTTCCTGCGCGTGAGTAAGCTCATTGGGGAGAGGGAAGGGTCGGTAACGTGAGTGATGCCTCGTGTGTTGCAAGCGTCAATATGGCTACGGTAACCGCTTACCATCAGACGGGCCGTACGCTTGCTTACCGACTTCTTCGCATAAAAAATGGACAAGATAATAATGAGAGATGGAGAAAGTATAACCCTTTCAAATCAGTTGGATCATTTGATCTGTTACCTGTGACTGTGGCGCTATAAAGGAGTCTCCGAAGGGATCCGTGGAAGGCGTCAGACCCTCGACCTGCGTGAGGCCCCGCCGCAAAGAGCTAAGTTCCTGTTCAAGGTCCACTAACTCCGCCACGCCTCCTTCAGCACCAGGCTCGGCAGTCTTCGGAGCTGTTGAACTCGCTTCACCCGCAGTTATTATGCTCTGCGACAAGGTAGTTTAATAAGGGTTTCTGTTCTTGACTTTATTACAAGTGGAAAGTTTATGGTCTGTAGTTTTTTGGATGATTTAGTGATTTTTAGAAAGATATTTTGTCAACTCAAGTTAAACTTAAAATATGGTCATATTTTTATTGGTTCAGAATCATTTATTGTGAAATTCTACGGGTAGGCCAATAAAGTGAATATACCACATATTTCTTCGAAAATTAATTAGCATGATAAAATTATCATGAAGAAGATACTTCCGAGCATAGTCTTGACATTTTAACCTACATGTATTCAAGGCTAGAGTTAAAAGCTTGTCTATTCATTACAAACAATAATAATTGAACTGTTTTACAAAAAAGTAATCAAATCCTGATCTGATACAAATAGGACCAAACAGGAAGTGTACCTTTCCAAATAAAAAAGTAGTTGAGGTAACAAACATAAAAAAAATACAGCCGATTGAGAACCTCCTCCTTTCCAAAAATCCAAATCTTCTCTCTTTATTATAAGTGTAGATTGTGGTCTAATGTGACCATGTAAGTAGGTACTGTCTTCGTAAAAATTGCGTGTGGTGCCTTCGAGAATATACGGCGTGGGTAAGTACTCGATCAACTTAAATAATATTAGACAGAATATGAATAAGCACTTAAATGTTTATGTGATCCGAAATTGTTATCCACAATTTTGCTAAAGCATAATGCGTAAGTAATCTTTCCTAAAAGTTATTGAATTAACATAAAACCAAGAAATCGTGTAGCGTACAAATGAAATGAACGCGTGTTAACTACAATCGTTACTTACATACCTACCTACTGATCGAATTAGGTCAGGAATCAAGAGTCGATAAAAAAAATGATGAAAATATTTTGATTACTTAGTGGTTATAAATTAAAATTGTTTAAGAAAATTATTACATGATTGGAAAAGGCATAAAAATCCAAATATTGTCAAAGACCTGAAGATATAAGAGGCCCCATTTGGCAACCAATATCCATCTATTTGTTTAAAAGAGACAAGGAACTAGACACTTGTCGAAGATGGCTTTTAAGGACTCTTTCACTAAGTGCTCTATGGATTCTTCACTTGAGAACATTATGAAATATCGATAGGTATTTACATAAGTGTGGGTATAATATAATGTAGTAGGTAGTTTCCACTAAAAAAACACCTTTATTTTTAACACAACATTATTATTTATCGATCAAAATTAAGGAAACTTTAGCAAAAAAATATGTTAGACATACCAGCAGCGTAATGAGAAATCAGTTAATAACAACGTTAGTTAATTTCGTATAGATACTTAAGGTTAAATCACTTTTTTCATCTTCACAGAGAACTTGGACGTTAAAAGACGTGTCCTCGACATTGGTCTAAGATCTTAGCACAATCAATATGTTGCAAGTAATGTGTGCTATGTCCGAACGGTGCTAACTAACCAACTATGTCTTTGTTGACAATACAAAGCTATTTGATGCCGTCCGTTGACAAACATAATAGTCACGAAACACGATTGATATGTGATCACAAATAGTTTATCTACTTCAGCTCTTACTCATTAATGCCTTTTCTTTATAATCAACTGGAGGGTGGTCGATGAATACGTAAACAATAATACAGTATTTGACTAAATTGAGTTATAATGAAATAAACTTTTCTTTTTAGGGTTCCGTAGCCAAATGGCAAAAAACGGAACCCTTATAGATTCGTCATGTCTGTCTGTCTGTCTGTATGTCCGTCCGTATGTCACAGCCATTTCTTTCCGAAACTATAAGAACTATAATGTTGAAACTTGGTAAGTAGATATATTCTGTGAACCGCATTAAGATTTTCACACAAAAATAGAAAAAAAACAATAAATTTTGGGGGTTCCCCATACATAGAACTGAAACTCATTTTTTTTTTTTAACAAAACCCATAAGTGTGGGGTGTCTATGGATAGGTCTTCAAAAATGATATCGAGGTTTCTAATATCATTTTTTTCTAAACTGAATAGTTTGCGCGAGACACACTTCCAAAGTGGTAAAATGTGTGTCCCCCCCTGTAACTTCTAAAATAAGAGAATGATAAATCTATAAAAAATATATGATGTACATTACGATGCAAACTACCAACGAAAATTGGTTTGAACGAGATCTAGTAAGTCGTTTTTTTTTAATACGTCATAAATTGAAATCCATATCAAATACTCAGGTCTATACTACCATTTACTTATATACCTACAGGTTTGTACGGAACCCTCGGTGCGCGTGTCTGACTCGCACTTGGCCGGTTTTTAATAAGTGAAGAGGTTTTCGCTAAATTACAAACTGAATTAAAAGCGGCAGAAAAGGCTGTCGACGTCATAGACTCATATTTGTCACATCTAAGTAATGTGTAGGCATAGCCATGCCTAGGTAATCAAAAGTTAATAGATAAAGATGAATCAGACTATGTAAATGTACTTTACATATTCTATGCCAGCCAGACTTATAAGTATACAGTTTATTTGTGTCTCCATTGTTTTTCTTTTATCTTTTTACGACACTGTGTATTTTGTTCATGTCGCAGTAAAGTGCTTTGTATTTATGTGGCTTCAATTTCAGTAAAACATATTATGTAACTTCTACGCCAAATCATAACATTTGTAATAAGAACTAGTAATATAACGGGGCCTAATATTGATCCTTGGGGAACTCCCATTTAGTATAAAGCCTAAGGTTATTATTGTACCACTTATTAATATTGTTGCTGGTTAGTTAAGAAAAATAAAAGAAGGTCGTGAGGCGGAAGCATTCCCATTTGCGCACCAATTTTTTGAGCACCGAGATCTTGATCGTCTTTTTTGAGTACCGTACGGGCAACCGTACATGGTTATTTATTTTCATATAGATAATTTATGTATGCCGCAAACTGCCAAGCTTGCATTTTTGTACCGAATGGTGAAACTATTATATCAAAGCAATAAATAAATTAGTGTCGCTACAGCACTCGCACGAGGTGGTTTTATTTATCACTCCCGGGAGCCGCTTCCCATCACCATCATCATGTAGCACAACATCATCAGTGTGAGGCCATAAGCCCATACTGAATTCATATCACCACAATGTAGGGTTTACGCCCCTACATATTGGTGTATATTGGTGGCGCCCTTACATATAAAAGATGATCGAGATCGAGATGCGGTACTTGCTACGATGCACGATGTTGATGAGTGCCCCCATTACGATATTGTTATTGGTGAGCCTGCTGATATCCTGTAGTCATGATTGTAGATAGCGAGCTTGTTACCACCATGATGATGCTGTTGTTGGTGAGCCTGACGCCGCGATTATGTTTGCTTGAGAACTTCCGTGAAAACCACTTGATTGGTAGGAAGCTGCTGATATTTACCTCGTGCACCACTGTTTGGTGCTGTATGAGGCTCTTGATATGCTTACAACTTGAACACCACTTGCTAGGTGCTGTAAGCTGCTGAGCGTTCTTGCTAGCTCAGCACGATGATGGTGTGACTGCATGTTCACTTGATGATGATATCGCGCCTGTTGGCTCACCTTGCGTATGCTTGCTGATAGCGAGCAGAGCATCCCGCCCGCCGAATTGATGATAGCCACGTAGAGCGACGGATCGGAGGTTATGCCGACCGCGTGGTCCGCATTCGACCAACCCGCGCGCTAGGTCAAGTTGTTCGCTCGAAGGACCAATATGTAGGGGCGTAAACCCTACATTGTGGTGATATGAATTCAGTATGGGCTGATGGCCTCACACTGATGATGTCGTGCTACATGATGATGATGATGGGAGGCGGCTCCCGGGAGTGATAAATAAAACCACCTCGTGCGAGTGCTGTAGCGACACTAATTTATTTATTGCTTTTATATAATAGTTTCACCATTCGGTACAAAAATGCAAGCTTGGCAGTTTGCGGCATACGTAAATTATCTATATGAAAATAAATAACCATGTACGGTTGCCCGTACAGATCCTATTCCCTTTTCAGCACCGATATTTTGGATCGGTGCTCAAATGGGAACAAAAATTTAATTCGAAATCATTCCATTTTGAGCACAGTTTTGTAGCTTCTAGTGTTTTATTATAAAAAGTAAAAAGAATTATCGTTAGAGCACCCATTTTTAGAGCATCAAAACTATTCCGCTTTGAGCCCTGATCAATATGTTAGGTTGGTTGTCAATTGCTGTATATACTTACTGTTATACATAACGGTGAGGTTATAAACGAAGACTTACCTTCACTTTGTGATCAATAGAAATGCTAGTGGTATGCCTCACTAGATTTGTGGTCAATGTCTTCCCTTCCAACTGCTGCTTTGCGAGTTCGACCTCCTTCTTCTTCAATTCGAAAACTACTTGAAATAAATCCCGCATAGCTATAACTACCTGTAAATATAATTGTGTTAATATTGTAACTTTTATTAGGTAAAATCAGGTGGTGGTTTAAAAGTCAGCGGTCTAAATAACTCTTAGATCTTTTTTTAAAACAGTAATATGAAAAGGAGTATGTGTACGACGACGGAAGTTGACGGAACTTTTATCTGTATCGGAACTACACCTGTCTTGAACAAGGTTCCAACAGTTTCATTGGTAATTTTTGTCTATTACCATTTATCTTCAAAATGGCTTACCGATTAGAAACATTTTTAATGAAATGTTTCTGTCCATAGTTTATTAAGGGGCCGCTGCTATAAATACATTGTAATTTATAAAGACACATGAAGGCAATTATTTTTGCATTTATTGACGACTAGCTGTCCCCCGCGGTTTCACCCGCGTAAAACGAGTTTAAACAATAGGAACTTCAATCTTACAGAAAGTCAATTGGATCATAATATCACACTCACAAATGATATGTGACTTCTTAATTAATCGTTTAACACCAGAATTGAATGTTTCCTTACTAAGTACATACTGCGAGCCAATGGCATTAACATTGCTGCACGCTAAGTAACAATATGAGGAATTTTATTGGGTAGAATTACTCACATATATTTTGATTGCGATAATACTCACGAAAATACGTAATGTAGTGAAACAACGGGCCAAAATTTCTTAGAAGAGACAAACTTACCAATATTGACTGAGCATGAGTAGTCGATTTAAACTGTGTAATTATTTCATCAACTAAGATGGATAAGAGTAATATATTGATTCAGTGATGGCTTAAATTTTGGTTGGTTTAAAAAGTATGACGTAATCAGGTAAATGTCGACATTTTAATAGCATTTTACCAACTACTCTACTGGCAATATTTACAGTTTCATAAACTAAAGAATTTTCATGGCTAGCATGATTTCATTGGGCAATGATTTCCGCTTTTGATGTCTGGTCCAACCTGCAATACTGTCATGTTGATTAAATGTTAATTGACTCACTTGACTAGCAGCTTTATCAGTCTTGATGCCGAAGAATCGGTGGCCAGTGTCAGGCGAACCGAATATGTAGCCGAATGCCCGCGAGTCTGTCATGTCTTGAGCGATAAAAGATATCTTGTGCACTGGATGGTGGTACAGGGAATCCTAAAAAAAAGTGTATTATTTTCATACTCAAAAAGAGCTATCAAGAAAACTGTAAAGATAATCTTTGATCAAAATTTCACCGTGCCAAGATCCTGATTAGCAGAGATAAGCGCGCTAATCTTATGTCTTCTCTACACGTCGATAGCTGTATCAGCAAATGCATCCGCGGATAAATTCGCGAGCCGTCCACGCGTCCGTGAGCCTATCAGTCTGTTTTAATTCTTCAAAGACGCAACTGGCATCAAAAATTCGATGTTGATATAGTAGCGGCTGCTGTTTTTTAGCACTTTAAATACCTACTTGAGTGTGCACCGCAGTAGTTATTAAAAGACAAGGAAAACTGTAAGCACGCGTACACACACTCTTGTTTGATAAAACCTACGTATAAATTCACTACAACTTTTGGGCGTAGTAACCAACATGAAACTGTCGAGTACTAAAGAACGATAATGAAGTCACAGCATGTATTGTCATAATCAGGCATCTGTGTTAAGTTAATGCGTTTGGCGACTAATGAAAGAAACATGTTTCGCAGCAGGCGATAACAGCGAGGTGTCCTACTATTTCCTCCTATTCTAGCGACAATCTATCTGATAATTAGATTTCCCGTATAATGTTTTAAAATCCTTGGATACAAAAAATATCCTTACTTAATCCGCAAATGATTCCTATTAGCAACGATAACCTTCATACTGAGCTGATGCAAATAATGTCCAATCTACTGAGGATTATTGTTAACAGTTCAAAACCTTCAGTTATGGAAAGATAAGAGTTTTATAACATGTGGACTTACCCCAGTCTTGTCATCACGCAATCTCAAGCCGTCGATGGCGACGTGGACCTGAATCCTCTGTTTGTGCTCCCCAGCGGCGCGGATGGCCATCTTGAGGTCGGCCAGCGCCTCCTGGCACATCCTGTCACCGCGGGCTTCGGGCACTTCGAGCACACCAATCAGTTTGGCTCGAAACGCTACGCCTTCGCCGAGGAAGCGGCCCGGCTCGTTCTTGTCTGATGACCGTTCCAAATTGAAAATATTTTTTTTAAAGAAGCATTTTTATGGGTAAGTTGGTATATTACTATATATAAATGGCTTATAATATAAATTTAATATTTTGACTAATACGCTACATCTGAACACAGTGTTGTGTAAACAAGCTATCGTAATTTATAACAAAGCACAATGATTTGGAAAATACACAAATTCACAAAAAACTCGTCACACATAATTTCCTGTTAAACGATACCTTTGCTCAGTAGACTTTTTAATTCGGCCTTTTTCGGTGTCATTATTAATTTTTTAACATTTTGAGGAGCACAAACTACGGCCGAAGGTTGATGCGAAATAAAAGTGAGCACCGTTGTCCTATTTCGGTCCCTGTTTACGGTGCATCATTGCGGGATTAATTGAATTTCCTGTTTTTAAATTTAAACTCCAAAGAGTAGTTGGGGAGTCTGATACCTGGGTAATAGGTATCCTTTGCAAACAGCGAGAGATATCTTTATTTATCTCTGATTCTATTCCATTATTCCGCAATTATGAGCTAACACAGATATTTTAAGAATGCTATGTTCGCAGTGCAATTATTGTAGTTTGCACGTAGATAGGTAGTTTATTTACGAAATATGTAGCATGCTTTGTTAGTGATGCAAACATGAGATGACGGAATACTCCGGACAAAGTAGTGCAGTAGTATCCAACTGATATGGCGGCGGCGCGTCGTGAATCTTCGTTCGCACAGAAAATAAAGTATGGCCCGAAGATCAACGAAAGAATGCTTAAAACTTACAATCAACCTCAGATCACTAATATAAGGTTCAAAATACACTGCAGCTGTTAGTTCCGTCTCACTCGCAAATCACGCCCCTCCGCAAACTTGGCGGCAGCTGCCGACCAATAGCATTTCCCGCGCTTTGAAAATGTATCTTCTGCGCAGGTACATCGGTAAGCCATATTAGTTGGGTACTACTGTACTTAACTCATCCCTTCATCATTTGTCCCTATCTACAGGTACCCGGGTAGATGGGGCTCGCAGCTGGAACTACGGGTCCGGCTGTTTGGATCAGGGTAGGCGGGGTCAGGTAGGCCACCGCCTTTATTAAGGCGGTACCTGACGTTGGTGTTGGTCTCGCGGTGGTCTATGTGGTTAGTTGCAGAGGGTGGCATGTTGTCTGTTCGGTATGTGTGACCGAGCGTCATTCCTCGCGCGCAACGAGTGTTTGTATTTTCAGACGCGGGGTTCGTGAGTAATCCTTAAGCAGGTGAGCTCCTGTGAGTGAACTGCATCTCCGGCACTTTCCTGGATAGAAAGTAGAGGGCTACCCGTTGGATTAGTTTTCCGGCAACCCAGCTGTAGGCATTGGGTAGATACGTGGATTCGTATTGGGAAGTGAGCGCGCATGACAGCTCCGGTACCATTCATGGAGAAATGGAAGTCAGCTTCTCTGGCGTCCCCAGCGGGGATTGAATCCGCAAGCACCCTAGGGTGTGTTTGTGCTAGTGCTTGCGCTTGCGTAAGTACTGGCACAGACGCAGCTAGTGGGGTGCGCGTGGTGAGCGACTTTTAACAGCTCCGGTACCATTCTGGACAAATGGTAGTGAGCAATCACGGTGCTCTGGCGGCGTGACCTACCGCAGAGGGTCTCTGACGCTTCGTAAGGGGTTGCCAGGACTAGTGTGCCGTCTTTTATGACCTAGCGGTTGGTGAAGGTGGCCACTATAGAAAATCTCAGTAGATTGATAAGGGGTTTGTACTTAACTCATTTATGTTCTATGCGCCTAGTTCTACATTTCTTTATTTATTTCGAATGAAAACAGTGTCGCAATGGGCTTACGTTGGTCACTGACCCATACAGACGATGATGAAGCCAAAAATTGAGCATGCTTGCCTAGAAGACGCTTATTCGAAGGCCTATGGCCTTCAAATTCCTGTGGTTTTACTTTTCTATCAGCTAATAAGTAAGTAACTATAATTGTTAATAGATTTCCCTCACCAACTCTATCGGATTGTATGAATCGATTGCTATTTATTTGGAATCACTCTATGGTCTTATAGTCTTCGTTACACTGTTTAAGCAAGCTCATATCCGGCAATAGATGTTCATAGACCGTCATTAAATTTGGGTGTAGGTTGATAACATCAGATGGGATGCTTCCTTTTTACATCAAATATAATATAGGTTATTTTCAATAGGATCTACATACAAGTAGATCTGCTTAACAATTCTAGATAGTTTTAAAACTGCATTTGAACCGAGTTTTACTTAAGAGTTGTAAGGAAAATGTCTTGAAATCTGCTTTTCATTAAAGATCATACCTGGTTCTAAATGAACAGGTTACATCGACATTTAAAGAGGCTATTAATTAGGCAACTTCGAGACCTAACACGTAAAGAAATATGAAGTTTATTCATATCTCCGTATATCTTAAGACTTAACTCCAAACAGCAATTCTTGTACAGTAGTACCCAACTGATATGGCTTACCGATGTACTATTGGTCGGCAGCAACCGCCATGTGCTGAGGGGCGTGACTTGCGAGTGAGACGGAACTAACAGCTGCAGTGTATTATGAACCTTAAATTAGTTATCTAAGGTTGATTGAAAGTTTTAAGCATTATTTCGTTAATCTTCGGGCCATACTTTCTTTTCTGAAGATTCACGACGCGCCTTATCAGTTGGGTACTACTGAACCTATCTTCATGATGTTATGGTAACATCGTATTATGAAAAACTTGTTGCGCCCCGCGGTTTCACCCGCGTACCCGGGGGAGATATTACTTTCCCGGGATAAAAATTACTATATGTTTTAATCCAGAATATATTCTATCAACGAGCCAAATTTCATTGAAATCCATTCAGTAGTTTTTGCTTGAAAGAGTAACAAACATACATACATACTCACAAACTTTCGCATTTATAATATAAGTTGCATTACCATGAGTACAAAATGTTTAGATCGCTTAACACTACACACTTAAGAGGAAAGGATGGCTGCAAGAAATTTGAAAAATAGGTTTTTATCAAATTCTTATCTATTGCTGTCGCGCTATGCCCGAGCTATTATTAATGCTATTTAAATTAGACGAAATCGCTATTTCGTAATCCCCGGTTTTCTCCTCTAAAAGTAGAACGAATTTAAAAAAAAAACGAGAATCATAATAAGAAGGGCTTTGACTATGTCTGTCGGTTTTCTTTAATTTTTTTATATTCGTCAAATTTCTTCGCTGGACGTCTGATAAGGGCGTTAAAAATAGTAAGTTTTTGTGATTTTAGAAAGCTCCTAATTTATATATTAATTAATTTGTGGAGAAAAACTCAACCGAGGGACATACAGAGTGGTATAATAATCATTGGTCTAGTGTCATTATCCAAAGAGGAAACTGAGGATTACGTTTGTATTGAACAAACGCCATCAGCATTTCATCTTAAGAGCTCTGAAGATGTAAGTTTCTTTTCATACATATTTCTGGATTTTACCGTGAAAATAGCAAACATTTTTTTTTTTTTTTTATTTTTTTTTTTTATGTCAAGAGGTTGACAAACAGGCAGACGGGCCTCCTGATGGAAAGTGGTCACCGTCGCCTATAGACATTTGCAATACCAGGGGGATTGCCAATGTGTTGCCGACCTTGAAGAGCTCTTTTTACGCCTCTTTTGAAACAAACTTTTTAAACATTAAAGATTTCCACAGGTAGTATTCAATTGTAGACAAATTAAGAAAGCTCCTAAAATAATTCGTTCGTGTCTTGTGATTACAATTTGTATCTTCCTTCACGACATCGACGAGTTCATGCAACGAGATTACAAATGCCAGTTAATCTCGGAAATGCTCCGGCAAGTTGGGACTTTGGAACTTGGACTCGGCCGAATCGCCCTAGAGCTATTCAAAGTGTAAATTCCAACTACAAAAGCCGGAGCGTTATCTGGCCGAGATCAACTGGAATTCATGTTCTCACAAAATTACTTTTGTAGACCGGCCATATCAGTTTCGCCTTCTCGATTAGTTTATTTTGATATCACGAACCTACCGAAAACGCAGCTCTCGGCATTTTTGTTATGAAGTCAGAAGTAGAAGAAGCAATATGGAATGTTGGATATTTATTTATTAAAACATATCATATTCCGAAGTTTTCTTGAACTATGGTCTTTTCCCCTCGTTTTTATGGGAGGATGGTAGGTATACAAGACTCCAATAATGCGGTTCTTAGATGAGTTTTTGATTTACGAGTGAAAATTATTATTCTTATTTTTTTGGCTTTTTGTCGTAAATTTGATCTGCTGAGTTCGAGGGCAATTTTGATGAATGGGCCTAAAAGGTGATTCAAGTTACTTTGTATAAAAACTAAAAGAAAATACTTTCAACAAACATTTATAACGACCAAATAGATACTTATACAATGAATAGATGTTTACTCAGTAATAGATAAAAACCAAACGAAGCTGAAGAAAATATCAATACTTCAAAGGCATGCGATAGTGCTACACACAGAAGCGTGAAATGTCGTATCTGATCACTACTCACCGAACTGCCGCAAAAGATGCTGGAAATGACACACCTGCATAATTCCCTTCCCCGTACAAACTGACAAATAGCAAGTTACGATGTTACTCCCCCGGTGCACCGCTCCTCATCCGCTGGCCCAAACACACCCTCTGTCCAAAATACCACGGGGGTCACTAATTATGACAAGGGGCACGTGAATGATAACGTACGGTGCTATATCGATATTTAGCAGGGTGAATTATAGCTCATAGCCCAACCATGCATGGTACAATTTACAACAGATATAATCGCAAAATATATATCAAAGCTAATGTGGTCGGATTTACACTTAGCGCTATCTATTCTAGTATATAGAAAATCCTCACATAGAAAATTATGTCGCAAGTGAAAAAGCATCGAACTACACACGACATTGGACTCACATTTGCAAGGGCTGGTTTTCTTGCGAAGGGTTTGCATTGGAAAGTCAGTCGGTAACTTGTGATTGAACATCAGGAACTTTGACTTTTCGTTAACACTGAAATGATAATTACACTAATTGGAATGCACCCGCCACCGTGAGACACACATAACTGTTAAATAAGAGGATGCAATTCGGCGTTTCACTATGAGATTTATTGATTTTTCGGTGCCGTCCGCGATCTCGGTGGGAGCGTTTCCGCGCGGCGGCGATTCGGTTTACATAACGTAGAGCGCAATTTCACGGGTCGGTCGGATAGATGATCACTGGTGAATTTAACATTAATGTTTATAATTGTTTGGGATGGCATAGGAGGGTCCCGGCCGCAGCGGTCGGCAGCACATGGGCAGAGCGCACGCACTCCGCCGCGCATGGCACCCGCCCCGCGGACCGCGCGAGGGGCGCGACACACGCGCACTCCGCAACCCCTGATCGATAAATCGCTCCTGAACACCACTCCGTACAACTTTTATGTTACCTACTCTCAATGAAAACTCTATGGCCAAATTTTTACTCATCAATTTTAATAACAATTTTATTGCATGTCATGCTCGATGAACAATATGATTAACCATGAAGGATAAACAAAAATATCATTCATTGTAGGTAATGAAAATAAAATGAGGACCTTGATGATTCATGATTAATAAATTTTTTATATAAATAAAATAGTATGAATAATACTTTTATAGTCCCTAAAGCACCTAAAGTTCAAAAGAGGTTTCATAAAGAAATTATGATAAATATAAGATAACGCCACTCACAGATAATGATCTGGTCATGATAATGAAGAATTACATGTGACCTTAATGCTTAAATGTAATGTAATTTATCAGCAAATGTAATTTATTAAATAATAAGATAAAGTGTTATAAATAATCTCAGTAATATAGCAGCTTCTGTCCTAATCTGACTCATTTAACAAATACAGGTTAAAGTGCCTACATGCTGTGCTCAATAAAATGTTTACCTAGTAAATAAACTAAATTTTAGTAAAATTTAAGGTTCACACAAGAGAAGGATTTAGTTTCTACTTAAGCTAATCCAAAAACTTCTACCAAGTACGTAATAATATTATTATATAATATGTGGAGAGCAAACTAAGAAAAAATAATATGGGATATCTATGAAGATTTTTTCTGTAAAATTAAGTAAACTGAGGTGTAAAAAGTCATGTTTGTCAGCTTTTATCTAGTTATCAAACAGAGACAAACATAGCAAGACAAATAGATACCTCTTTCTTATCAAATGTTCTTTTTTAGGATTCCATACCCAAATGGTGCCAAACAGGACCCTATTCAAAAGACTCTTCTGTCCATCCGTTCATCTGTCCTTCTCTCTGTCAGTGGCCTGTATCTCATGAACTATAATAGGTAGACACTTGAAATGTCCACAGAATATGTATATCTATTGCCGCCTTAATAATAAAATTGAAATTAAATTAAAAATCAAAGGGGGCCATACAAGAAACATTTTCTTTTGGTGTTTTTTTCTTGCGCCTACTATTCATGTCATAATCAATTTGTGTTAGTTAATATTATTACTATTGTTTGGATCCATCGGTGTGCGAGTCCGAATTGTGACGAGCCATTTTGCTTTTTTTTTATCTAGTTCACATCATATTTTCACTTAACTAACAAGTTTATCTATCTGATAAGGAATAAGACTAAGGGGGGGGGGGGAGTGATTTGGGTAAACCATATTCAAAATATAAGGTCCTGGCTGATGTATAAGAATTTCACAGAAAAAATCATTTTATTACTTTAAAATTAGGTTCATCCATTATATTTATAGTTTTTTGTTTGATTATGCAAAGCTTTTGGGTAAATTTTTGATTCAAGTAGACAATATTTGTAGTCATGTTAATAATATTTGAACCTTTAAATCTTTATTTAGACATATAGTCAAAAACTCTAATTTAAGTACATATATTCACACTAAAGGAGGGAGATTGAATGATAAATGTTAATTTCATCAATGAATGTTTTTATGCATAAATCTTATCTTTTTGCTATTAATTTTGAATTTAACAAGTACCTCTACCAGCTCGATATACGTACGTAGAATACAACCGGCTTTGCACAATAGGCAATAAATAATGAGCGTATAAGACTAGTTCTACTTTATAAACATAATATTATATTAAACTTCATATAATAAACCTTAGATTTAATGCTCTACTTACCTTTATTACCAGCCATATTTTACTAAAAAAATCCAAGAATCCAGAGCATCATCAGAAACGTTTTCAAACTGGTTTTACATTAAAGCAAAGAGTAGGTATAGTAATACATCGGCAACATTAAAGTTTAGAAAGATTCTCTCTGTCCAATAGTCACGGAAATATTTAGCGTATAGACACAAGGCTTTATATTAACATTTGTATGTTTAGAAAAATATTATTTCACATACTGAAACTCGTATTAGAACAATTAATTCAACGATGAACGGGCACAAAAAGCTCGTTTTGATTTGTTTGGTTGAAACTTGACATTTATTTGACTGACTGACAGTTGATCAGTGCTGCCAGGTTGAATTGAATTAAAAGTTACGTTTCATTTCTATCCAAAAAAAAAAAATGTATATCAAATAGCTTACTTGTTTAAATAAGATGTGATAATTATAAAATGATTTTTTTTATTTAATATCAAAACTTAAACTTCAGAACGTATAATTTATTATACTTAATTTTATGCTGCGTTTGTGAGCCACGCGCCATTGCAAAATGACAGGGTATTTTGACCATGGAAATATCATAAGAAAACTCCTCACATAAATAATGATGCTATTTTGCTGTTATCTATTCTTCCGCATCATTTTATAAAGTTCTAGAAATAAATCATTTGAATTTGTGTTAATAATAATATCCTGGGAGATCTAATCTCAAACTAACAGAGCTTTTCCCAGATGATCCCAACTAATATAACGCTTTTGTTTTTATTTAAAAAAAATATTAACCTACCCACAAGTTACATACATTGTTACGCGAGAGATTCAAAAGTTATGAAAAATGTAATAAAATGTAACCATCTGGCAGCACTGTGACTGACTGACTGACAGACCAGAGATATAGGGACGTGATAGGGAGGATAATATAACGATACGAGTAAATACGCTTGATTACATAAAATCGATACCAATTACTCTTGGTATCGATACTTTGTAACTCTTCGTGTCAGCGAAAATTAAGCGATTGTATAGACTGAGTCAAACTTATTGGTGGCTGAGATATAAGGCGCGGAACGCTGCGCAGTAGTGAAAACGAAAGTATGCTGTACATTCGAGTGGACTAAACCTGCGCAAAGCCGGCTCGCAGCGCACTTCACAGCCGCCATTAAGTTTGGTTCGGATTCTACTTGTATGGAACTACCTATGGGAGCTACTCGTAAAGATTTTTTTTCGATATGATAATATCATGTCAGTATTACTCGATTTTTATAACTGTACTTGGAAATGTTAAAGTCGATAGGTTGGCAAAATTGACATCACCCGCCCGCTTCTCTTCTTACCTCTCCTATGACGCCTATCAGTACGGTCAGCACCAGATATAAAAAGGTACTCTATGGTTAGCACCAGAGAGATTTTTTAGCACTGTCTTGTCGTCTGCATTGTTATTTTGCGATATCGTTTCGACATATTCTAGAAATTATTAGTTGTTTTTTTTTTTGTAAAAATGTGGTTGTTGTACTTGTTATTGTTTGTTATAATTGTGTTATTTGTATCTCAATGGAAAACTAAAGTGCTTATTTTTAATTAAAAGAAATTAGCTGCATTTAAATTACTGTAGATACAACATAACTTGAAAAAAACCATGAAACATAATAAAATAAATAATTTTAATAACATTAAAAACACGGGCTTTTTAATGATAAAAAAGCATAAACTCTTTCGTGGTTATCGCGCAGTCGGGTAAAAAAACTATCGCTGGCGCTACCAATGCAGCCATTATCTATAATAAATATTGATGTTTTAGGGTCGATGTTATCGAACATTCAGTCGATGTCAATATTATCGTTTCATCCCTACCCTATGTATATATACTTAGTGCGTTCGAATTGGAGTGATGTCGTTTTTAACAGTTTCAAAATGGGCATTTTTGTTTATGCGTTCGAATTGGAAAATTTCAACAATTTTGCAACTTTTGCCACAAACGATATTTCCCAAATCGAACGATTAGATACAAAAATGTCATTTCCATGCTGATCGCCGGCTTGTCACTTGTCTCAACCTACCTTTTTCCTTCAGTTAATCATTAAACAAAGTTAATCTAACAAATTATTCTCTTACCTGTTAGTATTTCTATTAAATTTTATAATAAAAATTAGAATTTTCGCTTCCCGTATGAATTTTACGAAACTTATCTGTCAGATTCAAAGATGTCAAAATATGATCACAAACGACCCTGCCCTCGGAGGTGGGTCAAAATTTGCAGTTCACGATGTCGTTTTTAACTGTTTCCAAGCAAAACGAACGGTGAACGAAAACTGTTCAAAATCGCCCACAACTTTCCAAATCGAACGCCAGTTGTGATCGTTTTTGGCATTTTAACTGTTATTTTTGCTACCATACCCCAATTCGAACCAGTGTTGCCAATTTAGCGACTTTGTCGCTAGATTAAGCGACATTTTGACACTCACAGCGACTTTTTATTCTCATTTAGCGACAAAAAAAACTAGCGCCTTTTTGATGTGAATCGTTTCTCATTTAAATTTATTTGATTCCACAGTTGTGTAACTATGACTATACAATAAATGAATTTACAATCCTTAGTTCATTCATTCCATATGGAACACAACTGTAGCTACAATCGATAATGGAGAAATCGAGAGAATATTTAGTGCTCTTAATAATAGTAAAATCAAAGCTACGAAATCGCACGGTGTTAAAAATATGGAATTCCATTTTAATGAATAAAAAATATTATGATTATGATTTACAATTAGAGATACTCCGGCTTATTGGCACCAATAAAGCCACATTTACCCAGAAAAATCAACAACCATCGACCTCGATGGCGAGTGATCCTCAAGTTCCGCCACCCTCGACCTCGAGTGCGATTGTTATTGATTCGGATGATGATGAAGATTTTATATATATATTTTTTTATAATATTAATATTAAATTTGAATACTTTATTATTTTGAGTTTCACTTTTCAAGCATCATTAAAAAAGCGAGTTCTAGAAAAAAAAACTGGCGACTTCTAGCGACTTTTGAACTAGCCATCTAGCGAGATTTGATTTGGTAGAGTTGGCAACACTGATTCGAACGCACCTACTGATGAATACTTAGCGATGGGTAACTAGCCGAAATTTCAATAGCTTAGCTAGCCAGCTATATGTGGTCTAAAAGCCAGCTAGCTAGTCAGCTATTTTGGCTATTAGGCTTGAGCGGCGGCGCAGCTTGATGAATAACGTTCAACTGCGATCTGAGTTCGATCCTCGCCGCTGCAACAAGTCTAGTCTAGAATGATAATGTAATAAATTAATGTAATGATTTTGTTTTTCATTTACTTTTTATTTTGTTGTATACTTTTTGAAAATAAATGACTTTCCCTCATAGGTCGTACGTATTACTAAAAAAAACATCGAAAATCAACAATAACGTCATCTCTATTTATGGATATGAACTAAAAGCTTTCACAGTACATCAACTCAGTCGTTAGTTTTAGGCAAGTAAACCATAGATGTCGCGCTACTTCAGATGATTTTAACGATTTATTTAATAAATAATAATATTACAGAATAATTTAATTTAATTAAAAACAATAGGTTTAAATTCGTATAATTAGTACCTTTCAAATTCGAATTAATAAAAACGAAATGCACTCGAATTTCACTCTTTCGGAACTTACACAACTCAGTTTCGCAGTGAACGCACGCACACACAGCTATCGGCTACGCGGCTACGTGGTTACGCGGCTACGCGGCTACGCGGCTACGCGGCTACGCGGCTACGCGGCTACGCGGCTACTCGGCTACTCGGCTAGAATGGCTTTGGCTAGCCGGCCAGCTACCTGCTAGTGGCGGCTACAGTGGCTATTAACCTTTGGCGGCTAGGCGGCTACCCGCTGTGTGTGACGTTAACTTCTCGTAATGAGGAGGATTGTTTATGTTACAAAAGGTTAAAATACCTGAAAATCGTGCACTTAAGGTTCAAATTGGTTCGAATTATCAATAGTTACACAGGTATTTTCAGCATAGAGGTATCTTAAGAAAACTCCTCATTTTAGCTAGCCATAGCCAGTAGCCATCCAGTAGCCTGTAGCCATCCAGTAGCCAGTAGCTAATTATCGTGTTGACAGATAACGTAGCCGTGGCTATTTTGTGTATAGCCGTTTTTTGGCTAGTTATATGAATAGCTACCCATCTCTATGAATACTGACTGACTAGGTACTGAAAGTACTGAATGAAAATGAACTAAAAACTAAATAATAAAATGAGTGTTCTATTCAAAAGTAGAAATAACTATTTCATAGATCACTGTGAATACATTTTAAATATTTACAAATATTATTCAGAAGTTAGTGATAGAAAGGAATATACTTCTCATTCGCTATCACCAAAAATATTTTCTGTTATACATAAAAATGTTGAAGCAAAAGCAAATAGGAAAAGAAGCAGCTCGGATGATATTCATACTGAAGTAAGCAATCAAATATTTTGCTTGAACCGAAGAATCTTATACCTACTTCATTCAACCTCTCTTAATGTAGGCTAGGGGCTCTAGGATTTCATTTGGGGGCATTTAAAGTCAAAGTCAAAGCTATTTATTCAATTTAGGCCCTAGTAGGGCACTTTTGAGGGTCTAAAGCTACCTGACTACGACTGAAGTTACTACCATTGCGTAAGTCGGCCTTCAACTGAGAAGAACAGGCAAGTAATTAAGCAGTGTTACATTTTTTAAATATTTTTTTGGACAATCTTGGCCATTTTTTCCAGACATTTACATACATACTTTATTTAATTTTACCTCCGTATCATTGTATCGACGAGCTTTGGCTATGTTCAGTTAAAATTTTGTAATGGTTGTATCTATGTGCCCCATGTATCAATGTACCCCATGTATCAATGTACCCCTACTCCCCCCATACGCCAAATAAACTTATGCTCACTTTAAGGCCTTTGCTTGCGGCGGCGTCGTGTGACGGGTCGCTCACTTCCCTCCAATATGGCGAGGAGGGCGATGGCTGCCACACGCGTCATACTTGTGAACAGGCGCTGCTTGTGGGGGCTGGTCTGGTTAAGTTTGCTATTTATTTATTCAGTCTACTTTGTAATTTTGCCGCCGCGCCGGGGCACGCAATTGTTTTCAGTGCGATTAGAATGTAAATATTATGTAATGAATCTAAGCCTGTTTTGAAAAGAGTAATTGCTGAGTTTATTGCCGGCTCTTCTCAGCAAATGCAACCTTCCGAACCGGTATTAGAGTCAGACTTTGCATAAGTGCCTGCGAAGGTCTATTTGAATAAATGATTTTGAATTTGAATTTGAAAACTACTACATCCTCCAACCGCTGACATATTTAGACATACATTGTTCTATGAATGAAAAGAAAACAATTAAATCTTGAAAGAAACAAATTTTTCCCTTTCATTACAGGCTATAAAAGTGAAAGCGTTATATCAAGAGTTTTTACAAGAAATACCTGAAGATATTAAGGTGCATATAAGAAATAAATACAGATTACTAGACACATCAGAAGTTCGAGACCTATCAAAAAAACTGTTTGAATCAACAGTGTTTGATCATGCTGGAATCAATGGGGGGAACAATTCTAATGGACATTTAAAATGTATGGTGAAGGAAGAATACTTTTTGATACCCCCAAATTCAAGGTATTGAGGTAATCTAGACAAATAAATAAAATTGAAGTGTCTGTTTGTAATGTCATTTTTTATACCACTTAAAGGTGGCATACAAAGATACGGCCTGCCTGGTGTTAAGCGAAGAGGTTACCATATCCTATGGACACTTGCAAAACCAGGGGTATCAAGCTGCTAAAAATCAGTGCTGTAGCCCTGTACTGGGCTTGCAGTCTACAACTGAGTCGCTGTCCATTTTTGATGTCACACAACACAATTTATTATTACTTTTATTTTCTTTTTTACTGTCTTCTGTGTATGTTATATGTAACAGTGTATGTAATTGTGTTGTGTTACTGTCAAAATAAATGTTTTTTCATGAAAAAAAGCCATAATGCGTTCCAAACTGCTGGGGTCAATAAGGGTAAAATTTGGGTTTATTAAGTAACGAAATTAATGAGGTCATAATAAAAAAAAAACAGTATCGATGAATCATAGGTTAATGTTGAAATGAGGTCAGTTATCGAGTTTATTTACTATTTACTTCTTCCCCACCCCAAGAAAATGCTAAGGCCCAAGCATTTATTTTTATATTTTTGTTAAGGATTATATCAATGAGTAATTTATGGATACTTTCATGATCCTGTTAAAAGTTTTACTCTTTAACCGACTTAAGGAGGAGGTTCTCAATTCGGTTGTGTTTTTTTTTTTATGTTTGTTACCTCATATCTCCGTCATTTATGAACCGATTTGGAAAATTCTTTTTTTGTCCGGAAGCGTACACTTCCCGTTTGGTCCCATTGTCATCAAATCAGGATTTGATTAATTCTTAGTGTACTTTGAAGTCGGTTTAAGTTTTTTGTAAAACAGTCCAATTATTATTGCCCTACAGTTCAATGTGGTCTGGCATTATTTTTGGATGATATGCTCATCAAAATATTTTTAGTCTAATTCTGTTTATGATTCTATCTTTGAAATTTAGTCTCTTTCCAGGTTTTACTGTGGCTGTGTAAAAGAACAATGCCTCAAGTTAGATGGCAACAAGTTTGACATAGTAATAGCTGATCCACCTTGGTGGAATAAGTACATTAGAAGACTGAATAAGGCCAATGATAAGATAGGGTAAATATTAGATTTTTATATTCCAGTACCTATGCCTGGCGTCGCCCGGCTGAAATTTCCGTCCTTTCAGGTGGATTTGACTAAAAAAAACATTCAAATAAACCTTGTTCGGACAATTACGAACATCTCCAATCTATAATGATTTCCTATTCACAGATACTCCATGATGTACAATGAAGAAATAGCTTCTATACCTGTAAGCAGTCAACTGTCTACAAACTGCCTCATTGGTTTTTGGTGTACAAATGCCCCGAGCAATATTAATGCTGTAAAAGACATAATATTCCCTAAATGGGGTGTCCAATACATAGCTACATGGTACTGGTTAAAAGTAACAGTTGATTTGGAGCCATTGTGTGACTTTGGATCTGGTTGTCAAAAGCAACCATATGAAAGACTGATACTGGGCAAAGTGGGTGATGTGGTTGACATTCCTGATCAGCTGATTGTTAGTGTACCAAGTGCATTGCATTCTCATAAACCACCGTTGATAGGTAAGTTGACGACAGCAATACAATATAAAACAGCAGGTTAGGGTCTAGACAAGGTCCGTCTGGTTTGCGTGGATGTTATGTCAAGAACTCGTCTGGGGAAGTACATCCACCTTGCAGAATACCGTAGCCAAATAACGTTTATGTTGTGTTCCTGCGCGGAGGAGAGGGAAAGGGTCTGTAAAGTGTGGGTGATGCTTCGTATATTGCAAGCGTCCATATGGCTATGGTAACCGCTTAACATCAGGCGGTCTGTTTGCATGTTTACCGACTTAAGAGAGGTAGAGCATAGCGTTTATTCGCTCAAAGAGCAGCTGGACTGGGGAAGTACCTCCAACTTTCAGAATACCGCAGCCAAATAACTTTATGTTGTGTAAAGTTGTGTTCCTGCGCGTGACTAAGGTTGCCAGAGCTCATAGGGGAGGGGGGATAGGTCGATAACGCGTGAGCCATGCTTCGTGTGTTGCAAGCGTCTATATAGCTACGGTAACCGCTTACCATCAGGCGGGCCGTATGCTTGTTTATCGACTAAGTTGTATAAAAAAATAAAAAAAGCTATCATATAAAAAATGAAACTCAATTACATTGTAATTGACTGATTTTGATGAAATTAATGAATGCTTTGAATTAAAACAGGATTATTTTTATACCGAGAAGTTGAAAAAGTATTGACTAGGTACATGAAAGTAACATTTTTTTTCAGACCTATTATCACCATTCGTAAAGGAAGAAAATCCTCAAATACTGGAGTTGTTTGCGAGATATCTCCTACCGAACACTACGAGTGTAGGATACGAACCATTGAAATGGCAACACATATCATTGTACGAAACAGTTATGTAATAAAGTTTTGGAAATGTGAGTATGCTTATTATTTGGCAAATCAAACCACACATTATAAATAGAATACTTATTTAATATTACACTCTATAAATAGGGAAATAAACGCGAATCCATGTTAACTCTTGCCGTTGAACATAACACTTGACTTGTTCTTTTTTGGATAACCGTCAGGGTTCATCGTCTGCCATTTCCAGAAGTCTGTGCCTGAAAAATAATAAAAAAATATTTTTTTTCTTTTTATCATCTAGAATTCACATTAGAACATCACACACACATTAAAACATTTTTCTAACCACAATTATGACTAGCCTCCGCCCATTACCAATGTACCCTATTACAATCTAATGTAAGAAATCTTTTTGACGTTTATAAATACAAAGAAAAGTGTGTAGTTCATCTGTATACTTTTATAAATAACCATTGATTTAATAGATAAACCTTATTGTGACGCAATATGGTTAATTTTGCTTTGACATTCTGAAAAGTCAAAAGGTGAGGAGTGGAATTCCAGTGGAAGTTTGGTTAGTCTAGATTACTTATACTATGTACTAGTCAGCTCATACCCTACTAAAATATAGGTACACTATAAATACTTACACATCTCCTCAATACTATATCTGGTGGTCCACCCTAGCTGTTCTTTAGCAAGTGTCGCGTCTGCCCACATGGCCGTGATGTCTCCAAGTCTTCTCTCCACGTACTTGAGGGGTACCTTCGTATTGGTCACCCGTTCGAATACCTCAACCAATTCTTTTACTGATACTCCTCTGCCTGTGCCGAGGTTGAATACCTGAAATTGTGTTTATGGATTTTTAGAATGAGATTCTAGAGTTTTGTTTCAGTTTTGTCGTTTGAATGCTTTGCCATACCTTGAGTCCAACATGGTTGTCAGAGATTAAATTTAACGCCGCGACGTGACCACTTGCCAAATCCATCACATGAATGTAGTCTCTGATACCTGCATAAAATTAATGTAAATATTACTGCTCCAAAAGCCAATTTGATCGTCCAAAAAATGACATTGTGAACAAAATTTTTAGTTTTTACTATATTTAAATTTTATTAATATTGTTAGATTGAAATGAAGAGATGACTTTTTACATTGTATTAATTATTTAATAAACTAAAATAAAAATTATATAAATTTGGCTTAAGAGCTCTACAGGTTTGAGACGGGTCAGGCAGCTACTTTAAAAGTTGAAGCCACGCGAATATTGTTTTAGAAGACTATCCCTTACTTTTGAGTTGTTGCCATCGGCATTTTCCTAACAAAATGTATTTGAATACTTTTTTTTCGATTTGTGACATTTTCATTCTATCTAATTCCGGAGGATATTATTATCCGGATTTTTTTTTCGACAATCACCGTTTTCTCGCTGACTGTACCTATGTTTCATTCGAAATTAACCTGTTTTGCGGTGGAATGGAAGAGAAACAAAAAAATCATTTTGAACATTATCGCATCGTGTCACGTAAAGACCACGGAACAAGGAATAGTACCAAAAAACAGGTAGCGCGGTTACCTTCGGCGAATCAGAGGGACTATATGGAAAGAAATTTATTCGTTATGTTTGTACGTAGTATTTATATACTCTGAGGTTATTCATAGATATAGTTCAAAGTGCAACGTATGATTTTGCTCTATAAATTTCGCTCGCAGAGCAGAGCACCTTCTTAGATTGGCCTAAGTACCGCTGCCGTAGCTAAATCCCTAATTCCTATGAAAAGGTATAATATTTTGTCCCACTGTCTCACCAGTGCCATCAGGTGTGTTGTAGTCGTTTCCAAAGACGGTGAGCAGTGGTTTCTTCCCCAGGGCGACCTGTGCCATGAACGGCATGAGGTTTGTGAACTCCTTGGTGGGGTCCTCGCCGATCAGACCCGTGGGGTGGGCGCCCACGGGGTTGAAGTAACGGAGAGAGATTATGTTCCATTTCTGTTGACATTAAAAACCAGAAAGTTTATTTTTTATTGTTAATTAAGAGAGCGTAGCGTTTGTTCGCTCAAAGAGCACCTCGACTGCGGAAGTACCTTACAGAATACCGCAGCCAAATAACTTGATGTTGTGTTCCTGCGCGGGAGTAAGGTTGCCAGAGCTCATTGGGGAGCAGGGAAGTCTGTAACGCGTGAGTGGTGCTCCGCGTGTTGCAATCGTTCAATGGCTACGGAAACCGCTTACCATCAGGCGGGCAAAATGCTTGTTTACCGACATGATCATATAAAAAAATAGAAAAAGAAATTGTGCCGATTTTGCTGATTTTCGTAACTTTACAGTTTAAATACTGTATTTCGTAGGTATTTAGTGCACAAGATGAAAGATCATTTTAATAAATTATGATCTAATGAATGAGCTTCTTTTTAACTCCCGACGTAAAAAGTTTATACGTGTTATACATTTAAAGTGTTTATCTGTGTATCTGTGTGTGGCATCGTAGGCCGTAGCTCCCAAAACGAACGGACCGATTTTGATTTAGTTTTTCTTTTGAAAGGTCACTTAATCGAGAGTGTTCCTAGCTGAACTGATATGATTGAATCATATTTAATCAAAACAGTGCAGCCATTTGAAGTTCATCAGCTCTTTCCTAGTTGATTAAGGGACGTGAGCAACTTCGACAGGTCTGATCGATTCAAAATTTGGTATCCAGTAATTTAATTGATATTGAAAAAACACATGGTAACCTTGACCTAGCACCTGCGGATAGTGGTTATAAGATTAGTCTAAATAAAAAAAAAATTTAAATATATATGTATGCCTATTATGTAAAGAAAGACTTAAAGGCACACACATAATACACCTTATCATAAGCACAATGTTTAATTATAATTAGATAAGTATCAACTTGACAGGCATTAGTCATTGGGCATACATTTCTTAAATAGGTTTGTACAAAAAAATTAATAGGATCAAAATATAATGCATAAAATTACAATTCATATTTATTTCATAGATGCTCACATAATTATGGTCCTTGACATTCGTGTTATAATTGTAGGCCAGCAAGAACCGGTTTACGACCGATTAGAACATTTTCTGTGTCACCCAAGTTCTCGTCCAATATACCCCGTTAGCTCAATAGTTCGATATTTAGTAGACGGATATAATAGCTTTACAATATTTATATTGAGTACCTACTAAAATGTGGTAGGTATAGGTACTGTGAAGAATTGTCGTAGATTAAGGGTCGGTCGAGTATCTATCTGCGAAGCTACTTACTGCGTAAAAAAATCGTCGCGGGTGCGCTGCTGTCATAGAGTAAATGATAGATAGGTACTCTCATTAATAATTATGTAATTCTGCATAATGCCGAAATTAGGTAATTTACCATAATATCTAAGTGACAATGCGTAAATAAAGTGCCTATGATATTTATGAATAGTATAAAAAATTGCCTATTTCCTTTTCCATACCTCCTTTTTAAGAGAGGTAGAGCATAGGGTTTATTCGCTCAAAGAGCAGCTCGACTTGGGAAGTACCTCCACCTTACAGAATACCGCAGCCAAATAACTTTATGTTGTGTAAAGTTGTGTTCCTGCGCGTGAGTAAGGTCGCCAGAGCTCATAGGGGAGGGGGGAAAGGTCGGTAACGCGTGAGCGATGCTTCGTGTGTTGCAAGCGTTCATATGGCTACGGTAACCGCTTACCAGCAGGCGGGCCGTATGCTTGTTTACCGACTTAGTTGTATAAAAAAGAAAAAAAATACGATAGGCTATCTGCATGCCAAATTTCATGTTGATCCGTCGAGTAGTTGAAGCGTGAAGGCGTAACAAACAAACTCACTTTCGCATTTATAATATTAGTAAGTTAGTATTAGTATAATATTAGTTAGGATTTGAATATGTTTAACTACATATTTGTTGGCTCCAAGATTTTGAACTAGTTGAGATTTTTTTGGGAGCCTTGAACTTAGAACTACCTACTATATTATTGTGGAATTTACCTGGTCAGCAGCACTTAGGTCCTTCAGCATCTCTTCAATAAAGTATTTAGTTCTGCCATAAACGTTTGTGATGTTGCCAGTGGGGTGTGTCTCGGTGATAGGCAGGTATTCCGGCTCTCCATACACCGTACAGGATGATGAGAATACCATTTGGTAGCAGTTGTGCGAGCGCATTATCTGAAATTTATTCAAATTCAAATTCAAAATCATTATTTGCAATACAGGTACATATAAAAGGTGGTACAAGTTAAAAGTTAGGTTTCACTGTATTCGCCATGTATGGCGTGCAAGTTGTCGCTGCCGACAATAAAATTGGTACACTAAATATAAATTAGTCATGAGAAAAACAATTCAATATAAAAAACACTATCAATACAATTACAATGAAATAAGAAGAAATACAATGTCAGAAAAATGTTTCACCCTCTGTGAGGTACTCATTAATTGAATAATACATATAAGAAAATCTCTTAATGTTTTTTTTTTTAAATTGTAATCATCCTTTATTTCTATGGGAATTTTGTTATATATCTTGGGGGCCATTCCCAAAATATTATAAACTGTAGGTACCTATATTTAGTTAGTCTTGCATTCAACCCAATAGAAAAAAAGTTTAGTTGTGTAGTTGTATTAGTTTTGAAGCATAATGTGAATGATTTTGATTCTGTCGTTTTATTTAGAACCTGATTTGGATGTTTGTATTAATTTTCTTTCTTCTTCTTCTGCCATTATTTTGGAGAAATACTTATCCTATATCTTTTTTGAAAATACAAATCTATACATATCGCTAAAAGGAAATAAATACGTAGATTACGTAGTAATTTTATTATCTCCGGGTAATTTTTGACCGACAAAAATCAGGTAGTAGGTACATAAGTTCTTTATCACAGTGTTATCATGGATTATTTGAAATTCCGTGTTATCAAATGCCGTAGTCTGAGATTTGGCAAATTCTACGTGGCACCTTGTTACGTCACTTAGGTATTATTTTATCCACTGTATTTCCAGTTGGTAGGTATCTATGCCTTGGGAAATTGTATCGATCTCTAATAGTTTTTTTTCAGCTCATTGCCTTCCTCTTCCTATATATAGGTATCTACGCCTGGCTGGTTTCCACCCTTGACCACAATACTCGGCCGGAATGTATTTACCTACTCATAAATAGTCAAAATCGTCGAATAGTTGAGTCATATAACAACTACCTTTATGGGTTTTGGCATAGTAGCAAGTTTTAAATGGAAATTTTAAAGAGACTGGTTTAGAAATTTACATATTAAATATATTGTATTGTTAATTAATAGTATTGACACTTATTTTGTATATCTACCGTTTCACTTGTTTTTACTTCTATTCCCAATATTTTAAGCACTTGAAGCTTATAGTGGTACATTTTTAAACTAATAATTATTGTGATTTAATATGCGGATAGTGTAGTAGGCTGCAGCTGCAATATTGTTGTTATTGTTTACTCAACTTTCAATTTACCTTTGGTACACGAACGATTTTGATTTTTATCTATTTATTGTCCCTTAATATTTCAAATACGTACTCATTACTAAGCAAAGGTCTCTTACCTCCAATAAATTAAGCATTCCAAGAAGATTGTTCTGATAGTAGAGAAGAGGCTGTTGCATAGATTCCCCGACCGCCTTCAACGCAGCGAAGTGAATGACGCAGTCTATGGGGTGCTGAAAATAAGAAAACACCATGTTTCATACATACGGTAGGTAGGTATTTCACCGAAATGCTTAGCTTTTATCATACCGTAGTTTAGGTACCTTTGAATATTTTTCGTACGAGTGGTAGGTAACGTTTTTTGTTAGTCATTAGTGATGGTTATGCTTTCATGCTATCTTTTATGTAATTACCAGCTCTCGCAATCCCCTAATTTCCTCGTTAAAATTTAGTGCACCCCTAGGCACAGCCCGAGGAGTGTTTTTAAGAGAGGTAGAGCATACCGTTTATTCGCTCAAAGAGCAGCTCGACTGGGGAAGCACCTACACCTTACGAAATACCTCTGGTAAATAACTTTGTTGTGTCCCTACCCGTGAGAAAGGTCACCAGAGCTCACTGAGGAGGGCATATTGCAAGCGTCCATATGGCTACAGTAACCGCTTACCATCAGGCGACCGTATGCTCGTTTACAGGGTTAAAAATCTGGTCCATCGGCGCTGCGCGTTGTCTAGGCTGTCAGTCGTTAGAATTTTATAATTTTCTTATATAAACTTGTTCCCTTACATATCCTTTAAAGTAGGTACCTTGTCGAATATATTAATAAGTTGCTGTTTATCCAATAAATCCACTTTGTAAAACGTGATGGTCTTCCCTGTTATCTGTTCAGCTCTCTGCAGTGCTGGTGAGCCTTCCTCATCCTCTACTGCGTTTGCGAAGTTGTCGATGGCTATAACTTCGTACCCGGCCTCGAGGAGATCCACTACGCAATGGCTGCCGATGTAGCCGGCACCACCAGTCACCAATATTGTCTTGAAACGCGGCATTGTTATTCTGTAAGAAAGATAATTAGTATAAGTGCTTAATGTTGCGAATTCTCGAAAAATCATCAGAGAATCTGTTGGTATTCGCTCGTAACCTATGAGAGGTAAGGTTGAGAGTATAAGATAATACATAAAACAAAATCATAAAGTTCATCGTAAAGCACACAGCACAAAATCGTTTGAAGACCATGGGGGCTAATAAGGAAGCATTCGTCGAATCGGATTAAGATCCCATTATGAATTGAATTACAAAATACAAATCACAAAATAGTCACTTAGCTAGCAATTCAGGATATGATCTCAATACGATTCTGTTGGGAATTCGGGAAATGAATTCCTTTCAACAATATTGCGCAACTGTCCGTTTTAGCCCCCCATATCTAATGATGTATGTTTTTTTCCTTGGGCTAGGGAGCTTACACGCTGTCCTAATATTTAACCGTCTTCATAAAAAGGATGAGGTTCTATTTTCGACGCGATATGTTCGATGTTTTTTTTCTCTCATGTAGATTGAGGCTCTAGGTTTTCAGGGGTTGTGGGCTACTTATACCTCGTAAAAGATAGCTTGATCTCTGCGACAGTTGCTTGAGTCATATGAAAATTAACCTTATGGTATTTACAATAAGGTTCATCTGTTTAATCTGTGGTTGATTTTATGATGGTAAAGATAAACCTTATGCTAAAGCCATAAATAAGGTTAATTTTCATATGACTCAAGCAACTGTCGCAGAGATCAAGCATATCTTTAACAAGGTATAGCTACGCGCATGAGTTAGGTAGGTACCTACATCTTCTGTTGTAAATGAATTGGCTAAATACGTCTAGGTATATAGCGTATGTGCAAATATGATGGGTAAATAGTAATATCATGACGAAGACAGCTATTTCAGACCATTTATGTATATTAGCTCAATTAAGCGACCTTAATTATTAACTCATCGAACATAGGAGCGATTTCCGTCATTATAACGTGAGTTGAATTCGAGATGTTCCATGTTCATGGTCATTGATACACTAGCTGAGTCTATCTAGATCCTTATGGTTGATTGTTTTAGCAGCTGCATTGTCGAGGCTGATGGCTTGACGTGGCAGTGGCGTGGTGGGTGACTAACGCATTATTAACGGTCTGGGTGGATCAAGACATGTGTCTAATTTATGTTGGGGTAATATCTACCTGAAGCGCTCGTGGTGTAGCATGATTAGCCGTTCTTAATCGATCGGCAAAGTTAAGCTACGTCTGGCGTGGTCGGTACCTGGATGGGTGACCGCCTAGTGGTATTTCAAATCGAGCGTTTCCGTGCTTCGGAAGGCACGTAAAGCCGTTGGTCCCGGTTATCACTTAATTGTGATAGTCGTTAAGCTAGTTGGATGCCTCCTAGGCAGCTTGAAAAATTCCAACAGTAGGTTGACCACTAGCCTATCTCCACCGATCCGCAGTGGGCACGCGTGGTGGACTATCTGCCCATTCCCTTTCACCCTGATTTGTGAAAGGAGGCCTGTGCTCATCAGTGGGACATTATAGGCTGTTGATGATGATGAATATCTACCTATTTTCTCGGTATCGATTTCTTCATTTTTATTTATAAATACAACAAGCGAGCAAAGTAGTAAGTAGATAGCATATTTTAATAGGAGAATCATCACCGACAAATCCAGCAAAATCTGACCTCAAGTACGTAGACCTTCACCTTAAAGCACGACAGTTCGGTTCTATGTCGAGAGATTGCTCGTAACATGCAATTAGCTTGGTCTTACTAAAGAGTCATCAAGGAGATTGTCTTGCTCAATACAAATTATGAGTCGTCTGTTTTGATCTCTATGTTTTATGAAATAGAGGTACATACACACTTGATTGTGGTTTTGGTTCGGAAAATCCCATATATTTTCCTTCATGTTCTTGCTGGATCCTTTTCTTTATAACTTACTAGCTGTCTCCCGCGGTTTTACCCGCGTTCACGGGATAAAAAGTAGCCTATATTGTCCTTCTCCATAGCATAGGCTATCTGCGTGCCAAATTTCATAATGATCCGTTGAGTAGTTGAGGCGTGAAGGCGTAACAAACAAACTCACTTTCGCATTTATAATATTATACTAGCTGTCCACCGCGGTTTTACCCGCGTTCCCGAGATAAAAAGTAGCCTATATCCTTTTCCAGACCATAGGCTCTCTTCATGCCATTTCATGATGATCCGTTGAATAGTTGAGGCGTGAAGGCGTAACAAACAAATAAACAAACTCACTTTCGCATTTATAATATTAGTTAGGATTCTTGTTTTACTCAAGGTTTATGAACCTCCGTATCTATGGCAAGAAGACCACACCTGTTATACCGACACCATACCTACGTATTATTCTATTTACTGCATGAGATTTTCCGTGTTCAATATTTTATTTCCTTGAATCTCATTACAATACGTACCTAGGTAATAGCTTTATGAGTGCATATAAATACTTCCTA
Organism: Achlya flavicornis; assembly: GCA_947623365.1. Taxonomy (NCBI): domain Eukaryota; kingdom Metazoa; phylum Arthropoda; class Insecta; order Lepidoptera; family Drepanidae; genus Achlya; species Achlya flavicornis. The sequence continues at coordinate 4,879,513 of OX392484.1, forward strand.
TATTAATAGCTACATATAAACATAGATATAGGTACGTATTTATATTAGAATTAAACACAAGATACGGTAAATTGAGTTAATCGCATTAGAAATATTTCACGAATGAGGAAACGTGCAAGTGTATAATCGGATGATAGTAAGAATATGATTAAATGATGATCAAATCAATGATACGATTACTTACTAACGATAGCTTATTTATCAAGTTCTACAAAGAAGCTGTGAAACTAATAGCTTATAATTATCTCTCTCGCCTACATTGAGCTATTATTACTACGTATAGAGAAGCTATAATAAGCAAAGGGTATTTTTTAGATATAACGATATTTCTCTTAAGCGCTGAAACAATAATTAGTCGCCTAAGCAGACAGTAGAAACACGTAGCGCTATCAAAACGCTTTTAGGAGTATTTTTTTCGCAAACACCGCGATTTTCACGGCGCTTGCGCGTTTCGTTCATCATTCTACAACAACTGTGGGCGGATGGCCTCACTTAACGGAACATAGTTGTGATGTGTGGCGTCTTCTCTATACGTAGTTCTCTATAGCTCAATGCTCGCCTATATATACTAGGAGGTGACGACAGAAATGGTAACGATAAGGTAAATGGCTAAACTCATGTTCATGGGATAAAGGACACCTCTCTGATGCCAAATATGTCGGTCTGCCTGCGCGAAGTGGTTGCGTTATCTAGATATGGCGCCTGAAAAACTGTTTATCGTGACCGAAAAAAAACGATAAGGTAAATGGCTGAACTCGACGTAGAAAGTAAGTGTTAGTTGTACTGATGTCAATTTAAAAAAAACTGACCAAATTTTCGGTTGCGTTATCTAGATATGGTGCCTGAAAAACTGTTTATCGTGACCGAAAAATAATAATAATAATGGCTGATCTCGAAGAAACATCCAACAAGAACACACAACAAGATTTTCATTATCAAATAATGTACAATGTTGATACCAATGTTATTGTGGATGGTATTGGTAGTAAACTTAATATAGTATATGGAGGTGTAAGGTGGATGACACCTCCATTTAAAAGGGAAGATCTTCCGCCAGGCTGGGACATCGTGCCTGGGGACCGCGGTCCAACTGTACATGTCGGACAGTTGTATATATGCAGATTCTCGAGAAAACTTCGCCAGCGCGATGCAGGATTTAGGCGCGATGCAGGATAATGTGGCGCCACGCCATCTATCTTTCCGTGTGTGAACTATCTCGGTGTTACTGATAGATGGCTGATAGATGTCGCTACATCACTCCCTTCCTAGACCGGAGGTCGATCCATTGTTGAGTCGTTGCGTTAAGCTTGCAAGTGCCAGTGCTGCTCGAAGTCTACGGTGAGTCGAGACGGAGCGCAGATGCTGCGACAGGTTGAGCCGGCTATTCCACGTAGTGCAGAAACCGCCACGCCGGAGAGATGATCCGGGCATGTGCTGCGGTGGACTGTGCGGGCGAGGAGCTTAGTCGCAGTAATGCCTTGCAGGACCAGGAAGCACGGTGAGTCGGCTGCGATGGACCTGATTAAGGCGAAGTTGGCTTGCCGTGTGACTGCTTGCCGGTGGGGAGTGATGAGCTTGGAGAATCTGCTCAGAAGTGCTACTGCATGTTCCGTGATTTTGGAGGGTTGGAAATGTTCCCATCCATCACGTCGGGGTCACCACTATGGAGGTGTAAGGTGGATGACACCTCCATTTAAAAGGGAAGATCTTCCGCCAGGCTGGGACATCGTGCCTGGGGACCGCGGTCCAACTGTACATGTCGGACAGTTGTATATATGCAGATTCTCGAGAAAACTTCGCCAGCGCGATGCAGGATTTAGGCGCGATGCAGGATAATGTGGCGCCACGCCATCTATCTTTCCGTGTGTGAACTATCTCGGTGTTACTGATAGATGGCTGATAGATGTCGCTACAAGTAGATAAGACTGTTTTGTTGGTCTGACCATAGTCTGCAGATTTTGGGGTGCTCACCTGGAAGCCTTAGGTGGTAAACTGAGCTTCGCTGCTTTTGCAGTCAGCAAAATAAGGCAATTGACGGACATTCATACAGCCAGATTAATTTATTTTGCATATTTTCATAGTCTTATGTCTTACGGACTTTTATAAAAATAATTTTGCTAATCAGTTTATACGGGGTGGATACGACAATACGGCGTTAAATAAAACCACGTAAAGTACTAATAAATACGAACAACTTTTAACACGGGACCAACTTCGAAATCGTTTTTTTTACAGCTTTTCATACAAAAGGTACATGCAAATAGTAAAAAATTGATGGCGCGAACAATAGAAGGCAAACAGTAGATGGCGCGAATTGCCCTTTTTTGTAATAGAAAGAAAGAAAAATAATACAAAAATTGATTCCTAGTCTGCGGCAGAGAATAGAATAGAATAATTGTAAATTTTTTGCATAATTGGAAATACACTTATTTAGATACACATCAAAAATAATATTTATACTAAGTTTAGCAGACTTTAATAGCTTGCTATTATAATAACAACAAACGATACCAATTTAAGAACAAAAAAAACAAACTATAATAGTAGCATAAAATAAAAGTTAAAAATAAAAACCAAAAATTTGCTTAGGTTTGTTTCATAGTTACATTGAGATGCTACAAAACAAAACTCAGAAACAAACAATCAAACAGAGCTCCACAGCAAAAGACCGTAAGACATAAGACTATGAAAATATGCAAAATAAATAAATCTGGCTGTATGAATGTCCGTCAGTTACCTTATTTTGCTGACTGCAAAAGCAGCGGAGCTCAGTTAACCACCTAAAGCTTCCAGGTGAGCACCCCACAATCTAAAGTCTATGGTCAGACCAAGAAATCAACTAAAATTGGTATCAACTTACATTTGATACTGAAAATCTTATACATTTAATTTTTTTAATAATTTAGAATAAGATTTTTGGCAGCAAACCATTGAGACATAGTTTTCAGAGCGTGGCTAGTATTTATAACAATGTTATAATCTTATCTATGTTTGCCTGTTGAATTCTGTATGCCGATCAGTGCAGGCGGGGCGGCGGAGGGTATAAAGGGACTGGGGCGGCACTGATAACCTTTCATATTTTTGATAATCCAAATTCCGCGAAACCGTAAAACACTCAAATTATCCATAATGATAATAGTTACGTAGATCGCTTATAAACGTATGTAACGTAGATGGAAATGCAACCAAAATTTTTGACAGTTTTTTATTAATAAGCTAGTAATGGTGACGACCATGATTCGTCGAGATCAGCCATTATTATTATTATTTTTCGGTCACGATGAACAGTTTTTCAGGCGCCATATCTAGATAACGCAACCGAATATTAGGTCAGTTTTTTTTAAATTGACATCAGTACAACTAACACTTACTTTCTACGTCGAGCTCAGCCATTTACCTTATCGTTTTTTTTCGGTCACGATAAACAGTTTTTCAGGCGCCATATCTAGATAACGCAACCGAATATTTGGTCAGTTTTTTTTAAATTGACATCAGTACAACTAACACTTACTTTCTACGTCGAGTTCAGCCATTTACCTTATCGTTTTTTTTCGGTCACGATAAACAGTTTTTCAGGCGCCATATCTAGATAACGCAACCACTTGGCGCAGGCAGACCGACATATTTGGCATCAGAGAGGTGTCCTTTATCCCATGAACATGAGTTTAGCCATTTACCTTATCGTTACCATTTCTGTCGTGCCCTCCTAGTCTAATAGGTATTTTTTTTAAATTATCATTCTAGATTATTTAATCATCAAAAATAATATCTACAATCAATTCTGATTCATCGGCGGACTTGAAACAGCCTACAAAATAATTTTAAACTGAATCATTCGCGCGTAAAATCCCATGGACTTTTTTACCAGAGCTTGTTTTACACTAATTGCAATGCATGCAGTTAAGGAGCCGAGTCTCATCCCATATTAGTTATTTACGTTTTTTTGCCACATCCTGCTGTATAATTGAGTTCAACCACCCCGAAGATGGTCCTTACGCTCATACGGTAGCTCAAGTTGTGTGAATAACTTATACTTATTTGTCTGAGACTAAACTCCGCTTAGTAGACTTCAAAAGAATAAAACAAACTAAATAACTTTGCTTTCTGACTTTTATCTTGTTTTGTTTACATTTTACAGAATGATCTAATTTCTTTTCCTTCTACTGCAGAAAAAATATACCTAACCGCAACCAACTGCAACGTGATTTAACTATACTTATTCTAAATCGCGCTTAACTAATTTTAGTCACATCACATCTCTTTCTTACAAACATTATTGAAAAAGGATAGAACATATTTAAAGCTGTCAAATAAGTGTTTGCGGGTATTAAGAAGTAAATAAGTAAAGGCGCAATAAATGGCGACTACATTTATATTGAAAACAAGCATTGGACTAATTTAACAGGACTAAGTACATAACTCAAAGAAAGATACATAGGTAGTGAGACTAAATTAGTTTAGTTGTAAACATCGAGGAACAATCGTTGTAAACAACAGAATCAGCACCATATCTTCACTAATACCACCTAATACCTACTCTACTTATTTGCTGTAAATTGAGCATAATATATAGCACTATACTAATAAGTCACACGAGAGTTCGGAACTATCTATAAATAATATGAAATCCGTTATAGATACCTAATGCTAAAAATTCTGATAATTGAATAAGGAAAACTTAATGTTTCGTGTTTCGCATTTTCCTTTCACTTTTCCATTTATCTTAAAAATATGCATGAGTACTTTGATTAAGGATACATCCAGATTGAGTGCCGAAGCTGTGCACGCGTCGAAAAAAATTGTCCCTAACTGTTAGGGGCTAAATCAAATAAAATTGCAAAATTATGTATTTCTCCCGATTTTAATTGGAATATTTCAACAACTGCTATCATTATGACAAACAGAATGACGCAGAGGGGGCGTAAAACGTAGCTGTTACGCGCAGCAGCCTCTAAAAGTTGGCCTGTTTAATATATTCGTGTAGTATGGCGACGTTCTTTCTAGGTATATTTATTTCTATGCATGAGTACTTATTCGAGTTCAGCAGCTTCTTCGAGCTACAAAGGGGTGGCTTCAACTTCTGAGAACGTAAGCAGGATAAATATTGTTTGTTATTAATTCATCATACTAATGAATGACACATGTTTCCTTTCTGAGATCACATATGGGATGCATGCAACACCACAGATTACTATAACAGTTCTGAAGAGAGATTTTTTTATTAAGCCCTGCGTGTTTTGCCTCGCCTGTTTTCTGTCAGTTTTCCCAGACTACACTGGTTGTTTTAGAATCTTTTATCCCATTGGCTCATAGCGATTTCGACCGTATTTGGAGGGGGGCATAGTTTTTTTTATTTATTTTAAGCATACGGCATACGGCCCACCTGATGGTAAGCGATTACCGTAGCCGTATGAACGCTTGCAACACAAGATGCATCGCTCACGCGTTACCGACCTTTCCCCCCTCCCCTATGAGCTCTGGCGACCTTACTCACGCGCAGGAACACAACTTTACCACAGTTTTACTGTGACTTTACACAACAAAATTATTTGGCTGCAGTATTCTGTAAGGTTCTACTTTTAATCCCGGGAACGCGGGTGAAAATAGTAGGTATCTAATAATGTATAGGTACTAGATACATATAATTATTTTGGGGATTAAAACTAATTGAAATGCATCTCTCCACTATAAGGATCAATCGTTCAACATTCCAACGCATTTACAAAATATATATTTTTGTAAAGGCAACTTGCAACTTATTATAATTATACCCACAGACTAATCCTTTTACACAACTATAGGTATATCACAATAGTCACATTTGAAGTAGAGTACCTACTTAACATGTATCTATTGGAAAATGTTGGTTTCTGGTTTATGTTCTAGTATTAATGTCTTGTAATAAAACTAGAGACTAAAGTTTAAGTGCAGTTTTATGGTCTGTGTTGTCGCTTTATCTCATGGAAAAGGATGTTGTTAAAGGCCTGGCGATATAGGGAGCCCGTAAAGTTTTAGGTAGAGCCCATAGGTAGGTATTGAATGCATTCCTAGATTGATTCAGAAGGGCCCAAGTCTGTTCCAATCACGTTCCAATGAACTGTCAGTGGTGTCAAAATTTACACATTTTCCAGTAGTATTGGTAGTCTACTAACACAATAGCGTCATAATGGCGCCATAATAGCTTTCCGATGATTTTCCACTGAAACTACAATCGTGCCACAATTATCTTTTAGTTGTCAGTTTTGACAGTTTTTGTACTAAAATCTTTTTATTCACTATGAGACCAGCGAATTAGTAGACTGCACGCATCGGCTCAATGATATGGAATTGCAATAGTATCGTGTCAGTATGACATTTTAGCAAACTTGGCCCCCTGGAGCTTATGTCCGATTTACACAGATTTACATTTGCAGTAGCTTGCAAAGTGTGACACTTCAGGGCAGGGCCACCATCATGGATTCAAAGAATCATGGTGAGATCCATACATTGATTTGTATAAAAAACATTTTAGAGGGTTTTGAACATGAAGCAATATTTGCTTCATGGTTTTGAATCACTTCGAATGTTGAGATTACATTAGCTACATATTAGCAACATATAAATACTTGAAATATTTTATAAACCCCGTAAAACATAAAAACAACATAACGGTTTTGGTCGCGAATCGCCAGCATGGCATAGAATGTCGCATTTTTATCCCGGGGATCTAAAATTATTTTAAATGCCTCAAGTTATTCCTTAGGCACCAAGGATCATTTATAACGTCATATCAACGACTCTAAAACTCTTCATTTTTTTTTGTACAAATCTCGTCATGATTCTTTTATGTCTGTCTCGAATTTGTCACCAAATATAAGAATATGTTAATTTATAAGGGCTTTAATATTCAAATGCGTGATTGCGGATCTACGCTTGCGAAATGGGCAAATGCTATTATAGTTTGGACGCTTTGCAGAAGATTTGCAAACATTCAAATGGCGTTACATGCATGAAGAACGTTTTAAGTAAGTAAATAATTATATGTACGACAGCAGACTAATTAAGTATTCTGTGACGAATCGCGACAGTCGAAACGAGACCAAAAACTGCAATATTTATCGTTAAATATTTTAATTATCCGGTGAGTAATACTATATATTTCATGTAATTATTATATTGTTAAGTCACACATATTGGAGGACATTTAAAACTCTTTAAAATTTCTTATTTTTGTGTACAATTACAATTAATCGCGCAAAGCAATGATTATTTGATAAATCAACGCTTAAAACTTAAACATCATGCATGACGACCGGTTGACTAAGTTAGTACGATCGTAATAAGTCACGTCACAGGTCGAAGGTTCGATTCCCAAAGGATAGACATTTTTCCGATTGTCTCGAGTCCGAGTTTATAATCTATCTATAAGTAGCGCTAGTTAATAATTTGGTGGCCACAATCACGCTCTGCTTAGTTTGTCATCAGGATGGCCGTGTGTAAATAATATCCCAGGATATTATTAGTACCAACGATGAATTTACAGTGACTACTAATTAATGTGCAAATCGGTCTATAGGAATCCTTGTATAAACTGCAAACAGCGACTACAACTCTATGCAATGTAAATATTTAATAGACATGGAAGGACGTTTAATGGCGTAGATTATTCCCGTTGACTGGAAAGTATTTAATCCGTTGGTTCAACAATGAACGCGAGTCTCATAAAAAATAACTAGTTAGGTACCTACTTTTATTCAAGTAGGTACCTAATTGAGGATATTTTTATAAGCCGAATAGTTTTGTGGGCAATTCCCGGCGCGATCGGAGAATTAACAGTCTCACTTAATTTAAAGATAACTTAAATTCAATTCCGTGCAATACGATATATACCTCCAAAATGCGTGTAATATCGATATTATTAGAGATCTAATTAGGGGTATACCTAATTAGATCTCTAATAATATCGATATTACATTACAAAAATGAAATAAAACGTCATTTATTTGGAAAGAGAATTAGAAATATAACGAGAAGTAGGTACTTACTTCATACTGATTAATTTGAATACCTACTTTTGGTATATGATGTACCTAATAGGTACCAACCTGTCTAAGAGACATTATTAAGTATGTAAAATACCAAGACCTATTGGAATTCGCCGTCAAGTTATTAATTATATTAAACGAAATGCAGCTGCGAATTAGAAAATAACTAAGTTATCAACATTCATGCAAGAAGAAAACTAAACAATTAAGAAAGTTGAGTTTGAAAAAATGAATGCTCTGCCGACCCATCACATAGCGTACGCTGCGTACGATCATGCATAAAACCTATCAAACAATATAACTGTTTTCACAGAATCCGCTGTTAACTTTCACGGCACCGTTATTCTTACAACTATGCACTTACCGTTCGCGTTCGATCTATTTGCGGCCATTAACTTACAACTAACTTGAATTGAGTAAACACTGTTTTTTGTTATAAATAGCGATAGAGATTAAGTCGCGTATGGGTCGGTGCTGTGCGCCCGCGCATCTGACAAGGTGGCGGCAAACGCACGCCGTTCGATGTCTCGCACGACTGCTACGTCACTGATGTAGTTTGCAACCTGGCAGATTACAATCACACCGAATCGTGCAAACGAATGACACCTTTTAAACAAACTCTTTAACTGCTTTTAATCTTAGTTTTAAAATAGACGTAAATCCTTGTGTGATTGTATCTTCTATAGGCGAACATAACAACTTCGATCGGGTGACTTCAAATTCAAAGAATCATGGCGAGATCCATACGTTGATTTGTACAAAAAAATAAAACATTTTAGAGAGTTTTGAATCACTTCCAATGTTGAGATTACATTACCAGCAACATATTAATATACTTGAAATAGTTTATAAACCCCGCAAAACATTACAACAACATAACGGTTTTGGTAGCGAATAGTTGCGATTCACTGGCATGCCATAGAAATTATCATTTTTATCCCGGGGTTCTAAAAAGATTTTAAATGGCTCGAGTTTTTCCTTAGGCGTCAAGGATCAATTATAACGTCTCTAAAAATCTTAATTTTTTCGTACAAATCTCGCCATGATCCTTTCTTTATTTGAATAAAACATAAAACACTTCGATCTACCTACTTACAATTTCCAAATTATAATCGGTTCTCAAATGTTTGTGTCGGTGTGAAATTGTGAATACGGTCGACCTGTCCACAGCCACGGCCGGCAGTGACCTCATAACAAGCTATAGTACATACCTACATACTAGTACCGGAATACCGTAAGTTGTCTTAAACCTGACTTACTCATCAATCAATAGTATAAGCCATGCCAAAACATGTAAAAAATTGGGATATCCGATTTATTCATTGTACCTAATCTACCTACCTACTGACTGACAGACTTATTTTTTTTACTTTGCTAATGTTGTATGTATGAGTGCAGATAGATAACTTAATGCGTGACTCCTTTTGCTTTACCCGTTGGCTGGCGCGTCCTTTAACTAAGTAAATAACTATGAAAAGGAACTGCGATTAAACTGATTAAGATGCCTAAGTTAGTCAGTCAGTTAGTCTGTCTAAGATGCCAGAAATTAACCAAAAAAAAGCATGTAGGATATTATGTTTACTAACCATCTTCGGCCACATCACATTAATCTCTTCCATATGGTGAGACCACAGAGAATTCTCTTTTCCGTGGGTGAGACCATATAAATTTTGATAAGATATACTTGGGAGACAGAATAGGAAACGTTGATGGTTATTGGACTCAAACGTAGGTAATCAGTCTTTGTCGTAGGTGGCTAGGTAATTCGTTTGAAACTTACTGGGTAATTCGTGTGAAATGTATACGTACCTACTTAGCTAATCGGTCATGCATGAAGTTACGGCATGGCCGATATTGATCATTGACAATAATAAGACTGGTCCCAGATTGATATCTTATGATATCTTAAAATTCTGTGGTCTACCCGCGATGCCAATTTGTAATTCAGTTGATTTGTATGATAATCTGGGAGACGCTAATTAATTTAATTATAAATATCTTATCGGATCGTTCATTTTGACATAATAATGAGAAATAATAAGTACCTATTAGCGTAATTTATGACAGACAATAATTAATGAGAACAAGTAGGGTGTGACTCGATTTTAAAGCGACGATGGCGATTTAAGCCGACTTAGCGACGTCGAATGCAATGCAAAGGTCGTGAGTTCGAATCCTGTAAAGAACAGGAACTTCCAGTGAGAAGAGAGAACATTATGATGAAATCATAGCCCAGTCACTTGTTGTATGTCCGCCTGGCTGGCGGCTACCCTAATTTTGTAGCCCTAAATCCGTCGCCAAGCACCTACTGTTGTTCGGGAAGTTACACTTGAGCGAGCCTTTCGGCTTTGTGTTCAGATTTGTGCTAGCTAAATTATTTACCATGGTAAGATTTTACACAAGGGAGAAAATTAAGTAGGCTCATCACATATGTGTTTTACCGTACGTAAAATGTATAAGGTGGACTTTTGGGGAACATTTTCCCTGGTCTCATTATTTGTCGCCTTTCTTTCATCACACCGCTGGCGGTGGACTCGCCGACGCGCAGCTCATCCTCTTCAAGCCGCTTCGATGGCCCGTGACTTTTGTGATTCAGACTGACACGACACGTAGTGTATTATTTCCTCTGTGATCAGACGTTTCTATTTGGGAATATATCACAGCGCAACTTTATCGGATCAAAAATGGCGTTGATAAAATCTCTTACATTTGCGATATCGGCAATTCATTGCTAATTCCCGGATGTACGTCTATTACAGCCGGCGGTAACCTCTTCCAATGACTACTTGTCAAATTATTCACATAGTACTAGTTGTACGTAGTATTTATATACTCTGAGGTATAGTAATAAAAAGAAAAAGTTTAATATAACAATTTATTGCTTCCTTTAACAATAACCAATATGTTGATGAAAATTATTTATTTCTCAAATACGAAATAAAGTGCACCTCATAGCGTGCACCCTGCTAATCGGCCAGAATATTTCACATTTGTTACATCCATTATTAAATTATTATTGTGTCCCTAACCGCATACATCTATGCGACTCAGTCAGATGATTCATGTATTGAAAATATTTGTAAATAAAATTAAGGTTATAGTAAACTATAGTGATACCCTAAGGTGATACCTAACTTTGATGAATTTTTTTTTAGTTTTTTTTTTTCACTTCATCTTCACATCCCATGAATTGCTAACAAGCGTATTTTTTCCAGTTAAAATTGTATTTTCACGTAAAGGAAGTCGGTATTCGTGTCGTTTCGTATCTTAACTAAATAATTAATATAATTACAATGCTCGACTGCGTTTATTTTTCACACAGAAAACACTGGGATACTGTACGGTATGTATATTATTTAAAAATATTATGTATTGACTTAATTATTAATTAACATTTATTATATCTTTGGCGAGTCAGCAATGAATGTCAAATGGTAAGACTTAATGAATTTATCACAAGATTTTGGCAAATAAGTGCTTTTAGGAACAAATTATAATTAATTACCAACTACTTACTTATACTACAAACAATGTCAATAAGGTATCATGCATGTCTCACAAACAAACAAAACATAATAAAACTTGACGTCTATAGTCAATCTTAAAACTTAAAACTAATGAAATTAATACTTTGGTCGTTGTGCCATTTTTTTTAGGATTTAAGGGATTTTTTCTATTTTTTTTTGTTTATTTTATTTTATTAAGATAAAATCCGTCGTTATTTTGAATTGTCGGTGTCAGTTGATGGAGAGACGCTATTGTTGCGGTGGCCTGAAAATGAAATGATTCATTAATTTATTGTCATCAAGAGATTATTCAAATCGCACCTAGCTTATAATATTTTTTTGGATATGTATGAAGAACCACTGGGGTGTGAACGATTGAGGTGTTCTAAAAGTTAAATTCCCGCTAGTTTATCGCAAAAATAATATATAAATTGAGACTTAGTTAGATGGTGAAAACCGCTTGCTTCTTTTACGTGCCAGGCGCTAGTCCGATCCTTAGTATAATTTGTACGTAGTATTTATATACTCTGAGGTAGGTATAATAAAAGGCGAATCTTTTGAACCGATTTTCATCAAGGAGTACCTCGGACCCCAGTTATGGTCACGCGAAAAAAGAAAGCTCTATATAAACATAAATCAATTGCCACCATAGAATTTTCTACTACCGTACACCTTCATCTAAGACTGCCATCTTACATATATGTAAGTTCATCACTTGAGAACGTCTCGACCGATTTGGCAGTTTTTTTTGTTGTGTTGGTAATTGTCAGGACAAGGTTTTTATATGTAAGATTTTTTTTGGAAATTCCGCAGGAAAAGACGGAAAATTCACCCGGGCGACGCCGGGTACGAAAAGCTAGCCCAGCAAATATTTTAAGTATTTTTTCCTAAAGTTCTGACTATATTACCTATTTAAGTAAAAAATACGTCATACATAACCATGTTAAAGTGGTTACGCTTACTAAACACGACAAGTCGTGGCGACGTCGAATCTACGTCGCGAAAATGACCTACTAGTGTTGAACGTCGCCTGCACTTTTTTCCCCGTTTAGGTGGATTCGACGTCGATTCCGGGTGTTCTGTTTAGGTCGCCGTGATAATTGTGACCTAAAATAGGTGCCATTGTCGTTATTTTAACCAAAAAATAATAACTTACAATGCATGAACTAATTTGTTTTCTTAGCATCCTTGGCGTCCTCCTTGGGCTGTCCCTTGCCGAGCAGCTTGGCGAGCGAGTCCCAGATGCCGCCCAGGAACAGCGCGCAGAACAGGTTCTCGAACGGCACGAACGGGTCGTGGATGCCCAGGAGGATCGAAGATAACTGCACAAAAATTTTAAGGTATTAGGCCTCTCATTTGTTAGTGGAATGATCATCATGGTGGACCGACGATCTGGTCAAAATCGCTGGGCACCGCTGGATGCAAGCGGCCCAAAACCGTTCGAAGTGGAAGTTAATGGGGGAGGTCTATGTTCAGCAGTGGACATCCCTAGGCTGATATGATGATGATGTCCTATTTAAAAAATCATTGTATTATGCAGATAATATTAAAAAAACCGTTAAAAAATTCAAAATGTGGTACTTTTAGTATTTTTGTCGTCTCACGTTCCACAAAAATTCACAAGCTAGGACGTGTATAATATCATTGCACTATAATAAAATGACAAAGTTTCCTAACTAAGTTTTGCAAGCAAGATTGCATAAAAAGTTAACGCATGATTGGTTCCAATCACAAATCTCCCAATTGACGTGACGTAAAGTGACGAAAGTCACGGGTTCAATTCAAATCCTTAAATGAGTTTGACTTTCGGTGAAGGTAAACATCTTGCGGAAACCATAGGACGAAGGATACTTTGCAGTACAGTCTGGCTAGCTACCACCTTCAAGTTGAAAATCTGTCGCCAAACTGTATGTTCCAATAGCTACACTTCAGAGCCAGTTCCCTTCTCTGGCGTTTGTGTGCATCCCTTTTCCCTTTAGACCCTTAAGTCATTATGACACAGTCCAAAAATCTCACCTTAAAGTACACGAAGAATATGACAATGCCGAAGTAGACGAGTGCGTGCGGCGCCGATATCAGGTCGGTCTTCTTGTCCAGCACGAAGATTATAGACGCCACCAGGGATGCCTTCGTGTAGCTGTAAGAAATATATGCTTGGTTAATCAAGTAATAAGGAGGTGGAAATCTATCTATCTATGATGAAACGATAAAACTCTCAGCTCAGCAGACCGAGCCGGTGGTCTAAGATCTCGGGGAAGGTATAATGACGTTTCTTTATTTAGACCCCATATGAGAGAGAACCTTCCGACGCACTATAGCTCTCGCGAAGATATATTCCGTTACCACAGGGTACGTATTGTGACGGTTTTTTTTAAGCGACCAAGTCGGTAAGCAATAGCATACGGCCCGCCTGATGGTAAGCGGTTACCGTAACAATATGGACGCTTGCAACACACGAGGTATCACTCACGCGTTACCGACCCTTCCCACTACCCAATGGGCTCTGGTGATGTTTCTCACGCGCAGGAACACAACATAAAGTTATTTGGCTGCGGTATTCTGTAAGGTGGACCCGATACGTCCCTAGTCGAGCGAATAAACGCTGCGCTCTACCTCTTTTAAAACGGTAAATACAGTATTTTAATCTTTTTGTTTGAATCTAAGCGGGTATCCCGGGATTTATGATGTGCCAAAGAGTGTGACAAGTGCTTACAACAGTCACGTTAGGACGATGCTTAAGTATTTTCACTAAATTATAACGTCTCAGTTCAAACATCTTTGCCTTTTTCTTTAGGGATAAATAAAGCACGCGAAAGTACTCCATATTTTTTTTTATACAAGTCTTCTACAACTACTACAAGTTCTTAGTCGGTAAACAAGCATACGGCCCACCTGATGGACGCTTGCAACACCAGGGGTATCACTCGGGCGCTGCCGACCCTGAAGAAATCTCTTCACGCCCTTTTTGAAGAACCCCATGCTGCTATGCTCTACCTCTCTCAATCTAATAAAATAATATTAATATAAAGCATATACTTACAAGCTAGGCTGCATGGTTTCCATGGCAGTGGGAGTCCAGGCTCCACGGATGAGCCGCTCCACCAACTTGGTGAAGCCAGCACCGTTACCTTTTAGGGTTCCTGAAAATACAAACAGATTTACCTCAGAGTAGATAAATACTACGTACAGTATGACTGAACATTTTTACAAAAGGATGTTTTGCTTCTAACGAAAAAGGCTAATGAAGATATAGGTACTAAGTAAACAAGAAAGGCAAATTAGATAGGAAGGTAATTCCAATATTTGAGCAACCGGTCATATCATGCTAAGTACCTACCTATCTAATCCAATATTGAAACACCTGTACGTGGATTACGTAACTTTATTGCAATGAAATTCTGATTGAAATAACCTCTGCATCGGTAGAAATATTACAAAATCGGAAATGTTTCCATATCTAATGAACCACTGTTTGTATTTGCAGTTATCAGAACGTAAAAAAGTTATCAGAAAACCGCTATATAGAACCGATTTCAATTCGAAAACGATTGAAATTTAGTTACGTAATCGCCCCACTGGGTTAAATTTCGTTGGTTATTTACTCAGTTGCACGACTAAAAGTTAACAGTTACGTAGTTATTTGAAATAATTATGCCAAATTGACATAACATATATAGGTTCATACTAGTACGTATACCTACTTCGATTAGATAGATAAGGTGTAAGTCGGTCTTGTAACACCCAGGTATTAAGATAGCCCCAGCCCTTTTTGTTTATATGACATTAGAAAGTGACGGATATATTAAAAGCCTAGGTATAACTATAGGTACTTAACTTACACCTTATCTATACCTCAGACGAATAAAAAATAAAAGACGGAGTGACATCTAACAATGACGTGAAACCAATGTCAAGCCATGTGTGCGTGACCAACATAAGTTTTCTTTTGTTTTGCTAGAGAATAATGTTGCCAGTTTTGTCCAGAGTCCCAAGAACACAAAGTTTAATGAATATAAAATTTATAGTATTATGGCCAAAGAAATCAGTCCAATATATTAGAGTTTTTTTATGGATGAATTTAGATAATCTATAATAATATAATACAGAAGAGATTTTATTTGTTTAAACGCGCTAATCTCAGGAAATACCAGTCAGAATCGTATATCATAAATGTTACTACATAAGCGTACCTATTATTGTTTAAGCAATGAAATGTTGGACTAGAGGTCCGTCTTTTCAGGGTAAGCCGACTCGGTTGTGTCGGTCTAATACAACCAATCATTCAGATGACTATTATAGCCCGTAAAGGGACTAATAGTACTTACTACTACAATACTACAATGCTAGATTAGGTTTTGAAGATTGAGCAATTGAGTTTTATTAACGACTAGCTATTCCCCGTTGTTCACTCGCATATTATTATTATAGTATATTAGTATACAAGCAAAAAACTCTTCCGCGTTATTATATTAGTATAGATAATAATTCAAAAGAAAATCCCAGGAAATGAGATAGAAGGGAGGGCAGTCAAAAAGTAAATATTAAGACCAACAAAAAAAGTCTAAAAGTTATTTATTCAGTTTACGTCCTGTATGTTCATAAGGGCCCCCTTATGAACATACAGTACAGTACACATACAGAACATACAAGTACATACAGTTGAATCTACCACCGGTTCGGACTGAAAAGACTCCGGCAAGAAACTCAGCAAGGCCTTTTTTTTGTGTTTTTTTTTTGCTTTTTTTTTAATTAATTATTATTTTAAATATTAATACAGAATAAGTATGCTTACTCATACAATTGTCACACAGCCGGGGGATGCTAGTTCAGAAAGAAGCTGCTGCAACCATACGTATATTAGTTATTGTCTTCCAAGAAATGAGCCACCTTATCAATCTTTACTAGGCTTTATCAATTAACTTCTGCTTTTCTGAATTTATTATAAGACATTTTAGTCACCTCAAGTGGGATTTTATTATAGAATCGAACGCAATTCTAGAGAAAATACTTATTAGCTAGGTAGCCTATATCTAGGTGTCACAATTTTATCTTTATTTGTATTTGTTATGTCAGCAACTTTTTTTTCTAGGCTGCTCATATAGTTACGCATTAAGCGACCCTAAGATACACACACACTGCTCCTTGAAATTAATCTTAAATTATATTTTATATGTGCGCGTTATCAAAATCGATCACTATGCCAAATTTTAAGTTTCTAATTTGCTTGTTCTTCTAGTAAAACCTCTGTGACACCATAGTGTATCTTATAAGGATTCCGTATATTTCTTTTTTTTTTTTATTAAATGGGCTTGCGTTTGACCACTGACCCGCCCATAAGGGGCGATGACGAAGCCTAAGATGAAACACGCATACCAAGAAGAAACCTATTCACTCTGCGTCAGGAAACACAGGCACCGGAAGCAAGTTCCACTCCCTTGCTGTCCGAAATAGACATACATACATACACTCGAAAAACATAACCCTCCTTCCGGGTCAGTCGGGTAAAAACGAGCACACACACCGTACGCGTTGAGTTGACTTAATTTGACCTGATTTGACTTGATTTGACCTGATTAGACTTGATTTGACCTGATTTGACTTGATTTGACCTGATTTGACTTGATTTGACTTGCAGTGATTTATAAACTCAGCATAATAATCGGGATTTATCATAAAACTGTGCGGTAATATAAAGTAAAAAGCACTATGCGTAATAAGCTGCATTATAATACTAAAAATGGTGCAATAAATGTCAATTTACGAGAAAGTGTGTTGAAAATAGTATTAAACAGTTAGTAATAATATCACCGCAGTATTCAGTGATTAATATGAATCGATTTAATTATAAACATTACAGTTTCCCTATTTTTGGGGTAAAAAATATTTTTATATTCTTGCCACACTGACACCATGACGTTGAGGTTTGTATTTAATAAAAATATTATTGGTAATCTGTTTCTAATACGCAAATATTCAAATACTTATTTATGAAAAGTAATTCCGCAAGGCTTCTTTTGAGTACTCGAATTATTTTTGAACCATTTAATAGCGCAGGACGGCATATTTTATTTTTTTTGTTCGACGACGTGCGCTGTCTCTTATTCGCGACAGACTGGTAAGCGGGCGGCTTCCTATGACCGAACCGGCTTCCTATTACTTGCGTCACCTAAGAATACAGGCCGCGGTGTCTACCTTTTTTTCTTGGTCTGAGATCTATACATATAAAATGCTTTGTCCTGAATTACTGACTGACAATCAACGCACAGCCTAAACCGCTGATCGTAGAGACCTGAAACTTAGAGGGTGTGTTCTTTGTATGACGTAAGCATCAGATAAGAAAGGATTTTCCGAAATTCTACCCCTAAGGGGGTGAAAAACTGGGGCAAAGTTTGTATGGGACAACGTGATTACTTGGTCCGATCTACTTCAAATTTTGCATAAACATTCCTTAACAGAATTGATGGAAGACGTGTTTCGTATTTTATTTTAAGTCATCGCCTAACGGGGTCAAAATGGGGTAGAAAGTTATTTTAGGGGTGATTTCCATCGAAGTTGATATCAATACAAGGAGTATTGATATCAACTTCGTACTTTTGATTTAATAACATTTTTTATTTTGACACATGTTTGAAATCTCAATCCGATTTTCACAGATTACAGAATAAGGCAGATAGAGCACGCGAAACACGGGAGTGAGGCCAAAAAAGCGAATACAAAATGAAAAACAAATACATGGTATTCGCTTTAAAATTTGTATTTGCTTTGTTTAAAAAACATTATTTAACGAAAAATACTTTCTTTTTAATAAATTAGCACACAGCAGCTTTTAAACATAGCAAATACAAATTCAAAAGAGAATACCAGGTAGTGTTTTTCAATTTGTACCTAATTGAATTTTTTGGCCTCACTCCCGTGTTTCGCGCGCTCTATCTGCCTTTTGTTCTGGAAACTGAAATGTTCTTTAAAATTGGAATGCCAAATATAAAAGAATATTTAAATCGGATTAGAATTCGAAATTTGAATTTGATGAAGATTTGATTTTTCGAACATGCAGAGTGACATTGCGTTTTCATTTTTATTTTCATAAATTCGTGTATTATGAGTTTTATTGCATATTATCGGTGGCATTTTATCCAATAAAGACCAATCCATGTGCACCAGTGAAGTGAAATGAAATGAATTATGTGTATCGTGTCTTTTCAAAAGTCCGTGAAGATTTTTAGTACATGACCACCACTGTAGCATAACATGACTTTTATGGACGGTGACTGACTGCAAGAGGACTATGTAAAAGTGATTTATTGTGACTAGAACTTATAATAAAACTGGAAATTGGCAAAATACACAAGCCGTGTGATGCCAATGAAAAAAAAAAAGTTCATTTTCTCTATTTCATTAGAATATTTCGATTGTAGTTAATTTAATTTCTTTTTCATTTGTTGTTATCTATACATATAAAATGCTTTGTCCTGAATGACTGACTGACAATCAACGCACAGCCTAAACCGCTGATCGTAGGGACCTGAAACTTGGAGGGTGTGTTCTTTGTATGACGTAGGCATCAGATAAGAAAGGATTTTCCGAAATTCTACCCCTAAGGGGGTGAAAAACGGGGGCAAAGTTTGTATGGGACAACGTGATTCCTTGGTCCGATCTACTTCAAATTTTGCATAAACATTCTTTAACAGAATTGATGGATGAAGTGTTTCATATTTTATTGAAACTCATCGCCAAACGGGTTTAAAAAGGGGTAGAAAGTTATTTTAGGAGTGATTTGCATCGAAGTTGATATAAATACTCCTTAGTACTTTTGATTGAAATAACATTTTTTATTTTGACACATGTTTGAAATCTCAATCCGATTTTCACAGATTACAGAATAAGGCAGATGGAGCGAACGGAACACGGGAGTGAGGCCAAAAAAGCAAATAGAAATTGAAAAACACATACCAGGGGGGCGATTACATAACTAAATTTCAATCATTTTCGAATAGAAATCGGTTAAATATAGCGGTTTTCTGATATCTTTTTTACGTTCTGATAACCGCAAATACAAACAGTGGTTCATTAGAAATGGAACTATTTCCGATTTTGTAATATTTCTACCGATTCAGAGGTTTCAATCGGAATTTCATTGCAATAAAGTTACGTAATCCATGTATTCGCTTTTGAATTTGTATTTGCTTTGTTTAAAATCTTTTTTTAACGAAAACACTTTCTTTTTAATAAATTAGCACACAGCAGCTTTTAAACATATCAAATACAAATTCTTAAGTGAATACCAGGTATATGTTTTTCAAATTGTACCTAATTGCTTTTTTTGGCCTCACTCCCGTGTTTCGCGCGCTCTATCTGCCTTCTGTTCTGGAAACTGAAATGCTCTTTAAAATTGGAATGTCAAATATTAAAGAATATTTAAATCGGATTAGGATTCGAAATTTGTTTGGAAGTTCATTTTCTCGGACTTTTTGGCGGGAACTTGCAGTGACGTTGCGTTTTCATTTTTATTTTTATAAATTCGTGTATTTTGAGTTTTGGACGGTGACTGACTGCATGAGGACTATGTGAAAATGATTTATTGTGACTAGAACTTATATAATATAATTGCAAATTGGCAAAATACACACCGCGTGTGACGCCAATGAAAGAAAAAAGTTCATTTTCTCTATTTCATTAGAATATTTTGATTGTAGTTTAATTTAATTTATTTCTCATTTGTTGTTATAATAATTAAATAAGATTCTTTGAGTTCGATTTTTTAGTGTAGGTTTTTAGTTTTAATTGTAAAAATATCTTTGTTTGATTTGTTGTGTCTAATAATCAGTGGCGTGCATTGATTTCGAAAGAGAAAATTCAAACCGTACGCGGGTGAAACCGCGGGGGTTCTGCTAGTAATAATATAAGATTCTTTGAGTTTGATTTTTTAGTGTATAATATAGGTTTTTAGTTTTAATTGTAAAAATCAGTGGCGTGCATTGGTTTTCGAAGGATAAAATTCAAACCGTACGCGGGTGAAACCGCGGGGGTCTGCTAGTCTATACATATAAAATGCTTTGTCCTGAATGACTGACTGACAATCAACGCACAGCCTAAACCGCTGATCGTAGAGACCCCAAACTTGGAGGGTGTGTTCTTTGTAAGACGTAGGCATCAGATAAGAAAGGATTTTCCGAAATTCTACCCCTAAGGGGGTGAAAAACGGGGGCAAAGTTTGTATGGGACAACGTGATTCCTTGGTCCGATCTACTTCAAATTTTGCATAAACATTCCTTAACAGAATTGATAGAAGACGTGTTTCGTATTTTATTGAAAATCATTGCCTAACGGGGTCAAAAAGGGGTAGAAAGTTATTTTAGGGGTGATTTGCATCGAAGTTGATATCAATACTCCTTAGTACTTTTGATTTAAATATTCTTTGATATTTGACATTCCAATTTTAAAGAGTATTGCATTGCACCGTAGACGGAGAATTACAGGTAGACAGGCCAAGATACGCGTATGTCAAAACGTGAATGTGTGAGCAGGACTAAGCGTATTTTTTTTCCCTATCTAGCGTATAGGTTGTTATTTATTATTTTATTGTTTGACCTCACTATCATTGAGACCAAAAAAGTTTGTGTATTATGTTTTTTTTTTAAGAGAGCATCAGCTTTGTCAGGCGACCCGATTTTTAGCCCAAAATTGAATGTCCCGCGCGTGACAGGTTCAGTCCCGCTTTTCGAGGATTACTCGACGGTGAAATCATCGTTGGACGTAGAAATCGGAAATTATAAAGACACCACTGCACAGAAATGGCACTAGCTTTCCCGTGACGCGTCTTAAATAATTAAACAATTGTTGTAAAGCCGTAATTGGCTATAAAGCCGTAGTGAAGAAATGAACCAAACATAACCTTTCATCGGTCAGTAGCTTTTTTTTACTGATACAGTAAGTAAATCAAAGGATTACTATACTCAAGTGTATTTTCTGTCAATATCATGCAAATTGTATAGGTAATTCGTCTAAATACGATAAAAATCCAAATATATATGTAATTATGTCGAACTATCACTATCTTCTTCGCTATACGCTGACAGCCTACAATTCTCTATCTACGCATTGCACGCAGCTTTTATGTGACTTGAACTTTTTTTAAATAAAATCAGATTGAGTTTTTATACATTTTTATCTGTCTGTTCCCGTTCATAGTTAATGTTATAAAGGACTACCTACTTTTATTTTTGAATAATGATTAAAAAATTCAAACCTTTCGCGGGTGAAACCGCGGGGGTCTGCTAGTTTATTAATAAGGGGGAAGTTTAGCACTATCCATTACATTTTGTATGATTTTTTTTTATCAGCGAGGCAGGCAGCGAGTATCGTTCATTAGGACTGGTACTTTGAGCTGAGAGAAATACTTACCGACAATAATCATAATGACATATGCATTAGGGTACAATTTGCCAGCGTGGGTGACACCATCGTAGACCTTCTTGGCGCGATAGATCTCTTTCATGGCAGAGGCGACCACCTTCACGGGCAGGAATTTAGCCACTTTGTACCCGACGTCGAACGGTGTGTAGAATACTAAGTACCTGGAATAATATGTAAGGAACGTTGGAAACACAGAAAAAAAACCCGCCCTCCTCTTATAGAGACGCCTTGCTCAATAGATTCCATATTATTCAAGCGTGCCAGTGGGCGGCACCGTTATACCAACAGATGACATAATTATGTGTATTGTCTAATCATACCGTTACATATAGAGTCGATAGTAGACTGACGGCTCTCGCACTCGCTTTTGCGATTTTCACAATTCACGGCTACTTATTTTCAGTTTTCGTCTCTATAACCTAGCGTGGGGCTCCTTGCTATGTGGTTAGAAAGCTTATATTTTTGTTAAAGCCCCTTGAATACAATCGTTAGCTGCAGTTACCCTGACAACGCTAGTAGTTTATCTTACCTATATTTTTACGTCTCTACATAAGCTCAATTCAAATTTTGGGGAAACGGAAGAGACCGTATGTTCAGAACAATCTTTTGGAGTAACATTGTATTTATATTGCATTTTGATCTTTATATCTAATCTATATCATAAGGAGAAATAGTCGTAATGTAGAGCACCTACAATTTAACTCCAAAAAATACTTAAGTAGATACATAGGTTCAACTTTTCTAGGATAACAAACACTACCTGCGTCACAGATTACTACGTAACCTACGTGTTCAATATCTCTTTTGTACCTATCTACAATAAAGCCACAGAGTTAATAATGATTACACCTACTACCTACTTACAACTATAGCGCTAAATATATATGGATATAGATGTTGTGGTGTCATTAATTAACATCAGACACGCACGTCTGACGACAAACTAGCTATATATATCTTATCTGCCGAAGAAAAACTAGAGCCTAAATTCGTGATGCTACTAATATGTTATAGTAGGATTGCTAGAAAGACAGCTATAGGCGTCAATCCCACAGCAATCGCTTGATTTACCTACTTCATCGAACAATTAACCCAAGGAAGCGTAATGACGTCGATTTTGCTTGCAATCTATTCCGCCAATTTCCCACCATTGACAATGCGCTCTGATTGGCTACGACAAGGACACATGCGCTCTGATTGGCCAAGTCAAGAACACACGATGCAGTGATTGGTCCTTACTTTTCAAAACAGTGACAAATCACTGATTAGTTCCGGAATCAGATTGCTCGGTATTACTACTCTAAGGGATTATTCCTCGATGCCCTACTTGCAGGAGGCCAATATCTCTCGAGCACTAACCAAGTAACAGTTCCGATAACAAGTTGTGGGGTGTTCTTGAGTGGCGCCAGCATCGGCTCCCCGAGCAGACCGTTGACCACCATGCCGCCCGCGAAGATCACCAGCATCGTGGACAGCCAGCAGGATAGGGGGTGCTTGCGGGAGAACGCTTGGGCGCCTAGAAACATTTAAGAGGGACGTTTGAAACCACTATTAGTAAAGTCAATAAATGTACCTATGAACCTCACAGGTACTTTTTTCTTTTTGTGCGATACCGTATACCAATAAAGCTTTATATACTTACATAACTATCTATTTAGTTTAATTTTCGATGTAATAAGTAGACTATCCCAGATCCTTTTGTCCACTTTTTTTGTTAATAATTATATCAACACTGAAATATCGTGCAGTGCCTCTAGCTCTAGCGGACTGTTGTCGATAAGTTTACAGTTGTGCATAACTACTGTTTCGATGTTCAGAAGTAGCCTCTAGCAAAGAAAATACTTATCGCTTACTTACCTACGATACGCTCATGGAGTTACAGATTAGAAGCACGGTACATATACCGTGTTAGTAGCCTAGGTAGGTACCTATGTAGGCAGGCACTTCGTAGATGGAAATACTTCGCCAATTATACCAATATTGATCCAGTTTTGCAAGTAGACGAGTGCTATTGAGTGCATTCTTATTTATTTTATGAGATTCGACTCAAATATTCTTTATAAACAAAGTTTATGCAACTGATTCGTAATTTCGCGTCCTGATAAGAAGGCTCGTTGGTCTAGGGGTATGATTCTCGCTTCGGGTGCGAGAGGTCCCGGGTTCAAATCCCGGACGAGCCCGAGTAATTACTCTTTTTGATCCCAATAAAATTACGTTGTTTTAGGAGGTGAATGTTGTGATTAAAAGTATTCCAGCGGCGAATTGTGAATTTTATATAAGTACTCAGTTAAAGCGCCATCTATCCCTTTTTAGAATAAACGAGGAGTTCACTCACACTCACTAAGTAGGATACAATGCTGATTCCGAGCTTATCTAAAACAACCTCGCTCGCGAACTACATACTCTCTAAGTATATACTGTAGTCTTTGCTACATACTGCAAAAGCTACTGTAATGTTATATGTAATAAGATAAACAAAAACGTAGACAGGTTTTACTTATTATTTTTTATCAACGTAATCAAAAGATAGAACAAACGAAAAGATTATAATGCACACGAATCGCACTGTTGCGATAATAATAAAAATTTATTACATATACTATTTATATACTCTGAGGTATTAGTTACCTAAATGTTAAAGTTAAATTAAATGTAACTTTACTATTGATTGAAACACAATTAATAACTTAATGTTTTTTTCAACGTTTTCCATGTGTTTTGCATTGGACAATAATAGATCGGTAATGTCCGGAGATGCCGCAAGAAACAATCTATTTTTACCACGGTGGTAAGGTGTATTTATTTTAGTACATTAGGAACCATAAATTGCCTAACGACATCAATAATATGCTATGCTCGCAGGATGCGGAAGTGTAACGAAAGGATGACGTTTGGCGGGCATTGTTTAAAATGACAATAATTCTAAAACTCACCAGCTCCTAAATCTTCTCTGACTGCAAGAGCGCACAATAACGAATGCGCTATATCAAAATATGGGTACATTTTCAATTTTATGACCTGGTTGGCCAGGTCCAAGAAAGCCTCGGGATCCATGGTGTTGGTTTTATGTAAATATCACGTGTTATAGAATAAACTATGGCACAACTAAACACCGACAATATCGTGATAAGGTGACGCGCGTCCGCGACTATCCGCGGGCAATGTAGCCGCGAGACTGAATGTAGATCGAGCTGTGCCTCTCACTTTTTTATTTTGGTCAATGGTAAAATACCACGTGTTGGTGATTTGATCAGCGTTCCACCATATATTCTATTGTTTGCTTTCTATAAAAAAAAAAACTATCAAATGATTTAATTTAAATTTGGAATGTTGTTATGTCATTTTCCTAATATGTTTTATAATTTTATCTCCATATTCTAAGTTTCCGTAGTGTAGCGGTTATCACGTGTGCTTCACACGCACAAGGCCCCCGGTTCGATCCCGGGCGGAAACAACTCTTTTTGTATTCTCGCTTTTATTTATTTTCACCTGTCTGTTGTCTGTAATCGAATCTTGCATGTTAAAACCCACTTCCCAGTGTCCGTTTGGGCTGAAATTTGGTATACATTAGTATATTGGCTGAGTGAAGACACCAAAAAAAGAATGCTTATTTTTATCAAAAACTTTTTTCTTGTTCTAGGTATAGCTTGCCGCGAGGGCCATCAAAAATGCAAATAGCTCTAAATTTGCGAAATACAAATTTAAGGTATTTGGTGCGGTATTTTGAGACACCAAAAAATCATTAATCAACTAATTTGTAGATTGCCTGATATGTATATGTGTTAAATAAGTAAAGGCCATAAACCATAAGTCGGCATTATTTATAGGGCATAAAAAACAATATTTAGTTAATTAAAAATATATTTCCAACGATATTTCTCTTAAATTACAGAACGTTAAAAAACTCATTAAATAGTATAAGAATTAAATTAAAGATTATATAATTTAGGAAATGAATAAAATTATTACATTAGGAAATATGTTGTTATGTAAAATTTCTTCAGTCTTTTATTTCATTCGATTCATACACAGCCAAATCTTTGGGGAAAAGTGTCCATCAATTTGAAACTATATTATTTCATAGACTCAAACTTACAAATATAAACGCCAAATACATATAAATAAAGCAGTTACATAGTGAAAAGTTAAAATTAATCATCCTTACATAAAAATATAACATGAAACCACAAACTTCGAGATTACAATAATAATCTTACGAGTAAAGGCAGAATATGAGTTTTGAGACATAAATATTCTAGTCAAAAAGTGAATGTCAGGAACAAAATAATCCATATGCAAAAACATGATTCTATTACAATGTCTAAAGCACGAGTAACTCACACATACATACAAATTGAAAACTACAGTTTGAGTGAGATAGAAAATGTGACAACATATATATATATACCAATTAAATATACATAGGATCCTATTATATATACGAAATCAATGTACACAGGCCCGGATCTATGGGGGGCAAACCGGGGCACCTGCCCCAGATGGCAGTTTCAGGGGCGCCTAAATCATAATGTTTAAAAAAGATATCTATCAAATTCTATCTATCGATTATTAAAACGCTCTGTTTATCTCAAAAAGTTTGCGAGCGCCACAATCAAGTTTCTGATATAACAACAAAGTTTCTAAGGAATTTTAAACAAGAATGTTGCTAGCAAATCAAAATATTAAACACATGGCACACGGTTCCAGTTTTAGAACACACAGCAAACTATTATTATATTTTGACCAATAGGATGTATTTGCGTGTTGCAATAAAAACGTAGCTGTAATCACTGTACCTAATCGCTGTCATTAAAATAAAATGGCAAACGTTAATTGAGGAAGTAATTCTACATATATAGAGAAATTATAATGAATAAAGACGTGAAGAGATAATTTGTAAGAGTTGTCACATGATATGAGCAACGATAAATAAAATGTATCGCAACTATTACTACGTAAAGAGAAGACGCCACACTTCACAACTATGTTCCGTTCATGGCCTGTGAAAATCACGGTGTTTGCGAGAAAAATACTCCTAAAAGCGTTCTGATAGCGCTACGTGTTTCAACTGTCTGCTTAGACGACTAATTATTGTTTCAGCGCTAATTAGAACTTTAGTTGTCTCTAAAAAAATGGGACGTAACCGCTGCTTATCATAGCTTCTCTATTACTTGATCGCAACAGATCTTTTTAAATTCTTATCCAAGAATGTTGTTTAACTTCACGCCCTAGTATTCAGGTAG
The DNA here is from genome assembly GCA_947623365.1 of Achlya flavicornis. Lineage (NCBI taxonomy): Eukaryota > Metazoa > Arthropoda > Insecta > Lepidoptera > Drepanidae > Achlya > Achlya flavicornis. The sequence continues at coordinate 4,906,699 of OX392484.1, forward strand.
CACCTTCTGATAGTGAACTTTATCGTCAGATAGATATCCAAGAAGATAGCCTATATTTATTAGATTTAGAATGACTATTACTCTGATTGTTCCTAGTTACACTATCACCCTATATAAATAGACTTATATAGATACATAAAAGGCACACTTTTTTACACTTCAACATTGTTTTTCAACACACTTGCTTGTTAAGTGACTCTTATTGTACCGCTTTTAGGCTCATAATGCAGCTTATTATACACTAGTGCTTTTTACTTTATATTACCGCACTCGTGTTTTACGATATAATCCCGATTAAGTTAGTTCTGTACCTCACTGCAAGTTATATATATATATATATATATATATATATGTAGACGAAGCATTCTTAATTTAACCGGGTAAAACAGTTTTTTTAATACCAACAGAGAGTTCCAAACATTTTCTTAAATAAAAAATTGTATATCGTTAAATAATCTTTTAATTTTATCACAATTCTCAATAAGTAATGTTATAAATACGAAAATATTCGCTTTATTATATTTTTAATTTAAGCTGTACGTTGATTTTGTTCGCGCCCTTGCTCCCACACGCGCGTATCACTGGATCGGAGCGCGGGAAAATGCCTGCACGCCATTTTCCATAAATATTTGGTTCGCTGTGTAGTTGATTGTTAACAAAAATTTGAATTCAAAAAATACAAGTCTGTTTTTATCTTCGCAAGTGTGTTGAAAAACGTCGTATGAAACACGTGTACATTGATCATTACTCTCTCGGCATAATACCGCCTCGTCTGTAGTGACCAACATAGCACACTAGTATCATAATGTACTATTATTGAAATCGATTTGAGCATTTTTACATTTGTTTAAAGAAAGCTCTAGAAATTTTTTATCTTTAATTTAGAACAGTCGATTCCATTCCATACTAATAAATTTAAAAATATGAGTATTATTATTAATTATACATAAAAACTTTTTTATTTTAGAGTAAAAGCTCCGATAAAACAAATTAAAAAAATGTCGAACTAAAAAAGTAATAAAAAATGTATATATTCGTACAAATAAATAAGCGACATTTTCCAGACTTATTTATTTAATATTATATGTTCGCTTATTAATCAATCGTTTATGCAACAATAGCCTGTAATATCATTATGTGTTAAAGATTAAAATAGCACATGATTCAACCTTTTGCGCCTTAGTACACAGACTGGTGGAAAGTGGACGGACGGCGAAACCACTTTTCTTATGACTGGTGACAATGAAAAAACGGGATCAAATAACAATTTCTAGATAATCAATATGCAATAGACAACACAACTACGTTAATTATTAGTTTTATAATAAATTATTGTATTATGGTTAATTTTAGTAAGTCCTGCGTCCATAAAAGCATAGCTTGAGTTATAGAGTATCTTTTTGCTTTCAAAAGTCAGCGAATTTAAGCAGTGTATTGTACAATAATTGAAAAAAGAAACATGGCGGTTCGGCCATCAAATAATCGACGAGTGAGTGCACTAAGGCATAGAGTGTACAACTTATAAAAACAATGAGACTATTACTCACATATATAAAAGACAGTTAAGAGTTAGAAGGACGTGTCCCAAATCGGAATGATACATATACTTATTCACTAGATATTCGCTGTTCAGTGACATACGTTGAAAACACAACTTTACCGATTCTGCATGGTTGCAATTACTTTGTTGTTCACTGTGTGTGAGATTTCCTGAAAACCAACATTTTTCAATATAATCGGCAGAACAGAATACGCAACTCATAGTTTTCATATCTACTACGTGATTATCTGATATATACTTTTGACACTGACTGTGGGGGACAAGTGAAACTTGTAAATTACCTTTACATCTTATAAAGAATTGTTTGTTACATGTCTGTCGATAGTCACGCCTGAATCCCTCCTCACTTGAGCACCTATTAAACAAACAAAATGAACAACATAAATCATTTTATACTTTTGCATGCTATGGCGATGGATGCATAAAGCTGTTTTTTATCGTTCTTTCAATCCATAAACGTGCTTGAAAGGAATTTTGATGCAACATTCCAGACTAAAGATATTCCTCTATCGTCGTCCTTTTCTGGCGTTCAAATATGTCGTTCGCTAGAGCGAGCGAGACATTGATTGTGGGCATTCACTTGACTTTAAGGCAAGCTTACACAAAAAGGCATTTGATTTCGTACTCAGAGACGTCAAAGAGAATAAAATAAACATATCTCGATCTTTGTTTATTGAATAGCTAAAAAGGAAAGGCCCCCTAATTCTCACGCTATTTGACATTTGGCGAAAAAGTTTCCGTTAAGATATCCGCCATGTTTTTTTGGTAAATGTCTATGCGACATAATATCACAGACGCGAGAATCCGGGCCCTGGTCTAGAGATAATGGTGCTGATTCTGTTTTCTGGTTTTACAACTAAACTAATTTAGACTCATTCTGATGATCATCTGATTCAGATGTCTCTTTCTAAATACCTGCAAATGAAGATGGCAAAGACTAATTTGACAGCTTCAAATATGTTCTATCCTTTTTCAATAATGTTTGTAAGAAAGAGATGTGATGTGACTAAAATTAGTTTAGTGCGATTTACAACAGAATCGGCACCATTGAATAATTACACTTAAATTGCGTGTCTGAGTGCGGTCCAAATTGAATTGACAGGCAGAATGCATTTATCGGTTAAAACGTATCTGATTGTGATGCAAGCTTATTTAAATAACCGGTAGATAGGTGCGTGTGGTGTCTCGCCATAATTACAGTGGTGGATATATTTTTTGATTTGCACCGATTCGGGTAATAGAATAAACCTCCGTCAATATGAAGAGTACACATGACACCTTTATAAACAGGTAAATCTTCAAAATTGTTACTGCAGATCGGTCCAAGCAAACAAGCAAGATTCGCGCATGCTTGATAAAATATTTTTGAAGAAATCAATATATTCAAATATGTACAGTATTACCCAACTGATAAGGCGCGTCGTGAATCTTCGTTCGCCCAGAAAAGAAAGTATGGCCCCGAAGATTAACGAAAGAATGCTTAAACTTACAATCAACCTCAGATCACTACTATAAGGTTCATATTACAGTGCAGCTGTTAGTTCCGTATCACTCGCAAGTGACGCCCCTCCGCACACATGGCGGCAGCTGCCGACCAATAGCATTTCCCGCGCTTTGAAAATGTATCTACTGCGCAGGTTCATCGGTAAGCCATATCAGTTGGTTACTACTGTACATTATATTTGATTATATGGATGAATACCTTTCTTTTTGGCGGGCGCACTCTTAATCGGCCGCCCGTTAGCTGAAAAAATTAAAAACATCATCTATAACGTACCGATCGGCTCGTTTTTTGCACGGTTTTTAAATATTTTCTTTTTCAATGTATTAAAAGACCAAATCTTTGTATTCCTACCGATTTTCTCACTCTTTGGCGTTCGGTGCTTCTGCGGCATTTCGTGCTGCATGAAGTTCTCTGTGGCTTCTATTTGCGAAGTATTCTTTGGTATATTTTGTGGATTCAAGGCAGCGTCTTCGGGGGTTTCTTTACGTATTTCATTTTCTGGCGTAGAGTTGGCAATGTGGCTGTAATTTAGGGAGCCATTTTGTATGTCCACATCTCCGTTTTCTGTCTTAGGAGACGATTCTTTAACCTCTTCTTTGACTGTGATTTCTTGGTCATCGCCATTGCACTTAGTAGGTGTAGACGCGTTTGTGGGCGAGTTAATATCTTTGCGGAACGTTGTATCTTGGTCCGATTCCATCGTGCCTTCGGATCTATCGCTCTTGATGCTTTCGGCGTTTGTTAACTGTAACAAAATAATTATTCATGTGCTATTTTATACGAATATTTTTTATTTAGGAGTAAGGTTAGTTAGTATAGTTCCACTACAAAAATAAGCTGTGTAGAGAATTTAGTTCGCGCAGATACGAACGAACAGGCAGCAGGTAAGGCGATGATACCTCAGTGGTAGTGATGTAGAACACCGTTGCGGTGGTTGTGGGTTCGAATCCTAAAATAAGCTTTACCATTTTTTTAATAAAAAGAATACTTTGATATTTTTAATAGTCTACGTCGCCTTAAGCAATTTATAATTTTTTTTTTTTTTTTTTTTAATTTATTTTAATTTTCTAAAGTCACACGTTTCACATTAAATTTCTGCCAAACTGTAAAACAGTTTGTCGGCAGTTGTTCCAACTTTACAATTTCAGTGTGTGTATACTGTGCTATACTAGGTATCTCAATCCCTTGACTTGCGGTAAAAAAATAACAATTGATTTCTATTGTTTTCCTCGTCCGCGCGGATCACCAAACAGTCAAAGGATTAAAATGCTAAACATAATTCTTAATCTAAAAGTGGCTTGCACAACGATTCCAAACGAATTCAAGCCAAAGCATGTAATCGGTGTGCAAGCAGGCAAAAAACACTAACAATAAAAGTTAAAATAATAATAATAAATAAACACAATAACAATCATGGTATCCATATAAAAATATTATATAGATACAATACATACATACATACAATGAGCTATGGACACAATGATAGGAAATGCTTCTTAAGGATTTTTTTAAGATGGTTTCTAGATGTTATATCCTTCATCAAATCCGGTTCCAGTTCATTTACCAGTGTCGGTACTATAAATTTTCTAGTTCTTTTACCGTAGTAATTCTTAATTTTGGGCACTTTTAGTTTTCTCTTTCTAGATAAGCGAGTTGGGTAATTATGTTCACGTTCTATTTTATGTTCTGGATTATTATATTGTTCTACTATAATATGTAATTTAATTTTTTTATCCACAGGTAATATTTTACAAATTTTAAACAGTTTTTCATAATCTTTGTTCAGTTCAATTTTAGTTTTATTATTTATGAGTAATTTAAGTAATCTTATCTGTAAATCTTTAATTCTATTTATATGTGTATTGAACGTAAGACCATAACCACCCAATCCGTACTCTATAGTGGCATCAGCTAGCGCATAATACAAAGTGTACATTATTTTTTTACTGACTATGTATTTAAGGGATTTTAATTTACCTAATATGGAACGAAGTTTACTACAAACATTATTTATATGCATATTCCATGCAAATGTTGTATCTATCGTTAACCCTAAATATTTGTATGATTTAACATTTTCTAGGTATGCACATTGACAATTTTCCTTTTTTTTGTGTAAACATTCGTATGTGTGTCCCTTAATGTTGATTGATACATTTTTATGTTTATGGTACGGTGAGTTAATAAGCATGCATTTTGTTTTGCTAATATTTATTATGATACCGTTATCATGCGCCCACTGTATCACTCTGTCAAAATCAAACTGCATAGCTTCACGTATCGAGTCTGGGTCATTGTGGCTGTAAACTAGACAAGTGTCATCAGCGTACATATATGCTTTACATTTTGACAATACATTGGATATACTATTGACATGCATTATGTAGCCTATTGGCCCATACACAGAGCCAGTTGGGACTCCATATTTTATTTCACCCTGTGTGCTTTCCGTACCATTAACAACAACTTTGAGTGACCTATTTTTTAAGTATTTGCTAAACCATACACCAATTGCTCCCCTTATTCCACACTCATTCATAGCCTGCAACAAGCCGTCGTGGTCTAAAGTATCAAATGCTTTTTTGAAGTCTATAAATATAGTCATAACTAATTTTTGTTCATTTAAACAGTTGTTAACTTCATCTGTAAATTTTTGTAATGCTGTTGCAGTACTTCTGTTTGGCCTAAATCCATACTGGACATCGTTGAGAATATTATTTGTCTCTAAAAAGTATGTGATCTGTTTAACTATAATTTTTTCAACTATTTTATTAATTGTATTAAGTATTGCTATGGGCCTATAGTTAGTATAGTCCAAGTGAGAGCCTTGTTTGAATATTGGCCTAATTATCGATTTTTTAAGTTCATCAGGATATTGTCCTTTCTCCACACACATATTAATGAAATAAGATATTAATGGACTGATTTCCTCCTTAACTTCTTTAATATCTTTCATTCGTATACCATCAGACCCCGGCGACTTGTTGCAGTCTAATTGACTTATAACATTAATTACATCTCTCGGTGTCACTTTTCTAAATCTAAAACTCATATTGCAAACATTCACATAACTATCCCTATCTAAGAATTTATAATTACATTTATGCTTAATTGTATCTATTTCTTTTGTAAATGTTTCACAGAAATTATCACAAACCTTTTGCAGTGGTTCTTTTTTTAGCATATATTTTTCTATTACTGAATCTACTCCCAAATTACTCCTCCCTAGCCAGCTATTTATATAAGCCCATATTTTTCTTATATCTCCTTTACAATTTTGTAATGTGTGGCGTCTGTGCTCATTTTTGGCCATAGTTACAAGTTTATTAGTTTTATTTCTACATCTAGTATACTGCAATCTTAATTGAGAGTTTTTTGGATCGTTTTTCCATTGTTTAAAAAGGCTATCTTTTTCCTCTAACAATATTCTTAGTCTTTCGTTAACCCAACTATTTGATTCGCGTTTATTTGCATATACCGATTCAGAAGTTTCGTAAATATCACAAAAAATTTTAGAAATCCTATCATATAACTCAATTGGATCGTTTATACATAATAAGCTTGACCAATCCGTACTATGCAGTTTTTTTCGTACCATTCTATTATTGTACGAGGTTTTAGAAAAATGAACGCGTTCTATGTGTTTATCAATAACAGCTGAGAGTCCCGTTAGATAATGATCGGCTACCTGGGTGGTGAGTGTGTAAGCGCAGACGTCGCGAGCCCCACCGCTGGCAGTTCGCATGAACACGTGATCAATGCAGGACGTGGTGCGTCGCTGACCTCTGACCGCCTCTCGCGTTATGTCCTGTATGCCGCACTGGAGCCCTAAATCAGCTAGTGTATTCATATAACTGTTTGCCGTAGAATCTAACTCGTTGATTAATAGATTAATGTTACAGTCTCCCATTAATATGACATCAGTGTTTATAGGTAGTGTTTGTATAATACTTTTGGTTTCTTGGATAAAACTACGTTTGTTTTGGTGCGGCGGTCTATAGATAACCAGTAAGTTGACATTATATGTATGTTTTTCGAGGTGGCCTAGCATCAACTCACATGTAGATATATTCCGGTACTGTTGTGAGCTATATCGAATTCCATTTTTCACATAAAGTAAAATACCTCCACCTCGGTTATGTTCCCTAGTTTGTGAGAACATATCGAATCCGTTTATAGTATAAAGACATACTTCGTCCTGTTTTATGTTAATTTCTGTTAGGCATATTACATCCAACCTCGGTAAAACACTCTCTAAAAGAACTGTTAACTCATTGAAATGTTTCCTCAAGGAACATATGTTTATATGAATGATATGTAGCTTATTTTCGTCGTTACATTGTATATATTTGTACCATTCCGTAATATCCGTAAATTTTGTGTAATCGATATCATGCTGGAGCTGTTGAACAAAATTAGGCGCCATTGGATATGTATAACTGCCAAGTAAGTTACATAAAATATATCTATTTATTGGTTATCGGTTTGCAAGTATGCTTCGATATCACTTTCGAAGCGAATTTGGTATATCTTTTTATCGTGATCATCTTTTTTTATTAATATTTTTGCATTTTGGATCCAAATGTATTTGTAAGTTTCCTTTAGTTGTGTCTTTGTAGCCCAAAATAACTGCCGATTTTGCCGAGTTAATTGCTCATTAATGTAAATACGTGTAGTATCTTTATTGTCGTAAAGCATATGATTAGTAATCGGTGTTTTGCGGTTTTTGATCCACTCTGCTCGCGCTTCTTTAGTACGCAGCGTTACAATTATCGGGCGTACCTCCTTTTTTTCACTTCCTACTCTCCATGCATTTTCTATTTGGTTTTTATCTAGATTCAGTATTTCAGCACATTTTTTAGCTACATCAATCGTTTTTTCTCCTATCTGGACCTTAACATTAATAATTTCCAAGTTTTTATCAAGTTCTCTTTGCTCTAAATATCCAATTCGCTCCTCTAGTGCCTTGTTGCATTTATCCAAATTGACGTTTCTCTGTATTAAGTCTTTGTACCTGTTTTCCATTTTTTTGTTGGTGTCAATGGTTTCCTGTTTGAACTTTTCTAAATCGTCGTACTGGGATCCCAGATAATTCATAGCTTTTTCTAGCTCAATATTTGTTTTCTTTATTTCACCCATTTGTGTTTTTATCTCCACTACATCTTTTTGTAGAAGTAAAAAACGTGAATCTTGTTCCTCTTTCATGGAGCTTAGTAAGGAGTTCATGTCATTTACCTCCTTACGAACGGCTTTAAGAATTTCATGCAGGCTATCAGAAGAACAGCATGTAGTTTTGTGACGTCTTGGTTCTTGTGAAATAGAAGAATCACTATCTGATTCTTCATTGCGTTTCTTCTTCAGCTGTTTTTTTGACATGGACATTTGTTTCCCCTTTGTATCCAATATAGCTCGATCCGATGAATGACCGTCTCCTTGTTCCTGGATTTTGGTCGGAGTCCGTGGTATTTTAGACATTGCTATATAGGCTCAGTCAAATTACACAATACACACTGAAATACACAGTTTCCTATTTTAAATCGTTTATTGCTATTGCACAGCACAATATACACGTCCGCTCGTTAGCGCGCTAACCACAAGTCTAAGAAATGATTTCTTATTTGATGTTTGAGTGCTATATGTACTTATAATTTGTAATTTGTGTCTTTATTATATGTTATTGTTGTATCTTGCTTTTTCGGTGCATGGTGTTGACATCCTCTAGTAGATTTTATGTCAAATGAGAATAGAAATAGTTTTTTTTCTATTGCTACAATTTACTACTAGATGACAAGAATGCATTCGAATTGTTCGCTTCGCAGGTTATTGTTATAAATATTTTGTAAATTGTAATACTTATAAGTACACATTTAAAAAAAATTAAGACTTGCTGAGTTTCTTGCCGGAATCTTCTCAGTTCAACTTGTATTTGGAACCGGTGTAGAGTCATTTGTTAACGTTCATAAGTGCCTTATCAGGGCCTAAATTGAATAAATGCTTGTTGAATTTGAATACTAACATAAAATATTTATAATAAACAGAGAAAAAAAATTGCAGCAAAAGGACTCAAGCTCAGCTTTATGCTGGAGACGAATTCGGGAAATAAGTCCGACGTCCAGCGCTGGTTTTCAGCTTGGAGTCGTTTGACTTTCACAGTTAGATAGTTACAATTTAAGAAGTAACTCTCGGAATTTACTTTTAAACAGATTGAGCTTCTTAATGTGGTGGCAAATCATTCAAAATGTTTGCAGCGGCAAATTTAAACCAACCTCTTCCGTTGTTAGTTTTCTATTTTATAAGTATACTGGGTGGAGACTTCAAGATGGCATATTTTTGAAACCTATGTTGGATTGGTCATGCTGAGCAACTTTAACAACGGGACAAAGTGTGTGTAGTGAATTCTCATTTTTTTTTAATTTTTCTTACAAAATGTCAACCTTGCTCGATCATAATGTATGAATAGTAAAAAAAAATATTGAGAATTTAGTGTGTTTTGATAATTATATTGTGTGAATTTTATCAAATAACCTGTGCATTATGTTATGTATTAAAGATATTTTAGCGTTTATTCGCTCAAAGAGCAGCTCGACTAGGGAAGTACCTCCACCTTACAGAATACCGCAGCCAAATAACTTTATGTTGTGTAAAGTTGTGTTCCTGCGCGTGAGTAAGGTTGCCAGAGCTCATAGGGGAGAGGGGGTATAGGTCGGTAACGCGTGAGCGATGCTTCGTGTGTTGCAAGCGTCTATATGGCTACGGTAACCGCTTACCATCAGGCGGGACGTATGCTTGTTTATCGACTAAGTTGTATATAAAAAAAAAAGATTTGATTAAGAACCTACCTGTTAGTATCCTAAAGAAAATAAAATATTTGTGACATACAGTGTAGCTGGAGTCGTCATCGGAGTCTGCATCGAGGTCGATCATCATTTTCTCGATGAGCCGCTCCATGGTGGCCTCGACGGCGCCGGCGCCGGCGCCCGCGCCCGCGCCCCCACCACCAGCGACCGCCGCGCCCCCGCCGCCCGCGCCCTCCGCCGGGCTCGCGCTGCGCCCGCGCCGCTCGCGCTTACTGCGCTTTACTACCTAACACCACCAACGAATACAGTTCACATTTGTATAACACTCACTACACTTTCTCGAGCTGAAAATAGTTTGTTCAGGATCTCTAATAGAACCTATGGCGATGATAGCTCAGTGGTAGTGACGTCGGATACCGAGACGAAGGTCCCGGGTTCGAATCCTACAATGAGCTTGAGCTTTCGGTGAAGGAAAACATCGTGAGGAAACCATAGCACGGTGGTAGGGTACTTTGTAGTACCCGCCTGGCTGGCTACCACCCTCAAGTTGAAAATCTGTCGCCAAGCACCTATCGGTGTGTTCCGACAGCGGCACTTGAGAGCCAGTTCCTTCTAGGCTTTGTGTGCCTACCACCTTCGACCACATCATCACTTACCATAATGAGATTGTGGTCAAACACTGGACTATACACAGTAAAAAAAAAAAAAAAAAAAAAACCTGCAATCGTTTGTTACACCTAGTTTAATTTGACCCAAAATGAATAAAACTATATGCGAGAATGAATGAGATGAACACATCGAGGAATTTTTTTTAGAGGCGCAATACCGAGCAATCCAATTCCGAAACTAGTTAATGGTTTTGCACTGATTTTGAACAGTAAGTAACAGTTGTAACATTGTCGGTGGTGGGAAAGGGGCGGAATAGATTTCAAGCAAAATAATTGGATTGTTTTACAAAAAACTTAAACCGACTTCAAAGTACACTAAGAAGTTATCAAATCCTGATCTGATCACAATGGGACCAAACGTGAAGACAAATCCAAACAAAAAAAGAATTTTCCAAATCGGTTAATAAATGACGAAGTTATGAGGTAACAAACATAAAAAAAAAGAACCGCCTTATTTGAAGTCTGTTAATGAACATCTATCCGCTTCTTTGGGTTAATTATTAGATAGATGTAGACAACAAACTAGTTTTTATGATCTATCTATATATGTAAGCGATTCATTCTAGTGAGAGTGAACAACCTTCCTTCCTTCTAGAGAATTCTACATAGTTAATAGAATACAAGTATGCCAAAGTTTTTGGTATTAGCTTACCATTACTTCATCATTATTGGTGAGACTGGTGGTGTTATTATTGCCGTAGTTGAGCGATTGTCTTCTGAAGCACATGGTGAACTCGAAGAGGGAATGCAGCCCACTGTACCAGGGCTCGGAGGGCCGAGGGTGAGCCGAGCCGGTGCGCGCGCGCATTAGACGGTTGCCTTGGTACTTGAGCGTGCGGAGGTACCGCCGCTTGCTTTGCAAGTACATTACCTGGCGACATGCGCGACACATTTTTTAATATAACACCTGAGTCTTGCCTGTAACCTCTAAAATTGTGGCTAAAATATAAAAAAAACTAGCTGACCCTCACGATTCCACCCGCGTTCTCCGGAACTTAGGCTAACATGCCAAATTTCATCGTGATCGGTTCAGTGGTTTAGGCGTGATAACCTAACAAACAGACATACAAATTTAGTACTAAAACTAGTTACTTTCGCAATTATAATATTACTAGCTGTCCCTAGCTGAAGTAGCCTATGTCCTTCTCGATAGCATAGGCTATCTGCATGCCAAATTTCATGACGATCCGTTGAGTAGTTGATGTGTGAAGACGTAACAAACAACCTCAATTTCGCATTTATAATATTAAGTTAGGATAGTATGGATTATAGTATGTTTTCATGATGTTTTCTTTTTTATTGTTAATTATTTGGAAAAAAAAAACAAACATAGTCGATTGTCCAAAAAATATTTAAAAAACCTTGCTGAGTTTCTTGCCTGATTCTTCTCAGTTGAAGGCCGGGTTCCGAACCGGTGGTAACTTCAGTAAATGTGACCTTCATAAATGCCCTTCTGGGGCCTAAATTAAATAAATGGCTTTAACTTTGACTATAATAATTAAGTTCTCCATATCTACTGAACAAATTTAAATGAGAAAGTTCTGCAGAATAGCAGGATTCTGCAGGATATACTGGGTTATGTGTCAACAAAAGTTTCCTTGTTTGTTCGAGAAATTTTCGAAGAAACATCTTCAAATGAGAAGCAAGTCTTAATTATATTAAATAGACTTACCACATCAGCGGACCTCAACGGCGGTTTCCCCATGACAAGGTTAACCAGCGATATGGCCTCTCTGGTGAAGCGTAGCAATATCAGCAGCGGAAGGAACAGCAACCATGGCAAAGGTCGGACCAATTCTGGTTGTGGGCGTTCATCTTGGTCCACTGAAACATTCATCACCATTATCAATTGTGTGGTGATTCTGTAACGACCTTTACGACACTACACGATCTGTCTCTATCATTAACTAGGCAATCACGTGAGATGTCCGCTGTCCGCGGCATCAATGCGCGGGCTCTTCGACGAGGCAAACTTAAGCTACCACCGGTGAGGCTGGTGCCTGGATGGGTGACCGCCTAGTGGTAGTTTAACTCGAGCGTTTTCCGCGCTTCGGTTGGCACGTGAAGCCGTTGGTCCATTTTTGATTTTGACCACTAGCCTATCCGCAGTGGGCACGCGTGGTGGAGTATTTCCCCATTCCCTATCACCCTCATTTGTGACAGGAGGCCTGTGCTAAGCAGGGGGACATTATAAGCTGATGATGATGATAGCTGCTCATGCTGGGATGCCTGTCCTCCACGCGGGCAATGTACATTGCCCGATTGATAATAAATTTTATTTCCATTGTTTGCATGTTTCAGGATGTTTTCTTTCACCGATAAACTAGTTGATAGATAACTCAAATGTATTTTTTTTTTACCACTAAGGTGGCAAACAAGCATACGGCCCGCCTGATGATAAGCAGTTACCGTACCGTAGCCTATGGACGCTTGCAACACCAGGGGTATCACTCGCGCGTTGCCGACCCTGAAGAAATCTCTTCACGCCCTTTTTGTAGAACCCCATGCTGTACTCCATTGGGAAAACCACGGTTCGGGGTTATATTTGAACCAAAACCTTGCTTGGACGTTTAGTTTCAATCTCCGCTGACACGCTGCCGATGGCAGAGTTATGAATGGCTATAATGGGTGCTGGGTACTTTGGGATGGCATTTTTTCGAAATCTAAGTTAGGTTGGTTATGCTGAGCTAATATAGGACCAACATTTTTTTGTTGAACTTTTGTGAGAATAGTGCTTTGTCTTGATTTTATGATATGTTGTAGCTCGGCATAAATAACCAAATATAGGTATAGAAAACATACAATTTCAAGGTATCTAAAATCAATAGAGCGCCAAAAGACAATGTAACCTTCTAAATGACAAAGATAAATCACCTTGTTATTCATACATAATCCTTACCTAAATTTTTAGAGAACAATGGTTATTTCACTTCTGCCTCGCGGTTTTTAAAGCAATATTATGCCGGGTTAAAAATAAAAATGAATTGCTTTCGTTAGTCTCGCTAAAACTGGAGAACGGCTAACGGAGAAGTTCAGGGAAGGTTTAAATGTAGGGTAGGGTAGGACACCAGGCAAACGAAGTCACGCCGCCGCGTTATACGGCAGCGTGCAGCTAGGCATACTAGCAGGCAGTTAGTTATACTATATTTTTATTTTATATGTGCGAGTTTTCATAAAAATCCGTTCAGCCTGTACGACAAGATTAAATATTATTAGTATACAATCTCGACTTGGTAAACTACCTACTGATTACACATACAGTTTCATATTTGTTTATTGCCGATAATGTTATGCATGGATGCAGACGCGAAACCGGTACATCAAGTAGGTATTCAATTGTTAATTTAGATTCCATTCGATTAAGTAACCCATTACTAACTCACTTGCATTTAAATGTAGACAAAAGTAGGAATATTCTGTTTTAAATATACTCTTTTACTTACCTCTATCAAATGCGAAGGTGCATATTTCTTTATGATTACGAGACGACGAAACCATGATATAAAGCAGATTAGATAACCCTAACATATTCATGTGCCAAAAAGAGTCAACCATAGCGGGACAACGACAGATACCTAAATATTAACGTCTTTAATATTTCGGAGACTTTTTTAGTTAAGTACCTACTACTAGATTCCACCCCGCATATTCCCGGGATTTAATATCATTTTTTTATTTTTTTCATCTTGATTGGTTGCACCGTTATGGCGTCAAGGGTGACAGACAAACATACTAACTTTTTCACATTTAAAATAGGTATTAGTGTGATTGAGATGAGATACTTACAGGGTGGCGGGACGGCCCATTTTGCGCATTTCTCAACTACCCACAGCGCTCGATCGAGGTGCCGCAGCGCAGACTGACCGAGTCGGTAACTAACTGCCTGCTCCGCTATGTTTTGAAGCACCTCCTTACCCAGGGATACTAGTTCCATATCTGAAATAAATTAAAAGCAGGAATTAGCAGAAAGAAAAACACAAAATAAGGGAAAGGAAATCAGGTATTTTAACGCGAACCAAAGCGTACAAGAAAAATGATGAGGTTACTTTTATATACAAGCTTTTCTTTAGTTTCACTTGTCCCGGTGTCGGTCTGTCTGTCTGTAATCAAATCTTGGTTTCCGATTGAGCTGAAATTTTGCATGCATATGTAAATTGGATAACAGTGCAAAATTATTATGACATGGACATCTGAAAGGTGGCCATAGGAACTCTGTAGTAAAAGAATGCCACCCCATCGAGTTTTGGCTCGTTCCATCCGTCTTGACGAGGACTCTGGTTCTAGTGTCTGTTGATTAAGTTGGTCGACTAAATATAAAAAATTGTTTCAAAAAACTTGTTTTTAATGTCCCGTACTCACAAAATGGAACAATATCTAGGTAGGGTAATTTGGTTTAGGTACTCAAACACAGGCGTGAGGTTAAAATATCGAATTTTCCTAACAAACTAACATAATATTTCGGGTTTCAAATATAATTATGTACCTACTAAAACTTTTTTTATTTCACACTAGTTGCGCCCCGCGGTTTCACCCGCGTTCCCGAGGGATATATTGCTTTCCCGGGACAAAAAGTATCTTATGTGTTAATCAAGAACATTCTATTTGCGTGCCTTTCATCCAAATCCGTTGAGTTATTGAAGCGTGATTGCGGTACAAACATCTAAACTCATAAACATCCAAATTTTCCTATTTATAATATTAGTGACATTTCTTCTGAAAAATGCTTAAGATTTGCTGTTCCTAACCTTGGATAGGAAAACACTGTGCAAGAACGACATGCAATCGGCCTTTTTGAAAGTATGTTTGCTCCACTCTCATCGTGGCATGTGAGGTTCTGGCCAAACTAAGCACACATAGTATGAGAATTGTTCGCGACTTTTGAATCACGCCTTACCTTAGTTACTTTCAATGAATATTATAATTCTGACTCGCAAAATTGATGTAGGTATCCTACAGAGAGCAGATAACATCCCTCACACAACTAGCTTTAATCTCGAATCAAAAATACATGTGGTAAATAAAATAATTAATTACCTTCACGATAGTGATCGATACATAACTCAATCGACTGTTACATATTAATAACGCATAGTTATAGTTAGTTCTACATTTCATAGGGTCATTCATCTTCTGTTATGCAACTTAGAAAAAATACGAGCATCTAGGTTTTACCTATCATTAGATTATTGATCTTATAACACAGTAATAGGATTCAAAATAACAAGACTGAAAATAAATAGTATTATTTTCAGTCTCGTAAAAATATAAGTATCTAGATTCTACCTATCATTAGATTATTGATCTTATCTCATTGCAATAAGATTCAAATAGCAAAATTGAAAATAATTAGTATAATTTTCAGTCTCTTAAGAAGTTTTGACATGATTTGATACTGATATTAAAATACATTTCATACAAATATATAGGTATCATAAGTACACAGACGACGAGGGTATCTCCATATCTATACACATGTATACTAAATGAGAGAGTTAAAGTCTAAGATGGGCAATGTCCAATTACTTTCGATAAATAATTCCGTCCCGAGACTAATTAAGATATTTATATTTGAGACAGATAATTATAATTTATTCCGGGTTGGGTTTTATCGTAATAGATGAATTTTATCATGTGGTTACTTCCTCTTCGTTTAACTTATTAGGGAATTGGTAATAATAATTTGGGAAACTAGCCAGAAGGATGGCCGAGGACGGCATGACAATGTTATTTTATTTAAATTATTATTTATTTTAAACTGATAACTTTCCGTGCACGATAAGTTGAGACACGAGTGGAATGCGGATACCTCGCCTGCATCCCCTGGACTTCCTGATGGCGTCAAACAATAATCTTGCTACACGTACAATACGGGAGCCATGCCTCATGATGTGTAGTATACAAGCACGCAACACTAATGTCCCCGCGACAGGTCTCAACTTATCGCACACGAGTAGTATAGGCTTGTGCTTGACTTCAATCTCTAGGTAGTGGAACCTGGCTCCGAAGCCCAGCTGCCGAAACATACCAGCAGGTGCTTGGCGACAGATTTTTAACTGGAGGATGGTAGCCAGCGAAGCGGTTACAATATAGTACCCCTGCTATGGTTTGGTTATGGTCTTCATGATGTTCTCGCCGAAATCTCAAGTGTAGCTTTCGAACCCTCTTCGCCACGGTATCCGACGTCAATACCACTACTGAGCTATCATCGCCTTAAAATTTATTTAATGCATACTAGCGGCCCGGTACGTGCTTCGCTACGTATAAAGTGAAATAATAAAAATGTGATAAATGAAGAACCGCTCGACCGATTTTGTGCAAACTTCACATAAACCATCTACTAAATAGTTCGAACAAAGCCTAAACATTTAGTTTGGATAGGTGAGCCCGTTCTTGAGTTATAAAATTACAACGAAAAGTGGCAATAATTTTTATATATATTGATGATTGATAATGCAAGTTACTGAATATGGTAAGAACAATAATGCACCCTGTAAGGGTATTGCAATGCATAACGTTAATATTACCTTAAAAAAAAATATACACAGTTCAGAATATCTATCACAGTTCAGTATATTTTTATCAAGGATTTGAGAGAATGGTAGTTATGGCAAGAAAGTTAGGTATCACAGTTTTTTTTATGTGAAAATACCTCCTTTTTTTGTTTATCTTTTATTAACTATGACCTTATCTCTCTAACAATGTGGGGGCGGAAACGGATCGGGTTCGAAAGTAGATAACGATTTCAGACTTCCAAAACTTTTACAATTATTAACATGGTGTGCTTACTTCAATAATAATACTTATTTGGTAACTATTTAGTAATCAGTGATAATACTTAATATATATTACTAAAATGATAATAGTTATCGTCAACATGTTAATTTACTAGCAACGCTTATTAACGAGGAAATTCCCTTACGAAATTAAGGATAAACAACGTTAAAATTAAATACTCTTTAAAAATATATTTTTCCTACTTACCTAAATTCTATTGATATTTAGCACCCACTATTACTACACTGACTTAGCCATTCACAAAAACACGTGCGTCATAAAACAATTGAAAAAATTGTGAGTTGCAGCAACGTTATCTTATTAATTTTCACTCAAGCACTCATTGGCTCACTAATGAGTGCAGGAGGCGGCGTAAATACATCATTTTGACTTCTTTATACCTTATAGATAATATAAATAGAGGCAAGAGGGCATAGGTCGCTGCAATCGTAGACTGATACCGTGAGGCCACTGAGACAAATATCCAATATATCTGATTATTAACATATTATGTGTAGTATACCTTTTGATTTATGTTTACTTTTGTAATTCATGTCTGATTGGTTTAATTATTGATTCAATTTTGAACAGGTTTTTTTTTAGGTGTGTAATTCTATGAAAAAAAAAAAAACTAATCATAATATTGCTGGTGATACTAACCAGGTGTAGATCAATGAAGGAGACATTCTATTTAATATAAAGGTAAAATGGAGGTTCAAGGTTTTAGGGTCGGCAACGCGCGCGTGATACCCCTGGTGTTGCAAGCGTCCATAGGCTACGGTAACCGCTTACCATCAGGCGGGCCGTATGCTTGTTTGCCACATAAGTGGTATAAAAAAAAATACTAAAAAGTTATTCCCATATGAAATAATATTATTATACATAAATTAATAAATATTAATATTACTCATCTTCTATGCTCAAAATTTGGATTTACCTAAGATAAAAATATGTTCTTTGGATTATAATATACCTATGTATTATACAGTGTGTATTTCATACATAAATACCTGTTTAGGAAGTCTGGTGCCCATTAGCACTTACATATACTAACTGGCCAGTAAAAAAAAACCATAAAAATAGCTCTAAAGCTAACTGTTTAGTGAAAATATCTAAGTAAAGTTTTTGATTGATGTGTGACGCAAAAAAAAAAATTTGCTTGTTATACAAGTTTGTTCTGGCTTGTAAGTAAAAGTAGACTTTATAATGACTTCAAAATACTTGAAAATTACACTATTTTATATTATCAATGGAAATGTAACATGTATACAGATGTTATATGAAGTAGAATACCATTACACAAATTAATAGTATATACTTTGTTTACTTTATATTATTTATTACATAAAAATGGTCGATATCAACTTTAATAAATAGCTATGTTATTAGATTAATTTGTACAGTCCCTACGTATCATTCAAAGTACCTAGTCTAGTAAACAGCTATAGGTAAGTACAGAGAAACACTTAAGATTTGTTTTCATATTGTGATAAAAAATAATGGTAGAATATAATACGAAAGTAAAGCGCCAGTTTAATAAATGGACTTTACAAGACGATTATTAGTTATTTTTCTACGCAAAAAAGTTACAGGTAGGACCACATTTTTTGTTATTCTACTTATATTTTCGTAATCATACATCTTGTGAAAGAATTCTATTATATTTATATGATTATAAACTATTAAAATAACGTGGTTACTTACCTATTTCAGTAGTTCTATTATTAATAAATACGCTTGCAGTTTCGCCCGCCGCTCAATTCGTTCGACAACAGAAACGTCAATCATTTTTTTTTATTTGGTCATGGCCATGGATACAAAGTCCTTCAGTCGCATACATTTTATTTATATCACATTCATATAGTACGCACATTAACTTTCACATAGTTCGCATTATCAGTCACCGTCCAGTCATGTTTCATCAAAATGTTGATCATTGTACTAAAACTTTTCACGGAATTTTTGAGACAATTTGTAAAGTCACGATACACATAATTCATTTTACTTCACTGGTGCACATTGAATGATATTTATTGGATAAAATTCCACCGATATGCAATTAAACTCAAAATACACGAATTTATGAAAATAAAAATGAAAACGCTACGTCAGTCTACAAGTTCCCGCCAAAAAGTCCCAGACAGGAGTTAACAGGACAGCTGGTATGGTATCATTTTGGTATCATTGCATTGCTATTTCCTTGGGTGTGTTCAGTTACTACACGGGTGACCAGTGCGATCGCACCACATGTTATTGAACTGTTACTGAACGCTACGATGATCGTCGGGCGATCACACGGCGTAGTTACTGTTAGTGGGGCCACTCAAGTTCCACTAACGTGCAGAGTGCATATTCAGTAGAAATTACGGGAAGTTTAGATAAAACAAGTACGTTGGTAAATTCGGAAGAAAATAATTTATTTTCACATTGACACACAATGACATGCAATGACATGTAAAAATTAACAAAAGGCAAGTAGAAAAATAAACTTATATAGAACAAAAAGATCTGTATCAAAACTAAAAACTCTTTTTATTCTAACACTCCTCCTTAAGTTCATTTCTCTACTTTCATCCATCACACACTCACACAACACCCATATTCAGCGCACACCACTTGAACTTCCCTTTCAACAAAGGTTTCGTCAAAGCATCTGCAACCATATGAGCTGTCTCTACATACTCAAGTACAATATGCCCATGCTCGACAGCCTCCCTTATAAAATGGTGTCGCACATCTATGTGCTTTGTACGTTGATGGTGTACAGGGTTCTGTGCAATGGCCACAGCAGACTGGCTGTCACTGAGGATTTTCATTGGCGCCTCAGCTTGACCAGTGACCTCGGAGTACAATCTTTTCAGGAATATTCCCTCCCTGGCAGCTTCAGACATTGCTACATATTCAGCTTCCGCTGTAGATAGAGCAACCGTCCTTTGTTTTCGGCTTTCCCAAGAGATTGCAGCTCCCATGTGCAGAAAAACCATACCCGAGTATGATCTCCTATCATAACAACTGGCATGACTCGCATCTGCATAACCCTGAACTTTACTCATTCCTGTCCTCTTGTACTGTAGCCCAAGGCATTTAGTACCCTTCAAATATCTCAGCACTCGTTTTGCTGCTATCCAGTGTTCCTCAGCATAGCAGGTATTGAATTGGCTAAGATAATTGACTGAATGTGCAATATCTGGCCTCGTGCAGACAGATAAGTACATCAGCGAACCAATTAGATTCTGATATGGAATCGTCAGATCAGGTTTGTGTTCCGGTCCAGGTTTTTCTAGCTTTTGACCAGAAACTGATGGTGTTGAAGCAACTTTGCAGTCAGCCATCCCAAAAACCTTCAAAATTTTGTTGACATACTTCTCTTGATCAACTTTGACTCCAATATCGTTCTGCGTTATGTGCATTCCCAGAATATCTTCTGCCTTCCCAAGATCTTTCATTTCAAATTTTGTCATGAGGTCTCTTTTCACATTGCGCAACTCTTCCGCGTCATTCCAAAAAATAAGCATATCATCCACATATACTGCTAAAATGATAATCTTCATACCCTGGGATCTCGTGTATATGCAAGGTTCATTTTTACATCGCTTAAATTTTATCTGCAATAACTTTTTTTTTTTTTTTTTTTTTATACCACTTAGGTGGCAAACAAGCATACGGCCCGCCTGATGGTAAGCGGTTACCGTAGCCTATGGACGCTTGCAACACCAGGGGTATCACGCGCGCGTTGCCGACCCTGCAGAAATCTCTTCACACCCCTTTTGAAGAACCCCATGCTGTACTCCATTGGGAAAACCACGGCGGGGAGCTCATTCCAAAGTCTGAGCGTCCGCGGAAGGAAGCTCCTTTGAGCCCGCACAGTACGAAACAATTCAGGTTTCAATATGTGAGGATGGACTCCCCGTCGATGGCGAGAGTTGCGATGGTAGAAAGTAGCCGTGGGCATCATCTTAAACAATTCTTCAGAACACCGTCCGTTGTACAAACTCATTGTTCAGCTTGTTGTTCCATGCTCTAGGGGCTTGCTTTAACCCATAAAGCGACCGTTTAAGTAGACACACATAGTCTTCTTTTCCCTTTTCATGAAAACCTTCTGGTTGTTTCATATAGACATTTTCCGTTAAATCTCCATGTAGGAATGCAGTTTTTACGTCCATTTGGTCTATATTTAAGCCTCTTTGTGCTGCTATTCCCAGGAGAACTCGTAACGAGCTGTGTCTAACCACTGGTGAGAATGTCTCGTCGTAATCAATGCCATATCTCTGGCTAAAACCTCTGGCAACAAGTCGAGCTTTGTATCTTCTTTGATTTTAAATAACCATTTTGAATCAACGACGTTGCTTGCTTGTTCAGGTTTTACCAAAAACCATGTTTTGTTTTTCTTCAAGGCATCAATCTCCTCCTGAATTGCTGCTCTCCACTCTCTACTATCAGATCGTGATAGTGCTTCTTGAACCGTAGTAGGGTCCAATTCTGATTCTGCAGCATGATACAGCAAGTAATCCGGAAAATCTTTGCGTTTTCTAGCTCTAAGTGGATATCTCCGTTCCACTTCTTGAGGTTGATCATCGACAGTTGTGTCAAATTCACAGTCTAGAAACTCTATGTCTTCTTGAGGTTGCTCATCAACAGTTGATTCAGTTTCAGGAACTGGAGGAATATACATCATCTCTTCATGAGTATCTGATTGTTCCTCTTCTTGAGGCTGATCATCTACAGTCACATCAGGCTCTAAACCTTGAGGAACACAGACTTGTTCATGATTGTAAGTTTGTTCCACCTCTGGAATCAATACTTCATATTCAGTCTGTTTCTCCATCCCTTTATCTCTCTTTGTTTCTTGTTGAGCTTCAATAAATACAACATCCCTAGCCTTATAAAGCCGATGCGTTTTTGTATCCACTAGTCGATAGCCTTTAGAGTCTTCGCAATATCCGACTAGAGTTAACTCCATGCTTTTTGTATCTAGCTTTTTCCTTTTTTGGTTTGGAATGTGCATATATGCCTTACACCCAAAAACTCTTACAAAACTGAGATCAACTTTCTTACCAGACCACGCTTCCTCTGGTGTTTTTCCCATGACGGCAATGGTTGGTGATCTATTTTTCAAGAAAACCGATGTATGGACTGCTTCCGCCCAATAAGCCTTTGACAAATTTCCTTCCTCGAGCATGCTTCTCGCCTTCTCGATGATAGTCCTATTTGCTCTCTCGGCTACTCCATTTTGTTGCGGTGTATAGTCTATCGTTACTTGATGTTGGATTCCATTTTTTCTCAGAAAATCATCCATTTCTTTATTGACGAACTCGGTCCCGTTATCAGTGCGAAGTATTTTAATATTCTTGCCGCATTGATTCTCGGTAAACGCCTTAAAAATTTTAAATTTTTCGTAAACTTCACTCTTTTGTTTCAAAAAATATACAAATGTTCTGCGTGTAAAATCGTCAATAAATGTTAAAAAGTATTTGTACCCGCTAATAGAAAGGATATGCATAGGTCCGCATAAATCCGAATGCACTAAACCCAATGCTTCCTTAGCTCTCGTCGCAACACCTTTGTCAAACGGTTTTTTGGTTTGTTTTCCCATAATACAAGTTACACACTCCAGTTTCGAAGAAGTATTAGGAAAACTCACCCCTATGGCCATCTTATCTCTAAGAAGTTTGAGGTTGTGTATACCAAGATGTGCCATCCTCCGATGCCACAGCCTCTGCTGGTCGCAATCAGCTGTTACCAGCGCAGAACCCTGTGAACAGCACTTAATTTTATAAATGCCTCGTTCGTTCTTCCACACCTTTCACAACAGTCTTACCACGAACCTCACACTCATTCTTTTTGTAGATGTCGCATCCTTTCTCTGTAAATACTATTACGTGACCCTTTCTCGCAATCGCATTCACACTTAACAAATTAGAAGCTAACTTAGGTACATACGTAACATTGTTGATTGTTAACCCTGCTGACTCACATATTACCGTACCTTCACCTTCACCATATACTACATTACCATCTGCACAGATCACTCTCAAAGATTTAGAAGTATCCTTCAAGCTTCCTCTAAACCAAGCCTTGTGATTCGTCATGTGCGTCGACGCGCCAGAATCGATGATCCAGTCTCCTGCTTGCGGTGTCGACATACCAAACGCGTAGGCTTGTAAAGCTTCTTTTTTCCTTTTAGGGTTATCTGGACACTCATTTGCCTTATGTGGTCCGTCACAAATAAAGCATTTGATCTTTTGTTTGACCTTCTTGGGTTTACTCTTGCCCTTATGCTTATTTGACAATAATGCTGATGTCGGTTGGCTTGTACTCGAGCTTGCCGAATAGTTATCTTCCATTTGAAAAAGCTTTGTTTTGACATAGTCAGTAGTAAGTACCGCGTTACTATTTTCTATGGCTAATCTCATAGGTTGGAACTCTACCGTAAGTCCTTGAAGAAGTAAAGCAGCCAACAGTTCATCGTCAACCTCTTTTCCTAAGTCTTGCAGTTCCTGAGATACCATCATCACAGATGTCACATATTCCCTCACAGTTGGGAAATGTTCTAGTTTCATGCTTACTAGTTTTGAAAGTAAACGACAACGGTTATTCAGACCTTTATCCTCGAACGCATCTCTTAATGCTTCCCAAGCACTTTTTGCTGTTTTAGATTTGCGTACGTGCACCAAGCAATGAGGTTTGACCATCAAACAAATCTTTGCTCTAGCTTTTTGATCTTTTCTCGTACCTTGCGTGTCGGTTATTTCAGGCGTAACACTTGTATATTCCCACAAGTCATCATGTACCAGATGCATCTCCATAAGAAACTTCCATGTAGAATAGTTACTGCTACCTTCTAGTTTCTCCATAGATAAGGCACTACTGCCTGAACTACCTTCCAAATTCTGTGCCATTGAGTTCTGCTCTCTTTGAGAACTCCCGTTACCAGACGAAATTTTCCCGTAGGTGCGATTCCCATAACCTGTTAGTGGGGCCACTCAAGTTCCACTAACGTGCAGAGTGCATATTCAGTAGAAATTACGGGAAGTTTAGATAAAACAAGTACGTTGGTAAATTCGGAAGAAAATAATTTATTTTCACATTGACACACAATGACATGCAATGACATGTAAAAATTAACAAAAGGCAAGTAGAAAAATAAACTTATATAGAACAAAAAGATCTGTATCAAAACTAAAAACTCTTTTTATTCTAACAGTTACTGAACGCAGACCTTGCTGCGCTACTAAAAAATAAAAATCTTGCTCTGTTCTGTGACGGCTCTGTGCTTGGAACTTGAATGAAAGAAATGGCCAGCATTGCCATTAGGGTACGCACTAGTACGCATTGCGTACTATTTCGTTAGGTAGCGTTCTCAGGTACTCTCCCGCCAATTTGCGTACTATTTTACTGTCAAGCCAAAAAATATTATTAATTAAAATCAAAATAATAAAGTTCAATCGTTTTAATTTCTGTCAAGCAAGTTTCAGCATAATGCGTACTCAAAATTTAAGTGTCGTACTATTTTTAGTTGCTTTGCGTTTGCGTATCCTATTGTGAAGTCACTCTGGCAACGCTGGAAAATTGGAAATGGCGTCCATTCCATTCCTTTCTTTGGCGGATTTTGTGATTAAAATTTTCTAACTATATCTTGAATTCAGTAGATTTTGTTTGATTTCAATATTAAATCATTTTAAATTTATTTTATGTAGAAAATGTAGTGGTAATGGAATCCTTTCAAGACTCAAATTGTCACTCATTGAGCGATAGTTTTTCTTTGTACGAGCGTTATTTGAGAAGTTTCAATGTCGTAGATAGCTTAGTGGAAGAGGGCGATAATCCTGAACCTAGCCAGCCAGTATTGTCAAGACACTGCCATTACGAGAGTTCCAACAGCCAAGGTAACTTAGACTTGTCCGCAGTTACTCACGTTATAAATAAACATTGCCAACCAGCTGAGCCTGAATGTAATTTGCTGAATGGTACATGTGACAATATTGTTGATAAAGGATCCAGCTTAGACACGGACTTGTGTACTAAAATTGATTCATCTCCTTACACCTCGCTTGCCGCGTCCCTTCTTGAGAATTCGTCTGCTACGGCAGAGCACAGCTTATTGAACGAAAAATCTGACCCTGCTGACGTGCCCGTCTTGTCGGAAGACTCAAAATCAGAAGGCTTCAAGCATCCAGTTTTCATAACCTCAACAATGGAAAATAGCAACAATGCGGTTGACAGTGTGCCTATGTTCCGCGACGTAAGACACACCGACACTGTTTTCAAATTGCCAATTAGGGAATTGTCTTTCAATGGCACTATCAAACATGTACAAAAACTAAAACCTATAGTAGACCCTATCACTGCACTGAGTTGTAGCACAAGGATGGTAAACTTGGAAGAAAGATCAATTGAACACTGTGGGGGCCCATTTGCAAGCAGCAGTGAACATAGTGAATCAGCTTCTGATCAGAAAAGTAGTGATGATCAAAGGGCAAGTGATTCCGATGATAGAAGCATGAATGATGCTAGCAGTAGAGTAGATAAGACATCTGAGAGTACAGGTGACTCTCAATATGAAGAATTTAATGTTAAGAAGGAGTGTCAATTAAATGATGATGGTAGCAATGCAAAATGGAACTTGGAACAGAGTTACTCATCACTAGAAGCATCATTTGACAGTGGAGTGAGATCTCCAGATATGTTTTCTGATGAGGATGGAGAGGATGCTATACCTGAACCAGAGAAAGAGCCTTTTTGGAGTTTCTTAAAAGATTATGAAGCTTATGATAAAAAGAAAGTGAGGAAGATTGAGGTTGGTATTATTTTCAGCTATTTATTTATGTGTTGTTTATTTTCCTGAAATTGCCTTTAATACATGATTTTTAATAATTATTTAATTATTAGGAAACCCTCCAAGGAGTGCTGCCACCACCTTCAGTAACAGTTCTTAAAACAGATGTAACAGAAATGCTCAAGAAATACTATTGTTTTCTGCCAGCGTTTGAAGGTCGTAAGATCAATACAATAGAGGAGAATTCCATGACACCACCTAAAAGAGTTTCCTTTGTAGAAATACCTGAACATTTTACATTGCCAGGAGAGACACATGAAAGTAACACTTCTGTTGATAGACCAAAGAGTTCATTATCAAAAAACAGTTCAAAGTCTGAAAATGAATTGGACACTAGTGTAAATGACAAGAGTGTACACTTAAATATGTGTACAGAGATGGAAGCCAAAGAAACTGCTTGGCCAGAGCTGTTGAAATGCAAATATCATGATATTTAGTAAGTATTATGTAACTTATGCTTTATTTTACCAAAAGCGAATGTGATAACTTTTATGGCCCTCATATGAATTTTCTAACTACAAAAAATTTTGTAAATTCAAATTCATGGTAGTTGTATGCTAGGCAATATCTTAAATTTTGCTATAATTATCAAAAAACGTTATTTTGTCTGACAGGATTGTTGATGTTGATTGATTGATCTGTATTTAAAGGTTAAACATCAGTACCGAGGCGGAACATTTGAATTTTTTCGTTTTTTTTTTTTACCTTTGTGGAACTGTATGAAATAATCTCTAAACACTGGAATATCTATCCATATTGATCTATCAATGTAGAAAAAAATAAAAACGAGAAAAAATCCCTTATGGGGCCTCTTTGTGTGATGGTTGCAGGCTAGTTCTATAGCCAACCCAGGTCTGTTCAGAAACAAAGATTCTTATAGTTACCTAATTGGTAGTATGATTTATTGTTGTTTACTGTTGATTTTATTTTCCAAATATAATAATAATAATAAAAGCCTTTCAGTTTTTCAGTTCATTTTGTTTGATCATTTTACACTGGCACATGAAGATTGTCTTGCTTTCCAGCATAGGCCTCCCCTATATCCAGGTTCTGTGCTTTTATTCTCCAAGTAATACCTGCTATTCTTCTCATGTCGTCCTCCCATCTACAATACCTTCTCCCTTTCTTTCTTTTATATTGTGTCTTGGGCACCACTGCGTTATGTCCCTAGACCAAATTTCCAAATATGATTTACCATAAATAATTGACTTGTATCATTGACTCCCTTCCCGCTCTTGCTCATATCTGGATTTGTAAATATGTATTATCATTGTTCATCAAAGTACCTTAATTTGACATGTCATTTGGCTATCTATGGTGTTATTAAACAACTGATAGTTATTTCACATACTTGTAAACATGTTGTTTCCTTATTTCAGTTACAATGTCACAAAATTCTCTGAGAAGTTTGAGTTGTTGGCGCTACGGTACGGAGAGAGGTTTGTTGGAGCCGAGACTGATACCAGTGTGAACATTTACTCTGGAGGCTTCCAGTCCCCCAGTAGTGCCAGTAAAAGAAAAGCCCTTCGGCTCAAGTATGTATTTCTAATTTATAATCTATTTGATACTTAAAAGTACATGAACATATAATTTCTGTTTATTAAGATGAAATGCTGGTGGTGTTTGCTCCATACAAACGTAATCCTCAGTTTCCTCTCTGGATACTGACACTAGAGCAATGATTATTCTACCATGCAATCTGTAGATACCACTGTATGTCCCTCGGTTGTGTTTATCTCCATGCATTAATTATTATAAGAAATAGGAGCCTTCTAAAATCACAAAAACTTACAATTTTTAACGCCCTTATCAGACGTCCAGCGAACAAATTTGCCGAATATATAACAACAAAGGAAAACCGACAGACATAGCCAAAGCCCTTCTTATTATGATTCTTAAATATAGTTTTAAATCGATCCAGTTTTGGAGGAGAAAACCGGGGATTATGAAATAGCGATTTTGTCTAGTTTAAATAGGTATAATCGGTCCAAGCTGTCCAAGTAGTTGTCTCTATCGCCCTCGGGCGGTATAGCTCGGGCAATGCGCGACAGCAATAGATATTGTTACGAGCTGGGGTTCAGGATAAATAATGGTACACGAATTTACCAAAACACTGGTCACACTTTTATTAAAACTCTAATTAAAACACTCAGAAATTAAATAGTTCACTAGCACTTAACTGTATTTCACTTCGATGTTTACTCACTGTTATACAAAACCAAACTCAAACTCCCCTGTGTATTGTCTCGTATTTATACTTCATAAACGGCATCCGGAACATTCTACAATTTACCCGCGTATTCTACATGCCTACAGTGCTATCGGGAATATTCCAGAAGCAGGTAGCTATTCGGCGATAGATGGCGTTGCTTGATAGATGTTTACTCCTATACAATAACAGATGGCGTTACTGATAGTACCGCTATTCAATAACAGATGGCGTTACTGGTAGCAATTTATTCCTGATGTCGCGATGTCGTAACACTACCCCCTCCTTAGACATGCTCGTCCCGAGCAATGTGAATTCCATGATATAACGCCATCGAGATCCTTGGGGCTCTTCGAACACCAGCCAGCACCCGCCCCGCGGTCCTGGCGTTTACTCGTGTTCCTGTTCCTGTTGCTGAGCAGTGTCACCAGTCACCGCTGCTCTTCCTTCCCAGAGTCGATTTTCTTCTTTTCTGTAGTTTCTCCACTTCGGACAACTCCTCCGCAGGTGTCCCTTTTCTCCACAGTTGTAGCAACGGGGCGAGGCCACAACTTCTCGGGGTCGAATTTCTTCTTTTCTGTACTTTCTCCACTTCGGGCAACTCATCCGAAGGTGGCCCTTTTCTCCACAGTTGTAGCAACGGGGCGAGGCCACAACTTCTCGGGGTCGAACTTTTTCTGTTCTGTATTTTCTCCACTTCGGGCAACTCCTCCGCAGGTGTCCCTTTTCTCTACAGTTGTAGCAACGGGGCGAGGCCACAACTTCTCGGGGTCGAATTTCTTCTTTTCTGTACTTTCTCCACTTCGGGCAACTCATCCGAAGGTGGCCCTTTTCTCCACAGTTGTAGCAACGGGGCGAGGCCACAACTTCTCGGGGTCGAACTTCTTCTTTTCTGTAATTTCTCCACTTCGGGCAACTCCTCCGAAGGTGTCCCTTTTCTCCACAGTTGTAGCAACGGGGCGAGGCCACAACTTCTCGGGGTCGATTTTCTTCTTTTCTGTACTTTCTCCACTTCGGGCAACTCATCCGAAGGTGGCCCTTTTCCCCACAGTTGTAGGGCGAGACCACAACTTCCCTGATGCGGTGAGGTCGGTCATCGCGTCGCACAGCCTCTACTTCTAAGGCTTGGGCCAAAGCATCTTTCAGCGACTCGTGGTGCCCTAATCTCACGGCAGCTCTGACTTCCAAGTCACGTATACCATCCACGAACGCCTGCACTAGATTACCGTTGATCATCGCTGGTGCAGACTGGTATGCTTTACGGACCAGCTTTTCTACCTCTAGAGCCCACTGTTGTAGAGTTTCGGCGCTCCGTTGCACACGGTCCTTGAGTTGGGCACGGAATACGTGTTCCAGGTGTGCGTCCCCGTATCTAGATTCTAGAGCTTCCAACAGTTGCTCATACGTCACGTCCTTCCCGAGGACCTCCAGTATAGTGAGAGCCTGGTCGCGAAGACCCAAAGTGAGTGCTGTCATCGCCTGTGCACTAGTCCAACCATTCGCCTTCATGACAGCTTCCAACTGGATTCTATAGGCTGACCATGACGAGGTGCCATCAAATGGCGGCACCTTGAAACCACGTGAAGAAGCCACAGGTAAAGAAGTAGCAGTTCCAACCTTGAGTCCAACCAGGGCGTTCTTCACGTCTTCTATCTGTACCTCGGCCTTGGACATACGATTTTCGGATTCCGAGATACGGGACTCATGATGCTGAAGCTGTTCCTTCACCACCTTGAGATCCTTGCCAAGAGTTACTTGTAAATTTTCTAATAAAACCATCTGTCCCTCTTGGCGGCGAGCCTGCTCCTCCTTATCCCGCTGTAGCTGTTCCTCCAGTCGGCGAGCCTGCTCTTCCTGACGGCGAGCCTGCTCCTCCTTATCCCGCTGTAGCTGTTCCTCCAGTCGGCGAGCCTGCTCCTCCTGACGGCGAGCCTGCTCCTCCTGACGGCGAGCCTGCTCCTCCTGACGGCGAGCCTGCTCCTCCTTATCCCGCTGTAGCTGTTCCTCCAGTCGGCGAGCCTGCTCCTGTAGCATTACCATCAAAGCGCCAAGATCAGGGGTTGCAGGTACTGCTCTGACTTCAGGTGGGTCGGCAACTGGTAAAGAGCCAGTTGGTTGCTGGCCACCCGAAGTCTGCGACGGAGAACCTCCAAACCTCCTTTCATCCATCTCCTGCTGCCGCTGGCCCCTTGTACGGACACCCTCAGTGACTTCCTTTGGCATAACCGGCATTATTTATCCTACTACTTCTGACACCAATTGTTACGAGCTGGGGTTCAGGATAAATAATGGTACACGAATTTACCAAAACACTGGTCACACTTTTATTAAAACTCTAATTAAAACACTCAGAAATTAAATAGTTCACTAGCACTTAACTGTATTTCACTTCGATGTTTACTCACTGTTATACAAAACCAAACTCAAACTCCCCTGTGTATTGTCTCGTATTTATACTTCATAAACGGCATCCGGAACATTCTACAATTTACCCGCGTATTCTACATGCCTACAGTGCTATCGGGAATATTCCAGAAGCAGGTAGCTATTCGGCGATAGATGGCGTTGCTTGATAGATGTTTACTCCTATACAATAACAGATGGCGTTACTGATAGTACCGCTATTCAATAACAGATGGCGTTACTGGTAGCAATTTATTCCTGATGTCGCGATGTCGTAACAATATGTTAAAAACCTATTTTTCAAATTTCTTAATAATGTGTAGAAGAATATAATTTACCTAAGCAAATATTAAATAATATCGTAATGTATGATCATCCAAAGCCTTCATTTATGTCCTCTATCTATCTATCACTAAATACAATATTAGCTTTCTGCTCTACGTGTAATACGGCGCAGCGTCACGCCGCGATGCTATTCGAAAACTCACTGAAATGTGTACTTTTTGTGTAGTAAATAAAGTTCTATAATGGCCCTGATTCTGTTGTTCACAACTAAACTAATTTTAATCTCGCTATGTCTCTTTCTAACAAAGAACATAAGAAAAGGATGTAAGAAATTTAGTCCTGTCAAATTAGTCCAATGCTTGCTATCAATATAAATTTAGTCGCCATCTATCGCGGTTACGCCTAAATACACGCAAAATAAGACGGCAAAGAATAATTTGACAGCTTCAAATATGTTCTATCCTTTTTCAATAATGTTCGTAAGAAAGAGATGAGATGTGACTAAAATTAGTTTAGTGCGATCTACAACAGAATCGGCACCATTGTATCTTGTATTGTATATTGTACGTATAGTTCTCTCAGTATAGTAATAATGGTGTACCACAATCTCAAAGTATGTACTTTTAAGGATGAAATACAACTGAAAACCAAAACATCATTTGGTAGCCCACCTGATGTGGGCTCGCTATGTCAGTCGAGTCATGTTTTATTAAATAGCCAGGGGTTGGCAGCCTGCGGCTCGCGAGCCGCGTGCGGCTCTTTCGATGGAAAGTTGCGGCTCTCCAGTGTCATAAGCAGTAAATAATTATTTTATCATCAAAACCCTTATTTTAGAAGGATCGATTCGCTGAGTGAAAAAAACAACATAGGTTGCAAACAAGCATACGGCCCGCTTATGGTAAGCGGTTTAACCGCTTAACATTACCGCTACGGCGTAGCCTATTGACGCTTGTTTGATTAAAAAACATGAGAAATAGTCACACTATAAAAAATTGCCGAGCATACATAGGGGTGATCGGGTACCCCCTCCCCCCCCCACGCGGTTGCACCCGCGTACCTGAGGGATATCCTACCGTTACGTTTTCTAAATTTTCTACGCAACTTTCTTATTTTGTTTTGCGTAAGAGCCTCCAGAGTATTAGAAAACTTAAAAAAAAAATGGATGAAATTGGTAAAGTCGTTCTTTATAGTATTTACCTACTTTTATATAAATTGAACTAAAAACATTGTCAATGCATCATGGAGATGCTTGTCTACAAAAAAACAATGATGTTTAAAACAATTGATAACAGATTTTTCAATTTCTGTAAAAGATAATCATAAAGATTCAAAATTATATGATAATGGTTAGTATTGTATTACGTTGCAGCAAAGATAAGACTGGATGACGAAACAAAAACCTATAAGTAATTAATTATTCAAAATGGCCAACTTTTTTTTTACTATTACTAATGAAATGAAGTTCCTTACAGTTTTAATTTCATTGTTTACGATAAATTATTTTTAAAATAATTTGTGTTGATTATATTATACGTAATTACCTTAGCTACACAATAGTAGTAATTATGCCACTCTTGTTGTAAATGCTTAATAGTTGCAACAAGTGTGTCAATTAGTCTCACAAACTGTTAGGATTCGTGAAAATATGTCGACGAAACCGCAGTATGCGGGCAGGATACGTTGTCGTACCCAATTCGCGAGACACCACATTCAAGTTGAATATCTTTCGTTAACACACAGGCAGTTAAGTCTATCTAAAGTTGCCTCGTTGGCGCATTATAATAAGCAAAGCTATAACTGACGATGTTTTAGGATGGCTCAAGTAAAGTCCCCCGGACGACGTCTATCACATTTGGCCCGTCGCCGGCAAGCATTCTGCAGCGCTGCGACCATCAATGAAAAAGCACAGGCGTCTACTGCCAAAATGGTGCTTATTGATAAAAAGTAAGTGTCTTAAGCATTGATAAAAATAATCTATTTATATATATTATAATATCTATTAGTATATGTTTTTGGTCAAATAATAGATAACCATGACCAAAAAAATATAAGTCCTAAATAACTGACCTAGGATATTATTATTATTATTAGGTTACATGTGTATTTTTAAAACATAATTACAGAGAAACTTTCTAAAACTAAATTTTTCATACTACATTGCACTTATCTAATATTCGAATGTTTTCAAGTTTCTTCCCACACAGAAAACTAATAAACTCATCGGAGAGAAAGAGCCCTCGAGTCAGACGTACACCGGGCAAGAAAACACCAACACGCAAGACACCCGGCAAGAAGACGCCGGCAAAAACACCGAGGGCACGAAGCGGGGGTTCAAGTAAAAAGAAGGCCATGAGAAGATTGCTTATGGACCCCGAAACATTGACGAGATCTCAACCAGCTAGGGAAACGCTAAAACGTGCACTTTTTGTGAGCCCCGAGAATAGAAAATCAGTCCCAATTGCTCCGAGCACATCAGTACCAGTTAATGCTCTAAAGACGCGCAGAACATTATTCGGCTCGCCAGACAGAACAGCAGATACGAAAAGTTTAGATGGAACACAAAGCGATCAGTTCTTGAAACGAAAACGCGATGCGTTGGATGATGCGCCAGAAAATAGTAGGAGTAAGATAGCAAAGAGTTTATCTTTTGGTGGAGATACAATTGGCGGTTCGCAGTCGTTTGTTTTTAATCGTCGAGCGTCTGAAGTGTTCGCAGTGAAGACTACCGCGGATCTGAATGAGAGTCATAAGAAGGTACGTTTAAATATTATGATGTGTCTGAGGTATCTTAAATGTCAATGTTTTTTTATTTAATATAGGTCTTTGTCAGCAATCTCACCATGGTAAGTGGTAATGATCTGGCTGTAGGTGCTAAGCACACAAAGCCTAGAAGGAACTGGCTCTCAAGTACAGCTGTCGGAACACTGATAGGTGCTTAGTGAAAGATTTTCAAATTTAGGGTGGTAGCCAGCCAAGTGGGTACCACCATATTTTGGTTTCTTCACAATGTTTTCCTTCACTGAAAGCTCATAGAGGAAGAGCCCACGACGATCTGACCTTCGTCATTTTATAAAACCTAAGAGTTTCTCTGTGTATGTACCTAATAGAGGTAAAAACCATCCCCGAATATGAAGTTTGGATCGCGGTGGCTTTGGAAGTTATCAGGTAGCAAAGGTGTCAAAAATTGCACCTCAAATTCAAGCTCATTGTAGAATTCGAACCCGGGACCTTCGTCTCGCCATCTGCCGTCACTTCCACTGAGCTATCATCGCCATAAATTCATCTTTAGGGTATAAAACCTTTAGATTTTGGTCCATATTCTATCATATTCATAAAAAAACCTACATACATCGATTGGGGACACTCATACAATAATTTAATAGGATGTCCTAAAACGCCACGTTTACAGAGTTAATTGAAAAAAAAAAGAATGATTTTTAACAACTTCAATAACCTAGAAAAATTACTCATTAAATTATTGTATGCATTATATGGTGCTAGAATAGCTAGATTGATTTATTATATACCATACACATACACGTTTCTATATTTATAAGTTTGTGTAGAAGACTTGCTAAATCATTTGTTATGAACCTAAGCATGTTTTGAAAAGAGTAATTGCTGAGTTTATTGCCGGCTCTTCTCAGCAAATGCAACCTTCCGAACCGGTATTAGAGTATTAGAGTCAGACTTTTCATAAGTGCCTGCGAAGGTCTATTTGAATAAATGATTTTGAATTGTGTTAATTTCCAGAAACTTCTGTGGGCTGTGTCGGAAGCGTTACGCGTGCACGGGTGGCGCATGTCGTCTCCGGGGTTCCGTGAGAAGGCGTCGGCTCTCGCGAGGCTCACCAGGAAGCTTCTCGCGCTGCCTCCGCACGCGGCCAAACTTGCTGCACCTAAGTTGTCTACCTCCGAAACTATGCTCAAGTAAGTTATCAGACAGTTCAACGGTATATTCAACGTGTTACGGAAAGGGTATGTCTATCCGAAAGAGGCGAAGACTACATCAGGTACGGACTCAAAGTTTCAGATCAAAATAAATTACTCAAAAAATCATACCAAAGAATCATGGCGAGATATGTACAAAAAAATAAAGATTTTTAGAGACGTCTAAATGACGTTATTATTGATCCTCGGTGCCTAAGGAATAACTTTAAAATATTTTTAGATCCCCAGGATAAAAATCCGGCATTCTATGCCATGCCGGTGAATCGCGACCAGAACCATTATGTTGTTGTTATGTTTTGCGGGGTTTATAAAAAAAATCAAGTATATTAATATGTTGCTGGTAATGTAATCTCAACATTGGAAGTGATTCAAAACTCTCTAAAATGTTTTATTTTTTTGTACAAATCAATGTATGGATCTCGCCATGATTCTGTTTGCTGCCAACTTTATTGAATTAAAATCATCTTTTCACGTCATTTGCTAATACTATTATAAAAAAATCTCTTTCGCGATCTGTCTGTGCGCCTAGTACCAAAGAAGTTTAATGGATATACCCCTTCCATTACACGTTGTATAGTAAGCTAGTATTCAGTATTTATACAAATAATTTCATTTGATTTTATTGCAGGATTGCGCGTCAGTACGTGTTCGCGATAATCCAGGGTCATACCGTAGAAGAGTGCTATCAAGAGGAACAGATGAAGCTCGCTAACGACACCAATAACAAAGTATCCGGCTACATCTCCGCCCAGGCTTATCAACAGATGAGAGCGAGGCAAGCTCCCACCAGCACCTTCACCTCACAAATCAAAGAAAACACCTGCAATGATGGCTTCAAGCACGACCAACCCAAGAGCTGCTCCAAAAATATCCTGCAAGACAAATTAGTCAACATAGACTCAAATTCGAATAGCAGTAGTGGCCTCAGTATTATAGATAAGTCAAGTCTTGGGCTATTCAAATCTAATTCGATGCCATCTTTCGAGGAAGCGGCCAAAATGAGAGCCCGGAGGCAAATTAGTTTTGACAGTGTCGATTTCCCTAAGAGATGATGTGCTTGTGACAACTCGATAGCTTAGGCAAGTGATAAGCATGTAAAAGTTTTAACTGTGACTAAGTAAACGTACAGTTTAGAAGGTAACAAGTAATTTATTTAAGTGGACTATTTCTTATATAATTATAATAACATTGCAGTGCAAACTGGGCTGTGTGTGTATTTGGTTCAACCTATTCCCTTCTGCAATTATCTCCATAATATACAATAACGGTAGTTAATTGATGATATTGTTATTAGTCTAAATATCTGCTTCAGACATTTTCATTATTTGTGCTTTTTAAGCAGAATCTGTTTTGTTTTATTTTATAGTTTTATTTTGTTATGCACGACTTTTTTTTTTCTTAGCGAGTAGTAGCTCATAAAATTGACGATAATATTGTTAATATGAAATTAGCAAATTATTTTAATGAATATCAAGCACATTGCTATTTGTTCTTGTATAATAATTATTCAATATTTCAAGTGTGAATTAGTGTATGTGTAACGATTCAATGTGTTACTAATGCTGGGTATGATCTCAGGTGTTTATAATAATAAGCAATAAATTATTTTCCTCAATATATAATCTGTTTCATTTGGAAATACCACACAAGTGCTATTGGATTTTTTATCTGTGTAATCGAAACTATATGTATTGATGATAAGATAATCTTTCATTACACGTTCATTACGATTTATGTTCCGCTTTATTAGAAAGTCATTGAATACTTTGTCTTTCAAACAATGGGTTGTTCCCAGTCATATCCTGGTCTAACGGAGGACGTGTTGGAGGATTATATAAGTCTAACATATTTAAATAAAGGAGAGATATTGTAGTAAGTAAAAAATGTGTAATTAAGTCGCTTTAAATCTTACGTTTTCATAATAATAATTTGATTTTAGTTTAATGAAAAAGTTCTACTCAATAGATCCAGATAAACTTGATGCCGATTATAATCATAGATTTACAAGATCGGAAATTGTAGACAAGTTTGATGTTTTAAAGGTATGTAATTGTTGTGTTAGAGAAAAGTATAGTTGTATTTGTACGTAGTATTTATATACTCTGAGGTTGTATAAACTCAACAGGAAATTACAAGTACATTTTATTAATTATTGTTAATTCTTTTAGAATAACCCCTACCAAGATCGTATATTCCGCGTTTTCTCATCAAAGAACGATGACTGCTTCTCATTCGAGGACTTACTGGATCTGTGCTCGGCTATGAGCTATGGATGTCCTGTTGAAGTCAAATCAGCTTGGGCTTTCAAAGTATTTGGTAATATAAATTTCCTTAGATATTGCTAATTTATCGAGAAGTCGCTTTCTCTTTGTACTAATAGTTTAGGTACAGCTCAATATGACCTGTATGCGTCTTATAGATTTGTCATTATTGGACACTAGCAATGCCGCGCGGTTTCGCCCGCGTAACTAGAATACAAATGTATTTGATTTTTAGGGTTCCGTAGCCAAATGGCAAAAAACGGAACCCTTATAGATTCGTCATGTCTGTTTGTCCGTCCGTCCGTATGTCACAGCCATTTATTTCCGAAACTATAAGAACTATAATGTTGAATCTTGGTAAGTAGATGTATTCTGTGAACCGCATTAACATTTTCACACAAAAATAGAAAAAAAAACAATACATTTTGGGGGTTCCCCATACTTAGAACTGAAACTCATTTTTTTTTTTTCATCAAACCCATAAGTGTGGGGTGTCTATGGGTAGGTCTTCAAAAATGATATTGAGGTTTCTAATATATATTTTTTTTAAACTGAATAGTTTGCGCGAGAGACACTTCCAAAGTGGTAAAATGTGTGTCCCCCCCCCCCCCCTGTAACTTCTAAAATAAGAGAATGATAAATCTATAAAAAATATATGATGCAAGTACATCTAGTAAGTACCTAGTTTTTTTTTAATACGCCATAAATTGAAATTAATATCAAATATTCAGGTCTATACTACCATTTACTTATATACCTACAGGTTTGTATGGAACCCTCGCGAGTCTGACTCGCACTTGGCCGGTTTTTTTATTTTTATTAACCCGGTGACCGACTCCGGTTCCCAATCTACATCTGCCAATATTAAAATTTAGAATTTTCATTTCCAGATTTGGATGGCGATAATCAAATCTCGGCAAGAGACATCTGTGAGATTATTGACCGTTTGACATGGAGCCCAAATAATCGTACCAACTATATAGACAAGGAGTCTAAATACAAAATTGCTAACATTGTGAGTATTGTATCCTACTAATTAGTAGGTCCTCGTTCGTCCCCTAATATAGTATCTAGTCCTCTACTGTGGTCGCAAATATTATTTTTGATACTATAACATTTCTCATATTTTCTCTTAAGTAGGTAGGTACCCATGACCTCATATGAGGTTCAGCAATATATAGCTTTGAAAAAGCAGCGTCGGTGTGGCACGTCCTGGCAGGGCCAACATTTACGGTTCTTAATCCCTTGACTTGCAGTTAAAAAATAAAAATTGATTTCTATTGTTTTCCTCTCCCGCGCGGATCGTCAAACAGTCAATCTGAGTAGAGAAAAATTGCACTGAGGTCAGTGGCGACGCGACGCACGCACTTTTTAAGAAAAAAAAGGTACAAATTTCATTTACAGAATTCGAATACGTCTCGCAGCGTCGCTAGTCATTTGACACAAATTTTCACGTATAAAATAAAGTTCTACATATCGCTATCTTATAAAGTAACCCCCGCGTCGCCTTTCGGTTTTACCCTAAATGTCCTAAATAAGAGAATTTGTCAGTTCGATTCGAACAAAGAGAATATAATCACTACTTACGTTAAGGTTTTCAGTATTTGAACTCCTTGAAAAAGTGTAAAATTTGTGCAAATATTTCTCAGATACTGGACGAAATGAAATTAGACTACAGTGGGAGCATTGGGTTGAGTGAATTTCAAATACTTATAACAAGGATTCCAGAATTCCAATCATCATTTTACTTTAGGTTGTAATAAAACAAACATAAATATATTAAATAATAATATATTCGATAAAACATCGACTGTTTTTTATTTATGTGGATAGGTATCCTAGGATACCTATAGTATGGTTTATCTGACGAAAACCTTGCAAGCGGCCTTATTGAACCGTCCACCGAGTGTACGGTCGGGCAGCGAGGGCATGCCGCTTGTCCGGCCCGTGCTACCAGGCAGCACCGTCGGCTGCTTGTACTTCACGTGGTACATTGGAAACTCGAGGTATGTCCTGGAGGAAAAAAATTGGAAGCGTGAGTAAAAAAGAGGAGCCTTTTTTTAAAGACTACGGTGGTGTTATCAGCCAATGGCTGTGTATGTGGCAAAGACTATTTACAGTACCTAGGTATTATTTTTAGGGGCTCCCCCTGGCCCCTAAAAAACGATGGCCGATGCGTTTACTGATGGAAACCTACCATCATTTCCTGGTGCCCATACCGGCACAGAAATTCCGGGATGGGTTGTGTGTGCCAACCCTCCCCGCTATATACCTACGCCAATGGGTATATGCTGTTTGGTTTCATCAGGTTTCATAAAGAATATCAAATTGGGTGTTCGATTGTTCTTCAATTTGTCAGGATATCGGCTTTCTACGTTAAGAAAATATTGGCTCTTAGAAATGCAATGGATTTAAGTAGGTTTTTACTTAATCTATCGATCGATAGATTTAGAAGAGTTTCAATAGAAAAGAGTTTAAAAAGAACTTACTTAGTCATCTCTGGGGGACATTGCCACATGTATTCCTTATCCTTGAAGTAAATTAGAGGATGATGGGCCTTGGCGTAGCCTCTGTAATAGTCCCTATGACTCTGGCAGGCCTGTTGTTTCAGTAAATAAAGTTTACAATAAAGTAGTTTCCAAACTCGCGTCTCATTATAGCTACCTAGTCAACTTTCGGCCGAGCCAAAAGAAATTCGATAATAACCATAATAATAGTTATACAGCTATTCAACTTTTGTAGAAATTATTTGGCATGGCAGTAAAAATAAAGGAAGTACTTATTAAGGAATCTTGCCGGCACGCCATCGATCACAGAATACACGCTTTACAGAAGAAGGCTCGAGTTTATAAGTATATAGCTGGTGAGACATATATCAGGCACAGCAGACAGAAGAGACTGTAGGAGCGCAAGTTGGCAGTAGGTAAAAAATCGTTAAGTAAGACTTCTACGCAAGCTGGCTGATGCGTAAATATATAATATAATATAATATACAAAGAATTTAAAACGTCCAGAAGGATAGTCGCCTCTATGGCAACATGAAATAAACAAGCCAGAATTGACAGTATTTGACAGCCGTGCGCAGTACGAACTGAGAGCAATTTGCTCAGGGAGCCCCTCAAGCGGAGTGAAATTAAATGTCATGCTTTAGTAAGGCGGATTATCCATCTGGGTAGAGGCACGATGCCCTATGAAAATCTTTGATAATATAATAAATTGCGACTGATGGCCTCTTTCTGAGGACCCCGAGTATGACATTGATCCCCAGTGATCCATTTGTTTTTTTTTGGTTTTTAACATTGTTACTACATTATAAGCCGCACGTAGAAGGTTTGCCATGACTACCGCGTCGCGCGCTTTCGCTCATACCATGTAGTCTCGAAGTCTCTCCAGCCCCCCTAGACAAGATGGTTGTCGAAAATCGAAAAATCAC
This sequence comes from Achlya flavicornis, assembly GCA_947623365.1. Lineage (NCBI taxonomy): Eukaryota > Metazoa > Arthropoda > Insecta > Lepidoptera > Drepanidae > Achlya > Achlya flavicornis. The sequence goes on from OX392484.1 coordinate 4,947,380, forward strand.
GTGATTTTTAACAATCTCTTATGTCAGTCCCATACAAAGGTTCATCGTTTACTAACTAACGATAACGATTGTCGATAACCATCTTGTCTACTGCCCCAGACCACCAATTTGTACCTTGGTTTGTTGGCTAATAAATGGAGCCAGTTATACGTGGTTGTACTGAGCACTAAACATTATGTTACTGTAGGATTACCTAGTTTATCGAAGGGCCACTGGCAAAAAACTTCTACTTCTAAGGGACTGTGTAGGTACCGTATAGGACCGTACAGGTCGGTTAACGAAAGCTGGCACGTTCACAGTACTCATAAATTTGCAATCAGTCAAGTCTAATGGACGAATGCAAAAATAGACCACTCTATATTTATGAGCAGTAGCAAAAGCAAAACAATAACTGTCTCCTTCATACTCATAAGCTTGACTTTGCGCGAGAGAGACGGTGTAAATGTGTTGAAACGTGCCAGCTTTAGTTAACCGACCTGTACCTACCTATTGGTTTGGTATAAGCTGTAGGTAATGGTAAAAAAATATCAGTTTGGTAGGTAGTACTTACCTCGTAAAACGTTTCAATTTCATGTTGTCGTCCATTATCAACAAATAAAACATCCATTACAGTAAAAATAAAAATGATAAAGAACAAAAATTTTGTATTACGCGCCCCGTCGTTAATTCAGGAAGTTTGCGTGGTCTGTCAGTCAGGCAGGTCAGCCATAATCATGCCATAATTAATTGTCTCTGACTGTTTTTTTTTTAATTATCTTGAAAATGATTATATAAAAGTTAATGAGTTGACATTTTCAGATCTGCGAATATGATAAGACAAAAACATTAAAATTATGAAAGTAGGTAAGTACAGTCGCGTACTGAAAATGTTTATCACATTTCAAACTCGATTCCATCTCATAATACCGCGCGCAATAAGGTCATATCAACAAACACATGAGAAATGGTTTTAAGTATCGAACAGCAGTATATGTAAACTCATTTAATGAAATGTTTTTTTTTATTATATTGTGACATTTGCAAAGCGTTTGTAAGCAAATAAAAATCTCAATAAAAATATAAAGGTAATTAAACCTACCTAACCTATATGTATGTAGCTTGTATGTTACCTAAATAATGGCAAGTTTAATCCTGCAGCAAAGCAAAGGTCAGTTTTTTTGCATGAAGTTGGTTGGAAACTCGTATATTTAGTGCGATATTGCATATTTTTTTTATATTTTAATTATTTTTCATAGTAATTTTCAATAGTCATTTTTTTTTTACCTTATGAAACAGAAATGTGCAAGCGATTATAGACCGTAAGGTGGTAAACATTTTTAGTCCGCGACTGTACCTACTTGAAAGAAAAACTTCTCTCCCTCTCAACTTCTCACTCTTTTTCCTTCTTTGAATTCATAGCTTACAGCAGTCATTCCATATACTAAACAAAGGTTAATTAAAAATATGTTAATTCTAGCTTACCTACTTGCCTACTTACTACTTACTTTTCATCTGATAAAAGCTTTACAAGTTGGTTTATTAAAGCGAGCAGCCAAAGAACGATTAGGCAGCGGAGGAAATTCTGATGTTCGAGACACTGGAGTTAATATAGAAGGTTGTTTGTATTTCACGTGGAATGATGGGAAACTTAAGTAAACTCTGAAAAGTAACAAGTTAATTTTCCTTTAATATTATATTATACAGAGTACCTACCTAGGCACAGAATAAAATAATATTACACCTAGGCTAGGATTACTTAGACACTTAGACTAACAGCTTAGACTAAAGACGAAAACAGAACATTTTATCACTAGGTATGTTATTTTAATAGTTTGTTTCGTGGCTCTCAATGATACATTAGAGTAGTATTGAATAGAGTTGGGACGTGGGTAATCAAGGCGGGGGCTCTGTGCGTCCAGATGCGACCCCAAGGAGGACGATGAGTCGATGTGGTCACGACGACATATCGTGCGATGGCACAGCGAGGGTGCTGGGGGGAGGTATCACACTTCCCCCGGGACGAGCTAACAACACGTTCGCGTTCAACACGAGAGTACCCGCCCCCCTGTACAACGCAGATGGCGACCACCGTGGGGTTTTAGCCGGTACAAGTCCGGCATAACCTGGCCACTACCCCCGGGGCGGTCGGGTATGAAATGAGAATTTCCCCACGAAAAAAAAAATACTGAATAAAGTAATACTGAAAGTAGGTAGGTACATTGACAATGTACTTTTAGCACAACTTTCAGTAATCTATTACGGCAATATACCTAAGTACACTAGGTATACGATACTTACTGCGACATTTCTGAAGGACACTGCCACATGTATTCGTTTTGATTGAAATAAGTTATGGGATGATATCGTTTTGGGTATCCTTTGTAGTATTCTCTGTGCATTTGACTGGCCTGAAAATATTTGAGAAAGATAATCCCATCTCGGAAACTAATTATGTATATTAACTGGCTGTGCCTCGTGATTTCGGCTGCGTTGGATGTATGTTATTCCAGGTGTGGTTTAATCTAGGTACCCGTTTGCCAAATTTCATCACGATTGGTTGTGCCGCGAGTGGGTTGGCTATAGAGTTAGAAAAGTATAGAGCGATTTTACGAGAGTAAGATCTGTGAGCACGGGTACGGTCTACGGACGGGTCGCGCCGCCTGCGAGATGGCAGCTCGCGGGCGGAGCGGCGCCGATGAAATTGGTGGCGCGGCTTGGCAAGATACCGCTCGCTGGCGTCACGCACCAAGGGAGCGGACCGCTCGCTGGAAGCGTGTGGTCAGCAGGATTAGAGGCTTGTAGCAAGCGCGCTTGCCGCGAGGCGTCAACTATTTTATCTAGGCATTGTAAAATTTACTTTAACGCATACGATTTAAAGAACTCACATGCATGGCAAGGTAAATTCGGAGGCGTAGCCATGCTGTTATAGTGAGTGGTGACCCTTACTCGGATCTTGACTATTGATAATGATGATTAATTTTTTTTATCAATATTGACACAAACCTTGTAAAAGGTTTCGATTTCTTCTTGTCGTAAGCAATCCATAAATAAAGTAAATATAACCATTTTAAATCTTTTCAAAAAATGTCTGCATGCGATAGTCAATTTGTCACTTCAGTTCAGCTTGACTTCAGCGACCACAAGCTTGAAGCTTGTGGTCGCTGAAGTCGCTTGTGGTCGATACTCTCACCGGGCCAGAAGCTTGAAGCTTCTGGCCCGGTGAGAGTATCGCCACGTATCGCTGTTATCGCATTAATTTGGATTTGGTGGAAGAAACAACCAATGAACGTACAAGTTTGAGTTTATATTCTCTTTGACCAATGGCGATTGACATTTCGAAATGGCATCATTTTCATAAATTCGTGAATTTTTGTTTATTGCGTATTATCTGTGAAAAGTTTTGGTACCTACAATTTACCACAATTGAACTAAAAAATGACTTTTATGGACGGTGACTGACAGTGTGGACTATATGAAGCAACGATATGAAGTGATTTATTTTGTGACTATCTATCAGGGTTGCCAACCGTAGAAAAAAATCCCTCGTACATATGCAGCTAAAAATCTCGTATTTTGACTTTCAAACCTCGTACATTTATTATGCATTGAAAACGTGCTAAAATCAAAATTGAAGCTTATATAAGGTCTTATTAAATTAGTGAACTTCCTCTTGAGGGATGAATGTATATTTTTTTTTCCTTGGATTATTTTTCTAATATTATTTTTTGATTACTAATGACCTATACATTCATCCCTCAAGAGGAAGTTCACTAATTTATTAGGACCTTATATACTGGATTATACACATAACTACTGGTTTTAGGACTTTTTACTCAATGAAATATATATAAATAAAATATTGCAAGTTTCATAGTAAGCCCAGCCCAGGTGTTTCTTGGTAGAGGCATGAGTTTTTAAATTGGATAGTTCAGCTACCATTGATGTTCCCGGGCAATATGCACATTTAGCTTTTGTTAAATCATTGGTGTCTGGCAAAAGCCAGTCCTTAAAAGTCGGATCCTTTAACCATTGCTGTCTAAAATTTTGTACACGATGCTGCGACCTTCCTTTTTTCTTGTCCAACCACCTTTTTTGGGTAATTTTCTAGGCGGAGTCAAAGTAGGCGAACGGTCACTGTTTTCGTCGTTATCACTCATAACGATACTTTTATTACACCACTAAACAATAGACGAAACAACGAAAAGACTAGCCAGGTATTTAACAATAAAAATCTTCTTTTTTACAAAAACTTCAATTAGCTACACGTACTAACGTAGTACAATTAAACACGGCCGGCCTGCAGCGTAAGGAACAGAGAAAGTAGAAATTAGCGCTATGTTGTGACGTGTGTGATAGAGACGACTAATGCGAAGAACGAAATGTTTTATTAGACGGGGATTACCCGGTTGACGGGATAGCTGATAGCTATCTACCATAGACAATCATCGTGTAAATGCGGCAATGAAATTTTTGGTGTAAGTAATTTCCGACAAGTTCTGATAGATGGCACTAGTTTTTACTATTATCACAGAATATTTAATAGTACTACGTACAGAAAACCCACTTCGAAAACGACATTTAAACAAAAATCGACTCTTGGAACGACAGAATAAAGCGCAATCCAGTTCGCGCAGCGCTGCGCGCCTAAAATTATATTCACCTACAACTTCCCTCTCTTTCTATCGTATAACTCTATCCTGTATGACGCGGCACGTGTTACGGTAGGGTTGTCTAATGACGTATTATGAATCTTCAATATTTCCTTATCGCCTATGTATGTCCTATTACTATTCTCTGTGTTTATTTTATTTCTATGCTATTCTCCTTTCGTGAACAATGACATTTAAAATATCCTAGCTAACTAGTATTAGATCAGAAAGTTATTTTAAAATGTCTACATACTTTAATCTAAGTTGTTAGACCTATAAGTACTTTGTATACTGAATGTGTATTCTGTCTACGAAACTGAATACAACTATTTTGGGGAAGGGTTTTAGTAACATACATGCTTATCAAATCTGGAATGACTGACGACGCGACAAGAAACGGCATGATTACCTAGTCCAGTAGCCGTCAGCCGAAATTCACAATATTTGTTCTTAATAATCTTCATGGTGATTAAAGAAGATTGTTATATAAAAATTAATAAAGAATTAACCAAAAAAAGGATATATTGAGTTACTTACCTACATAACAATAAGAATTTTTAAATTTTTCTGAATATTGTTCTACTGATTTTTGAAATAGTGGTATGTTAAATCTTAGTTATTCTAAGAGTTGTAAGGTAGAATTACTGTATATTTAAAGAGGGAACTCTCTCTATTCAGGAACTACTAAAAGTTTCTAAAAAAAGAATCGTCAAAATCGGTTCATAAACGACGAAGTTATCCGCGAACACATAAAAATAATTGGACTGTTTTACAAAAAACTTAAACCGACTTCAAAGTACACTAAGAAGTAATCAAATCCTGATCTGATGACTATGGGACCAAACGGGAAGTGTACCCTTCCAGACAAAAAAAGAATTTTCCAAATCGGTTAATAAACGACGGAGTTATGAGGTAACAAACATAAAAAAAACATACAACCGAATTGAGAACCTCCTCCTCTTTTTGAAGTGGGTTAAAAATCATTCACATGAGTTTTTGAGGTCTAAGAGGCCCGTTTATACAAGAGGGTCTCTTCTGGTCGCTCTATCTTTGTCTCTTTTTAACACACTGGTATGTTATCAAAACGGGCCTATTATTATAATAAGGACTTTACGACAATACAATGAAACAACAACAAAATATCTAGTACTATAAAAACAACGATATCTACACAAGATTGTGTTAAAAAAAGAACAGTAAACACTTTATATAGGTAGTACGTAGGTATTTATACACACACGCGTCTTGCGCTGCGTGCGCGTTGCAACTGACTAGCGTTGTTCCGGTAGTCCGCGTGCGCGCGATCGTACCTAAACATGGGAGTGGGACAGGCCTGCTATTATATATCTACTATATAAAAATAAGTCGGGTTTTCCTTCCTGACGCTATAACTCCAGAACGCACGAACCGATTTCCACGGTTTTGCATTCGTTGGAAAGGTCTCGGGCTCCGTGAGGTTCATAGCAAAGAAAATTCAGGTAGGGTAGGGTAGGGTAGGGTAGGGTAGCGTGGGGTAGGGTAGCACCATAGGGTAGGGTAGCACCACGCGAACGAAGTCGCGCCGGGCAGCTAGTATTATATATATATATATTATATTGCTTTCTCTGGACATCCATAAGTCGAGTGGGCCAGACGGCATACCGGCAGTGGTGCTGAAGCGGTGTGCTCCTGAATTGTGTCCAGTACTAACGCGCCTTTTCGCGCTTTCCTACAACAAAAAGGAAGTCCCGTCTTCGTGGAAGACTGCCCATGTGCACCCAGTGCCCAAAAAGGGTGACAGATCAGACCCGACGAATTACAGGCCTATCGCCATCACCTCCCTTCTCTCCAAAGTCATGGAGCGAGTGATCAACACGCAGCTTTTGAGATACCTGGAGGATCACGATTTGTTGAGCGACCGACAATATGGCTTTCGCCACAGTCGCTCAGCTGGTGACCTCCTTGTGTATCTCACGCACCGTTGGTCACTCGCCATCGAGAGTCAAGGTGAGGCATTGGCAGTAAGCCTAGATGTGGCGAAGGCGTTCGATCGGGTCTGGCACCGGGGTCTTCTAACGAAGTTACCAGCATACGGGCTTCCCGAGGGATTATGCAAATGGGTTGCCAGCTTTCTGTCCAGCAGATGCATAAGAGCCGTCGTTGACGGTAGCTGCTCCGACAGCATGGACATAAATGCCGGCGTCCCGCAAGGCTCTGTGCTGTCCCCAACACTGTTCCTACTGCATATCAATGATATGCTGTCTATTGACGGCGTTCATTGTTATGCAGACGACAGTACAGGGGACGCTTATTACACGGGCCGTGCTAATATCCCTCGTTCCGAGGTGGAGGAAAGCCGCGAACGGCTGTTGTCTGAAATCGAGAGTACACTAACTAGTGTCTCCGATTGGGGCAGACTAAACCTAGTCCATTTCAACCCCACTAAGACTCAAGCCTGCGCGTTCACCGCTAAGAAAACCCCATTTGCTGTGGCTCCACAGTTCCAGAACACGTCCCTGAACATCAGCAAAAGCATCGGGATCCTTGGCGTCGACATTTCTAGCGACGTTTTGTTCCGAAGTCACTTAGAAGACAAGGTTAAGATGGCATCCAAGAAGCTCGGAGTGCTCAACAGAGCGAGGCAGTACTTCACATCGGGGCAAAGGCTGCAACTTTACAAGTCGCAAGTCCGGCCTCATATGGAGTACTGCTGTCATCTATGGGCGGGAGCACCTGGATACCAGCTTGATCCTTTAGACTCGGTTCAACGACGTGCCATCAGAATTGTCGACGATCCCGAGCTCACAAGCGGTTTAGAGCCCCTCAGTCTGAGGAGAGACTTTGCCTCCTTATGTGTGTTCTACCGCTTGTACAACGGACGGTGTTCTGAAGAATTGTTTAAGATGATGCCCACGGCTACTTTCTACCATCGCAACTCTCGCCATCGACGGGGAGTCCATCCTCACATATTGAAACCTGAATTGTTTCGTACTGTGCGGGCTCAAAGGAGCTTCCTTCCGCGGACGCTCAGACTGTGGAATGAGCTCCCCGCCGTGGTTTTCCCAATGGAGTACAGCATGGGGTTCTTCAAAAGGGGTGTGAAGAGATTTCTGCAGGGTCAGCAACGCGCGCGTGATACCCCTGGTGTTGCAAGCGTCCATAGGCTACGGTAACCGCTTACCATCAGGCGGGCCGTATGCTTGTTTGCCACCTAAGTGGTATAAAAAAAAAAAATATATATAATGGTGATGCAAAATGTTCGAATGGCCATTATCAAAATCTCGTATATAATTGTACGAGATTGATAGTGTCCTCGTACCTCGTACGGAAGACCACAAATCTCGTATTTGTACGAGGAACCTCGTACGGTTGGCAACGCTGCTATCTAAACTCAAGAAAACTGAAATAAGACAAGGCTGTATAGCTCAGACCTTTGCCTATCTTTTGGCGAATAAGAAAAATAACAAACAATAGTCTGTCTCTGACATCCATCAAATGTCAAAACAATTCCAAATTTTGTTTCACGATTTTTTATTTTACCTATTGATATTTATTTACTGAGACTGCGAGCTTTTGGATGGCAATATATTGCGAAAATGACCATGAAAGGTTAATGGAGATCCTATCGTATTAATTTCGATTAAGTCCAAAACGGAACCATTGTTATTTTTGGTGTACTATTTTTGTCCGCTCTACATTCAGTGCATTGAAGTATATTTTGACATCCAGGAAACCTATATTCTTCCTGCATGGTGAGTTCATTATCCATACTATTTATTGCAGATAAATTGTCTTGGGTTTTAATGAGAAGCTAGCTGAGGCTGTAGCAAATCGTTAGTATGTTGTGTGGGAGTGAGAATCATTTGCATATTTTTTTACTGAAACGTAGCTCCTAAGATTATTCTGCCGCAGCGCGCAGTATGCGCGGCTCTAAATTAAATATTGTTCACAATGTAAATTATTTGCACACAATTTTATGCTTGAATTATTCAATAATGAGATTTTACTGTACCTAATTACTGTATCTGGTATCTATAGAAGTATGTATTATTTTATATAATTATTGTACTGAGCTTATTCTGGTAACTAAAGTGTGTTCCATAATAAATATCTAATATTTATTGACTACAAATTTGTATATATGTATATATGTCACCATATTTTTGTGAAAACTGTTAGTTTATAATCTACCTAGCGAGATTATAAACTCCCCGATATATTGTGAACTGTTATATTGTAAGAAGTATGATATAGTTCACAATATATCAGGGAGTTTATAATCTCGCTAGGTAGATTATAAACTAACGGTTTTCACAAAAATACAGTGACATGTATATTACGACATTCAACTTTAAATATCTAAACGAGCTCATTATGTGAAGAGGAAGCCTGGAGAAGAGATAGATGTATTCTGAAGGATGATATAAATAAGAGAATGGCATACTGATGTGACTGTGTGTGGAAAATCCATACTTGAACAGTTAAGGCAGATGATGATAATGAGCATTATTCTTTTCCCAACTGCGGTAAAGCTAATGTAGAGGGCTATTCAATTAAAAAAAACTAAATCATTTATTCAAATAGACCTTTGCAGGCACTTATGAAAAGTCTGTCTCTAATACCGGTGATAGTCTAAGTCAATGCCATTTATTCAATTTAGGACTCCAAAGAGCACTTATGAAGGTAAAATTTACTGAAGTTAGCACCAGTTTCGAACTCGGCCTTCAACTGAGAAGAATCTGGCAAGAATCTCAGTAAGGTTAAATTTTTTTAATTTTTTTTTGGATAATCTATATTAACCAAATATAAACATAGGTTTATCATCAATGCAATTGTATGACTCATTCAATTAAACTATCTAAACCCCAAGTAAACATACTGGACTAACTATCTTATCATAGAATTATGTGATGCTATTTGAAAGTAAACTCTATTTCTTATCTTATTAAATATCATTATCTGTGTAGATATAAACTGATAATTTGTTAATGGTGGTAGCAAATTATAGTAAACTGTGGCCAATGGCCTTACAGTTTATGTGTATGTTTATGAAGATGGTTGATAAATCACTCTGTAATTTTCAATATATTTTGACACGTTAAAACGAAAATTCCAAAGCCCAGGTAAAATTATGAAAGCTGTGTGTTCATTTCAAGAAATCTTTTATTGAGTTTTTCTATAACACCTGAACCAACCGAAAATGAGATGGGTGGATTGTGTGAAAGATGATATAGGTAAGAAAGGAGTGAATGCTTGTATTACGGATAGAAGACACAAATGGCAGAAGTGTACATATTGCACCGACGCCAAATGATTGGGAACAGGGCAGGCAGAAGTTGATGAACTGAATGAACAGATGTGCCTATTATTTGAATGAATATAGTTGTAACTATTCATAGTTACAGCATAATTTAAATTTGGGAGAGTTCTCAATAACATTTTACATATATTTACATTAGAATAAAGATATTATGTACCCAATGGTGGCTTATACAATTCTTGAATGAGGAGTATTGTTGACAATGAACATGTATGACTCATCACCATACTGAATATTTCACACTCCAATAGTTGATAGCAGCCCGCACCCTGTTTTATTACCTACTTTACACAATCAACTGTATAACTTCTTTGTTTGATAGCAATTTTATGTTGTCATGGATACCAGTTTCATTCTGCTCTGTTTACTTAATCACAGGCTTTGCGTTTAGCGATTGTGTTATATTAAATGCAATTAACATATAGTATGTGGTAGTTATTTTTATAATTACGACTTAATTTGTTAGTTAATTTTATAATTTATTTTCACAATGAGTAATAGATTAAACAGTTAATATAATCTTTTTAAATTAAATATATTGATGTATAAATTATTATTTATTCTTGGAGAACGACGTATTTAGTTATCGTGATCTATTCCAGTAGCAGATATCATGACCCCAAAAACTAAATCGGCCGCTCCTTCGATAAATTGCATCAATTAGCTATCTCGCAAATGTATGGTACATTTAAAGTTCTTATTCATTCATGCAGCATATTATTATAATTATTATGTGTAACAAATGTTTGTTACACATAATAATTATAATAATATTGAAAATACATATTTTCAACGGCCTTATAGCTGGTCCTTCGAGCCGGACGCAAAAAACTAGCTTTTGGAAGCTGGTTTTTGTTTGACTTTAGCACGAAAGCTGGTGGATGGATGATGATGGATTGTATGGGTTTATTGTCAACAGTTGCCGGTTAAAGGTGTACAAGTGTGATGGTGATGACGTGCGCCGCTGGCATGGGCGATGCGGTTTTGCGCGAGCGACTGCCGGCGCTGTGGCGGCGCATCGAAGACGCGCACTACAGCTACTTGGAGACTGACGACAGTCCCGAGAAATTGCAACAGAAGAAGAAACTTGAAGGTAATAAGCCCTCTAAACTGTACGGTAAACCCCAGCTAGGTGAAGGTCTCGTGGTGGTTAGTAGTTATTTTAATAGGAAGGGCCTGTTCATAAGTTCGATAAATTGTGACTCAGCGTCCTTTCTCGCGCGACTAGTGTCTGACTGACGGCGCCAGTCTAAGGAGGGCCGCTTGGTGGATAGATAAGAGGACAATTAATTGGAACACTTATAGCGGCTATGACGCATCTCTGGAATTTGGCCGAAAAGCAAGGAGATACCTGCTAGATTATCGATCCAGCAACCCGGCTGTAGGAAATTGTTGATGTACGGTATTTCATTGAGATTTTAGTGAGCTTACATCAGGATAAAATGTCAGTTGGCATCACTGACATCAACGGTGGCGATAGAATCCACTAGCACTTTCCGCAATGCGCTTAGTGACCGACTATAAAAGCTCCAGCACCACTCTGGACAAATAGGATTGATTTTTTTTTTATGAAATTGAAAAGATGGCAGTCTGATTCAGTTCAGTAAAATTTTACGAGTTGTGTTTGATTATTAGTTTTTTTTTTTTTTATACAACTTTGTCCATAAACAAGCATACGTCCCGCCTGATGGTAAGCGGTTTCCGTAGCCATATAGACGCTAGCAACTCACGAAGCATCGCTCACGCGTTATCGACCTATCCCCCTCCCCTATGAGCTCTGGCAACCTTTCGCGCAGGAACACAACTTTACACAACGTAAAGTTATTTGGCTGCGGTATTCTGTAAGGTGGAGGTACTTCCCCAGTCGAGCTGCTCTTTGAGCGAATAAACGCTATGCTCTACCTCTCTTAAAAACTCTCTCTTAAGTACTCAGAACCTACATATTTGTTGACATCATTCGACCATCATTTGATCATAACCTTACCAAAATTTGTTAGTATTCGTAACATTATATTATTTGTGCGGAGGTGATTGGCTAATAAGAAGTGATATCGCATCATAATCGGTAAATCGTGATCGTGACAATAGAATAAAGCCCCCTGTTTCTTTAGAATTGACCATTGACCTAAATGTACATTGTTATTACCGTTGTTTCTTATTCTTTCGATCTTAAATTATTCATGGTTACTACCAAAATTAAAAAGAAAATATAGATCCTGTAAACTTCTAATATAATACCTACTGTAGTTTTTATAAGGCTGCTTTTACATCAAAGGAAATTGCTACTAACTCTGAGTTGACTGCACTCGCACAATGAACGGCACATCGCCTCTTGCGTGGGTATTCGTATTGTAAAGGTGATTTTACCGTCTAAATTTTACTGCTTAAATTATATCTATTATTTAGCTAGTCAATAAATGAAGTTCGAAATGCTTTAATCGGTCGTTAAATTCGAATGGCATCTCCGAGCTTGGCAAAAAAGCAGGCATCGATCAGCTCACCTCAAATTTACTAATGAATGTGTAAATCCGGTGAAAATGGAAGCTGGTGAATGTATTTTGAAAAATCCTCTCCTATTTCCAACTTAAAAAGAAGGGATCACAGCTAACGTTTATTGATAAAAATACCTACAACTACGTGGCAATAAAAGGTTATTACAATATTTTCAGATTACATATTAGAATACCTGTCACTAGTCCCGCACGAGTGCAAGTTTGGCCTAGCGGAGACGGGCAAGGTGTTCCAGCGTACCATCAATGAGTTGGCTGACTTCAGTGCGTACCGCGCCGGTCTCGGCTGGGCGGCGCTGGCGCGGTACGCAGCCAACTTGCTCGCACAGCCGTGGCGGAAAGAGTATAGAGTTATACGGGTATGTTGCATTATAGTATTTAAAAAAAATTATGTAGGGTGGTCTTTCGTTTGGCCGAAGCCGATGATGTATCACACGTACCACGGCGATGTAGATTTTGAGGTCAGAGTTGGATTTAGTGAAGTAGGTATGTGTCTTAATTAACAGTTGCATTCGGAGCATTCTTCTCTTTCATGCTTATAGTCGCGCTTATCTTATCATGGATATAATATAGTTTATAAACACTTCTTACATGCCTTAACAAGATGATAAAGGTCATAATCTACATACTTAAACGTCAATTGAATAGAAATATCTGTATAGTAGTAGGTAAGAAGTGAATTTTACGAGTCTTTATGTTCGATCATGTGACTTGTCTTTTTCAAATAAAAATATTATATTAACCTTCGCCTTGTGAATAGTCTGACTCAAATACTGGTTCGGAATGTTGCATTTGTTGCGAAGAGCCGTGAATAAACTTAGCAATATTTATTTTCAAAATAAGTTTATATTCAATCAAAAACATCGTCGAAAACAAAACTACAAAGTAGACTATCAATATTTTATAAGTAAAGTAGGTTCCACGAGAGACGTACATGACCTGTCCATAGTAGATCATAATGATCCTGTAAAATGATGACGCCTTAAATCACTATTTCATACAAGTCTATTTAATAATAATAATTTTATTAATAAAAGCACATACCATTTAAACATTTTCTTATGAACCTCACACTAGGCTGGGCCTGTTCTGAGAGGTTCTTTTACTATCCCGTTAACATAGAATTACGAAGCGGCTAAAATTTAGTTACAATAATAAAGAAGATAAAAATTATATTGAAATTAAATTAAAATATATAATACATTTATCCTATAAAGCGCGAGTAACCAGCGAAGGGAGACCTTCCTAGCCTTAAAGTCTCTATAGAACCGTAACTTAATGGTGCCGATTCTGTTGTAAATCGCACTAAACTAATTTTAGTCACATCTCATCTCTTTCTTACGAACATTATTGAAAAAGGATAGAACATGTTTCAAGCTGTCAAATTAATCTTTGCCGTCTTATTTTGCGTGTATTTAGGCTTAACCGCGATAGATGGCGACTAAATTTAAATTGAAAACGAGCATTGGACTAATTTGACAGGATTAAATTTCTTACATCCTTTTCTTATGTTCTGTGTTAGAAAGAGACATAGTGAGATTAAAATTAGTTTAGTTGTAAACAACAGAATCAGGGCCAATGATAGAGAATGTTAAACATTGTGTCTTATACTCCAATGTGGAGTTGGCGCACTTAGGCCCCGGTTCTCCTTAAACTCCGATGTGGAGTGTTGGACGACATGGGCTAAACTATCGTTTTATCATTTATTAAAAAGTCTATTTTGGCATGTCAGTCATGGGGTTCTTCAAAAAGGGCGTGAAGAGATTTCTTCAGGGTCGGCAACGCGCGATTGATACCCCTGGTGTTGCAAGCGTCCATTGGCTACGGTAACTGCTTACCATCAGGCGGGCCGTATGCTTGTTAGCCACGTTCGTGGTATAAAAAAATATATGATCGGTATTGTATTGTAACTTGCAGTTATACTGTGGGTACTTCAAACACGAGGTGGAAGCGAACATGGTGGGCGCGGAGGCGCTGCTGCAGGCGATGGGCTACAAGCCGGCGGGCGCGGGCCGGCTGGCCCTCGACGCGCCCATCTGTCCCGACATGGTCGCCGCTGTCTCCAGGGACGCGCTTATAGCGCAGTGCGAGTGTCAGGTACCCTATACTATATCTAAATTGAAAAATTTTCAAAAAAATCAAAATCATTTATTCAAATAGACCTTCGCAGGCACTTATGAAAAGTCTGACTCTAATACCGGTTCGGAAGGTTGCATTGGCTGAGAAGAGCCGGCAATACACACAAGCAGCACCTGTTCACAAGTATGACGCGTGTGGCAGCCATCGCCCTCCTCGCCATATTGGAGGGAAGTGAGCGACCCGTCACACGACGCGAGAATTTAGTCGCATCACATCTCTTTCTTACTAACATTATTTAAAAAGGATAGAACATATGACTGACTATGAATGACTTCTCGCAAACATTTCTCAAATAGTTATCGGACCTGGAATTTATTGTTGAACATTTGATTTGTTCACGAAAATAACGTAGTTTGTTCAAAGTATTCAAAGCATCTAAACCTACAACTAATCATGATAGCCAGGACATTTTTGTATCGCTGATGATTGTATTTGTTGTGCAGATGATGTCAAACATATGGGAGAAGGTGTGGGGCGTGATGGGCGGGCGGCGCGTGACGTGGGCGGACGTGTCGCGCGCGCGCGCCGCCCGCGCCTGCTCGTGCGCCGCCGCCGCGCACGCCCTCACGCACCCGCCCGACAATACTGCACCCGCGCCCGCACCCGCACACGCACCCGCACCCGCATATAGCGGGTATACACACGGTGAATATACACACTTACTACATACTACATGTCGTTTTTAGGGTGTTCTACTTCAAAAGGAAAACAGAACCCTATGCCCGTTTTCACACGAGACGATAACGACACCGTAAATATGTCTATTAATATATTACCTAGTTGAGGTGTACATTAAAAGCACTTTGAAGCGCGAATTCAAATGTGCTTAATGTAGTTTATTGTTTTTTTTTTATTACAGAATCCGAGATATATTCAAACATACCGACGACAGTGATAGATCCGCATCACAGAACACGATCGGACGTGAGATACGGCAACCCCTGCAGCCGCGGTTACTCGGAGGAGACTATCGAAGACCAAATACCTGTCGTCCCATACATGGTGCCAAATATGCTCCCCCAGATGATGTACCCCCCGCATATGCACGAAGTACCCGTCACCCTCCCCCAGTGCCCCACTGTACCTATGATGACGCCCTATGGAGTACCCTGCTACTACCCCGTACAAGCCCCATATATGATCCCCACTCCGGTCTACGCACCTATCAAACACGCTACAAATATACCCGTTAATGGGTACCCCCCTATATCCCAATATAGGTATCCCACAGTTCCTACCGCTCAACTCATCGAATTAGAATCCTCACCCTCGGTGTACGAAAACGGCAAGTTCGAAAGGCATAGAGATGAGGATAGGAGTCAAAAGAAGCGTCACGAAAGTTCTAGAAGGAATAGCACGTCGAAATCTGGGTTCAGTGACGTTACGCTACCGAGTTTGCCCAGATCCGACACTCAGCCGACTTTGAGCAAAGCTAAGGAGGACGGCATGGGCACC
Source organism: Achlya flavicornis (assembly GCA_947623365.1). Lineage (NCBI taxonomy): Eukaryota > Metazoa > Arthropoda > Insecta > Lepidoptera > Drepanidae > Achlya > Achlya flavicornis. The sequence continues at coordinate 4,963,411 of OX392484.1, forward strand.
TACGAGAGCTGGGATTATGTGTTTAGGATTCTATCAAAGAAGGAGCAGGACGGCGATAACAGGAGTTGGTTGTCTCCATCTCTGGATAGGGATTCGAGGACGCTCGATAGGTTAGACAGAGACGAACGGAGGGCCAAGTATCAACCCACTACTTTAGACCTAGAGGATGGATTACAAGCTCTCCATCTCGATCGATCGTACGACGACGAAGTATACCGAACGGCGAAAGTTAACGAAAACCTCATGAGGAAGAAACAAGAGCAGGAATCGAAGAGGGCGAAAATTGCCAAGAAACAGACCGAAGAGAAAAAGGTGAAACGACCTGTTTTAGAACCTGTCGGTAATCCTAAAGCAGACGCGTTGATAACAGCGAAAGTGGCACCAGATAAAGTAAAACTGCTCACTAAAAAGGATATAAAAGACAGAAAAGAAATAATTAAACAGCAAATACCTGTAAATGGATCTGTTTCGAACACGGCGGAGGTGAAAAAGGTAAAGAAACCAACGAAATTAGTCGCCGTGGAAGTTGAGAAGTCTAGCAAGAGTAAACCATTGGAGAATGGATTCCAAAATACAGCGCACAGTTCGAAGAGTAACGCAGGTAAGATATCAGTTTATTAGCCTGTTATAAAGTCTTATACTTACACGGTTTATTAATTTTGTAGGCAACAATCATACATGTACAGTCAGCGTCAAAAGTAAGTGATCAATTGTCAAGTTCTCTTTCAAACTGTCAAGAGAATGTCAATAGATTATTATGAAAAGGCACTACATACACTGCTAATCTACTTTTAACGCTGACCGTACTTACTATTTGTGGGTATGTATTATAGAACGAGATCAATTCTCTCAATCAATTTTTTATTTGTTACAGCATCAAGCTCACATCAACCAAATTACGACCTCAAAGCACAACTGGTCGTATCGTTAGACGAAACGGACTACGTCCGGAAATCTCCGCCGAAGCATTCACTACAGAACGGAGACCGCGACCGACCACCCAGTAGGTCATCTAGTCATCACCCGAGCGAGAAAGAGAGGCAAGATACCGGCCCTGCCGAGCCGAAAAGAGACAGGTGGGAGTGTGGAACGTGCACGTATTTGAATCGAGGTGGTCTGGTAGCGTGCGAAATGTGCGGTAAGTCGAAGAGAGGGCCGGAGATACAGCCTCTGACGTCGGGAGGTCGGGAGTGCCCCGCTTGCACTCTCGTCAACAAGAGGGACGCAAAAATATGCGACGCGTGCGGCACTAGCCTCGACCATTGCCCAACGTATATTTAAACAAATCTTATGATTAATAATCGGGTTGCCAATTTGTATCTAATCATTTCGTTTAGTTTTGTCATCGAAACTCGCATTCTGAAATCGAATTGCACAAGTTTTGACCGTTAAGTCGAGTAATATATTTGCTGATATGGCTATGTAATAAGTATTTATTTTATATAATAAAACGTTGCTAGTTTACATAGACATGTTTCACCACAAACTGGTATTATCCTATTTTTATTTTGTGGTTAAATTTGTATAGTATTTTATGAGTCGTGACAGGTTTTAAATAACATATAATGTATGTTCGAAAGCATCACATATTGTTGAATAGAATAAAATATATCTTTGAGTATGATACATTATATTTACTGAAACATTGAAGCCTTAAAAGATTCCTTGATGATAAAGAATTTCAATTTATTTATATCGATGTTAAACTGAATGATAAGGTTTAGCGCACAGTTGCGGCATGGCGAGGAATGTTTTAGTGAGAAGTCATAAAAGACGTTAAAATAAAGTACCATAGAGTTAAAAATTCAATGCTTTTAATACCCGGGGCACACTTTGACGTTCCGCATTTCTCATTGACCATTCATTCAAATTCAACTGTAACTCTACGTATTTAAAGTCTATTTTCACGTGTCACTAAGCCGAGCCGACCTAATGTTGCATTCTAGAATTCTTTACTCAATATCGTTATGCCATTGTCTTGACGACGCATATTCGGACCGGGGATTATGCAGTATTTTGAAATCTTTATAAAAAATAATTATATAGTATTCAGCAATAATTCAAAACATGCAGCTTCGAAAGAATCGTAAATTATTAATAAATAAAAAATATAATTAGAAACAGTATTTTACCAAATGTATGCGAAAAATCAATACAAATTAAATAGGTATAGTATAATAGAACATTTTATTCGAATAAAAGAAGCTGCTTGGAAATTTCCCACATTTCTATCGTCAATAAGTTGATGTGGAGTTATTATCTGGCACGTGGTGTTACATTTATTTGTTTTCTAGCTTATCGCTTAACACAGGGTACGGTTGGTGAATTATAATTGAAAATTATTTGTCTACGTAGCGTTGACACAAAAAATAATAATATCTCGAAATTATAAACATAATAATAGTGTTCGTTTATTCGCCTTCTAAAATGCTTTAATATTAGTCGAGTCGTAGATAAATGCTTAATTAATTTAATTGTATTTTTTGTCTAATAATAAATTATTGATCTGTGTATATAATTGTTAGCGTTTGTAAATAGTAGTTATTAAATATATTTATTTAGATGCTGTTAGGACTTTTTTATATTATTTATTTTGAAGAGAATACGATTTAAAATCATAGTTTTACTAATAATATTGGAACACATAACATCATTCGACGGGTGCATTTGTGAAAATAAATAATATATAATTTAATTATCACGGTTTAATCGAGGTAAATATGCACAGAGTAATAATAATTAAAAATAAAACCTATTAGATACATAGTTTAGGCCGTTAAAGCACTGAGGACGTGTATTTTTCTATTATAAAACTGATGTAGGATTTTCAAAATATACATTTGTATGAAACGTCGTGCTTTAATTTGTTTTGCCTTTAGTTGGGGTGGACTTCACAGTTATAGTCGAAAAATATGTATGACAAAAGATAGAGAAGTGTAATAAAATAAATATCTACTATTGTTTTATGAATTGCGTGTTTTTATTTCATTCCTTCAATACGCATGTTTCCTGGGTAACAAATAATAACTCCGTCAAAGTTCGGGAGTGGTGGCGTCACTTTTGAGTAAAAAGTGTACCAGAACTTGACGCGGACGTCACGCGGAACTGCAACACCATATCTTCGTATTTTTTGATTCATTGACAAAATAATAAATACGTGGCAAATACTTTTTTTAATGATAATGATGGACTAAATAGAATTTTTCAGGAATAGCCCATTATCGTTTTGTGATGGAGGCAAGCAATATAATAGATATTTCTAAAACTATTTAATTATCATAAATTAAAAAAAATCCTTTGTCTTGTGCCACAGTGTAGTGATTAGGTGTGGAATCATATATAATGGTGGCTTCCAGGCCCATGGGTGCCGTAGGCTGGCTGTGATCCACTGCCGGACTTGTAGTTTGCACCGTAAAGCCCTTGACCGGGGGCAACTATTCCTAGCCTGGCTTGTCCTTGCCCACTGCCGTACGATAGGCCGTAACCTGAAAATTAATTAAGCTTGACATTAAATTCTGTTTCTATATATTTTCTCGTAAGCACACCTTGGTGACAGCGGCATTCAACGAGAGTGTAGGTATAGACTGTACCTACTCTCTTGATTCATTGGATGTCCTCGACTGTACCGTACAGTCGAGGAAATAAATATACTATTAATTGAAATTATGAGATATTATGTCGGGAAAATCTTTTAACATATGTACTTATACTATTATGATATTATATGTAATATTTCAACTTCAACTTTGGAATCTATAAAGTGCGAGAAAATAGCTTTAGTATTTCACAAAGTGAACATACATATTTATGTCCTCAACTGTACCTATTTTACCGTGTTCTTGAACGTAAATCAATTCTGAAGTCAAGTTTTGAGTCGAGTTTAAAACAATTGAATTTGGAACCTGCACCAATGATATAAGGTTTATTTTCCATTAACCCGATCTATTCTTCAGACTACATCTGAGTTTTGAATTTTTGATTTAGTTGTATAATACGGCCTATATGTCTTTAAAATGATAATAGAAAGGGTATATTCAATCAATATGTTCCTGCTTCAAATCTGTAAAACAAGTCCATGTGCATGCGACCTTCTTCTAGTAGAGAGAGAGAGAGAGAGAGAGAGAGATTGTGAGATAGACTATAGCGAAGCCCAAATGGAGTGTAAAGATTTTTACGAATTTTTGCTTTTTTTCGGGGCCACTGTAGCCCGGGGGCCCCGTATTTTTGATAAGGTCGATACGGTGGTACCTACGCCCCTGCCTGGGTCTCTGCATGATACATGCACAGTCGTTAACAAAATGGACGATCTATACGAGATAAATTACACATACCTTGCTGGTCAGCCGCCACGAGGGCTATTAAAGCTAACGCGATGATCTGAGAAGCAAACAACAACGATATGAATTAATGAGGTAGGTATATAATAAGTACTACGCGCTGTTTCAAGGTGTTTAAGTTATTTCATTTTGTTCTATTCTGTTGGAATAGCTTTGTATGACTACGATCTCACCGATACTCGTAAAATCAAAATAAAAAACCGGCCAAGTGCGAGTCAGACTCGCGCACCGAGGGTTCCGTACAAACCTGTAGGTATATAAGTAAATAGTAGTACAGACCTGAGTATTTGATATTAATTTCAATATATGACGTATTAAAAAAAAACTACTTACTAGATCTCGTTCAAACCAATTTTCGTTGGTAGTTTGCACCGTAATGTACATCATATATTTTTTATAGATTTATCATTCTCTTATTTTAGAAGTTACAGGGGGGGGGACACACATTTTACCACTTTGGAAGTGTCTCTCGCGCAAACTATTCAGTTTAGAAAAAAATGATATTAGAAACCTCAATATCATTTTTGAAGACCTATCCATAGACACCCCACACTTATGGGTTTGATGAAAATTTTTTTTTTGAGTTTCAGTTCTAAGTATGGGGAACCCGCAATTTTTTTAGTTTTTTTTCTATTTTTGTGTGAAAATCTTAATGCGGTTCAGAGAATACATCTACTTACCAAGTTTCAACATTATAGCTCTTATAGTTTCGGAAATAAATGGCTGTGACATACGGACAGACAGACAGACAGACATGACGAATCTATAAGGGTTCCGTTTTTTGCCATTTGGCTACGGAACCCTAAAAACCGGCCAATTGCGAATCAGACTCGCGCACCGAGGGTTCCGTACAAACTACCGTAAATGGTAGTATATAGACCTGAGTATTTGATATGAAGTTCAATTTATGACGTATTAAAAAAAACTACTTACTAGATCTCGTTCAAACCAATTTTCGGTGGTAGTTTGCATCGTAATGTACATCATATATTTTTTATAGATTTATAATTCTCTTATTTTAGAAGTTACAGGGGGGGGGAGACACACATTTTAGCTCTTTGGAAGTGTCTCTCGCGCAAACTATTCGGTTTAGAAAAAAATTATATTAGAAACCTCAATATCATTTTTGAAGACCTATCCATAGACAACCCACACTTATGGGTTTCATAAAAAAAAAAATGAGTTTCAGTTCTAAGTATGGGGAATCCCCAAAATTTATTGTTTTTATTATATTTTTGTGTGAAAATCTTAATGCGGTTCACAGAATACATCTACTTACCAAGTTTCAACATTATAGTTCTTATAGTTTCGAAAAAAAATATTGGCTGTGAAATACGGACGGACAGACAGACAGACATGACGAATCTATAAGGGTTCCGTTTTTTGCCATTTGGCTACTGAACCCTTAAAACCGGTCAAGTGCGAGAGTGCGACTCGCACACGAAGTGTTCCGTAAAAGACGTTTCTTGTATGGGGGGCCCCTTTAATTTTTAATTTTATGTAAGTTTTATTATTTGTTGTTATAGCGCATTAGAAATTAACATTCTGTGTAAGTTTGCCGCACACTGACAGATGGACGGACGAACGGACAGAGGAGAGAGGCATAGCATACTAGATGTTTTTTTCTAATACCTTTTTTTTCGTTGGGTATACTTTTTTTAATACCTAGTCGTATACTGGCACTGATAATATGTCTAAAAGCTTTTCAAATCAAAGCTCTATCTATGAGATTAAAAACATCTCCAATAGCTTATGGAACTACACGGCAAATAGCAAGTCAATATAAAAACTTACCACAAATCTTGACATTTTTATTTGATTTATGTTCCACAAAGTAAGTATTTCTTCAAAGATCAAACACAAACTATAAATCCAAGCTAAAAATATATCCTTTTATATCGATAGCGGCGGTATTATTAAGCTGTGAAATTAGCAGTATGATACTGCATGACCTCTTGCCGTCAGATTCTGTCAATCTAAGATATTGTTGTGATAGATAATAACATCAGGCTATTGCGGAAAAGTCTAATCAAATGCTTTGTACTCGCAAAAATCTCACGATATAAGTAATGATGTGGTCGAAGGTAGCAAGCACACAAAACCTAGAAAGGAAAGTAAAGAAAAGCAGCAGCTGGTACATCGAAGGTACCTATTTGGCTACAGATTTTGTGCTACGTAATACGTAGGTGCCACCTTGCTAGGATAGTTTCGCTTCGATGTTTTCCATCAACGAAAACCAAAAATATTGACCAGGAGGCCAAGTCTGCTATTTTAATAGGGGCTGAACAAATAACAACAATGAAAACAATTGTTATTATAGGACGCGCTACTCTCGTAAAGGTTAACACTTTCCCATTATATCTCCACTCTCCACTGCCATTGAGCCTGTGCGTTGTCTACAAAATCCGTTTTTATTGATAGAATTTTTGTAGACTGCCAAAACTGTCATATCTATACATTTTTTCACCACTGATAGTTCATTGGAACACAGTTGTAATAGCAGACTTGGGCCCCAGTTGTTGTCTTCCATTGGCTTAGGTAGCTACCGCCCGTATCAGACGTATCATAGATACGGGGCCCTCGGCCTATGGGGGGCCCGAATGTGTATAAGCAAAAATTCGTAAAAATCTTTACCGTCCATTTGGTCTTCGCCAAAGTCAGGTAAAAGGGCCCTTAACAAATTTTGATAGAGGGCTCATCTAGGGCAAGCTACACCACTGCTTGTTTCTATAGTCTAAGCTCCTCTATAATATGGTTCGGGATCCGATAGCTCGTAGCCTTGATAGGTTCGCGTTTGAATGTAATACCGTGGTATGATAAGTGATGATGGTATGATAGGCATATAGGCTAAAAGAGAACTGGCTAACAAGTGCAGTTTTTTTTATGTTTCACCGCCACATCTGTATGTACCTAGATCGGCGCCTGTGATATATGTTAATATTATACTATAAAAATATAATACAGGTTTTCATAACCTATTCACAGTTGTGCAGAAAGATCAAGAGAACTGCATATACCTATATGTATCTAGGACTCGTATGTTGACTGAATGCAGACTGTCGTACTACGGAACCCTAAAGAATAGGACTGAGGACGAATGTAGAGATTTTTCAGTAAATAAATAGGAGGTACAACTCAAACTAATACATTAAACATTTAATTAAAATAACTGTTCCATTACATCACCATAGAAAAACAAAATATATATTTAAAAACAAGGTGAACCGCACATTTCAATATAGGTACCTAAATAATACCGGTATTCACCGACCTATTTAAAACAGGCGACAAATTATTAAATGAAAAATTCATAGGTGATAATGAGGAAAAGCTTATTGTAAAATAAAGTAATACATTAAAAAGGAGGTTGGTCAATTTATTTTAATACCTAACTACTTACAATATAGGTAAGTTACATAATTTTACAGAATAAATTCGACGTTACAGTAAAGCAAGCCGTTTCAAACTTTTTCTCATCCTGCCATACGCCTCAGTGGTTGTGCCTACTGACTGGATACCTATATCATTAATGGCTACCATATCCATGGGAACCGTAATGAGGCTGTTGTCCGCCATGGTGTTCGTGGCTATGCTCATGAGAGTCTTCATCGCTACCGCCATGGCCATGTGATCCACCGTGACTGCCATGTGATACGCTGTCATAGCCATGTGGTTTACTGTGACTGTCATGTGATACGCCATGACTGCCATGTGATAAACCGTGATTGCCTTGTGCTACGCCATGATTGCCATGTGATTGGCCGTGACTATCATGTGTTACGCCGCGATTGCCATGCGGCTCACCGTGACTGTCATGTGATACACCATGACTGCCATGTGATACGCCGTGACTGCTACCATGTGTGCCGTGGCTGCCACCATATCCATAGCCATGATCTTCTTCACTACTGCTGTCGCTATTATACCCTGAAAATAATTAACATTTTACATCAATGTCTATCTCTAGGGGTTGCCAGGTGTAGGGAAAAGGTAGCTTAGCTACCATAGAAACTTTCAGTAGGAAAGGAAGGTCAAAATTGACATAATAGCGTGCTAGCGGCATTTAATCGATACACAAAAACTATTATCCACACGCTGTCGCAGTCTCCTCCATTGGTAGGTACATATGGACTCCTCTATTCTATGACATACAGGTCGATTACCGAAAGCTGGCACGTTCAGCACATTTACACGTTGCTTGTGTACCTAGTGTCTGAATAAGCGGCGTGCATCACTCTGCATTGTCTGCATTCGCGTTATGAAAAGTCTGTCCGTTTCTCTCGCACGCAGTAAAGCTTATGAGTATGAACGACACAGTTACCTATTGTTTTGCTTTTGCTACGGCTCATAAAATAATATAGAGTAGTATTTAGAGTTTTATTTATTTAGAAGCAATAATGTAATAAAGTATCGTGAATGTGCATAAGTGTGAGTACTGTGAAGATGCCAGCTTTAGTTAACCGACCTAGCTGTACTTAAGAACAGTCAGCTCACCATACTTTTCATACAAAAGCTCTGTACTTATGATGGCGTTTTTAAACACTTTTCGTTAGATTTTTTAAACAAATTGGTATCTTGTGAACTATATCTAGCAGTATAACTAGGCGAAAATAAAAAAAAGTGTGAAACAAATTCAGTAAAAGCCTCCGAAAAACAGGGGTTTTGCACAAATTTTACCTGAACTTTGGCCATATCTAATGTACCTATAAATTGTAAAAGTAAAGAAAACAGCTCTAAACAATGCTTGCAAATGTATTGGAGATTCTAAATAACTAACTTTTTTTTCACAAACTTGTAAGATTACTTCACAGGAAGTATGGGCCTGGAACAAGTTTTATGATATGCGAAATCATGAATGACGACCTAGCGAAGCGGCTCGAGTGATCAGCGGAATTTACCAACTGATAACCGATGGCTCTGATGGTGTCTCTCTTTTTTCGCAGTCAAACATTACGTTGGATGAAAGTACAAGCTTTTAGGCTACGCTTGCGTTGAAGTTGCGATGGCCATGAAGGGCCCCCTTAAGAGTAATTGCTGAGTTTATTGCCGGCTCTTCTCAGCAAATGCAACCTTCCGAACCGGTATTAGAGTCAGACTTTTCATAAGTGCCTGCGAAGGTCTATTTGAATAAATGATTTTGAATTTTGGTAAAATGTCCCAGGATATTACTATTAGGTATATACATACCATGGTGGCTGGCCGACGCAACGGCTATCAGAGCTAACGCGATGATCTGTGAAGCAATTATCGAATTAAAAAGGTAAATAACCACGCACAGTCTCAAGGGTGCTTGTGGGTGCTTGTTGCATATATAATATTTTATTATTAGTCCTGCTTAAGATCTCAACGATCCTCAAGTGGTGAATAATATACAGGGTGGAAATTTTAAACGGGTCTGTAAGGGCAGCTACCTAAAGGGTAAGTTACCTTAACATTGCAGACTTGGCAACATAGTTTTAGCTTGAGGGGAAGCCAGCCAGGCGGGAACAACCTAGTATCCTAGTAACGTGTTTTTCCTTCACTGAAATCTCAAGCTTATTGTTGGATTCGAAACCGCGACTTTCGTCACGGCGTTTGACGTCACTATCACTGAGCTATCTTAGGCCCTTAAATGTGATACTACATATAATAAGCGAACAAACTCCTTAAACCAGCACAACAAAATCTTACCACAAATTTGGCCATTTTTTTTGAATTATTTTCCTCAGGTATGTCTTCACATTGACTTCAAACACAAACTATACGCCCATGTAAGAAATATATCCTTTTATATCGATATCCGTGGGCAGTACCTATTATCCAGCTAGTATGACCTCACTTGACCTCGCGTGATATCAGATTTTTTATGTTGTTGTTATTAATCTGTTGTGATAGATGAAAAACTTAAGACTATTACAGGAATGTCTAATTAGGGTTCCCAACCAAACAGGTAAAAAAGGAAAGGAAAGGTATTTCAGCAACCAGTAATGCTAATCATTTGAAAGGAATAGGTTTAAATTTTGCATACCCAACCTTCTACAAAAGAAGTTTTGTATTCCAAATCTTCATCCTCACGGTAAAATAATGTCATGTAATAATGTATTTTAACGGATTCGGTAAATTAATATACTAATAATTATAAGTGTTGTGAAAAGAGCAACTCAAGTTGAACGGTTTAACCGCCACATGTCTATTAAAATGACGTTTGTGATCTTGTTAAGTGAATAATAATCAAAAAAATATGATACAGGTTTCCATAACCTGTACAATTCATAGTGGATAGGTAATATAATTCCATGTGGATAGGTAGCTAGTATCTTGACTGCTTGGAAATTCACGGGCTTTAATTACTGTTTTCTTAATTGACCAGGTTTTTATTAAAATCTGAGAAAATGTTTTAATATGGAAGTACCTATGTTCCTTCCTACTACCTCAGAGTATATAAATAGGGTCGTTGCGCTGGTTGGCGACCGATTAGCTGAGTTGCTAACTTTGGTAAGTCACCACATACGCTATATACGCGCAAAATAGTAAGCGCCGATGTAAATGGGTCCCAAGTATAGTCAAGTTTTGAAACAAAGTATAAAACATCACACTTTCATTCATAAATTATGAAAAATGATTGGAAAACCGGAAAAGTACCGAAAGTGTTAGATAGCGACCACCTATTTCAGTTTACGACCACTAAGAATGCTAGATAGCGACCACTATTTTAGAATATAAAAAATAAGTAATAAAACATGTTTTATTGATTTAGAATATATTTATTTCCCTTTTAAACTAAACATAGTTAAATAAACACAAATAGTATTAAATCATGCTCTCACAGCGACACATTGTGGACGTCCGTAGGGAATAACAACGAGCGGTGCACACTTGGCAACACTTAAAAGCCAATCTTTAACCCGCTTTTCACCTGCATCCATCCTGCAAGATCTGGTCCTCATGTTTCGATAACGTCACGTCGTCTCTTTTTTTTAATACTGCTGAATTAGCAAACAAGCGTACGGCCCGCCTGGTGATAAGCAGTTACCATAGCGTATGAACGCTTGCAACACCAGGACACGGACAGGAAGGCTTGCACTTACTCCCTTGGGAAAACCACGGCGGGGAGCTCATTTCATAGCCTGAGTGCCAACGATAGGATACTCGCCTGCTTCCTTCTCCCTTCGGCACATTACGTGACTATTTAAGGTCCAATGTGAGGATTGACTCCCAGTCGATGGCGAGAGGTAGAAAAGCCCGTAACGCACCTTCCGACCGTCGGACTCCTACTTATAAGTTGATACCGACCAATCCAAGGGCAAGCGAAGCGGTCGGCTCGCCCTCGGATTGTTCGGTATCGAAATAGGTATTAAGTAAGTAGGTAAGTAGGAGTCCGACGGTAGAAGGTGCATTACGGACTCAAGCTGTAGGCATTAGGTCAATAATTCTTCAGAATATTGTCCGTTGTATAAGCGGTAGAACACACATAAGGAGGCAGTTTCTCCTCAGATTAGAGGCCCTAAATCCCTTGTGAGCTCGTCTGTGTGGGCTGTGAGGGATCGTCAACAATTCTGATGGCACGTCCCTGAACACAGTCTAAACGCCCAAGCTGATATCCAGGACTCCAGGAGCTCCAGCACACAGATGACAGCAGTACTCCATATGGAGCCTTAATTGCGATTTATAAAGTTGAAGTCTTTGCTCCGATGAGATAGATGTACTGCTTCGCTCTATTAAGCATACCGAGGTCTTTGGTTAATAGTTTGACCTTATCGTCTAGATGACAAAGATCCCAGCATCGGGATCCTTGTCATGTCATGTCATGTCATGTTTATGATGTTGTGGGACGTGTTCTGGAATTGTGGAGCCACAGCAAATAGGGTTTTCTTAGCGGTGAACGCGCAGGCTTGTGTCTTAGTGGGGTTGAAATGGACTATGTTTCGTTAGTGTACTTTCGATTTCAGACAGAATCGTTCGCGTATATCCTCCTTCTTGGAACGAGCGATATTTGCACGGTCCGTGTAATTATCGTCCCCTGTACTGTCGTCGTTAATAGACAGCATATCATTGATATGCAGGAGGAACAGTGTTGGGGATAACATGGAGCCTTGCGGGACGCCAGAATTCATTAAGTAGCAGATATTCCTCACCCTGAGTCTCAATGGCGAGTGATCAACGGTGTGTGAGATACACTAGAAGGTCACCAGCCGTGTGAATGTGTCGGAATTCCGTATTGTCGGTCGCTCAACAAATCGTGATCCTCTAGGTATAGGTGCACATGGGTAGTGTTCCACGAAGACGGGACTTCCATTTTCGAGTAGGAAAGCGAGAAAAGGCGCGTTAGTATATGACAAAAATCAGGAGCAAACTGTTTCAGCACCATTGACGGTATACCGTCTGGCTACCTCGACATATGGATGTCTACAGAGAGCAATATCTGCTGGACTTCCCGTTGACCATATACCAATCTCCGGCATGGAACTGTCACACTGCGGGATGGTAGGCGGTGTGTCGTCCACAACATCCAAAGTCGAGTAAGAGGCAATGAGAGAGCCTAAAAGGTCAGCCTTTTCCTTAGCACTATGGGCTAAGTTCCCGTCCAGTTTACATAATGGTGGGAAGGACGACTGGCAAAAGTTTCCTTCAACACCTTGCAAGCACCTTGCACCTGGCAAGAGACCAAAAAGAAGAGAGACTCGTCTCGCTAATTCTGATGACGAAATCGAACTTAGCCCTGACAAATATTAGCTTACTCTTCCCGCTGTCGGTACCGTCGTTCACGGAATCCCATATGCAAGAGTGTATTCCCTGTCCTTCGATGTCATGAAAAGCTTCTTTTAGGTCTTCTTGGGAGTATTGGACAGTCTCTTTATTCCTTTTAGTTACTTACAGATATTTCAAGATGTTCATCTTGAAAAAAAAAATACAATCAGTTAAATAATAAGAATATTGAAACTTCTTAATTTATTTAAATTTTAATTAATCAATTAATCACGTGGTTGAATACTGAACATACTTAAGCAGCTTATTTAAGTTTTCAGCTATCATTCTTTTCGTACTAAATCTTGGTGGTCGCAAACTACCATCGTAATTTTCGAACTGTATCTGTTAGCGACCACCTATTTAGTACAAATGTTTGTGAGTGAATTAGACAAAGTTTTATTATGAAGCCATGTGGTCGTATACTGAAGATATGCATCTTAAGGCTTTAAAAACTCCAAATACTAAACTGTGTAATCATAAATAAAAAATTGAGAATATACAAATCAAAACAAAATAAGACTGTACGAGTCAGAATACGACCACCTGGTCGCTTTCTAACGTATTGATAAAATATTCATTTCAGTAACCGACCACTGGATTTTAGATTAAAATCATTAAAAAAAATACTAAAATACAATTAAACAATTGAATTTTGTACATAATTGAAGTAACCATGCATCTAATTTGACTAAACAACTAATACTAAGTAACAAAACTTACCTTCAAATGCCGCGCGCCTTGCTATTTTTTTTGCTCTTTCACTGCATGTCCAGACACACTGATTCAACACGTGAACTTAACGTCCTTTTTCTTGTTTTGGGTTCAGTGGTTGATATCAAATTTAGTTTTTTTAAATTACATAACTATTAAAATAATATTAAAAGCATTCTTTTCATTTTTATCTCCTAAAGAAAAGTTATTATCTTCAATTAAAGAATCCTAGGCAGGCAAGTGGTCGCCAACCAGAACTGGTCGCGAAACCGGCGCAATGACCCTACTACAACTACTACTATGAAAATATTTAAGCGTTATTACATGCAGCTCAATTTTGACGTTTATAAATACAAAGAAAAGTACCTAGCCTTATTTCATTATGTATTTGAGGGTGGTTGGCAGTCAGGTAGGTAATAGAAAGTAGGTACCCGACCACCGCGCTGTATGGTTACCTCATCCTCACGAACAATTCAAAGTTCACGAAGTTTTCCTTTACCGAAACAATATGTTAGTAAAACTGTGCCGAAAGTGTGATAAATCTAATGGTCCATCCACGCTACGCGAAAAATGAATCCTGGAGGGCTAAAAAGGAATTTAAGCTAAGCTAAAGCAATATTGCTACGCAATTCTTTCATTCGAATTCTCGGCAGATCCTAAGTGATTCCAATATGTTTTGGTAAAATAGTTACTCATTATATACAATTACTTAAAATCATTAAAAGATTTGGAATTGAATGGAAATGAATTAATTGCATGAGATCTGTTTTAAATTCGAAAAAAAGAATTGCGTTAGCAATATTGCTTTTTAGGGGGCCTGGGGCCCAAGTCTGATATTACAATTGTGTTCCAAACTTCCAATAAACTATCAGTTTTGTCAAAATTGACACATTTTACAGTTTAGTCTACTAACACAATAGCGTCATAATGGAGTCATAATGGCGCCATAATAGCTTTCCGATGATTTTCCACTGAAACTAAAATCGTGCCACATTTTTTTTATACGACTGAGTCGGTAAACAAGCATACGGCCCGCATGATGGTAAGCGGTTACCGTAGCCATATGGACGCTTGCAACACAAGAAACATCGCTCACGCGTTACCGACCTTCCCCCCTCCCCAATGAGCTCTGGCGAACTTACTCACGCGCAGGAACACAACTTTACACAACATAAAGTTATTTTGCTGCGGTATTCTGTAAGTTGGGGGTACTTCCCCAGTCGAGCTGTTCTTTGAGCGAACAAACGCTATGCTCTACCCTCTCTTACAATGATCTTGTAAGGTGCGTTCGAATTGGGCTATGGTAGCAAAAATGACAGTCAAAAATGCCAAAAACGATCACAACTGGCGTTCGATTTGGAAAGTTGTGAGCGAAATTGGCGTTTTGAACTGTTTTCGTTCACCGTTCGTTTTGCTTGGAAACAGTTAAAAACGACATCGTGAACTGCAAATTTTGACCCACCTCCGAGGCAGGGTCGTTTGTGATCATATTTTGACATCTTTGAATCTGACAGATAAGTTTCGGAAAATTCATACGGGAAGCGAAAATTCTAATTTTTATTGCAACATTTTATAGAAATACTAACAGTCAACAGAATAATTTGTTAGATTAACTTTGTTTGATGATTAACTGAAGGAAAAAGGTAGGTTGAGACAAGTGACAAGCAGGCGATCAGCATGGAAATGTCATTTTTGTATCTAATCGTTCGATTTGGGAAATATCGTTTGTGGCAAAAGTTGCAAAATTGTTGAAATTTTCCAATTCGAACGCATAAACAAAAATGCCCATTTTGAATCTGTTAAAAACGACATCACTCCAATTCGAACGCACTATTAGTTGTCAGTTTTGACAGTTTTTGTTCTAAAATTCTTTTCATTCATTATGAGACCATTATGCGCACATCGGCTCAATGATAATGGAATTGCAACAGTATCATGTCAGTATGACATTTTAGCAGACTTGGCCCCTGTTTGTTCGTGGCTCGCCTCGTGCTCCTTTCTCGTAGCATGGACGCACATGATTTGTCACACATTAAGCTCAAGTAGGTACAAAATTTATTCCTAAGCACCTACCTACCAGTTTGAACAACTGCACTTGAGAGTCAGTTCACTTTATAGGCTAAGTGCTAATCAAACCACCACACCATCCGCTATCTAGAATCGTAGCTTAAAATAATTTTCAGTTACTACTTACTAAGTTGTACTCATATAGGTAACTAATGTAGTAAACAAACTTAATATTTCGCCGTTGCATTGCATCATCATTGATATTGTGTATTCCAAAACAGGTAAACCGCAATGTCACATGGCTTCAAATTAAATGACATCATGCTAAATCTATAATAACTATAAGGACTTATCTTCTCTAGAAAGTGTAAATAAGTCGATTATAAAATTTAATTGCACTCAACCGCACTGTCAAAGACAACCTATAGACCTAAATAGTCATATAACAGTCTTAACCAATCACGCCAGCTGGACAGTCAAAAATAAAATGTTTAGTGTTATTGGAGCTATTATTACAGGCGCTAAAATCAAGAGCTACTACTAATCCACTTGAGTAGCTACAAGCTTCAAATCACTAATGCGCATTTGACCTATGATCGTATCTAAAGTAAAAGAAATAAGTTCTCTTAAAACTATATTTTAAATAAAGTATTTAAAGAGACCTGAAAATATGTTATTTACCTACGTCATATAACTATTAGGTAATATTTTATATTAGAAATTATATGATTCAGGTAATCTACCACATTTATCGTATTTAGCGAAAATAATGTGTGCGTAAGGTCGCCAGAGCTCTTCGGGAGAGGATGAAGGGTCGGTAGCGCGTGAGTGATGGATGCCCCGGGTGCTGCGTCCACAGGGCATAGTATTCATAGGGCTACGGTAATCGCTTTCCATCAGGCAGGCCATATGCTTGTTGGCTAACATAGTTTTTTTTTTATATTTTTTTTTATTAAATATTTAAAATCGTTAGAATAAAATAATAGGTATTTAACGAATATATCATTTATTTAATGAGTGTTTTCCTCAGTTTAGCTCTACTTCATCTGTTTCATTACTCCATTATTCATGTGCTTAACCACCAAATTCGTAACCCTGACCAGGCCGACCGCCAAAGTAACCTTGTCCTTGCATATCACCTAATGCTCCAGGCCTTCCACCGAAGGCTCCTTGTCCTAGCGGACCATTAAGTCCAAGAGGCCTGCCAAATCCTTGGTTGCCACCGAATCCGCCTTGTTCAAAAGGACCACCAAATCCTTGGTGACCGCGAAATCCACCTTGTCTCATAGGACCGCCAAATGCTTGGTAACCAACAATTCCACCTTGTCTAAAAGGACCGTCAAATCCTCGGTGACCACCAAATCCTTGGTTACCTCCGAATCGCCTTTGTCCAAAAAGGCCATCAAATCCATGGTTGCCACCGAATCCCCCTTGTCCAAAAGGTCCTGCGAATCCTTGGTAACCACCAAATTCTCCTAATCCTTGGTTACTATCAAAACTACTTTGTTCGGAGCGTACACCGATCCTACCAAATCCAGGGCTGCCACCGAATCCGCCCTGGTCTTGGTTTGCTTCTAAGCTACTAAATCCTGACCTGCCACCGATTCCACCAAATCCGTGCCTGCCATCAAATCCACCAACACCTTGGTGATGTCTACATCTACCCTGTCCGAATCCTCCAAACATTGGCTGTCCACCGAATCCACCAAACCCTGGCTGGCCACCGAATCCACCCAGTCTTTGCTTACCGCCGAATCCACCTAATTCAGAGCCGATTCCAAATCCACTGTGCTGTTGGTCGACACCGAATCCACCAATGCTACCACCGTATCCTATTGGACCGCCTCCCAATCCACTATGTCCTAATTTTCCGTTGAAGTCACTCTGTTCCTGGTTGCCATGTCCAAGTATTTCTGAGGAGCTGTCCGGTGTAGGATTGACTTCTGCGACAGGTTGCGGAATACCTGTAAATGAAAACAAACTACCTATGTATGTATTACCTACAAGTGACCTACAACATAAAATATTGAGTAAAGTTTTATATGTTTTGTTTCATACTACTATAATTTACTTCTTCCTTTTAATATCTTTTTTACAATACACTGTATTAATATTTGTTGGTGTTTTATTATAACACTATAGTTAATTATTCATTGATTATATCTGTAACTCACCGTAGCATGTTACCGCTAGAGTAATAACCAAAGAAGCGATCTGAAAAATAACATTTTGAATTTTATATAAAAGCAATATAACATTTGACGGGCCAGTTGGCGCGCCTATCACGCCGCACGTCGTGGGTTCAATTCCCACCACGACATGCCATTTGTGTGCATGCATGAACAGGTCTGCATGTCCTGAGTCTGGGAGTAATTATAGTACAAACAAAAGTCATATATGTATTTCATCAGTTATCTGGTATCCATAGTACTCCGCTGAGTTTGGGATCAGATAGCCGTGTTAGAAGAATGTGCCATAGCCCATGATGTTTATTGATTAATACATTACTTACCCGCTCGCAGCGCTCGTGGCGTAGCATGATTAGCCGTTCTTAATCGATCGGCAAAGTTAAGCTTCGTCTGTCGTGGTCGGTACCTGGATGGGTGACCTCCTAGTGGTATTTCAAATCGAGCGTTTCCGTGCTTCGGAAGGCAAGTAAAGCCGTTGGTCCCGGTTATCACTTAATTGTGATAGTCGTTAAGCAAGTTGGATGCCTCCTAGGCGGCTTGAAAAATTCCAACAGTAGGTTGACCACTAGCCTACCTCCACCAATCCGCAGTGGGCACGCGTGGTGGAGTATCGCCCAGTCCCTTTCACCCTCATTTGTGAAAGGAGGCCTGTTCTCAGCAGTGGGATATTATAGGCTGATGATGATGATGATGAACCGCCTCATGATGAAAATATGACCCCAGGCACCTTTCGGAGGATTAGTAACTTCTTTTCAAGGCTCTACCTATGTGATTAGTAAATTCAACTTTTGATTTTGATTATACCACCTTCAGCTACATGTGTTATAATAGAAATAGAAACCGACTGCGCTTCGCTGCCTTTTTTTGATCCTACGCAGCGTTATATCTTTGTATATTTGATATTATTATCTATGTATTGTAACACTACAATATCATCTCAATGTTTTTCAATGACAAAGTCATCGAAGAAATTATTTTTACCACTTATCCCTGATATTTTGGTTTAGTCTTTTAGGCTACCGACGAGCTAAATTAGGCAAATTTTCGTCTTTAGGTCCAATGAAATAATTTTGTCCGCGCAAAAGCCAGATTTGTAGTATTTGGCACACATGGTATTATATTATTGAATACACGGTACTTAGTCACTTTTACTATTCATCATCATCAGCGTATATAATGTCCCACTGCTGACTACAGGCCTCCTTTCACAAATAAGGGTGAAAGGGACTGGGCAATACTCCACCACAAATGCGCACTGCGGATTGGTGGAGGCTAGTGGTCAACCTACTGTTGGAATTCTTTTGTTCCGTGGTTGGATTGTTTCAAGCCGCCTAGGAGGCATCCAACTAACTTAACAACTATCACAATTAATTGATAACCGGGACCAACGGCTTTACGTGCCTTCCGAAGCACGGAAACAACCGATTTTAAATACCACCAGGCGGTCACCCATCCAGGTACGAGCACGACGGCACAATTAAGTTCATAAGATTTAAAAAAAATTACAACTTACTGCAGTCACCATCTTATTTTCTTGTTTACTCCTCTCGGGCGTATGTAACAAATTCTGTCGAGAAACCTTTTTATATAGATTGTTAGATTATTATCTCGATAACTTAAGTGGTTATGAAAATCCCTATATAATAGACGTTCACAATTTTACATGACGTGACATATCTCCTTTTTGTGATGGTGAGATAATAGTTATTTACTTGTGAACAATTTGATGTTCGCGAATTCATTCATACAATTTTCTTAATCGCACGTAAAATTACGTGGGAGTGTTTATGTGGCAGAACGTAGGTACATTATTATATTGGTCATTTGATTTTTTACTTATAATTTGAAAAAGTTTAATCATCTCCTACATTATGTTTTGGGAAATTATTTGCACTCGGCCGTTTGATCTCAAACTAAACAGAGGTTGTAGATATGGAAACCAGATAACAGATAGGTATACTTACCTATATATCTGATAATATAATATTTGTAAACATACATGTTCCTTCATACAAATGTTTGTCCTGTGTTGAAATCTAACCTATTCCACGACTTAAAACACAGCAGGCAGGGTAAGATTTGGTTTCCAACCGGCCACGTACGTCTAATAGCTTATGTACTGAGTGACTTACCTGATACTAATAAGCCTTTTTTTATACCACTAGGATAGCAAACAAGCAAACGATCCGCCTGATGGTAAGCCTATCGACTCAAACTCAAATAAGATTGAACAAATCAAGTAAACGTTTCAAATAATACGTAAATAACGTTTAACAAAAAAAACGCCTTCAAAGTAGGTACTCCAAATTATATGCATTTAAAAAATCATCGAGGAAAAGTACCTTTAGTTAGAGTTAAGAGTGTTACAGTAGACTGGACAATCCAATTCTGCAACTAGTCCAGAACTAGTCAATAATTTTGCACTAATTTTAAACAGTTAAGTAGGTACCAATCACTGCATTCGTGTGTTCTTGACTTAGCCAATCAGAGCCGGTGGTGGGCAATTGGCGGAATCACAGAGAAAAGAGTGTAGTCTCTTTTCCGTGGGCGGAATAGATTACAAATAATAGTAACGGAATTGTTCGATGTAACAACTATATTGACGAATTGAGATCCTCCTCCTTTTCTTACGTCGGTTAAAAAAGTAAAAAGAATAAAAATAAGTAAATTGTAAGTTACATATTAGATTTATTATATAAAAACGAATAGGTACTTCCTTCTTACATAATGTTAGTTCATCATCATCATGATGAATACAATACAGACGAGCGCGTGAGCCGCAGGCGAACGCGATAAGGAAGCCGAGAGTGTAATGATCATGCACACGCGTGTCATACGACGTTTTTCAACATACTTGGCGAGGAAAAAAACAGAATTGAATTTTAAGATGTAGATTTTTTGATAATGATCAAACACACAATGAGAACGTTAACAAATATGGCCTGAAAGTTTTTTGTTTGACAGCAGCGATGCGCAGTAAATCTGTTTTACCCGTTTACATTAAGAATGCTTCGTCTACATACGTATCACTTGCAGTGCTACAGCCTCGAGTGTTAATAACCAACTTTGCACAGATGTATCATAGAGATGTAAGTTCAGATGTAATTTATATTATATCCCATAGTGAAAAGCCGGCACAGTGTTACCATCTCTTATGGTAAAACTGTGAAGCTGGCTTGACTGTCTCAGCTCCTTTACCTCATAGTAAATAAAATATATACACGTTTATTTTATAGTAAATAAAATATATAGGTACTCTTGCTAAATACGTAGAAAAGCATGTTTTTTATTTTGCCGTCAATTCATTCCTGTTTTAATGGAACAGAAGATCACCAAAACCCAATCCAGAAAAAGGTTCTCGGGGTTTCTTGAATCCACCGACTCTAGGGCCTTCGAATTTAGGACTACCAAAACCTGGGCCTCTATTTCCGTGGCCTCCGTTATGGCCATGGCCGTTATGGCCTGGACGCCTAAATCTAGCTCCACCAAAGCCTGGGCCTCCAAATCTTGGTTTGCTAGAATCTCGGTCCCCAAATTCGGGTCTTATCTTTAGGCCTCCAAATCCAAGTCCATATGAGTCATCTATTCTTGGACCACCAGGGCGGCCGGAACCACCATGGGCGCCAGGACCACCATGGTGACCAAAACCACCAAAACCGTATCTACCCCCACCCGGGCCGCGGAAGCCGTCTCCAAAACCAGTAAACTTTTGACGGCTATTACTAGGAGGATCGCGTACGTGTCGACCGAATACTAGGCGATCAGGTGGAGGTGGAGCTGAAATAATGAAAAAAAAAAAAAATTCTCCTGTATAGGCTGTATACGAGCTCATTTAGTCGGATTAATGTTCACGACTGACAATTTATTAGAATCAGTCTTTTCGTAAGTGCCTGCGGAGGTCTATTGGAATAAATTATTTTGATTTTGAATTTAAATTTCAGTTTTTCAAGAAATGGAGCTTTATAGGGCTCTCCACATAATGAAACCAGTACTTATGTCCTTCTTTTGTGAACATCGATAAAATAAAATGATATTGAAATCCAATTGGTATAATTATATATTGATGAACTTGTCTACTTTTGTAAACTTACCATTGGTTACTGCAGCCAATGCAAAGACTAAGAATGCGATCTGTAACAAAAACAAGAGCAACGTCTACAAATAATAATATTTACTACATTCACTCAAATCCATATGAGTCATCTATTCTTGTGATACCCCAGATGTTGCAAGCTTCCATAGGCTACGGTAACTGCTTGCCATCAGGCGGACCGTATGCTTGTTTGCCACAACAGTGGAATAAAAAAAAATAAAAAAAAACATCTCATTTCAATAATTTTTGGAGGTTAATTAGCTAGTTTAAGTTGTTCTAATTATCTATTATAAGATTGAATTTTCTCAAATAACATGACTTACTTTGAATCCCATTTTTCTTGTGTCCAAGTAAAATGTTTGATGGGAAGGTTACAGAAATCTGTAAAAGAAAATCTGTTGCAAAACCTTTTATTACAACTGATATCTTTGAACTACTTACCTATTTACGTGAAATATGAATTTATTTATAATAATAATGCTCATATTAGGCTTATCATATCATATCGCTTTTGCGTGGCGGAGAAAGATAGTGGTAACCTAAAAATAGGTGGGTAAGTACCATTTTTGTTTTAGGGTTCCGTTTTTACCCTTTTAGTTCGGAACCCTTATGGTGCGACTCTGTCAATATATTCGGTGTCGGTGGAATATATTTCAGCATCTACTAATTCTATCGATTCGAAATTCGGGAAGCAATATTAATAAATATTGCCTCTCCAATATCATTAAAGTGAAGAAAAAAGTTTCGCTGCAGAAGAGGCCAAAATGGAGGACTGAAATTTCAAAGTAGGGTTACAAGTTCAAGTGGTATCATATGAAAGGGCTTCATTTGGACATTCCAAAACAGTTTCATTTTATACTTCGTAGTTTTTGACATATGAAAAATGGCAAAAATAATATTTAATTATTTTTACATATTTCATAAGACATTTTTAATTTAATTAAGTTCGTGGCTCAGTTCGTGCTCGGTTCGCCAAGCATGGACGCACCATTACAGTTCGCAAAGCGAAAAATCTGAAATGATTACAGTTGATAGGCATTATATTACAATATAGGTAAAATAAGTCCAAGGAAGGTCGGAAACCTCAGTGCGCGAGTCGGACTCAAACTCAGACTCGCACTTGGCAAGTTTTATTTCGTGTTGACTCAAACATAAAGTTAGTAGGTAACTACCACAGTGCATAGGTTAGTACCTAAACCTACCAATCAAATGGGTATCAATAGCGGCAGATTTTGCCTAATTTTGTGAAATTGCACAATGCAATGTAAATTGTAACTTCTGAAAACTGAATATTAGTCATATAGACTTAAATTGATATGAATAAAATCATTAAATTAGGCTTGTTGCAGTTTTAATAACTATTTTTTAAAATGATAATAGGTAGTTTTTAATATTAAATGATACTAACGTATTCTTAGGTTGGATTGACTGTCGCTCGCTACATCATGGCGACAGTCAGTACCTACCTCTACCATGAGTTTTCTACACTAACGTAATCGACAGTCGCTAGCGACTACGGTGACACATTTTGTATGAAATGCTTCCAAAAGTGTCCACTAGAGGCAGTGCTCGCTATACAAAATATTCACCGTAGTCGCTATAATATAATGGAAATGTATAGCTTGATATGTAGCCGTGTGTACAAGCTCTGCTTAGTTTGGGATCAGATGACCGTGTGTGAGCAATGTCCCAGGATATTTATTTTTATATATCGTACACGTCGTGATTTACAGTCAGACAAAATGTCGATATGGATTCCTTGTCATTTCATTTCAATTGGCATTCATTACATTATACGTATTTAAGTCGTTAAAACTATGTACGCGCACTTCGTTTCAAGGCATTTAGACCGTACCCGCGCTCACAGTCGGTACTCTAGTACAGTCGGTCTATAATATTCAAACTCTATGGTGGAGGTACATCCCCAGTCAAGCTGCTCTTTGAGCGAATAAACGCTACGCTCTAACTCTCTGTAGATCATATTTGTTTACTTGATAGAACCACTTATGGTTCTATCAAATCCTCGATTCCTTGATGAGTATAAGATTATCTTAATAAACGCAAACTCATCAACGAATCGAGGATTAAAGCTATAAAATTATGAAAATTTAAAATATATATTATCATAAATAGTTTAAATGTAATCATGTAGTTGAGAAGACTAGCAATAAAAAAAATAACGTGATCCCCAGCGTCAGTGACAATTATTAGAATGGTACAATTTATAATTATTGACTATTTCTCTCAGATTAGAACTGTACAATTTCTAATTATTGATTATAGTATTTCAAAATTTATTAGAATGAAAAGTAAAAAAATAAAACATTGTTTATTTTTATAACACTATATAGACCACTTTCCTATTCCAAGTTATGTGGTATATAGATATGTAGGATATATTTGCGCCTTTACAAGCTAATCGACCTATGTGTACCTACTTGAGTAGGTGTGAATTAATTAAATAGTCAAACGTCCAAAACCAATATTTGGCTGAATGTAATGTAAAATATCAATTCCACAATCGCAAAATCAAGGAAAGATTAAGAGGAAAGGATGGCTGCAAGAAATTTGAAAAATAGGTTTTTTACTTAGGTATCTATTGCTGTCGCGCTGTGCCCGAGCTATCCCGCTCGAGGGCGATAGAGACAATTACAGCTTGGACCGATTATACTTACCTATTTAAATTAGACGATTTCGTAATCCCCGGTTTTCTCCTCTAAAACTGGATCGATAAAAAAGAAACAAGAATCATAATAAGGAGGGCTTTGGCTATGTCTGTCGGTTTTCCTTTGTTGTTTTATATTCGTTAAATCGTTCGCTGGACGTCTGATAAGGGCGTTAAAAATGGTAAGTTTTTGTGATTTAAGGCCATCTCACTTACCGGCTACTTGTAAAGCTGCAGGGGCAGCGGCGGCCAGTGCGGAAAATTCAAAATTCAAAAAATATGCATCGATTGGACCCAATTATTATGCCTTTTGCGGTCGAGACCTTGGGACCATGGGGGTCAGAAGCTCGCCGTTTTGCTCGCACCTTGTCTTCAAAATTGATCGAGACCTCCGGAGACCAGCGGGCGGGGAGCTTTTTCCGCCAACGCGTCAGCTTGGCTATCCAAAGAGGAAACGCTGCCAGCCTTCTGGGAACCTTGCCGTTAATCGGAAGCAGCGGCAGGCTTGAGGAAATTTTCTATATATAGATTATATTTTGTAAATATAGATTGTATTTTGTACATATTTGTTGTAAATAGAAGGCTCCTAATTATTATAATAATTAATTTATGCAGAGAAACGCAACCGAGGGACATACAGTGGTAGCTACAGATTGCATGGTAGAATAAATCATTGCTCTAGTGTCATTATCCAGAGAGGAAACTGGAGATTTCGTTTGTATGGAACAAATGCCACCATGTGGAAACCGGTACTTAGTTGGTTATGAGAAATGTAATCAAATATGTAATTATGAATAAAAAAAATCCAATAATTCATGAAACATGAATTGCATGCTGTGGGTAACGTTGTTATGGAGAAAAGAACGTCCTACTTTTCTCCGCTCAGTATTGTTACATGTACAAGTACCTATTGTTAAGATTATAAATACTATAGAAAAATATAACCCTTCTTTTTTGGGCTGTCGTAGTTGGATAAAAGTACCCTAAATATTGGCCATGGTCATAATCTACCTGTACACCATAGAGGAGATCTTTCAGAATGACATCAATTCTAAAACTCATTATTTCGGCTTCGTATCGCTCATTGCGTGCCTTACATTTATTTATTCTCAAAATAATTGGACTGTTTTACAAAAAACTTAAACCAACTTCAAAGTACACTAAGAAGTAATCAAATCCTGATCTGATGACAATGGGAACAAACGGGAAGTGTACCCTTCCAGACAAAAAAATAATTTTCCATATCGGTTAATGTATGACGGAGTTATGAGGTAACAAATATAAAAAAACAAAAAAAAAATACAACCGAATTGAGAACCTCCTCCTTTTTTTGAAGTCGGTTAAAAAATACCAATTACAGACAGGGCGTTTCTACCTTAGATGAAGGATAGATAGTAGACATTTAAATCTATGGTTTCTACAGACTTTCTTTGGTTTTGGGTTAAGTTGTGTGCAGATTGGATATCAGGCTTATGTAATTTTTCTTCTAAATATTTTTGTGTAAGTGCAATCCGGTACAACCTACCTATAAGCATTGATGTAACATCGATGATATCTCAGAATGCATTCAGTAAAACAGAAAAATGTATGCTAACGTTTTATTTATAAGACAGACTTAATTGCAAATTTTGAATTAAATATTTACAAGTCCCTGACCAGTCTCCAAAGATCTGCCGCTAACCATTTCTATAGAAGAAAGCGAAATGGATGTAGATATCTGTTTGTCTATGACACTACTGGAATCGTTTAACTGGTAGTCAATTTAATGATGAGCCCACTTTCCACCACCGCCGATGAGGCCGCCACCGTAGCCTCCACCGTATCCTCCGCCGTAGCCTCCGCCGTACCCGGCGCCATAGCTGCCCAGGCCGTGTCCTCCAACTGCTACTCCAGACACTACTCCGGAGCCGGCCAGGAGCCCTCCACCGCCGAGGAGGAGAGCACCGTCGTGAGCGTTCCTGGCGACAGTGTCGGCCACGGCCTGAGCCTGGGCTGCGCTGCTGGCTACGGCAGCAGCTTGCGCCCTCGCAGCGTTGGCGATACGAGCCGCTTCTACCGCCCGGGTATTTGCAATAGCAATGGCTTGAACTCGGGCAGCGTTGGCTAAGCGTTCGGATTCGACGGCGCGGGCGAGTTCAGCGGCGCTCCCTGCGGCGGCACGTCTGGCGGCTTCGGAAGCCCTAGCGTTCTCCCAAGCGGCCGCTTGCGCCCTCTGAAGATTGGCGATGCGAGCCGCATCCAAAGCTTGAGCGTTGTTGATTGCGTTAGCCTGGCCGGCTCTCGCTGCTGCTTCGGTAACTCGAGCTCCTTGGATAGCTGCAGCGGCTGAGTTGGCGATTTGAGCAGCTTGGACGGCTTGAGCATTTTGAATTGCGCTGAGTTGCGCTGCACCAACAGCTGCGGCATTGTTGAGTGCTATTCCACTGCCAATCGCTGGTCCACCGGTGACGATGGCAGGTCCTCCGGCAATTAAGGCCGGGCCGCCGGCCACGATGCCACCTCCAAGGCCACCTAGACTGCCGAGGCCTCCAAGGCCTCCGTGGCCTCCAAGGTGTCCACCTACTGCGTAAATTCCTGACTGTGCCTGTTTGGAATCAGGCACTTTTCCTGAAATTATAATAATATGCATGAGTGCGATAGGTAACGCTAAAATTTCATTACCTAATTAAAAAGTATCATAATAGCAAATTTTCTCACCATCTCCAAGAACCTCATACGCCACAGCGATGACAAAAAGGATCTGAAATAATAAAAAAATACTGATCATGCATCCATCATCCGCTGCACGTACTATATTCCACTGCGCTTAGTTTTATTCTTGCACATTAAAATTTCGAAAACACTCAAGGTACACCATGTATCACCATAATAAACAAAGAGTGAAGAAGCACATCGCCTTACCGTAAGTCGAGACATCGCTATAATTATTTTATGCTCGCTACGATACTACCAGAATGGACCGTTGATTGCAATTATGCCCTGAACAAAACTGCATGCACTTTTATAGTAGCCTGAAAATTATTAACATCGAATTAACAATGCTAAACGAGTGTTCGATGCCGCCCTATTTGAATATCATTAGGTGGGTACGTATGTTGGTAAAAAGTAATCGAATAGGCGTGTGTTGGCACAAAAGAGTACAATCGATACAATAGTTTGCAAGCAAGATATCAGACCATGTCGGATGCACGTACGCGCACATCCCTCGCAACAATGCTAGTACCTATGCGTAGGAGAAACTAAGGATTGCGATCCTTAGTTTCTCCTACGCATCCTTGCAACACTTGCAACCCAATCATTCTGGAAGCATTACGAAGTTTGCGTAACAAATTAGCGATAACATTTCCTTGCAATAAGTCGGTGTTACATGTCTGAAGACTACGATTTTCGGAATCCCTGACCGATAATGGTCAGTGAATAAAAAATTGTATGCAAATATAGATGATTTTAGTTATCGAACGATGTTTAATTGGTGTGTTGCATGCACACATGCATTTGATGCATCTTGCCGTCACCTTATGCAACCGGCTCGACCGCATGATCGGCTGAGCTCGCACGGGTGCATTCATTCTAACACCTAATGACAAATGGTCAGACCAGTTGTGTTACGTTTCGGTGAAGTAGCACCAACAAAAAATATATCGTTCAAATTAAAAAAACAAGTAGCTAAAAGCATCGCGTGTCATTGGTATTCTAGTTTAGCAATTTGATTTAACCATTGACTGGTTGATAAATCGCATATATACATAATAATTTATTTTGGCTGCTTAGAATTTTCGTATCTTTTGTTTAGTAATAGTTAGGCTATTGCCTATTCGTTTGCTTGGAAAGTCTCCTGGGGCCCTAGTCCATAGAATAATGATTGCCCTAGTCTGCTATTCTAATTGTGTTCCAATGAACTTTCAGTCACGCGTCATTATGGTGTCCATAATGGTGTCATAATGGCGTCATTACGACGCCATAATGACGCTATTGTGTTAGTAAACTACCAAAACTGTAAAACGTCACAATTTTGACACCACTGAAAGTTCATAGGAAAACAATTGAAATAACACAGACTTGGGCCCCTGACCTTCTGACATTTGAGGTTTCTTAAAAATAACGTACAATAATACAGCTGCCTTTATTTCTTTCCTACAACTTAAAACTGGAATATCTCTGGTAAACCTAACTATCTATAAAATCTATCTCATATAAACCTATATGAGAACTCGCCAGCTTATTTCAACTAATTGAACCAATATTATTTTATCAACATTATTCTAATTGTTAGCCAAAACAAAGGTGGGTCTGCTACGCGAACCGAGCACGAGCCGAGCCGCTCTTCGCTTGTCGCTATTCAGAAGTTGCACTTGACAATCTGGCTGAAAAATAATTTTATTTTTGAACATTTTGTATTATTAAAAAAAAAAAAAAAAAACATTATGACGTATGAGTATGACGTAATCGATATGTTATCTTCTGTCCATGACGTAGACCCTATTACGAGCGCAGTCTACTCTACTCGTGCTGGGTTGGTATTTTCTACCTTTTTATACGTAAACTTTAATTTATTGACTCGATTTTTCATAATTCTAATGTTTTTTTTTATAGGTACAAATTATCAAAAAAAAAAAATATACCAATGATTAGTACTTTCTATTGGGTACATTACTGCGTTTCTAAGACGAATAAAAAGTCACAGAGTATAATTAAGACTAAAAAAATATAAATAAAATAATATCACTAACGTATATATACAGTGATACTAACGATATTTTAAAATATTCTATACTTTACGAGTTATTTAGATTATAAGCCTTTGGCGCTTAGTTTATATAGCTCGCCGCTCGCTGCCCCCTACTCGAAAAAAATGCATTTTATACTGGCTTTATGCCTAGTCTTAATATAAGTCTCTACGGTTTGTATTTCTTTTAAAATAACATTTTATTAGAGCGGTGTTGAAAAATAATCATGAGAAAATCTGTAAAATCTGGCTTGCCTCTGAATAAGGCCTTAAAACTGTAATGGGCGCAGGCCAGTGCCAGTGCCCCAAAGGTGACGTAAATGTACATGTCACTATTTAGTAGTAGTTCGCCCCTCGGTTTCACCCGCGTTTCCGAGGGATATATTGTTGTCCCGGGTTAAAAAGTATCCTATTCCAAGTTATGATCTACCCTGCGTGCCAAATTTCATCACGATTGGTTGCACCGTTGAGGCGTCAAGAGGGAACAGATAAACAAACTTACTTTCGCATTTATTAGATACTAGCTGTCCCCCGCGGTTTTTTTTGCGTTCCCGGGATAAAAAGTGGCCTATTATCTCCATACCATAGGCTATTTGCATGCCAAATTTCATGATGTTCCGTTGAGTATTTGAGGCATGAGGGCGTAAAAAACAAACAAACTCACTTTCGCATTAGGAAGTTAAGATAGTTAGGATTATAATAGTCTATTTCACATAGAATGAGTCGTGACAGTTAAAAGTTGTTTTCCAATATCTAGTGAAATTCCATTTTATTACTCTGAAATAGTAGGTGCACACTATATTTCATGACACCTCGCTGTATCAAGTATTCCTATGTTATATATCGAAATAAACATGAACCTTTCAGAAATCTTATAAGATAGAATGTGTCACCGAACTCATGCTATTTGAAATTTACTTTAGTAGGATATAGTAGAATAGAATGGTGAGGTGAAAAGAAATCAATGTCAGTCATTACTTTAAATATTTAATACAAAGAAAAATTGTCGTGAAATTATATAATTAAATTACGTTAGTGCTACGTCGTCTAATACTGGCCTCGGATAATATTTTGGTGGGTTGATGATCCTGTTGAAGAAATTAATTAATTAATTGAAATATATGGATAAATAAAAATACCATACCAAATAATTTTAACTATTTTAGATTAGCTAGAATATATTTAACTATATACACAAAATCCATTTTGATGTATCAATCGTAAATGGATGAAATATTAATCTGAAATACTCGTTTGAGATAATTAGTTTAAGTAATATTATTCTTTTAACTTGTAGATGTTATTCATATGTAGAGTTCTTGGTAGAGTTCTATTCGATACGTCAACATTATTCTTACTAGGGTATTTGTACTATTATTTATTTATTCAGTGCCTAGGGTAAAACTTACAAAATCTCGCAGGTTTTTTGGAAAGATGTATAAGCATTGAGCCACGCACAGGCGGCCAATACGGATTTCAAACAACATGATCTGAAACTTACTGATAAGAAATAGGCTTTATCACAAACAGTGGCCTTTGCAGCGATCTCAGAAAGTTGTTCACCGCTTCAGTTTTATTCTGTATGCCACTTTGTAAGATGCCCATGATTCCTGGCAGCTTGTCCGAGACTGGTGGGGCGGTTTCGTTAACTGGTAGAGGAACCTGAAAGTCACAAGGAATTGGAATTCAGTGAATGTACACCAACCCGACAAAGATGCAACTCTGCGAGCATGGGCTCGATGGGGTCGATAAATAAATAATAAATAGATTTTTCTCAACAAACCTATCTCTATAAGAATGTCATTAGAGATGAGTAATTAAGTAAAGTTTATCGAAGTTAGAAACGTTTCTTCAAATTGCTGGGAGCCACTCCTGGATGCAAGCGGCCCCGCACTTCATTGTGGTCATGGTGTCCCAACTAGTCAAATACATTCACTGATATGGTGAAGAATGCAACCTTCCGAACCGGTATTAGGGTATTAGAGTCAGACTTTACATAACTTTACATAGTAAGTTTAATAAAGTAATATGAATTTTTGAATTTTGAATGGATGATGATAACAGTTAATATTTAGTCTTACTCACATGGAACGGCTTGTTATCAACATCTTCGAATGCATGCTCCTGTGAGTTATATATATCTACGTCCACGGGCTTCTGTATGTTATATATCTCCAGATTAGTGGGCCTCTGTGAGACGTTTATTTCTAAGTCGGTAGAATTCTGGTCGTAGCTTACATCTACGTCATTGGGCTTCGATAACACGTCTACTTGTGAGCCTGAAGGCGTCTGTTGGATATTGAATTCTACGTAAGAGGGTTTATGCGGAACGCTTATGGCTGAGACAGAGGGATTCTGCGAGACTCCTATTGCCGAGATCGAAGGCTTCTGTGCGGTATTTACTTCTGGGGTATAGGGTCTGTGCAAAACGTAAGGTGGCGGTAAAGGTAATGGTATCTTGGGCCCGGCAATCAATGCTCCAGCCTTCAAAGTCTTAGCCCCTAGTAAAACTGCACCACCAAGCAGGACTCCTTTTGCTGCTAATGCTGCTGCGCCCTTAATTGCAGCTCCCTTCGCAAGTAACGCTGCACCTGAAATAAACAACAGTAGGTATAGTACAACGAGGGGTATTTTCGAATAAAAGATTTATTTGAAGTTTGACTTTAGTAGATTATGGAATATGAAAGTGGCCAGTTTTGGTGTATTTAAGATCCTCATAATAGAAGAAAGCACTAACTAAGGGCTTGTCTAACAGGTTGCCGATAAGGCCCTGACAGTTAATCTGATGCAGCCAGCCCTTTTAAAATTACTTTGAGAGATTTAACATCAGTAAGGCCAGTGTCTGCTGAATTAAACAATTTCGTTGAAGAAACAATTATCACCACAGCACTATACGATAGGTTGGACTATGAATACCACTGTTTATCTTTTCAGATATCTGAGGAGTGAAACAACTTGTGAGAAATACTCATTTACCTTTAAGTATAGCACCTTTGACAGCAAGGGCAGCTGCCCCCTTCACAGCGCCCACAGCTAACGCTTTAGTTGCCAGGAATCCTATGCTGAACGCTGGCGGTACGAGGCAGGACATGCAAGCCACCTGTATAAGAAATAAATAAAATAATATTAATGTGAAATTGAGTTTGTTTGTAACCTGTATGTTATCTCAGTTTATCTACCTGAGCAAGCCTAGCAAAACCCAGATTTTAAATATATACGTCACATTCAAACGTCATATTCAAAAAGAGCCAGGACTATCCGTAGACTTGGCTTAAACTATATCTCAAGTAATAAGATATGTACCTAATAGGTATGTTATATTTGACGTATATGATTTTATTATTTCTCTATATAGGGTGACTGGTAATTAGTAAACGATACATTAGACACATGATTGTTATCATGAAAACAAACAACTTTCCCAAAGAACCATTTATTATTTATTTACTTAGCACATGAGCCCATAATATTTAGTACTAATAAGAATAAGAATACACCATCAGCTTTTAGTTATCCCTATTTGTTTGTTTGGTACAGTTGTTTGTTATCATGAGTACAATCATGTGTCTAAGTATCGTTTACTAATTTCCAGTCACCCTATATATTTCTTTAAGAAGAATGTTAAATCATACAAATTCATAAAATAACGACTTGAAATAGCTTATTTGGTGACTTGTTGAGGGCTGGGCATAAGAATATTAGAGCCAAATACAAATAATTACTTTACTAAAATCAAGTACATAATGGTATTTTGTGTCTACAAAATCATAATAAAAAGTTAATATCAGAGCAGAGTTTTTTTTTTCTACTAATTCTTCACTTATCCTGCAGAAATAAACGATTCTATTATAATCTACCTACGAGTAAATAGACACAGTAAAGACCAACACAAATTCATTTAGATATGGTAATATAATGATTACGGAAATGAAAATAAATTGGGCTTACGAATACGATGACGACCTTCAACTTCATTTTTCCTCCACTTGTAACTTATCTTTATTAATAAATGTTTAAACTAAACGATATATAAACGTAAAGGTCTACTTATAGTCAAATACAATAACGACTATTAGATTATTGCATAATTAAAAGGTTAATGAGTGAAAGAAGAAAAGACAGGTGATTATGTTAATCAATAGGGACTTTCGTTGGACTGAATCATCACAAAATTATTCTATCGTTATGTAAGTATTTCAATAAATCGAAATGAGGAATTCTTTACATTCTAGTAATGCATTGAGCAATGATACATCATTTGTACTAACTTCGGTTGGCACATAGATACAATTCGCTAGCAGCGTTCAAAGTGCCTTTCAGACCTAATTTGAATAAATTATTTTTTTATTTCATTTGTAGGTACAATCGTTTTACTTATTCCTCGCCAGTGTTTGTCTATTTGGTGTCCGATATTATAAATATTAAGAGTCGTAATTTGATGATGATGTCATTAAACCATTCTTTGAAAATGTTAGAAAATAAATCATAATATGATATTTTTTGTTTTAGTAGTTAATCGTATCTTGTAAGCTATATCTCGTCATAATTCATTATGATAAAGACAAGAGCACCAGTGACTGGATGCTAGATAGCTACTAAAGTAATTTTTATTTATTACTAGTTGCGCCCCGCGGTTTCACCCGCGTAACCGAGGGATATCCTATAAACCCGGCCCTACCGTTAAGTTTTCTAAAACTTTCTTTTCTTTTTCGTAAGAACGTTCTCTTAAGAACTTAACTTACCGTTTCGTAAGAACTTAAAAAAACCGGCCTAGTACGGGTCGGACTCGCACACGGAGGATTCCGTACAATAATAATTATAGTAACCTTAGTGAAATTGACTGCGAAATGAATAGTAAGCGCAAAATTTAAAAGTACCAAAATTTACCTTAATTTTCAACTTTTATAATTTTTTGTGTAAGACCTTGCTTTTTGCCTAATTTCGTGATTCTAGGTCAAAGGGAACAAACAAGGGTTTTGGGTTTTCGAGCCGAAACTTATAGGGTACTTCCGGTTGACCTAGAATTGTCAATTTTGGTTAAAAGCAAGGTCTTACAGCACAAGTAAAGGAAAAATTCCGAAAAATAAAATAGTTGACAATTAAGGTTTTTGGTACTTACAAGTTTTCGCGAAAATCTAAATTTGCCCATATCTTTTTGTCGTGTTGGCTCAAGACCTTGATTTTTATACGCCTGATAGGGACTATAGACCTCAGTATCTGGTATAAATTTCAACTTGCTAGGGTCACCCGTTCCTGAGAAAATCGGTGGTGATATACGGACAGATAAACGGACAAGAGAGTGATCTTATAACCTTCCTTTCCTTCCTTCCTTCCAGGGTTCCTTTTTTTACCCTTTGAGGTACGGAACCCTAAATAGATGGATGAAATCGGTAACGTCGTTCTCAAGTTATGGCGTGACCAAAGGAAATAGGAATTAATTTTTATATAGCGAGAGAGAAGCCTGCCGATGGGTTTCAGCAGTTGCACTCATGGTAGGGCCATTACAATTCGTCACCCTTCAGCTAGGGTTTATGAGCTTCATCATCATCAACATCATCATCAGCCTATAATGTCCCACTGCTGAGCACAGGCCTCTTTTCACAAATCAGGGTGAAAGGTAATGGGCAGATACTCCACCACGCGTGCCCACTGCGGATCGGTGGAGGTAGGCTAGTGGTGAACCTACTGTTAGAGTTTTCAAGCCGCCTAAAAGGCCTCCAGACTATCACAATCCTAAGTGATAACCGAGACCAACGGCTTTACGTGCCTTCCGAAGCACCGAAACGCTTGATTTGAAATACTACTAGGCGGTCACCCATTCAGGTACCGACCACGACGGTAGTAGCTTAACTTGCCGATCGATTAAGAACGGCTTATCATTCTACACCACGACCGCTTCTATGATTATATATTATGAGCTTAGTCTCATTGAAACTATAACCCTATCAAATATGTGATAGATGATTCATTCATCTCTATTGACAGCCTATATTGACTTGACCTGGTTGCGGTGTATGGCGTTACAGATTTGTGACAAACTCACAAGTCAAGTCGAACATTAAACGTGATAATTACTTGTTGTGCCACATAGTTCTTGGAAACTATGGACTGGACGGACACACGACATGTTAAATTTAAATATTTTGTGTTTTATTTATTCATGGAAAATCTTTGAACAAAGTATGTGATGATCAGAGACGACTCGAAATAAATATTTATTTATTTAACCACAATCTCACCTTGGTAAGTGATAATGTGGCCGAAAGTGGTAACACACACAAAGCCTCGAAGGAACTGGCCCTCAAATGCAACCGTCAGAACACACCGATAGGTGCTTGGCGACAGATTTTCAACTAGAGGGTGGTAGCCAGCCATAGATGGGTACTACAAGTAACCCACCA
Source organism: Achlya flavicornis (assembly GCA_947623365.1). NCBI lineage: Eukaryota > Metazoa > Arthropoda > Insecta > Lepidoptera > Drepanidae > Achlya > Achlya flavicornis. The sequence continues at coordinate 4,999,267 of OX392484.1, forward strand.
CCGTGCTATGGTTCTTTAATGTGTGTCGTTGTTCTATGAGTTCTTTAATTTCCTCTGTGATTACTTCTTGTTTTCTTAATATTTTCCTGGGTAGGCTGGCGCAGCTGCTGCTTTCTTTAATAGTTTTCTCCAAGTTGTCATAAAATTCTTGTACTGAAGACGTTTCTTTATCTTTATATCTTGAAAATTCGATTTTGTATTTCTCCAGATCGATGTGTTTGTGAGGTTTGGCTGAAAATTTAACTCTAGTTTGATGTAAACTTTTTCATTGTAATTGTGACTAGACGGTGATCGCTGGGGTGTTTGAAATTGCTAAGGAAATTGAAATTTTCGATATTATATTGTACTAGCTGTACCCCGCGGTTTCACCTGCGTTACCGGGATAAAAAATAGCCTATGTCCTTCTCCATACCACAGGCTATCTGCATGCCAAATTTCATGGTGATCCGTTAAGTAGTTGAGGCGTGAAGGCGTAATAAACAAACAAACAAACTCACTTTCGAATTTATAATATTAGTAAGGATGTTTGTAGCAATAAAATCTATTTAGTTTTTAACTGTGTTGTCAGGAGACTTCCACGGCCATCTAAGTTTTGATGGTTTTTTTAACATAGTGTTTGCTATTTTAAAATTATGTTGTAAAATTTTCACCTCTTTTGTTTCTTTTTCCGTAAACTAAGTTCTGTAAGCTAAGTACGGAACTCTAATTTGACTCGCACCCGGCCGCTTCTCAGAAAGTTATTCTAAATTATCTTATCTCTTTGTATTATGGTATTATACCTAATTACCTATTTTAACTGGAATTTGAATAAAAGAAGGAAAAATAATATTCAATAAAATGTTGTCATGTTACCTTATTCGTTTGCAGAAACAAATAGGTAACAAAAAAAAACAAATAAAATTATTCTTGTAACAATATTATGTGTATATAGGATTCCACATGTTCCATACCATACCTATTCTTATTTTACCTACCTGTTTAATAATATCTACCTTACAATTTTCCCTATCATTAATTAATATATAATATTGTGTATTAATGCGCAAATATTTTGCATATTGATTTAGGGTATCAAACTGAAACCAAAATCTAACTAAACGTTTTAACTAAAAAAAAACCGCATTCAAAGAACACTAAAAAGTATGAAATAATTCTTATCTGACACTGTTTAGAAGTCAGCGAAAAAGTGTTCTAAAGAAAATATTTCGCTGACATCAAAACTGTGTCAGATAAGAACTATTTCATACCTTTTAGAGTTCTTTGAAGGCGGTTTGATTGTTTTGTCAAAAAAAAAAAAGTTTTATCCATTGACTCTATATCAAGCTGCAGGTTTTTTTATTTTTTTATTTATGAACTTTAGTTACAATATTTATTCATTTGTCTTTTAGCACTTTTAGCCAGGTTGATGCAAGCGCAGAGAGTAGGTACAACAACCATATATTCTTGTCATCCACGTAATGAACCACCTAATAGTAAGTTAAGCGCAATTAATTATTGCAATAGGTGTTTATTAACGCTACATAAATTCCTCAGTATAAATAATTAGACTGTTCATTAACGGTATTTAAAAATATTCCTTGTACTACTAAACTGGAACTAAAATGTATATATATATATATTTAAACGTCGAAACGGGCTCTTAGATCTCGTTTTTTTAGTCCAAAATAAAAATATACTTTCTAGGTCAAAGACGGCTCCACGCCATTCTGTTCCGCAGGAACTAGCTCATAGCAAAATTGACAATAATTAAGGTATAAGCTCGGTATAAGTATAAAAGTAAAGTTCAGGGATATTTTCACTATTTCACGTGTATTGGCAGTATACCTACTTAGAAATCGGAGCTAACCGTTCACGTCGTTACAGTTTAGTTCTGTGATGTGATACGTTGTGGTATAGAAAAAATATTATGGACAACATCAATCTCTTTTTGTTAAAGGTGAGTTACGTACCTATTATGTTGATACCTTAATTAAAATACATTCTTATCGAACAGTGAATTGAAATATATGCTATATGTACAAATGTGATTCAAATATTTTGTTCATATTAGTTAGGTACTTATAAAAAATCACAATGAATATTATTTAATCGAAATGCGGCAGCATTAGGTTATTGCCATTGCTCTGTAAAGTTATATACATTTTAAAATTACTTTTACGGCCTTGATAAAAAGTATCATTTTCAGCCCGGTTCTTAGATACTTTAAGGGTTAGGTACTTGCACTTTCAGAGTATGAGAGATGAGAAGATACGTAAAGGTTCACCTAGAATATTATGAGATCAAAACTGCTGTCCAACCCTTTGGGATCTCCAATTAAGACATTGTCCTTTATTGACCTTTTATGCATATTAATTAATTATATTTTGTATTTTTTCAGCTTATTTTCTTCTCAGTGATAATGAGCATCCTTATCTACACAAGTGACGCAAAACCTCACAGGCACCTCTCAAATAATGAAGACAATACCTATAATTTGAAGTCGAAAAGGAGCACATATGGAAGAAATTGGTCGAAATCTTCAAGCTATAACGCTTACAACAATCTGCCTCCATATTTAGTTTTCAATAGAAAATCTGGCTCATATTATCCATATTTTACCTATCCTAGTAACAACAGTATTAGAAGGAGTATGCGAAAAATTGCAAAGCGTTATACTTAGCTCTGTATAAAGATATCAAATATATTATTATTTAAGTAGATTCTGTATTATTTTAATGGTCCGATATTTCCAACAACCCCAAACACGACTAGGGTACGTCAGACCCTGAAAACCACATTATGCCTAAAGTGCATCTAATGATAATTTCAACAAGTCCAAACACGGCAAACACACGTTATTCCTCTACTGAGTTCCAGTGCCTACTATCCAGATCCGTCATCAGATCAGCTCGATGATACTATGATGATAAATTGATACGATAACTAGAAAGGTTGAAATCGACTTTCTATAAATTTCCTTACATAAGTTACACTATAGCTAATAAAAGCGTGTTAAAAAAAGTCTCTACTACCGGATAAATCAAAAGATAAATACGAAAAAGAATATAACCATTGATAATATGTAACGCAGTACATATAATAATATATCAATGGTAGCCTATAACGATTTTAATCAATGGAGAACAACGGAGGGTGGTTATACTGTGACGAGTCAAGGCTGTGTCCGAATGTGTATTTAGGTATATAGATCTGGGATTTTATTGTCTTGCAGTAGGTATGAAAAGTAGAGTATTCCCCTCGAGGACAAAGCCTGTCTTCGTCTTGCTTGAAACACTCGCTTCACTAAGGACTCTACATCTCTAGAAATAAATAAATATCAATATCCTGGGACATTCCTCACACACTGTCATCTGATCCCAAACTAAGCAGAGCTTATTATATTATATTCTTAACTATTAATTCTCCTTATAAAATATCGTATTAGGATATTTTTTTCAGTATTTGATAAGTGTGTCTTGTAATAATTACAATAATTTTGTGAATAGAAATCCGATGTAGCCATTTATATACTTAAACATATATCGACTGCATTTGCATATGCCCATGATCCAAGAAAACATGTATTACCTATCTACGATTTAAATTAAGAACAATACAAGTTAGGAGGGTCATCGCTCACTTTGTCAGCACCGCTCCATCGCAGCAACGGCCCGGCACCGCCTCAACTCAATCCAACCACTAGCTGCCAGCGCACCGCCTGCGAGGTGGCAGCTCGCAGGCGGCGCGGCCCCGCCGCGCCGGTGAAAATTTTGGCGCGGCTATGGCAAGATACCGCTTGCTGGCGTCACGCAGCAAGGGAGCGGACCGCTCGCTGCAAGCGTGTGGTCAGCAGGACTAGTGGCTTATAGCGGCATTTAATAATTCATCTAGTTTTTGTAAAATTTACTTTAACGCATACGACAAGGCCTCACTTGCATGGCAAGGTAAATGCCGAGGCGTAGCCGTGCTTTTATAGTGAGTGGTGGCCCTTATTCGTGAGTATCCAGGTAAATATGGTGCGTCCATGCTTGGCGAACCGAGCACGAGCCGAGACGCGAACGAGCACACTGCGAGCACGATTCGCGTAGCGTGGACGGGCTTGTAGGCTCGTTGTAGGTTCGTTCGTGGCTCGACTCGTGCTCGATTCGCGTAGCGTGCACGCACCATAGTATAAACAATGCTTCATGAGGACGGACTCCAATCCTGCAAATATTATATTAAGCCACGAGGAAAATTTTATCCTTTACTCCGACCAGTTTTAGCGTACTTCACTCACGTATCTACAACGATATTTATTATAAAATGCTACTTAATGTAAGTGTTCATAATAAATACTTGCTACATTTTTTCTTGATCTTGTGTCTTTTTGGACCTAATTATACAGAATATCTATTTTCAAAGTTACGTAGTATATTATTAACTCATATATCGTATCGTGCTTATAACGACTTGAAGCTTTTGTTTAGTATCATATAATTTATATGGTTTATTGTCTCGCTCGTCAATAATGTGAACTTTTTAAATAACGGTCGTTTCAAACGGTGAATTTTTCGCGCATGCTAGAGCTTATAAATAAAACATCACAAATATAAGAGTGGTGCTGAGTGAACCAATCCTTGCGAGTTCGTTCCTATTCCAATCGATTCTATAAAACTAACTTTCGTGTAACATTTTCTCTTATTTTTCAGATCGCAAGTTTGTTATCCTTCTTGGTGGTGATATTTTACGGTGAGTACTAGGTCAAAGAAGGGTACGCTAGAAAAGGGGTATAGGTATTATACCTCGACCCCTTTTATTAATCTGATGGCAATAAATCTTTGGCGAGTTGTGTGTGCGCAAGCCGGCGGGGATACCGTGCAAGTCAATGGTAATGAACTTCATTGAAATGGGCTTTCATTTTCTGCAATCCTGTTATATTATTGGAAATTAGCCCGTCTGGTGACCGCCATTGAGATCTAAGTTTTATAGAGCTCCAGACAATGGGATTTCAATGAAGCCCAGATTAATTAAATTCATTACCATATTGACATACGCGGTAGCCCTGGTATTTTATATTTTTTTTATAGCACTGCGTGTAAAAAACCTGCAATTATTACACGCTTTTTCGTTTTTTTTTATACAACTAAGGTGGCAAACAAGCATACGGCCCGCCTGATGGTAAGCAGTTACCGTAGCCTATGGACGCTAGCAACACCAGGGGTATCACTCACGCGTTGCAGACCCTAAACGACGTTTATAAAAGTACTAGTTTTTTGCTCGGATAAACGTGCAATCAGTGTGTTTTTTTTACACACGTGTTATACGCCATGTAAAAATGTACTACTTAACGCACACGTATCGTAATATACCATTTTGTTACTGTCTTAATAATATTTTTTATTTATAACCTTTCAGCACACGCTTACACTCCGGTCGGTACCAGGGACTCCAACCCCAATCCCTTCCTTGAAGTCAATCCCTACAGTAACCCCAATCCCTATTTAAACCCCTTAATCTCCTACTACAACCCTGACCCCTACCGAAGACATTGCTGCACAGACAGAATTCGCCAACCAGTGAAACACGCTGCTCTAAGCTACAAGCCGTGATTGTTTGAGAGTTTGAATTATTCTAATTAATTAGTTTGCAATATTTGAAATTTCGTATATAAAATGTACAAATTATAAAGTAATTCCAATTTTTTGTATTAAAACAGCTTTTCATTTCTGGATGATTATAAAAGAACTGGGGACTTAAAAGGAAGCTAAAGCAATAATGCTACGCAATTCATTGTTTCGAATTCTCGGCAGATCCTAAGTGATTCCAATATGTTTTGGTAAAATAGTTACTCATTATATACAATTCAATTCATTAAAAGATTTGTAATTGATGAATTGCATAAGATCTGCTTTAAATTCGAAAAAATTAATTGCGTTAAGCAATATATATTGCTTAGCTTCCTTTTTAGGGGACCCACTTCCCTCACAGTACTCAATTGATTTGAAATTTAATAAAAGCTTTTATTAGGTATGTAATATTGGTAAATAATTCGAGTTTCATTAATAAACGGTGCAGTTTTCTTCTAATGCCCGGTTTCAATAATTTGCGGACCGTTATCGGTTAAGATTTATTAAAATTAAGACTCTTATATCTTACAAATAATGAAGCAAAGACCTCAAAGCTTCGCATAGCAGACCCTCCCATATGGAAGTAGCTATCACAGGTAAAATTTGCTTACGAAATGATATATATGCCCAGTTTGGCAATAAATAAACCTACCATTGGTAAGCAAAACGATTCGTTTTTGTTTATTGAAACATTAGAACAACTATTGAGGCATTAGTTTGCCGGCAGCGCCGGATCTACGTTTTTTTCGAACCGGAGCAGAAACTTGATAGTGGCCCTAGTGCGTGTGAGAAAGATTTGTTTTTTCAAAAAGAAAACCTCCGAGCAGTAAAGAAAATAAGTGAATCGGTTTTTTCTTAAAATTATTTTTTGTTGGTTCATAGTGCTGCTGCGAGCATCTATGACGTGAATTTGAATTTAAATAATTTTGTAAATAATTAACGAATTTGTATTCAATGTTTTTACTTCTACAAGAAGTAGAAGTTAGAAAGAAAAATCCATAAAATATCAAATACGCAAAATCTATTTTTTACCGATGTGCGACGCGTATGTTTTTTTCATGTATGTACACCGATTACTCTGAAACGGCTTATGCGATTTAGATGGTTTAAACTGTATTATATCAAGGTAGATCCCGAGGTGGTCCCATATAAATTTCATCATGATCTGACCATGGATATTGAAGATATGATGGAGTTCCTCAGCGGAAAAGAGCACAATTCGCGCGTTTGAATATCATCGCGATTGAAGCATTTTATATTCAATGCAATTCCCGGATGATACAGTAGCCTATAATATTTGGGGGTAATATTCCTATTAGTGAAAGAATTTTTCGAATCCGAGTGTTAGTTCCAGAGATTAGCCTGTTTGAACAAACAAAAAACAAACAAACAAAAAATCTCTTCCTTCTTATATTATATTATAGTAGGTATGGATTGTCGACGATAGAAGCGCTCGTGGTGTAGCATGATAAGTGGTTCTTAATCGATCGGCAAGTTAAGCTACCACCTTCGTGGTCGGTACCTGGATGGGTGACCGCCTAGTGGTATTTCATATCGAGCGTTTCCGTGCTTCGGAAGGCATGTAAAGCTGTTGGTCCCGGTTATCACTTAATTGTGATAATCATTAAGCTAGTTGGAGGCCTCCTAGGCGGCTTGAAAACTCCAACAGTAGGTTGACCACTAGCCTACCTCCATCGATCCGCAGTGGGCACGCGTGGTGGAGTATCTGCTCATTCACTTTCACCCTGATTTGTGAAAGGAGGCCTGTGTTCAGCAGTGGGATATTATAGGCTGATGAGGTTGTCAACAATTTTATGAATGATATGCACATCCTCGGCTAGTGACAGATCTTGAGCGGAACTGAAAACGCATATGAAATTCAAAATTGAAAAATAAATTTTCTTTAATTCGCTGACTTCAAACAGTGTCAAATTAGAGTTATTACATACTTTTTAGAGTAGTTTGAAGGCGGTTTTTTTTTTTGTTAAAAAGTTAATTACTCAAGTTAACTCAAGTGGATTAATAATTATTATAGTCGTATGCATGTCTATAGTAGTAAGGCATGTCATTGTATTTGTTATAATAATATCCATTGTAATTGTAGTAATCCGGGATCTTTGGTGGTTTCATGGTGGAGGTGGTGTGTACGGTATCCTTGGTGTTCTCTTCGTCAGATTCCGTATAGTCGTATGCATGATTATAAGGCATATCATTGTAGTTGTTGTTATAATAACCATTGTCATTGTAGTCATCCGGGGTCTTTGGTGGTTTCATGGTGGTGGTGGTGGTGGTGGTGGTGGGGGTGGGGGTGGTGAGAACGGTATCCTTGGTGTCCTCTTCGTCTGATTCCGGAGCCTCAGGTGTTGGGAAGTCGCAGAGCTTACGGCCTCTCCAGTACCTGCACCGTCGCCCCGTGCGGGCTTGCTCCATCCACCGACAATATTCAGGACCCCATCGGTACACACATGCACGCTTATCTTGATGCTTTGATTGACCTGACATAATAAACATAAGTATTTACTATACATGTAACAGAAAGTGATAAAAAGTGTGTTGCATGAGGCTCAGAGACTGATTTTCATCAGGGTTTAAATTGGAATTTTTATATGCAGTGATAATATAATTTTTGTAAATTTTAACTTACTTATGGTTATCATCACCGCCAAGAGTAAAAGGAACCACGCAACCTGTAAGAAGGAGAGTCTGATCTTAAAACCTTTGGTAAATAAAACAAACGAATCCCGATAAAAAAATATGTATCCTAATTAACAAAGGTATCATTCTAGCTGCTGCATCACTCGAGAGCTGTACCAGATGTTTCAAGCGTTCTAGTATTTGTGGTGGAAGATGATGCTCTGACTACCATGCGAATCCTTGTCGGCACAGCTTTTTGAGAACCGAAATATTGAAGAAACTGAAAGTCGCCGCCAAAATCTTGTAAGAGGAATTGTATTGGTCTATGGAAATAATAAAATGCAAACTCACCTTAACTGACATTTTAGCCTGAAAACTGTATTGTAAGTTGCAATGAATCAGATCACCGTATGACAGTTGTAATATATATTTGGCTTTTATAGGGATATAAAAGAATGATAATAGCGCCTGACATCTCAGTTCAGGTTTTTACGTTTAAAATTACAAACACTTGTTTTTATCGGTATTTACAATACCTAATCATAGGGTCGTTAAGCCGGTTTTCGGCCAGTTAAGAAAACTTAAAACTCCAGATTATTTATTAAAGCTAAAATTTTGGCAAAGATTAGTCATTTATATTAATATATTTTGGAAGTAAGAATTTAATGTGTGAATGTATGAAAAATGACTCTTATTTCTCCAGTGGGTTTTATTATTGAACTAGCTGTCCCCCGCGGTTTCACCCGCGTTCCTGGGATAAAAAGTAGTCCTTCTCCATACATCTGCATGCCAAATTTCATGATGATCTGTTGAGTAGTTGAGGCGTGAAGGTGTAACAAACAAACAAACAAATTCACTTTCGCATTTTTTATATTATTATATATATATGTAGTTAGGATTAAAACGGAATTTTACAAATCAACGAATATTATTAATTATTTTAATGTACTGGCCGTAGTTGTTTTAAATTTCCTCGACAACTGAATGTATATCATCCTGGTTCCGGCCATTTTTAATATATAGATACGTACTGGCCGAAAACCAGAGGTGGCCGGCAAACCGGCTAAACCACCCTATATGTCATATACGATACGGAGTCGTCGATGATAACTTCTTTAGCGGCGTTGTGCACTTTTTTTGGTATGGGTAAAAAATGTTAAACCCGCGTCTGGTGTCACGTGACCTGATTAGGGTTGGGTTTCTTCCCGGGAATAAACCCAACTTTGAGTAAATTTCCAATTTAGTGGGAAAGAACCCGGGAATTTTCCCATTGGGTGGGAAAATACTCAAATGGTCATATTTAGTAGATTTTGCGTATATAGCGAGAAATACCTTTACCAAATCGTTTGAATAACATTTAACATGATTTCAATTAGGGTCATACTCATATCATACAATAAAAAAACAATTAAAAAAAAATGTGACGGAGTAGCGCGTTGTTTTTAAAAAAGCGACGTTTTGGGGTGTAAGGGTTGTGGTGGACAGGCGGCAGCCCCACACAATTCCCATGCCGCCCAGTTTGGTGGTAGTACGTACTCGTCCGACTGGCTAGCGATCACCCTTGTGAGTGAATCTGTCGGGAAACAGTTAGCTTTGTTTCGACAGGGTTCACGAGAGCCAGCCCCCCTAGACTCGAAGTGTGCGGCATGTATGATGGTGGGGTCCTACGATGCGATTTGGGCGATCTCTGATATCATCTGGTATCTGGTTGACAAGGGGGTCAGGGAGACCCGGTGAAACTGCTGTTTGCTGGCCGGCTGCCGGCTAGTAGGGGACCCGATCCTGGGAATTACCTATAACCTCCGGCCCAAGTGGCAGTCCTCCAAACCATGCGCATTATCCCGACGAGTGTCTGTCCTGCCAGGGGAGGATACTAGAGTAAAAACAGGCACTCCCGGGGAAAAGAACAAGAAAAAAGAGAAAAAGGTTTCCTCCACCGTATCTTCACTATCCCAGCTAAAATCTCGAATATTTGTTCGTTCCAAAGGCCGGGGTGTGCATGTTTATCCGAGAGGGCATCTGCTGTTGTCGACGCCCGAATAACCCAGAAGACAGAGACCTGTTTACTCTCTGGTTGCGCGTGGATTACGCATGTGATATACGGGTGGACTGGTGTGCCTCTACAAGTCTCATCGCGGCGACACTGAGACAACTCGCGATGACGGTGGATTTAAGGCGATGATAGCTCAGTGGTAGTGACGTCGAATACCGAGACGAAGGTCCCGGGTTCGAATCCTACAATGAGCTTGAGCTTTCGGTGAAGAAAAACAATAGCACGGTGGTAGGGTACTTTGAAATACCCATCTGGCTGGCTACCACCCTCAAGTTGAAAATCTGTCGCCAAGCACCTATCGATGTTTTCCGACAGCTGCACTTGAGAGCCAGGTCTTTCAACGCGTTGTGTGCTTACCACCTTCGCCCACATCATCACTTACCATTGTGAGATTGTGGTCAAACACAAATACACAAAAAAAGAAAGTCTCGCTTCTTTGAACGCGTCCAAGAAAAGACCGACACTGTACCCCACGGTACCCCATAACCGAGGTGATTGTCATCGGAGACTTTATAGCCCACCATAGCACAGAATATTTAATAGTACCTACTAGTAACCATAGTAAGTGGTTCGGTTCTTCGCGGACTGACCACGCAGGGAAAACCGTTTATGACTTAGCTTTCGTTACGAATACGCGAGCGCTTCCCTTATTTATTGCCACTAGATCACTCAGTCGACTCGTGTCACGATATATCACGTGTGAAACCACAGCGCAGGATGCTAGTACCAGCGAAGAAGAGTTTATAGCGATGGAATTTATTGGAGAAGTGGATTGAGCTCAAAGACCTAAATATAATTTTTGAATTACAGGTCGAAGAGAACAACTTTGGGGATGCAACTTCATGTGGTCTTCAGTATCAAAACCCGGTGGTAAAATTCTTGGTGGAAGGCCACATGCGGTTCTAGTACATGCAAAGTCCTTTTTCTCTGACAACTTTCAAGGATATGTTCTTGGAGATCAACGACCAGCTTTCTCTCCTGGAATATGACTTTATCAACCAAAATTCTTTAATTACGGATGGATCCGCCATGTACCGATGATAGACTTATCGGTGATGAGGAGTCGGTGAAGGCAAGGTCACAAGACTAACTTATTCTCGAAATGATTCTATAAAATGAACACTGTAACCGTTTTTATAATCGAAGCGCGCAGGGCGTTGGGAGAATCCACACGTAACCCTTTTTTTCATGGGAATATCCCCATAGAATCCTCGACCACCTCGGGGTGAGCGGCCAGGTTATGCCAGGCTTGCACCCAAAACGCCACAATGGTCGCCATCTGCACTGTAAAGGGGGTGGGCTCTCGTGCAGAAAGAGCACGTGTGCACATGTACGATGCTTACATAGCCCGTTCCGGGTATCGAGGGAGGTGTTGCAAGCGTCCATAGGATAGGTAAACGCTTACCAACAGGCGGGCCGTATGCTTGTTTGCTACCTAGGTAGTATAAAAAAAGTGTGATAACTTCCTCTAAGGTCCGCGTGGGTCCGCGCGTAGGTGATGTAGGTACATACAACAGCGAGTATGATTAAAATAACAATCAAAACCATCAACAAATATTTTTTTTGAGGAACATAAAGCCATTTGAGTATTTTCCCGCCGTTTGGGAATTTTCCCGTATTTTTCCATTCTTTTCCGTATTTTCCCGTATTTTTCTTTTCTTCCCAATATTTTTCTTTCCCTGCCCATCCCTAGACCTGATCGAAAATTCGTAAGACTGAGGGCAAATTAGACTGTATTTATACTGGGGTTATGTTAATTTTCAAGTTAATAAAAAAAACTTTATCAAAAGTGTTATATGTACAGTCGAGGACATAAATATGTAAACACTTTTTGAAATTCAATAGCAATTTTCTCGCATGTTTAACATTTAAGTGTTAAACTATTACATAAATCATAATAGTATATGTTAGAAGATTCTGCCTTTATAATATCTCATAATTTCAATCAGTAGTTTAAAAGGAAACCGTTGTTGAATTTTACTAAGTGTATACATATTTATGTCCTCGACTGTACATGTATCGTGAACTAGCTTTCCGCTTCGCGAAATCACTCGCGATCACCTATTTCACCCCAAAAGGGTTGAATTTTGGAAAATTCCTTGTATAAAATCAGTATATGAAAAATTTCTAGTTTCATAAATGCACAACGTTAATATTCAAGTTTTCACTTCTGCCGGCACTCCCGGAGTGCAACCCGTTGTTTTTTTTATTTGTATACAATCTTATGGGTACACTTATCACATAAGCATGCAAGCATAAAAGGTACCAGAACACACAGCACTGGTAGGTAGGGACCTACTTAGGGACACATTTTCAACTCGAGGGAAGTAGCCAGTCAGGCGGGAACTATATATTAATCCCTTAAATTCAATTATCAAAATAAAGGACCATGAACTTAAAAATTATCTGAGCTCTAAAAAAATTTTACAATGAAATGTAGATCCATTACATATAAATAATTATACTGGGTGGAGATTTGGTGATAGCATATTTTCGAAACCTATGTTGGGTTAGTTATGCTGAACAACTTTTACTATGGGACCAATACTGACATCTCTTTTTTTTTATTTTACGTACAAATAGTCGAACATAATGCAAGAAAAGTAAAAAAAAAATTGTGAGTTCATTTTTGAATGCCAAAATAGGTTTCGAAAATATGCCATCTCGAAATATCCACCCAGTATAATAAAATATCCTGGGACATACCTACCTCACACACGGCCATCTGATCCCAAACTAAGCACAGGTTGTTCTATGGAAACCAGACAACTGACATACGATATTATACTAGGTACTTTTTGTTTGTAAATATATACTTAATATACATAATTACTCCCATAATCAGGCAGAACGCAGGACTTACATATGTTCATGCACATAAATGTGTGACCTGTGTGGGAACCGAACCCTCAACCTGCGACGCGATAGAAGGAGTCTTAACCAACCGCGCCAACTGGCACGTTAAATGTATGACCCCTTAAGGGGCGTCCATTAATGAGGAGTTTTCTTATGATACCTCAGAATACCTGTACTTAAGGTTCAAATTGGTTCGAATGATCAATAGTTTGACAGGTATTTTGAGCATATCGGTATCATAAGAAAACTCCTCATTACGTGAGGCGTTTAGAAAGGCAGGGGGTCTTCCCGAATCTCACTCAATCTCACGTGGAGGAGGGGTCACGCTTAATATTTGACCGCAATAACTGTTTAAAACCTCTCGTAATACCTAAGGTATGATACCAGACTACCTGACAGGAAAAGACTAGGTTGGTATGTACCTAACATATTTACAGCGGTTACGAAACTGAAAAACCTACTATAATTTGTACGTAGTATTTATGTACTCTGAACTATAATCAATGCTCAATCTCTCAAGCTTTTGTTAATTTTCTATTTTTTTCTTTCATATTAGATCTTACATTTGTAATTTTCTACCATAAGCTTTTCATCTTTAACGGGTGAAACCGCGAGTGACAGTAGCATTAAAATAAAGATAATCACTTCGAATCCAAAACGACCCGTTGCAAATGTAGGTAAGTACCTATGTATCGAAGTTCTTCCAGAATATAAATAAATAAATATCACAGGACATTCCTCACACACGGTCGTCTGATCCCAAACTAAGCAGAGCTTGTACTATGGAAACCAGATAACTGATATAATACATAATTACTACTTCATTTCTCTATGACCCAGACTCAGGGCAGACAGACATGTTCATGCACACAAATGCATGTCCTGTGTGGGAATCGAACCCACGAACTGCGGTGCGATAGGTGGAATCTTGACCAGAGCCTTAACCCACCGCGCCGGCAGGCTCGTCAAAATATAGGTAAATAAATATAGTCAATATAGTTAGGTACTTAGTTCAAGTCATTCAAACAACTTAACGTGGAGATAAAAAATAAATAAGTTTCGTATTTAATATGTATTTGATAACCGGCGAGGTCGTAGATAACCTAGGTCGAAGATATCCGAGATGGTCTGGTTTTCCTACTATTGTCGCACGCAACACACAGTCTAATTGGGTATTTCTTATCTGTCCAGTGTTGTTATTGTCGCATCGTCAGGTTTATTGGGTATTTCTTATCTGTCCACCTATTGTAACCAGAGCAAGAATCTTATCTATACCTCTGAGTCTATACATATAAAATGCTTTGTCCTGAATGACTGACGGATCAACGCACAGCCTAAACCGCTGATCGTAGAGACCTGAAACTTGGAGGGTGTGTTCTTAGTATGACGTAGGCATCCGATAAGAAAGGATTTTCCGAAATTCTACCCCTAAGGGGGTGAAAAACGGAGGCAAAGTTTGTATGGGACAACGTGATTCCTTGGTCCGATCTACTTCAAATTTTGCATAAACATTCTGTAACAGAATTGATGGAAGTCATGTTTCGTATTTTATTGAAAATCATCGCCTAACGGGGTCAAAAAGGGATAGAAAGTTATTTTTGGGGTGATTTGCATCGAAGTTGATATCAATACTCCTTAGTACTTTTGATTTAATTAACATTTTTTATTTTGACACATGTTTGAAATCTCAATCCGATTTTCACAGATTACAGAATAAGGCAGATGGAGCGAACGGAACACGAGAGTGAGGCCAAAAAAGCAAATACAAATTGAAAAACACATACCTGATATTCGCTTTTGAATTTGTATTTGCTTTGTTTAAAAAACTTTATTTAACGAAAAACACTTTCTTTTAAATAAATTAGCACACAGCAGATTTTAAACATAGCAAATACAAATTCAAGTGCGAATACCAGGTATGTGTTTTTCAATTTGAACCTAATTGCTTTTTTTGGCCTCACTCCCGTGTTTCGCGCGCTCTATCTGCCTTTTGTTCTGGAAACTGAAATGCTCTTTAAAATTGGAATGTCAAATATAAAAGAATATTTAAATCGGATTAGAATTCGAAATTTATTTGGAAGTTCATTTTCTCGGACTTTTTGGCGGGAACTTGCAGAGTGACGTTGCGTTTTCATTTTTTTTTTCATAAATTCGTGTATTTTGAGTTTTATTGCATATTATCGGTGGTATTTTATCCAATAAAGATCAATCCATGTGCACCAGTGAAGTGAAATGAAATGAATTATGTAGATCGTGTCTTTTTAAAAGTCCGTGAAGAGTTTTAGTACATGACCACCACTGTAGCATAACATGACTTTTATGGACGGTGACTGACTGCATGAGGACTATGTGAAAGTGATTTATTGTGACTAGAACCTATATAATATAACTGGAAATTGGCAAAATACACACCCGCGTGACGCCCATGAAAAAATTCTCTATTTCATTAGAATATTTTGAGTGTAGTTAATTTAATTTCTTTCTCATTTGTTGTTATAATAATTAAATAAGATTCTTTGAGTTCGATTTTTTTGTGAAGGTATAATATAGGTTGTTAAACAAAAACAATTATTTTTACAATTAAAAGTAAAAATAATTGTTTTTGTTTTGTTTGTTGTGTCTAATAATCAGTGGCGTGCATTGGTTTTCGAAGGAGAAAATTCAAACCGTACGCGGGTGAAACCGCGGGGGTCTGCTAGTATATTATAAGATTCTTGAACCAGAGTAATAGCACAGGTAATAGTATTCTATGATTGTAACACTTCACTTTGTAGGTATAATAGTAGTGTAAACCAAGGTATGCAAGGCACAAATGTCAGGTGAGATATTTTAATAAACAACTTACACGAAATATATTTAAATTTAATACTTAATTAATAGTGATGTTCAGAGGACAGCCGTGGTCATATGCCACATACCCTAAAAAACAATACATTCTAACAGTAGTAATGGCGTACATGTAGTAAGCGATCAAAAGATTTAGGGCAAAGTGGCACTTTTCTTAAGTTCTGCGAGCTTTTTTTTAAAAATTATATGGGCCACTGACCCACCCGTAAGGGGCAATGACGAAGCCTTAGATTTAACACGCTTACCCAGAAGAAACCTATTCACTCTGGCCTTGAAATTTCCTAGATTGTAGGCTTCAGGAAACACAGACGCCGGAAGCAAGTTCCACTCCCTTGCTGTCCGCATTATAAATGAGGCCTTGCAAAACGCTGTGTCTGTATTTTCGGTATCTCAACAATGTACGGGTGAAAATTTTCCCGGCATCTTGTGGTTTGGTGTAAAAATGGGGATGGTGGAATAAGGTTGAACAATTCCTGAGCACACTCCCCAAAATATATCCTGTAGAAAACCGATAAGCAAGCATGTTTTTGTCGATGGTCGAGGCTAGTGAGTTTCGCTTTAATTAAAGACTCATCTCCGATGAGCTTCCTGGCTCGGCGGTCAAGAGCGTCAAGCTGGTGCTTTGCGGATCCATCCCAAAGATGACAGCAGTACTCCATGCATGACCGGACTCGTGCTTTATAAAGTTGAAGTAACTGTCCAGGCGTGAAGTACCGCTTGACCTTAGAGAGGATACCCAGCTTTCTAGCAGCTGTTTCTACCTTCGACTGAATAGAACAGCCAAAGTTTATTTTGGCTGTTAAGTTTATGCCAAGGAGATCAAGGCGATCGCATATTGGCAAGGATACATTTTGGAAAGTAGGAGCCTGGTGGAATGGACTCCGTTTGGCGGTAAAAAGACACGCATGTGTCTTGGTGGCGTTAAATGTGAGCTTTGCCCCAATCGGAGACTGCCTGTAAGGTCACGTTCAAACGCTCTACCATGGCCTCTCGAAACAATTGGATCTCGTCACTAGTGGCTCGTGCGCTGGAAATGTATCTCTCTGCAAGTGCTCTCGTCTGCGTAGCTGATATTTATGATATATATAATAAGACGATAATTAGCATTTTTAATCCATAGAATAATGGCTGGAAGTTAGAAGATACTCAATACAAAAAAAAACAATAACAAACATAGGGATTTTTAATAATTAATTACTTATTTCTTTTTGAAACAATAGGTAAACATAGATGATAAACGTCATGAAATTTTGCATTCAGATTGTCTATGGTATGGTGAAGGACCAATGAAGGACATTGGCTTTTTTCTTTTTTTTTATCCCGGGAACGCGGGTGAAACGGCGGGGGACAGCTATTAAATAAATAAACAGTGAAGTTTTCTTCTTAGTGTGGGTGTGCCGGCCGAAGAGTGTATAAGCCTTGAGTTTTACCACAATTTCACCATAGATAACAAAAAACAAAATAACCTAAAATCTGTGCCTAAAATCATCTTAAATTATTATATGTTACCGCATTTCTATTTAAATCGAGCGAGGTATAGATTCAAACACTTTGCTAGTAAATTTACTAAAGAACAAAATTTTAAAGAATTTTTATATGAAGCGCGTTGAACTCTTTTCTTCGTATTTTTATTACAAACTTCTACAAAATAAATTGCTGTTCGTTAGTCTCCCTAAAACTCAAAAACGGCTTGACCGGGTTGTTTTTTTTTTGTTTTGTTCATTAACACAGGGGTGGTTTAAAAAGAAAAAAAATTAAGATCAACCAAAAATGTTGGTGGTACGAAGTTCATTGGGCCAACATCTATTTAACAGATGTATACAATCTGTATACATGGCGATCTAGCTTGAGCATCATTTTTCAACCTAGGGGCTACACACAACCCGACACTCGTCGGACGGTCGTGTAAGAATGTGGGGGTCTCAAATGGGTCCAAAACATTTACACGACTGACCCGCAAAGATCCGCATATATCTGTTTGCCTGTCTGCAGGGGTCACCATATAATGATATGAGGGTTCACTGCCTGCCATGTCAAGTAAACGGCCGTCACCAGGATCCCTCGAGTGTGCTCTCTCACTTTTAAACTTTCTATCCTACCTATCTTTATCCTGTACCTATCTCTATTACAAATAATGTACTATAGTAATAAACTTAATTACAAAATTACTAGGTTCTCATAAATATTGTTTATAATAATAATATATCTGCCAATAATGTTTTTCTTAGTTTTAATTTATCGCCCTTGTCCAGGATAAGGCCTGTAACTTAATCGGGATAGGAAAGGATAAGGATATATTTAAGGATTTTATGTTTTTACCATGGCAGCATATTTTAAAAGTTAAAGATAATTAAAAGGAGTAGATTCGATACTGTACTACAATATATTTGTGAAACTTTATACAATCGGGTAATCAACCATAAGCGTAGGTGCAGGAGTTATTTTCCATTGGGATTTGACATTGTAGGGTAGCTACAACGCACCACTTGAATAGAGGATGAACTAGTGTAGCTTGGAACCTCTACCATGCCGGGGGGACAACTCTGTGCAGGACGACTCATAGGGGTACCTGTTAACAAAAATATATATATATTAGTGTCACGGCAATAACAATGCAAACTTTTGTTAATTACTTACACACATTCTTTAATTTTGAGGAAAAAGTATGATTTACATACCTTTGTATACAAAATATTAAGGTGGATCTAAATGTAATATTCAAATTACTTAGGTTTATATAATTCAAGTCTCTGTATGAGGAATGATGTAGCAGGTATTTTTTTATAAATAAGTTTCAGCAAAAATATGATATGTTAATACACTCACCGAAACTCATCATCACCAAGCACAACAACATGAATGCGACCTATGAAAAACGAAAAACAAAATGAAAACAAATATCTGCCTATTATACGTGTTATTACACTCGATGCGGTATTACGGAGCTGAGAGTGTAATCTGACTATATTGGCATTTTTTTTCTTTTTTTATATTTTACAAAATAAAATAGGCAAGCATAGATAGGTAGGTATACCAATATAATAATTACTCACTTTGAACCCAGATGAGAGATACATTTTAGATTTGTACTATACGATTATCTCGCTGAATGAAAAAAATGTGTATGACATAATTATTTGAATCCAGCCATTATATAGGCTCTGGATAAGTACCTACTACTCACATTATATTGTGCTACTAAGTACCTATATTATATCGCTTATCGTTTGCTTGTCTTTGTTTTTATAATAATTGTATTGTAAAATTAAATGGGATTGTTCGTATTGGGTCGCTCACTTCCCTCCAATATGGCGAGGTGGGCGGTGGCTGCCACACGCGTCATACTTGTGAACAGGTGCTGCTTGTGGGGGCTGGTCTGCCTAAGTTTGCTATTTATTTACTTATTAAATATTTATTCAGTCTACTTTGTCTACTGTGCGAAGGTCTATTTGAATAAACAATTCGAATAAGAAAAAATAAACGGGGTACACCTTGTTGATATTAAAAGAGTTAAAATATGATAGAAAACTGTTTATTCCTGAAATATTATTTATATACGCTAAAAAATATATACGCGTCGACTTGAAACCTCCTCCGTTTTTTCGTCGGTTAAAAATGATAGTGAATTCAGAATAAGATTGCTATACTATGCTGATGCTATGATAGTGATTACGCGCCCGCCGCGGTATAGTTCGAAACGTGAATTGATTGATTGATGGATTTGTGAATGACGCGTAAAATGCTGATATAGTATAATATATTATTACAGTAGTACCCAACTGATAAGGCGCGTCGTGCGTGAATCTTCTTCCGTCTCACACGCAAGGCATGCCCCTCCACACACATGAAGGCAGCTGCCGACCAATAGCATTTACCGCGCTTAGAAAATGTGTCTTCCGGGCTGCGTTCAGTAACAACGCCGTGTGATCGCCCGACGATCATCGTAGCGTCCAGTAACGGTTCGGTGTGATCACTCGGGCGATCACACCGAACCGTTCAATAACATCGTCGGACGTCGTCCGACGATCGCACCGGTCGCACCGTGAAATAGGTGGGTGAAAATCACACCAATGTCACTTTGTAAACTAAATACTTAATAGAAAAATAGCGCCAATACGTTTTGAATTGTAGAAATTTATTTTTCCTGGATTGAAAACCCTTTTTTACTACATACAAAATTACTTTAGTTATATTATTTAACAACGAAAAACTAAGGAAAAACTATAATAAAAATAATCGATTTATCAAATAATGTCAATAATTTGTCAATGTCACTTGTCAGTTGGGAATTTGCGAAAATACATGGAAAATACGAAAGTCGTTCAGTAACGTCGGACGACTGAGGAGCGAAAGTCACACGGCGATTTTCACATGCGGTGTGTAGTAACCTAGTAGTCCAGTACACTTCTATCTTTCCACTAATCTCGTTCCTTCCATTCTATTCGAAATTCAATCAAAGTTTTTCTTCAATTCAATCGAAATTCAAAAAAAAATATTATCTTGTGACGCTATCAAAAGCGGTAGTAAAAGTGGGAATTGTACTGATTTTATTCCTACTGAGGATATGTTGATGAGATTAAATGCCAAAGATGAAGATATAACTAATAGTAATATTCAAGAACTGATAAACTTAGAAGAGGAGTAAATTTTGCCATAATTGGTGTTGATTTTAATGACGTAATAAGTGAAATTAAAAATAATGAAAGTGTACTATAATTTTTTATAAATACTATCCTTTTAATTTTTTTGTGCTATCTTTTTCAA
This sequence comes from Achlya flavicornis, assembly GCA_947623365.1. Taxonomy (NCBI): domain Eukaryota; kingdom Metazoa; phylum Arthropoda; class Insecta; order Lepidoptera; family Drepanidae; genus Achlya; species Achlya flavicornis. Next base: position 5,020,006 of record OX392484.1, read on the forward strand.
CGTACCTAAATCCAACCCTGATTATTGATAAACAAACCGGCTTCTATGAAAATAGTTGTGTGATAAAAAAAGATAAATTAAAATTTAAATCTGTAATTTTATAGAATTGTTTATATAGGCTGCAACATACAAAGATACTTAAGTTATGAATGCACAAAAGAGACCATTGCCACAACAGCTATTGCTGTGCGGGGCTACACAAGCAATAATAAATATATGGGAAGATGATGACAGCAGTGACGAAGAACTAGTCGAAAATCTCATTACAAATACAAGTTCCAGACCGACCAGATCATGCAAACCTTTGAGGATCAATGGATATGACGAAAACATAATTTTTTCACCTTTAAATTCGTCTCAATTTAAAATACACTTTAGGATGAACAGCATAACATTTGAAAATTTATTAAGAATAATATCACCCCATTTAGTTTTAGATTCCCATAACCACCGACCCATAGGCGACATAAGAAAACAATTATTGACAGTTATTTGGCTACTCGCAACTCCAGACTCGTATAGGTATTTATTTCCCTGTATTGTAGTGTAGGTGTATTTTTTTTACTAATTGTATAATTTAATTAAATTGGTATGTATTCTTTACTTTTAGATCAGTCGCAGAACGTTTCGATTTGGCTAAAAGCTCACTACATTTGTTCTTTATTAAAATAATAAAAGCTCTCAATAAAATATCCTTTTCTATAATTAAGTGGCCTACTCCATTAGAAAGAGAGAATATTGAAGGGTCATTTGCAAGCTTTGCCGGGTTAAATGGAGTTATTGGAGCTGTTGATGGAACCTATGTCCACATAAAAGCACCACATGAAGATGCTCAAAGATATGTGAACAGAAAATGTTTTCATGGTATTACATTACAAGCCATAGCCATTCCATCTTTGAAATTCATTGATTGTTTTGCTGGGTATCCCAGCTCTGTTGGTGACAGAAGGATTTTTGTCAATAGCGATATATGTAAACTTATAGAAGAAAATCCAACATCATATTTAAATCATGAACAGTATATAATTCGGGATAACGCCTATCCTTTAAAAAAATGGTGCATACCTCCATATATTGACAGAGGTAATCTGCAAGAGTATCAAAATAATTTTAATAAAGTACATGCCAAGACAAGGCAAGTAATAGAAAGAGCTTTTGCACTTTTATTTGGAAGATTTAGAAGGTTAAAATATTTAGATATGGATAGAACTGATTTAATACCGCACACAATTTTGGCTTGTTGTGTGTTACATAACATTTGTCTACAAAACTTGCATGATGATGCTGAACAGTTTATTGCACAAGGCATTTCCACCATTCAAACACAAAATACTGATGATAATCAAACACATTCCGTTCATGCAGATTCTCTTGAAGCTACAAGGAGGGAGATATTACCAAGACAATCATTTAATTTTTAATGGACAAAAACAACTATTAAATCAAATTATGTTTTATTAATTAATCAGCCTAATATCAATTATTGAAACCAATGATTTTACGGGTTTTAGTGAGTGCCAAAAAGTTATATAAAGAAATTGCAGCGCGCCTAGTTGAGGCGACACGTTCCCAGAATGCTGGCTTATACTTCGGTCAGCAGATTAGCATAGCCATTCAACGTGGCAATGCTGCCAGTGTTCTGGGAACGTTACCCACTGGCACGGATTTAGAATAGTTTTATTTTTTAAATATTAGGTTTTAAATGTTAATTTTAGCTGGAACATTACGAACAACCGTTGGCTTTAGATGCTTTAATAAGCAGGGCAGACCAGACCTGGTACGTCTGGAAAACAATTTCTGGACAGGACTTGTATCATCCATCTGAATTGGTATATTACGATGATGTAACAAACAAAACCACAAGTCCTGTTTGGTTTCCAGGCCTTGAATAACCAATCTCTTCGCTGTTTTCACTGCTGCCTCAGCCTTTCCATTAGAAGCTGGATGGTGAGGAGAAGAAGTGACATGCATAAAATTCCATTGCACAGAAAATGACTTAAAATGCTCATTAACAAAATTTGTTGCATTATCAGTACATATTTTTTGTGGGATACCATGACGAGCAAAGTTCTTTTTACATATCAGTATTAACTCATACGCTGTGAGGCTTGAAAGGCGATCTAACTCAAAATAGTCTGAGTAATGGTCTACTGTAACTAGAAATTTCAATTCTCCCACAGAGAATACATCCATTGAAACATACTGAAAAGGATATTTAGGCACTTCATGACATATCAATGGCAGTTTTTGCTGTGATGGAGCATGTACTGCACAGAATAAACATTTTTCCAAATAGTTCTTTAAGTCTTCAGACATACCGGGCCAAAAAATATTTTCTCTTGCTAGACGTAATGTGCTGGCAAAACCATTATGACTAACATGTACTTTCTGTAGCATCTCTGATCTTAGAGTTTCTGGAATAAGCACCTGATTGTTCCTGCATATTAATCCTTCAAATGTTGATAATTCATGTCTAAATTTATGAAATACTTTTAGTTGTTGAGGTAAGTCTGTTATGTACTTAGGAAATCCATTATATATATAAATAATTAATTTTTGTAGGTTGCTATCTTCTTCAGTGGCTTTCTTGATTCTCTCAATGAGTTTATCTGATATTTTTAAATACCTTACTGGGGAAACTTTACTTATTAGCTTGTAAACTTTTCTCTCTGATAATTTACTTTCTAAATCATAACTTTCTGTGCCTTCAGCAACAGGGGCTCTAGATAAAGTGTCTGCCACATGGTTGTTCTTCCCTTGGATGAATTCTAGCTGAACATTATACTTTTGAAGAGTCAATAACATCATTTGCAATCTTTTAGGTGCCTCAACAAGTGGTTTATTAGCAATATTAATTAGAGGTCTATGATCTGTTTTAATAACAGTCTTACAACTGCCAGCAACATACTGATTAAATCTCTTACATGCAAATACAACTGCAAGCATTTCTTTTTCAATCTGGGCATATTTCTTTTCAGTTGCCGACAAACATCTTGATGCAAAACATATTACATTATTGTTCTGATAGAGAGCGGCACCAAGACCAAATTCACTTGCATCACAATCAATAACTACCTCTTTGTTAACATCAAAATATTTTAACGTTGGTAGACTACTTACAACATTTTTTAAATGCTGAAACTCCTCTTCTTCTTTTCTTTTCCAGATAAAGTCGACATCTTTTCTTGTTAGCCTTCTGAGATTGGCTGCTTTGGCACTAAGATTATCAATAAACTTGCTGAGATAGCCAATCATGCCCAAAAATCTAAGTACATCTTTAGCACAAGTAGGAGTTGGCATGTTTTTTATAGCCTCCACCTTTGATTCATCTACTTTTAAACCTTCATTTGTTAGGATGTGGCCGTAAAACTTTGCTGAGGTCTGTAATAGATTTACTTTATCTTTGTTTAACTTACAATTTACTTCCCGGAGCCTCTGAAGAAGTTTTTCAAATTTTATATTATGATCTTTAACAGCTTCCTCAATGGTATCACCAACCCCATATATTAAAATGTCATCAGCTATTACCTCTATTCCATTTAGGTCTTTTATCAAACTAGTGAGCCTTTGTTGAAAAATTTCGGGGGAGGAGCTGAGCCCGAACGGGAGACGCAGCCATCTGTAACGACCAAAAGGTGTCCAAAATGTAGTAAGTTTACTGCTTCTTTCAGAAAGGCAGCATTGCCAAAACCCCTTTTTGGCATCTACGGTACTAAATACTTTGGCTTTACTCAACTCTGGTAACATTTCATCTAGAGTAGTGAACTGAAAATTAGGTCTTTTAAGAGCTTTATTTAATGGAATAGGGTCTAGGCATATTCTAAATTTATGATCACGGTTGACTATCAAAATATTATTTACCCATTCTGTATGCTGTATTTCTTTCACAACAATTCCATCCCGTTCTAAGTTGTTCAACTCCTCTCGCAACTTTTCTCTTACACAAACAGGTATACGACGTGCTGGCTGTATGCGTGGTACAACTGTTTCATCTATTTCTAGGTTAACCTCTCCAGGCAAGCTTCCATAACCCTCAAACACATCGGTGTACTTTTGCATGATCCTTAGTGTTTCCTTTCGGTCCAAATGATCTGAGACATTCACTTTGCTACAATACTTAATAAACCCTAATGCCACACATGCTTTTTCTGACAACAGAGGGTCATGATCAATGTCGACAATAAAGAACTTAATTTTAAATTCCTTCTTGTCATGGATGCTTTTTGTTTTGCATATGAAAACTGCAGTACCTAAATTAGGTATGACAGATCCATTAAAACATTTCAATTTCTGATAAGCAGGGGTTAATGACCTAAAGTCATCTTTTCCAGTGATTTTTTTAAAACATTTTGCCCCCATTACAGATACCTGTGCTCCTGTGTCCAGAGTGCAATATATCTTACTCCATTCATCATTGGTCTTAAAATACAGAGGTGCTTCTTTGTGCCCGCAAGAGTTCATGCGTATCTCTGATATAATGATGTCATCACCTGAGGATTCATCTTCGGCTTCAATTGCTTTTACCGATTGTTGTTTTTTCTTACAGACATTTTTAAAATGATTTTTTCCACCACATTCCTCGCACCTTTTTCCCCAAGCTGGGCAGAGTTTTTTATTAAAAATGTGTATCTGTGCACAAAATTTACATTTATTAGGTTCCTTTGCTTTAATACTGATCTTATTCACCTCATCAACTTTTTGTACACTTGAAACATGTATTGATGCTCTTTCAGCAGTTCTGCTTAGATTTATGGCTAATTCTAATGTCAAACTTTCTTGGCGAAGAAGTTCTTTCATGATGTTTTTCTCTCTAATGCCGACCACAACTCTGTCCCGTAGCAATTCATCACATATAGATTCCGGATAATTACAGGGCTTGATCAATTTTTTTAGCACTAGCAGGTAATCATCAAAAGACTCCTCAACTAATTGACACCTTATGTTGAAAACATAACGAGAATAAATAACATTGGTTTTTTTTATAATCTCTGTTTCAATTTTTTTTAAAATAAAGTCCTCACTCCTTTTATCCTCATCCGCTAAGTTGAAATCTATGTATTTTTTCATAGCGGCATTGCCAATAGCGTTTAAGAGAATCCCAGCTTTGATTTCTTCCTTCTCTGGGCCCCATTTGTTCATACCCGTAGCCATAGCATAATTCTTCCAACTTGTCTTGAAACGCTCCATGTTTTCAAAAGGATCTCCGGACTCCACTAAAAGGGGCTGCGGCCATGGGACGTTGACGCTACTTTTTATTTCGGAAGACACAGGCTATATTCCGAATTAAATAATATCGCTCACAGTGCTCACAGCAATAATTTGCGTACCGAGTTAGATATCACGATAATGACAGCTGAGAACTGTAAACAATTCGGAACGCCCGTTATCGCGCTCACAGTATTCAAAACAGAACATTTGAGAATTTAATTAAAATCTGAATTAAAAATGCGCTACAACTCCTTATATCTTTTATTAGTTGACTCGCAAAAAGGAATATCCGCATTTTTTATTATTTTTCTCTCATAAAATCATAAAAAGTATCTTTGCCATATGGAAAACCAAAAATCTTATTAGATTTTTGCCGAAAACACAATAACTAACCGTCACTTTTTGACAGCGCTCACGGTGATATCAGTTTAGGGCATGGTCGGTGTGAGCGCAAGATGGCGCATGTCATGACGTCATCTATGACGTTTCACGGGACATCGTGATGGCGCTCAAGGTAATATGGAACGGGTTTAAGCACGCTCAAATCGATTACAGCGATTATATCATTAATTCGGAATGCAGCCACAGACGGCGTGGCTTGTTGTTGAAGTTGTTGTTGCATCAGGCCCATTTGTTTTTGCATCACTGCTAATAGCTGGGCCTGTTGCTCAAAGAGCTTCTTGAACGACTCGTCCGCCATATTCTGACACCATGTAAGAAAACTAACTTTGTTTGAAGTAGATTCACATTTATTCTTGATAATAAATTATTACATACAAGTTTTCTATTTTAATCAGTCGTGTCTCCATTCGTCACACAGAGCATAGATCTACTACACGACCATAGATATAATCAACATAGATAATAAATTCGGATACATTCCTAAGTTATAATTTATATTCCGAAACAGTTTAGAGTATTGTTTATTATTATTTCTTTTGTGTGTGTTATTAAATCAACGTTTGATAACTTCATTATGAATAAAACCTGTCTTAAAATCTGAAAAAAAAAAAAAAAAGATTTTATAAGTAAATGAGGTAGATAGGTTAACTCCAAAAGTGGCACATTAAAACTGTGCTAGTAAGCTCACTTTAGCTATGAGTCACGACATGTATGACACTGTGCCATTTATGTAGTTCAAATCTTGTATATCATTCCTAATAGTAATCATTTATATGTAATAATAATAGTAATAGACAACATTTTGTACCTTAGATAAAGTCATGTTACAATAACCCTGTGTAAAGAAAAAATATTTGTATATCTGGTGTGATGTCTTTGTGATTGTGATTGTGTTTTCCATAATATTAGTTTTAAGTTGGTCTTAGGTATATATGTAACAAAAACCTAGCCTTACCTAATTGATTATAATATAATACCTAATACCTAGTACAATGCTAAACACAGGTGAATGAATCATAAAATTATACAAAAATACCTTTTACCTTATTATTCTGCTATGGGTGATGAAATATATTTGTTCAGTTTTAACTTCCTTCTTTCAACAAAACTAAAATTAAATCGGGGTTCTCTATTGGTTCTTATTTCATTAGTAAATAGCAGAGATAAAAATTTTGAAAGCAATATATATTATTTTATACTCTCTAAGCTTCCTATTTCGGCCTTTCGATACACGATTACGAGCACTTTGCTGCATCGAATTAAATCGCAAAGACTGGTCGAAATGGTCTTATGGTTCTCATTTCATTTGAATTATACCTATAAGGTTTTGGGTAATGAAACTTATACCATAAAAAAGTACATGAAAAATGCATTATATGACGGCCCTCATATTTTGAATTATGTAAATTTCCATCCTGCTATTTCCAAAAATAAGATTTTTCAAACGCTGTTCGCGCTACATCTCACTCGCTGCGACTCTCACTCTCTTCTCCGACCTCCAACACGTTCCGCTCGGGACTGAGAGAGAGAAGTTCTCTCAGTCCCGAGCGGAACGTGTTGGAGGTCGGACGTATGCCAGTTTTCTCTAGATATACACCACCCCCTGAGTGACGACTGACGACTCAGGGATAGTCAATATTTGCCTAGACAGTCGTATTTATAATATTATTCATAATGAAAATAAAAGATTTCGATTTTTAGTATCAAGTTGTTCATTTGTCTTTAATTGATAACTTATTTTCAATTGTTATTATCGAAAATAAAATATGGCTTCATAAAAAAAAAAAAACTGATTCGTGATTATGATGACGTATCGGAATCAGTAAACTCTTATTATAAACTGATATATACATATAGGCTAATTCTTGTAGCCGTGCATGGTAGGCATTCATTATCATTCATGACTAACTACGAATAGAAAATCACGAGAGTCCCTTATGAGACAAAATAAGAGCTGACACCCCACCCCTTGGCGACTCCCATGTATATATTGGTCCTCTGTTAACCAGCGTATACTAGGTGCTTGCGGCGCTTGAGGTACTCATGTCGTGCAGCATGTCCAGCAGCAGCGTGCAAATAATACATTTTACTCAGAACATTGTTAGGTGCTTTAATTAGTGCTCGGTGCCTATACTGGGCTTACAGTTTACAGCTGAGTCGCTGCCATTTCTGTTGTCACACCACACAATTATTATGTTATCGCGGAATAAATTTATTTTCTTTCTTTCTTTTGTTCTAATTAGAATTAACACCACACATCACAACAGCAGTGGGTCGGTCACAAACTGAAATAACTTCACTGCTCGGTATCGCAATCGCTTCCACTTCGTCTCGCCCAACTGTGCCTACAAAACCACTGGCGTGCGTTGTGACGTCATCGTCTATCGTAGTGATCAATGTGGCTTTTGGATCAAGCTTACCACCCTCAAAAATTGCAACATTGCCTGAAGCCGATCCACTAACGTGACCTTTAACTTTACCGCCGATGCCCACTCCAGTTACTTCCATGTTTTCATCCTTCCCACTCTTAACTATATATCCGCCTCCACTGAGTGATCCGATCCATGTACCGAATATTGATCTTCTTCCTCGAGTTTTTGGTGCTCCAGACTCGTTTGTGTCATCGAGAGCTGTTGATGCGTCCATTTGTGTACCTGAACGGATACAACAACACTTCCACCGAAGCCCGAGGGAGAATCTGAAATTGAGTAACAATGTTATTTCTTTACAAACGAAAATATGTAATAGGTAGGTAGCATGTAGGTAGGTGTTAAAAACTTTATGACTTGGAGATAGACCCTGCGCCCCGTAACAAATAAAAACTGGCCAAGTGCGAGTCCGACTCGCGCACCGAGGGTTCCGTACAAACCTATAGGTATATAAGTAAATGGTAGTATAGACCTGAGTATACCAATTCTCGGTGGAAGTGTGCATGGTAATGTAAATCATATATTTTTTTTAGTTTTATCATTCTCTTATTCTAGAAGTTACAGGGGGGGGACACACATTTTACCACTTTGGAAGTGTCTCTCGCGCAAACTATTCAGTTTAGAAAAAAAAAATATTAGAAACCTCAACTAATATCATTTTATCAGCCATAGATACCCCACACGTATGGGTTATATTAAAAAATTTGAGTTTCAGTTCTATGTATGGGGAACCCCCAAAAGGGGTTTGCTCAAGTTTGTATGGGCGTGTGGCGTCTTTTTTTTTATTGGCGGCCACTGTTTTTTTTTTCGTTATTTTGTAATGCTATAACAACAATATAAATTAAACGAATAAACATTTCTCCAAGTGATATCGAAGCCGAGATATTGAAGTTTGAAATATCATCATTATAGTTAATCTTTGATTGCTTTTTATAGCCCTGTGCTCGGGTAAGCCGATTAAATACCTTATAAAATAAAATAAAACGCATTATTATAAACATATTTATTTATTGAAGAACACAAAAATATAATGTAATGTGGGCACTACGTGTAATGTGTATATATAATATGCAGTGAGTACCTACATCTGAACTACATCTACCGGCTCATCGTAAGCTTCGTTTTCAACATCGTGTCTTATAATGAAGTCCAGAAACTGTGCTGGAGGAGATAGATTCTCCTGATATCTCCCCCATCCGAGGAACCATATTATTGACATTACATGGGAACAGCAGCCCAATGTGAGTTTTCCAACAATACAAGAACAGTAATGCCCTAATATGGAATCCATGCCTTGTGCAGGCCTTTCTATTAATATATAAAAATAATAAATTCTCCTGGAGCTATGGTGAGACTGGATCCTGCCTCTCAGTAACCATACATCATTTAAATCGAGGTTACTATTTCTGAGATCCTCCAAGTTGGATTCCTTATAAACTTCATTGATATAAGTCCCATTTTTAATGTGTTCCCCATAATAACTACGAGCTTGCTCTATTTGGTATGTTCCAAGTGCATATAAAATTAAGTCATCAGCACTTAAAACCGGAAATTCATCACTTCAGCATTCAGATACTGAAAATCAGCCCGCCTCCTGTTCAAATTATTTTCTAATACATATTCACGCAATCGATTTCTATTGCCATGTCTACGACTAATTCTTTCTATAATATGTTGTACAAATCTGTGATCTGTTAAAGGTTTTCCATAGGCATTCAACAATGCACAAGCTATTTTTATTTCGTCAAATAAATGGAGAGCAGCCTTATTAAAATTCTGCGACCGTAACTGCCGGACTGATTTTTTAACGTTCCGTTCACAGTTTCGACTACCCAGCGACACATCGTTACTTTACGGGAATCGTTAGCCTGCTGAGTAGTAAGTTGCGGTTCCGTTTTATTTTTACATGCTGGCATATATGAATTGTATCCACAGCTGTCTACTTCCTCTATACAATCCCTAAAACCTCTATCCAAGATCAACACATCGTCTTCTTGGAAAAACCAATTAAAAGGGTCACTGGTACACTTCATGATTTCTGAAAGAATCGTTGCGTCTGATTTCGTGGCATGAAGCCACGAAATAACCCATAATGCTTTTTTATGATTTGTTGTAACGGCCACTGAGATAAGTGGTGGTGCGTATGAGGATCATCTATGGTGTAGAGGAATGAAATATCTCTTAGACAACCAATAAATCGTTAGAAAATATTTATTTTGATGATATTTTAGTATTGTCTACTAAGAAAAATATAAAGTCGAATAACTCGGCTCCGATATATTTTAGAAAAATGTCTTCATAACAAGTTTTGTTAGTGTTGAGCTATATTTTCAATATGTCATATTTTCATAAGTGGCTGCGAAAGTTGAAAAAGACGCCAACTTTGCGCAAACCCCTTTATTGTTTTTTTCTATTTTTGTGTGAAAATCTTAATGCGGTTCACAGAATACATCTACTTACCAAGTTTCAACATTATAGTTCTTATAGTTTCGGAAAAAAGTGGCTGTGTCATATGGACGGACAGACAGATTTTTGCCATTTGGCTACGGAACCCTAAAAAAATCTCAAACTTTGACGGATTTCTTTGGGTTCAAGATACAAAATATATCACGGCCTTATAGCTAAAACATTTTATAGGAATAATGAATACTTACTTAACGAAACACATTCTGTATACAAGAACCGAATATAATTTATTTTTGTTGTTTAGTACCTAAGTTTAGAGAGTTTTTACGAAACGTTGCCGTCGATATATTGTTATTGTGGACTATTATTTGCAATGCTAATAAAATTATGTTATTAATATCTACACGGAAAGTCCTATCTGTGCGGCATAATTTAATAATATAAATATTATTTAAATGGAAACCACAAACGAATCTCTAGGTAAAATAACGTCTGTTTACTCACCTTATATTATAGCTGTGATCGTTTTCCTTTAAAAAATATTATGTACGTATTCTACAAACGACATTTTTGCACAGCCTGCCGTTTATCTGACATGACACTTGACTCTAACAAACATGTGCACTTAAAAGCTTAAATATTTCACAAACGGATCCCTGAATCGTAAAATGGTTTTCTTCAAACACCCACATGTATATTTTTGAACGACATAACCAACTACACCCCACACCAGAGGATAGACGAGAAAAAAAACATCCCCTTTTAAATTTGGAATACATAGTTTTAAATATTTACGGTTTGTCTTGGCCTCTGGGGAATTGAGAGCCGTAGTTTTTTGATCAGACCTCCCAAATTTTTTATGGCAATGGGACACTACCTATGAAATGGCAACTAATATAATATAATCAAATGTAAATAAACTATGATGAAAAATATTTTGAATTTGTATGTAAAATATGAAAAAACAAAACCCCGATTAATATTTATCTAATTTACCTAACTGTACCGCTATTGTTTATTTAAAATAATGTTCATATGCTGGATTTTCCCTCCCAGGGTTATTGTAATGGTTAGGGATCGTCCATTCAATCTTCAATACTCTTTTTTTTTTCAATTTTATTTATTTCATATTAAAGGTACAATCTGGTATCGCTAATGTCCATGGGAGACGGTGGCCGTACCATCAAATGGACCATCTACCGGCTAGTCAACGCAATGTTTTACGCGATCCCGTCACACACAAGTAAAAAAAACTAGCGAGCGACCCTCTCCCCAGGTCTATTTTAAAAATAAATCAGTAATTTCAAAAAAGACATAGGACTATACGTAGTTTTCTTTCTATTGAGACTATACTTACTGATCGTAATAAAAAGTCAAAGGTCACTTCCTACCTATGTGAACTAATATTCTCTTAAATGCTAAAGATAAAAAGTGAAGAAATTAGGCTCTCGTTGGCAAATTATTAAAATTTTCTACGTCTCTAAAATACAACTACGAACAACACAAAAAATTTTTTACGTTACCGCTAGTGATATTTTAAAATCATTTAATCCTCTTAATTTGAAAAGCACTTCTGGGGATTATCAGTAACGTCAGTAATATTTTAAATTCAATAATAACAGTAATTGCACCTTTAATGTTGGATATTTATAATGAATGCATTGATCAGGGTTCTTTTCCAGATTTAATGAAGTTAAGTAAAGTAGTGCCAATTTTCAAGTCCGGGTGTAAAGATAATCCTTCTGATTATAGACCAGTATCTGTATCCGTACTTAAAGCAATTAGTAAAATCTTTAAAAAATTGTTGCTTAATCAAATATTAGGCCACTTTAATAAACATAAAGATACTACATAGTCATCAGTTTGGATTCATGAAGGAGTGACCTACTTCAGATGCGGCTGCAAAATTATTGAAACACGTATATGAAGCTTGAGAGAATTCACAAGATGCAATTGGCATTTTTTGTGATCTATCCAAGGCCTTTGACTGCTTTGACCATCTTACTCTGCTCCTTAAGCTAGAATATTATGGTATTCGTGAAGCGGCTCATGATCTTGTTCTATCTTATTTAAGTAATCGCCAACAAAAGGTAGGAATTTGTGATACAGCATCGAAGGGATCTTAAGTTAAAATGGGGGTACCCCCAAGCGAAAACGTCGTTCCTATAATATTTATTACAAAATGTGGTACTCAATTGATAATTTGGAGAAAAAGCGGCTACTAATAGTTTGTAGGGTACACTTGTGAGCTTAATACGAGATAGAGGCTGTATAATTGTTCACTCATTACTTCTTATAACTCTCTTGTCTGTATGAAGAACGACACGGAATCATATATAGTGCCGTTGATCAGCTATAAGACCACTGTTCTCTCTTAAAATGCCGTTAAAGTGCTGCTATTCAGCTACTGTGTACCTTTTGTGAACTTAAGGCTGAATAATTTGTGCCCAAACCGGTGGTGTAAGGGCTGTATAGCGTGCTATAGAGCTCTCATACAGCCTACTTAGAGAGCTTAAAGAATAAATGTGTACCATTAGTCAACCGATAAAGAACCCCCAGTGCTACTTGGGATAAGTATATGTGAAACCGTTTATGGACGACCCCTTGAAAATATCTTAATAATATTTTTTCAACGTAAACACAGGCGATAACCTGGAGTTAACCTACCCATGTCAGACTGATATATTAAGTATCTACTATATAAGGAGCTTGAATCAAATATAGTCCCGCATATTGAATCTTAATTGCAGCTAGGTAACTAGTATATTGTGCATTTAATTTAACTTAAAATGTCTGTTAAGGTGAGTCATATATTTATTTCTTTATTTTATGTTAATGAGAAAATTGTGGGAAGTTACCGAATTCCACCAGATCGAAATTTCATCCCAACTTTTCCCCTCTTAGTACAAAAGCAAGAAGAACAAGAAAACGCATCCGTTTTCTTGTTTATAAATTCACTAGCTGTCCCCCGATAAAAAGTATCCTATGTCCTTCTCCATACCATAGGCTATCTGTATGCCAAATTTCATGATGATCCGTTGAAAAGTTGAGGCGTGAAGGCGTAACATACAAACAAACTTTCGCATTTATAATATTATAAGTAAGGATTCAAAAGAAACAGTAAAAGGCCTTAGGTCTACCTTCAACAGAGATTTTTACTGATTTGAGTTTTTTTACAGGTCTCGTGGTTGTTGTTGCTCTTGGTGGCCATTACTTATGGTGAGTTGAAAGTAGTTGAAACTTATACTTATAGTATACAACTAACTGTCTCCCGGGATAAAAAGTAGGGATGTAGGTTAAGGGACAGTAAGGGTAGAAGGGTACGTAATAGAAGGGAGGGAAAGTATCGGGATCGGTTAGGCGGGTTAACATTAATAATATCTTTATTATCAGTGTTTTTTTTTTCTTGGGAAAATCCTCAGAGGATACCCGACCGCCCCGGGGGTAGCGGCAAGGTTATGTCCGACTTGTACAGGATAAAACCCCACGGTGGTCAGCTCTGCGCTGTAGAGAGGGGGGCGGGCACTCGTGTTGAACGTAACAGATTTTACTCCTTTTGTATGCTAATATAATTCTCAATAAAAGACTAAGAATCAGATTATATAATTCAAACTTTAGTAATAATCTAACAAACGCATATATACCTGCTCTGCTCACCCCTCCACGCGCGGCGCTTAGATAGCTCATCCCGGTGGAAGTATGATACCACCCCCCAGCACCTGCTGTGCTATCGCACGACGAGTGGAGACCACATCGACCCATCGTCCACTTTGGGGTCGCTTCTGGGTCCACAGAGCTCCCGCCTATGCTCCCGCTCTTATTACCCACGACCCCAAGTCTCAATTATCAGGCTACTTTGGCCCATAGACCTTTACAACGATATTAGCGATACAATAAAGGCGGCTGGGCTGTATTTGAATTTATTGTAATTGAAATACAATACATATTTGTTATTTGTATTGTAATAGGGGTTAAAATATGAAATTGCCGATTTGTACTGAAAAATTGTTCTATTTTTTTTATTTAACGTATTTATTTCATCAAAATAACTACCATTAATACAAACATACTACTTACAAAAATCTTGAAAATTGTATCAAAGACGCAGAAAAAAGCGAAATACCGGATGTGAAGTCTAAAACAAACAAATAGAAGACAGAGCTAAATTAAATATAAAAACTAATAGAACACAAGTAATAATGTTCTCATTCTTTACTAGTTATGTATCTGTTTCTTGTGTTGTATACGTATAATTCTGTAATGTTGTGTGCATGTCGAAATAAATGTATATTTTTTCTTTTCCTTCTTTCTTTATTTAATGTTCAATAATTATTTTTTGTTTTGTAGGACGCCCATATAGCGCATCGACTTCATACTGCTATGGGAACTATTGTTATGCTAATTCTATCAGTTACGCAAATAGCAGTTGCAGTTTCATAGGAGGAAGGCCATTTTGTTATGCTGTAGCATTAGAGCCACCTGGACAGAACAGCACCGGCACAAATCTCACGAGCGACACTGATACAAATCCCACCAGTGACACTGAAACAAATCCCAACAACGACACTGACACAAATCCCACCAGCGCCACTGGCACAAATCCCACCAGTGACACTGACACAAATCCCACCAGAGACACTGACACAAATCCCACCAGCGACCCTGAAACAAATCCCACCAGCGATACTGACACAAATCCCACCAGCGACACTGGCACAAATCCCACCATAGACACCGATACAAATACCACCCGTGACACTGTCACAAATCCCCCAAGCGAAACTGGCACAAACCCCACCAGCGACACTGACACAATTCAAGATAAACAACAAAGTGACTAAGAAAATATTAGGTACTTGTAATCATCGCAAAACATCTAGTCCGATCTGAAGTTGCACCATGGCGGCCCGCGACGGTACAGTCAAGTGCAAAAACATTATGTACGAATTATATTTTTTATAATTAATTATTTTGACTATTGGGATTAGGTACATATTGTTCGATTCCTGACTCAGATTGACTTGCCTCAATGCACAATCTACGAACGGTTTTTGTCGAAACTTTAGTAGCAGCCGCGGTTCTCTTGTTGATTGCTTTGAGGTCTATCTGTATCCCTTCTTCTGCTTCTTTTTTCATAAACTCCCGGACATCGTAAATCATTTTTCTAGCCTGACGCCGTATTACTTTGTTGCTAGTTTTTGGCATTTTATACACACAGAATACAACAAGTAGTAACAAGAAACAATAACAAAATAAAAAATTACACGAAACGAAAAATCAACAAAAAACTTAAACAGTTTATATAACAAAAATATCGCGCGCGACTGTACTCAGTAGGTGGAGCTAGCGAACGTGACTACGACACACAGAGAACGAAAGCACACTAATGAAAATACGCTTTATGCTGTGATTTGTCAAGGGCGGTCACGTGGCATGTTCCCCGCTAGGGGGGCCCCGCTGATACCCATTTTTCACTTCTGCGCAGGTTTACGCCTCGTGTTCAGATCGGACTAGATGTTTTGCGATAGTTTATACCTACAGACAGTCCAAATCTAAAGAACAAACTTTAAATACGTACGTTTATTGTCAATATAGTACCTACCAATACTTATATTACCAGGAATTTGTGGTATTTACAACTTAGGATAAAAATATGTACTTAAGTAGGTATTTAGAACTGTCCATTTATTCCCAAAGGAAACACTTTTCTCTGTCACTATACCTAGTACCTACCTAGCTAAATACAAGTTATCTACTTCTATTTCGATGAAAGTACCTATTGTTTGTAATTTGTGTTTTTTATTTCATTTCGAGAAATCAATTAAAAATACCCATTATTTTTTGTTTTTGTTTTTAGTTGTTTAATCAGATCGTTATAGTATTTTTTAAGTTTTAATTAGCTCCCTTCTCCATCCAAATCTTTTACTGGCAAGATACCCTATGTTATGTAGGTAGGTATATCGTGTAGGTATAGATGTCCAGAAAACAACAGACTTGTATTTTTTTAAGCAGATTTATCTATCTTATCTATATTATCTATTATCTATACATATAATAAAACTGTAGAAAAGTCGTGTCTGTACATTGAATATATCATGAATATATTTACCAAAAACTGATTGGGGGTGATGTAGAATGTCTAATAAAATACCATTTTTAAAAAAATTACTGTCTTTCTGTCTGTCTGTTTGAACAGGATAATCTTCGAATCCACGGACCGGATTTGCATGGGGTTTCCACAGGGTGATTGAGCGTTGCTTGGCGCTTCAACTAGGCTTTGTTTCATCAAAATCGGCTCACGGGAAAGAAAGATATCTCAATTTATTTATTTACAGGCATTTTCACGGCTATGAGACACAGAGGGAGAGAACTACTAGATGGCGTTGTCTTTTTCCTGAATCGCACTATGATTTCGTTCTCACAATTTTATGACAGGATCAATGATTTTGATATAAGTTTAGTCGGGGCAAGGGCGCCATACTTTTTGCATAGATGATTTCGATGCAAAATATTTCTTTTGAACGCTGACTTATGAGTGAACATTTATTAAATTGACAATTTTTGGAATATTGTAGCTGCAAGAAACGTCGATTCAATCAAATTAATCAATATTTTTACGATATTTTCTATTAAATTGGGGAAAAAAAACGTTAGAATCGTACGTTCGCAGAAAAACAGATAATTTACATAATATAACTTATTCAAATAAACGCATTACTCTTGGCTTCTTTTTAATTTGCTGGTCGTATAGGCTACTGCAGCTTCCATAACAAATTTGGGGCAAGTGCACCATAGACTAGTAATCAGGGGTTCAAAACATTTAATGCTGTTTATTTTTTTATAAAAAATTAAAACAACAGAATTCAAATAAAACAAAACTGGTTTGGCTGGAATAATAGATATCTTTAACTAATCAAATTAAACTTTATTTAAATAATAGAAAAGTATTAACTCAGAGTAGATAAATACTACGTACAACAGAGGGTCAGCGCCCATACTTCAAAAGTTACCACCGTAATTCGCGCAAGTACAGCGCCGGTGGTGAGTCAAAGGTACTATTTGCTAGTCTTGCCACGTATGTCACTACAGCAATGTTAGTTTTGTCAGTAAATGACAACAGATGTCACTTTTTATAGAACAGTATTTTAAAGAACGATGGGCACTTTTTATTTTTCCTAACATTTCCAATTCTATGGTATAAACATTTTTTTATTGTTTGACGTTTTTAATTTAAAAGGCGTGAAAGTTAAAAAGTTTAAATAATGCTTACCTAATTATATCCTTTAACATTTTACCATTTTTTGCCTGGTTGGCTAAATCCTAAAGTATAGGGCATAGCGACAAATGCTGAAAGGAACCCCAAGGCCGATTTTAATAAAAAATAAAACTGTATACTTGGTACTCGTTGATTTGAAAAAAAAACTGTATTATTACTCCATCTCATAGTGTCGCTTATAAAGATCTATTTCTGGGAAACAAATAATGTCTGTGGAAAATTAATGGAAACATCTATTTATTAAGAAACCACTACATACATCTAGTCTGGTCGCAGTACTACAAGCTCTGGAAAGACTTGAAACAGCCACCTAAGAAACCACTATTTTATTTTTGTTATATTTATTAAACTTTAATCAAATGTTTGAATTGACGCCCATTGTTTTTAATACATAGAACGGCTCAAGGATATATATAAGGATAGGTTTCAATGTGTGAGGATGGACTCCCCGTCGATGGCGAAAGTTGCGATGGTGGAAGGTTGCCGTGGTCATCAAGTCGAACAATTCCTTGGAACACTCCCCGTTGTACAAGCGGTAGAACACACATAAGGCAAAGTCTCTCCTCAAACTGAGAGGCTCGTAACCGTTCGTGAGCTCGGGATCGTCGACAATTCTAGCGGCACGTCGCTGAACCGAGTCTAAAGGCCCAAGCTGGTATCCAGGTGCCCCCGCCCACATATGGCAACAATACTCCATATGAGGCCGGACTTGCGACTTATAAAGATGCAGCCTTTGCCCCGATGTGAAGTACTGCCTCGCTCTGTTGAGCACTCCAAGCTTTTTGGATGCCAGCTTAATCTTGTCTTCCAAGTGACTTCGGAACAAAACGTCGCTAGAAATGTCAACGCCAAGAATCCCAATGCTTTGACTGATGTTCAAGGAAGTGTTCTGGAATTGTGGAGCCACAGACCATGGGATTTTCTTAGCGGTGAACGCGCAGGCTTGAGTCTTGGTGGGGTTGAAATGGACTAGGTTTAGTCGAACCCAATCGGAGACACAAGCTAGTGTACTCTCGATTTCAGACACCAGCCGTTCGCGGCTTTCCTCCACCTCGGAACGATTTGCACGGCCCGTATAATGAGCGTCCCCTGTACTGTCGTCCGCATAGCAATGAATGATATGCTGTCTATTGACGGCATGCATTGCTATGCAGAAGGAACAGTGTTGGGGACAGCACAGAGCCTTGTCGGCATTCATGTCCATGCTATTAGAGTAGCTACCGTCGACGACGGCTCTTATGCTTCTGCTGGACAGAAAGCTGGCAACCCATTTGCATAATCCCTCGAGAAGCCCGTATGATGGTAACTTCCTTAGAAGACCCCTGTGCCAGACCAGATCGAACGCCTTCGCTACATCTAGGCTCACTGCCAATGCCTCACCTTGACTCTCGATGCAGTGGCGTGCCTAGGGTTTCAGAATAGGGCATGCCGAGAGATATGTTACTGTAGTTTTTAACAGTGAATGTAGATAAATCCGTCAGTAGTGTATCAGTCGTAGTTTTGAACCGAATGGTGTGTATATAAGGCGCCTCGGGCAGTGGCGGTACGTCCATACAAGCCCAAAAGCCGGGCTTGCCCTACTAAAATAATTCTCGAACAAGAATATAAACTTCCGAACTATTTAAAAGTTCGCGCTCTTCGCTATTATTGCTTTTCGATGTCATCAACCCCCGAGGCGCCTTATATACACACCATTCGGTTTAAAACTAGGTAGGTACGGTATATCTATATCTGTGTATGACCCGCCTCGCACCACCTCGCACGGTCAGTCAAGGCGTCTCGCTCGCACGCGTGGGCTTGCAACCGGGCTTCGTTGCCAGCGAGTGTATCTCTTTCTAACCTATGAAAAACTATCCATAATGAGATATAACTATTGTTGGTTTATATAGCACAACAGTATGAGATATTTGAGATAATGAAGCCGTGCATGCGTATGAAGTTGGTTGTGACGGTTCAAAAATTAAAAAATAATTCAGTAATTTAAAAACCAACAACTTAAATAAAATCTGTTTATTGCGACAGCCGTTAAACTCAAATTATTAGTGTTACGGTTTTCCATTATAACAAAGTGCAGTGATAATTGATAAATAAATATATTTCCTAGGTTAACATCGCACAAGAAAACAAATAATCACGCATTCTGGTTTTGGCTCCGACACAATTGCGTACAGTGTGCTCGCAAGCGCGTGGCGGCCCCGACAGTTTAGTCGAGCCCAGCTCGAAGCGAGCTGTAGATGCTTATCGCGGTAGATATAGGCAAGTGACAGAGGCCTGACCTGGCGCTATATAGGCTATTGCGGGCCCTGATTAGGGAACGATTAAAAATAGGTCAAGATAGCAATTTCTTAAACTTCTATATGTTTTAAAAATCACTTTAATACCGAGCAAGCGAAGAGTCTCCGTTTCAGCTTGGACAAAAATGCTTTCGTATGTATGTCCAGATAACCTGCTGTTCTCCACTACAGGTCAAATTACTCATCCGATTCTCCATAAATTTTGTGAGCAGGGTCGGTGATTTACGAATGGCTTTAATCCTTTTGACCATAAAAGACTTAATAATTGTTCTTATTTGATATTTTGTTGAATAAATGAAACCACTATACGTTTTCCTGCACTAGCTAGATACAGACTTAAGCCCATAAAAACAAATGAAATACAATTGGTACGAAACTGCCAATTGTACTTTTAAAAATAATCGTTGTAGATTTCAAAATATTTAGACTATATTTATTTACCGTTGAAGTCTCTGCTTATTAGAAACAGGTTAATATTAGATTTATTTTATTATTATTTGATTGTTTCGGTCCTAGACGATAAAAAGAAATAAAAATAATCGACGGTAAGGCCATCTATGTAAGGTCGAAAGATTTAAATAAAATTAAATAAATTGAAAATAATGAAAATACGAGTTTAAAAAAATAATTTAATTAAATTATTATTATCAAATTGTATTCCTTTGCAATAAATCTCAATAAAAAGTGATTTAATAGCGTTTTGACTAAGAATTAATTTTAAATCCGTCCATACGATGTTTGTAGCGAAATCTTTACGTGTGAATTCTACACTAATTATAAAATGTATGTGATTGACCAGACATGGTACAACAGAGGGTCAGCGCCCATACTTCAAAAGTTACCACCGTAACTCGCGCAAGTACAGCGCCGGTGGTGAGTCAAAGGTACTGTTTGCTAGTCTTGCCACGTATGTCACTACAGCAATGTTAGTTTTGTCAGTAAATGACAACAGATGTCACTTTTTATAGAACAGTATTTTAAAGGACGATGGGCACTTTTTATTTCCTAACATTTCCAAATCTATGGTATAAACATTTTTTTATTGTTTGAAGTTTTTAATTTAAAAGGCGTGAAAGTTAAAAAGTTTAAATAATGATTTTTCGATGATAGACTGAAACGAATTGAAAATAGTGCCAAAACAGCTATATTGCAGCCGAAAAAATGAATCCTGTACTAAAAATTATGACGTGGAACTCAAATGGGTTACTAAAACATCAAAACGAACTGCAAGTAATCCTAGACATAGAAAATGTTGATGTGTGTCTAATATCAGAAACGCACTTTACAAAACAATCACACATTAAGTTTAAAGGCTACAAAGTGTATCACGCACTACATCCTGATAATACTGCTAGAGGCGGTAGTGCTGTTATTGTAAAACAAACCATTCAACATCACGAAGAAATAAAATATGAAGAGAAAGTCTGTGGCGATATCTATCAAAACCAAGAGATACCCTATAACTGTTTCAGCCATTTATTGTCCACCTCGATATATAATCAGGAAAGAACAGTATACGACTTTTCTAAAGAGCCTTGGGAGTAGATTTGTTCTAGGAGGTGACTTCAATGCTAAAAACACGTATTGGGGCTCCAGACTAACTACTACTAAGGGCAGAGAATTATTAGGCGCTATGAAAGACATAAAATGTGACGTGGCATCTACTGGAATGCCCACATACTGGCCTACAGATCCCCATAAAATCCCAGACCTCATAGATTTTTTTATCATAAGAAACCTATCATCAAAATATATTAGAACACAGCATAGCTATGATATGAACTCAGATCACTCTGCAATATATTTGGAAATAAGTGAGAATATTTTGTACAATAAAAGCGCTTTGACATTAGTGAATAAGTTTACAGATTGGGAGAGCTTTAAGATAGACTTAGATAACTATATAGATCTTAAGATTCCTCTTAAAACAATGGAAAATTTAAACAATGGAGTCCAAAAGTTCATAGAAGACATTCAAAAAGCAGCTTGGCATAATACTCCACTCAGGGACAAGAGAACCAAAGGAAATACGTATCCTACTAGAATAATAGAACTCATAGCTGAAAAGAGAAGGCAAAGGAAAATCTGGCATCAATCTAGATGCCCTGAAGATAAAAAAAAGCTTAACAATTTAACAAAAATAGTTAATAGACGAATACAGGCTTTTAACAATGATTCTACAAATAAACTCCTACAAAATCTGACTAGTGATCGCACCACAGATTACTCCCTGTGGAAGGCCACCAAGAATCTGAAAAAGCCTGTTATTCAAATTCCACCAATCAAAGATGGAAATGGGAAATGGGCACTAAATAACGAGCAAAAAGCTAAAAGGTTTGCAGAGCACCTAGAAACCATATTTCAGTCCAACGATGGTGAAACAAACGAAGTTCTTACTTTGGACAAACATACGATGTCAAATGATACTGAAGAAAATATAAAGCTAGTCACACCTAGAGAAGTTGCACAAGAAATTAAGAAACATGTAAGCCCACGTAAATCTCCTGGCTATGATTTGATAACAGGAGAAATACTCCATAACCTAACAAAAAAAGGAATAGTCAAACTAACGACCCTTATAAATGCCTCATTAAGGTTAAAAAAAGTACCTGACTTATGGAAAGTTGCTGAAGTGATAATGATAGCAAAACCTGGAAAACCACCACATGAAGCTACATCATACAGGCCAATCTCCCTACTGCCTGTCATGTCAAAACTATTTGAGAAGCTGTTGCTCAAAAGAATGAAAGGTATTATTGAAAGTAAGGCTCTCATACCCGATCATCAATTTGGGTTTCGTGAAAAGCACTCAACAATAGATCAAGTGCACAGAATCATTAACACGATCGAACATGCTCTTGAAGAGAAAAAAGTTTGCTCTACTGTGTTCTTGGATGTGGCACAGGCTTTCGACAAGGTCTGGCTTGAAGGTCTCATCTATAAGCTCAGAAAAAACCTACCAAAGCAGTTTGCTGATATCTTGGAATCCTATATTTCAAATAGAGTATTTAGAATAAGGCAAGAAGATGCCTACTCTGAACTGAAAGAAATAAGAGCTGGTGTACCACAAGGTAGTGTATTGGGTCCGGTCCTGTATCTATTATACACCTGTGATATTCCTGAACTAAAAAATAACACTATCGCTACCTTTGCTGACGATACTGCCATAATGGCTACAGGGAATAGCCACAAGGAGGCAGCTGATAAGGTTCAAACAGCTATTGATAAAGTTTATAACTGGACAAAAAAATGGAGATTTAAACTTAATGAATCCAAATCTATCCACATAGACTTTAGCAATATGAAACAACAGTATTCTCCAGTCTATATTGATGGCAAACAAATCCCGTATGAGAATACAGCTAAATATCTCGGCATGACGCTTGATGTAAAGTTACGCTGGAAAGCTCACGTCAAGAAGAAAATCGACGAATTACACCTACGGTATAAAAGAATGTATTGGCTGCTTGGAAAACACTCTAAGCTGTCAACACACAATAAACTTGTATTATACAAACAAGTCCTTATGCCAGTATGGACTTATGGTATACAGCTATGGGGCTGCACCAAACAGAGCAATATTTTAATTATCCAACGATTCCAGAACAAGGTACTGAGGTACTAGTGAATGCCCCTTGGTACATCAGAAATTTCGACCTCCATCGGGACCTAAAAGTAGAGTTCGTACAGACAGTGATTAAAAAATATGCAGAAGCTCACCACAACCGGCTTCATCATCATGTGAACGTTGAGGCAATCCAGCTCCTCGATCACACAGATATAGTGAGACGACTCAAAAGAACTAAACCCTTTGAGTTAGTGTAGTGATAGTTAAAAAAGTGTAACATAGTCCAAGTGCTACATATAAAGAACACAAGAACAAAGTGTCTTCCCCTTAATAGAGACAATAAGAAAAGTGTTAATGGACACATTCTTAGATATAGTCAATATAGAAGTTTATGTTAAATATAAAATACTTATTAGCCTAATATTAAGGCTAGATTGTAGTATGAATAGGGAACACTAAAAAAGGTGTAACTAAGGATAAAAAAAAATAAAAAAAAATAATGCTTACCTAATTATATCCTTTAACATTTTACCATTTTTTGCCTGGTTGGCTAAATCCTAAAGTATAGGGCATAGCGACAAATGCTGAAAGGAGCCCCAAGGCCGATTTTAATAAAAAATAAAACTGTATACTTGGTACTCGTTGATTTAAAAAAGAAAAACTGTATTTGTACTCCATCTCATAGTGTCGCTTATAAAGATCTATTTCTGGGAAACAAATAATTTATGTGGAAAATTAATGGAAACATCTATTTATTAAGAAACCACTACATACATCTAGTCTGGTCGCAGTACTACAAGCTCTGGAAAGACTTGAAACAGCCACCTAAGAAACCACTATTTTATTTTTGTTTGATGTTCAAGGAAGTGTTCTGGAATTGTGGAGCCACAGACCATGGGATTTTCTTAGCGGTGAACGCGCAGGCTTGAGTCTTGGTGGGGTTGAAATGGACTAGGTTTAGTCGAACCCAATCGGAGACACAAGCTAGTGTACTCTCGATTTCAGACACCAGCCGTTCGCGGCTTTCCTCCACCTCGGAACGATTTGCACGGCCCGTATAATGAGCGTCCCCTGTACTGTCGTCCGCATAGCAATGAATGATATGCTGTCTATTGACGGCATTCATTGCTATGCAGAAGGAACAGTGTTGGGGA
Organism: Achlya flavicornis; assembly: GCA_947623365.1. Classification (NCBI taxonomy): domain Eukaryota; kingdom Metazoa; phylum Arthropoda; class Insecta; order Lepidoptera; family Drepanidae; genus Achlya; species Achlya flavicornis. Next base: position 5,044,743 of record OX392484.1, read on the forward strand.
CAGCACAGAGCCTTGCCGGCATTCATGTCCATGCTATTAGAGTAGCTACTGCTACGGCTCTTATGCTTCTGCTGGACGGAAAGCTGGCAACCCATTTGCATAATCCCTCGAGAAGCCCGAATGATGGTAACTTCCTTAGAAGACCCCTGTGCCAGACCCGATCGAACGCCTTCGCCACATCTAGGCTTACTGCCAATGCCTCTCCTTGACTCTCAATGGCAAGTGACCAACGGTTTGTGAGATACACTAGAAGGTCGCCTGCCGAGCGACTGTGGCGGAAGCCATATTGTCGGTCGCTCAACAAATCGTGATCCTCTAGGTATCTCAGGAGTTGCTAGTTGATCACTCGCTCCATGACTTTGGAGAGAAGGGAGGTGATGGCGATAGGCCTGTAATTCGATGGGTCCGATCTATCGCCCTTTTTGGGCACTGGGTGCACGTGGGCAGTCTTCCACGAAGACGGGACTTTCATTTTGGTGTAGGAAAGCGAAAAAAGACGCGTCAGTACAGGACAAAATTCAGGAGCACCCCGCTTCAGCACCACTGCCGGTATGCCGTCTGGCCCACTCGACTTATGGACGTCCAGAGAAAGCAATTCCCGCCGGACCTCCCGCTGGGTAATGCTTATCTCCGGCATGGAGATGTCACACCGCGGGATGGTAGGCGGTGTGGCGCCCCCATCATCCAAAGTCGAGTTGAAGGCAAAGAGAGAGCCCAAAAGATCAGCTTGCTTCTTTGCACTATGGGCCAAGCTCCCGTCCGGCTTACGGAGTGGTGGCAAGGACGACTGGCAGAAGTTTCCTACAGCAGCTTTGGCAAGAGACCAGAAAGCTCGACTTCCAGAGGGAAGGCTAGTCAGCCTCTCACCAAACCTGCCGACGAAATCGAACTTAGCCCTGGCAATCATTCGCTTACTGGACCTCGAGGCAGCGTTAAATTTGCGTTTCGCATCAGAGATGTTAGGTTCCTGATTAGTTAGATGTTAGGTTGTGACGGTTCGTAGTGAATGCGAAATGACGAACATCGCACATGCGCACCGCCAGTGGCCCCGCTCGCGCCGTTTGCGTCTAATTTCATTACATATGCATTTGTTTGAGCGAAAGTTGTTTTCTTTTAATTGGGAACCCTGCGAAATTTCCAAAAGACCTGGCTTGATACTGCAGAATTTCCGATCACTCTGGTGATTATATAACTGTTAGTATTCCATTTTGTTCGTGCGCCTACTTGAGGGCGCCAGGGTATTGCTTGCACCCGGGCACAATAAATAATAGAACTAACGTACAGAAATTGCACACTTTTGATCTTGAGGGATAGCCGCCTACAATATTTGCAGAGCACAAAGTTAATTCTAAATTACACCTTAACGCCACGCACATTAAAACGCAATGCCTTTGTATTTATAATTTACCGAAATGACCTTACGACCGTCAGGGTTACCTACCTATATCAACTACACCTAATTAATTAGGATACTGATAAAAACACCGTGTAAAATTAACAAAATATATGTACTTACTGTCTTACACTTCAGAATCTTCAAAATCAGAAAGAAATAAAATCTGTTTATTGCGACAGCCGTTAAACTCAAATTATTAGTGTTACGGTTCTCCATTATAATAAAGTGCAGTGATAATTGATAAATAAATATATTTCCTAGGTTAACATCGCACAAGAAAACAAATAATCACGCATTCTGATTTTGGCTCCGACACAATTGCGTACAGTGTGCTCGCAAGCGCGTGGCGGCCCCGACAGTTTAGTCGAGCCCAGCTCGAAGCGAGCTGTAGAAGCTTATCGCGGTAGATATAGGCAAGTGACAGAGGCCTGACCCGGCGCTATATAGGCTATTGCCGGCCCTGATTAGGGAACGATTAAAAATAGGTCAAGATAGAAATTTCTTAATCTTCTATATGTTTTAAAAATCACTTTAATACCAAGCAAGCGAAGAGTCTCCGTTTCAGCTTGGACAAAAATGCTTTCGTATGTATGTCCAGATAACCGGCTGTTCTCCACTACAGGTCAAATTACTCATCCGATTCTCCATAAATTTTGTGAGCAGGGTCGGTGATTTACGAATGGCTTTAATCCTTTTGACCACAAAAGACTTAATAATTGTTCTTATTTGGTATTTTGTTGAATAAATGAAACCACTATACGTTTTCCTGCACTAGCTAGATACAGACTTAAGCCCATAAAAACAAATGAAATACAATTGGTACGAAACTGCCCATTGTACTTTTAAAAATAATCGTTGTAGATTTCAAAATATTTAGACTATATTTATTTACCGTTGAAGTCTCTGCTTATTAGAAACAGGTTAATATTAGATTTATTTTATTATTATTTGATTGTTTCGGTCCTAGACGATAAAAAGAAATAAAAATAATCGACGGTAAGGCCATCTATGTAAGGTCGAAAGATTTAAATAAAATTAAATAAATTGCAAATATTGAAAATACGAGTTTAAAAAAATAATTAAATTAAATTATTATTATTAAATTGTATTCCTTTGCAATAAATCTCAATAAAAAGTGATTTAATAGCGTTTTGACTAAGAATTAATTTTCAATCCGTCCATACGATGTCTGTAGCGACATCTTTACGTGTGAATTCTACACTAATTATAAAATGTATGTGATTGACCAGACATGGTATTAAGTAAGTTGCTTTGACGTGATAGGACGTAAATACTGTTACGACATCGCGACATCAGGAATAAATTGCTACCAGTAACGCCATCTGTTATTGAATAGCGGTACTATCAGTAACGCTGTTATTGTATAGGAGTAAACATCTATCAAGCAACGCCATCTATCGCCGAATAGCTACCGGCTTCTGGAATATTCCCGATAGCACTGTAGGCATGTAGAATACGCGGGTAAATTGTGGAATGTTCCAGATGCCGTTTATGAAGTATAAATACGGGACAATGCACAGAGGAGTTTGAGTTTGGTTTTGTATAACAGTGAGTAAACATCGAAGTGAAATACAGTTAAGTGCTAGTGAACTATTTAATTTCTGAGTGTTTTAATTAGAGTTTTAATAAAAGTGTGACCAGTGTTTTGGTAAATTCGTGTACCATTATTTATCCTGAACCCGAGCTCGTAACAATTGGTGTCAGAAGTAGTAGGATAAATAATGCCGGTTATGCCAAAGGAAGTCACTGAGGGTGTCCGTACAAGGGGCCAGCGGCAGCAGGAGATGGATGAAAGGAGGTTTGGAGGTTCTCCGTCGCAGACTTCGGGTGGCCAGCAGCCAACTGGCTCTTTGCCAGTTGCCGACCCACCTGATGTAAGAGCAGTACCTGCAACCCCAGATCTTGGCGCTTTGATGGTAATGCTACAGGAGCAGGCTCGCCGACAAGAGGAGCAGGCTCGCCGACTGGAGGAACAGCTACAGCGGGATAAGGAGGAGCAGGCTCGCCGTCTGGAGGAGCAGGCTCGCCGACTGGAGGAACAGCTACAGCGGGATAAGGAGGAGCAGGCTCGCCGTCAGGAGGAGCAGGCTCGCTGACAAGAGGAGCAGGCTCGCCGACTGGAGGAACAGCTACAGCGGGATAATGAGGAGCAGGCTCGCCGCCAAGAGGAACAGATGGTTTTATTAGAAAATTTACAAGTAACTCTTGGCAAGGATCTCAAGGTGGTGAAGGAACAGCTTCAGCATCATGAGTCCCGTATCTCGGAATCCGAAAATCGTATGTCCAAGGCCGAGGTACAGATAGAAGACGTGAAGAACGCCCTGGTTGGACTCAAGGTTGGAACTGCTACTTCTTTACCTGTGGCTTCTTCACGTGGTTTCAAGGTGCCGCCATTTGATGGCACCTCGTCATGGTCAGCCTATAGAATCCAGTTCGAAGCTGTCATGAAGGCGAATGGTTGGACTAGTGCACAGGCGATGACAGCACTCACTTTGGGTCTTCGCGACCAGGCCCTCACTATACTGGAGGCCCTCGGGAAGGACGTGACGTATGAGCAACTGTTGGAAGCTCTAGAATCTAGATACGGGGACGCACACCTGGAACTAGGGAATGCAAACCGGTTTCACCGAAAATCGAAAAACCGGTTATTCGGTACGGTTTTGACCAACCAAAAAAACCGGTTTTACATAGCACTAAAACCGGTTTTTCGATTTTTTTCGGTTATTCTTTCAATGTTAGAAAAACTAACAAAGGAAGATTTGCCGCCGTTTTGTAAACTGAGTGCAATGCAGGGAGTATTTTTGTAATGAACTGAAGTGTGTATTGTGTTGAGCTGGTAACAAAATAACTTATAATAATGATTGTTTTTATGATAGATATAAAATACGTAAAACGTTTTACAATACTTAGGCAGCAAACAAGCGTACGGCCCGCCTAATGATAACCAGTTACCGTAGCCTATGGATGCTTGCAACATAACGGTTATCACTCGCACGTTGCCAACCCTCAAACTTTTTGAAGCGGGGAGCTCATTCCACAGCCTGAGCATTCGCGATAGGAAGCTTCCTTAAAACCGCACAGTACGAGACCATTTTGGTTCCAATGTGTGAGGATGGACTCCCCATCGGTGACTACGATGGTAGAAGGTGACTGGGCATTAGGTCAAACAATTCTTCAGAACACTGTCCGTTGGAGAAGCGGTAGAACTCACATAAGAAGGCAGTCTCTCCTCAGACTATGGGGCTTTAAAACACTTGTGAGCTCGGGATCGTCGACAATTATACCAGCACGTCGCTGGTACGAACTGAGTCTTAATACCAAAGCTAGTATCCAGGTCCCACAGAAGACAGCATCATTCCATTTGGGCCGGACTTGCGACTTATATAGTTGCAGTCTTTGTCTCGTTAAGAAGTACTTCGCTCTATTAATCACACCGAGTTTTTTCGATACCCTGCAGATGATTTTGGAACAGAAACGCGAAGGATCCCAATGATTTTCGTGATGTTGAGGGACATGTTCCAGAAATGAGGAGCCACAGAAAATTGACTTTTCGCAACGGTGAATGCGCATGGCTTGCGTGTGACTTAGTGGGGTTGAAATAGACTAGGTTTAGTCGACCTCAATCGGAGTCACTAGTTTCTGTACTCTCGATTTCAGACAAGTCCTTCGCGCCTCTTTTCCAATATAGAACGAGGGATATTTGTACGACTCGTGTAATGAGCGTCTCCTGTAATTTCATCTGCATAGCAATTAATTCTAGCAATAGAGAGTATATCATTAATATGCTGGAGGAACAGTGTTGGTGATAATCCAGAGCCTTGCGGGACGCCAGCATTAATGTCATGCTATCGGAGCAACTACTGTCTACGAAGGCTCTTATGTATGCCAAACAGCAAGCTGACTGATTGGTGTTATTTTTTACCCATCTGAACGACAACAATTTATCTAAGTAAAACATTCGTATAATAATAATCACGTAACCACTGACCCGCCCATAAGGGGCGATGACGAAGCCTAAGATGAAACGCTTACCCAGAAGAAACCTATTCACTATGGCCTTGAAAGTTCCTAGATTGTAAGCGTCAGGAAACACAGACACCGGAAACAAATTCCACTCCCTTGCTGTCCGTATTATAAATGAGGATGCAAAACGCTGTGTCCGTATTTTCGGTATGTCAACAACGTACGGGTGAAAATTTTCCCGGCGTCTTGTGGTTCTGAGTGGTTTTTGAGTACACGCAAGTTGCTGTGCCGCTACAATATGCCATGTTCATAATATTACGTGTGAAATTAATATTATAACGTACGAAACATAATTCAATAAATGTTTAAATAATTATTCTACTTCTACTGCTCTATTTTTTAACATAAAGTCATCATATCTCGAAGCAATTAAAAACCAAGCAAACGTGATATGTTTTTATGATTTCATGCGTTTAAAATAAAATCAAAAGGAAAGGAACTGTTCAGTCTATATAAACGAGTCTCTGATGAAGATTAATCTACAGAGTTAAATATACTATTATTTCCATCAATTTGATGAAAAAGAGATGGATGGATTGTGTGATAGATGATATGGGTAAGAAAGGGTAAGGAGTGAATGTTGGTATAACGGATAGAAGAGACGAGTGGAAGAAGCGTATGTAAGCATATTGCGCCGACCCCAAATGATTGGGAACAAGGCAGGCAGATGGTGATAATGAACTTGGGTTTTCTTTTATACTCACTTCATTAACCTTAACCGACTATAATTCCTCAGTTTGCGATTTTTAAATCTTAGGCACGGTTATTATCTATAATTTGAGCTATAGAAATAACGTGCAAAAAAAACGAGCGAACATTAAAAAAACCGGTTTTAAAACCGGTTAACCGGTTTTACCTCTCAATAACCGAAAAAAAAACCGGTTTTCAAATTGCCACGGTTTTGCATTCCCTACCTGGAACACGTATTCCGTGCCCAACTCAAGGACCGTGTGCAACGGAGCGCCGAAACTATACAACAGTGGGCTCTAGAGGTAGAAAAGCTGGTCCGTAAAGCATATCAGTCTGCACCAGCGATGATCAACGGTAATCTAGTGCAAGCGTTCGTGGATGGTATACGCGACTTGGAAGTCAGAGCTGCCGTGAGATTAGGGCACCACGAGTCGCTGAAAGACGCTTTAGCCCATGCCTTAGAAGTGGAGGCTGTGCGACGCGATGACCGACCTCACCGCATCAGGGAAGTTGTGGCCTCGCCCCGTTGCTACAACTGTGGAGAAAAGGGCCACCTTCGGATGAGTTGCCCGAAGTGGAGAAACTATAGAAAAGAAGAAAATCGACCCCGGGAAGGAAATGGAGCGGTGACTGGTGGCACTGCTCAGCAACAGGGAAACGAGTAAACGCCAGGACCGCGGGGCGGGTGCTGGCTGGTGTTCGAAGAGCCCCAAGGATCTCGATCTCACAAGCCCATAACGGGAACAGTCTGATCATTATAGGTGAAATTAATGGCAAGCCATGTAAGGTAACGTTGGATACTGGAGCATCTCGCACGATCGTCAGTTCCCAACTAGCAAGTCGGTTTCTTGGGGACTACTTCAAAGACTACAACCAAATTGAATTGGTAACAGCTACCGGCCAGCAGATAACCGTCGAAGGCGAGATGGAGGTAGAATTAAAATTGGGCAACCAAAGCTACCGTCACAAAGTAATCGTGGCCGACATTTTGGATGACTGTATCCTGGGATTAGACTTCATGAGGAAACATCACTGTGAGATCGACGTCAATCACGGAGTATTAAAATGTGCTTCGGAAGAAGTCTTCATAGAAGGCGCATCGTCGGGCCAAGTGTATTGCTTGAAGAAGAGTGTTCTCTCTCCCATGTCTGAAACAATCGTGCCGGTAATTTTACCAGAAAATTCAGGTCATAGAAATCGTTGCATCCTTATAGAAAAACTGGACAGTGATCTTCCATGGAAGATGGCACGAACGTTAGTTAAAGCTAACAACGTCTCGGCAGTACGTGTACTAAATTTAAGTGAGCATGAACAAGTACTCAAGAAGGGGACATTGATGGGCACTTGTGAAGAAGTTGCTTGGATGCGTAGATGTCAAGACCAGCCTACGGGGTCTGTTGGGGGAAATGTTCAGTTCAACGTGACAACGCTATTGGAAGACTGTAGTGATAATCTGTCGAAGGAAGAGATTGATAAGGCTAAGAAGATGTTGCTCCGTTACGCTGATATTTTCTCAGTTGGTGATACTGACATAGGGAAGACTGGATTAGTTCAGCACAAAATAAATACGGGTGATGGGTTACCAATCCGCCAACGACCAAGAAGGTTACCCATAGCACGGGAACAGGAAGTAGATGCCATGATCCAGGGAATGGTAAAAAGTGGTGTTATAGAGCCCTCATCTAGTCCATGGTGTTCTCCCGTGGTATTGGTGAAAAAGAAGGATGGTAGCATGCGCTTTTGTGTTGACTATCGTCGGTTGAATGACATTACGAAGAAGGACAGTTACCCACTACCAAGGATTGACGACACGCTAGACACGCTGACAAGTACGAGGTGGTTTACCACGCTGGACCTGAAAAGTGGCTACTGGCAAGTTGAAATAGACCCAAAGGACAAGGAAAAGACTGCATTCTCTACAGGAAAAGGACTATGGCAATTTAACGTCATGCCATTTGGACTATGCAATGCACCTGCTACTTTTGAACGGCTAATGGAGCTAGTACTAACTGGATTAATTGGAGACGCCTGCCTTGTTTATTTGGATGACATCATTATCGTGGGACGAACATTCGAAGTTCATCTCCAAAACTTGGAACAAGTACTCGCGAAAATACGTGGAGCCAACCTTAAATTGAGCCCAAAGAAGTGCTCATTTTTTAGACGACAAGCAAACTTTTTAGGACACATAGTCTCAGAAGAAGGAGTTCAGACAGATCCTGAGAAAATAGCTGCTGTCAACGATTGGCCAGTTCCAAGAGATAAAACGCAGGTCAGGGCATTCTTGGGCTTGTGCTCCTATTATCGACGTTTTGTGAAAAATTTTGCTGACCTTGCTAGACCTCTACATAAGTTGACAGAGGAAAAATCACAATTCTTTTGGGACAAAGCATGTGATGTGGCATTCCAAGAATTAAAGAAACGGCTGTGTAGCTCACCTATTTTGGGTTATCCTGATACTGAAAAAGAATTCATAGTAGATACTGATGCGAGTAATAATGGAATTGGTGGCGTGTTATCGCAAAGAAAAGGAGATCAAGAGGTTGTGATAGCTTATTTTAGCAAGTCCTTGTCGAAACCGGAGAGAAACTACTGTGTTACAAGAAAAGAATTACTTGCTGTTGTGAAAACGTTGCAGCATTTTAGCAAGTATTTGATAGGGAGGAAATTTCATCTCCGCACTGACCATGCCGCATTGAAGTGGCTATTGCAATTCAAAAATCCAGAAGGACAAGTCGCTAGATGGATTGAACTGTTACAAGAGTTTGACTTTGTAACTGAACATCGCAGTGGGAGGTTGCATGGCAACGCAGATGCCTTATCAAGAAGACCTTGTCCTGAAAATTGTAAGCACTGTGTTAGGCAAGAAGATAAGGAAGTAATAACCGTAAAGATGCTAAGGACTGACCTAAGTGAAGAGTGGATAGAAACCCTAAAGCAGGCTCAGCAAGATGACACGGACATCAAGCCGATTCGCGACTGGATTCAGGCTAGTGCCACTAAACCTAAGTGGTGTGACGTGGCAACGACGAGTTCAGTCACAAAAAGTTATTGGGCCCAGTGGGAGAGCTTAGCTATACAGGATGGTATTTTATGCCGTAAATGGGAAAATGCCCGAGGGGACAGCTCTCACCTACAAATGGTTGTTCCGAAGGCAAGGATACCAGATATCTTGAAATTCTATCACAATGGATGTTCAGGAGGTCACATGGGAGTAAAACGAACCCTTTTAAAGATTCGTGAGCGATTTTACTGGATCCACTGCAGGGACGATGTGGAAGACTGGATACGAAAGTGCGTCAGTTGCGCAGCTGTAAAAGGACCACAAACACGCAGTAGAGGTGCGCTGAAGCTGTACAATGTTGGAGCTCCCTGGGAACGGATAGCGTTGGATGTCGCGGGACCGTTTCCTGAAAGTGATAGTGGAAACAAGTACTTCCTGGTCGTCATGGATTACTTCACAAAGTGGCCAGAGGTCTTCGCGATACCGAATCAGGAGGCATCTACTGTGGCAGATAAATTAGTCCATGAAGTCTTCTGTCGGTTTGGTGTACCACTAGAAATTCACAGCGATCAAGGAAGAAATTTCGAGTCTCAAATATTTCAGGAGGCATGTCGAGTAATGGGTATACACAAAACCAGGACCACATCTTATCACCCGCAATCGGACGGAATGGTTGAACGGTTCAACCAAACGTTGGAGAGATATCTGGCAAAAGTTGTGGACAGCCGGCAGAAGGATTGGGACAAACACATACAACCCTTTCTCCTGTCATATCGAAGTGCAACTCATGAAAGTACGACGGTGACGCCTGCTTTTGCAAACTTCGGCAGAGAATTGCGATTGCCTGCAGATTTGCTCACCGGTATTCCACCTGACGATCCACGTAGTGTTACAGATTATGCGAACGACTTACGAAACAAAATGAATGACGTATATGAGCACGTCAGGCAGTATGGCCAACAAATGTCTGAACGAATGAAGACCCGTTACGATCGGAAAGCGAACAATAGAGTATTCGAGATGGGGTCTCTAGTATGGCTACATAACCCAGTGCGCAGGAAAGGAAAGTCCCCTAAACTGCAAGCAAAATGGGATGGACCATATCGTGTTGTTACGAAAATCAATGATGTCACCTACCGTATCCAGAAGGGGGCTCGAGGTAAACCGAAGATTGTCCATATAGACCGTTTGGCGCAATACCATGGAACTCACATTGCTCGGGACGAGCATGTCTAAGGAGGGGGTAGTGTTACGACATCGCGACATCAGGAATAAATTGCTACCAGTAACGCCATCTGTTATTGAATAGCGGTACTATCAGTAACGCTGTTATTGTATAGGAGTAAACATCTATCAAGCAACGCCATCTATCGCCGAATAGCTACCGGCTTCTGGAATATTCCCGATAGCACTGTAGGCATGTAGAATACGCGGGTAAATTGTGGAATGTTCCAGATGCCGTTTATGAAGTATAAATACGGGACAATGCACAGAGGAGTTTGAGTTTGGTTTTGTATAACAGTGAGTAAACATCGAAGTGAAATACAGTTAAGTGCTAGTGAACTATTTAATTTCTGAGTGTTTTAATTAGAGTTTTAATAAAAGTGTGACCAGTGTTTTGGTAAATTCGTGTACCATTATTTATCCTGAACCCGAGCTCGTAACAATACTTAGTAATCTAGTGGATAGCACGCAAGAACTTACATGGTAAAGTAGAAAAAAAATCTACTTTATAAGGCTTAAGTAGTTTTACGAGGTATACCATAAGTTTGAGCTGCTTCATATCCAGATAGGCCTGATCGGACAGCGTCAACTGCTTGAAATAAAGTTTCTCTAGCTAGACCAAGAAGGCTTATCGGTTTTTCTTTGATAAGTACGAACGTTCTGCAAAAATAGTTTATAGACTTAATGCTTTTACTGTAAACCCATTCCCATTACCCAACGCCTTCTCATCACAAAGACCATCACATCTAGGCAGTAACTTCTCAATACAGAAAAACATGACCCTTATTCAGAGTCCGTCGTGTAAGAAAATGTCTTAATCATAAAAGTTGGCGACTTCTGGCTTGGGGGAAGTGCGCCATACTACTAAAAACTTAGGCGCACTTGCCTCACTTGACTATTTTGCGGTTAAGATTTTAAATAATACAAAAAAATATTAATTTCACTATCTAAGTCTAAAATATTAATATAGGCTTAAAGGAAAACAACTAAATTCTGTACTCACCTCATTGGTTTGCCGTAACACGTAAAATATTTTAAGATATATGGGGATTAGTAACACGTGCTCATCTCTGCTAACAGGTTTAAATGACACTAAAACTAAAATGGCGGATATATCAAGTTATGGTGAACAGAGGCATCTGTGATTGTGAAGTGGAACCATGATTAAGGCGATGATAGCTCAGTGGTAGTGACGTCGGATACCGAGACGAAGGTCCCGGGTTCGAATCCTACAATGAGCTTGAGCTTTCGGTGAAGGAAAACATCGTGAGGAAACCATAGCACGGTGGTAGGGTACTTTGTAGTACCCGTCTGGCTGGCTACCACCCTCAAGTTGAAAATCTGTCGCCAAGCACCTATCGGTGTGTTCCGTCAGCTGCACTTCAGAGCCAGTTCCTTCTAGGCTTTGTGTGCTTACCACCTTCGACCACATCATCACTTACCATAGTGAGATTGTGGTCAAACACAGGCCTATACACAGTAAAAAAAAAAAAATGTTTTAGTTTGTTGTATGGATGTAAGATATCGCCAGTTGTTTTATATCTGTAGTTTTCGAGATTTTTATGGTAGGTGCGCTTACCCCGTCGGCGCGCTTGCCCCGCCTGACCTTAGATTTTTTGGTTGATGAGAGCCATAAGCGCTCTCCTTTAATTTTTTGTAATATTTGTTTATCCCCGACTGCAATACCTTATAACGTTCAAGTTATATTCCAAATTCTACAGATTAAAGAGCTTGTTTTTCTCATTTTTTGTTTTACGCAGTCAGGTTTTTTGTTTCTTTTAATAATTTAATTTATTTCAGACTTTTTAGTTTTATACAGAATGAGTTGTAAGTATTAGTAAGTAAATGAGCGGTACGGTAAAGTAACGCTAACAACCATCGCAACTCTGTGAGTTACCTACGTACGGTACCGCTCATAGTACCTACTGACATGGTTTTTTGCAGTTTACGTCAAAATGGTAGCACAAAAGTATTGCAATATATACATATATGGAATAGGCTGTTCACAAGCTTTCATTTGATACCCATACTGTTATAATAACGAAATTTTTGTTTTTAATACCCCCCCTCTTTTCTTATCCGTAGATGCCATATAAAAAAAATATACCCTATGACACTCCCACAGTCAAAACGAATCTAACGACACCTCATATGCTTAAATCCATCCAGCCGTTTAGGCTGCAGAGCGTGCCAAAGAAATAGACATACATACATACATACATAGTAATACATACATACATACACTCGAAAAACATAACCCTCCTTCCGGGTCAGTCGGGTAAAAAACACATACCTAGGTTATTGGTTTGTCCCCCACTGCAATACCTTATAACATTCAAGTTATGTTCCAAATTCTACAGATTAAAGAGCTTGTTTTTCTCTTTTTTTGTTTTACGCAGTCGGGTTTTTTGTTTCTTTTAATAATTTAATTACCCGTTTCTTTGGCACGCTCTACAGCCTAAACGGCTTGATGCATTTAAGCATATGAGGTGTCGCTAGATTCGTGTGAACTGTTGTCATAGGGTATATTATTTTATATGGCGTCTACGGATAAAAAAAGAGGGGGGGTATTAAAAACAAAAATTACGTTATTGTAACAATATGGGTATCAAATGAAAGCTTGTGAACAGCCCTTTCCATATATGTATATATTGTAATACTTTTATGCTACCATTTTGACGTAAACTGCAAAAAACCATGTTTAATGCAATGATAGTAGGTACGAGGTAGGTACTATGAGCGGTTACCGTACGTAACTCACAGAGTTGCGATGGTTGTTAGCGTTACTTGGCCGTACCGCTCATTTACTTAATAATACTTACAACTCATTCTGTATAAAACTAAAAAGTCTGAAATAAATTAAATTATTAAAAGAAACAAAAAACCCGACTGCGTAAAACAAAAATTAACTGAAAAGAGAAAAACAAGCTCTTTAATCTATAGAATTTGGAATATAACTTGAATTTTATAAGGTATTGCAGTCGGGGATAAACAAATATTACAAAAAAAAACACATATTTAGGTTATTGGTTTGTCCCCGACTGCAATACCTTATAAAATTCAAGTTATATTCCAAATTCTATAGATTAAAGAGCTTGTTTTTCTCTTTTCAGTTAATTTTTGTTTTACGCAGTCGGGTTTTTTGTTTCTTTTAATAATTTAATTTTTTCATGTATGTTCATCGAATTCTCAAAAACTACCATGAACAATTCAGATATGATGAAATTGCTTGACATACTAAGTGGGAAATAGAAAACAAACAGAACACAAATAAAAAAAAAAGAGACCTTTGTTGTTCACAAAGCGAATACCTATAGCCACAGAGAAAAGAAATATAAATAATAATAGTGTATTCTCTTTTCCGTGCCTATAGCTGATCTAATTTTCTGCCAGTTTGTAGTGTGCCCAAACTTTGCAGGCGGCGGGCGATGCCATTTTGTATGGTGATGCTAACCTTCTAGCTGGAGTATTCGTCAGCCCTTTGGCTACAGGAACCGTCAATCAGACGCCTCGATTATGTCGCGAAAAATACAATGAGCTCCAGGACATTAATGTCAGATGGACCTCTTATCATCGTTACGCTTCAAGCCACTCGATACACGAATAGCTGACACGAGAGCTCTGGCAAGATCCCTATGAATGATGTCATTAAAGTCGGAGTGGAGCGGAATTCTGCGGAATCCTGCCTGTGCTTTTTACGCACGATAGTATGTGGTGGCCAGCCTGATCGACAAAAGTACCATACTGGTAGCCATATAGGCATATATAGGGCATATAAATAACTATTTATATAGACAGTTTTTTTTTTTAAATGGTATTTTATATGTACAGACACGACTTTTCTACAGTTTTATTATATGTATAGATAATAGATAATATAGATAAGATAGATAAATCTGCAAAATACAAGTCTGTTGTTTTCCTCGCAAGTGTGTTGAAAAACGTCGTATGACACTCGTGTGCATTGATTATTACACTCTCGGCTCACTTATCTAGCTTAATGCCGCCTCGAGTGTTAATAACCAACTTTGCACACATGTTTCATAATGTCACATAATATTATTAAACATACTTGGGTACCAAAGGATTTAGTTAGGAAACTTTTTTTATTTTCGTTTTTCGTCCAAGCTGAATCAGTCACTTTCTAGCCAATGCCAACGTCGGGCAAAAAATACGAAACAGAGACAACGATATACGCTAGACAGAGAAATCACTATTGGTGTTTTGCTTGACCAGATTAAGACATTCCTACCGTATTGGTAAAAAAAAAAATTGTTATATAATGGTGATAACCCCATTTCTAAATACATCATTAGATATTTTATGGCTAAAATTCATGTGATGTTGTGCACAACCTGATTTATATTCTTTATTGTTATTTATAAAGCTATAAAGTATTCATTTTTTAGAAATAATTAATAATTTTACTCTGGCAACAAAACCTGAAAGGAAGAAAACAAATATGGTGGTCATCGGACGCGATAAACGCTGTATTTAATTTCTTAAGTTTTCTTACATGTCCCTGGAGAATTTTAAGAGATAAAGGACTCATTAATTAGTTTTATAATTTTTACGTGCTGCTTTTTTTTGTGTGCACTTTTACGAGACATAGACTCATTTCCTAGTATAATATTATTTTGTGTTTGTTGTTGTGCGTGGACACTTTTACGACTTACAGACTCATTATTTCGTTTTTTAATTATTATTTCGTGCTGCTGTGTTTTTGTTTTATGTGCCTGGACACTATTACGAGATATAGACTCATTTCCTAGTATCATTATTTTATGTCTGTTGTTGTTGTGCCTGGACACTTTTACTAGTTTAAAAAAAGACTCATTATTTCGTTTTATAATTATTATTTCGTGCTGCTGTGTTTTTGTTTTATGTGCCTAGACACTTTCAAGAGATATAGACTCATTTCCTAGTATCATTATTTTATGTCTGGTGTTGTTTGTGCCTGGACACTTTTATGAATAAAATAGACTAATTTCCTTTATTAGTGTACGTGTGTCTGTGCATTATTTGTTAAAATGTCACGCCATTCTCGCTATGAACTTAGAAGAAAGTGTGCTAAGTGTAACATCACTGCAGCAGAAGATAGAAACTTGAGTTTCCACAGATTTCCTCTACCTGGTAAACATACAATATTGAAGTAAGTAATTAAAAACAATTCTCAATTTTTATTAGTTATTCCTCATTAGGTATCTAGTAATCCTAACAATATTATAAATGCGAATGTGATTTTGTTTGTTACGCTTTCTCATCTTAACTACTGAATTGATCACGATGGTATTTGGCACGCAGATAGCGAATCTCCATAGAGAAGAACATATTTTTCGCAGGTGACACCATGGGGGACAGCTAGTTAACAATAAATCATAATACACACTAACTTTACTTTGTATGTGAATACAGAGTCTCGGACCATAAAATTTTTGTTGTCAATTTACAGTTAAATTCTAAATTTTTCAAATATTTACAAAGTGGTCACTAAAGTACTGACTGCTCTTCCTCCATGCCTCCTCTTCCCTAGTTTTGGGTTGGCTAGTCTGTGTTGGCTTCTGTTCTGGTTCAGTATCAGTATTTGAATCTAATCTTTCCTGTTTGGGGTTGGCGGATAAGATTCTATACTAAAAATAAAATATTACCACAAAATACAAAACAATGTGAGCACCTTCATGCAACTCGCAGAGACCTCTGTGAACCTGGAACCCAACTTATAGATATCGTTTTTTTTTACCTGATTGATTTCGAGTGTATGTATGTCTATTTCTCTGCAGCCTAAACGGCTTGATGGATTTAAACATATGAGGTGTTGTTAAATCTGTCTTAACTGTGGGAGTGTCATAAGGTATATTATTTTTACAGGCATCTACAAATAAAAAAAGAGGGGCAGAATTAAAAACAAAAATTTCCTTATTATGACAGTATGGGTATCAAATGAAATCTTGTAAACAGCCCATTCCATTATTATAATATTTTAATATTTATTATAATATTTTTATGCTACCATTTTGACCTAAAATGCAAATAAGACAATGTTTAAGGGACAGTAGGTACTGAGTGGTTACCATACCCAAAGAGTTGCGATGGTTGTTAGCCTTACATTACCATATCCCTCATTTACTTAATAATACATACAACTCATTCATTAATAAAACTAAAAGTCTTTATAAAATAATTAAAAAAAACAAAGGGTATATGTACCTTATAAAATTCAAGTTATATTCAAAATTGTATAGATTGAAGAGCTTGTTTTTCTGTTTTCAGTTATTTTTTGTTTTATGCAGTTGGGATTTTTTAAAGGTTTAAAATGATCATAATAATCATAATCATAATCATCATTTATTTACTAATATGTGTACATGTGGATGTTACAAATAATACAGAGTGGTCACATAAGCCATCATTTAAGCATGCAATAAACAAAGTAATTTTCAAAATACAAATTTAATAATAATATTCTAATATTTACTAATTACAACATGTTAATTGGATTAAATAATAATATGTCATAATATGAATGAATCTAAAATTTCTTAGAACCCAACTTGAATATGTTACTACTCTGCATGTACTTGTTTGTACCAACTTTTTTTTTGTTTGTACCTCAAGGGGTTCTGGTATACGGAAGGTTTAAAAATGTTCAGAACCCGACATGAAGATATCGTTTTTTTTTACCGATTTCAAAAAGAGGAGGAGGTTCTCAATTCGGTTGTATGTTTTTTTTTTATGTTTGTTACCTCATAACTCCGTCATGTATTAACCGAGTTGGATAATTCATTTTTTTACTGGAAGGGTCCCACTTCCCGTTTGGTCCCATGGTCATCAGATCAGGATTTGATTACTTCTTAGTGTAATTTGAAGTCGGTTTAAGTTTTTTGTGAAACAGTCCAATTATTTTTGCATATGTTAATACTCTGTATGTAACTTGTTTGTATCAACTTTTTTTCGTTTATACCTAGGTGAACGGTCTTGGACGTCTTCCAAAGGTCTGTGTTCTTGTCTCGTCGTCGCTACAATCCAGGGTCTGGTTTCCGTCTGTCAAGTCACCTCATGTATCTTGTTTTTCTTCAATGTCAGTCTTATTCAAATTCAAGTTTCGGTATTTTTCGTCTAATCAACCAGTCAGTCAGTCGTGTCACGGCCATAGAGGTTGGACAGCCCCAACACTAGGGAATGAAAAATGAAAACCTGTTTTATTTTACGGTGTTGAGAGGTAAAACCGGCTAACCGGTTTTTTGTATGTTCGTCGCACAGCCGTTCTTTTCTTTCAAATTATTTTAATAGTTCGAAAAATAAGTGCTAAGACGTGAGCGTAAGAGCTCGTGCCTAAGACTTAAAAATCGCAAACTGAGGAATGAGGGAGGGAAGTTAATGAAGTGGGTATAAAAGAAACATCAAATAAATAGAAATAATAGTTTTAATTATCATTTTAGGGGCACCACTTGCGTGTACACAAAAAACGTGATTATTATTATACGAATGGTTTCCTTAGATAAAAAACATTACCGAGTCTTTGTTGTGGTGCAGGTAAATAATTACAACAATATGTCAACTTGCGGTTTAGCAGTTGTATTAGAGCCATCGTTGATGGTAGTTTCTTCGATAGCATGGACATTAATGTTGGAGTCCCGCAAGTATCCCCAACACTATTCTTCCTGCTTATCAATGACATACTCTATATTGATGGCATTCATTGCTATGCAGGTGACATTAAAGGGGACGCTAATTACACGGGCCGTGTAATAACAAAATTTTGTTATACGATTTAGTAGGTAACATTTGTGGAAAATGTATGTATGAATGTATAAAGTGAATAATCATAATAATAATTTATTTATACAAGCCTACTACAGCTTTGAGATGTACAATTCAACAATAATAATTAAAAGTAAAGGTATTTAATTATGAGGCTTCTGTTTCCCAAGCTAGAAATAAATCTGTAATACGGAGGACAGAGTTCCTCCGAACAGCATTATCAAATTTAGTATTTAGTACAGGGGTATAATCTTATTTAATTTATTATTAATATTAATTTATTTATACAATTAGTAGGAAGTATATTGTGAGGTGTGATAGTGTGCAGGTAAGAGAGTGTGAGGGTGTGTGTACAGATTATGGTTGTGTTTGGTATGTATTGTGTATGTCAGCTGATAGAGAGCAACAGTCGGGGGCCGATATTTATTTATTTATTTATGATACATATATGATTATATATATGATTTCGTGTATATCACTGCACTTAGTCTTTAAGTACTTGTCGAGTCTATTTTTAAAAGAGTTCACTGTTTTTGCACTGATAACTGTCTCTGGTAATTGATTCCACTCACAAACGACACGGTTAGACATAAAGTGTTGGCGGGGGTTACTTTTGCTAATTGATCTTGTGATTTTAAGGGAGTGCCCTCTGAGATTGTAATTTTTGTTCATTGTATATAAATTTTCAAGTTCTTGGGCACTATAATGTGCATTATAGTGCCCAGTTAGTATCTTATATGTCTCTATGAGGTCTCCGCGTTGTCTTCGTTCCTTCAGGGTCGTTAAAATAAGTTCCTTAAGACGTTGATCATATGGTTTGTCTTTTAAACCAACAACCATTTTGGTAGCCTTCCTTTGAACTTTTTCTAGCATGTTAATGTCCTTTTGAAAGTATGGGTTCCAAATTTGAAAAGCATATTCCAATAGTGGGCGGAGATATGCCTTATAGATTTTCAAAAATAATGGCTTGTCAATGAATTTGAATGTTTTCCTGATCATGTACGTTATGGAGTTAGCCCTTTTGGTTATTTGCAAAATGTGAACATCCCATTTCAAGTTATTTGTCATTATAACTCCTAGATCTCACTGTGTTTCAACTGATTTCAGGGGTTCTAAGTCAATTGAATATGACAAATATGGATTGTTTTTCCCAATATGCAAGACAGTGCATTTCCCGGAATTCAAAGTTAATAGCCAGTCTTTTGTCCACTGAGTTATGCGGTTCAGGTCATCTTGAATTGTGTTGTGAGAAATAAGTGGGTTCCCCATTATTTTAGTATCATCCGCAAATAAAGACAGTCCTGATTGGACTATATCCTTCAGATCTGTCAAAAAAATACCAAACAAGACTGGGCCTAGTACAGAACCTTTAGGGACACCACTGTGAACATTAAAGGAGTTTGATAGCTGTTCTCCAACTCTGACTTTGAAAGTTCTTCCACTAAGAAAGTCCTCTATCCACAGAAGAAGTTTCCCCCGAATTCCAAAATGTTCTAGCTTTGCAACCAACCGTTTTATCGGAACACGGTCAAATGCTTTCTCATAGTCTAGATAAACAATGTCTGTGGGTTCATGTTTATCCCAATTCTTCGTCCAGTAGTCTACGCAACATAGCCAGTTAGTAACTGTAGATCTTTTAGGCAGAAATCCATGTTGTTCATTCATTATAATCTGTTCCCTAGACAAGAATTCTCTGATATTATTGGCAACAATTTTTTCCATTACTTTGCAACATATACAAGTTAAGCTAATAGGGCGATAATTAGAGGGTTCAAGCTTATCTCCTTTTTTATAAATAGGGGTTACCACTGCTTCCTTCCAATCCTGAGGGACTTTGCCATCTTCAAAGGATGAGGTCATGATGGTAGCCAGTTGGTCACTCAGTACTTTGTTTAACATGGATGTGTTATATATGCAAACCTTGTGAAAATTATCTTACTCATAGTGAAAACTGCATCAAAATCCGTTGCGTGGTTAAGGAGTTCGCGGATAAACAGACGGATGCGGAAAGCGACTTCATTTCCTATGCAGTGATTAAGGAGCCAATCAATATTATTTTTAACATTTAAATCTTCTTTTTTTTGTGAGGTGTTTTTATATAACAAAAACTACCAAGAACCGAAAATACCGAAAGAACCGGGATATACCGAAAGAACCGGGAAATACCGGTTCCTTTAAAAAAAAAAAACAAAATTGGTAAAAAACGATATCTTCAAGTCGGGTTCCAGATTCACAGAGGTCTCGGAGAGGAACGGAATTTCGCAAATGTTATCACTGTTAATCAAAATGGCGGAGTAATAGTGTAATAATCTGAGGTGTAATACTATAATATATTATAATAATTTCAGAGCACGTGTATGGGCCGAATACTGTTACCCCTCTGGAGAGTGGTCAACTGAGAAATCACTAAGAGACTTGCACTCGCAACACAAGATGTTATGCAGTAAGCACTTTGATGACTCCTCGTTTACTAGCAGTGCTAGGCTAAGATTAAACAATTATGCCATCCCAATTGGAACACAGGACTTATTGATAAGGTTTCGCGAGGAACTATGTGCAACTGCAACTGGAAGTGAACAAGATACAAATATCTCAGTTGAAACATCTCAAGTAAGTTATTTTTATATAACTCAAAACTAACTAACTAAAGATCGGTTAACAAGCATATAGCCCGCCTGATGGCAAGCGGATACCGTGGCCAGAATGAATCAATTAAGATTGAAAATATGTATTTGAATGTATAAGTACAGTCAAATAACTACATAAGCTAAAACTCAAAGTAAGAATTAATACGCATTGTCTGGGTGAGCCCATTTCATCATTGATCTCATCAATTTCCATCAGGCATGGACTTGTATCAGTAATAAGTTAAACATTTAACTCTACCATACTATTGTTTTATTGCATTTGTAGAAAAATCGTTTATCAATTCATTTTTGTGATGGGTTTTTCCAATACCTACTATGGATTCAAGGATGGCCATGGTATAAAAGCAAATGCCACTTCCCATAGTAATTTGGTAATTTTCCTTTATTATGTAGTTTATATTTTATCTATGATATCTATACTAATAATACTAATATAATATAATAAAGCTAAAGAGTTTTTTGTTTGTTTAAACAGGCTAATCTATGGAACTACCTGTTCGATTAGAAAAATTCTTTCACCAATAGGAAGCTACATTATCCCTTAATATTATAGGATATTCTTATCCCGAAAATGCGGGTGAAAACGCGGGGGACAGCTGGTTCAATAATATATTTGAAACATCCTGATAATTTAAATGTAGGGACTAATCTTCACCTTTATTCACAAAACTAATTGTAATTTTCAGGTGCTTGTAACAACAGAAACGTCATTACCTATTCAGGTGCCAACCATAGACATCCCAACTACATCTTTATCTGTTCAAGTGTCAACCATATGTGAACCAACTGCCGATAGCCAGAAGGTTTGTAGTATACAAATTTATTATGTACTTAGTAAACAAAATCGGGAGCACAAAATTACACAGAGGCACGATGCCTTATGTAAATCTATGAGTTAGGTATAATTATTTCATTAGATTATTCTAGTAAGATTATTATCTTACTAGATCATGTTCGTATCATCGTTAATACTCTAGTAAGATAGTTGTGAATCGCTATCATATCTCTATCTAGGGATATCATTTTATCACGGCTTCATCTTTCTTACTGCGACATATATAGGGTAATTAGTAAACGATACTTAGATATGATTGTACTCATGATAAAGAAAAACTTTCCCAAATAATCATTTTTTATATTTACTTAGCACTAGGGAATTAAAACCGGGTTCACCGAAAATCGAAAAACCGGTTATTCGGTCCGGTTTTGAAGAAAAATAAAACCGGTTTTTGTTTTAATGTTTGGAAACACAAAAAAAAAAAAGATTCGCCACCATTTTGTTATCTCATGTTGATTTGTAGTATGTTGAGCTGGTAAGTAAATAACTTATATAATTATTGTTTTTCATGATATAATATTTTAAACTTGCTTAACATGCAACATCACGGGTATTACTCGTGCGTTGCTGACCCTACAAACAACTCTACACATCCTTTTTGAGGCGGTTAGCTCATTCCACAGCCTAAGAATACGTGATAGGAAGCTCCTTTGAAACCGCACAGTACGATACCATTTTGGTTCTAATTAGGGAAATGCAAAACCAGCAGCGACGGGCCAGTTGGCGCAGTTGGTTAAGACGTGGAGTCTTAACCTATAGCGCCGCAGGTCGTGGGTTCGATTCCCACACAGGACATGCATTTGTGTGCATGAACATGTCTGAGTCTGGGTGTAATTATGTATATTAAGTATGTATTTACAAACAAAAAGTAGTATATGTATTATATCAGTTATCTGGTTTCCATAGTACAAGCTTTGCTTAGTTTGGGATCAGATGACCGTGTGTGAGGAATGTCCCAGAAGCTTTTCGGGTTCGTTTAGAAAAAATCGGTTTTCGGTGAAACCGGTTTGAAAATGTTTTTTTTTGATTCTTTGTATAAATTATATTTTTAAACAGTTTGTGATATTCAGGCCGACTACATGTTGCATCTTTTCAATTACCTATTAAATAACGAAACATATCAATTAAAAATACACATTCAACGTGAGGTCAGACGGGAGTTGCTTTTTCTGGACGTCCATGTCGAGTGTCCATGACTCGTTGAGCGACCGACAATATGACTTCCGTCACAGTCACTGCCTTCTAGTGTTTCTAGTGTATCTTATACACTGCTGGACTCAACTCAAGGTGGGGAATTGGCAGTGTGTCTAGATGTAGCGAAGGCGTTCAATTGGGTCTGGCACCAGCGGGGCGATAACGTAACTAAATTTCAATCATTTTCGAATTGAAATCGGTTCAATATATCGGTTTTCTGATAACTTTTTACGTTCTGATAATTGCAAATACAAACAGTGGTTCATTAGAAATGGAACCATTTCCGATATTGTAATATTTTTACCGATTCTGAGGTAATTTCAACGTAATCCACGTACAGGTCTTCTAATGTAGTTATTTGACGAGGCTGTATTTTGCTGCAGAAATAACGAGTTGTTGATAATGCTCTTTCTGATTCGATACTTGTTGGCTTAATAGTGATGAAGGCTTTGTATGCCATTGTTAAATAAGTGCCAAGTCCACCACCATTCTCGTGTAATGTTTATTAGTTTCTAATATTGCGCAGTTTAAGAAGGTGTAGTACAAACCTTTGTTTTCAATGCATACAAAAGTTCATCTATGAAACTTTTGAAAGTAGTAGTTGAAGAAGCAGTGTTCAAACTCTGATGTGCTGCCAAAGAGCTGTCATCATCATCAGTGACGAATTTAATAACGACAGACTCTAAATCTGCGGTTGGTTACTTATTGACTATAGAATCACTGTCATTGAAAAATTCTTGGGTTCTGTCGAAATATTTCGAAACAGCTTGTATTAAAAGGTATCTCTCGTCTATTTCCTTTCGTTAAGCTGTTTTCAGTTCAAAACTTATAATACCGTGAATTTATAGTCTACTGAACATGCATTACAACGCAGTGTCGACTGTGAGAAGTGGCATCTTCTATTTCAATTGCTTCTTTGTTTTAGGGGAAATAATAAAATAAAACGAACAAACCGAAAAAAAAACGGTTTTTTTAATAATTTCAAATATGCCGAAATCCCGGTTTTCGGGTAAACCGGTTTGCATTCCCAAGTTACAATGTGTTAGTATGGACTCTCCGTCGATGGCGAGAGCTGCGATGGTAGAAGTTAAATGTGGGCATCAGTTCAAACAATTTTCACTGTCTATTGTACAAGCGGTAGAACTTGTGTTGCCAGGTGTCCCGATTTTCGAAGGTCTGGCGACATGTCCTGATTAACCCTTGATCGGGACGCCAAATGTCCCGACACTAACATCATTGAGTCTGTACTATATTCGATAATTTTGTCACGAAAATCGAATATAGGTAACTGTTACTTAGTACATCCAAATATTTTTACTTTCATAGTTTCTATGAACATAGTAAAAAAAAAATGATGTACCTGGCAATACTAATAGTTGCAGTCTTTGTCCAGATGCAGTACATTTTGTACTGTTTCACGCTATTAATCACACCGAGTTTAATGGATTTAGTTTGACCTAAATGTCTACGGAACAGAGCGTCGGAACAGAACAAATATGAATGCCAAGGATCCCGAATCCCGATGCTTTTCGTGATTTTGTGGGACAAGTTCTAGATATGTGGAACCACAAAAAAATTGAGTTTTCTTAGCGGTGAATGTGCAGGCATGTGTTTTAGTGAGCGTGGAATAGACTAGGGTTAGTCGACCCCAATCGGAGGCACTAGTTAGTGAACTCTCGATTATAGACCCAGTCGTTCGCGCCTTCCTCCACTACGGAACGAGGGTTATTTGCACGGCCCGTGTAATTAGTGTCCCCTATAATATCAACTGCATAACAATGAATGCCGTCAATACACAGTATATCATTGATATGCAGGACTGCAGGAAGAATAGTGTTAGGGATACTTGCGGTAATCCAGCATTAATGTCCATGCTATCGGAGCAACTAACATCAACGACGGCTCTTATGCACCTGCCAGACAGCAAGTTGACATATTGGTGTTATTTTTTACCCGTCTGCACGACAACAAAGACTGGGTAATATTTTTTTAATCTAAGGAAACCATTCGTATAATAATCACGTTTTTCTGTACACGCAAGTTGTTGTGCCGCTAAAATGTTAATTAAAACTATTATTTTCATTTATTTGATGTTTCTTTAATATCTTCATTAACTTTAACTAAAAATAATTCCTCAGTTAACGATTTTTCAGTTTTTATTAAGATATACCTATTTTGCGAGCTATTAAAATAATTTGAAAGAAAAAAGCGACTTTGCGACGAACGTACAAAAAACCGGTTATAAAACCGGTTAGTCGGTTTACCTCGAAAAACCGAAAAATAAAACCGGTTTTCATTTTGCGACGGTTTTGCATTCCCTACTTAGCACATGAGCCCATAATACTTTAGTACCTACCTAACAAGAATAAGAATAAACCATCAGCTTTCATCTTATATAGTTATTTATCCCTATTAGTTTCTTTGTGAAAGTTGTTTTTTATCATGAGTGTACAATCATGTGTCTATTTGTCGTTTGCTAATTACCAGTCACCCTATGTAACCATAATTCTTATGAAACTTTTGTTCACATTTTCGGTCTTAAGAGAATTTGATGATGATGATGATGTTTTCCTTGCCAATTTCGATCACATTGACCAATTTCTTATATAAATAAGAAACGAGCTAATGCTTACTAATTACGTTGATTAATTAATATCAACAAAGTGACGCTTAAGGTATCAAGATTTTTCTTCACTGTTATTATTTATAAAATTATTTTTGTTACATTGGTACTTGATAGGTTTCGAAACTGATCTGTTTAAGAAACGAGTCTGTTATATTATGATCAAAATATTGTACTTATTAATACATTTCATATTTCCAGGGGCCAAAGACTAAAGGGATTCTAAGGGAGCTGGATTTGAGCAAGTCAGTAGAATTGACACCTAAAAAACTCAAACTTTACAAAAGATGTAGGAGAAATTTGAGTGAAATAATGAGACTTAGAAAAAAAATTAGAAAACAACCACGTGCCCTCTTCAAAACTTTGACAAGAGATACAAACGTGAATAGTCTAATTGAAAAAAAAATATCAGGGCCATTTGCTTTATTGTTGCAAAGTCAACTTCAAAATACTCCGAGAAAACTGACTGGACGGAGGTGGAGTATAGACGACAAAGTTATGGCTTTAAGCATCTATAAAAGATCTACTAGCTGCTATAGACTACTGAGGCGACTTTTTTGTCTACCAAGTGAAGGTACATTAAAAGCTTTACTCAATAAGATTCCTATGAAATGTGGTATAAATAGCCAAATATTCGACACAATTAAAGGAATAACTAATAATCGAGAACCTGAAGAAAATCTATGCATTTTGGCATTTGATGAAATGTCTATACGAAAAAATTTACAATATAATCGTAAACAAGATGTTATTGATGGTTATCAAGATCACGGTAATCAAGGCAGAACTATGGAGCCAGCCACACATGCATTACTATTTATGGCTATTGGAATCAGAAAGAATTGGAAGCAACCTTTAGCCTTCTACTTTTCTGGTGACTGTGTTACAGCCGATAGATTATCTGTCCTTATAAAAGAAGTAAGTATGAAATACAATTGACTTACGATTTTTTTAAATCCATTATTATATTACAATAATACATACTCAAAATATGTTTTTTTTTGTATTTACAGGTGCTTGATGCAAGCTTCCAAGCTGGGCTGAATGTCACTGCTACTGTATCAGACAACTTTGGTGTGAACATTAAAGCACTAAACTCCCTTGGTTCCTCAGTAGCTCAACCATATTTTGACTTTAAAGGCCATGAAATTGTCACAATTATGGACCCACCTCACCTAATCAAATGCTTCAGGAATAATTTGTTGAAGTACAACATCAAATGTCCTCAACTATTACAGAATGATGGAAAATCAGTACCAGGTAATTTAAATGGTGTCAATCATAAATAATAATTAGGTATGACATGACTAATCTCAAAGGATAGATCGAGTATTAATTTCGGGTGTAAGATGGTATGCGATAAATTCAAACGGGTTGGTTAATCAGACGGTTGCAATTCAGACTTCATAAGATTTATCTTGTCTTGAGCGAGCCACCGCGCAGATTATCATCACATTAATATAAACACGCTGCGGTCTCTAACGTGAATTGACACGAGTCTCAAATAATTGTTTATTAACTCCGACATTGTCTAAAAATTTAACATATATAATTATTACAGGTATAGCCAAGTGGAGCCATATAAAAGAATTCTTCGAAAAAGATAATGCAAATCCAAATTTTGTTTTCGCACCTGCTTTAACCAAGCAACATATAGAGCCGAATTTTAAACAGAAAATGAAGGTCAGCTTAGCTTGCCAAGTATTCAGTCACTCAGTTGCTGCAGGAATGCTTGCGAAGATTGGAACCAGTAAGTTGTCACAATGTCGTTATTTTTTCAATGAACTCAATGACCTCCTCTACTTTCTTCCCGTGACACAAGGGATACTCACACTCACACAAGGGATGCATTTTCGCGATTTGAATTTAACATTAATTTAATTGATATGACGTAAATAACTATTTTTATATCAGCATCAGCCTATTATGACCCAATGCGGAGCACAGGCCTCCTTTCTCAAATGAGGGTGGGCGGGAATGTGTGGTAGCTTAACTTTGCCGATCGATTAAGAACAACTAATCATGCTACACCACGAGCGCTTCTTATTTTATATACCTATATTAATGCACGGTTATCTTCGATCAATTATACCCTAGATGTCGGGTTACATACAAAATCAAAGCAAAATACTGTTCGCGTGAATATATACATATACAGCTACATTTGTTTACGAACGAACTGAGACAAAAGTTTTGAAACATTTTTAAGTTCAAACTAATCACGACCATAGCTCCTAGTAATAAAATCACAAATCTTCAATATATAATCTTACTTACGATCTTTCGTCACGAAAATAGAAATGAAAAGACCTATGTTAAATAATATATAAACTTTAAGCAGCAACAAATAAAGTACTTTTCCCCGTATGTAGGTATAAAGATTACATTGGATGTGAATTGTTAGAATATGATAACTTTCATAATAATGAATTTAAACTAAAATTGCCTGCCTAGTTTTATGTAATGTTTCACTAACCTTTTACACTGAAATGAAATAGAAGTGTTTACTTTCCAGATGAAATGCCACAAGAAGCAACGACGACAGCCATGCTGATAGAAAAAATTGATCAGCTGTTCGACACCTTAAATGGCGACACGCCTGATCAGAAAAGGGGAAAAAAATTCCTTACAAATTTTACCCGAAGCAGTCCACATATACCGTATTTTAAAGAAATGAAAACAATGTTCCAAAAATTGGAGTTTATTGGGGCCAGATGCAAGCCGCCTTCACAGGAAGGTTTTATACGAACATTAAATGCAATCGAGCGTCTATTTCTAAATTTAGAAAGAAAATATAATATTAAAAGTTTATCAACGCGCAGGCTCAATCAAGACCCATTGGAAAATTGTTTTGGTTGCATCCGTAGCAATTGTGGATGCAACCCAAACCCAAACACCATACAATTCGTTGCAGCTCTCAAAACCTCCATCATAAATAATTTATTGCATAGCAGTAGAAATAAGAACTGCAAAGAAGACAATAATGTCATATTAAATGATTTAAAATCTTTTTTAACACAGGTAAATAATAAGGAAACAAATGTAGCTGTTGAAACATTTGATTTAACAGAAAGTGTAGAAGCATATAATACTGTAATACCTCAGTGTTCTGGAGAACTGCAAGCATGCGCATACGTATGTGGGTTTATGTTAAAAAAATTAGGACCCATTTGCCATCAGTGCAAAATTACAATGCTTGCAGACCAGAACACTGAGTTAAGTCATTTATTCACAACCTTTAAAGAATATAATAGTATGCGAAATAGTCTTAATTATGTTAATAATAGTTTTACCGAGACAGTGGAGATGGCTGCAACTATTGTTAATAAATTTTTGATTGAGCATGGGTGTAATATAAAAATAAAAGATAGACTTATAGAAATTTTAGAAAGAAAATTGAATTTCCAATGGTTGCATGAATGTTTCGAGCACTACAATAAAAATAAAATGCACATAATCATTTCAACTACATGTATATGTTTAAAACGACATTGTATTACACAAAATAGAAAATATACGGAGGACGCTTCGAAAAAAGCTATGAAAAGAAAAATAAATATTTTACAAAACGCTTATAACTTCGTTTTATTTAAAAAGCCATTCCATAAACATGTATCCATCATGAAAACAAACCGATATTCAGTTAATATTCCTTTTACATATCAGAATTTCGCTTTGTTTTCATGATACATCGAACAGATAGATTATCCACTTTAAAATAGGTAATATCTGTTTCAAAATTTTGCCGCGAAAAGTAGTTCACGGGATCAAATACAGGCGCGCTAGTGTCGTAAGCTGTTGGCATTTTTTTTCTATGAAGTCTTCATTCTTCCCTAGGTATATTGTTCTGTGGCTGAATCTAACGAAATACTTACGGCTATCACAAAGAGTATAGTAATATATCGGCACCTATCAGTGCTGCCAACTGTTCTAACCGAAAAGGAGCTGCCAGTCCCTTGAAAATCCGCTAGATCGAGCTCGAGCTAAATACTATGAATGTAAAGCTTTACCCCATTGGTTAGATAAATTAAAAAAAAAACGTTTTTAAAACTATTTTCGATATTTTGTAAGCGTATAATAATATCATTGGTTTGTTTGTACTATTTGCCTTGCTTAGAATGTAGTGACTAGTGAGTTATCCTCGGGGACTTTTTGGCGGGAACTTGGAGAGTGACATTGCGTTTTCATTTTTATTTTCATTAATTCGTGTATTTTGAGTTTTATTCCTGTGGTTTTATTGCATATTATCGGTGGTATTTTATCCAATAAAGATCAATCCATGTGCACCAGTGAAGTGAAATGAAATTAATTTTATGTGTATCGTGACTTTACAAGTGGTCTTAAAAAGTCCGTGAAAAGCCTTAGTACAATGACCACTATTTTACTAAAACATGACTGGACTAAAACTCAATGTGAAAGTTAACGTGCGGAATATATGAAAGTGATATTATAAATAAAATGTATGCGATGTTTGTATCCACAAAGTTTGTTCATGACCATAGTCTTGAACAAATAAAAAAAAAGTGATTACCCTCTTTCAGTGTTGCCAATTTAGCGACTTTGTCGCTAGATTAAGCGACATTTTGACACTCACAGCGACTTTTTATTCTCATTTAGCGACAAAAAAAACTAGCGACTTTTCTAGCGCCTTTTTGATGTGAATCGTTTCTCATTTAAATTTATTTGATTCCACATTTGTGTAACTATGACCTCAGAGTAGATAAATACTACGTACAACAGAGGGTCAGCGCCCATACTTCAAAAGTTACCACCGTAACTCGCGCAAGTACAGCGCCGGTGGTGAGTCAAAGGTACTATTTGCTAGTCTTGCCACGTATGTCACTACAGCAATGTTAGTTTTGTCAGTAAATGACAACAGATGTCACTTTTTATAGAACAGTATTTAAAAGGACGATGGGCACTTTTTATTTTTTCCTAACATTTCCAATTCTATGGTATAAACATTTTTTTATTGTTTGAAGTTTTTAATTTAAAAGGCGTGAAAGTTAAAAAGTTTAAATAATGCTTACCTAATTATATCCTTTAACATTTTACCATTTTTTGCCTGGTTGGCTGAATCCTAAAGTATAGGGCATAGCGACAAATGCTGAAAGGAGCCCCAAGGCCGATTTTAATAAAAAATAAAACTGTATACTTGGTACTCGTTGATTTGAAAAAAAAAACTGTATTATTACTCCATCTCATAGTGTCGCTTATAAAGATCTATTTCTGGGAAACAAATAATTTCTGTGGAAAATTAATGGAAACATCTATTTATTAAGAAACCACTACATACATCTAGTCTGATCGCAGTACTACAAGCTCTGGAAAGACTTGAAACAGCCACCTAAGAAACCACTATTTTATTTTTGTTATATTTATTAAACTTTAATCAAATGTTTGAATTGACGCCCATTGTTTTTAATACATAGAACGGCTCAAGGATATATATAAGGATAGGTTTCAATGTGTGAGGATGGACTCCCCGTCGATGGCGAAAGTTGCGATGGTGGAAGGTTGCCGTGGTCACCAAGTCAAACAATTCCTTGGAACACTCCCCGTTGTACAAGCGGTAGAACACACATAAGGCAAAGTCTCTCCTCAAACTGAGAGGCTCGTAACCGTTCGTGAGCTCGGGATCGTCGACAATTCTAGCGGCACGTCGCTGAACCGAGTCTAAAGGCCCAAGTTGGTATCCAGGTGCCCCCGCCCACATATGGCAACAATACTCCATATGAGGCCGGACTTGCGATTTATAAATATGCAGCCTTTGCCCCGATGTGAAGTACTGCCTCGCCCTGTTGAGCACTCCAAGCTTTTTGGATGCCAGCTTAATCTTGTCTTCCAAGTGACTTCGGAACAAAACGTCGCTAGAAATGTCGATGCCAAGAATCCCAATGCTTTCACTCTGGTGATTATATAACTGTTAGTATTCCATTTTGTTCGTGCGCCTACTTGAGGGCGCCAGGGTATTGCTTGCACCCGGGCACAAAAAATAATAGAACTAACGTACAGAAATTGCACACTTTTGATCTTGAGGGATTGCCGCCGTTTTAATAGCCTACAATATTGGCAGAGCACTAAGTTAATTCTAAATTACACCTTAACGCCACGCACATTAAAACGCAATGCCTTTGTATTTATAATTTACCGAAATGACCTTACGACCGTCAGGGTTACCTACCTATATCAACTACACCTAATTAATTAGGATACTGATAAAAACACCGTGTAAAATTAACAAAATATATGTACTTACTGTCTTACACTTCAGAATCTTGCAGTAATTTAAAAACCAACAACTTAAATAAAATCTGTTTATTGCGACAGCCGTTAAACTCAAATTATTAGTATTACGGTTATCCATTATAACAAAGTGCAGTGATAATTGATAAATAAATATATTTCCTAGGTTAACATCGCACAAGAAAACAAATAATCACGCATTCTGATTTTGGCTCCGACACAATTGCGTACAGTGTGCTCGCAAGCGCGTGGCGGCCCCGACAGTTTAGTCGAGCCCAGCTCGAAGCGAGCTGTAGATGCTTATCGCGGTAGATATAAGCAAGTGACAGAGGCCTGACCCGGCGCTATATAGGCTATTGCCGGCCCTGATTAGGGAACGATTAAAAATAGGTCAAGATAGCAATTTCTTAATCTTCTATATGATTTAAAAATCACTTTAATACCGAGCAAGCGAAGAGTCTCCGTTTCAGCTTGGACAAAAATGCTTTCGTATGTATGTCCAGATAACCGGCTGTTCAAATAACCACTATAGGTCAAATTACTCATCCGATTCTCCATAAATTTTGTGAGCAGGGTCGGTGATTTACGAATGGCTTTAATCCTTTTGACCATAAAAGACTTAATAATTGTTCTTATTTGATATTTTGTTGAATAAATGAAACCACTATACGTTTTCCTGCACTAGCTAGATACAGACTTAAGCCCATAAAAACAAATGAAATACAATTGGTACGAAACTGCCCATTGTACTTTTAAAAATAATCGTTGTAGATTTCAAAATATTTAGACTATATTTATTTACCGTTGAAGTCTCTGCTTATTAGAAACAGGTTAATATTAGATTTATTTTATTATTATTTGATTGTTTCGGTCCTAGACGATAAAAAGAAATAAAAATAATCGACGGTAAGGCCATCTATGTAAGGTCGAAAGATTTAAATAAAATTAAATAAATTGCAAATATTGAAAATACGAGTTTAAAAAAATAATTAAATTAAATTATTATTATCAAATTGTATTCCTTTGCAATAAATCTCAATAAAAAGTGATTTAATAGCGTTTTGACTAAGAATTAATTTTCAATCCGTCCATACGATGTCTGTAGCGACATCTTTACGTGTGAATTCTACACTAATTATAAAATGTATGTGATTGACCAGACATGCTATGACTATACAATAAATGAATTTACAATCCTTAGTTCATTCCATATTGAACACAACTGTAGCTACAATCGACAATGGAGAAATCGAGAGAATATTTAGTGCTCTTAATAATAGTAAAATCAAAGTTACGAAATTGCACGGGGTTAAAAATATTGAATTCCATTTTAATGAATAAAAAATTTATGATTATGATTTACAATTAGAGGTACTGCGGCTTATTGGCAACAATAAAGCCACATTTACCCAGAAAAATCAACAACCATCGACCTCGATGGCGAGTGATCCTCAAGTTCCGCAACCCTCGACCTCGAGTGCGATTGTTATTGATTCGGATGATGATGAAGATTTTATATATATATTTTTTTATAATATTATTATTAAATTTGAATACTTTATTATTTTGAGTTTCACTTTTCAAGCATCATTTAAAAAAGCGAGTTCTAGAAAAAAAATCTGGCGACTT
The DNA here is from genome assembly GCA_947623365.1 of Achlya flavicornis. Lineage (NCBI taxonomy): Eukaryota > Metazoa > Arthropoda > Insecta > Lepidoptera > Drepanidae > Achlya > Achlya flavicornis. Next base: position 5,078,040 of record OX392484.1, read on the forward strand.
CTAGCGACTTTTGAACCAGCCATCTAGCGAGATTTGATTTGGTAGAGTTGGCAACACTGCCCTCTTTGCCTATGCTGCCAGCTTGCGTTTCGTTTGGTTGGAGTTTTACGTAAAGTTCACATTTTACTCCGAAAAATGTAGGGATTTTATAACTACAGCTAGAGTATTCAATTGAACTCTAAAAAAACGTTTAGATTTAGGTTTAAATGTGTAAATCATCGAAAATGGTGTCCGGTAGCACGAGGGTGATTCAAGTCACCAACATCGCGCCTCAAGCGACGAAGGATCAAATGCAGACTCTATTTGGGTATCTGGGTAAAATAGACGATATCAGACTTTACCCAACAATAAGGGACGTCTCCTGTCCGGTGCAGTCGCGAATATGTTACGTTAAATACTATGATTCGGCTACCGTAAACGTCGCTCAGCACATGACCAATACGGTGTTTATTGATCGAGCGTTGATCGTGATTCCGATGCAATCTGGTGAGATACCGGACGAGCACAGAGCGCTGGAGATGTCAAGCAACGGAACGCTCGTCCCGGGATTAAGTACAGCGGAACCGCGTCTTCCCGTGCACGTCATTAACACTTTGGAAGGCGTCCCACCGAATCAGGTGATCCAATCTTATGATCCGAAGATAGCTGCGTTGGGTTTACCTCCATACCCGCCCCTTCCAGCCGCATACGATTCTAGAAAGATCGAAGAAATTAGGAGAACAGTTTTGGTGGCTGATGTAGGTGCTTTAACTTCCCAGCAGTTGATCGACCACTTCTGCCAAGCTGGGGAAGTGAAATACATGAGGTTCTGTGAGCGAGACATAGACAAACTCAAGTATGCATTGATAGAAATGACAGAGCAAGATTCTGTTATAAAAGCCTTGCAACTAAATGGAAGTTTCATAGATGGGCAGATCATAAAGGTGAGACCTCCAACATGTATGTATCAGTAAGTAGTTAATAGCTCTAAAGGCATGTAATTACCTGCACTCTGAGAATTAGTTTTCAAGGGTTTGTTTATATATCTTTACTAAGCCTAGGGGGTGGAATATAGCCCTAATTTGTTTTCTTATTAGTGAACTGGTGGAGCATTATTATATTAGCTGTAGATGGCTATAAGGGAAGAGGAAAACTGAAAAAGATATGGATGGATTGTGTGAAAAATGATATGGGTAAGAGGAGTGGAAGGAAGGAATGCTGGTATGACGGATAAAAGAGCCAAATGGAGGAAACATACATTGTGAACCCCAAGTTATTGGGAACAGGGCCGGTAGATGGTGATGACTGAGTTTTCTCACGAGTCCTGCTTGTAATATTTCTATTTTGGAGATAGATTGTTCCAGTTTTGATATTGGTGCAATAAAACACAAAATAAACAATAGTAAATAAAAAGAAATTCTAGGTGCATCATGGAACTCAAGCAATCTGTAAACCGCAGACAAAGAGTAATGAGGCAGCCCAGCGAGAGATTGAGGAAGCCATGTGTAGAGTGAAGGAGGCACAGAACCTCATTTCTGCAGCTATTGATCCTGTCATTGGACTTCTTTCCAAGGATAAAAGAAGGTAGTTATTATGTCTGATATGACAATATCATAATCTTTTAGTTTCTAATGGCTATAGTTTACAACTAAGAATTTTGCGTAAAATATCCATGGGACATGCAATTGTTGTCAGTGAGACAGAATGTATATAATGTTATGTAAAGAATCTAAGCTTGTTTTGAAAAGAGTAATTGCAGATTTTATTGCATGCTCTTCTCAGCAAATGCAACATTTATTCAAAATACATTTACCAGTACAAACAAAATTTTTATTTTTTAAAAAATTCTCTTTTTAATTCTTCACAAGATTACCTCTAAACTAACACATTATGATAGCCGTTTTGAAAGGAATGTACTGAGAGACACCCTCATCTTAAAATAGCCATCATTATATGCCACAGTAATGGAACAATTAACTCAAAGAAGCGCAATGACTTTGATTTTGCTTACACTCTATTCTGCCAATTTCCCACCATCGACTGCAGTGCAACATCGAATGCACTTTGATTGGCTAATTCAAGGATACATGCACTCTGATGGCCCAAGTCAAGAACACATGTTGCAGTAATTGGTAAAGGAGTTTTTTGGACACTCAGACTGTGGAATGCTCTCTGCCATGGTTTCCCAATGGAGTACAGCATGGGGTTCTTCAAAAAGGGTGTGAAGAGATTTCTTCAGGCTCGGCAATGCGCGAGTGATATCCCTGGTGTTACAAGCTTCCATAGGCTACAGTAACTGCTTACCATCAGGCGGGTTGTATTCTTGTTTGCCACCTTAGTGGTATAAAAAAAATTGCTCTAGATCTGACTAGTTTCATGATCGAATTGCCAGGTTTTACTACTCTAAAGGTATTGTTCTTCCATAGTCATTTTACGAAGGAAGTAATACTTTCCCGTGATGACGTATATCTAATAGTACTTGTACATTTACAGAAGTCGGTCTCGGTCCCGGTCTCGGCGGCGGTCCCGGTCCCGCTCGCGCCGGTCTCGCTCGCGCCGCTCCAAGCGCTCGCGCTCGCGCTCCAGGCACCGCTCGCGACGATCCAGGTCGAGACATAGGCACAGGACTAGGTAAAACATACATTAAGTTGATGTTTCTTGTAACTATAATAATTTCCTTGGAAATTCTTTATACACAACCATCTGATCCCAAACTAAGCAGAGCTTGTACTGTGGATCCTGTCGATTTAATGCATTTAGCATTTGCAATGTATCGCTAACTACTTTCAACCCTTTGACGGACGGAAATTGAAGTGAAAATGAATACCTTGTATTATAATTACTGAATTACAGATCCCGTTCTCGACACCGCAGTACTCGACGGTCACGCTCGAAGTCCCGTCATCGGAGCTCGCGCTCTAAACGCGAACGTTCTCGAGACAAAGACCGCAAGGATAAGGATAAAGACAAAGATAAGGAAAAGGACAAGAAGGAGACCATTGACAAGGATAAAAAAGAAAAATCTAAGTCACCCCCAAAAGAAGTTGAAAAGGAAGAACAAAGTGTGGTGGAAATCATTAAAGATCCAGTCGAGACTAACGGAAACGGTTCAGAAGCTAAAGCCTTCCCAGTTGCCGAAGACAAAGAAAAAGAAGTCGAAAAGGAGAAAGAAAGATCGCCATCGAAGAAAAGGGACCGATCACGCTCTCGCGATAAGAAACGGGATAGATCACGTTCAAAGCGTAGGTCCCGGTCGCGATCAAGACGTAAGCGATCTCGTTCACGTAAGAGGTCTCGTTCTAGAGAAAGGAAAAGGTCGCGATCTAGGAAACGGTCCCGGTCGAGGGAAAGAAAACGTTCTCGTTCACGAGATCGTAAGCGATCGAGATCGAGAGACAGGAAGCGAACTAGATCGAGGGATAGGAAACGTACTCGGTCGCGTGATCGCAAGCGTTCCCGTTCCGGCAGCCGTCTCTCCAAGAGTCACTCTCGCAGGGAATCCAAAGCGCCACACGATAGAAAATCACGCGATCTAACCCCTAGTCTACCATCTATTCCAGAGAAAGACCCTCAAGTGATTGAAAACAAGACACCAGAAATTATTGACGAGAAAAATTCTCCTGATAACATGGATATTTCAAATTCACCATAAATTGACTTTTGCCCAGTTCTGTTTTTATAAATGAACTTTATAGTTGTAATATGTTGGTTTTGTGGATTCGGACATTTGTCTGCAATCTTATCAAATGTATGTCAACATCAATAAGTAATTGTTAAGATTTAATAAATGAATTAAGCTAATAATACATTAGTATAATTTAACTAGCCGCCTCGCGCGGTTTCACCCGCGTCCCCGTGATAAAAAGTCAAGTAACAAGCCTATAATACTCGGGAATAATGTAGCTTCCTATTAGTGAGAGAATTTTTAAAATCCGACTGGTAGATCCAGAGATTAGCACGTTTAAACAAACAAACAAAAAAACTCTTTCGCTTTATTATATTAGTATAGATTCATTAACAGACTTTTGTTATCCATATGTTATTTGTTTAAATCCCGTGACATATCAAGGGAAAGATCCAGAGGAAGATCCCGTAGGAGAACCAGGGGAAGTTCGCGTAGTAAGTCCATAGAAAGATCTCGTGGCAGATCCAGGGAAAGATCACGCGGTAAATCCAGGGGAAAGACTCGTGGTAGATCCCGAAGCAAATCCAGGGGAAGGTCCTGCCGCGGGACCTTCCCCTGGATTTGATCCAGAGGAAAACCTCGTGGATGATCCCGTGATAGATGTAGGGGTATATCTCATGGTAGATCCCGTTCTAAAAATAGACGACGGACCTGTTAAAAGAAGCCCAGATTGAAAGGGTGAAAATTCTATAAATTTAAAAAAAAAACTTAAAATTAACAAAAATGAAGTTGGTTTACAATAAACATTTTCCTATTTGTGATACTAATAGTGAAGAGCGATAGAGGTATAGGTTATACACATAGGTATGTATAAGCAAAATTACTATAGGAATCAATCAAACAGTTGTTATCTTTATGGATGATTGCTAACTAATTATTATACATACCCATTTGTTGTACAGTATTATTTTCAAATATAATTGAATATTGTTTATTTATTCTAGAATTATATTAGCAATGTGATGTTATATTGCAAATAAGTTAAATATAAGAATTACATTTATGTACCTGTAAAGTCAAAACTATCTCTAAAATGTATTAAGTGAATTATTCTCTCCATTTGCTCAATTAAATCAATATACAATGCTGGCCAATCCATTACAATATGAAATAATAGATATTCAAGTGAGCAAAATAAATTATACGCCTATGGGGCAAGGATTTTTTCTTTAATTCACGATGTAAGTATAAGTGCGTTTTATTTCAGGGCTACGTAACCCTTGCAGCTTACTTCCATTATTTCAATCCGGGAAGTTTAAAAATAAGTACAAAAATACACACAGTAAGATTGTACAAAGTTGTGGATTTCATTGAAAAGTCATGGGTATTACCAGAAACCAGAAGATGGCTACCGAGAGGAGAATCGCCTTATCCTGGATATTGCAGGGCTCCAGGAAGTGATGAATGCCTGCCTGTGCTATGCAACTGTGATAAATTAACCAAAATATGGAAAATGGTACAACAGACTAAGATGAAAATAAAACAGGGATAATTGTATACATGGTGTTTTTTTTACCAGCCAGTGAGTTAACTTCTGAACTACAGGTCTTAGAGAAAAACTCTGAAAGGAACCCCGAGCTGAATTTTGCAGAAAATAAAAATGCCAATGAAAAAAAAAGTGTTTTTTCGTAGATATGATTTTTTTTATTATTATTTTTTTCTTTTTCTGCTTCTGTGACACAATAAGAACAAAACTATTTATGACAATCTTGGTAACAAGTTGCTAGAAGTTATCAAAATTGACCTCTAATTGTTTGTCAGAATGCTAAGAGCTAATTCTTTATGGCTAAACATAGTGAGGTCCCAGCGAGATCTGCCCCACCTCGTCAAACTTTACGCAGGATAAAACCATTGTCAAGGAAAATATAAAATAATATTTTGGATAACTTAACTAGCAAGATTGTGATACATAATTAATAAATTGTTCATATTGGGGGCCGTCCATAAATCACGTGATGTCATTGAATTATTACGCTTAGAAGCGAAGTATCGAACAAAAATCCTCGCGACACGTAAGCCACTTGACAACCAATGTATGCGTGAGTACCATATAATTACACTCGCTGACACGCACACAAGCGCACGAGTAATGTTGCAAGCTAAACTAAATTTTTCGGTAAAATTAACCTTCCGATTTCGCCTACTAGTGAAATTGGAAGTAAGTATTCATAAAAATAATTAAATAGTTTAAAAAGTTCTGCGTCTTAGATAATTTATTATTGACAAAGGCCTGTTATTTATTTATTACTAGTTGTTTCATAGTACTTATTTCGGGTATTTTAACATAATAAACCAAGATAATGTGCAGTGCTATGAACGATCGTACAATTTGTAGCTTTCCTTGGTAATTATAGGTTTCAGATATGATAGGTTGTATAGAAAAAGAAGATTAAGTAGTATCTAGGTATTTCATTTTCATTAACAAAATTGAAATTTTAAAAGCCTGTTTGTTGATTTTGTTTCCGGAACAACTGCCGCTTTGACAATATTTTCCTAGCTATATTCTCTTTTTTCTACCAGTCTGATTCGAAATTATTTCACTAATATGAAGCTACATTATCCCAAGTATTATAAACTACTTATCCCAAGAACGCAGGTGAAACCGCGGGGGACAGCTAGTCGGTTATAATAGCTATAAGTAAAAGAAACAACTTATCGGACTCAATTACTTTATTAATAACAAAATCAGTATCAATTACGTAAAACAACGCAAATTCGCACAGAAAACAGCTGGCAACACTTTGCTCGAAATCTGAGTGAAGTATTTTTATTTTTGAATTTTGTTATTTTAGATGAATTACACAATAAAATTAGTGGCTTGCCTGTGGAATGTTACATCAGAATTCTTATCTTTCTTCCCTCATGAATTATGACACAATTTTACTACACAAACCATATTTATTTATTATTTTTCTCAGAGCTGCACTCACTAAAACGTCACTCGGTACACTGACAGCGCGGCGGTCATTTGGAGCCATTATGGCTCCAATTGAATGGATTGTTTTTCGCGCGTGTACTTTGCTTCTATGTGTAATAATTCAATGCGTGATGTATTTTTTTGCATTTTTAACCCCCACCCCCTTGGTGATACGTGGTGAGGTTTAAGACTAACCTCCCCCCTCCCCCAAATCACGTGCATTCCGGCTCGGATTCCTTTCAAGGTTTTTCTCTAAGACCTGTAGTTCAGAAGTTGCTCATACTGGGTAGAAAACAAAAACACCTGTATATAAATTCAAATAAAATTTACTATAGTTTGTGCTTATTTTTATTGTGGTTAATATTTCAAACGTAGTATAAATACATCAAAACAATATGTTATTTAATTACGTAAAATATTACACCTACACAGCCTTATACAACACCCCCTTGTCTTTTTTATACATTATATAAAAATATTCAATGACAAACTATAAAACATGCTAGACTCTAACAATTTCATAAGTCATTAACACCTAATAAAAATATAATCTCACTTCTTGATTCTACTGAATCAGGGCGTCTGATTGAATATAAATAATAATAAGTTTTTCGTTAAAAATTTCATTTTTAATACAAGCTTTATTTGTGACCACTGGAAGTGGGTGAAATTCGACGTACAGTCGAGGATATAAATATGTATACACTTTTTGAAATTCAAAAGCGATTTTCTCGCATTTTTAACATTCAAGTGTTAAAATATTACAAAGATCATAATGGTATATGTTAGAAGATTCTGCCTGCATAATATCTCATAATTTCAATCAGTAGTTTTAGAGGAAACCGTTGTTGAATTTTACTAAGTGTATACATATTTATGTCCTCGACTGTACATACATTGCAAGTTCAATAAAAGCTTGTAAAAAAGAAAGGAATGCACATCTACGACTCCAAATAAACATAATACATTCATTATCTAGGAAAAAAATCTGATAATACTCGTTTCCTACTCAAATACCTACATCTTATCATCTTATACATTTTTTACAAATTCACACTTGAAATGAATAGGAAAATTTAGGTATTTGGATTAAATTATTTATTTGAGCGTAAACAGTGTGGTCGGGATCACATACTCGTAGTAGGTATTGTAGTTGTGAATGTTCAATAAGGCAGTATGTCGTGCATGGCGTAGCGCCACGTCCAGCGGCGCGCGAGGCTCTCGAAGCGCGGCCGGTCGCGCACGTACATCGACCCTATTTCAGGCTCCATGCATACCTAACAAAACACATCATTTCATTGCAATAATCCCATGAAGCAATAATAATAATCCTTACTAATATAATTACCTCACAGGACAGGCCCAGCCTAGTGTGAGGTTCACAAGAAAATGTTTAAATGTATGTGCTTTTATTAATAAAAATTATTATTATTATAATAAATGCGAAATTTTGTATGTATGTTACTCTTTCACGCAAAAACTGCTCAACGGATCTGGATGAAATTTGATACACAAAAAGAATATGTTCTGGATTAACACATAGGATACTTTTATCCCGGGAAAACATATGGTCCCGGGGAATGCGGGTGAAACCGCGCGGGACAACTAGTATCTATCATAAAGTGCCTGAATATGGTAAGTCACACAATGGTGCCGATTCTGCTGTTCACAACTAATTTAGCCTCACTCTCTTTCTAACGAAGAACATTAGAAAAGGATGTAACAAATAATTATTTGACATTATTCCAATGCTAGTTTTCAACGTCGCCAATATATATAATAACAATATATATATATATATATAATAAAAGTCGCCATCAAAATTGTTTACGATTTTTTCCCGCAAATTTAAACGGCAAAGACTAATTTGAAAACTTTAATCCTTTGACTGTTTGATGACCAGCGCGGGAGAGGAAAACAATAGAAATCAATTGTCATTTTTTAACCGCAAGTCAAGGAATTGAATATGTTCTATCGTTTTTCAATAATGTTTGTAAGAAAGAGATGTGATGTGATTAAAATTAGTTATCTCGTGAGATTGCAAACTGTCGATAAATTGTTTACAATATAACGTATCAATTTACCGACAGAGATCACACTGTCCTATTTTATCACTCGTATTATTGTGAACCTTCCCTAATTGGTCGGTTTTGGCGGTAGCTCGTTGTGTCCATAGAGTTATTTAATTATAGGTGGTGCGCAAGTTGCGTTCCGTCGCATTCAAATTTGATGCGAGTTCACAATTAGACGATTTGACATGGGTCGATTATAAACTATCGAAAATTAATACGTTTTATTGTAAACAGTATGGCACAGCTCACAATTTAATTACAGTTTACAATCTCGCGTGATAGATTATAAACTAACGGTGTTCACAATCATACCTTGTTTTTTTTGATATACAACTAAGTCGGTAAACAAGCATGTGGCCCGCCTGATGGTAAGCGGTTACCGTAGCCATATGGACGCTTGCAACACACGAAGCATCGTTCACGCGTTACCGACCTTTCCCCCCTCCCCTATGAGCTCTGGCGACCTTACTCACGCGCAGGAACACAACTTTACACAACATAAAGTTATTTGGCTGCGGTATTCTGTAAGGTGAAGGTACTTCCCCAGTTGAGCTGCTCTTTGAGCGAATAAATGCTATGCTCTAGCGAAAACCCGAACATTTGCAGACGGTATCAAAGTAAATTAACGTCCTTCTTTTAAGGTTAATTCCCGGGGTATTAACCTTCATAATCCTATATATAGATAGGTGTAAGTAAGTGTTACTGACCGTGGTATAAGGATCGGTGAGCAGACTCTGTATGGAGATGAGCACTTTGCTGATAGTGAGAGCGAGGGACCAGTTGTGGTGCACCGAGTCGATGCCGACGTCGCCGTGCCGCGACACGTTCGGGTGGAGGATGCGCGTCAGGAAACGGACCACTGGCGGGCTCATTGGGTACCTACATACCCAATTACATATTACGTCTCAAAGAGGTCGGAGCATCTATAAATGATGTCATAATTTTATTAATTGAAAATACCGTTTTTAAAGTTACATCAAAATACAGTATGAGGCAAGAGTGGTGAGCACAGTTGTGGGGGGAAGCTAGCGCATGTGCACTTTTGGCCAAATCACAGTAGCCAAATGACACGCGAGAATCCAATAGACGACGAGCATTGACTGACGAACCAATAGTGTGCAGCTCGGCGCTCCCCCCTTCTTGTTAACAGACCGAAAAATTAACTACTGCGCAAGTGACAATCTGTGTTCACGTCTCGTGCCCTTCATTATACCTATTTAAAAAACAAAATATACCAATAACTGCTAACTGCATGTCTAAATTCGCACCTATTTTTTTTTTATTAATAACCTTGTAGGAAAGAAATGTGATGTGATGTGTGTGTTAAAAGATTTAATATAACTATTAGGTATTCCTAGTACAATAATTTATGTTCAATAGGTATTTGAATGAAACGTCTTCTTTCCATAGGTTTTTATAGTTTGGTTGAAAATACCTGTCAAACAGTTGATAACTAATTTGAACTTAGTACACGATTTGACACGTATTTTCAACCATCATCATTACACATCATTGCACATCGTTTAATGTTATAATGCAGTTGAATATCCCAAAAACAAATATAAAAAAAAACATGAAACAATATTTGATTTCTCATTTTCTTTTGGCCAGTAAAGTTGGCGATGAATCTTGAAGCAGCATTCAAATAGGGAGCGATGAGTTTATTATACTCACGAGTAGGGCACTTGTATGTAGAGATAGAAGATTCCGCCCTCGTAGGGTGAACCTTGGGGCCCGGTGACGCTGGCCTGCCAGTGGCAACACTTTGGGTCGAGCGGCGTCGCGGCTATGCCCTCTGGTGGGTCGTTGCGCATCATCTGTATCAAATGTACACACACATAGTACATGATGAGCAAAAATGTACACACATAGTACATGATGAGCAAAAATGTACACACATAGTACATGATGACTAAAAATGTACACACATAGTACATAAGCAAAAATATACGTACACGCATGTACATGATTAGCAAAAGGTGATAGCTCAGTTTCAGTGACGTCGAAGGTCGTGGGTTCGAATCCTACGATAACACAATATTATAAACACTATCGACGAATGTTCGAATAAATTTTTAAGCTTAAAGTTCTGGATAAAAAAGCAAAAAATCCCTATGATGAAACCACGTTAAAGCCATATTAATCTCATATTGAACACACGTCATATTTTTTATTACTTACTATTGGGGGTTATTTATGAAAGTCATAGCAAAATGAACCCTATTTGTTTACAATACAATTCAACAAATTAACCTCACATCAGTAAGGTTTATTTATCAATGACATCCAAACATGCTGAGTACTTTTTGAGAGAGGTAGAGCATAGCGTTATTTCGCTCAAAGAGCAGTTCGACTGGGGAAGTACACAAGGCTACAAATCAAGCTATACATTTCCAGTATAAGCTGATCTCGCATTGTATAGGATTTCCGTACAATGAGAGGTCAGCTTATATTAGAATTTATAGATTGATCTGTAGCCATAAGTACCTCCACCTTACAGAATACCACAGCTAAATAACCTAATGTTGTGTTCCTGCGCGTGAGTAAGTGCGCGTATTTTAAATTCACGCGATGCTTTTTGACGCAATGTATTGGCTCCCAGTATCTCCATCCAGCCAGAGTCCATATGGCTACGGTAACCACTTACCATCAGGCGGGCCGTACGCTTGTTCACCGACTCCATCGTATATAAAAAGAAAGTACCTTTAACTCGATCCTTAGGCGGTTCCTCCGCCAGGCGTTCTCCCCGCCCGCCGGCTGCGCTTGCACGCACATCTGCACGAGGCAGTTGCGGCAGAAACACGACTCCACTAGCGATTGGTACTTCTGTTTTACAATAAACAACCTTATTATTAATACAATATGTACTCAAGTTGACGAGATCTAAGTTGCCGTCTTGACAAGAGTCCTTTTGACACATTGATGTACATGTGCCGTCATAACGGGCCTATTAGATCTCGCCAACTTTAATATCAGTTATCTGGTTACGACAATACGGAATCGGTGAGTTAGAGATTTTTATTCGTTTATCGTGGGCCATCTTTCAAAAGCGCGAATATGCCAAATGAACTACTACGGTCGGTAATCATTTTAACATTTAACCATATTGTTATATGAAGGTAAAAAAACAATAAAAACTTGAAAAATGACAAATTTCCCGCTTCATGCTGAAAATCCACCTTAAAACTATTCTAAATCAATAGTATTAGTCGTTACTGAAATACAGCGCTGAGACAGATAGATGAAGTCGTACCATAAGGTTCTTTTTGACCTGTTATACATTTGATTTTACATGTCAAAAGAAAACCACTATTTGTCTATTATACATATAAGTTTATTTAAATTAAATCAAATTATTCAATAATCAAACTTTATTTATTAGATTGATTTAGTTGACTTTGCATAGGTAAAATTAACAAAACTAACAACTTTTCAAAATTATCCGGTTTCCGGAAATTCCCAGGAAATCAAAAATTTGGTTCCCGTTTCCCGGGAGCGGAAAATGTCGGGAAAAACGAAACCCTAGGTCGGACTCTAGTTATTTGCTTGTTTTAGATAAGGTGTAAATGAGGCGAAATTAGCTTAGTCTTTTATTATGAGTCAGTTGATTGTCGGTTCTTCAATAGGGATGTTGCGAATGCAGATTTTTACATCTGCGTACGCAAGTATTTTAAGACATTTTCCAAAGATAGTTAAATAAGGTAGACGAATGATAGGATAATATATACAGGTGTAGCATTAATAGTGGTCCAACGTTTAGGTGTCAACACTATACACATTGTACCACCGGACACTGTTTTTATGTATTTAATTAAAAATATCGATAATATAATCAGCCAAATAATTAACTCAAGGTGTAATTTCAACAAATAATAATAATTCTGGGACTAATGCTAAATTGTGGACTAAATGTTGTAATGTCACAGCTGAATATATGGTATATCCACCCCTTAACTTTGGACCACTATTAACGCCACACCTGTATAGCACACATATATTATGTATAACAGGTGGAAATATATCGAGATGGCATATTTTCGAAACCTATGTTTGGTTAGTCATGCTGTTTTTTTTTACTTTGGGACCAATAGTCAATAGTCACAGCGCGGCGGCGCACTGTGGATCGAAAATCAGCTTTCGAAGACATAAGGATTTCAATTTTTAAGTGTCGTTTTTTTTCTTGGATATGGATTTTGTTTAACATTACTATGCTCAAATATTCACACAAGTTTCATTTAGCATACAAACGGACGACTTATGATTTTTTTTCGAAAAAATTGTATGGAGCTCGTATGAAAAATGCGATTATCTTTGGAACAGCAAGTTAAACTGTAATATCCTTACAGGGAGTTTTAGAACTAATTATTTATGATTTATTGACATACCACACATAACGTTATCTGCTGCAGAAAAAAAGAAAAAAATTAAGAAATATATATGTCGGAGTCAGTGACAGCCAAGCGATACAAAGACCACAATTAGGGTTCAGTGGTATCAGGATTCAGTGGGCGCAGTGCAGGCAATAAAACATCCTTATACCATCGCTTCGTAAAAGTCACCCAACCCTTGTATCACGATAATAACATAATCCAACTGAGTTCAACTAACTATCTCATTCTCCGACATATATATTTTTTTAAAATTTTGTAATGACTTGTTTTAAAGCACCAAGACGAAATACCAAGTTTATATTAGCTAATTAGCCTGAAACAGTGATATTTAATCATTATTTTTTAGTACCATGACCACCATGCAACAACACAAATCACAAACTATTATCTTATTCTGGCAAATAGGTAATTAGGAGTTCTAGTAAATATTTTCAATAATTAAGCTCTTTAGCTAACACATCTTTAATGAGCGTAGTTAACTCCAGATGCAGCTGCAAAAATTAAGGAAATGCTTGATAAACCAATTAAATCTTTATTTACCCCACAAAAATCACTAGGGTTGCTCCTTTCACTAAAACTGTCTAAGTGGCGATACATCACGTTGCGAGAGACAGCCATTAGGGAAGGTGCTAAAGATATTTACCCGTCTTACTACAAAGTTCAACAAGCCAAATTGCAATGCTATCCTCCGAAACAATCAGTGACAGTAACGGATACATCAGCTAGGATTACACTTCAAGCATTACTAGATATCACGGTGAAAAGGATCCTTGAAAGTCTTTCTGGCAATGTAGAAAATAAGGATCTGAAACTAATATCCAAGTGGGGATTTGATGGTGCTTCCAACCAAACCCAATATAAATAAAAAAGGAAGGGGGACAAGATGATTCAAGTACATTTATGACCTCCTTGGTGCCACTCAAGCTGACTGCTGGAGACGAAAGTTTATGGATGAATCCTAAGCCATGCTCAGCCTTATATTGTCGTCCAGTTCAGTTCACTTTTGTAAAAGAGAACGAAGAAGTGGTCATCAGTTGCAAAAGGTAAACGGATGACGAAATTAAGGATCATATCCCCACTAAGTGCAATAATAATAAGGTGAGTCATCAACTTATGATGACAATGATCGATGCTAAAATTTGTACGTATCTTTCGGAAGCTAGATCAAATGCATCATGCTACCTGTGCTTAGCCAAACCTACAGAAATGAACCGTTTAGATGCTGTATCATCAAAGACTGTGTCAACTGGCGTATATGAATTTGGCTTGTCATCACTACACGCCCGTATAAATTCTATGGAATGTCTTTTACATATTTCATATAGACTCGACTTCAAAAAGTGAGCTGCAAGAGGAAATGAGTACAAGGCATTATTAGAGGCAAGAAAAAAACATATACAGGATAAATTTAAAGATGAGCACAATCTTTTGATTGACATTGTAAAACAAGGCTCAGGAACCACAAATGACGGGAATACAGCAAGAAGATTTTTCGAGTTCCCCGATAAAACTGCAGCCATCACTGGGTTGGATGAAGAGCTTGTTCGAAGATTTGCCGTGATTCTGCAAGCAATAACATCTGGGGAGCAAATCGATGTTATCAAATTTAAAGATTAACAGCCGAAAAGTACGTGGAGTTATACCACTGGTACCACATGTCTTCGACCGTCCATAAACTGTTGATACACGGTGCAGACATCATCGCCAATAACGATATTGTGTCAATTGGGAGCCTTTCAGAAGAAGCCTCAGAGGCCCTCAATAAAGATTTTAGGAGGTTCCGAGAACATCATTTGCGGAAAAAGAGCAGGCAAGCTTCCAATGAGGATATCTTCAATATGCTTGTTCTTTCGTCTGATCCTTTGATCAGCGCACGAAGACCTAAGTTAGATACCAACAAAAGCCAGGGTTTCTTCGCTGAAACTAAAGAACTGATCAAGTTTCCGGAAACTCAGTTTGAGTTTTTGGATGTATCTAATTTGGATCCTGATTCCGAATTGGAATCCGACGAGAGCGATATTGAATATTAATTATTGTATAATATAGGTAATTTTTATAAGTTTATATTGTCTAAGTATTTTTTTATAATTATGGAGTAATTTTGTTTTTTTTGTAGAATCATGCAAATACAAACATTTGTTAAAATAATTATAGTTGGTATTTTTTAAATAAAAAAATATGTTTTTAATTTTTTTCTTTTTTTCTGCAGCAGATAACGTTATGTGTGGTATGTCAATAAATCATAAATAATTAGTTCTAAAACTCCCTGTAAGGATATTACGGTTTAACTTGCTGTTCCAAAGATAATCGCATTTTTTATACGAGTTCCATACAATTTTTTCGAAAAAAAATCATAATTCATCCGTTTGTATGCTAAATGAAACTTGTGTGAATATTTGAGCATAGTTATGGTTAACAAAAGCCATATCCAAGAAAAAAAACGACACTTAAAAATTTAAATCCCTATGTCTTCGAAAGCTGATTTTCGATCCACAGTGCGGCGGTACGCACGCGCGCACCAGCCGCCGCCACCGCACGCACACGCACACATGTACATATATACAACGGTAGGTACGGTACCTTATGCCAGTCGATGTTGTGTCTTAGCGGGCGGTAGAGCGGCCAGCGGCGCGCGGCGAAGGCGGCCCAGCGTGCGCCACCACCGCACGCACACGCACACATGTACATATATACAACGGTAGGTACGGTACCTTATGCCAGTCGATGTTGTGTCTTAGCGGGCGGTAGAGCGGCCAGCGGCGCGCGGCGAAGGCGGCCCAGCGCGCGCCACCACCGCACGCACACGCACACATGTACATATATACAACGGTAGGTACGGTACCTTATGCCAGTCGATGTTGTGTCTTAGCGGGCGGTAGAGCGGCCAGCGGCGCGCGGCGAAGGCGGCCCAGCGCGCGCCACCACCGCACGCACACGCACACATGTACATATATACAACGGTAGGTACGGTACCTTATGCCAGTCGATGTTGTGTCTTAGCGGGCGGTAGAGCGGCCAGCGGCGCGCGGCGAAGGCGGCCCAGCGCGCGCCACCACCGCACGCACACGCACACATGTACATATATACAACGGTAGGTACGGTACCTTATGCCAGTCGATGTTGTGTCTTAGCGGGCGGTAGAGCGGCCAGCGGCGCGCGGCGAAGGCGGCCCAGCGCGCGCCACCACCGCACGCACACGCACACATGTACATATATACAACGGTAGGTACGGTACCTTATGCCAGTCGATGTTGTGTCTTAGCGGGCGGTAGAGCGGCCAGCGGCGCGCGGCGAAGGCGGCCCAGCGCGCGCCACCACCGCACGCACAAGCACACATGTACATATATACAACGGTAGGTACGGTACCTTATGCCAGTCGATGTTGTGTCTTAGCGGGCGGTAGAGCGGCCAGCGGCGCGCGGCGAAGGCGGCCCAGCGCGCGCCACCACCGCACGCACACGCACACATGTACATACATACAACGGTAGGTACGGTACCTTATGCCAGTCGATGTTGTGTCTTAGCGGGCGGTAGAGCGGCCAGCGGCGCGCGGCGAAGGCGGCCCAGCGCGCGCCACCACCGCACGCACACGCACACATGTACATATATACAACGGTAGGTACGGTACCTTATGCCAGTCGATGTTGTGTCTTAGCGGGCGGTAGAGCGGCCAGCGGCGCGCGGCGAAGGCGGCCCAGCGTGCGCCACCACCGCACGCACACGCACACATGTACATATATACAACGGTAGGTACGGTACCTTATGCCAGTCGATGTTGTGTCTTAGCGGGCGGTAGAGCGGCCAGCGGCGCGCGGCGAAGGCGGCCCAGCGCGCGCCACCACCGCACGCACACGCACACATGTACATATATACAACGGTAGGTACGGTACCTTATGCCAGTCGATGTTGTGTCTTAGCGGGCGGTAGAGCGGCCAGCGGCGCGCGGCGAAGGCGGCCCAGCGCGCGCCACCACCGCACGCACACGCACACATGTACATATATACAACGGTAGGTACGGTACCTTATGCCAGTCGATGTTGTGTCTTAGCGGGCGGTAGAGCGGCCAGCGGCGCGCGGCGAAGGCGGCCCAGCGCGCGCCACCACCGCACGCACACGCACACATGTACATATATACAACGGTAGGTACGGTACCTTATGCCAGTCGATGTTGTGTCTTAGCGGGCGGTAGAGCGGCCAGCGGCGCGCGGCGAAGGCGGCCCAGCGCGCGCCACCACCGCACGCACACGCACACATGTACATATATACAACGGTAGGTACGGTACCTTATGCCAGTCGATGTTGTGTCTTAGCGGGCGGTAGAGCGGCCAGCGGCGCGCGGCGAAGGCGGCCCAGCGCGCGCCACCACCGCACGCACACGCACACATGTACATATATACAACGGTAGGTACGGTACCTTATGCCAGTCGATGTTGTGTCTTAGCGGGCGGTAGAGCGGCCAGCGGCGCGCGGCGAAGGCGGCCCAGCGCGCGCCACCACCGCACGCACACGCACACATGTACATATATACAACGGTAGGTACGGTACCTTATGCCAGTCGATGTTGTGTCTTAGCGGGCGGTAGAGCGGCCAGCGGCGCGCGGCGAAGGCGGCCCAGCGCGCGCCACCACCGCACGCACACGCACACATGTACATATATACAACGGTAGGTACGGTACCTTATGCCAGTCGATGTTGTGTCTTAGCGGGCGGTAGAGCGGCCAGCGGCGCGCGGCGAAGGCGGCCCAGCGCGCGCCACCACCGCACGCACAAGCACACATGTACATATATACAACGGTAGGTACGGTACCTTATGCCAGTCGATGTTGTGTCTTAGCGGGCGGTAGAGCGGCCAGCGGCGCGCGGCGAAGGCGGCCCAGCGCGGCGGCGGCACGCGCGCGCGCACTAGCCGCCGCCACCGCACGCACACGCACGCGCACCCGCACAGCGACATGTCGTCCAGGTAGTTGAATATACACAGCAGGACTGCACACAACACAACACATCTACGATATACTGGCGGCATGTCGATAACGTCACCCTACTGTCATTGTCAAACAATGGCCCTTATTCTGTTTTTTACAACTAAACTAATTTTAGTCTCACTCTGTCTCTATCTAACAAAGAACATAAGAAAAGGATGTAAGAAATTTAGTCCTATCAAATTAGTCCAATGCTTGTTTTCCATATAAATTTAGTCGCCATCTACGCGGTTTCGCCTGAATTCACGCAAATTAAGACGGCAGAGATTAATTTGACCAGTAAGGATTGTCAAAATCCGGCTCGAAGGACCAAAATATGATGGTTACGTCCGAACCAACACACTTATCATGTCAATAGGGTTAAGATGATGATGTCATGTCAAGTCGGTAAGGATTGTCAAAATTGAGAAGCCGACTGTTGTCACTGAATGCGTTTTATGCACTAAATTAAAACTAACTTAAAAATAAGGTCGCGCATGTTCGCGCTTGCTAGGTAATGTCAGCAGAAAGCCGAAATAATGAAAATGTACAATTTTGCCCGTACAAAATATTATATCATTTTTCAATAATATTGGTAAGAAAGAGATGTGATGTGACTAAAATTAGTTTAGTGCGATTTACAACAGAATCGGCACCAATGTGACGTTATCTACGTGACCATTTAATCAGTATATTAGATAAATAGTGTTTTATGAGTTAGAAATCTTTAATGTCAAAACTTGGCTTAAACATTTTGGCAAAACTTGGGTTAGGTTAGGTCATAGGTTCATCATATGTGAAATTTGATAAGTATGACTCAAATAATGATGATGATTCCCTGGTAATAAATAGCTCAGTAATAGTGATTTTGTATACCAACAGTACCAAGATCATGTTGCTAAATGAGCTTGAGAGTTCAGAGAAGGAAACCATGGCATAGTGGAAGGGTACTTTAAATTAGTGCCTGCAACACTTGCCCCCAATTTTAAGACGCTATCTTCTTATGCTTACAAGTCGGACAAGTTGCCACAGCAATTGATATCGATTTGGACCTTCTTGTATGGGTCCCTAAACACAAACCTTCAGAAGGCAACTGCTCCACAAGTCCAGGAGCTAGGTTGTCGGGCGGGCGCGGCGTGGAGAGCGCCTGCAGCGAGCGCGCCAGGCTGGGCGGCTGCGGCGGCGGGCCCTGCCCCGCGCCTTCCTCCGCACCACTGCTACCTGCTCCTGTACCTTGGGTACCAATCACTTCACTTCGTCATTGAATTCCTACGTCGTAACTGTGGTTAGGCCAGAATAAGGTTGATCCTCCATGGTAAAAAAATCATCTAATAAGTCCTAGTAGTATATTATTATTATATATATAATAAATATTGGACACGTATTTTTTGCTTTACCAAATCGAATATTATTAGATCCATGACCAAATCATAAAAAAATTACAAAGATAAAGCGATTCAAAGTTCGGGAACGGGGGCAACGTCACTTTAGAGTAAAAAGTGTACTGTATGTATGTATGTAATGTAAAGGTTTATTAAATATCCTTTTGAAAAAGAATTACATGTTTACTCTGCCAAACTGCATAGCAGTTTGTTGGCAGGTGAGCTCTCACATTCACTTATACAATTAATAAAATTTTGGTAATACATACATTTTAAATAGGTCTTTTACTACTACACCCTAATATATTATTACTATTTTACAAATTTAAAAGAGAATTATAATTTTAAACTGCTTTGAGAAAATGAGATTTTATTTTATTTTTTAATACAAATATTGAACAAACTTTTTTGAAATACTCTTGTGGAAAACTATTAAATATCTTTGGTGTTAAGTACTGCAAAGTTCTTGTGCCATAGTAATTTGATGGAATGTATTTTTCTTTAAAAAGCTTAGGTACTCGTCTAGTTTGCCTATCCTACTCTAATGTGATGTCATGCGGAACTTCAACATACGATATCCTCGTATTTTTTGTTAGACAAAAGAAAAAATGTTTTTTGATAATGTAAATGGTCCAAAAAGTTTTTTTTTGTCATCTAGCTAGCCTATTGTGAGTGAATCGTCGTGTAACACTCATGATGCAAACTTCAAGTCCAGAGCATAGACTTATAAAAAAATGGTTTAGAGATGTAGTTTATCAAGCTCTGCTTAGTTTGGGATCAGATGACCGTGTGTGAGAAATATCCCAGGATATTTATTTATTTATTTAATGGTGGTAGTCTTATTGGCTGAAATATATAATGTAATGAAGTATTTGGCCACTCTTACCATATAATAATTGTTTTTTTCTATATTACTTTGCCACCTTTGATAATAGGACTTGTACAATTGGTATTCAAAGTGATAGCTAAATCTATATAGAAATGGACACTTATTAATGCCTAGTCTCATTAACTTATGACTTGATTCTCTTGGTCACCTTTGTGCGTAATTTAAGATAATGGCTGCCGGATGCTCACCATTTATTTAATGAGGTCTCACATCTAGACAATGTCTAGTTGAGACCTCCCTTGACAAGAGACAATGCAACAGAACGAATAAGCATTGCCCTCCTACATGGCAATGCCGCCAGCCTTTTTGGTATGTTTGCACAGGGCAGCAATTTGGGACAGGTTATCTATTTGTAATTTTAAATTTATTTAATTTTTAATTTCTTGTTTTCATCCAATAAAAATTATAAATTGATTATGAACAAAATAATCTGATGATATTTAATAAATTAAATAATATAATAATTTAATGTGAAAGGCAATACCTGCATCTCCTCCTCCAGACCCACTTCCAACACTGCCACTGCCACTGGCCCCTGGTCCCGAGTTGCTTGCTCGGCTTGCCTCATCTTCTGGACTTGTTTCACTATCTAGGGAATTCTAATCGAAAAGGTTTTTTTTTATTGTTGTTATATGATTGTAGTAATATATGTAAATGTTCAGTTATTTGTTGTTTAAAAATGATCATCCTTTAAAAACTTCATTCATCCATTATTTTTCAAAATGTTCATATATTTTTTGTCTAAATCTTTTACGATTTAGCAATTCCAGTATCCTAAAATTCATCACAACACAAGCACTTGCCTTAGTGTAAAGTCATTATTGTTCAAGGGTTGTTTGTAATAAAATCAAGTAAGCTCTGAATGTTTTCAAAATAAAGCAGCAGATACCAAAAATTGTGCAAACAAATTAGTTTAATGACGATCGAAATTACTTCTTTGACCCGTAAGTTCCCATTCTTGTACCCCTTGAAATAAATCTACTTACTTTATAGTGCCACCATGGTGGTACTGTTCTATTCACTTTGCGCTCAGAACTGAAGTTTAAATCCGAAGGCTCGTCGTTCCCAGAATCCCCATCGTCTGTCTTCTCACTGCAGAAGTACGAGCTCGGAAGATAAGATGGGAAGTCGGGGAACAGAAACGTGTGACAAGTCACACAAACAGGCTCGCCGAAACTAGGTCCGTAGTAGCCGTTACACACGTAGCACGTCGTGTTCTGTTACATTTACATTACTGTTATTGTTAAAACACAAAAAATACCTCACAATAATTAACAAATGCATACATTGAACTCGTAATCTGGAGGCTGCTCAAAAGGTATCGAAGTAACACTAAGTTTGTCCCCGTTCTCTTCGAGCTTTTTGATAAAATGTAAGAATTCTGGACCTACGGCCGACATTTCAGTAATTTAAAATAATAATTGAGACTTTATATTTATTTTGTCATTGAAATTCAATCAACAACAATAACCAGCTGCCTGCTCGCTCGCTCAGTGATGCAGTCTGACGCAAGTAGGAACAGATGGTTTGATGTATGGAATTGAAGCAGCAATTTATGGTGTATACTGCCATCTCTCTCTCTCAATGCTTTCCTACTCTTTGTCTTTTTTGACAATATTTGAAGCGGCGCCATTGTTGTCATTTATTGTTAATTTGTTGGAGTTTAAAAATTCAATCAACAACAATAACCAGCTGCCTGCTCGCTCGCTCAGTGATGCAGTCTGACGCAAGTAGGAACAGATGGTTTGATGTATGGAATTGAAGCAGCAATTTATGGTGTATACTGCCATCTCTCTCTCTCAATGCTTTCCTACTCTTTGTCTTTTTTGACAATATTTGAAGCGGCGCCATTGTTGTCATTTATTGTTAATTTGTTGGAGTTTAAAAATTTCAGTTTGGTGATAATTCGTATTTTCCGTGAGTGGAAGGATAATAGTGAGTTACAAAGTCGCCAATTATCTTTGGTCACTAAATCATTTGCATTCAAAATGCCACCGGTCCGGTCTTTTAAAAAATGTGAGATATGTGGAGTACGTGGGAATGTTAAAGAAAAAAGAAAATTTACGGCACGACTTCCCTTGGATGAAACCCGGTAAGCATGTTATTTGTTAATAAAAGGTTTATAAGTATAAACATATGTTATAAACTTAAATATACGTAATTTCAATGTTGTCTACTAGTGCTGACCGGTGATTTGTCGATAGTTTTGAGACCTTAGTTTTGAGATCAATGTTACAGTTATTCGAAAATAGCAGTTCCAAATATCTGTTGTTTAGTAACAGCTGGTATTTTTGTGACAATGAGTATGATATTTTCATTTTTTTACTTTATTTCATAATAACTTGTACTTAAGTCTTATATTAATTTTATCTATTATAATCGCCAAACTACGAACGTAGTGTGTAGTTGTAGGTATTTGAGAGATCCTTGGACCACATAACATAAATCTTATATCCAAATTTAAAAATGTTTCCGCCATATTGAACTTTTTACTGATTTCACTGATTGCTCTCAGTAATTAAGGTTAGTATCATTACATTTTTTTTTACAATTGCAGACATTGGGTGAAAATAATTGGTAACGAGGATCTGGCCTGTGCTTCAATTGAGAAATTGCACCATTTAAAATATGTTTGTGGTGATTACTTTCAACACAAAGATTTCAACCGCAAGAAAAGTTGACTTAAGAGATGGTATGTTGATATAA
Source organism: Achlya flavicornis (assembly GCA_947623365.1). Taxonomy (NCBI): domain Eukaryota; kingdom Metazoa; phylum Arthropoda; class Insecta; order Lepidoptera; family Drepanidae; genus Achlya; species Achlya flavicornis. The sequence goes on from OX392484.1 coordinate 5,101,019, forward strand.
TGTGTAAATAATATTGTGTACAAATGTCAGGGCTATACTATCAGTGGGCATTCGTATGGAAACATTATCAGACGATTTAGTTGAGCAATTTCCATATCATCATACCTATCATCTACATTTTGTACTAAATAAATAATACTTAAAAAAAAACTGTGCCTCCTTATGATATAGGTATTTTTTTATTTTTAACTTATCTCACTTTCATTCACATTTATAATCACCAATTTCTTTCTTTCCCTCCGTGTGACATAGCCGTAAGTTTCTTGCCAGTCTTGTTTTAAAATTGATTTTAATTACAGTATCTTCAACATCGACTCTAATATCTGTACCAGTAAAAGAAAGTAAAACATCACCCAATCTTGGTAAGGTTCTTTTTAATTTTAATAATCACAAATATGCAGTAGCATACCTGTTATTATCCATATTTCATATGTTTCAGACGCATCAAAACTTCACCTCGGAAGAAAAAACTAGTAAAGAAATTAGAAAAAAAGTAAAATTAAAATTAATATCCTGTAGTGTTAATATCCTTCAAAAAATAGTGGCACAGATTGACAAAATAAATTCACCAGTATTATAAAACCTAATACACGCGACAATTAGAAATCAAGGCTGGAAAGCGCATGTTAAAAGGCGGACAAAATCAGACAAAAGTATAGCTCTTGCCATCTACAAAAAATCTCCAAAAGTATATAGATATTTGAACTATCTGTTCACAATGCCAAGTCAGAGATCACGACAAAAAAAATTGCAAAACGTTGGGATGAATCCAGGTGTATACCCTTCCGTAATGGCTCATTTAAAAAAAGAAGGAGAAAAATTAATAGAAGTAAACAAAATATGCGTTCTAATGTTTAATGAAATAGCACTTAAAAGAAGACTAATTTATAATATTGTTTCCGACAAAGTTGATGGTTACGTAGATTTTGGAGATGAAGAAGGTAGGATAAACGAAACGGCTGACCATGCCTTGGTTTTTATGCTTCAAGGTATATGAAAAAAGTTCAAGCAACCAGCAAATTACTTCGAAAAAGGTACTATTTCGACAAAAAAATTCAATAGCAGTGATTATAAAAAAAAATATTCGGTCGGTAAGAATTGTTATACTGTCGGATAACCTATGTTTTTATGAACTTACTGGCGAACAAAATATTATTAGATATTGTGTGTATTATATTAGGTATTTATTTACTTTTATTTACTAGTGCCAAACACAAGATCTCAAAGAATAATACATTATGTAGTCTTAAGAATATTGTGAACACAATTTAAATACTCAATAAGTGAGTCTATACTTTATATCTATATGTTGATTTTTGACATACTTTCATGTTTAATTGATAATAAATCATAAATCCATAGTGTTGGTACATACTTCAATGAAGAGTTTTCTTAGTTCCTCTATTCTCAAAATATCTATCAAACTGTTGACAATTCGTACCAATTTGAACCTTAAGAACAATATTTGTTTAAAAATATTTACTAACAATAAAATTCAGTTTTGTTTAGAAAATATATTAGATTTCTTTATACAATACAATTTTTTTTTTTTTTGTGTTAATGTTATTGTGTAATATGTAATAAAAGAGGTGTGATGATAAATGTATGTTTTTCATTTCAATTGCCCTTTTAAATCTAATAAAAATACTGTCAGGTGTGCAAGCATGCGCTGACGTCATACATTTTATCGATATCGATAAAACAACCCCATACTTGCCAACACCACTATTTTCTCCGTTTGCTCTGTTACGTTGGTATTGGGTACTTTTGACAGTGAAATGACTCTTGACAGTGTCGTTGCCTAAAAATGCAGCTTAAATAAATTCCATTCAGTTCATTCAGTTCTTAGGGAGTCCCGCCTCTTCTTAGCGTAGCGTTATATTCTCTTTGCAGTGATGTATAAATTTTCCGTATAAAAAGACGTTTATTTAGCATGATAGTTATATTATTAAATTGAAAAGCACACATTTAGGATAAAACTAATATCATAGCGGATATGGACCGCAGCTTAACTTCAAAGATACTCTATGCTTCAAATTTGACATTAGATATGCGTTCAGAAACCATTCGTCGATTTTGGTAGGTGTCAAGAATCTCTAGTATAGTGTATTATCTATGGTCAAGAAGCTTATATCACAGGCTTATATTTATAAGATTCTTGGGTAGAACATGGGTAGAACTTAGGTAGAACCGCATGTCCAATTTCTTTGGGTAGAACCCAAGGCCCGTGGTAGAAAGAACCACAACAAAGCCGCATTGTCATAACGGCCACAACCATAGAGCGTTTCTTCATTGGGCGACACGACACGACACAGCACGGCAACGGCAGCCGCCCACGACATCAGTGGATGTCACAGGCATATAAGATAAGAACAAGTATATGTCTTTGTTTGGAATTTCTTAGCGGTCATCAAAAAAGTGGAAGAAGGAAGAATACCATTTGTCTAGGCCCCCATGATAGCCACAACGCACACCATCACATGTGAAAAACACAATCGTCTTGTACTATTCATACGTCTGTGTGCGTGACAAAATTCCATCACAGTTCGAGCGGCAGCCTCGCTCGGGCCTCGCCTCAATCACAGTACATATACCTATCAAACTAGTATCAGTATATTTTCTTGATTATAATTGCCTAAACAGCAGCACGGTACGTGAACACGCGATAGGGCTGCCCATCTACAGTATTTTAATTTCATCTACCTACTTGTCTAGTTTTGTGATTGTATATAATTATATTTTTTATTTGATAAAATGTTTTTTTTTAGGAATGAAATACAAAGTGTTCAATAAAATGCAAGAAACCGACGAGTAATATATATTTTTCCATGACCCCATTACCTACAGCACGGAGATACTCGAATACTGTATACTCTAAATCGAAATAACATTTTTTTTGGTCACCCATCCGATGTCGAACCGTTGCAAACGTTACTTAATATCAACCATCTCATCGCGTGTGCGTTACCTACAGCAATCAAAACCTCTACCTACTGCAAAATCTTACTTAAAAAGTAAATTATAATGTAAATCTTACTAGGTACAGGTACTACCATTACCATTTATTACTCTCACAATCATTTAATAATAATATTTCGTCTAATTCAATAATATATGTAAATAGCTAAGTACATACATAAGTAGTAAGTAGAAAGCCTAGCCTAGGAACTACTTACCTACTACTTTTTTTTAACCTGACCGTAGGTAGTCACTTTTTCACCCAAGCCATCTACTTATTTATTTATGAATCCAGGTAGGTATTATGTTATTGACGAAGTCAAGCAACCAAAAACAGCACAATATAGTCTACTATAATTTCTCTTTGTCATATTAAGTAATTATCTTATAATTATTTTAATTATTTCAATGAATATTTGTCATAAATCGCATGCTTACTGCTTACAAACCCATCACACCGTTCGTTCGTCACTGCAGCGCATTCGCGACTGTTTGCGAACTGAGTGCGAACCGAAATCGTGGCGCGTAGGTATGACTCGCGTTCCGGCCGTTTGTATGAAGAGCTAGTACTGTAGATATATGTACCGTGCCTCAATCGTGCTAGCACACTGTGTTGCCACAGCTTATAAAAAACAGCCTCGCACAAAAGTTTTATTACATCAAACACAAGAGAATTAAAAATCAGAAAATTACATACTTTTTTTACAGGTAATTGATTCCATTTTCACAATATATATATTAAAATAGCGTTAAAATGTGGTTAGAATATTATAAAGTGATAGCGTTAACAACGTTACAGTAGTACCCAACTGATAAGGCGCGAATCTTCGTTCGCACAGAAAAGAAAGTATGGCCCGAAGTTTAACGAAAGAATGTATAAAACTTACAATCAACCTTAGATCACTAATATTAGGTTCATAATACCTTGCAGCTGTTAGTTCCGTTTCACTCGCAAGTCACGCCCTCCGCACACATGGCGGCAGCTGCCGATCAATAGCATTTCCCGCGCTTTGAAAATGTATCTTCTGCGCAAGTATATCGGTAAGCCATATTAGTTGGGTACTACTGTACATCGTTAAGCCATATCAGTTGGGTACTACTTGTATGTATATGCCTGTTTGGTGGTTTGACCACAATCGCCATGGTAAGCGATGGTGGCGATGTGAAGATTATATATATTACATGTACTACACATGTAATATATCAGCGCTATGATATAGGGATGGTTATATTCTCTTTGGGGTTCTTCACAAGGGGTGTAAAAGGGCTCTTCAAGGTCGGGAACCCCCCTTGTATTGCAAATGTCTATAGGCGGCGGTGACCACTTACCATCAGGTGGACCGTGTGCCTGTGAGTTATCTGATGTCCATAGTACAAGCTCTGCTTAGTTTGGGATCGGATCGCCGTGTGTGAATAATATCCCAGGATATTTATTAATTTTACATCACTGTTATTTACTGCTAGAATCGCAATATTGTGGCTGTATGGCCTTGAAGTCTATGAGCTAATATGATTCGGTCATTTCCACAAAAAACAAACATGAGTAAAGAACTGGCTTAACATTATTAAGCAGGCATTCTTTAAAAGGGTAATAAAAATAAAACAACAGACTTCTTAAAAGTATTCTTAAATTATTCTTATTTCCTTTTTGTAATGATAAATCAATGTTATCGTACTTATTTTTTATAGATTTTTTTTCAGTATATTGTAATCAATTATCTTTTTAAATTAATGTAAATAAGAAAAAATACGAGATGTACAGTTTACAATGCATAACATATAAAGTGGTCGAGCACTATATTATTATAAAAAAAAAGTTATAATACTATCATAACACCAAATGATTCACTACATACAATTTGGATAGCACAGTTAACAATAAGTAGCATTGTAATACTACAAAGAAACCCCAATACTTTTAAAATAAAACAATAACCCCATCGACAATAATAGTCATTAACACTGTACCTTTTCATTCGAGCGTAAATATGCCGGCTGTACCCATGTATAAATTAAAGCTATAATACGGAGCTTCGCACACACATTTCGTTGGAATATAATAATGTCTAATAATATTTAAATATTTTTGCGGCGGTTCAAGAGCAGTGCAGCATGCTTGTTCTAAAATTAATTCGATTTGGACAATCGAATTAATTTTAGAACAAGCTTCCAATTCGTTCTTTCATTTTGTAAATTATTGGAAAAATCAGTCTCATATAATAAATCAGTAGGTATAATTTATTGAATTGATTAATGAACGTAAATAATATAATAATTGGACTGTTTTACAAAAAACTTAATCCGACTTCAAAGTACACTAAGAAGTTATCAAATCCTGATCTGATCTGACAATGGGACCAAATGAGAAGTGTACCCTTCCAGACAAAAAAAGAATTTTCCATATTGGTTAATAAATGACGGAGTTATGAGGTAACAAACATAAAAATAAAAAAAAAATACAACCGAATTGAGAACCTACTCCTTTTTTTGAAGTCGGTTAAAAATCAAATGTTAACTAGTCCTTTGAGTATTATTATAATAAAAGACAGTAGATCTAATCCTAATCGGTTTAAAATTTGTTGATAATTTTACAAGATTATAGCTTTTTGCAACTTACTTGTAGAAACTGTCCAGATGACGCGACTCGTAACCTATCTTGAGTCGCAGTTAGGCAGCAACCAACATTTGAATTATGAAATACAAATATAAAACCCGCGAATCAATTAGCGTCATGTGAATACTGTATCTTTGCAACTAGCATTTCTAATTGTCAAATAAATCGTGTTGTATAATTTTACAATCGTGTTATCCTTATTCTATACACCTAATTGCGATATGAACAATGATTGCGACACAGCATCGAATCATTCACACGCAATGTTCAACGCATGTTTTCAAAGCGAATGACACAAAATGGATGTTTTTTTAGTGAAAACATGCCAAGATATCTCATTCGATCTATCTCATTAGATCTAGTAAAAGTACATAAATTAGAATTATAGATAGCTAAATATCGTATCTATAGTTACTGTTTATGCTTTCCGTGAAGGCTAAACACGCGCTCGAAGCAGCAAAAAGTTCCTTTCGCCTATTTATTTCGTTCATAATCATAAACAGCACAACAAGACCCCCTCACTCGGAAGAGTTCATTTCAACATCAATCTTATACAATTAGAATTAAATTGATTCGTCTTAAAATACACTCCTGAGTCTCTGGTACGGGAACGTGGTTCGCACGAATACCGAGGTAACAAACAGGATTAGCAGCGCTTACAAACAATAGTGAGGGTAGAGCTAAGTCTAAAAGTCCGGCGTGGTGGAGGCGAGGCGAAGCGAGGCAAGACGAGGCAGAAGACTGGCTCGCAGTGGTCGGTCGTCTGTCGCCCTCACTCACTACAAGTTATCTACACCGCTCGCACTCGCACTAGAGATATCGCGAGCCGGAGGCGGAGGGCGGGGGGCGGGAGGCACTCCCCCTCTACCGCACTCAGTACGGAGAGTAATACATGCCGCGCCTGTACCCTCTGCGAACAAGCCACGCCGTTAGTCACTGCACTACCTACACCTACACCGCTACTTCGCTCATTACTGGCATGCAATCGGCTCTATCATGCGCTAAGGAAGAAGGTGGGGCGCCATATTGAAAATACATTTTCTTTTTCAATTACAAACTTTATTTTTTTTTCGTTACAGTGTAAATTGTGTATAAATATCATCTTTTGATCAATATAACAAGTTTCGATACTTTGTAACAATTTTGGAAGCAGTACTGTCTACGGGTGCACGAGAAGACGTCACGACTGATACAAAGAATTGATAACATATCCATGGTTTGAATTAAAACAGCGACTATCCGAAAGGGTATATAAACCAAAACATATCTAAACACAAAAATGTGATTACTGCTGCATAAAAAATATGTACTTTGCATGCATTTACAACCAACCAGAGTAAAATGACATCTTCCACGGCTCGGCGCCGTACCTCGATTACACAATTTGCAACTGTAACTTGTCCAAAACTTCATTCATAATCAAAAAATATTCCCGCCTTTCGCTATCAATCAACTTAAGATAAGGGACATGATTTATTGTCTTCTAGCGCATAAACCATCCCATTAAATAAAACGATACTCAAAAAGAGTACTCATAAACTTTTACAGGTGCTAGCTCACTCCCTTAGAACTAAAGAGTCGTTACAATAAATGAATGATATGAATACAATACGAGCGTACTTTGGTTGCATACTACACATCAATAGTGACATAACATTTCACAATGATAGAAAAATTAATACAAGAAAATAATGTTAAAAAGTCCAGTTCTAAGGGTGTGAAATAGGCTAATTGTATACAACAGTTGCAAATTGTGTAACAAGTGAGTGTATGTGACAGGCAGGCCCGTAGCTAGGACGGTTTTTGGGGGTACAAACAAACTTCGCCCAAATAGTTTCCATATAATTGGTTAGTAATCCGGTTGGGAGAGCTATATTTCATGTATCACACTGTACTAATGACAGTACTTTGTTCAATCTAAATGTGTTACTAAAGCTGAGATTGCGTAGTAACAACATCGAAACGAACAAATCGAATAACGAAAAATAAAGATAAAAATGCTATCCCCCCCCTCATCGAAGCTGCGGGCCCGTTGGTGAGATGTTTGTTTTAATAAGGGTTGTACCTGCCACGGCGCACGGGCCGGTAGCCGGAGTAGTAGGGGGAGAAGCCGCCGCCGCCGCCGCGGAACGAGCGGCCGCGCCCGCGCATCGCCCGCGGCGGCCGGTTCGTCGTCGACAGCCCTGGCTTATTCGTACGCTTCGGCATCACCTACAAAATAACGATCACACTGATGCAGGCCATAGACGTTCCAGTAATTTGATAAAACAGAATGTCTGTAGGACAATTTAATCAAAAATGATGTCAAAATGACAATGAAATGGCATGAAGAAAATATGGATTGTCGATCAAATGAATTTAAAATTGATGGCCCGCATTAAGCAGGCATTTAATAGTTAGGCTCTGTAAACCATCCTCTAACAGTCCCCTAAGCTTGCTTAGGAGATCCCTTAAACTTAGGGGATGTTGGTGAAAACGGGCATTAAACTCCTACTATAAAAACGGCCAAGTGCGATTTGGACTCACACACGATGGGTTCCGGAAATACGTTTCTTATATTGGGGCTCCATTAAATTTTAAATCATTTTTATTATGTTGTTATAGCGTCAATAGAAATATACATTCTGTGAAAATTTCAACTGTCAAAATTCATGAAGCCCACTCACAGACAGACGGATGGACGGACATACAGCGGAGGCTTAGTAATAGGGTCCGATTGGCACCCTTTGCATATGGAACCCTTGTTCCGCATGTTCGTTGTTCCAGAAGTAAAGTTTTACTAGTCAGTAAGTTTTAGATTAATTTATCTAAATTCTCATGCTATCAAAACTATTTCTTAATGTTAATAAAATAAAGTCCCACCTTAATCTGACGTCCTCTAAATAATGATTCATCCATAGCCATTGCTGTTTGTACACTGTCTTTATCTCCAAACTCTATGTATGCGAATCCTTTTGGGTGACCATCAAACTTATTACATAATATTGTAACCCTGGAAAAGTAAATAATATTTTTAATTAGGTACACAATAGTAATCAATTATAAATAAATATAAAATTATACCCTTCTAATATTATAAATGAACAAGTTTGTTTTAATTCCGACTATGTTGTCATAACTTTTTACAAAAATGAACTCAATAATGCCATGATCAGTAAAATTGACAATATTCCTCACCTATTAATAGATCCACAGCCATGAAAGTGCTGTTCCAGCTCCTCGGCAGTGGCTCCGTAGTCCACATTGCCAACGTACACCGACCTGTTGTCGGCTTCTATTTTCTCCTCAATCGACATATTTAGAGGACTAGCTGTGAATAACATATTTTTGTAATATAATTATATAAAAGGATTTCTCCTCAACTGATTGATAGATGAACACACATTGCTCAAACTGCACGGTCTAGATTCTGGACCCTAGATTTATTGCACAGATTTCTTAAACCCATAAATAACATCTCAACTAATAAAAATGAATTTATTTTAAGGCGATGGAAGCCGAAGTGATTGATGTTGAATGCTGTGGCGTATTCTTTCGGACATAACAAAATAACTGACTGTAATGAGACTACCACATTCTCAAATTTCCAAGCTGACAATTTACATAACTTTCAATACAAAATTGTCCATCATAAACCTAAACTGTTTCTGAGCGCATTATTTGACCTATCCATCTTAGAATTCACTTATCATAAATTTCACCTTAATATTCATAGAAAATTGTTTAGGTTCTGGCGACTTTTATAAAATTAATGTTTCCACCAGATACAATGTATATTTAGCATGAAGCACATCAATAAAAAATAGGAGCTCTACAGATAATCTTCCACAACATATATCTCAAAGCCTACATTATACAAATAAAATGAACATACACATCATACATAGCATGCTTAGATATTCCTTTCCAATACAATATTCATTCAACATATACAAACATTATTTGTATTTTATTAACTAGCAGAATTTCACTTTTTGTAGTAGCACAGAATAAATAATAGTACTAACGTAGTAGTAGCTTACATTACATTTGGCATGAATGATATATTATATGACTAGCTAGCTATGCCGTGCAGTTTCACCCAAGATTTTATTATAGCCTATATGGACAGAATATCATAAACAAAAATTAGGACTTTTTATCCTCGGCAATAATTAGATCCTCAGGAAAGCTAGTCACAACGGAATGTGGATTTTGGAGTACAAAACATATTTCCAAACCGTGCAATACACAATCTTGAGTAAAACATCAAGAACATGACAATAACATTAACACAACATAAAATGTACAATGAAATAGGCTATCAAAGAAAAACACCATCAAATCCTTACTGAGTCCCGGTGGGCTGCCCATGCTCATCTGCTTGTCAACTTCGGTTTGCATCTGTTTCAATTTCTCTGCTTCCTCTTCCATTTCCCTCACTCGGGCTTTGATGGCAGCCAGGTCTGGCACATCAGTGCCTGCAGCTTCATCTCCACCCTGACGAAAATTATATTATATATTTACTTTAGGTGAGTTCCTCACATTAAAAGCTCGCAATTTGGTGACAGTGAGACTAGAATGTAGATATTATGAAGAGAATATAAGCTTTTTTAGAAACAATTCATTACAGACATTAAATTAATTAATTGCAAGAATTATTCTCTGTAAAACACAGCCTTCCAAACCAATATTAGAGTCAAACTATTCATAAGTGACTGACAATATGTTTGATAAAAAGTATATTTGATTAGATTTCTCTTAAAAGTTATTTGAAGTAAAATTTTTGTTGATTGTTTATTTCTGAGAAGTGGACTCCTATGCTGTTTTTTTTTTTATTTGCAATTTACATTGTATAACACAAAGGGCAGTGGCGTAGCTACCTAGGGGCTAGACGGGGCAGCGCCCCGGGGACCCCAAGCTCAGGGGGCCCCTCGGACTCTGACTTACAAACTAAAATAGTTATTGAAAAAAAAAAGAAACAGAACTCTCAATGCGGAACTCTTAGAAGTCTCTCTGTGGGATTGGTGACTAATTTTCGCATAAACACAAACAGTTTTTCACCCTTCATACAGATTATCATGATGGACAAGATGGCGGAACATGCTACGATATGTCTTTTTTAATGTGTGAGTGTAGTCTTACTCCAGGTGTAAAAACGAGATGGCTTAATATGAAAATTTTAAATAGTTTAGTTGGGGCCCTACATGGGCCCCCTATTTTATTTTTTGCCCCAGGGCCTTTGGTTACCTAGCTACGCCACTATGAAAGGGTATATCTATCCAAAAGGGGTGAAGACTACATCAGGTATAGACTTTCTATTAAAAATTTCAGCTCAACAAAAATACTCAAAAATTCATTCAAGTATCTTGAATTGTAATCATAAACAATGTGCCACCGCTCAATATACAATCTCCACTATACATCATATAATTCTCATTATGTGATGATTTGGCTGAAAGTGGTAGTGACATTCAGTACTGTTATTTGGTTATTTTCAGCTAAGAGTAAATGAAAGAAAATTATTCACCACCACAAACCACAATAAAATTTACATAATTTCTAGCTACTTTAGACTATGTACATTGTCTAACACAAATATTTATGAGTTGTTAATCCAAGCTTAGATACTGTCAGTTATAAATAACCAATTTAATTTATGTTATAATTATAAAAACAGTGAGTGTGGAAGTAGTATGGACATTTCATAGAGACAGAAATGTAAATAGAATCAAAGTGAATCAGCAATAGAAGTGAACATTAAAAAACCAATAAAACTTTTTGTTTAGGTGGCAAAACGAAAATTACATACCTAGTCAGATTGCCTTATCTAGATTCATACCTATCATGTAATAAACACCATAAAAACAACTGTATAAAATCCGTTAGAACTATTTTTAAAATTATTGGTAATTCTTTAGAAAATTGGGGGCATTGACATGGTTAATAAATTAACATTTGCATGGTATATTGTAATACTGGCATGTACTAGAGTACTAGTGAAATATTCAACTCACTTTAGAATGTATGCGCTCTGATCAAATTGGCAAAGTGGGTCAAAAACAATGAAATTGCCGTTTTAATTGCATTTAAAATTTTATGATATTTATATTGGACGGCAATTAGGAAACTTTTGGTTAATTTCTAATTATAAAAGCTTACCCCGAGGCTACTGTCGGTCATGTTTAGGGAACCGTTGGTTCCGTCTAAATGATTGTTGTCAATAGAATCAAGATAATCATCATTTTCTGCCATGTCCACTAACTGCCTCTATCATGAATTCCGCACTTGATAGTTTTCACAACACTTATCAACACCTGTAACAAGAGTTATTATGTAAAAATAGTATTATCTATCCGGTGAAATCATTTGATGATTACGAAGTTCTGACGTACCGGTAACCAACCAAATCCGTTAGGAGGCAAATGACCTACTTAAAAAATATAATTCACTGTAACTAATAAAGGACAAGAATATTCACTCGGATAAAAGTAAATTTATAATCATCTTCATATTCTCTAGATATTTTGGGATTTGTTTCTATAAAAATAGCCAGAAACCAAACGCCATTAACACCAAAACCAAACAACAACTGGCTGGTGTTGCCGGCCCAATAATATATATATATTTAAAAAAATATTTTTTTTTTGATAGATTGAACAACAGGGTGCCAGTTTTTTTTTTGGCGGGAACTTGCAAAGTGACTTTGCGTTTTCATTTTAATTTTCATAAATTTGTGTATTAATAATAATAATAATAAAAATATATTTATTTGCAACACCAACAAATTTAATATACAAACAGCTTGATTTGAAACATGGGGTGTTGAAGGAACTTAAACACTAATGATTTACAGCGGTCTTCACACTAGGCCAAGCCTGTATCGTGAAGACCAGAGTTAACAGACATAATTTATTTGCCTCTTACTAAAATTACATGTTATTATATTTTACACATCATAATAGCGGCTTAATAAAAATAGAAATAAAAATATATATATATATATATATACATATAATATTATATACACGCAGCTAATTTGATACTGACAACTAGTAATTATTATTAAATATTAAATATACATATTAAGATTGATAAATAAAAGGTAATTTAGATGAAGTTTAAATAGATATGTTATACAAGACCAAATGCGGGTAGTTGGAAACAACTCCCGTTCATTGAGCCGCTGATACCCGCAGTTTCCAGTTCAATGTTGGTCTCTACAATGGTGGTCATTGTACTAAAACTCTTCACGGACATTTTGAGACAACTTGAAAAGTCACGATACACATAACTCATTTCATTTCACTTCACTGGTGCACATGGATGATCTTTATTGGGTAAAATACCACCAAAAATACACAATAAAACTCAAAATACACAAATTTATGAAAATAAAAATGAAAATGCTACGTCACTCTGCAAGTTCCCGCCAAAAAGTCGTGAAGTGATTTATTGTGACTGGAAACTATAATATAACTCGACACTGGCAGAAATGAGCCCTAATTTGGGCTTGAATGCCAAAATTAAAAATAAGAAGAAAACATGACTTTTATGAACGGTGACTGACTGAGGGAGGACTATAATATGAAAGTGATTTGTGACTGGAAAGTATAATATAACTCTTGCTAAAATACAATATTCATTTATTGCGCTCGCTGTAACACAAACACACACGAACATTCGCGCAAGCGCCCTGCGCCACCTAAACGAAACAGCAGGCGCAGCGCAGGCATACATTTTCGCCGCACGGTAGAGGGGGATACTTCATCTCCTACAAAGCGCCGGCGGCGCGGTCTTCTCTCCCTCCGTGTTACGAATTTTCGATCAGGTGACGTATCCTGTCCCGACGCGAGTTTAAATTTTTTTACCCATCACAAAAAAAGTGCACAACGCCACTAAAGAAGTTTTCACTACAAAAAGTACGTAGGTCTACGAACTTTCCATATGCAAGTTTTACTAATTCTACGTAATTTTCTAATCATGCCTACTCCTTTTTGTAAATCCGAGTTGGTAGCACTGGTGTTGTGACTCCACGGAACAACAAAAACAGTTTTTGTTGTTCCGTGATTCACTCCAAAGACTACAGTATCACTCCCAGGACTTTATGGCGGAAACTTGCAGAGTGACGTTGCGTTTTCATTTTAATTTTCATAAATTCGTGTATTTAGATTTTTATTGCATATTATCGTTGGTATTTTATCCAATAAAGATCAAGCCATGTGCACCAGTAAATGAATTATGTGTATCGCTGTGGTGTATCGTGACTTTACAAATTGTCTCAAAAAGTCCGTGTAATTTTTTAGTACAATGTTTAGTGTTTTTTAGTAAAAACATTTTAATAAAACTTGAATGGACGGTGACTGATAATGCGGACTATGTGAAAGTTAATGTGCGGACTATATGAAAGTGAAGGACTTTGTGGACTTTTTGGCGGGAACTTGCAGAGTGACGTAGCTTTTTCATTTTTATTTTCATAAATTTGTGTATTTTGAGTTTTATTGTGTATTTTTGGGGGTATTTTACCCAATAAAGATCATCCATGTGCACCAGTGAAGTGAAATGAAATGAATTATGTGTATCGTGACTTTTCAAGTTGTCTCAAAATGTCCGTGTAGAGTTTTAGTACAATGACCACCATTGTAGTAAAACATGACTTTTATGGACGGTGACTGACTGAGGACTATAATGTGAAGTGATTTATTGTGACTGAAAACTATAATATAACTCGACACTGGCAGAAATGAGCCCTAATTTGGGCTTGGTTGCCAAAATTAAAAATAAGAAGAAGAAGGACTTTGTATCCATGGTCATGAACAAATAAAAAAAAACACTAACAAAAGACAAAAACAATTACTATTTATCTAATTTTAGAGGTGTGTAACTCATCAAAAATACGCGAGCTGCATAACAGCTCACGGCTCAGGTGTGTGAGCTGGTTCAATGACTCAGCTCGCAGATCAGCTCAATTTGTACACACGGCTACCGATCAAGCTATACATTTCCAGTATAAGCTGAACTCGCATTGTATACGATTTCCGTACAATGGGAGGTCAGCTTATACTAGAAATGTATAGCTTGACCTGTAGCCGTGTGTACCTATAGTTCACGATAAGCGCGCACGCTCACTGCGTATCGCGCGTCCAATCGAGCTGCCGCGATTCGTTCGACTCCGCCGAGCGACTATTTTCATACTTTAGAGTTGGAATTATTTGTTTTTTTTATATTATCTAGTTATGTCACATATTTATTTATTGAATTAAGTTATTATTTAAATGGTGTAGAACGAAATAATAATTCGTAGATCAGAATCACAAGAATAATCTATGGAGGGAGTCGCAGATACAATAAGAGTTGGATTGAGCTGTGAGCTAGTCATTTTGTTGTTGAGCTGTAGCTCAACGGCTCAAACCCGTGTGATCTGATTCATTGAGCTGGTTCAGAGCTGAGTTACACACATAGAACATTTATACTCTCACGGTTACACACCTCTATCTAATTTACTTAAATATGCGTAATATCTCTACTTAGTTTGTGATTTACATGCAGTCCTAATCCTAATATCCATCCAATCCAAATAATCTTCGAACAATCACCAAAGTTTTCTTCAAAGATAATATTTTATATCATGTGAACGTGGTACCTACATACCCATGGTGTATCTTCGGTCATTGTTTGATGTCGTGATAGTGGTTAGTCTTTATCTATAAATCATTGTACGATATGTAGGTTTAGGATTTATGATTTTATAAGTAGTTTTTGTCCATCAGTTGTTTGTGAGCTGCAGCTGGTTCCACGTCATATTTCTGAGCTGGAAGCTCTCTGAGAAACTTCAACAGGATGCCTCTAACGGCTGATGTAGCTGCGCAGCAAGTGCAGGTATTGAATTAAAACACAATATGTAACAAAACATATCATTTAACTATTTACAAAAAAACCCGCCTTTCTTCGTGTCCCAAACGTTATCCCATCTCACAAAAATTCCTCATCTTAATTTTAAAAAGCCATTACCATTTTAATAAATAACCATTCTTACACGTCTTAATCGCTGCTATATACTTGTATTAAAATTTCAGGAGCGCTTAAGGTCCCTGCATAGGCTTATTTATGATATTGAAGCAGAGAGGTCCAGAAATGAACAGTGCATTGATTCCATTCTAAGAGCTGAGAAGGCTGCTGAATCTCCTTCATCTAATGATGATTCTTCAGGATCATCTCAGCAGGTTTGCTTTAATTATTAACCTTAAGTAAATCCTAAAACCGATTGAGGTTTTCCTTGTTTTTCTTTGACTATCTTTGGTTTGTGGAGTTGGAAAAGTAAAAGTAAAGTAAATGTTAGTTTTGTTTGTTCGAAAATAACAAACAAAATAATTTTGTTTCTACAGCAAACTCAGCTGAAAAGTCTGTACAAGAATGGCTTGACTGCTTCTGAGCAAGAGGAGCGGTTGCTCCGTGCTGCTCTCTCCCGCATCTATGAAATACGCACTATTAAGAATGAACGGAGGATTCAGGTACACATTTATTATTGCATACATATTCATATTTTCTATTTAAAAATATTTTAACTATTCTTTTATCAAATGATCAACCTTACTAAATCAATAATGGACTTCAGTACCAATTACTTAAAGTTATGGTTCAATGGTATTGTTTCTAAAGTTATAATTGATTGGGTTCACGTTCTGAGCCTGCCCTTTAAATATTTAGGATTATTAATAATCTTCCACTGGGTATGCACCTGACACAAGTTCATCTAATATTCCTGGGACATTCCTCACACATGGTCATCTGATCCCAAACTAAGCAGAGCTTGTACTATGGAAACCAGATAACTGATATAATACATATACTGCTTTTTGTTTGTAAATACATCCTTAATATACATAGTTACACCCAGACTCAGGACATACAGGAATCGAACCCACGACGTGCGGCGCGATAGGTGGAATCTTAACCAACCGCGCCGGCCGGCCCGTCAAATCTAATAGGTACATATGTTTTGATTGAGGAAACATAGTGACATGTATGTATCAGGCGCGACACGCGGGTAACAAAGAGACGATAGGTTGTGGTGCACTAATGAAGATGCTGCTGAGCGCAGCTGCGACGCTGCCACTTCACGTGGGGCGAGCGGGGACGGGCGAGCGCGCGCCGCAGCTGTGTGGTGCCGTGCCGGTCGACGCGGGGCACGTCGCGCGCGCTGGGGACGCCGTCGCCGCGCTCGTCAGGGTTTCCGAGAAGGAAGAGAACTGGATACTCGCTGAGGTACTGCACCTACCTGTCTTCCTATCTCAATTATCCAGTCTAATAATCTATGGATGTATAAGTGCTAGCAAAACGGCCAAATTAGATTGTAAGGACGAATGTGAAAGTTAGGGTCAGTTCCCACCGAGACGCGACGCGACGCAGCGTGCACTTTTTAAGACCTAACATTACCTGCGCAGAAGATACATTTTCAAAGCGCGGGAAATGCTATTGGTCGGTAGCTGCCGCCATGTGTGCGGAGGGGCGTGACTTGCGAGTGAGACGAAACTAACAGCGACAGTGTATTATGAACCTTATAGTAGTGATCAACCTTAGATTGTAAGTTTTAAGCATTATTTCGTTAATCTTCGGGCCATTATTTCTTTTCTGTGTGATAGAAGATTCACGACGCGCCTTATTAGTTGGGTAATACTGTACCCTCTTGTTTAGTAAATAAAGTTTTATATTTTATTGCTATCGCGCCACGTCGCGTCGCGTCACGTTTCGGTGTGAACTGACCCTTAGGTTTTTATGTGACTCAAATTACTAAAATTTGGTTTGGATGAAATTTGGCATACAAAATATTTTGATTTAACGCATTGGAAACTTTTATCTAGTAAAACAGAACCCCTAGGTTATGCGGAAGACTAGTAATCTAAGTTAATAGATGTCTGCTACCGAATCACAAAATAATTGTAGAATACTTGAATACTGGGAAAACATCCTCGAGAATACAATTTTTCGATGGAGAATTAGTTATATTCTATCCAATTGTTATCAACACATCTGACATCTGCCTATAGCCAGAATAAAATAGTTGTTGTACACCTTAGGTAGTTAGCTGGCTTCCAGCTCAAGGAAAGTACGAAGTGGACGACATAGACGAGGAACAGAAGAACCGGCACGTCCTGAGCAAGCGGCGCGTGGTGCCGCTGCCGCTGATGCGAGCCGACCCGCGCACTGACGAGCACGCACTGTTCCCCAAGGGCGCGGTCGTGATGGCGCTCTACCCGCAGACCACTTGCTTCTATAGAGCCATCGTCAACCGGCTGCCGGCCAGTGCTGCTGACCCTTATGAAGTGCTTTTTGAGGTGATTTGAATGTCTACGGTTTATACCTTCGTTCTGGAGGTTATTTCCTTCCTTTGTAATGTTATTTCAAGGCGCAATACTTGAGTTCATAACCGTAATTTGTTACTGTATCTTAAGAACAAGAGAGAACTTATCAGAATTTGTTCAGTGAAATTTCGTCGACAACATTTTATATTTGGTGGACAAACTTAGAATTCAAATCTGTAATGGTCCTGTCAGGTACACCACTCACACTGAAACAACTGGTATAGATGATTTCCAGAGGAGTTTTAAATACGTCAACAACAATATCTAGCTGCAATGTGCATATAAAGCCTAATCTATATGAATGTAATAACAGTTAGGATTTGTTCCAGGACTCGTCGTACGCGGACGGGTACTCGCCCCCGGAGCGCGTGGCGCAGCGCTACGTGATCGCCATCAAGGAGGGCAAGGGCCGCGCCACCTGACCCCGCCAAACCAACACGCCCACGCCCACACCCTCCTCTATATCTCCTAACTCGCAACACTGATGTCATATCAAATGTGCCCCATTATACCTACTTGTATGGTACTTATTCATATGGCAGACAGTTTGCACCCACTAATCTTCGAATATAGGTAAATTCAAGCAACCACATAACAAAACGAGTATGGAAATAGCCATGTTCAAGAGTGTCTTGCTTTGGAACCCTCCGCGTGTTCTCACGACTCTACAATCAGATTCATAGGTTCATACTATCAAGACTGATAGTCGAACTAAACGGAATACATATTTATAATAATATATGACTACCAGCAAAACTTGATAATAGTGCAAACAGGGATACTCTGTACCTACACGCTTCCTAAGAGTAATTTCTTTTGTTTTTTTTGTGATGTGTTTAATATTTCAACAAAAAGCAAATGGGATAGCATTTTTTTTTGGTACAAATAGTGTATTTATTATTAACTATTTTTCATGTTGTAACAATATCTTGTCAGCATTATGGTGTGTGTGACTATGATCGTGAATTTATAGTATGATAGTCTTGCTTGTACAATTTGCTGATTACATTTCCAATCTCAAAGAATAGTTAGTAAACGTTTTATATAATTAAATTAGGTTTTGTGGTCTAAAATATAATAAAATGTGATATGGAATACAATCTTTTATTATCCTAAAAGAGTAAATCTACATGATAAATGGTTATGTCCGAAATATACAGTCAATTAATTTTGATAAGAAGTTAAAACAAATTTGATTTATAACTCTTTTCTGATCACTTACAAACTAATGAATAATAATAAAATTAATGGAAGCAAGTAAAAATATTTTCTGCGTTCTAAGATTTGAGGAACTAAGGATTAGGTATCTTGTACCTAGTACATAGAATAGTATAATAAAAATAAAATGTATGCAAGTCTGATCAATAGTCAATGAAAGAAAAAAAAAACTATTGCTCTGTGTAAGTTGGCATAGTTGATTGCATTTCAGTATCGTTTATGGATAAGTATACTTAAAAATAAATAAAAACTATAACATAAGTACCGGTTGGTTAACGAAAGCTGGCACTGTCTCAGTACTCACACATAATGCAATCTCACGATGCAGTATGTTTTATTACATTATTGCTTCTAATCAGTCAGTCAATTCTAATGGACATTCGTCCAAAAAATACTATTATATTTATGAGCAGTAGCAAATGCAAAACAATAACTGTTCGTCTCCTTCATACTCATAAGCTTGATCGCGCGCGAGAGACCGACATACTTTTCATGATGCGCATGCAGTGGGACGTCACGCCGCGTGCTTATTCAGACACTACACAAGCGCAACGTGTACATGTGTTGAACGTGCCAGCTTTAGTTAACCGACCTGTAATTGCTTCATAATGTAAGCAACATCAATTCATTCTGCCATAGGCGCAGCCTTCGCAGACTAATAAAACTTAAATCTTACGTTAGCAATGAGCAACTTTCAAGATATGGCATATCAATACTATACATTCAACATAAATAAGAAATGAGATCAATATGCTTCTTTTGTCAGTACAACTGTTCGTCAGAGGCGAGGTGTACCAGCCTCGTACATGTAACATAGCACCAATTATAAATACGTCTGGAACCAGGTTCGAAGCTACCAGTTGTGTTGTGACATGACTGTGTCGTTCATTTCGTCTCCGATTACAAATTTGATTTTGTACATTAAATCGTCAAAATATCATTATAATTTTTCATGGGGAAGAAGATGGCTAGAGAGCTAAAAGCATAATTTTTGGTACTTAGTTAAAAGAAATAAATATGACTAAGAACATTATTCTTTTAGACTCGAATGATTCACACAGATTTGTTGGAGATGCACCGAGCTGAAAGTAAAGAAATCATTTCGTTAATTTTACCATCTCATAACTATTGATAAATACAGTGTGAATACCATACCCCAGGATTTAACACGCTTTTATTAGCTTCACCCATAGAGTTAGAATATAATGGAGTCATAGATAACAACGTTGCCTAGTGCGAAGCGTGATCATTTTCCATATAGATAGATGCATTCAGATATATCGTACACTAGTTGATTTACAGTCAGACAAAATGTCGATATGGATTCCTAGTCATTTGTTCTCTGTAAAAGTATCGATTATAAACAAGAAATAGGTATTCATTAATGTATTTTAGTTGTTCAAACTATGTACGCGCACTTCATTTCATGGACCGTACCGGTGCCCACGGACCGTACTCTAGTACACTCGCTCCATTAATATTCTAACTATGGCTTCACTTGTATGTATGTAATATAATCATAAAACGTAATTTTCATCGACTTCGAAACGTCAAATTAACAGAAGCTTTGCAAACTAATCAAGAACTGATGTCAATACAATAATTTGGCACCACGTTAATACTAAAAAATACAGGGCCAGTAGACAAGACGGTTATCGACAATCGTCATCGACAGTAAACGATCAACCTTTGTATGGGATTGACATTTCAAATCGAAATGTCACGTGATTTTTAACAATTTCTTATGTCAATCCCATACAAAGGTTGATCGTTTACTAACGATGACGATTGTCGACAGCCATCTTGTCTAGGGGGGCAGGGCTTTTTACGGTGAAGCGGAGATGACAGACATTTTGTGCAAAGGAGTCTGGAGGAGACTCACATTTTTCACAGATTTAAAGCACACAACACAACGTACATTATACTTCTCCGATCATTTCGTCGGCGGAGCTCTAGCATGATATGGAAATGCAGAAATTTCGATTTATTATGAAGAAGAAGAAATATACATTTGGGTAAATCCTATTCTTTCGCAGACCTTTTGCGCATCGTGGGCGTTACTGCTTAGAATTGTATAGGTTCTATTTTCACATACTAAAAAGTGCGGCACGGACAGTCTGTCGTCTGCGCTGCACAAAGCGTGTTTTTTATGTATTCCTTGAACTTGTAGCGATGCATCGACACCTTTATGTACGGTGTGAGTAGGGACTTCAGTCACCACCACACGGTAGACGCACGCTAGTCGCAAGTTTAGTGTTTCTATAAATAGACTTGCATTTTTAATATACCAATTAGTGAAAAGAAAGTGACTTTTATTTACATATACTTCACCTCAATTGGTAAAAACTATAATTTCACATTATTTTGAGGACAGGATATTTGAGTAGGATGGTTAAATGAGTATATAATAAGTGTGTTATACGTATGTAATGTATACCTCTAGACAGCCTGTCGGTCGTTGATGAGTCCGTGCAGCTTCCTGGCGACGCCGGGCGCGGCGAGGCGCGCGCGCTTCACCAGCTCGGGCGTCGCCGCCGCGCCCACGCCCACGCCCACGCCGCGCTTCAGCGCACCCACCTCGCACGACACCATCGTGTTTATTGCTTGCAGGTCCTGCACACATTAACACATTACATTAACATATACATACATACATAATACATTATCATAAGTTTTCGATTAAAAAAATCAATTAAAACTACGAATAGTCTCCGACACGCGCTGCCCCGCCGGAGAGTACGTGTGTGTAGTGTAGTGCAGGATATGTAGGTAGTACCTTAGCGGGGCTGCGGCTGAACCGGTACTCGAGGTGGTGGTTGTGCGGCGGCGAGGCGGTGAGCGGCTTCACGTACACCTGGTGCCGCTCCGACACGCGCTGCCCCGCCGGAGAGTACGCCGCGTCCCCGCGACCCGCCGGCAATGGGGATAGACCGCACTCCTGCGACAAAAATACTGCTTGTAACATAAATAGATAATAATAATATCCTGGGACAGGAGATAGAGCACGGTAGAGGACTTCTCTATAGTGAAATTCAGAGCCAGGCTTGGACGACTAGTCGAGGGACCGTCCAACTGTGCATGTCAGACGGTTGTATATGACTCCAGCAAAAAACTCAGCAAGGCATTTTTTTTAAGTTGACCTTTCTTTTTTGTCCAAATCTCTTATTTATCTTTTTCGATACTTACATCTTTATGCCGACCAGTGAATCGTAGAGCAAAGTTCTGCATACATTGCACATAAACCTTATTGTAGAAATTAATTAAATCGCCTCTTTCTGGTGAACCTGAAATAATGGCAAAATAATATATTAATTTATTAGGTAATGATCTAGATATATAAAAGAAAGTCGTGTTAGTTACACTATTTTTAACTCAAGAACGGCTTAGAAACAGGAGACGGACATATGATACTTTTTATTGGGTAGTGTATGGTATGGTAGGGTAGGTAAGTAGGCAAAGAAGGGGGCGCGGGTGAAACCGCTAATCTAAGGCGATGATAGCTTAGTGTTAGTGACGTCGGATACCGAGACGAAGGTCCCGGGTTCGAATCCTACAATGAGCTTGAGCTTTCGGTGAAGGAAAACATCGTGAGGAAACCATAGCACGGTGGTTGGGTACTTTATAGTACCCGTCTGGCTGGCTACCACCCTCAAGTTGAAAATCTTTCGCCAAGCACCTATCGGTGCGTTCCGACAGCTGCACTTGAGAGCCAGTTCCATATAGACTTTGTGTGCTTACCACCTTCGACCACATCATCACTTACCATAGTGAGATTGTGGTCAAACACAAGCCTATACACAGTACAAAAAAAACCGCGGGCGGAAAGCTAGTCTTATATAAAAGCGAAATTGGGTCAGTTTGTTACGTTTTCACGGCTATTTTAAACTATAGTATAATCTTTATAAATTTTATAATGCTGAAGAGTTTGTATGTATGATTGAAAGGGATAATCTGGGGAAGTTCAAGTCAGTTGTTTTGTTATTTCACAGATACAAGCATATCTTATCCTTTAACTACGGGCATAAATAAAATATAGTAACTTAGAAAGTTTTAGGTATAGTCATACTCACTCTCTCCTGTACTTTGTTTGATCAATACAGATCTATAAACATGATTATCAGCTAGAGGTCGCAGTCTGTAACATCGCATGATTTCTGCAAATGTTCTCTCAAGTTGATTACATGCATTATTTGATACCTGAAAATACATCAATATGTTATCAAGTAATTCAGCATACTGTTTCAGAAATATAAGCAAATGTGTGTTGTCGTAGTGTTAAGTGATTATTATATTATTCCATTATAAGGCATGTTTATAACTGCTTTGTGTAGTCCGTGCTTTGCGAGTTGTGCAGTTTTTTTTTTCATTTAAACTAGTCTATAACAGGTGGAGATTTCGAGATGGCATATTTTCGAAAACTACGTTGGGTTAGTCATGCTGAACAACTTTTACAATGGGAACAAAACCCAATTCTCAAAAAAAAAAAACTTTTCTTAAAAAATGTCAACCTTTCTCAATCATAATGTATGAAAAGTAAAAACGATTTGACAATTCAGTGTTGGTCCCATAGTAAAAGTTGTTCAGCATGACTAATCCAACTTAGGTTTCGAAAATATGCCATCTCGAAATCTCCACCCAGTATAATAAAGCTGATGAGTTTTTTTTTAATTGTTTGTTACGCGGTTATCTCTGGAAATACCAGTCAAATTCGAAAAAATTATTCACTAATGGGAAGTTTCATTATCCCAGAGTGTTATAGACTACATTTTATCCCAGGAACGCGGGTGAAACCAAAAGTCAAATATAAATTGTTATTACCTTGCATATAACATATACGGCGCACATGAGTATTTGATCGAGGTGCCTGTCCTTCATCAGCTGTGTCTGGTGCATGATCGAGTACTCGAGACACGTCCATATCTTACGTTTCAGTTCCTCGTCCGTCAGTCTCAACCTCGTGCATAGGTCGTTCATTCGGACTACTGCCAGACTGTAGAACTGGAGAAAATATACATTTAGATCAGTACAAGATAATCAATGTCCCTCAGCTATCTTCATAGAGATAGCGGAATTAAAATGACTTCTTTTTTCTTTTTTTATTATGAATCGACCTGTGATTGACGACAATCTCGCCATGTAAGTAATTATGTAGCCAAAGGTGGTAAGCACACAAAGCCTAGAAAGGAACTAACGACAGATTTTCAACGTGAGGGTTGTAGCCCGCCAGGCGGGTACTACAAAGTACCCTACCACCGTGTTAGGTTTCCTCACGATGTTTTCCTTCACCGAGAAGATGACCTTCACCTTCACCTGATTCGAACCCCGGACCTTCGTCACGGCATTCAACGTCACTACCACTGAGCTATCATCACCTCGAAATTGTTTAATTTTACGTAAAATTTCAGTTTTTTTTCGAATTGATTATAATAGGTCGGTAACGCGTGAGTGATATTCCGTGTGTTGCAAGCGTCCATATGGCTACGGTAACCACGTACCATCAGGCGGGCCGTATGCTCGTATACAGACTTCGGTCGTAAAAAATAGACGATAACAAGTACATTTCAAGCTCAGCAATACCAACTTACCTTTCTAAAGAAGAGTATTAATGAGTTATTCGCTTTTTTCGGCGTCAATGTAAGTGTAGCATCTCCGTTTGGCACAATTGGTGATGGCTGTGTTGTGTTCTCTTGTTTTATTACTATACTATTTGTGGGAACTGAAAAATAAAAACGGAATTCAAGTATAGAGTTACTTTAACTGGTAACTTTTCTGATAAGTATTTTTAGGGTAATTTACCTAAGAGTGACTGGCCAGGTTTAATGGGATCTTTAAATAACTGCTTTTTGGCCTGATCTGCTATTGGTATGAGGAAACAGTCGATAGCTGCTGACACGGGGGATTGAAGACCATCTGCAAGTAAAAAAACAACATTACAGTTACTACTTACAGCCTGTTACATCAAAATTTGTTCAATCGCATATATAAGACAACATATTGTAAATACAAAAAAATACAGGTCAAGAGCCAACCTTCCTTGACATATCTTTCTTGGTTTGGATCATTGCTGTTGTTTAAATAAAATAAAAACCGGATCACATAACAATGTTTGTGCCTTTCATATTAGACCTTTTTGGTTCGGTACCCTTAAAATAAAGTTAAAATAAGTATACTAACTGTTACTTCTGCGAATGTGTGGTGATTCTTGTACGTAGACATCTGCCGAAGCGGGGACTGGCGTCTTACTCAGCTGTTCCCATAATGGGCTGTCTGATGTCCATACAAGCGATTCTAATACTTCTTCTTCCACCTACAAAATAATAATGTCATTGAATCTTTACGGGAACAATTTCTGAATATAAAATAAAAAATCATTTTCTGTACCTTGATGAATATTGACAAAACCAAGTTTCAGTTATATACAATACAATATTTTTAATATTAAACAAATATTCTGATCACAAAAATGAAATAGTCGGACTTCAAATATCTTTGAATTCGTATGCTTGCTTGCGCAGCTTACGATGCAGTTTCCTCAAATTATTTTCATTTTTGTATACTTTTTTTTATACCACTAAGGTACCTAACAAGCATACGGCCCGCCTGATGGTAAGCGGTTACCGTAGCCTATGGACGACTCACTCGTTGTCGACCCTGCAAAAATCTCTTCGCACTTTTTTTGAACTTCCTAAGATAGCGAACAAGCATGCTGATAGTAAGCAGGTTCTTTATAAAATAATACGTACGGCGTTAAGATGTTTGATGACGTCACGGCTGAGCTTGTCGACGACGGCCTGCACGACGAGCTCGATGACCTTGTAGAAGTGGAAGGCGCTCAGGCGGAACACGTGCAGCACGCGCGGGAACTGCAGCGAGTGCACGCCGTACGCGTGCAGCACCACCTCGGTGCAGCACGCCAGTATCGCCAGCTGGTACGTCTCTTGACTTACTAGCATCTGGGGAACGAACAGCCTATTAAATATGCTGACTTTCAAAAAATATATTATTTTTGCTTTTTTTATTGATACGAACACTTCGGTATATAAGCATACGGCCCGCCAAATGGTAAGCGATTACTGTAGCCATATTGAAGCTTGCAACTCACGAGGCATCACTCACGCGTTACCGACCCTTCCCCCTCCCAAATCAGGTCTGGCGACTATACTCACGCGCAGGAACACAACGTAAAGTTATTTGGCTGCAGTATTATGTAAGGAAGGTGGAGGTACCT
Organism: Achlya flavicornis; assembly: GCA_947623365.1. Classification (NCBI taxonomy): domain Eukaryota; kingdom Metazoa; phylum Arthropoda; class Insecta; order Lepidoptera; family Drepanidae; genus Achlya; species Achlya flavicornis. The sequence goes on from OX392484.1 coordinate 5,127,378, forward strand.
CCACAGTCGAGCTGCTCTGTTAGCGAATAAACGCTATGCTCATAATAAACAATCCTTCACATATTAGGTTAGGGAAATTATTAATTGCTAAAATGCCATTATGACATATAATTATTTCAAGGTATGCTATTCTCGATACTTTTTATCCCATCTTGTATCTGATACATGTATACTGTGGAACTAGCAAACCAGTTGAACCAATATTTGAAATGTCAAAAGGATACTTGCAAAGCTTGGTATGTAATATTTGGACTTTTATTCAACATATAAACTTTTTATGACAATATTATTGTTTTACTTACTTGCAGAGAAACCTGTGGTTTTTTCCTGTGCTCTTCTCTGATGATATGTTCAAAAACTTTATAATAGAGACATGTGACCATATTGCATCGGAATTTAATAGTTTCCTGGCTAGTAGTGCAGTTGGACTCCCTCAAACTGACGGCGAATTTCTCTATCCTACTGTTGCACGGTTGAATTACTTTTGCATTTATAGTTTCTTCACTCACGCCACATTCACTAATAAAATAAAACTAATTAATTATTTCATCCTAAAATAAGTTTTTGTCAAAAAATTTATTTTTAATACAAGCTCTTTTTGTGTCTGTACATTTTGTTGACTGTACTTGCATTGTCTTCCAATATACTTATGCATACCAAATATCAAATAAATCCAACCACTGGAAGTGGGTGAAACTCGACATGCAAGATTTGAACCAAACAGACATACATACATTCAAAGTGAATAAAAAGCTTGTAAAATTATAAGTTACCAAGTCAACATCCCTCAAAAATAATACCAATGAACTTACTCGAGAAAAAAGATCATAAGATGCGCGGAAGGTCGCGGCTTGGCTTGGCGCAGGTACGCCGCGAGGCGCGAGAGGCTGTTCTTAGCTTCCGACACCGGCGTGAGCTCCTCCGCGCGGCGCGCCAAGTAACGCCTTCCAGTCAGAGGCGTGTCGGGGCACGCGCGACCACTCTGTTACAACATTTCAAATAAACTAGAGGGCGCCCACCACTCGAATTCGATTTTTTTTTTTTATCACAAATTATGTATATCAGTGACTGTGTTTCCCAAACATTTTTCTGCCATGTCCCGGTAATTTTCACACTGCCCCTTCGTGACCCACTTAATACTGTTAAAAATGTCTATTTAGCCACTAAATTTTAGTGCGAAGTATGGAGCTGCTGCTTATTTTTACAAAGAATCCAAGTTCGCGGAAAGTTTGTATCTTACTCTGCAAGTGATGTGTGTAGCCCAAGCATTCTTAATTTAAACGGGTTAAATAGTTTGACAGCTCACCACTGTCTAAAAAACTTGCGCGTCATATTTGTTGAAGTTCTCATTGTGTTGATTTGATTATTATCAAAAATCTACTTAAAAATACAAGTCTGTTTTTTCCCGCAAGTGTGTTGAAAAATGTCGTATGACACGCGTGTGCATTGATTATTACACTCTCGGCTAACGCGCTTAATACCGCCTCGAGTGTTAATAACCAACTTTGCACACATGTATCATAATGTACTAGTAAGGTGTTGAAAACCCTGCTTGATGAGCTAATTTTGTGTATTCTTGACGACAAGATAACCAAAAATCGATAGCTGGTATTATTTTTAAAACAAGGCTGGAATGTTGCGACCCTGTATTTTATTTTGATGGTCCGATACCGGGTCGCGCGCCGACCCGGCTAATGGGAAAAGCTGATGTATATAATACTGATATACTAAACTACTTTTTGTTTGTAAATACACATTTAATATACATAATTACACCCAGACTCGGACATATAGACATGTTCATGCATAAAAATGCATTTCCTGCATTTCCTTATGGAAATCGAATCCCACGCCAACTGGCGCTTCAACATTTTTTATTTTTATTTACACAAAAAAATGTGTTCATTGATACACCTACTATTCTTACTAAGATTATAAATGCGAATGCGAGTTTGTTTGTAATGCTTCCACGCCTTAAATACTCCACAGATCACGATGAAATTTGGGATGCAGGGCCTATGGAGGATATGGGCTACTTTTTAAACGCGGGGGACAGCTCGTTTACAATATTATAATTTAAATCCTGGCAACTTGTTTTTCTAATAATAAAGCCTATAAAAAATATAAAGCCTTAAAAATATAATTTTGTAGAAAGAGCAACAGTGTAAGTACAGTGGCCGGCAAACAACTTGAGCCATGACCTTGAGTGCGCAGTAGACGATTTTAAGGTGTCGTTGGTGGAAAGAGAGGTGCGCGGGGGCATTCTGTCGGCACGCGTCCACGCTATTGGCCGAGCATGAGTGTACATGCGCAAACTTACCCCCACTACGTCGACTTTGGCTCAAGTTGTTTGCCGGCCTCTGTATGAAACTAAATAATGGAAATTCTGCCAAGTGACAAGCACTTACTGGTCCAAAAGTAGCAATAACTTGTGATATTTCATCCCCTGAAACTTTGTTGCGTGTTCCAATTTGTTCATTTGCATGTTCACCTAAAATGTTATTTAACAATTAATTAAATACTAGTAAAGGATAATTTTTACATCAGAAATAATATTACCTTCATAATCCACAAAACAAGTTAAAATTGGATTTATGTAATAAAAATTGGTCATGTTTACCAATTATTAAAATATAATTATACAATTCAATTTGACTCAACTTCAATTTTGACTGCCATGTATGACAGGTTGTCAATCAAACTATCATAAATTTATATAAGTGTCCTGTATGAATTTAAATAAATTACTTAAACCTCTTTGATCACTCACCTAAAAATATTCTTTCGTCAAATTCACCTACACTTAAAACATAGGTTTCATATAAATTGTTCAATGATTTCAGATTTGAATCGAAGTTACCAATATCAAGAAGGCCTAGTTGATCACTGTTGCCTTTTAAAATCTAAAAAAAGAACACAATTTATATTTAATTAATAGAAAAATATTGTCTAATTCCATTCTCTTTTTTTTCTCAGTTTCTCATTATTTTAGCAGTTTCTACAAAAATCTCATAGGCAGCAGACATTGCTGACAAGTTTCACTAATAATCCATCAACAACAACAACACAACAGAAGTAATCTTACCCCTTTATCAAAAAATGATTTAATAACCGGTCTCCAACTGTATTCTTTCATAGTGGCTGCTTCCAATGTCAGACCATCTTTGATTTCACATAGGGTTGATATAACACAAGGTGGCTTCTTAGGCAGTTCAAATTCGTCCAAAAGCCAATCATTTGATAAACCTTAAAAAAATGGCATGCAAATTCAATTATAGGGCAGATATGGCTGTGGTCTAGGTAAGAGTATTTTAGCATATCAATAGATATGATAAGGATTATGATCTTTTCAATGTACTGGAACAACAAGGGACACTTAATTTTACTTGGCTAGGTTACAGTTTTACCACAGTTGCGCAACGAATGTACTTACGCAGAGCAACGCAGGGGAACTCACGGGGAGTCGGGACGGCCCCGCGATTGTCATTAATTTTAGCTGTGACATTCTACCAAAATACCTACTCAGCTACTTCTTTGTTCAACCGCGTAGTGTATTACTAAATTAAGTATGAGTAGGTAATAAATCGAAAGTGAAAAACTATTGACCTATAAGCAGTCTTTTCCAAAAAGTAATCTGATTATTGATTACAATATGAAGTACCGATGTGAAGTATCAGTAGCCTCACTCTGTTGAGCACTCCAAGCTTTTTCGATGCCAGCTTTACCTTGTCTTCCAAGTGACTTCAGAACAAAACGTCACTAGAAATGGCAATGCCAAGGATCCCAATGCTTTGAATGATGTTCAAGGAAGTGTTCTGGAATTGTGGAGCCACAGGCCATGGGGTTTTCTTAGCAGTGAACTCGCAGGCTTGAGTCTTGGTGGGGTTGAAATGGACTAGGTTTAGTCAACCGCAATTGGAGACACTAGTTAGTGTACTCTCAATGTCAGACATTGTTGATTGACAGACGTTATTGAATATTTCCTTAACTTTGAATCCAGGGTTTATTAAATTTTAGTCGACCCCAATTGGAGACAGTAGTTAGTGTACTCTCGATGTCAGACATTGTTGACTGACAGACGTTGTTGAATATTTCCTTACCTTTGAATCCAGGGTTTATTAAATCTATCCTCCTAGCCATGTAGGCATTAGCAAACACATAGTCTAGACAGGACAGAAGCACATGGTACATGTCAACAAGGTCATCAGCTGAATTGTGGAATTCACCCTTCACACACACATACAGACACCATGTGAACTCAAACAATGCATTTGTTGAGCATGGTTGTAATCTGAAAAGACAAATTAATATTACTATTTGTAGCCAATTTGCTATGCATTATGTTATATCTATATTTGATAAAAATCAATTCCAATTGAGTAAAACACATGTAACAGAACATAGCTGTTACATGTTATTTGCATTTTAAGTTCTTTCTATATATACTTCTGCAAGTTTGATATCTTTAAACTTTAGAATCCTATATGTATAGATGTTAATGAGTTATGTACAAGCACAGCTAAGTTTGGCATAAAATTGCTATTTGTGGATGACACCTTTATGATGGCATTATATGAAGTATGACTCTTGACTTACTTCTGTTTCTTGCTTTTAGTATTTGATTTAACTGGTTCATTTGTTAGCCCTGAAAATATTTCCTGGAAGATTGGCTGAAACTTCCTGTAGAGCATAGTGGAGACAGCAAACTTGCGCTCCAAACGTGATATTCTATCCTTAAAGTCAGTTGACATTGATGCCATCTCCATCCAATTTTTGATTTTGTTAAAAAATTGAATTAAACTGAAAATATGTTGGGTAATAAAACATTATTATCAATATATGATAAACTTTGGTACTTCACTATAATGTTTCATTCTTGTATATTGACTAATTAAATAGATAACACATAATCTAATGTTTATAATTTTTTACTAATTACTTTATTTTATAAATTAGTTTTATTAATATTTTTGCTCACAATATGGGTAGGTACTTGCCTAAAAAGTTATGTAAGTATTAGAAATTATTCACTAATTTATTTAACATGAATGTGGAATATGGCAGTATCCATAAGTAACTTTTGAGTTGTGAATAAATTATTTAGAAATAAAGAAAACAAAAGAATTCTGAATGTTGAAATGTAGGTAATGCTCAAAAGACTACTTTAGTGGAAGTTTATTGATGCCAACCATACAAACCTTATGTTACATAGCCTCAGTAACCTTGTGAGACTGACACAGTTGCCCTCCACAGCCTTGCCTGATTGCACTGTGGGTGTGATGGACGTACGGCATGCTACATATAAAGCACACGCTATCCAATGCAGAAGATCACCCTGAAAAGTAACAAAGTCAACACACATATTCATAACCTACAATTAAAAAAAAATATTTATCATTATCATCGTTAATACGAGCTAACAAAATAAACCATTGACGTGGATATTGATACCAGAAGCAGGAGGAAATACGAGAGGAAAACCTTAGATTACTGGACTGCATATCACAAATCACGACGCTTAGTGATATTGACTTCCAACTGGCTTATGTGTGTAAGAAACTAGAAATATACTCACGTCCAAAGTATAATTTCGTTTTATATCTAAAAAGGACTCCTTGGATTTCTTGGCAGCTACAGGATCTACGTTCAGACTTGAACAAAGATTATCCATCTTTGCAATCCAATGATCTTCACTTTCTTCTTGTTTCGACATTGTATTAAAATTAACTGATTACAATAGCTGATTAATTGATATTTAGTTATATATAAAATAAAACACGAAAATAAACAAGTCGTAATGCAAACATAGGCCAATTTTGTCAATTTGACAGCTCATTGGCGGGAAGAAAACACGCCTCCTCACCTCCCACGCGCGCCAATTTTCTCTATGGAATTCGTACACAGACTGATTATGATCTCCCGTTACACACGAGCCACCAAGTTATGTGAGTAACACTCTAAGATAAGCACAAGATAGGGACTTTTTGGCGGGAACTTGCAGAGTGACGTAGCAGTTTCATTTTTATTTTCATAAATTTGTGTAATTTGAGTTTTATTGTGTATTTTTGGTGGTATTTTACCCAATAAAGATCATCGATGTGCACCAGTGAAGGGAAATGAAATGAATTATGTGTATCGTGACTTTTCAAGTTGTCTCAAAATGTCCGTGAAGAGTTTTAGTACAATGACCACCATTGTAGTAAAACATGACTTTTATGGACAGTGACTGACTGAGGACTATAATGTGAAGTGATTTATTGCGACTGGAAACTATAATATAACTCGACACTGGCAGAAATGAGCCCTAATTTGGGCTTGGTTGCCAAAATTAAAAATAAGAAGAAGAAGATAAGATACGGACTTTTTGGCGGGAACTTGCAGTGACGTAGCATTTTCATTTTTATTTTCATCAATTTGTGTATTTTGAATTTTATTGTGTATTTTTGGTGGTATTTTACCCAATAAAGATCATCCATGTGCACCAGTGAAGTGAAATGAAATGAATTATGTGTATCGTGACTTTTCAAGTTGTCTCAAAATGTCCGTGAAGAGTTTTAGTACAATGACCACCATTGTAGTAAAACATGACTTTTATGGACGGTGACTGACTGAGGACTATAATGTGAAGTGATTTATTGTGACTGGAAACTATAATATAACTCGACACTGGCAGAAATTAGCCCTAATTTGGGCTTGGTTGCCAAAATTAAAAATAAGAAGAAGAAGATAAGATACGGACTTTTTGGCGGGAACTTGCAGAGTGACTTAGCATTTTCATTTTTATTTTCAAAAATTTGTGTATTTTGAGTTTTATTGTGTATTTTTGGTGGTATTTTACCCAATAAAGATCATCCATGTGCACCAGTGAAGTGAAATGAAATGAATTATGTGTATCGTGACTTTTCAAGTTGTCTCAAAATGTCCGTGAAGAGTTTTAGTACAATGACCACCATTGTAGTAAAACATGACTTTTATGGACGGTGACTGACTGAGGACTATAATGTGAAGTGATTTATTGTGACTGGAAATTATAATATAACTCGACACTGGCAGAAATGAGCCCTAAATTGGGCTTGGTTGCCAAAATTAAAAATAAGAAGAAGATAAGATACTAGACCTGTCATTGGTGCGGATTTTTTATACAGTGTTTGGTTCCGCCATATCAGAAATAATTTTCAAAATTTCATATATATCGGCGGTCAATCCTTTTTCCTTCCCTATCCTTCTTCTTATCGCAGGCACGCACGCCTACCTGGATATGCGTAAAGATTAACTGAAGGAAAAAGGTAGGTTGAGACAAGTGACAAGCAGGCGATGAGCATGCACATGTCATTTTTGTATCTAATCGAACGCATATACAAATGTGCCCAATTAGAAACTGTTAAAAACGACATAACTCCAATTCGAACGCACCTATAGTCAAAGACTACAGTATATACTTAGAGAATACGGATAGTGCGTTCGAATTGGGGTATGGTAGCAAAAATAACAGCCAAAAATGCCAAAAACGATCACATATGGCGTTCGATTTGGAAAGCTGTGGGCTACATTGGCGTTTTGAACAGTTTTCGTTCACCGTTCGTGAACAGCAAATTTTGACCCACCTCCGAGGCAGGGTCAGAGGTGGGTCAAAATTTGCAGTTCACGATGTCGTTTTTAACTGTTTCCAAGCAAAACGAACGGTGAACGAAAACAGTTCAAAACGCCAATTTCGCCCACAACTTTCCAAATCGAACGCCAGTTGTGATCATTTTTGGCATTTTTTACTGTTATTTTTGCTACCATACCCCAATTCGAACGCACCTTATACTCTTTGTAGGCATGGAAATTATTGCTACTTTAAAGGAATTCTCATTTGATGATATTATTATTTTTAATAGCATGATTTCACTTGCGATATATGATTTGCAATGATATGTAACCTACGTCATCGATGCTGATCAACGGTATTTTTCACAAAATCATGTGCGAGTATCGCACGCAAGTGTCAAATTATCACTGATACAAATTATATATACTTTCGTAGCAAAAAAATATTTTTCTATCCTGCTACATAACATGTTAAAGAAGTTAACACTTTATGCCACTTGATTTAAGGTTTATTTTTGAATACTCTTAAAAGCTAATCAATGATAAAGTTTTTTTTTTTTAAATTTGTTCATGACCATGGATACAAAGTCCTTCAGTCGCATACATTTTATTTATATTCTTAAATATTCTTTATAACATGTAACAGGCTATGTCATGGACGGTAACAGATGTGACAGATGAAAACAGAATCATATTCTTTATCACCTGCTACTTGTGATTTATGCCATGCCTAACTCTTTGACGTTAAGTCTAGCTTTGAAACTTTAGAATTGAAAACTTGAAAAGAATTTTAAAATACTAATGCCCATTTCGTAACAAATCAAACTATTTTTTTCTTGCTAAGCGATAGGAAATGAGTAAAATTGTTGTCAGGGTAACAAACTATTAATTAATTAAAGAAAATGATATCGTTTCGCCGATTCTATCATGTATCCTGTACAGCTTATAATTACAAAAAGCAAGGCATAAAGCTTTGTAAAATGATAAACCCGAAGTCTAAAAAGTAAGAGCACTAATTTATATATTAGATGGTCGGTGTAATCGCAAATAAAATAATATAAATAATTTTCTAAATAGGTTATATTTTCAGGCAATGGTTTGCAGTGAATTCTTCCGAATCTGAAGCCCTGCCAAGTGTGAAGAGCTTGACGAAAGTAAAGCATGAGCCAGGCAAACGCGGAATGCGCAGAGTGGCCATGTTAAACAAAATATTTATGAAACAAATAACAGATCTTATGTCTACTGGTACTGTATCAATGGATATTGTGGGTCGCGGTATTGAGATATCTAAAGTAAGAACCCTATGATCTCACCCATGTTTCCAGGTGCAAAGTAATCTGCTCCATCTTAGAAAGACAATTTAGACTTTACTGTACATTTATAACTACTCACTGTCCTCTGCGGTTTTACTCGCATTCCTGGCATAAAAGGTAGCCCATGTCCTTCTATATACCATAGGATATCTTCCAATGTCATGATGAACAAACTCACATTTACTTTTATAATATTAGTTGGATAAAGCAAAGCAGGTGATTTGCTATTAAGATACCTACTTATAATTTTAGAAGATTTACATTTGTGATTGTTTTACTTTAGTGGTGTTCTTTCCACAAAAATGTACTAAACATCCTTCACTTTGATAGACTCTGCATTCTATGTCCATCTCTTCAGTAAATTTTCATCAAAAGCCCATGATGATAATAAGGGGCTATCCTTACTAACAACAACAAAATGAGCCCATCCAAGCTGTATAAATAGAAGAAACCTGTTATACTAATACTAATCAATATATATAAAAATCAATGCCACATTTTGTTGTAATTTTATAACTCAAGAACGGGCTCAACTATCCTAACCAAATGTTTAGGCTTTGTTCGGATTATTTAGTAGATGCTTTATGTGAAGTTTGCACAAAATCGGTCAAGTGGTTCTTCATTTATCACATTTTTATTATTTCACTTTATATCTAGCGAAGCACGTACCAGGCCGCTAGTAATATTATAAAGCTGAAGAGTTTGTTTGTTTGAATGCCCTAATCTCAGGAACTACTGGTTCAAATTGAAAAATTATTTTTGTGTTGGATAGTCCATTTATCGAGGAAGGCTTTAGGCTGTATAACATCATGTTGCACTAATAGCAAAATAAAATAAAAAACAATTAAATTAATTAAATATTTTTTTTGCAAAAACTGGCAAAATTATACATATAGGGTAGGGTAAGGTAGGGTAAAATCACAGGGTGGGGTATCACCACAGGGTAGGGTAGCACCACACAAATGAAGTCACACCGGGCAGCTAGTAATATAATAAACTAGCTTTAATTTGGAATTTTATTTAAGTTTTAGGGCTCTGTAACCAAAGGGGGCACCCTTTAGGAGGCCGAAGGAGACCCTATTATTAAGCCTCCACTCTCTGTCCGGTCTCTGTCAGTGGGCAGTATCTCTTGAACAGTAATAGGTAGACCACTGATATTTTCACAGAACATGTATTTCTACCTGTCTGTCTATTACGGTTCATGAGATACAGCCCACTGACAGACGGCAGAAGCTTAGTAATAGGGTAATAACCGCTTACCATCAGGCGGGCCGTATGCTTGTTTGCCACCTAAGTGGTATATTTTTTTTTATTAAAAAATAGGGCACCCTGTGGGCACCCCTAGAGAATCCTAAAAACACCGAAATAATATTTGCATTAGGTATTTTGATTTGATTGAATCAATCCTTTGATTGCATTCCTCTGCAACATAAATAATAGAATTTTTAATAGCATTTAATATGGCAAACAAACTATACATGGAAGGCATTAGCTCCCAGCTGGGCAATAAATCTACATAGTTCATACATTGTGCAAATGCGATTGTTCATTAGGCACTGAGCCAGCAGTGATTATATTAATTAAATAGTGATAAAAATGCCGAGTTGCACACAACAGATTTTGGTACTTGGGCATAAGCTGCTGAGAGGACTAAATTCACATAGTTTACAAGTCATGAATGACTTGCTCATTGCCATTCATCATCTATCATAAAATACAATAAATAAATAGCGATTTTGGGTAAAAGGGTGATAAATAAAATACCAAATACATCTCTGAAAACAAGAGCATTCCCAGATGTTTAATTTACTTATCCAAAAGAGTGGCTTTTCAGACCAAAACAGATATAAAAATATTAAGGCTTCTAGCAATAAAATCCATGTTTCTTATTGTATAAAGTAAGCCATTATAAGTACATATTATTTTATTTTATTCAGGTAAAAGTAACACCAGACTTTCAGACAGTTAATGTGTTCTGGGTGTGTAAAGGCAACTCTACAGATGAGGAGACGGAGGCTGTGCTTAGCAGAACTGCAGGGGTTCTTAGACATGAGCTGTCCAAACTGAGGGTCATGGGAGAAGTGCCATATATTGTATTTGTTAAAGGTTTGTTATACTGGCAGCAGTTTCTTGGCTATTTGTTTGATATACACACATCAACACAGTCTAGGGATATTTGGGATTTTTTCAGTTTACTCAAAATTTGTTATAAATAACATAGAACATGTGTATATTTTTATAAAGCCCATTTATCAAAGCAGAGCTTAGAATATTTTGTTTTCGTAGATAAAATTTAATTTAAATAAAGTCGAATAATGAAATAATGGTAAAACTAACGATGAATGTGTTTTTCAAGAAAAAATTAAAAATATAGCGAAAAATTTCCACTTTTTGCAATTATGTTAACATTTTGCTGTCAGTAAAACCACCCACGACGTTAGCAACGGTCCTGCAATGGTTTTTCATGCTTTGAACAAGTTATCAAAGTCTCGCTGCGGGATATTGTCCTAGGTGCTGCTAAGATTGTAAAAAAGTTGCTCTTCAGTTGCAATGTTTGCAGGAAAATTCTCGAAAGCCCTTCTTTGGAGCATGACCCACTAGTGCTCTATGGATTTTAGGTATGGTGATTGCGTGGGTCAGTCTAAGACCAATACTTCGGGCTACTGCAGCCAGCTGGTCACCGTCACCACTGGCGCTGTGTGCGGACGGGCGTTGTCGTACATGTGCGTGAATTTTTGGCCCATTTGTATTCGATGGGGGTAGACTATTGGTACTAGCACTGGTTACAGTATTTTTCAGCGATTATGGTGTTTCTGATCCAAACGAGGTCTGTTCTTGCACCAACACGAATTCTCGCCCGAACCATAATTTTACCGCCGTGATGTGGATGGACTTCGTGAGGGTGTTGCAGACCGGTCTCACGATCATGAACTCATCATACGCGTACTCTTTGCGAATCGGGATAGAAACCGAATCGGGACTCATAGGTAAACTGCACTATAGACGACTGGTTATCTTCCCCGAGCAAATGTTCACGAGCCCACTGTAATCTGCGTCCACGATTTCCTCGGCGTAGTGCTGGAGTACAAAGCGGTCTATGAGCTTGAAAGTTAGCTTCATGTAGTCTTTTCCTCAAAGTTTGATCACTCACTAGTAACTGATGCTCTGAATGGAGCCTTTGAACCAACTGCATGCCCGTAACATTTGGTTGCCTTTTCGCGGTTACTTGCAAAAATCGGTCGTTGGGTGGTTATGCCGGTTTCCGGCTAAGTGGGGGGGGGGGGGGTTCGAATTCAAATTTGGAAGTCCTTATAGACGGTGATGATGTGTGTATTTTTCAATAGGCTTCGATGATGGTCATATAGTAAAGTAAGCATGTGAACTAGAAGGGAACTGGCTTTGATCTGCAGCTATCAAGCACACACCAGTCTGTGCTTGAAAACAAACTTTTTACTTGGAATTGGTACCCAGCCAGGCATGTAAAAACAAAGAACCTTCAACTCCACCATGCTATGGTTTTCTCACTCAATGAATATTTTCTTAAAAAAATAGAGATGGCCTGAATGTGACTTTCGGGTTCTGCTACCTACCAAATCTCCAAAGTCCAAGTATACAATTTTAGTTTCGAGTCAAAGGTGTTAAGGAAGTACACGCCTAGGTAGCCTACAAGTAGAAGGTTGATGGTACGTGAATGAATTTAATAATGTGGTAACAGCCAGATGGGATTACAGTACACTTGTTAGTAATTAGGTCCACGATTATTTCCTTCTCCGAAATCATCACACCAATAAAATGTTTTTTTTTTTATGTATGGTATGCTTCAGGGATATATTTTGAGCCCATTATTGTTCCTTATTTATTCAGAAACATTTATGATTAAATTCTAATTGTTAATAGATAGGCAAGAAGCTCTCTTGGTGGACATCGATAAACGATTATCTATTGCTGATTATGGCGAAGATTTTACACCTACAGAAATTGGACATTTGCTCAAAACAGAGTTTACTTTAAATACCAAATTATCACCAGAAATGAAGGTATGACATGTTTTTCTGTAGTGTATACTGGCATTTTTAAACACATTTAGAATTGCCACAAAAGAAGTTTAAAAAAAATGCTCAAAAGATATTATGAGCATATTACTACGTATAGAGAAGACGCCACACATCACAACTATGTTCCGTTCGAGTGAGGTCATCCGACCACACTTGTTGTTATAGAACGATGAACGAAACGTGTAAGCGACGTGAAAATCACGGTGTTTGCGAGAAAAATGCTCCTAAAAGTGTTCTGATAGCGCTACGTGTTTCTACTGTCTGCTTAGACGACAAATAACTTTATTTGACCCTAAAAAATGGGACATCCTTTGGTTATGATAGCTTCTCTATACGTAGTAATAGCTCAATGTGAAAAGGGAATAAATTATTTAGTAAATACACAACATCTTATGTTTGGCACATGTACCAAATCAAGCTACATTTTTATAATTTTGATGCATCAATTAATTAATAAGCATTTATCTTAATGTAAAGGCCAAAATAAGACAACTAGAAGAAGAAGAACCTATAATAGAAGATCCAATACCAGATATGACCCATACCATATATGGTTTAGACCACGCTAAGATTATGAACAGATTGTTGGCAGCGAGGAAGAAAACAAGGGACGCATGGAATAGTTTCAATGAAGATTCTTCAGTTATATCATATAGGGTAACAGAAAAGACTTCAGATATAGATGTTGGAAATCAGAAGAAAGAATTAGCTGATTTCTTGCTGAAAAGACAGGTGCGTTATTTTATCTTCTGTGGTGTTTGGTGATCGCGAAAGGTACTGTTTCTCATTTGACGTTTCTATTTGTTTACTAAACGCTACTGGCATAAATAAATGTTTTTACACAACTTTGCTCAAGTAGGTAGTTATAGTCGCATTTCTCTTTACATACCTTCTATTACGAAGCTTTATAAAATCTCCTGAATAAATTAATTTCTAATTAAACTAACAAATGCATGTTTTTACTAACTCGCTAATGTATCATAGAATTGATTGGGCTAATATTCGTATGGTGAGACAATCCAATATTGTGTGATATGGAGCTGCAAAATATTTGTCGCTAAAATCTTCCTAATACGACTACGCAGGAAATTGTAGTTAATAGTAAATAAATTGTATTAAGCAAGTAGGTAGTCAATTTAATATATATAGCTGAAGCTACGCATAATTAATTACAAGAGATTCTGTTGTTTACAACTAAACAAATTTTAATATCACTATTTCTCTTTCTAACATAGAACATAAGAAAAGGACGTAAGAAATGGAGTCCTGTCAAATTAGTCCAATGCTTGTTTTCAATATAAATTTAGTCGCCATCTATCGCGGAAAATAAGACGGCAAAGATTAATTTGACAGCCTTAAATATTTTCTATCCTTTTTCAATAATGTTCGTAAGAAGGAGATGAGATGTGACTAAAATTAGTTTAGTGCGATTTACAACCGAATCGGCACCATACTCGTGAAACGTAGTTTATTTGTGAAATTCAGTCTTCATATTCAGTATTTACCAACAAAGTACTAACCTTGGTGAATTTAAGCTTCGTAGAATAATATTCAAATGCTGAAATAGTTTTATATGTTATCCTTGCCTATAAGGCTAGGCTTTGTTATTACTTTCCTGTCGTAATTTAGTTAGTTTCTTGTTGTTATTAACTTCCTATTAGAACGATTTTTCTTTACATAATGTTTCCTTTAGATTCTACAAAACAAACTGCGCAAACAACTACGCGATACCCGCGAAGAGTGGCAGCTTGAATTGAAAAAGAATGAATATGAGGATACTCTACAGTACTATTACGACGATGATGACGTCGAAGCTGATGATTTCTTCTATGAAGAGTTAGATAACAATAAGGATACTAAAAACGTTAGTTAATAAAATAAATCCATGTTATTGTTACATTGAGATTTTTACTAGTTACTTCCCTATAAGAAACCCACAGTAAGTATATTCCTTTCCTCTATTATTTCGACAGAATGTTAGGTACCGGCTGCAGCTGCTGTCTTTCGCAGCGGGTTAAAAATACAACAATAAAATATTACCTAATACTAGGTACATAGAGGGAGCTCTCTAGACTCTAGATCTCTCTAACAGTCTAGAGACTAGGGGCAGTGAGTATGCAAAATGTGGAGACCTAATTCCACCAATGGATTTTCCTTTGGTTGTTTTTAAGTATTTTTTTTTAAATCCTTCCTCTTATTTGTAAAGAAAATCGATGGAGTAGGATACATCTTGGTCAAAAAGGATGGCGTGGCTGTTTCACGGTTGTCGCACAGGAACTCCCAAGGTATGTAACAATTTACAAAGGGCTAATTTTCAAAAAGTAGATAGCTAAATTTTCAGACGCTATTGTTTTCATCATTATGAACAACTTTTACGATGAGACCAAATCTGAAATCACGACAATTTAGAAAAAGAAAAGTATCCCTGTATTACATCAAGGTGAAACCGCGGGCCACAGCTAGAGTAGTAATTAAAATCGTTACTAATTTCACTTTGGCAAATTAAGTGCCTACTTTATAGGACAAGCAAATTTACACTCGATGAAAATTCAGTGAAGGGTGAAGTCATTTTGGTAGTCAATAATTTCGAATTTAAGTAAAAAATCTGTAACCTCTTCGTCCGGCTGGATTGCTTTTTGTAAGGCGTCGTCCTAATTGGTGTTGATCGTACGATCATTCGTCGCACGATCGCGTTGATGTTCCTGTGCTCGCGCGATGACTTGCGAGCTTCAATTAGGACACTATAAAGCGTTTTGTGTATTTAATCTCGTCGTGCGACGAAATCGCCTCGTTTGATCGTACGATCGTCGCCAATTAGGACAACGCCTAAAACTTAGTACCTACTGGAATCTGAAACCTACTATAAAACTGACGTTTCTAGGTAAACATTAGGCTGGATGCTCCACCAGAGATGTCTAGCGAGGCGAGAAATGTGTTTTAGCTGACAAATAGGATCGCTTCATTTTGACGTTATAGTTGAATGAAGCGATCCTATTGGTGCGGGTTGAAATACATCCTTAGCTACTCATCTCTAGTGGAAATGCAGCCGGGTATAAGTCTGCCTAAAAGAAAAACACGGGTGAAAACATCACCAAAAGATGAATTTAATTTACGCTCTAACGATATTGGGCCAACTGTAATTACTCATTGTTATTTAACGGGGAATAGGCTGGTTTGACCATAATCTCACCGTTAGTACTAGTTTTCTCTGCCTTCGGTTAGTACCTAATGATGTGACCGAAGGTGCTCCGGACACGAAGTCTAGCAGGGAACTGGCTTTTCAACTTTAGGGTGGTAGCCAGCCAGGCGAGTATGTACCTACTTCAAAATACTCTACCATAACTACATAACTGGGCACCATACAATTGCATTTTATATATCTTTGTGATCTACTAATAAATGGATTTGATAGGATGGAATGGATTTGGTAGGAACAAACAAAGTTTTCTCACTAACACGCGCCAGCAGACATACCTCAATACATACAAAAGTCATTTACTTATTCAGTTTAGGCCCTGGTAAGGCACTTATGAACGTTAAGTTGGTACATACAGTTGAATTTACCACCGGTTCGGATTATTGCAATGACAAGCTTTGCAAATTCCACTGGATACAACCCTAATTGTGAAATAAGATTGTGTCGTTAGCATTCTATGATCGTTAGCAACTTCAAATTTTACGTGCAGTTGCCGTACTACTACTTATTTTGATATTGTGAGGTCAACGCAAAAACCTAAGCCACTCGTCATAGGACTATATTTTTTTGGAGGATTGAACATGTAAGCCATTAGTTAGTTGGAAGTAAAATAGGGTATAACGGGGCGGTAAGCTAGCTAGTTGTTTATAATTTGTAACCGATTTGTAGTGATTCAAGTTTTAGTAAGTACGTGACAGATACTAAACGCAAGTCAACAAACGAAAGTACATCGTTTGGAAAAGGTGCAAACAGATACCACGGTAAACGTACCTATATAAATAGGCTTACCTACCGTGCAGATACAGCACATGCTATTTTTCATTTTTAAATCTCATGGGAACCGTTTGAAATGACGAAGTAATTAAACTTTTCTTCATCTTTCTGGAATCTGGACCGAAAACAATTTAAAGGTAATATCATTCTCGTTTTAATTAATTAGGTACCTTAATAAAATGGCTTCGTATAAATTAACTTTTAGAAGTTATTAGGTACCTATACTACCTATTGCTGGATTCTTTCCATATTTTTTGCATCGCATCCATCATCCATTGTTTTCATGACTCATTATCCATTGCTTTCATGATCATGATTCATGACATGTGTGTTCGCTTGTCCACAAGTTAAATGTTATTTAACTGTTTACACTTTCACCGAAGGTCACGTTGATAGTTAACAACCTCATTTTTATCACTTAAACAATACGCAATATTGTTATCAGCATAATAAAACATGCACTACTGAGTATGAGTATCGAACTGTTGATTTAATTGGTACTGCGTTGGTTGGTACCTATATGTCTATTTATTTCGCGACATTATAAGTGTAACAAACAATGGAAATATTTTCTGTTTAATCTACAGGTCGAGCTTAAATTTCTTTTTAAAGAAGATCTTATTGTTAATGTAATGTGAGCCTGAATTCAAAACATGCAAGATTGATGCTTGAAGAGTGTATTGCTAGTCCATGGTGGTTGTTTTAGAAATATAATGCTTAGCTAGGCTACATCTGCCACCGTAATTATTATTGATCCGGTGGCCAAGTCACGTTCTGGTTGCGGTCAATTTTGGGTGGGAACTATACTAGGCTACACGTAGAGCAAAGCTGAATGAATCCATAAGTAATACAGCTTCTTATATCGACCTCGGAGTAATAAAGTTAATCCAGGTCCTGTGTAGTGTAATATTCGGCGGGGTGCGCGGCGTGGGGCAAGGAAACCGGCCGGCTCGGTGGCCACCTGTTCGCCGAGCGGTGGCGCGCGTGTGCCCCCCGAGCCAGCGGCACCCCCCGACCCGGGCCTGCCCCTGCGCGCCCCCACGTCCCCGCCGCGCCCCGCCGCCCCGCCGCCCCGCCGCCCCGCCGCCCCGCGGCCCTGCGCCGCGCGCCGCCCGGCACCCTCGTCGCCTCGGCACACGGTGCGCGCGCTAGCGCTACTCCCTTCCTTCGAATCATTCGTTCCGCGACGCGTCGTCTCGCCGGCCGGCTTCCGCTTCATTCGCACAGGCTCATTCCGACCGCGTCAGTTAGTTTACCGCATCGCTTTCTACCGACCCCCGAGGACCTCATTGAATATGACGGAAAGCACTGAAACCCCGGCGGCCGCGGCGCCCGAGAAGACCCCGACCGAAAATGGCACCACCGAGACACCGCCCGAGGAGACTCCCGAGAAGGCTATCGAGGAAAAAGAAAAGGAGACTCCACCGCCCAAAGAGATGCGCGCCGTAGTTCTCACCGGCTTCGGTGGCCTCAAGACTGTAAAGATTCTAAAGAAGCCCGAGCCGTCGGTCGGGGAAGGCGAGGTCCTCATCCGTGTAAAGGCTTGGTGAGTCCTTTTTTATATTTTCTAATGCAATGGTTTTAGATTTCAACTGTGGGTAGTTTAAAATTTTAATTTACCTATGTTGGATAGCGGAAATTGTTGAATTAGCAATACATAGCGTGGGTGAATCGAGATCTACCAAACGAATAAATGAAATCCAGTGTTAATTTTTGCGTTGAAACATTTCCGGCGTGGTGAGCTGCACGACATTACAACTGCAAGCGTTATAGGTACGATGTGGTGTATGTACCCACTTACCCAGTGCTCATCGGGACGAGTCCTGTTTGCCGCGTCTCGTCTGCCCTGCCTCATTAACATCTGCAACCGCCGAGATGCACGGTTTATGCACCCGACTGATTGAAAATTCAGCACGCACAAGTGTGCGAGTGCACCCATTGCTATTGGCGATCGTTTGACGCGCGCCCTAAAGCGTATTTACACTCCGATGATGACGTTGCTGTATTCAATCAAACCCCGCATTCTCTCCACCAGCTCTCTTTTTGTGATCGCATATATAATATTTACATTGTTGTGATCTCTCATTCGATTTCGCCAAATGATTATTTATGCAATAGAATATGGAAATATGTTTTCAATCGAGTAACTGCGTTCATGCATGCCTGCGCGCATCGATGCGCGGCTCTGCGTGGACGCTGTGTGATGGCATTAACAAATTAATGTTATTTTGTCATTTGATGCCGAAGTGAGTCGGTTCGTGCGAAAGGGAGTTGAGCGCCTACTGACATTGTTCTTTGTTCGTTTTTATCGCTCCAGTGCTTCAGATAATGCATCGGATGAGTCGCGTCAACATGCTACTTGCGTCGGCGACACGAGTTATCTGCCACTTTTCTCGTTAAAAGTTAACTGCAGTTCGTTAGGCGCTTAACAAAACACCCACTTAACTGTGAAAGATTTGTTTCGTTCCCTATAATAACGGTTACAGTAATGAGGGTTACACACCGTTCCGTACGGTCGAATCAGTTGTAGAAAACACAGTAGCTGCTCTTTTGTTGCATTTTTTACTTAGCTTTGGTTCGATTGCTTAGGTTCTTTTTCCTGCAGAAAAATGATTTATCTATTGGATAACATCCAAATTAGGTATTCACTTTGAGGCCATAATTATTATATTTATTGTTCTGCTGCTTAAAATAAAAGGCAACTTGTGATAAGTTTTTATGTTTCTCATAACTTGGAGGTGCTTGAAGTACCTATAATGAATTCAGCTAGTAGTGATTTAGTGAGATATGTAAACAGTGGGAAGATGTGAAGGCGTAAGCAAAAGGCTTTGGCTAGTCAGGACCGAAGGCAGCGCGTGTAGGTGCAGCGAGGTGAGCGCTTCGCAGCGCAGGGATAGCGGGCACAGGGCGCATCCCCGCTCGTGCTAAATATAGCGCGCTTATCGTCTTACTATGTAAATGACCGCGACATACCCGACGCCATCTGCTGCGAAAATATTAACTGACTGGTTGCGCGTCGACCGGTACCAGTAACAAGTTCTCTCTCAACTCTAGTGTTGCACGGCAAAAACGTGTGAGTTCCGCCCACACGGCCGACACGACTCGATATCATTCGCAGATGCTTAAAGATTATCTCACCGTTTTGTATTATAATTTTGATCCATCATCAAGGAATTACAAAAATAAACAGCAATATTGTTGATATCGAAGACAGACAAGAAGCACAAGAAAGCTCATCAAAAGTTATGGAGTTCCTTTTCGTTGTAGTCTTACATTTTTTATTAGTATTTGGAGACTGTATTTATCTGCCAACTTAAAAAGTTACTGCGTTGCATCATACATAAGTTTGGTCCTACAGACTTTTGGACCAGTGAAGATCCCCTCCAACCAGCATGTTGCGTTAAGTAAGTGATGATAAGTGCAATTCCGCGTTCGCAATTTGACAATCAAGTCCTGTCTGTAAGCTATATACCTAACAGAGGATTGTTTTGTAATGTTTTTCATTGAAATTGGCAGTTTATTGTTGATTTGTAAAATCCATTATCTTTTACCGTTATCATCATTAAGGCAATGAACTTATGAGGTTTCTG
This sequence comes from Achlya flavicornis, assembly GCA_947623365.1. Classification (NCBI taxonomy): domain Eukaryota; kingdom Metazoa; phylum Arthropoda; class Insecta; order Lepidoptera; family Drepanidae; genus Achlya; species Achlya flavicornis. The sequence goes on from OX392484.1 coordinate 5,147,896, forward strand.
TTACCAGATTGCTTGTTTAGAAGAAATATATATTATATAAGATGCAATCTCTTGCAAAACTGGTTTGTTATTTTCTTTGAATAATCAGGTTTGGCTAGTGAACAATAACAGACCATACTTCACCAATAAAATCTCGTAAAACGTTTATTATAATAAACACGATGTTAATGCAACTTTGATTGCCAAGTTCAAGGGAATGTTATGATTACAAAATAAACTCTAATTTAAACTAAATCTCGGAACTCTGGTGCTGGTACTGCTCGTTGACCTATAATTAAATAGTCATTACCTAACACAGCTACAGACGAAATGTTTGAAATAACACTCGCTCAGCACAACAGACACGCAGCCTGCTATCAAAACTATGGTGCTCATGAAATCTTCGCCGGGAAAAATTACGATAGAGAAACCCATTTCCTTTAGAAGTCTAGACAGGTGCAGTTTATACAGGTGCAGTTTATACGTACATAATAAAATTGGAAAGGCGTTACAAATAACTGATGGTGCCTATGAAATAACTTAGGCGTTAAAAATAATAGAACCCGGAATGAAAATATTACTTTTATTACAAGATGATTATAAGTAATTTTACGATAGTCTAGTAAACGAGATCAAAAAACTGCTATTTTTTACTGTTGTATAGCTTACCTTCGCGGTTTCACAGCGTGTTAAATTTGGATTCAACTATACTTTCCTCAAGTATTGAAACTCATTGTAATAATTTATAATCCTCAAAATATATTTCCAAATGAGTGGTGATGGTGAACCAGCAAAAAGCCACTGCATCCGCTTTTGTCGGTCTAACTACAACAAACTAGAATAGGTCCATCTCAAACATCGTCTTGCGTTGGTCAATTTTGTGAACAAGTAGATCTTTGTTTAATGGTACTATTAATTTAATGATACGCTACAGTTTATAGAATGTTATCGACATACTTACGGTCGCACCGCACCGGTATGTATGGTGCATTGGTTGGTGCGTTTACAGATGTTGCTTTCATGCCGCCTCGCATTCGGCTGATATGTTTTTGAGAGACTTCACCCACCATTATTTAAAATTAGGTCAAGTCGGTGTCAGTACGAGATGTTCCGAGAACAATCAGAGTACTCACGCCTCATACAAGTGGCTTTCTTTTTTATACTCTGAGTGGTTAATTATATGCGGAGATGATGGGAAATGTGATGGCTGGACTTTTATTTTTTGTTGACTTATATCAGTTGCTGGCGTCTGGCCTACATCATTTTGAACATATGGTTTATTTCGGGGTCATGAATGTACTACGATTCGAGATTCCACTGCGTATTAAATTTGTTGAACTTTTTTGTAACGAAAGTGCGTGTTAATTGCTTACATCCTTGCCTTTGTTGGCGCATCAATTTAAGGCCTAAAAATAACGTCTGCCCCTCGAGTATAGGTATTGAAGCTTGGCTCTATGGTATAAAGTGCAGTATTGTGCATTTTAATGGGCTCTGTGGCCACATATAAGATGGGAGAGATGAATTTGTTTATTACCCTCTTCCTTATTGAGAGCGTCTGCGCGAGATAGCTCTCTTCCTATGAGTCACTAGAAAGTAATGTTCTTGAGCTAACTCGATTCGAATAACTCGCTGTTATACCTGACCGGAGCGTAGCGACCGAGTGGGTGGACTAGCTTGCAATATTTAGCTACTCTACTCTGCCCTGCCTAGGCCTGGGGTTGTATTATGCATCATTTTATTTATTCTTGCTGTTAGATTGTTCATATGTAAGAATAACTCAAAATCATAAAGACATTTATTCAGTTTAGGTCCTGGTAAGGCACTTATGAACGTTAAATTGGTACATACAGTTGAATTTACCACCGGTTCGGAATTCACTTAAACTAAAAAGACTCCGGCAAGAAACTCAGCAAGGCTTTTTTTTTGTGGAATATCTTTTCATATTACAGCTTTTTTCCATATACTTCCATTATCCATGTACACAATATGTATAATAATATGTTTATTGAATATACATATTATTATTATGCTGTTGTATTATTATTTCAATAGTCACTTAGCCAGGGGGGATGCAAGTGCAGAGAGAAGCTATTACAACCATATATTCTTGTCTTCCACGTAATGAGCCACCTTATAGTAGGCTTTGTCGATTAACCTCTATTTTATGAAATCTTTGAATTTATTATTAGACATTTTAGTTACTTGGAGTGGGATTTTATTATAGAATCGAACGCAATTTCCGAGAAAAGACTTATTAGCTTTAGATAACCTGAATCTAGGTATCACATTTTTATCTTTATTTCTTGTATTGAAGTTATGGCGGCTTCTATTAATTTCAAATAAATTTAAGTTTTTACGGACAAACATAATATTTTTCATATATGTACTGTGACGGTAACGTTAAAAATTTCAATTCATTGAATCGACTTCGTAGTGGTTCGCGAGGACCCAAACAATAGATTGCGCGAATTGCACTTTTCTGCAGAATAAATATAGTTTCAAAGTCTAAAACTAAAAAATAACTTTAACTAACCAGGAATAAGCGTTTATTTGACCTCTAAAGTGTGCCTCTGATCTGATTCCACCTCTGCCATGATTAAGCTAGGTAAGGTGTATAAACATTATCTGATCGTGTCTTGTCGGTTTAAGCTTCTGAATCATAAGGCCCTTTGAGCCTTCTCAAATTCTGTACAAAACATTTTTGTGTGAAAGATGATTCATTTCTCAAGAACCAATACATATTGAAATGTATTGTATTATTATTGTACATTCAAAAGGCAATAATAACGTTGATAATAGGGGAATATTGTGCTCTTTATTGAAGTTATTATTGTTCATAATTTGCTTCACTGTTGTTATCAATTATTTTCGATCCAATTACTTGCTCCGACGGAACATTTAACTTGGTGGATGGTTTATTTCTGTATCATCGACTAACCCCCATCATTTAATTGTATGTATTTTATCGATTACTACACGCTGATTTATAAACTAGCAAATCGCTGAACTAAATATTTGATACAATTTTAAATATCAAAGTAAACAAAAAAAACTTAAGTATTTTTGACATCATCAAGTTATCATTAGCCGTTAGCGTGACCCGTGGGATACATACAGTTCATCAATCAATCATGCATGACGTGAGGCGAAACACAGACACCACACTTGAGTGTGTTCGGTTTGACCAACATTACTACTTTACACTTGTAAACAATACGTAATTTTTTGGACGTTATTCGTTTTGGCGTAGTAGTGAGTGGAGTAAGTAATTAGTGGTACTTTGAACGATGCGTCACGACCTTATTCTCGTAGCGTATTACTTGCAGCCAACTTGCATAGATGAGTCAACCCAAGTTAGGTTATCGCAGCTGACTCATCTAGCAATATCCGAAAGCTAATGCATGATATCCGCACGTCTAATTTTTTATACATCGTCTGTATGCGGGACCCCTATAATTGGGGGAGACCATTTCAACATTGACCTTTGTCATCGCTGTAATTTACCGTCTGTCACTCTTTACAGATTTTAGCTTGGATTGGCCTTCCTGGAATTTTGTCGAAGGGTGTTTTGTAAATACGTTAATTTATTACTTCAATATCAATATTATCTTTGACTTTATTAAATAATTTTCTGTAAGATTGCGATTTATAAGTCTTCGACGTTTGCAATATGTATCCTGCAAGACTGGCGTATTAATCCAAGCCTGAGTACTTGTCTATTTCGTGGGCATAGTCGTATTTACATAATGTAAGTAAGATTGTTTTGGAACGTTCCGCGTTCGTAGGAGACGGAAGCTGGAACATGTGGTGTCTCTCTATAAAATGTTTCATCGCTGAGCAGATGCGGCAGGCGGGGTCGCGGCGACTGGTTGGGCGGCCGCGGCGGAGTCCCAACCGTCGTCGCCGCACTCGCTGCCCGCGGGCACATTGTTCGCGGAGTCAACGAACTTACGAAAATGTTCCTTCGCTTATTGTGACCATAATCGAATCAAGTCGCCACTGTATATGGTAGTAAACAAGTCGCATTCTCTTAGTTTTTTGACAAATAAAACAGCGCATGACAACTCATAAAACTCTCGAATGTTTAACTTGCATTTCACGTTTTACCTCCTGCCTTAGTTTTGAATTCCAATACCTCATGGTAGGTATGGTCTTCCACAGATTTTTGGATTTAAGACACAGAATTTGTTTAAGAGTCTGTCTATTAGGTACCTACCAAAGTGATTCTCCCAGTGTCTATTATTTCATATGATCTTCATTTCATTATTCTCATTACCAATTGCTTTCTTTCTTGATTGCTGAGTAAATTGAATTGGAAAATCCCGTGACTCGATCCTCGCATGAGCATGAAAAAGGGGTGTGGTTGTGTTATGGCCGGGTGTCGGTCGGGTGGTGAGCGTCGCACTTCGGGTCGGGAGGGTGAGGGTTACGAGTGCTATAATGTCTGTCGTGGGAGGGAGTGGGGGGGGGGGCACTGGCGAGCGCCAGATCAATACGGCGCGCCCCCTACCCGCGCCCTTCCGCCCGAGCCCACCCGACCAATCTCCGCAGGCCCCATGTCTTTCGACGCCTATGCTTGTTTTTTATAGCTCCCATTAACCATACTCTTCGATAAATGAATAAAAGCATGTGTTCGTATTTTCCTAACTTCCAACTAGAAGAATTCACGGGGTTTATTATTTAAAAAAAGTTGGTGCGAGCTTAGCTAGTTCGCGTCCGATTGGGGAATGTGTTCCATGTTTTGCTTATGATCCTAACGATTTTGGGAATGCGTGATTCGCCAAGAATGCGTAATATGTAATCAACTTGTTGAATGTGGTTTAGAAAACAATGAGCTTAGTTCCGAATGGGGTTATGATGTTATGGTACTAAGGTTACATTTTACATATTTTCGGTTCAACTATTTGCTGGCTGACTATTATTGTAACGTGTTCTTTGAATTCAAGTGCAATCCTGCCGATATTGTTATCTTCATCTGGCTACGATTATTGTAGTTAATGCATATCGGGGTACATTTAATTGTTTTATAACAATAAATTTATTTATTTAATATAAGTATGGCATCCATCCATACATCCATAACAAGTCATTTATCATTGTGGATAAGAGAACCGTCTTGACACTAAGACTCGCTTCCACAAGTCGTTAATTTTTCTATCTCACTTTATGTTAGTGTCATGCTTTAGATAAATAATAAATATATTCTAAACGTTAATAATATCATAAACAAATTGCTGGTGGTATCGAAGTAATATTACGGGTTGTCTACGCAATTTTTTTTTGCTCAATATCGACCATTTTTTGCGTTCCAATTGAAATGTTGTATACTCGTTGTCTATTATTACCTATGTTTAATTTTGATTTATTATCTACTCTTATATTGTGAAATAATGTGATGCTTAGCTGGCATTGTGCTCTTGAATCAGAATGTCTTGCTCCAGTCTGCTAAAATTCTAGGGTGCGGTGGTGCCTGACACGTTGACAGATAAAGTGGATATCGTATGAATCAAAAATATTTAAATTTCCCATAATTGACCTTCACTCGTTAGAAGTTAAGTTTTGATGTGTTATTTATTATTGAAGGTAACCTACACCTAATAGCCGCAAGCGAGGCAGTGGCTCTGCAGTAATCTGCTCAGAGCAAGTTGTGTGGCGGAGGTACATCGCAGACGTGTTTAGAGTATAAATTCCGGTGCCATTGCGGATCTATATTTAGTTAGGTAGAAGTAAGGGCACCCTTCTTGTGCCGAACAAATGCACGCCCTATTATGTTCCAAAGTTCCGACACCTTTTTTTTGTTCCAACAAACATTTGGGTCGGCAGCACTATATGATATTCCGTTTATTACCCTGCTCTGCGACCCGATCGTCATATTCCCAGTTCTCTGTACGCTTCTTTTTTGCTGCCCGCATAAATGTTCCATATGAGGGTCTGTTACATTGATTTTGGGTGTTACTGCTTTGTTAAAAGTTTTATGGTACAAATATTTAAGTGTAATATGATTACATTTTGCGGTCGGTCGTTCTGCCTCTGGATCTCAGTTAAATTCTTTTCTACGCTAACTATGCAATTCTTTTGCGATGGCAATGAAGTTATTCAATATTTTCGATAGCCGCCAATTTAATCAATTAGTTCACCACTTAAAATACAATAAATATGGCTGATAAATAAACGTAACAATGTAACATGTTAATAATTTTACTATCGTAATTTTGCAATGCAGCTGGCAGTAGTCAAAAGCTTTATTTGTATTAAAATGAAAATTAATATATCAATATATTTATATATCAATAGTCTGAATGGTTAATGTATAAGTAGGTAGTCTGAAAACGGTCCTCGTAAATGTAACAGAAAAATATTGCTGTTCCCACCCAGTAAATATTTGAACGTATTATCCCTTATTTGTGTTCCTTATCGTAACCAAGATAGCGGTAACGAAGATTTCGAAACAATAAAACCGATACCAACGTAATAAAATCTTCCGGAGAAAAGATCGTTCAAGAATTTTCAGATCAGACAGAACTGTGATGTCCATTAATTTATTCTTATCGATATTGAATATGGTCACTACCTTCTTCATATTCTGTCCTTTTAGTTCGGCGTAGTTTTAGTCTTTGTTCCGAGAACCTTTGTATTTAAATCGATAACCTATTTATTTTTCATAGGTGATCATGAACTTTATTTAGCAAGCAGAGAATGTTTGATAAGACTATTTTTAGCGTAATACCGAACGAAATACAAAAATGTATGATTCATTCATTACATATTAAAATTTTCTATAGTTAGTCTTATCTTATCAAACAAAACTGTTTCCACCGCTTTAAAGCCGCAATAAAAACATAAATCAAAATGGAACGCATTGAAATAAGTTGGAGGCACCGAGCTTTCGCTCACATTGGCTTCTACGCAGCACAAAATGAATAGTCGAGGAATTTTAACCACTTCGACTTCGAAATCAGAGGCTATTATCAGTTGTGCAACCGGTAGGCTTTTGAAAGAGATAATTGCTTGGTTATCAATCGAATTATTGTCTGCTTTATATCTACAGCAAACATTGTGTATAGCGCCTAGGTACTATACATGTGAGTAATATCTGTAATGCGTAGCGGTCTTCGTAGTACGCCTTGATTAATATTATTCAGTCAACCTAAAGCTTAACGTTCTGGCATGTAAGGAATGCATGTTCACTTCCTGACTGGACAATTAAAGCGAATGACTGTGTCGACCGCTGGCCGCCGCGCCAGCTGCCCCAAACATGACGATCATGGCGAAGTATTAGCATGCATGATGATGACTGACTGACTAAGGAGACAACATTGTATCGCTTGTTAATCGTACCCCAAGGTTCTCTAGTAGAAGCGAGCTAACTGAGAAGTGTTATCGACAACCAATTCTTTTGTAATAATAAAATCAGTGTTAGCTTTTTGTGTTGCTTATCGATTCTGGAATATTTGAGAAGATAACATTTAAAACCCTTCTGAGAATTCCTCAATATCGTATCCCCATGCCGATTATAGTAAGGATTTTGAGTTATAATACAAAATAGACACAGAACTGCGATAAAGAGCTAGAATCTCAATTAGCGAATGGAATGAGTCATGTAAAGCAGTTGAAATACGAGGTAGTTGTCACATACGGATGAGTCTATGGACGGTTGGGGTCGGGCATAGTTCATCAACGTGGTGGATGCAGATCGGAAACCGATAGCTTTGTCACGTCACGCGTGTCGCAATGTATTCGCTACCATTCTGGCTGGACATCACCGCTAGCCGGATATTAACACTTTTAGAAAGCACCTGCATCACTTCCGAAGCCTTTGTTACGTGGAAAAACTTTTGGACGTCGAGTTCATCCGATGGAAGAATGGTTTAGCCCTGACTGTATGCTTTTTGTAGTTATCTATCTCTCATTCAACGGAGTATATGGATTGCTTTCACTTCTTCATCTTGCTTCTCTGACAATGCTGAATCTTGTGTGAAGGCTAAATTTATCACTTTCTTTTTGGGATAATTCAGCAGAGATTTTTCAGTAAGTATACTGAATGTTTGATATAAGCATGAAAGTATGAAAGTTTGCCAATGGTCCTTGTACTACATATATGGACATTACAGGGTAGGTTTGTGTTGTTTTTTGTAAATAAATACTAGGTCGTTCGTTTGTCACGCCACTGGTTAGAAATACCAGTACAAATTCCTTTCTTCCCACGACATCGTATTAACTAGTTTTGTCATTGGCTCCTCTCGGTTGAATGAAAGAATGTATTTTATGAAAGGAATGTAATACGCCACATGAGCTTCAAGTCCTCATGAATGAATGGTTCTTTCTGTTTCGATTTTCTTACAGTACGGAAGTAAAAAGTAAGTCATTTACTTATTTCATAAATGAGTCGATGAACTCGTCTCGTTATTAATATTACAAGTAGATAATAAGTCATACCTATCTAACTAATTGTCATGTAATGAGTCCACGTGCGTCATACATAACTTGAAAATTGATTCATACTTTGCATCGACAATTGATTCAGCCAACTCAACTTCCCTTGACTTATTCCTATGTGCTCATAACATAATACTTATTGTATATTAGTGAGTAAGTAACTTGTCAGCGATACGTGTCTGTGCGGAATACAAATGAATCAGAAAGCACGCGAATAAGGAAATTCCATTCGTTCGGTGCATTTGTACTAGGGCCTCGTGAAACGATAACTACAATATAAGCTATTCCTATTCATAAGTCGTAGTCAACTCATATATTAATCTATCTGTGTGAGTCACATTGCTCAAGTGTAGGTACTACTTTTATTAACACATTGGGAGCTATGTATGGCACACATAACAAAGAGTCCGTTGTAATTAAACGTTAGAGGATCGACAAGTATTCACTATCTAACTATTTATGGTCTACTTAAGATACAGTGTCATGTTTCATTCAGCTACAGTGCAGGGCTGAATACCATGAAAGTTTATGTCCAGAGTACAAAATTATGTTCAATTTTATTGGAATACGTCGAGACATCGTAAAATTTAACAAAGAAAGAGACATTTCAATTTTATGACAACTTTTTAGGGACTTGTTTCATGTAAAAACTTCTACGCTGAACTTTTCTCTGCAGACAGACTTCTGTAAATTATCTGTAACATAATTCTTTTGAAATGTCACATATTTCTTGTAAAATTTGTGTTGTTTGTTCCCTTGAATTACACACCGTTCAACTTTCCTTTTGTTTGCTTTTCAACTCGATAGAGATCAAGCAAAGGCTTTTTTTAAAGCCTATTTATTAAATTTGTCCCGTAATTGGAAGCAATCAGTGAGTATTATGGGTGTATAGAAAATAATTGGGTTACTCATCCAATTATAGGAAAACTCATATTAAAGCTTCAATGTTATTATTAATTTGATTCCTAAACTTTATACACTGAGGGTTATCGTAAGTGTAACTGCGGCCACTAGCGATTAAGGTCCTATCGCTGTCGTTGAAAAGACAAAATTCGCTTACACAGTGGTTGATAGATTTGCAGATAATAGCTGCCTTATTTACACCGTCTTTACATCAATAATTTAGTGAAAATCCGCGATGAAAGGCTTAAAAAAAAAATCGTTCAGTACATTTGACATTTCTAGAGACCTTACTCTACACTAGCGCCTCTCGTGCGCTGCGTGGCGAATCTATGCCTCATTTATCAAACATTCTTATATTTAGGAATGGCTCCAACGTAAGCTTCTCATGTAATCAAATATTTATGCATTTATTTAATGAATAATTAATTAATTTAATTATGAATGGCTTTACCAGTGTTATAATGGTACTTATACATTTTGTCAATTAGTAGAAAATTGGGTATCAATCACTTCAGAATATTGTTTGCGCGTTATATGAAATAGATTTCTACAACTTTGGTTTCTTCTTTCAATGAATCAACTCTTACCAGTTCAATAAGATTTGGAATTTGTAGGAGGGTTGATGGAAATTTCATTCTACTTGTAGCCAATTGTAATGTGGTGTAAAAGTTTCTCTCTGGAGTCATTCACTTCCACTTCTATCATGTACACGTTCCTAACATGAAACATGAGCCCTCGCCGAACGGAAGGAGTTTTAACATATACGGCAGCACCCACACTGAATTATAATGACGTACGTACGCTTAGCAATGCTTTGCGTCGGCAATATACGGACCGAAGGGTGAGGTGACGGAGAAACTGTTCCTTTAATCGAAAGTGCTTTTAGTAACTTCATTTTATTTGATGTGGGTCAAGCATTGGAAAATGATGGAGCATTTTCCAATGCAGCATGAAATAAATAGCATTTCGAAGCATGAATTAATTTTCACTCGAGCACGAGAGAGGTTTAATGCAGCTCGTAGAAAATTCTACTTTCTATTATGTACTGACGTGGAATTATTAGATTAGGATTGATATTTAACCGATAGCTAGTGCAAGAAGATTTATTTAAACTCCGTCGAGAGTTTGAGAGATTAGTGAGTGAAGTGTTATCTTAAACTTATCAAGATGAAAATAAAAGTGCAAAGTTCAGCATTCCAATTTCGCTGGCTCACTGGCGTGTAAGTCAAGTGCGCGTGGCGTGGAGGGATTTCGCCGAAGTGCACTGGAACGTGACGCCCGACATCCGACTTGTGCAAGTTCCTTGACAAAAGTGAACGCGGCATGAAATTTACGGTTTTAAATTAAACAACCAAATGCGCACGTAAAATGAAATCGATCAATAACATGATTGTAAGGTCGTGAAATATTTATCCCTACCATCGAGGGATTTTTCCTCGATAATCACTACTAAAACTACCTAAGTACTCCACGAATGGTTGAAATTTCATGGAAAGTTTAAAAAAGCTCTTACTCAAGACGAAAGCGCTTTTAACAACGAATTAATGAAATCGAAAAAGTTTGAGTAGGGGAATTTACCTCGCAGGATGCATAGCGTTAACTTGTTTTTTTTTTTATCATTTTCGGCAGTTGCCTGGGTGTACTTAAATGCTCAGACTAGTCGTTTGTTAGCTCCCATCCCACCTAGTGCTCATGTCTACCTAACATTATAGGCACTGGATCCGGGGCGCCGTGTCGCCGCCCGTCGCCGGCGCGCCGTCAGGTCGCGCCGTTTCCAACCCCGATGCAATTTTAAATTACGTAGAACTATAGGGGTTCAGTCATTCATTCGATCATTTTATATGTCCATTCTTAATGGTTGTACGCACGTGAGGGGAACCCATTGCAATTCAAAGAATAACTTATTTAAAATTATTCCGAACGTATCATTCGGCTGATGTTTAATAACCGGAAAGTTATTTGAATTGCGTGTAGAAATTCTATGCAAACTAACACTTTAATCGCATTAGCCCTTTAGGGGTTGCCATTTGTGTAGGTTGTGATGTGAGTAGTGTTGCCAGGTCCATTACCCCAAACTTAGGGGCAAAAGGGATTAAAAGTCGGGATCTTGGTTTTGAAAACCGAGACACGTTTAATACTTACATGTAAAAGTATTTACCTGCTTACTACCTTTACAGAAATAGCAAAGGACTACATTCAATTTTGGTTATTTCTAAAATGTCGGCCAGAAGAAAATGTTGTTAAACCCCTTTTGTAAAAATATCTAGCAATATTTTGTGTCTTTCTATCACTTTCAGAATACTCAAAATGTATGAAAATGTTTTTGTTTTCGATCTCGTGTCATAATATTTTTTTCAAAATGACTAGATCTAACAATATCTAGTAAAATTTTCTTTTGACCGGCACTTTCAGAAATTGCTCGAAAATGTCGAAGGCTGAGTGATGTCCTTTAATTAGATTTTTCTTAGTTGTGAAATCTATTCGCTCATTTGCAATGGTACCTGCAGAACTTGCAGGGTTTTTGTTGTTGACTTTTTTAAGATTTAAGATCTTGATGACTTTTTGTCACTTGGTGGAAAATCTGGAATTTTGTCGCACCAAGAATTTCAATCGAGACGCGTCTATATACCTTTAAATATCACTGAGTGTGTAGATGCGTCTGAGAAGACCCTAACTACAAGCAATGAATGAATGAATCTCTTCCTGTTCTAGGGATTACGCTAACATTCGACTTCACCTTTTATATTTCATGAAATACCAGACTTCTTTGCCTTTACGTGCGTATTTAGAACAACATGCGTGACTCATTCGTGTTATGTGTAACATAAACGTTTTTCAGTATTTTGAATTGTTTATCAAGTTTGTGGAAATGGGCTGGTAATTAAGATAATCGAAGGAGGGCAGGGTTCTATCGACACAGCAGTTTGGTTGGTGGCCTTTGTGTTGAACGAGACGGTTATATCGACCCCGAGGCCTTGACGTTCGTACCTAAGGACTTGGAGACACGCTACTGGCAACAACCCCCGACGCCGCGACGCTACGTATTTGGCCAAACATATTAAATAAGTTTCCTATGTAATTAAGTGCTTAGCTAAGTGGTAACTGAATAGCTGTTAAGCACAACGATTTTTAACGAAAACTATCAAAATTTTCCTTGATATACCTGCCAAAGATTTTGCGCTTTTCTAGTTACGGAATAACAAACAACCAATGGCTTAACGTGTTTATAACAAAAACTGTTCTACCTGCTCATGACGTGCACGTTACGAACTATTGTTGTAGAAGGAAGCCATTCAAATGAGCGTTGAATAAGCGGTCAGGTAGCGTGCGTAAAATTCGATACGAGAGTCGCGGCCGGAGATTATCTCGGATTAACATTCCTGACGTCGACTGAGCGGGTCCCAGGATAGCATTTGATGATTAAGGACAAAGCTTTTTTCTTAATAAAGTCATAGCCGCACCCAATTCATCCAATAAAATATATGCGGGTGCGATCGTTGCAGCAACCGACACCGTGGCGACAATCAACACATTCGGCTCCCATGCCGTTGTAATTATTCACAAATTAATAGACACATAGGCATATAGTGATATGGGGAGGTCGTCCGGCGAGCGAGGGGACCGCACGATGATGCGCTTCCCCCAGAATTAAAGAAAGAACAAACAATAATTTTATATTAATAAACTAAACATGTTAAGACTTTGTATAGGTAGTTGATTAAAGCTGAAGCTGCTTAGGTAATGTGATTCATAATGAAAGATAACTGAACCTTGAACTTATGGCAAGTTCAGTGCGTCTATAAATACTGTACAAAGCCAAAGATAATAAAAAGTTAATAAATCATAGAAGGTAATCTTGTATCTACCTATAATTTTGCAAATCTCGTCAAATCTAGGTTGATGAGGGATGTTATTTCAGTATTTCTTTTTGGTAGGGTTCTTTTTATTTAGAAATATAGACATATTGGTAAAACAAATAGTAGGCTTATATATTTCTCCAAACGTGAAAATTACGGTGTTCCTAAATGTCAATATACCGAAAACTGTAAAATTCATGCAAACGTTTAATTTGCCGAGCCCGCAACAAGTCTTTCCTACTTCCAGTATATTACGTTTGTACTACACATATTGATGTGGGCACACAACGGATATTTTTGGCGTTGTTTTAGCTCGACTCAATGGCATTTCCTTGTTTAGGTGTATGTACAATAGGCTTTGGGAACATTAACCAATCGGTTGTTGACTCACGGGCGCAGCAGACGTTTATTACTTTCGACAGTAAACCGATATTTAACATAAACAAACCGGTGAAAATACTGCACTCGTTTACACTAAACTTAGCTTTATTTAAAACTGATCTTGGGGTGCTTTAATGCTCTCGCCTGATACTTTGTTTCACGTGGTCATTTTGTTTGAACATCTTATTACCTACTAGATCTATTGTAGATACAGCAGACATAATGGTAGACCGATATTAAAATGTAGACAGTGTCAATAGGCATTAGCAAATTACGACCTGGAAGTGTTGGCCATGACGCACCTCTGTAAAGCGACAACATACCTAATGTATGTGGAGTTGGATGATGTCTGCTCATTATGCCGATACCTCGGGGGAGACAATCGCTAAATATCGATTACCTTCGAGTAAGTAACAAGCAGGCCGGGCGGTGCGGTGGGTCTGTCTGTGGGCAGGGCGCAACAGACGACCGCGCGATTTTGTAACACGCACACCACACATTTGCGTCAAACAATCACTATCTATTGTATCCTTATGCTAACACCACTTTGAAGAAGTTCATGTAATACTTGCCATTATTGTATATTGTAGGTAGGACTTATGAAGATTTTCATAGACATGAATTTATGTGGCTTTGACGTATGATGTCTGGTTTTCTGGTCCTCCAACAATATTTATAGCCATTGAATATTCATATTGATACATTCATCCAGATGGGTGGCGACCTCGTAAAATTGATGTTTTATATGTTGAAATAAAAGCGAAACCAACTCTGAGTGACCACGAAACTTGACGTATGTACAGGAGCGATTTAAATTAACCTACATAATAGAGTCCTTATTTTATGCAGTAACAATGGTCATGCAACCAAGGCGTACGTTGCTGGTCGTCACTCACTCCCATAATGAAGTTGATTGGTACATCATCAGCATGTTTAAAATTTAAATGCGGGTTTCTTAATGCTGTCCATGCCTTCTAGTACTTATTATTAATAAATGGCTGCCGCATTCCTTGCCTCGGTACATTAATTAGGTATCTACCGACTTGTTTTATGAAAACATTTGTTATTTATGATAGTTTTATAGATTACGGTTAATACATTGTTCTTGTAATCGGCTAAGTTTGCTTTGAAGTTGGTCTTTATTATTACAATGTCCGTTGCTTTCTCTAAAATTACTGGTTTTCTAATCGCTATAACTAGATCAAGTTAATTGATTATTTTACTGTTTCTCATACTTATTTCCGTTGCTACACTTGCTACATTGGCAATGTATGTTGGGAAACAAAAATACGAAATTGTTTGTTAATTCTTAAAATGCAAATGAGCTATAAAGCATTATAATAATGTTTCGAACGCACATTCAATATTTTCAATTACCTATATTACGAACACACTCTTAGACGCGCATTGCTTTGTATCAACTTTGCTGGTTTCTGAATATTAATTTGTTTGTTGCAGTGGGCTGAACTTCCAAGACTTGATCGTGCGTCAGGGAGCCATAGACTCTCCCCCCAAGACGCCTTTCATCCTGGGCTTCGAATGCGCTGGAGAGATCGAACAGGTTGGCGAAGGCGTCACCAACTTCAAGGTACGAAATACTTGTTGTTAATAAAATATTGTTTGATGAGTAGAAAACTAAGTACCTGCCTACTTATAATTCTAATTCGTATAAGTACATTTTCTAAGCAGAATTTTCAAATATTGCCTGGATGTATTGCACTAAAGAAAATAATAGCGTGTGGTTGGTTATGGTTTATTTTGGGTTGTGGGGAGTTCCCTCACACTGACATCATTTTTGTATAATTTATTATAGGCGCTAATACACCAATGGATAAACTCCTCATTCCCTACCTAAATATTAAATACGCGTGTAAATAAATATATGCAATGCAAAACAGTCAATTAATATTAAGATTAATGTTACCACCGATTTGCTCAACCGTACTGGGTAAATGGTAATATTTGTCGTTACTTAATTTCTTAATTTGAATCAAGGCGATTTAATGTATCTATGGTAAGTCAGTCAAGCTTGACATAATAACGTTGTACAGTGGCGGAATGAAAAGGTTCGTCAGTTTTCAACTTGATGCATTCAACGTATCACGCACGAGCACATATTACCTTTTGAAACTGAAAAGACAGAATACACTGAATTAGAGAAAATAATGATTTAAATGTTCGTTATCAAAGTTCAAAGTTGTTCGACTGTTTATCTTGTCAACAAGATTGTTTTTATTTTATGTTTTGATTAACTAAAACGTTCTTTTTGTTAGGTATCTAAAATTTGGTCTTAAATTGAAAATAGGGCAATGTCATCATTGAAAAAAATAAACCTTACAAGCTACTACGCGGCTACTACTAGTGCAAGCGAAAACCAACTCTAAGGTGACGAACCTTTTCATTCCACGACTGTACAACTGAATTCACAATCGTTTTATTTGCGTCTTCTTCGAATCCTTTGTAAACAAGGTTACAAGAGGTACTTAAATACTCAATAAGGGATACCTACGTTTGGAATCCTTATAAACATCCGTCCGGTAGGCGCCCCTTCTTCTGCGACAACTGATACATTGAATACATTATATGTCGCAAATATGCATCCTTGAATGCAATTTTGACCCTTAATGCATGAGATTATATGTATTCGCTCTACATGAGTGCATCGTCAATGTAACTATAAATAGGTGTATTATGATATTTTACAGTGAGTGGACCAACATTCTACTTGATCTAGTTTAGTAAGGCTGTTCTAAACGTTTTCAAATGTTTGCCTGTTTCCTAAATTGTCAAAAGAAAGATATCTGCCTCAGATTCGACTTGATAATAACCTTGTTGTGATGCTAATGATGCGGAACGATAAGAAATTGGTTTCTCGATGTGTTAATGGAGGTAACCTTACTGGTGATCTCTTTATTTTCAAATACTCCCTCATTTAATTGGCTAAAATGACGATCAAGTCTAATCGATGTTCAATTACACCAGGTTGGCGACCAAGTAGTAGCTCTGCCCGAGTACAGAGCATGGGCTGAACTCGTCTCCGTGCCAGCGCAGTATGTGTACGCGCTGCCTGAAGGCATGACAGCGTTGGATGCCGTCGCGGTCACCACCAACTACGTAGTGGCTTACCTGCTCCTCTTCGAGATGGCCAACCTAACACCCGGCAAGAGCCTGCTGGTACACTCTGCTGGAGGCGGTGTTGTAAGTCGTCTATACTATATCTATATAAGAATAAATTTTGTAACAAGACATCACTAAAGTCTGCGGTTCAAACCTAAAGTACTTAATCAGCAAACCGGTCATACAGTATGTAACGACGCACGCACATGAGTAATTTGATAAAATGAAAAACACAGACGTTGGGTGACAGCGTCGGCATTATATTAATATGGATATGACAAATCCATAACCCGATACCGAAATACACTGAACCGTTGAACTCACGACAAACTTAAACAACTACTGCTGTTCGCATTAAAAAGCTTCAGTATCTTTACATTGAACATGTATGATAATGACCGTGCAAACAAAGTAATGAGCTGCCTAATTGTGCTGTGAATTGGGTGAGAAATGCCATGTTTGCTTTGGAATGTTCCCGTATATGACGTCACTCCACCCTCCCATGTCATGTCAGTGACCTGTAATTTGAATCGTCTAGTTATTAAAGTGCCGGCGGTAGTCGAGGCGGGTTCAATAGCAATTAACCAACCAAAATACATTACAAACAGGGGACTATTCATTTAAACGCAAATACTATGTAGGCACGACAATGTGCCTACCGAAATTACATAATTTCATGTAAAAATCTATGGTCTTATGGATGGTATTTTAGAAAGCAATGTTCTCACATATCAATATTGTAGGGTCAAGCCGTAGCTCAGCTTGCGAAGACCGTGGAGAATGTGACCGTTTTCGGCGTGTGCTCCAAGAGCAAGCACGAAGCCCTGAAGGCGAACAACAACAACATCGACCATCTACTAGAGAGGGGCAGCGATTACACCAGCGAAGTTAGGAAGTGAGTACACTACATACCTTCGTTATGTGTTTTCTACAGGTTATTCCATATGTTTGATTCTTTGTTGTTTGATCAAGGCAATATAATCTTAATTTTATCATCCGACGAATATCAAAGTACCTACAAAAATCTTAAGTAGGTGACAATCGGATGAGGCGGTGGTCTTTATTATGCAAAAATGTTTGCAATTACTAAACTGGTATTTTGTATGGTAATCCTGCTTACTTGATTTGGAAATGTTTTCATACAGTAACCTAATTTTACGGATAGGTAGCAATATGATACATTAGTATTTACAATTGAATGATACGTAAGTAGGTACTTCCTTTTATTCAGTGGTAAACAAGATAATCATTAATAGTGCCTACTCACATCACACAATGAATCACAAGAGAACAAATTAATTCGCAAATCCTTGTAGAATTCTAAAAATGAAGGGATGGAATGAAATCATGATATCATGAGACTAAAAATAAATCCCCGTTCAGCGGCCCTTCATCCTCTTACTAATAATACCTTTGTTTATACTACACCAGTCAAATGTGTAGAATGTGAGAATTTTTCTGCTTGTGTATTTAAAGTTATTGTCACTATAAATAATTGTCTACGATTTGTTTGGATTTCTACTTTGTATGTGTCGTTATTAATATCTCTTCCGGCTTCCTTTCACGACAGAATCAGCTTTTACTGATTTAATTCGGTCGTTTCATTGCAAACCGTCGCAGCATTAAAACCTGTTTAATTTAATGCCTTAGCTTTGCCGACTATCCACTAAACTGCAGAACTGAATCGAAGTTCACATTTTTAATGACGATATCATAATCCACGCCCGATGTGGCGTTTCCGAGCAAATAAATTAAACTGTTCCCGATCCCAAGCTTTGTTAATTGGTGGTTATTACAGTTACATATTTCAGTGCCAGACTCTGCTCGTGTGATACGAACACCACCATCATATCTAGACCTCCCCCGCCTCCCTATTTAGTTCTATTAACTGGCTGGAGGGGACTAGTGACCGCTGAAGTCAAGGTCTTATTTAGTTGGACACCGTGTACGTTAATTGTTCGGTTTATAACCCGCTCCTTAGGGCAGCTGCTTCGTAACAAGCGCGGCATTTAATTCTCGTAAATAGACAAAGATATTTTTATATCTGGTTAGCTCTTCTCAGCGTAAACAGAGGAGCCACACAAGTTCAATGTAAATAAACATGGCCAGTTATCTACTGGATGTTAGAAAGGCGGTTTATTAAATATTAGATTTTATTGAATGTTGGCTTTGTAGGTGATATTACTAGAAAACTAATAGAAGCTTTTACAATCTTTACGATCAGCTGAAATTATGTGCATTCATTCCTCCTTTATAGGTTGTTAGAATTTCTTATTAGCTCTTCGCATTTGCTTATAAAAGTTAGTACTACTTGTACGTAGTATTTATCTACTCTGAGGTACTACCTTATAATTTCTAGAAATACCTATAGGTAAGTGAAAAACTGTTATATTCAGATAAACGTGACCTCATTAGAGGTTTCTAAAAGACCTAACAAAGCATGTCGAAATTTAATTATTGTCTCAGCGCTAAAGAGAACTTCAGTTGACTCAAAAAAAATGGGACATAACCTTTGCTTATGATAGCTTCTCTATAGCTCGAGTACCTACACATTTTTCTTAGTTGATGTTATTTTGGCAGGGTGTCTCCTGACGGCGTGGATATAGTGCTGGATTGCCTCTGCGGTGAGGAGTGCAACCGCGGCTACTCGCTTCTGAAGCCGATGGGCCGATACATTCTCTATGGTAAGTTATACTTGAAATATAATCCCGCCGCCTCGATCGTCTACACAACGTTTCAGTCGGACGTTTCTGCTGTGGACTCCTGATTCAATTTTCCTCAGCGCTACGATATGGGGTTCTTCAAAAAAGGTGTCAAAAGAGCTCTACAAGGTCGGCAGCACATTGGCAATCCCCCTGGTATTGCAAATGTGTATAGGCGGCGGTGACTTACCATCAGGCGGCCCGTCTTCCCTGTGGACATAAAAAATATGTATCTCTTTGTGGATGTCGTGATGTGAATGGAGACTTCAAAAAGCCCTTATTTTTCGTTTCAAACGTTTCTTATAGCAATTAGTAAACATTTCAATGAAAATAGAAACTTTAAACAAGTAATTAATACGTTTTACTCAACAATCGACTTATGTTTTGATTTTACGGGGTTTTGGTTAAACAATTTTGATACACACCTAGCGCCCACTTGCGTCAGCCTGGGTTAAATTTATAACCCGTCCTACGTCATTTTAATCCAACTGCGCCTAAAGCTGGGTTAAAATGACGTATCATCAGATTATGTAACTTCGGGATCAATGGAAAAAATTCAACCCAGATTGCAAGCACTATCTATCTATACCAAATACTGTCTAAATGATACTGGTTTAAATGGGTTTTAAAAAATTTGTGGGCTGCGTTAGCAACAATTGTAAAAATAATAATTGAAAACAGTTTTACAAAAAACTTTAACCGACTTCAAAGTACACTAAGAAGTAATAAAAGACCAAACAGGAACTGTACCCTTACAAACAAAAAAAGAATTTTCCAATTCGGTTAATAAATGACGGAGTTATGAGGTAATAAACATTTAAAAAAAACAACCGAATTGAGAACCGCCTCCTTTTTTGAAGTTGGTTAATTACATAAAGAAAGAATTTGGCACAAAACAAGTGCAACTGCAGATTTTTATCATCCAAACCACTTAAAATATTTTAGTCGTTTAAGTAAACTAGATGGTTAGATTACATTTCTGGGAACAAGTGTATAGCATATGCGTGTATGTAGGTACTAGCTACTTAGTCACGTTTGTATGTGTATGTGTGTTTGTATGTGTAAACAATGGTGTTTATCTCAGGATCATCTAACATCGTGACCGGCGAGACGAAGAGCTTCTTCAGCGCTGCGCGTGCGGTGAGTACAGACTTAAAACCTTATATTTACAAGACTGTTTAACTGATTTGATTAAACATACATAAATATGTGTCAACTAAACAGTGTTTTAGTTACACAGGATGGTTCGAGACGGGTCAGTAAGGGCAGCTACATTGGGAGACAATTCCTTACTTTTTGAGTTATTGCTATTGGCAATTACAGATTTTGAAAGATATTACAGTCACATAGAAAAGTTGATTTTCGAAAATAATTATATTATTAGCTTAAGCTTTTTTATTTAGATAAAATACTGGGTGCCTAGGATGAACTCCGCAAAAATAAAAGAGAAAGATCGAATAAGACTGATCCGTCTCAAATTACCACCTGTATAGCGTTTTATGAGTAGGTAATGCCTTTAATGCCATAATTATCATATTCTTGAAAGTGCCCAACTGACTAAACGGTATTCCTCGAAATTATAATTTAAACGATACGTGTTGATTACAAAAATGTCTTATCGATGGTATGAGCACTGACACAACCATTTGACGTTGGATATTTATTAGGCTCGTTTTATTATATAAATAATAAAGTAATAAA
This sequence comes from Achlya flavicornis, assembly GCA_947623365.1. Taxonomy (NCBI): domain Eukaryota; kingdom Metazoa; phylum Arthropoda; class Insecta; order Lepidoptera; family Drepanidae; genus Achlya; species Achlya flavicornis. The sequence goes on from OX392484.1 coordinate 5,168,972, forward strand.
CTCAATTAGTATTATATGGTTTTTTATGGCACAGGCCGGACTTGTGACAGGGTGATTGGGACTGACAATTTACCGCTTACCTACAGCAAAATTCATAATTATATAATCCAAAACAAACATGTTTAGTGCTATTTTTGAGAAGTACCCGAGAGCCCTTCCACAGAAAAAAAAAACTCGAACTTCTATTTCTCTCGTACCTCGCCTCACCTCGTAGCCGCGCCGGCTGTTTACCTTCCCTTATTAATTATGATGTGCTTTATTATACAGTGGTGGCAAGTGGACAAGGTGTCGCCAATAAAGTTGTTCGACGAGAACAAGAGCCTCGCGGGGCTGAACCTGCGGCACCTGCTGTTCCAGCAAGGGCGCGGCGAGTACGTGCGGCGCGCCGTCGACCGCGTGTTCGCGCTCTGGGCCGACCGGAAGGTCACGCCCCTAGTCGACTCCACATGGGCGCTCGAGGATGTAAGTTGCACTTACACTACACTACACTACACCACACTACACTACACGACCGCGTGTTCGCGCTCTGGGCCGACCGGAAGGTCACGCCCCTAGTCGACTCCACATGGGCGCTCGAGGATGTAAGTTGCACTTACACTACACTACACTACACCACACTACACTACACGACCGCGTGTTCGCGCTCTGGGCCGACCGGAAGGTCACGCCCCTCGTCGACTCCACATGGGCGCTCGAGGATGTAAGTTGCACTTACACTACACTACACTACACTACACTACACGACCGCGTGTTCGCGCTCTGGGCCGACCGGAAGGTCACGCCCCTCGTCGACTCCACATGGGCGCTCGAGGATGTAAGTTGCACTTACACTACACTACACTACACCACACTACACTACACTACACGACCGCGTGTTCGCGCTCTGGGCCGACCGGAAGGTCACGCCCCTCGTCGACTCCACATGGGCGCTCGAGGATGTAAGTTGCACTTACACTACACCACACTACACCACACTACACTACACTACACGACCGCGTGTTCGCGCTCTGGGCCGACCGGAAGGTCACGCCCCTCGTCGACTCCACATGGGCGCTCGAGGATGTAAGTTGCACTTACACTACACCACACTACACTACACTACACGACCGCGTGTTCGCGCTCTGGGCCGACCGGAACGTCACGCCCCTCGTCGACTCCACATGGGCGCTCGAGGATGTAAGTTGCACTTACACTACACCACACTACACTACACTACACGACCGCGTGTTCGCGCTCTGGGCCGACCGGAACGTCACGCCCCTCGTCGACTCCACATGGGCGCTCGAGGATGTAAGTTGCACTTACACTACACCACACTACACTACACTACACGACCGCGTGTTCGCGCTCTGGGCCGACCGGAACGTCACGCCCCTCGTCGACTCCACATGGGCGCTCGAGGATGTAAGTTGCACTTACACTACACCACACTACACTACACTACACGACCGCGTGTTCGCGCTCTGGGCCGACCGGAAGGTCACGCCCCTCGTCGACTCCACATGGGCGCTCGAGGATGTAAGTTGCACTTACACTACACCACACTACACTACACTACACGACCGCGTGTTCGCGCTCTGGGCCGACCGGAACGTCACGCCCCTCGTCGACTCCACATGGGCGCTCGAGGATGTAAGTTGCACTTACACTACACCACACTACACTACACTACACGACCGCGTGTTCGCGCTCTGGGCCGACCGGAACGTCACGCCCCTCGTCGACTCCACATAAGCGCTCGAGGACGTGAGTTGCACTTATACTACACTACACCACACTCAGCGTTGCTAGTAATTTTTTTTGAATGTTGATACCTCTTCAGTAAAAAAAGCGGGATTCTATTGGCGAAAGCGGGACTTAAAAACGTATATGATCAGTAGTTTTTATGTATCGGTATATTTTTATGGAAACTTTTTTTAAAGCTGATGCCATTTCTGTGCAGTCTTTACAATTTCCCCACTTCTACGTCCAACGATGATTTCAACGTCGAGTAATCCTCTAAAAGTGGGACTGGGCATATCCGCGCGGGACATGGGCTAAAAACCGGCACGTCCCGCCAAAATCGAAAAGTATGGCAACGCTGAACACACTACACATACCTAGTGCTTATCACCTTCGACCACATATTCACTTACCTATTAGCAGTAAAAAAACAAATGCTACGAGGACAAGTTTACTTAGATCACACTTTATTTCCTGGGCTTGCATGTGTCGTCAGTATTTTCAAATTTCCATATCTCGGAATCGTATGCCAGTACGTCCCCCAACATCCACGATTTTCCCTCACTAAGTTCTTATAATTAAGTCAATTCACCAGTTTGCGTTTTATTCAATACTCGTTAACAATTCATAAACGCGAACCAACTTTCGTGCGTTTTAAAATTTTCTTTTAAACCAACCCATTTTCCTTTTAAAAATGCATAATTTATGTTATGAAATTTTCATGGGATTTACGTTATATTACGAAGGTCGGTGAGGCGATGCAGAAGATGCACGACCGCAAGAACATTGGCAAGTTGGTGCTGGATCCGTCCCTGGAGCCCAAGCCCAAGCCCGCCACGCCCGCGAAGGGCAAGGCCGCCAAGGAGAAGAAACCAGCCAAAGAGAGCTCCGAGGAGAAGAAGGACAAGGAAACCAAGGAAGAGGAGAAGAAACCCGCTGAAAATGGTGAGAAGAACGGTGAAGAGCCGCTCACTAACGGTAACAGCGATGAAGGTCAGTCTCGAACTATTGTGACCAGGCATGCATTGCGTAGTCGCGTAGGCGCTTCACATCGTACGTATCGAGTGTTTATCATATCAATTCATGACTATTATATTTATATTTTTGCTTTTATTTTCAATTAACTACGCACGCATTTATCGGCTAAACGCATAGAAGGACGTTAGAAGGTAAGCCTTCGGAAGCGTGAGGTACAGCCTTTAGACTTGCTTTAATATTGGCTTTATTTAATCATGTGCTTTCTTTATAGGTACGCGCCCTTTACGCTTTCATAATAAATATTCAGTATCAACAATTCACATGTCATATGAGACAAATAGGGAGTCTAAGGGCTGTTTTAGAAAATGTACGTTTAGCCGGCTTGGTCATAAAAAGTCGGGTCGAAGATTGAATACAAACCATTCGGTGACCAAAGGCTGCCAAATCTTATTTATTCGCTTTAGCAGATTCACTCGACGGTTGAATACTTTTCACAAATTCACTATCGCTTTCGAATGTTCTAGCTACAGCATTGGTTCAAATCAAAGAAATACACAACTTTTACAAAGGGACCAACTGCAAAATTGTAAAAAATCTTTCTTTATTTTTTTTCATGAGCCACGGTATTAATGCTATTTTATTTTGGTTAGACGACATTTGTAAGTATCATGAATTAACTATTTTGTTTGCAGTGCACCGAGTTTAGCCTGGGTCTAAATAAAGTTTGGCATGCTTTTTAAATCATAAATTATTTTATATTCATATTTTATTTATTGATCACATCGTTTTGTATTCACATAATATTTTTATTTAAGCAAAAAGAGTTATTTTTTTATGATGAAGGTATAGCATAGGGTATTGTTATTGGTAAAACACTAACAACCTTGCAGGACGGTATTGCTTACATCATAAACAACAACTTTTGTTCGATCAATTTTTTACAAACCATTTATATAATTACCTACCAAAAACAAACCTTCAAGATATCGTTGTTATATCTAAGACATTTCAATTCTATATTTTTATGTAGGCTACGCCTCCCGTGCCCAGCTGTGTTCGTTGCATTGAGAGGAGCTTGAATTTTTTTTTATTTTTTGTTTAAAGTATAATGAATTAAAGTCTGATGAATTATTAAAAGCCATATAACATGAATTGTTGATGATGTTAGTAATATATAGTCCTGAGAATTTCTTAGTGATTTTTTAGTTTTTTATCATCGCCTGAATTTTCAATGGTCAGATAGGTAACGAGTTATTTGGAAGTTAGTTTTACTTTACAAAAAAATACAGCGCTATCCGTAGCTGGCTGTTAATTTAAAATAAGAACAGTTTTTGTGTAGACTTATCCGAGGAATAGCTGATCCGAGGTTTATCTAGTGATTGAAAAATCGGGCCTTAGAGGAATGCTTTTTGACAGATGTTCTATGAACATAACAGTTGACCAACATTTATTTCGATAACTATTTTCTCGCTCAAAAATTTCAGGTATAGAAATGTCCAATACCCGACACGGCGCGCGGCGTAGATTAAGAAATCTAATATACTCACATAATTTAATGAAAGTAACAATTTGATTATGTTCTTCCAGAATCAAAGGATAAGGAGAAGGAGTCTAGCTGAATTGCTTCCCCAGAGGACTGAACCAAACAAACCACCGCCAATTGATTATTTTAGAGTTGAAGCTGCTCGTTTTACCGACGTGACCATGTCTGCGCCGGCGCCGGGCCACGCCTCGCCTCGCTCTGCTGTGCTGTGCTATACCGTACTGTACTGTACTGTACTGTACTGTGTTGTACTGTACTGTACTGTAGTGTACACGTTCCGTGCTCGAGACAACACCGCGCGGTGGCGCGGCACCGGCGCCGCCGCCTACTATATACTATGTTGCCTGATGTTTTATTATGTTTAATCTAATTATAATAAGTCTGAAAAACGACGTTGTTCGATCTCACTTCTATTCATTAACATTTCATTGAATTTAGCGATAATCGATTTATGCGGATCGAACAATGTCGCGCACTATCCTTAATTTAGTTTTTAATTTTCTGATTGTCATCACATTATTTTAGTTTTCTTTGTTTAGAAACTTTAATTATGAAAGTACCCAATTCCGTGAAAATACTTCGATATGCGACAGCGAAATTAACAATGTATTTCTATTTTTTTAATCCGTTTATAAATTTATTAATTTGGCCTAAGTTAAGAATATTTTCGATACATACAAGTCTTTTATTATAGTTTTACGGTTAAGACTTTATTTTAAGATGAGATATTTTAATCTGCAGTTATTTTGAATGGCTATTATATATCTAAGGTGCAGAGATGCTTAATCTTTATGTATGTTAAGCTTTAATATTTTATTAGTAAATGTTTAAAATTTGGCCCTGGAGAGCACCCGCGCTCGGGTCGCGCGCGCGCGCTCGCTCCACTCCGCTCGCTCGTTCCACTGAGCAGTTCCTCCGCTTCCACTTCCACCGAAGCCGAACAGAACACTTCTCGCATCTCTCCACTCCACTCCGTCTGTCACTACTGTCGATCGACTAACGAATGGTAACCTTACGTGTGATATTTTGAACTAGGTATGCTAGATGTTTTGCGGTATTTTATGCTGCCTTTACATGTTTTTTTTTTACTTTTTGAGTTTTTAAAAGCGATTACTTTATATTTTTTATACTTAGAGATTTTGTAAATTATTTTCTAGTTAAGGGATTTCACAGAGGTTATTTGAATGCACCAGTCATTGTGTGGTTTAGAGAGGATCGTCGCCAGACGCTCCGCAGGACCCGACCTCGGGACGAGCTTATACTGTCCAAATATCGACTATTTTTGTGGCTATCTGTAAGTTCATATAAAATTCAATGTAATCGATGTCATCTACAATGTAAGTCATATTTTTGTATTCCAAACGACTAAAGTGGTCTCATATAAAGCTTTTTATGTATCTTTACACAAATATCACATATCTTATCGAACATACACTTTCACACGATGTATATTAGGAATAATATTTTGATACCAATATTCACTGCATTTCTTTTTGATATACCTAGCATATATTTGTCTACTCCTAATTTTCTTAAGGTTGTAATTAATATTTTACCGCCATATAATGTACAGTATGGCTATAGGTATATATATGTACCCAGTACTATTTAAATATTCTATCTGTAATACACATATCATGCGGATGTAAAATGTTAAACTGAGAGGCTGAAGGTAGTCTGAAACCGAAGGAGCTATAGCTCCCTTACTTGCCGTCGCTTGCGCTGGTCAAGTATACCCAAGCTCATGTTGGTCTAATATCTCCGTAGCGACGTAGCGCTGGTCAAGTATCTCCACGCTCACGTTGGTATAATACCTTAGACGCGACGTCGCGCTGTTCAAGTATCCCCACGCTCACGTTTGTCTAATACCTTCTAGACGATATCGCGCTGGTCAAGTATCCCCACGCTCACTTGGTCTAATACCTCAGACGCGACGTCGCGCTGTTCAAGTATTCCCACGCTCGCGTTGGTCTAATTCCTCCGACATCGCGCTGCGCTGGTCAAGTACTCCCACGCTCGCGTTGATCTAATACCTCAGTCGCGACGTCGCGCTGGTCAAGCACGCAGGCGCTCACGGCAGCGCTCTATTTACACCCGCAGACTTGTTTGCCAGACTAGAATTTTTATAAACTTTTACCCTTTTTGAACAATTTTTGCAAGAGCGTAACTTTCTGTGAGCGCATGTCGTATATTATCCCGACCAATGGATTCGCTTTCACTGTATAAAATTGTGTACCGGGTACAGTAAGTTGTGAGGTACGTATTGAGGAGGCGAAGGCAGTAGGCACGCGAACCCAACGCAACAGACAGACAGACTGTACAGAACGACTCAACTAAGATAGCTTTTATATGATTATATGATAACACGAGAGGCAGGAGTGCTAAGATGCTGCTTTGTTTATCGTACGGTGGCTTGGTGCTAGATTCGTATTGTATGCGGATACATCTCGCTTCAGTGTCTCGGACCAATATCTTAAAGCTAATTTAGTCTTCTTATCAGTAATCCCCTTCGCTTTGTGTGTCAAATATGTGCGAATTTCTCATAATGTAAACCTATATTAATTAAATCTTGTGTATATCGACCTGTATAATGGTTTAGATTTATCTCTGAATTTTCTTCTATAAGGATATTTGATGAAATTCAATAGTAACTCGGAGGGGCTGGGGTGACCGCGCCGTTTGTGATTGTGTCCAAATTGTTGTAGGTTAGTTTCGAAAATTGATGCCAATATTTATTAACTTGAAGAATGCTCCAAAGTGATTGTAGAACCAGCGCCGTCACGCCAGCGGACTCTTTATAGGCTGGGTCGTTATTGTATTACACATTTATTTTTATAAGGGCGGGCCAGTGTGATATCTATACTATGAAATGGATAAATAAATATGTATGATCTGTAAAAATGCTTATTAGACGTCTTTTATTTCACAAAACTCTCACCTCACCAAATTTAATGCCTAAAAAATGCGCTTACTAGACATTTCATAGCAAAACTGAGTGGCACTGCCCTGCCATGACGAGCCACACAAAAACTGCAGTTGAGTAACAGAGCCACAAAATTGAGTATTAGCTGTAGCTCAGAGTTAATAAATACTACGTACAAGCTGTGTGTAAGTATTATGTACATACATACTATCCCTCAAACATCGGGCCCGGTGAGAGAGTCGCTGTTATCGCATTTGGTGCAGCAAACAAATGAACGTTGTGTTTATATTATTCTCTTTGACCAATGGCGATTGATATTTCAAAATGGCGCTGTTAGTTCTACTTTTGACCACAGGGCCAGATAAGTTTGTACGAGTACCTATGTTTTTTTTTCAATAAAATTAATTATTCATTTGAATAAGTTTTTATTTGGTCATGATTAGTCTAAATATATTCCGTAGACAACGACGTTGGCGAATATGTGACAGTTTTCAAAGTTGTGCGCAGCGAAACTGTCTCGCTCGGCGTCCCATAGGAAAGAGTGGAACATGTGCACGCCCTGATTGCGACGCTGCCCTATACTTACCGACACTATTATTCTGTATCTGAAAAAAAAAAGTAAAGTTTAATAGCGATGAGTAAAATCTTTAAATAGGTGGTGTATTTATGAATTGACGTTAATAAACGCTTACAACGCGTCAGTTTGCGTTAAATATTTTGTATGTGAGAAATGTATCATGAGTATTCCGCTAGAGGCGCTGTGCTAATTTTTTATAAAGAAGTGTAAACGCAAACTCATTAGTAAGCTTTTACTATCGCCAATTCTTTACACTCGGTACAGGGGGCATTTACTATACTTCCAAAAGATCTTAGGCAGTACATCTATCATATTTAGGACTATCGAAATATTCTTGACGATATTCCTGAATATTCACGATGGGTCAGTTGGCGCAGTTCCACCTATCGCGCCGAAGGTCGTGGGTTCGATTCCCACTATTTCCAACACAGGAATTACGAGTGGCCCGCCTTTGCAACGAATCAAGTGGATCGAGCTGGTAAGCGGGAGCTGGTAAGTTTCATGCTACTACGGTGAAAATTTTGTATGGTGAGCATCGCCTCTATTGGACCCTTACCCTTGGAACAGAAGAGTTAGGAAGTATTTCATACAAAATGTTTTAGAGCAGTTGTTAGCGAGTATCGATGATGTTACCATAGGAAACTACTGTCATTGCTTAGTCCATCCATAGGCTACGTTAGCCAGTTACCATCATGTGGATCGCCTGCCTGCTTCGTATTACTTTATTCGTAAACATGACTTTCTTCGTAGTAGAAACACGTAGAAGGTAACATTTAGTGGTAATGGAAATAAGTACCTTCCTCTAAAAGAACAATATTTCAATTAATTACTTACAGTATTTTTGTATTGTATTGTATTTCAATGCCGAAAAGCACGTAGGTGATGATTACCTACGTTATCTTCAGGTCAACATCTCCGACAGCGACAACAACAGAAATAAGACGATACGATCGTCAAACCCGCTAAGATTGGTAGAATGTATATCATTTTTAGACAGCACTTTGATTTTACATTATTCTAAACTTTTATAACGGTGATATATTATAACAATAAGCCCATTTAGAAAAAAACTTTGTTTATATTACATGCCATATTTTAATATTATTATTGCTTAGGTAAGTCATGGTTAAGTCAAAATATGACAAACCTGTTATAATTTTCTTCCTTCACTGCTGTACGAATAGCTTCAGCCAGATTCATACATTGTTCAGGAATTGTCTTTTCACTATATTCAACCTCTTCCAACTCAGAGTCCACTATTCTTCGTAGTAGTTTTTCAACTTTTTCTTCGTTGAAGCGATTTTTTGAGTTCAACTGGTACGTGGGTTGATGTGTCCGGACCTGTTTGGACGTAGTTGGTTCAGTTGGCTTATTCTCCGACATGATGCTACGTTTGATCAATAAAGTACCTAGGTACCACAGCTAGGTACTTAGTTACTGATTGTCTGACTATATCAAAGACTACAGTATATACTTAGAGGACTATATTCTGATATAAATATATCGACTGATAGACAGTGTAGGCTGGCTATAAACATACAGTCTATTAAGTATCTAAAATCTCATGAATTATAGATGAATTATTACCTACCAATTTATTTTTGTTGCTCAAACGTCTTCCAATAAATCCATTCATTCGATTTATCGAAAATCTTCTATATTCCTTCGACATTCTTTCAACTTCTAGCAGTTACCCTAAAAAATATTAAGGTAGGCAGCTCCAGAAATGGTAGATTTTTATTTGAGGTAGTTACTTGACCAACTAGATTTATGGTAACAAAATTCAGTACCTAGGTACTACGAATAGGTACCTACGTTTAGTAGGTAAATAATTCAAAAGGATGTATAGTCTGGCTATAGTAGTAAAATTACAGATGGGTAAGTAGTTATTAGTTTTTATTGTATCATGTCCGATAGTCTTGGGGATAAATAGGAAGCCAAAGCAATACCTATTGCCTTTGAGTATTAATCTAAATACTCTAAGCCTATTGCGAATGGAATATTTTTTTGAGATTTCGGATAGTTTTTGGTAAATAAAATACCTAGCAAACATCTAATAAGTATCTGCTGTAAATTGTAAAAAAAATAACATTTGCAATATTGCTTTAGCTTCCTTTTTAGCCCCCTAAATACCATAGGCGATCTGCGTGCCAAATTTCATAGGGACACATAGCGATCGCTTCAGCTGATAAGCCGTGAAAAAGTAATAGACGGACAGTCAGAGCTACTTTCGCATTCATATTACACATATTTTGGTATGTATTATTATTAAAGTTTATAGTCGTCCTATGTGCGAGCCAATGGGTGAATTATTCAATATTTAAAATTACTTCAATTTATGAACGAGAAGTACCTACAAAACGTGGTGGGGTATTGCTATCCTTTTTCTACTTACCTTTGATGATTCATCTCCACAATAATCAATCATACCTAATCCTACATATGCGCTATTTTTACCCGACTGACCGGTTATGTTTTTCGAGTGTATGTATGTCTATTTCTTTGGCCCGGAAGGAGGGTTGTTTTTACCCGACTGACCCGGAAGGAGGGTTATGTTTTTTGAGTGTATGTATGTATGTATGTATGAATATCTGTTTCTTTGGCACGCTCTACAGCCTAAACGGCTTGATGGATTTAAGCATATGAGGTGTCGTTAGATTCGTCTTAACTGTGGGAGTGTCATAGGGTATATTATTTTTATATAGCGTCTACGAATAAAAAAAAGGTACTTATTAAAAACAAAAAATTCGTTATTATAACAATATGGGTATCAATCAAATGAAAGCTTGTAAACAGCCCTTTCCATATAGGTATGTATATATCATAATACTTTTATACTACCATTTTGACGTAAACTGCAAAAAAGCACGTTTAATACAAGGACAGTACCTAGGTACTGAACAGTTATCTATGTACTGAACTAGGTACTGACTGTGCTACTGAGCGGTTACCGTACGTAACTCACAGAACAGAGTTGCGACGGTCAGTAATATACTGTAGTCTTTGGCGACGGTTGTTAGCGTTACTTTACCGTACCGCTCATTTACTTTACTTATTCTGTATAAAACTAAAAAGTCTGAAATAAATTAAGTTAAGAAACAAAAAACCCGACTGCGTATAACCAAAATTAACTGAAAAGAGAAAAACAAGCTCACGCAGTCGGGTTTTTTGTTTCTTTGAGGAAACTACTTCCTCTTAAGTACCTAATTAAATTTACTAACTACGAATTATCTCATGGCCTTGTCCTTTTCCCACATAGAGTGGGTTTGGATCTCCTATTTAATTTAATTTATTTCAGACTTTATTTTCAATGGAATACCTACATCGTACTCTTTCGCTGACTTCAAATCAGTGTCAGATTAGAGCTATTTCATACTTTTTTGGGTATTTAGAAGTCGTTTTTTTTTTATTTCGTCATTTTTAGTTTTTCCTAAATGCATTAGAATTTGACCAGAGTTTTGAGATGTTTAACCTTTGACACCACACCCGTAGCTCGTATCAATAATGACTTATTGATACGAGCTACGGGTGTGGTGTCAAAGGTTAAACATCTCAAAACTGTCTGCCTGACGGCCGTCACACATATTTTTCAACTAGGAACCGATTTCGATGAAACCTGCACTGTTCCCTAAGTTGAAGTAAATGTAAACCAATAAAAAAAGGAATGGTTACAATCCGATTAATATCTTCGGAGATAGGTATGCGTGGACAAACATACATACATACACCTATGTTTTGTATATTTTTTGTAAAATACTCGAGCTGCATAGTAGCTCACGGCTCATGCGGCTCAAGTGTGTGAGCCGGTTTAATGAATCAGCTCGCAGATCAGTAGAGGTGTGTAACTCATCAAAAATCCGCGAGCTGCATAACAGCTCACGGCTCAGGTGTGTGAGCCGGTTCAATGACTCAGCTCGCAGATCAGCTCAATTTATACCTATAGTCCACGATACGCGCGCACGCTCACTGCGTACCGCGCGTCGAATCGAGCCGACTGAGCTGCCGCGATTCGTTCGACTCCGCTGAGACACTCTTTTCATACTTTGAGTTGGAATTATTTGTCTTTTTTTATTATCTAGTTATGTTACTTACATATTTATTTATTGAATTAAATTATTATTTAAATGGTTTAGAACGAAATAATAATTCGTATATTAGAAGCACAAGAATAATCTATGGAGGGAGTCGCGTCTTAGATACAATAGAAGTTGGATTGAGCCGTGAGCTACTCATTTTGTCGTCGAGCTGTAGCTCAACGGCTCAAACCCGTGTGATCTGATTCATTGAGCTGGTTCAGAGCTGAGTTACACACCTCTACAGATCAGCTCAATTTGTGCCTACCTCTAGTTCACGATATGCGTGATTATAGATTCTCTAAAGGCGTGATTGCGTGCGCGGTCAATGCGAGCCGCAAGTCGAATTGAGCCGACTGAGCTGCCGCGACGCTTTTCATACTTTAGAGTTGGAATCATTTACTTAAGTCATTTTATATTATCTATTTATGTTAAATATTTTATATTTATTTATTGAATTAGATTGATACATTATTAATTAAATGTTTAAGATGAAATAATTATTCGTAGATCAGAATCACAAGAATAATCTGTGGAGAGAGTCACAAATACAATATTACCCCTATTGAGTCGTGAGCTAGTTATTTTGTTGTCGAGCATTGTCGAGCTCAACGGCTCAAACCCATTTGGGTTGATTCATTGAGCTGATTCAGAGCTGTCAGCTGTCTTCTTTGGCCTGTTTCATACCACCCTGTAGAGGTAACCGTTGTGTAACTCATCAAAAATACGCGAGCTGCATAACAGCTCACGGCTCAGGTGTGTGAGCCGGTTCAATGACTCATCTCACAGATCAGCTCAATTTGTACCTACAGTCCACGATACGCGCGCACGCTCACTGCTCTCTAGTATAGTGCTCTCTATCTATGCTCACTGCGTATCGCGCGTCGAATCGAGCCGACTGAGCTGCCGCGATTCATTCGACTCCCCCGAGCGACTCTTTTCATACTTTAGAGTTGGAATTATTTGTTTTTAAAATTATCTAGTTATGTCACATTTATTTTTTGAATAAAATTATGATTTGAATGTTTTAGAACGAAATAATAATTCGTAGATTAGAATCACAAGAATAATCTATGGAGGGAGTCGCAGATACAATAGGAGTAGGATTGAGCCGTGAGCTAGTCATTTTGTTGTTGAGCTGAAGCTCAACGGCTCAAACCCGTGTGATCTGATTCATTGAGCTGGTTCAGAGCTGACTGAGTTACACACCTCTATCACCCGGTGCCCCGGTGCCGGTGGCCGGTGGCACGTCAAAAAAAAAAACTCAAATGTCGCGTGCCACTGGGTCGCACGAAACACATACGAATTACTCTTAGCGTAGCGTTATATTCTCTTTGCGAATTACGATTTGTGAAATGTAAAAAGCAAGCATCAAAAGCCCTAAATAAGAATTCTATTGAACACCGGCCCCAGCAGAGAGTGACAATAAGAAAAGAAAGTACATGGAAGTCATAATTTTCCTTAGATTTTGATTTAGTACCAGCGAATCTAGCGATTATTATTTATTATAATGAGCCATCAACTTTCCATGAAAAATTTCTATAAATCAAAATTGAACCCTGTACCGTTTTCGCCTAATAATGGTGTTAATATGGTTAAAAAGAGGCCCAGTCTAAGCCTCAATAAAACAGTGACTCCAACGAAAACTAAAAGGAGTGTTGAAAATACTTCTGCGTCAACGGAGATTGTTATAGATTTGTGCAGTGATGATGATAATATACACTTTAATACACGGATATCAGATGACTGCAGGAACTCAAGTTTTGATGGTGTGGTACCAGAAGCATCTCAATGCAGAATTGTGTACCCAGTGACTCCGAAAACACCTCAAAAGAGTTCAGTAACACCTACTAGTAAGGATGGCCAGACTCCAAGAAGTAAGATTTACTCTCCAACAAAAAAGCGCATGGTGCAGAAAAAGTCTCCAATTAAAAGGAATTTAGCAAAAGAATCATTTGGATGTGTATCATCAACAAATGCACTTGAAGATGAAGCTTTTACTAATGCCTGCAAAGGCATGGATGACAAAAGTAAGCTTCGTGACATTTATATTGCTGATAGCTTGATATTAAACAATTCAGTCGGATAGTAGGCTCAAAGTCCTGTGGGAAAAAAATTAATTGAAGTGTTCATTTTTTTGGTTTTGAAGATTTGCTGTTTCATATAGATATGTACTACCAATTTTTTATCTGAGAAGCTTTATCCTCTGAGACTCCAGAGCTCCAGATTTTTTTATGAAATGTAGATTGTGGTAAATAAAAGAAGCCCTAAGTATTATTTTCAAATCCCATAACTGACACCAGAAATACAGAGGCTGCATTTTATATTTCTTGGCTGAATATGAGATCAGCTTATTTTGTATTTGTCACCATTTTCACTATGTAAAATAAAACAATTTATTATTATTATTATATTAAGATGGCATTTAGTGCAACTAATACGAATTGCCTGCAAATTGATGTATTTTAAATTGAAATTCATTAATCATACTTTTTAGGTATATTTCTGTTGACTATCATAAATAGATACCTGAAAGATGAATCTTTGAAACAACTTTTGGATGAAAGCTCTCAGGAACTCCTTTTGAAATCCATGCACATTGTTAAGCCTGGTATGAGGGTAGCTTGCAGGCTGTACTGGTTACGGCCAGTCTGGTACAGAAAGGATAAGCTAATATCTATTGCTGCTGAAAAATTGGATGACCCAAAATTCTATCTCATGATCAATTCACTAGTTGATAGTGGTCTGATGATAACATCACAGGTGGCAAGTAAGTGTTCTTTAGCGCATATCCTTTTCCCAACAAATTCAGAGTGTAGTTCCAATTCAGAATCCTAGACACCCCCTTATTAATAAATAAGGTGTAAGTCAGTCTTGTAACAACCAGGTATTTAGATAGCCCCAGCCCTTTTTGTTTATATGACATTAGAAAGTGATGGATATATTTAAAACTGCTAAGTGCTACTATACTTGAATTAAACCTTATTTCTTAATAAGGGGGTAAATGTTGATAATCTATTGTTTCAAAGGTACTTAAGTAAATTTTTGCCACAGAATCTCTAGGCCGTTTAGTTGTAGAACAGGTTGAGAGAAAGAATATCCAAATTTATTGTAAAATTTATTGTACTGTTTTTTTTTCAGATGAGTGTAGCTTAAGCTTCAATGATTGTACATCAATATTAAAATTGGATGAAATCAAACAAATTTGCAAACACCTGAAACTCAAAATACAATCGAAGCAAGATGCCATAGAAGCTTTACGGGAGTTCAGTAGGAAAAAATCAATTGCAAAATATTTTTCCCCCAACAATACAAATAATAATTCTGAAAGGGTTTTACAAATGTATGTTATTTACTATTTAATACAGTCATGTTAGTTGCCATTCATTTGAGGGCTAAAGCAGTAGTTAATTAGTACTTAGTTTAACTCATGGTGCAAAATATGCAAAGTTACATGGCAATTGAATGAATGCTCTTGGAAGTCATAATATGGTTGAAAATTATGTCAGTCCTGTGACTCCTATTTATGCTGAACTTGTAAGTCCGTGACTGAATATAGTCACAATAATAGGGCTCACTTGGTGCTATTTATTTTACTTCATGAGTGGATAAATAAGACTAGAAATATTATCATAGATGTGTGAATAGAAAACTAGACTATGTAAAATTCAAATGTGCCGCCATAAAATTTTGCCAGATTGCAAATAGAATATTGGGAGTAGATCTAGGGGTTTCCTTAGGATGTAACTTCATTTAAAAACTTGTTCTGGGACAAACAGTTAAAGCATAATAGATAAACATTGTTTAATAATAAATGGCGGCGCACGATATAGCCTTTATACATCGATTGCTATATTCACAACTTTTAAATAAATATTTAGGATATTTTTATATTTTTTAGGATGAGAGACAAGGTGGGACTATGCTTCAAGTTGTCAGAATTAGCACGGAGCACTTTTCATAAGTTGCACATTCTTATGTATTTGGGTATGAACTTCAGTATACTGAGAGAGAAGAAACTCGAGTTTTTGCTTATAAGCGATAAAAGTAACTTAGAGCGTTATCCAGTTGATAAAAAAATGATACTAGATAATGCTAGTGTTGTTTTTAGAAATAAGGATGAGTTTACAAGGTTTGTTTTACTTTGAGATATTTCAAATGCTACACTTTGTATATTTCTCTTCACTCGGAACATTTTTATTGCTTACATGATATGCATAAAATACAAGATCAAATTGTTCCAACTTACAATACTGAATAACAAAATTACTGTTGCATGCTCATTTGTACAGATAGCAGTATGCAAGTACATATATTATTAATAGGCCCACCCCATGCATTTCTTGTTCCAGAGTAGAGTTCAGAAAAATCTAGTTTGTGAAAGCTTGTGAAAAACAATAAATGCATGTTATTTGTCTTTCAGATATTTAACTGCACATGACCTGTATGAACATTTCCTGACTGAAGATAATGTAAATATAAAATGTTCAATTGCTGTACAAGTCTTTGATTTGTACAAACACATTGCAGATGAAGAAATGATGAGGTAAAATTTACAAAAAAAATATACATACAACATAATGTCCTTACGGGTCGAATTTCGGAAATTCCTTTTTTAGCCGTAAAACATTAATACTGTACTATAAGGAAACATTTTTATTTCAGGTACAAAGCACTTCCCGTGTGGCTGCGTAGGTTCACGCCACCACATATATACATCAAAATAATGGAGTCTGGCGTCCAAGATTTAAAGAGAAAGAAATCTGCAGATGACTATACAATGGCAGTTGATATACTTACAACTCTTATATCGCAGATTGCATTCAGACAGCACAAGAAAGCCGAATGGTATGCTGAGAAGTCATTGATATTACATAACCTGCTGGATTCTGAAGAAGAGGTAAATAATAATTAGCTATTATTAGTTAAATTGAGATGGACAACAAATCGCTAGGTATATGTGATTGGCGCCATTACCGAAACCTTAAGTGGCACGCCTTTAAAAATCAAATTTAATTCATGTCTTATCAAACCAAATCACTGACGGAATCTAATAATGTGTGCTCCTTAGATATTTCTTTTCTTTTTCGTGTTTATCCTTTTATCTATTAAGAACGGAAGATTTCTCTCTGAACTGACTGACTCTGCCTAACTATATGGGAATAATATGTTATGGTCGTAAAAAATATAATTATTGTACTTTTAGGCAGCCGCAGTATTAATAGAAGGACTGCAATCAGACATGCCAGACGAAGCCAAGGACGCTATGCGACCTCGAGCCCTTATCTTAGCTAGAAGAAAAAACATTGACTTGGATAACAATGTAAGACAGATACTTCTACAATATGCACACAAGGAGAGAATTCTAGAGAGTAAACTGAGCGGAGATTATGTTTATAAGTCCCCTATGGAGTGAGTACCTTTTGAATGTGAAAGCCCTTTGTTCTATTTAGGCTCATACAAAAGCATTTATGAATAACAATCCTACTAACATTTCTGATAATAGCCACCAATTAGAAAGAAACGATAAGAAACTGTTATCAGCTGTTACCCAAACTTGTGAAACAGAAGTTATGTAATGGGCTATAAAATTACTGATTTTGTAGAAGACAGGAAAGGAAGAATGCATTTGAATGAAATCTTGGCTTCGTAACAAGCCTTGTTGAGTTGCTGTAGTCCTACGAACCGATGGTCGTATTAGGGCCTCAACTGAACAAATGAGTTCTTTGGTTATAATTTACCGTTGTCTGGTTACAAATTCTGTTATGAAATTTGAGGGTGGATAAGATGATTTGCAACAAGAAATAAGTGGCAGTTAGATACGATAACTGTTATATATTTATACAAGCTTTTATTTAACTTGCAATGTATGTATGTGTGTATGAAACTATGTCTGTTCAGGTGGAATCTTTCAAGTGGAATTCCACCCACTTCCAGTGGTCGGATTGACTTGATATTTGGTATATTGGAAGACAATGCAAGTACAGTCAATAAAAAGTTAAATTAACAAGTATTAAAAATGAAATTTTTCACAAAAACTTATAAGAATAAATTAATGTCGGCTATATATTTGACTTGATCAGTGGATCAGAAAAAATGTAGCCATGAAGAGAATATTTATATTTTTTTTTATATAACTAAGTCGGTAAACAAGCATACGACCCGCCTGATGGTAAGCGGTTACCGTAGCCATATGGACGCTTGCAACAAAAAAAGCATTGCTCACGCGTTACCGACCTTTCCCCCCTCCCCTATGAGCTCTGGCGACCTTACTCACGCGCAGGAACACAACTTTACACAACATAAAGTTATTTGGCTGCGGTATTCTGTAAGGTGGAGGTACTTCCCCAGTCGAGCTGCTCTTTGAGCGAATAAACGCTATGCTCTACCTCTCTCGAAAAAATTAAAAATATTTTAAAACTCATAATTTGAAGCATTCATTTCGTAAAAATTAACTAATTTATATATCAACTGTTTCTAGTAATACTAATCAACGAGGGAAACTAAAGTTTGAGACGCGTACAAAGGATGGGATGATGGTGCAGGTGGCTGAGGATTATTGCATTACATACTATTTATCTAATGGACAGTTCACACATGGTAAGTTTATTTTTATTTAAGTATACTTCCGCCCCGCGGTCACCTGCGTTCCTGGGATGGAAAGATAAGACCTTAAAACAAACACACAGACAAAAAAAGCGCGTGTCTTATTTATGGGTTTTCGTTACATGCAAATAACGCTTTTCCAAATCACAGACTGACTCTTAATTTTATATATTAGTAATGATATAAAACACACTTTAAAAAAACACGGCAAGTTATTATGAACGGCCCCTGCGACAGTTTCTTTCGAATGCGTCGAGTTAGTCTTTCTAACGCGAGTCGGTTTTGTCTCGTTTCTGGTAGATTTAGTGAACGAACACTTGAGGCCGGGGTTTACTAATGCTTGTATATTCGTACTTTACGCGAAGAAAAGGTAAGTTTTCTGAAAAAATCTATTTAGTCCGTCAGTTATGTCACGTTGTGGCAAACATTTTACCACAAAGTGAAGTCACGCAAAATTTCAACACACCATTATCATCGTATATGATAAAAGAAATTATGCGAGTCAAATATACAGGGATACTTTTCAACCTCTAGCCAAATTGTCATGGGTTAATGTACTCATCATTATTATCAACTTTGACTATGGGACCATCTCTGAAATCTCGAAAAAAGGAACTTTCCAAACAAAAGTGCAAACGCTGCACGATCAAAAAGTCTAAAAAGTAATTAGAATTATTATTTCGACCCAGGAAACATCCCTATTATATTTCAGGTGAGCATTGGGAAGGCAGGATAGTAACGACAATATTCTTCCTGCTATTCTGGGACATCGTGTACACGAAGCCTTGCGGCGTGACCGGCATATTTCTGACGCACTACCAGCTGTACCCACTCGACATGTTCTGCGAGAGCTTCTATATCAATAGGAAGACCTTGATCGATGAACGTTTGATGATGATCAAACGATGCTCCGATGAGGCCATGCTGAAAATAATGCGTGAGAAGTGGGAAGAGAGACCTGAATGTAAGTAATCAAATAATGTCATACAACAAAAAGAGTCGGGGCTATCTTCAAAACTGGGTTTGGTTTGAACTTTAGGTTCAAGCCCACAAATAGGAAGCGCTATAGCCTCGCGTCAAGGCGTCAAAGCGCCGAACTCTGACGCCACAGTAGGACGTCGAACTGTATTCTACTGTGACCAGTCCACCTGGACAAGATATATATGTCGACAATCTTCATCGTTACTAAACGATCGACCCTTGTATGGGATTTACATTAGAAAATTAATAATTTGATTTGATATGCCAATACCATATAAAAATTGATGGTTTAGTAACCATGACGATTGTCACTAAGCGGATTGTGTGACAATCGTCATCGCTTGGGCGCTAGGACGCTATATTACGAGGTAAACAGTAGAATACCCCCGTGGGTTGTAGAATACAAACGGGACTTCGACGTCAGAGTTTGGCGCTAGGACGCCTTGACGCAACGATGAATGAAAACTCAATATAATGTGTGTTGTAATGTTGTGTAGGTGAAGTGTCGGGCATAGTGCGGCACATAGGGTGGGAGAAGGTGGAGATGGTGTGTGCATGCGTGGGCGCGCGCGGCGTGGCGGCGCTGGCCGCGCGCCTCGCGCTCCACTATGCGTACGCGCACACCGGCTTCCCCGACCTCACGCTCTGGAACATACACACTAAACAGGTATTGTTACGGGCTTCGATGCACGGGAATAACAAT
The DNA here is from genome assembly GCA_947623365.1 of Achlya flavicornis. Taxonomy (NCBI): domain Eukaryota; kingdom Metazoa; phylum Arthropoda; class Insecta; order Lepidoptera; family Drepanidae; genus Achlya; species Achlya flavicornis. Next base: position 5,189,078 of record OX392484.1, read on the forward strand.
ACATTTATAGAGAAAACACTAAACGAAAGAGTCAAAGCCATTTATTCAATTTAGGCCCCAGAATGGCATTTATGAAGGTCAAATTTAATGAAGACTCGGATTGGAACTCGGCTATCAACCGATAAGAATCCGGCAGGAAGCTCAGCCTCTGCCTATTCCCTTTCACCATGATGGAGGCCTGTGCACAGCAGTGGACATTATAGGCCGATGATGATGATAGCGTTAACAACATTACCTTATGCGAAGCGTGAGCAGTTTTCGTATAGATGCATTCACAGATATATCGTAGGTACAAACCCCCCATTAATCTACTGAGATTTTCTATAGTGGCCACCTTCACCAACCGCTAGGTCATAAAAGACGGCACACTAGTCCTGGCAACCCCTTACGAAGCGTCAGAGACCCTCTGCGGTAGGTCCTGCCGCCAGAGTACTCGCCCCTGGTACTCGTGAGAAAATGTGAGTCGCACCGTGATTGCTCACTACCATTTGTCCAGAATGGTACCGGAGCTGTTAAAAGTCGCTCACCACGCGCACCCCACTAGCTGCGTCTGTGCCAGTACTTACGCAAGCGCAAGCACTAGCACAAACACACCCTAGGGTGCTTGCGGATTCAATCCCCGCTGGGGACGCCAGAGAAGCTGACTTCCATTTCTCCATGAATGGTACCGGAGCTGTCATGCGCGCTCACTGCCCAATACGAATCCACGTATCTACCCAATGCCTACAGCTGGGTTGCCGGAAAACTAATCCAACGGGTAGCCCTCTACTTTCTATCCAGGAAAGTGCCGGAGATGCAGTTCACTCACAGGAGCTCACCTGCTTAAGGATTACTCAGGAACCCCGCGTCTGAGTAATACAAACACTCGTTGCGCGCGAGGAATGACGCTCGGTCACACATACCGAACAGACAACATGCCACCCTCTGCAACTAACCACATAGACCACCGCGAGACCAACACCAACGTCAGGTACCGCCTTAATAAAGGCGGTGGCCTACCTGACCCCGCGTACCCTGATCCAAACAGCCGGACCCGTAGTTCCAGCTGCGAGCCCCATCTACCCGGGTACCTGTAGATAGGGACAACTGTAGATATCGTAGGTACAGTAGTACTCAACTGATATGGCTTACCGATGTACCTGCACAGAAGATACATTTTCAAAGCTCGGGAAATGCTATTGGTCGGCAGCTGCCATGTGTGCGGAGGGGCGTGAGTTGCGAGTGAAACGGAACTAGCAGCTGCAATGTATTATGAACCTTATAGTAGTGATCTAAGGTTGATTGTAAGTTTTAAGCATTCTTTCGTTAATCTTCGGACCATACTTTCTTTTCTGTACTTACGAAGATTCACGACGCGCCTTATCAGTTGGGTACTACTGTACACTAGTTGATTTACCGTCAGACAAAATGTCGATATGGATTCCTCGTAATTTTTTCTCGGTTATAGTATCAATAAAAATATTAATTACATATATGTATTATTCCTTCAAACTATATGAATGCGCAGTTTTTTTCAAGGCATATTGCGTACCCTTGCTCACGGCATGGACTTTAGTACACTCGCTATAACTCTATGTTACTTTAGGCTTGTAACGCGTTCAATTTCCAAATTTTGTTTATAGATAAAGTTTGTGGAAGTGAAGACTGATGCTGACAAGCCATCTATAAAGCAACTGCAATGGATGAGCTACCTGCAAGAGAACGGGATCGACACCGGCTTCTGTTACTTAGGAGGCAATAAGACGCGTCCCAAGTCCAGACCCCTGACACAATGATACCAAGATTTATTAAAACATATCATGAAACTAAGAAAAAAATGCAAATAACAATGTGTGTTTTAACCATATGATTAGTAGCATTTTATAACAGTTTTCTGCGCTTTAGATGATTGTATTTGGAAGATATTTCTTAAATGAAGAGTTGTTTTTGATTGTTTGCTCATTTAGATACTAGATACGAGTAAGTCGGGTTATTAGTAGACGCCGACAGTCGAGACAAAAGAAGGTACATTTGCGTCTATTTACTTTTATTATCAAGCAATATTATTTTTAGGTATCTATCTTTTGACTCACTACCAGAATTTATATTATAAGAGCATGCAAGTAGTTTAAAAATGGAGATAATTCAGTCATTAAATTCTAATTTGTATCTAAGGCCATTTCTGACTGTTCGTGTGCGTAGTTTTTGTAAACAACGCGATATTTTTTGTTTATTGCTTTTAATATTCTTGAAGACATATTACTGTTAAATTAACATTTTAGATATTTAAGTACATAATAGGTATAAGCTTTAAAAGGACAATTTTTAAATCAATATTATAATAAGATAAGGATTAGATAATAAGCAAATTATTTGCACAGCTTTGTTATAAATACGTAACTATCTGTGATAGTTCAATTTGAGCCAAATTAGTTAGTGTTTAAATAATTTTAAGTTGAATCACACATGGATTAGATTAGAAGATAGTTACTCTTATTTGTATCAACGGCAACTATTTCCTTAAATATGTTTTTCTTTAATTCTTATTTGTATCAACGGCAACTATTTCCTTAAATATGTTTTTCTTTAATTCTTATTTGTATCAACGGCAGCTATTTCCTTAAATATGTTATTCTTTAATTCTTACTTGTATCAACGGCAACTATTTCCTTAAAATGTTTTTTCTTTAATTCTAAAAGTATTGTTGATGATGGAGGCTTTAACTACGATGTTGTTGGGTGGTATGAGTAATAATTTTTGATCTCGAAATTCTGGAACAAACTAGCATGCATTTTTCTGGCTCACGTAGGATCTAGAAAATCTCCTCAATATATTGATAGGTTTTCATTTTGTACTAATTATCGATCATTTCTACTCATATCGCAAAATGTTTTACAATTTGTAATTGGTGCTATATTAATGCGAAGTACGAAAGTAAATAATTTATTTTTATTATGTTGTTATTTTCATTTAAATATCCCCTCCCCGTTGCTCTGTCCCTTAAAGCCTTGCTGGTAGTAAGACAAGACATTGGCGACTAATACAGCTGTGAACCAGTTTACAAGTCAGTGGCGGATCCAGGTTTGGAGGGCGGTTTTTGTCAAAGGTGGTATTGGCCTTTTTGGTAAGTCAAAGGCGGCCTACATGTCAAAGCCATTTCAACCTTATTTGCCTTCCAGTTTGTGTCAAAAGTATAAAAGGTCGCACCCATGTCATACGTCCTCTGGTGTCGCGCGTTGTTTGTATCGTATTAAAAGAAAAGTAAAAAAAACAATAAAAAACTTGAAAGATTCAAATTACCTACCTTATGCGGGCCCATCCACCGTAAACAGGTTTTATTTTGTGGTGACATCGCGATCGCCACCCCGGGTGTCACCCATGCTAGCTACGCCACTGGGCCGACCCTTGTGATTATTTACAACCTCATTATATTTACCTATCACAGATTATATTCTATTGTTACCTAAATTGTGTCATGATTATGTCATGTTATCATGATTATATGACAGTCAAAGTATATAAAAATATATTCGTATTTTAATACCTAGGAAGTTAATGCCAATCTATATAAACTTACCATCTTCACATCAAAACTACTAAGTGGCAAAATATTATAAGGTACCTAATGTTGTCGATATACATACCGTTATTGATAATGTCTACGGTATCGGCGTGTTCCATTATTTTCTTGTACTGCAAGGAGCGAGGAAACAGGAGAAAAGGATACATGGACGTCACCGAGAAACCTTCCGAATTGGAACAACCTTGAAATGAACCTTTGGGTTATTCGAATTTACTATTATGTTACAATCTTATTTTGGAGAAGGTTTGCTTTTGTTAAAGTAAAAATTAAAAGAGAAAAGAATTTTGTAACATTATTTATTAAAATATATTCTACAAAAATTCATAACATAGTATGTACATTTTCAACAGTACACCTCAATAGGACAATAAGGCACCTATTTTTATACTTATATATAACTTCTAAGGAGTTAAACCCATAACACAATTCATACGTAAATAAACTTTCACCTCATAATGGTTAAATCAACACCAACCGATTAAAATAGAAAGGAAACATTCATTGAGCATTTATAAATGATTTAGGTATCTAAAACATTTTAAACATGTCTACAGTTTTGTAGTTAAAGTAATCTAAGAGCATATTAAATTGTCAATAAAATATTCTACGAAAAAAACATTCGATATATAAATAATCGAGATAAAATGCCTACTTTTCAGTACCTACGGATTTATAACATAAATATCCAAAAAGATTTCCTATTTTAGACTTAACAACACCTAATTTTAATTCATGGTAACCAAGTGCAATAAAATCGAATATAACTGCCTAATGTATAACAACTAAACAATTCAATATAATAAAATAACAATTTCACTCATTAATTCTTTGCAATTTTAAATACAGTGATATGTCAATCGAATAACAGTTAACGTTGAACCACAAAGCGTACCGTAGTGGATGAGACCACATATCACTGACTTACATACTAAAAATAATGTATAAATAGTTAATTATAATAGTTGGCAAATGTCGTACACCTACACCTATTACTACATACATTCATTTAAATGATTCTATATAAAATACAGGCACCAAATTTGGTTTGAGTAAATAAGCTTTTAAATAGACATTTTATATATTTTACACATAACTAATATAACATGTCTGAAAATGATAATTTTGACTAAATTGCCATACCATAGTAGAATGTATACTAAATGTAAAAAGCTGCTACTTTTCACTCCTTGTTTTACAATAGCCACGTGGAATTTAGACACTTGATTTGAATTTTATAATAGTTTTTTTTTTATTACAAATTAAACAATCATTTGTGATTCCATGTATACCGGGTGGAGATTTCGAGATGGCATACTTTCGAAACCTATCTTGGGTTAGTCAAGCTGAACAACTTTTTTACTTTTCAAACTAAAGGTCAACTTTGCTTCATCATTTTCGAAAATATGCCGAAATCTCTACCCGGTATAATATTCTAAAGCAATCACTTTTCATTGGTTCAAAAATATATGTACATTCAAATTCTGAAACGATGTTACAATATTTAGTGTTATTATAACAAAGTTATATCACTTGTCTTCATCATCTGCGAATCATGCTCTGGGCTCCTGTTAGTAAACAAAAGTTTTTATAAAATAATTTTACAGGATTGCATTTGCCCATTCCTTGTTAATTTAAATTTCACCAATTATCCCAGTGTTATCGAAAACAAGCACAAATGTCTCAACCACCAGAATGTCATGACATGAATATGTAAATTGTTAAATAGAATTAAAAAGTGACGAGCGAAATCATCAAATATTCTAAACACAGACACTTCAAAATGTGTTATTCAAAGTTCAATGACGTATTTTATCTTCATTACATTATTGATTCTGTTCTTGACATACGCGCGTCACCTTTTAAAAATTATTATTAATCCATTATTTATTGAGTCAATAAAACCTTTCGTTTGTGAATATACTAATTTCGAATACAAAAAACACCAATGTACGTTCAAAGTTTCAAGGACCTTTTTTGTAAATAACGTACGATATCGGCACATTACTATATTTAATGAGATCTATTAGTAATGTGAAATGTGTACATATTTGATGTTGATCATCAACTACGAGTAGGCAAATTAGGACGTCTATTCTTTTACATAATATATTTGGTTAATTCGATTGCCTTAACCGTGTTTCTTATCAGTTCTACGCCTACGTTTAAAGCATTTTGTTTAAGGCAATGAAGAAAAATAACGAACGAGTTTTACCAACATCAATAATTATTTAATATAACAATTATATATCTAGAAAAAAAACATGCATTTATAATGATTTCCGTTCATAAAGTAAGGCACGTTGGTTAAAGGCTGTATTTGTAAAAGTAGATATTCTCAGACGTGATTGCTTAGTTAGTGAGTAGAGGCACTTACGCCGGCATTACCGGCGTCAGACAAAAATGAACCTTAAGCCGGTAGTAGTAGTAATAAGGTTTGTTCGCTCACATGTTGGGCTCCTGCTTGAAGGGCATGGGCTCGAGGAAGGGCTGCGAGAGGTGCGTCGCGAGCGGCGCGGGCGGGGAGGACGCCGCCGACATGGGGGACGAGTCTACCGCCACTTCGGCTTGTGGCTCCTCTATGGCCGCTTCTGTTGATGCCCCTGTGGGGAAATATGTGTAATCAATGAGCACACCACTCAACTTTAACGGGCACTATAATATTTTTAAAGCTTACAAAGCATACATTATAGACGGGGAGATACTGGCACAAATTTCCTGGTAATTTGTACCAGTATGGCGACCCTTCAGGGGTCTAATTACGTAATGACGAAAAGGAAAATTATGGTCATTGCGCTGGTACCGGCGGCCCAATCGCGTGGGCGTTAATGCACCTTTACGGTGGTATGGCGGCCATTTGGAATCGTCGGAAGAGTATAGCATGGTGATTTTCGTCATTACGTAATTAGACCCCTGAAGGATCACCATACAGGTACAAATGACCAGGAAATTTGTGCCGGTATCTCCCGGTCTATTAGGCCAAGTCCGTTTGCCTGAAGGTAAGAGTCTAGCCTAACAGATATGGATGAACATTGACGAAGGATACTTTTTGTCATGGAAAGAAATTTTATCCCTCAGGTATACGGGTGAAACCATCGAAATAGTATTACCCTAGAATAAAGGTGACAACTGTAAAAACGGCCGAAGAAATAAGGCCACGGTGTCGCTATTTCAGTTTCAGTTTCAGTAGGTCCACGTTTGAACATAGAATATTCATTCATGAGTGACATAATTTTGTTTTATTGAGTTTCTAAGCGGCCACTTTCATGATGTTGTCTTGTACGTAACCCTTAATCTAAATAAATAAATATAAATATCCTGGGACATTCCTCACACACGGTCATCTGATCCCAAACTAAGCAGAGCTTGTACTATGGAAACCAGATAACTGATATAATACATATACTACTTTTTGTTTGTAAATACATACTTAATATACATAATTACACCCAGACTCAGGACATACAGACATGTTCATGCACACAAATGCATGTCCTGTGTGGGAATCGAACCCACGACTAGCGGCGCGATAGGTGGATTCTTGACCAGAGTCTTAACCAACCGCGCCAGCTGGCCCGTCAAGAATAGAAGAATCTAGACAGAAGATAATATATCGATGGGTGAAACCGAACGGTGGAATCAAAATAAAGCAAATGTTATTAAATCTCTGTTAGGATAATTTCACAGCGAGAAGCGACGCGATGCGGCGCCGCGAGGCAAATCATGAAAGCGCGTGAAATTTGGTCGCAGCACGAGCTAGCGGGCTAAATAAAGTTCTATGTCGTATTGCTATCTTAAAAAGTGCGCGTCGCGTCACGTATCCGTGTGAACTAACCAATTTGTCAATATACACAACGTAATATAACGGAGAGCGGCAGAATGAGAATGGACATAAGAGATCCATCGGTAAAGTGTAACACGTGTGCAGTGCAAGTAGAGTGGAGTGGAGTGGAGTACTGACCACCGAGCAACATCTCCTGCAGCAGGCTGTCGACGTGCGCGACGCCGAAGAGCTTGGCGAACTGTATCTGCTCGATCATCTGCCACGTGATGCTCTGCAGCGGCGGGAGGCACAGCAGCAGCTCGCCGAACCGGCCGCGTCCGTCGTACTGACGGTCGCTGATGTAATCCTCCAGGTTGATTTGGATCTGGTACCGGAGTTGCTTTATTTTCTGCGGCTGGGATAGGCCTTTTGCGTCTGCGGACAATGACCATGGTAATTATACTGCTATGATTACGTGGTGTTGGTAGTTTCGACACTGTTTTAACTGACCCGTATCTGACGGGAATAAGGTTCATTTTAGTTCAAAGTCAAAGCCATTTATTCAAATAAGGCCCTAGTTGGCGCTTATGAAGGTAAAATTTACTGAAGTTACCACCGGTTTGGAAGTCGGCCTTAGAAGAATCTCAGCAAGGTTACTTCTCAGCAATCTGACTATATTGGCTATTTTTTGTTGTGCAGCTGATGTATTTAGTTATTGACTGCTATTGTTTAACTTACGCGCGGTGACAATGCAGTTAATCTTGCATCTTATATGATGATTGCTGGCTTCGTTATACTTTCAAGTATTTTTGATAACCGAGCAAGATAGCTCGATTGAACCTTCCTATATCTATTATTGTTAGTATAGGCATTTATAATACTGGTGTACTGATGGACTCACTAGGATCAAAGAAGACGATGGCCTTGAGGCAGGCGAACTCTGTGTCGTCGATGTCGATCTCGCGCAGAGGCTTCACGATCTCGTCCATCACGCGCATGCCGATCATGCTGATGTCTATGTCCATGCGCCCATCTGTAACAATTACAATACATCATATAGACACTGCCTTTGTGCACCTTAACTGTGTTGACGATTCAGAGGGTCTAATCAAATAATAAAGTTTTGGTTTTTCGTGACAGAGAACAAAAAAAAAACCGGCCAAGTGCGAGTCAGACTCGCGCACCGAGGGTTCCGTACAAACCTGTAGGTATATATGTAAATGGTAGTATAGACCTGAGTATTTGATATTAATTTCAATTTATGACCTATTAAAAAAAAACTACTTACTAGATCTCGTTCAAATCAATTTTCAGTGGAAGTTTGCACCGTAATGTACATCATATATTTTTTATAGATTTATCATTCTCTTATTTTAGAAGTTACAGGGGGGGGGACACACATTTTACCACTTTGGAAGTGTCTCTCGCGCAAACTATTCAGTTTAGAAAAAAATGATATTAGAAACCTCAAAATCATTTTTGAAGACCTATCCATAGACACCCCACACTTATGGGTTTGATGAAAAAAAAAAATTTGAGTTTCAGTTCTAAGTATGGGGAACCCCCAAAATTTATTGTTTTTTTTCTATTTTTGTGTAAAAATCTTAATGCGGTTCACAGAATACATCTACTTACCAAGTTTCAACATTATAGTTCTTATAGTTTCGGAAATAAATGGCTGTGACATACACGGACAGACAGACAGACAGACAGACAGACAGACAGACAGACAGACAGACAGACAGACAGACAGACAGACAGACATGACGAATCTATAAGGGTTCCGTTTTTTGCCATTTGGCTACGGAACCCTAAAAAGAAGTAGGAATTTTTTTTGAGTAGGCACTTTCACACCTCACACAAAACGCACTCTGCGCGCGCGCACCGCAGCAGCAGGTGCTCGCCCGCTCTAGCGCCACCTGCACACTCACACACACACACACATACCTATGTTGTGCTTGGTGATGATGCAGTTGTTCCCCAGCAGCAGCACGTCGGCGAGCTGCAGCGAGCGGCGCGCGCACCCCAGCAGCAGGTGCTCGCCCGCGTGCGCACGCAGTAGTGCAACCTGTACACATACATCACTTTTTATCACCAACTCTTACTGCGATCCAACTCGGTACGGACCACAGAGGCCTGGACTGAATCAGTTTTTATAAAGTAGAAAAGAAGTGGAAAAGAATTCAGTTTGGGTAAAGTTGAATCACTCATAAAGTTGATTGTAGAGCTATTCAATCTTATATTGCATTGTTACATACAAATAATACTAAAAAACATCGATGTCTTGCCACGTTTTATTTAGGTATTTAAGAATCGTTGATTGATTGGATTTGCATACAAATATTTTTGGAGAAGTCAGAACGACGTTACAATTGATTGTTGGTGCTTAAGGAGTAACTTGAGGCAATTAAAATATTTTGAAAACACCGGCACAGTGTCTCGGCTGCATGAGGGACATAATAAATAGATGTTGAATATTACCTGATCATCGAGGTGTAGCTCCGTGAAGGCGGGTATGTACTTGGCCCACTCGACGAGTATCAACAGCTGCTGTTTGATAGAGTCGCACACGTCGTTAATCTTCGCCAGCTTTCGATTGTTTATCTCCGCGTCTGTCACGTTGTTTGTCTGTCATAAGTATTATATGTTAATTATTTCATCATCTCTCCACCTGTATAGTTATATTACGAGATATATGTTTGGGTGGTATTTCCAAATAAATTTACTATTCGAAGTGTAAAGGTGGAGAGAAAGGTCTCCGCGAGCCGAGCATATTCTCTATAAGCGATCCAGAGGATGGAAAGGGTGTGATATAATTTTATAGAAGAGAAATGTATAAATTCTTATGTCAAACAACAAGTGGAATTGCATTACGGTGGAAAAACCAGCGCTTAAAAGTATTTTTTTTTGTACGCCGAAATCAAAGCTAATCAGTTTACCTGATGCCGTTGGATAGAGTCATGTCTTTCAACCAAGATACAAGAATAGGTACTATTATTTATAGCTGTTTGATCTAGAACTTGCAAGAGATCGTTTTTCTATTGTCTTTACTAAGTGGCGAGTCAACTGAGGTTAACAACGAGTGTCACATTGTCACTCAGGTTGTGTCAAGAATAGACATGTTTTACATCATAATATTTACTATTTATTTATGTTGTCTATACTAATAACAAAAAACCGGCCAAGTGCGAGTCAGACTCGCGCACCGAGGGTTCCGTACAAACCTGTAGGTATATAAGTAAATGGTAGTATAGACCTGAGTATTTGATATGAATTTCAATTTACGACGTATTAAAAAAAAACTACTTACTAGATCTCGTTCAAACCAATTTTCAGTGGAAGTTTGCATCGTAATGTACATCATATATGTCACAGCCACTTTTTTCCGAAACTATGAGAAGTATAATGTTGAAACTTGTTAAGTAGATGTATTCTGTGAACTGCATTAAGATTTCCACACAAAAATAGAAAAAAAAACAAAAAAAATGTGGGTTCCCCATACTTAGAACGGAAAATCATTTTTTTTTTAATAAAACTCATATGTGTGGGTTATCTATGGATAGGTCTTCAAAAATGATGTTGAGATTTCTAATATCAATTTTTTCTAAACTTATTGTTTGCACGAGAGACACTTCCAAAGTGGTAAAATGTATGTCCCCCCCTGTAACTTCTAAAATAAGAGAATGATAAAACTAAAAAAAATATATGATGTGTGTACATTTCCGATACACACACTTACGATGCAAACTTCCACCGAAAATTGGTTTGAACGAGATCTAGTAAGTTGTTTTTTTTTAATACGTCATAAATTGGAATTCATATCAAATACTCAGGTCTATACTACCATTTACTTATATACCTACAGGTTTGTACGGAACCCTCGGTGAGCGAGTCTGACTCGCACTTGGCCGGGTTTTTTTTTATTGTATCTAACATGCACATTGCACGATGTATGAAGGCATGCCTACGTTAGTAAACGGATTTTCGGAAACTTTGCAATCGAAATTGCGGAACATACTTAAAAACATCGGGAAGATGTCAAGTTTAGGAAGGTGAATAAAAACTATAAGAATACTAGCTGCCCGGCGCGACTTCGTTCGCGTGGTGCTACCCTACCCTGTGGTGCTATCCGACCCTACCCTACTGTGTAATAATTAATGCATGGTTAGCTCTTAGTAACGTTTAAGATGAATCAGTTACATTATGTTACGTAAATTTTATGACTAATGCAGTCACCATGATCGTGTTACTATTTATACAATTTGTTCTAACCAATGTGTTTTACGTCAAAACCTTAACCACTTTTACCTGAATTGAATTTTTGAATTTACCTATCATTCAATGTTAAACCATATTATTATGGCATCATAAGGTCAACAGTCGACTAAGAGCGGTATATGATTCACAAATGCGATGTCTGTGTTCTAATGCAACATTTACGTGGCATTTATCGCGGTTACAACCTTTGACGCATTATAATTTTATTAATACTCTGTTATATGCATAAATTGTTATACAAATAGTTAAGGAGTAGAATACATTCTGAGTCATTGTTTCCTGACTGGATTATCTGGTGTTATTGAATATCGTTTAGGCTTGAGCCCATATCTGGTTGCCGCAGGTGGTTTCACTGTCATATACTTAAAGGGAACTTAGAACATACCAACAGCATCCATTTGAAGAAACAGAAGATTATATCCCATCAAAAACATTTTTATATAAAATGTTGCCAAGACATATGGCTCGCACTGTCAAAAAGTTATCAGATCTCATGTAGAGCCAAGATTATACCCTTACTCTACAAGCCCTAACTTCACAAACTCTACACTACACACCGTAGTCAAAATATGTGGCTTGGCCGTTTCGCTACCGTCACATGGGAGTAAAGTGAAAAATGTATTCACTGTTCATTACATTTTTGTTATACAATAGTTATTGTAGTAGTGAAACGGCCAAGCCACATATTTTGACTACGGTGTGTAGAGTTCGTGAAGTTAGGGCTTAGTTTAATAAGTTCACTATTGACATCATGTCCCGAGAATTTTGTTTACCTGGTATAATCCAAACCCAAGCTACGAGGTTTCAAAAAACAACGAAGCGTTTCGAGAAATGTAGGTATTTCGCGTGGCTGTCTTGGCGGGGGTTTTTGAGTACATTTCCATTTTATTGAACACAGAGCTAACGTTCAATGAAAGATGCTTAAAATTATAGCATGGGTGATTTTCAATCACCTATCTCTCTAAGACGAGTTTAGGGCTTAGCAGAAGAGGTGCCTACATGAAAATCGCACATCCTATGACTTCATGACGCCTTCACAATATACCCAGTAAAAATGCTCATTTGCCTCATCGCTTTTTATACTTTCAAGGTCTTACTTTGTAACTTGTAAAATTAAAAGGCCATTAGTTTTCCTTGAAGGAATATATATTGCGTTGGTATGCTATATAGTACTTATGATAAAACGACCATAATCAATTTTATTAAAAAGTATTATGTATTACACACCATTTTCAAACAACATCGACCGCAGAAACACAGTGCACGACAGGCATATAAAATACAATTACCTCGTCAATAACCTTCCTGCTGAGCAGTTCAGCGTTGAGCAGCGAAACTACGGAGAGTCCATTGGCTTGAGTCGGCTCCTCATACGACGGCCGCCTGCAGTTGATGCGGTCTCTTTCATTTTGCACGGCTGGAACGAAAACAGAGCATTCTATAATTTCCCTATTCTTGGAAACCTTTTAAATATGAGTACCTATAGATAATGAATTTACTGACTGATACGTAGGACTGGCTTGTTATAAAAGGAATGATTAGTGACACATAGTTCTAATTAATTATTCAGATCGCAGATTTAACTTGACAATGTGATTGGCTGGGTTTTAGTGGAAAATGATTACGTTGGCTTATTGGCTTCCTATTGATAGACTCTGATTTTTAATTTCGTAGATTAAAACGACATAATATGGTGGGTTGCCACCTTAACGTAAAATAAAAATAGTGTATCTTGAGTGAGCCCTCATTTAATTTACTCATTTATGTCAGACACTTTCTATCTATCTAGATATATTTGTTTTAGACTAGATGCCAATACGATTCTTTTATTAGGGCTAAGTTATGAAAATGAAAGGTGGAAAGGCATCATTGATATCGGTTTTCTGATAAAGTTTTTACGTTCTGATCGGTTCTGACAAAAACAAACAGAGGTTCATTAGAAATGGACCCATTTCGTAATATTTCTACCGATTCAGAGGTTATTTCAATCTGAATTTCATTGCAATAAAGTTACTTAATCCACGTACTGGGTCTTCTGGTTTCGGGACCGCCCGATTTCCCACCTGAGCTATTATAACCTTTTAGATGCTGGCGAAATTTACCTTCGTATTCTAATGATACTGTAGCAATTTTTCATTGCCAGAAAACAAGGATAAAACGACGTTTTCCAAAAATTTTACCAAGGTAGATCGATTTATCACCCCCGAAACCCCCCACATAGTAAATTTCATGAAAATCGCTGGAGCCGTTTCCGAGATTCAGATTATATTATATATACTAGCTGCCCGGCGCGACTTCGTTCGCGTGGAGCTACTCTACCCTACCCTGTGGTGCTACCCTACAATACCCTATCCTACCCTACCCTACCTTACCCTACCCTACCCTGCCCTGCCCTGCCCTACCCTACCCTACGGGTATGAAAAATAGTTTACGTCCTATTCTCAGACCTACTGAAAATACACACAAAATTTCACAAGATTCGGTCAAGCCAAAAAAGAGATTAACCCCTCCCGTACGGCCCATATTTTTAAACTCGTGATATCTTTCGAATGGAATGTCCGAAATTAATAATTCAAAAAGTTATATAAAGGTATTGAAGCAGTCTTGAATATGAAGGAATTTATTTTGATAAGGATTAATACCAAGATACAAATGAAAAGCCTTTTCTAGCGGCGGCATTTAAATTTATTTTTAAAATTGAAAAACACTTATTGTGGCATAACTATAATAGTTAGAAATATGGTATCTTGACACTTTTTGTAAATAATAATGTGTTCTGCAATGTCGTAGTACATTATTTTATTCTATCATCAACAGTTTTCGCAGCGCACGCGATGTAATGAATATTTTAGGTAATTTTTTTACACCTTGGGTTACATTATTGGAGTTTTAGTAAGGATCCCTAATTTTTTTGAAAATATAATATAGCCTATGTCACCCGCGGATAGTGTAGCTTCCCAAAAAGAATTTTTCAAATCGGTTCAGTACTTTCGGAGCCTATTCAATGCAAACAAACAAACAATCAAATCTTTCCTCTTTATAATATTAGTATAGATATATATATACAAGAATTAATTGCTCATTTAAAGGTATTAGATTAATCACAGACAAATGTGTAGGTAGTAAGTACAGTAATGATACACGTAATTCTGATGCTACATAATTTGTTACGTGTAATATTTTATAGCATTAATTATTGCTTAGGTATTTCTTTATTCCTTAAGTTGACATTCTTCCCGTTAAACATGCATTTGCTGAGATTAAATACCAGGAAACAGTATGTACCCCGAAACTATAACCATACTCATAATTCTGCGGTTATTTTCTATGACTAATTTCAGAGCAGAATAAATAGAATTTATACAAAGTATAGGTTAATTAACCGATACCTAATTATGTTTATGAAGGCGTCGCTAATGACAGCGTTTAATTATGACAATGTTAACATGCTACTAATGCAAGTGATCAATCAATACAATAAATAATATTGCCTCGACACGCGGTACGGCGTGGCGTTCCCTTCAGATAATGCCGGTTGGTGAACTTCGTGTAAACTGCCTATTTAACTCATTATCGAACAAAGAGACAAATTAGTTCATTATATTACTTTCTAGGAAATTGTAATGATTTGTTATGTAGCATTTGAAATAAATAAGTTATTATGGTTATTTGCAACTTACTTTTCAATACAATTTACAAGGTTAATTAAGCACAAATAATGAATGAATGTATAAAGATTCTAAATTGACCACATGCTTTTTCTAGTTCCCTCTGAAACCAGGACGCACTTCTGCAGAAACCCTCTCAGTTAAGCGACATGCCTACTGTAGTATCTCAATGTGAATGAATGTTAAAGCTCACCTTCTTTCTTCATGCCCGCCTTGAAGCATTTCCTTAGCCTACAGTATCTGCATTGATTTCTTTTGTCCTTATCCACTACACAATTTCTGCTGAATCTGAAAACAAAATAAATTCACATACTTACTAAATCAGATTTATATACAGTGTAAGTTGCTTAAAAGAGCTAATTTGATATCATTTCTTCGAAACCTGAGTTGATTTTGTTATACCGAAATACTTTATTAACTGAAATCAGGAAGTATCTATATATAATGGAAGCAAAATAAATAGCAAAAGCAATGTACATAACCGAGTCTTCGAAACTACTTCCATTTAATTATGTACCTATTAAAAGTAGAAAGTAGTCAAATGAGAAGGATAACATCTCGATGAAACCTGAATGTTCAAGAAATAATACACACTGCATGAGTCTGCCGTTAAAAGTTTATTCTCTTAGCTGTAAGGGGGGTGAGTGAGCGGAAAAGAGAAGGGGCACCACATATATAGACTATTGGCCTAATGGGTAAAAGTTAAAATAACGGGAAGGCAGTAGTTTGTAGTAGATTGGCACCACCAGAGACGGTGGCTTGACGAGGCCTATGATCACCAGTAGCAGAAAATATTAATGTTCGATCATCAAGTTTTATAATAAACTACAGGCTTACCAATACTTAGTACTATAATTGTTACGGACAATGACGTCACATGATCTAAATTGTTAGGTTTAGGTATTTAGATTGATAAGAAATGAAATTTAGTAGCATAACATGATAAGGAAAGGATCACTACGTACTGACAAGAGCTCAACGTTGCGAGATCTATTTATAACCTCTGGGGGAGGAGCCTGCGCTCTGATTGGTCGGCGCGTTTCGTCGCCCGGAACTATTAGCGTTACCGGTACGAGAGCCGTTTGCTCGCTCGGAGCAGTAAATGGCCTTATGTACCTGGCTTCCCTAGGTCATAAATCATGTTTTTATCAGTAGAATAGCCCTATATGTCATTGTTATGGCTTTATATCTTTGTTAACAGATATATTTAGGTACCGAATCCGTATGAATGGCGCGTAAGGATTCACAGGTAAAAAAGTTATGGGCATTTGAAAATTATGTTGTTGGTATTACAAAATAAAGTGTATTTATATACCCTAGCCTATTGTTAAATAGTTAAATTGTCAATAAGTAATAAGTTATAAGCGAAAATGTAAACTTTTTGGAAATGTTGTAAATTTGACAAAATAACTTGTAATATTTTGATTATGGCACTCTGTTTTAAAGCCAGATCACTGTTATTATGTATGGAAATAGGTATTTTCACTATGTGAGACTTTACGTGTTTTTAGCACTGGATCACACTTGACCACTTTCTTTTACATTGTAAACTGTTGGTTAGGGACACCTACGCGGGAAAAAGAGGGATGTCATGACATTTTGACAAGGACGACTATATGGGTTAGAGGAGCATTTCTGGAACTGAGGATCAGGAGTAGCGACCTTGGAAAAAGTAACGACGACGCTCTTGGGGTCCAATAGCGTGTGGCCTAGGATCAGGTGATGTTTCCGGTTTCCTCTTATTGGTTAAAACAGCATTTTTTACTCTTTATCTTCGTAGATGGTCAAGATGTGCTAAAAACACCCAAGTACTAAGTCCTAATGTATGGACAATGTTCTCTGCAATTATCACAATTACCATAGCCTAAGTTCTGACTGTTTTTTAGTTGTAATCGACTCTGTAACTTTAATCTATGAATATACAGTCCATCTTGAGTTTTTTTATTATTGGAAGGGGAGTTTTATTTGGCAATCGACGAGTAAACCCCACAGTTTTGGTCCATCGACGCCGGATTGAGAAACCAGCGTGAAGCGGAGCGATTGGTGACCACATCCCATAGTTAGTGTGGTCCATCGCTAAGTACGAGAATTCAACGGCCTGGTGGCGGGCATTTGGGGTGTCGGGCAAGAAGTTGTGCTTGCACGGCACGACCACCACCGGTCCTGGCAGGGCTGCCAGGGCGGAACGAGTCTGCGAGTTCTACGTGAGAAGAACACCGAACGGTGCGACGACTGAAGAAGCGGTCGGCGTGGGAAGAACACCGAACGGTGCGACGACTGAAGAGGCAGTCGGCGTGGGGAGAGCGCTGTATGGTACAGCGCCTTAGGAGCGTCGGGCAACGAGGCACACGGCGTTTCAGTGATTGTGATAATTGTAGGGTTCCACAGTTCGGCGGGGCCGCCTAGTGGACTTTTGTGTGGCGGTTCCATCGAACTGTTTTCGTGCGTAGTTTTAGTACAAACACGGTTCCGTCCGTGGCTCTGGTACATTCGACCACCTCACGGTGCTAAACGGCCGGTGTCCAGAGTTAACGCCTGTCGTAAGGCGGTGTGGTGTGTGTGCAGCACCACCAGTCCAGTTGTAGCGCTCCGGGCGCGGACTGAAATCGCACACTACGCCACTACGAGAGTAGCTCGGTGCGGGGGCCAGACTGTAGGCACTGCCAATGGGGTCGGACATTCCAGCCGACTTCCGAGCGCCCCGTATCCTTGTACTTTCCTCTGCTGGGTAGTTCCCCCTTATACCTATCCTTACATTTCCATCCCTGAAGGAGCACATCCCGGCTGGGTCCGGGCTCTCCTGACGGATTGATAGGGACAATTAGGGAGGTAGGGTAATTTGACCTATAATCGGACCCCATAGGAAAATAGGGTATTTTAGTCAAAATTTGGCCAAGTAGGGTAATTTTGCCGGGATTCGACCAAGTAGGGTAATTTCGCTGAATTTTGGCCAAGTAAGGTAATTTTGCTAAAATTGGGCCGATTAGGATTAAGTTAGGTTAAATTCGTGTTTCATAGGTTTTATCGGGTTTTTTATTTTTAATAATTTTAAATTAGTTTTTTTTTTTATTTTTTTTATTTTTCTTTTATTGTTGGTTAATTGTACATTATGACTACGCCGCGAAGTCCGATTCAGACGCGCCGTGCGGGTTCGAAAATGCAAAGGATCTTCGAGGATCCTCCCGCGTCTCCGTCCACATCCAACGCGCAATTTAGTTCGATTCGCGATTCCGTAACCATGTCAACCGCGATGACTACCGTACCTTCCGCAACCGTGCCTACCGTGACGGCACCCGCCGCGAGCGTACCTACCGCGACAATACCTTCCGCGACAACTGCGATTGATCCATTCGCGCCGCGTCCGACCGTCGCAAGGAGTACGCGCGCTCCGTCAGTACGATCGCATCAATCGAACGCGAGTACCATAGTCCGGATTAGGCAAGCGGAATTGGAAGCTGAGGAACGGTTAGCCGATATTCGCCGCGAAGAACTACAATTGCAAGCAATGCTTATTAAGAAGCGTCTTGCCGTCGATGTAGCGACAATTAGGGATGAAACGGACCGGGAAAGCATAGGCGCCGATGAAAATATGGAAACCACAGATAAGGTTCGCGACTGGTTACATGATAGTGCAATACGGGGGGAGTCGGAACAGCGTATTGACACTGAGTACCGCGCGCCGCCGCAACAGCAAGATAAAGAACCACTTCCTCGTTTGCCAGAACGTATAGAATATACAACGCCGCGACGTCCAAGGTCACCGACACCGCCGCGACGGCCAAGGTCACCGACCCCAGCGCGATCGAAAGAACGTGCGATAGATAGATTGGCCGAAGCATTTGAGCGTATGACCAGGGATCGTAGACCGCCTAGGCAAACACAAGATTTACCCATCTTCAGTGGGGCAGCGGGCGAGTGGTTACCTTTTAAAGCGGCAATGAAGGAATCTACAACCCTTCATGGTTTTACGGCAGTAGAAAACCTCGCGCGGCTCAGGAACTGCCTACGAGGCGAAGCCCGTAAAGCAGTTGTAGCGCTCCTCCATACAGCAACAGAACCAACGATAATTATGAACACACTCGAACAGTGTTACGGTCGCCCGGAATTGATTATCGATCAGGCACTTGATGACATTAAGAAACTACCACGATTGGGTACTTCTGCGGAAGAAATTAATAGTTTCGCCATCAAGATGCAGAACATAGTCGCGGTAATAGGGTGCGTTGATAAGAAAGGCTATTTACAGAACCCATTAATGGTAAGGCAAGTCCTAGAGAAGTTGAATACACACCTGCGCTTCAGGTGGAATGACTATGCCGAAAGCCATGGTTCTGGCACGGAGCCTGAGATCGTAACGCTGTCGAAGTTTCTTATGTGGGAAGCGGATAGGGCTATAAAGCATTCGTATGCGGTCAAGGGTACCGTCGGACCCATACATAGTGAAACGAAACGCGATAGTCCGTACCGTAAGAAAGAACCCCCAAAGAAAGCACCCGTGTATACGCTGACAGACACACCTGTGAAAAAGAAAGTGTGCTTCTGCTGCGGCTCGGAACATGACACGGTTAAGTGCATTAAACTAAAAGCTATGTCGGTACCCGAACGATGGACATGGGTTAAGGAAGCGGGTGTCTGTTTCCAATGTTTGAATAGCAAACATAGAAGGTTTGCGTGCAAAGCCAAACGATGTGGCATTGATGAGTGTCGTCGACCTCATCACCCGTATTTGCACTCAAAGGGAACAGACACACCCATGCAAACTGATGAACCGGCAATAACGGCATCAGCACACGCATCAGCGGAAGACCATCAGGTTTTTCTGAAAGTGTGTCCTATCGTAATTAAGACACATAATGGTCTTGACTTAAATACGTACGCATTATTCGATGAAGGGTCAACGATCTCGCTGATTGATGAAGAAACGGCTAACATTCTCGGGGCAAAAGGTCCAATACGGGCATTGCACATTCATGGAGCCACATCAAGTCAGCGGGAACCGAATAGTCAGGTTATTGACCTACAATTGCGTGGTAAAAGTCAAAAGGACCTCCATACTGTCAAAGTTCGTACGGTCAAGAACTTAGTATTAGGAAGTCAAACGATAAGTCGCGATGTATTGAAACTACCACATCTTCGTAAACTAAAGCCAGAGGACGTGTGCTACGAATACGGTAGGCCACGAATCCTAATAGGTGCGGATAACTGGCATTTAATCGTAACGCGAAGATTATTGGTAGGCGAGCGAAACCAACCAGCTGCATCGTTAACGCAACTGGGTTGGGTAATACACGGACTCGTACCTAGAAACGTTATTAGCGATCAAGATAACGTAGTGTTGCACGTGCGAACATCGCAAGAAATCCAACGTGAGCGAGATACCGAGCTAAACGAACTGGTGAAAGTGCATTTCGATATAGATGCATTAGGTATCTCGAACAAAAGGAAACCTATCGCGAAAGATGAACGCGCTAAGGCGATATTCAATGGCACGGCAACCCTAGTAAACGGTCGGTACGAAGTTGGACTGCCATGGAAAGATGACGATGTCACATTACCACCGAGCTATGATATGGCTATGAGCCGGCTCCGAGGTATTGAAAAGAAAATGGACAAGTCACCTCAGTTCAAAGAAGCGTATACGACGCAGGTGAACAGCCTATTAAAGAAAGGCTATGCGGAAGAATGCCAGAAAGATCATTATAAAGATCAACGTTTGTGGTTCTTGCCTCATTTCGCCGTAACAAACCCAAACAAGCCGGGGAAAGTTAGAATGGTCTTTGACGCAGCTGCACGCACCAATGGAACGTGTTTAAACGATGCTCTGCTCGACGGTCCTGACTTGCTCCAATCACTGTATGGCGTGCTGTTTAGGTTCCGAGAGAAACCGGTCGCGATAACGGCGGACATTAGGGAAATGTTCTTACAAGTAAAAATAAAGCCTCAAGATCGCGTGGCCCAACATTTTCTCTGGCGAGGAGACAACAGAACGGATCCACCAAAGAAATATGCGATGACGTCAATGATATTCGGTGCGCGTAGTTCGCCATTCATGGCACACAGCGTAAGAGATAAAAACGCGTCCGAACATAAAGAATCGCATCCATTGGCATTTCAAGCAATCACGCAGAACCATTATATGGATGATTGGACAGCTTCGAAACGGAACAAGAAGCCGCCCAAACGATGGCACAAGTTGTAGAAGTCCACAGCAAAGCAGGTTTCGAATTGGCGGGATGGAGCTCCAATCGTCCGCAGTTATTAGAATCTGTCCCCGACGATTGCCGAGCATGTTCTCCGAAAGAACTCGGTGCGAATGCACACGAATATGGAAAAACGTTAGGAGTTTTATGGGTCCAAGCAAGCGACGAACTAGCGTTTAATACCGCGATGCCCCGAGTACCTGAGGAGGTTAAGAACAAATGGAGAACGCCAACGAAGCGAGAAGCACTAGGGACCGTCATGTCAATTTTCGATCCGCTGGGATTACTTAGTCCGTATACGATCACAGCGAAAATAATGTTGCAAGAGTTATGGAAAAAGAAAATCGACTGGGACGAATCCCTACCCGAGGAGGAAGCTACGGTGTTTAACGAATGGCTCGACGATCTCGAGTACGTTAGCAACCTCCGCCTGCCACGATGCTATGGTGGGCTTAATCGCGAAAATGTAGAACTACATGTATTTTGCGATGCGAGCGAACAAGCGTATGCCGCGGTCGCGTATTGGCGTTATAGGGATCGCGATAAAAGCATAAGCGTGATAATGGTCGCGGGTAAGGCTAAAGTCGCTCCAATGAAAACTCAAAGTATACCGCGTATGGAATTGCAAGCCAGCTTAATAGGCGCACGATTGGCATCGGCCGTCATGAAACAGCATAACGTTAAAGCCAAAGTTGTCCTATGGAGCGATTCCAAAACGGTACTTCATTGGATTAGAAACGACTCGGCCAAGTACACGCCGTACGTGTCACATCGTTTGAGTGAGATCGCGGAATTAACAAGCATCGACCAATGGCGCTGGGTGCCAACGGCACACAATGTGGCCGACGATGCGACGCGGTCGGGTAACACTCGGTTGAAAAGTAAGGACAGGTGGTTTACAGGCCCACCCTTTTTGAGGGAACCTGAAGATTTGTGGCCACAAGAAACCTACCTAGAACTTACTCAAGACGATGAAATCGAAGCGCGTATAACACACGTAAATACGGAACCAGCCTTTGTCGATTTCAAACGGTTCTCATCGTATGAACGATTGTTGAGAACAATGGCTGTCGTGTTAGCGTTCGTAGACAAGTGCAGACGGCGTGCGACCGGCGTAACCGCGAAGCACATTAGGGATGCTGAACGCGTGTTAGTCAAAGAAGCGCAAAAAGACAGTTTTGCAAGTGAATTGTACAAGCTTCATAAGGACAAACACGTCGATCGCTCAAGTCGTTTATACAAATTAGATCCCAAGGTTAACGAAAATGGGATTCTCGTTTTAAATGGTCGCATTAACGCAGCTACGGTGCCAGAATGTATGAAGGAACCGCCCATACTCGATGGTGCACATCCTTTGGCACAGCTGCTTATTAAACATGAACACACGAGCCAGAGTCATGTAGGTAGGGAACAGATCGTCAACACCCTGCGACAAAAATTTTGGGTATTGCGTTTACGACCCATGGTAAAGACGATCCTACGGCAGTGTGTTACATGTAAAATGCGTAGGGCAAATCCGGCAATACCAGTGAAAGGTAATCTACCGCAAGTCCGTCTTGGTACACACACGAGACCGTTCTCTCATTGCGGCATAGATTGTTTCGGCCCCATGTGGGTGGCAATAGGCCGACGTAGAGAGAAGCGTTGGGGTATGCTCTTCACTTGTTTGGTTACTAGAGCTATTCACGTAGAATTAATTGCAAGCCTAAGTACCGATTCTGCCATAATGGCCTTGAGAAGAATGGCGGCACGCCGAGGATGGCCGCAGAAGTTCCTCTCGGATAACGGCACCAACTTCCATGGCGCTGAGGTAGAATTGGGCAAGGCTTACCAAGAATGGCTGCCAGAAATGCAGAACTACACTCTGGGCAAACAAGTGGAGTGGCGGTACATTGACCCGGGCGCACCGAACCAAGGCGGAGCGTGGGAACGCATGATTAAAACGGTTAAATCAGCGTTGTATATGGTATTGCATGAGCGAGCTCCAAAAGAGGAAGTTTTGGCCACATTAATGGCAGAAATTGAGCATACGGTAAATTCGCGCCCACTCACACATGTCCCAGTAGAGCCAGATGACGCTGAGGCGTTGACGCCTAATCATTTTTTATTAGGCACAGCGACTGGACTACCGTTTGTAGGGGGATGTGAGGTGGCGAATAGACAGACATGGCGTGCTGCTCAAGCTCTGGCCAATATGTTTTGGGCTCGTTGGGTTAAGGAGTATTTGCCCACGTTAACGCCACGAGGCGATGTTAGGAAAGATCACGATAACGTCAAAATTGGTGATGTCGTTATCATTGCGGATGGATCATTGCCACGTAATGTTTGGCCCCGAGGCCTCGTCGAACAAGTTTATGTAGGACCCGATAACGTAGTTCGAAGCGTGGATGTGCGGACGCGCGGGGGGATCTTTCGGCGACCTGTTAGGCGTCTTATTGTCCTGCCCATTGATAAGGGCTGCGAGGTTCTTCGCCGGGGGGAGAATGTTACGGACAATGACGTCACATGATCTAAATTGTTAGGTTTAGGTATTTAGATTGATAAGAAATGAAATTTAGTAGCATAACATGATAAGGAAAGGATCACTACGTACTGACAAGAGCTCAACGTTGCGAGATCTATTTATAACCTCTGGGGGAGGAGCCTGCGCTCTGATTGGTCGGCGCGTTTCGTCGCCCGGAACTATTAGCGTTACCGGTACGAGAGCCGTTTGCTCGCTCGGAGCAGTAAATGGCCTTATGTACCTGGCTTCCCTAGGTCATAAATCATGTTTTTATCAGTAGAATAGCCCTATATGTCATTGTTATGGCTTTATATCTTTGTTAACAGATATATTTAGGTACCGAATCCGTATGAATGGCGCGTAAGGATTCACAGGTAAAAAAGTTATGGGCATTTGAAAATTATGTTGTTGGTATTACAAAATAAAGTGTATTTATATACCCTAGCCTATTGTTAAATAGTTAAATTGTCAATAAGTAATAAGTTATAAGCGAAAATGTAAACTTTTTGGAAATGTTGTAAATTTGACAAAATAACTTGTAATATTTTGATTATGGCACTCTGTTTTAAAGCCAGATCACTGTTATTATGTATGGAAATAGGTATTTTCACTATGTGAGACTTTACGTGTTTTTAGCACTGGATCACACTTGACCACTTTCTTTTACATTGTAAACTGTTGGTTAGGGACACCTACGCGGGAAAAAGAGGGATGTCATGACATTTTGACAAGGACGACTATATGGGTTAGAGGAGCATTTCTGGAACTGAGGATCAGGAGTAGCGACCTTGGAAAAAGTAACGACGACGCTCTTGGGGTCCAATAGCGTGTGGCCTAGGATCAGGTGATGTTTCCGGTTTCCTCTTATTGGTTAAAACAGCATTTTTTACTCTTTATCTTCGTAGATGGTCAAGATGTGCTAAAAACACCCAAGTACTAAGTCCTAATGTATGGACAATGTTCTCTGCAATTATCACAATTACCATAGCCTAAGTTCTGACTGTTTTTTAGTTGTAATCGACTCTGTAACTTTAATCTATGAATATACAGTCCATCTTGAGTTTTTTATTATTGGAAGGGGAGTTTTATTTGGCAATCGACGAGTAAACCCCACAATAATAGTTTCAACAAGTGCGAGTCAGACTCGCGCACCGAGGGTTCCGTACAAACCTGTAGGTATATAAGTAAATGGTAGTATAGACCTGAGTATTTGATATTAATTTCAATTTATGACGTATTAAAAAAAAACTACTTACTAGATCTCGTTCAAACCAATTTTCGGGGGAAGTTTCCACCGTAATGTACATCATATATTTTTTATAGATTTATCATTCTCTTATTTTAGAAGTAACAGGGGGGGGACACACATTTTACCACTTTGGAAGTGTCCCTCGCGCAAACTATTCAGTTTAGAAAAAAATTATATTAGAAACCTCAATATCATTTTTGAAGACCTATCCATAGACACCCCACACTTATGGGTTTGATGAAAAAAAAAAGTTGAGTTTCAGTTCTAAGTATGGGGACCACCAAATTTTTTTTTTTCTATTATTGTGTGAAAATCTTCATGCGGTTCACAGAATACATCTACTTACCAAGTTTCAACATTATAGTTCTTATAGTTTCGGAAATAAATGGCTGTGACATACGGACGGACAGACAGACGGACAGACGGACAGACGGACAGACAGACAGACAGACAGACAGACATGACGAATCTATAAGGGTTCCGTTTTTGCCATTTGGCTACGGAACCCTAAAAATGATAATTATATGGAAATATTGTGTTTACTAGAGATGACTCAATATTGCTAATTGTATCGGTATTCTATACAAAGAAACAATGATTTCCGGAGTCGTATTTATGTATGTAGGCATTGTAGGCTCTGCATTTCTTGTCCTAGTAAACATTTGCTTCCACATAAACATAATCAGAATCAGAGTCGTTATCAATTGTTGAGACTACCAATTAAAACATCATAAATCTGTTCTTACACACACTGTTCTTTCTGGTTTTCCTATACATATTGAATGCATATCTGTAGATGAATAAGACGCATTATTAACAAATAATCTATCAGTCATATTGTTAATATCACGCTACTATGGGTATACTTTATTTAATAACAAGAGATAACAGCATGAAAAATAATAATTTCCAAGAAAAATAGAAGTGCAAGTGCAAAATAGAAGGTATCTAAATCAACTCTAAATGGCTATGCGTGCAGTGGAAGGCGGTGCCAATACGTGGGTGTCATCTATTGGCGACAAATATTTTTAATTGCTAGTTACTCTCTGTTACGTATTAAATATTTCAGCAGAAAATACCATCAATCAATGAGTATAATTTTAGAAACATTAATTAGTATAATTATAAAGATTGCTTATCGGATTGTATTCCCTATAGTGTTTGTTTGTTTATCTTTTCATGCAGCAACGGATCGATGTGATTTTCGATCGAGGAAGCCAGGCCCCCTAAAAAGGAAGCTAAGCAATATTGCTAACGCAATTATTTTTTTCGAATTTAAAGCAGATCTTATGCAATTCATCAATTTCAAATCTTTTAATGAATTGAATTGATTATAATGAGTAACTATTTTACCAATAAATATTGGAATCACTTAGGATCTGCCGAGAATTCGAAAAAATGAATTGCGTAGCAATATTGCTTTAGCTTCCTTTTTAGCCCCCCAGGTTAGAACTATAATTTAATGAGTATAAGGTTTCAAGTTCACGGGTGTTACAGACTATTAGCATTATCTTGACCTCAACCTGCATTACCTTTTAACCCTAAAGAAGCTAATCTTAGATTGCGGTTTATTATTAATGGAGTGTATGTTGTAGGCAAGAGAATAGAGGTCGCAGATGCGTTGCACTCGCCAAGTGACATGTTCTTATCTATACTATGTATCGTGCGCTGCACGTGTTCACTGCGCCTATCAGATCCTGGTTTCACTTTATTTTCTTTGGAAAACTATGCTTATATTATGCAATAGGTAAGTTACATCACAGTAACCTTGATTCAATATAACTTTATGAGATCCGTATCTAAGTAGTCCTATACGATTCATATTAGAATATTAAAGTGGCTTCTATAGTGACATAATATGTGTACGACCTCTTATGTGTATTATACCGAGCTAACTTGAGCACGTATTTCATGATTTACTAGTTACGGGAAATGAGACAGGTTCACGACTAACCGCAAAGGACTCCTTAAATTAATATAAAATGTACTTATTGATGTGTTATTATGTAATACACCAGGTTTTAAAGCAAGACAAAAAGGTGCACGTTTACTGGCTTAAACCCAATTTGAGAGTGCATATGATTCAACCAGTCACAGAGCAATATCCGGAGTATAAATAATTAACGTTAGCAAACGTAGCGCGTTTGTGTTTACTCCAATTTTAGGGGGAGTACATTCCATGAGTATTCCGCGAGAGGCGCTGTGCCAATTCCTATAAAGAAATGTGGTAAAAGCAAACGCCAGTATTGCGTAAAGTCATTTATTTACATTCGGGGTACTGAATTGACATTTTGCCAAAACGCATCTATCATCAGTTTCACTAAAGGGGATGTGCGAAACAATGATAATTATATCAAATGTAAATACATAACGATTCAACATACATTTGACAATTGATTGGTAGACAATTTGTATTAGGTACTTATGCGAACGTATGCGATAATTTTAAATTGTTTTTAGGTATCTTCCACTGCATAAACATACATAAAATGGTAAAATCTTTCGAGAGGTCAAATAAAGAAATAAATAAAGAAATGATAGAATGAGGCAATCGGCAAAATAATGGTTTGATAGACATACATGACAGACATAGAAATCTAGAAAATTCGATTGTCTCTTTCTTTTCATAATATCTTTCTTTCATAATCTCCATTAACTCATTCCACATTCATATATATGGACTGAGTTAATGGAGTTATATGTTCATACATAAATCCAAAATACGCTACAAAATATGAAGCCGTGAACATGCTTCGGTAAAATCTCTTGCCCGACGATATTTATTGGTAGAGATTTTATAAAATACCTGCATGTATACAAGTGGTTCTTCCTAACGCTTCTCCTAAAGAATCCCTTGCAGCCGTCGCAGGAGGAAGCCCCGTAATGCTTGCCGGTTGCTCTGTCGCCGCAGATAGCGCAGTGTTGTGACAATGTCGTGGAACTGGCTGCACTCGCTTCACTACTGCTTGTCTCTAGTTGCATGTCACTATCTGTAACAATATAATGAACATTGTTTATAAAAGTTTGATTATGTTTTGATATTTGTTTGGAGAAATGAAATTAACTTTCAAAATATATTTATTGCTACTGTTTGCGTTCCTTCGAACTTCCAATTTATTGAACAACGTTAAGAGGGGTTCCTAGCTGCGAGGAATTTGAAAATAGGTATTTGAAGAAACTATTGCCGTCGCGCTATGCCGCTACGCTATGCGCTATGTGCGATAGGGACATTAGCAGCTCAGACCGATTTATTCACAAAAAAATTGACGAAATCGACGTTTCATTCTCCCCTCGAAAACTGAGCAGATTCAATTATTTTTTACATTAAAATTTTAAGTAAGTGGTTATCTAGGTGCCTATTACTTTCTTCTATCTTAAAATCTTTTCGAATTTGTCTGGTAGTCCCTTTAATCACGGCGGAAAAATAGGGCATTTATTGTAATTTTTGGAGGGTCATAATTTCTTTAATAATTAGTTGCTGAAAAAAAAGGAAGTAACAGGGACGTGTCCAAAGCAGAAATTGATGATATGAAAAAAAAATGATGACTCTAGAGGCATTATTCAGGAAGAAAACAGGGGAATACATCTGTATGGAATAATCGCAGCCCAACTCCCGTCTTAATTCTCGTGTAGTCCAATGAATTCTTAACTTTACCTTGTAGTAAGTAGTTACAAAAGTAATCAGCAATATTATGTAGTGATTTAAGTGCTTATTGACTATTATGTACGATTCTCCAACATAATGATAAGATTATTATTTGGAACTTATTTATTCCAAATGCGCATCAAATCCAGTCTTGGTGTAACTTATTCAAGGACTAAGCATGGACTGGAATTGAAATTAATATTCAGCTGCAACAAATGAAATTAACATTCAGCTGTCATGTCACAAGTTTTCACTACCTATAGGAACTTGTTTAAGTCTAGTCTATATGTTTTAGACAACTTGAGACAAATATTCCTTCGGGAATGTTCGTTGGGATCATAAATCAGCATCTGAGCTGTTCGGGTGGTGAACCGATTGGGTTCAACCGAGTCGATTGGCTCTGATTTCAAAATTCAGTATTTGAAATGTGACAGTCAATCGTCAGCATAAATTAAGTGAAATAAAATTATTCCAACTGAAAGACATAGTAAACGAGTAGGCCTTAATAAGGGGGTCTTCAATTATGTCTCTATAGATTGACGTGAAAGTGTGCGAGATTTGATGAAGGAACTTCATTATCAGCGCAATCGCTAGTATAATCTTTCAATGAAGACTATTTTCCTTTGAAGTTAGATAAATTTACGTATGTTAAGTAACCGAAAGTTGTAATTAAAGAACACACATCCTGGAATAGTTTCAGCTCTCAAATGCAGCTTGCGGAATAAACTGCGATAGATGCGCTTACGCAAAAATCAATCTAAAGTTAGTGTGAATATCAATATGAAAGTGGTAGCCCAGTTGGAGTATTTCCAATATTGAGATCTGACTGACTTTGTAACTGAGAGTGGTTCGCAGAGGCTAAACTACTAGTCATTGAACCATTAAATGTAGAGTAGCGTCTTCTTATAGTGTAGAAAGAGAAAGGATTTACCCCAATTCAACCTCCAAAGGGAGTAAAATATTGAATCATGGATTAAAACATAGGGTGGAAGGTAGTTGAAGCTCCTATGTTTATGTGTATTAAACGGTCGCCAAAGAAATAAAAATATTTCTTATTCCATTAATTTACCATTTCAAGCTACCTATTTTGTATCAAAACACGTTTCTGTGGTATGTTATCATTTCATTTGTAGAAATCAATCAATCTGAGAGCTTGATTACATATCATCTATTTGATATAATTCTGAAGGTTTTAGTAGATTTGTATTATCTATATAACAGGTGCTGTTTTATTTTAACTATCATTAATCATTAAGGTTGTCTGGAAGAGATCGCTTCTTAGCGATAAGACCACCTATTGTAGGTAGGTACTTACAGTAATTTTTAATGTTATGCTTTTATTTTCATACTTTGTTAAATTTTTGTACAATAAAGAGTTATCTATCTATCTATCATTATAAGGTAAACAAAAATGATACGTAGGTAATTAATTATATTAATGCATCTAATTTACGCCTAAAGTTTGAAACTTATTACGAAATAACGATTACGAGTTAAGCACTTCAAGATTATTATCAAATAAACACAGATAACATTACCTACATAGGTAAGAAATATGATAAATTTAGTCGAAAATAGCATGATTGTACGATAAAAACATAAATCAGCGCAGTAACGAGCTGCTAGTAAAAACATTATTATTGTGGTATTTGTGATGCTATGAACTAATATCGACATCGTGATACTAATATACCTAAGCAATTTTGAATCGCGATACACAAACAATACCACGTGAACCAACCTTCATTGTTGAACGTCATGTTGACACCGCGAGTTTCATGCGCGAGCGCGGGACTCCGCAGTACGTATCCAGAATAAGGGCTCGCTGGGTGTTTCTCCCACGAGTATTGCGGCCCTGAGACCATGTACTGCGGTGCCCCCGTGAACCCCACAGGGCACATATCTTGTGACGTCATCACCTCGTAACCCAACACCGGCATTTTCCAACAACCCTCCCGCAAATAACTTCCACCTTCAACTGTTATCTGCTTCTTACTGACGCCAACGCGATTTACCAAACGAAAGCACCGTCGATAATAACGACATTCAAGATTATAATAGTCAACTTAGCAGGTGGCCTAACATCCACCGAATTTATATTGTCACAAATGCACTTCTTATCACTTTTGAAACGGCCAGCAGCGGAGTCGACGTATTAAGTAATCTAGTTCCAATTCTTAAATCAGTTAATATTTAGACGGACGCCGATGAGTAAATGCGCCGTTTCCTGGTAATGTTTTCGTTGTTATCTGGTAATTGTTCACTGAGTGTTTTGATAGTGTTGTTTACAGCGAGTCATGTCGGTTTCGAGTGACGAGCGCGGGTCGGCGATACAGGCGCGACCTTCCTCGATCGCGGTTTAGTTTCGACTGTCGGACTTAACGTTGACCACAACACCTAGTATCCGTTTCAATGACAGTCCGCTGACTTAGGATTGCACGTATGAATGACCCGGCAATATATTGTCGAGATCAGCGAATGCAGGCGAGCGCCACCGCCGGGCAGACGCACCGCGGTGGGCCGCTGACTCACCCGTTATCGGAAATGCAGCGGATGTGGAGTCGAATGTACGGCTAGCGAGGAGTCACACTGTAGCAAGCATAGCAGCTGACATTCAGAAGCTTTTGCCATAAACTGTAAGTAATAGTAAGTAAACAAACTGACACCGGATGACTAATTGATTGTCACACGCACTCGCTTTGTTCCTTTGTTGCCATGTGTTATCCATTGTGACGGAAAGTTTGTTATCTATCAGTATTCAGATAAATATTTTGTGTGACGATTCATTATCTGCGACCGTTGCGATTATATGGATGACATAACGACTGTTAGGAGTCACGCCTTGTAATGTTTTATAATAATAACAAAAAGCCGCTGTTTTAAACACATGTCTTAGGTATATCCCGAATTGTTTGCAAGAATGACCACAATCAAACCACTAATAAAATTACCCTGGATTTTCACTTCAGGTCCTAGACCCGTACATTTTCGCAGAAATAACAAAATTCTTAAAATTTTGAGAAAATCTAAAAGAATAGAAATACACATATAATAGTTTTACACATGCATGCAGCTTTGTAATTAATTATTGTTTTTGGGATCATGTTGTGCACGGTTTCGCGTTCGTGTAAGAGTCTGATAATGGAGGTGGAAGTGTGCTCTTTATGGTTTATAAAAGGGGTAATTACCTAGGTCAGGGTAAAGGAATGGTCATGGGAGCCGGTAGGATTATTTCCTGGGAGGTGCACCTGCATCCAAATATTATGTAATCCTTTTATCCTATATACAGATAATATTTTAACTAAATAACAGATAAGATTAAATTTTATAATAGTACATCCTTATGATATTGGTAGGTGATATAAAAATTGGCACGAACGTCTATGAAATCAGTCGGTCAATGATGCTAATTGGACTGGTCAGGGTTCTTAAGAAAACGGTATAGAGGATGTTTAGGTAGTGCATGTGCAACCCCTTGCACCCCCTCCCGGCGCCCATGGATGTAGATCAAAAGATAAAGGGGTATCCTCCGCAACTCCAGCTATCCTCTATTCTTCACATATGATTTTCGAACTGAAACATTTAAAAAATTGCGAGACCCAATTGTATCTCTATTAAATTAAGTGGCGCAGTTAAATATGCCATTCTGATAGGTACATGAAGCTTTGATTTAATGATCTCATACATAGCTGAAGTAAACAGTCTCGCAAGTCGGAGCAGGTCGCTATCTGCAGACAGGGCAGGTTGGGGTCACTCGTATCTCGGCTAAGTGGTACGATGCCATGTCTCGACACTGCCTCGTAACCATCTCCTGCCATAATAACCCTTTCTATCGAAATAGTCCACGATTGATTCGATTATGTATGTAGTTGCCTGCCACGTGTCGGTGTTGGTCACGCTATGTATTAAACCACAGAAGTGTCATAACCACAATGTCTGTGCCTACTGTGGCTGTTTCTACCGTCTGATTCGTAAAATAATTTACAATTAAATAATTTAAACAGAATTTAGGGACATTTAATTTTTCCCTTTTCGTCATGCTAGGTACAGATACGTAGCAAATTGGGACTCCCACAAAATAGGGCGGGCACAGTGCATCATCTGTACCTGGATGCTTACGTAGTAGGTAGGTATTAAAGTTGCCTACAACGAATCCACTCCATCCGTCTGTCACAGCCATATTATTTCAGTAACCACTAGTGCTATTGATTTGAAATGTTGAATAGTTTTTAATAGGTATTGCTTACCTAAACTTATCGCAAATGAAAAAAAATTAAGAGTTTTTATTTTCTTTGCATAAAGGGCCCAAATGGTGGACTGCATTTTCAAAGTAGAGATAAGTTCAAATGGGGTATCATACGATAGCGCTTAATATGTAAATTCTAAAACAGGTTTTTATTTTCCTTTATTATGCGTAGTTTTTGATTTTTCCTTCACAAAGTTATGCGGTCCGGTTTTTAACTACCTACAGTCTTAAAGCATTTAGAACACGGTGATGGCCCAATACATATGAACAGATGACATATGGAACAGAGACGTGGTCTTTTACTGCTGGCCGAATAAATAAGCTCAGAGTCACTCAGCGCGCTTTGGAACGAGCAATGCTCGGTATCTCTCTACGTGACAGGGTCCGAAACGAGGACATTCGTAGGAGAACGAAAACTACCGATATAGCTCGTAGAGTTAGTAAGCTGAAGTGGCAATGGTCTGGCCACACCGCTCGAAGAACTGTTAACCGATGGGGAAGGAAGGTTCTCGAGTGGCGACCAAGTACTGGAAAGCGCCGAGCGGGACGACCTCCCACCAGGTGGACCGACGATCTGGTCAAAATCGCTGAGCGCCGCTGGTTGCAAGCGGCCCAAAACCGTTCGAAGTGGAAGTTCATGGGGGAGGCCTATGTTGAGCAGTGGACATCCCTAGGCTGATATGATGATGGCCCAAATCAATAAATATATAGTTTAGGAAGGTCGGAAAGGAACCCTCGGTTTGATCCTTATTAGTTCACATTACATACACTCAACCTCAAACTGAAGGTTCGATGACTGAAGTAAACTGGCCGGCTTTTAATACCAATCAAATAAAAACCTTAAAGACAATTTGTAATCGTCGATGGTGGCTTGATGACATATTACACAGTAAACAAGTTTTCTTTTATATAAAATTGGAAGGTAAATTAAGGTTATACCTTACATAGGCTGTTTCCTAATTTAACAACATATTATTAATTTTAATGCGACAAAAACATGAACACTGTATCAGCAATAAGTTAGTTACTGTTAAATCCTGGTAAACAAATGAATACCTAAACTAAAACAATACAATATCGCATAATTGTGCTCTATTTGTTTGTAGGCAAATCATCAAATGCGACAAATATAAACAAAATACAGAGTGGCGAAATCTATACGAATAAAAAAGTGTTTCTTTGAATGTCAATGTAACAGCTTTTTACTAAATTTAAAATATTTTTATTTTTTTGTCTGTTTCTCCCGGCTAATCTTTGTAACAGCTGGACTGATTTTGACGGGACTTTCCCAAGCAGATAGCTGATGTTGTAAAGACTAACTTAGCCTACTTTTATTTTTTTATTTTTATTGCAGGCTTCGCGCAAAATAATTTAAACCGTTCGAGGCTGAAACCACGGGGACAGCTAATATTGCTATAATGTTACTTCATAACAATACTCAAATAATCTTAAGGTCTTAATGAGTGTAAAGAAAGAATAGCACACGAAAATTACAACAGAATAGCTTATATGAATAAAAATCTATAATAACCCGGACTTATATGTTTAAAGCAATAAGAGTACAATAAGATAAGTACGAGACAGCACGGCGAGTAGTGTATCGTACATAGGTGACTCTTATTAAATAATATGTATGTAAATATTCACTATATAATTATTTGTATTATGTAGACGGAATTGATAGCATTATTTTATATTACCTATATCTACTTTTAATATTTACAAATTCGTTTCTTTTGAGTTGCATTCAAATATTTTAAATCTCAACCTCAAATTATACTCAAACGTGATTTAAATTAGGCTTAACAAGCTAAGCTGTAGCTACGTTCGCACGGGAGTTTAAAAAAACGTTTAGTTCGACGCTTTTTAACCGACTTCAAAAAAAGGAGGAGGTTCTCAATTCGGTTGTTTTTTTTTTTATACGTTCGAAAATACGAAATACGTTCTATTCAAACCTAACGTTAAAAATAAAAAGCGTTCGTTTGAACATAGGCTAACAGTTAGGTTAGGTTATATTTATCTCTATGGCTAACAGTGTAGAGACAGTTAATCTCAAGGTACGATGAAGTAAATACAAATCATGAAATCATTAATACTTAAATAATAATTGTCATAAAATACGGAAATTTTAAAGGTTAAACTTATCTGGAAGTGTACCTATGTAAATTGTTTATTTATTTCAAGGCAACCAACAGAGAAACGCAGAACATAACTTGTTTATGGGATTGTGGTATGCTTCTGCATTCAAAACAAACTGATTTCATTTTATGTGAGTAGGCTAACAAGCGACCAATCATAATGCATAGAAGCCAAAGGATTATACATTTTGTGCTATTTCTGAAAGGGCCGGCCAAATGAAAATGTTGCTAACAATTATTGTTATGACACGAAAGTTGTAGTGTTCAGTCATTTTGTGAATGTGAAAAAAAAAACATTTACATTTGGAGTGTTCTGAAACCACCCAACGACAAAAGGTGATAAGTCTGAATATTTGTTGGTGTCATCATTGCTCGCCAGTGTAACTTCGCAAAATCATTCCCCAAATACGCCCAAATTGAAGTTTGCTGGGATCTATACCTAAGTGGCTACCGTGACATGACAGAGACAGCAGAGGTTGCACACAGATATAAAGATTAGAAGGCAAATGAATCTCTACAACTGACGGAACCCACCGCTAGTGCTTGGCGAAAGTTTTTTTACTTGAGGGTGATAGCCAGCCATGCAAGTACTACAAAGTTCCCTACCACTGTGCTATGATTTCCTCACGATGTTTTCCTTTACCGAAAACTGAATGCAGGATTCAGGAATGGAATGGAGGATCATTGTTGGATTCAAACATGCACGACCTTCGTCACGGCATTCGACGTCAATGCCACTGACTTCCTACATAAGTTGTACTATAAAATTAATGTGTAGATACCGTTTCGTTGAACCATTCGTGTAAAGAATCATTAAATGAATAGGAATAAGTGAGAGATTACACAGAAGAGCCTTGAAACAATGCGCTAATGAGTGGGTTTCTGAAACGTATGCATTATCAGAAAGAACTGAAGTTGCACAGGAAGGAAACTTCAAAATTCTTTGAACGAAATGTGAGTCAAATTGAGAACATGAAATATTCTTTTACAGAGGTTGAGGATACGTGATCTACACCTCATTTACAACAGGCAGAGTAGGTAAGCATTATAAAGGGGCAGAAATTAACTTGGCCTTATTGTCATTTTCCCGGCCAGCCCACAAACAGACAGTATACTGACGCTCGGTATCAATGTATAATAGTATAACTGAAAATCTATCTCTTTATTATCTTTATAGGTACCTACCTACACCAATAACTTTGAATTAAAAGTTATTATCTATCTATCGAATAATCTGTTCCGAATCTCATTTGAGGGGGGAAGTTACATGTAATCCTTTTAATGCCTCTAATTTCAGCAGTTGACTAATAAATATATATAAATTAAATGTTACGAATGTTACAAATGCTAAAGTGCGTTTTTGGGTATAGTAAAGTAAGGGCCCGGCTTTATTTGTTGGGTTCCGTACCAAAATGGTGCCAACGGGACCCTATTCCTAAGCCTCCGCCACAGCCTCCGCTGTCTTCTGTCTGTCAGCATTAAATATTCTGTGCTGTCAGTGAGCTGTATCTCATGAACTTGAAATTTAGAACATGATATTTGAAATTTTCACAGAGTGTGTATGTCTATTGCCGCTATTACAATATGAAATAAAATTTAAAACTAAACAAGAAACTTCTTTCGGAACTCTTTCCCCGTTATTACAAAAGACGTTTTAAAGCAAGTTTAGTAAAACCAATCACATAGTCACTTTCTAACGTCATATGACAAAAAGAGACGAGGCTATTTTAAAATCTGGGTTTGCTTTAAACCATGTTTTGTAACTCGGACTTGGCCGGTTTTTTGCATTATGATAGGTTATGGGCTGGAGAGTAACATTTCTCATTTCTCATCTACATTTTATACCGAGAACGCAGGTGAAACCGCGGCATAAAACTAAGGCACTATTCGCGCATAGGTACTTAAAAGATTTGATTCAGAAAACTCATAAAAAACCGGCCAAGTGCGAGTCAGACACGCGCACCGAGGGTTCCGTACAAACCTGTAGGTATATAAGTAAATGGTAGTATAGACCTGAGTATTTGATATGGATTTCAATTTATGACGTATTAAAAAACTACTTTCTAGATCTCGTTCAAACCAATTTTCGTTGGTAGTTTGCATCGTAATGTACATCATATATTTTTTATAGATTTATCATTCTCTTATTTTAGAAGTTACAGGGGGGGGACACTCATTTTACCACTTTGGAAGTGTCTCTCGCGCAAAGTATTCAGTGTAGAAAAAATGATATTAGAAACCTCAATATCATTTTTCAAGACCTATCCATAGACACCACACACTTATAAGTTTTATAAAAAAAAAAAAAAAAGTTTCAGTTCTAAGTACGGGGAACCCCCAAAATTTATTGTTTTTTTTTCTATTTTTGTGTGAAAATCTTAATGCGGTTCACAGAATACATCTACTTACCAAGTTTCAACATTATAGTTCTTATAGTTTCGGAAAGAAATGGCTGTGACATACGGACGGACGGACAGACAGAAGGACAGACGGACAGACAGACAGACATGACGAATCTATAAGGGTTCCGTTTTTTGCCATTTGGCTACGGAACCCTAAAAAGGACAAGGAAAATCCGGCTTTAAGAATACATAGCAAATTATAACACGTGTATTATCTAGTCATGTAATTATAGTAAATATTTTTTATTATTTAAACCACAGCACCTAATATGCGATGTGAACCTAGATTCTAGGCTTTGTTATTGTAATGAAGTAGGTATATTTATAAAATATTCTATACTATGAAATAAAAGGCTCAGATTTAAAGTGTTTGAAAATGTAATGGTCGTTTTTGTATAAATGTTTCTAACTAGTTGTCGCAGCACGGTTTTACCGTTTTACCTCGATTTGGTTGTGCCCCGGACCGGAGGTAACAAACAACACACTTTCGCATATATTGGGTACCTAGACATATATCTTATATAGGTATAACAGGTGGAGATTTTGAGATGGCATATTTTCGAAACCTATGTTGGGTTAGTCATGCTGAACAACTTTTACTATGGGAACAATAGTGAATTCTCAAAAAAAAAAATGTTCTTGCCATAGAAAATTCAACCTTGCTCGATCAAAATAATGTATGAAAAGTAAAAAAAAAATTGAGAATTCAGTGGTGGTCCCGTAGTAAAAGTTGCTCAGCATGACTAACCCAACATAGGTTTCGAAAATATGTCATCTCGAAATCTCCACCCAGTATAAAAGAAAGCCGTGTTAGTTACACTATTTATAACTCAAGAACGGCTGAACCGATTTGGCTGAAAATTGGTGGGGAGGTAGCTTAGAACCAGGAGACGGACATAGGATACTTTTTATATGGTAGTGTACGGTAGGGTAGGGTAGGTAAGGGGGTAAAGAAGGGGGCGCGGGTGAAACCGCGGGCGGAAAGCTAGTAATAGATATTATGAAATAAATAGGAGATAGCGAGGCGGAAAGCTAGGTAGTTTGTAATAATATAATAATAATCCCTATTCGTGTCATGTTTCATTATTTACGTTTTGAATAGCACATGTCAAGTAAAATATATAGCTCGTGACAGGAAAATTAACTTACACTATGCAATATGTATCCGCAATAAGAGTAAAAATTATTAGTCAAATTATATAATCTATGGTTATTTGTATGATGATTAATGAAACAGAGGAACCTTATCGGTAAGCAATACGGATCGTTTTCATGATACACTCACAATTCACAAGCTTTAATCAAACAAACTGTGGATTTTATTTGATTAATAAATAAATAAACGTTCTCTACATATCATCAAAGCCTATGCATAAAAATCTATACTATAATAATAATAATATATTAATATAATACAGTAAAGCGGAAGAGTTTTTTTGTTTGTTTGTTTAAACGGGCTAATAATTGGAACTATCAGTCGGATTCGAAAAATTCTTTCACTAATAGGAAGCTACATTATCCCCGAGTATAGGCTACTTTTTATCACGGGAACGCGGGTGAAACCGCGCGAAAAAGCTAGTATATTTATTTCTCCAGAAACGAACACTCGATACAGACTTGTTGTCCAAGGTCAAGTTGAAGGCAAAAGATTACGTGACCGATCACCCACACGTTGGACGGATCTCATCAAAAGTACAACTCAATCGACCATGGTCACAGATTACTAAATAGTTACTACGTCATGGTGCAGTGTATCCAGTCGCAACGCTACGAACCGCCAAAAGTAGAGAAGCACTGCGAAAGCAATAACACTAGCCAAATAGAACATTGACGTTGAAGACCCATCATTTACACCATCTATTTTAATCACGAACACTCTGACAAC
Organism: Achlya flavicornis; assembly: GCA_947623365.1. Lineage (NCBI taxonomy): Eukaryota > Metazoa > Arthropoda > Insecta > Lepidoptera > Drepanidae > Achlya > Achlya flavicornis. Next base: position 5,228,615 of record OX392484.1, read on the forward strand.
GGGCCCAATTGAGTAGACAGAGACATGAAATTAAATAATGGCTAGGCTATGGTAGATTCCCTAACAACAACTTATCACACACACTACACTACACACACATACACTATAACACTCTCCACTCACACTCTTAAACATTAACCCACCAAAGCCTTAAGCCTAATTTTAGATAATAATATAATTACATAATATAACATAAGATAAAGTTAAGAAATATTGAAAAAAAAAAACGATGTCACATTTTAAATGGGTTTATGTATACATACTTTCCCTGGGGTAAGGGACTAGCACCTTACTCTGTAACCTAGCTAAGGTGTTAGTTGCGGCCAATTTTTTACAAAGACTATAAGCCTATACTATATTACAAATTAAACTCATTGGCTCGCGGTTAAAAATATAACAATGACATAAATTGTTATACCTAATAGGAAGCGCGTCCCTCGCGAGAACCGACGGCTTAATATTGCTGTAAAACTTTATTTAAGGTCTTGTCATTTATAAGCTTCTAATACTAATTAAAAAAAAACATTAACAATGCAATAAACACGCTTTAAGTTTCTGACTCGGACCGCAAACTAAATTACTTACCAGTTTCTTGTGTTTAACATCTTGATGTCAAGAGGTGGCTCGAATGACGTCAATATCACAAATAGGTAAATAATGTGCTATTTTGAATTTTTAATAAGCTGTACCCCGAGTGTAAAGAATTGACGTTAATAAACGCTTACTAATGCGTTTGCTTTAACTATAAATTTGTATGAAAAATGTAGAATGTAGGAAATTAGTACCATGAGTATTCCACTAGAGGCGCTGTGCCAATTCCTATAGAGAAGTGTCGTAAACGCAAACGCATTGGTAAGAGTTTACTAACGTGAATTATTTACACTCGGGGTACTGAGTGCCGCCGTGACGCCTTGCTTACCTAGACCTTATGAAGTATTTTATGTAAACTTGTACATGTATTTAAGTAAAGATAGACATTTATTTTGGACTCCCACAAAAAAATATTTCGACCGAAATATGTACTTTAATGAAAGCGGATTTGAAGTTATTCCGTTAGCTCTGTACGTGGATTACGTATCTTTATTGCAATGAAATTCAGATTGAAATAACCTCTGAATCGGAAGAAATATCACAAAATCGGAAATGGGTCCATTTCTAATGAATTTCTGTTTGTATTTGCAATTATCAGAAAGTAAAAAAGTTATCAGAAAACTTCTATATTTAACAGATTTCAATTCGAAAATGATATTAATGATAATTTTTTACAAATATAATGACATGACATTTATACATTGAATTGGCCAAGTACAAGAAAGTAATGCAGCGTTATGTAAATAAAAATAAGGCGTCTCTATAACCTGGATTTATAGCAAAACTGCTAAAACGACCAATTACCTTTGAAAGCTCAAACTATATGTATGATTACACTTTTAATATTTTCTACTAATCTGACTGATTCTAACTACTGCTCAATACAAAACGTTATCATCTACGAATAATACTATTCGTAGTTAATCATTTAATTTCTTTAACGATAAATAATCAATAGATTTTAGTGCGATTGCCATAAAATTATTTAATAATTATATCTGAACTATATAATATATGACAAAAGTAAGTGACGTTTCCAAAATATCAAAAAAAATAAAATGGAACTGGACTGGACACATTATGAGGATTTTCAACTTGAGCCAGATGGGTACAAAGTAAAGTACCCTACCACCGTACCACAGTCTAATAACCATACAGTCGTCCGACGCCTTTGATCTTGTGAAAAATGCCGACAACGTCTAGACAGTATCGCGACGGCCAGGGTTGTCACAAGTAAACAATATTTACAAAATTATTTATTTATTGCAGATAACAATAAAACATTGTTAGCATTATTATATTTTAAACAATATTATAATAACTACTGCATCATCAGACCCTGAAAACCATACATGGTCAAAGTTCATCTCACGACAATTCCAACAACCCCAAACATGGCTAGAATACGATGTTCGACTATGGAGTTCTAGTGCTTACCCTCCTACTCCATCATCAGACCCTGAAAACCATACATGGTCAAAGTTCATGTCACGACAATTCCAACAACCCCAAACATGGCTAGAATACGATGTTCGACTATGGAGTTCTAGTGCTTACCCTCCTACTCCATCATCAGACCCTGAAAACCATACATGGTCAAAGTTCATCTCACGACAATTCCAACAACCCCAAACACGGCTAGGATGCGAAGTTCGACTATGGAGTTCCAGTGCTTACCCTCCTACTCCATCATCAGACCCTGGAAACCATACATGGTCAAAGTTCATCTCACGACCATTCCAACAACCCCAAACACGGCTAGGATACGAAGTTCCGCTATGGAGTTCCAGTGCTTACCCTCCTACTCCATCATCAGAACGATTAAAAAAAAAAGATTTCCAAACACTCATGCCCTGTGCCTGTTACCTATACCTGTGTACCTATTAGATATTTTTTACCGTCCGCCATTCGGACATTTTATTGGCGTTATTAACGTGACACGACATGACAAATATAAAATTATTATTGTATGCACTCTACGATAACAAACCATTATTTACCTTTCTTCTGTGTGTGGAAGCTGATGAAAACGCAGACTTTTATTTAAATAGGATGAAGACTTGCAGTCTCTCACAGCACACGTCGTTTGCACCATTTTAAATAAACAAATTAATATAAAATAATTACAGACACAAACACGCGTTAGCCCTGAATTCTGTTTACCGAGCTACTAACATCGTTTTGTTCGCAGGTCGGTAACGGCTTTCCCGCGTCTCGCCCCTCACACCCCGCACGATTGCCCTGTCTAGACGGCTTCGTCGACCGACTGTATGGTTTAATAGACTGTGACCGTACTATGGTTTCCTCACGCTGTATTCCTTCACCGAAAGCTGTGCCGCAAGCTCCAGCTCATTGTAGGATTCGAACCCGGGACCTTCGTCTCGGTATCCCGACGCCACTACCACTGAGCTATCATCGCCTTAAAATTACAGAGATAAATTTGCTAAAGATGTTCACGCGTCTCGCGACAGTCAATTCAATCGCTGAGTCAGAATCATTACAGGTAAGTAACATAATTAATATTGCTGGTTGGGAATTTGGATGTAACAGGTAGGTACCTACATAACTTCTTTAGTAGAAATGATGTAAGTTTACGTCATGTACCCACATAACTAAGACCACAACGATGAGTTGGACACGTTCCCAAATGGGTATTCCAGAATCATTTTTTTTTATATATCACCGCAACGTAACGCAAACTGATTGAACTTTGTACTCTTGAAGTACCTAGTCATCGAAGTCCAAAGTCCAATTTCATCATATCGCTTGTTAATTAAGTCCATTGCGAAACCTATGAAGCGATGTGAATTTTAAAACCAGTTGTGATATATGTAAAAAAAAATGTTTACTTTCATGTAAAACAAGAATACCAAGTCCTCGCGAAAGTCACAACCAAAACAAACGAAATATGCCTATCAATAATAATTGACTGTAGTTCTGAAAAAATCGGGAAAAACTGCATATCACGTGACGTTACAAGAAAAACTATAACGGGCAGTAAATCTGAAACACAGGCAAATATTTGTATTGCCGCTATAAATTAAAAATAGATTGAAAACCGACCAAGTGCGAGTCGGACTCGCAAACGGAGGTTTCCGTACAATATAAACTAATCTTTGTGCTATGAAAACTAAACACAAAAAAGACGTTTGTTGTACGACGTTGTTTTTGCGCCCCCTTTCATTTTATTTCATTTTTATTATTTGTTGTTGTAGCGGCAATGGAAATACATATTACCGTTCATGAGATACAGCCCACTGACAGACAGACGGACGGACGGACGGATGGGCGGATGGACAGCGGAGTCTTAATAATAGGGTCCCGTTTGGCACCCTTCGGGTACTGAACCCTAACAAAACTAGGCTGTACACTTGCGCACAAGTTTTTAATACAGCTAGGAAAATATAAACCTATGTTAAAAATACCTACATCGTTCTTGAACCTTAATTACCAAGTGCAAGTTAATGAGCACCCTTGCTTCCAAGTAACCACCATGTCATAATGACACAGCAATAAAGATATAAATGGTTCAATAGTTAATTGCGATGAGATTGAAAACAAAGTATCAGTGGTATCAGTTAGATAAAATTACCTTGTACCTAATCAATACTCATTACAGAATCTTGTTTTACCTGACAAATTATGTATGTTGAATGATATAAGGACTAATACGAGTACCTCCTACTATAACATAATAATATTCTCAGGCCAAGAGTTAGTTGCTTATCTGAGTGTGACTTGAAATTATAATCTTAAATTTAAGCCCAGCCCTCCTAGACAAGATATAATAATAATAATAATAATGTATTTTTTTAATATTTTTTTTTTTGTCTAGACTCCATTGTTACTTGAACTATTATTTATTCAGTGCCCAGGTAAGCAACTAACTCTTGAGTTATTAAGAGAACCCAGGTTGATACAAGTTTGCTTTAGTTTATAATTTTTTCACCCTACATAACAGTATAACCCATCATGTGAAATATTGCATACATTGTTTAAATTCACTATAAAAAAAACTGATAACCTATACTATAATACACCCTTTGATTAAGGATACATCCAGATAGAGTGTCGCAGCTGTACACGCGTCGATAAAAATACGCTCTAACTGTTAGGGCGTAAATCAAATAAAAATAAATAAAAATGCAAAATAATGATCAATATTTAAATTTCTCCCGATTTTAATTGGAATATTTCAACAACTGCTATCTTTATGAACGTCACTATGACAAGCAGAATGACGCAGAGGGAGCGTAAAACGTAGCTGTTACGCGCGGCAGCCTATAAAAGTTGGCCTGTTTTATATATTCGGGTAGTATGGCGACGTTCTTTCTAGGTATATATTATTTCTATGAATACACCTTATGTAGGTATCAGTATTTTCTTGAAGTAATGATGATTTTGCAGAATATCTTTATACAATAATTGAGTACCTATTAGTAGATATTGGAAATTTTACTTGTTTGTATAAATAATAATTAACTATTTTATCAGTTAGTTGTTTGGATGTCTCAAATAAATAACACAATAGAGATATCTAATTATTAAAATAAGCATGATTAGTAATGATGTAGGTAGGGGAACAATACAATATTAATATTGTTAGTACATTACATACTACATACAACAATAATTTATTGTTGTCACCACATGACAGTACAGTATAAACATATATATAAACAATATGATATCATCCAGGCAACCTAGTCAAATCAAATCAAAAGTAAAATACTAGGAAAAAATAATATTACAAAATGTTGCTTTATTTATTATTTGATCATAATTGGTACCTAATCTTTTAATATATTTTTTATTTATTTATTAGTTTATTATTATATTTTATTGAAAGTATCAGGATTTAATTTAGGTTGTTCTTCACAGGCCATTTAAAACTGTTTCCTATTACCCAAAGGTTGACTGGAAGAAATTGTTTTAGCAATAGAGCCACCTATGTTGTATTTACCATTTGTGTTCTTTGTTAAATGTTATGTTCATTCGTGTGGTGTTTATAATAAAGTATAATCTATCTATCTATCTATTGGTATGGAATAATTCTAATTAAAGAAACACTAATATGTTATGTGGTATGGTAACTTAGAAAAGTTTTTAATACTAATATTTCATTTAACATAGATAAAGAAAACCATTGATTTGTCATACTTAAGCACATAATTTTCCTCACAACCCACAAGTAAGTATAAATACACTGGTACTCAATTGCTGGTTCTAGTGTGGCACTGGCAGCATGCAATTGAGACTAATTGTGTACTTACATGCACAATGGTCATCCATCACTACAACTACCTATTTATATTTCATTTCAACAATGCTTAGTTTCTGATACCCTCTGTCCTAAAACATTATTTGAGTTATGGTCATATTCATGCTATTTGACTTTATCGTATTAAATAAATTTGAATGTTGGGAAACCTATTTTTTTAACTTGTTATTATATATGGGCTGTGATTAATTTATTGATATTGTATATGTACTATAAATATATTTTTTTTAATTGCCTAGTGGGAGTAACTCAAGATCAATATCAATATCAGCGCTACGATATGGGGTTCTTCAAAAGTGGTGTAAAAAGAGCTCTTTAAGGTCAGCAACGCATTGGCAATCCCCCTTGCAAATGTCTATAGGCAACGGTGACCACTTTCCTGTGCCTGTTTGTCAACCTCTAGACATAAAAATCTTTGATTGCTATTACAGGAGAAATGGAGACAAAGAGGTAAACAGTTTTAGTGGAATTTAACACAAATAAGTTTGATAACAACCTGTTTTTAGTTAGTTACAAATTTGTTTAAAAACACATTATTGACCCACATAACCAGCAGATAGCCCTTATACAATGTAAACATTGGGTAATATGTTTAGAGGTCAAACCTGTTCTAATAGTTCCGCGATCATTGATGCACACAGGGACAGTAAGTGTTTGAGCAAACACATTTGCTATATAAACGGAAGATACGCCCGTACTTAATAAGGTACAGTACAAAACACAGTAAGTTCAGTACTCAGACAGGTTCAGTATAATAAAAACAATTTGAGAATCTCTGTAAATCAGGACTCGAATACTGGTACATATAGTACGTAAAAAGAAGTAAATAGCTGTAGGCAAGGCAGATAATTACCTTGTTTACATCAACTTATTGGTTATAGAGAATCATGTGCATTCTTACCTTCGTCGCAGAGTCCCATGTTTCTAACAATTTCAATCTTGTGAAGAGAATCGTTTCCCTTAAAGTTATGATTAATATCTGTTTTTGTTAGATAAATAACGAAAAAGAAATCCTTACTGTAGTCTGCAAGTAATGTAATTTTGACTTTTATGACAGCCAGCTGTCATTGTTTCGTAATGACAGGCAAGATCAAACTGACTGACAAATGACACAAAACCAGGAAGAATGAATGAGTGAATGATTAATGTTGCCTTTGTAGAAAAACATAAACACACCATATCTCCATCTAGTGAGCGTGGTTATAAAGCAGCATTGTCAACTATTAGTAATAGATGGCACGATAATGCTAGTAAATAATTTGTAAAAATAAATAATAATTTAGGTTTAGTGATCAAAGTTTTATAATGTGTTTTAAATGATATTATCATTTAAGTTAAATAAGTTTCTTTATTTTTATTTATTTATTCATAGACTAGTGAAGTACCTAACCTCTACCTGAGCCTCTACCTTACAGAAGATAGTAGCTCAGAGTAGATAAATACTACGTAGGTAGTGGGGTTGTGTTCCTGCACTCCTTACTCAGACTGAGTAAGGTCGCCTGAGATCCATGAGGAGGCGCTGTGCTGGGAGTGTTCGGGGACCAGCGGCTTTTGTAGGTATGTACCAAATGACTGCAATTTGGCCCTTCCGCTGACGGAACAGCGACTCTCAACGCCTCTTCAAACCTCCTTTTCAGGAAGGATGTGATGAGGTCAGCAATTTACGAGTGGTTAACCCTGGTCTATTGGGTCAAGTAAAATTCATCAGGCGGTATGTTTGTTTACCACCGTGGCCGTGGCACCGTCTCTTAGAGAAAAATTCTCTAAGACGGTGAATTGGGAGTAGGTAGTCGTAGTTATATAGAAAGGGGTATTAGTCGTAGTTATATAAAAAGGGGTGTATAGTATATAGCACTTAGGAAATTAGCATAGGTAACAAGTACCAAGTTAGGTTCGTGCATTGCACGATCTATCCCTACACATTCATCGAAGTCGGTCAACTATCTTCAACTTCGGTTAAAATAGATTCTCTATTTTCAAATCTCCCTTTCCATCACAGCTTACATAATAATCAGACAAAGAAACAGAACGATAGAAAACAATATTTTTTATAGATACTAGGGGAGACTGGGGACAATTGATCCCCATTTTGGTTTTTCGTTCATACATCATATCATACCTCATAAAATAATAGTGTTTTGCAGGATATTTTTCCATGAATCAATCATGCATCATTCAATCATGAATTATATCTGTGTATCGCTGTTATTTTTTCGTTTTCCCAGAAAATTTCGGCATTTTAGAATAAATCTAAAAACAACAAAACAAACCCTAATAAATCTCTTGTTAATCCCAGGATCAAGTCAAATCTGGATCGTGGTTCTCAAAAAAAATATTTTTCGAAATCTAATAAGTAAAATGTTAAATAAAGAGAAAACATGTCTCTCCACACACTCTAATAAACCTGTATTAAACTAGGCCACTGCTCTGAAGTGGTCGATGTTAGGCTTTATAAATTAAATTACTTTGCGTTATTGTCAATGTCAGTTATGATCAGTGTTTCATGTATCGAATTTGAAAATAAGTTGTTAGTTATCTAGTTATGGCCTGGGGAACAAGTCTTCCGAGGGATCAAGTGTCCTCAGTTTCCCCTATACCTATCCGAATGTGTGTCAAGTACAAACGTCATGGACTAATTTATTGAATTGGGCATTACAATTTTTTATGTGAAACATTTGAATTAAAATAGTTCTAAAGATGAGAAACTTACAATATTTTTCGTAACAGTTAACTGTTTTTAATATTCTTCGGTTCCGAATTCCCATAATAATGGGAATGTCATAAGTTATTCCAAGGATCGCCGACAGATTTACAACAGTGTGGTAGGTAGTTAGCGTTGTCGTTTGAGTAGATATATACCTATGTTTGATTCTCCCTCGAGACATCGACCTATCTAACTCTAAGGACCGATTTTTCAATCGTTAGATAGGTAAACCTTAGATAAGCTGTTTCTATGATAAGTCTATAGATACAAAAACTGTTCTAATTGACACCCAGATAACGCTTATCTGTGGCCATTTGAAAATCAGTCCTAATTCAAAGTTGTTTTCGTCTTTTGATATCCAATATATTATTATCTACCTACATTAATATCGTATTTAGACTACGACATCTAGCTATACGATATCCTAACTTCCTAACTATATTATTAATATTATAAATGCGAAAGTGAGTTTGTTTGTTTGTTTGTTACGCCTTCACGCCTCAACTACTCAACGGATCATCATGAAATTTGGCATGCAGATAGTATATGGTATGGAGAACGACATAGGCTACTTTTTATCCCAGGAACGCGGGTGAAACCGTGGGGACAGAGTAGGTACCTTATAAAATTCAAGTTATATTCAAAATTATATATACATTAAAGAGCTTGTTTTTCCCTTTTCAGTTAATTTTTGTTTTACGCAGTCGTTTTTTGTTTCTTTTAATAATTTATTTTATTTCAGACTTTTTAGTTTTATACAGAATGAGTAAGTTGTAAGTTTTAGTAAGTAAATGAGCGGTACGATAAAGTAACGCTAACAACCAACTCTGTGAGTTACGTACGGTAACCTACCTTGCATTAAACATGTTTTTTTGCAGTTTACGTCATAATGGTAGCACAAAAGTATTACAATATATACATATATGGAATGGGCTGTTCACAAACTTTCATTTGATACCCATATTGTTATAATAACGAAATTTTTGTTTTTAATCTATAGAATTTGGAATATAACTTCAATGTTATAAGGCATTGCAGTCGGGGATAAACAAATATTTAAAAAAAACACATACTTTGGTTAGGTTAGATCTATAGATTCTATAGATTAAAAAGCTTGTTTTTCTCTTTTCAGTAAATTTTTGTTTGACGCAGTCGGGTTTTTTGTTTCTTTTAATAATTTAATTTAATATAAAATAGGATACCTATGTATTAATTTCATTCATAGATTGTGGATAATACATTAAAACATATTTATTCAAAAAATGGCAGGAGCGTTCGAGGTGTGCGTATTTTTTTTGATATTTGAATACCTACTTTTTTTTAATATATTTTTATAAAATGCACACTTTTTTGTCCTACTACTTGTTGGTTCTTTTAACGAGTCATCAAATACGCATGAGCACCCACGGGGATATCTAAAATCTGGTAGCGCCCCTGCGCTAAACCCATGATGATCCGCAGCGGCAGCGATGAGGCTGATTGGTCCTGGAACCAAGACGAAGACAAATACACAGGCTTAATGTTGTATGGTCTAACATTGTCCCGGTATTTGTGGATTACTCCATAACAGATCTAACGGGGTTACCCACACTGTATACCGACGACAGGAGCGCCGGTATTGAAATTTGAAAATTTCCGCAGTTCTAGCTAGTCATCATAACACACGTGTAGGTTAGGTAGCCTGTGACCGTGTGGCCTATGACACTTTGTTTTCATAAAGACTCGCAATTCCGAATTTTGGAAAGGAACATTTTAAATTTTCTTTTAGATAGTATTAAAAAAAAATAAAAAAAAAATAAAGCATCTCTCATCTCAAAATAATTGATCTACACAATATAATCGTTAATGAAATTAAAACAAACTTGAGAAATAACACTGCCAAATAAATGCATTGTGACGTTGATTGTGACAATGTTAACACATTAGATTCCAAGTGATTATGCAACGGTCTATTATTATGAATCATATTATGTAGGTATAGCCGCCGTGACGTCACTTGGCGTTGGAAAGGCTATAAAGGTACCCAACCCAACTCTTGGCACCAGTTCTCATGCACCGGTCGTTCAATGACATGGCTCAATTACACTGATTACAGAGTGTTGTGCTATCACAGTGACGCGATCCATTCATTCCTAGCCCGAGGGCTTAGTGCGAGTTTTTAACGCGCTCGATACGGTTAACGTAAAACTCTAATTTGTATGGCATTATACTAGCGCCGTCTAGCGGCAATTGGCGGCGCCTGGTCCTGCGCCATACAAATTAGAGTTAACGTTAACCTTAACGAGCGCGTTAAAAAACTCGCGCTAAGCCCACAGTTCAACTATACTGCAACTTTTAGTTAACTACATAAATGCAGCATGATTTACAAGAGCCGAGGCTAGTGATTGAAAAATAACTTACGAAAACAAGTTCCTTATTAGGTAATGTTAAAAACTTCAATGTTTATAACCATTACCGCGACACATCAAGGTAATGTTATCTACAGTCGACGACGAATCAAGACGTAGGTGCATACAACTGCTAAACCTGTCGCACCTTATTACAAAACATGGTTTAAAGGAAAACCAGGTTTTAAAATAGCCTCGTCCCTTTTTATTATATGACGTTAGAAAGTGACCAAATGACAGTAAAACCTGGCTTTGCTTTAAACCATGTTTTGTAATAAGGGGGGTCGTGTTTACTTACAGCGGAACCATGGTAATAATAAGTGCACACCATTTGACGATCAATGTACCATCTATAAGTAGTCATGTTAATTGATCATAGCAACATGCACGAGTAACTATATTTACCTACTAACATACAGCAATGAGTCTACGAATAAGCTATGGCGAATTAGCTAAGGCTCCCAGGGGCCATTCATTATTTACGTAACGATGATTTTGGTCATTCTCTGGGGCTCGCCCTTACCTTCAAAATTCTGTAGATTACAGAGCTTGTTTTTTCTCTTTTCAGTTAATTATTATTTTACGCAGTCCGGTTTTTTTGTTTCTTTTAATAATTTAATTTTGGTTTCCTTTATAAAGCCAAACCACTGATTCGTCATTTCGGTGTGTAAAGCTTTTTTTTTTTTAAAAGGAGGAGTTTCTATGTTCGACTGTGTGTATTTTTTATTCTTTGATTTTTTATTATAATACCATAGAGAAATGAATAATACATACCTATTTATCTTTTACGGAGTAGGTATAATGCGCTAGTGGGCAAATTGCAGCCTACATCTAAATCGATATGTATAATAAAGATAAAATAAGGTTAGTTAACGAATAAAGACTAACCCCTTTATTCATAATGAAGTTATCAAACGTTGATTAGCTAAAATTCTGAAGTCTCTATCTGACACGTGACATTTGGTGATCGAAAGAGTGAGACGGGGCACACTATTACACTGATTTAGTTAAAATGCGATTATGAATAAGGGGGTTAGTTGGCAAAGAAAATTTATCACTAGCAACGAGAGTTAGGGTTCATGATCTTGCCGCTAACGAGAAATGTTAGTAACTAAAGGCCGTTATGTTCCTCAATTATGTACCTTCCAGATTGTTTTTTTAATTTTATTATATTACCCATCGTAATATGAGAGACCTCAAGTTATTCAAGGATGTGAGAAACAATATAATAATACTCAATTGAAGTTAATTTTCCGTTACCTTCATAAATATATAAAATAATTAACATAGTTGTTCGTAATTGATTATACAGGGCGTCCCACGGCTATGCCACATGGAGGGAAAGTACCTTAAATATTGTAGATGGAACATTTTACTGAAAGAAGACATTATTTTAATAAAAAACAATTTAAACTGCATTCATAGATTTTTAAATAAAATAACACTTATTGTGGCATAACTACTTATAATAGTTAGACATATACTGTCGCGACACTTTTTATAATATTAGTCTTATATTAGTATAGATAAAGGTGTGAATTGAGCAAAAGTTTTGATTTTATTAAGTTTTTCGGTAAGTAGGTACCTACTCAATTAAGCACAGAATAATTAAGTGAGTAGATATTAGACACAACAGAAAAAAATCAATAGGTAAAATTATTATTATTGTTTCTGATTGCTAAATGAAAGTTCCTTTAAAACTCAGGGTATTGAACGACAATTAAAATCTGTGAGCTGTTTTGTAACAACAGTTTACCGAGTTGACTGAAATGGCACCTACGAGTTATTTAGATTACTCAAGTGTTTATTGAATGAAAATACCTAAATGATTATCAACAGTTGTTTACATAACAAAATAAAAGCAGAGAAATACACAAAGAAGTTAGGTTTGATATCAGTTCCAAATACCGTAACATATACCTACGTTATTACCGTGTCGTAGGTATAAAATAAGGACAAAAATATACGGGTTGATTTTTTTTTAACGTTTCAATGCTAAAAGCAACAATAAAGATGAAAAAAGACATATTACATATCGACACCTATCCTAAATTAGTGGCATTTTTTAAAAGAGCCTCATCTGGTTAACTGTAGTGTGACTGTAGCAACGTTACTTTAATTTTTTCTTAATTATACCTAAGTATTATTTGTTATAATTTAAAGATTATTCTGTAATACTTACCTCTTATATAGCTAAATTGAAATAAAAGTATGTTGTCATTTCCTCGCTGAGGTGGGATGAAAAGTTACGTGTTGCACTCGAATACAAAGATTTTTCACCTCGTACCTACTCTTTTGATCCCCTCGCTAACGCTCAGGATCTGAATTTTAGAATCCTTCGCTTGCTTGTTCATCAAAATGAGCACGCGGTTAAAAAGCAACTTTTCACTCTTGTATATAAAAAACATTTAGATTCTTCCGTTGGCTTTCAGAAGGGCTGGAATCACAAAAATTCCGGCCATTTTCGGACTCGCTATTCGTCCCATTTTAATGTAACTAAAAGCAACATTTTATCCATGATACCACGATAATAGGTTTATAGGAGATCTTGTCTGCGTTTATGAGGCCTCACGTGACAACTGACGTGAAGACTGGCTTCATTCTAAAACAATGGATCACCATTACCGCAGCATTCAACGTGGCAATGCCACCACTCTTCTTGGCATATTCTCGCAGGGCAGCGATCTAGCTATGAGCGTTTATCTACTTATGTTGTTTTTTATCTTGTAAATAGCAACTTCCATGACTATTTTTGTATCATTACCTAATCAGAATTTTGTTTCTACCAGTGATACCTGTAAGTGCGCTTGTACAAATTATGCTTTATTTAGGGAATCTTTGCAAGATAACACAATATGTATGTACTATTATTATCAGCGAGATATCGGGTGATGAACAAGTTGTGTGTGTTAAAGACACATTCCACAATGTTGAAAGATTATTAGGTACTGTTAAGCCTTACTGCACTGAGATAGAGTCTAAAAGCTGTACTTGGCAGCAAATGTTAGCATCTGATAAGCTCAGCTGTTATTGTCCATTGTGAAGTTTATATATTAACTGCCATAATAACTAACAGGTTATTAATTACTATGCCATCCATCCGTTACCTAAGTAAACGAAATGGTCCAAATGTGAATCCGTGAATCTACATTACGAACTTTTCTAATCTATGTTCCGCTCAACGTAGGATGGTACGTGGAAATGCATTTGTTAAATTTCACTCGAATACTCTGATATTCCCTACACACAAATATTTCATTATCCTTCATTTTATTAAGGTATATATGTATAGTATAGAAATAATCATTGAGCATTGAGCAATCTCATAAAAAACCATGTATTACACGCACCATCCTACATCGCATAGAGTTATAGTAGATAGGTAGTTTCATCCATAAATCCCATTTCAAATTTATAGTGCAGATCACAAAGATCAACTAAAATGAAACAATGAGCGACCAAAGATTGTTTAAGTAAAAAAGTAAGTAGGTACCACCACGATGGCACAGTTTTACTATTACATAATAGTAATACTGTGACGATGGTAAAGGTGATACACCATGAAAAGCATTGAAAAGCCGGCGAGATATATTGTAATTCGTATTTTGTCTCTTGTAGCCACAGAAATCAGAATGAATAGGTAACTCGTAGCTGATGCATGTGATCTTAGGAGCATTTGATTCGCAATATATTCTTGTGATTACTGGCAGTCTGCTTTAAAATGTCCTTGCATCTACATGGAATAAGTTGATCATGCCACGACCACTAGTATACCATTAGTATTTTGCACTTATTGCGGCAGAGCAGGTACTAAATCTTGAGTTATCAGTGGCAGACAACAGACTGAAAGCATAGGTCAATTCATTAGATTAATAAACGGTATCTCAAATCGATAGTCTTTATACAACTATCTCCCTTACTCATAAAGCGCTATTTAAGGGGGTAGTCCCTGAGCGTGGGAACTTCTCATCGAGCTCACACATCGACAAATTCTGTCCACACAGATGCGTCTCTCAGTTATATTACACATTGCTTTGAGACAGACAACTATGATTTACGGCGCAATAGAACAATTATTTATACAGTGCTAGTTCGCGCCTGTGAGACTAGAAAGCATGTTGCAGAAACAGCGCAATGTATTAGCTGTTCACTCGCCGCCCCGTAGTTTGCGAGTATCCGTGGTAAAAGAGATGGCAATATTGGCAAAAGATAAGGTTAGAGCCACAGTGTTCGCGTAATTCGTGCTAATAAGGTAAGCAGTACCGGATCATTCTTGATATTTTTCTTTAGTGAGAATATTTCTTTGTTAATTGCTCAGGTTAAATGTATATTAATCTTAACTACTTTACCTTTACTTACCTAAATCCATATAGGTATATAAAAAGAGAAAATGGCTTAAAGTTGTGGCTTAATGGCTGATGCACGCACAGCTGGGCTGGCATCGTAAACCGTACTAGCGAGTGACCCGCCCCGGCTTCGCACAGGTACAATGTACAGTCGAGGACAAAAATAAGTATACACCACCAAGCCTCATAAAAAGTAGCCATTCACATAATCATAGATATGGGAACACCCAAAAGCTCAAAAATAAGTATACACTGTTGGACAATTATGTATGTAAATAACAAGTTCAATAATATATATCCATGTATCAAATCATAAATTTTTGAACAATCAAAATATCATAAATATGTATTCAACATTATAGTCAAAAATATGTAAACTCATTGCAGTCAAGGCCTTCATGGAATTTCATTGAAAAACGGTAGGTACTTGAAAAAAGTTTTGAAAAAAATCAATAATTTTGCGTGCGGGACACGTTGGTAGTTTCGCGCTCGCGGTGTTGTCAGCTCGTGCGCAAGCTGGCTGGCAACGTCGCCTACCGCATGAAGTGATCAAGTCGTTGAGAAAGGTAAACTTATTGTCGCTCCATGTAACAGGGCACTCACTGTGCAATTTCAACAATTCGTCGTGAAATATTTATTCATGATTATTATCTCAAATATTTTGAATTAGATACGTAGCCGAAGCCATGTTTGGGATTGTTGGAATTGTCATGAGATAAACTTTGTCCATATATGGTTTTCAGGGTCTGATGATAGAGTAGGAGGGTGGAGACTGGAACTCCATAACGGAGCAACGTATCCCAGCTGTGTTTGGGGTTGTTGGAATTGTCGTGAAATGAACTTTAACCATATATGGTTTTCAGGGTCTGATGATGGAGTAGGAGGGTGGACACTGGAACTTCATAACGAAGCAACTTATCCTAGCCGTGTTTCGGGTTGTTGGAATTGTCGTGAGATGAACATTGGCCATATATGGTTTTAGGGTCTGATGATGGAGTAGGAGGGTGGACACTGGAACTTCATAACGGAGCAACTTATCCTAGCCGTGTTTGGGGTCGTTGGAATTGTCGTGAGATAAACTTTTACCATATATGGTTTTCATGGTCTGATGATGGAGAAGGAGGGTGGGCATTAGAAATTCATAACGGAGCAACTTATCCTAGCCGTGTTTGGGGTTGTTGGAATTGTCATGAGATAACTTTGACCATATATGGTTTTAGCATCTGATGATGGAGTAGGAGGGTGGAGACTGGAACTCCATAACGGAGCAACGTATCCTAGCCGTGTTTTGGTTTGTTGGAATTGTCGTGAGATGAACATTGGCCATATATGGTTTTAGGGTCTGATGATGGAGTAGGAGGGTGGACACTGGAACTTCATAACGGAGCAACTTATCCTAGCCGTGTTTGGGGTCGTTGGAATTGTCGTGAGATAAACTTTTACCAAATATGGTTTTCAGGGTCTGATGATGGAGAAGGAGAAGGAGGGTGGGCATTAGAAATTCATAACGGAGCAACTTATCCTAGCCGTGTTTGGGGTTGTTGGAATTGTCATGAGATAACTTTGACCATATATGGTTTTAGCTTCTGATGATGGAGTAGGAGGGTGGAGACTGGAACTCCATAACGGAGCAACGTATCCTAGCTGTGTTTGGGGTTGTTGGGATTGTCGTGAGATGAACTTTGACCATATATGGTTTTTAGGGTCTGATGATGGAGTAGGAGGGTGGGCACTGGAACTCCATAGCGGAGCAACTTATCCTAGCCGTGTTTGGGGTTGTTGGATTTATCATGAGATAACTTTTACCATATATGGTTTTCAGGGTCGTTGTTTTGTGTCCCCAAGGTTACTCAAATATCGATTTTGAGAGCAATCGGACCAGTATCTAAAAAGATCAACATGGCGGACAGTTTTTCAACATTTTGAGAAAAGATTCTTGTTTTGTGACCCCAAGTAGGGAATGCAAACCGGTTTCACCGAAAACCGAAAAACCGGTTATTCGGTACGGTTTTGACCAACCAAAAAAACCGGTTATACATGGCACCAAAACCGGTTTTTCGATTATTTTCGGTTTTTCTTTCAATGTTTGGAAAAACTAAAAAAGGAAGATTTGCCGCATTTTTGTAAACTGAGTGCAATGCATTGAGTATTTTTGTGATGAACTGAAGTGTGTTGATGTGTATTGTGTTGAGCTGGTAAGAAAATAACTTATAATAATGATTGTTTTTATGATAGATATAAAATACGTTAAACTTTTTTTTACAATACTTAGGCAGCAAACAAGCGTTCGACCCGCCTTATGATATGATAACCAGTTACCGTACCCTATGGACGCTTGCAACATAACGGTTATCACTCGCACGTTGCCAACCCTCAAACTTTTTGAAGTGGGGAGCTCATTCCTCAGCCTGAGCGTCCGCGATAGGAAGCTTCTTTGAAACCGCACAGTACGATAGTAGAAGGTAACTGGGCATCAGGTCAAACAATTCTTCAGAATACAGTCCATTGGAAAAGAAATAGAACACACATAAGAAGGCAGTCTCTCCTCAGACTAAGGGGATTTAAAACCCTTGTGAGCTCGGGATCGTCGACAATTATAACAGCACGTCGCTGAACTGAGTCTAAATACCAAAGCTGGTATCCAGGTGCCCACAGAAGACAGCATTACTCCACTTGGGCCGGACTTTTTTGTATACCTTGGAACAGAACGTCGCTACAAATATTAACGCGAAGGATCCCAATGCTTTTCGTGATGTTGAGGGACATGTTCTAGAAATGAGGAGCCACAGAAATTAGACTTTTCGCAACGGTGAATGCGCAGGCTTGCGTGTGACTTAGTGGGGTTGAAATAGACTAGGTTTAGTCAACCCCAATCGGAGTCACTAGTTTGTGTACTCTCGATTGAATACAAGTACTTCGCGCCTTTTCTCCAATATAGAACGAGGGATATTTGGACGGCTCGTGTAATGAGCGTCCCCTGTAATTTCATCTGCATAGCAATGAATGCTAGCAATAGAGAGTATATCATTAATATGCTGGTGGAACAGTGTTGGGGATTATCCAGAGCCTTGCGGGATGCCAGCATTAATTTCATGCTATCGGAGCAACTACTGTCAACGAAGGCTCTTATGTATGCCATACAGCAAGCTGACTGATAGACCGTATAATCATAATCACGTTTTTGTGTACACGCAAGTTGCTGTGCCGCTACTATATGACATGTTCATAATATTACGTGTGAAATTAATAAAAAGAAAAGAAAAAAGAAAGAAAGAAAATTATTTTATTTCTACCAAAACACAACGCACAAAATACAGATAGGTACATAAAAAGGAACACAATAATACAATTAAGAAATAAGTATTGAAATTACATCAACAAAAAAAAAAAAAAAATATAATAAAAAATAAACTGTGCGTCGCGTAGTAGAAATAAGGCCCCGACTCAGTATAAAGTTGTGGGAGCTACCCACAACACTGATATTCTGCCGGCACCTTGTAACGTGTGAGTCACGAACAACCATAACATACGAAACATAATTCAATAAATGTTTATATAAGTACTTCTACTGATCTATTTTTTAACATAAAGTCATCATATATCATAGAAATTAAAAACCAAGCAAACGTGATATGTTTTTATGATTTCATTCGTTGTAAAATATAATCAAAAGGAAAGGAACCGTGTAGTCTATATAAACGAGTATCTGATGAAGAATTTACAGAGTTAAATAAACTATTATTTCCATCAATTTGATGAAAAAGAGATGGATGGATTGTGTGAAAGATGATATTATTAAGAAAGGAGTGAAAGTTGGTATAACGGATAGAATAGACGAATGGAAGAAGCGTACATATTGCGCCGACCACAAATGGTTGGGAACAGGGCAGGCAGATGGTGATGATGAATTTGAGTTTTCTTTTATACATGAAGAGCATTAACTTTAACCGACTATAATTCCTCAGTTTGCGATTTTTAAATCTTAGGCACTGTTATTACCTATAATTCGAGCTATAGAAATAACGTGAAAAAAACGAGCGAACATTAAAAAAACCGGTTTTAAAACCGGTTAACCGGTTTTACCTCTCCATAACCGAAAAAAAAACCGGTTTTCATTTTGCCACGGTTTTGCATTCCCTAACCCCAAGGTCTCTCAAATATCGATTTTGAGAGCAATCGGACCAGTATCTAAAAAGTTCAACATGGCGGACACTTTTTCAACATTTTGAAAAAAGATTCTTGTTTTGTGACCCCAAGGTCTCTCAAATATCGATTTTGAGAGCAATCGGACCAGTATCTAAAAAGTTCAACATGGCGGACACATTTTCAACATTTTGAGAAAAGATTCTTGTTTTGTGACCCCAAGGTCTCTCAAATATCGATTTTGAGAGCAATCGGATTAGTATGTAAAAATATCAACATCGCGGACACTTTTTCAAACTTTTGAAAAGAGATTCTTGTTTTATGACCCCAAGGTCTCTCAAATATCGATTTTGAGATCAATCGGACCAGTATCTAAAAAGATCAACATGGCGGACACTTTTTCAAACTTTTGAAAAAAGATTCTTGTTTTGTGACCCCAAGGTCTCTCAAATATCGATTTTTAGAGCAATCGGACCACTATCTAAAAAGTTCAACATGGCGGACACATTTTCAACATTTTGAGAAAAGATTCTTGTTTTGTGACCCCAAGGTCTCTCAAATATCGATTTTGAGAGCAATCGGACTAGTATGTAAAAAGATCAACATGGCGGCCACTTTTTCAAACTTTTGAAAAAAGATTCTTGTTTTATGACCCCAAGGTCTCTCAAATATCGATTTTGAGATCAATCGGACCAGTATCTAAAAAGTTCAACATGGCGGACACTTTTTCAACATTTTGAGAAAAGATTCTTGTTTTGTGATCTCAATGACTCTCAAATATCGATTTTTAGAGCAATCGGACCACTATCTAAAAAGTTCAACATGGCGGACAGTTTTTCAACATTTTGAGAAAAGATTCTTGTTTTGTGACCCCAAGGTCTCTCAAATATCGATTTTGAGAGCAATCGGACAAGTATCTAAAAAACTCAACATGGCGGACACTTTTTCAACATTTTGAGAAAAGATTCTTGTTTTGTGATCTCAATGACTCTCAAATATCGATTTTGAGAGCAATCGGACCACTATCTAAAAAGTTCAACATGGCGGACACTTTTTCAACATATTGAGAAAAGATTCTTGTTTTGTGACCCCAAGGTCTCTCAAATATCGATTTTGAGAGCAATCGGACCAGTATCTAAAAAGTTCAACATGGCGGACACTTTTTCAACATATTGAGAAAAGATTCTTGTTTTGTGACCCCAAGGTCTCTCAAATATCGATTTTGAGAGCAATCGGACCAGTATCTAAAAAGTTCAACATGGCGGACACTTTTTCAACATTTTGAAAAAAGATTCTTGTTTTGTGACCCCAAGGTCTCTCAAATATCGATTTTGAGAGCAATCGGACCAGTATCTAAAAAGTTCAACATGGCGGACACATTTTCAACATTTTGAGAAAAGATTCTTGTTTTGTGACCCCAAGGCCTCTCAAATATCGATTTTGAAAGCAATCGGAGTAGTATGTAAAAAGTTCAACATGGCGGACACTTTTTCAAACTTTTGAAAAAAGATTCTTGTTTTGTGACCCCAAGGTCTCTCAAATATCGATTTTGAGATCAATCGGACCAGTATCTAAAAAGTTCAACATGGCGGACACTTTTTCAACATTTTGAGAAAAGTTTCTTGTTTTGTGACCCCAAGGTCTCTCAAATATCGATTTTGAAAGCAATCGGACCAGTATCTAAAAAGTTCAACATGGCGGACACATTTTCAACATTTTGAGAAAAGATTCTTGTTTTGTGACCCCAAGGCCTCTCAAATATCGATTTTGAAAGCAATCGGAGTAGTATGTAAAAAGTTCAACATGGCGGACACTTTTTCAAACTTTTGAAAAAAGATTCTTGTTTTGTGACCCCAAGGTCTCTCAAATATCGATTTTGAGATCAATCGGACCAGTATCTAAAAAGTTCAACATGGCGGACACTTTTTCAACATTTTGAGAAAAGTTTCTTGTTTTGTGTCCCCAAGGTTACTCAAATATCGATTTTGAGAGCAATCGGACCAGTATCTAAAAAGATCAACATGGCGGACAGTTTTTCAACATTTTGAGAAAAGATTCTTGTTTTGTGACCCCAAGGTCTCTCAAATATCGATTTTGAGAGCAATCGGACCAGTATCTAAAAAGTTCAACATGGCGGACACTTTTTCAACATTTTGAAAAAAGATTCTTGTTTTGTGACCCCAAGGTCTCTCAAATATCGATTTTGAGAGCAATCGGACCAGTATCTAAAAAGTTCAACATGGCGGACACATTTTCAACATTTTGAGAAAAGATTCTTGTTTTGTGACCCCAAGGTCTCTCAAATATCGATTTTGAGAGCAATCGGACTAGTATTTAAAAAGATCAACATGGCGGACACTTTTTCAAACTTTTGAAAAAAGATTCTTGTTTTATGACCCCAAGGTCTCTCAAATATCGATTTTGAGATCAATCGGACCAGTATCTAAAAAGTTCAACATGGCGGACACTTTTTCAACATTTTGAGAAAAGATTCTTGTTTTGTGATCTCAATGACTCTCAAATATCGATTTTTAGAGCAATCGGACCACTATCTAAAAAGTTCAACATGGCGGACAGTTTTTCAACATTTTGAGAAAAGATTCTTGTTTTGTGACCCCAAGGTCTCTCAAATATCGATTTTGAGAGCAATCGGACAAGTATCTAAAAAACTCAACATGGCGGACACTTTTTCAACATTTTGAGAAAAGATTCTTGTTTTGTGATCTCAATGACTCTCAAATATCGATTTTGAGAGCAATCGGACCACTATCTAAAAAGTTCAACATGGCGGACACTTTTTCAACATATTGAGAAAAGATTCTTGTTTTGTGACCCCAAGGTCTCTCAAATATCGATTTTGAGAGCAATCGGACCAGTATCTAAAAAGTTCAACATGGCGGACACTTTTTCAACATATTGAGAAAAGATTCTTGTTTTGTGACCCCAAGGTCTCTCAAATATCGATTTTGAGAGCAATCGGACCAGTATCTAAAAAGTTCAACATGTCGGACACTTTTTCAACATTTTGAAAAAAGATTCTTGTTTTGTGACCCCAAGGTCTCTCAAATATCGATTTTGAGAGCAATCGGACCAGTATCTAAAAAACTCAACATGGCGGACACATTTTCAACATTTTGAGAAAAGATTCTTGTTTTGTGACCCCAAGGCCTCTCAAATATCGATTTTGAAAGCAATCGGAGTAGTATGTAAAAAGTTCAACATGGCGGACACTTTTTCAAACTTTTGAAAAAAGATTCTTGTTTTGTGACCCCAAGGTCTCTCAAATATCGATTTTGAGATCAATCGGACCAGTATCTAAAAAGTTCAAATGGCGGACACTTTTTCAACATTTTGAGAAAAGATTCTTGTTTTGTGACCCCAAGGTCTCTCAAATATCGATTTTGAGGTCAATCGGACCAGTATCTAAAAAGTTCAACATGGCGGACACTTTTTCAAAATTTTTACATTGCAAACACTTTTTTAAATTTTAAGAAAAGTTTTATGTTTTATGAGTAGATCACATCTACTCTTCAAGCCTTTTGATTTGATACCCATATTATGGGGGTTGAAAAGAGTCCGCTATGGAGTTCCATTGCCAACCCTCTTACTCCATCATCAGACCCTTAAAACTACATATGTCCAAACTGCATCTCAAAACGATTCCAACAAGTCCAAACACGGCTTACATACGTTATTCCACTAAAAGGTACCACATTGGTCCTTGATAATTCAAAACAAACCTTATTTCAATTACTTTAAACTCTATTTCGTGTGAACGGAACCTAATGATAAAAAAGTAATTTTCAAGCAATTTTGTTGAAAAAAAACATTATGACATAAAATAATTTTAAAATAAATAAAAATATGAATTATATATCATCATTATATTAGCGGTCGGGCTATAATGATAATAATTAATGAGAAATATAAAAACATTGAATGAGTTAGTACAAATACCTAACATAAATATTATTATGTATTTTCTTCATTTATTTTACCTCGGCAGTCACGACACTCACGACCTACCTTTATGTCAATGACACAAGACAGCGGCGACCTTCAGCGAGCATCAAAGCGACGTGCTCCCACTTTGGAATCGAGGAGGGCACTGGATGATTTCTATGCGCGCATTCGAATTTATACAAATTCAAAAAATGACAACCGCTCCATAGTAATTTGTATGGAGAATTGCGACCGGTTTTCATGCAAAAGCAAAGAATATTTATAATTTTATGGATTTAACTGGTAAAAAACTGAAATGGTAAAGACGGGGTTTAATCCTTTAGTGTTTAATTAAACCACTAAGATGTAAGTCAATTCATTCGAAATACTATAAATGTTGCAGACGGCAAAGGTATATTTTGTGGTTTTGATAGATTCTATCGTATTTTTTTGATGGTAATGAAGAATTATTTCACAAATATGACATGGCAGAATTGTATGTATACCTTTTAAGATGTCAAATGCTTTTAAAATGTTTTTAAACATCTGGATATTAAAGTGTTTCCTTGCAAACCATAACAGTCGTTTTGGCAGTTTTCAAGAACTACACTCTTAACTAATATACTGATTAAATGGTCACGTAAATAATGTCACATTATTTGACAATGACAATAGAGTGACGTTATTAACGTGACCCTTTGCTTTAAACAGTATATTAGTTAAATACTCCTTTACTCATAAAAAGTTATTTAACTAATATAGTATATAGTTGTAAGGGGGATAATGTTGTATGAGTAAGGGGGTATATGAATCCTGATATTTCTTAATATGATTAGGTAAATACTACTTATAGAACACAATAACTCGGTGAACATCTGAGTTCTGCTGAAGACTTATGCGAAAGGTTTAGTGTGCAGTACAAACAAAGCATTCACAACCATGTCACAACTGACTTGTCTATTTAACTTTGCAAACGATGATTTATGAATTCCTTATCAATTCGAGGTCATCCTGAGTCAGCAATCATTTTTATTATGCCGTTACCTAATGTTGTACAAGTGTTCGAGTGTAAGCCACATTTTATCTACCCTAGCTGCTTATCTCTGACAATAAAAATGACAGCATTGCGTGTGGTGTATTATTTTTATCTGCGCCATTACCTAATGCTTATTTATCGATTTACCGTTTTAGCTCGTAGGTATAAGTAATTTTATACATAATTTCGAGTATCTATTCATAGTCATGATTAATTGTACCTATACATATATTGGTAAGCTGGAAATGTGTTCAGTTTTCCTTTAATAAAATTGACCATCGTTTATTAAACATTGACTTCAGTTTCAATTGATTCTAGTAACAATACTTACTATCAGCAATCAAAGCCACTAATTAAAATCATTGTACCTATTTCTGTCCCCGTAGAGTCAACGTTATATTGGATAAGGTAGGCTATTGTAGAAGCAATTATACTGAAACAGAAACATCAATAAAGACATGTCTATCGTTAGGTAGATACTAAACCGATCGGTTCGGCTAGCCTAGATTATGTTGATGAACATTGAGTGGCCGGCTCGATATGTTTTCCCAAATCAACATTGGACATGACGCTAAAAGCTGTAATAAATTTCCCAGCTCGACCACGAGCCAAATGGTTTTTGTCGGATATTATATCTTATTACGTATCTTGAATGACAAAACCTAGAAGGTAGACTTGCAATCGCAGTTTATTTTTTACAAGTCCTTCAATGCATCCAATCCAACTGCTCTAATTTATCAGCAGTTACAAATGCCTTGTTTCTCAATTAAAAGTCCGGAAGATGAGAGCTAATGATGACAGTATATTGCATGTTTCTATTTAATTGATACTGTTTAATAGCGTACGGTACGTAGAGTCGCGTGTCGTCGCGTCAACGTGGGCATCTTACTTAGTTGCGTTTATCACGCGGCTGCGCGGTGCAGTGTGGTGTGGACAACCGGCCCTAGTTGGCATAGGTTAGGCAGCCACTGGCAGCAGCGACGCATACCATGCCTGCGCACATATCAACCAGTTATTAATAACACCTAAGGGTTATTTTCCATTGAGACCAATTAAACGTACAATTGCATATCATACAACCAGTATAACCTAGTGTTTCAACTGTTCCAGAGTTCTAATGTTTCTTTCTAAGTTAGAATTGTCAGTAAAAATTAACTAAAATTGGCAAGTAACAAGGTACTACGATATTTTGGCAGTAAATCAGCTATGCAATGCAAGTGAACATAATATGGTTGAATGTATTATTGTCATCTGAATTATACTAAACCAAAAAAAAATATTTCGGAGAATAGGTATAAAACCGTTAGGTAGTCTTACTGTTGCGAACAAGGTACTTGATCATTAAAACCACGACTAGAAGCTTCTAATCCGTGGGCGCTCAAAAGGGCATAGGGTCGAATTTTAGACGGGTCAGTAAGGGCAGCTACGGTTGATGCCACGCAAATATGGTCTTAGGAGATTGTCCTTTAATTATTGAGTCATTGCAATCGGCATTTATAGACTTTAAAAAAAAAATACAGTCAGCGAAAAAACTTCGATTTTTGAAAAGTAGTTATATTAGCTGTCTCCGACAAGGAATAAGGAAGGAAGGATTGGGTATGCGAAGTATATTTTTTCGATTTCTGACATTTCGAGTAGGTACCCTAACCACGGTCCTATAGCCTTTTGATCCTAGTTGGAGACAATATTTTTCAAAAATCACCACCATAGGTGCCCAAATGGAAACACTGGAGCGTGGCTCGCTCGCCATCAAACTTAATAGTTTGGCGAGTAGTGTATGTTATAGTTATTTTCGTACTTATAATTTATTTTCAATAAAAAAAAAACGTCTCTTTACTTACCCTACCACGATATGTTTACATCACGAATCACGATGTTATCCTTCACCTAAAACTGGAACTCATTGTAGGATTCTAACCCACGACCTCCGCCACGGTATTCGACGTCACTGCCAATGAGCTATCATTGCATCGCCTGTTAAAAGTAGGTAGGATAATTATTTTCGTATCAGTGTCATATATACGCTATGAATTTTTCGGTAATTTACGTAGTATTTAAATTAAGTGCTGATAGGTATTTATAAACGCAAATTCAATGTCATGTGCAAGTCACCTCGAATAACCTGTATACTTAAATAGTTAATTAAATAAGCTGATCATTATTTGGCTGACATGCTGGTCGGTGTCTAAAGTAGATAAAAATTAAATTATTAAAAGAAACAAAAAACCCGACTGCGGAAAACAAAAATTTACTGAAAAGAATAAAACAAGCTTTGTTTATCTCTTTTCAGTTAATTTTCGTTTTCCGCAGACGGGTTTTTTGTTTAATTTATAATTATTTAAATTATTTCAGACTTTTTAGTAGTTAGGTATTAGGTAAGTAAATGAGCGGTACGGTAAAGTAATGCTGTGGTAACTGCTTTGCAACTCTTGTGCGTTACGTGCGGTAACGGTAACCGCTTGCTTAGTGCCTACCTCTGTCAGTTTACGTCAAAATGGTAGCATAAAAGTATTATAATATACACATATATGAAATGGGCTATTTACAAGCATTCATTTGATACTTACCCATATTGTTATAATAACGAAATTTTTATTTTTGTTTCCCCTCCTCTTTTTACCCGACTGACCCGGAAGGGTTATGTTTTTTTATTGGTAGATACCATTCTAAAATAATATACCATAAGTATGTCACTCCCACAGTTAAAACGAATCTAACGACACCTCATATATTTAAATCCATCGAGCCGTTTAGGCTGCAGAGCGTGCCAAAGAAATAGACATACCTACATACATACATACACTCGAAAAACATAACCCTCCTTCCGGGTCAGTCGGGTAAAAAGTAAACAAACTCATTTACATCCGTTGTAACTGAAGTTTAAAAATAATAAGTCGATTAAACGTCTAACCCCCTAAGGGCTATACTGATTAAATGGTCACGTAAATAATGTCACATTATTTGACAATGACAATAGAGTGACGTTATTTACGTGATCCTTTAAACAGTATATTAGTTAAATAACGTTTTATGAGTAAGGGGGTAACTTTGTAAGTGCATTGCATATATATCCAATGATGGACAAAGCGGATCTAGCTAGAGGCATAAATTGGTACTAGGTACCTAACCTAGTTAGGATTCAGAAGCTGAAATTGGACCCATAAATAGGTAAGGTTGTAGTAGTAGTCCGACTTAGCAAGCAATAAGCGGCATTAAGACGACAACACCACATTAACAATTTAAATTGCGTGAATGGATATATCCTTACGCAGACAGTACCTACGTACAAGGCGTTTTACTGGCTTGACTACTCTTATGTACTTAATATGTACATACTACTTACGTGGCACACAACAATGTTTAGTCACTGATTAACATTTTGGCATAGGTTTAGTCCTGAGGTCGCGCGACCTCTATTGTTCTTTAGAATAAATCATTTTATTTTAGCCATTTTAATGTAAATTGTTTTAAATTTCTCTCGGGCTTTATTCAAGACTAGCCGCAGGTATCACTCAAACTTCACTTTTATATTATAACGTGGCGGAAATTTTAAACTGATGCCTGCTACATTCTGTAATCTGTGCCTGCTACTTTAGGTAAAACTATTATGACAGATAAGTACGTACGTACGTAAGTATTTAATGCTGTAATATATATTTACGCAAAATTACTATTTATTTATCCATTGTAGGATAGGTAGGATACACAATTGAACATTGGCGATATGAGACTTCTTCCTAACCTATAGCCTCAAAGAGTCACAAACTCAAACGATTTGAATACTGAAGCAAACTGACTCTTTATCCTAGAAAAAAAAAAAAACAAATTACATAAAGTACAATCATTTAACCTCCAAATTTAGGCCACAATTTATGTAGCCTTTACCTATTTTCTGTTAAAGATTATGTTACCCGTAGAGTTAGAAATTGTAACTCTAGATTTATTAAATTTCAGGTAGGTTATACCTATGCAGACAGAAGATAATATGAGTCAATTAACGCTCAATTAAAACATTCTACAAGTTATGATAAGCGAAGATAGTGAGAGCACATCGACCCGGATTCATGTAGCGACATAATATAAACACTTTTACCTCAAGTAAAAGTTGACACGAACTTGAATTTAATAAAAAATAAATCTCTTTTGGATAAACACTTTTTAAAGCATAAGAAAATGTAAAGCATTGTAAATTGAGTAGGTCGGTAGGTAATTTTATCTCTAAATCAAATAAAAATTATAAAGATACATACATTATTTTCTCAGATAACAGAACAAAAGGCCTTTTCTGATCTGCCTTTTCTTTTTCTTCTGTAACTGAGCAAGTAACTAACAAATTCAGTATTCTGTGGTGTTCCGCTACGGACAATAACGCTTGTATTTTTGTGTTATGTGTAAGTAAATGTTTTGAATTTTATTAAAATCATACACTAAATAAGATATAGTACTTACTACATCAGATACGTACGTACGTATCTAGAAAACGGGCACTTTAAAAAATACTGTGGGTGTTAACTAAAATTGATAAGATTAATAGTAAATTACTGCGGGGAATTAGTTATCTTTCTTATTTTTAATGACTTGAAGGCGATATTAAATAATGTGTTCCAAATAACTTTTAATAGGTACTAAGCATAGGACTGGTGGAGGATCATCAAACTATCTAATATCTATAAAAATAGCATTCCCATTTAACGTCACCGTGATTGACTGACAAACAACAGCCTTACCTACTTTGGAGGAAATATTCCTAGAGTAGTTACCCTAGAGGCAGCACTGAGGGGTTTTTTTTCGAAATTCAACCCTCATTGGTGTGAAATACGGGTTCGCAGTTGAAATCGTGGAGCGGAAAGGTGAATTTATAATTTAGTAATAATAATATACATAGCTATTTACACTCATCAGCAGTGAATCTTCGAGCTTGGGCCGAATTCTATGCCGGAGGATATTCCTCAGTTGAGAGGCATCTCAGGAGGTTGAGCAATGAGAACTTGAGATGTTATAAATAGCAGTATTTTCACAAGTCATTAACCGTATTAGGAGTATTCTGAAGCTTAAAAATCCAACGAAATATAAATTATTATTACCTATTGAATATTCTGTGCCCATACATAATGTGTGAAATCGTAATCATAAGTTTAATATGCCATATATATAACAGCTAATCCTTGTTTTCCCTTTGCCTTTGGCTACTGCGAGGTCCCCCTCACAATAATTTAAGATAACATTACAATATTAAGTTGGCCAGGTCAGGGGCAATTTGATAGTTTGGTTGTGGGAGGAGGGATCAACTCTATCACTGGATCGAGTCCATGAATATTTTCCATAGTGTGATAACACTATTTTTCTTTATGTATACAAGGCAGTTTTTTTGTCTACTACATCAACTAATACCCTATGATTTAGGTAAGAGAAAAACTTTACTATGGACACAGAATAAATAATAGTACAACCACAATAATAGTACACCTACAACTATGGATGGATACATGGAAGGAAAAGTTCAAATCTAGCTTAATTACGCTAGATTTGAACGTAATGCGGAACGAAAGGCTAAGGATAATTTTATTTCTTTATACGAACACTAGCTGTCTGTCCCCCACGGGTTCGCCCGCGATCCCGGGATAAAAAGTAGCCTATGTCCTTCTCCATACCATAGGCTATCTGCATGCCAAATTTCATGATGTTGAGTTGAGTATTTGAGGCGTGAAGGCGTAACAAACGAACAAATAAAAAAGCTCACTTTCGCATTTATAATATTAAGTTGTTGAAGGATTGTAATTTAGAAATAGGAAACACTTTTCAGTGCATGGTTTGCGGGCACAAAATATTAGGTAACCTATCTTTTTATATCTGAGTTTGCGGGGGGTGTTCAAACTATAGAGTTAGAATATTATAGAGAGTGATAGCGTTCACATCGTTACCTTGTTCTAAGTGTGAGCAGTTTCGTACACTAATTGATTTATAGTCCTTTGTTCTCGGGAAAAATAAATAAAGACGAGAAATCGGCATTCATCATGTATTTTATTTGTTCAAACTATGTACGTGCACTTAGTTTCAAGGCATTTGGACAGTACCCGTGCTCACGGACCGTACTCTAGTACATTCGCTCTATTAATATTCTAACTCTGGGTCAAACCCATTTAAGTACCTAGGTACATAAATTATTTAACGATTAAACTCATTAAAATGATTAAACTGATTAAATTTTCAAGTAAATAATGTCACATCGTTTGACAATGACAGTAAGGTGAGGACATTGACACGACCATTTACTCAGTTTATTAGTTAAAAAGTTAAAATGCGTTAGGTCATCACTGTGATCAACAGGGCGTGGTTATAAATGAAATATAAAGAATTAATTATCATAGTTACAATCTCGAAGAATAAACATAGAAATCCAGCAGAAATCTGCCGCCCGTTATAGGCTAGTTAGGTATTCGCCAAGCAAACGTAAACCGGTTGAACCATTTGAACACATCAACATCACACAAGGTAACTAATATAACGTTATCATTCAGAAATCGCAACGGTCCGAAATAAAGTGGTTTAGCTTAGGTATATGGTGCCGATTCTGTTGTAAATCGCACTAAACTAATTTTAGTCACATCACATCTCTTTCTTACGAACATTATTGAAGAGGGATAGAACATTTATATACTTAGAACATATTTATAGCTGTCAAATTAGTCTTTGCCGTCTTCATTTGCGGGTATTTAGACGTAGGTAACCGCGATAGATGGCGAATAAATATATATTGAATACAACCATTGCTTGCCTACCTGCACTAAATGGACAGGACTAAATTTTTTACATCCTTTGTTAGAAAGAGACATAGTGAGACTAAAATTAGTTTAGTTGTGAACAACAGAATCAGCACCACTTTCTTACTTACACTGCTTACACATATTACAGTTCACGATTTTAACCCAAAGGGACTACTAAGCATAGATCCGGTAACCGGAATCGGCAAACATACCGGAAAACGACAAATGACGCCGGATTACCGGATCTGGTTTTCCGGATTGCAATGCCTAATTGGGAGTACTGCACTAGTGTTTCAATAAGTTCCGCAACACAAAAGTTAGAATAATGTTTAAAGAAAAACAGGATTTTCCTCAGATTTATACGAATTATTATTTTGTCATGTGGTGTAACAATAAAGCGTTATCTATCTGTTTGATAGCCTTGATAAGTATCTTACTAACAAACAGCAAATAGCCACTCTTGTATCAGTTAAAAATATTATATTTTTATGTATACCTAATTATCTACCTACGTCTATTTATAATTATTTTATGTGTCGTTTATCATACTGCAGCGAAGATGACGTCAATAATTTAGTGATGAAGGCCCAAGACTTGGGAAGTTCAAGGAGGTGCACTTGACTGGCCTCAAGAAATATCACATATCATTGCCTGCCTACACACCTACCTAGGTTTACAAACATATACTTATACTTGTACGTAGTATTTATATACTCTGAGCTTACCTATACGTAAACGATCGAGCCCATAAGAATTAAATGTAGGTACATACCTCCCGTATGTCATGTATGACATACGGTAAGTAGATGTATTCTGTGAACCGCATTAAGATATTCACACAAAAATTGAAAAAAAAACAATAAATATTGGGGGTTCCCCATACATAGAACTGAAACTCATTTTTTTTTTAAATAAAACCCATAAGTGTGGGGTGTCTATGGATAGGTCTTCAAAAATGATATTGAGGTTTCTAATATATATTGACGTAAATGCCTAATTGTATGTAGGTACCTACCTACATTACCTTTAATTATAAGGATGGACTCATGATGGACTGTTATAAATTATATTTTATTCGTTAATAGTATAATGTGTACGTAGATGCAGATGCACCCACCCCCCTGACCATCCCGCCAGCGTCCAAGTAGCCGTTACTTATAATAATAATTAGCATATGGAGATCCTATAGAACCACAGAGCATGGAAATTGTTAGCGACGCGATCTAAATGTCGTCCCATATTTTCATTGTTTGAATTTCTTAAAATTAAATGAATTGTATTTTGCCATATTTCAGTATTAATTGTCATTATATTGAATGTCCTAAGGTAAATAATGTGTAGGAAATAAAGATTTTGCTATTGTTGTGTAAAATTATTTAGAAAAATAAGACACTGAAACGCGGCATTACCGAGACGTGAGCCGTTTCAGTATTTTGTATTATTACTCCTAAAGTAATAGGAATATCTAGGTAATTATTGTTGTATAAAGTATATAATGTCAATACCTAGTCGATAATCAAGTTCTCATTGTAATAGGACAGCCATTTCCAAGAAAAACCCAGTAAATAGGCAAACTACGCATTAGAAGAGCTTAGAGTACCGATAGACAGAGATAGCTAGAAAACAAACCGCTAGAAAAGGTCAAGGGTGATTCGGATCACACCATCGACTCTCATTGGTCAATAATAATTAAAACTAGCGATTTGATTGGTCAGGGTACATTGCCAAAAGGTATAAATATAGACGCGGTTTTCTTGGAATGGGATTCCTACGGCAGCAACCTCCGAGAGAACAACCAAGAAGGAAAAAGAAAAGGAATAAAAGGAATAATTGTGAAATAAGGAATAAAGGAATAATTGTGAAAGTAAACTGGTGTTTTCATTGTGAGGATTGAAGATCTGCTGCAGCGAATCAACGGGCAAGCAAGAGCCCCAACGAGTACCAGCAACAGTACTGGGCAACCAAGCGCCCCGCCGACCGGGTACTTCACGTACCCCGCCGAGAGTGCTCGTCTTCCCCCCCCCCCCGCGCCCTTCGCGCCCCAACCCCCCCCCCCCCCCCCCGGCGCCCCGCGCCCTTAGCGGTCCCCCGTGTTCCCCCGCGCCCGCGTCGCGCGCCCCTCGCGCCCCCCCCCCCCCCCCGCGCCCTCATCGGTCCCCCGTGTCCCCCCGCGCACCGCGCTGCGCGCCAATCGTGTTTCACCGCGCCCCGCGTCGCGCCCCCCCCGCGCCCTTTCGCCCTCCGTGTAGCCACGAGTCTCGTGCTCACGTTGGTACCATCGGCGTCGTTCCCCCGCGCCCCGCAACCCGCGCCCTTAGCGCCCCTCCCCGCGCCCCGTGTTTTACGGCGCCCGCGCCCCCCCCGTATACCCCCGCTCTTGTTCAGCACCACCCGTGTGCTCGCCCCCCCCCTCCTTTTTCGTGTCACTGATCCGTCTTTGACTCTTCGGATTTCGCTCGGATCTGGTCGCGTCTTTAGTGACTTCGTCCAGCCGGCATTTTATGGTTTCAACTTGTAATATACAGTCCACTCAAGTCTCGAGCAGGTCGGATCAAGTGTGTTCGTCACAGAAATGCTATAGAACACTCTTCATGAACTAATATTGATTCCAGCATCCGACCTTGAAGTAGCGTACTTTAATTGTTTGTCCCTACTGGTTGAAGATGCGGATGCAATCCTACATAAGGTGTATGTCTCTAATAACACGATGCATAAGAGTATATTCATCGTTAAATACCTATATTATCTTCTGAGTTAGGAATATGTAAAAAAAGCGCAGACGTTAAATAAATATGAACCTTGAATTTTTTCTTTATTACTCGTTCCGTCTTGTTTACAATCACAAGACGAAATAAAGTTGAAGACAAGAATTTATATCTTCTTTATCATTAGGTAGATATGTTATAATGTTTTATAATGGTTCGTATAAAGTAGCAGCTATTGTGTAACATTTGCTTTTGATTAACGGTATTGTTGGTATTGTACCTAATACAGTTGTGTTTTTAATATTCCGATCACTTCATGAATACATTTTCTGTATTTTTAAAAGGCCCACGTACGAGTGTTTATTCAATGTTGGCATTCACCACTCACCGAGTATTTGCAGAAAGCTGTCCTCAAGCCTCATCGTGGACGAGAGAAGGTAGTCAGTCCCCTCCAGCTCGCTGGGTGCCAACACGTCGCTCCTCATTTTTCCACCTTATTACAACTTAACAGAATTCAAATTTGGACTACCTGCGTCCTCAAATAAGACTCATACTTAGTCTTGTTTACATGAATTGATACCACTGCACTGGAATTATATCTACACTCGCGTATGCAGTTTAAGTTACGTAACGTTAAATAACCGTATATAAGTATATGTAAAGTTAATTGCACCACATCGTATCACAGTAATAAATCCATTTTGGTTTCGGCTATATTTTGGTGTTCGCTTTAGCGCGTCTCGCGTTATTGTGCGTTCGGTGTAAACGGAGTAAACAAGTGTAGCCGGTTTACATGTTTCACATGCGGTACTCAGTAGTATGATATCGCGCGGATAGTACGCGGTGCGTCGCGGGCGCGGGCGCGGGCGCCGTCGCAGGGTGGCGCTGGCGGTGGATCGTCGCGGTCGGCGCCATGTCCGCGCGGCGGTCGGGTCGCTACTCGCGCGCGTGCCCGATCCGCCATCAGCTGATCCACTATAAATAATTCACAATTATTCGGATGCAGTTCTACTGTGTGCTAACTCTTCACATTCACGCAACCAAAAGTTTCACGATTCATTATAAACTATGATTGTTATGTTACGGTTAAACTTAGGTAACATTCATTCAATGAATTATCAAATACGGTAGCAGTGACCATTTGATGAGTTATTAATTAAATCGTATCGATATTCGTCTACTAATTTAATCGCATTTAATTAAGGTGGTTATGTACCTATAGTGTGTACGGTCAGCCACTTCAATGACATTTCAGAATATTTATTACACTTATATAAAGTTTACGAGTGCTTTTATGCTAAGTAACCTTCATTATACGGCAGATAAATATCAATATTGGAACAGGCCTATTAAATACATTTAATATAATTGAAAACAGGTATTATTTTGCGTTAATCAAATTGGAAATAGTGGCAAATGAAGTTAAAGTTACACGATGTGTTCCTATTGTATTCATTCGATTGCGTTGTAAGTATGACGAGTTGTCAGGCCGGAGAAGGTTTCTGAGTATTGCCAGTGAGTGTGCCAGGCTCCGAACAAAAATCTTCCGAGCCTTTAGGTAAGAAGAATGAGCTAATATTTAGTGAAACAAATAGAACGGCGATAAGGCTAGGTATGTCAAATACAGCGGTCTTCGGCAGGGCTTCATTTATAATAAATAAAAAAACATGATATTAATACTAACTAACATACCTACTTTAAACGTTATACCTCAGAGTAGATAAATACTACGTACAAGTTATACTAACAAGAACTGTTTTATATTCATATCTATGTTAGTTTGTAAGGTAAATATATTTTATGGGCCAAAGTGGCTACTTTGGCCCATAAAATATATTTTTATTTTTTTCAGGCTTGATAGTAGGTAAATTTTATTGCTTCTATTGTTTACTACTAACATAACATATTAATGATAATAATAATTATAGTTTTATTAATTAATCCCTATAATTACGTTGCTAATTCAGTTTTGTTTATGGGTGTTGTGTAAGTGTGTGATAAGCCAATAGTAGTGATACGACAAGGAGTAAATATAAAATACCATAAAATATATATAGTGTATATATATTTTAATTTCTGCCCTATTATATATCTGATATTTGGCGACAAATTAGCGACAGACACAGAGTTAAAATGCTTGATGGTGACCCTGCGACGAAATAGGTAATTATAGACTAAAAGCATGTTTAGCGCAATAAAACTAAATATCACCTAAATTTTATTTATCATACGTTGAAAAAAATAACTTTATGACTTGTTATCGAAGGCTAATCTACAAAAAGTGATGTATCCTTATCCATATATCAATAAAAGTAGGGATTATGCAGCCATGAGGCAGAAGATTAACATTTGATAAATGTTTTCTTTATTGTCCTACTTATTCTTCCATTTTAATTAAGTATATAAATATAGGTACATACTATGTAAATGTTTCATTGTTTGTTAAATGTAAATTTTAAAATATCTCTTCTAGAATTTTAAACAATATCCGTTGTGCATACACATACTATTTAAATATTAATGTTCCATGTTTAATTATAAAAACTTTCAACTTTAAAAACAAATGATCACCATATTTACGTTACTAAATGTCCAACGAAACTATGAATATTCCTTGAGTAAAGATTTAAATGTTTGTGGAAAGCTTTAGCGAGACATCAGTTGACTTGAATGCGAAAGTCGGAAACACGACGAATGGTGATAACATCAAACCTATCGTTGGCAAATTCGGAATTATTGTCAGCAGTGAACGCGCCTAACTCTATCGAATTGTCTATTGGAAGAAAGCTCTGCATGCATTTCTAATGGTGCGTCCATGCTACGCAAATCGAGCACGAGCCGAGCCTGGCAAATTCGGACTTATTGTCAGCAGTGAACGCGCCTAACTAAAGGGTTATCGAATTATCTATTGCAAGAAAGCTCTGCATGCATTTCTAATGGTGCGTCCATGCTACGCAAATCGAGCACGAGCCGAGCCACGAACGAACCTACAACGAGCACGATGCGAATCCCTTTGTTCGTGAAAAATCTGACAATCGCGCTCGTTCGAGGCTCGCGAGCCCGTCCACGCTACGCGAATCGTGCTCGCAATGTGCTCGTTCGTGGCTCGGCTCGTGCTCCGAAACCGAAATGGCTATTCGGGAGGTCTACCGAAATGGCTATTCGGGAGGTCTACTGAAATGGCTATTCGGGAGACGACCATAGCTCTACCGCGTAACTTTGGTAGTAATTGTAACGAACACCATTAATGAATTTCAACCAATCAGGGCTAATGGTCGTCGTCGCGTCATACCGCGTGCGCGTCATTGGATGAAATAATTAATGGTAAGTAAATAAGTATCAGTGCCGACATGCACTGACCATAAACAGATCGAAGAAAAAAGTTATGGTGATTGATCGAAATAGCACAAATTGATCTCACTGGTGCGATACCTTGGTTCAACCATAACTAACAATGCCTATTAGAAGACGAATCGGAATGGACAAAAATGCCATGACACAACTACAAGGTGTAGGTATGGGTATGTAGATAGGAACATCTCGTGTACACCAAACGCAGACTGGTGACATCCACACAGTTGAAGACAGATCCAGATGTAGAGCAATAAAGGTCGCGTCCCTCAGCAATGAGGCATACGATGCAAAGAGGAGGAAAGATTTATGGAACGCTATAAGTTTCAATAAATTCATAAAAATTGTGGCTATTTCATTAATTAGTATTGTAATAATATAAAGACTGGAATACAAGTGGATAACAACAATCCATAGTTTATTTTGTGTTTTTTTCTGACGTAAAATATTAAATTACTTTTATATTGTTGAATGTCCAGTTTTTGGACCTATAAAATCTACAGCAATTTTGAGAGTGGGATAGTATTGTTCTACAAGGTTATATTAGTATAAGTTGTACGTATTTATATACTCTGAGGTATAAGTAACCTATACATACCCACAAAGTTTTGTGGACTACCTATTTTTACTTACCTATTTTTAACACGCTTTTATTAGCTTCACCTGTTTGTATGTAACGGAATCTTCAAACGTAATTTGCATCGACTTCAAACCGTCAGAATAAACAAAAACTTTGCACACTTATCAAGGACCTTATCGGTCCAAACAATAATTTGGTACCATTCGTTATTACTTTTTCGTAAAGTTTTTAAGCGTTTTTAAAGAGTGTTTTTTAGTTTTTTTAACTATAATTTAAGATTATTTAGTAGTTTAGAAGTTAAAATAGGTTATACGTATAGTGTTGTATTACGAACTAAATTAAGAAATAATTCTATATCAGTGAAAATTTACTGTTTATTTAATTAAAAATTCAGGTGATAATGTAAACCGAATACAAAAATATATAAAACATACGTCTAAAAAGGCAATTAAAATTATGGCGATACATCTGAGATTCAGCGAGTTCAGCGGCAGATCCATTAAATTTATAACACTAAGTATTATAATTCATATACATATAATGGCATATTTTTGTACACGCGTTTGGCACTTGGAGAAACAATTACTTCAAAATACTAATACACAACTTACCTTTTAAGGCCCAACGACCTAATTTTATGACAATAATATTTAGTGACTCAAGCTCAAACCAGTTTTTTAAATCATAAAATTACGGCCCTATAATTATAACATGATAATTTTAATCTATTTCTAAATCAAGTGTTCTGAGCCGCAACTACTTGAACCTAGTTTTAGTACATTGGGTCGTAAATTATATCTACCTAAACTTCGGTTGGGCCTTACGGTATAAGACGAATATTACTTTCTGCGATCGTAAGGGGGATGTTAACACCGTTTCTACTTTAAAATGTTGTTGCATTCTTCTGATAATTTATTCCTAATATTAGACAAAAATTGGAAATCGTCGTCATATCAATATTCTGTCATTTTATAACGCGCAAATTATTTTTTGTTCAAATCAAATATGACAACGAGAGCAGAAAACAATTTCCACCTTACATTACATCTAAACTGGGAAGAAATCTACCCTAAAGTTGGACTTAGCTCAAGGACGGAAATAATAAATAATGCCGTTTTACAATTTAAAGCAATATCGAAGGCACAATATTAATTTAACATATTTTTTTAAATATATACTTTAGTCTGTATAAAACTCGTATCCTACAAATTCAATCAAAGGCACTTTTTCTCAAGCAGTTTATAAAAATATTTGTTGTTATATTACGTAAATACTTATATTGTGAAGTCATATTTTGAACCATTCGAATAAAATAAGTATTTATGTGTTAATAAAGGAATTCTAAAGAATATAATAATAAAGATGTATAAATGGCAACAATTAAATAAATTGTAGTTCTAATGCCTGGGTTACTTACTAACTAAGGACTGGTATATTTTTATAAAAAAATCTATTATTACCTACTCATTATATATATGTATAAAATAAGTTTTGAATTTGTTCATTGATCTTATTTCGAAAGTTGATACTTACATAAAATGTAACATACTTTTTTTCTTAATTAAAGTATACACTGGTTTGCAGGCAGATGTTAATATTAACTTTGTAAAGGAAAGTATATATTTTCCTTGATATTTGCTAGCGTTTTCATACACACTCACTTCACCATATTTGCTAACGCTTTAGCTGATATGGATGTTGGTGTTTTTCGATACACATGCGAGGCAAGAACTAAAAAAAGTTAATTTAAATATGACTCCATAGTTCAGTTGAACTTTTGTGCTTAGTCATTTATTATTATTAATACTAATCGCGCGGCATTTTGCATTGCAATGAAGAAGTTTTCTCAACTTGCGTAATTTCATGTTTTTTGGACAACAAGGACCTTAGCGGGGCGTCATATTAACGACGCGTACAAAATATTATCACTTCAGATTCGCCGTCATTTATTAACCAATTTGGAAAATTCTTTTTTGTCTGGAAGGGTACTTCCCGTTTGGTCCCATTGTCATCAGATCAGCATTTGATTACTTCTTAGTGTACTTTGAAGTCGGTTTAAGTTTTTTGTAAAACAGTCCAATTATTTTAGATACGACATAAATCGTACTCGATGTTTTATAAAAATGGCAACATTCTTACATACATATTAATATAACATAAATTATGGAAGGAGTAGAATTAAGTAATATTAAAGGTCATATTGGAATACTAATGGCGGGAGATAAGGTACTATACTACAAGTATAATAATAATAATGATGGTTATTATACAGATTGTGCGTCCACGTCTTCGCCGTAGTCGAGGTCATCGTACGTCAGGTCCTCGTCAAGGGTGTTCACTGTAGTTTCTTTACCGCCGGGACACGCCAGACACCTGAAAATTATCATTAAATAATCTATCAATGTAATTCAACTATTATTTAACGAACTATAAAGATTTATATAGTATGAGGTCGGAAACGCGTCACGGAGTTACAAGAGTGAGGTAAAGACTGTTTTTTGTTGTTTGCATGTTATTTTTCTTTTGATTACATATAGGTACTATGTTTTATTACATACAACAAATCAAGATAGTTTGTTTCCTATCAGTTTTGGAACAATTTCATTTGGATACCTTTGGTGTTACTTATTTACCATTAAATTAAACTGTTAGGTTTCTATTGACATCAGTACATTATACGATTTAAATTTACTCCGAAAATCCCGCACGGCGCGCACCGGTAAGTGGTCGCCACCCGAGAACCTTCCTTCCACATCGGTTCTTCGAGAGATGTAGCCTGCCCATTGCCACTTCAGCTTACTAGCTCAATAGCTTTGTGAACATTTTAACTGTTAAAAATATGTGACTGTGACTAATAGAGTTGCATTGATACACTTTGGGTACAAAACCCAAAAAATATGGCAGTGGAGGTTAAGAAACAATTGACAATCAGTCGAGAAATACTTTAGAAGCAACAAAGACCACCTGTGTATCGCTAGCACTAAGATGAAATCACGGGTGATTAAATATGTCAAATATAATTAATAATGAACATCTGTTTGTAACCCGATATCTGTTCGGAAGCGTATGCGCAGATCAATATGGTAATGCTAAAGTCGGGCGGCCTTGCTGAGCAGGTGTCTTGCAATCCTTCTGACCACTCCTTGGGCGAAAAACGACTTCGTAATTTTTGTTAAAATACATTAGTTTTGATCTTTCATGTTAAACTGAGAAAATTACAAAATAAGTTTTAGACTACAAAGTATACAGGCCGGGTAGATACGACAACAAACGAAACCACGTAAAGTACTCATAGATATGATAAATTTTTACAATGGGACCAACTACGAAATCGCAAAAAAAACAGCTGTTTCATACATTTTAGCGGAAGATACATTAACCTTTTGTATGAAACAGCTGTATTTATTTTTGCGATTTTGAAGTTGGTCTCATAGTAAAAGTTGTTAGCATGTATGAGTAATATACAT
The DNA here is from genome assembly GCA_947623365.1 of Achlya flavicornis. Classification (NCBI taxonomy): domain Eukaryota; kingdom Metazoa; phylum Arthropoda; class Insecta; order Lepidoptera; family Drepanidae; genus Achlya; species Achlya flavicornis. The sequence continues at coordinate 5,269,912 of OX392484.1, forward strand.
GGTTTCATTTATTGTTGTATCCGCCTGTTTAGAGGAACACACATAGGTTGAAAATATTCTGTGTGGAATCTATGAATTGGCAATTTCGCAGCATTTACTTTTACCAGAGAGGGAACCGCCCGAGAATTCTTCGAAATGTAAATGTACATGACGACCAGGGACAACGTGGTTCAAAAACGAAGATAGGATTAATTGATGAATAATGTAATGTTAATCATAAAAGGTAATGAATATTACCTATTTAGGTAAGTCTTATTTACGTTGATATATAACGATTTATGTGCAGATAGGAAATATTATTCTACAGTTCGAGGAAAACAACACTTCATTATGCGATGTAAACACAACTATTGTACGTTTGAAGTGTAATGTAAATTCATGATGTTAGACAAGATCTAAAATAATATTACATTCAGACGATAAGATTGGCTTTAAAGGAGTTATTTAACTAATAATCGAGGTTATTGTACCTGATATTTAATAACCATTTTCTAGTTATAAATAAATAAATATCCTGGGACATTTGAAAATCTGTTGCTATCTACTGGTACACTATAGTATTTTTCTATAAGGCTAATCCATTAAAACAGGTACTGTAAGGGGCACGAGTCGTGAGCACACTTTTGAACATAAAGTTTAAGAGTACTTAGAGTTAAGTAAGTCAAAGTTGTCAAAATTTATATAAAACTAGCTGCCCGGCGCGACTTCGTTCTCGTGGTGCTACCCTACCCTATTCAAACCAACCAGGGCGTCAACCAAAAGCATACAAAAAAATTCAACTGTACGTGTGTTTGTGGCAGCTAGTGTAATAGAGTAATCACATTGCGACTCAAATATTTTTTATGAGTACCAGGGGCGAGTACTCTGGCGGCAGGCCCTACCGCAGATGGTCTCTGACGCCTCGTAAGGGGTTGCCAGAAATAGTGTGCCGTCTTTTATACCTAAGGGTGGGCAAGGTGGCCACTATATAAAATCTCAGTAGTTTTTGATAAGGGTTTGTACGTGTGTTTGTCTTTTTCTGAAGAGTACCAGGGGCGAGTACTTTGGCGCCGTGACCTACCGCAAAGGGTCTCTGACGCTTCGTAAGGGGTTGCCAGGAATAGTGTGCCGTCTTTTATGACCTAGCGGTTGGTGAAGGTGGCCACTATAGAAAATCTCAGTAGATTGATAAGGGTTTGTACGTGTGTTTGTCACTGAACTCCTAAACGGCTGGACTGATTTGAATGTTTTTTTTTGTATGCGTTTGGGTGGCGCCTTGGATGGTTTAGATTCACAAATCAGCCCGGCAGATGGCTCTGCAGTCGGTATCTAGGTTATATTATCGACTTTGACACCCTTCGGGTACGGAACTTTAAATAGGGCCTTCCTAATAGGGCATTTTGACATCGGACCATATACATCCATGTGTCAAAAAGTGACCAACATAGTTTATACCACTAAGGTGGCAAACAAGAATACGGCCCGCCTGATGGTAAGCGGTTACCGTAGCCTATGGACGCTTGCAGCACCAGGGGTATCACTCGCGCGTTGCCGACCCTAAAATACATAGTGCGGCAAAGAGAGACACCCTCTTGTCAACTATGACTTCTTATCATGGCCTAATATTAGTTACCTGCTTTCATTGACGCCGTAATACAGACATTTGTCGCCGACACACTCGCAGCAGCCGTCGTGGAACCACCTAGAATTGTAACCAGTTATAATGTTACTGCGGAATTAATTTAAATACAAATTATTGTGTACAAGCACGATTGCAATAGCACTTATGCGTAAAATGAAAGAGATTTATTTGATATTGTTACCGAGAATGCTGTCGCCTTGTGTATTTTCGTAATGAGTAGGTATCTACTTATTTTCTGGATAGCTATTGAAGCAAAAGTTATTTATATCGGCAGAAGTAAACTTGTAAGTCTACCTAGTCCAATCGAGACACAGACGTATCGTTACCATCGAGCGAGCGGTGTGATATTAGGGGCTTATCGGGCATGCAAAATACCTCGCGATGTTTTACTTCGACGAATAAATATATAGCCTAGGAAACCCCTGCCTGACACACGGCCACCTGAACCCAAACTAAGCAGTTTGTACTATGGAAACCAGATGAACATACTACATACACTTGTAAATACATCACTATCACTACATAGCATGAAAATTCACTGTTTACATGTTATATATAGGTACCTAACATATAAAAATAGTCAATGTTTCATAAATACATAAAAAAAAATGCGCTTTCTTTGGTAACGCTGACTTGTGTATCTGGGACAAAAGACAAGATGGTTATCGACAATCGTCATCATTAGTAAACGATCAACCTTTGTATGGGATTGACATTTCAAATCGAAATATCACGTGATTTTTAACAATCTCTTATGTCAATCCCATACAAAGTTTGATCGTTTACTAACGATGACGATGTTCGACAACCATCTTGTCTAAGGGGGCTGCAATAAAGTCCGCGATGGTATATGTCTATATACTATATCCTATGGATTACCCACAGTAACCATTTTTATGCAATTGATATAAAAAAAATGTGAGGGTTATACAGGCCGTCTGCGTGCGTAAGTTCTAAAATTGATGACAAAGATCGTAAATAGTAATCTCTCACCGCAAGCTGTTGGCGCCCATGGAGCGGCAGGAGGCGCGGCACTTGTCGCACGACATGCACTGCGACATGTACGCGACCGTGCAGTTCAGCGTCACCACGTCGCGGCTCACCGGCTCCGATTCTTGCTCCACGCTCTCTGTAGTTTATTGTGAGATGTAGGCAACACAATATGATATTTGATTATGTGAAAATAAATGATCTAACGCATGCATAAAACATATAAAAACACACGGTAATTGACCGAGCGAGCGCGAAGCGTCTCCATTTCAGCTTGACCAAAAATGCTTTCGTATGTCCGGCGGAATTCCGGCTGTTCTCCTCTATAGGTAGCATTTAATTTCTCAACCGATTCTCGTTTAATTTTGTGAGTCTTCGGTAATTATATATGGAATTCTAAGTCTACAGCTTATAGAGCCACTAGTAGTATGTTGTAAAATTAATGATTATTAAATCATTAATTTTACAACTTTTTTTATTTTTTTATCAATAAAAATTTATAAATTGATAATTATATCAGCTGATGCTGTCAAAGTATGACGTCACAACTCATATTTTTCATACAAACCCCCATTTTAATTGCATTAAAATTACTGTTTCTAGCTGATGATACTCTAATCTAATAAGAAGTAGCTGATTTCACGTCATGTCAGTCAAATATCCTATTCAACAATCTATTTGGGCGAGTGGGCCAACACACACACGCCCCAACGGTTTCGTCGTCTTTGGAAACCTAAGAAATACGTTTAGGCAGTGGCATTGCTGCCCAGTATTCTGAAACAGCATTCTTCAATCAATAGTTGTGATTACGGAGTACTTAATACATTGTTTCTACATTAATGACGTTGTGTGACGGTAAATCAATAATAGATAACAAATACCTGACCTACAGTTATTCACTAAAAGTAACAAAATATTTTGTAAAACAGTTCATTGTTAATCAAACACATCTTGAACAGGTAGTTAAGCATTCCTATGTAATGACTCACTGTCATCTCTGTGGGATGCCCTTTTTTATGGCCTTTTTTTCTTTTTTTATTACATTAAAGCTCTAAGGTGTGGTCTTGTCTGAATTGTTTTCCTGGCAACTGTTTATTATTGTTTTATCAGTTACTGTGAAAGCAATCAGTTACCGTGAAAGCTATCAGTTACTGTGAAAGAGATAAAATATTTGTTTAACTTTAGTTTCAAAGGCTTTTTAGGCAGTGTGTCATATTTTCGAGTTTTTTTAACCGACTTCAAAAAAGGAGGAGGTTCTCAATTCGGTTGTTTTTTTTTTTTTTTTTTTTTTATGTTTGTTACCTCATAGCTCCGTAATGTATGAACCAATTTGGAAAATTCTTTTTATGTCTGGAAGGGTACACTTCCCGTTTGGTCCCATTGTCATCAGATCAGGATTTGATTACTTCTTAGTGTACTTTGAAGTCGGTTTAAGTTTTTTGTAAAACAGTCCAATATTTTTTTTTTTTTTAATGTTTTACCTGTAGTCCTGTGTTGCAAATTTTCATAAAAATTGGTACAGTAGTTTGCCATGAAAATAACTGTCTGTCTGATAGTTTGTTTATAAAATAAAATAAATAAATATCCTGAGACATTCTTCACACATCTGAACCCAAACCTCAGAGTAGATAAATACTACGTACAACCCAAACTAAGCAGAACTTGTAGTACGGAAACCAGATAACTGATATATTTACATATACTCCTTTTTTTTGTAAATACATACTTAATATACATAATTACACCCAGACTCAGGACATACAGACACGTTCATGCACACAAATGCATGTCCTGTGTGGGAATCGAACCCACAACCTGCGGCGCTATAGGTTAAGACTCCATGTCTTAACCAACTGGGCCAACTGGCCCGTCAATTGTCAATTGTTTATGTTCTAGACCTTACCCCCTTCCCATGTTAAATCACTCTCCAGACACTTGATTATCAGTTTGTTTGTAATGTTTGATATTAATTATTGTTCATAAGAATTGAGTTTCTGGCACCTCAATTAACTTATATGACTAAAAATTGAATTAAAAAAAAACACTTACGTAGATGATAAACCAGTTGCTTCTCCGGTGCTGGTCTGAATGCAGACAGATCTATGTCTACAGGGTATGTGATAGACAACCAACGCTGCTGAGGGTCAGGGTCACTGGTGAGGGCAGCAAACAGTCCAGGTACACCATCAGCTAGTTCCTCCACGTAGGATGTCTTTGATAACTCAGTTTGAGTATCATTTGGTTTTGGACACATGTCTATAGAAAAAAAAATATAAAAATTGCTTTTACTGTTCTCTTTGTAAGCAAACAATGTTTGTAATTTTTTTATTACAATGTGGTTGTGAATCAATCCGTGTGGGATAACAAATCCAGCATAACAATAGAAATCAATTGTTATTTTTTTACCGCTAATGGGTTAAGTTGTTAAATGTCCTCTAGGATTATTTACCAGTCCTTTATGCAATTTTAGTGTTGTAGTTTAAATACTTCAATTGATTAATTTGAAATAGAATTTATGCTTTTGTTTACTTTTGTGATCTAGGGCCACATCTAGATAATATTCAGGTGCTAGAGGTAGGCAAGGAAAGGCATATCACTGTAACCATTAGAACACACCAAAACCTCATCTAAAAAGGATACATTATAGGTATTTTCATGTTTTTATTCTTAGCAAGTAGGAAAAAGTTCATGATTATGTTCTTACCAACGCAACTACAACATTCGCTGTATAAGGAACTGAGGCAGCTGAAGCAGTCTTTGCAGCAGGAGCAGTCCTTCAAGTCACATTTACATGATTGAGTCAACATACATTTGGATACCACACTGGCACAGATAGCTTCATTGCAAGCGTATATTATTGGCACTACGCATATCAATGCCACAATGTAATACAGTTTACAAGCCATTGCCAAAACAGCACACCAATTTTTTAAACAAGTAAACTTTCCAGGGTTTTCTGGTGCTTGGATAAATAAACAACACGAGTAACAAAATTCAATTACGCAAAGTTTTTGTTTTTTATAATGTTAAACCAGTACGAATGTTGCAGTAGGCGAACATAGAATATTTGCTTGCTTTATCACTTTTGAAAGTAAAATAAAATAAATTCAACAAGTTACAAGCTACAAAACGTCGCCCGACTCGTAAAAGTTTATTGAACGAATGAATAAAATAAATGAATGAATGAAAGAAACCGGAAATGTTTACATAACAGTGCTACCAGTAGAATAAATTCATCTAGTATCGTTTTACTATGTCATCTAGTAACTGGCCGGAAATCACTGAATGAATAGCCATTTGCTTTATTTTTTCCATATTAATTTTCTATAATTTAATGGTTAAACAATATTTTTTTATCATATTACAGTCAGTTAAATTATCACTGCCATAGACAAATTTTGTACTCGGTTGTTTTTTTATCGTTACTATGCAGGACTGTGCAATAAATTATGTCAAGAAAATGGCGGGAACTTAAAAGTTTTTAAAATCATGATGGAAAAATAATGACGTGAAAATCTTTCTTGCCGACTAAAAGTCGATGTCAAGAGAAAGTCGAAGTCGAATCAACCTTACAAAAAGTAATGTGAATCATGAACTCCTGCATTTATTATAAATAGATAGGTCCATTTGGGTCCGATAAGTCAATGATTTATCATTAAAAAATAATGTAATCATCCCTGATTACTGTCTTAATCTATTGATACACTCAGATTTAATTTGTTATTCACAAAATAATTAGTCTTCGTTGATTATTCAACATGGTAAGTCATATCAACCTAGCTATGTCCTTCCTTACATATTCAAACGAATATGTACCAGTGTATAATGTATCGTATCATCATTCAAATCTATCATACATTATTATTAGACGTCGTTACCCAATGACAAAGCTACGATTTTATTTCACTAAACTGATCTCAGTATATGAACATTCCTACTGAAAAAGCTATTTAGTACCGTCAAATGGGGTAATTTGAGACTAATACCTTAATTGGGATATTTTCGAGGACAAATTTTAATTCTTGATTTAGCAACACACACACACAATAGCCCGGTGATTTTTATTTTTAATGCAGCATCAACGTTCGGTCTCTTAGAAAATGTAAGTAAAATGTCGTTAATCTTTTTCCAAATTTTATAAATACATCATAAACTCAACCCTTTACGCGACCCAATCAAAATGTCGTGAAAAACTTTGTGCTCACAGCTAACTATGAGCAAAAATCAGGTCTGGATTCGTTTCGATTCATAACTTCAATTCCCGATGTATTTAATTTTGAAACTTAAAATAAAGCTGCTAGCATATATTTTTTCTTTTTTACAAAAAAAATCAGTTGCATAAAAATGGAGGTAACTTGGGAACAATGTCTCTAGTAATAAAAGCCTCTGGTTGTGAAAAAGTGTTTTCTTAAATAGCAATTTCCAGAGGAAGGTACTTATTTCCTATAAAATATAAGTGCAACTAGCTTTAAAAAATAGTGAACATTATTTTTGTATTCCGACGTAGAAGATAAAATTCCATACAAAATATAATAGGTTCTAAACTCTATGAATATCTATTTAGAAGTACTTTTTGTTACTTTAAGTAGTAGTAAATTTAATTTTATAGACATTTATTCTGAACAGTATGAGAAATAATTAAGAAGTTATGTTTATTTCAGTTTTATTTACATCAATTTAAAGAAGAAATCAAATACTTTAGTTTTGTGTATATTCAAATAAAAACTGTTCCAAACGGTGTTAAATGTGATTATTGTAAACATAGCCACATTGTTAAAAACGAAATCGTGTCCCATGTTGGTCTGTTGCTTGTCAAACTTGAGATATGGCGGTGGAAGAATGGGTGTTCCAATTTACCCCCACATCTAAGGTAACTTGAGACAGCAAATAAAAAAAAACATAAAAAAATTGAGGTTACCGTAACCCAAAATCTGTTCTGAACATGAAACTTTGACTACACACTGGAGTATAGAGAGATTAATATGTAACAAATACCTATTACTATGCATTTGATATATCGTTGAACTTCAAAAGTGTCCCAAGTTCCCCCGTTTGATACGAGATACTTAAACCGGTAATTTTTATCTCACTGCGACATATAGTTTCATACCGTGGTTTCATACAACCATTTTTTTTTCATTTGCTTGAACAGACATAACAATAACAACTTCCAATTGTAATTTTTATTTGTATTATTTTTTGTTGTTTTAAGTAATGTCATTTTTTATTAACATTTAAAAATATAAACTAAGTATGTATTTCTTACTATTCAATCTCTTCAATTATTATTTTATCAATCATACCCTTCAAGAGCAAACCATAATTTTTATTGAAATATTTTACTCTTGGGTATTTTTCTTTAAAATTAGTAACTTTTAAAACTTGTAGGGGAGATTGCAGCTTCTATTTAGCATATCCGTACTATGCGCAGTAGTATCGGCGTACAAGAACCCGTACTACGCGACGGGCAGGTCAGTTAATGTCCACCTCTTCGAATGGAAGTGGGACGACATCGCTGATGAGTGCGAACGGTTCTTAGGACCGAAGGGGTATGGTGGCATTCAGGTAAGAATAAATTTTAATTGATTTTTTGCAATTTTCTCGCAAACTTTTTTTGTAAACAAGCGTATCTCCCGCCTGATGGTAAGCGGTTACCGTAGCCATATGGACACTTGCAACACTCAAGGCATCACTCGCGCGCTACCGACCCTTCCCTCCTCCCCAATGAGCTCTAGCTACCTTACTCACGCGCAGGAACACACCATAAAGTTATTTGGCTGCGGTATGGTGGTATTCTGTAAGGTGGAAGAACTTCCCCAGTCGAACTGTTCTTTGAATAAACGGTATTCTGTACCTCTCTTCCATTTCTTATTACGGACATTTTTTGGACATTACTATTATTTGGGCCTTTGGTTACGAATTAACAATTAATTCATCTGTACCTTATTGAGAGCTGCTAATCACTCGACTCTTCTCACGTCTACTTTAAAGTTCACATTTTCAGATTTGTGTACATAATTATGTTGGAGAAATATGGAAAGCGGATTCAGGATCAAGCATACCTATATCCTTACTAATATTATAAATGCGTAAGTGAGTTTGGTTGTTTGTTTGTTACGCCTTCACTCCTCAACAACACAAAGGATCATCATGAAATTTGGCATGCATACAGCCTATTGTATGGAGAAGGACATATTATGCTACTTTTTGTCCCGGGAACGCGGGTGACACCGGGGGACAGCTAGTAAGAAAATATTTCTGAGAACGGACGATGTTTCTGCTACATCTCGTCCAACCACTCGATGTTACGCACATATCTATCCATTGCAACAGTTTAACCTCAAAATGAGGTAAGTACCTCCATAGACAGATCATTTTATTTATTTGGCTAGATCTCCCCACCGAACGAGAACGTGGTACTGTGGACGTACAACCGGCCATGGTGGGAGCGCTACCAGCCCATGTCGTATGTTCTCAACACGCGATCTGGAGACGAGAGGCAGTTCGCTGAGATGCTGCGACGTTGCAACGCTGCTGGAGTCAGGTACCTACAATATTGGTAACATTTAATTATAGCGAGACATGCAAAAGAAAATGTAATTTTGAAATCTGAACTTCCACTTATTATTGCCTGTCCATTTTTTTTCTTATAGGAAAGGGCGGTATCGGTATCGTGAGCGATGCTTTGTGTGTTGCGAGCGTCCATATGGCTACGGTAACCGCTTACCATCAGGCGGGCCGAATGCTTGTTTAGCGACATAGTTGTATAAAAAAAAACTCGCCTTGGTAACTGATAATTTAGCCGAAAGTGGTAAGCAACTAAGCCTAGAATGATGGATGAACTGACTCTCAAGTGCAGCTGTTGGAACACGCCGATAAATGCTTGGCGACAGACTTTCAACTTGAAGATGTTTTCCTTCACCAAAAGCTGAAGTTCAATGTAGGATTCGAAACCGGGAAATTCGTCTCGGCATCCGACGTTAGTACTAATCGTCAGATCTAATATCACCTTCAAAGTGCCTTCAAATCACTTCCCAACATGGTAGTAAAAGGGTGTAAACAGATAACTTGTTTATGATGAGTGTTTTGGTCGCGTAGTTGTGGACGCTATATGATATTATGAATGTCTGTGCAACTGATTCTAGATATCAAGCGTTGCTTGACGTCATCAATCAATTTATCGAAAATTGGTTTCGAAACCTTAAATAACATTACAACGTTATGTCCTGTAAGCAGAACTCGAGCATAAAGAATAGACGTTCGTAAATGCTAACTAATGCGTCACTTCTCTATAGGAATTGGCACAGCCTCTAGCTAGTAGAATACTCATGCTACTAATTTCTCCCATACAAATTTATAGTTAACGTAAACTTATGCAAAGTAAGCGTAAGTTGGAAAGCGTTTATTAACGAGCTAGCGGGTAGTCAATAAATGTATTTCCTGAATATATAAGTCAACGTGTAGTTGTGTGTTTGGCAGCGACTGAAAATCAGTGCTGTAGCCCGGTACCTGTACTGGGCTTACAGTTTATAACTGAGTCGCTGTCCATTTCTGATGTCACACAACACAGTTATTTATATTTTTTATATCTCTGTTTTTTTTGTATCACTTTCTATGTGTATTTAATTGTGTTGTGTTACTTTAGAATAAATGTATTTTCTTTCTTTCTTTAGGCTCTGAAAGATAATAAATAACTTAGAGTGAGCACTTTTATTTTTTCGATTTCCGACAATCAATTAACCTTCCATTTTCAATTCTACCTAAATAACCATAGAATATCATACCTAACTACTAAAGGGAGATCCCATAACCAGAGATTTGTACGAACGAATATCTAATTACGTTCGATTCTAACACTACCTCCTAATAATATAGCTAGTCGATTCCTCAAAAACCACTATATAGGGCACTATTTTAAATTTATACAGAATCTACGTAGACGCAGTAATTAACCACATGACGGGAGAACCACCAGAGAACGTGGGAACAGCAGGAAATACGGCAGTTTTCAGGGACTGGTACTATCCAGCTGTGCCGTTCAGAGCTGAGCACTTCAACTGGCCACACTGCGTCATTGATGGCATGGATTACGTAAATAATGCTTGGCGGGTGAGTGTCGTCATCTACCTACCTGTCCTATATACAGGGTGGTTTTTTTTCATATTTTTTAATGGCATTTTTATTTTCTTCAAAATTCAGCTCGGGGTTCCTTTCATTGTTTTTCTCGTAGACCTATTTAAGAAGTTGCCCTCACTGGCTGGAAAAAAAAACAGCCTGTATAGCGCGGATGCAATATGCACTTCCATTCATGCCTTCCATTCATGATCTCTGCCCGTGATCTCTGCAATAATTCCTATCCAGCCATTTCTTATTCTAACAGTTGCCAGTTGGAATCGCGGTGAATTAGTTATGCCTAGTATTTATATACTCTGGGGTTATGCTATTGTATCGCACGGAACGAGTTTGTTATCACTTTTATTTTCTTGTCAATCAGAATGCTACTTACACTATCTTGTTATATGTCATATCATATCTAAATGTTGTAATGATTAAGAAGCTTAATTATTTCAGGTACGCAACTGTGAACTTGTTGGGCTAAAAGATCTAAATCAAAGTAACGAACATGTAAGAAAGATGATTGTGGATTTCTTAAATGTGCTCATTGATTTAGGTGTAGCTGGGTTCAGGTATGTTGATACATAGAAGATGCATATAAAATTGCTCAGCTTCTGGCTATCAATTTATTATTGGTTGCGCTTGTACTTTCTCAACAGAATCGATGCAGCAAAACATATGTGGCCAGAAGATCTCCGCATAATTTACGACCGTCTGCACAATCTTAATACGGCTCATGGCTTCCCAGCCAACGCTCGACCGTACATATACCAAGAAGTCATTGACTACGGTGGTGAAGCTATCAGCAGAGATGAATACACGCCCATTGGAGCCGTAACAGAGTTCAAAGTTGGAATGGAGCTTAGCAATGCGTTCCGAGGGAATAATCAACTCAGATGGCTTAACAGTTGGGGTCCGCAATGGGGTCTTCTCGCTCATAGTGATTCGTTAACCTTCATCGATAACCATGATAATGAAAGAGGCCATGGAGGTGGGGGTGGTATCCTCACTTATAAAGAGCCACGGCCATATAAAGCAGCTATCGCATTTCTTTTGGCACATCCTTACGGTGAACCTCAGATTATGAGTAGTTTCGAGTTTTGGGATTCGGAAGCCGGCCCCCCAATGGATCGGGATGGTAACATTATTTCTGCTGCTATCAATTCGGTAAGATCACAATATTTATCTTGACACTATTATCAGGTTATTGATCCATGTAACCTATTAGGTATATTTTCTGAATAACGTCATTCATCCAAAGACTCATTTTGTTTTCAAAATGATAATATATATCATAGCAATAATTGCGCATCTGTGTTCCATTATCTAACGCTGTATTTAATCAAGTTTATTTATTTACGTCTAACCTTTGATGAATAGATGACATTATATAGATAGACATTATGATTATTTGCCGTATTATACTTTGATGTTTATGCTATTCATTTATATAGTCCAATTACTACTACTACTAATTCCACTTCAGCATATTTTTTGTTATATGTGCATCATGGTAATCAATCATTAAGTTGTCAATTTTCATTTAAATATAGGATGAGACTTGCGGCAACGGCTGGGTATGCCAGCACCGTTGGCGACAGATCTATGCGATGGTCGGCTTCAGGAATGCCGCCGGCAACACAGGCCTCAATGACTGGTGGGACAATGGCAGCAATCAAATCGCTTTCTGTCGCGGTGGCAACGCTTTCATCGCTTTCAATAATGATTTGTGGGACCTTAATCAGACCATTCAGGTTAGTAGCGGCTTTAATAGGGAAATACGGAACGGATGGGGCCTGGGTATAAAATTATAATTCTTATAAGTCATTCAGTTAGATTATCAAAAAATATTCAACATATATAAAAATTACATAGATAAAGCGCATTGAAGTTAAACACTCAATTTCTTCGTATTTTTTTGGTTTCATTGACTTAAGAATAAATACGTGTCTAATATTTTTATATAATTTAAACGACGGATTAAATAGAATTTTTCAGGGTACGAGCTGATTACAAACTACTTAATGTAATTCACTTATTTATTGTGGAATTGAATTCCTTTGCTCTACGTTTAAGTTGTACTTTATTGCAAAATGGTTGATGCTGTTATCAGTTCAAGAGACTATCATGAACATTCACATTCAGTTTAATTCCGCAGACTTGCCTCCCAGCCGGCACATACTGTGACGTAATATCGGGCAACAAAGTTGGTAATTCTTGCCAGGGCAAGTCGGTCAGTGTGGGGAGTGACGGTCGAGCCCATATCTCAGTGGGAGCCAACGACTATGACTTGATGCTGGCCATACATGTTGGACCTGAGGTACTAATAGAATGCATATTAATATGAAGTTAACGACAATTATTGTAAAACTTGTGTATTAATTTGATTTGTTTTTTTTTCAGAGTCGGCTATAGAATCCGAAGATTTAACTTATAAAATTAAAGTTGAAAACGCATTTCTTGTCATAAATGATGTATCAAAATTTTTCTTAACTTCTCTATTCATGTTTCCTCATAACGAACCACACAATTGACCTATGTAATGTAATAAAAAAAATATGAATAAATAAACAGATAAACTAATAAATGTAAAATAAATTAATCGATCCCTTGTTATTTTTGGAGGCTATAAAACCCTGTATTTTATTACTGCTTAACCGAGTAGGTACTTAGGTACCTAACCTACGTAGGAGTTTTATTAATTAATTAAATTAATTTTACAAGTTATTTGCAATTAACCTGCCTTTCTTTCGTCATGTCGTTTTAACCTTCATAGAGGTAATTTAGTTTATTCCCGAAGGGCCTATGAATTATATTATTATTTTTAGGGTTCCGTAGCCAAATGGCAAAAAACGGACCCTTATAGATTCGTCATGTCTGTCTGTCTGTCTGTCTGTCCGTCCGTATGTCACAGCTATGTATATTCTGTGAACCGCATTAAGATTTTCACACAAAAATAGAAAAAAAACAATAAATTTTGGGGGTTCCCCATACATAGAACTGAAACTTTTTTTTTTTAAACAAAACCCATAAATGTGGGGTCTATGGATAGGTCTTCAAAAATGATATCGAGGTTTCTAATATCATTTTTTTCTAAACTACTGTTGTTGTGTACGGTTGTGAAAAATATATGATGTACATTACGATGCAAACTACCAAAGAAAATTGGTTTGAACGAGATCTAGTAAGTATTTTTTTTAATACGTCATAAATTTAATTCCATATCAAATACTCAGGTCTATACTACCATTTACTTATATACCTACAGGTTTGTACGGAACCCTCGGTGCGCGTGTCTGACTCGCACTTGGCCGGTTTTTATAATGTTAAAATGGCGCAGTATGTTAATAGAGTGATGGGTAGGTATGTAGGTAAGTACTTTTTGATTAAATGTGTTCGTGAATAGTTAGTCCTTGGCAATACTCCAGTTAGAAAGCATGTTATACTAAATTTCAGTAAATAGTGCAAATAGTTCCTGAAATTATATTTTGCTTGTAAAATGGCGGGTGATGAACTCTGGTAAGATTATGTTTTTTGTTATTGGTTAGGTTCTAGCTAGATGTTGTTTAAGGTTATAACTTTAACGAATACTAATATGTTAATATTAAATTAATATTGTATATTAATATTATAAATATAAATTGTCTTCAAAATTGATCGAGACCTCCGGAGACCAGCGGGTGGGATGCTTTTTCCGCTAACGCGTCAGCTTGGCTATCCAAAGAGGAAACGATGCCAGCCTTCTGGGAACCTTACCGGTGGGCAGGCTTGAGGAAATTTTCTATATATAGATAGTATTTTGTATATATTTGTTGTAAGTAAAAATTTATTTTTACATTCGTTAGGTACGATAAAAAAACTGGGTGGAGATTTATGCCAGAGATATGCCATCTCGAAATGTTATAGTTGTTATAGTCACTAATATTTTAAATATTCCTTTAAAGTCAGAAGACCGAAACTAATGGGAACAAAAAGGAACAAACGGAGCAGGAACAGCATCCATTTCATCACAACTTCCGTGAGTTCATGTCTGGCACAACTCTTCACGGATTCAGATATATTTATGATGAGAAGTTTACTTGGGTTGAGAGGTGAAACGTATTTTTTTATCATCTGTCTCATCTGTCCAACTGAAACATCCTAATAGCAATGTCTCATATTAACAAAAATCATTTGGCGAGCAATTAATCTCACTTAGTTTTTACGTATTATCTGCCAGTCTAATTCTATAGCCCATTGGTAATCAACCTACATTAAATTTATCGTCTCTCAATTTCAGAATGTGGTGGTTTGTGATGGTAATTAGTAGTATAGCAATATGCACCACATTTATATGCAAAGTTTGGAATAAATGGGATACAACACCCGTCATTGTTAGTTTTGCTGATAACTCTAATTCCGTTTGGCATGTAAGTATTGTACCTATATTAGAGCAAACTAGAGTGTGTTTGTGTCATAATAGAATCTTATTAGGGTTTGAAATCACATTCCAGTTACCATTCCCTGCCGTGACTCTGTGTAGTGAGACAAAAACGCGCCAGAGGGTGTTCAACTTCACCAAAGCATCTCTTGAGCGTTGGTCTGTTCCATCAACTATAAGCTTTGAAGAGTAAGTAATTCGTATTTTTAGAAATCTTGAAAAATTCTTCATCGTTTTAAACTTATTTGGATTATCATTAGCAATTGGCTGTTTAAATAATTCAGTTCCATATTTTTTAGTTTGAAGATCTACCAGGACCTGATGTTACTATGTGATAATGATAACAACACCGGAACAGACTATATTAATAAAAGTTCCATTGAAACCCTACAGAAGGTATATTCGGGTCCCTACCTACTTAATCATCCCTCTTTTTGTATTCGGGTATTTACCTAATCCTAGTTTGTTTCTATTACCGCGTCTAGCTAGCGCCGACTCGTGAAGATATGTTCCTTGACTGCTTTTGGGATAACTTTACCTGTAACCAGATGTTTTACCATACTCTTACCAAGGATGGCTTCTGTTTTACCTTTAACATGCTTTCTGTTGAGGAAATGTTCAAAACAGAGAAGTAAGTTAATAGGTTTTGAACTTTGTTTATTTGTTTTGGCTCCAGACCATCTTGGCTGACTAATTACTTAATTTTGTTTGATACTTACTTTATTTCGTTCATAAAAATCCTTGCTAATATTGCTCATAACAGTAATTTTGGTACAGTCTTCATAAGGATTATTACCACGTGGCTGCTCACAATAACCTCAGCGCCTGGTCATTAGAATACGGCTATCCACTAGACGAAACTATAGATACGTATCCTTTGCGAGGACCAGTAAGTTTATTGTATTATATTACTTCATATACCAAGTAATCTACAAAATACCAAAATATTCATAATCTATTGCCATAGAAATTAAACCAAAGATACCTTTTCAGAGTTATGGTGGCGTAGAGTTTGAGGTCACATTACTGACTGATATTCGAGATATGGATCAGGTTTGTCGAGGACCAGTCCAAGGATATAAAGTAAGCAACGAATTCCTTTTTAGAATAAATTTAATCGTTTTAGTAATGACCTAAACTAACCTGCGTAATTTTTAATCAAGGTTTGGATTCACAGTCCAGCTGAGCTCCCCAATATGGGTCAGAATTTCTTTCGAGTGCCGGTTCAGTATCAGACAACCGCAGCAATCACACCTCGGGTGATGGACACTTCTGAAGGCTTGAGACATTATCATCCACATAAGTAAGTAGAAGAAATGCCATCTTCAGTATCGCGTATACCTTTCATGGGTAAGCTTACGCTTTTCTATTCGGTATTGTGCCTTTTGTTAAATCCCAGCTACATTAGTTTTGCCATCATCATATAATTGGTTTCGATATATGTCGTGCCCATTCCTTTTCTTTATGTAGTCGAACATTTTGTGACAATAGTCTACTTATTACTCTAAAGACAAGATCAACGTCACGATGCACTTCATTGACCACTTATATCTTGTGGTTTCTTATTTTCTCTGGATTTTTGTATGGTGTTATTCCTAAGAGGGATATGCTTGTTCGCCTATCTCTCTGTGGAATTGCAATCAAAATACTCTTCTGATTACAGACGTCAATGCTACTTCTCCGATGAGAGATACCTAAGTTTCTTCCGTGCTTACACGTATAGGAACTGCGAGCTGGAATGCTCTTCGAACTACACAGCGCTACGATGCGGATGTGTGCCGCTCTATATGCCTCGTAACCGACTTAACATTTTTACGTCTTGTGCTAGCTGTGCTTAATGTTCTCAGTTCGCTTTACCAACAGCTGTTATTCTGCCTTCATAATAATAGTTTGCAATTTATTTCATACACTCCAAGTGTTATTTGTTTTGTTTCAAAATTATGGTAACTTACCTATTAAAATATTACTACATAGTTATTGTAAGATTTTTAATAATTATAATCTTCAATTCAGATGGTCCAGATACAAAGGTTTGCGGCGGTAGGAAAAGGATGTGTGTTTTAAATGCCTTAGGTAATTTTGAAATTTATATTTATTTATTTATATCTCAGTTTATCCTTAGTCAACCAGCTATGCTATTCTGTAAAAGGTAAATCATCTCGAAAGTCATCTCTCAACTCACCTCGCAACTAAATTGGCGGGTGAATTACGTTTCAGAATACCAAATCCTATTGAAAAACGTCAAAATACTCACCTGTCGTAGTTCTTCTCACTTCCGTCATCACTCGGTGGCGCAAGTGTCGAACTCACTCAGTTTAAGAATATGAAATTCTAATCTCATCGCGGATTCAGAAGTGATTTTGCAAATGAACGTTACAGAATAGCACTGCAGTAGTTGCTTCATTAGAATACTACTTAAAACTGTTTTTTTTTTACTTTTCTTACAAAATGTCAACTTCCCCTCGATCATAATGAATGAAAAGTAAACTATGAGAACACTCGTAGTAAACGTTGTTTAGCATGACTAATCCAACATAGGTACGAAAATATGCCATTTCGAAATCTCCACCTATTATAACTCTGCCTGTTAAGGTGTTACAATCATAATTAAACAAGTACCTTGTCTTCAAAATTGATCGAGACCTCCGGAGACCAGCGGGCGGGGAGCTTTTTCCGCCAACGCGTCAGCTTGGCTATCCAAAGAGGAAACGCTGCCAGCCTTCTGGGAACCTTGCCGTTAATCGGAAGCAGCGGCAGGCTTGAGGAAATTTTCTATATATAGATTATATTTAGTAGCTTTCTAACTATCAATCAATATAAATAAAACACTTTGTCCTGTGTATTCTCTTTTCCGTGTTCCTGAGCGACTAACGGTTAAGGTAAAACCGGTAAAAATATCTGACTTCGCTTGTTTTGTGCCAACAAATTGTTTATAACTTTCCAGAAGAGCTTTCCTTAGCCAAATCATCATTATCCAAGTCACGTGAGAATGGTCACCAGTGCGACTGCCTGCAGGCGTGCACCGAGATCAAATACGACGCGGAGACTTCGCTGGCCGTCTATGACCTCACCACTTACAGAATGCACCCTAACCCAGAAATTGCGAAAGGATGGTAGGTTCCCAATTTTAACTAATAAGTACCTACTAGGGCAATACCCAAATATTGACCTTTACAAAGCTTAGAAGGGCACTGGCCTTCAAGTGCAACGGTAGGTTTGGTGATAGCCAACCTGGTGAAAGTACGCTACCAACGTGCTATGATTCCCATTTCCCATGATTCATTGATGATTTCCTTCACAAGCTCATTGAAGACTTGCCCCATGACCATCGTCACGGCCATCGAGAAAAAAAACGCTTTTGCACTTATTTATAACAGTATCGACTCACTGCTAAATGTTTAGTGTGTTTTGACTTCCCAGTCAGTGCTCACGTGTCCGTGACTTAGCCAATCAGAGCGCATTGTGGGTGGTGGGGGATTGGCGGGATAGATTTCAAACGAAATGAACGTTATTGCGCATCTCTGGGTTAAATTGTTCGATGGTCTCGGCGGTATTCGTCGTTCAGTACCAATGAGCTATCATCGGGTGGCTAGTATACTTGCGAATCAGATTAAATCAAATCTTTTATTTTATAAGTAAAAACACAAATATTAAACAAGGGCCATTGTTAAGGATCGCACTAGGATAATCCTGTATCGCGAGCGACCTCAATCATTTACCAATATGATTTCCAGGAAGTTATAAATTACTATCAAATCATAAAGGAAATTATAAGTACCAGAATAATTAATCAATCAATAAATATAAAATTCGAAATTGTTAAATTTATATCAAATTAAAATAGATTTAATTACATGTAATTAAGTAAAATTGAAAGCTATATAGTTAGCTATAGGTACTGTACCTCTTTGGGAATTCTGGAATTTCAACAGTTTCAAGAATGGATTCTATTATCTTGATCTTCTTTTTTTTTCTTACTCAGGCGTCTCCCATCAGGCCTTGTGTTGTACTTCAGCGAGGAGTTATACACATCACTCCGTCGCTCGGAGCTCTATGGTAGTATTGACTTCATCGCTAACTGCGGAGGCATCATGGGACTCTTCATGGGCTTCTCGTTCTTGAGCCTTGTTGAGATCTTCTATTACTTTACTTTGAGGTACTCACTCTTGTTTACGTTTCGAAATTATAATAGTGCGTCCATGTTTGGCGAACCGAGCCACGAACGAGCACACTGCGAGCACGATTCGCGTAGCGTGGACGGGCTTGCGAGCCTCGAACGAGCATTCGTAGCGTGCTCGACTGCGCTCCGCCCGATTGTCAGTTTATTCAAAACCACAGGGATTCGCATCGCGCTCGTTGTAGGCTCGTTAAGTACGTCCACGCTTGAAATCGCGAACAACGAACGAATCCTGTTCGTTCGAGGCTCGGCTAGTGCTCGCTTCGCGTAGCATGGACGCACCATTAGATTTCAATGCACTCAGTTTGGGTGGGTCAGAATATTTTGGGCGAGATAGTGCAGCACCATAGTTTTTCTTTTCTTATTCTGTGCTCTTGATAATAATAACAATAATTTATTTCCTATAATAAAGTAGGAACTTACACTAATTTGTTCACAAAAATATGGGTTAGAGTTACAGCATCCGTTGCCAAACTAGGTAAAAACCTGTATTTCAGATCGTCAATCGTTGTTTCTTCTGTTTCAGACTTTGGTGTCAAGTACGCAAATCAAAGTCAACAGACATCGCCATTAACAATTTGTCCAACAAATAACAATGCATCATTGGATCATTTCATCAAAATTTGTTCTTTTTGCTCAGGAATGACGTTGATTGTATTCAATATTAATAAATTTCAAATACAATAAATTAAGTACATAACAAAATACTTATTCATTTATTCAGCTATGTTACAGAAAAGCTAATTGCAATTATAAACGTGAATAAAAAAATGTTCGATGATATATAATACATTTAGTTATAATTCTCTTGTTTTTGTGAATTTGCCTTTTACCTACATAGGTACAGCAAAACTAAGTGAAGGTAGGGGGTTTTTAGACCACTTTTTGACTCCCCTCCCCCTCGTGATATATGGTGAGATTTTAGGCTACCCCTCCCCCCTCTACCAAAATCACGTGTATTTTTTAACCGGCCTCAAAAACAAGTAAAGATAGTCAAACTTTTTTTTATTAAAACCACCATGGGCTTACTGCTTGACAAGCATAATGTTCCTCAGCAGATTTGATTCAT
Organism: Achlya flavicornis; assembly: GCA_947623365.1. NCBI lineage: Eukaryota > Metazoa > Arthropoda > Insecta > Lepidoptera > Drepanidae > Achlya > Achlya flavicornis. Next base: position 5,290,304 of record OX392484.1, read on the forward strand.
TCTCATCCACTCGGCATCATCGTTGTCTCGCACCACGCAAAGATACCTACAACTAAGTCGGTAAATAAATTAAATTATTAAAAGAAACAAAAAACCCGACTGCGTAAAACAAAAATTAACTGAAAAGAGAAAAACAAGCTCTTTAATCTATAGAATCTATACATATAATAAAACTGTAGAAAAGTCGTGTCTGTACATTGAATATATTTACCAAAAACTGATTGGGGGTGATGTAGAATGACTAACACAATACATAAATACCATTTAAAAAAAAATTGTCTGTCTGTCTTTCTGTCTGTCTGTTTGTCTGTTTGAACAGGATAATCTTCGAATCCACTGAACGGATTTGCATGGGGTTTCCACAGGGTGACTGAGCGTTGCTTGGCGCTTCAACTAGGCTTTGTTTCATCAAAATCGGCTCACGGGAAAAAAAGATATCTCAATTTATTTATTTACAGGCCGTCTCACGGCACAGATACAGAGGGAGAGAACTACTAGATGGCGTTGTCTTTTTCCTGAATCGCAGTATGGTTTCGTTCTCACAATTTTATGACAGGATCAATGATTTCGATATAAGTTTTTTGGTTGATGTGAGCCATCAGCGCTCTCCCGTTTGACCATTTAGTTTTGTTCACTACAAAAAAAAGCTACAAATAAGTACAGCTGCATCGACGAACTTATGAAAAAGGCTTACCTAAGTAAGAATCGAACCTGCAAAACTTCACGATGTGTTCTCATTTAAAGTTCTTTGCCTACATATGGCATAGCACTGGGTCGAGTAACTATTCCCACTGTACCACCCTCGCGGGAACTCTCCCGTGATAAAAGGCATCCTATTTTTAACCGACTCAAAAAAGAAGGAGGAAACTCTAAGTTGGACGCGTATGTTCTTTTTTCATGTTCATCGATTTCTCAAAAACGACCATGAACAATTCAGATATGATGAAATTGCTTAACAGACTAAGTGGGTAATAGAATCTAATTTGCTGCCAGTTGGTAGTGTGCCCAAACTTTGCAGGCGGCGGGCGATGCCTTGCATGCATTTTGTATGGTGATGCTTATCTATCTTCTAGCTGGATTATTCGTCAGCCCTTTGGCTATAGGAACCGTCAATCAGACGCCTCGATATGTCGCGAAAAATACAATGAGCTCCAGGACATTAGTGTCAGATGGACCTCTTATCATCGTTACGCTGCCACTCGATACACGAATAGCTGACACGAGAGCTCTGGCAAGAGCCCTATGAATGGTGTAATTAAAGTCGGAGTGGAGCGGAATCCTGCCTATGCTTTTTACTCACCATAGTATGTGGTGGCCAGCCTGATCGACAAAAGTACCATACTGGTAGCCATAGGCATATATAGGGCATATAAATAGACACTTACGACGAAGACAGGACAAATAAAAAACTTGCTGTACGTCTGATGGCAAGCAGTTAACGTTGCCTATTGACGCTTGCAACACCAGGGTATCACTCACGCTTTACCGAATCTCTCTCTACACCTTCCTTGAAAAAGTGTTTGAAGGTTGAGAGGAGTCGCTGTGCCGGCAGCAGTAGGTATTATTTGGTGCCTACTACATACTGGTCCCCTACACCCAGCTCTGGCGACCTTACTCACCGCAGGAACACAACTGCGATGTAAGGGGGAGGAACCTCCCTGCTCGGGCTGCTCCAAATTAATAACGAGAGAACCTGCTTGCAGCCAGAGTCCAATTTCTCTTTCAAGTGGTTACGTTTCGGGAAATCCTTTCTTAACGTGTAGCCTATACCTACTCTATGAGGCATCTACTTTGCCACAAATTTTTAGTATAGTGCTTGGTATATCGTTATTAGTGACTGGTATTTCGTTTTTATTTGGGTTCCGAAGCTAATAATGGAACCCTTATGGTGCCAGTTAGTCTGTCTGTTCGACTGTTACAGCGGTAGGTATATTGCAACAACCAGTAATGCTGTTGATTTAAAAATTTGGAATAGTTTTAAATATTGCTTACCCAACCTTATTGCAAATATATATTTTTTTACTTTTACGTTTGTAAAGGTGAACAGAGTGGGCCCTGAAATTTCAAAGCAGGGCTACAAATTTAAGTGAGGTATCATGGTAAAGGGCTTTATTTGTACATTTTAAAACATATTTCTATTATTTTTTAAGACTTTTTGACTGTTGATGAATAATGCCAATCTCCGAGGTTCGCAATGCGAAAAATCTGGAAAAAGTATAGGAAAAATTAATTTTCAATATCGTCCAAATTCCTTCACAAACAAACTTAATTATGCGGTCCGGTTTTAAGCAACAGTGATGGCCCAATCCAATAAATATACGTCCAAGGAAGGTCAGAGCCCTCGGTGCGCGAGTGAGACTAAGTCTTGAGCTTGGCCGGCTTTATATAAAAGATTAAAATTACTCATTTAAAAAGCAAAGTCCTGGCTGATTGATGATTGATGGATGGGAGCACGTGCTCCTCCACCAGCTGTCGCCGCGCCGCGCTCCCATCATCGCATTGGCCACAGAGTTCACAAGAACAATTAGGAATCTTCACGAAATTAATATCTTAGTGTTTATTACGCGAACAAATCTTATAGTCTACGCGAGCGAAGCCGCGGGCAAAAAGCTAGTTTGGAATATAACTTGAATGTTATAAGGTCTTGCAGTCGGGGACAAACCAATAACCTAAGTATGTGTTTTTTTTTGTAATATTTGTTTATACCCGACTGCAACAACTTATAACATTCAAGTTATATTCCAAATTCTATAGATTAAAGAGCTTGTTTTTCTCTTTTCAGTTAATTTTTGTTTTACGCAGTCGGGTTTTTTGTTTCTTTTAATAATTTAATTTATTTCAGACTTTTTAGTTTTATATAGAATGAGTTGTAAGTATTAGTAAGTAAATAAGCGGTACGGTAAAGTAACGCTAACAACCATCGCAACTCTGTGAGTTACGTACCGTAACCGCTCATAGTACCTATACCTACTGTCCTTGCATTCAACATGGTTTTTTGCAGTTTACGTCAAAATGGTAGCACAAAAGTATTACAATATATACATTTATGGAATAGGCTGTTCACAAGCTTTCATTTGATACCCATATTGTTATAATAACGATTTTTTTGTTTTTAATACCCCCCCTCTTTTCTTATCAATAGACGCCATATAAAAATAATATACCCTATGACACTCCCACAGTTCAGACGAATTTAACGATACCCCATATGCTTAAATCCATCAAGCCGTTTATAGACATACATACATACATACATACATACATACATACATATATACATATATACATACATACACTCGAAAAACATAACCCTCCTTCCGGGTCAGTCGGGTAAAAAGCTTACGGCCCGCCTGATGGTAAGCGATTACCGTAGCCATATGGACGCTTGCAACCTACGAATAACAGAGTTTATTATTCGTAGCTTGCAACACAAGAAGCATCGCTCACGCGTTGCTTTGCTATGCTTTCCCCCCTCCCCAATGAGCTCTGGCGACCTTACTCACGCGCAGGAACACAACTTTACACAACATAAAGTTATGTCCCAGGATATTTATTATTATTTATTTATTTATTTGGCTGCGGTATTCTGTAAGGAGCTACTTCCCCAGTCGAGCTGCTCTTTGAGCGAATAAACGCTTTGCTCTACCTCTCTCAACTTCCCTATATTTATATGTAGTATATATTATATGTATTAGCTCAGAGTATATAAATACTACGTACAAGTATTAGGTATATGAGCGCCTGATAATAATTCGTGCAGGTTGGATACTCTGCGTCAATGCACTATCATCACTCGGTGCCGGAGAATGCAGGCTTTTTAATGTTCAATAGGTTTACATGAGACGGTCGAGTGACCCAGGAGGAGTCACAAGGCTGAAGATGTCGCACGCTTACCCAGAAAATGCCTGTTCTCTCTAGCCTTGAATACCACCTCATCTAGATTAAAGGTTTTAGGAAAAACACCCCTGAAATGAGTTCCACACCTTTGGCAAACAAAAGCAATTTTCGATTTTATTGCGTGGTTAGATTTGGGCGCATCAAAATAATAGACGTGATATGCCTCAAGACCCCCTCTCTCCTATCGTGATATTATCCGCACCCCCTCCTCCCTATTCAGGACTCACGTGATTAATGGACGACCCCTAGGTACTTATAGATATTTACCTACTAACCTACTTGTTTACTTCTTGCTTAGATCGTCATAACTCGTTGTTATGATTAATATAAAAACAACAAGCTAAATTTTATGAAAAACGTAGATTAATTTGTCACACAGTGCGCAATGTTACAGGTTTGGTTACAGGCCGGTATGATTTGTTCCACTCAACACATGTTCTTTTGTCTGAATTAAAAACAGCAATCAGTTGAGTCAGTAGGTATACTTACTATAGAGATGGGAACGAAAACAAAATGATGTGCGATACGAAACAGAAACTTGCGTGACTGGTCTGCTAAAGAGTCGCCCGCCGCGCGCCCGCGCCCGCGCAGCGCCGCCGCCGCCATCGCGCCACCGCGGGCTGCCGCATGCCGGCTGCCGGCCGCGCCTCCATTCGACGCGATGGCGCTACGCTCACAACTCCTGCGTAACCGTAAGTTTTCCTCATATTTTTGTACAAACTTTTCCCAAATTGTTATTTTCTGTTCCATAATAATACCAATAGGTATAACTTGTGCACCTTCTTCTACTTGTCATTATTAGTCATTACTACACTCGCTTAATTTGACTGGATGACCTTGCTCTTCTGTAAATGGCCCTTTTTCCGATGTTAAGGCCTGTCAGTTTAAACAGACTCATTAAATAGTTCTAGTATTTGCGTTCTAAGTGACAAAAACACGCGGAATTTGTTATGCACAATCGCAGCTTGGAGATAATGTTTCAGTTATTGCGGTAAAACTAGAATGTAAGCATGTGTGGTCTTATTGCACCGTGTAATATCATATTATTTTCATTAGTCTATATTTATATACGTAGATAGGTACCTTCTTATGTCAGCCTTTGTGTTAAAATATATAATAGCTGACCATATAGGTACATACCTACGTAAATAAGAATGTCCGCTAAATGTGACCTCTAAACAAAAACATGTATTGGTTGGATTATTGTCTCATCCATCACACCTAACTATCTAAGTATGTAGAAAATCACATGCAGCATGCAGCCAAAACATTCAATAACTTCACTCCAATTAAGTGTTCTAAAATGTTCATTATTAGGAACCTATTATTTTTGAAGTGTTTTATTGAATTGATAAAATCGCGTGATGTTAGTGCGTCTAACTATTCATAACACACATGAAGATAGGTACCTACATATAAACTATACCTATAGCCTGCCATATGTATACTTATGCTAACAGGAGATACAGGTGTATCATCTGTCACCCTCTCACCTTTCATATCAGTCACCACCTCATGCTTATGGAAGAAACGCCACTTACATTCTTGTCGAGGATAAGTCGTAATTTTTGACATTTCCTTTGTATGGGATAGATGCGTCCTCTATGCAAAATGCTTTCAGTATTAGAAAACGGTTACATTGAATCGCATGACAATAGAACACGATAGTTTCTGTAAACACCGTGCACTAGGCCTTGAATAAAGAAATTGCATTGTAATTTTTATCACTATTTACTATAACTACCATTATCAAGTAACCTAATACCACAGTATAATATAACTGTGCTAAACTCGTGGTTTATAACATTGAGACTGTAATGAACAACGTCAAATAAAACTGCTTAGCAGGGAAACAAAGCATTACCAAAACTTTAATAGGTACGAGTATTTCCTTATTATGAACGATTAATAATCCTATGTTCTATTATTTTGTTTGGTATTTTTGCTAACTCTACTTACTAAAGACTCTACATGCTCTTATATCGCGCAGTACTTTAAAGTTACTACGTAAGCAGGTAGGTAGGTACCTTGTATCATCGGTGAAAAATGGATGTTTCTGAAACCTTGACCTACGTTTTCGTTACACATATTTTTTTATTGCAGTATACAATGGCGTACAAACACGTCAATTTCACGAGTTAAAGCAGAAAGAACGCGCAGGAGTCTCAAAGTTGCGCGAGGTGTTGGAAGACAGGTTACAGGAGATCAAGAGAGCCAAGACTTGGAAGTATGAGAGGGTGCTCACTTCACCACAAGATAGAAAGGTAAGTAGTATATTATATAGGTAGGAACATCTTACTTGGTATTTTTTATGTTGAATTGGCTTGCGTTTGGCCTTCGACAGACCCCATGAGGAGTTATGACGAGGCCGAGGATGCTTACCCAGCACGCTTGCCCAGAAAAAGCCTATTCACTCTGGCCTTGAATACATCTAGGTTATTGGTGGAAACACAGACCCCGGAAGAGTTCCGCTCCTTTATTGTTCGCATAAGAAACGCAGAGGCGATGCGTTGTGTCTGACGTAGGTTTGGGTATAAAAATGGTCAAATAAGTGGTTAATATATTAGTGAAATGTACGTAGCAGTAGTGTAGAAGCATTGATCTATCTAAATAAACTGCTACACTACTTATCTAATTGATACGTTTTTTCGGTTGTGATAAAAGTACATAGTTTTTTGTGTCTGTTTTGTTCGAGGATAAAGGAACATGCGGGCATGGTTATTTTTACACATTAGGTATATCTTTCAGCTCGCGAAACGCTGTTAACTTCATTATCGTACTGCTTGCGACGGGTTAACATAAACATTCAGAATGTACCTACCTATTTCTTTGTGGTTTCACAAAGGAAAATAATTAAAGAAAACTAACCAAACCATTTACAGATTAATGTTGATTAGCTGATATATGGACAGAAAGTACTATCAATACTAAAATATTGTTACTGACTGATCTATCAATGTAAAGCCATTGCCACTTGCCACATCCTACCACAACTAAACCATTGAAAAAGGGATTCCTCTTTTAACATTAACATCCATTAAGTACTTACCTATGGTTTTTGTGAAATTCCACCCTAAGGGGACAAAATAGGGATGTTAGTTTATGAAAATCTTTCATTTTAATCAATCATCAATATTGTAGTATAACAGATATATCTTTCAGGTGACAATAAAAGGCGCTGAAGGGGAATTCCTGAATTTCTGCGCTAACAATTATCTAGGAGTTGCGGTAAGAGGAGCCTTCAATTCAACAACATAGTCTGATTTGTAACAAGAATTTGAAATAATTGTCTCCTTATTTCCCGACAGAATCACCCTGAAGTAGTAGAAGCAGCAAGAGAAGGCTTGAAGAAATATGGGGCAGGCCTCAGCTCGGTTAGGTTTATTTGTGGAACTCAAACTTTACATAAGGTTAGTTTGTTAAGTAGCTAACTATGGTAGAATGGTATAAGTAGCAAATTATGGCTTGTTGGTGCCACAATTTTTATCCGTTATAGATCCTGTATAGTTTAATAGTAGAGGGCTCTCCAGCAGTGGGTAAACTAAAATAAACTTACCTGTCGTGTTACCTACTTGATATATCTAAAAGGCGTATTCCATCCCCAAAATACTTGTAAGCCTTTATTTCTTAAGCTCAAACAATACCCAGGTAATTATGCATGCACTTCTCATTGTCAGGCGCATACAATATATATCTCATGTGACCTCTACCTCCATACTTGCTTTTGGGCCAGATTGCCAATATAAGTGGTCGAAATATCAAGGAAAATTACATCATCGAAATGCATCTCATAACACGTCTTGAATTTTAAGTTAGTAAATTTCCACCAAGTTATCGTAGGTAAATGAATCCTGTGTAAAATTTTCTAGCGGAACCAAATTGGCTAAGTATTAGATAAATGCAGATTCAGTAGAAGAGTTTTCAAAATTCACCCTTCTATCCATTGACTTTATTGACTATATTACCTACAGGCGTATCCTTATTATCCTTAGTTTTGAAATCATTGCTTTTAGCGTAACCTTCATCTATTATTTATAACTTTTTCATGGCAATCTTTATTTCTGCAAAAGAAATCGTCCTAGTTCATATAATCCAGAATTTGCCGCTCTCTCACCGATGACAGTGCTATGTTTTATGTGATTGTAAAAGATATCTGGTAGTTTATGATAGCACCTCGGGGTGTTTATACGATAAGCGTTGAACAATGATTGGAAAACAGTTTACACATTGAATACAAACTCTTGTGTAATATGTTGATTGTTTTGGTATAACATTGCACTAGGATCTAGAGCGCCGGCTGGCCCAGTTCCACGGGCGCGAGGACGCGATCCTGTACGGGTCATGTTTCGACGCCAACGCCGGCCTGTTCGAGTCCATGCTCACTCCTGAAGATGCGGTGTTCTCAGATGCCCTTAATCATGCCTCCATCATAGATGGTATTAGACTGTGCAAGGCTCAGAAGTATCGGTACCCGCATAGAGATCTCAATGGTAAGATATCGAACTGTGCGGGCTAAAAGGAGTTTTCTTCCGCGGACGCTCGGACTGTGGAATGAGCTCCCCGCCGTGGTTTTCCCAATGGAGTACAGCATGGGGTTCTTCAAAAAGGGTGTGAAAAGGTTGGCAACGCGCGAGTAATACCCCTGGTGTTGCAAGCGTCCATAGGCTACGGTAACTGCTTACCATCAGGCGGGCCGTATGCTTGTTTGCCACCTCAGTGGTATAAAAAAAAAAAAACAAAGGGGCGATTCTTATATGTTTGTTTGTAGACCTACTTATAATATAGATGTAATTTCGACGCCATGACAAACTATGTTTGTTCTTGTTGGCTCTTCTCTGGGATTCTTTTCATTTGATGAAAATCTCGGACTGGCCAGTTATCGTAAATCTCATCTTCGGTATAAAACATTAGCGAACATAACTCGATCTCACAGATTTATACAGTTAATTAATTTTATAAAAGCAACAGCTTCACTATTGATGGCTCATTTAAACAATAAATTCGACTAATACGCCCGTCACACTACCTTTTGTTTCGCAATTCTAACTCATTGGATTATGAGGTCACCGGCATAATGCTTCCCAATGTGTTTAATCCTTTCGCAGAGTTAGAACACCTATTAGCGCATAGTGAAGCTCGAATAAAGCTCATCGTCACTGATGGTGTATTTTCCATGGACGGCAATGTTGCTCCGTTGAAGGGACTGCGAGATTTAGCGGACAAGTACAGAGCATTGCTGGCAGTCGATGACAGCCATGCTACGGGATTCTTTGGCGAAACAGGACGGTAAGAATCTATTTAATTTTGGGAGATAATTGTCTCTGTCGTGTCTTGTAATTTACTTTTACACCTACGCGAATAGTTTGTAGGTACTTGGGATTCCAAAGCGGAACACGCTTTGAATGTTTATTGTATGTGTAACGCAAAATTACACGGTTTATTTAAGTAGGTAATACTTGTACGTAGTATTTATCTACTCTGAGGTAATACTATCGCATGTTATCGCGAGCGACATTACAAGACCTCGCCATTTTCCTGTGCTACTTTATTCGAGTGCATTTGCTTTATGTGCATCAATGGTTTTGGTATGAATTCTAGATAATTTGTTTTATATTAAACCGAGCATTAAGGAATTAGCACCAAATATTTGCGCCCCGCGGTTACACCCGCGTACCCGGGGGAGATATTGCTTTACAGGGATAAAAAGTACCCTATGTGTTAATCCAGAACATATTCTATCTGTGTGCCAAATTTCATCCAAATCCGTTGAGTAGTTTTTGCGTGAACGAGTGACAAACATACATCCTTACTTTCGCATTTATAATATTAGTAGGAAGTAGGATAGTAGGATTAATTATTGTACTAATGTTGAATGAAGATAAACCGTAAAATTATATATCACAAAGTTACTTGCCAAACAAATAGAACATCTCAGCAGATAGGTACCTAAAGAAACTTGCGGAAGAATTAGGTAGAGCAAAGCGTTTATTTGCCCAAAAAGGAGCTCGACTGGGGAAGTACTTACACCTTACAGAATACCGCAGCCAAATAACTTTATGTTGTGTTCCTTCCTGGTCGAGGGTCAGTACGGAGTGAGTGATGCTTCGTGTGTTTCAAGCGTCCATAAGGCAACGGTAACCGCTTGCCATCAGCCGGACCGTATGGCTGTCTTCATCGCATAAAAAAAACCATAAGAAAGTCCCAATGACGTTGCATAATCCGAGGTTGAATGTTCATATTTTAGAGGCACAGAAGAATACTGCGGCGTGTTAGGGGCTGCGGATATAATCTGCTCGACCCTGGGCAAGGCAGTGAGTGGGTCGGCGGGCGGGTACACCACCGGCCCCAAGGAACTTGTCACTCTGCTCAGAAACGTCTCTAGACCCTACCTGTTCTCGAACGCACCACCACCTGCCGTCGTTGCTGCCTCGATAAAGGTAACTATAGTAATACGGCAATACTAATTTATAGCAGGTAGTAGAGACGTCACTTCTGTTGTAGGTAATTGACTGCTGTTTAAATAATTTATTATAGATGCCATCTCTGGGTTGTATAGATGCCTACTCAAAATCATAATCCACCTTTATCATAACGGTAGTCAAGTTGCAGATTGTTCACTTATCTAACCTGCTGCTTTATGTGCTTAACACCTTCGGCCACATCATCACTTACCATAGTGAGATTGCGGTCAAACCCAATAATATTATGCCCCTAAAAATAGTGACACAAAGTAAATCTTTGATTCTTGGGAAGCCATAGTGAACAAAGAGTGTTCTTTTGGTCTCATCAGCTCTAATACAGTTTTTTTTAATCGGGTTATACTTTTGAATTCCGAGTTGGGAAAAGTTGTAGTTCAAATCAGGAGTAGCGCGGTTTGGGAGAGGCCTTTGTCCAGCAGTGGATTTAAAAGAAAGGCTGATGATGATGATGATGAAAAGTTGTTTATCACGAGGAACCCTAGGTTGCGAAACGATTGTCAATCAAAAAATATTTGCCACGCTGAGTATGCCGGAGTCTTCTCCTCTAGTAGAGTCAGTTTTAAATGTAATCTGAACAAAAGATTTTGACAAATAAAAAATGGTGTAATTTGTTCCCCAGTCGTTAGAGCTGGTAGAACGAAGCGGTGATCTCCGTGAACGCCTGCGCGAGAACACTCGTACATTCCGGTCGGGCGTGAAGGCGGCCGGGCTGGCTGTGGCGGGCGACGACCACCCCATATGTCCCGTCATGGTGGGGGAGGCGCCCCTGGCTGTCGAACTTGCTTCTGGGATGCTAGGTCACTTATTATCTGATATTATTACCTATATGAAAATTACCTGTTGGCCTTTATAACTTTTTTAAGAGAGGTTAGAGCGATTATTCGCTCAAAGAGCAGCTCGACTGGGAAGTACCTCCACCTAACAGAATACCGCAGCCAAATAACTTTATGTTGTGTTTCTGAGCGTGAGTAAGGTCGTAAGAGCTCATTGGGGAAGGGGGAAGAGTCGGTAAAGCATGAGTGATGTTTCGTTGCAAGCGAAAATAGGTAATAGCTCAGGTAATAGCTACGGTTACCGCTTACCATCGCATCAGCAGGCGGGCCGTATGCTTGCTTACTGACTAGTGCGTTGTATAAAAAAATATAACGATCTATTAAACAATAGTAACTTATAAGTGCAACCAAATTCACTAGGTCCATTTTTATACCCATCTGGCTGGCTGGCCACCCTCAAGTTCTCAAGAAAATCTGTCTCCAAGCACCTATAGGTGTGTTCCGACATCTAGACATGAGAAACAGTTCCGTCTAGGCTTTGCGTGCTTACCACCTCCGGCCACATCACTTATCATGGTGACATTGTGTTCAAACACAGGCCTAAACACAATAATAAAATAATAAAAAAGTCGCGTTTTCTTTAATACCGCAAACGTCCTTAGTATTGTGGCCGTTTTTTTTTTATATTTATTAGTTTTCCAATTGGCCTACCAATATAAAAGTAAGAGCAAATTACCGACTACGCACAGGTCGGTTAACTAAAGCTGGCACGTTCAACACATGTACACGTTGCGCTTGTGTAGTGTCTGTGAATAAGCGCGCGGCGTGACGTCCCACTGCATGCGCATCATGAAAAGTATGTCGGTCTCTCGCGCGCGATCAAGCTAATGAGTATGAAGGAGACAGCTATTATATTGCTTTTGCTACTGCTCATTAATATAGAGTGGTATTTTTTTGCATTCGTCCCTTAGAATTGACTAACTTATTAGAAGCAATAAAGTAACTAAACATACTGTATCGCGAAATCGCATGTGTAGCTGTGAACGTGCCAGATTTCGTTAATCGACCTGTTACACTTCACCAAAGTAAATATTTGAACGACTCCATTTTCGTTTTTCAGAGCGCGGTATATACGTGGTAGCATTTAGTTACCCAGTGGTGCCGAAAGGTGGAGCTCGAGTGCGAGTTCAAGTGAGCGCTGCGCACACGCCGGAAGACGTCAAGCGAGCCGTACAAGCTTTCGCTGAGGTCGCTCGGAATGTAGGCATTGTTCAATCTTAACGACTGATGTTATAAAAACAATTAAGAGGATGGAAAAACCGCATGAATGTATGTAATTAAGCTTTCATTTCCACATTTTGTGGAACCATGAAATTGTCCATCGAAAAATTATTAAAATAATTTTAAATAATCTGTATGGATAGATTTATATCATCCAAGATATAAATATAATCTTATTATTGTTTATTTTTCTTGTAACGGGCTGTACAAATAACGGTCTGCTTAATTGGGTGATCAAAAAACCTCTGATGGGACATTCGATATTATCTGGGGCTTTTTGATTTCTTGTAGAAAAGATAGGTATTTTGCTACCAAAATAATTTATATTTTTTGTAAATATCAGCTTGAAAACTTCATTATACTTGAGTATGACTTTATGACTGAACAATTAAATATATTTTTATCATTACGTGTGTGTTTATTGTATATCTTTCCAATTTTTTTATTGCCACATATAATTTTTTTGTAAATTTTTTTTTGCGAAAAGAAAATTAAACCCTATGATGTGTAATAATTGATCTATTAACAATAATTTATTACAAGTAATAAAACTTACACTCTTATTGACAACGTTTAACACAGTGCGTCCACAACACTCCGTGTATCACTCACACGAGCTATAATTAATTAAACTATATATAATTAAATAAAATATTTACATCGGCATTTTTTAACTTCTCACTCGCCATTCCTTATTGCAACTTTATTTAATTTAGTCCGATCTTCACTGTACAAGAACTGGACATACATTTTTGAATCAAGAAACATAGTATCCCGATATTGTTCGTTAAACAAAATAAAGACGTCACTTCTCTATAATACTTGATAATAATGGAACTATACAGACGAACCGAGCTATGCTCAAAATTAACGCGTTAAATACACTAGTAAATAAGATTCATCAAATAAATAAAATAATAGGTAAATGCTACTCATATTTAGTTGTCACAAAAAAAAAAATGCCCTATTTGTAACAGAATCATCAAGTCAAAATGATAATAAATACTGACTAAAAATCACATGGCTTAAACAGTTCCATTCGTAAAGTTAAATTCGCGACATCTATCCTTATATAATAGCTTTGGAGGGTATCCTTTTCTCTACAATATCTCCCGAATACGCCTATATTCGTATATTTGTCGTGTGGACGTAATTAATCTTGACATGAAGACTTAATGAGCAGTACTCTGGGCCCCGCCTGCGCTCGCACGTACTTCAAGAGTATGAAAGTAAAAAATGATCGTTCCCTCATTGCAGTACTATTGGTTTTTTCTCTGGTGGACCTGGAACAAATCAACATTCCATTAAATATATTTATAGACTGATAAAAAACAGGCCTATGAAATTAGTACAATATATATTTTTAATAACACGAGAGTAATTATTTTTAATTACATCAGGGAAAATGATAACGTCCAAAAATAATTGTGAACTTTTATCGATATGCAAAATAATTTTCATGTACTGATTTACATTTCGTACATGTACATTTTATGTTAGCATATATTTTAATATGATGAATTTTTGACAGTGAATTAGAAAGATAAATTAAAGTTTGATGCCCGGAGAAAGACATGTTTCGTTAGAGTATAGGAAGGAGGCGAAAAGAAAAGTCTACAAACTGTTGAATATTGTAAGCTTATGAATATGTGTTAAGACGATAATTCTCAGTAATAGCTCAGTGATAGTGAGGTACCGTGGAAAAGGTCATGGATTCGAATCCTACAATTAGCTTGAACTTTCGGTGAAAGAATGTCGTAAGGTAACCACCATAATATTATAGGGCATTCTTCATGTTCATCTTATCCCAAACTAAACAAAGCTTTTAATTTACAGGGTGGAAATTTGAGACGGGTCAGTAAGGGCAGTTACCTTAAGTTTTAGGAGACTATTGGCTATACAGATTTTGACAAAAAAATAACGATTCAATCCGTGCTTTGGGCAAAATGTTGAATTGTTTTTTGTATGACATAGAGAAGGCTGACAATCATGTGTCTCAGGATAAGTGACTAGGCCTATTCACGATGTCTTCCTTCACCGAAATCTGAAGCTCATAGTAAGATTTTAACCCACAAACCTCGTCACGGCATTCAACGCCTCTACAACAGATCTATCATCGCTTCAAAGTCATATTATTGGTCATTAGTATCTTTGGCACGAAATGTATAGGTTAAAAGCTGACAAGGTTCGATGCGGAAAAATATTATAACCTTTCTGGCGAATTACAAGAACTGACTAGAATAATAAGGAAACTGAGGAAATTAACAAATGCTAATCGAGGTTTTCAACCATAAGTGGATTATAATTAGTTGATTACATATTTATGTTAAAACTACGCACGGATTAGCGCCCTTGACCATCGAATTGTAACTAATTGTGGTGTAAAATGCCACCAAGTCACAAAATATACAAACAATATATTACTATTGAAAACTGGTTCTGGCTTATTTTGTCCCTACAATCTAGCGTAAAATATGTAATATATATAGCTGTTAGTTTTCCACAAATATTAAAATATTCATTAATTTTAATAATGCACTTAGGTAATGCAAAGGTCATGGAACAATCTCACATTCCAAATTTAAAAAAATACTTTTGCCAGAAACATTAAACCTCGCATAAAATCGACAAAGTATAATGGAACGGTTAACACACTGCCACGCACCACGCGTAGAGCGTTTTAACGTTGCTTGTATGTACGTTTGTATAGAAAACACGCACAGTCCAACACACAGAAAATGCATCCACGCGAGTTAATTTTCGTTCGTTGACACACAACATGCAGCGTGATGCGTTGCAGTGTATTAACCGCCTTTTTTTGTTTATACCACAAAGGTGGCAAGCAAGCATACCACCCGCCTGATGGTAAGCAGTTACTGTAGCCTATGGACACTTGCAACACCAGGGGTATCACTCGCGCGTTGCCGACCCTAGACTTACTGTAGTAATGAGAACATCATATTGCAGTTGGTCCCTGGCAACTGTCATAGCTATATTATACGAATAACATAGTAATATTTACCTGATGATTGTGTGGGAGGTGTGGTAGTGTTTGTGTTCGTTGTGGCTGGTGTGGTGGTCGAGGTGAGGGGCGTCGAGCTCGTCGGCGCCGCCGTACTTGTCGGCTTCTGCACAAAACAATCCAGTTGTAACATTATATTCTTCATTGTGGGTAACGTGCCAGTATAGCGAAAATAATACTACTACGCTACGCTACTATATAGTAATAATAACACAATACACAATAGTAGTTATCACACCACGTGATCGAAATTATACGGGGTGGATACGACAATAAATGAAACCACGTAAAGTACTCATAAATACGATCAACTTTTACTATGGGACCAACTTCGAAGCGGCTTGAACCCCTCGTTTCATTCAGGACTCAACACTACAACTCCCTCGTTTCGCTCGGGATTTAAGTTTAAGATCCCTTGCTACGCTCGGGAGCTAACTCTAAGAGTCCCTCGTTACGCTCAGGCTGTGACTCAGGGTTCAATATGCAGCCCTTAGGTATTTTCAGCTATATCCCCTTGGTGCATAATCTACTATTGCATAAAAGGGTTTTTAATACCTAATTATGGGCAGTTGCGGAAACAAAAGACGATCTTTGTATTATTTTACGAGTTCCGAATTTTTTTTTCACGTTGACACATTTGATTCCTATAGAATATTAATTTAGTCTGGACTCTCATGCAAATGTTATGAATAATATTGATTTTAGCTCTACTTAAATAAGGATGTTGGGCTTCCAGTGCCGATAACGCGACGAGGATTTTTACTGTGAAGGTCACTTTTTATGTAACCGACTGATAATTAAATCAGACGAGTATATTATGAAAATTTTCAACACTATAGTGTTGTCGTTTTAAGTAGGTCCATAATTTTTGTATGAGACTAAATAACCAAGCAAAATAATAGGATGGCATTTTCACTATTTAAATAATTCGGATCTAAGCAAAATTATGTAAAACTTACACTTATTTCTTGTATCCTATTCTGCAATACATTTACTTGAGAGACAAGCGTTTGATTCATCGCTGTTATATCGCCCTTTAGCTGCTCATCTCTCTTAACGTTGGCGGAGACATTGGCGATCGTCTCGTTAGTCTTCTCTTCGAGTTGGTGTAGCAGAATCTTTATCTCTTCAACTCCCGAGGCCGCTGTAACAGCTTGCTTGCGGGCGACGCTTAGTGCCCCATCGAAGCCATTTATCTGTGGAAAAAAAAAATGTTACTACTTAAAGACCTACTACGGCTGCTTTCCGAAGGAAACATAGTGAAAATCACTTATCTGAACGGGACACGCTCGGTTAGTAAGTCCCAAATCTCTCTAGTTTGGAGGGGGGTTGTACCACAGCTTTAACATTGGAGTTAATTAATATTAGTTGATGTATAATACCTGCGACCCAATATCAGCAACTGTCCTCTGCAGCTCGGCTAACCGTCGCGGCGTGTCAGCCAACTTGGGCGCCGCAGAGAGCTGTTCAGACACTTCTCCTAGAACTTTCGTGGCACTATCCACTCGTTGCACAAGATCTTTATGAGCCTGCTCTAGCACTGTGAGCCTGGCGTTCAGATCGCTGGCGTTAGCTCTCAGAGCCTTCGCATCTGTGTGACATAGCTGTATCGCGTCTCCTACACTGCTACTGCTTGTTGATACTGTTGAAGAAAGTAAAGGTTGCACTACAAGGGCTAAGCAAAAAAAGTATTTTTATATAAGATGGTTTTGGTTTCTCTTTCTAGCTATGTCCGTCTCTTTTTGGTATATGTAGCTTCTTCGAGTCTATTAGGGTTCATTTATTGTAACACTGTTCTCAGATTTTAATGTGACTAGGTATGTCAATTCAATACTAAAGAATAGAAGACTCGCTTAGATGGTTTATGAGATAAGGAGATCAAAACTAAGATCAAGTGTCAGGAATCGATCGTGTTAATCTAAAATTAACCTAATATCATTGGTGCAGGTAACAAATTCATTTTTTTTAATCTCTACTCATATCTTGACTTGAGCATTGATTGATGTTCTAGAAAACGGACCTTAGTCTAAGTGACCGCGACATCCAAGGGAAGACATATGTTTCACAAATTCTAAATGAGGCATCATACGGTAAATCATAATGAATACACAATCAATATTTGCTGGGGTAATTTTGCTGTGATGTGTGATAAACGCTGCAAATTGATGAGTTAAGTAAATCCTTGATAATGTGGTCGGTTGGGGGCAAAGACTCTACTTTCATGGTTACTTTCTCTTCCATTGTTTTGGAGTCATAATGAACTGTCGTTTATTAGCAAATATAAGCATTCTGAAGTTATAAAAATTGTGACATCGTGAAACCAGTTGATTTACATAATTTATCCAATTCTAATACATTCGAACCTTGTATTGATAATTTAAAAGTATTGTTATTTAACTGTTCATGGTTAACCTTGAATAATGCTGTATAGGAAGCAGCAGGACCTGTTGATGATCGTTAAAGTTATTAATACAAGACATATAGCGGAAGTATACTGATGTAGCAAACACCACATTTGAACAGTTAGGCTATTTCCGTAAATATTAATATGGCATCGCCAAAATAAACACATTTGGCGTAAGATGTACGAACTAATCTCGAGAAATTTGCTTTTCGTGACATTAGAGTAAGCCAGAGTAAACCAACAAAAAAGGTAATGGTGAACGAAAAATCCAGAACATAGGTGAACAAAATAGGTTCGATAATATTTTATACACTGGATCCCATTGCGATAAGCATCGAGTATGGAGATAATTTCAACCTACACAAGTTAATTTCTACAAGGATATATGTAGAAATGGATGCATTGATATGGATATTGTAATAAAATGAAATTCCTTGTTCTGTCATAATATTTCGCAATTATCTGCCAACAGCAAACATCAAATCGAGATTGAAGAAATAAAGACCAACCTCTGTCCATCTCAATACGTAGCGAGACGATCTGTCGTCGAACATCAACGAAGAGCCATAGAACTGTAGCTGCAGACACTACGCACACGCACAGCGCCAAGGCGGCGGCGAGACGCATGAAGGGCCGGGACCGGCGGCGCCGCGACGTGCGCCGGCCCCAGGGCTCGCCCTCGTCGCTGGAGGCCGACAGCAGCCTCCCACCTCGGGACCCCACACCCCCCACGAGCGCATCCAGCTCACGCCGCTTCCTCATCTTCTTCCCGACACGCAGCGGCACTGCCGCATGCACCGCACTCTCCATACCGCACAGAATTGCTACCGCGAACGCATTCGCACAGTACGCGCACCTTTATTTAATGTCACATTCACTTTGTCTCCACGATTACGATACGTGCTCTCCGGCTCGCGTCAGATCAACGAATGAGTATTGTAAATTATATTCTCGTATAAAATAACGAGTCCGACGACGTCTCCTATAGATCGAGATAGGTATAAAGAGTAGGTTAAAGGTATTGTTGTGGTGATGATAAACAATAAACGAGTAAATGGCAACTTCTGTCGCTTTGTGTCTCTGAATCGCGAATAACGATTAAGTATGTTAAATGTATAGAAGGGAGATAACTGACTAGTCTTATCATGGAAGTGGTGATAAGCATGATTCTAAATGCAAACAACAAATCCCAAAATGTTTGAACTCTAGCATAATATTAAAAGGCATGTATTCCTTTAGATTATACCTATCATTAAACTGGGAAAACCATATCAACCCATTTTTTCATTTCTCTGGAGCCCCAAAATAATTAACTCATTGTTAATTTTATGATAGAAAATCTCTGTTTTACTATACCAATAGTTTTTTGAAGAAATACCTATGTGATTTTGGAAAGTATCGATCAAAGATATTGTATGCGGCCACTACAGGTGAATTATTAAGGTTGATAGCTTGATGTCGAATCGAAGGTCATGCTTTGCATATATGACGTTAATCGATAGCGTTCCCATCAATATTTTTCATTCAATTAATTACATGATGGTTATTTTTAGCAAAACCGTAACAACAAGTGGGTAAATCGGCTAGATGTGGATCACACATAAAACCATCATACAATAATGAACTTAGATAGATAGCGGCTACCTAGGTAACTTAAAATCACAATAATAGTTCCATAAGTTGCCGCCCCGCGGTTCCACACGCAATTCCCTTTTATGCCCCCTAAGGAGTATATTATAGCGGGGGGAGGACTCCCTCAGGAGTTGTAATTTGAAAACTCCTATCGGGAGCCTGTTATATGTCCGTCAGGTTTATTGCTTGGTTTATAATTTCTTTCTGATTTGATATCCAGCAAAATAACAGAAATACGCAGATATGTTATACATTCATTCGTTCAAGTACCTACATCGAGCTTATGTATGTGCCATTAATATACTGAGACATTGCACGTGACCGACTTGAATGACTGTGACACTATAACTCATTACCACACTAATATTCTTTGCCCATGCACTATGCAAAGTCATACGGCGACAGATAAGACCTAGACACTACGTGATAAACGGTTTAAGGAAACAGGAACCTTGTATTCAAACGAGATGTATTGAATCTGTAAGGTCATTTACATGTCGAGATTGTATTTTGAGTCGTACCTACTATTATTAGATTGATAACCTTGATCTTGCCATCGGGTGTTATGGTCTTATTATCAGTATTTATCAGCTTCACTACTTATGTCTGATTTTCATTCCTTTTACTTGAGATGAGTTTATTAGCTACAAATAGTACATAATAACGTGTAAATTGAAGTATTTTGATAGGTGTAAGACTTTTACGCTTCTCTACTCTCCGTTTGAGCGGAAGCGGGACTTTATGGGTTTATTTATAGAATTACTAATATGAAATCCCCTGACGCCACTGCTACCATAGCGTTATGAGATTCCCTGTAAACTTTTAAAACCTGGAATACCTATCTAACTACGATGATTATTTATTCTGGATCTTCCCTGATTTTTATAAATCTGTCTAGAACTTTTTGTAAGTCTATGTAGGTGTAGGTACTCTCTAATATCCTGAAATGTTATTGATTGTAATGCGGAAAATTCCGCGTTACACAGTTAATTAAATGGTTTTACGAGGTCGAACTATCTAAATTAAGCTAGTTTTCGCTTGTAGCTATCATGGCATTGAGAAACGTTACGTTTAAAATTAAAATCAATTGAGGTAACGTATCCTATTAATGCCATTTATTTAAGGAATAATACCTACTAGTGTCTTTTAATTGATCAAAGCATGAAATAAGACTTTTAATTATTAAAAATATTGACCTGTTTGCAAGAAAATATGTTTTTACAAATCAGCGGTAAAGGCTATGTATTAGAATTATCTAGGTATATAACGTCGTCTATATATGACGAGACATCTTGCCTGCCTGTAATCTGATCCGTGCCCTGTTTAGCATTATCTTTTACACTAGCTATCTAGATCGAGTTCCTACAAGTATCTGACTCTTACTGAAGTAGACTGGACTGGTTCGTATCATTTACATATTTGCCCCTCACATAACTCGAATACTTAGATGTAATTCATAATTTATTATCAATATTGAAAAGATTAAAGTTAAAAGATATTACTAAGTTCTTAAGCCTCTCTTAAGTGCTTTGGAATAGGTAGGTATGGTCTAATATCAAATGCAATTGCAAAGAACTTCTTGATCGTCGTTGAAAAACATTGTGCGAGCGGTCGACGTCAAGTGGTGTGATAAGATTGTATGGTCAAGATTAGTCTACAAGACATGTACCGTGTTATTATCGACCTACGGGGACGCACGCAGTGAATGAAACACGCACATGCGCACTCCACCTGCGACATATCATCAAATCATTGGAATAGCCACAACATTATAACAATTTTGAATTCAAAGAATATGAGAACATTGAATACGTTTCAGAAGCTATATATGGTAAACTTATACGAATTTCATAGCTCCTTAAAAAGTTTAATGAGGTAAATAAACACTAATGAGACACAAAGACGGACAGACAATTTTACACTTCACAGACCAATTTTATCACAGCCCTGAGTTGAATTACGTCATTAATGTCACTATTAATGAAAATATAGAATTGAGCGATAATTTTCACAAGAGCAAATAATTTCACAAGACTTCCCGAGGACGCTGGGGCAAGAACTGGCTGTGACGTCACCCAGGCGCGGCGACGCATGCGTGGTACACAACACTGCAGGACTTAAAGAAATGCTAGATGAGCTTCGAATATTTGTTAACATAACACACAATATCAATGTTTTATAGACCAAAAGGTCACAATACTAAATATACCTAGGACAAGCAATTTGATAGAAGTTCTGTTGTACCTAATAAATAAAATAAAAAATGCCGTTCAATGTTTTAAATACTGGCGCTCATGAAGTTAGGTAAACAGCTGATAAGATTAATTAATTAATTGATTGATTGAAATAATCGTGTCAAATCTATCGGCGATTTTTGTACGCAACAAACACCTATTATACAACAGTTAACAAGTGAAATCGAATCGACCATGAGAATAATAGATGTCACGATATCATTAGGGCATGTAATATCGGAATGTTTTTCAATTCCGATATTGATTTCCGATATTGGATCTCAATATCGGAATTCCGATATTAATATCGGAATTAGACATTTTTATTATAAATCGCACATATTCCTTATAAATAGCACATATTCCTTATAAACTTCACATAATTATTTATCTATACTAATATTATTAAGTGGAAGAGTTTTTTGTTTGGTTAAACTGGCTAATCTGTGGAACTGCCGGTCAGATTCGTTTTTTTATCACTTATAGGAAGCTACATTCTCCCCGAGTATTATAGGCTACTTTTGATCCCGGGAACGTGGGTGAAACCTCGGGAACAACTCGTTATAAAGTTGGATTGAAAACATCTTCTGCTCAGTCGAGCACTCTTGTCAGAGTGGTCGTG
Organism: Achlya flavicornis; assembly: GCA_947623365.1. Taxonomy (NCBI): domain Eukaryota; kingdom Metazoa; phylum Arthropoda; class Insecta; order Lepidoptera; family Drepanidae; genus Achlya; species Achlya flavicornis. Next base: position 5,312,648 of record OX392484.1, read on the forward strand.
GTTGCAATAGATAGTGTACATGGTGGGTCTTCAATGTTCTCTTTGACTAGGGTTACAGCTTTCGTAGCGTTGCGAGTACACCCTGGACAATAAGACTCTTCATCGAGTGTTCGTTTCTGCAGATCATCATCATCATCATCATATCAGCCTAGGGATGTCCACTGCTGAACATAGGCCTCCCCCATTAACTTCCACTTCTTTCTGCAGATGTAACCAAATAACTTCAGAATTCGAAGCTGCATAGTCGATGAAAGACTATCTGTTATTCTAAGCTCCTGCAGCATCGAGTTATACGTGTGAAAGACCGTCAACGGAATTTTCAAGAAGCGTCTTCAGCACCACATCTCCAGTGCGTCAATTTTCCGGCGATCTTGCAGGCTTAAGGACCAAGTTTCAGCTCCATACAGAAAGATCGGAAAGACCAGCCATCTCATGAGTCGAATCTTTGTTTTCCTGGTTATCCTACTGCTTTTCCAAATCTTCCTACTGCTGATCTTGTCATTGCGCATGGTCTTCTGATCTCATCTTCACAGTCTCCTATGTTGGAAATGGTAGAGCCAAGGTAGATGTATCTTTTTCGCAGTACATCCATTCTATTAAGTTAGGCCCGGTCTATTATTAACATTTCTTTCTTCATTTTCTTCATCTTCTGTGTTGATTGCAAGTCCGAATTGGAGATTAGTGGTTTCGAATCCGACTGGTAGTTCCATAGTCAAATGCATTAAAACAAACGAACAAAAAAATCTTCAGTTTCATTATATTAAAACTAGCTGCCCCCCGCGGTTTCACCGTTTAAACAAACAAAAAACCCTTTATTATATTAGCATAGATGTTAATATATTTAGTATAATTAATATTATATTAGTATAGGAAATTTGTAAATCGCACAAAATTCTTAATTTTAGTAAAATCACGTCTTTGTTACAAACATGAAAACGATAGAACATATTTAAAGCTATGAAATTAGTATTTGCCGTCTTCATTGGCGTGTATTTAGACGTAACCGATAGATGGCGACTAAATTTGTGTTGAAAACAAGCATTGGATTAATTTGACAGGACTAAATTTCTTACATCCTTTTGTTATGTTTGTTAGAAAGAGATATAGTGAGACTAAATTATTTTTGTTGTAAACAACAGAATCAGCATCATTGTATGTTTATTTTTTAAACGCTCGCTCCTTGCTAATATTTTCCTAAAAACAAAGCGTCAAGCATTTTTATGGATAATGAACATTCTCTCACTGCTCACTTGCAACACTGGTACGCAAAATTGATGTACGATACGTTAATTTTATAGCTCTAAGTGACCATACCTTGTGGCGCGCTTAAAAGCTTTATTTAAAAACTCAAATAGAAAAAATATCCGATTCCGATATTACGATATTGGATCACTCAATTCCGATATTGTAATATCGGAAAAAACGGTCCGAGATTCCGATATTACGAGATTCCGAGATTCCGAGATTCATGCCCTAGATATCATGAAAATATAATTATTTATTTATTTATTATTAAGGTGTAACATAAACTATCTATTTAGAGTCCCTCGTTACGTTCAGGCCCCAACTCGCCACCCGTTTATCCCCCCCCCCCCCCATGGTGCATGATCTACTATTATGTTGGGATGGGATGGGATGCATAGAAGCTATTAGCCACTATAATCATATTACTGGGTTAGTATTCGAGGAATCACGTCAGGTAAGCCAATAGGTAGAGTAGTAGTGTAGAGTGTGATATTTTAACTTGATCTGCTAAGTCAGTTCCCAATTTCCTATAAAACATCCAGGGGGGCTAAAAAGGAAGCTAAAGCAATATTGCTACGGAATAATTTTTTTCAAATTCTCGGCAGATCCTACGTAATTCCAATATTTTTTGACTCATTATACACAATTCAATTCATTAAAGGATTCGGAATTGATGAATTGCATAAGAACTGCTGTAAATTCGAAAAAAATAATTCCGTAGCAATATTTTTGCTTTTGCTTCCTTTTTAGGGGGCCTGTTCTCTTTAGATATGAAACAAATATTTCAATACTTATCCTCGAGAAATGTTCAATTAGGTAGTTATTTTAAGAAGACCTGCAGGGCGATTTTCAAATGCTCTCGTTATCGGGAAACCGATAGATACGGTCTCATAAGTAGTTATAATTTTGGTATTGTGTAACTTTTACGTCAAAATAGTCGCCGGCTTCATTTGAAATAAGTTAATTGTAATAGTTTTCAATTTTGCTGTCATTTGAGTTACACAATACCCAAATTATAAAAACTTACGAGAGCCTCGCTATCGGTTTCCCGATAACGAGAGCTTTTGACAATCACCCTGCTGGATACCTACTCAAAATATTTTATGACACTTCCAGTTATAACTTTATAACCAAGAATTTTTCGGAAAGCGCCAGCAGCGGCGTAATCGGCGACCAAATTTGATCTACAAATTAATTATTGTGGGTATTTTGTGTAAATTATAGATTTGATAGGTCTGTCAGTACGTCAGGAAGCCTTTACATATATATAGGGTGTATTTTAATAAGTAATTATTGACAAAGAATTTAGTAAAAGTAAGTAAATAAGTTAAATATTTCAAGCAATAAATATTGTACTATAAGTAAAGTACCAGTCAAAGTAGCTGCAGCTGAAACAATGTCCAAGACACTTATATTTGCTTTGCTCTGCTTACTTTGGGAACTCTGCTTACTTTTTCTAATTATTCTCAACACATATTTATTGTTGAGGAAAGTATTGAATGCAAAAATAATGGATGATAAATAAATTGGAACATATTGTGCTAAGCCTCAAAGTGTTGGATAATGACTAGAAGATGTTGAAAATCATTCAACTTGCTCATAGGGGAGGGGGGAAAGGTCGGTAACGCGTGAGCGATGCTTCGTGTGTTGCAAGCGTCCATATGGCTACGGTAACCGCTTACCATCTGGCGGACCGTATGCTTGTTTACCGATTAAGTCGTATAAAAAAAAAAACTTACCTCAAATAAAATCATATTATAAATTACCAAAAACATAATTAACATACCTTTGATAACCTCCAAACGCATAGTTGACACCTGGTCATATAAAGCAGCACATATCCATGTCAGCATGAGGAGCCATAGGAGCAATGTGCCACGTACCGCCCATTGCAGAGCACATCGCATTTCGGCTCCAATGTTAGGTTCAATCACACGAGCGGCTGTCATTCTGCTCCTTTCTCTTCTGTAAGAGCAAACTAATTTAGGTACTACTACGAAGTACTGATGATACTCAAAACTCAATTACTTAAATAAGGGCTTATAAGGCAAACTAATTCAGTATACACTTAACCTGAGAAAAAAAATATGACAAGAAATTATTACATATTTGAGTGAAGCTTGGTTTCCCAATGGAGAACAGCATGGGGTTCTTCAAAAAGGGCGTGAAGAGATTTCTTTAGGGTCGGCAATGCGCGAGTGAAACCCCTGGTGTTGGAAGCGTCCATAGGCTACGATAACTGCTTACCATCAGGCGGGCCGTATGCTTGTTTGCCACCTTAGTGGTATTAAAAAAAAAGCCTCCTCATTTTATGCAACATATTTTTTTTAACTAAATTCTAATAATATTAGCAAAATTAGATAAGTAAATATGATTATAACAATAACATCAGAAATACATGACTTCATTTGCATAAAGAACCATTTAGTTAATTGATTCCTTATCACATTGTATATTTTGTTATCAGTGTTTAATTTTACATATAAATAGCTAGATTATTCTCTGTCTGATTATGTGGTTTTCATAAAAATCTTTTTTTGTACTTTTTTTGACTAAGTTTAATAGGAAAAACTACTAGTAGTACTAGTAATACTAGTAACTGTCACACACAAATAAATTGTTCAATGATCTCTAAATGTCTAAATTAAGCATTTTCTATTATTGTTCTATGAGGTCCTTAAATGTAGGATATATAAAAACAATAATAAAATCAAAGGAGTTAGCCAATATCTAAATGCGAGTATCAAACCTTGTTATTTTCTTTTTTCTACTAGGAATTATTTCTAGCTGCAGGTCTTCAGATTCTTCGTCACTCGACAGGTCCAGGAGTCGGAAGTTTTCTTTGTTAACTTTGGATGGTGCAGACATTTTGGTCTTCGGTTCATATATAACATGCTACACGCGACTTGCATGAACTGTTTTCTAAAAATCAGTTTCAACAATATTTATTTACATGCACGTCAGAAAAATTTCCAGGTTATGCATGATAACCAATGTTTTGAAAATGGAATTAAACTCAAACCAAGGTTATGCCAGCTATATAATATTTAAACACGTACACAAAGTGTATGATTAAACACAAATCTTAAGGATCAAGGTATTGAACTCACACGAAATCAAAATTTTAGAGAGAATAAGATATGAAAAATGCAAGATGATTCCAACTTCCAACAATTACAAATAAATTGACAATTGTTTGTCTGTCAGTTCTGTGACCAGGGTTGGATTTAGGTACGTTGAAAAAGATAGCACAAAAAAATTAAAAGGATAGTATTTATAAAAAAATATAGTACACTTTCATTATTTTAAATTTCACTTATTAGTCATTAAAATCAACACCAATTATGGCAAAATTTACTCCTCTTCTAGTTTATCAGTTCTTGAATATTACTATTAGTTATATCTTCATCTTTGGCATTTAATCTCATCAACATATCCTCAGTAGGAATAAAATCAGTACAATTCCCACTTTTACTACCGCTTTTGATAGCGTCACAAGATAATATTTTTTTTTTAATTTCGATTGAATTGAAGAAAAACTTTGATTGAATTTCGAATGGAATGGAAGGAACGAGATTAGTGGAAAGATAGAAGTGTACTGCGGAGGATAATCGGGGAATCCCCGGCCATCAACACAGAAAACATCGCAAGATCAGATCTCGGTCGGATACACGCACGGTCGAAATATTCATTTAACGTAAAACTAAAGGGCTGATTACACTGACCAACTTGCAGGGTCCGATTTGACATACATTGCTGGTTATCTTGAGTATTTTATTACAATGTACTCAGATAACCAACAATGTATGCCAAATCGGCCCCTGCAGGTTGGCCAATGTAATCGCCCCATAAGCATTCGGGAGCAAACTTTAAATTATAGTATTTTAGTGTACTATCCTTAGATGTGGATAGTATATAGTACAAAGGGCGAAATTATAGTATAAATACTATAATTATAGTACATAATCCAACCCTGTCTGTGACTGTCACGTCACTCTTGTCCACAGCTCTTGTCAATAGATGACAGTTAGTGCTGTGCTGACAATCGATGGCTGTCAATATTCTCGATAAAACTGATAGTTCGAAAACACTAATCACGCATCGATAAAAGTTACAGTATGGTCTGTTTTTAAAATTAAGAGGGATGTGCGGTGTGATAACGTATAAAATGAATTAAATTATGTCAGAAATATTTTCTTTTATTTAATTTTCCTTTAGTCGATTATTAAGGTGCGTTCGAATTGGGGTATGGTAGCAAAAATAACAGTCCAAAATGCCAAAAACGATCACAACTGGCGTTCGATTTGGAAAGATGTGGGCGAAATTGGCGTTTTGAACAGTTTTCGTTCACCGTTCGTTTTGCTTGGAAACAGTTAAAAACGACATCGTGAACTGCAAATTTTGACCCACCTCCGAGGCAGGTTCGTTTGTGATCATATTTTGACATCTTTGAATCTGACAGATAAGTTTCATAAAATTCATACGGGAAGCGAAAATTCTAATTTTTATTATAAAATTTTATAGAAATACTAACAGGTAAGAGAATAATTTGTTAGATTAACTTTGTTTAATGATTAACTGAAGGAAAAAGGTAGGTTGAGACAAGTGACAAGCAGGCGATGAGCATGGAAATGTCATTTTTGTATCTAATCGTTCGATTTGGGACATATCGTTTGTGGCAAAAGTTGCAAAATTGTTGAAATTTTCCAATTCGAACGCAAATACAAAAATGCCCATTTTGAAACTGTTAAAAACGACATCACTCCAATTCGAACGCACTATTAGTTGTGTTTTCCTTTAATGGCAATAATTGCTTGCTGTCAATTTGAAATTGACGACTGTCAAAATGACGGCAAAACTAATAATTGTCAATTAATTTATCGCGATGGATTTTCTGAGATCGTGTCGTGCGGCAATTTTTCCTAGGTTTTTCTCGGATTATGAATAAACTCTTTTCTTTAAAATTACAACGAATCCTCATTCAAAATGAAGGAAAAATGGAACTTTATTTTATATTTGCTATGGTTTTCTTATCTTGTTTTATCAGCGGTGCTCATGTTCGGCCATGGTTTTCTTTTATCCCGTAAAACTCTAAGTGATATTACTGAGTGTTTGCCGTTAGATAATTTTGATTGTAATGGACATGAGGTAGGGAACATTACTGCTAAAGGTTCGTGTAATGAGGATGAGAAAATTTGGAAGATTTTGTTTGATCCTGGCGCACCTCTGATGTGTGCGCCAACACGTAACAGAATGGTGTTCGTGTTGGTGGACGCCTTACGATATGACTTCACTGAGTATGATGCCAGCATCGCGAAGCCTTTGCCATATCAGAACCGTCTGCCAATTATGCGAAGTATTCTCGACAAATGGCCTGACCGTGCGCGCCTCTTTCGCTTTATGGCAGACCCGCCAACCACTACACTACAAAGGGTTAAAGCACTTGTTACTGGCTCTCTGCCTACTTTCATTGATGCTAGCTCCAATTTTGCTGCTATGGAGCTACTAGAAGATAACTCTATTGATCAGGTAACATTATTTTCTCAATTATCTGTAATATTAGGTGCTCAGAAATTGTAGCATAAATAAGTAGTTACACTTACACTAGTGCTTATATATATACAAATAAACTAGCACCTGTCCTCATAATTTTATAAATGATTGGTCACATCCTTTTTAGCCATGCAGTTAACATGTGAAGTAGGTAAGTTATAATGTTAGTAGGTAACTCACATATAATTATGGTATTTTAAGATAGTTATAACTATTTTCTCCTATGCACATGGAAGAATACTGGATAGTCAATGTGTTTTATAACTTAATTTTGTAAATTTCCTTTTTATTCCACAAAGATGGTAAACAAGCATATGGCCATATATTAGGTAATTATATTATGTGCAACCCCTCTCCAAAGATTACTTTATAGTGGCCAAACCTACCTAACTAAAACAAGCAAGGTGTTAGAGACCATCTGTGGTAGGTCTTGCTGCCAAAGCATCCACTCTGATAGTCATAGTGAGAGTCACACTGTGATCTCTCACTCCCATTTGTCCAGAATGGTACCGGAGCTGTTATAAGTTGCTCACTACACACATTATATATGTACAGATGATAAAGGCTGGTGGCAATGCTGTATTGCTGGGAGATGATACCTGGGCAAGGCTAATGCCAAAAAGGTGGCTGAGATCTCATGCCATGTACTCCTTCCACACCTGGGACCTGGATACTGTTGACATGGGTAAGATGTTTTTGTATATGTCATCCATTCCTACTTTGGATATCTAAAAATGTTCCATCCATCTACTTCTTATTATATCACCATTCTTTATTCACAGAGGTTGACTCAAAGATCTATGATGAACTTGTGAAGGATGATTGGAATCTCCTCATTGCTCATTATTTAGGTGTAGACCATGCTGGACATAGATATGGGCCGAACCATCCTGAGATGACAAGAAAGCTGAATGAAACTAATGCCAGACTTGAGAAAATCATACAGATGCTACCGCCAGATGTTATTCTGTATGTTGTTGGGGATCATGGTATGACTGAATCAGGTAATATGCTGATAAATGTTATACAATCACTGTAGTTTTATATTGCTTCAAATAATATTTATTTATTGAATAATCATTAAAATATTATCTACTAGTTACACCCCGCGGTTTCACACGCGTTCCCTATCCTATGTGTTAATCCAGAACACATTCTATCTATATGTACATTTCATCCATATCCATTCAGATGTTGAAGTGTGATTGAGGGACAAAATCCAAACTCACAAACATCTAAACTTTCAATTTCATCCACACAAACAAAATATTAATGAGATGTAGATTAAAAATAATTAACTGAATTTGACATTTAATAATAATAATAATATAATATTTAAAAATGAATTAAATATGTAAAAATTATAAATAAACGAAATAATAATATAATATTTAAATGATAAAAATGCAAAATGCGCTCGCTCTGCAGGAAACATCTGATGTAATAAATTTAGTTTGATTTTGAAAAGAGTAATTGCTGAGTTTATTGCCGGCTCTTCTTAGCAAAAGCAACCTTCCGAACCGTGCATTAGAGTATTAGAGTTTGACTATTCATAAGTGCCTGTGAAGGCCTATTTGAATGAATACATTATTTCATTTCATTTCATTTAATAGTGACTGAAGGTTTTTCTATTTGTGATAGTGTGACATGTGTGCTGGTTATAGTTAGTTCAGATAATATGCTAATTAACCGTTAAACAATCATCATCATTGATCCCGAGTACCTAGTCTTTAACATAGGTAAAACCAAATTATAATAATATGTGTAATTCATTCTGTAATCATTAATTTGAGTAAAATTGTCTAATTTTGATATTGTTTTAGACTCACAAGATTGGAAAGTTTCAGATGGTAGGTATATTTAGAGCAGCTTGTCAATGTAGATGTGTATAATTATTAAGATTGTGTGTGGCAATCTATTGATAACAGTTTTGTTTGAGCTCTAATTTTTTTTCTGCTATGTGTGTGATTCTAAAGCATATTTTTTTGTCTTAGTTCTGTTGTTTTAAAACTTTGCTAGTGAACCAAACAATACTAGTTTAATCTTATTTAATAGTTAGCAATGGTATATCACATTTTGACGAATGAGTAGTGCTACTAAGGACATTATCTAACGCTAGATTTCGGCTTTTTTATTGAGTTATTATATATGCTTGATAAGTTTGGTTTGGCTTTAATTTTAGAACATCAGTCCGCTGATTTTCTTAGCATTACAAAGCATGTCTATATAAATTAGTTTTGCATCAATCTTTCTGAAACTAAAATTTCTTATTATTTATTAGGTGACCATGGTGGTGAAAGTAAAGCTGAACGTACAGCGGCGTTCTTTGCGTACCGTGGCGCAGGATTTTCAAAGGATTTAGTACATGAGATTGGTATGGAAGTGCAACAAACGGATTTAGCTCCCACTATGAGCGCTGCGTTAGGCCGACCACCACCTGCGCCTTCTCTAGGAAACCTTCTTTTATCTGTTCTACCACAGGCTACCGTGCCTCAGACTTTGTTACATCTTAGCAATAATTTAAAACAGGTGAGCATCATCAACTATTATTTTTGGGCTGGGTTTATGTATTTTTATTTTATACAACTTAGTCGGTAAACAAGCATTCGGCCCACCTGATGGTAAGCGGTTACCGTAGCCATGTGGACGCTTGCAACACACAAAGCATCGCTCACGCGTTACCGACCTTTCCCCCCTCCCCTATGAGCTCTGGCGACCTTACTCACGCGCAGGAACACAACTTTACACAATATAAAGTTATTTGGCTGCGGTATTCTATAAGGTATATACTTCCCCAGTCGAGCTGCTCTTTGAGCGAATAAACGCTATGCTCTACCTCTCTCAAAATGTATGGTATTTTCTTAAAATTGATTAACTATGCACCAGTGAGTTGTCTATAAAATAAGATGCAAATGATTATGCAACACATATTTGTCTAATCTAACAATTTATCCCGCCCTAAGCTCGTCGGAGGCGCGGTATGGTAACATTCTAGCCTCCCAGCAGTGCGATTTATTCTGTGTGAACTCTTTTATTATCTTATGTAATTAGATGCTACCTGTAGTCAGTTGCTAGGCAGTTGTAAATAATCGTATAACTTTAAATATATCTTTGACAGATAAAACAGTACCTCGTACGCTACGGAGAGGAGTCACAACAAGTATCTCTCGACCGACTCACTCATCTTATCAACTTAACTAGAGAACAAATAGATAAAGCGGCGTCTGTTGTCACTGATGATGATCTTAAAAACTATATTGCCGATGTTAGGTAAATAACTACATATCCTAACGTTATATTTTTACCTATAGGTTATTTTTAAATTGTATGTTTAATAATGAGGTTCTCTTTGTTACAGGACCCAAATTGAAAACACACGCGCCGTCTTCCGTGAAGTTTGGGTCGAATTTGATTCCCTTTCTATGTTGAGAGCTTTACTTTTACTGTTATTAGCGATATTTTTCAATTGGCTGATAACTGAAGGTATTCCAATGGAACGCCTTCCTCATATTTTTGCGAGCACTTTCGTCCCTTGCGGGATTATTTCCATGGCGGTGTGCGCAAGTCTCTGCTATACGGCATTCTACTTGAAACTGTTAGATGATCTCGAGCACGCGATCATTCTGAGTACCGGCTTGGTTTCGGGAGCTATGACATGTGCTCTTGTTATTATGCATTGGGATGGGATTACTCAGAGATGGTACGAAGGTCGGTCGCAATTCTACGAGAGATTCGCGCGCTCTGCGTTAGTTGCATCAGCTGCTGTACTAGTTTCTAACAGTTACATCATAGAAGAAGGCGCTGGGTTATCCTTTCTTTTCTTAACGGTCTTAGGACTAATGGCATGGAATATAAGTACAATTAAGGCTCTAGCTTTATGGGCGTGTTGTGGGGTAGTTTTGGCAGCGACTAGGCCATATAGAGGCTGTAGAGAGGAACAGGGGGATTGTTGGACGGCGGGAGGGTCATCGCCGACGAGTCAGGCTTCAAGAGCAGCTTTGGTTTTAGCATTAGGATCCATGGCTGCTGTCGTGGCAATAGCAAGACGTAATATTGGCTGGAGGGGTCACGGAATGGTTTTGGCTGGGTTATTCGCCTGTGCTCATTGGGCAGTCGGTTGGGGAAATTTAGGCTCTCCTAGTAGATCTAGGCTATTGGCTCGTGGAGCGTGGTTGGTGCTAGGTGCCATGTTCGCGTTGTTGTGGAGGAAGGAGAGCCAAGGTGCGACTCTGCCGTTGACCGTGTGCGGGTTGGTGTTCTACGTCGCGAATACGCTTGTGTTGGGAGCGGCGTTTGCGCCGGCGGCTGCGCTCGCGCTCTTGTCGGGATTTCTGGCGCTGAATATAGTTTCGATAATGAAGAACGAAGGATCTACGAAATTTTGTAAGTGTTTTTGTAACTACTTTTTTGTAGCATTAATTCAAGCAGGGCTTGTGTTATGGAAACTAGACAACCGATTTAATAATTTTTTAAATAAGTATTTAGGTACTTATATTTACTAACACCCCGAGTCATAACACCTCACAAAATAAACGTTCCTTCTAGGCTTTGTGTGCTTACCACCTGTGTAGTCAAACACAGGCCTATAAAAAGTAAAAAAAAAACGTAGTTTCAAATTCTTTAGGTTTTATAATATTAATCAGTTTTCACTTGTTAATCAATTCATAAACAGATCGTACTTAACCTTTTGATCGCCAGAGACCAGTCATAACAACCAATTTAGTGACTCACACGCCAACGTCATCAATACATTACCAACAATCAAATCGAAATAAATATTTCTTCAATGAGATTATGTAGCTTTTATGGTTAGACAGTTTGTTTCGTGGCGAGCCTGACACTTCATTAATATTACGGCGGTCGAAAGGTTCAAATAATGTATTGAAGGTAGAAATCCCAGTGCAGCCAGACCTTCCTTATTTTCTGCTACCGATACCGAAAGGAACCACCGATAGGTGCTTGGCACATCGGTGTGTTCCGACAGCTGCACTTGAGAGCCCGTTATTTCTAGTAGGCTTTGTGTGCTTACCCACAGAACAGAAAAAACAGTTAGAAAGCGCAAGTGACAATATTAGCACAGTAGATATATCAAACAGTAAAATGACTCGACCCTTTTCTTGATTATAATTGCCTACAGCTTCACGGTTCGTGAACACGCGATAGGGCTGCCCACCTACAGTATTTTAATTTCATCTACCTACTTGTCTAGTTTTGTGATTGTATATAATTATATTTTTTATTTGATAAAATGATTTTTTTGTGAATGAAATAGGAAGTGTTCAATAAAATGCAAGAAACAGACGAGTAATATATTATATTTTTTCATGACCCCATTACCTACAGCACGGAGATACTCGAATACTCTATACTCTAAATCGAAATAACAATATTTTAAGTTACCCATCCGATGTCGAACCGTTGCAAACGTTACTTAATATCAACCATCTCATCGCGTGTGACTTACCTACAGCAATCAAAACCTCTAACTACCTACTGCAAAATCTTTACTAGGTACAGTTACCTACCATTTATTACTCTCACAATCATTTCATAATAATATTTCGTCTAATTCAATCATATATGTAAATAGCTAAGTACATACATAAGTACATAAAAGCACAATATAGTCTACTATAATTTCTCTTTGTCATATTAAGTAATTGTACTTACTTGTAATTATTTTAATTATTTCAATGAATATTTGTCATAAATCGCACGCTTACTGCTTACAAACCCATCACACCGTTCGTTCGTCACTGCAGCGCATTCGCGACTGTTTGCCAACCGAAAGCGAACCGAAATCGTGGCGCGTAGGTATGACTCGCGTTCCGGCCGTTTGTATGAAGAGCTAGTACTGATAGATATATCTACTGTGATATTAGCACGGGAACCTGTGTGGCAAAACTCACACAAATAAACAATTATTCATACACTGCACTACAAACAAACAATTCGTTTCATTGGTAGATTTTATTCAACACAAAACTAGCAGAAATCACAGATTCTACATTTGAAAATATACCTTCACATGTACAAATAGAATTCATTTTGTTATTCTGTAGAATGTGTATACGACGTTTTGTAATATGAAGATGAAGGAAAACAATTGACGAGTAAGTTTCGCTATCCAACAATAGATGGCGTTATTATCAGTGGATGTTATTATCATCCTAATTACATTCAAGATAAAGTTGACATTCGTGTAGCATGTCGATGGATTTATAACATTCTGATTATAACACCATGCGCTATTCGATTTCGTCAGCTACTCAATTAGTGATGTAGGTGATAGATGACGTCATAAGTGAAAGTATCGATAAATGTTTATTGTATATCCTACTAATAATATAAATGCGAAAGTTTGTGAGTGTTTGTTACTCTTTCACGCAAAAACTACTGAACGGATTTGGATGAAATTTGGAACACAGATTCTCAGATATGTTCTGGATTAACACATAGGATACTTTTTATGCCGGGAAATCATACGATTACTCGGGAATGTGGGTGAAACCGCACGGGACAGCTAATATTATTATAAATATGACACTAATATTATGAATGAAATCTATTCCGCCTAAACGGCGGAACAGATTTCGATGAAATTTGGTATGTAGATAGATGACACACAGCTTATAGTCAAGTCAAGTCAAAGCCATTTATTCAATTTAGGCCCAAGAAGGCACCTATGAAGGTACATTTTTAGGGTTCCGTAGCCAAATGGCAAAAAACGGAACCCTTATAAATTCGTCATGTCTGTCTGTCTGTCCGTCCGTATGTCACAGCCATTTATTTCCGAAACTATAAGAACTATAATGTTGAAACTTGGTAAGTAGATGTATTCTGTAAACCGCATTAAGATTTTCACACAAAAATAGAAAAAAAACAATAAATTTTGGGGGTTCCCCATACTTACAACTGAAACTCAATTTTTTTTTTTCATCAAACCCATAAGTGTGGGTTGTCTATGTATAGGTCTTCAAAAATGATATTGAGGTTTCTAATACAATTTTTTTCTAAACTGAATAGTTTGCGCGAGAGACACTTCCAAAGTGGTAAAATGTGTGTCCCCCCCCTGTAACTTCTAAAATAAGAGAATGATAAATCTATAAAAAATATATGATGTACATTACGGTGGAAACTTCCACCGAAAATTGGTTTGAACGAGATCTAGTAAGTAGTTTTTTTTGAATACGTCATAAATTGAAATTAATATCAAATACTCAGGTCTATACTAGTAATATGTAAATGACTTATATACCTACAGGTTTGTACAGAACCCTCGGTGCGCGAGTCTGACTCGCACTTGGCCGGTTTTTTAATATTTTCTTTTTATTTTTCCAATCTGACTATATAGTGGCTATTTTTTTCCAAAACATTAGTATAGTTCCAAAACATACATACTTTTTATTTTACAAAATAAAATACACAATCATCAAAACGAATAAACATAAAAAAAAATAACAAAAAAAACAACAAATCAAATATAATATATATATTTTCTTTTTGTACAAAAGTTACTTTTGTACTTTTGGAAAAGTGAGCAGTTCCCGTAGGATAAACGAATTACACATATTATTGAAATTACACTTATAAACGAATTCAAAGCGGGCGAAGCTAAGATAGTATAAAATTCAAAGGCCTTAAACTGTAGCACGTTTTGTAAAAATTCACGCTTGGTAAAGAAGGATAAAAATTGTTAGTTGTCGATAGATTTTCTCTTTATTCAATTTATGAAAATTAAACAGATTCTGTTCTTTGAGTGTTCTGTAGGAAGCCCAGTGAGACACCTTTTGGAATAACAAAAGGACACACATTGGAAATATTTTTGTTTTTGCTCTGGTATGGCTGTTTCATACAAGTATTTATTTCCCTTTTTTTAATTATAAAATATTTGTCTTCAAAGTGCTCTGAACAAATTGTGCTTGATTTTGAAAGAAACCAATTTTGCCTTCCTGTAGCTTGAATCCATTTTCCCTTTATATCTGGAGCCTTAGTGTAGTGTTTGTATCTATACAGTAGATATAATACACTGTCTCATGTACACCAGTAGAGGGGGTAGCTGTCAACCGGCCAGTCTGATATTAGACGCGGTGCGGGTTGGACGTGCGCTTGCGCTCGGACCTGGTGTAGTGGTGAGCCAGTGCTACGGAGTAACTAGTCACTAATCTGTGCAGTGGTGTCAGTGCGTGGACGCTACAAGTGGCGACGAGATAAAGTACGAGAAACGTGTGTAAAAGGCCAGTAAATAAAATTCAATTATTATTAAAAGGGAAGGAAGGTGACAATAAAAAGTGTGTGAGTTTTATGCAATGCGTACTAAATATTATACCATATTTATAACATTTCCTAAGTAGACGAACCCAGTAGTACAATAGTAAGAATAATCAGTTGGATCGTCATGGAATGTTGTTTACGCAAAATAATCCCAATGTAATACATTTCATTCCACTTATTTAAGTGAAGTGACGATTTCGTCAGTGGTATTATGGATTGATGAGAGAATAAATTATAATGTAAGAAAAACTATAAGATGCTTGGGTACCTACCTTCCTTATCTTTTAACAAGATTAATAGAATGAAAAATGCTACTTATGTCCAAAATTATTCCGCAAAGGTAACAAAACAAATGTGTTGTCGAATAAATGATTATTGTTTATTCAAAAAAGGTACAAGGAGATTGCATTGAGCTACAAATCTTCCTAATTAAAAAGATGTCACTAATACCTTTATACCAGCATATAAAGGTTGCTTTGAACTCTCATTAGCAGGTTGTTTTCGGTAATATTGTATTTTCTATAGGCTTTATTGTACCTATTTGTTTCATACTTAAAGGAAGCGCTTAATTACCTATAGTAAATATAGTGACGGGCCCGTGTGCGCAGTTGGAAGATTCCACCTGTTGTGCCGCAGGTCATGGGTTCGATTCCCACACAGGACATGCATTTGTGTGCATGAACATGACTGTATATATGTAATAAACTATGCAGGCATATTTCAATTTATTTATTTGCTGCTTCACATGAAGCACACCTACACATACATTTTAGGTACATAGGTACCTAGTATGTTAAAGATGTTACAAAGAATAAAGTGGTATAATACATAAGCCCTGCAAGGGCATTGCAACATTACAATAATATTAAGTAATAATTAAATACATAAATCCAATTAAATTCAACAAAAATAAGGAATGAGTATTATTAGAATAGTATGTAATACAGAGTATATTGATTATATGAGTTACATGTCAGGCATATTTATCTGTGGTAGCTTTGAAGAATTCCTGCAGATTATAAAAGTATTTTTATAAGAAAGTCTTTCTAATTTGGATATAAATAATAAAGTATATCAACTTATTTTCTTCCAGTATCAGTTTAGGAAGATTAAGATATATTATTATTGCACTAACATAATATGATACTGAACTAAACATTGTTAGTTTTGGATGTGGCAGGGTAGTGTTCTTCAGGATGTGAGAAAGATGAACGTGTTTGAAGCACCTGTAAATTGTCTCATAAAATTGGAATTGGGAATTGTCGTTACATAAGTAAATTAAGACAATAAGTAATTCATTAAATTGAAATTGAGGCTTCAGACTTCTTTTAAATAAGAGGTACTGTACTTAGCGTGTACCATACCTATTGAATTTCAATAAATTAGAGGTTTATAGAAATCTATATTACTAGGGTATTTATTACGACTAATCATATTTTTACGACTAATCAGGTACCACCACCTGAAATGAACCTGAAATGAAATGAAATGAAATGAAATGAAATGAAATGAAATGAAATGAAATGAAATGAAATGAAATGAAATGAAATGAAATGAAATGAAATGAAATGAAATGAAATGAAATGAAATGAAATGAAATGAAATGAAATGAAATGAAATGAAATGAAATGAAATGAAATGAAATGAAATGAAATGAAATGAAATGAAATGAAATGAAATGAAATGAAATGAAATGAAATGAAATGAAATGAAATGAAATGAAATGAAATGAAATGAAATGAAATGAAATGAAATGAAATGAAATGAAATGAAATGAAATGAAATGAAATGAAATGAAATGAAATGAAATGAAATGAAATGAAATGAAATGAAATGAAATGAAATGAAATGAAATGAAATGAAATGAAATGAAATGAAATGAAATGAAATGAAATGAAATGAAATGAAATGAAATGAAATGAAATGAAATGAAATGAAATGAAATGAAATGAAATGAAATGAAATGAAATGAAATGAAATGAAATGAAATGAAATGAAATGAAATGAAATGAAATGAAACGAGAAAGGCAAAGAAACGAAAGGAAATGAAATGAAATGAAACGAGAAAGGCAAAGAAACGAAAAGAAACGAAAGGAAACGCTCTATCAAATTGAAAATAATCAGATAAAGGCGAATTAAAATTGGTAGTACCTCCATTGAATTGGAAATTGTCGGGAAGTTCAAATGAATACCTCCATTAAATTGGAAATCGTCTGGTATTTTAAATTAATACCTTCATTAAATTGGAAATTGTCGGAATTGGGCAATAATAACAGAAGTACACATTCTGAGAGAGTTAGTGAAGAAATAAGCAAGCAGTTAGAGATAATAATAACAGAAATGGAAGATGCAAATAAGATGGATGGTTCAAGAAAGAAATAACATGGATACGACCAGCTTTACAGTAGTATACAGTTTTAAGTAGTATATGGAACGATGTTAAGCAAGATGTGGACCAGCATACATTAAAATTGAAATGTCATTGACAAGGCATACATAAAAATGAAATTTGGAATTAAATGACAAAAGAAATGTAAGGAAAGAATAATGCAAACACCCACACAATAGAATTCCATTCAATTGGAATTACTTGAATTCCATTCAATCGGAATTACTTGAATTCCATTCAATCGGAATTACCTGAATTCCATTCAATCGGAATTACTTGAATTCCATTCAATCGGAATTACTTGAATTCCATTCAATCGGAATTACCTGAATTCAATTCAATATGAATTGCTTGAATTACATTCAATTAGAATTACTTGAATTACATTCAATTGGAATTGCTTGAATTACATTCAGTTGGCATTAATTGAATTACATTCAATTGGAATTACTTGAATACCATTCGATTGGAATTACTTTGTTCGAATTCCATTCAATTTGAATTACTTTATTTGAATTCCATTCAATTAGAATTACTTTGTTCGAATTCCATTAAATTTGAATTACTTGAATTACATTCAATTGGAATTGCTTGAATTCCATTCGATTGGAATTACTTGAATTACATTCAATAGGAATTACTTGAATTCCATTCAATTGGAATTACTCTATATGAATTCCATTCAATAAGGATTGAATTAATTTGTTAGAATTCCATTCTATTGGAATAATTTGCAGTTCGATGGTGGTGATTCTATGCTGGCAGCATCAATCATATTGATAGCGGCCTGAAGCTGTCATCTCCAGTTGGTGCCGGGGGTCTCATGTGAGCACTTACTTTCTATTTGGTGTCCATGTGGTGGTGCTTGGGATAGCTTTGAAAGCAGTATCTGGTGAGTCGATTTCACGTTGTTTGCTAATATATTGCGTAGGTTCCTTATACGGTAACAAGGTACAGGTTCCCATTGCGTTGAAATAGTTATTGGTTATTGACTTAAATTGGATAATGGAAAAAACTTCAATTGTGGATATGTTTATTTACTTGTTTAGCAGTTAGAGCAAGATTAGAGCTATACATTTGCAAGTAGTACAAGATCAATCAGTCGAAAAAGGTCTATTAGCTCTAAAAAGAATAATATCTATGAAAAGAATACCCAGTCCTATTACTTCAGACAATGCTTTCCATCACAAGCTCATGGCAAACATTTTAACAAAAATTTATTTGCTAAAGAAAAAAATAAATGCAGGTTCATCCCTGAATTGGATCCATAGTTTAGAGAATTTTACAAGTGGATGGTTTGCGAGATGCGAGGGATGTTCCAAAGATGGTTTTGTAACCGATATCTTCCAAGTTTACGTGAATGGTTCAAGCACTCATGTAAAGGACCGCGAGTACCATCTAAGGAAATAATAAAATTTTGGTAAAAGGGAAGGGATGCAGTGTTTGTATCTATACAGTAGATATAATACATTGTATCATGTACACCGGTGTTGGTTAGAATCAGTATTAAGATTAAAGACGTGTCTGTCGCGACACTGGGTGAAAGCCACAAATATCAAAAGTGTAATTTGCATCAGTAAATAATAATTATCTCTAGTATTGATTACCTACATTTGAAATAATTAAAATTTGTTAAAAGGGAAGGGATGTAGTGTTTGTATCTATACAGTAGATATAATACACTGTCTCATGTACACCAGTAGAGGGGGTAGCTGTCAACCGGCCAGTCTGACATTAGACGCGGTGCGGGTTGGACGTGCGCTTGCGCTCGGACCTGGTGTAGTGGTGAGCCAGTGCTACGGAGTAACTAGTCACTAATCTGTGCAGTGGTGTCAGTGCGTGGACGCTACACTTAGGAAATCTAAAATCAAAAAAATATAACATAACGCATTCAAATAAATAATAATAATATTTAAATATAAAATCAAAATGGCACTACTAATCACAACTGTAAAAGTTTAAACTATCGATAACTCATACTATAAAGAAGTGTGTCACGTCTCTAATCGAGTGGCAACCGTCACATCAAGTGCATGTATGGAAACTTCGAGAAGCAGTAAGTTTTAAGTTTGAAAGAAACTAGACCTTAAAGTTTAAATTTTAAAGTCAACTTTCGTTCGCGATCATTCATCTTGAAGACAATTAGGTTTTTCTTAATTTTAAATTAATTTACTCACAAAATATAACTTACGGATGGTATGATATACCTCCTTTCGCTAAATTTATTGTACGGCTATCGTTTTTGCACTGTAAAACAGCACAAAAAGGCATTTTACTAACATTTTAAATCTTTTACGACGCCACCAAAACAATGTAGTGACAAATCACGACTGAATTGAGCGGAGCTCTAAGTGCGCGGAACTACGCTTAC
Organism: Achlya flavicornis; assembly: GCA_947623365.1. Lineage (NCBI taxonomy): Eukaryota > Metazoa > Arthropoda > Insecta > Lepidoptera > Drepanidae > Achlya > Achlya flavicornis. The sequence continues at coordinate 5,332,480 of OX392484.1, forward strand.
TATGTACTACGGCGGTTCCGCCCACTTGCGCTTTCTGTTTTTTCTGTTCTGTGTGCTTACCTATACTATACATCATCATCAGCCTATAATGTCCCATTGCTGAGTACAGGCCTCCTTTCACAAATGAGGGTGAAAGGGAATGGGCAGATACTCCACCACGCATGCCCACTGCCCCAGTGGTCAACCTACTGTTGGAATTTTTCAAGCCGCCTAGGGGGCCTACAACTAGCTTAACGACTATCACAATTAAGTGATAACCGGGACCAACGGCTTTACGTGCCTTCCGAAGCACGGAATCGCTCGATTTGAAATACCACTAGGCGGTCACCCATCCAGGTACCGACCACGACAGACGTAGCTTAACTTTGCCGATCGATTAAGAACGGCTAATCATGGTCATCATGTAAAAAAACAAAAATAAAACCTAAGTACTTAAATATATTGTTTGACGGGCCAGACGGCGCGGTTGGTTAAGACACTGGTCAAGATTCCACCTATCCCGCCGCTGGTCGTGGGTTCGATTCCCACACAGGACATGCATTTGTGTTCATGAACATGTGTGTATGTCCCGAGTCTGGGTGTAATTATGTATATTAAGTATGTATTTACAAACAAAAAGTAGTATATGTATTATATCAGTTAACTGGTTTCCATAGTACAAGCCCTGCTTAGTTTGGGATCAGATGACCGTGTGTGAGGAATGTCCCAGGATATGTATTTATTTATTATTGTAAATGAATTGGACAGCAGTGTCAAGTCGGTGCAACTCGAGCGTGGCTTGCATGTGGGCGCTGCTGGCGTCGTACCAGTTCTACGGCACGGGGCACCACGCCACGCTGGCGCACGTGCGCTGGGCGCCCGCCTTCCACGCGGGGGACCCGCACCGCCTGCCGGCCGGCGGCACGCCCGCCACCGCCGCACTCGTCTCACTCGATCTCTTCGGTAAGTTCTACGGCACGGGGCACCACGCCACGCTGGCGCACGTGCGCTGGGCGCCCGCCTTCCACGCGGGGGACCCGCACCGCCTGCCGGCCGGCGGCACGCCCGCCACCGCCGCACTCGTCTCACTCGATCTCTTCGGTAAGTTCTACGGCACGGGGCACCACGCCACGCTGGCGCACGTGCGCTGGGCGCCCGCCTTCCACGCGGGGGACCCGCACCGCCTGCCGGCCGGCGGCACGCCCGCCACCGCCGCACTCGTCTCACTCGATCACTTCGGTAAGTTCTACGGCACGGGGCACCACGCCACGCTGGCGCACGTGCGCTGGGCGCCCGCCTTCCACGCGGGGGACCCGCACCGCCTGCCGGCCGGCGGCACGCCCGCCACCGCCGCACTCGTCTCACTCGATCTCTTCGGTAAGCCATTTATAGAACTAATCTTGACGTCTTCAAATGTTTTTAGACGATTATATTCTCTTCTGTATTACTAGCGAATAAAGAAAACATTTTAAGATTTGTGCAGCATCTCTCCGAGAACGGTTGAAGAATAACAGATTTGCGTACAGTACGCAACTGATAAGGCGCGTCGTGAATCTTCGTTCGCACAGGAAAGAAAGTATGGCCCGAAGATTAACGAAAGAATGCTTAACTCTTACAATCAACCTTAGTTCACTACTATAAGGTTCATAATACACTGCAGCAGTTAGTTCCGTCTCACTCGCAAGTCACGCCCCTCCGCACACATGGCGGCAGCTGCCGACCAATAGCATTTCCCGCGCTTTGAAAATGTATCCTCTGCGCAGGTACATCGGTAAACCATATCAGTTGGGTACTACTGTACAAATATTATTATTCAAAATTAGTTTCATTTTCATAATGTAATAATAGTATATTTATGAATTTAAGTTAGGTTGATTGATTACCTTGCCTTATTTCCATTTCTTGCCTGTGATTCTTTTCAAAACTGTACATGTATGAATAGAGTTGGGCTTCAGTTTAGTAATATGTCAGATGATCTTAGATGTTGGTATCGTGGAGAAAAATCTTAAATTTTTAGATAGGTTTATCACAATTCACAATCATACAGCAGTATTTCCTTATCGTTTAGTTAAAGAGGTATTTTATCTTTTAATTCATCTTTATACAAATCTGGGTCGGCCGATAAGAGTGATTTTATAGGACAACGTTATAATGTCGGGAAGATAAATGCTTCTCGTTCTAACTTGTAGCGTCGATCTGCTGCTTTAGAATTAGATTAGACTGGATACAGTTAAATAATTTAGTAGTTTGCCATTTTTTCCTATCTTGATTTTAAGAGAGGTAGAGCATAGCCTTCACCTTACAGAATACCACAGCCAAATAACTGTATGTTGTGTTCCTGCGCGTAAGGTCGCCAGATGTCATTGGGGAGGGGAAGTGGTCGGTGACGCGTGAGTGATGCCTCGTGTGTTGCAAGCGTCATTATGGCTACGGTAACCGCTTACCATCAGGCGGGCCGTATGCTCGTTTACTAACTCAGTCGTATAAAAAAACCCGACCAAGTGCGAGTCGGACACGCGTACCAAGGGTTCCGTACCGACTTGTTGTAGGTATGTAAATAGGTCGTTCATCACGGGAATCGAGACTCGAAGATTTTTCCCATTTTTTCCGGTTATTTTTTACGTCGCACTGCATGCGCATCATGAAAAGTCTGTCCGTCTCTCTTGCGCGCGGTCACGCTTATGATAAAATATCGTGAAATTGCATATGTATGAGTACCTACTGTGACCTTGCCAGCTTTAGTTAACCGCCCTGTAACATTAAGTATTCCATGGTCCAGGTATACCAATGATGTTTGGTGCTGCGGTGCCGCTGTTGGCCCTGTGGGGCCGCAGCGGCGCTTCCACCGTGGGGCCGCGGACGCAACTCGCCGCAGTCTTCTCGCTGTGCCTCAAATTTGCGCTGTGCTTTGCTATTAGGGTATGTATTTTCTTTCATATAATAGATATTTTAAGATATTTTGTATCGACGATCGTGATCTACGTCCCAGATGAGGCTATGGAAATCTATTGTTCTGCAGAGGACGTCTTACGATGATTTTAATTTAAAGCGACGTAGGTGGGTATCCTTGACTGCACAGTTGCCGATGTTTTGTAACTTACGTAAAGTGTGAGAAGGAGACCCTAATGAGTAACTACTCCCGGTTTCCAGTTCTAAGTTCATGGGTTTATACGTGGGTACGATCGCACGAAGCGAAACCCCCTTACCCCTACCACTAATTCTCTACTGTAAGGTAATGGATATCTACTACGTTGACACATTTTGTATGAAATTCCAAAACTGTCCACTGCTCGAATTGTCATACAAAATTTTCACCAGTCGCTAGCGAAACTCATGGTTGATACCTATTGTTTGCATCTCTGTTAAATTTGAAACCGTTTTTTTTTTAACACGCATTTCCCAGGTATTCGCTTGCGCGCTATCTGCAACGATTCACTGCCGCCATCTTATGATATGGGGCGTGTTTACACCGAAGCTTTTATTCGAGACAGGCGCGTGCGCATCCGCTTTACTGGGCACACTCATCGGCGCCACTCTCACCGCGTGGCACATTCCCTCGCAACAACGATCCAGTTGACAAAAACGAACCAAATAAATATATATTTTAAATATACGCTGGAAATATGTACTCTAGTCACAATATAGGTTTAGCCTCTTTGCAGTTGCAGTTGCAAATGGTAACATTTTAACACAGAACAATAAACCTTAAGACCACATCAACCAAGCTTTGCATGAGAACACAATTGTAAGATGTAAGCGGGAAGAAAGGGACGCCGTATTTTAATTGGTCAGTGTTAATTGGCATCTCCGGCTTTTGAATTGTGAATTTTGAGCGTTTTTTGGACCAAAATTAATGAATGTTGGTGCTGTGTCTTTTTTTTCTCGATTATTATGGCGTGTCTAATTTCACTGAAGCAAACCTATGTTGTGACGGTTGTATGATGTGGGACCTCGAAGCGGGCGAGTTACCGAGCACAAAACGCATAAGAACGGCTGGAATCCGTTGAATAGGCTCTCTATTCTTTGTCCATTATTAAAATTGCATGATTTTTTAAATTACCAAATAAAAATAAACCCTCTTATTCATAATCGCTTTTTAACTAAATCAGTGTTATAGTATCCTCCGTCTCACTTTTTCGATCTCCAAATGTCACGTGTCAGATAAAAACTTCAGAACTTTAGCTAATCAACGTTTGATAACTTTTTTTTTTATACCACTTAGGTGGCATACAAGCATACGGCCCGCCTGATGGTAAGCGGTTACCGTAGCCTATGGACGCTTGCAACACCAGGGGTATCACGCGCGCGTTGCCGACCCTAAAAATAAGGGGGTACAGGAAGGTTTATTTTAAATGAATGTTTCTTTGTATGATGGTGCAAATGAACTTTATTATGTACCAATAAGATTTATTTTTATTTGATTCATTTTCAAAAGTGAATCAGAAATTTAAATAATGGACAATAATACACCCAAAACTAGTACCTGTGTTTAGATGTACCGAGAAATTAGATTTTTAACTTTTTCTATTTTCTTTCTGACTAAAGTTACTTCACAAGCTTTTTTCTTTAAAAAAGTTTTTATATTGTTGTGCAATGTAATCGCTCGTTCCATGGCCCCATTTTCATAATGCTACAGGCTGTTTACAAAATTGAGTCTTGTCTGAGATTATAGATATTTTACAATATATTATGTGCATGTAAAAGACTATGTTTTAATTGGAATGTTTATTGTTGCGTGTGATTTGATTCTATTTTACGGGTTTATACTGGGTGGAGATTTCGAGATGACATATTTTCGAAACCTATGTTGGATTAGTCATGCTGCTGAACAACTTTTACTATGGGACCAACACTGAATTCTCAATTATTTTTTTTTTACTTTTCATACATTATGATCGAGCAAGGTTGAAATTTACTATGGACAGTTTTTTTTTTTTTGAGAATTCACTATTTGTCCCATAGTAAAAGTTGTTCAGCATGACTAAACCAACATAAGTTTCGAAAATATGCCATCTCGAAATCTCCACCTGTTATTGTGCTTAATGGTTGAATAAGTTTGATTGTTATTATTTTGTGACAATGAATTCTGCCAAACTGTTTTAGTGTACAAACTAATGTAATTAAAAAAAGTTATATTGATGGAAATTATGATAACCGAACACTGCCATATTGGCTGTTGATTGTGAAATTATAGTGATATTACCCGCTTCTAGAATTTTATATTATATAATGTATATTCTAAGATTGGACTATACTTGACCAAAGCGAAAATTAACAAGATACACATTGTATCACCATCTTTATCAATACCTACCTACTTAACAGATACCAGTGAATAATGTCGTTCTAACTAAATGAACCATATCTGTTTGGAATAAGGTTAATATTTCATTATGACTCGATTTGCTTTAGATTGATGCCTGACCGCATGATTAATAATTATAGGGATGGTCCCAGTACGATGAACATCACAAACTTGCAAATACTATTCCAAAAAAAAAAATGCAGGCTGCTTATGCATTTCGAAAGACATTTTTAATAGCAGTTGTAGACAATGAAGACTTTTTCTTTGGACAGGCTATCGTTTTGATATGGTAAAAATTAAGTGCATTTCTAAGAAATAATACCATATTGTATTACATTCTGGATTACGACTGCGGCGCCTATTATTGATATTATTATCATATTTCAGATTATTGTTACTACCGTTTTCTATTAATTAATAATGTGAATATTTCACATATTTTAGGTGACCAAATATTATTATTAATAACTTCCCGGTTTAATTATCAACACTTACCTACTGCTTGTGCAATTTTAGGTTTTTAAATCATCAGTATTTGCTCTAGTGTTGTTATTATGCCTTAGCAATAACAATAATTATTATAATTGCTGTTAAGCTAGGATAGTCATGTATTTATTAGCCACAAGAATTAAATTGAGATTGTACTCTTAATTTGTTATTCAATGAGAAACATGGATTATCTTTTTTTTATTTTTAATAAATATTTATAGAACTATGAGGGATTTTTATTAAACCAAACTCCAAATCAATTATATATTACATTTATTTAGGATACTATACAATTCTCGAAACTAAATAAAGTCTTTCATCGAAACTATGGGAATAGTCACATAGTTATATAAACGAGAAGCGTACAAGCTTGTGACTTGTAGCACCTTCACCAAATAAGTAATTTATATAGTAGCATAATTCATTGTAATACATAAATCATAGACTATTCATACAGAAATTAAGAAGTCCTTTGTTGTTAGTTGTCCCATTGTCTAAACTGGTAGTTAAACTGCTTGATTTTTAGAACTATATTCTTTTTTAAATAAATGGATCACAGGAATATTGTTTGAGGTACCCTAGTACCACTATAATAAATACCATAGTAGAGGTCCACAAACAGAGTTGTCTATGATTGAACTGGTAGAACAATGTGATATGTTGACTGTCAGCAAAGGAGGAGTATCCATTTTGTTCACGTGGCTGGCGTCGGCGGCACATATGGCCTCAACAAGTACTCCGAGAAGGCATTGACGGCGGAAGCTCCGCGCACTTCCTTATCCAACAACGGCAACTTGGTAACATGGAAGTCTTCATACAAATCAGCGATTTGCTCTAGATACTTTTCTTGGACTTTGTGTCGCGCCGCGCACAATTCACAAGGTGCTGACGTATGTAACAACAACTGATTGACAATAATATTGTGTGTGTCAATACCACAGCGAGCTAGCTCTTGAACCAAACGCTCCGTCTCATAAAGAGAAAGGAACTCTGCAATGCAAACACACACAAAAGTAGTTTGATTAGGGTCCTTGAACTGTGCGTTTACTTGTCTGATGACTGATAGCATTTCGTCCATTTTGTTGCTGAACATGTCAGAGTTAAACTCAGCCAGACCAAAGAGGGTAGCCACTTGATTGATGAATGGTGCCACCTGTAATAGCAAGAATTTTCTAGAATAAGATTCAAGAACAATAAAATAAGCAGTATTGTAATAACTGATCCTCTTTAAGTTCTGGCAGAAAGTAAAATGTAATACCTAAATATACTATCTAGTCCATACCTTAGACTTAAGACGCATAAGCTTGCCAAGCCCACGCTCAACAACTTGTGGGAATGAGAGCAGACGCAATGTGTGTCCCGTAGGTGCAGTGTCAAACACAACTGCACTGAAGTTCATGCCCTTTACCAACTTCATCACCTATAAACAAAGAGCATTTTCATCTTCAACTATAAATGATCAATGGTCCCTATGTACACAAATGGGCATATACTATATATTAACATGTCCTTTGTAAGAAGGGACCATCAATGTGATGTCACACAGGATTCAGGAATAGGTTACGCAGATTTTACAAAAAGGTGTTTATAAAGGCCTATGATCAGAAGATATCAATCTTGCCGATGATAATGCAATAAAGTTTATTGTAACATTTATGGTCATGGAGTCTAACTAACTATACTATCTATGAGTAATATTATATCAGTGTTAAGCTTGGCCTTAAATTATTATAGTTATTTTATGCTTGCTTATGACTAAAAATGTTATCAGTAATCAATTTATGTTTGGAAATAGCTGTGTCATGCATACACATAATTCCATTGTGAGTTTTCTTATCTGTTAAAATAATGACTCACCTCTGCATAGCTCATAGCCTCATCAATACCCGGGAATGCCCCAACAATCTCCTGCATGACTCCCTTGCCGAGTCGCATAGCTTCAGTCTCACCTTCAAAGTACTCTTCTGGGAGCTCTGTCAAACCTACATTTGGGTCAATCTCCATTGCAAACAGATTGTCGAAACCCTTCACTTTTGTTGGCACCTGAAGTATAGTATGTATGTAGAATATTGGAACAAAATTAATCAAAATTAAATTTATTGAGTTAATCTAAGCCATAGAGATATAGAATATTAGTAGAGTGATAAGGTAAATAACATTACCTTGTGGGAAGCATGAGCAGTTTGCATTAGATGCATACATATATTGCACACTAGTGAATTATTAAACTATGGCCATGCCAAGAAGTCATATTTGACAAGAGGGTGTCTCTCCTTGCCGCACTATAATTGTCTCCCTTTGACACATGGATGTATATGGGCTGTCAAAAGAGACCTATTAGGAAGGTGCTTTTATAGTCCCTTGCCTCAGGTTTGTGAATTACAATTACATTAGTTAAAGTCTTATGTACATGGCACATACTCTACACAACATACTCTAGTACAACCACTCTTCTAATATTATATCTCTATGGTCTAAACATATGCTAATTATAATGTATTTGAATATTGAGTCAACCTTAGTGCGTTTTCACACGAGACGATAACGACACATTTTTGTCGCGACGATAAACGACCGACGATAATTGGCAAAGGGTCATGTCGTCGTTCGTTTTCACACGAGGAACGATAACCGCACCGTAACGACAGTTACAGCGAGGTGACAAGAAGTGTCGTTATCGTTATCGTGCTGTTCGCCGTGTGAAAGTCCTGACGTTTTTCAATACATTTCGAAGGTCCGCTAAATCGCACAGTAAAAAAATCGTCACGATCTAGCCGAACCAACGACATAGCCGAATTATCGTTCCTGTGTCGTGCAGTGCTGTGTCGTTATCGTTGCGTGTGAAAACGGTAGTCTTGTGTAGTTCGCGAACGAACTAGTTCCAAAGAGCGCTCCCACAGAGGAACTACGGGAACTAGTTCCCAGATAACCTCGCTCCTTAGTTCGTTAGTTCGGTTGTATGCGAGAGAGCGCGGCACGGCGCGCCCCGAGCTAGTCGCGTCGTCAGTCACTAGTTCACTACTACCGCTCGCTTACTCACTCACTCACGTGCGCTTCTCCTTCTCGCTCATCGTTCGGTCAGACAGTGGTGGGTGTGTATTATCTATCTATGGCTAGTGAGTCAAAGACTACAGTATATACTTAGAGATTATTATAGAGATTATTTACACACTTATAATAAATAAACATAGAATATTTCTATATTGAAATAATAAATAAAAATAAATCATTTAAAAATAAAAATATTACGAGGACAATGTAACATACACAACGTAAGATACATAAGGTAATATGCGTGCAGGAGCAGTAGTAAAGCGAGCGAACGGAAAAGGAGGAGGAACGAATGAATGGAGCTGAGGAACTAAAAGAGCGAACTAGTTCACTAAGGAGATGCGAACTAAACGGAGCGCTCCCGGTCCGGAACTATTACGCGCAAGACTAGAAAACGGTACATAGAAATGTATGGTCGGCTAAATCGTCACAGTTTTTTTACTGTGTGGTTACGGTGTCGTTATCGTCTCGTGTGAAAACGCACTTACTGACACAATAAATTTGAAAGTATTTGTGCATGCACACAATCATGCTCTTTTGGTTGAAAAGATTTGGATGAAATGTGGGACTAAGTATGTTTTATTGTAGGAAAACAATCCTCGTGAATGAAGGCAAAACAGTAGTGCAGAAACGAATAAATGATATAGCCATTCATTTTACGAAATAGTTTCCAAAACAAACCTTGGAAAATTTTTGGTCGAAGGCATCAGAAATGTTGTGCGCTGGATCCGTCGAAATAATAAGCACAGATTCGCGGACCTTAGATAGTTGAACCGCAAGACTACAGCTGAAAATTAAATAAATGTTAATACTTTCCTTCCAGTAAGTTCATTTTCCAACGCATCAGGGTTAATGTTTTCCATACCTGCACGTAGTTTTTCCGACACCACCTTTCCCTCCGACGAATATCCACCGCAACGATTTCTGATCGATCACATTTTTTAAAGATGCTTCTAGTGGATCCATATCTCTCATCTCATCCATTTTCACAATTTTCCAAAATACACACAAAAATGAAAAATTCCAATGAAGAAATGGAAGAAATGAATGAATTTCAGTTAGTTTGTCACAGCACAACTGTCAGTCCAGTGTTGCCATATGGAGGTGGCGTGAAATCTGTATATTGATTCTAAAAATCCGTATAAAATCCATACCTTAAAACGGGGTGAATAGCGTATAGTAAATAATTCTTGGTATGATTTTAAACGTTTAATATAGCAAACTCAGCGATGACTAGAAAAAGGCCGCAGATTTGCCATTTGGTAGTATTGTTTTTCTTCGTCTGGAATAGTATCGAATATAATGCTTTTTTAAATGTTTTAAAAATGTTTTTTTTTATTTCAGGCTGCGTATTGGTGGTAAAAGTCTAATTATAGTCAGTTTTACGGTTTTTAGCACGTTCAAATATGGCTCATATTATAGAAAAAAACATTCATAACAATGTGCCAAATGAACGACTACTGTCACTAATCAATATTTATAATATTTGTCCATATCGTTCTACGAAGGTAAAAAACAAAAAAATCTAATTTCCTGCCTCATGCTGATACATCCAAATAACCAAAAATATTTCGATTTGTTTGATTGCTATTTTTTTCAGCTTTCTGCTCAGTTTAATTCAATTGAATTGAAGAAAAGAGGCTTAAAAATCCATCAAACCTGCACAGGAACACATTCAGCTATTTAATAAAAATATATTATTATTTAAATTTAATATGCCTGGTCTATTTTTGTCATTTATCGTCTAAACAGTATTTAGCTCGATCTAGCGCTTTTTCAAGGGACTGGCAGCTCCTTTTTGGTTAGAACTTAGAAGAGTTGGCAGCACTGGCACTGGCAGTTGCTTGTTATTTTATTTCAGATTCCTCGACTTTTCATTGAAAAAACAATTAAATGACTGAAATGATTTATTTTACGTGTGAAAATAATGCTGTATCGTCTATTTCGTGGTCGTCTGACATTTAAACTTTATGTATTTCTTTCTATCATCGTTATTCTATCGATATGTGGCTACCTGTTTCCGCAGTTTCGATTGTATCCGATAGCTCCTGTGACCGTGTCTCCTAGCTCGTTGCACTCGAAGTCTTCGCGGCATTTGTCGAAGCTTGTTACTGTTGTGTTCCGGCAGTTTGAGGACTTCGAGAATGACGTCGCGGATAGTGTGCAGTCGTTTGTGTCAGCGTTCCCTAACATGCCGGTGGTGGTGGTGTGTGAGAGCGCGCCTTACCCGCCGTTTCCTTTCTCCGCTACGAACGAGACGTTACGGAACGTGAAGGTCCTATCCTTAGACCTGAGGTTGAACGCGGCACCTCAGGAGCTGAATCCCTTGACGTATATATCCACTGAATTCGTGTTGTTCGTACCTGATTCTACACGGGTGTTGCGTCGTGTGCTCCAGTTAGCCGCTGTGGCCGCTACTGCTAACCCTTCCCAAGCTATAGCTATTGCTGTAGGCAATCCTCATTTAACATGTCAGCAAGTCAAGTGGAATTATGTAGATTGGACGCTACATTACACTAAGGATGCTTCGGGAAAGCTCTGTGATGGTGTTCACGGGCAACATGCACTATTGATCAAGACTTCTCTGCTGCATAAACTACCACAACCATTTGCTCTGCCTTTCCCTGAATCTCTATATTTACAGACTGCTGTCAAGAATGTTAAGGTGAGTTTCATGGATTATTTGAAACTTGAAATGTTTCATTCTATCTCAACAAAAAATCTGCCATATATTATTCATGTTATTTATTTCAGGTACAACTACTTGATGGCAAGTTAGGATCAGGACGCAGTATGCTAAAGACTCCAGCAGCTAAACAAAGATCTACTCGTCGGACAAAAGACTACAGGGTGGCTCTCTACAAGCAGCTTGGAGTTAAAGCTGTAATTAGAGAAGATGGAAGGGTGCAGTGGTATGGGTGTAAGAGGGAGACACAGGTGAGTTATATTTCATGGTTATCATACTTGTGATTGTCAATCAGTTCCAATGTAATCTCTGCCTAAAATATCCACCTGATAAAATAACCCATTGGGTTTCTCATGGAATGCGCAGCCGATAACTCCAATAACTACTCAGCAGTTAAAGTGTGACTCAAGGTTTAATAACTCCCCAGCGCTGCTATCCCTCAGTGCAAGGCACGCCATCGTACATCCTGTCTAAACGCAATACTCCCCCGTGTTGTCGGCGCAACATGCGTCGCACGAGCGCGCACGTGCTCCGCGCGCTGCTGCAGGCCGGCGCGCGGTGCTGGCTCGAGACCACTTCGTTGCTTGGCGCTGTCGTGCGGTATCTAACTACTTCTTTATTAGCACCTAGCAAAATATTTAATACTTACGGCCTGAGGACCGCAACAAATTTTGTCGTAACACGTAAAAATCCGCCCTCACCCCTGGGCCCGGGTAACGCCCTAAGCCAAGGTTCTTGCATCACCTGGGGCGCGCTCAGCGTCGTAGTTATCTAAATGAACTTTATTCGGTTGAGAGCTATCAGCGCTCGCCGATTTGCCTGCGTAAGGGTGACAACAAGCTATATTACCTTTTTAATTTTCAACAATGGAAATTAACTTCAAACTTTATTGCATTCATATGTAACAAAGAAGATGCCAATAGTTATATTAATGCCAGATGTCACCGACTAGAATTTTATTTTAAAATTTTCTTTAATAGAAATAATAATGAGAAAAAGTGTTTAAATCTTGCTAAATAGATATAAATATTTGTACGATGAGTATATGGATGAATAAAAATAGTAGGTAACTATATAATTTAAAAATGATCGAACAAATGCAATGTTTTGAAAGTACCATTTTGCATAATTTATGCTGCTATTGAGATTTTGGTTTTGAAAAATAAAATATTGCCGAAGTTCAAGCTTATAATAGCTACACCTACTCAATTGTTACCTGATATTTCAATCATATATCAAAATCAGCTGTGTGTGACGGAGCGGCATACAAATTCGGTTACCTAGGAGATGTCCCGGAGCACCCGGCTTGCGGCACCGTTCCAGCCTTTATGGTAACTTTATGGTGTCACAGACTCTTTGACAGCAATTTGACTGATGAACTTTCTAACCTGGTGTCATATGATATTTCAGAGAAGTGGTAAAATATTTCTTCAAAGTTTTGAGTGTAATTTTAAACAATATGTAACATTCTTTATTTTTAGATATTTTTCCAGTGCCAAATACGATATTTTGTTATTTCTAAAGGTAATATTTACAATATAATTGTATTTTCTAATTGTAGATATATAATATCCTATTCTATTATATATATATGTCGCAGACAGGTGCCAATCCTGGATGCCAGCCCCAAAGCGACACATCTTTCTTACAATGTTCCCAGTGCTCCCAGCCACGTTTCTTTAAAGGGCAGAGGGGTCTGAACGTTCACATCGGTAAAGTGCATAGCACGAAATCAAACCGATGTGATCATTCGGGCCCACCTAACTTATCAGCTCCCTTGCATCCCAGCTCCCATAGCCAAAATAGTACTCCCATTGTACCTCACATAGAACTTTTGAGCTCACTAAAAACAAATTACCCTGTTATAAGAAGAATACCCCGTGGTGCTCGAATAAGTGTAGCTCAACATCTTTCAAGGACCATTAAAAAGGTAATTGAAGAAAATTCAATAGTTGCCTGGGAACATCTTCTAACTTTTTCGTATAAAGTACTTCATGTCCAGTCAGACCGTAGCGGCTCCCTTACCACCAATATAAAACAAAACTGCTACAATGATAACGACTGTACCCAAATTACTACTTTTAGGCGGAATCAAAATTTTAGTATTTTCCAAAAAGTTGAAACAAAAGTTTCTGATGGTGACCTAAGAGGAGCCGCTAATCTTCTTTTTTCAAATGATGTTGTCGCTCCAGACTCTCCGGAAACACTCTCGGCCCTCATTGAGAAACATCCAACTTCAGCTCCACTTCACTTCACTTGCCCCGAAACAAATAGTTTTATGACAAACTGCAAAGATGTATTTTCGGCAATAATGTCTTTCAGGAATGGCTCTGCCGGCGGATTAGATGGCCTCACTCCGCAGCATTTAAAAGATCTGGTGTGCAGTAATACTGGGGATGCCGGCAGGGCCCTTCTTGTGGACATAACACACTTAATAAATTTTATGCTTTCTGGTAAAATAAATAATGAAATTATCCAGATAATTTACGGTGCCAACCTATGTGCCTTAAAAAAGAAAGATGGTGGTATAAGGCCCATAGCAGTTGGCACTACTCTCAGACGGATCGTTTCCAAAATTTGCTGCAGACACATCCTCCCCGAACTATCTTCAAAATTCCAACCTATTCAACTTGGCTTTGGTTCCCGGGGAGGATGTGAGGCTGCAGTACATGCACTCCGGACTTATCTCCAAAAAAAAGATAGCGGTGAAGTGGTGCTGAAAGTGGATGTCAAAAACGCTTTCAACTCTGTTGACAGATCCGCACTCTTAAATGAGGTAAGAAATCACACCCGGATATATTTAACTACCTTTTACAATGCTATGGCACACCAAGTACACTCTCTTATAAAAACCATGTTATTCATTCAGCGGTCGGTTGTCAACAAGGTGACCCACTTGGGCCGGCTGTGTTTAGCCTCGCCATTCATTCTATTATTTCATCCCTCACCTCAGAGCTAAATCTATGGTATTTAGATGATGGTACCCTAGCAGGTGACGCTGAATCAGTTCTTTCTGACCTAAATTATCTCATAAATTCATTCCTTTCTATCGGCCTAACTTTAAATTTTTCCAAATGCGAACTCTTTTTCTCCGACTCTGTAACTTCTGAAAACAAAGCAATATTAATTGATAAATTTAATCTTTTGGCCCCTAACATCAAAATTTTAGATAGTAAATCACTTCGCTTGCTAGGAGCACCTGTTCTAAATGACTCGTTGAAACCTTTTTTGGATGATCAAACGTCAAAATTTAATGATATTTCAGACCGCCTTCTTAATATAAATTCTCACATGGCCTTTCATATCATTCGTTATTGTCTTTTTGTGCCTAAATTCATGTATGTTCTCAGATGCTGTCCATTCTGGAAATTTAGTAATTTATTGGCAACCTTAGACGAGTCGATTCATGACATCCTCGTGAAAATTTTAAATTGTCCTCTAAACGTTAAATCATGGTGATAGGCAACACTTCCCATCCGTTTTGGCGGCCTAGGCATAAGAAAAATTTCCAGTGTAGCTCTTCCTGCATTTTTATCTTCCAGCCACAGTACTTACAATCTCTTCAAAAAAATTATATATAAGTCTTTAGGTGAATCAAACATAGAAATTTCGGACTGTGCGGAAGCTAAAACTACATGGATTGCAGCTTGCCCAAGTGAAAGTTTTCCCGAAAACCCTTTAATTCAGAGGCAATGGGACGAGCCGCTCTGCAAACAAGTTCACTCAAGCCTCTTGTGTAACTCTGATAGCCTTGCAGAGCGAGCTCGTCTTCTTGCTGTTTCCGAGAGAGAGTCTGGCTATTGGCTCCAGGCATTGCCCTCTGCTAACGTCGGCACTTTACTAACAAATAGCACTTTCTCTTTAGCAATAGGTCTGCGACTGGGCTCAAACACCAATGAGCCCCACCGCTGCCCGTGTGGAGAGAGTGTCGACAGTTACGGCCACCACGGTCTTTCCTGCCGCCGCAGTGCTGGTCGACTACCGCGACACGCAGCCATTAATGACGTCATCCGCAGGGCTCTTGCTACCGTTAACGTGCCGGCTTTACTTGAGCCGAACGGTATCGCACGTGACGATGGCAAGAGGCCCGACGGTATGACGTTAATTCCCTGGAGTCGAGGAAGACCTTTAGTCTGGGATGCGACGTGTGTTGATACGCTGGCACCGTCGCACCTTCAGTCCACCTCCAGGGCATCTGGCACAGCGGCATCGACAGCTGAGAGCTCCAAGAGGCGCAAGTATGCAGCCCTTGGCGACGGCTACATATTTGTGCCTTTTGGAGTAGAAACTCTGGGGCCTTGGGGCCCGGAAGCGCGGTCTTTTTTTAAAGAACTGTCGACACGCCTCGTTAAGTTATCTGGTGACCAGAGGGCTGGTTCTTACCTCGGACAAAGGATTAGCCTAGCTATCCAACGAGGTAATGCTGCCAGCCTTCTGGGTACATTACCCACGGGCAGTGACCTAAATTCGATATTTTATCTATAATATCGAGTTTAGAAAAATATATAATAGAATAGGAATTGTAAAATTTGTATATATTTTTATTTTTATTTTGTTATTTATCTATTAATTAGTTTAGTTTTTATTCATTATCATAAGTGTTTAATATATAGATTATAGCCCCTAAAAAATAAATAAATTTTTATTAATGCAAAACATTGTATTTACAGCGGCGACCTCCTACCGTACGCCGAATATGCGGAGATCGGTATCCACGCTTCAGATGTGTCTCGGGTGTCGTGGCTCCAGCGCGGCGGCGCCGACGCCGACGGCTTCGTGTGGGAGCGAGCCACCAAGGGCCACTACTACCGGGTGGCGTACTCCGCCGTCAACGCGGTCTATGTACTAGTCCTGCCCTTCACCCCTAGGAATGGTACCATGTGGCCCGCTGATTGGGTGTTGGCACACCAGAGGGAGTTTCCCGAGAGACATTTGCATCCACTTGCACAGGTAAGGAAAAAGTGCAAAAAAATCCTACTTACATTATACAAGGTTTTTTATGTGTTTGCTTGTTTATTACTTTTTTTTTATTTACCAAGTAAATAATAAAAATTTTTTACTTGTTACAGATACAATTTGCTGGTCGCCAGGCCCCAGCTCCTAACGACGCGCGAGCCTTCCTTGATCTCAAGCTTGGTGTGGGAGCGGTTGAAAAATGCGACAAAATTGGACCTAAACTACTTTATCCGTAAATTCATTTTAACTTTTTAAGTTACTTCAAAGTTTAGGTTTAGGTCTTGAAGAAAATCCAATTAACCGACGTTAAAATTACCAACTTATCATAATATAAGTATTACTTGTCAAATCTTTACGGACTTAAAAGAGAACCTATTTCTATTCTAGGATAAGTATGAATTATTTGCCAATAACTTGCAAAAAATAAACTATGTTACCTAAATGTATGTTTTGCACAAAGTGCACTGGTATAAAATTGATGCTCAAAACGAGGAACTGTTGTAATTAGGTCATGTCTACAAATAGCTTGAGCAATCAAATAATACTAAATGTTACCATATAAAGAAGCGGCATTCTTCTGCAAAGGATGACGTTAAGGCGCTGTATGAAGCAATTTTTTTGGTAATTGATCGTAAGGCATCGTGCTAACAAATAAAGTTCAAAACAGCGACGCATTGATGTTAGTTGAATTGAATTACCAACAAAATAGAAGACATTTTGCAGTTTTAATTAAATTAAAACACAGGGCAGGTTATGTGTATATCCCAGTTATTGCTATTTCACTGCGACATTGTTTAAATATTGAGAGCAAATTAAATACAATTTCAGTAAAATTTTAACTATTGATTTCTTAGGTACCAATATGTCAGCACGTATTCTTCGCTTTAAAATAATTATTAAGTTAAACTACCTATAATTTTATAGATAAGAAAATAATAAAAATTACTACACCCAATAGGAGTGTGCTAAAAGATAGGAGCCCAAATCGCTCATTAAAATATAAATATTTAATTGTGAATAAATATAATGATCTCATATTCTAGTCATAAGAGTAATTTATTGTCCAAACGGATCCATTTAGAATGGTAATGTTTTGTTTTAAGAGTTTATAAACGCATTTCTGGCTTATATGTTTTGTCACAAAATCTTCGTTAATTTAAAGCTGTACTTAAATAATTACACGATAATAATAATTGAACTGCATTTTATTGAATACCTCACTTTATATTATATAAATGTATATACGAGAGTTACAAGATAAATACATAAAAAATAAGAATTAATCATCTTCAAACTTTTCGTCGACAACTCCAATCTGAAAGGGCGGATCACGGACTAAACTCAAAAGTTTGTCTAGCTTCATTATCTGAAAAAAAAGAGAAAGTTTAGATTAGTTTCTTGTATTATTGCACTGTACAGGGTAGACACTTACCCCCTTATTAATAAATAAGGTGTTAGTCAGTCTTGTAATACCCAGGTACCTATTAAGACTTTTTGTTAATATGACATTAGAAAGTGACGGATATATTTGAAACCTAGTTGTATTACTATACTTGACTTAAACCTTATTTATTAATAAGGGCGTTAGAGATAGCATCTTTTCGTAAATAATTTTTTGTTCGTTATAGGTACTGAATAAGTTTTACTAAGGGAACAACGCTAAAAGGGAAAATAAAAAATGACCGTATACAGATATATTTTTCATGTGGGCATGGATGGCCAAATCCTAAAGTATAGGGAATAGCGCTTTGCATGCTAAATATCCAAATAAATAAATATCCTGGGACATTCATCACACACGGTCATCTGATCCCAAACTAAGCAGAGCTTGTACTATGGAAACCAGATAACTGATATAATACATATACTACTTTTTGTTTGTAAATACATACTTAATATACATAATTACACCCAGACTCAGGACATACAGACATGTTCATGCACACAAATGCATTTCCTGTGTGGGAATCGAACCCACGACCTGCGGCGCGTAAGGTGAACCTCAACCAACTGCGCCAACTGGCCCGTCAATGCTCAAAGGAGTCTCGAGTTTTTGATAAAAACTAAAACTGTATACCTACTTGGATTTCGAAAAATAAACGAGCCGGAAATAGAATATTTTGATTTTGAGAAAAAAAAAACAGCCTGTAAGTATTATTGCACCATCCTATCGTGTCGCTTATAAGGATCAAATTCTGGGAAGTAATGTAGATGAAAAAGTAAAAAAAAACAAGAAAATAATATTCTATTTTTCATTAATATTTTTTTTTTCAAAATCCATCCTGTTCTGTTTTTGTTGTTAACACTTCGGGCATAGAGACTGAGCATTTTTCGCTATTTCCTTTACCTAAGGATTTGGCCATCCATGGTCAGTTTAGATATTCAGCCTGTATGAGGATTAACACAGGTAGGTACTTTGGATTTTTAGAAAGATCTTATAATCTAGTTCAAAACGAACACCATTTACGAATTACCTGTAGCGTTCTTTGATCAAATCCTTGAGCCTTCTTTGGTGGCTTGCACATAACCCGCAAGTTTGGAGATAATTTCAGTACGTGACATGTGCCCCTGAAATTTAATAAAATCCATTAAAAATGCGCTCAAAATATCGAATCAATGAAAACAAAGTGAAAAAGACAAAAATATATTGGAATGCCCCCAGAGAGATTTGAACTCTCGACCCCTGGTTTACAAGACCAGTGCTCTGCCCCTGAGCTATGGAGGCGATGACTACTAAACTGAAATATGTGTTTATGTCCGTGAATGATATCGCTGATAAACTACAGTGTGTTGGAAGATAATAAATAATTCTATAGTTTATAATATTTATATAGCTTTTTGTTTTAATCAGGTATTTATTTCCAAAGAATACAGTTGGAATAATAAACGTATTAGTATTACTCATCATATTTTAATTTATTCAGTATTGAACAAACACCAGCATTTTAATTATTTAATCAGCTTTGTTTAATAGCCTATTCATGTATTAACAGATAAAAACATAATACATAATTGTATTTACTAGATAAAGATAAAGATATATTTAATAGACACCAAATTAGTAACAATGACACAAAAAAGAAACAAAATATATTAAAAATAAACAAAATAGTATAGTTGGGTCTAATAGCTCAGCATGTACCTGCAGTATGTTACAGCACTGATTTTCTGCTGAAGCCATACTAGTAGACTGTGCTAGTAGGTAGGTACAACATTAAATAACAGACACACCTACCTAACATAACATAAATCTAATCATTATTATGATAACGCTCTTCACCTTGTCTTACGGGTCAACCCGCATTCTAGATGAATAATGTTATCCTGTTTCAAAAATATGCTACTACTTTGAGACAAATTAATAAAGAAAAATGTATGTAGGTATTTGGAATATGAGGTGTTTAGTGGGACAGTTAGACTAACGACTCTACCATAAATAATTGTTGTGCTAATGATAGGAGCCTTCCTTATTGGCAATTTAAATAGCAGCTTACTTGGTGTCCCCACAGACAATGACTGGCAACCTCGAGTTAAAGTCGAGCCGCGTGAGTTTCTTGGTCTTCTTGGAGACGACGGCCTGCACACAGATCGGCCGGTACTTGTTCACGTTTAGATCGTATACGAATACCTGTATAGTATAGGAGAATGCCTTCAATTGTAAACACGTAAAAGTACAAAATATTATGTTATGGTTCAGGGAGGAATCCACTTATCTGCATTCAAGGGTCTAACAGAATAAATAATGCAAGTAGGTACATGCGGGCGGGGAGCTGTATCCGCCAACGCATTACCGTTCATCCAAATGATCCAAATAGCAAATTCTGGCAGCTTGATGGGATCTTTTATCAAAGAATCGTCCCTACTGCATTTTGTAATTTTTGTATAAGTTATACCTTCCCGTCAGCAGTGCATGCTGCAAATACAGTGCTCGAATATGGTGCCCACTTGACGTCACCAACCGGAGAGCCGAGCTCGAACATGAATAATGGCTCGCTGGTAACAAAGCGAAAATCGTAATTAACGAGTGTTTAGTTGAAAAAGTTCCAGAATAGCCAAACTGTTGTCATTAATCCAGATCACAACAGAATAAACTAACAATACTGCAGATTTTTTAAAGCAAAAAAGTACGTACGGCGCTTTGGTAAGCGTTTACCTTAGTCTTTTTCTACAACACCCGGGGTATTATTCACACGTTACCGGCCTTTCTCTCCTCCCCAGTCGAGCTTTAAGCAAAAAAAGGCTATGCTCTACCTCCCTTTAAGAAGTAGTGGAAGGTTTTGGCCAACTAAACCAAAGCGACTCAGAAAAGCTACGTTTTCCAGACGTATTCATAGATGGAAAAACTTAGTAGGTATAAAGACAAAATACTCACTCCCGACCGTCTTCCCAGATTTTGACTCGCCAGTCTCCGGAGCAGGATGCATAGATGCTATTATTGTAGTTGTTGTAGTGGATCCTGTAGACCGGCATGTGGTGACCCTGGACCGAGCTCACGTAGTTCCTGTTGTACTTGAGCGAGCACGTGTGGATCATTCCGTCTTCTGTGCCCACCATGAATATGTCCGCCTTCTCTGGATGGAAGCAGATGCAGCTTCCGCAACCTGGATCAGAACCCGATAGCTTATTACTTATACAAACACCACTTTGCGTTCGTTTAAATTTTGTAAACTTACTTACGTTTTGGCTAACGTTATTTTTTTGCAATCGGTTTATATTTTTTTCTGTATGTATAATTAGTTAGATCCCTTATTTTACTTTCTTAGGGGGTGAACTCGTGGTATAGCATGATTAGTTGATCGGCAAAGTTAGGTACCACCGGTGAGGCCCAAACCTGGATGGATGAACGCCTAGTAGTATTTCAACTCGAACGTTTTCTGTGCTTCCGAAGGCACCTAAAGAGGCCTCAAGGCGGCTGTAAACTCTAACAGTAGGTTGTGGGACATTATGTGGCCTATGCTGATGATGTGAGGGGTTGAATTTCAGGAAATACATAGTGCAAGGAATATTTCTTACAGATTTCAAATATCTAGGTCATAGGTTTAGGCTGTGCCCCGCTGAGCCCTGTGCGTTATTAAGTAAGTATTTACATTTAGAAGTAGACACATGAAACATTGTATGTTATGGCACTTGTGACTTACTAGTAACATTGATCATAGTGCCATCAGGGCCGGGGATAGGTGGCACGTTGGATGACAGTGTGATGATTGTGGTGGCCTGCAGCTCGCCCGGCATCACCGCCCACTGCACCACGCGCCCGTCGCCCGAGATGGAGAAGAACGACGCCTCACCGTCGATCAGGCGGGGACCCCAACGCACCTGAACACGTGGGGCTAGTAATTAAGTCTACCTCTAAGTCTACATAACAATTCCATAAAAGCGTCAGCTGAAAATCTGTCGCTCAACGCTGCTGACGGCTGCTGTCGTCAGTAGATCTGAAGCACCAAAAATATTTACATCCTGAGCTGAATGTCCTATTTCGCGGCACAGACTACATATTGCATTGTTTTTACTTATTAAATTTGCATTTACCTGATTGTGTTCGTCGAATACATATTATTTCTTTCTCTCTTTATCCTTACCTTTTGGTCTCAAGGGCCTAAAAAAATCTATAGTGGATTTGTATCTTACAATGAACTTGAATGAAGCATTAAATCAATATCAAAAAGTAGGTATTTATTCAATTTAGGCTCTAAATTACTACTGATTCGACATACAACTTGATCTGTGAAGACTCCGGCAAGAAAGCAGGTCACCTATTTGCAAGTAATCGTCAAGATGGTAACCACTGACATCTTGAAAATCTGTCGCCGTGCATCTACCGGTATTCCGCCAGTTGTACTTGAGAACTAGTAGCCTTCTTAGCTTTGTAATGTCGGCAATAGTAGCTATAGTGGTATTGCTACTATCGGTAACGGGTTAAGTTCTATATTGTTTGAGAAACATGATGAATTTATGAAGACGTAACTCACCTCCCAAACAATATTGCTGTGTTTATCTCGTACGGAATCAGACTTGTATTGATAGGACGATTCCAGTGTTAGTTGTGCGTTGTACACGCAAACATTGCCGTCGTAGAGCCCTATCGAAAACACAATAAAGTTCACAATCGTTTAATTAATTAACATAGTTATCAATACAAATATTAATACGGATTTTCTTACCGATACATATCAAATAAGGGGTTTCCTTGTATACGTCAACGCAGATAATTGGTGATTCCGTCATGACTGCGTATTCAGGGTAAGCAGGGTTTTTGATGCTATACAAACACAGGCATCCTGTCTTTTGCTGGTTGGTAAAATCCACTGCGTAGCAAAACATAAACGTATAGTTAGATAAATATTTACAAATTTACATATATACGCCTGAAGATTTTGCGATTAATGTGTAGTGTGTAGTTGACCTAATTGTTGGTCTTCTTTAAGCAGATATAAGCCGTCAGATTTTAAGCAAAGGTCATCTTCCTTCTAATTAAATTAAAAACCCTTGTAATTGAAGTACCTACCAAATCAAAGCTAATAAATTAGCTGAGATTTTTAAAACAATTGAAAATATTAGTTTTCTACCCTTATTTGTTTCTCTGAAGATAGAATAGAGGTAGAGGTACCGTAAATGGTATTAATTTCAAATCATTTGCCAAATGGCTATTACGAATCATACCTTATACTTCAACACTTGTACTTGGTTGGTACGGCGTGAAGAGACGTAGGCATTATTTTTAGTCCCAGGAACGCAGGTTTTCTAGTTTAGCTATAGAATACAAACATGATCCATAAGCGACAGTGAACAGATCTTGATAGTGCGGGTTCCACTGCGTGTCGCAGACGGCGTGGCTGCGCACCGGCTCATACTGGAACTTCCATAGAGGCAGCAAAGAGCCCATACCCTCGCGAAACTCATCAGAGGGATCGTCCCAGTAGCGGTAGTCTTGCGCTGATATACGAATTACACCATCATGTGAGAGATATAGTAGAGAATGTTTGAGAAGAACATAAATACATTTCTTTTTATTCAGAAAACAAGTATACGGCTCGCCCGGTGGTAGCAATTACTGTAAGTAGCGTATAAGACGCTTATGGCGACCTTGCTCACGCGCAGGAACACAACATAAAGTTATTTTGGCTGTGGTATTCTGTAAGGTGAAGTTTGGAACTTCGTCCCCAGTCGATCTAAAAAAACGCTATGTCCTACCTCTCTTAAAAACTATCTAAAGACTATTCTGGGTGGAGATTTCGTAATGGCATATTTTTGAAAACTATGTTGGGACCAAAACAGAAATCTCAAAAAAAAAATACTTTTCATACTAAAGGTAAAGTTAACATATTTTTTTTGAGATTTCAATGTTGTGCCGTTAGTAATAGTTGTTCAGCATGAATAACCAAATGAAAAATGAAATAACATAGGTTTCGAAAATATGCCATATCTCGAAATCTCCACATTGTTTAAATTTAAAGCTTATAACAATTTGAACAACAATATGTTATTTCAAGAGTTAACAAATGCTACGTCATGTCAGCAGGTGTTTGAAGCAAAATAAACTTATATTACCGATATCATCAAATATATTTTGGTTGACGAGCCTCTCGAGGATCGCCCACGCCTCTCGGATGCGTTGAGCCAGTTGCTCGTCGTGTATTTGTTGTGCCGACTTTGCGTGCTTTGCTGCTTTCTTGCGCATCTGTAAATATTTTGGTAGAGATGGAAAGATGATTAAGGGGCACTAGGGAATGGGAAGAAAATATCGCACGTTTCAAAAAGGTTGTTGCCACTTACCCTTTTAGGTTTCTCATCTTCTTTCTCTTTCAGTTTCCTCGCGTAGTCCTCGTTGTAGTAGTCGAATATAATGCACTGGAGTACAGTGGCGCCGTAGTTAGCCCTTGGAGGCGGAACTGTTTGAGTGTCCACCGACTATACAATATTTACAATTTAACACGATTTTGAATTGATACAATGATCCCACTAGCCGTTACTTGTGTAAAGAATTGAGCCCGATTTCAGTCGCTGTGCAGTTGGCATTGGAACTGCACGCCAACTGCATACTGACTGCAATCGGCTGCACGGTTGGTTTTCAGTTTTCTTGCAGTTGTACTAACTGCAAATTTGCAGTCGGAGTTCAGTTGAAATGCAGTCCGTCTGTCTAGACCCTAAGTGGGTTTTGTCAAGTAAGTATTATTTTTAGAAAAGAAGATGATAGAACTGACCCGTCTCGGAAAATTGTAGGTGAGTGCGGCTCGTTCACAGAAGTTGAACTGGTTGGCGAGTTTCTTAACGCGCGGCTTTATTTCCAGCACTTCTTCATCATGTCCTCCTAATTCTGTTTCCTCTGTAGGTACATATAATAATAATAATACATTTATTTCACATATAAAATCCATATACACAATTAGATGAAAACATTACAATAAAAAATAAAGAAAACACACTACACAAAATAAATCTAAAACTACGACACACATTATTATTATATTTAGATAATATTTAAAAATTACATTGCGGGTAAAAAGGAGAAAAACTACTTTTTCATCACATCGAGTAAAACATTCAATGAAACCAACATTATACCTCATAAAACAACATGCAGATATGCAAAAACACATGTTAAATGTTTGGTCCGAATTGAATTGTTCCTCTTTTTGATTTAGACATCCAACTAAAAAGACGTGGACCAATTTCTTCACTTTCTGAATGTACCGGGCGATAATGCAGTCTCAATTTCAGATTTAACATATTTTGAATTTCATCGGTTCGGCACTTCCACTTTTTGTCTCGAAGCAGTCAGTGAAGATCTTGTTTTAAAAACGATTCAGAGTCTCAAATCAAATGCTCAAGGTGTTGATGGCATCTCACTTGACATGCTTCTTCTAACTCTTCCTCGTACTCTTAGCATCATTTTAAGGCGATGATAGCTCAGTGGTAGTGACGTCGGATACCGAGACGAAGGTCCCGGGTTCGAATCCTACAAAGAGCTTGAGCTTTCGGTGAAGGAAAACATCGTGAGGAAACCATAGCACGGTGGTAGGGTACTTTGTAGTACCCATCTGGCTGGCTACCACCCTCAAGTTGAAAATCTGTCGCCAAGCACCTATCGGTGTGTTCCGACAGCTGCACTTGAGAGCCAGTTCCTTCTAGGCTTTGTGTGCTTACCACCTTCGGCCACATCATCACTTACCATGGTGAGATTGTGGTCAAACACAGGCCTATACGTAATAAAAAAAAAAAAAAAAAAAAAAAATCATTACTGCCATAATAAACGTGTCAATAAAAACAAACATCTTTCCTGATAGCTGGAAGATTGCGGTTGTAAAGCCCATACCAAAATCCACAAATGTAGTTGACATAAAGGATCTGCGACCGATAAGCATTTTGCCCTGTATATCTAAAGTGCTCGAAACAATTGTTTGTCTGCAGTTGACGGCATATCTTGAAAAATGCAATATGCTTCCTGATAAGCAGTCTGGATTCAGAAAGGGTAGAAGTACTGCCACTGCATTGATAGACGTAGTGGATAATATACTTGTTGCTCGAGACAAGGGAGAGGGTACTATCTTGGCTCTTCTTGACTTTTCGCGAGCTTTTGACTCCATTAACATTGATTTACTTCTTTCTAAGTTGATCTATTATGGGCTAGAAATAAATTCTGTGAAGTGGTTCCGCAGCTATCTGTCTGGACGCACTCAAATGGTAGAACTTAAAAAAAGTGATGGTTCTGGTTTACGCTCTTCCTCCTGTCCTGTCACGCGCGGTGTGCCCCAAGGATCAATACTAGGTCCTTTGCTTTTTATAGTTTATAGTGCTGACATTACAAAATGCATAAAATCTTGTAATTTTCATATTTATGCTGATGACACACAACTTTATATTTCGTTTCGACCTGAAGATACTTTGACGGCTGTGGACAGCTTATGTCGAGATTTGGATCGCATTTCTCTATGGTTTATGAATAACTCGCTAGTTTTGAACCCCTGCAAATCTAAGTTATTAATTTTAGGTTCCAAAGTTCAAACCCCACTGTTACTATTATGAACAAAGTAATTGAGCGTGTCGATGGGGCACGCAACCTGGGTTTATTTATGGACAATGAATTACGTTTCGAGGATCACGTGCTCCAGACAGTGCAACAGTGTTTTTACCGTCTAAAGCTACTGTATCGTGTTCGTAATTATCTGAGCATAGATTTGCGGGTCAAGTTGTGTGACGCTCTTATTTTGTCCAAATTTAATTATGCTGATACTGTTTTTGGCCCTCGTCTCCTTGCCCGCAGTGTCAAAATCATACAACGTGTGCAGAATGCCTGTGCTCGTTTTTGTTTTAATATCCCACCTAGGGCACACGTCACTCCATATCTGAACAAAGCAAAGGTTCTGAAAATGTCATATCGTAGAGAGTTTCACCTTGCTACTCTCCTCTTCGGTGTCATTAAAACCCAATCACCAAAATATTTATATGACAAGTTCAAATGGGCACGTGATCACAATCCATATGGCACTCGTGGGTCCAAGTACATGCTTTTGATACCACATCACAGAACGGCTACTTTTAAAGGCAGTTTCCGATACGCCGCCACCAAATGTTGGAATAATTTACCTCCACCACTTCGTGATTGTCTAACTATATCCAGCTTTAAATCAAAATATAAAACATTGGTGACATCTTATTAAATTCGTTTGTAGTATTATATTATTATGTTTGTATAAATTGTATTTTTTTTTTTTTTTTTTTATATTGTTTTGTTTTTTTTTTGGTTTGGGGCGGCGGCGTATCAATTCGACAGAATAATGTATTTGGTATTTTAGAATTTTTTATTATTATTTTTTGTAAAACATTTATTTCTGCTGTTATGTTACTAAATCCATAGTGTAGCAGGGGCGTCCAAACGTCAACTAAGGTTGCCGCTGAAAATCAGCGTTGTGGCTCAATACCACAACAATATTGCTGAGCGGCTACCCTTATTTGGCAGTATAATTAATTATTTATAATTTAGTTTAAGTGAGGTATTTAGTTTAAGTGAGGATTGTTTTACTGTCAAATAAAAAGTTATTCTATTCTATTCTATTCAATTCGCGGGCAAAAGCTATTCGCAAACGAATAAATTCAAAATTGTCATCTACTTAACACCATAGGTAACTTTTTATTATACCTAATCAATTTTTTATCCATACCAGTATTGAAAATAACATTAAAAATTGCAACAGACAAGTGTATCTTGCTGTTAACTTGAAAATGCAAGTTTTTGTTTAAACCAACCAGAGGACTAGAATATCCGAGGATTATCATTGAAAAATCTGACGATATACTTTATTTTTTTAGATATAACAATTTCTGTGAATAACTCACTCTCTTCAGGTTCCCCTTCTTCACCACCCTCGCCAGCGACACCTTCTGCGCCCTCTTCACCTTGAGGAGGCTCATCTGGAGCTTCTGGAGCTTTTTCTTCCTCAGGTACCACGTCCTCTAAACACACAATTATATATATTGATTTTAGGTAGTCTGAGAAAACCACATTTTCAAAATGTATTGTTCTTTGTCAAATCGTCCACTAGCGGAAATTCAAAAAAATCATTGTAAGTATGTATAGACATACTTACAATGATTTGTGTAAAATAAATGAAAAATCCTGTAAATACATAAAACTGCCAAGAAAGTAACATACAAACCAGACAATAAAAGCTCCTGGTTGAGAGCAAATAGAAGTTTATTTATGGCTTGTAGTAAGACAGAGTTTAGCGTGTAGCTTTATGATTTCATAAATAGTAGATACCGTCAGAGATATGATAATATACATGAAACTCAATGACAAATTGCTTTTGTAGACATTAGCAATATGATTGGAGTTGAATAACCAGATTTTATAATAGGTATTTTTTTAGGAAATAAATATGATTAATTGGAACAGTATTTGTTATTAAGTGTAGACTTTAAGTGCCTGATAATTCAAAGTACTTACCAAGATTTGGTATAATACCAACTTTCGTCGACCGCAAAAACCTTTCGAATGTGTTCTTAGTGGTAGACTCATGGCTGATTGAATAGTAGATTACGCTATTAGAGATACTATAAAATACCTTCTGGTTTGGCTTCATCAGCGGCTTGTGCCGGTTCAGGCTCAGGTTCTTCTTCCTCCTCCTCTTCATCGGCCGATTTCTTCACCTTTGCACGTTTTGGTCCAGCATCGTCGAAGCCGACCATACCTACAAGATTAACAATTAACTCTTTTAGAATAAAAGAGTAATTCATCTAAAAGACTGACTAGGAAGAGAGTATTATATTAATCACCATATCCAGCAGCAATTTGCGCCTTGGCTTCATCAGAATCCTTACGTATTGCTGTACCTTGGAAAACGTATAATGGATACGCTTTTCCAAACATTGGCTTTGGTTTTTTCACAAATTTCCCTTGACCGTAATGGTATGCTACTTCATCAGCAACCCACTGTGGATTGATCGTGGTTAGAGCACGCCCCACATCTTCTTCCAGCTCCTGAGTACAATATAATTAGTACAATATGTCGGTATGATATGTATATATTGATATAGCACTAACTATGTTCAAACGCTACTTCGCTACTGTAACAAGTTTGTCATTTATATTATCTTTAGCTTCTAGCTCACGCAAGCTAAATTACACTATTACATTTTGTAAACGATAGACATTGATTTTGATATCATAATTGCAAACGGAAACGTTTACAAAAATAACTCGCTTCGAAACTAAATAATATACTAATGCTAATAATTACAAAAGGCTGTTAATTATTGAGTAAAGCTTACTACGTCAGGAACTTCTTCCTGGTCATCAGGCTTGATAAGAGCTCGTGGTTTGAGCCAATCCAGACCCTCGTCCTCAATCAAGTTGCCTCGTGATTTTGTCGTCGCATCCTTCTGCTGAATAATGTATTAATGACACGGTGGACAATCTAATAAAATAACGTGTACACACAAAGCGATTACATACGTCCAAGCACTGCAAAGTCTTTGTTACAAGCACATTTTCCTCTGTGATGTTAAGGGCACGTTTAATCATAGCCTTCAACATTTTGCCTAAAATCCTATTTATTTCTTTAGAGCCAAGAAAAATACGCAAGCACGCAAGCGATGGCTGGCAGCAAATGAAACACTGCTTAGTCTAAGCCTTTGAAAACCTCGAGGGGGATTTACGAGTAAATATTCTATGGACATTTGCATATTGTTTGATAGGTCTTTATTGGGTACGATCATGTAACTCGACTATAAATAATTCGGGGCACTTTTAACCAAGCGAAGCAAGCGTAAACAAACGATTAAATCCGTTGCGTGTCTCAAGCATGCTGGATTGGTATCTATCTATGTTCATTAAATTTATTTTGAGCGTCGCTGTTTTATGGTTAACGCAAAAACATTGCTTTGGTTGTACTTACTTCGGAAACATCGGAATGGTTAGAATTATCTTCTGAGTCAGATGACATGATTTTTTTATGACACAAGTAATGTACATAAATTTATTACTTATTAGTTAAACTAAACATTAATGAAGGAGACACCACCTCGACTTCAAAGCCAACATTAACAACTGCAGTGTCTACTTGTAATACGTTTCTTACCTTCCCCCAACAAACTTTTGCTAAAGTGTAAATACACTGCATTAGTCGCATTACCTTAGCCGTAAGGTCAATACGGTAAATTGAGTAAACCTATTATTTTAGTTTTTATTTTAAGCTGCAATAGTTTTCCTTATTACCTCTAATTGAAGACTTTAAGATAAAACCGTAGTTTCCATATTTTTAATTTCCTTAAATCTAATAAAAATACTAAAAACACCTTAATTTATTATTATTGGTACACCTAACAATGTTTATTAGTTAATGGTTCGTCTATCATCTCTATTGAAGAAAGTATATGCTGACTGATTGCAGATTCCTATAATTTACGTACCGTTATCGGTTAAAATTTAGCAAAATCTCAAAAAATTAAATCTTTACTAATAGTAATGAAGCAAAGACCTCAAAGCTTTGCATAGCAGACCCTTCCGATATGGAAGTAGCTATCACAGGTAAAATTTGCTTACGAAATGATCTTTATGCCCAGTTTGGCAATAAAATAATAAAAATAATGTTTTGGCAGTATGGAGTTCTTCAAAAAGGGTGTGAAGAGATTCCTGCAGGTTCGGCAACGCGCGATTGACACCCCTGGTTTTGCAAGCGTCCATATGCTGTAAGCGCTTACCATCAGACGGGCCGTATGCTTGTTTGCTGCCTAGGTAGTATAAAAAAAACTACCCTTGGTAAGCAAAACGATTCGTTTTTGTTTATTTAACCGTTGGTCGATATCCCATCTAAGGCAAGAACCCCTCCATTAATGTTTCCTTAAACCTACTTCGATTTTCTATGAAAAACAACAATTAAGAATAAACATTGAAACTAAAAATATTTCTGAACAATGGTGCCGATTCTCATGTAAATCGCACTAAACAAATTTTAGTCACATCACATCTCTTTCTTGCGGACATTATTGAAAAAGGATAGAACATATTTAAAGCTGTCAAATTAGTCTTTGCCGTCTTCATTTGCGGGTATTTAGACGTAACCGCGATATATGGCGACTAAATTTGTAGGTATTGAAAACAAACATTGGACTAATTTGACAGGACTAAATTTCATAGATCCTTTTCTTATGTTCTTTGTTAGAAAGAGACAGTGAGACTAAAATTAGTTAAGTTTTAAACAACAGAATCAGGGCCAATGTAGAGTTTTTAGAGTGGAAGGCATATGACCATTTGGGATGAAAGTAATGAATTACCTACACGTATGGAGAATCAAGTAGCTGTATCACCAATCATAATGGCGTGTTAGTTCACTATCACGCGTTTTCCATGTCACGCAATGCTGATGACTTTGTTTTAGATATTTATGTTTTGCCTGACCTTCGTCCTATTTTGATCCAAATTCTATTCAAACAACAATTTAATGTTTCGAAGAGTTTCTTGCTATCCGTACAAACTTCGTAAATTACTTCCCAGGGATGGTCGTGTCACCAAATTCTAATTAGTACTCGTGTCTGGTATAAGGTAGTACAGTGTTGTGGGGGCGAAATCACGATATTGCGCGATAATACGCGTCTAAATTAGCTTTGTAATCATAGAGCTGTTTGCCATTTGACCTGAACTCGTTACGTACGCAGGACGTAAGGTAATTTGCATTAGAATCCTTTTATCTGAACAATCAGTTCGACGACATTCTTCAACGGTGACGCTCACTTGAAACTGGTTCAGTTCGTCATATTACAAAGCCATGAAATGTCGAAACTGGTAAGTACTGTTAGTATTGTTTTTTTCTCTCATTACAGTAGCCCAAAGTAATAAAAGTTATACGATATACAACAAACAGTTTTTATGCGAAATATGTTCCATTTTAAAACCAAAAAAAAGAGTTTTAGACATTGGATGAATTTAAAACATAATTGTACATATTGTAAGCTATAAGTATCACTAAAAATGTTTTGTTTGGCCTTGTCTATGAAAGCAGTTAAAAGCGAACTTCTGTAAAACACAAAGAGGTAATAAGTAACTGACAGATAATGACAAAACTTTACCGTAGCCGCTAAGACGTAGCTACAACAAAAGCCTGAAACGTGCCCCATGGAGGCCCCATGTAAAACAGTTAATGAATATAAGAGTTATTTACTTAACCTTCGCCACCGAATTTACAGCAGGGGTCTTAATATGCCTGTAGCTGTAGGCTATCAACTGAGCGACATCGCAGTAAGAATGTAGATAGTTCAGTTCAATACTAAAACAACCTGAACAACTTGAACAATATTAAGTTTGGCTGGACATAAAAACCTTTATGATTTATACTTCCTTTCGATGCGTCAATGTTGCGTGTTGGACTCGAAATGATAACTCTCGATCGATGAGCCAGTATCGTTGATGTTGATAACCGTTATCGTGATAATAACCAGTATAATGACAATTTCCATTAGCATTTTCGTGGGGCTTTTATTACGAATCTAAGCTTTGTCGTGAGTTGTCGAACGAAGACGTGCTTTTCGAAAAATTAATTGATCGGTTAACGTAATGCAAATGCATAGTGATTATTTTGTGATATAATTGTGAAGCATGTTCTTCAAATTTCCTTAACTTAAAGTGAAATAAGGTAAGTAAATATATCAGATTTTGGTAATAGGTACGCACTTTTAATTACGTTCGAAAAAAAGACTATGCGAGACTAGTATTGTAGACCCTGAGGTAGCCTAATGAAAAGACCATTAGGCTGTCTCAGGGTATTGACAACATGTTTTATTAATTTAGCTAAGACCCTGGGAATTTGGCTAATGTCGGCAGATGGCGTTCGAAATAATGAAAGTGATTTTAGGTTAAAATTCTATGATTTTCCTGAATGCAGGCCTAACTGCAGTTAGTCAAGATAGTGGGCTTAGAAGTAGATATCCGAAGAGTTCAAAAGTGAGTTAAATCTCGATTACGAAAAATGATAGTCATGACACTAACTAAAATCATTTAAACAGCCAATTTTATTCGCTCAATTACTGTTTTTTTTTTCTGTGAGGCTAGACTTCTTCAAAGAAGTTGATATTTATTTGAAGTAACAAGTGATTCTTACAGGAATAACTTCGAGTTTTATCTAGTTATTAGGA
This sequence comes from Achlya flavicornis, assembly GCA_947623365.1. Lineage (NCBI taxonomy): Eukaryota > Metazoa > Arthropoda > Insecta > Lepidoptera > Drepanidae > Achlya > Achlya flavicornis. Next base: position 5,365,572 of record OX392484.1, read on the forward strand.
TAACTGCCCATTAGAAGATGGAAATGAGATGTATGCCTGCATATAGCGAAATTCCACTAGTCTTAGTTGATGTTGGCAATCTCCTTGGTATTACTTATATATTTTAGTAGCATGTGGACAATCTACCTGATTGCATAGCCTTAGGACATAAGACACAAAAATAGTAATGGACACATATTTTTCCTAAGTTAAAAGAAAATGTACTTTTAGGCTAACATAATATTTCCCAATAACCTTCGCCCTGAGATAGGTGCTCGTGATAGGTATAACTATTCATGGGTCTTCAATGACTATGACATAATTTTGTCTTGACGGGTCGTTCCCAACCCACTCGGCCAATAACCTACCTGAATTTCTGATTTTGGGAAAAATTGGTATCGGTTAATTTTCCTCCACATTCAAAAGGTGCACGCGCAAGTTGGAAATACGCAAATCACGTGCGACCGAAAGGAAAGACAATTTTTTTTCAGGTTGTTTTTTTTTTTTTTTTTTTACGTCTGTAAAAATACGTGCATGGTAGGTATATCGCGTCTTAAAGTGACTGATAAGAACGCATTATATATTCCTCTAAAACAGGCAGTGTAACAAAGCCCACTAAACTATTGTTTTCTTACCTATGCATTACGATATTCTAGAGTAAAAACAAACACGTAACAGCAAAGCTTTGGGTACAACCATTTATTTCGGTACACGACAGGGTCACATGGCGTGCAATGACGTACACATTTCAAATATTGATACATAAATACATTATCTATTTATGAAGGTGTACATCGGATCATGGTGCTATGAGACACACACTATAAATACCCTAAAATGGCACTAACGTATGTTGGCAATTGGCGTTTATTTTGATTCCAATGTTATGTTTTGATTTTGCGCCAATAGCCAAATGTTTGGGACGGACACAAACGACGGCCAAATATTGACCAAAGACAGACACAAACACATATCGACAAGGATGTATATACAATGGGTATGCCGTACTTCATGCTGAAGGTGATTCTTATTGACAGTTACTCACTCTCAACTTTTTCAGAAGTAATCCTATGGATTTCTCCGATGTCTTTTTTCGCCAGATATCTGGCAATTTAACCGGCTTACGCGTCCCTTGCGGGCTAGGAATCTAAATCAGGCAGCAAAAAATCATTATAGCAATGTTCCTATATTTGTCTTTCATTGTTTGTGTACCTACCGTATGTGTAAATGTACCTATTCTGCTTCACTTGTAGTTAAACCTGAAACCGTGGCTACTTATGCAGGTTAAGTTCATATATTTGAATACTCAAACTGTGAAATGTTAATCTGAAACTGTGTAAAAAATTCTTTACTGGAATGTCTCAGGACTATCTTCGATTTGTATTAAAAGTTTAGGATTAGAAGAATATTTTTTGGAAACCATATTCATTCCTATTGCATAAAAGTTGAATGTCTTCTGGACCCTGTTGCAGAAAACTTAAAGGGCTAGTGTTTTTATCTATATTTACTACATTCAAGATTCAAAGACTTTTTCAGAAATAGTCCCTTTTTCAGACAGGGGATCAATTCTAGTCTCCTACAACACATATAAAAAAAAAAAGATTTTCATCAAATTAAATATACATCATTCATCATCTCCTTCCATTTAAACCCGTTCTATTTTTACTAAATTACGGTATATCACGTAATGCTCACAACAATGGAAGCCTAGGTTACTTTTACGCGAACATGAGACAATTCCAATTCTTCTATTTATTTATGTTTTATTAATCATAATCATTTAATGTACCCTTCTCAATTAATAATAGCTAGCTAGCCAAGTGATTTATATTATATAAGTTTCAGAAGAGTAGCTTTTAATTTTTGTATGGTAGAATCAAGGAAGTAATTAAGTTATTTCTCATTCTTAGTTTAAGTGTGACACTGACACATAGTTACTTTAGCATTTATATACGAAATTTTGAAAACCCTAGGTTTGAGTAGAGTCAAATCGAAATTATGAATGCATAAGAATGTATTGTAGAATAATTGTAGACTATGTTGGTTTGTTTGGAGAGGCTGTGTTTGATCGATAAAAGTAGTTTTCAGTTACATAATAAGTCATTTAGTTAAAATACATTTTATAGGGTATCAAAATAAAATAAAATTATAATACGCACAACATTTAACAAACAATCACTATTTAGATTTACAATAAACAAATAAAAATAAATCCTAAAACAACATTGAATTACAAGGAAGAAAAACATCAAAATATCTATTACAAATATTACTCACCTTTTTTGGGGCCATACTAGCGTGTTCGAATAAAATAAATTAAATAATTACAGTCGCAATAATAATAATTCTACCATAAAAAATCATACTCATTTGAAAAAAGTTTGACAACTTCGTAAATATATTTGACGGTGCAATTATGTGTATGATGTTGTGCGCGCGCAGTTTCCCGTTGTCATGGTAACGGGGGGAGAGCTCTCCTGTAAGCCCAGTGCTGTTGAAATACTGTAGGGCTTTTAACGTGTTTTGAGCCACCCAGCCCCACCAAGAGGTCTCAAATTAACTCACCAGCTCGAATATCCTCCTACTTTCGGTAATTTACATTTTCATCATTATAATAGTTGTATGGCTCATCATAAAATTGATACAAATTTAGTTTTATCATGTATGTGTGCAGTTTATCGATATAAAGTTAATTGTGTGTGTGTCAGTGTGTGCATATTATTACTATACAAACCACGAGTACTAACACTAATATAGTTTTTACACACATGTTGATTAGAGTCTACTGCAATATATATTTGATGAATAATTTAGTTTGGACAATATTTGCATGATGATATTTGCTCAGTAATCGTCCCTATCTTTGATATTAATAGTTTGTTTTAATTGTGTACCTTCGCTACGTAGTATCCATCAGGTGACTCTACAATCATTGTATCTCGCCATTTGTACCAAATATTCCGTAGAGGTGTGTTAAACTCTCAATAACTTACAATGTTTTTGTTTTGTAAATGTTATAATTTATTTCATCGTCATTTTGAATTCAAAATATAGCTTGAATTAAAATAATATTCTGTTGTGATACGATTTGATATTTACATCAGATAGAGATTCAGAGCTTTCCAGTGTTAGAGATAAGTGGCACCATTTGTGTAAAACACAACTTTAAGTAGGTACCTAGGTACTGTATAAATCTGTAATGGACCTTGGGGTTTGTAATGCTGTTTCGGGTAAAATATTTTCTTTAATTTCAGGAGGCTTGAAGCGTAAACCTAATAGAGTAATCAGTCAAACTGGCGGTGGAAGGGCAACGTGGTGGTGGGCTGCTGATCCCAGTGTTTCACGAGCCTGACGACAGTGGGATTGATAGTGACGACACCGACGACGGCCGTGCTCTAGGGGTTGAGGAGGTACGCATCATTCTTATCTCTCTTTCTGTCTTAGCTTCTTCTTATCTTCAGCCTGAAAATAATAAATTTTGTTCAAGGAAGGTGGTCCCAGAGTTCGTCATGGACCCATTGAGCAGGGTCCATGACGAAGTAGATTACGACGAAGTCAATAAACAAGCATACGTCACTACGCCTTATGGTAAGCGGTTACCGTAGCAATATGAACCTTTGCAACACACGGGGCACCACTCACGCGTTACCGGCCCTTCCCCCTCCCCAATGAGCTCTGGCGACCTTACTCAAGCGCAGGAACAAAACATTAAGTTATTTAGCTGCGGTATACTGTAAGGTGGAGGTACTTCCCAAGTAAAGCTGCTCTTTGAGCGAATAAACGCTATACTCTACCTCTCTTGAAATGTATCTAAAACATATCTTTATCTATGCCTTATTATTATTCGAACACGTCGAACTAAATCTTACTTAACACTGTTTCAGTTGCGAGACGAGAGCAGCAGCGGTGATGACGACCCCATAATTAAACCCTGGTGGATTAGACCTAACAAAGTCGCAGATCTCGAAGATTTAATGGTAATTTTTACTAATTTGTCATTTTTCGTGCCAAAAAATAATATTTCCTATTTACCTTAAGCAGTTGTGTTTCAGTGAAAGCATCTTAACGATTATATAGATCGTGTGGAGGCCCAAATCTACACTTTTTTCAATAGTAGTAAGGCAGCAAATAAGCATACGGTCCACCTGATGGTATGCGGTCACCGTAGCCTATTGACGCTTGCAACTCGCGCGTTACTGACCCTGCAAAAATCTCTTCACACCCTTTTTGAAGGGCCCCATGCTGCATGACGCTGGGGAGCGCATTCCACAGACTGAGAGGCCGTGGTAGGAAGCTCCATTGAAATCGTACAGCACGAAACCATTGCTACCTGCATTGTATTACTAGTTTTTTACTTCTTTCGTTTTTTTCTTCTTTACTTTTTTACTTCACTGGCTTCAGTGATTGAAAACAGAGAGAGGAAACATATTTAGTAGTCAAAATGTATGATATCACTAGGCCAACGTGATTGATTACGGTCTACATCGCTCACTTCGTTAGTGAAGGCTCTCATCTGCGGTAAAATTTGCTGATGACTAACGTAGAATTGGGAACATGACTTGTCCACTGTGACTTCACAATATGTATCATCAGTTCTGGCATCAATCAATGATTATAATTGCTTGTCGATATTCCAAACAAACTAAATCCTACTACTATCCTAACTAATATTATGCAAAAGTCAGTTTGTTACGCTTTCACGCATAAACCACTGAATCAATCAAATTTGGCACGCGGATAGCCTCTGGCATGGAGAAGGAGATAAAAGTAGCCTACTACTTTTTATCCCGGGAACATGGGCGAAACTTAGGAGGATAGCTAGTAATATTATAAATGTGAAAGTTTGTAAGGATTTGAAGATATTTGATACTCTTTCACGCGAAAGCTACTGAATGGATTTTGATGAAAATATAAGATTCTGGATTAACGTAATAGGATAGTTTTTATCTCGGTAAATATTATATCCCTAGGGAACTAGGGTAAAACCGCGGGACGGAAACTAGATCATTATAAATTAATTATCGACGGTGGCTTATCAACCAATGTTGACCGCGCTTGTCAGCTACAAATACTCAAGAAGCATATTCTTCATTTACAGAAAGAGTTAATGGACCCCCGGCTGCAGCCCGACAGCAGAGAGCCTTTTCATTACAACCCATCACCTCCGGTGTACGAATTGCCATCAGTAGGTGAAAGCGGCTCTGATCGCGCCTCACCACCTCTCTACGAAGTCGAACTGACAGCGTCCGACGAGGACGACGACGCTTCTGTTCTCGAACTAGTGATCCCAATGCAGACTTCACGCTACCAGAGGGTGCCAACTTCTTCACCGGGAAAGATGATTCCAAAAGCTCCAAAGAGTAAAAGCTTTAGTAGATGGTTGATGTATGGTTTGTTCTGTTGTCTACGCCGCAAGTAGGTCTATAAACCTTTCGTTGTGGTTTAAGTTTCTCTTCTAAGTTAGCGCGAATATGTGTAAAAGCAGCAAAAAATATTTATATTTATTTGCTAATGTTTTTCTGGTTCGTTCATCATTCAACGCGCGCATAAATCTAGCCAAATTGTAACATGTACAATTTAGTCTTGTCTAAAGAAATTTTTATTAGGTCAGCATTGTCATTCGTTGAAAGCAAGCACCGCGGACAAGTTTTCTAATAAATGAATTAGAGCTCAAGATTGCAAGTATAAAATGTCACACAAGAGAGAAGCTATGTAATAATGCATAGAAATAATGTCAGACTTAAGTATAAAGCTTACTTAAGTTTAGACATTAGCAATGCATTGTATTTTTGACTGCATTTATGTTTTAGTGAACTATTTGTGGTCGGATAACCTCGACGTTTCGTTGTTTGCATTGCAGTGGTCACGGAAATTCTTAATATAGCGTGAAAGGTTGAAAACTGCTATATAGCTATTTGGATTGTTAATAATCGTAATGTATCAAATGAAATAGGATTTTAATCCCCTAATATTGATTAGCATTATTTCTTAGAACTTCAAATGTGTCCTGATTGTGTGTACTGTATTCAGTACTGTGACCTACTACTTTAATTTTCTTACTGTGAATGGGTTTGTGTTTGATTACAAATCTCACCAACGATTAGTTATGATGTGGCTGAAGGTGGTGAACACACAAATCCTAGAATGGAACTGGATATTGAAGCTCACCAGAATGGTTCTCAGCAACAGTATGTTGAGGGTGGTAGACAGCTTATAGCAAGTACTTTACAGTAGTGTACTGTATATAAACGGACTATCGTTTCGTCTGTGCACATGCGATGCACTGGTTGGTAAGCGAATGAGTCTCCTAGGGATCGGATATCCAAAACCAGAAGACTATACGCTCATATCTTCTAGCCTCGTAGTAAAACTCATGAAAAGAGTTTTCAACGAGACTGGGAAGGAGTAAGTTATCTAGGGGACCACAATGGGTCGAAGTGTCCGAGTTATTTCTCGGCCCCTGCACAAGATAAGAAGATAAGATCGTTTCCTCACAATATTTTTCTTTTGATGTAGGGTTCGAAAATACCACCTTTGATACCACAACCACTGAGCTATTATCGGCTAAGCTTCTTGGTAAATGGGCGTCAAAACGTATTTTTTAGGAATGAATGTAAAAGTCACAGAGTAGGTTTAGAATGGAAGGGATTTAATGTGGACCACGTAAGAAGTAGACACCTTTTCGACAATTTATGAATTATATGTTTATAATTACATATTATTTATTTTATTATGCTTAAATTAAGCTAATTTCATAATAAATAAAATTAAGAAATCTTTAAGAATATAAATGTATAGAAAGCCTAAAAAGGCCTAAATGTCGATAATTTGATAATGTTAATTATATATTTATAATATGTATTTATGATCTTAATTATTAAACGCTATTTAACTATAACACTTTTCAAGTTGTCGGTCAGTGTATAAGTTAAATAGTGTTTTCAGTAAGGCCTTTAGTTATTTGTCTACAGGGACGAATATTCAATTGAGTGAGACTTTTTTACTGTCAATTGTATATTCTATGTTATACAATTATATACTTAACAAGAATGAGTTGTAATTAATCATTTTAAGCATGATATCGTTATACCAATTATTGGAGAAAGTACTCATTTGTTCGATCGATCATACATGAAATCTATTGCAATTATGAAAAAAATATATAATATTTTTATATTATGGAAGAGGCTTGGTCCTCGTTATTGACTGCCTCAATTATGAATGGAATATTATATTATATTATTATCACAAATTTATTAAGATACAGTCAAGAGCACTGTGTAAACGAGGAACATCTGATCAAGAGAGAGCGAATACCTCGATCCTCAAGATGCCAGGAGAATTTCCACCCACGCGTTGTCGACATCCCGCTTATATAGACATAGCGCTTCGCTTCTTCTTTTCCGGGGTCTGTTTCCCGACACCTTTAACCTAAATGTCTTCAAGGCCAGAGTGAATAGGCATTTTCTGGGTAAGCGTGCTACATCCTCGGCCTCGTCATAACTCCTCCTAGGGCCAGTCGGAGGCCAAAAGCATCACATATAAACTTAAAAACCTACAATTGTCTGACTATCCATAATTTTTATGTTAAGATCTGAGAACATTATATTGATATCAAATATCAGATACCCGCCGAAATGTTTTCGACACAAATAGAGTAGCGAAAGGAAATAATCACCTGTGAATTTAGATATTTTTATACTTACCTTTGGAATCAAATTAATTTTAAAAGAGAAAGACTGATTTTGAATTCGCATAATTTTACATTTTATGTTGCCAAATAATATAAATAAAACAATATGGTTTCTTATTATTTTTATGTTTATGAAAGAATAGAATAAAAATAAGAGTGTCGACGGTAAAATATAAAACAAATCGCCATGTTGCGGAAAAATTGAAACCAATATGCAATCTTTGAATTTTCGATTGTGGATTTGTTTATGAGCAGTCGTAATAATCTACAAGTGGCGCCCTCATACAAGTGGTGTACCTGAAGGTAGATATTTTATTTTATTCGTTGGGCTTAACATCGGTATTCAGATAGAAATACCTACTGATAAATAAATTATAGACAATATTGTATTTATTTGAAGAATATACATGATGTGTTATATCTTTTAATATTAAAATATATGTAGGTAATCCTACCCTTTTTACCGTAACTTTTACCAGCTGATGTATTTGTTATTTGTTGATGTCGTTAACAATTACAATAAGAGTTCTGAGTGAAATTCAATTTATACGTATATTATCTCTATAAGGTAAATGTTTTTAGGGATAGTTTGACTGTCCGATCTTTATATTATTATAATAAAGTACTTACATCATGATACACGTATTGAATGCAAGTAATTATGTTGGTCTTATTTTACATCATAATTTTACCTATCCATACTAATGTGACGGGGCAGTTGGCGCAGTTGGTTAAGATTCACCTTACGCGCCGCAGGTCGTGGGTTCGATTCCCACACCGGACATGCATTTGTGTGCATGAACATGTCTGTATGTCCTGAGTCTGAGTGTAATTATGTATATTAAGTATGTATTTACAAACAAAAAAGTAGTATATGTACATAGAAATAAATATACCTAGAAAGAACGTCGCCATACTACACGAATATATAAAACAGGCCAACTTTTACAGGCTGCTGCGCGTAACAGCTACGTTTTACGCTCCCTCTGCGTCATTCTGCTTGTCATAGTGACGTTCCTAATGATAGCAGTTGTTGAAATATTCCCATTAAAATCGGGAGAAATTTAAATATTAAACATTATTTAGCAATTTTATTTATTTTTATTTGATTTAGCCTCTAACAGTTAGGGCCTATTTTTATCGACGCGTGCACAGCTTCAACACTCAATCTGGATGTATCCTTAATCAAAGTATACGTATTATATCAGTTATCTGGTTTCCATGGTACAAGCTCTGCTTAATTTAGATCAGATGACCGTGTGTGAGGAATGTCCCAGGATAATTATTTATTTAAAATTATAAATGAAAAGGTAACTCTGTCTGTGTGTTATCTTTTCACACCTAACCTTACTCACACGCAAGAACACAACATAAAGTTATTTGGCTGCGGTATTCTATAAGGTGGAGATACTTCTCCAGTCGAGCTGCTCTTTGAGCTAATAAACGCTACGCTCTACCTCTCTAAAAATGTTTTACTGGATATGAATGTCTGATAAATAATTCATGACAAATATGCAGTATAAAGTTGGTAAGTAAGTATCTGTAAAATCATAGGTGCCTACATAAAGATTTTCCTAAAAAAGTAAACCGTAATGTTTATGGAAAGAAATATTTCACTGAACAGTTATCCCGAAAATATATTTTATATAGATTGAGTAACAAGACCCCGAAGAGACCGAGAAGTATGTAGACCCCGTAACAACAATAGTTCACAACCGATAATTTTGACGGCCCTCTATTACTTTATTTGTGAAGACGAAGAAGAATAAGAATTAACTCATTCCATTTATAGTTAGAGATCCGTGACATGGACGGACGGTCATATAGACGGACTCACAAACAGCAAAGTTACAGCAATAGGGCACCGTTTGGCCCTTTGGGTATAAATAAATAAAAAGGTATTTAATAGAACAATCTTATTTCAATAATTATCAACTCTATGTAGGTGGCGTATGGCAGCGAAAGGCGGTGATAATATTTGTAATATAAAGCTAATATCGAGGGGTAATGTTTTCATAATGTTCAAAACTATTATATTAAGCTGCCCCCACAAACTATAACACACAACTGATGGAGCTGTGGTTAAAACATGTAGTAGGTTTTCTTAACTGCCTTTTAGTATAAAGATACTTAAGTATCTATCTAAACTTCATAATTTCGAAAAAGTCAGCAACAGACTTTCTAAAAAAGGGTGTTTTCTAAGCAAACAAAGGTTTTGCATATTTTCTCTAAGTTTCGCCTGAAGTTACATAATAGGAGAGATATCACAAAATCATTACGTTAGATGGCGGCGCCTTTAGCCTTCGAATTCAACACAGCATTGCGCATGTTATTTTCGTTTCCACATATTTCAAGTGTTGCTACTCGACGGTAGATGGCGCTGATACGTATTTCATGATTATCCTTTACCGAGATTTTTTATATTTTTAAATATAGTGATTGTTCTTGTGAATATCCATTAATATTGCCTCGGACTTTTTGTAACCCGTTCAATGCATTTTAAGTTAACAAACTTAACAGTAAAGACACATTTCGAGATAAGCTTGAACCGTTAATTTCTATAGGTATCTATCTCGTGAGGGATGAGTAAAATCGAGATTTTGCGAGAATAGGGTAACACTTGGAAGTGTCAGATAAATATTTTATTTTCTTATAGGTACAAGAAGAAGCGCTCGAGGTGTAAGCCGTTCTTAATCGATCGGCAAGTTAAGCTACCACCACGGAAAAGCACACCACGGCTATTTCAAATCGAGCGTTTCCGTGCTTCGGAAGGCACGTAAAGCCGTTGGTCCCGATAGTCGTTAAGCTAGTTGGAGGCCTTCTAGGCGGCTTGAAAACTCCAACAGTAGATTGACCACTAGTCTACTTCCACCGATCCGCAGTGGGCACGCGTGGTGGAGTATCTGCCCATTCCCTTTCACCCTGATTTATGAATGGAGGCCTGTGTCAGCAGTGGGACATAGGCTGATGATGAGGGTAGATTTTAGAGAAACACTCCCTAAACCACCTATTAGGGGTAATTTTGAAAACGAATAATGAATCTTTATTATTTTTTGGTTATTTAATCGTCCATAGTTTTAATTTCAAGTTTATAAACCCAAGGAATATGATTTTTCATACAAACGAAATTCCCCCTTTTATTTCCAAAAAACTGGGAACCTGTGTGCAATATTTCGGGTTTCTAACCCCAGCGGTTTAGGATCTTCGTTGATGAATCAGTCATTCACTCAGTCAGGACAAGTAATTATATATCTATGTATAGATTAGCCCAGCACCTACGTTCCACTACCTTTAGCGACATTGAATACAAAAAAAATACAAAACAAAAATGTTATTTGTTTATTTTACAGGTTTCATGTCATTAATATATACTTAGGTAATTTATTCACCAGTAAAATGTTCATAAAAATGTTAAGTCCTCATTACTTACAGATTTTTCACCGACGCAAAAAGATTACTGAAATCAATATCTTTTTATAAACTTTTATGATTTAATCGCATATCTATGCATGTCTAAGCTTTTCACAAACCTTTTCACTTCTTTTGATATAAAAGTTAAAATAATAATTATTAATCTGTTTGGATGTATTATTTATTGAGATATCAAAGTTTTTTATATTACATCTTCAAAGTAAATAAAATCGAATAGGTACTTATGTTCTCTCTACATTTAATAAAACTTTAACACTGATTTAGATTACATCAAACATCTACATAATAAAACTTTAACACTGACTAACTGTACATAAACACTTATTAGCCCTAATCGGTGGAACCGGATGAAACTTAGACAAAAATAATCCTTATGTACCGTCGAGGACATAAACATGTATACACTTAGTGAAATTCAACAACGTTTTTTAGGCAGAATCTTTCAATATGTAGATACTAATTATGATTTGAGTAAAATGCTTTTTGAATCTATACAGTGCGAGGAAATTGCTTTTGAATTTCATAAAGTGTATACATATTTATGTCCTCGACTGTACTCTAGGGGTGCTAAGAAAGGATTTTCCGTAATTCAACCTACATTGGGATAGAATAGAATAAGGGATCGCGGGTCGGAAAGGTAGATTTTTTTTCATACTAGCCGTCATACGTTGTCCTGTCCAAAAACATGGAAAAAAACGCTTTCAGTTTTTCCCGAATTTTCCTTCCATTAAAACTATATTCAGCCTATATTACGACAATAAAAAATATGCCAAATCAGTCCAGCCTTGATGATGATGATGATGATGATGATTCTCTTACCAACGAACAACATTTAACTGTTATTTATATAGATAGGAAACATCACGACATTCATTGAATAGTGTGCGATCTATTTCGTTTTCATCCTTAGAAAACATAGGTATAATAATATATTTGGAATATGCGGTCTTCGTTCTGCAGAATTAACTTAGAGAAGTTAACAAGGCGTGGGTTTGCTAATAACTCTACAATACCAACCACTACATTAAACTTCCAACGCCAGTTTCAGACGAGTAGGTATAATTCGCTTCAATTGATTTATAAAAACCTTTGCATATAAATTTGTTAATCTATACTCACTAAATACGTGAAGAAATTACTTTGTACCCTTTTTATAAGCATATTGCGCGTACGGAGCGTGAGACGTGAAAAACGGTCGAATTTTTACCACTGAGGAACCACTAGTAATAAAATAAAATAAAATCTGAGCGAAATATTGTATGTATGTGCAGGGTTTTTATAATTTACCTGCAGTGCTTTAAGGCTTAAAAATGTATACCTACTTTCATCCCTTAAAGTTGAAGGGATGGAAGTAGGTAGATACACGACAATATGCACAACTACTTATGGGACCAACTCTGAAGTATGGTAGAGTAGATTTTAGTCCAGTACGTACCTACTGAATTTATGTAATGGAACAATTGTAATATATTTATTAACAACAAATATGTACAAAATACAATCTATATTTACAAAATACAATCTATATATAGAAAATTTCCTCAAGCCTGCCGCTGCTTCCGATTAACGGCAAGGTTCCCAGAAGGCTGGCAGCGTTTCCTCTTTGGATAGCCAAGCTGACGCGTTGGCGGAAAAAGCTCCCCGCCCGCTGGTCTCCGGAGGTCTCGATCAATTTTGAAGACAAGGTGCGAGCAAAACGGCGAGCTTCTGACCCCCATGGTCCCAAGGTCTCGACCACAAAAGGCATAACAATATAATTGGGTCCAATCGATGCATATTTTTTGAATTTTGAATTTTCCGCACTATTAACAATTGTTATTTTGTCCGTTTTCAAAGTTGGTCGTATTGATGATTACTTCCACCAAAGAGTACTTGAGGTGTATTACAAATAACCCTGTATTATTTATTATGCATGGATAAGTTAACTCTACTTGTGTTCTAAAATTAACCAAATACAGTTAATTTGATGACAGTGCATTTACAACATCAGTCACGCAAATCTCAGTTCAGACACGTCAAAAAAACAATGTGCTGAAGAAGTAGTACCTAGTTGTTGGATAAGTATCTGGACATCTATACACGTCAGTCACCAACATGGCATATCAAGGTTATTTTTGGTAGGTACCATGAATGATCAGTGAGTCATGCTAGTGACATGACGTTGAAGTAACTAATGTACCTACCTGTGGATGGACTGGACTTGACCTTCCAAGTAAACTATTCCGGATCATGGCTCTACGACTTTGTAACATTAATCACAGTAGGTTGGGTACTGTATCTATACATGAAATGTAGTATTAGTTTGGGCATTAAGTTATAATATTTTTTTTGTTTCTGAATTTTATTAATACGGTATATTTCTATTCAGCTATATTCAAAAATTCTTCAAATAGTAAATAGTAATATATTTCCCATAATCAGTTTGACAGAGTTTGTTCAAAGGTAAAAAACTCTTTAAGTCAACAGAAACAGTAAAAGTTAACAGTAACTTAAAAGTTGTTACTTTAATTGAGGTATATAATTACCTAAGTAATTAGGAAAGATATCAACTTTGAATATGAACCACATTAGGTACATGGATGGTGGATAATAGGCATGGAAATTATTGCTACTTTAAAGGAATTCTCATTTGATGATATTATTATTTTTTATAGCATGATTTCACTTGCGATATATGATTTGCAATGATTTGTAACCTACGTCATCGATGCTGATCGACGGTATTTTTCACAAAATCATGTGCGAGTATCGCACGCAAGTGTCAAATTATCACTGATGCAAATTATATATACTTTCGTAGCAAAAAATTATTTTTCTATCCTGCTACATAACATGTTAAAGAAGTTAACACTTTATGTCATTGATTTAAGGTTTATTTTTGAATACTCTTAAAGCTAATCAATGATAAAGTTTTTTTTTTTTTTAAATTTGTTCATGACCATGGATACAAAGTCCTTCAGTCGCATACATTTTATTTATATTCTTAAATATTCTTTATAACATGTAACAGGCTATGTCATGGACGGTAACAGATGTGACATATGAAAACAGAATCATATTCTTTATCACCTGCTACTTGTGATTTATGCCATGCCTAGTGGATAAGTAATGTAATCAGAGCACCGGGTAATCTCTAAATTCGTGTAGGATAGGTGAGGTTTATTAGCCTCGCGAGTTAAATCGTGGCATACACGTGAAGGCTGTTTAATCGCGTCTGAGCGAAGGCGGCGGCGGCGGCGGCGCCCCGCGTGGCTCAAAGGGCGCGGGGCGGCGCCCGAGCGGAGCGCCCGCCGCCAGTCGCGCCTTAAGCCCCGGAGGGGCTGTACGTGTCCTCGCTCTCCGCCTCGCGACTTATGTAACCATCCGCACGGTGAGTCCGCAGCCTCCGAGCCCCTTCCTCCCCTACATCGACCCCGCGACTCGAACCCACGCTCCGTACCGCACGCCCGAGCTCCGCGGAGTGTGCCGACACGTTTCAACTGATCATCGTCGGGGTAACACGTTCTTAGTGCAATAATCGTCAGCTGGTGGCAGGTGACATAATCGATGCAGTAAGTAACGGTGCCGGTGAACGGCGATTGTGAGTATTCGCGGAATGCTGCAGGTGCGTTATGTAACGGGAGTCGGTCCGTGCCGACCGGTGCCGTGCAGTGGCGGCGAGCTGAGCGAGCTGCCGTCGACGCTCGCTCGGAAGACGACGTTTACGCGGCAGGATGTGACGCTGTTAGCCACCGCTTCTCGCAAGAATGCCGCGTGCCCTGACTTAATGATAGTCGTTTCGCAAAAACGGAGATTTTAGTCCAACCACTCAGCTATACGTATATTATAGTTACATCGGCATTCAACCAGACACGGCACGTGTAACAAGAAAATCATTAATGAAACCCAATTATGGATTTGTATTAAATAACTTCAGGTTAAGTACTCACCTACTTTCTTCATAATATTATGTGAGTCGAACCATTTCTATACAAAGCCTAATTGGAATGCTGAATTCTCTTATGAAATCCATTCATTCATGGAGAGCAGGAAATTCCGTCGAGGAATAAACGATTTTAATCGGGAACGCTTTTTATTAGAATGTTGTGCCATTACAACAATTGGGATATTTAAGTTCTATATAGATATAGTATTAGAAACAATCGCAAATAAATATAATGAAGTAATAAAAAGTAGTAATATTTGTAACTTGTCGAGAGAAATGGCGTACATTTTCGGTCAAGACAAGAACTCACAAATCAAGAAGACAGTCATTTATCTTGATACTGTTGGTGACATTTGGGCAATGGTCCCATTTACGAGAATATGGACCTATCCATCACTTGGCAGTTTCAGGCGGTAGTTAAAATTAATATATTGTTTTGGTTTTTCTATATTTTGAAATATTTTGTTAATTTATTATTACCTAAGAACTATAGTTTCACGACAGAAATAATTTGAATATTTTGGTTAATTTTTATTTACAAAATCCTATACATTTTTATAATAATGTTTGGTAATCTTAATCCTAGTTATTATTATATATTTTATTTCTTCATCTTCTCTTATTCGTTTAGTCCATTAGAACTTTTCTGTCTGTCACACTCACAATTGTAGAGTCGTACATAGAAATATCTATTTTAATAGTTTTTGGCGTACTCCCATTTATGTTCCGTAGGACGTTTGATAGACAGACATAAAATCAATCAGTCGGTCACGTTACAGTTTGCTATATAAATATTTGATAATTCTTACCTACCTTACTGTTATCAAACGACAGCTTTCCTTTTGTGTTTCTTACCTTGATTCTATTTGGTTTTAGTATCATTAAATATTGACTTCCGAATTCAATATCTAGGTTTGTCTTTGATACATTACTAGGTACCAAAATAGATGAAACATGTGTATCCATCGTTTTTGTTTCTACAGTTGAGATATCTTAAAGCTGTTCATCTTAGCACAATTCATAACGTTATATCTGGACCTCAAATTGTCGCCCTACTTTAAGTCTTCAACATATTTCTCAAGACCCATTTTCGTTTAAGCTTCCAAAGTTCTCCGAAGCCCTCGACAATAACAGGTATTTTAAAGGTATTAATCCACCAGAGGCCAGAGGCCTGAGTTATCACTTGTTATTGTCATCTATAATTATTCCGATCTTAACACCAATTTATTGAAAAAAGGAAATTCCTTAAAAGCAGCGTGATTAAATTACTTATTTAGAGCCAATGAATTACACCGAATCGGAATTCGGAAAAGCGAGGCGATGGAAGGACCAGTATTTTTGTAAAGGAATTTTCATTTGAATGGATTCAAGTTTTGCTTTTTGTTCAATCAAATTGATTAATGCTAATTGTATTTATTTTTATTATTATTATTTGGTATAAGACTTACGACATTTTGCGTAGGCAGAGGAAGATATCTATAAAATTCAAAGTTCTGACTGACTGACTGATAAATCATAGAGCCTAAACCACTGGTACTAGAGACATGAAATTTAGAGGGTATATTCTTTGTGAAGAGTGGGTGGGTAAAATAGGGGATGAAAGGTTGTATTAAAGTTCGTCAGTTTCGAAGTTAGGATCTTCAAATTTTGTGTTTAGCCTGAAGATTGAATTTATGCGTGTCTCAGCATTTTTAATAATTCCGTCATCGAAGCGGGATGAAGTTGTTTTGTTTTATTTTATTGTTGTAGAAAAATATGTAATTTGTTTCCTCTAGGCCACGCGGGCGAAGCCGCGAGCAGGAGCTGGTATATCATATTATTATAATACCGATCCTTAGGGTTCAGTCGAGGATATGAAATTAAATATGTAATTCCACACTTAGTAAAAATCAACAACGATGTTCTGAAATTAAGAGAATATGCAGGTAGAATCTTTTTTTGATTTGTGTAATATTTTAACATTTGAAGATACAGTGTGAGAAATCACAAAGTGTACCTATATATATTTATGTCCTCAACTGTACATCCCTATTCCCCTCGTTAAATCGCGATGTTCCACATCTCAATCAGAGATAGATGTAGAAATTTGCGGCAGGAGGTTAATCTCGAAATGTCGTCTAGTCCAGAGATAATGTTATTTGATAAATTGTAAAGAAAGTAATCGTTTCTACTAATGAAACTAAGCAAACTAGATTCTAGAACAAAGAATAACTCTGTAGTTATTAACTTAAAAGTCATAAATATAGTTTTATTCCTTTTAAGAAACGTTTTTTTTACCAATATTTTATTCAAATACAAAATTCGATTTAGGCCCTGATAAGGCACTTATGAACGTTAACAAATGACTACAACGGTTCCAAATACAACTTGAACTGAGAAGACTCCGGCAAGAAACTCCGCAAGTCTTTTTTTTTAATGTGTAATGTTCTAATGCCATAAAATGTTTTTTAGCCGACTTCGAAAAAAGGAGGAGGTCCTCCATTCGGTTGTATTTTTTTAATTGTTTGTTACCTCATAACTCCGTCATTTATTGACCGATTTGGAAAATTCTTTTTTTGTCTGGAAGGGTGGGTACACTTCCCGTTTGGTCCCATTGTCATCAGATCAGTATTTGATTACTTCTTAGTATACTTTGAACTCGGTTAAAATTTTTTGTAAAACAGTTTTCAATTATTTGTAAGAATTATCCATATAAAATGTTACAATATGACGTTCTCATGTGAGCATAAAATGCTATATCATTGTATGTAAATACACATGCAAAAAATATCGCGTAACCACTACAATGGCTGAACCCACAAAGAACGCCACAAGGACAGGTCAAAGTAACTATTAACCAGTCAGACACCAAGTTCTTTTTTCAAAGAGGTTTTTTATTTTAAAACTGGATCGTATTTTTTTACAATAGCTAGGCCGTTCGACCACAATCGTGAAATACGCAATATCTACCATGCTGCTATACGTTACGATAATCGATTACAACGTATTGTGTATATATCGATATCATTCGATCCATTTAACAGGCGATGTCGATTATTATTAGGTTTGGAAGTCATTCGTTTGAAAACGTAATGGTATTTTGATTTGGCTTCTTAATGTCGGCTGCTGGTTTTTATAACTTAAGTAATCACTGTTTTTCATTATCTTTTTGTTATTAAGGTGTGTAATGTGCAGAACATTACTTATTATAACTGCTTATTGTTGATTTCTCGTCGGTATTAAACAAAACAAATTTAAGCTTTAATCGTTTTTTTTTCTATGCATGACAAATACCTGATATCGAACGTAAAAAAAATTGGTTACGAGTACTTCGTAACCAAATTTTATTATATTGCACCAACTCGTTTTTTTTTTCATAAATAAAAATCTGCATTGTTCTATCAACATGTATGTATGCTATAATGAAAACAAAAAACTCCTTAATTATAAGCTTGCTTATAAGAATAACTTTATTACACACTAAAAAACTGGCAAGAATTAAAAAACAAACCTGCCAAGTGCAAGCCGGACTCGCACACTAAGGATTCCGTAAAATAATATTAACTAACTCAAATTAATTATGAAATATGAGTAGGCGCAACATAAAAAAAAACACGAAACGAAGACGTTTCTTGAATCCCTTTAATTTTTAACTTTATTTCATTTTTATTATTTGTTGTGAAAATTTCAAGTGTTTACCTATTACGGTTCATGATATATAGCCCACTGACAGACAGGCGGACGGACAGACGGACGGCGGAGTCTTATGAACAGGGTCCCGTTTGGCACACTTTGGGTACGGAACCCTAAAACCACAAAATTCTTTGATATGTAATCAATTAATTCAATGCATGTTTATAATGAGACACCTGTTGATATTTTATCAACGAAACCAGCTTACATAACGAATTAAATAATATCTCTAGATTTTATCCATATGATATCATGTTAAATTCGCAATGGCCTTAATCAAAGACCATTTCGTTAGACTTTATTAATTATAATGAATAAATTAATTGACTTTATTCTTAACAGGACATAGACATCTTATACGCTTGGCTTAATTAATTAAGCTCTCACGCCACCCGATGGTAGGTAAGTGTGTCAAACTTTAACCATAATTCAGACGTTAACTTTATTCGTAATAAAATTGACAGCACCTATAACTGAAGCTTAAGTTTTGTAAATTGAGTATGCTTGCCTAAGTATAAATTGTAAGAATATTAAAGATTGATATCTTTTTGGATGACCGCTGGATAGAATGGCCTTTCTTTTTAAGCCAACAAAATGTAACATTTTTGTTAATACCCGTTAAAGCACAGATTTAATAAATTGTAACACACACAAAAGAAATAATAATAAACAATACTCTAAACTAAACATAATATTTTAAAAATAAAACTATTGTTATAAAACTAACAAATTGTTAAATGGAGAGGAATATAGATAAATTATATTACTCGGATAATATCTCACTACCTGAGGGACCGAGCTTTGCTCAAACTCGACAAAACGCGTTTTCCCAGAGATAAGCCCTAGCAAAATTTTACGCCCCCAAAAACCCCCTTAAACTTAGCGAATTTCATCGAAATTGTTAGAGCCGTTATCGAGATCTCAAAACATATCAAATATTGCAAGTAGAAGATAAAATGAGCTTCATTTAGAGCGCAATTTAATACTAAAAACATATATTTTCTTGTAACAACAATTTTGGTTTTATTTTAAGAGAGCCAAGACAGGTAGAGCGTAGCGTTTTGCTCAAAGAGCAGCTCTACTGGGGATGTACCTCCACCTTACAGAATACCGCAGTCAAATAACTTTATGTTGTGTTCCTGCGCGTGAGTAAGTAAGGTCGCTAGTGCTCATTGGGGATCGTGGAAGGGATGTTTACACGTGAGCGATGCCCCGTGTGTTGCAACGGTCCATATCGTCGGGATAGTGCAAGTCCACGAATCTACCATACGCAAAGGTATCGGCGTATCTGCACTGCGTGTAAGTTTACAGGGGAAGGTAAAAAGTTTGTTGTGTTTGTTTGCCGGCCGTAGACAAGCGGTATTGTTATTCGGCGATTCCTTGCATTCTATATCACGTCAAGGAGGTATCTGCCAATAAGGATTTTGCGTGCATTGACTTTAAAATAGACTAGTTTCCTAAAAAAATCTATTTAGTCCGTCCATAGTCATTTTTTTGTCAATTTAACAAAAAAATACGAGGATATGGTTTGTTGAAGTTCTGCGTGACGTCACGGTGTGGTACACTTTTTAGTAACAAGTGACGTCACTAGCCCCTACTCCCGAACTTAGTCGCGCTTTATCTTCGTCAATTGTTAATGATTTGGTAAAGCTAAAAATACGTGTCCAATATTTTTTGATAATCTAACTGACGGACTAATTAGAATTATTATTGACCCACGAAAAATCCCTATTGGATATTGGCTACATTTGTCAGACACGCGGAATTTTCCGCTTTCTAACCGACTTCATCGTATTTTTTTTTATAATCTGTTTATAATCCAGTTTAATGTATATATCGTGTTAACAGCCTCGATCGGTCTATCACAGACGTGTGAATTCTGTATATTTGCCACAGCTGTCAGCGCTGAATAGCCGCAATATCGTACGACGAGAAGGCTTTTGTTAATAGGCTTTTGTACCAAAATGCCAGTATACTCCGCGCCAACGACATGTTTACACTCAACATGATTTATTACATTAGGAAGATGTCAAAATGTTCAATAACTGTATTATAGAACGAGAACACAACTCAGATCATGTCTCAAGAAAATATCAAGTTAATCTAAAATAAACCTAAATCATTTGGAGCTGGTTCCATATCTATGTTCCATATTTAATATAAATATTTAAAAAATGTAACCTTGCTGAGTTTCTTGCCTGTTCTTCTAGCTTGAAGGCCGACTTCCAAACTGGTGGTAACTTCATCATTAGCTTTGTCAAAGTCAAAGCCATTTATTCAGTATAGGCTCTATAAGAGCATTTAAGAAGGTCAAAGCTCTGAAGTTACCACCAGTTCGTAAGTTGGCCTTCAACTGAGAAGAACAGGCAAGAAACTCGGCAAGGTTAAATTTGAATAAAAAAAATTACAATCTGTCGTTGAATACGGATCTTATTGGATTTTCATGGAATTAGGGATTTTGAGATCCAGCATAGTTTAACCACCACTTGACATAAGTGCCCTACTAAATTGAATAATGGCTTTGACTTTGAATTTGAATTGTTTTAATCTTGACTTGTTTTTTATCTTCGATGATTCAATCATTTCATACAATATTGTCAATAAATTATACCTAATTAATTTCCTGTTTTCCAAAGTGTGTTTTTCCGTCCGTCTTGTCAATAAACTATTTGACTTGAGGATTAGTTCTGCGATATTTGGGTTATTAAATTACTAGCTTCCGCGTCATGGATATCTCCCGTTCCCAAAGGATCTACCTAATCTACCTTTTCATCCAAATACGCAAAAAAATAGTAGGAAGAATCTGTAAATAGTTTCCAATAAAAGTAGGTATAAAACCTACTTCATAATATTTTTTCGTGTGTGACATGACTTGCCATGTTTTTGCTGAATCGTGCGAAGTCACAAAAGACAGAAAAAATAGGTGAAGGTTTTTCGTAAATTTATGTATATTTTACTAGCTTTAGCCCCGCGATTTACCCGCATTCCCAGAATAAAAGTAGTCTTTGTCTCTTTCCATTCTATCAGGAATCCGTGAAAAAGTATTAACAACATGTAGTTTCCACTTATAAAATAAATATAGGTTAGGCGGTTAGGCCATGGTTTGGCCGTTGGCATGGCCGTTGCGTACAACCCGTAAATTATGCACCAGATCTTTCGATGAGCCATAAACCTTGAGCTCTTAGCATGCATAGATCATAATAGGATACATGATTACGTATTCACAAGCAACAATAGACTGATCTTGATAATTACAAACACTGGTTGATTGTGATTATGCAGAGTTTATCTCGTTCCAAATAGGTACAATCTGCGTTCAACAATGCTATCTGCAAAGTGTTGTTAGATTGTCCCCTGATTGTGTAAATAATAACTTCATAGTCAGCATTATAAATATCCACACTTGATGGGTAAACGCTTCCTTGAAATGTATTTGTCGAGATATAGTTTTAGTAACTGACCACTTGTTTAATCGAATCTGGGCGCACGAGAGTGCCCCCCGCCAAGACAGTCAAGCGAAGCGCAAGGGATTTTAAGTACATACCTACCTTTTCTCGAAGCGCTTCGTCGTTTTTTTGAACCCTAATAACTTGGGTTTGGATTATACCAGATAAACAAAATTCTCAGGATATGATGTCAATATTGAACTTTTTAAACATATTAAGCTTCAATAACATAGCGCCAAAAAACATATTTATGTAAAATGTTGCCAAGGCATATGGCTCGCACTGTCAAAAAGTTATCAGATCTCACGTAGAGCCAAGTTTATCTTGCAAGCAACTTGGCCATTTCACTACTACAAGAACTATTATATAACAAAAAAGTAATGAACAGTGAATACATTTTTCACCTTACGCCCATGTGACGGTAACGGCCAAGCCACATATTTTGACTACGGTGTGTAGAGTTTGTGAAGTTAGGGCTTGTAGAGTAAGGGCATGTAGAGTTATAATCTTGGCTCTACATGATATCTGATAACTTTTTGACAGTGCGAGACATATATGTCTTGGCAACATTTTACATAAAAATGTTTTACTAAAACCCTTAAACCGCCCTACACCTACTCGTTTATGTTAGCATATTCATTCACTCAGCAGTTTTCGTTGTTTTGAAAAAACTTTGAAATTGAAGTAAAACTATCCACAGAACATATTTTTTGGGGTGAATGAATAGGTAACGCAGTTTAAATGTTATTAAAATAAATCTACATATAATGCACTGAACATGATGCGTTCGATTCTATAATAAAATCCCGCTCGAAGTATCTAAAAGTCTTATCATAAATTCAAAGATTTCATAAAGCAGAGATTAATTGGGAAATCCTACTATAAGGTGGCTCATTACGTGGAAGACAAGAATATATGGTTGTAGTAGCTTCTCTCTGCACTTGCATCCCCCCTGGCTAAGTGAATTGTATGAATAAGCATAATAATACATACATACATATCTATCTACTATATAAAAATAAGTCGGGTTTTCCTTCCTGACGCTATAACTCCAGAACGCACTAACCGATTTCCACGGTTTTGCATTCGTTGGAAAGGTCTCGGGCTCCGTGAGGCTTATAGCAAAGAAAATTCAGGAAAAATTTCAACAGAAAAGCGGGAAAATCTTTTTTCACATACAGCGCCATCTCTGATACATAGCATGTATAAGGGTAGGGTAGGGTAGGGTGAAGCGATCAAACGGCAGGAACGAATTATCGCATTCGCGACGTGGCGCGCAAGACTTCGCGAGGAGCGGTTTGCGCGCAAACGCGTCGTCGGAGCAGTCCTGCCGGTCTTCGAGGCCTGGATGCAGCGACAAGGTGGACGACTCACCTACAGACTTACACAGATAATTACCGGGCATGGGTGCTTTGGTGATTATCTGTATAGGATCGGACGTGAGGCGACGGCGGCCTGCTTCCACTGCAGTGAGAGCGACCAGGATTCCGCATCGCACACGCTTGCGGTGTGCCCTGCGTGGGAACCTGAGCGGCGGATCCTGGTCCAAGAAATTGGACGGAATCTCTCCCTGCCAGCAGTGGTGTCGGCGATGCTGAGCGGGGATACAGCGTGGAGAGTAGTAGCCTCCTTCTGTGAGACCGTAATGGTCCAGAAGGAGGCTGCTGAGCGGGATCGGGAGAGGGCCGATCCCACCCGGAGGCGAAGCCGCCGGGGCACAAATGTGCCTCGTCGCGGCCCCCCTGCCCTGTAGCTCGGCCTTAGAATAACAGCTACGGTGTTCCCCTGCCTGTCGTAAAAGGCGACTAAACGGGGCCTTTGGGGTCGTGGGCAATCAGAGCGGGGGCTCTGTGCGCCCAGAAGCGACCCCAAGGAGGACGATGAGTCGATGTGGTCACGACTCATCGTGCGATAGCACAGCGAGGGTGCTGGGGGGAGGTGTCACACTTCCCCCGGGACGAGCTATCTTAGCGCCGCGCTTGGAGGGGTGAGCAGGTTCAACACGAGAGCCCGCCCCCCTCTCTATAGCGCAGATGGCGACCACCGTGGGGTTTTAGCCGGTACAAGTCCGGCATAACCTGGCCGCTTCGGGTATCCCATGAGGATTTCCCCACGCAAAAAAAAAAAAAAAAAGGGTAGGGTAGGGTAGGCGTGGTGCTACCTTACCCTAGTAGGGTAGCACCACGCGAACGAAGTCGCGCCGGGCATCTAGTATATATATAAAAATGAATCCCTATTTCCCTTGGTCACGCCATCACGCGTGAACGGCTGGACCGATTTCGAGGTCAGGAGAAGCTTCTTATGAAAGAAAAAATTAAGAAAGTTGCGAGGTAGGGTAGGGTTGGGTAGGGTAGTATAGAGGTAGGGGTAGGGTAGGTTAGGTAAGGTAGGGTAGTAGGGTAGGGTAGGGTAGGGTAAGGTAGGGTAAGGTAGGGTAGGGGCAGTGGTAGGGTAGGGTAGGTTAGGGTATAGGTAAGTAGGACACCACGCGAACGAAGTCGTGCCGGGCAGCTAGTATTGTATAAATATTTGGAAAAAAAGCTGCTATGAAAAGATCTTCGGCAAAAAAATGCCTTGCCGAAGTCTTCTCGAACCGGAGGTAAATTCAACAGTATGTCCCAATTTAACGTTCATAAATGTCTTACCAGGGCCCAAACTAAATAAGTGACCTTTTGATTTTGATTGAACAATTTAGCAAAATTTACACTAATATAATCGTGCTCCATTTCGTACATTTTAATCAGGTTGATATCGCGTTACATACAATAAAATGACGGCCGCTTACATATTTTTATTTGATAACGAGCCAAGTTACGTATAAGTTGATGTAAAATCCATCCCTCCATGTTAGAGCGTAATTTCCATTCTTGTTCTGGGCAAAAAAGGTTGTTTGAATTCAGGCACTTAGTGGTCGGCCCTCGGAGGCTCCTGACATGGATTGATTTTGCCCATTTGTCTGTGTTTGTGTACACTACACTACAGTATATCACTAGATGTGGTCATACTACTTTTATAATTAAAACTATATAGCTTTTTTTATTGTATTTTTCATATGTAGTTTTAAGATGCGCGTCCCTCCGCAAGCCAGTGATAGTATTTTTTGAAAAAGTATTATTTTCCGACTTTTTTTGTGGATAGTCTTTTTTTGTTTTTGTATTTGTGGTCAAAGTTGTTGAGCTCACAAACCCTAGAGGGTTTTTGTTCTTTTAGCCGAACCGCGAATGAACCTACTATGAGAACGTTGCGAATCCCTTTGTTCGTGAAAAAACTGACAATCGCGCTCGTTCGAGGCTCGCAAGCCCGTCTACGCTACGCGAATCGTGCTCGCAGTGTGCTCGTTCGTGGCTCGGCTCGTGCTCGGTTCGCCAAGTATGGACGCACCATTAGCTTTCCATTACTAGCACATTCTACATTAAATTCTTGGAAGTATGAACAAGCTTTCTAGAAACAATAAACTATAAACCAAGCCCAGTTTACTTATTGAAATTTACTTTAACAATAGCTGCATGTTATGCTTTCAACTTCAAGATTTCTGTTTAATAAATAGTTACCTACCAAAATTTTCAAGTTTTAAATTTCGATACAAAGTTGTTTAGGAACTTAGAACGTTGTTAAGAAATACTAAATACTAGTTCTATATTAAAGCTGAAATAGAAATAATAAACCAGCCATGTGCGAGATGGACTCGCATACAAAGGGTTTCGTTAAGACGTTTCTTGTACTTGAGAAAAATTCAACTGTGTACCTACGGTTCATGAGATACAGCCCACTGAGAGACAGACGGACGAACGGCCAGCGGAGTCTTGTTAATAGGGTCCCGTTGGTACTCTTTGATTTTATAATACAACTCATCAGTGAATAATAAATTGAATTCAATACAATGTCATATAAATCACGTCTATTTACAAAGTAGAGTGACCACTTAGAAGACTTTGAGTATAATTTGATTCTAAAATAGCATCGCTTGTATCTACGCTAGATGCTACATACTTGAGAACTTGAAATACTACATCCATTAAATCGTAATGTCAAGTTACGAAGGATATTAATGTGGGTTCCGTATCCGCATAATTTTGCGAGCAGCTAAATTAATAGGATTCTTTAAAGATACTTACATGT
Source organism: Achlya flavicornis (assembly GCA_947623365.1). Classification (NCBI taxonomy): domain Eukaryota; kingdom Metazoa; phylum Arthropoda; class Insecta; order Lepidoptera; family Drepanidae; genus Achlya; species Achlya flavicornis. The sequence goes on from OX392484.1 coordinate 5,391,838, forward strand.
ACAAGTGGAAATATGGCACGACCGTTTCAGAGTATTATCTCGACTACAAAGGCCTTAAATTTCCCACAATGAGTCGGCATTTCCAGGTAAATCACACCCGAGTGTGTACAGACGCCGTTCCTGCCAATTTGCTGGGAGTAAGGTGTGAAACTGAAAAGTCTGAGTAAACTCAGAATGTTCGTAGCTCGTGATATATATATCTGGAGTGACTGTTTTGACATAAAATTGTATCTTTAGAGCGTCAGAGGAAGTTTGATTATAAATAAAATCGCAACTCCTGTAATGTTTTTCTAAGGGTATGAAGGATGGTAAACCCATTGGGTACAGCACAGGAGCTAAAGCAATGTTCTCTGTGTCTGTCACTTTTTGACACAGTTATTAAACTGATTCCCACGGGAAGTCCATGCAAAAAATAATTTTGTCCCAACTCGTTCCGCTACATTTAAAATTTAATCATAAAATATTCAGATGCGAGTGTAGGCGTAGCTTTGTTTACATTAAATTCTGGAACAAATAAATGCTCTTAGATGGTTTGCAGTGACCACAATCTCACAGCTTTAATATGGATGAAGAGAGAAATTTTCATCCTCCTTCTTATAAATGTAAAGTTGATATCGAGATCGAATTTTTATTTTATTTTGGCTTCTGTTTTGCCCTCCCATACAGGACGACTTACAAAAAATCTGATTAAATTGAATTAATCATTGGATTTGTGGCGCTGTCCAATGAGACATAATTTGCTTCAAAAATGTTAGCCAGTAGCTTGTAAGTATTTGGAACGAGCTCATACAATAACCACCAAGAATAAAAATAAATTAATTGTATAGTATTTAAAACATCATTTATACCAACATCAACTGTACCGCCATGTAAAGCCAACCAAATAATATTTTACCGTATTACCAGGCTCTCCGTACTGAAGCCCGCTTGCGGCGATATGCAAATGCACCCGTGAATCCTATTCTATATCCGAGTGCTGTGACAGATCAACTGACGGCCGTATACTACGTTAAATTGTACCACGGATCCCTAAAATAAACGTACAGAAGCAGTTTGTTTAAGAGCAATCATGGTAATAAGCCTAGTTTTATCACGCCCTGTGCAATTTATTTTTATATCGCGGACATACATTACGGGTACTTACTAACTGGAGTTCATTCTTGAGTTAATAACTGGCCATTATTTGATTTGTATAAATCGTCCTTATGGTGCGTCCATGCTACGCGAAGCGAGCACGAGCCGAGCCTCGAACGAACAGGATTCGTTCGTTGCTCGTAATTTCAAGCGTACGTACTTAACGAGCGTTCAACGAGCCAACAACGAGCGCGATGCGAATCCCTTTGTTCGTGAAAAAACTGACAATCGGGCGGAGCGCAGTCGAGCACGCTACGAATGCTCGTTCGAGGCTCGCAAGCCCGTGCACGCTAGGCGAATCGTGCTCGCAGTGTGCTCGTTCGTGGCTCGGCTCGTGCTCGGTTCGCCAAGCATGGACGCACCATTACAGGGTATCTTTAATTACAGCCGCTCGAGGCTTAGTGCCGAAAGGCATTATTAACAATTTTAGGAGTGTAATTATTTAAACTCTCCTCTTCTATATTTAGCGTAGCGTTTCCTTCGTCATACTCATGCAACTGTTTATAGATGTGGTTATAATATACTGCCCTTTCGTCATGCTATTATCATTCATCATCTTGTTAAGCTTGGATGTCCTCAGTATTAATCTCTCTTACAAAACGGGAGTAAGAGCTTATATATTATATTCTAAGCACGTACTTAAAACTTGACATAGCTAAATATTTTATCCCACAAAAGTAATCTAACTTCGTCACAATATTTTGTATAGGAGCATACGGCGACATGCTGAATAAATTTTATTGAGACTTTCCCTCACATACGGAAGTTATTGCAAACATTTTATCGCATATTTTATGTTGTCATAATATACGGATTTTAATGTGGTTTTCACACGTACACAGATCTTCAATTAACTTTAAACATAAGCATAAAGTTGAACGTAAAATCTATACTGCGAATCAGTCTCTATTTACGCTTTATTGATATATCGGCATACTCTACTTTCAAACATTTATTTCATTTACTTTTCGGGACTACACGGTCAGTACTTCTATCCTTGCGCGAATAAAACCGAAATACAACGAAAAACTTGAATACAGTTCGCGCAAGTTTTAAAGGTACATCAGGCGATCATGGTTATTCAGAACTGTTCGGTTGCTATCCCAATTCGAATGACGATCCGATTTTGTTGTCTATGGAATCGACTGGCGCCTATTTTTAAATTCATACTTCCATTCTTCCAATGGGGCAGTCAATCAAGACAAGACAACGACAAGACAAGACAATACGAGACAAGACGCCGGGAACATTTTAACCCGTACGTTGTTGACATACCGAAAATACGGACACAGCGTTTTGCATCCTCATTTATAATGCGGACAGCAAGGGAGTGGAACTTGCTTCCGGCGTCTGTGTTTCCTGACGCCTACAATCTAGGAACTTTCAAGGCCAGAGTGAATAGGTTTCTTCTGGGTAAGCGTGTTTCATCTTAGGCTTCGTCATCGCCCCTTCTGGGCGGGTCAGTAGCCAAACGCAAGCCCATTTAATTTAAAAAAAAAAAAAAAAAAATCGGTACAATTCGGTAAGTGAATACTGCATCTAACACATTCACAAACTATTTTGGGCAAGAGACCCCTTTTCCAAAATGAACTGATACCTCACACCCTAATAGCCAAATTTCTTTAAAAATACTATTTCTAGTTTTTTTCCTATTGATACAAAATACTTACCAAGGGGTCACTTTGGGAATCCCTGATGTAACACATCTATTTAATTAAATGAAATCGTTTCTAATGGTCTGAATAGCAATCGAGTTGTGTTGAACAAGGAGGCATATTTAAAAAAGGTTGATTGAATATAGCATAGTATTTTAAATATCATCTAAAGATAGATAGACGTTGGCGATGATAGCTCAGTGGTCCCACGTTCGAATCCTACAATGAATTTGAGCTTTCGGTGAAGGAAAACATCGTGAGGAAACCATAGCATGGTGGTAGGGTACTTTGTAGTACTCACCTGGCTGGCTACCACCCTTAAGTTAAGAATCTGTCGCCAAGCACTTACCGATGTGTTCCTACAACTGCACTTGAGAGTCAGTTCCTTCTAGGCTGTGTGTGTTTACCACCTTCGGCCATAGGTATCATTACGGGCCATGGTGAGATTTTCAAATGTAGGCCTATAGTAAAAATAAGATAATCATGCGTATTGTTGGCCTTCTACTAACTAAATATTCTGCCAAAAATATAGTAGGTATAGGGCGTGAAAATGTCGAATATAAGAAGGATTTATAAAGCAATAACAACATTTATTATTTTCCGATAATAATAAAGTTTGGCAAGCTGGTTGGTGACATACCTAATGACTTTAAATTAAAATCCCATTAGCAACTACAAGCTCCTTAAATAAAAATGTCTACTCTTCTGACGTTACATAAATATCACCTAGACCAAAAACAGTATTTTCCTTTCCGCTCAACGGAGATGGATAAACAATATACATGGATCATTGAAATATGGGTCAAAGGAGGCGGGGCAAGGAAGGCAAGCAAGCATGACGCTGTTGTTCTGCGACATACGATCGTAAAACGAATAGCAAACATTTGATATAAGTGAACGCTCTGAGAGTTTTGTCTTGAACACATATAAAATGTTCTATACGCATTTTATAATAGTTTTATAATTGGATCAGATTTATTACGCTTCAATTTAAGTCGAGAGTGGGCTATTCAAATAAACGGTTGCCACTTGGGTGCAGTACGTATATTAAGTATGTATTTACAAACAAAAAGTAGTATATGTATTATATCAGTTATCTGGTTTCCATAGTACAAGCTCTGCTTAGTTTGGGATCAGATGACCGTGTGTGAGGAATGTCCCAAAATATTTATTTTTTATTTATTTTATTATGGATTATTTGACCAGCCTTGATTTATCACGCTATACGGGGTGGATACGAAATTACGACAATATGTGAAACCACGGAAAGTACTGTTTATTGTCGTAATGTAGTCTCCACCCCGAATAAATGTGTTTTTTTTTGTCAACGCGCCTGCCGAATTTTGTAAAAAAAGTTTTTAGTTTTTTACATTACATGTAGTTTATATTACACGTTAGCTGAGTATTAGCTTTAGTAACATGACTTCTCCTTAGAACAAATATGTTTCAAAATTTCGGGTCTAATTTTCAAGTAGGAATGGAGCTCATTACAGGAATTGTTGATGTTGGTATTGGTAATCATAATCGCTTTCAATACTGATGCAAATATTGTATTCATAACATATAAAACTTTTCCGACGCGTAGCGTATTTAAATGATCATTTGTTTGGTTTGCGAAAGCGGGACATTTTCGCTCTTACTGGGGACAGCGGGACAGACGGCCTGAAAGCGGGACAGTCTCGCCCAAAGCGGGATGCATGGATACGTTATATATGTATACGATCTGTCTTTTTTAAGGATACTTCATGGTTTCAAGGTGATATGGACAACGAGTCGATAGCACCATCTCCGCTTAGTTTGGGAACATCTCAAAACATTTTTATTCATCTATCTCATTGCTTAAAATTCAAAATTAAAACCACTTTTTCACTTTAAATAGTGAATGGAAAAGTATGGATTTATCGCTCAAAATAGATGCACAAGAGTGACTACACTCAGCTAAAATGAGATAACAATTATAGTATCCAATTTATTTATATTTGAAAATGTCCAATAGCTATAATACCTTATTTGGTATCACGGTATTACACTTAATGGCCAACTCCCGCCTAAAGGGAATGGCCACAATCAACTGGAATTGAACACGCCGAAACGAATTGTAACATGACAACAATTACTGTTTACGAGCACCGAGGGCATTTGCGCGAACTGATGATCACTCGTTATCGCTTAATATGATAATATATTATCCTTATGGAGGCACAAAATGGGTCGCGGTCGACGATGCCGGAAGGTGCCAGCATTGGACGGTACTCAACGTTTGTGATACAGAAGAGTAAATATATCCCTACGTTGAATGACTCAAAAATATATTTTTGTAAAGGACGAAAGGTTGATGAAGAGCGATGACCATGTAATCTAGCACTATGCTTGATGAGCCTGCAGTCTACAAATGGAAAAACCATTAAACTGCAATACCAGATCAGAGAACATTGATAAAGTAATGGAGCAATCAATATATCAGTAATCAATGATATTATGTACTTACATAACATAGGAACTTTCAAGGCCAGAGTGAATAGGTTTCTTCTGGGTAAGCGTGTTTCATCTTAGGCTTCGTCATCGCCCCTTATGGGCGGGTCAGTGGCCAAACGCAAGCTCATTTAATAAAAATAAAAAACATTAAATCAAGCCTAAGTACATGCCATGTTCTAAATATGACATATACTTACTACATAAGAGTGGGGCTTTTTTGTATAAAAGACAGTAACAGTTCGTCTTTTTTTTCAGCACTGAAATGGAATAGAGAAAATAGCAATAATACGTGTGATATGGAAGCTATGGGTCAATGACATCAGAAAGGTCGTACTCTTGAACTTCCTTATTCGATCGTGGGCGGGAGATGTATTTGTAGTTTATCATCAGCAATAACGACATTATAGTTTGCAACAACTATGTCCGAGAGAGCGACTGTGCGCAAGATTAATGACGGGCTTGTTCGCAGCCAGCCAAGTCCATTCGGCTCCCTTTAAACAAGTCCGGGGTAATGATCGTGAGACACCCACCCGTTGGTCATTTGTGTCCGAGTGAAATAACAATTTGTTATGTTGCTTTGTTTCGCCTGCAATGTATTCGTTGTACGTGCTACCTGCTAAGCTAGTTTGTTCTAAATATAAAGATAAAATTAGTAGAAGTATAATTTGAATGGACGATGGTTTTCTGTAATCCTGTTCTACTCATATTATAAATGTGAAAGATTTTTTATGTTAGTTTTATTAAAAACTATGACGCTATTCGTTCTAATGTTTTACATATTTCATCATTTTCTTGTTTTCCTTATCAAAGAGCTTCCTAACATTCGAAAAGTTAGAAACTTTCGGAGTACCAGTGAACTATCAGTGATGTAAAAAATTACTGATTTATCAGTTTTGGTAGTATACTAATTCAATAGCATATAAAATCACTATGAAATAGTATAGGCAATGGTGTTGTAATGGTATCTTGTCAGAACGACATTTTTAATTTAAAATAGCAGACTTGGCCCCCTGATTGCTTACAATATACCGCAAAATGTCAGTGACAAATGCTCCGTCGTTTAATAACCACAGTTATCAGATCACTCGACTTGCCTTAAGAAAAATGTCACCGCCAGGCGGTTAGGTCAAGAAATTGATCGTGTTCCCGGTTATTATATTGCTTCGGTCGTCATCCACCCATATCCTGTGGGTGTCCTCCAAAACGTCTCTTGTAAGATTAATGACAACCCGTCCGAGTACAACATCCTGTCAAGAAAAATAAAACGATTCTACATTCCCTAGGATCGAGTCGCTACCACGCGTTGGCGTCACGACGTCGCCACCGCCACGTTGCGCGTTGGTAGGTCTAGTGTGCCTTTTAACTTTTTGCGCCTTTAATATGTCGTCTGACCGGTACATTATTAATCGACTTCAAAAAAAAAGAGATTATCAATTCGACACGTATGTACCTATGTAATATTATTGGAACTGCAAAATATTCACATTTGATAATCTATTAGGGTTTCCAAACAAATATACAAAATTTCATAGGTGTATGTATGTATGTATGTTTGTCCACGCATATCTCCGAAGATATTAATCGGATTGTAACCATTCTTTTTTTAATGGTTTTAATTTACTTAAAGGGAACAGTGCAAGTTTCATCGAAATCGTTTTAGTAGTTTTCAAGATATGGACAAATATGTGTGACGGCCTGGCTTATTGATATGAGCTACGGTTGTGGTATCAAAGGAAAAACATCTCAAAACTTTGATCAAATTCTAGTGCATTAAATAAAAACTAAAAATGATGAATTAAAAAAGTTATTTAAAAAAAAATTGTCGGCTTCAAAATAAACTAAAAAGTATGAAATAACTAATCTGACTGATTTGAAGTCAGCGAAAGAGCACGACGTATTCCATTGAAAATATTTCGTTAATTATCCAAAAATGTTGCCTCTCTTCCAGGATGTTCCAACTCGTGCCCATAAATTCGCATGCCATGTTTTTCATAACTGAGGTTAGGTATCCACGGAATAGCCTTCCCTGGCGACAGTGAAAGGGTAAGCACTTTCCGGTACATTCCATTCCGTGGTGTAATCTCCTACAAACCCCTTTGTTACATATCACTTTGTTTTTATCCCATGGATACGGAAAATGTTATGTTTAGACAGACAATTTTAATCCTTTGTTGAAGCCGTTTAAATTAATGGTAAACACTTTATTTTAACATTAGGTTTATTCCTTAGCTAAATAATGAGCCAGCTACGTATGCACAAGAAATAATCTGCGTTTATGTGTGTATAGTATACCTGATTTAAAAATAAATAACTGTTTGAATGATGTTGTGGAAAATTACTTTATGAAATTATTTTCATAAACGTGGGCTTTAAATAAAAGAATGTAGCGAGTGTTTTAGCGCCTGTTGAAATTGCATTGCATTTATAACTTTATTAGAATGGCTCACAACTCAAACTACAACAACGTATAATACGCATTGGGTATTAAAATTCACAGTTTTAACGAGAGCTCTACATTAAAGTTTGTTGAGCAAATTAAATTGTTTTTTTTTTGTGATTGAAATATTTTTAGTCCACATTTAGTTAATATTTGCTTCAATGTATGAAGTTGCATACACAGCAATATCTACCGCTCAGTCAACTGGATTGTCTGATAATGGTATCGATTCAGTGATAACACGGAATAAGTGCTATCTAATCTACATCACTCAGTCAGTACCCATAAGTTCTAAATTCAATTTGTTTCAAACTAAGTGTGAGATTCAAGTGAGATCCAATCTCACGAAGTTAGGTACGTACGAGCTAGTGCTGTCAAAATTTATTAACTAATTACTAATTAGTATCGGCAGTGGTTGTGGGCCGCACTGTTAATTCCAGTAAAATGTTTAACGCGCCCTCCAAGTAGACGACGCGGACGGGGCGTCTGCGTATGCATACTTAATTATGTACGTTTCACGTTAAATTGATAATCTTGTTAAACAGAAGACGCCGCTTTGATAGGACTTCTCAATTTGTTTACTTAATAACATTGTGATAACTACTGAGCTAGCGATGATCACAGATACTTAATAATCTAAAATAACAAGGGTCGGCAAAGCGCGCGTGATACCCCTGGTGTTGCGGGCGTCCATAGGCTACTACGGTAACCGCTTACCTTCAGGCGGGCCGTATGCTTGTTTGCCACCTAAGTGGTATAAAAAAAATGATAATGTGGTTACTACTAACATACCACTTGCAACGATCGAAGGGAATCGAAGGGATCTAAAGGGGAAAATCTTTAAGTCCGTGATAAGACCTAATGTATGGTTCGGAATGTTGGACAGTAAAGAGGACGGATGAAAGACTGGATTTACGGAGTGACAAGAATGTATAAAAATAAGAAATGAGTACATAAGGGGAATGTTGAAAGTACCACAAGTGCCTGAAAAGATTAGAGGGAACCGCTTATTGCGGTATGGACATGTTATGAGGAGGAATGATAGTCACTGGACTAAAAGAGTTATGAATATGAAAGTGGATGGATACGGGAAGAGGAAGACCGAAAAAGAGATGGATGGACTGTGTTTAAGGATTTACTATGCTGGTACGACGGATAGTAGAGCCAAATGGAAGAAGCGTAAATATTGCGCCGACCCCAAATGAGTGGGTTGGGAACATGGCAGGTGGATGATGATATCCACTTGCAACGATCGACTTGTTTATTATTTACTCCGCTCAAACCCTTTCTACGATTACACCTACCTGTAATACCTTGTTATGAAGAAGATATAGGTACATAACAATAATTATTTTGTCATTTTATTCCCCTACATACATCTTTAACTTTAATAGTTGGATCGACGTAAGCGGAAGTACTCAGCTACATTTAGTAGGTATGGCAAAGTGACGATCAACTTTGATGACCTCGTTGGAACAGTTGCAAAGCGTTTGTTTCAAAACTGCTTGTCATACAACGGTTCGAGTTCTTAGTTGAACGTTGCTATGGCTGTGCTTTGGTTCCTTTTTCTATTTACACTTTAGCATTGCAGAAGTATAAAGATAAGTTTGCGATTTTTTTATGATTGAAGCTAATCTAAATTTACCATCTAAATTGAATTAATTCAGGTAGTAGGTAAATACTTATTTAAGCTCTTCATATTATTATTTTTTTTATACGACAGGTGGCAAACAAGCATACGGCCAGCCTGATGGTAAGCGGTTACCGTAGCTTATGTACACTTGCAACACCAGGGGTATCACTCGCGCGTTGGCGAAATGGATAAGGTTCGCATTTAGATAATGAATTCATAGGTAAATATCAAAGATTTTCATAGGGCATCGTGCCTGGTAAATATAATTTTATTACGGTACAGAACAATGAACTCCTATCCTCCTATGGCATTCCTATGAGCATATTATTATTGCGTACTAATATGATTCTAGCATTGTTATGTAAATGTATGCAGTATTGGTACGTTGAACTGATATCATGCGTACTATCCCTATACTATAATATTTCGTGCTATATGAAATGTAATCGTATTTGCTACAATGTTATTCATAAATTTTCATGACACTCCTAATTTATTTTAGCTTTTAGAGTCAATTTTCTAAAAACGAATGGAATAATGGGCTCAATTAAAAAAACGAGAACGAGTACTACTACTCTTTACTAGTTCCAGAGATGAACTTAAAAAAAATAGTTATTGAATATTTAGATTCAACATTTAACTAAAAATAAATCATGTATGTACGACAATTGAAGATGTACATTTAATACCAAGTTTCTATTATAAAACAAAAAAAAACTCAGTAAATCTAGTCTCAATAAATGTTCGAAATCACGTGGAGAAACAATCTAAGGACACATAAACAGAGAATGCCAAGCAATTTCTCGAAGTGCGAGAGGTGAAGTACACAATAGTTGGCATCGCTGCCGGCCGCCGCGAATGGCGACGAATCCCCGCGTACAATGCTACGTATTTGGGACGAGACGAGCGCCCGCGAAAATAGACTTAGTGAAAAATCGATAGTGAGGTGCTGAGTTCGCGTACTTGCTTGCTCTTTAAAATTGTGTCAAGTTTTATTACATTTCTCCTTTTGACGGGGACGACGGGGTGGTCTTTAGTTTTAAGATATAAATTACTAGGTTAACGCATGTATACGCTGCCAGAAGGTCAATTGAAAATATGAAAATTCTGGAGGAATTTAAAATAAATAGGATCCATATCGTTACGTGATAATATTTTACAATAAATAATATGCATATAATAAAATTTTAATAAAAGTACACAAATCGCTGGCAATATTTCACAAAAGTTACGTCAGATAACAAGACAGCAACTTGCTTCAGAAATACACGAATGAAATATGAAATATCTTAGACAATGGCTTGTAAATAAGCAATCCTACGTAGATAGCAGTATTACCAACATTACCGTGATTAATTTTACTGCTTCCCAGAATACCTACTTGATTCCGGCTTATAGGTCAAAACATTTAATCCGAAAGCATAATAAAGGATTATTTTAAAGCTACGAGATACATAAAGTGGCTTTAAATTAGGCACAGCCACTTAGCGTAACATAAGTAAGGGTAGATAAGTAAGAGTACACCACTAAGTGAATTTTGCAACCAGAGCAGCTCGTGTGGGAGTTACTGACAAGCTAAGCAGTCATTAATCAGTCTGGGGAGCCGAATCAATCATCGGCCCGTATATCTTTGATTTAAACGTCTTCTACCACTAGACTTTATTACGATTTTTATGGCCATCTGGGTTTAATGATTTATAATTTGGTAAACTTGCAAATAAATCAATTCAAAGTTTGTAGTGTTCTATATTTTAATTTATTTGGAAAAAAAAATTAAAAAAAATCACGACGTACAAAAAAAAAAGTACTTTAATTTAGGGGATTTTATATTTATGTTACTAATATAAAAGATGGACATACGGATATCCAAAAACTATACGAGTTGTTTGACTATGGAACCCCGAAAATTTAATATTTTATGCTAAAGGTTTAAAAAAAAAAACTCAAATTATTATACCCAGTAGAAATTCGCAATAAAAAGTTATAAGACACGTATAAGTGTAACATAATAATACACATTGTTTTCTTTGTATCTTAATAGAATATAATTACTAACGAAATATTCAAATTATGGGTAATTCTTGAACAACATTTTCCTTGATAAAATATAATATGAATTTCCATAAGAACATATTATTATTCAAACAATGTTTTGATAAATATCTTACAAAGTACCTCGTATTAAACTGTTTTTACAAGCTTTTATCATAATCAAAACGTATAAAAGAGTAAATTATAAGAAACAGTGTTTCATTTTCCGTTTAAACGCTATAAATTCACTCGGTTTCGGGCTCATAAAACACGATCAACTTAATGCAATAATGTCTGACGAGAAATTACAGCTGGCAGTTTAGAATATTCGTTGTGGCGTACTGTCACACTCATTCCGAATTTTATATCATGACAGCGGCGTATCTGAATGTTGTATAATTATGATGTCCTAATACTTCATTCACTTGAGAAACTTCTGACCTATGCTGAATCATAGAGATTTAATTACTAACTAGAGGGTTTCTCCAAAAAAATGCCGCGATTTAATAGTCCCATACGTAGGATAACTTGTTCAACATCTGTACGGGCAACCGTACATGGTTATTTATATTCATATAGATAATTTATGTATGCCGCAAACTGCCAAGCTTGCATTTTTGTACCGAATGGTGAAACTATTATATCAAAGCAATAAATAAATTAGTGTCGCTACAGCACTCGCACGAGGTGGTTTTATTTATTACTCCCGGGAGCCGCCTCCCATCATCATCATCATGTAGCACAACATCATCAGTGTGAGGCCATCAGCCCATACTGAATTCATATCACCACAATGTAGGGTTTACGCCCCTACATATTGGTCCTTCGAGCCGGATATATTACTTACATAACAGAACATTTGAAATGATGACTTCTCAAAGTATCCACCAATTTTATAGTAGATTCAATTTTAAAATACCAGAGATATTGTAGGAATGAGGGTGAATTTTAAGTCTCCCCTTTCATTCGGATGCATTACAAAACTAACGAATCCCTGTAAGTTAAGTGTTCAAAAAGAATAATCCGATTTAGGTTGAATAAAAAGGAAATCCTCTTGCGGCGGAAGTATCGTGATAAAATGTCAATAGCAGGCCGCAACGTTGTGGAAGGAGTGAAACTTCAACTCGCCAGATCAAGTTTTAATGAAAAAACGGGCATTTCGCCCGCTAATCTCGCCAGCTGTCCTGAACACTTGTTGAAAAAGGTTTCAAAAAAATATGAAATCGCTCATCGCGCTTCTTGAATAATTTCTAATTGGGTTATTGAAAAAAAAAAAAAAAAACATTTTTTTAATATGTATTTTAAAACTTTATTAGAACAATTTTGAAAGTCAATTCAAAAAAACCAAAATATATTTATTATCAATTTATTATAAATTATTTAAAATGGACCAAATTTGAAAAATAGTCACGTGACTCAAAACGGGTCGGCTGGCCGGGCGCCCTGCTTGAAACGTCACAATGTTAAAGTAACTCTACGTGAGTACACGGTCGAACGGTTTCTACTATACAGTTGGTTAAGATTCCATCTATCGCACCGCAGCTCGCAGGTCGTGGGTTCGATTCCCACACAGGACGTACATTTGTGTGCATGAACATGTCTGTATGTCCCAAGTCTGGGTGTAATTATGTATGTTAAGTATGTATTTACAAACAAAAAGTTGTAGGTATTTGTATTATATCAGTTATCTGTTTCCACATTACAAGCTCAGGAGGCTTACTCCCGAAACTGATTCGAATTTGATTTTGTTTTTGATTCGATTTCGTTTCTGATTTGAACTTGATCCAAAATCGTACTCCCGAGCAAATTCGAATTGTAAACAGAGATCGACTTACGTTCGAGTGTTATCAGCGTCGTTAACTGTATCCGGAACATTACGTCATCATCAAGTGCTATTTGTCTTTGGTTAAATTATTGTATGCGGTTGAACATTTTAGATATTCTGCCATTTTCTTACATGATATACTAATATGCTATTGGTTTTAATACACATGTCAGGTTAAAAATTAAAACATCATCATATTTCAATAATATTTTTGGTATACAGAGTGACCATATACAATACGAACAACGTGCGAATGGCGCGGTCGGTGTCAAATTTCAAAATGTTGATAGCTAACTTCAACTTATAACAAATAGGTGCGCTTGCTTCTACAAGTACAAAGTTTTTGTTATTTTAATATTATGATAAACGTGTGTTAATAGGTACAAGTTTTAATTAAAGTGATTAATGAAATTGATGATTTTAGTGTGAGATAATATTGGTATTATTTCAGAGTGCATCTAAATAATTATTATAAAATACGCCAAATCATGGTCCAAGGTAAGAGCACCACAGAGAACACTAGTGATAACGTAAACACTTATGCAAACCGAATACAGATGTAGTGCATTGCCTTGTTTGGTTAAATAAAAATATCACTCCATTATTTGGTCATTTCCTAACTTATTCCTCGTCGTACGTATGTCTATTCGGTTCGCTTGTTCAAGAACATTGAAAAACATCGCAATGCAAGCCATAATAGCGACGAATTTTAAGTAATATAACAATAAATCAAACTTATCAATCTCACTCGAACCAAACAAAGTAACTATTTTGCTATCGTGTAATTTGACGTTTAGTTTCGATCCTACGACTCGATACATAACTGTTATCGAGAGTGGAGAGTAAGGATTATTCGATCCAAATTCGATCCTAACGAATATTACGATCGAAGTTAGTTCCAATTAGATCCACCGCACGATCGTGCGCTCGTGTTGAATTCAAGAGTACGGATAGGCATTAGATTCGAATGAAACTCGATTGATTCAGAACTCGAAGCTGTCGGGAGTAAGCCCCCTGCTTAATTTGGGATTGACATGACAAATGACATGATTTTGGTGATGATGTGGCCGTTGGTAAGCACACAAAGCCTACAAGGAACTGGCTCTCAAGTGCAGCTGTCGGAACACACCGACAGGTGCTTGGTGGTAGCCAGCCAGATGGGTATTGGGTATTACAAATTACTCTCCCACCTAGCTAAGATTTCCTCACGTTGTTTTCCTTCACCGAAAGCTCAAGCTCATTGTAGAATTCGAACCCGGGACCTTCGTCTCGGTGTCCGACGTCATTACCACTGAGCTATCATCGACTTAAGATCATAAAAGTTTCCCATAAATTGGGAAAATTGATGCGGTTAGCAATTTTTATTATTGATCACATACAATATTAAAAGTGAAATGTTATGAGTCACTATCCATTTTGAGAAAAATTGGAAAAACAACTAAATAGATGAAAATGGTGGCAATAAAAAAAATGATGAAGGGAAATTAAATTTTAATAAAACATGGCGTCTTCCCGGCCAGCAAAGATTACGTGATTATTTGCTCAGTAGTCCCTAAAGTGGTGGCATTAAAATTTCATGCTTTGGTGAATTGGACTATCCTACTATCCATCTGAAGCGCTCGTGGCTTAGCATGATTAGCCGTTCTTAATCGATCGGCAAAGTTAAGCTACGTTTGTCGTGGTCGGTACCTAGATGGGTGACCGCCTAGTGGTATTTCAAATCGAGCGTTTCCGTGTTTCGGAAGGCACGTAAAGTCGTTGGTCCCGGTTATCACTTAATTGTGATAGTCGTTAAGCTAGTTGGATGCCTCCTAGGCGGCTTGAAAAATTCCAACAGTAGGTTGACCACTAGCCTACCTCCACCAATCCGCAGTGGGCACGCGTGGTGGAGTATCGCCCAGCCCCTTTCACCCTCATTTGTGAAAGGAGGCCTGTTCTCAGCAGTGGGACATTATAAGTGGGACATTATATATGATGATGATGATGACTATCCATCTGATTAGAGGCACGTTGCCCTATGTTTCTATGGTTTCAACTTTTAGACATTTTGTAGCAAATTTAAAAACATTTTTTTGGGAGTTATTTGTGAATTATTTGTACACGATGGTACGAAATAAAGACGGTAATCTTTAAAATTTACTTTCTGTGATAAATTTATAAATATATTGACGATAATAACAAGATTTAATTGATGAAAACGTAAAAAACTGTATCAATTGTATGTAATGGTGAGTAACAATTAACATTGTGACGTCACGCGCCCTCATCGGGGTAGTTCGGTATATGTCGGTTCGTTTTCGGTACACAGTTCAAAAAAATATTTTCGATTGGTTATAACTTTTTAATAACAACGAAAAAAATAAAACTAAAAATAGTTTTGTATAATAACTTATATATGATCTTTCGATTTATGACAAAAAAAAATCACTTCAAATTCCCAATTGTGGCAACTTTCTAATCTTATGACGCGTGCATTCGAATTTGTAATATTTATACAAGGACGTATAAAAAAAAAGGACGGATCACCGCCTGTAGCATTATATTTCCTACGTATGTGTGAGTAAAATCAGTACTGGCCCAAGCAGGCACAAGTGATACTAAGCCTTATTGTCACTGTCGAGCGACGTATCAATGTGAAATGACAACCAACCGGCTTACCATGGTATTCATGTGTGTGTTTTTTAATTTTTTATTTATTCATTACCGTTTTAAAAATATAAATCAATAACAAACATTATTAGACAGCATTTATACACAACAACATTATTAGCAGCAAGGGAGTGGAACTTGCTTCCGGCGTCTGTGTTTCCTGACGCCTACAATCTAGGAACTTTCAAGGCCAGAGTGAATAGGTTTCTTCTGGGTAAGCGTGTTTCATCTTAGGCTTCGTCATCGCCCCTTCTGGGCGGGTCAGTGGCCAAACGCAAGCCCATTTAATTTAAAAAAAAAAAAAAAAATTGAAAACCACAAAGGTTTGTAGCAATGCTGAATTTAGTCTACATCTAAATTAATATAAATGGTAATCTAATGGTAATGGTGTGAGGCTTGTATTTACGAGATGGCCCGGCGAATGAATTTTTTATATGTCCATGTGTTTACATTTAGTTTGATTTATCTAAATTGTCAGTCTGTTTCGAATTCTAGTTTTATTATGTAGTAGGGCAGGGACGTTCTATCATTTGTCTGAATTGTTCTTGACCTATTTTTATGATGACACTCTACACAATGTAAAAGTCTTTTCTGCGCTTGTTTCGTACCTATGCCGAAGTATGCGGATTAGAAGCGTTCAAAGGATTAACTGGGGCGGATCTCCGTCTGACCGTTTCATTAGAACTTCCTCCGTAGCTCAAACCGCTCTAATTACATTGAAAACAAAAATCATTTCATGACTCATAATTAAAATGGACGTATAATTTATGACACGTCCCGACATATTATAGGTATAATTATGAGGATTACGTGGATTTTGCATTTGTGTTGCGTTAGTTTTCAGTCATTGTCAGCAATACGAACGTGCGATGTCACAGCAGCGTTCGTTTACCTTACAAAATTAATTTTAAAACGCCGATTCGATTACCGCGGGGTCGATCAATTCCAATTTCCTTTCGATTTACTCCTGACGGTGAAACGTACCGGTGATCTAATTACCAATTCTAATTTGTTTCAGACACTACGACCGGAGAGGCGCGAACTAACCTCACAACAATAATTAATAAATTAGTCAAATAGAAAACTAATCGAGTAAACGACGAAGCGCCTTCAATCGATACATCAATTACGCATTTAAGTATAATAGATTAATTTGGTAAGGTCGTAATAAGTGTAACACAAGTGCCAAGGTGTGTGAGGTGAGGACGCGTGCAGACAACGCGCGCAGATCGCGAACGCGTACGAGTCGCGGTCGCTTGCGGGATAAGTAGACGCTCGATGCGTGTGTGCCGCGTGTCGCGCGTTGGCCGGTAGAGGGCGTGAAGGCAGCATCGCTCGCGCGCGGTGCGCGTGGGCCGGCAAGATTGAGGTGGTGGCCGGGTGCGGGTGGGGCAGGCGCGCGCGCGTGCGGCCGCTGCACGCGCTGGGCCGCGTGGCCGGCATGTTGGCCTCGCAGCGCTCACAGTCGTGCAACGAAGAGGGCGCGTTCTTCGGGGCGCGCGCGCTGCGCCGGCCGCGCGGCAAGGGCAGCGGCAGTCCGCCCTGCTAGGGGTACGCCATGTCGCTGCGCAGCCTGCATCGGCGGCTCTCCTCCGCCAATAACACGTAAGTACACTTTTGATTACAACATTCTATAGAGTACAAATACTGTTCATCATATTCAGCGGTAAGGAATTGGGCAATTTATCTTATCGACCTAATGTGGTTCACTGAATAATGAAATTGATTAAATCGTTTCCGCTATCGGCTAGGCTTAACTTGAAATTCAAAAGACGACCCATTCCTCGACAAGTCATCAAAATGTCAAACGGGCAACCATCGGGATGTGAATATTCAATTACCGTATCTAAATCCAAAGCGTAGTGCCACAAACTCTCTGAGTAAATGGAAAAATAGACCTTTTTACTCCAGGTATTCGATGCATTTTGGTTAAAGCTCGATCTAAAACGGCGATTACCTTTGGCGAGTACAATTATCGTCGTTTAATGTATGTAAATTGGCATCAGCGTAGCTTTAGGCGTAAAATGGACTTTATTTCCCGCGACTATGCTCGTCCATCGTGTAAAATAACCAAGCTAAAACGTTTTAAACTGGAGTATCTGATTTCTATGGTAGGTAGGTATATTATTGATAGCAGGAAGAATTTCCAAATGTTCATAATCGGTATGATTGACGCATCAAAGAGGGCGGTCGATGGTCCAACAAGGTTGCGATGAATTTGCAATTGTTGTATTCGCTATGAAACGTGTCAACGGTGGACTATTATTGGCCAGACTTTCAATGGGTGATGGGTGCATTCATAACTGTTGCAGAGGAAGTTATCGTATTATGATTTGTCAGTCCCAATCAAACGGAAACACGCATTGAGTAGTCAAATGAAAACAGTGATTGCAAATACGCATATTAACCAATCCTATTGTTGGTGCTAGTTGTGATTGTTCAGCATGCATAACGATTTTGTTATTGTAATTGTTGAATTCAGTCATCTAAAGTTATGTTTTCTTGCCTTTATTTGAAGGGGCTTCGGTCCGTTCGAATATAAAAGTTGCTAAAAGGGTTATGTTTTTAGAAGTCTTATGAATAAAGAAAGAAATGAAGTTGTTATTATTTGATATACCTTTGTCACTAAACCAATTACATATTTATTGGAAAAAAAAATTCTTTTTGAGTCTGAAGGCGTTTTTCTCATAAAACATAACAGTTGATATTAAAGTAATCATACTGAAAGCATAAAAGAGCAGTTGTAGTTATTACCTTCTCCAAGGTTTTTAGGCTTGTCGGACCACTTCTAAAGTTTTGTTTTTTTGAAGGGGCCTCGAACCGATCGAATATAAACGTTTTGAATTAAAATTCACGACTGTGTAAACTGTGTTAGTAATAAAAAAAATGGTTATGTTTTTAAAGTCTTATGAATAAACAAAGAAATGAAGTTGTCCTAATTTTATATATCTTTGTGACTAAACCAATTATTTATTGAAACATTTTTTTTAGTATGAAGTTGTTTTTCTCTTTTAACGTCACATGACGTCATATCAATGAATGCTAAAAATAAGCTAAATGAAGATAAAAATATAATTGTAACCTATGTCTTTCTCGATACAATAAGTTACCTATCTACGTGCCAAATTGAATTATAATCGGTAAGCGTTACAAACAAACAAACAAAAAGTCACATTCGCATTTATAATATTGGTAATGACTCTTCTTAGATTTTTAACCGCCTTCAAAAAAAGGAGGAGGTTCTCAATTCGATTGTATATTTTTTTTACGCCAAAATTGAACATTGTGATTTATAGCTTGCGTATTTGCCTATACGGTAAAAAGCATTAATTGGCTTTTATGATGTGATATCTCCCTTTATGAAGCTCTGTTACGTGGTGTGGTATTTTACAATCCATAACTCTTTAAGAAATATGGATGTTATAAATTTACAGTTAGTGTCACTTTTTATATGACCGGTGGTGTACAAAATATGCAATACATCGTTTATGAATGTCGGTACAATAAATATATAAATTAACAAAATATAGTATTATAATAATAATAAATTGTTCTGAATCGAGACGACAGAAACATAGGAAACTCGTAGCTTCGTAGCATTCCGTAGCTACTGCTACAGTGTCTACGAATTAGTCGATTCCTTGGCTAACTAGTTGAATATCAACCTTATTTCACTCAGATTGAGGTTTACAATGGTTTTATGGAATGTGCACTAGTTTAAGTCTTTGGCCAACATACGTACAAGGGTCACACCGCAAAGTGGATTTCAAACCGCGTAGAATGTATTTCCGGACGCTCTTTGCATGTTAACATAGCTATAAAAAGTATTGTGTTTAACCTAGTTAGCTTTAATTAAAGCCAGATCAATGTTAAAGGCTGTTTATTCTCACTGTCATTAAAAGTTTTTGTGAAAAGATAACGAGCATGGAATTTCGGGGCACAGAATTTTAAATAAAAATCAGCGAGAGATGTGAGAGCTGTTGGGTCCCTTTATTGATTTTCTTTAAGCCGAAACATTGTGTACGACAGCCATTGTCTAATACTATTTTTTGTAGGTCAAACTAACGAAGTCCTTGAACAATATTGAGCCTTTTGTAAATGTGTATGTGTTAGTAAATAGAAATCCAATAATAGGTAAGTTATGTTACCTACACAAAGGAATCGAGCACAATTCTCATACAAAAATAGCGGCATTTATTTCTGGCTAGATGAAATAGGCCTAACAATGTCAGAACGGTTTGCACGTGATTCGAATACAACTGGAGCTCTGGAGAACCTTTTTAGCTCCGACACCATTTAATTTGGACATAGAAGTACTTGGAGATTCGACAATGCATTGGAAATATAAAACGCGAACGATTAATTGTCAAAATGTCAAGAAAACAGATTCCTCTTTCTCCATTATCTGACAATGAAATGAAAACGCGATTTGAAATAACTGTTTGTTCTTTTAATAAAATGGAAATTCAATTCAAATTATATGAAATATAGAGTTACATCTTCGTAGCGCTACTTCTCTTAACATACTTTTGGAAATAAAAGGCCTTGCTAGTTATAGAGTTGAGTAATAAACTACCTAATTTGAATACAGTAAGCGTACTGGTTTTCGGAAAACCTTTTTAAATTAAATCTTTTGTAAAGAACAAAATCTTACCGCTGCTATAATTTCCAACACGACTCATGAGCAAAACGTTGGATTAAATTAGCGTACCGTGTGAATAACGTGGCCTTCTTTTCAACGAGCATCGACTTTTTTTTATTAAAAAAGCAATCTCAACACTTCATCATCGATGACGTCAACCGAGTCCAGAAACTCGGTTAATCTAAACTTAGCCTGACACTTAGGCAGTCTAAACAAGAGGTTCGTGCCGCCTGTTCTTCGAAACAGCTTGCAAGGCGCAGTCAAGCAGGAATAGCGAAACCTTCTCTGATGTCATTTTACCAAGTGACGTCACGCGACCTTGGCTGCAACTCCGGTAGACTCGAGATTTTCGAACGTCTGTTTGAATGCTAGTCAATTATTTAACGTTTGTTATTAGTTATGCATACACTTTCGCTAAGTTTTCAAGCAATAATTAAGTTCAGTAATCCTTATGTAGACATTTATAATAAAGCATAAACCTTATTTTTCTTTATTTAAAACTTTACATATTTTATAAATCAATGTTTATTTGAAGTCTTGTTCATAAAAAGTAAAATTGATTAAACAAACAAGTATGGGTAGGCACTACGTGCCTCCCAAAAGGGAACGAGAGCCTTTTGCTTGTTAATTCAAAAGTTTATTTACATTGGCACGCATTCTTATTTACCGAAGTTATATACCGCGAAACTTAATGAAAATCGTTAAATCATACATAAAAACATGCTCCCCGGGTCTAATTTACCAACCAAATTACATGAAGGTGTAGCGGTACTTCGTAAGAAAGAAGCAAATATGCTGAGCGAGAGGGTGATATACAGAAGTGCACGTGTCAGAAAGGGAGGTGTGGTGTTATTTGGCAGGAAAGGTTAAGAGGACATCTTGAGGTGAGCGCTCGATCTTGGCTCTACTTAGCTCGAGGTTATTTCATAATATAAACGTAAATATAAGTTCATCCATCTACTCATTTTTGGGCATACGCAAACAGGCCTTGTTTTAAAGATTTTATCCTAATATCGACAACCCGTACACTTTGTAATATTAATGTATCGGGTTTATTCGCGCACAGATTATTATCAAAATTTAATTTTGACTAATCTTGATGTTTCGACCAACTCCCGTTCATTGAGACGCTGATACCCGCTGTTTCCAGTTCACTCGTGACCACGATCAATGCAACTGGGTCGAAACGTCGAAGTTAGTCAAAAATAAATTTTGATAATAATTCTGTGCGCGAATAGACTATTACAATGAATTTAGTTCGCGAAAGCTTAAAAAGTACCGTAGTACACTTTAGGGAATGAAGTCTCTTCTCGAAGCTGACTTGTTGTTACGTATCGATTAAACTGGTACGGAACTCTTTTTATAATTTACTGCGATATTGGAGTAGACTTACTTAGCCTACTTATGTGTGTTTCTCGAACGACTTTAAATAAAATAATTTTTCGTTTTCTTGATGATAAATATACAAATTATCCCCATATTGTCCCACGTATTTTATGTTTGTCTGAAATATTTCAGTTATGTCAGAGACACTTATTTTTTTTTACGTTGAACTCTTTTGGCTTTTGAACACCAAAAACATCCTACTCTAATACTCTATAATGTTATCTCACAAGAAATTGTTAACAAGAGTCGTAGAAGAGTAATATGCAGACGATTATTATAATTACTGGCAAACAAGGCAAATCATCTAAATTGCTACTACTTATATGATACATATCAGCTAAACATAATTTATACTTACATACCAAATGATTGATGGGTTTTAGTAAATTAGAGTTTTTAGTAACAGTTGCGTCATGCCTCGTGTTATAATGTTTTTGTGTGGAACCCTCGGGTTTGAGAACATCGTTTAATATCTGGTCCAGTTTTTATGAATGAATTGAATGAGGATGGGTCGCCGTCGCCGCATATAGCTTCTAAATATGCATGGGTCCGGCGAATGAAAACGATAAATTTGTGAAAGTGCACGCTCGCCGGCGACCGAGTCCGCTCGCAAAAGTTTACGGGCTCGCCGGACTCCTGCTTTTTTAAAGGCTGAATTAAAACCGTTGTTAATTATAAATTAACGGACTGCGATTAGGATGAACGAAAATACAGTACCTACCTTACCTTTCTGGGTGGCATTATTAGTTTTCGGGTTTTATCTAAATATAATATTATATGCATAATATATATACAATAATGTACATACACATAAACTATTTTTTTATACGACTAATTCGGTAAACAAAAACAAGCATACGGCCCGCCTGATGGTAAGCGGTTACCGTAGCCATATGCACGCTTGCAACACACGAACCATCGCTCACGCGTTACCGACCTTTCCCCCCTCCCCAATGAGCCCTGGTGACCTTACTCACGCGCAGGAACACAACTTCACACAACATAAAGTTATTTGGCTGCGATATTCTGTAAGGTGGAGGTACTTCCCCTGCCGAGCTGCTCTTTGAGCGAATAAACGCTACGCTCTACCTCTCTTAATATGTACATACACATAAACTAATTTATAAAAAAAAACAATGCGAAGCCAAATTTTCCACCTTTGCCCGAGTTTGGTACTCCAAGTGTTAAATACATTTATTTTCACGATGTCTCGCTTCAATAATAAAAAGTAGTTATGACTTGCCACAATATGCAGCCGAGTAAGCTTTTCTTCTTCTTCTTATTTTTAAGTTTGACAACCAAGCCCAAGTTAGGGCTCATTTCTGCCAGTGTCGAGTCATATTATAGTTTCCAGTCACAATAAATCACTTTCACATAGTCCTGAGTCAGTCATCGTCCATAAGTCATGTTCAACTACAATGGTGTGGTCAATGTACAACTCCTCACGGACTTTTTGAGATAACTTGAAAAGTCACGATACAAATAATTCATTTCATTTCACTTCACTGGTGCACATGGATTGATCTTTATTGGATAAAATACCACCGATTATATGCAATAAAACTCAAAATACACCACAGAAATACACGAATTTATGAAAATGACAACGAATACGCAACGTCACTCTGCAAGATCCCGCCAAAAGGTCGAATAAGCTTTTCTTCTTCTTATTTTTAAATTTGGCAACCAAGCTCAAATTAGGGCTCATTTCTGCCAGTGTCGAGTTATATTATAGTTTCCAGTCACAATAAATCACTTCACATTATAGTCCTCAGTCAGTCACCGTCCATAAAAGTCATGTTTACTACAATGGTGGTCATTGTACTAAAACTCTTCACGGACATTTTGAGACAACTTGAAAAGTCACGATACACATAATTCATTTCATTTCACTTCACTGGTGCACATGGATGATCTTTATTGGGTAAAATACCACCAAAAATACACAATAAAACTCAAAATACACGAATTTATGAAATTAATGATGAATACGCTACGTCACTGCAAGATCCCGCCAAAAAGTCGAATAAGCTTTTATCAGATGACAATAAAACGTGGTATTGCCAATATAAATAAAACATAGTCAAACAAATTAAAATGTATGTGCGCTACCGTCACGCCGCGGTCGGTCGGTATCGACTTGTAGGTATCGTGTTTACATTGCTAACTGA
This sequence comes from Achlya flavicornis, assembly GCA_947623365.1. Lineage (NCBI taxonomy): Eukaryota > Metazoa > Arthropoda > Insecta > Lepidoptera > Drepanidae > Achlya > Achlya flavicornis. Next base: position 5,415,876 of record OX392484.1, read on the forward strand.
ATGGAAAATAAAATGAAAATTGAATCCGTTCGATGCAAAAGCAAATTACTATTTGACTCAAAGGCTGATGTTCGACGTTTAATTAAATACACGAATAGTACTTTGTGAATTATCGCCTCAATAGTATTTTAGGGTTAAGAGGTTGTTTTACTTTGTAAGGCTAAACGGGCTCGGTTTTGTTAACGTTTACCTGAGGCTTATTGATTTTGCGTAATTAAAATATACGTGCAGTAATCCGTTTATAATTTGGATTAAAATATTAAATCCTGTGTATTTTTATGAGTGTTTTCAAAAATAAAAACTTTTTAACAAAAAAATTAAACCTCCATAAAAACTGAAAAGCAAAAAATAATAAACCTTCTTTTAAATATATAGAATTTTGAATATAACTTGAATTTTATAAGGTTTTGCAGTCGCGGACAAACCAATAACCTACTTAAGTATGTATTTTTTGTAATATTTGTGCATCCCCGACTGCCCTGTGGAAGCTTGCAATACACAAGGCACCACACCCGCGTTACCGACCCTTCCCCCCCAATGAGATGAGGATAAATAAATACATAAAACCGGCCAAGTGCGAGTCTGAGTCTGACTCGTCCACAGAGGGTTTCGACCTTCCTTGAACGTAATATTTCTTGGTTTGGGCCATTACTGTTGGAAAAACCCGAACCGCATGACTTAGTTTGTTTGTAGAAGACATTCCTGTTAGCTCGCGAATTTATCAGTTGGCAACTCCCTTGGCTCGCCGGGGTTCGCGAAATTACGTCAAATTAGCAAATTTGCGAAATGGCGCGCCGCCCCCGCGGTCATATAATCATAAATATCTACGTATTTACAGTATTAATCAAGAAACAGTAACTTATAGCGTCATTCTGAATACATTTTCTTATTGGAATCTTATTGGAATTAGAATGAAGTATTACAAGATTCCAATAAGAAACCTGGAAAAAATGACAACTGTAAAAAAACGGCACTTCATAAACATTTCGAGTTTGCACTTCAAGACGAATAACTCTGTCCACATATTACACACCTTTATATCAACACGAATACACGTTCTATCTAATTAATACATTTGTTTTACTTGTCTCAAATAAGCATCAAAGAGAAATACGATGCTAATGTAAACAATCGCGAGCATAACGTAAACAAACCAATTTTTTTTTGTGTGCGTCTATTGTTCTCTTCTTCTTCTTATTTTTAATTTTGGCAACCAAGCCCAAATTAGGGCTCATTTCTGCCAGTGTCGAGTTATATTATAGTTTCCAGTCACAATAAATCACTTCACATTAGTCCTCAGTCAGTCACCGTCCATAAAAGTCATGTTTTACTACAATGGTGGTCATTGTACTAAAACTCTTCACGGACATTTTGAGACAACTTGAAAAGTCACGATACACATAATTCATTTCATTTCACTTCACTGGTGCACATGGATGATCTTTATTGGGTAAAATACCACTAAAAATACACAATAAAACTCAAAATACACAAATTTATGAAAATAAAAATGAAAATGCTACGTCACTCTGCAAGTTCCCGCCAAAAAGTCCTATTGTTCTCTTCTTCTTCTTCTTATTTTTAATTTTGGCAACCAAGCCCAAATTAGGGCTCATTTCTGCCAGTGTCGAGTTATATTATAGTATCCAGTCACAAAATCACTTCACATTATAGTCCTCAGTCAGTCACAGTCCATAAAAGTCATTTTTACTACAATGGTGGTCATTGTACTAAAACTCTTCACTGAGATTTTGAGACAACTTGAAAAGTAACGATACACATAATTCATTTCATTTCACTTCGCTGGTGCACATGGATGATCTTTATTGGGTAAAATACCACCAATAATACACAATAAAACTCAAAATACACAAATTTATGAAAATAAAAATGAAAATGCTACGTCACTCTGCAAGTTCCCGCCAAAAAGTCCCTATTGTTCTCTTATTTTATGACTTTAGTGTCGGTGTTGCTGTTTTGTTCGTAAGATAATGTGTCAAACTCGACGAATGTTACAAGATTTAAATAATAATCGATGATAAAAATAAAAAACGAGGTAGATTAGTGTGTCGATATCTAAAAATAGACCTCCATTTTCAGGTCATCGTACACACACTTCGTAAATGAATTTCAAACCATTTTTGATTGTAACACCTTTTATGAGTCCCTAACTTTTATCTCTTAATGTTATAGGCATAAGGTTCAAAAAAATATTTGTTGATAAAAGCCGTTGCATTACGTGAATTTGAATCTCGCGCCGCGACTCAAAACAAAATGAAGTGTGATTAGTGATATTTAACGGATTGCCTGTAAAAGGTGGGTGATATGTGTAGCTTATTAGTTTATCTAACCATTTTAATAATGATTTATATAAATCCTGATGTGTGAAATAAAATTTTCTTGATTATAAACACGTGAGTACTTGCGTGTTTAGATTCAAGGAATTCTAATAACACACATCAGTAATTATATAAATTATTACTAAAACGGTTAGATAAGCTAATATTCTATACAAATCACTCAACTTTTATAGGAAATACGTTAGTTTATCACACTTACACTTTAATTTTAGGCTAGCCTCGGAGCGAGAAAACGCATTCAGCCGTTTTCCACAAAAAATTGACGAAATTCCATTTTTTTTGTACTGGTAGTAACATAATGCGCCCTACAAACGGTTGCGCAATTTAATCCTCTTTATTCACATACCAAACACGTGAGCACTTGAGTACAATACCCAACGCTACGATGTTTACAAAAAAAAGCAATTAAGTGAAATTCGAGCCGCCATTAGCGAGGTCCGTACGGACCTTGGGCGAGCTAACTGCGGTCGAACTGTCAAGGTCCGTACGGACCTTGCGCGACATGACAGGTTAAAAAAAACTGTGCTAGTTACAAACATCGTTCTATTTTTTCCTGTAATATTTATATCTTACATCAATGTCTATAAACTGTGAATATACTGGGTGGAGATTTCGAGATGGCATTTTTTCTAAACCTATGTTGGGTTAGTCATGCTGAACAACTTTTACTATGGGACCAACACTGAATTCTCAAAAAAAAAATACTTTTATTATTCCATAGTAAAAACATTTACTACGGAAAGTTAAAAAAAAATGACTAACCTAACATAGGTTTCGAAAATATGCCATCTCAAAATCTCCACCTGTTAGGTATATGATTTTTTGCATTGCGAACTTCGGAGATAAAGGGAGAATGGTATTTCATTTTCATCATAAGTAAAAACTACGCACGTAAAAGAAAACATAACCGATTATGTAATGTACAGATGAAGCCCTTTCATATACTCTATTCAAATTTGTAGCCATAGTTTGAAATTTTGATCCCTCATTCCAGCCACGTTCGCAAGAAAATTAACATAGTTTTTCATTTGCTGTATGTTTGGGTTTGGGTCAGCAATATTTAAAACTATTCCAAATTTCAAATCAATAGCATACAGTTGTTGCTGAAATATAGCGCTGTGACAGACGGACAGACTGACAGACAGACGGACGGACCTTTTTTACCTTATTGGTTCGGAACCCTAAAAATTATGAAATTATGTTTTTGTGATAAATGTTTCCAAGTTGTAATGTTAGTAATTTGAATTAACATTTGGCACTTGACTAGCTGTCGTACAAGTATGATTATGGCATATATTTGAATTTATTTAGCAGTTTATTTTGCATGAAAATGTGGAACTGTGCCAAAACTGTTACGTCACTAATATTGATTGCTGGGCAATTTTTTCGAATAATTATAAACCTTATTCCAACAATATATTATGTCATAATTCATAAATGTATTTCATTGTGTAAGATATAATATATTGATCCCCGCTCGATTCCCGTACAGGACATGCATTTGTGTGCATGTCTGTATGTCCCGAGTCTGGGTGTAATTATGTATATTAAGTATGTATTTACGATCAAAAAGTAGTATATGTATTATATCAGTTATCTGGTTTCCATAGTACAAGCTCTGCCTAGTTTGGGATCAGATGACCGTGTGTGAGGAATGTCCTAAGATATTTAATTATTTATTTAAAGTGATTTATTTTCTATACATCACATACCTAGCTAATCTGCAGTTTAACTAGGTAATGTTCAGACTGATGATCAAGCATTGTCGTTAGTCTTTTAAAATGTTGTGAATGAAAGCAGCAGAAGTTTCTTTGAAGTTTGTTTATTTTCTTTCTTTCTTTCTTCAAGTTCACGCCTTGAAATGTTTAAATTTATTCATTTTTTGCATTGTCACCCAACTTAGCAACTACTAACAGTTTTACTTTTTCTACAGACTTTTTAATTTACTAAGATAATGAATTACTGCACGCTTTCCGTTTTTAATTTCCTTTGTTTAAGTTTTAGATTATAATGTATGTGTTATATGTTAAAAGCAATTTATATTAAATTTTCACAGATGTAACATTTAAAAAGTCGTGATGACCTATAGAATGACCCAGATGCTATAACCTGGCGTCGAGCCAGCCCTGTTATCTACCAACTATGAAGTGAAATACTAGCAGTTCCCAATTTCCAGTTTTTAATTATAAACCACTTGACTTTGATGTTTGACAACGTTGCATAGTATTTTTTTACATAAAAAAATTGTGCAACTCTATCCACTTAACCTAGTTATATGAACAATTCCAATAGAGCTTTTGTTTTCTGTTTTACGATATTTCAGATTTGGAGCATACAAAAGCGAACAATATTAAATAACTGACATGTGTATGTACAAATAACGGTTAGTGAAGTTTGTGTTTTCGGAGCTGTGAAAAATATCTATGGTATTATATCGGTGTGTATTTCAGAATATCATATCATGGCGTTTATCACGCAAGATAAACCTTATTATATTTTTATCTAGCTGTCGCCTACGATTTTATCCGCATTCCCGGGATAAACTCGGGGGACCGAAGTAGAAGGTTCGCTACCTCTATGCAAGAGTTATACGATTTGTAATCCTTTACGGGGCGCCCGAATGGGCGAAGAAACCATCCGACGTTGTAGAACGAAAATCTACAGCGTCAAATCAAATCAAATCAAAATTCATTTATTCAAGTTGGGCCCTTATTATAGGGCACTTATGAATGTTAACAAATGACTCTACATCGACTCGACTCTACGTCGGATGGCCTTACCGATCGTACAGGGATACCGCACAGTATTCTTTGTGGAGCAACTGTTCTGGCTCGCTTTCGTGTGGGGGTCTTGGGTGTCGCGTGGATGGCGGACATGATGCGAGGGTTGTTGACCGGATCCGTATCGCCCCCAGAGCGGTGAAGGCGATCAAACAGTAGGAGCGAGTTATTGCGTTACTTATTAGCGTCATCGGAGCAGTCCTGTCAGGACTCCAACTTCGAAGCCTGGATGCAGCGACAAGGTGCAAACCAAGCTACAAACTTTCACAGATTCTCACTGGGCATGGATGCTTAGGTGATTTTTTGTGTCGGATCGGACGGTGGGAGTGACCAGGGCTCCGCATCGCACACGCTCGCGTTTGGTCGACGAGGTTTTGGTTCTGTACGAGCGGGTATATGACGTGGAAGCCTATGTATAGCCTCCTTCTGCAAGACCGTAATGGTCCAGCGGGATCAAAAGAATCTGATTCCGCCCGAAGATAACCTGATTCCCCTGCCTGTCGTAAAAGGCTACTAAATGGGCTCGTTGTGGGGTCGTGGGTAATCGGGGCGGGGAGGCTTGAATACCCTGAAGCGACTCTAAGGAGGACGATGGATCGATGTCCAACTGGGGCTTAAGCTATCTGCGTACCTACTAAAATTCATCGCGATCAGTTCAGAGGTTATGTCGTTTGTTTCCTTTCCACAAAATGTAGAGTTTATAATTTTAGTGCGATATTTTTAGAGCTCAGAGGGGCTAAAAACGATGATAAGGCAATATTGCTAACGGAATTCATATTTTAGAATTCTCGGCAGATCCTGCGTGATTTCAATATTTAAAAGTGAAAAAGTCACTAATTATATTCCGTTTTTTTTTATTCAATTCATTAAAAGATTCGGAATTGATGAATTGCATACGATCTGCTGTGAATTTGAAAAAATGAATTCCATCAGCAATATTGCTTTAGTTTCCATTTTAGGCAGTTTCTTTAGCTCAGTAAATTACGCGTTTCTACTAAAAGCTCATATTTTATTCTTGCAACGCGCCACCTCTGCTGTACCTTTAATATAAAGCGCAAGTTGTTTTTAAGTTTCCCGATAATACCTACTGGTCCGAGCCAGAGCTGTAGCAAGTTTGGATCCAGCGTTTGGCTTGTATCGAAGCTGCACAAGATGATATTTCTAAGTTGCGGGCACCAAAACTAAAACAAGGGAGAGCTGAACTTAGCCACTGACGATCGATCCTAGTTCTTATGCAACATCCATATGTTGTTTAAAGTCCAGCCACACATCCTATACTACTGTAACAAATTGTGAGCACATTGTTTGACATTTTCAACGTCTGTCAAATAGAAGATACCGAGCTAAGGGCCTCAACTTTTACCTAAAGTAGGAACATGTTATTCAATAGCTATTGTTCGTACATCGACTGTGCTAAAACGATTATCGTTATCATTAAATGAAAGTTATTTCAAAGCACGATAAATAGCGATGTAATTAGATTCCATTACTACTTCGTTATCTTGATAGAAAATGTCATTCAATATTCTAGAACGTGTCCCGTGATAGCGGATCGGGGAAACGTTACACATAGTAAACAGGTTTTAAAACTCAGTTTATTGTATAAGAAGTGGAACGAGAGATATCAGTGTGTCGATGGATCGAAAAACGATATGAAACTGTAGCTTTATTACCAGACAGTGAACAAAAGTATCAATCTCACTAATATTATAAATGCGAAAGTTTGGGTGTTTGTGAGTTTGGATGTTTGTAGTACCTCAATCACGCTTCAATAACTCAACGGATTTGGATGAAATTTGGCACACAAATAGAATATATTCTTTTGATACCGGGAAAGCAATATATCCCTTGGGTACGCGGGTGAAATCGCGGGGCGCAACTAGTCTACTATAATTTATCAAATGGTTGAGAAATCGACCAGCTTTTCTTGACATGCTAAACGCGTAACGACTTAATAGTCCATTATCGCCGTTAAGTTCAATGCTAAATTCTTTGCTCGTCAATCCAATCGATACAAATATACAAGCTCTACTAAATGAATGAAAAACGTGTAGTCGCCAAGCCGTCTAGGTGTGAGAGTAGGAACGTAATACCTATATTTTTATACATTTCTGTCTCGATTGGTGCCACGCTGGATCGGTTACCGAGCCATTACCGTTTACCGAGAACACTATCTATATTAAACACGAAACCTATAAAAACCTATAAACCCATCATAAAATATAGGTTGTAGAAAGTACTAACTAGAGGGAAACAGTTTTCTGGCCGAGTTAGTTTTGAAACTCTAGTCTTTTTTTGTCTTTACGTGTATCAAGCTACTGAACTAAAGCTATTTGGAATGGAGCTAACGACAAAGCGCTAGGCGCAAGTTCAAAGAAATCAAATAAAGCTCGCTATACCACATTTAGTACCCATTTTATCCATTTTCACATCGCCTACCGCATACTAGTGATGTGACGAAAGCATTGTTTTTCACTAGATATCTTATAAAAAAAAACATTGAATTAACTTATGTGAGAATGATACATAATTGCTGTAATCTAGCAGCCATCTCTTTATAACAACGACTCCCAAAGAAACTGTTGTAAAAAAAATCGAAGCGAGTCGATTCCCAGGACACTCCGTGTCGCAGCACTGCCGAAGCTGCGCCGGGTGAATTTAATGAATATTTCTTGTCCATTTTATTATCTTCGTTTCAAAGACGCCGGTCGGTAATTGGAGACAATTGCTTTGGAAACGTTCAGCTCAATCGGAGTACCGTAACTCAGTTACGAAAAGAAAGGAAATATTGATATACCGATTTTCCTGTAACGTTATCACGGATATGGGAAACCGTGTATACACACAACAACCCAGAATATACTTTTATCCGCTTCCATAGAAAGTCCATTTTAGGGTGTTTTATGAAGCAATTTATTACTTAATAGTTATCTGCCCCCGAGGCATCCTTATATTGTTCCAGCGAAATGTCAACTTTATGATCTATTGTAGGGATTAATCAGATTAAACTCAAGTGTTAAGTAGTTTATTACTACACATACAAAAGTTATAGGACATCTATTATGTAATTAAGAATTAATGAATATTTCGTGGTGTACCGAATAATAAATAAAACCATGGAGAATACATGTTTGGGAATCGTGAACTATGCTGACGCTATTTTAACTTCAATAATTTTGTTTACTTCTACTTCCTATTATGTAGAACTGAGTAAACTAAAACTAAAAATATCAACGCCCACTTCCTAGCTACCCCTTACTAAATTATTCGTGTCAAAAGTTTGTTCATCGTAGAGGACACCTACGCCAGTAAGGTTATGAATAACATCCTTGCGCCATTCATAACGATTTATAGCCATAAGTCATTACTGGTATAAGTCATTATTAGTCAAAGCCGCGACCCAGCCTCGGGTGACACGCAATTAATCAATTATTTCACTTCATTAGCCGAGTCAGATTTGTCTCATCCCACGTGGGGTGAACAACGGAACTAACTGTTTTGATGTTCGTCTTCAGTTTCAGTTACTTTCATTTATATAATTAAATCAAAAGAACTACCTATGAATAGTAATATATTTCACTTTTTTTGAAAAATCCTCGGTTTACTTATTACAGGTCTTTATGATTCCAACGGAGTTCAAAACCTGTTCAGATATTTTAAAGTGGCCTCAGCTAGCATTATTTTGATAGATTACATCCTATTACAAAACGATCTTTGGGAAATTACTGGATTTTTTGCAGGATCGTATCAAGTATTGTTTTAATATTTTTTTAACTCTCTTCTCTCTTTTCCTCTCACACTAAAGTGACATTTATTGCACCGTTTTTAGTAGGCATGGAAATTATTGCTACTTTAAAGGAATTCTCATTTGATGATATTATTATTTTTTATAGCATGATTTCACAAGCGATATATGATTTGCAATGATTTTTCAATATGCACATGCGCTTGCTATCATTTCCCGGGATAACAAAACCAACAAACCAACCTTTTAAAGTTTAACACGTAAAGTCACAAATCACGAAACTTAAACTCTATTTTTAAAACACTATTTAACACTATTTACCTACGAACACTCTAAAAACGAATCTATTTTTATTTACATTAAATTACAAAAACGAATGAAACGAACGTACGATTTAGCATTGGCATTTTTCATTGGAAAACAAAATCATGTCATCAATAAATAATCTTCGAGAATGATGGATGACAAGTAATTTGACAAATTATATTTAATTTCGTTGTCAAAAATTATTTTTTGATCTTGCTACATAAAATTCTAAAGAAGTTAACACTTTATGTCACTTGATTTAAGGTTTATTTTTAAAATACTCTTACAAGCTAATCAAGGACAAAGTTTCTTTATATTGGGCTGCCATACGCAACCAAATAATTTTTATTAGGACTTATTTCTGCCAGTGTCGAGTAATATAACTAAATAAATCCTACTATTGGTATTTTTTTGGTTTAAAAAGGAATAAAGAAAACTGATATGTTTAAAATTGTACCAAAAAATACCAATAATTAGGATTTATTTATATAGTAGATCAATCAATAAGCTTTCCCTCATACTTCAACAGGCTTGAGCCTGACAATGTAAAAATTAAATTAATCGTAAAAAATATTGCAACGCTAATTATAATTAATATAGATAGATAGTACGTATACTTAGTTAGATTTTTACATTGACGTACATAAAAGTTCATTGATTTTGTGTCTGCAATATTTATTGACTGATTTTTCTGTAAAATTTAGTTAATTCTGATACATATGGCAACCCTACCCTACCCTTGTCTATGCTCGAAAGGAAAAGAGAGGTTAAAAATTTCAAAAATTCTGCGCGAATATTATAAACAACAATCAAAAATTCTGCTTATGTAATACTTAAATGGAATCACAAATCACGAAATTTAATAATACTGATAAACCAAAAACTAGTTGGTAGGAGATTTCGAGATGGCATATTTTCGAAACCTATGTTGTGTTCGTTGAGAATTCACTATTGGTCCCATAGTAAAAGTTATTCAGTATAACTAACCCAACATAGGTTTCGAAAATATGCCATCTTGAAATATCCACCTGTTTATACACTCTAACTAAAGACTTTTTTCAGACATCAAAATATAATAGTTGGTATCAGCAAAAATAATATTATTATACTACGTAAAAGTAACACTCTCCTCTTCGTTGTATCACACGCACGAGCATCGCACGCAAGTGTCAAATTATTACTGATGCAAACCTTTCGTAGCCAAAAATTATTTTCATATTCTGCTACATAACATGCTAAAGAAATTAACACTTTATATCGCTTGATTTAAGGTTTATTTTTAAATACTCTTAAAAGCTAATCAATGATAAAGTTTTTTTTTTTTAATTTCTTCATGACCGTAGATACAAAGTCCTTCAGTCGCATATATTTTATTTATATTCTAAAATATTCTTTATAACATGTAATAAGCTAGTCTCTTAATTTAAGGTTTATTTTTGACATACTCAGACATACAATCTAATCAAGGTTCTTCATATTCTTTATATTGGGCTGCCATACACAACCAAATATTTTTTATTAGGACTTATTTCTGCCAGTGTCGACTTATACTCCTTGACTTTTTATTCGTCTTAGAAACGGAGTCCACAAAATGTATCCAATGAATAGGTATGTACTAATCATTAAAAAAAAATGTTTTTTTGATCATTTGTACAGGTAATTTAAAAAATTAAAATTCATTGGATTTTTGAAAAATCGAAAAGTTTTCGTATAAAATGGTAGAAAATATCAACCCAGAGCACGAGTCAAGTAGACTGCGCTCGTTACAGGGTGTTTAAAATACTAAGCGTCATAATGAATAATATTTGTTTTTTTTTAATGACAAAAAAAATAAAAATAAATAGTTAGTACGCACGGCTACAGATCAACCTATTTATTTCCAATATAAGCTGACCTCTCATCGTACGGAAATCCTATACAATGCGAGATCAGCTTATACTGGAAATGTATCACTTGATTTGTAGCCGTGTGTACCTGTTCATTGGGTACATTATGTGGGCTTCGTTTCTAAGACGAATAAAAAGTCACGGAGTATTATACGTTCTCCTTCTTAGTTTTCCTAATTCCTTTTAAAACCGATATGTTTAAAATTGTACCAAAAAATACCAATATTAGTATTTATTTATATAGTAGATCAATTAATGAGCTTTCCCTCATACTTCAATAGGCTTGGGACTGACAATGTAAAAATTAAATAAATCTTTAAAAAATATTTCGATTCTGATTACAATTACTTAATACTAATATAACTTGAGGAAATTTTCTATATATAGATTGTAATTTGTTCATATTTGTTGTAAATAATATTTCAATATTGTTCACTTACAGTTTCGATGATACCTGTCTATGATTTGTAACCTACGTCATCGATGATAATCGACGGCATTTTTCATTGGAAAACAAAATCATGTGCGAGCATCGCACGCGAGTGTCAAATTATTACTGATGCAAATTATATATAACCTTTCGTAGCCAAAAATTATTTTCATATTCTGCTACATAACATGCTAAAGAAATTAACACTTTATGTCGCTTGATTTAAGGTTTATTTTTGAATACTCTTAAAAGCTAATCAATGACAAAGTTTTTTTTTTTTTTAAATTTGTTCATGATCATGGATACAAAGTCCTTCAGTCGCATACATTTTATTTATATTCTTAAATATTCTTTATAACATGTAACAGGCTATGTCATGGACGGTAGCAGATGTGACATATGAAAACACAATCATATTCTTTATCACCTGCTACTTGTGATTGATGCCATGCCTAGTTTTTAGTATCTAAATGCAGCTTATTACGCACTAGTGCTTTTTACTTTACATTACCGCACAGTTTTATGATAGGTGTAATCCCGATTATGATAAGTTTGTACCTCACTGCAAGTGATATATGTGTAGACCAAGCATTCTTAATTTAAACGGGTAAAAGAGTTTGACAGATCACCGCTGTCAAAAAAAAAACTTGCGCGCCATATTTTTTTACATTCTCATTGTGTGGTTGATTGATATCAAAAAATCTATACTTAAAAAAATACAATTCTATTTTTTTCCTCGCAAGTGTGTTGAAAAACGTATGACACGCGACCGTGTGCATTGATTATTACACTCTCGGGTGATGGCGTAGATTGATGCATGGCCAGTCATTTCCTGAATATTTAAGTACCTACTCTCCATCCCTTTCAAGGATTGAGCCATTCGTTTTAAAATATATTCAAAACAAAAAAAAAACAGTGGTTTTTTTAAATATGTATTTTTGTATTTTTTTAAAACAATTTTAATTATTGTTAGTTTTGTTTAAAGCAATTTCAAACGATAAAATCATTACGCGAAAACTACATAATTGTGGAACATGCATGGGTGTGATTCGTATAGCTTTATTAACTTAGAAAATATATACGTCTAGAACGACCATCCCCATACTACATGACTTTTAAAAAGTGGCCAACTTTGCTACGTCTTATGCTCGCGGTACGTCATTCTGCTTGTCATAGTGAAGTTTATAATGTTACCAGTTGTTGAAAAAATCCAATAAAATGGGGAAAAATATATTACGGTTTCGATATCTTTGTAAACTACGAAAATAAAAGTTGAATCGGGATAATACATGATAATATAAATAAGATTAATGGCGCCGATATTAATTTAATACTTATTATTTTTACTTATCTTAGTATCGAGTGAAATCGAGTCAACACGAGTCAAATCAAGTTAAATCCAGACAAATCGAGTGAAATTGAGTCAAATCAAGTGAAATCGAGTCAAATCAAGTCAAACCGAGTCAAAACAAGTCAAATCGAGCAAATCAAGTCAAATCGAGTCAAATCAAGTGAAATTGAGTCAAAACAAGCAAATCGAGTCAACTCGAGTCAAATCATGTCAAACCGAGTCAAACCAAGTCAAATGAAGTCAAATCGAGCAAATCTAGCCAAATCAAGTCAAAACGAGCCAAATCAAGTCAAATCGAGTCAAATCCAGTCAAACCGAGTCAAACCAAGTCAAATCGAGTCAAACTAAGTGAAATTGAGTCAAGTCGATTCAAATCATGTCAAAACGAGTCAAACCAAGTCAAATCAAGCAAATCAAGTTAATTCTAGTCAAATCAAGAAAATCAAGTCAAATCGAGTCAAATCCTGTCAGATCCAGTCAAAACAAGTCAAATCAAGTGAAATTGAGTCAAAACAATCAAATCGAGTCAAATCAAGTCAAATCATGTCAAACCGAGTTAAACCAAGTCAAACCGAGTCAAACCAAGTCAAATCAAGTCAAATCAAGTCAAATCAAGTCAAATCAAGTCAAATCAAGTCAAATCAAGTCAAATCAAGTCAAATCAAGTCAAATCAAGTCAAATCAAGTCAAATCAAGTCAAATCAAGTCAAATCTAGTCAAATCTAGTCAAATCTAGTCAAATCAAGCAAATCAAGTCAAATCGAGTCAAATACAGTCAAAAAAAGTCAAATCAAGTCAAATCAAGTGAAATTGAGTCAAAACAAGCAAATCGAGTCAAATCATGTCAAACCGAGTCAAATCAAGTCAAATCGAGCCATTTTTTTTTTATATATATACAACTTAGTCGATAAACAAGCATACGGTAAGCCCGCCTGATGGTAAGCAGTTACCGTATCCTATGGACGCTTGCAACACCAGGGGTATCATTCGCGCGTTGCCGACCCTGAAGAAATCTCTTCACACCTTTTTTGAAGAACCCCATGCTGCACTCCATTGAGAAAACCACGGCGGGGAGCTCAGTCCACAGTCCGAGCGTCCGCGGAAGTTTTTTTTAATATTTCATTTTAATACAATCTTATTTTGGTGACTGTACTTTTTGTTGTAGGTCCAATATATTGGTATATTGGAATTACCACCTATATACCAAAATATCTAGTATACCAAACATCAAGTCAATCTGACCACTGGAAGCGGGTGAAATTCGACTTGCAAGATTTGGTCCGAAAACATACAAACATTGCAAGTAAAATGAAAGCTTGTAAAAAATACTTGCCTTGCAAGGCACTGCTACCTTTTTTAATCTCCGGCGTCCCTGCTTATTTACAAAATACATGTAATTTTTATTGAAATGGTCAGAGCCACAGATTACAGAATAAGGATGGAGCGCGCGGAACACGGGAGTGAGGCCAAAAAAGCAAATACAAATTGAAAAACACGTACCTGGTATTCGCTTTTGAATGTGTATTTGCTTTGTTTAACAAACTTTATTTAACAAAAAACACTCCTTTATAAAGAAACTGTGGTTAAACAATGCAAATACAAACTGGAAAACGAATACCAGGTATCAGATTTTCAATTTGTATTTCCTTTTTTGGCTTCACTTTCGTGTTCCGCGTGTATAATTATTCTGTAATCTGTGGTCAGAGCAAAGAACAGATTTTTTGGCTGGTTTCCAGAGATCTTCACTAGGGCTTTTCCGAATGATGTCTATCCATTGGCTTCTTAAAATTGGATCAATTGGTATTCTGTAAAAAAAAGTCTCATATTCAACTAAAAAACAATTTAAAAACGTGACATCCACTGTCGAGAATGACATCAGTCATTAAAAAAAAAGACCGCCATTTTAAAATTCAATTCGAGATTTTCACAAAATGGACGTCACACGCATAATAACTATGATCGAAAAATCCGAAAACGATAAACACGTCAACTTCGCACACGTCACCGTCGCTTTTTATATATAAGTATCTACATACTCGTATTTAGCTATTGACTGATATTACCATGGGAGTTTCGAGTTCATAAACTGGCAGGACAGGCAATACGTAAATATGGCGCTTACTCAAAATAATTTATTTTCGAAAAATTTCAATGGCCTAAATTGCACGAACTAATAGGAAATATTGTTACTTACTGATGATAGCTGAGTTTTTTTGTTGATCTAGATCGACCTATGTAGTTTCTGCACACTTTTATCACACAAAAAGACATTCTGGAACAATACACTTTTGGTGAATTTGGTTGTGTCCCAGTGACGTCTCGACTGACACTGAGGGCGGGAAAATGATTTGCGCCCTAACAGTTAGAGGACATTTTTATCTACGCGTAAACAGCTTCGTAGTTCAGTCTTGATATATCATTAGTCAAAGTTTATTAAATAATAATTATTAAGATATTTGTATAATTCATCCACAACATCAATAACTATAATTGATAGCTCATTGGAAAATATTCAACACCGCCTTGATATTAATGTAGAGATATTCATCATTAATGCAAGTCTTATAAAAATTTCGAAAGCTAATGGTTTGACTCTCTTCGAAAGTCCTCTTGCTACATAATTAATGTTCTGGAATATTTAAAACATCCCAATTAAGTACTTATTACTTCTTAGTTTATTCATACCTATATTTGATTGTGAAGAAATTATGATTATAATTATGAATGATAATATTCTATTACTTGTTATGTTATTGATATTTTCGTGGCTGTCTTACTCTCCTACAACCAATTCATGTTAAAATGTTGCATATACTATATTTAGTCCCGCATCGCCTTGACCGCATACCGCTACTTCGTGCCCTGGAATCTACGAGCACCTATATAAAGTTTTTACCTTAGTATCGACTAAACTTTTTCTTTTGCATTGTTTTTCAGAAACCATATATAGCTCCAGGATTTGATGAGTTAATAGCATTTCCAGCATAGTGGCCGCCTTTGCCAGGGAGTTAATTATTTTGAGATTTTATTTTCATTTATTCTCTTTTATTTTTGTTTTTATGCCAAGTACATCGGTCGGCGAAATATGTATGAGTATATACTTTTCCATTTATGTTTCTATCCGTCAGCTCATACTCAATTGTTACTCACATTTCCTTTACACAATCCACAAACCGTCATCGTATTGATTTTGATATTCTTTACTTTTATTTAAATACTCTTAGTAGCCATAGAGCTGCACAAAATTTCTAAATCGAGATTGATTGAACATTAATTTATTAAATATGCAGATAGTCTTTTTATTTAAATTACCTTGTATCTTGCGGAAGAAAACTTATACATACGTAAAAACGTATCTATTACTAAATCTGCGCTAAAAGTATTTAACAAATACTAGTCGAATACAAATAGAAGGAGAGTAAATAGATATAAATTATGTAGTTCAACAATCTAATATAGCAGCCTAGGGTGAGCTTCGGTGACACTTCGCAACTTCAGGTGTAAGTTTCACCTGTGTGTTATGAGAAATATGTCAGTCGATTATGTTCAGGCCAATATTGAGTTTGCCTGGCTTTACAGGCCCTCATATATTGACTTATATGATATACATATAATATCAATTCATCCTGTATATCGCAAGGACTGGGTTACCGGTATATTTTTTACTTTTACTTCGATCTATAGATATTTACCTATTTTAAGGTGATGATAGATCAGTGGTAGTGACGTCGGATACCGAGACGTCTGTCCCGGGTTCGAATCCTATAACGATCTAGAGGATTCAGTAAAGGAAAACATCGTGAGGAAACCATAGCAGATGCAGATGGGCTGGCCTGGCTGGCTACTACCCTGACTTTGAAAATCTGTCGGTAAGCACCTGTCGGTGTGTTCTGACAGCTGCACTTGAGAGCCAGTTCCTTCTAGGCTTTGTGTGCTTACCACCTTCGGCCACATCATCACTTACCATGGTGAGATTGTGGTCAAACACAGCCCTATACTCAGTAAAAAAACTTACAAACAAACATTAAAATCAAACTGTGTTATGTAGAATACAAGCTTAAAACTATGTTAGTAAAAAGCACTACGACACCATTTATGGTCAGCCCAACCATTTCGACAGTCAAACAAAAACTAGCAGAGTCGTCTGTCACGGCCATAACTAGTAGGTAACTTGGCTCCACAGTTTTACAAGATCGGCAATGCTTGAGTGATACCCCGGTATTGCTTGCGTTTATAGGCTACAGTTACTATCAGGCGTGGAGTATGGTCGTTAGGTAGCTACTTTACCTTAGTTGTTTTTGTAATGATTGAATTCTTTTGAAATGCATATTAATATAAAATATACTTCAACATCTGCATAACACGTAAAACCTCCAATTTATCATTGCAATTTGTATAAAATTGCAATTTTATTTTCCTGAAAATATTGCGTGATGAATGGACCTTTAATGGACTTTACCGTTGGTTGCTATTATCAATCATTAAAACAATGTGTCCATTGTAACGTACTAGTAAATACCCCAAACGATTAAAATACATTTTTAAGCTCCATCGATTCTTGTGGCGGCATGTACATTGCTTTTTAATCTGTAAAATGATTATTTGATTATACCCTTTGAAAGCAAAACGAATGTAACGATGGGAACTCGCTTTGCGATAAATGAAAGAAGACACTTGATTCCACTTCAATCATGGCATCGCCTTTCCAGAACCCGTTAGAAACTCCAGTTATTTTATTCTTTCACAGTTTATCTCATCGTTTCTCGTTTTATTTTTTATGTTTTATTTTTAATGGGTTTGCGCTTGACCGCAATCCCGCCTGATGGTAAGCGAAGATGTAGTCTAGGGTGGACGGCGTGTACCCTTAAGATGCCTGTTCACTCTGGCTTTGAATAGACCCATGTTATAAGAGTCTGGAAACACGTTGTCCGGGAGAATACTCTCCCGGACAACGTGTTTCCGGACTCCACCACAATTGTGTGTGGTATACACCACACACAATTTAAAGAACACAGACTATTTCTAGACATAAAATATTTCATGGTCAAATATCATCATATAAAGACTTGATCATTTGTAATCGTATAATTTTAGGATGTTGCTTTAGTCTGGGCCATATAAACAGGATCACTTCTAAACTTTGTATACTTACCATCTTCGGCCACATGATCACTTACAAAGATGACTTTGTATAATACAAGCATATGTTCAATTACTATGCCAGTTCTTCTCAGTTGAAGGGTAACTTCTGAACCGGAAGTAACTTAAGTTGCCTTAGTAAGTGCCGTCTGAGGTCTTAACTGAAAAGGATTTTTTTAAGCAAGTTTTTTTATAATATTCATCAGACCCTAGAACCAGAGTCCTTGTCAACACTAATCAAACGAGCCCAAACTCGATGGGGTTGTGTCGTTTTATTACAAAGTTCCCATGGCCACCTTCCGGCTCCATTATCAGACTAGCTCCATGACATAATAATATTGCATTGTTCCGTTCTACATAACATATGCATGAAAGGAAACATTAAACCGGAAAGTTGCTCAAAAACTTTGGAGGATTTGATTACACACAGATACCGGGACATGTGAAACCAAATAAAATCCTTCCTAAGTAATTATTATTAGTGAGTTTGTTTGTTTATTTGTTTGTTACACCTTCACGCCTCAACTACTCAACGGATCATCATGAAATTGGGCATGCAGATAGGATAGGGAACGCGGAAGAAACCGCGGGGGACAGCTAGTTTATAAATGGCTTTGATGTTGACTATGCATATAGAGTAAAATCAAATACAGAAAATACCATAAACTGAAACTAAGTTTTGACGACCTTTTTAATAGTCCCTGCACGTACTAAAGACCCTTTATAATTACGGGTACCTCATTTTTAATGATGCTCTCATCCAAGCGGTGCCGTGCGGTATCGATTTGGAGCCCGACCTATCGCGTTTAACACAGTTTGAACCTCGGCGTATGTCGCACTACTGAACTTTTGGCATCATTTCCCACAACTATCGTTATTGGCAAAGGAATTATTATTCTTAACTCATTACAGGGATTCAAATAGTTCAAAAATAAAAAAGTGTCGAATGAACTCAAAACGGAAATATTTTATTAGCTAGTGGACTCAAGAGTACATAAGAAGGGAAACAGGCTGTTAATAGACGTGTTCAACTAGCCAACGGGATAAGCGGCCTTAATTACGGGTGGAGGGTGGTGGGGGCAGAAGAAATGAATGGCCTCCGGTTCCGCGGACCCTTAAGTTCTGTAATTTCAGTTAGAGCCAAATGGGGGGAACTTGGACGTGCTTAATCTTGGATTGGGGACGGCCATTGCGATTCAGAGACAGACAGTTGGAATTAAAGATGTGAGGAAATAACGTATAAGCTATATATATAGGTTTAATGTGATGTTTTAAATATTGATTTGGATAAAGTCACGTTGTCGATGTAAATTTTCTTGCTTATGCAAACTCGCAGGTTGTTCATAGTGAACTGTAAGTACTATGTTAAGTATAACAATTCTACTCAAAATTCAAAGCATGAAATAAATTAAAGTAAAGCTTGTAAAGTATGAAATTAACTAGTGCAGGTTATTATTTTTTATTTATTTTGTATGTTGGTTTTTATTATGTTTAGCGTTTTTATGCTTATCTATTTTATTATGTAAATTTAAAAAAAAGTATTTAACTTTATTTATGTTTTAATTATGTGTTAACGATTGTCAAAAAAAAATGTAACCCTACTGAGTTTCTTGCCTGTTCTTCTCAGTTGAAGGCCGACTTCCGAACTGGTGGTAACTTCAGTAGCTTTGACCTTCATAGGTGCCCTACTAGGGCCTAAATTGAACAAATGGCTTTGACTTTGATTAAACTATATGGTTTTCTATACAGTTACTTGGTATATTCTCATTTTTTTCTCTAATATGGACTATTATTAGCATTAGGTACATACCATCACATAAGTTATAGACTACTGTATAATTTGGAACAGTTTTAGAAAATGCCTTTATATTTCCCCAACAAAAAGGTAGGCCGTTACCCTTTCCCACATTTTTCAAATAATTCGTCAAGATTTCTCTCCTAACGATAATTTTGCTCCCAAGAGAACGTACCTTCATCCGAAGCCTAGAATCCTTCCATTTTAACCGTAATGATGTACCTTAAAAAGGGCAGTGGAATTTCCCTAAAAATAGTTGGCACAAATCCTTTTCAGCGGTTCTGAAATTAGCATGATAAGCGTTTTTTAGAGTTAGGAAAACATTGTTATGGTGTAAATAGCTAAATTTTGAACCACAAAATCATTTGTGAGTTATAATGCAAGTCAGCAGTTTTATAAAGCGCTTTGCTAGGGAATAACTGAAATTTCGTAAACGGGTGAACATTAACCTGAAATGTAGATAACAAATGCACTCTGCAATTAACTAATAAACGATAAGAATACGAATGAAATTATATTATTCCGAATAATAACTTCCCATTTCTACAGTGTACTTAAAATACATTCGAAAGTCAGTTTAATTATGTAATTAACAATGAGTGACACTTAATTTTGAGTGTCACTAGGGTCCAAGTTGCGTCGCAAACAAAATAATTGCTGTCCTCTCCGCTCATAATTTAAATACCTTTATTGTTTACTCGGAATTTTATCATATTTATTATTACACTCGAGTAAAGGGCTCATTAACTTGCGGGAAATTTCGAACACGAACTGTGGAATGTTTTTATAAACACGTTGATAAACAAAATGTTAGGTTATTTATTTATTTATTTTTATTTTATTTATTTGAGAAAAAGAAATTATCTTACTTACTTAATTATCATTGACTGCTGAATTGTGCTGTCCATCACTGGACATATGCTAAGTCTCATAACGAATGGTCTTGAATCGTTTTGCAAGTAAGAACGACACCCGGATTTGCAGTTTCTGACACGTAACATAGGCAGCGCACCTACCAATTATTCAATTGGGTCCATGCAAAGTCTATTATTTATGAATATTGAAATTATCGAGAAAAAAAAATATTGGTATCGTTTATAGTGACATACAAGTATATTGTACTACATATAAGTAGATTGTATTTTGCACATATTTGTTGTAAATAAAGATTATAATAAAAAAACCGATAACTAAAAGACTTACTAAACTTAAAAATCGATATTCATTATCAAGCGATCATGAAAATTCTTAGACTATCATCAGTACATACAAACATAGCAACAAAATCCGTTCCGTTCCATTCCGTGTTTATAATTTTCTATGCCAAGGTACAAAGTCCTTTACATTGGCACAATTAATTCAAATGTAGAGAACCGCAAAGGATTCATGCTTATTACCAGCGTAAGGGTACATAGTATCATAAAAATTAAGTTTACGACACACGTGCCGATGTGACATGCCCATAAAACCGACCAAACGCGCCGCCCGACGAATGGTTTAATTACTCCACGCAATGATGTAGCTGACAAATTGCTGACAGGTCAGAGGGGAGCATATTGTTATTCTATTCCCCGGTTATTATGCGTCTTCAATTATTACTACGCTTTACATTTTATATCAATGAATTTGGTTTTAATAAAGACAGGGAATGTGCTCGTATGAACAAAAAATCTCTGGTTGGAGAGCACTGTAATAGCATTTCGCTGTTGTTGGTTAGCCAATCCGGCAGAGTAGGCCACACGTTATCATCCTTGAAAGCATATACAGGGACTTTTGAATGTCAAAACTAACACTGTTTAAGATGAATTAAATTGTAGTTGCCTAAGATACACTAGTTAGTCGAACGTTCCTATTGCAGTCCGGATGTGAAATTAACTCGACATTACGGTTTTCGCCAACATTTGGCGTAGAAAAAGCTCAATCATATGTCTTGATTTATGGATCGTCTGTTTACGGTTTCATAATTTTATTAATAAGTGGAAAATAGATCTAACAAACGCCAATTTAACAAGTAAATTAACAAATAAATCGCATAAAGTTTTCATTTATTACCCGGATAATAGTATTGGTTGATCTGCGACTTGACCGAGGAAAGATCAATGATGTCACGGGGTTTCATGGTTAATTGATACTACTTCTGGTAAATTTTACGACTTAACTGAACTGTTTTATGGTGATACTATAGTTAAAACAATTAATAGGTTAAACGTTAATAGATTATTTCATGGTTTCTGTTACCGCATGTATGTTTATTCGATTAAATGTTATTTGAAGTTGGAAATACATTACATAGGTATACATTATCTTCAAATCTTAAAAATGTGTTCTTAACCAAAATGAAGTTATTAGTTTATTCCGAAACGTAATGTCTATATATCTCTGTCTGTATATAAAAATGAATCCCTATTTACCTTGGTCACGCCATAACGACTTTACCGATTTCATTCATAATTTTTAAAGTTTTCTAATACTATGTACAAGGTTCCTACGGAAAAAAGCATACCTGCAAGGCTATTTTAAAATAAAAAAAAGTCGGTGAATCGAATTAACATTTCCGTAAAGAAACATCAAAAATATTCTAATTAGTAAATTAAAAAAGCAATTGCGGAATATCGCCTCGATAGTTTTTGAATCCGTTTCCTATATCGAATCCGAGCGTTTTAAAATAGCCCTGCAGGTGGCAAAAATTAAGAAAACTTAACCGTAGGGTAGGGTATAGGGTAGGACACCACGCAAACAAAGTCGCGCCGGGCAGCTAATACATTATATAATAATATAGTTTTCCACCCGAGTTTATCAGCCATTATTCTACCGCTGGAAATATACGTGTTGAAGCTTTGTTATTGGTGTCAATATCAGCACGAAATCAGAAGTTGATTGGATAGGGACCAAGGAAAAAGCCGACGAAATTAGGTTGATGGAGTCAGTGTGGTAATGACTGTACCAGTGATTGATTAAGTGACCAGATAGCATGGAACTGGCTACATATAAAGCCAATCTGTACAATATAGGCGTATATAGGTATTTAAAAAAAAAACGTTAAAGTATGAATTTAAGTTTAGTTCACAATTACCCCATTACATTAACTGTAGCTCATTTTAGACTAAATTCAATGCTTGTAATTATCGAATGTTCATTGTAAATAATTCACGTATTCAATCTGTTCCAATCATTGTCAAAATTAGTAGCCTAATGATGATCCCATAATTTGATGGATTACCTACTTGACGATTACTTCATTTAGTTTGGAACATTATGACACTACAATTTTAGAAAATTACCGTGTTTCTACTTCTAACTGATGACCGAAGTATAAGCAGAATAATATGTTATTTGTAAATCTTTAATAGTACATTATGATACATGTGTGCGAGGGTATTACGCGCGTGAGCCGAGAGTGTAATAAAATCAATGCACACAGTCGCGTGTCATACGACGTTTTTCAACACACTTGCGAGGAAAATAACAGACTTGTATTTTTTTAAGTAGTTATTTTTTAAATCAACCACACAATGACAACGTTAACAAAAATGGCGCGCAATTTTAATTTTTTTTTTGACAGTTGTTATCTGTCAAACTATTTTACCCGTTTAAATTAAGAATGCTTGCTTGGTCTACCTACACACTAGAGGCACGATGCCCTATGAAAATCTTTGCTACACACATATCACTTGCAGTGAAGTACAAACTTATCATAATCGGTATTATACCTTTCATAAAACGGTGCGGTAATGTAAAGTAAAAAGCACTAGTGCGTAATAAGCTGTATTAAGATACTAAAAACGGTGCAATAAATGTTACTTTACGAGCGAGTGTGTTGAAAATTATAGTATCGTAGAGTTAATTCAGTCAAACACAATGCTGACGCATTTATTCTACTTATAAGGTACAGTCGAGGACATAAATATGTATACACTTAGTGAAATTCAACAACGGTTTCCTCTTAAACTACTGATTGAAATTATAAGACATTATAAAGGCAGAATCTTCTCACATATACTATTATGATTTGTGTAATAGTTTAACACTTAAATGTTAAACATGCGAGAAAATCGCTATTGAATTTCAAAAAGTGTATACATATTTATGTCCTCGACTGTACAAAACATTCGCACAATATTATGTAGGTACTATATAGCTACGAATATTGATCCGTATCGTAAAGAAACGCTACAAAAAGTATGTTAAGATAAACAGATGTAACTTTTAGTACGTGTCAATGTTATTTTACGGCTAAGCCAAATTCCAGGAAAAATATTCTCCCATGAGACGAAATGTCTCTATCTAATCTCAGTGACTTCCAAGCTGAGCCTCAATTTGCAAAAAAGGTAGAACTTTCCCCGCCATTTCGTCGTTTTATAAGATCGTGTCGTGCAAGACGGAAGGTTTATTCGTTACCGTCTATAGTAAAGTGTGACAAGGACGAGTATATAAAGATAAATGCGAATGAAGATGCAGTGGAATGAAGAAAAATAACGCTCGTAGGCTACGGATGTGGAAAGTGAGTCGGGATTGTTTCCTCGTTAATATAGCGAGATGACATTGCAATGCTTTATTGTTTTTATTTTAAATTACAGTTATTTTTGTCAAAGGCTAATGTGATTCATTTTTTCTAAACTTTTAATAGTGTTTGACCATTCTTAGGCACCGCAGTTTTTTTTTACAATCTATGTGTCACGTTTAAAAGACCGTCTTTACTTAATACATAATTACTGGCCCTGACTGTCTGACTGACTGATTCATCAACGCAGAGCCTACCAATCTGAAATTTCTTGGGGTTACAAACATACAATTTTGCACGCAGCTTCCTTTTATAACATAGGCATCCACTAAAAAGGGTTTTTTTAAAAGTTCATCTTTTAAGGGGGTGAAAAGGGCGATTATGCTTGTATCTCAGAGTAGATAAATACTACGTACAACTTGTATGAACAATCTTATTCCTTGGGTTTATATACTTGAAACTTAGCTAGATTAATTACATAAATAAATACTACATATTCTCATTTTTAGTTGTTCAAAACTGCCCCTAATAGGGCGTTTAGGGGACGTTGAAGTTTGTATGGAAGAAACCTAACGCGCAGCCCATACTTTGGACAGAAAATAAAGAAACACGTTTTCTAAAAAATCTACCCCTAACGGGTCATAAGGGACAAATATTTTTTAAGGTGAGGATTTTAATGCGTGTCTGTATTAACTCAAAAGTTGGTATATAGGTTCCTTATAAGGGGGCGCGGGTGAAACCGCGGGCGGAATGCTAGTTTCAAATAAGATTAGAAAACATAAATGGAAATTACAAAATATAAGCTATAACTGAAACATACAGGACAGGTTTAGCTCTAGGCATAGATTTTTGTAGAATGTTTTCAATTGAAGCTTATTTATTGTATTCATGTTGGTAGAATGTGGTTTCCGATGACCGGCGATCAGTCAACGTCGACGCGCTCTGAATACTTGATGGCGTACCGTATCGCCCACCTGCAACACATAGTATCACCAGGTTTCTAGAAGTGACACGTACTTTTAATACGTTTAGATGTTTTGATATAAAGACACTGCTTAAAGTGAAGTTCATTTAGATATTAGATGATGAACTAAGACAGACGTGTCAGAAATAATTACCTACTAGCTGTCTCCCTTGGTTTCATCCGCGTTCTCGCGATGAAAAGGAGCCTATTAGTGAAAGACTTTTTCGAATCCAACTGTTAGTTCCAAAGATGAGCTCGATTAAACAAACAATCAAACAAAAAAAACCTAAAAGTACCAAAGGGACTGACACACTGAGCGATACTGAAGCCGAATTAATGATTTTTAGAATTGATGTCTGTCTGTAGATACCTGTGTCGATTATAACTCAATACCTACTGTACGGATTTCTATGAAATTTAGTGTACAAGTAGATTATGACTCTGGCTGGTCAACATTTATGGTACTTGTTATCTGACTACGATAACTCAAAAAAGAAGGTTATTGTTTTATTTTTTTAAATATATTTTTCATATAATCGTAACAATACTAAGCGGAGTAAAGTAGTTAAGTTCACGTTCTTATCTCCATAAAACCGTTACTCGCAGCATGGAATTCATGGATTATTGGCAAATTGGGATTTTTTACCAAATATTTAAAAAAATATGAATAACCTTTGTTAAGGTAACTATTCTCTTACAGTTACAAAATGATTGATCCGATTTCCTGTGACATTGATACGAGTATACAATACACATTTCATTGTGAAAAATCTTCCAGTAGGTATGTTGTTCAACATCCAGGTATTGCCATTTATATCTGAACTAAGCGCGATTCATACAAGGCAACCACCGGAAATTATAGATATATTAATGTTGAATGAATTTCTTGATAGATAAGTATACTTGAGGTACTACATCTCTTGAAATTTCTTTTATAATTCACTTGAACTGAGAAAATAATAATAGTTAGTATTAGATTAAAATTAAATCTTCATACGTAAATGCGTTTTTGGAATAGAGCCCGATCGAAAAATGTTGAAAAATGCGGGAGGTGAAAATGGGTCAGGCGACCAACAAGATGAGGGTGCTGGGTTTTAAATAGACTTTAGTAATTTTTTAGATATGTGATATAGGCCATAATACTATAACCGTTAAAAAGATACAGCCCTGTGACAAAAAACCGGCGTAGGCTTAGTAACCCGTTGAGTGCGGGACCTTAAAAAGGTTCTCCTTTTTGCAATTCAGCAGCATTGTAACCCAATCACAATAACGATTAAAGATACAGGAATGAATTATTATCACAAGTTATATTGTTCAGTCCTACAGTTCCATAACATTTGTGTAACAAACTAGCTTGAAGCAAGAACGGAGAACAAGGAATTGTAATTAGTTTTATTCATAACAGGAAAGTTCTTGATAGGTGCCTGAATGTTATGTTATATCACAAGTTTGAGATAAGCGCCTGTAGGCTGCCGTCCCTTGTTACTTCCAAGACAGTTTAGGCACATGGTATGTTTTTTTTTTTATACCACTTAGGTGGCAAACAAGCATTCGGCCCGCCTGATGGTATGCGGTTACACCAGGGGTATCACGCGCGCGTTGCCGACCCTGCAGAAATCTCTTCACACCCCTTTTGAAGAACCCCATGCTGTACTCCATTGGGAAAACCACGGCGGGGAGCTCATTCCACAGTCTGAGTGTCCGCGGAAGGAAGCTTCTTTGAGCCCGCACAGTACGAAACAATTTAGGTTTCAATATGTGAGGATGGACTCCCCGTCGATGGCGAGAGTTGCGATGGTAGAAAGTAGCCGTGGGCATCATCTTAAACAATTCTTCAGAACACCGCCCGTTGTACAAGCGGTAGAACACACATAAGGAGGCAAAGTCTCTCCTCAGACTGAGGGGCTCTAAACCGCTTGTTAGCTCGGGATCGTCGACAATTCTGATGGCACGTCGTTGAACCGAGTCTAAAGGATCAAGCTGGTATCCAGGTGCCCCCGCCCATAGATGACAGCAGTACTCCATATGAGGCCGCCACACTTGAGACTTGTAAAGTTGCAGCTTTTGCCCCGATGTGAAGTACTGCCTCGCTCTGTTGAGCACTCCGAGCTTTTTGGATGCCAGCTTAACCTTGTACCTACAAATTTAAGAGTTGAAACGTATCTTGGTAGTAATTGTTTTGCAAACTATATTGTCAGTATGTATACAATTGGATGAAGGTGCAGCGCAGACGACAGAATATCCGTGCCGCACTTTTTAGTATGTGAAAACAGAACCTATACAATTCTAAGCAGTAACGCACACGACGCGCAAAAAGTTTTGGAAAGAATAGAATGTACTCATAGATCTATTTAATCTGCTTTTTCTCTATTTAAAGTACAAAATAATACATCGCAATCTCTGTATTTCCATAGCATGTACGTCCCTAGCTAGAGCTCCGCCGACAAAATTATCGAAGATGTGCTATGTGTTGTGTGGTTAGAATCTGTGAAAAACCCGTGACGGACTTTTTTGTGTGCCGCAGACTCCTTCGCACAAAAAGTCTGTCATCTGTGCTGTACCTAAATAAGACAAAAAGGTAGGAAGAAATAATAAATGAATTAAGAAATCACAATCCTCACATGGTCATGAATAGACGTGATGACTATGACATAGACTAATTTCAAGCTTTAAATATTTTCTATCCTTATTCAATATTTTTTGTAATGAGACCGTAAAAGAATACATTCAGGGTCTTACACATTGAATTATTACACAGTCTTACATTAAAAAAAAGTTAAACCTAATCATACAACATTAAACAATCTAAAATAAAAAGTCGACCAATACTTTTTGTTATGTTTTGTAAAACACAGAATCATCACTAATGACTTTTACATGAGAATAATTATTGTGGAAACGGCATAAACTCCAAAAAGTAGGGTAAAAAACCTCAATTAAAGACAAACAAGTATCCATTCGCTTTGGCTCTAATGATAGGCCCAAGCGTGCCAATACAGTTAACTTTCTGCCTAATTACTATGTGGGTAAGCGTACACAAAGCATTCTAAATATCAGTATAAGGTCGAGGCTCTTTGAAACAGGTTATTTCCTTTTTCACCCTTTATTATTGTGTGCATAGTTTGTTTTATGTGTAACAGTTATATTGTATTGTGTACTCGTATAACAAAAAACAGAGGCAAACATGGAAATTACATTTAACTTTTAATTCGATATACAATATTTATTTGCTTTTTCTTTCCGTAAATCCAAGAACATCAATCCCAATAAATAGATATTGATGTATAAATAGTACAGAAAAAATAGAACTATGTTTCTAACTACCATAGTTTTTACAAAATCATCAAAATTACTTCACAAAAAATTGTTGTTATGCGGTCCGGTTTTTTGTACATTTATGCCCCAAACCTAGAAATTATACGTCTAAGGAAGGTTGAACCCTTAGTGCGTCAGTCAAAATCAAACTCATGGCCAGTGTTTTATTAATTAGGCTGTTACAGCTGGTCAAACCTTTATTTTTAAGATTGGCCACAGATTTATCCGTAAAAGGTTACTAGTACGAGAATAGAGTGCACATTAAAAAAACTTTGGTTGCGGCTCCGCCCGTCCGACTTTTTTTTCTGACTTGTCCTAATAAAACTCTCAGTGCTATGCTCCCTTTAGTGCAGCAGTTCCTCGCAATGATAAATTTTTTCATCAATGTTACTTTTTTCGAGTTAAAAGCAAGTTTACACAAAAACACTTTGCGTCATAATATGCGGGATGTATGCTGAGATGAGATGATAACGTCTACACTTTCCAATGACAATAAATCAATATACAGTTGTATTGCTGTAATCAGACGTACATTATTTGCTATATTATACCTACTCATAGGATCTCTTGCGTCTTTGCTCTATCTCAATGTACAACCTAACAATGACGAAAAACATTAATCCCACCAAAAACATTTTCATGTAAAATGTTGCCAAGATGCCGTAGGGCTCGAACTGCCAAAAAGTTATCAGTTATCTCTTATCTCATATAGAGCCAAGCTTATAACTCTACATGCCCTAACTCTACAAGCCCTAACTTCACAAACTCTACACACCGTAGTCCAAATCTGTGGTGAAATAATCTAAAGTATGAGAGCAGATTTTCATTATAATAAACTAAGTTCTATAAATTAAGTATCATGGGAGATATCGATAATTGACACAAGAGACATTGATAATTCGTTTAAAATTAGAAGTTTTCTGTTTGAATGATGTCCTTTTATTCTCGCAGTTTTTAATTTAATTAGGATTATAAACGCCTAATGTTAGAACAGTTTAACTGCATCAAATGTTTTTACACTTTTTAGTGGGCTTTGTATTTTGAATCGCATATTTTAGATTATATCTCTCTGAATACTAAAATGAACCTGTTGGTATAAAATGATTTCCCTATTAGGCATGAAAATATATGATGCACATTATAAAAAGATAATGTAAAGCCATGAAATATTTCCCAAGATCAAAGTTTTATAATGTAATTTAAAATTTTGCGGCCGTCACATCTGCGAGAGCTTTAAAACTTGTTACGACGCGAATACAAGGTTGCCTTTGAACATTGAAATTTGATCGTTTGGATATAGTTATAGTTTATATTATAACGTGATTTTCAGTAATAGCATATTTAAAACAATATTTTTATATCTACAAAAATATTATCTGCATATTTTTTCATGTAGAATAATTATATTTGAATCTGAACTCATTTATATCTGATTTAAAAAGTTCGTCGCTATTTGATATAAATGTTTGACTTATGTCGCGTAGCATGCAACTACGAGCTACGAGTCTACGGGGCTACGGCGTAGCGCCCGTGTTGGGGGCAATTACCCCGTATTTGTCGAAGCTGACAGTCCGTTTGCGCCCGACACCCGTTCTGTGTGTAAACTTAAAATTTCATGCCACATAAGGTCGCAAAAATGTCGTATAAGGGGAATAAGCGTTGCTATTCAAAGTGGCAAATGTGACAGCCGCCGGCATTCCGGGCACGTTGCCTACTGACAACGATTTGGTACAGTTTGATGTTTTGTAAATACAATGAGATATCTCGTAGCATGACTACGAGTATGTTTATGATAAACAGCTGGAATTCTATTTATAATGTCTGATTCCAGTCAATGTTTATTATTCAAGATCTTAACAAATAAGTAATGTATGTAAATTTAAGCTCATTTAGCTTGCTTACACAGCTTAACAAGACTGCTCCCAGTATCTCTCAGCTGCGTTAAATAAACTTGCTGCCATACATTTTAATTGCTTTAATATTTGTATGCGGGCTCACGCTACGTTCCCCATATGATACGTTTTGTAAACAGATTACTATTTAATTTAGAATAATACAAACCTTGATGGTATGTTTTAAAGTATTTTGGTGAATTTTAAGTTGCAATTTTATACAAAGTGAATGAAGTGAAAATGATTGATCAATGGTAGGTTGAAAGACGTTACATAAACTTTTAGGTTGTCAATAATTGCCTTATACGAGGAAACATTTTATATAATGTTTAATCCATTATACTGGGTGGAGATTTCGAGATGGCATATTTTCGAAACCTACGTTGGGTTAGTCATGCTGAACAACTTTTTCTATGGGACCAACAGTGAATTCTCGAATCTGTTATATAAAATCAAGAAGGTTATGTCATTTATTTAGTCATATTCATAAATACAAACCAAACGTGTGGAAAGTCGTATAAAATTCATGAGCCGGGTTAACCGATATTAATACTTTATTCATGCGATTTTATTATAAAATTATAGCGATAGTCAGGGATTTCCTGTTTTTATGTTATTTTAACGTTATTATAGGCCACTTGTAATCCAATATTTTTCAATCTTACTGCTGGTAATGTTCCTTTAATTAAGTTGTACAATTACTATAAATGTAGGAATGTAGACTTAATTAATCGTAAGAATCCAAAACTATCCTATCCGATCTGAAATTAATAAAAATTATAAACTATAATCCACTTTTTAGGTTTGAAGTTGCTACAGATAAAGATAATATTCGAGCAAAAACGTAGAAGGAAACGGAAGCTCACGCTCTTGTCGGCCGCAAAGCTACGATTACGAGCTTACAGGACGCAGCCCTGGGGCACGATGCGGACCCTTAATTTCATCTCGAATTAGTATGAAAAGTACGTAATGTTAGCATGATTATATATATATGATGTTAGCCTCCAGCTAAATGAATATGTAAGGGTTTGTTGACGACCCAATTATGTGAAAATTCTCCGCAAAAGAAAATAAAAAGAGCGTTTTTAAATCTACTTAATAAAACTAACCCTAACTAACATAAATTGAAAAGCCTGAACTGGTGGACGTAGAGAGAGGAACATTTTCTTGAGTACTCTAGGGGTGCACTAAAAATAATTTCCTTAAATTCAACCCTAAGGGTCACATCGAGACATGACGCGATGCGGCGCGCACTTTTTTGTAAAGTAAATAAAGTTTGCATAGTATTGCTATTTTAAAAAGTGCGCACCGCGGCACATCTCAGTGTGAATTGATCTTAAGGGTGTAAAATTGGGAAAGGCGGTTTGGAAAACTTCAAAAATAGAGGTTTTTTAACATGCGAATAAACAATATGTACATACGTACAAAACACATTGATTCCCTTTTCAATGTCTTCATAAATACAATTCATCTGTCTATTTTCCGAGTTATTTTTGTTCGATTGTGACACATCCTTTGAGAGATACGACGTGATTTAAAATACAGGCGAATGCTCCCCGGGGTCGGTGCGCGACGTGTTTTATACCACTACGTTTTGGGGCTTCCTGCCGGATTATTTTTCTTTGATCTTAAATCTCGACTACAAAACAAAGATGTTGAATTTAATGCTTCGTGATTCCACGAAATGTGGGCTATGTGGAAGGATTTTAGCTTTTAAATTAAATAGTCGCTGCAGGCGAGCGCATTGGCCTTTTAATGAGGTCGTAAGTCGTTAGTCTCGTCTCGGCTATTATGTTTGTACGCTCGCTATCGACGACTCTTGTCTAGCTTTGCTTTTCCGTTCTCATTATTTTCATGAGTGAAATAAAGTGGGGCTTCTGCATTCGAGAGACCCATTTTATCTTTGATGAATATATTTGTAATATGGAAATAACAATTATCCTGGTATGGAAATTTAATATTTCTTTTTGTATTTTCAGGTAAGTTCGACTCACCTTGTTCCCGTTTCTTGGTAAATATTCCTGTTTTTATGAAGGTATTTTTATTTATTATTGTAAGCATATTCCTTATCTCTTTATCCCACGTAGACTTATAGAGAAAATGTTCGGGTGAAAAAATCTACATATAAAAATATACAAAAAATCTGTGTAATGCCGACGACGCAAAATAAAAAGCTTTACCAAACGATACAGTCATACAATAACAAGAAACCGAAAATATGTCGTCTTGTTTACCAACCATGCACCCGTAGAACAATTATGGAGTCCGCACACCCGTATAAGTAGAAGTGGGCTAGTGTGGGGCCAATTTGGCTGCTCGCCAATGGGAACACGCTCTCGATAACTGAATAAGCAAGTGGACACAGCTCGCATTAGCGTTACTATGCCGACCGCATGTGCACTGCGAGAACGGGATCAATTATGTTATTACTTTACTTTATTCTTTGTGCTCTCGTATTTTTTTTGTTTATAGAAGCTGATGATTTATTTAGGTACTTATCTATTAGGTAAGCTTGTATTTTAAACCATTGATATATTTGAGATGTGGGGGCTCCCCAATTATAATTTTTCCGAACCCCCTGGTGCTGAAATACTAAAATCCTTCATATAGTCGGCGGAGGCCTTTACCATCAGATGAATTGCCTGCTTATCAATCTTCAGACTTATTTTTTTTTTAAGGTTAATAAAAAGTTAATCTAACCTGATAAAATTTCTGAGATTTTGTCGGGTTTTTTTATACAACTAATTCTTTTAGTAACTAACTAAATTGTACAACGAATTAGTTGTATACCTACTGTTTATTTTGATAAATGCTAAATTAATTGTCTTAAACTGTATTAGTCCAGTAGAATTAGCTCAAAATTAAGCAACATTTTACATTAATTGTGGTACGAATGATTTTTGGTATATCGATAGAGTTATGTATAGATATGATTACCTTAAATTCGCAACCGATTTGGAAGTACGGAACATGGTGAAAATTGAGAAAAACTTTGATATTGAATAATTCCAAAACAAAAATTGTGGTACTAGTTGCGATAATACCATGTCTTAAGAGAACCATTACCTACCTTCTCAATAAATTTGGACTGGTTGCGACATACGGAACATACCTAAACTTAAAAAAGTGATTTTTCGCCTTTATCTCCTAGGCAAAATTTGTGGTACTAGTTGCGAACTCATTGGTAACTTGTATTAGCCTATTACACTTAGTTTTAAGTTTGCAGCCGGTTGCGATCTACGGAACCCTAAGAAAATACTTTTTGCTAAATTCTACTTCTAGCAAAATTAGCGTAGTCTGTATTATTGCTTATATCATATTTGTAGGTCGACTTCTATCTACTTTGTGATCGCAACCGAAGAGAACATTACGGAACATAGTTTATTTTGCAAGTAAAATGTGCGCGTATTCGCGTGGTACGAGGGGAATGCGGAAGGTGCGGGAGGCAGGACTAGCGTTGAGGAATCTACAAAAATTCCTGCGTCTATCGAAATCTGTCGTCTTTTTTGCACTGCTAAGTAAGAAAGTTCTTTATTTTTATAGGTAACAATGTAAAAAATATCGAAATGATACAATATTGACGTATCCTACGAAAAGGGGCGTAACTGCAAAACAGCTATATATCAGGTTTGTAAAAAAAAATAACATTATAGTTAATATTAGTTAGTATCCAATTATGTACACGCATCAAAAAAGTTTGTGATAACTAGCAAACGCTGAAATATTTTTAAAATTTTACTTTATCAAGAAAAAGTGTTTACGTTATATCTTTTTTAGGGTTCCGTAGCCAAATGGCAAAAAACGGAACCCTTATAGATTCGTCATGTCTGTCTGTCTGTCTGTCCGTATGTCACAGCCATTTATTTCCGAAACTATAAGAACTATAATGTTGAAACTTGGTAAGTAGATGTATTCTGTGAACCGCATTAAGATTTTCACACAAAAATAGAAAAAAAACAATAAATTTTGGGGGTTCCCCATACTTAGAACTGAAACTCAAAATTTTTTTTTTCATCAAACCCATAAGTGTGGGGTGTCTATGGATAGGTCTTCAAAAATGATATTGAGGTTTCTAATATAATTTTTTTCTAAACTGAATAGTTTGCGCGAGAGACACTTCCAAAGTGGTAAAATGTGTGTCCCCCCCCCTGTAACTTCTAAAATAAGAGAATGATAAATCTATAAAAAATATATGATGTACATTACGGTGCAAACTTCCACCGAAAATTGGTTTGAACGAGATCTAGTAAGTAGTTTTTTTTAATACGTCATACATTGAAATTAATATCAAATACCCAGGTCTATACTACCATTTACTTATATACCTACAGGTTTGTACGGAACCCTCGGTGCGCGAGTCTGACTCGCACTTGGCCGGTT
The DNA here is from genome assembly GCA_947623365.1 of Achlya flavicornis. NCBI lineage: Eukaryota > Metazoa > Arthropoda > Insecta > Lepidoptera > Drepanidae > Achlya > Achlya flavicornis. The sequence goes on from OX392484.1 coordinate 5,450,720, forward strand.
TTGTTTTTATAGAAATACACTGTTTGAAATTATTTTTTCATAAAACCATTTTTGTAATTTTATCCTAATGTAATTGTAAAAGAAATTTGATGGAAAAAAAATCGTTTAACCAAACTTTTTTTTTTGTCTTTATTTATTTTAGAGGTATTTATTCAAACAATGAATATGTCACCCTCATCGGAAATACATAAACAGTTATCTTCTACTTATACCAATCTGAACTAATTTGTATAACATTTTGGCAGTCTCCGATAATGGAAACGCCAATATACTGTTACATTCTCCAACATTAAATATTTATATTACTCACATAAAAAAGTGCTTTCCTTTCGGTTTCATTACGGATACACTCCATCATAATATGGTATGCATCTTCTATCGTTCTACACTCAGTACATAAGGGTGAATCAACTTTACCCATCATATGTGCAAAACCATTTAGGGGAATATGTCCTGACCAAAGTATAAAAGCTGTCACTATATCAGTACGGTTCATACGTTGACTTTCTATCCACAAATGACAAGATTGGTTAGACGGAACCATAGTTTTAAACCATATCCCTTTAGTTAAGGATCTCTCATCAAAATACTCCTTCCACATTCCAGACATACTTCCTTTATTTTGTATAGAACCTCTGAGAAATAAGGTAGACAATTAAATGGAATACCATGACTTGAGGCCTCTCCGGCCAACCGATCGACCTCTTCGTTTCCATATAAACCGATATGAGACGGAACCCATTGTAAAATGTCATTGTCATGTCGTGTTGTGAGATACTGACTAGATATCAACTACAAAGCTCAAGCTCGGGTCAAATTGATGAAATCTATTCTATGACCTTCACAATCCTAAATTGCCATGGGATTCGAAGCTTTCTCAATACTACTACAGAAACGATTCCACTCACTTGCTGTCCGCATTATAATTGAGGATACAAAAGAAAAATTTCCCCGTGTCTTGTGGTTCGGAGTAAAAATAGGGATGGTGGTTGGAATAAGGTTGAGCAATTCCTGCACACACTCTCAAAACATATCCTGTACAAAACCGATAAGGCAAGCAACCTTTCTTCGATGGTCGAGCCTCGTGAGCTTCGTCATAATTAGTCTCATATTGGATGAGTCTTCTGGCTCAGCGGTTTATTGAGTCGAGGGCGAGAGCCTGTTGGAAAGGGCTCCGTTTGGTGGTGAAAATACACACCTGCGTCTTGGTAGCATTAAAAGTGACCAGATTGGCATTGCCCCAATCGGAGACTGCCTGTAAAGTTACATTCAAACGCTCTACCATGGCCTCTCGCAACAATTGGATCTATGACAACGGTGCTATCGTCTACGTACCCAAAGATACCGGGCTTCACCAGATCGTTAATATGCAGCAGAAATAAGGTTGCAGAGAGAACTGAATCTGATCTCTGTGGAATTGATTCGACGAACACCCGTCTATGACTACATGAATAGACCGTTCGCTCAGGAAATTGGAAATCCAAGCGCACAGACCACCAGACATTTCATATTAAGGAAGCTTGCTTAAAAGGCTGGTGTGTCAGACCCTTTCAAAAGTATCAATTTTCTGAGATCAGCCGATGTACAAAATGCTTTCAGCTGTAACCCGACTATATAGAACTATCATTCTTGATATTACGTTGTGCAAAGAGTTGTTACTCGCGTCGCACGCGCATCGCCTTCATCTAAGACTCACTGGCCGACTTAACTATTAGCTAGATGGATGAGCGGTAGCAGCTAGCCGCGTGTGTGCCGAGCGGTGTATAGATTTCAGAGTAATACTGACCTAAATCTACTGGATATTTAATGAATTTTTTTAGTTAAACATCAACTATAATCAATTATGATTAAAATTCGAAAAAACCGGATTTTATTCTCTATATTCGGATTTATAATAGGCCCCTAAAATCCGGATTTTGCAGTCATTTTCGGATTTCGAAATATCCGGATTGCAATCCTGACCTAAATCTACTGGATATTTAATGAATTTTTTTAGTTAAACATCAACTATAATCAATTATGATTAAAATTCGAAAAAACCGGATTTTATTCTCAATATTCGGATTTATAATAGGCCCCTAAAATCCGGATTTTGCAGTCATTTTCGAAATATCCGGATTGCAATCCCTATATACGCTACGGTAACCGCAGGAGTTGGATAAAACGCCGAACATGTTTAGTTAGAAAACTATTTTTCAACGTTTACCATGTTTCTGAGGTAAAACCTAAAATTTACTGAGTAAGAGCTAGTAAAAATCCACAAATAACGATGATCACGGACTTCTACCTAAGACTTGGTAAATCTTAGGATATACCAAGGTTCGAGCTTTTACAGTAAAATATATACATACATGAAAATGGCTATTTACATGCTTTTATTTCTGACCCATACTGTAAGAATATTCATATTCATATTCATATTCATATTCTTTATTTGCATTCCACAATATCAATATTAATATTAAACCTTAGGTGGTAAATTATGTCTAAATAAAGTTTTGGAAAGAATAGAATGTACTCATAGATCTATTTAATCTGCTTTTTCTCTATTTAAAGTACAAAATAATACATCGCAATCTCTGTATTTCCATAGCATGTACGTCCCTAGCTAGAGCTCCGCCGACAAAATTATCGAAGATGTGCTATGTGTTGTGTGGTTAGAATCTGTGAAAAACCCGTGACGGACTTTTTTGTGTGCCGTAGACTCCTTCGCACAAAAAGTCTGTCATCTGTGCTGTACCTAAATAAGACAAAAAGGTAGGAAGAAATAATAAATGAATTAAGAAATCACAATCCTCACATGGTCATGAATAGACGTGATGACTATGACATAGACTAATTTCAAGCTTTAAATATTTTCTATCCTTATTCAATATTTTTTGTAATGAGACCGTAAAAGAATACATTCAGGGTCTTACACATTGAATTATTACACAGTCTTACATTAAAAAAAAGTTAAACCTAATCATACAACATTAAACAATCTAAAATAAAAAGTCGACCAATACTTTTTGTTATGTTTTGTAAAACACAGAATCATCACTAATGACTTTTACATGAGAATAATTATTGTGGAAACGGCATAAACTCCAAAAAGTAGGGTAAAAAACCTCAATTAAAGACAAACAAGTATCCATTCGCTTTGGCTCTAATGATAGGCCCAAGCGTGCCAATACAGTTAACTTTCTGCCTAATTACTATGTGGGTAAGCGTACACAAAGCATTCTAAATATCAGTATAAGGTCGAGGCTCTTTGAAACAGGTTATTTCCTTTTTCACCCTTTATTATTGTGTGCATAGTTTGTTTTATGTGTAACAGTTATATTGTATTGTGTACTCGTATAACAAAAAACAGAGGCAAACATGGAAATTACATTTAACTTTTAATTCGATATACAATATTTATTTGCTTTTTCTTTCCGTAAATCCAAGAACATCAATCCCAATAAATAGATATTGATGTATAAATAGTACAGAAAAAATAGAACTATGTTTCTAACTACCATAGTTTTTACAAAATCATCAAAATTACTTCACAAAAAATTGTTGTTATGCGGTCCGGTTTTTTGTACATTTATGCCCCAAACCTAGAAATTATACGTCTAAGGAAGGTTGAACCCTTAGTGCGTCAGTCAAAATCAAACTCATGGCCAGTGTTTTATTAATTAGGCTGTTACAGCTGGTCAAACCTTTATTTTTAAGATTGGCCACAGATTTATCCGTAAAAGGTTACTAGTACGAGAATAGAGTGCACATTAAAAAAACTTTGGTTGCGGCTCCGCCCGTCCGACTTTTTTTTCTGACTTGTCCTAATAAAACTCTCAGTGCTATGCTCCCTTTAGTGCAGCAGTTCCTCGCAATGATAAATTTTTTCATCAATGTTACTTTTTTCGAGTTAAAAGCAAGTTTACACAAAAACACTTTGCGTCATAATATGCGGGATGTATGCTGAGATGAGATGATAACGTCTACACTTTCCAATGACAATAAATCAATATACAGTTGTATTGCTGTAATCAGACGTACATTATTTGCTATATTATACCTACTCATAGGATCTCTTGCGTCTTTGCTCTATCTCAATGTACAACCTAACAATGACGAAAAACATTAATCCCACCAAAAACATTTTCATGTAAAATGTTGCCAAGATGCCGTAGGGCTCGAACTGCCAAAAAGTTATCAGTTATCTCTTATCTCATATAGAGCCAAGCTTATAACTCTACATGCCCTAACTCTACAAGCCCTAACTTCACAAACTCTACACACCGTAGTCCAAATCTGTGGTGAAATAATCTAAAGTATGAGAGCAGATTTTCATTATAATAAACTAAGTTCTATAAATTAAGTATCATGGGAGATATCGATAATTGACACAAGAGACATTGATAATTCGTTTAAAATTAGAAGTTTTCTGTTTGAATGATGTCCTTTTATTCTCGCAGTTTTTAATTTAATTAGGATTATAAACGCCTAATGTTAGAACAGTTTAACTGCATCAAATGTTTTTACACTTTTTAGTGGGCTTTGTATTTTGAATCGCATATTTTAGATTATATCTCTCTGAATACTAAAATGAACCTGTTGGTATAAAATGATTTCCCTATTAGGCATGAAAATATATGATGCACATTATAAAAAGATAATGTAAAGCCATGAAATATTTCCCAAGATCAAAGTTTTATAATGTAATTTAAAATTTTGCGGCCGTCACATCTGCGAGAGCTTTAAAACTTGTTACGACGCGAATACAAGGTTGCCTTTGAACATTGAAATTTGATCGTTTGGATATAGTTATAGTTTATATTATAACGTGATTTTCAGTAATAGCATATTTAAAACAATATTTTTATATCTACAAAAATATTATCTGCATATTTTTTCATGTAGAATAATTATATTTGAATCTGAACTCATTTATATCTGATTTAAAAAGTTCGTCGCTATTTGATATAAATGTTTGACTTATGTCGCGTAGCATGCAACTACGAGCTACGAGTCTACGGGGCTACGGCGTAGCGCCCGTGTTGGGGGCAATTACCCCGTATTTGTCGAAGCTGACAGTCCGTTTGCGCCCGACACCCGTTCTGTGTGTAAACTTAAAATTTCATGCCACATAAGGTCGCAAAAATGTCGTATAAGGGGAATAAGCGTTGCTATTCAAAGTGGCAAATGTGACAGCCGCCGGCATTCCGGGCACGTTGCCTACTGACAACGATTTGGTACAGTTTGATGTTTTGTAAATACAATGAGATATCTCGTAGCATGACTACGAGTATGTTTATGATAAACAGCTGGAATTCTATTTATAATGTCTGATTCCAGTCAATGTTTATTATTCAAGATCTTAACAAATAAGTAATGTATGTAAATTTAAGCTCATTTAGCTTGCTTACACAGCTTAACAAGACTGCTCCCAGTATCTCTCAGCTGCGTTAAATAAACTTGCTGCCATACATTTTAATTGCTTTAATATTTGTATGCGGGCTCACGCTACGTTCCCCATATGATACGTTTTGTAAACAGATTACTATTTAATTTAGAATAATACAAACCTTGATGGTATGTTTTAAAGTATTTTGGTGAATTTTAAGTTGCAATTTTATACAAAGTGAATGAAGTGAAAATGATTGATCAATGGTAGGTTGAAAGACGTTACATAAACTTTTAGGTTGTCAATAATTGCCTTATACGAGGAAACATTTTATATAATGTTTAATCCATTATACTGGGTGGAGATTTCGAGATGGCATATTTTCGAAACCTACGTTGGGTTAGTCATGCTGAACAACTTTTTCTATGGGACCAACAGTGAATTCTCGAATCTGTTATATAAAATCAAGAAGGTTATGTCATTTATTTAGTCATATTCATAAATACAAACCAAACGTGTGGAAAGTCGTATAAAATTCATGAGCCGGGTTAACCGATATTAATACTTTATTCATGCGATTTTATTATAAAATTATAGCGATAGTCAGGGATTTCCTGTTTTTATGTTATTTTAACGTTATTATAGGCCACTTGTAATCCAATATTTTTCAATCTTACTGCTGGTAATGTTCCTTTAATTAAGTTGTACAATTACTATAAATGTAGGAATGTAGACTTAATTAATCGTAAGAATCCAAAACTATCCTATCCGATCTGAAATTAATAAAAATTATAAACTATAATCCACTTTTTAGGTTTGAAGTTGCTACAGATAAAGATAATATTCGAGCAAAAACGTAGAAGGAAACGGAAGCTCACGCTCTTGTCGGCCGCAAAGCTACGATTACGAGCTTACAGGACGCAGCCCTGGGGCACGATGCGGACCCTTAATTTCATCTCGAATTAGTATGAAAAGTACGTAATGTTAGCATGATTATATATATATGATGTTAGCCTCCAGCTAAATGAATATGTAAGGGTTTGTTGACGACCCAATTATGTGAAAATTCTCCGCAAAAGAAAATAAAAAGAGCGTTTTTAAATCTACTTAATAAAACTAACCCTAACTAACATAAATTGAAAAGCCTGAACTGGTGGACGTAGAGAGAGGAACATTTTCTTGAGTACTCTAGGGGTGCACTAAAAATAATTTCCTTAAATTCAACCCTAAGGGTCACATCGAGACATGACGCGATGCGGCGCGCACTTTTTTGTAAAGTAAATAAAGTTTGCATAGTATTGCTATTTTAAAAAGTGCGCACCGCGGCACATCTCAGTGTGAATTGATCTTAAGGGTGTAAAATTGGGAAAGGCGGTTTGGAAAACTTCAAAAATAGAGGTTTTTTAACATGCGAATAAACAATATGTACATACGTACAAAACACATTGATTCCCTTTTCAATGTCTTCATAAATACAATTCATCTGTCTATTTTCCGAGTTATTTTTGTTCGATTGTGACACATCCTTTGAGAGATACGACGTGATTTAAAATACAGGCGAATGCTCCCCGGGGTCGGTGCGCGACGTGTTTTATACCACTACGTTTTGGGGCTTCCTGCCGGATTATTTTTCTTTGATCTTAAATCTCGACTACAAAACAAAGATGTTGAATTTAATGCTTCGTGATTCCACGAAATGTGGGCTATGTGGAAGGATTTTAGCTTTTAAATTAAATAGTCGCTGCAGGCGAGCGCATTGGCCTTTTAATGAGGTCGTAAGTCGTTAGTCTCGTCTCGGCTATTATGTTTGTACGCTCGCTATCGACGACTCTTGTCTAGCTTTGCTTTTCCGTTCTCATTATTTTCATGAGTGAAATAAAGTGGGGCTTCTGCATTCGAGAGACCCATTTTATCTTTGATGAATATATTTGTAATATGGAAATAACAATTATCCTGGTATGGAAATTTAATATTTCTTTTTGTATTTTCAGGTAAGTTCGACTCACCTTGTTCCCGTTTCTTGGTAAATATTCCTGTTTTTATGAAGGTATTTTTATTTATTATTGTAAGCATATTCCTTATCTCTTTATCCCACGTAGACTTATAGAGAAAATGTTCGGGTGAAAAAATCTACATATAAAAATATACAAAAAATCTGTGTAATGCCGACGACGCAAAATAAAAAGCTTTACCAAACGATACAGTCATACAATAACAAGAAACCGAAAATATGTCGTCTTGTTTACCAACCATGCACCCGTAGAACAATTATGGAGTCCGCACACCCGTATAAGTAGAAGTGGGCTAGTGTGGGGCCAATTTGGCTGCTCGCCAATGGGAACACGCTCTCGATAACTGAATAAGCAAGTGGACACAGCTCGCATTAGCGTTACTATGCCGACCGCATGTGCACTGCGAGAACGGGATCAATTATGTTATTACTTTACTTTATTCTTTGTGCTCTCGTATTTTTTTTGTTTATAGAAGCTGATGATTTATTTAGGTACTTATCTATTAGGTAAGCTTGTATTTTAAACCATTGATATATTTGAGATGTGGGGGCTCCCCAATTATAATTTTTCCGAACCCCCTGGTGCTGAAATACTAAAATCCTTCATATAGTCGGCGGAGGCCTTTACCATCAGATGAATTGCCTGCTTATCAATCTTCAGACTTATTTTTTTTTTAAGGTTAATAAAAAGTTAATCTAACCTGATAAAATTTCTGAGATTTTGTCGGGTTTTTTTATACAACTAATTCTTTTAGTAACTAACTAAATTGTACAACGAATTAGTTGTATACCTACTGTTTATTTTGATAAATGCTAAATTAATTGTCTTAAACTGTATTAGTCCAGTAGAATTAGCTCAAAATTAAGCAACATTTTACATTAATTGTGGTACGAATGATTTTTGGTATATCGATAGAGTTATGTATAGATATGATTACCTTAAATTCGCAACCGATTTGGAAGTACGGAACATGGTGAAAATTGAGAAAAACTTTGATATTGAATAATTCCAAAACAAAAATTGTGGTACTAGTTGCGATAATACCATGTCTTAAGAGAACCATTACCTACCTTCTCAATAAATTTGGACTGGTTGCGACATACGGAACATACCTAAACTTAAAAAAGTGATTTTTCGCCTTTATCTCCTAGGCAAAATTTGTGGTACTAGTTGCGAACTCATTGGTAACTTGTATTAGCCTATTACACTTAGTTTTAAGTTTGCAGCCGGTTGCGATCTACGGAACCCTAAGAAAATACTTTTTGCTAAATTCTACTTCTAGCAAAATTAGCGTAGTCTGTATTATTGCTTATATCATATTTGTAGGTCGACTTCTATCTACTTTGTGATCGCAACCGAAGAGAACATTACGGAACATAGTTTATTTTGCAAGTAAAATGTGCGCGTATTCGCGTGGTACGAGGGGAATGCGGAAGGTGCGGGAGGCAGGACTAGCGTTGAGGAATCTACAAAAATTCCTGCGTCTATCGAAATCTGTCGTCTTTTTTGCACTGCTAAGTAAGAAAGTTCTTTATTTTTATAGGTAACAATGTAAAAAATATCGAAATGATACAATATTGACGTATCCTACGAAAAGGGGCGTAACTGCAAAACAGCTATATATCAGGTTTGTAAAAAAAAATAACATTATAGTTAATATTAGTTAGTATCCAATTATGTACACGCATCAAAAAAGTTTGTGATAACTAGCAAACGCTGAAATATTTTTAAAATTTTACTTTATCAAGAAAAAGTGTTTACGTTATATCTTTTTTAGGGTTCCGTAGCCAAATGGCAAAAAACGGAACCCTTATAGATTCGTCATGTCTGTCTGTCTGTCTGTCCGTATGTCACAGCCATTTATTTCCGAAACTATAAGAACTATAATGTTGAAACTTGGTAAGTAGATGTATTCTGTGAACCGCATTAAGATTTTCACACAAAAATAGAAAAAAAACAATAAATTTTGGGGGTTCCCCATACTTAGAACTGAAACTCAAAATTTTTTTTTTCATCAAACCCATAAGTGTGGGGTGTCTATGGATAGGTCTTCAAAAATGATATTGAGGTTTCTAATATAATTTTTTTCTAAACTGAATAGTTTGCGCGAGAGACACTTCCAAAGTGGTAAAATGTGTGTCCCCCCCCCTGTAACTTCTAAAATAAGAGAATGATAAATCTATAAAAAATATATGATGTACATTACGGTGCAAACTTCCACCGAAAATTGGTTTGAACGAGATCTAGTAAGTAGTTTTTTTTAATACGTCATACATTGAAATTAATATCAAATACCCAGGTCTATACTACCATTTACTTATATACCTACAGGTTTGTACGGAACCCTCGGTGCGCGAGTCTGACTCGCACTTGGCCGGTTTTGTTTTTATAGAAATACACTGTTTGAAATTATTTTTTCATAAAACCATTTTTGTAATTTTATCCTAATGTAATTGTAAAAGAAATTTGATGGAAAAAAAATCGTTTAACCAAACTTTTTTTTTTGTCTTTATTTATTTTAGAGGTATTTATTCAAACAATGAATATGTCACCCTCATCGGAAATACATAAACAGTTATCTTCTACTTATACCAATCTGAACTAATTTGTATAACATTTTGGCAGTCTCCGATAATGGAAACGCCAATATACTGTTACATTCTCCAACATTAAATATTTATATTACTCACATAAAAAAGTGCTTTCCTTTCGGTTTCATTACGGATACACTCCATCATAATATGGTATGCATCTTCTATCGTTCTACACTCAGTACATAAGGGTGAATCAACTTTACCCATCATATGTGCAAAACCATTTAGGGGAATATGTCCTGACCAAAGTATAAAAGCTGTCACTATATCAGTACGGTTCATACGTTGACTTTCTATCCACAAATGACAAGATTGGTTAGACGGAACCATAGTTTTAAACCATATCCCTTTAGTTAAGGATCTCTCATCAAAATACTCCTTCCACATTCCAGACATACTTCCTTTATTTTGTATAGAACCTCTGAGAAATAAGGTAGACAATTAAATGGAATACCATGACTTGAGGCCTCTCCGGCCAACCGATCGACCTCTTCGTTTCCATATAAACCGATATGAGACGGAACCCATTGTAAAATGTCATTGTCATGTCGTGTTGTGAGATACTGACTAGATATCAACTACAAAGCTCAAGCTCGGGTCAAATTGATGAAATCTATTCTATGACCTTCACAATCCTAAATTGCCATGGGATTCGAAGCTTTCTCAATACTACTACAGAAACGATTCCACTCACTTGCTGTCCGCATTATAATTGAGGATACAAAAGAAAAATTTCCCCGTGTCTTGTGGTTCGGAGTAAAAATAGGGATGGTGGTTGGAATAAGGTTGAGCAATTCCTGCACACACTCTCAAAACATATCCTGTACAAAACCGATAAGGCAAGCAACCTTTCTTCGATGGTCGAGCCTCGTGAGCTTCGTCATAATTAGTCTCATATTGGATGAGTCTTCTGGCTCAGCGGTTTATTGAGTCGAGGGCGAGAGCCTGTTGGAAAGGGCTCCGTTTGGTGGTGAAAATACACACCTGCGTCTTGGTAGCATTAAAAGTGACCAGATTGGCATTGCCCCAATCGGAGACTGCCTGTAAAGTTACATTCAAACGCTCTACCATGGCCTCTCGCAACAATTGGATCTATGACAACGGTGCTATCGTCTACGTACCCAAAGATACCGGGCTTCACCAGATCGTTAATATGCAGCAGAAATAAGGTTGCAGAGAGAACTGAATCTGATCTCTGTGGAATTGATTCGACGAACACCCGTCTATGACTACATGAATAGACCGTTCGCTCAGGAAATTGGAAATCCAAGCGCACAGACCACCAGACATTTCATATTAAGGAAGCTTGCTTAAAAGGCTGGTGTGTCAGACCCTTTCAAAAGTATCAATTTTCTGAGATCAGCCGATGTACAAAATGCTTTCAGCTGTAACCCGACTATATAGAACTATCATTCTTGATATTACGTTGTGCAAAGAGTTGTTACTCGCGTCCGCACGCGCATCGCCTTCATCTAAGACTCACTGGCCGACTTAACTATTAGCTAGATGGATGAGCGGTAGCAGCTAGCCGCGTGTGTGCCGAGCGGTGTATAGATTTCAGAGTAATACTGACCTAAATCTACTGGATATTTAATGAATTTTTTTAGTTAAACATCAACTATAATCAATTATGATTAAAATTCGAAAAAACCGGATTTTATTCTCTATATTCGGATTTATAATAGGCCCCTAAAATCCGGATTTTGCAGTCATTTTCGGATTTCGAAATATCCGGATTGCAATCCTGACCTAAATCTACTGGATATTTAATGAATTTTTTTAGTTAAACATCAACTATAATCAATTATGATTAAAATTCGAAAAAACCGGATTTTATTCTCAATATTCGGATTTATAATAGGCCCCTAAAATCCGGATTTTGCAGTCATTTTCGAAATATCCGGATTGCAATCCCTATATACGCTACGGTAACCGCAGGAGTTGGATAAAACGCCGAACATGTTTAGTTAGAAAACTATTTTTCAACGTTTACCATGTTTCTGAGGTAAAACCTAAAATTTACTGAGTAAGAGCTAGTAAAAATCCACAAATAACGATGATCACGGACTTCTACCTAAGACTTGGTAAATCTTAGGATATACCAAGGTTCGAGCTTTTACAGTAAAATATATACATACATGAAAATGGCTATTTACATGCTTTTATTTCTGACCCATACTGTAAGAATATTCATATTCATATTCATATTCATATTCTTTATTTGCATTCCACAATATCAATATTAATATTAAACCTTAGGTGGTAAATTATGTCTAAATAACATTGTGGACCCTGTCGGGCACAGCAAAAAAAAAAAAAACAACAACATGTAGGAGAGAGGAGATCATTTTGTATTATTTATTTATTTATTTTGTTCATCTGACTTTATTTTTATATTATATTAATCAATTATTGTATTATTATAATGTAGGTAGTTTAATATAATTTATATAATTTTATTATCATTTATGTACTCATTAATTGTATAATAAGCTTTTTTTATTAGTATTTGTTTTAATTTGTTTATTAATGTTGTATCAGATTCGTCTTTCAGTAAATTTGGCAATTTATTATATATTTTTATGCACATTACGTAGGGACTATTAGAGTGTAGTGTTATGCGAGAGGTGGGTAGCATTAACATGTTTTTATATCTAAGCGATCGGTTTGTATTTTTTTCTTCACGCTGTGTGAAGAAACTCATATATTTCCTGACAAATTTACAGGTTTCCAGGATAAAGAGGCACGGTAAGGTTAAGATTCTATGTTTTTGGAAGAAGGGTTTGCAACTTGTTGTTTGGTCTATATTTGTTAGAATTCGAATTAGCTTCTTTTGTTGGATGAAAAGCGCAGGCGCATCTACACTGTTTCCCCACATGATGATGCCGTAGCTGAGCCACGAGTGAGCATACGCGTAGTAAGTGATTAGTGCGGTTGGTAAATCGGTGGTTTTTTTAATTTCTCGAAAGGCGTAAGTAAATTTAGATATTTTAGATTTAATGTTTTGGATGTGAGTCTTCCAGTTGATGTGTGTATCTATCGTGAGTCCTAATAATGTGAAGTCGTTAACGGTTTCTAATTTAGTATCGTTGATAGTAAAGTTGATTGTAAGTGGTGATTTTTGATAAGGATGGAAGGTAATTAGTTTTGTTTTTTTATAGTTAATTTCTAAGTTATGTGCATCCAGCCATTTTATTGTTTTACTAAGAATTGAGTGGAGGTGCTCGTTTATTTTAGAGTTATTATGACATGAGGTGAGAAGTGATATGTCATCAGCAAATAGTACACAGGGCTCTTCCATGATCTTCGGAAGGTCGTTTATGTAAATAAGGAATAAAAGACATCCGATAACACTACCTTGGGGAATGGAAGCATTTATAACTTTTTTATCTGATCGAATATTTACTATTTCTTTTTTCACATAATTGAGGTATTCTATTTCTACGTACTGTTCCCTATCTTTAAGATATGACGCAAACCATTGATGGGTAATTCCACGAATTCCTATTCCATATAGTTTGTCCAGTAGAATATTGAATTGTACTCGGTCGTATGCTTTGGTCATATCGAGTAGTATACCGACCGCATATTCTTTGTTATTTATTATATTTATGACATCTTGTATATATTTGTAAACAGCCAAAGATGTTGATCGTTGTTTACGGAATCCGTTTTGTGCATCATCAAAAATTTTAAAGTTTTCACAAAAGTTATACACCCTATCATACATTGCCTTTTCAAAAATTTTTGAAGCAGTTGATAAAAGTGCAATAGGCCGATAGTTACCAGGGTCTGTTTTCAAGTTTTTCTTAAATAATGGTTTGATTATGGCTTTTTTTAATAGGTTAGGGAATATACCTTCTTCAAACGACTGATTAATTAATACGCTAAAGGGAAGTGCAAGTTCATCTGCACACTGTCTAATAAGTGAAGGAGGTAAGTCATCTATTCCGTGACTTTTCTTGTTTTTAAGATTTTTTATAATTTTGTGTGTTTCGCGGACGTCTAAAGGTCTAAGAAAGAAGGTATTTTCAGTAGGGTGAACTACGGGGAGGCCGCGAGGTACGCTGCTTGCCTGTCGTGTGTCGGTTTGACCGATGGATGCGAAAAATGAGTTAAATTCGTTTACTATTTGCTTTGGATCAGAAACTAAGGTATTATTGATTTGTAATTGTATGTTTTGTTTAGTTGCTTTCGATTTTTTATTAGTACGTTCATTTATTATAGCCCACATTGTTTTAACTTTATTTTGTGATGATTTTATTTTATTAATGTATTGTAGTTTCTTAGCTGTAGTTACTGATTGTTTTAATATTTTTTCATATTTCTTATAGTATTGTATAATTATTTGATTGTTCGATTTTATACTTAGAGTCTTTAATAGCCTTTTATTTTTGCATGAGAGTTTTATACCTTTAGTCAACCAGTACTTTTTGTAACTAGTTTTTAATTTAATTTTACGCTTTGGGATAGTTAGGTTTAGTATATTTGATAGTACGTCGTTAAAAGCTTCATAATTTTGATTAATATTATTATTTTCTTTTATAGTATCACCCCAATTAATAGAACCCAGTGTGGATTTAAAAATGTCAATTTTGTCTTTATTAAATAATCGTTTTTCAGTATACCAAGTATTTACTTTATGTGGTTGCGGTATTTTAATGCTAAGTTGTGTACTGCAATGATCTGAGAATCCTAGTTCTTCTACAGAAGCATGTACATCTTTATCGTTAAAGTTTGTAAATATAAGGTCTAGGCAGGTTGATGCAGTTTTTGTGTAATGTGTGGGAACTTTTATATGTTGTGTTAATTTATATTCGTACATAAGGTCTAAAAAGTTATTAGACTTTGAATTTTTCTGTAGTATATCTATATTAAAGTCACCGCCAATGATTATATTAAGTTTAGAGTATTTTTTATTTATGTAGGCTAATATTTTATTTAGTTGGATGTAAAAAGTATCTTCCTCTCTTCTATTCCAATACATAGCTATTAATAATACATTTTCCTTAATAAGTTCAATTGCACAAACTTCTAAAATATACTCAAGTGACATTTCCGCAATGTCACATTTTTCTATATAGTCTATACATTCGTCTAGTAGGATGCAGACGCCGCCGCCTCCGCGGTTTTCTCGACAAAATGCGGCTGCAACTTTGTAGCCGCTGAAGTGTATCATACTAAGTTTTTCATGAGAGAGCCAAGTTTCGGTGATACATATTGCTTTGTATATCTGATTTTCGTTAAGAAACTCTTCCATTATGTGAATTTTATTAAAAAGGCTTTGGATGTTTAGGAACATTATTCTAAAGTGTCGGTCTGTATTTTCGAAATGTAGAGGGTTCCTTATGTTTTCGAAATGAACCATTAATTTCGCTCCTTCTATTATTATTCAATATTTCTTGTTCAGCTATGGGTTCTTGTGATAGATGTGTTTTTATCTCTTCATTATGAATTACTTGTATTCCCTCAATAAACAACATGTTATTTCGTATTACAGCATGCTGTCCTTTCTTTCGCGCTATGAGCATTTGGTCACGCATGACATTTCTCTCTTTCCTTGCTACTTCATCTAAAAATTCCGAAATGTACAATCCGGTACCGCGGAAATAACGGCTGTTTTCCATCAAGTATTTTACCATTCTTTTGCTTATTAGTTCAATGACGAGAGGTCTAATTTTACTGTTGTTATATCTTCCAATCCTAAACGTATCTTCAATATAGCCGAGTAAGTCGACCTGTAAAATATCTCGAAATATAGCTATTATTCTTCCGTCTAAGTCTCGTTCAGGCTCTTTATAAATTTCTGTGAGGCCGTAAAGTACGATTTTCTTGTGATTACTTTCAATTGAGCTTGGTATGTCAGAGGGTATCCTATTTATTAGCGCTTTAATTTCTCTTTTTAGTGTTTCTGTTTCAGTTTTTAGTTTTTCTATTTGGATATTCATTTGTTCTATATCCGTCTTCCGCTGGTCATTTTGAGAGAATAGGGTATTTGTTTCTTGTTTTACTTCTTCTCTCAATCTCAAGATAGCGTTATTAATTTCTGTTTGAATTGAAGATTGTATTTCAGTTATAATAGATATATTATTTTCTTTTAATTTTAAGGATATCATTTCGCTAAGATTATGGAGTGTTAGCTCTGCTTGCATTCCAGTATCGGTAGTATTTTCTTTATATATGGTATCGCCTAATATGCTTGATTCTTCTGAGCATGTGGTGTCGTTATGTTGATTATGGCTTTGTTTTCGCCTAATCGTGACGTTAGTCTTTGGTGTTATATTGAAACTGGTGTCTACGAGTTGTGGTCGTACGGGAGTATTGGAGTTATTACTTTTGGGTCTTTTACATTTACATTCTTGACATTCCCAAGTGTGACTATTCTCGCTAATTAAACTGCTATATTGTGATTGTGTCACATTAGCGCATTTCAGATCATAATATAATTTGCATAGGGAACATGTTAGATAATATTTACTCTTTATATAACGATAAAGACATCATATTACCACCCTCTTTTTTATTCGTAGATGCCATATTCAAATAATATTCTGTTATTCTCACAGGTAAGACAATTCTAACGACATCTCATATATTTATATTCATCAAGCCGTTTAGGCTGCATGCCAAAGAAATATACATTCATACATACACTCGAAAAACATTACCCTACTTCCGGGTCAGTCGCGTAATAAACATATTACGCCTCACAAATCACAAATAACAATGAAAGAAATAAAATAGACCTAGTGAGAGCAGTTTGATCACTTATCTTATGCGTAAACTTAAGTTAACTCTTAAAATTAAGCTTAAAGCTATCAATTTGTTTGAGCGTAAACTGAAATGCACTATACATTATCCGAAAAATCTGAAATATCCGGATAATAATGTTGCTCAAATCCGGATATTAAAAAAGCCATATATACGGATAATTCGGATATCCGGATTGCCAGCCCTACATAGGATAGCAAACAACACACATAATTGGAAACCAATGTTTTTTTTTTAATCAAACCTGAAAATTTGCTGTTTTGTAGCTACGGCCTTATTTGTAGGATACGACGATATTGTATTTTTTCGATACATTTTACATGGATACCTATAAAAATAAAGAACGTTCTTACTTAGCAGTGCAAAAAAGATGATAGATTTCGATAGACGCAGGAATTTTTGTAGATTCCTCAACGCTAGTCCTGCCTCCCGCACCTTCCGCATTCCCCTCGTAACAGGCGAATACGCGCACATTTTACTTGCAAAATAAACTATGTTCCGTAATGTTCTCTTCGGTTGCGATCACAAAGTAGGTAAAAGTCGACCTACAAATATGATATAAGCAATAATACAGACTACGCTAATTTTGCTAGAAGTAGAATTTAGCAAAAAGTATTTTCTTAGGGTTCCGTAGATCGCAACCGGCTGCAAACTTAAAACTAAGTGTAATAGGCTA
The DNA here is from genome assembly GCA_947623365.1 of Achlya flavicornis. Taxonomy (NCBI): domain Eukaryota; kingdom Metazoa; phylum Arthropoda; class Insecta; order Lepidoptera; family Drepanidae; genus Achlya; species Achlya flavicornis. The sequence continues at coordinate 5,468,147 of OX392484.1, forward strand.
ATACAAGTTACCAATGAGTTCGCAACTAGTACCACAAATTTTGCCTAGGAGATAAAGGCGAAAAATCACTTTTTTAAGTTTAGGTATGTTCCGTATGTCGCAACCAGTCCAAATTTCTTGAGAAGGTAGGTAATGGTTCTCTAAAGACATGGTATTATCGCAACTAGTACCACAATTTTTGCTTAGGAATTATTCAATAGCAAAGTTTTTCTCAATTTTCACCATGTTCCGTACTTCCAAATCGGTTGCGAATTTAAGGTAATCATATCCATACATAACTCTATCGATATACCGAAAATCATTCGTACCACAATTAATGTAAATTGATTATCTAATTCTACTGCACTATATATAAAGTCTAAAACTTAAATCGTTCAAGTCTAAAACATCGCATTTAAGGCGCAGACTTGGGCAAAATACACTACATTGCTGCCCAAATTATATGAAACCTGCTAACTCTACGGTGTTGAAATTTAAATATATGATACTTAAGGATATAACAAACACATCGCCCGAGCCGAAAACACGATTTCAATTAAAAGCCTCGATAAAAAAAAATGTCAAACATACCTCTGAAAATCAAGAAATTCCCAAATATATCCAACGCCTGAAGGTATTTTGATACGATTTTTTTCATCGATATAGTACATATCATAAGAAAATAAACGCCCGATTTAGTTTTTTGAATTAGCTATTCAGTTTTTCATAATAATGATTTTTAAAAAAGTCGCTTACGTCAAATTCAATCCGAGCACCATCAACCTCATACCGCACTCTATTGTCCTGCAACTCGCGTATTTTGCTTCGCACTCACTCGCATTCCGCGGCGATCCGCGTTGCTAGATGGACCTGTGTCATTTTCTTTCAGAATTTTCACAAAAATAAAACCCTCTCAAATGAGTAAAAAATCATATCAAATATCTTCAGAAGGCACTGGAAATGCATGCTAGTCAAATGAAGGCAATTGAGCCTTTTATTTGCTTGTTATGAATAAAAATATATAAAATAAAATCTGTTATGATTGATACTTTTGAAAATTGTCATCGAGCCATGTCGTGGTACTGACAGAGACTAATACTTATTTTCGTCTATGAAGGGTATGGCTTGGGTAGTCTAGGGGGCTAAAGTGCGGGTTATTAATGTAGGCTCCGACTGAAGGAAGTGATGATTCAAATCCCGGAAAGTTTTTTTTTATTTCAAATCATACAAAATGAAAAATCAGCAATATATATTATTTTTAATGAGCAATTATCTATTTAGTTCCTTACCTGATTAAATAACACCTCATTCAATGTTGTTTATTTTGAGATCAAAGAAAAGGTATTGAAGGTAGGTTGACTGATACTGGTAACAGTAGGTGCCCCGAAGTCGGGGCGGGCGTGCCAGTCACTACTGCGGTCATCGAGTCATCTGTAGTCATCGAGTCGAGCCGATATACCTTTATATTCATTGTATTATTGTGGTCCAGTCGCTTAGTCGTGAAGTGTCAATGGCACAGTAAAATTAGTACCAGTAAGGAAAATATTACACATCTTACGTTGACTAAGTTTCTACTACATCGAGGAACAACCCTTACAGAATTTATACCGAGCAATCTGATTCCGAAACTAGTCGTGATTTGTCACTGATTTTGAACTGTAAGGATCAATCACTTCATCGTGTGTTCTTGACTTGGCCAATCAGAGCGCATTGTCAATGGTGGCAAATTGGCGGAATATATTGCAAGCAAAATCAACGTCATTACGCTTCTTTGGGTTAATTGTTCGATGTTCTACTACTTACTGAATCGGTTAGTTGGAATGTGAACCCATCGTAAATTTACAATTACTATTAATGAGCTCGGCTATCATTGTGCCGATTGTCGTATTGGCCAATGGCCTGATGGCCGAAAGCCTCGAGCCTCTCGGCAGTAATCCTCGATACGGCTCGCATTGGGAGGAGGTTCCTATTTCTGCAGCCCTAACCACCGGTAGCTTAGCTTTTTCAGCCAATCAGCGGCCAGGCACAGTTTTGTAGTAATAAAATTAGAACAACTTTAACAGTTGATAGGAAATGTTCAGATTTAGTTATAAACGCGATATTTTTACTATTTGAAAGATAATACGATGTAGAATAACGAAGTAGTAAAATCGGAAATACAACAGATTTTCTGAAAGCGGATGGAAACCCGTGACTTGTAGTCCTCCAGAAGCTATTTAATTCCGTTTTACAGGAAGGTACAACTAGGGTATGTGTATGTAATATCGGTAGGTTTTTAATTCCGATATTGATTTTCAATATTGGATCTCAATAGCAGAATTAAATGTTCATTATAAATTGCACATATTCCTTATAAACTGCACATAATTATAATTAATAAATAGCTCAATAGCTTTATTTTAAAACCCAAATAGATTTTTTTTTACTGATTCCGATATTACGATATAATTGGATCACTCAGTATCGGATTGTAAATTGTAATATCAGAATTCCGATATAGCGATGATCCGATATACCGAGATTCATGCCCTGTAGTTATAACACCAGAAGTATGGAGAGGAAATATGGTGGTGCTCTTCTTCAAAAAAGGCGATAAGGCCCTATTGAAGAACTACCGCCCGATATCCTTCCTAAGCCACGTTTATAAGTTGTTTTCGGGAGTCATTACGAATGGTCTTGCACGTAGGTTTGAATACTTCCAGCCTCCCGAACAAGCTAGTTTCCGTGAAGGCTTTAGTACCATAGATCACCTACATATACTTCGCCAAATTATACAGAAGACTGAGGAGTATAATCGGCCGTTATGCCTGGTGTATGTGGACTAGGAAAAAGCCTTCGATTTAGTTGAGACATTGGCGATATTACAGAGTCTACAGCGGTGCTAAATCGACTATCGCTATAATCGAATTGTTGAAGGTCTTTGTACAGCAAAGCCACTATGTCAATCAGAGTACAGGACGAGAGTACGAGACCAATCCAGTTGCAGAAGGATGAAAGACAGGGTGACGTAATTTCCCCGAAACTCTTTACCACTGCAATGGAGGATGTGTTCAATCTCTTGAACTGGAAGGGTTATGATGGTTAAGGTTAAGGGCCTGATCGGAGGCCGCCTCTTCGTCGACGGCAGAGACCGGAGCTCTTGTCTCCTCCTGAGTAGCTCCACTACTCGGGCGCGATGTTGATGGGCGGCAGACTCCCCCGATTCCGCCACCCTTGGGCCCAGGGTTGGGGGAAGGTGGCTTAAAAAAGCCGCCCTCCGACGCCCGGTCCTCCTGCGGCGGATAGCCAGGGTGGTAGTGTCCTCCCTGTCACGTTCCACCGCCTCCTTAGCGAGCATAACTCGCTCGCAAAAGGAGTGGAGTGCGTCCCACGATCTCTCGCTTTCAACCACAGCGCTAACCATGCTCGGCAGCGAGAGATCAGTCCCCACTTCGGCGCAGAGCTCGCTGCTAGGCCCCCTCTTCGAGGCACAATTATGCTTGTTTACCGACTAAGTTGTATAAAATAAAAAAAACAGCGTTCGGGAAGCTACGCCATATCTTCAAGTCCAGAATACCTCAGAGGTTTACAATCAGTGCGTGTTACCAGTGATGAAATACGGAACACGGACGTGGTCTTTCACTGCTGGTCTAATAAATACGCTCAGAGTCACTCAGCAAGCTATGGAATGAGCTATGCTCGGAATTTCACTACGAAACAGGATCCGAAACGAGGACTTAAGTATGTAGGAGAACAAAAATTCTCGATAAAGCTTAGCGATGGGCGATTGTTACTAAAAACAATCGAATTATTCGATTGTCCAATTAATTCGAATCATTCGAATAACAATTGACTTCTTTCGATTGTTCATAATATGCTTCGTGCGGCACCGCGCGTGGCCTGTGCCGTGCGCTGGCTGTCCACCCGCCGAATGAATGAATCTATTCGCCCCCGCGCTCACCCGTCGATTGTGCATACTATTGCAACCTGCGTGGCGTGCGTCAATTTTCATTCGAAAGGTCGATTGTTATTCGATTGTTTATTCGTTAGAACGAATGAATCGACAATCGAATGTAAAGTTTTACAATTGTCGATTCTTTCGATAACTTTTTTTTAACAGTCGCCCATCGCTAATATAGCTCGTAGAGTTAGTATGTTGATGTGGCAATGGGCAGGCCACATCGCTCGAAGAACCGATAATCGATGGGGATGGAAGGTTCTCGAGAGCGGCCACGTACTGGAAGGGGACACCGTACGTGGATGTCCCACCAGGTGGACCGTCGACCTGGTCAGAGTTACTGGGCGCTGCTGGATTCAAGCGGCCCGAAACCGCTTGAAGTGGAAGTTAATAGGGGAGGCCTATGTTCAGCAGTGGATATCCTTAGGCTGATATGATAATGATGAATAAAAATGGTAGGTAAAGTAGAGGGCATTTTATGGAGAAATTCTACAATTATTGTAAAAAGTGGTGGAAGAAAACCTGTTTATTTGTCAAATAACATCTAATATCTCGATTGAGGTCCTCTCCTGTCTGTCCATTTGTCACAGCCTGTATTCTCCGAATTCGTTTTCCGCGTCAGCTTGTGTCTCTGTTTATCCGCTAACTCTAAACCACGCAATGTATTTCGATGCAGTTTTAACCATCAGATAGAAAATTATTACTACGCATAGAAAAGACGCCATACGTCACAACTATGTTCCGTTAAAGTGAGGCCATTCGGCCACACTTTTTATACGCGATACCGTGACCGGGTGGGCTGCCGCGCAAATCGCTCCACTGTCACCACATTATGACATTGTACCCGTGCGAAGCCGGGGCGGGTCGCTAGTACTTAATATACATAATTCCACCCTGACTCGGGGCATGCAAACGTGTTCATGCACACAGATGCATATCCTTGGTGGGAATTGAACATACAATCGGCGGCGTCGTGGAATCTTAACAAACTACACCAACTGGCCCGTCAAAAGTTTTTTTTAAGGTATTTCAGAATTTATATTTTTAAATGTTTGTCTACAGTTTGTCTACTGTTAACATTTTAACTGTGTCCAATTCAAACAGCTTCGTTCTCGCGGAAATGTATAGATGGCGGTTTGTCACGTTTTATTGTTTGCTTGCAATGACGCACTTCTAAATAGAGGGAGCTAGTATTTTTTGTTTGCTTAGTTCCGGTAATTTCCGCTAATATTATGTGAAAATGTGGCGCAAGGGTGAAAACTGAAATCTGCTGGAGAGGAGTCTGCGCCTTTATTGTAGAAAATATTGACTCCAGTATTTGTTTAGGCCATGTTCCAAATTCAAAGATACATTCAAAGCCAATTTATTCCGCGCGTTAATAGAATGTAGGTCAAAGCTGCTGAGAAGAACCCGACTGATACTCAGCAATTTTGATTTTTTATATTTGTCAACAGCATACCACTAATTTTAAATTCTCAATTGTTTTATAAATATATTAAATAATATGAAACTTAAAAAGATCCTAGTTTTTGTATGTAAATGAGCAGTCGTCTCGTCGACTGCAGCAACTTTGGAAGTAAGTATTAATGCTAATAATTAGAGCTGAACATGAAAAACTTTAGCATTAACTGTTTCCAACATCCATCTCAACGAGGCTATTTCTCTTAAAGAATATACTTTTATTTATGAAACAGCACTTATTTGCGGCGCCTGAACTTTACTAACTTTATTAATCAGAGATGTTGCAAAGTTGACACAGTTTTACGATTCCATCAAATATTGTGTTCAAAGTTTGACGATATGGAGAGTCTTGTTCGCTTTGTTTTCGCCGTGAGCCACGGTGAGTCAAAGTTAGACACTATGCGAACTAATGTCAACGTCGAACTCGAAGTCGAAACTAATGTTACCTACTTAGTACAAATGTCACCTGGTACCATTACAATTAGCTGTTGTATTTAGCTTGCATGTAGGTTGCATATTGTTTGAACTAGAGCAAACTCCAAAATGCGGTGAACTTGCATTGGCAGCACGCAGAACCGTTCCGAAAGCTGAACTCCATGAATCTGTTACAATGAAAACAGTTTCAGTACCGAAAAATACCAGGCAAAAACAGCTTTTTTCTTACTCTCTGATCTGTTGGTAATGCTGAATTAAAATCCCAACATGCTTTCATATAATAGAAGGCTTTGTTGCTTTTATTATACTACTGAGAAAATAGTTACCAGGCTTTATAACCGAGAAAAAAGAGACTGATTATAAAATAGGTGCTTAAATTTCCATTGTTGATAAGGTCCGACATTTGTATTATTTGGAAAGGAGGAGGCATTTCAACATGAAAATTTCACAACAGATTTATCACAGTCAGACCCCGAGACTGGGTTTAGCTTAACGGGACAGTCAATCTTTTGAATTTATTTTATTTATGCGTGCTGAAAGAGGCGGATGGATTTAAGCATTTTATTATTCACTTACGTATATATGAACTCAATAATTGCTTTTTTATTTATACGGATATAATAAAATTTAATGTGATAGAAGTAGATTTTCAATTAAAAAATAACGCCTGTTTAATAAATTAAAAGGTCACCTTACGAGCACATTTTGTAAAAATCCAAGAGTCTAAAAAAGTATAGGGACTCTATCTATTCCAGAAATTGAGGTAATTGTTAAAGAAGGTAATTTGGTGTTCATATTTGGGTTGTCATTGTGGTTGTAGAAAAACTGCGATGTTTATTATACAAATTATAAAAAAAAACTAACAATACCACAGCTCATATAATAAAGTTTCATTTAGCTATAAAAAAGTCAGCAACAATAATTAGGGCAACGGCTTTAAAGCTGCTGAACACTTGTGTAGAACTGAATTTTACCAGAAGCGTGTGGACTTTGGACCTAATTTACAGAACAACAGAAATGCATTAAGCAATTTTACGCCTCGGGTTTCTGTAAAGGTACTCTCGCTTGAGTGTTTTAAAAATATAAAATAATAGGCCGAGGGTAGAGTAATGTGCCTTGTGTTACTAACACGTTCTCCATGGCGCCTTTCCAGCAACCGCAGAGCACCTTATTGCACATTAATGTGTTCGGCATACGTTGCTGTATTCAATTAAAGTGGATAAGCTAGCACACAATCCATGTACTATCATAGTTTGGTTGTTTTTTACCGCCTAAACCTTCTGCGCGCGTTTGCTATTTTATTATTGTTGCTATGTCAACCTGTCGGTATGGAAACTACAATAATTATAGACAACTATTAACCCCCTTTCTCATAAAGCGCTATTTAACTAATATACTGTTTAAATCGTCACGTAAATAATGTCACATTATTTGACAATGACAATTAAGTGACTTTATTTACGTGACGCTTTAATTTAATAACTTGACAGTACATTTTGCATAATGCAATTTGTTTTAATAATAAAAAAGTAAACTTCGATAGACTAAGTTCGATAGACATCCTTATTTCAAGACCTACTTTTCATTTTTCATCGATAAATTCGACAGAACGAGCAACACTCCCGTAAATGACAGATTATGTAAGAGTTTCCGTAAACTCTCCCAACTATGAATAATCCTACGGGGCAGCATGGTCAAGTGGCCCAAGGACGGTTATGTGTATTTGCTCAAACACTAGATGCTGGGTCATACATACTTAGGAGATTACTTTCCTTGTGAATGAGTGTTTTCGGCGAAGTTTCGATATCGTGACATTTTATTTAGGTTAAGCGTGTCACACAATGAATAAATTAGAATAAATCATGTGTATAATGTAAAGACTCCGCGATGCAATGCGGGAGATTCTAAAATGGTAATCTTACTGACTCAGAAAGTGACTCAATCATATTATTTATTTTACATGAGTTCTAATAAAGTTAAGGTAACTACTTTGTATGTTAGAACAACATAATCGTAAAAGCAGTTTAGGTATATACCAAAATAGACATATTATGGGTAGGTACTTACTATACTATACTAGCAAAATTAATACTAATCACTAATTATTATAAAGTTCTGGTACGATACGATTTGAAATTGTTCCAAAAGGGTCAAAAAGTTACATATAGTCACCGGTGATGACGTACCATCAGATTAAACCGACGAATAACCTATGTTGGATTAGTCATGCCGAACAACTTTTACTATGGGACCAAATCTGAAATCTCAAAACAACATTTTTACTTTTCATACATTATACAGCAAGGTTGGCATTTTGTAAGAAAAGTTTTTATTTTTTGAGAATTCACTGTTGGTCCCATACTAAAAGTTGTTCAGCATGACAAACCCAACATAGGTTTCGAAAATGTGCCATCTCGAAATCTCCACCTGATATAGTCGGTAAAAGAACGACACAAAAATTGCGATTTACATGAAATTTTCAAAACAAAGCTACAATATTCAATCAATCAATTTATCTCAATTAGTAGTTATTCGTTCTTGCACACAGAAGGCTAGTCTAGGAAAACTTTCGTTAGAGAGACGGCGTAAAGTGAATGAATAAGTTAGTACGAAGTAGGGAATGCAAACCGGTTTCACCGAAAACCGAAAAACCGGTTATTCGGTACGGTTTTGACCAACCAAAAAAACCGGTTTTACATGGCACCAAAACCGGTTTTTCGATTATTTTCGGTTTTTTTTTCAATGTTTGGAAAAACTAAAAAAGGAAGATTTGGCGCCTTTTTGTAAACTGAGTGCAATGCATTGAGTATTTTTGTGATGAACTGGGGTGTGTTGATGTGTATTGTGTTGAGCTGGTAAGAAAATAACTTATAATAATGATTGTTTTTATGATAGATATAAAATACGTTAAACTTTTTTTTACAATACTTAGGCAGCAAACAAGCGTACGACCCGCCTTATGATAACCAGTTACCGTAGCCTATGGACGCTTGCAACATAACGGTTATCACTCGCACGTTGCCAACCCTCAAACTTTTTGAAGCGGGGAGCTCATTCCTCAGCCTGAGCGTCCGCGATAGGAAGCTTCTTTGAAACCGCACAGTACGATAGTAGAAGGTAACTGGGCATCAGGTCAAACAATTCTTCAGAATACAGTCCGTTGGAAAAGAAATAGAACACACATAAGAAGGCAGTCTCCTCAGACTAAGGGGCTTTAAAACCCTTGTGAGCTCGGGATCGTCGACAATTATAACAGCACGTCGCTGAACTGAGTCTAAATACCAAAGCTGGTATCCAGGTGCCCACAGAAGACAGCATTACTCCACTTGGGCCAGACTTTTTTGTATACCTTGGAACAAAACGTCGCTACAAATATTAACGCGAAGGATCCCAATGCTTTTCGTGATGTTGAGGGACATGTTCTAGAAATGAGGAGCCACAGAAAGTAGACTTTTCGCAACGGTGAATGCGCAGGCTTGCGTGTGACTTAGTGGGGTTGAAATAGACTAGGTTTAGTCAACCCCAATCGGAGTCACTAGTTTGTGTACTCTCGATTGAATACAAGTACTTCGCGCCTTTTCTCCAATATAGAACGAGTGATATTTGGATGGCTCGTGTAATGAGCGTCCCCTGTAATTTCATCTGCATAGCAATGAATGCTAGCAATAGAGAGTATATCATTAATATGCTGGTGGAACAGTGTTGGGGATTATCCAGAGCCTTGCGGGATGCCAGCATTAATTTCATGCTATCAGAGCAACTACTGTCAACGAAGGCTCTTATGTATGCCATACAGCAAGCTGACTGATTGGTGTTATTTTTAACCATCTGCACGACAACAATTTATCTAAGTAAAACATTCGTATAATCATAATCACGTTTTTGTGTACACGCAAGTTGCTGTGGCGCTACTATATGACATGTTCATAATATTACGTGTGAAATTAATACTATAACATACGAAACATAATTCAATAAATGTTTATATAAGTACTTCTACTGATCTATTTTTTAACATAAAGTCATCATATATCATAGAAATTAAAAACCAAGCAAACGTGATATGTTTTTATGATTTCATTCGTTGTAAAATATAATCAAAAGGAAAGGAACCGTGTAGTCTATATAAACGAGTATCTGATGAAGATGAATTTACAGAGTTAAATAAACTATTATTTCCATCAATTTGATGAAAAAGAGATGGATGGATTGTGTGAAAGATGATATTATTAAGAAAGGAGTGAAAGTTGGTATAACGGATAGAATAGACGAATGGAAGAAGCGTACATATTGCGCCAACCACAAATGGTTGGGAACAGGGCAGGCAGATGGTGATGATGAATTTGAGTTTTCTTTTATACTCTCTTCATTAACTTTAACCGACTATAATTCCTCAGTTTACGATTTTTAAATCTTAGGCACGGTTATTACCTATAATTCGAGCTATAGAAATAACGTGAAAAAAAAAACGAGCGAACATTAAAAAAACCGGTTTTAAAACCGGTTAACCGGTTTTACCTCTCCATAACCGAAAAAAAAACCGGTTTTCATTTTGCCACGGTTTTGCATTCCCTAGTACGAAGCCAAGGTAGTTTGCAGTTAATTTTAAGTAGGAATTTATTTTATTGCAATGGTACAACGGGCCGATATGATAGTTGGCGTGGTTTGTTAAGATTCCACCTATCACGCCACAAGTCGTGGGTTTGAGTCCCACCCAGTCTGCACATCGAACAATTAATCTAATCTCTGATTGGCCAAGAACGCACATTGGTCCTTACTCTTCAAAATCAGTGCAAAAGCGTCTGTCTTACTACTCTAAAAGGGTTATCCTCGATATTATGTCTGCATATCCTGGGTGTAATCTTAATATATAAAATGATAAACTGATTGTTGATATATCAACGCACAGCCCAAACCGCTGGACCTAGAGATTTGAAATTTTGCACACATATACCTTATACAGTGGAGGCATCCACTAAGGAAGGATTTTTGGAAATTCCACCCCTAAGTGGGTAAAATAGGGGATGACAGTTTGTATGCAAGTCCGTCAGTTTTGAAGTTAGGATCTTCAAATTTTGTGTTTAGGCTGACGATTGAAAATTAATGTATAGTTATCTCAGCGTTTGTGATAATTCCACCCCCGAAGGGAGGAAAAGGGGTATGAAGTTTGGTATGCAAGGCCTTTAATTTCAAAGTAAACTTCATGAAATGTATTATTATACGGTGTAGGCATCCACTATGGAAGGATTTTTGGAAATTCCACCCCTAAAGGGGTAAAATAAGGGATGAAAGTTTGTATGCAAGTCCGTCAGTTTTGAAGTTAGGATCTTCAAATTTTGTGTTTAGGCTGACGATTGAAAATTAATGTATAGTTATCTCAGCGTTTGTGATAATTCCACCACCGAAGGGAGGAAAAGGGGGATGAAGTGGTGTATGCAAGTCCTTCAATTTCAAAGTAAACTTCACTAAATATATTATTATACAGTGTAGGCATCCACAAAAGAAGGATTTTTAAAAATTCCACCCCTAGCAGTGTAAAATAAGGGATGAAAGTTTGTATGCAATATATCAACGCATAGCCCAAATCGCTGGACCTAGAGATTTGAAATTTTGCACAAAGATACCTTAAACAGTGTAGGCATCCACTATGGAAGGATTTTTGGAAATTCCATCCCTAAGAGGGTAAAATAGGGGACGACAGTTTGTATGCAAGTCCGTCAGTTTTGAAGTAAGGATCTTCAAATTTTGTGTATAGGCCGACGATTGAAAAATAATGTAAAGTTATGTCAGCGTTTATGATAATTCCACCCCCGAAGGTGGAAAAAGGGGGATGAAGTTGGGTATGCAAGGCCTTCAATTTCACGATAAACTTCACAAAATTTATTGTTATACAGTATAGGTATCCAGTAAGGAAGGATTTTTGGAAATTCCACCCCTAAGAGGGTAAAATAGGGGATGAAAGATTGTATGCAAGTCCGTCAGTTTTGAAGTTAGGATCTTCAAATTTTGTGTATAGGCTGATGATTGAATATAAATGTAAAGTTATCTCAGCGTTTATGATAATTCCACCACCGAAGGGAGGAAAAGGGGGATGAAGTGGTGTATGCAAGTCCTTCAATTTCAAAGTAAACTTCACTAAATATATTATTATACAGTGTAGGCATCCACAAAAGAAGTATTTTTAAAAATTCCACCCCTAGCAGTGTAAAATAAGGGATGAAAGTTTGTATGCAATATATCAACGCATAGCCCAAATCGCTGGACCTAGAGATTTGAAATTTTGCACAAAGATACATTATACAGTGTAGGCATCCACTAAGGAAGGATTTTTGGAAATTCCACCCCTAAGAGGGTAAAATAGGGGACGAAAGTTTGTATGCAAGTCCGCCAGTTTTGAAGTTAGGATCTTCAAATTTTGTGTATAGGCCGACGATTGAAAAATAATGTAAAGTTATGTCAGCGTTTGTGATAATTCCACCACCGAAGAGGGAAAAGGGGGATTAAGTTGTATATGAAAGTCCTTCATTTCCACAGTAAACGTCACCAAATTTATAATTATACAGTGTAGGTATCCAGTCCACTAACGAAAGATTTTTTTATATTACACCCCTATGGGGGTAAAATAGGGGATGCAAGTTTGTATGAAAGTCCATCAGTTTCGAAGTTAGGATCTTCAAAGTTTGTGTTTAGGCTGATGATTGAAAATTAATTTATATGTGCCTCAGCGTTTTTGATAATTCCGACCCCGAAGGGGTAAAAAAGGGGATGAAGTTATGTAGGGAAGTATACTAAATTTATTATTTAAGCTTATAGTTGGAATCTAACGCAGCGGATATCGGTGTTGTTGGAATTTGAACTCTTAAAGGGTGAGAAGGGATTACATTTTGAACTTGAAGTTCTTTATTTTCGAAGTAAAAATCACAAAATGTATTATTTCGGCTTATGGTTGGAAACTAACGCAACTTCTATCGCGTTTTTCAAATTTCGACCCTTGAAGGGGTTTAAAGGGGGATGAAATTTTGTATTGAAGTTGATCATTCACACAATTTTGTATTCAAGTAAAAATAATGTACACGTGTATCATGTTATTAAGAAGTCTACTGCCGTCCATCTATATGTCTGTCAGCCACGAGAAAAGATCTCAGCTCTCTCAGGTTGAGGAACTTATGGATAGATCTCCGCCCGTCGATCTTTCTGTCTGTCTATCTACTACGGGCAATTTTTAAATTATTATTTCAAATTTAAAACTAAGGTGTCACACAAGCATACGGCCCGCCTGATGGTAAGCGGTCACCGTAGGTACTCGTGCGTTGCCGGCCCTACAGAAATATCTTCACACCGTTTTTGAAGACCCCCCTGGCTATACTCCTTAGGGAAAGCCACGGTGGGGCGCTCATTCTACAGCCTGAGTATACGCGGTAGAAAACTCCTTTGATTATAATGTGACATAACCGCACAGTAGAAACCATTTCGGTTCCAGTACCTATATGAGTCTGGACTCCCCGTCGATGGCGAGAGTTACGATGGTAGAAGGTAGCCCGTGGGAATCAGGTGAAACAATTCTTCAGAGAACTGTCCGTGGTACAAGCGGTACACACATAAGGAGGCAGTCTCTCCTCAGACAGACAGAAACATCACAGGTGTCTGGAAATTATTGAGAAACTTGTGGATATAAGTCTCCACCGGTATATTCGTCTGTCTGTCTGTGTGCCATGAGCAAATAGGTATCTCAGCTGTCATGAAATGGTTGAGGAATTTGTGGATAGGTCTCATTTCGCAATTTTAGATAAATCATCCCAATCTCGACGCCTCCTAAAAAACATATTTTCACCTTCCCATATACGATGCATATTTCTGCCGGTAGATTTTCAGATCTTTTTCTTCAAATCGGGAACGTAAACTTTACATAAATAGATGGGTTGATACAAATATCAACATAGGTATAGGTAAAATGTATACTGATGATACTATGAACATAAACTGATAGAGTGGTTATGCGCGAGAGAGCCATTATGACTCCCAAAAATGACCAACCCGCTGCGATCAATGAAATGTTGATATATTCATTTGTAAAATAAAAAGTATGTATGTATACTAATGTTTTGGAAAAAATGGCAGATTGTTGATCTATATAGAAAGATGTAACCTTGCTGAGTTTCTTGCCTGTTCTTCTCAGTTGAAGGCCGACTTACGAACTGGCGGTAACTTCAGTAGCTTTGACCTTCATAAGTGCCCTTTTAGGGCCTAAATTGAATAAATGGCTTTGACTTTGAAGGTTACCATGGTCGATATGGATGAGTCGGTAAATTATCCTGTTCAATTTTTAAACTCTATTAATCCGCCGGCTAATCCGTGTCATTTATGTAGGTTCTCCTGTATATTGATTAGAAATATACGGCCTCCAAAATTGTGCTGTGGAACTAGACTTCAAGTAACAGCTCTCCGCCGCAATGTTATTGAGGCCAAAATATTTACTGGTTCTGCCAGAGGAGAAACAGTGTTCGTGCCGCGTATACACCATTGATCCCAAATCCTTCGTTTAATTAAAAAAAAATCCTTATCAAGGTTTATTTCGCGATGGCTATTAATAAATCACAGGGAAAAACTCTGAAATTTGCTAGAGTTTATTTACGGCAGGACTGTTTCAGTTTTTTGTGGCATGCTCGCATGTAAGCTCTCAATCTACCTGAACTTTTGTCAAATATCATACGTGGTGGCGGGCAATAACATGCCAGGCCATGAACAAAGCTCTATATTGTTACAATGATTCATATCTAGAAAAAATAATTAATCTACGCGGACGAAGTCGCGGGCTAAAGCTAGTTATATATAATTTACAAGCAAAATGTGTATGTTACTGTACTACTTGTAAATTATGTATAATTTACAAGTAGTACAGTAATATACACATCTATATCAGATACCTGGTTTCCATAGTACAAGGTCTGTTTAAATTTGGGATCAGATAACCGTGTGCGAAGAATGTCCCAGGATATTTATTTATTATTATTGTTTAAAATCTAAGTTAGGAATGTAGTCCTTTAAGTCAAGTTGACCAAAAGTTGACCTAAGTGGCAGGTCCTCACCAAACTTTCTTAGGAATAATAATTGTAGCAGTGATCACTGAAATATAGATCTTATGAGAAACTACAGTAGGTAGTTTCTTTGCCGTCATAGTTAGAACCTTCTGAACTATTCGTATAAGCATCGTAAAAAACAACATGAGCCACTTCGTTCACCAAAAGGGTTTTAGCACTTTAAAATCTCGGTATTTCTCGTTTCACTCGGTTCTTCCACGTCCTTAACTCGGTATTATTTCTGACAGGCTAAAATTCATTCTCAATTTTAGTCTAAATTGTAAAAAATATATTGTATGTATGTATATGTCACCCCTTAAACTGTTTTTATGTATCCTACAAAGTCGATAAACAGGCATACGGCCCTCCTGATGGTAAATGGTTACACTAGCCATATGGACGCTTAATTGCAACTCACCAGGCATCACTCACGCATTACCGACCCTTCCCCCCTCCCCAATGAGCTCTGGCTATGGATGAAATTTTGGTAATAACAAAAAATATAGGTATAATCTTCCTAGCATAAGTGAGTCCAAGGATTTAAAACAGGAAAGAGTCCCTGTCTTCCCGGGCAAGGTCGTTCAACTAACTGCTTATCAGATTAGCATGTCTGCGGACTTAGGCAGAAGGCCGACTTGCTCATAATCTACTGCTATTATTACTTGTATAAATTCAAGTACCCGGGTACTTGATTTTACTTGATTATGAGGATTAGTTATGATAATAAAACCAAATATACTGTCCATTCCATTATAAGACGTTGTGGTAAGAACCTAGTGTTGATGTAATGCCGAGAAATATGGTTTTCTTTTTATTCAGTTTGATTTGTTATGGTGCTTTAGATATTTTTTACTGCTACTTTTTTAGCGAAGTCTACTCCGGCGAGAACAAAACCCAGTAGTTTTAAATTGATTACCTATGTGAAAATATATATATTAATACCCTTCTTCATTTAGTTGTTTATCTATATGATCATAAACAAATTAATTTTATCTGTTTATCTTGTAAATTAAGCGGATACATTAAGCGGATTTATAACAATAAATCTCTACTTAATATTCAAAGCCTAAGTAAATTTTCCTGTTTGCTATTTGATGATTTTCTTCTTCTTCTGTATTTAAGAGCTGTGCTCTTGTCGGTGTAGCTTCTTCCACTCTGCTCTATCATTAGCCACATTTTGCACCTCCTTATATGACCCGACGCCTATTTTAGCCTTCATTTGATCTGTGTAACTTATTCTTGGTCTTCCTCTTCCTCGTTTTCCCTCTATCTTTATTTGATGATATTCGATTATAATTTTGATCTCAATTGGCAGAGATAGATAAAATCCACTTTGGAGATGTCATATGGTACTTTATACAGAGTACGCGGGGAAACCGCGACGGACGGTTACTTATTTAATATTTATATTTTGTTTCAAAATAAACTTGACTCTACCAGTGCTATATGTATGGTACAAAATAGGTTAAACACACACAACACATTTAGCTGTATATATTCAATATCCCGCTTTACTCGCTAAAGCTAACTAACAAGGAACGCAAAGTGCTCTCCAGGGTGCTTTCAATCGCACAGCGCTGTTGATTTTATACAGTTTTCCCTTGTGAATGAAACGCAACGGAACGCACAGAGAGCGCCGAAAAAGTGTAGCATTGACGCCATAACAAATATAAAGCGTAAACAATGTCGCTGTGTCACGCGAGCTACTTCATGACGCCTGACACGCGACTGCCTGCCTACATTATTCACAAATACCGGGAATGAGTGCGGTTTTAGTGCATGAACGACGAGTGGTAGCGATTTGATTTTTTAAGTTCAATTGAAGATTTTCTCCTGCTTTCTTAAAATTTAATTTTGGTTAGGTTATTAGTTGATAGTAGGTGTTTATTAAACATTCTCAAGCACAGATGTAGACAGTTTTGGAAACAAGGGACCACTTTGTCGCACTCCTCATTTATAACGGGCCAGTTGGCGCAGTTGGTTAAGAGTCTAGTAAAGATTCCACCTATTGCGCCGCAGGTCGTGGGTTCGATTCCCGCACGGGACATGCATTTGTGTGCATGAACATGTCTGTATGTCCCGAGTCTGGGTGTAATTATGTATATTAAGTATGTATTTACAAACAAAAAGTAGTATATGTATTATATCAGTTATCTGGTTTCCATAGTACAAGCTCTGCTTAGTTTGGGATCAGATGACCGTGTGTGAGGAATGTCCCAGGATATTTATTTATTATTTATTATTATAAGTTCAGTTATTTTTTTTATTGGTAAGAATTGCAGGAGTTGCCTACCAACGGAAACGATTCTGAACCACCTAATTTCAAGTATAAATAAAATTGATTTATAGATTTGACTTTATGATGATTTCATCATTTACTAGTGTGTATTCGTAGCTATTAATATGTTTGCTATCTATTTAAAATAGGTATCTCGGTTTTAAGGTTTAAGTGGAAGCGGGTAAAATATACCCGCTTCCGCTTATACACAGTTGAACGTCACGATTAATTCAGTTACAAAATGGGTGCAGTGAAAGTAACGAAACACGTAGAAGGGTACAATATGTTTATGTTTCACTTTTACACGTCAAATGTTCTGTGCCTGTATGTTTATGTATTTTTTTTTTTTTTTTTTTATACAACTTAGTCGGTAAACAAGCATACGGCCCACCTGATGGTAAGCGGTTACCGTAGCCATATGGACGCTTGCAACACACGAAGCATCGCTCACGCGTTACCGACCTTTCCCCCCTCCCCTATGAGCTCTGGCGACCTTACTCACGCGCAGGAACACAACTTTACACAACATAAAGTTATTTGGCTGCGGTATTCTGTAAGGTGGAGGTACTTCCCCAGTCGAGCTGCTCTTTGAGCGAATAAACGCTATGCTCTACCTCTCTTATCTAAAACTAAACATAGGTATATAGGTACACTTACTTAGTTAAAGGTCACACTTTATAGGTAAGGTACACTTTTAGTTTTAGACCGATGATAGCTCAATGGTTGTGACGTCGAATGCATTGACGACAGTCCTGGGTTCGAATCCTTAATTCAGCTTGAGCTTTCAGTGATAGAAAATATCCAAAGGATCTCGTGCTTATGCACAATAAAATGATTTGATGTGCATTCACACATTTATAGTCGAACAGACTTCGTGAGATAGAATATCTCTACTTGCGTGAAAGTTTAAATCGTTAACAAAAGGTCTATCCACAAATTGTTGGTAAAAAATCCCTTTACTATAGATTGGAACCTCAATGGTTATTTAAAATACGAACTCTTTGGGGCCTACCCCCATCTTTTACAAAACAACCTTATTGCAATACTGTTTTGTTTCCAGCATATAATAACCTTATTTATATTCGTACCATGACCTCTACCATACACTATTGTTATATGATTGTTATATTCCTGCTAAGAACGAATGATTTTTGAGAATTTGTCTATGGGCTCATTAAAGATGAAAAGAAATAACGCTATGGGCCTAAGCAACTTTCTCTCTCTTAACAATTCTCATCTCTGTCACTCATCCATACTCTCTCGCTCTTTCAAACAACCTTATTCTTCTTTTCGTACCATGATGTCCCTAAAACAAGCTTATTTTATGCATGAAAACAACCTTGTTTATTTACCATAATGGTTCATTCAATTCGTACCATGAGCTATTTTTTATAAGCTTTTGACAATTAACATTATTGTTTTAATGTCAAATTTAGCAATCTTATATACGTTGTATTTACAAGCTGAAAATAACATTGTTTTCCAAATTTATGTTATAAAAATCTATTATAGTGTCATATAAAGTAATTATATCGAATTTATTTACTTATAGAATGAATATATCGGGATTGCGAGATTAGGTATCATCGCAAAATAATATAACCGATTGTTTATAAAGTTTTTAATTGCACTTGTCGTTCACTACACAACTATGCATCTACGTTAGTAATATCGATCCCTCGACCCTTAGCCTTAAGATTTATTTAGATAAAGCGGAGCTTTAAATAGCGTGTTTATATATTTAGTGACTTTTCATTTAGGTACCACCCACTATTAATATCCTGTTTTCATTATAACCAACGTACATCGAATAACCCCAGATTAATCCATAAAGTTAACTTTCCTGCAGTGTTAGTACACAGAGTAGACCCTGTGTTCCTGGAATCCAAACTAACTAGATTCTCTGGCAAATTTTCTAAAATTGGTCGTAACCTACATTAGCCTGGATGGAATATATTATTGTCAACAGACGGACAGACGACAGACTTATAATAATCTATAAAGATAATCATTTTAACCATCTAATGTAGTAAAATATTAATTAAGTATTATATATTTGTATTGAAAACTCAACTCACAACAATCTGCTATACTGTTGCAGAGCAGATGTAACCGTGCGGGAAATTCTAAAATACACATCCATTGGACCTAACTTTCTGTAGCCTTTGTGGCTGTGGATAGAACCGTGGGGGTCTGAAGCTCGCTCACACATTATCATCAAAACCTCGGCAAACCGGTTGGTGGGGAGCTTTTTGTGACAACGCATTAGCTTGGCTATCCAAAGAGGAAACACTGCCAATAACGAGCTTGAACCTGGAACCTTGTCGATGATCGACAACAGCGGCACATATTTATATACCTACATACACATAATATGTTTAATTCCAAGACCTGCAACTACAGTAGGATTCCCGTCAATAACACAATGAATAAAAACACGAAAGTATTATGTACCTACATTCTTTATTCACACAAGTTTAATGAGAGTAAGATAATTATACACAATATAAGTATGGCATTAAACAATCTTGCAGATACAGATTCAAACTTTATTTCAGCGTTTATAGGTGACCAGCCTCTCCATATCTACGTACACTTTTTGAGAGTACTCCTTCGCTTGTAGATATCGATTGAAGGCGGTATTTTTGGTCTGTTTGTATTTAACCATTTCTACCTGCTGACTGGATCTCTGGCGAACTCTTCGGCTACAACTCTACAAAATGTATTGCAACATTTGTGCAACTTACAAATGTTTATAACCATGACATCTTAAATTTCATGCACTGAATATTACTGTCGAATATACTATTAAGATGTTTCCATATTGATTGCACTTTGTTTGTTATTAAATTACATAAACAAATGTATTAATAAAATAATAACTAAATATCTTGGATATCTTTATAAGACATTTGAGTATGACAAGAATGACAGGTAAATATTTTGTTCCGATTCATTTCATTTGATAATCTAGAGTCGGCAGTCTATATATTTTTTCAATTAATTTCCTTACTCTTCATAATAACATTTTAAAATATTTGTATGCATTTTATAGAAATTACTCGAAAATATTTTATTCTTTTAGTTACTTATACTTTACAATTAGTTTAATTTAATACTTTGCTAAAAGATGAAGAACCTCAAATCATTTCGGTCCAACGTGTGAAAGAAATGGCACTATACAGTTAATATATCGTTATTTCTTTTTATCTTTTATCAGGTTGTAGCAAGCCATAGACAAATTCTTACAAATCATTCATTCTTTCTCGGCACTTAGCAATGTTATATCAATGTTGAACGATTGAGCTCATGGTACGAATCAAAGTAGGTAATATTATTATAAGGTGAAAACAAAACAGTCTGGCAATAAGGTTATTTTGTGAGAGAAGATGATGGCCCTATAGGATAGAACGGGACAAAAAAAATACTTGTCAATTGTGACGCACGAATTTTGAAACTCAATGTGCCCTGTTGCACTACATATTTTGAAATAATACAAATATTTATTTTATGTATATCGACTTTTATATTACTTGAATTAATATTACTTAGGTCAATATGAAAACAAGGCAAGGGGCCGCCGTTCAATAGTGATATTCAGTGAATGAAATTTAATATGGCATGGTTACAAACAGAAGTAATTCAAGTATTATTTTATTCATTTTGCAGTGAAGAATTCGCCGGAATTCAGAGTAACTACTCTAAGAAATGTGCTGGAGAGAAATAGGTACCTAATCCTCAACTAGCAAAGCAATGGAGCACTTCTTGGTCATTACAAAAACTGAGACAAAGTTCATACATAAATATATACCTAGGTAGGTTTATATTTATGTATGGCACTTCAGTCTTAATACCTATAGTCTAGGCAGGTACCTATTGTCTTTAAATTATATAAATAAAGAATTTACCACAGGAATCAACACATATTTTTATTTATTACCTTTTGTCAGGAATGCTACTGTAGTTGCAGGTCATACAATGAAACATTATGTGTATTTAGGTATATAAACGTTTATGAATACAGTACAATCACAGTAAAGCTTAATCTATACGATATTAAATATTTACAACAAATAAATGAAATACAATCTAGCACTCGTATATAAATTTTCCTCTAGGCTGCCGTAGATTATCGGCAAGGTTCCCAACAGGCTAGCCAAGCTAATGCGCGAAAAAGCTCCCCGCCCAACCCAAGCAGCACGCAAGCATATTCTACATCAATAAACCAGCCCATTTAGAACTTAGAGTTCTTTTAGAGACTTACAAGAGTGTAAAGAACAGTTTTAATACTTATAAGAGTGATTTATGAGATATTATACAGCTCTAGCTGTATAAAATTCTTAGTAAGGGATCCGCGTCAGCTTAGGGTTCTTAAACAGAATATCAAAACTCTACTATACAGCGTTAAGAATTTTATAACACTCCAAGCTGGTTTTATCGTTAAAGCTGTATATAGGCTGTATAAAGGGATCCGCGTCAGCTTAGGGTTCTGAAACAGATATTATAACTCTATAATACAGCGTTAAGTGTTTTCTGACACTTCAAACTGGTTTTATCGTTAAAGCTGTATACAGGCTGTATTAAGCATGTGTTCACTTACTTAATACAGCAATAAACGTTCATAACTTACTTAATACAGCTACTAAGACTTATAACACACTCCAAGTATCGTCTAGGCTGTATAGCAAATTGTCGACATTTTAACATTTACAATAACAACATTTAAATAACAATTAAAGGAATATTTGATAATAACTATAGCCGTATCATGGTTGTCAGCTTGAATAATGATCTTGTATACTCATATCTATTATTTATAAATATATTTTTATTCTAACCTTAAAAACAAACACTTATTTACTGTATTTAGTATAATTTCTTCATTTTGGCTTGATTATTTTGTTGGCGCGTGAATATTTTGACGGAAAACATACACAGGTTCACAATAAATTAAAATTTGCACATTGAATTCATCAATAAACAGCATTAGATATCCAAATCCAAGATTTAATCCTTTCCATTTATTAAATATTATGTCGCCATTCAATATGGCATCGTAAATTTATTTTATTCTCACATAATTCTCTTCGACAACCTATTTAGAACTCTTATTCTTACAAGATACTTATAAGAGGATATCCGTAGAGTATAGGCTGCTCTATACACCTAATAACAGCTCTAATACAGCTTTTATACTTGTCTTTTGTTTATACAGCCTCTATACAGCTCCAATAACGAAATAAGCTGTGTAATGTGGGCCCTTTTTACACTTATAAGGCCTGTATAAGCGCTTATACAGCCTTTTTACAGCCTGAATATTCAGCTTTTAGTATAAGAATGAACTTTAATACAGCCTTTAAACAGCTTGTTATGCTACTTGGGAAGGCCTCGATTATTTTGGTGACAATATGCGAGCCACTCGGTGAGCTTCAAACCCATACGGTCGTATGGTTTCGATATCAAATGGCATTTTTGTCCATTGCATGCGAAAGTGTTGATTCCTCACGTAGCATAGATGCATACCACGTCGCTTTCGTGTATCTATTATTGGCTTCTTTGGTATTTGCTTCCAAAAACACAAATAGTTCATATTCATTTGCCATCTTGAAATGCTAGATGGCAAAAGCTAGAAGGCTAGAGATACACAATTAATTCGATAAGTTAAATAAATACGATCTACTGACTTTATATCACTATAATAATAGATATTTTTATCATAAATTTGGATAATTCGTCGCGTATATAATGTTATATTTTGATTGATATATGCAATTGACATAAAAACCATAATGCTAGTTGTCAAAAGACACATCATGGTACGATTTGAATGAACGATTAGAGGTGACGTCATCAAACCTGCTAACAAAACAATATTGTTTTATGCCTATAATAAGCTTATTTTTAAGGATGTCATGGTACGAAAACGCAAAATAAGGTTATTTTAACCTTGTTTTAAGAGCTTGTGGTAGGCCCCCTGAGGCGATTTACCCTTAATTGGCTATTAGTTTATAAATGGACTCTTCAATCTAATGATTTCAAAAAATCTCAAAACTGTTTCAATCGAATAGAGTATATTATTAATACTTACTACAAAGTCAAACTCGAAGTCAAAGTCATATTTATTTTAGACATATAGAGGATATTTTATGAACGAAAATTACCTCGGTTTGTAAACAAACTTAGGAATAAAGTTATGCGCCCTGGATGCTCTATCTATCACACTCACACACTTTTGAAACTATATTTTTGTTTCGAAATACGAAGATTACCGAAGCACATACCTTTAGTCTGTTTATGTAGCAATGTTTTGAATTAATACCAAAAGGGATTATCAGAAGCGTCAGAACAGAATTAGTTTCACTAAAAATCTACTTAGTTACATAGAAACAACACCTTTTCATTGCAAAGTAGCAAAGCTCACTAAGAGGTGAGAGCCAAGTTTAAGTCGGAAATCTCTTAAGGCCATCAAAGTAATCTTTAAGACTTATGCAGTAAAGGTCCCTCGATAGTTGCCGAATGCGAGGAAAAACATATCCCGTTTTATTCAATAAAATACACGTAAAACAAATAACATGATATGGAATGCATTGATGCAATTTTTTTTTATCATAGGCATCTTTCAGTAGATGAATATTTAATGAATTTGGATTGGAACTTGATCGTTGTTTCACAGAGATGGATCCAAAACATCGATAATGGTTAAATTGTAGGTGAGTTACAACGAGAAAGTACCAAAATTCCAAAAAAATTATATATTAATTACTTTGTATAAATAAACCATCACTTATTATGGTTTTAAATCATTGCTACATAGAAAAATCTTAAATACTATAGGCTTCAAAGCAGGTCCTTCAATTTAAGGTGGAGATCAAAAATATTAGCAGATACAGGCTTATTAATATCTCCGCCCATTGAAGCTGAAACACAAACAGTCAAAGATCGTATCCGGCATCGTATACGCAGGACAGGCCACACCAGCCTTCGAACACACCTGCTCCTTACCGGCCTAAATCGACGGCCTCTCCCTTTGACCCTGCAATCGGCCTACTTTCGAGAGGCAATTTCGGCAGATACCTTCAGCTTTATGTGTGATTTGTTCGCTTATAAAAAATTGATATGCCTACATTATTTATTGAGTGTTTGGAAAAAATGTCCGTAGATTTCCGTTTCACCTTTTTCTGATCGTTTTTGTGTCGAGGGCTATTCGACTTTTACAGTAAATAAGATAGCTAAGAATATGACCCGCGTCTTATGCCGTCGATTGAAATCCGAACGATAGGATTTATTTTTAAATAAATGTATGATGCTGTGTTAGACGCAGTTCGACTATCTACCGAAAGACTGTTTTATTCCATATAGGTCTGAATTCGAAAATAGGTAGCCATCCGATTCGGTGGACTAACCAATCGGTACACAACCGAGCAGCTCTGAATAACTCTATTTATGAACATACTACCTATACCCCGCGGTTTCACCCGAGTGCCTAGGATGAAAAGTAGCCATTTACTGTAGCTTCGTTTAGTGAAAGAATGTCCCAAATCGGATGATATGTTCCGGAGATTAATCACACATCTAAACTTTACGTAAAGTTTAGATGTGTGATTAATCTCTAATCTTAATCTTATCTTATCTTAATTAATCTTAATAATTATAATAATAAATAGAATAAGAATAATTATAATTATAGTAAAGTTTAGATGTGTAAACTAAACGTCTAACATCTAAACTTTACGTCATTATAATTAATATTATAATGACGTAAAGTTTAGATGTGTGATTAATCTCCGGAATAATTATTCTATAATTATTCTAATTCTATTTATTATTATAATTATTCTATTATTATTATATTATTATTGCTAATGCATCTCCGTAGATGCTAAATCGAGAAAAAATCTAAATATTTATTATTCACTGCCAGAAAACTAAGTTTTTCTTCTAGTATATAAACATCCGTAGTTATTATTATACAATTGATTATAGTTTTGTGGACACAGTTTTATATGTCGTTGAGTCGTTTTATATGTCGTTGAGTCGTTTTATATGTCGTTGAGTCGTTTTATAAATAATGTTTCAAATAGTTTCACTAGCTTTGCCACTTTGAATTTAAGCTGACTGTGATGTGTTCTCGGCTTTACGAAGAATGCTGTTTCTTAGAGCGAATTACCTGGCTTTGAGAAAATCTGTGTCTGGAAATGTTACCAATAAACTTTACTTAAATTACAACGTTCTTTAGTTTATCAATGTACATGGCAGGGATATTTGTTATTCACTATAGCAGTACTCTTGTAACTTATTTACTGGGAACAGCGAGCCTCTATTTACACTGGACTTCAAAACGGTGAATAGGTGAAAAATACTAGAATCTAATGTGAGACAGGATCCGGGGACTTATGGTACCTATAGATATTGCCAAAAAAAAGCTCATCACTTTAGCTTTAGTGCCGTGTCACATTATTAACTTTCATCATCATCAGCCTGTAATTTCCCACTGCTGAGCACAGGCCTCCTTTCACAAATCAGGGTAAAAGGGACCTCCACCACGCGAGCCCA
The DNA here is from genome assembly GCA_947623365.1 of Achlya flavicornis. Lineage (NCBI taxonomy): Eukaryota > Metazoa > Arthropoda > Insecta > Lepidoptera > Drepanidae > Achlya > Achlya flavicornis. The sequence continues at coordinate 5,493,867 of OX392484.1, forward strand.
CTGCGGATCGGTGGAGGTAGGCTAGTGGTCAACCTACTGTTGGAGTTTTCAAGCCGCCTCGGAGGCCTCCAACTAGCTTAACGACTATCACAATTAAGTGATAACCGGGACCAACTCGATCTGAAATACCACTAGGCGGTCACCCATCCAGGTACCGACCACGACGGGGTAGCTTATCTTTGCCGATCGATTAAGAACGGCTAATTATGTACACCACGAGCGCTTCAAACTTCATAGAAACTGTCAATTAGAAGAAGAATTAAATTAGATTATGAAATGTGGTGGTGATATGAAAGGTGTCAAAAGAAAATACTCACTTTAGTTAGGTACTAAAAATGTTTTTAAAAGTTTTTGAGGATAACGCCCGAATGGCTTAACGGATTTGGACATAATTTGGCACACTGATATAATGTACCTGAAAAATATATAATTAGTTATACCCGGTAAAAATATTAGATTCCTCCGTGAATCCATGGACGGAAGCTAAATACATAAAGCTAAATCAATAAGACAATGATACAAAGTACTTTCATGACGCAATATTTATCGATGTACATTAGAATAAATAGGCAGTGCCTACACAGAGACACTTAGGTTCCGGATAGATACAAATGACGCTATTAAAATAATCCGGTTTGTTTGCTAACTAATCTGAAATAGGGACAAACAAAGGAGTTGGATTTACGACACGGTTTTATTGTTATGGTTCACGGTACATTTTGATCTATTAAATTATCCTATTCGAATACAGAATTTTGTTGATTGCTAATTAGTTTTACAAATATTATATACAGAATGCTTTCAGAAATGCTTTTGTTTGTTTTTCGATTTCACGAGTTAACTACCTGGATGTAAATTGGCAGAGTAGAATAATGTAGATACATATAACGTAGATTATCTAGGTAATCGATGAAACTCTAAACACTGACTGACTGGCAGACAGCACACAGCTTGAACCGGATCAGGATTACCCTAGGGGCGCATTACTATAGGAACTCCCGAAATTCGACCCCTTAGGGGTAAAGTAGGCGATCACCGTGAAACAGCGGTGCCAAAAGCTAGTAATATATTCAATATGTTACCCCTAATGATAAAACTATCAAATACCTAGGTGCTATTTAAAGAGCCATAAATATGGCTATATGGGGGTTTAAAAATAATACGGTTTCTGAATGAACTTAATTTGGTAAATTATCATTAGATGAACAAAGATTTAACTCAATCAAGCCCGGAGTCGGATCAGAGGTGGTTTCACCTAAAATTGGTTATTAGGTTAGTTCAGTTTATATTACACTATTATTTATTTAGTGGCATATCTATTAGATCTTCAATACAAAATAAATTATACCTTTTCTAGGTATAATTTACATACTCAAAGAGAGAGAATAGCTTGGTTGGATACGCAGAGCGAATAAAAGTATGTTTTTAGCACTTATCGACTGGGCTCAAATAATTTACATTAACTGTAGTCCTATCGACGAATTAGAGCAAAAAAAATACAATACTGATCGTCATTAGCCTATAATACCCTACTGCTGAGCACAGGGGGGCTAAAAAGGAAGCTAAAGCAATATTGTTACGAAATTAATTTTTTCGAATTCTCGGCAGATCCTAAGCGATTCCTATATTTTTTGGTAAAATAGTTACTCATTATATACAATTCAATTCATTAAAAGATTTGGAATTGATGAATTGCATAAGATCTGCTTTATTTATTCAATTTCATCTTTACAGACTTATTATGTTAGTAAAAAAATGACATGAAATATGTTAGCATTAAATTCGAAAAAATGAATTGCGGTAGCAATATTACTTAGCTTCCTTTTTAGGGGGCCTGGCCTACTTTCACAAATCAGGGTGAAAGGGAATGGACAGATACCTACTCGACCACGCGTGCCAAGTGCCAATGCGGCGAGGTGGAGGTAGGCTAGTGGTGGCATATGACCTATGGCATACGAATCCCGTGCCGTTCAAATATTTGTACGCGCTGGGATTGTCCGAATGTTTGTCCCACGGGTTTCTGTTGTGTTTGTTTACTAGCTAGGCATATTTTGGGCAACACATATAGTTCTGCTGAGTCATCGGTTGTATAAAATGCACTTAGATAAACTTAAATAAAAATGTGTCCGGAGAATAAAGTAGGTAATTAAATACGATTAGGATTCGTAAAATTATGTTAAAGTTGAATTAAAAAAAACTATTAAAGATGAATTGGGTTTACAATGAAGGCGATATTCTTTATAACAATTAATCACTTGATAATTGCTTCAGTTACTCAACAAGCTAGAACAATAAAAGTTCAATTCTTCCCCGCTTGAGATCTTATAGAGATTGAAATGTTTTATCTGTGGCACAGTGGACGACGTCGCTGCACTAATTAGAGGTCCCACTCAGCTCGAGTGCCCTCAGTATAAGGCGAGTAAAATTCTTTGCGACACTGTCTGCGAACCCTTCAAAAGGCACTTCATTTACATACGTTGGACTATTTAATAATGGGTTTATATTCAGTTTGATTCCGATAAAGAGCTTTCCAACACGCAAATATACACATTAACCTTTGAAATAATATTAAATAGGAGTATTTATGTATTATTTAATAAATTAATTCGTTTATCAATTTTAAATAACGTGTATAATAAACGGCCTCGCTTAATTAATTAACCAGTGTAAATTATATGTAACTATTATAAAGCAACGGAAACATTCGTCATTCAATTTCGCTACAGCTGAAATGCTTTCTGTCATATATTTCTCGTAATGGATTACTGCAGGAGTGTTCGAATATTTTTACGGTACTGGAATTAAAATGACTCGTTTAATAGTAAGGTAGGAGTTTTATACGTGAAATGTTAATGTTATTTAGGGTTATTTATGGAGATATTTTCCTACACCAGCCTATACTACATTGAAAAAAAAAACTAAAATATCCCATATTACTAATAATATAAATGCAATAGTGTGTGTGTTGTTTACCGCTTAAACATGTAACACATACACGGATGAAACTTAGCACATATATAGATGATTTCTCTTTATAGTATATAGGGCACTTCTTATCCAGGAAAAACATAAGATCCTAGAGATCCTGGGTAAAAAAGCCACCGGAAGGAAGCTAGTTTTTTTTAACGATATTTTACATTTATTGAAATTAAAATTATTATGGGATTAAATTCTATAAAAGATAATGTTGCTACAAGTTGGGTGTTTCGCTGGAATAATCTCGTTTTAATTCATCGCTCAAGGCGCCATTTCATTATTTATTCAGGTCGCCGGAAAGTGGTCGTGAGCTAATTCTTCAAACACTAAATAGAAATAGGTATGTCTCGTTTACCTGTGTGAGGAAAATTGAATTAAAATACTCCTCGACAAGGATGGATAAGTAGATTACACTGAAGCGGGTACTTTTAGCTGTCATAAGACTTTTAATAAAGGACTAACTCAGGAATCACGAATATTTACCTAGTATTCAGATGACACTTTACAAAAAAATACTTCAATACTTATAAAAGAATATTCAATTAAAATTTACTCTGTCAAAGTTCTCATCTATTATTTAGACAGCAAATTATTCTTTCGGGTCTATGCTAGGTAGTTCACAGCCTACAAAAACTGAACAAATTAGTTAGATAACACTGTCAAAAGAAAAATCCCTACGAGCAATAAAACGTAACACTTACATGAAAGAGAAATAAATATACTTGAAATATGATCGCAATTCCTCCCCTAGTAACCACAATGGCCTTAATAAACCAGAATTTTCCGCATAAGGTAACCACGCTCTAGCGGGATTTTCTAATGCGATGATTCGTTAGATAAAATAACAATGGTCACCCTTTCCTTGCCATCAATTTGGTTGGGCTTGGAGACAAAGGCGGAAAAAGGCCTTCGTCCAGCATCTGTAGACATGATTGACGAGATTAGAAGGCTAAGTAAGGGCATGATATCAGATTAGGTTATCAAGCCGTACGTGTCATGTTGCTATGAATAATTGGAGATAATATTGTCTTCGGGAGCTGATAATATTAATTGTGATACATTTAAAATTTAATTTTATAAATTACCTATTATAAAACCTAGTATAACACCAAGCGTCTACTACCGACCCATGTATATAATCTATTGTATCGATCAGAATATAAAAAAAATATTATAAAAAACACACAAAATTCTAATTGTTTTCTATGAGCTATTAGAATTCCGTACCGAAAGGGTGCCAACGAGACCCTAAGCTATTAGCTATTACTTAGCCTCCGCTGTCCATCCGTCCGTCCATCTTTCTGGCACTGGGTTGTCTCTCATGAACCGTAATAGGCAGACAGTTGAAATTTTAACAGAATGTGTATTTCAATGTGTTTTATAAAAAAGGGGGAAATTTAAATAAATACAAGAAACGTTTTCACGGAACCCTTATGTGCGAGGCCGACACTCACTTAGCCGGTTTCAAAAAAGTGATAGTAAGTCCGTCTATAATAAAATAGAAAGTGTGTGAATCCGCAAGGATCAGGTTGTTAGAATCAAGAGTATCACATTACTCTAGAAAATGCGATTCAATAGTTATTTTCCGTGTCAAAGATGTAATTGGCTTCCAATTTGCTTCTGGCAATGGAAGCTGGCTCGTCTTTCTGATTGAGTCTGGTATTACTAACGGTCAAATGAGCTAATCTCTCTGATCGAATAATCTAAATGGTCTATTTAGGTCCTTGCTGCGGCTAGGTGGTTATATTAATTATTATAATGGGAGTATTTGGTAAGGCTTACTCTACCTGCAGTGGTAATTAGTATTTGCCTGACTGAATATTAATCCTAATAAGATGAATAGATATGTATTCCAATAGTTGCCATGATGAAAATCCTACTATACAAATTCAGATTTAAAAAAGCTGAAATAGGCTGTGTTAACGACAAATGGGAGAAAAGGAATGACAATAACTCGCTTTTTATATTATTCCATCGAAATAGTATCAAAATTATCGTTACGTGATACTATTTCGAAGGGAGTGAGTTTTCTTTGAACGGAATTAATATTTCGTGTTGAAGGAAAATAATGAAAAAATTTAAGGCGTTCAAATAAGTATTCACAAAATCGTATTTCTATGGAATGCTTCCATTATACCTATTCACGCATTTATTTGGAAATAAAACTAATTGGTGTTAATAATTATAAATCAAATTAATTCTGGAATAAACATATAATATACTAGCTGTATCCCGTGGTTTATCCCGCATTCCCAGGATAAAAAGTTATGTCCTTCTCCATACCATAGGCATCTGCATGCAAAATGTCATGATGATCCGTTGAGTAGTTGAGGCGTGAAGGCGTAACAAACAAACTCACTTTCGCATTTATAATATTAAGTTAGGATTACATACAATTCATTACACGCAGCTCTGTGCACGTGGGTGGCATTTTACACAAAACAAAAACAAACACTGTCATCCTCTCCCCAAGATATGGTAACTATAAAACTGCATTAAAATTTGCATAGTGGTTCGCGAACTTTATAGTTTCTAAGCACACTAAACAACATTATGAGCTACATAGTATTTTATAATATATAAAATACTTAATATTATAACCTATCATTGATGAAAACAGATGTAACGATATGATGTTAGTATTATATTCAAAATCTCAGGCATTCTCGTTTTATATTGAATTGCTTCATTCTATATGAACTTGTATGACAATGATTTAAAGTGCATACTACTATAACTTTATTTTTAACTAAACGTTTGCTAAAACTTAACGTTATGCACTCTTACACAAGCATCATCGTGGGTAAAAATGACGTTGCTATTTTTTTAATCTTTTTAATATAAAAGATAAACGTTTTTTCATATCCATTGTGCGTAGATACCATCGATTGGCTCATTTTATTAAAGCATGCCTCCACGATCGACCACTCATGCGTATCAGAGGGCACTAAATCCATAATATAAAGCCAATCGATGCGATAAAAGCTTTATAAGTGATATTTTATGTTGTTAAGTAACGTTTTATAGTTTATATTCTAAAGGGGATCGTAACTTCAATGGATTTTGCATATAGGTACATGCTTATGCGCTTGATAAACTGAGCAAAAAAGAAATGATTTAATCTACCTATTATCCCGTTAGCCATCAAAGTTAAGCTACCACCGTCGTGGTCGGTAGCTGGATGGGTGACCGCCTAGTGGTATTTCAAATCGAGCGTTTCCGTGCTTCAGAAGGCACGTAAAGCCGTTGTTCCCAGTTATTAGTTAATTATGATAGTCGTTAAGCTAGTTGGAGGTCTATCTAGGCGGCTTGAAAACTCCAACAGTAGGTTGACCACTAACCTACCTCCATCTCGCCGCAGACAGCACGCGTGGTGGGGTATCTGCCCATTCCCTTTCACCCTAATTTGTGAAACGAGTTATGTGCTCAGCAGTGGGACATTATAGGCTGATGATGATGATGATTCACTGTTGAAGCTACGTATATAAAAAAGAACAGAAAAGCGTAGATACCGACATCATAGAAATAAATAAAAAGAAAGAACGTCGCCATACTACACGAATATATAAAACAGGCCAACTTTTATAGGCTGCTGCGCGTAACAGCTACGTTTTACGCTCCCTCTGCGTCATTCTACTGGTCATAGTGACGTACATAATGATAGCAGTTGTTGAAATATTCCAATTACAATCGGGAGAAATTGAAATATTAAACATAATTTTGCAATTTTATTTATTTTTATTTGATTTAGCCCCTAACAGTTAGGGCTTATTTTAATCGACGCGTGCACAGCTTCGACACTCAATCTGGATGTATCCTTAATCAAAGACCGACATATATATTATAATATAATATATATTTAGTTGCAATTTTAAAGACATATTATAATATAATATATATGTAGGTATCTACGCTTTACTTTTCTTTTTGTTTTCTACATATTATGTAGACTAAATTGTGAGGAAAATTGAGATAAAATTGATTATTAATGTACTTTGTGCGGTTTCCTAATGGAAACAGATCCCATGGGATTAGAAACATCCAAAGCGGATCTGTGCACGAGCTATAAACAAATATTTAGCAATTGCTGGTTTTCTTTCAGTGAAATATAGGTTATTCAAATTCTAGAAATAATCTACGAAGACAGTAATAACTGTAATAACACAGAGTTCCTAATCAGTCGATGTTTATCTACTGCTAATTTGGTCGCCCCGTCTGTTTCCGATCCGTATCCGTTATCTCAAACAATTGCTAACTATCCATCTTGCATATCTTTCTGTACAAAATCTCGTATGTTGTCCATACATAGACATAGATAAGTACATAGCATAGAATAAAATTCACCATTTATTCATGTTTAATGCAACAACTATCTTTTAGAGAGATTTTCTAGCATCGTATAATATTCGAAAGAAAAACTTCAAGCGTTGCAATTTTAAAAACCGTTCTTAAACTTCAAACTTGTATTGTAAAGTTACGAACACGAATTAAACCAACATAATGTACGGTAGCAAACTATTTCAGAACACTAAATCAAGTCCACGGAATTGGACAAACAAATGATCACAGCCGGGAAACTCGCCGAGCAATCAATTGTTTTGTTTTGACAAACTTACCGGGTGTTGCCAACTGTCTAAATTTAGAACGGAAATTATATTTTGCACAACTGCCCCGAGAATGAATGTCTGTGGCGCTTGAATTAGGTGAGAATATTGTGTTATCCCTTAACTTAGATTGAAAAAAGAAACTCATATTTTCCACATTAAAACTCTTTGGAATTATTGATGAGTGAGCTTGTGGAGCGGAAATATTTGCATGTTTGTTTTTCACGAAGTTGATGAATATATTCCTTTATGTATCTATCTAATATTTTCAACAGTAGGGGTGTATTCGTTTTATACGAGTTATAATTAAATATCTCATCACAAAGAATGGATCATTTAATGCTGTAAAAGTATAACTTCACTACTTAATTACGATGAAAACTCCATCCCTACTATCTTTATCCTTACTCATATTATAAACTAGCTGTCCCCTGCGGTTTCACTCGCGTTCCGGGGCTTAAAAAGCCTATGTCCTTCTCCGTACTATCTATCTGCTATCGACTACCTGCATGCCAAATTTCATGAGATCCGTTCAATAGTTGAGGCGTGAAAGCGTAATAAACAAACAAACAAACTCACTTTCGCATTTATAATATTAGTGAGGGTGCGAATGTGAGTTTGTATGTTTGGTACGCTTTCACGACTTAACTTTACTTAGTCAATACTCAATTATTTATTGCAATATGTATAGGTACATTAGATATTTAAAATTCTATACATATGACTATAATAGGGTGTAGCAATTTAATATAATATAATATTATTATCCTAGGAAGGAAGGAAGGATGTCTATGAAATTCAGCGTATTTGGTACTGAGGTAAAATTCCTGGAATACATAACTCGGATACGTTTATTTCATTATTTATAGCAGCGCCATCTATTGTCGAATAGCAAATAAACTACGAAAGTTCGGAGTTCAGATGTGCGCCGAATATGAAAGCTCTGCTACAAAAATATGGGTAAGAACTTAACCTTTTTTCAATTAACTACGTTTATTAACTAATCATCAACATAAGTTTGTAAGTAAAATAAACAGAATTTGCTAAGTAAAACCTTTTTAAACTACTTAATGTCAATTATGTTATCAAATCTCAAAATAAAACGTTTGTATACTAATTTATTTGTACTAAAATCTGAAATCTGACTGCACAAAGGTCTACCTTTGTGCAGTCCTTTACCTAAGATACCTAAACCTAAAATCAAAAATATTTGTCAATGCAACATTAATTCTTTGGACCAAATTAATATAAAATCATATTCTAATCTTGTTAAACATAATAAATTGAGCAGGCAAGATGACCCGCGATGAATCTTCCACAAAAGATATGGCTTTGTAATATTCGTGAGCTGACCGATAAGAAATAATTTTCGCCCGTCTTATGGTACAGTGGCTTTCTTGCACCATGGGCTTTATTTACAGCAAATATCATTTTTAACATGAAAAAAAAACAATCTCAGAAAATTATAATCAAACACGGCCTACTACATTGTTTTTTTACAAATATTTCCATTTTTATAGAGCATCCGGACCATTGTAATTTCCTTTAAATGTCCTTGTAACATTTAAAGAGGCCCCAAAGACGTTCTCGACCATTAAAACAATATACATATAACCTTAGTTGGCTGTTTGTTGCCTGTTAGCAGGCGTTAGCTACAAAGAAAGCATTTTCTTTTGTCCCGAACACAAAGGGCAGTGCTCAAGGACGGCCCACCCTTCTATTCGAAGGCTGGCTGTTTGTATAGCCTTCGATATTGCAGATTAGTGGCGAAACATTGAATGAGGCTACATTTCAGCCGCTTTACCTGAAATGAAAAGTAAGATAAAAAATGTCAAGCTTGGAAGTGTTGCCACTTGACACTAGATGGCGCTGTACTAAAATTTGAATGTATTTTTTTTATTCATAATGAAATATTTAAAAAGCAATATACCTAATAGCAAATATAATATACCGGCACTCAATATTTTCATAAGATGCATAAAATAGTACCGCAACAGTTGACAAATTGAAATTAAACCTTACAAGAGAATCTCTTTCAATGAATGCGACTAACCAAAATTAACTATGTTGTTATAGTAATTGAGTATTTATTTTATTTTTATAACTATAGAATGTTGCCTAGTTAGCGTGTACCGGGACCAGAAACCTATTTTCAACAACGTTATTTTGCATACAATATGTTTGGTTTAAAATTACGATAAGCAGTATCCTTATGGCGCATACTCAGAGCGCATACAAGAGTTTTGTGTGACATAAAAATATAGGACGAGCCCGATTGATACGACCACAGAGATCGATGGATACGACATTTTATCAGTGTAATTCTGTACAGACGCAACTCTCATTATCTTTAATGCCTCTGGAATACGACAACGTGATGCAAGTATTATTTTAATACCTATGTAATATACTATTTATATCTAATATATTATTATTATGTAGCCTCCGTTGTTTATTTGACTAAAAAAAAGGACTAAAATACTCATCACTATAAAAATTTGATTGAAAAAGTAAAATTCTAATTTCATCTTACACATTTCCTTTTTCATCAAAGTAAGTAATCTGAAACGAAGACATAAACAATAATGTTTCATTTTAAATCCAAACAAAGCAGCGTTCCCTGTTTCATTATACATTGAGAATACGTAAATCGCTACGAATATGGGCTACGAATGCTACGAACGTTCAAGCGAGCGGAATGTTCTGTGTGAGTGCTCCTTACATTTCTATAATGACGCACACTAGAGTACAGATCCTTATGAGTTTATCCCAGAGTCTTAGTATAATTTGAGCTTAGCTGGACATAAATGCACAAATGTCAAGTGTGCCGTCGGGTCACGTCCGTGGGAGGCGCGGCGTGGGTGGCGGCCGGCGGCGGCGGGTGACACGGAGCGCGCGCGCGGGCGAGGTGGGGGCGCCGGCCGCCGACACAGACAGTGCTCACCCGGCCTCTAACCCGCGCGCATGTCCCTTACGACAAGCCCTTCACTCCAGTTTCCACACAGAACACGGCTCCGTTACATAATATCCCCAACGGGCACATAATATAAACCCATAGTGTTAAGGCTTCTATTTCTGTGATCGATACAATTTTTGCACGTTTTACACGCATAGTTTAGGTTAGCGTTACGTAAGCCGCCGCCGTCCACGAAGCTTTGCTTGCCACCGCTTTATTGTGATATTCGGTTGTGATATATCCGTTTAGGCTAGCTTTTTGCTCGTAGTGTCAAGTTAGTTATCGTTCCAAACATTGTTTTGTTTCTTATTCGTGTAACGGGGTCGTGCGAACGTCCGAGCCGCCGTCGTGACGTATTCTGTGGAAATTGGGTGCAGTGAATCTTCACTTGTTGATCTTCCTTAATCTCATTTTCCTTGTCGATCTTTCGTTCATTCGGTCGTATGGTGAGCACTGGGTGGGAGTTGAGTGCGTGCGGTCGCTTGTCGCGCGAGACTTGTTGATCGCGGGTTGAGAATGCGCGTGTAGCGCTCCCGAGAGTGGCTCGTCACGGATTCGCGCGGCTGGTGGCGGCGCGCCACGCCATCTGGCGGCTGCGGCGCTCCGGCTCGCAGCCAGCTCACGACAACAATGACCATGAACAGACCAACCATCTGTACGTTTCTTCTATCTCTCTTCAACGCTCTCTGTCTGTCTTGCAAGCTTTCGTTCTATCGATTCATCTCATTTGTGTTATCATCTCACTTTCCTTCTACTAGACATCGATTCATTATATCGACATGAGACACAGCTGTTTCCTTTTACTCATTCACACAAATGGAAACCACAAACGTCTGAGCTTACGAAGCTTAAAGCATAAAGTGGCCAAATAAGCCCAGCGTCTGTATAAAGAGTCCAGACAAATCCATTTTAGGCGTTGTTCTTTCATATTAAGTTTGTTTTTCTCCGACCTGCCGCCAGCTGTTCGTTCACTTACCGCTTTACATTTCCAGTTTCCATATTTCCCCTTTTTGTCAGAGTTGCGAACCCGGCCACATGTATGCATCGTCGACCATCCCACGAATGCCCGCTATAATAAATGTTATCCCCACAATTGTTGTTTTATTTTGCGCTTCGATGTTTGCCACTTGAACCATGTATGGATAAAAGTTTGTGCTTGTTGTAGTTTCATGTTTAGAACAATAAAATCGATGTTTAGACTGCATTTATATTCAATAGGTTTATATATCAGCTGGAATGTAAAAGGTAAAGAATTACTGACATACATGATCGAGTTTCATTCCATTAGGCGCCGATCCCACGGAGAGAGTTCTAGACTTCCGAGTTCAGAGTTCTGAGTTCCGCGTTCACTGTAATCTATGCGGCGCCTTTGATCACTGCACACAGAGAACTCGGCGTTCAAGAGAACGCAAGTTCTGGCGGAGTTCCATTATCTAAAGCTGGCAGTTGAGTTGACACGTCTGAGCTATCACTGTCTAATTTACTGAGTGACACAAGGCAGCAAGGACAATGGGCATTCTGGCCCATGAGCGGCCACTAATAAATCTAAAGTAAGGCCAATGAGACGAGATAAAAGAATGTAAACAAACTTTTGCTTGATGTAGTATATACTAATAATCCTACCTTAGCCTGAGCCTTATATTTTTAACACCTTTTGGTACGGGATACTAATTACTTTTGACTCATTGGCTCGCGGCTAAAAATATAACAATGACATCAATTGTTATAATAGGACGCGCGTCCCTCGCGAGAACCGCAACTACCTACAACATTACCATACAAATTTGCCCATTTACTTTAGAACTCTAGACTGCTCGCTCGCTGTGTGTAGTAGTGAATGCGGAATTCGGAACGCGGAACTCTAGAACTCCCCCTGTGGGATCGGCGCCTTATTAGGTAATGGCGCCCAACGTGGTACCAGAGACGTTCTATAAATACCTACCTAGTCATTCATATACGTATGATGTTAACCGTGTGCGTGCTGGACTAATTGAAATTAATAATCAATTTTATATATAAATGAGATCACATTATTTGGGGCTATTTAATTTCACAATGTTAATAATAAATGGGTTTCCGCAGTTTTCCATCAACAAATATAAATTCATTTGTGGGTGACGTCAATATTACAAATATATAATATTATAAACAGCAAATACATAATGTAATTTATTGCAAAAACTTATATCTTAAACCAGCATTATAATTTCCAAATTTTTGTTGAACTCTTTCAAGAATAGTCTGCGTATCACACAGTTGATTATGTATTCTACATATAGCTGTAATCACGTGTTACTTTCACGAATAACATGCTCTTAGCTTTTGTTTATTGACTAAACAAAAGCATTTATTTCTTCACTAGCTGACCCCCGCGGTTTCACCCACTTTCCCGGGATAAAAATTAGCCTATGTCTATTTCCATACCGTAGGCTATTGCATGCCAAATTTCATGATGATCCGTTGAGTAGTTGAGGCGTGAAGGCGTAACAAACAAACAAACAAACTTACTTTCACATTTATAATATTAGTTAGGATTCTCAACTTATTGGGTAGTTCCCGCAAATACATTTCTAAAACAAAAAATAAATCATTTCTGCAAATAAATAAATCATTTAAGAAAGAAAAAAAGAAAACATATTTATTGACCCACAAGGATAAGGTACACATATTTATAAAATTAATATTATTTAGTTATTACAAACCTTATACTAAAAGTTAATTAATTTGGGACTTTCTTTTTCATCACACAAATATGATTCGTGCAGGTCGCATATATAACATTTCCTTCTTATCACGATGCCCCGGCCTTGACCAGAAGTTTGGCAGTAAAATGTTGGATCGTGCAGGTAAGAAAGTGGGTGTATCCTTGAGAATGGATTGAATTGCAAATCCATAGCGGAATATGAATTGTATTGCATATATTCATTAAGCATGTTTGTTTACGGTAAAGTAACAAAAATAGGTTGTTTATTGGGATCCACAGCTTTATTATGAATAATATATGATTTTATGAATAATATCTGAACATTTTTTGATAGACTGATAGGATCTATAATCGCACTTAAATTGTGTTTTCTTTCAATTTACTATGTAGTTATATATGTGATGAAAGTCAAGTCAATCCATGCCTCCGTTACGTCATGAAAAAACTTACTTACTTCCGTATTTATAACGTGAATGATTAAAATATGGAATTTATGGTAACACAAATCTCGCTGTCACCCAAAACTGTTGTCCAAATAGAGCAAATAGCCGTCCTCATATAGACAAAGGCAAACCATTTTAGCCTTGTGCTACTCTATATCTAGCCAAGCTTTTTGGCTTCTGCAATTTGTGAATCATATTTACAATGCATTATTTTGGCAATAAATAACAACGAAATGGGATTTTATTATTAAAATTTGTTAGCCTTCCAAAATGTAGTATCGCACTAATATTTATGCTTGCAAAAGCAACTCTATTACCAGGTTACAATGAAAACTCTTGAAACGATAGCGATGAAGTTTGGCCAGTTAGCATTTAGTATGGAGGCATCATGTACTGTTTATGTCATTAGCGCGAGTGAAACCTCAGCGAACAGCTACTTCGTATCATAAATCCGAATATTTTTTATGTTTATGTGGATATTTATTACTCAATCACGCCGTGGTGGCTCAACAGATTTTGACGATATTTGCAATAAAAATAGATCATACCCTGGAAAAACGTTAGATTCCTCAGGAAGTGGGGTAGTAGGTAGTTTAACATAACTCGAACTATTTTATTTTAAAATATTATTCATACAAAATACATTAGAAAAGAACATTAATAAATTTGACGAATGCAGGTACTTAACGTAAGTAACAGCTTACCTCAAGTAATATTAATCACTGTGCATTCGCATTATAGCCTTTTGTAAAAAGTATTTCCGTCGGGAAGGCGTGCGGGTATGAAATGTGGGAGGGAGTGGGCAATTCACAGCCGACTCACGTATACCGACCCAAGCTTCAAGGCTTTAGCATCTAGTTAGGTTCTAGGAACGAAAATATATTTTTCTTCTATTTTTGGCACTTAGCTTAAGGTTATCGATAGCAAATTTGATTATTTTCACAAAAATTTAGTTCTACCATGATGAATCAGTTATTTAAAATACTAGCTGTCCACCGCGATTTCATCTACGTTCCACGTTCTAAAGTAAAATACCAAACATGAAAATCCGCTAAGCCCATACATCCGTAAGCACATATACTTTAGGATCTATAACATTTGTAGGATTATCTATAAATCATAAACAGGAAAATAAATGAGTGAAGAAGAAATCATTTCAAAAAATATGAAATAGAATTGTAGATGTTCCGAATCGTATTTCTACATGGAAAAGAAATAAATAGAGCCATCCGCGAATAGCCGTTTCATTACTGGCGAAATTGAAAAATACTTCCATCGCAGCTACCGCCTCGTAGTCGGGCGCGTAGGCGGCGCACGTAGCGGCTCTACGGGCTACGGAGTGCCGCAGCGCGCCAACTACATTCGCGCTTTCATTTGCCACTTTAATTTACTTAAATAGAACTTCAAACACGTCATTGATGGTTACCGAGATATGAATACTAAAAAGGTGAAATGTAAAAGCGGCCAATAAATTTTAATATTTTAATAAAATATCAGCCCGCTATAGGTATATTTTACATGTAAAAAGGTACTTTAAATACTACACAACAGTTTTCTGCGAATCGTGGTAATTAGCATTTGGATTTCACGTATAAAGATCAAAGTAGAAATAAGCGATAATAACTGACGCATTCGGTTTTGATTTAATTCAGAATATAATATGAAATGTGTTCTAAGAACTAGCTGTTGAACTGCGCACCTAGGTTGTTTCTGAAAATTTATCTAAATAAAACAAGCTTTTGACCCAAGGCTAACTAGGATTTTTTTCTGTCTTTCTTTGAAAAGATTATATCATCATACTGTGTAACTATTATAAATGCGAATGCAGTTGACCAATGTTATGGAGAGAAATAGTATTTTATAGGATCTTGCAAAAGTATCCTGGATATTGCAAAATGCAAGAAAAAAACTTTTTTTGCGATGCACATAGTTATATCATGTATTAGATAAAACTAAGCAATTATCTGTAAAATTTATATAACTGGGTATGAAATTTATATTTTTTACATAGATGCATTGATGGTACGGATAATGGTGACGACACCAGACCAGCAGCTTAAGCCCACAAGCCCCGGCTATTTTCAATATACGCCGTTTCATAACGGAGCGCTGAGAAATCCGCGGCGATGGTATATTTTATAGCAACATTCATATCTGTCAGTGTATTACAAGGTTGCCGTGCGAGTTGCGAGGTGTTCTCAATTCTAATATTGATTTAGTGATTACAACGAGGTCGGCACGCGATTATTTTGAAAGTGAACGTAGTTTCTATGAGAATGAAGCTTGCCAGACTTTATAGGTGGTCATGCAGTTCAACTGAAACCGATAAACTTATAACTTATGTGGAAACACCATAGCACGGTGGTAAGGTACGGTGTAGTACCCGCTTTGCAGACACTACCTCATCCTATCACCTTCATGATAAAAATCTGGTCAGATCTGGCAGTTACACGTGGAAAAAAGGGGGTCTTGCACCGAGGGCCGTCCCAAACTCTTTGTCAAAATGAATAAAAGAATATAGCCTCGTAAGGCCTACCGACCTAATTTAATGACAAAAATATTAAGTGACTCAAGCCTAAGACAGTTTTTGATATCATAAAATTACGGCCCAGCGACTTAAAATTATGAAATGATATTTCAACCAATTTTTTGGTTTAAATAAACCCGCCAATTTGAATGTGCCACAGATCTTTATTCTAAATCAAAAGTCTGGGCGGCAACTACTTGAACCTATTTTTAGTATATGGGGTCGTAACTTATATTGACCTAAATTTAGGTTGGGCCATACAAGGATAGTTTATGTTATTAGTACTGAGAGTTGCAAAAGTACAAGCGTGGTATGTGACGATGTGGCTGAAGGTATAGTAGAAATGGTATGAAGTGTACAAGTGTGCTGGAGCACCGTTTTAGACTCAAATTAATTAAGCCCCTGGGAATAGAGGGGTACGCGCATTTTCCATTTTTAAAATGGCCCTGTGTTCGTTAATAGGTTTTGTTGATTAAATTACCCAACTTCTTGGATTTGAAGCATTTCTGGAAGTTTGTGCACTCACAAACACATAGCTTCAAAGCTCCCAGGAAGTGTCCTGGGAGCTTTGAATTTAGATTGTTTTCTATACTCTTTATAGATTCTATTTTGCCAACAATTATATTATTGCTAACTCTCCGCCCGTGGATTCACCCGCATTTTACTTAAAGGAAATATTTTCTTAGTAAACGTCTCTATGAACAATCTCTCCAATCCATATGAACAAAGTGTACCATGAATAAATATGTTTTTCTATGTACACTTTTACAACCCTTTTCACCCCTGATGGGTAAAATTTTGTACAAAACTGAAAAACATGTTTTATTCATTGTACCTATGAAGATTCTAGTTTTCAACAGAAAAAAATATTACCCATACAATGATTGCCACCCATTTTCTCTCGCTAGGCTACAATAAATGAATGGTGGTGTTGAGTCAGTGAATGAATCAGCCTTTATTGGTATGATAAGTTAGTTATTAAAGTCGGCAAGATCTAATAGGCTCGTTTTGACATCACATGCCTGCATCAATGTCTCCAAAGGAGAAGAACATAGTGCGATAAGAAGAGGAACGCGATTTAAAAGCGATGATAGCTCAGTGGTAGTGACGTCGGATACAGAGACGATAAGGTCCCGAGAGAATTCTATAAGGAGTTTGACCTTTCGGTGAAGGAAAACATCGTGTGGAAACCATAGCACGGTGGTAGGGTACTTTGTAGTACCCGCCTGGCTGACTTCCACCCTCAAGTTGAAGATCTGTCCCCAAGCATCTATTGGTTTGTTCCGACAGCTGCATTTGAGAGCCAGTTCCTTCTAGAGTTTGTGTGCTTACCACCTTCGCACAAAAGAAACCCTCGTGTCAAAGCGGGTCTCTTTGATTGCTACAACTCTACATAGAGTTTGTATATCTATTGGATGTACCTATTAATAGATAGGCAATAACATTACTTCAAACACAATATATAATACTCAATGTAGTAGGTATAATCACCATACATAATTACTAAACTAATATAAGTAAAATATGTCGTATAAAGTCTCCACGTATAGACACTGAGCGTCAAATCTAGGATCTTATGAATAGCTACAAACCGGCTGTTTCGCCATATTTTTGGGGACGCAACGCAACGGCGAGACTCGTAAAACCTTTATGTCATTTGATTAGCGGACGCGTCATGGTCACGTCGTAAACATTGGACTCCAGCGACAATCATCCAGCTATTGACCCCACGCAAATATGTACGTGTTCTACTCCTGACGTGACATGACGCCACCAGGGGGCCTACCACAAGCTCTTAAAACAAGGTTAAAATAACCTTATTTGTCTTTTGTCCCTCTTTGACATCCGGCGTCATAACAAGACAAAACACAAATAAGGTTATTTTAACCTTGTTTTAAGAGCTTGTGGTAGGCCCCCTGGTTTTGTAGGTATACTGAAAACTGAAAGTGTTCCGAATTTTACTCATGCAATGAAGTTTAGAGATCGGAGTGAAGATGAAGAATTTATCCACGTTGTTATTAGAGACTTTTGAAAGGCTTTTTAATATTACGGTTATTCCCAAGAAGGTAACGTAGGTAGGGTCGGCAACGCGCGCGTGATACCCCTGGTGTTGCAAGCGTCCATAGGCTACGGTAACCGCTTACCATCAGGCGGGCCGTATGCTTGTTTGCCACCTAAGTGGTATAAAAAAAAAAAAAAAAGGTAATTTTTACCGGAATACCTTTTAAATTTCATATTTTGAGGTTATAACTGAAATTCTTATTACAAATCCGATTTCAGTATCTTGTATACCTTTCCACGGTTAACTGCCCTTTAAACATGCGATAGGAGCCAATCCTCTACAGACTTTCGTGTAATAGAATTTTCTATTCAAAGATTTCGTACTAAGGATTCTAAATCTATATGCTAAGGGTACATAATCCCGTGCGTTACACCGAGGGTTGGTAGACATAACGTCGCCGGCAATCGCCCACGATATTGACCCGTCTAAATATAGCCACCGACGTTTCTGCAAATCTATCACCAGGCGATCGTCAATTTTAACGCTTGTTTAACATTATTGTATTGTGATTACCTTTGTTTGTGTAGTGGCGAGGGGTTTATGCAAAATAGTTCATAATATACATATTTTTATGAGAAATATTAGTATGTGGTTATCTGACCCTCGCGTTTCTGGATTGAAAAGTACCTTATGTCCTTTCCAGGATTTAAAGAAACTATGTAGATACCAAATAATAAATCGTTGCTCCATTGCTACATGAAAGAAGGACAAACAAACAAAAATCTTTCGCTTTGATATAAGTATATTTGGTGAATTAAGTATTATTTAGAAACTTTGAATAGTTTTTATTGACTTCATTACAAAATTCAATGTATGATACTATGGCAACTAGAAATACGGCTCCGTAAACTAATGTTTTAATCGTTAAATATAACTAATAATAAAAGAGCTAATAATCATAGTTACAATACGTTCTGCCTTCTTATTAAGGACAAGTTTACCTTTATATTTTTCAATTAATAAATAAATAGGTCTTAAATAAAAAAAACACGAAAAAAAAACATTGTAACATTGGCTGTCCCTTTAATTTATATTTATAAAATTACTTCAATTTCCACGTACAATCATGATTTCGTATTTTAATAAACGGGCGAGTATATGACATAAAACGTATCATAAACCAGCTAACAGGCAACAAAACCCTTCCAATTACGGTCTACCGAATACGCGTATATAAATAGGCATGTACCCTTGTCTGGAACTAATTTTGTTACATTTGGCCTAATGTCCGTAAAACACAGACTTATACTTCGTCTGATAGTGATGTTAGAAGTTCCTAATGGTAATGACGTAATACACTCACAAGTCAAAGTCAAAGCCATTTATTCAGTTGCCCCGAAGGGTGGGTACCTTATGAAGTTACTACTACCAAGTACAATTACTAGTACCAGCTACTGAAGTTACCACCCATTCGGAGGTTGGCCTTCAACTGAGGAGAATCGGCAAGAAAAACAAATAATAGACATTTAACTAAGTTTAAGCACAAAATTAATTATGTATACTTCTAATAAATAAAAAAAAAAATATAGATTGTATTCCGACTAATTCCGTATCTCAGAACCAACACACGATCTGTGGCGGGCGTGGCAGTCAGGGTATTTACATACACGCCGACCAGCCCGTCAGCAAAATATGTTATATACTTTGAAATATTTGTGCTTGATGTGTTAACCTGCTCCTATTATCAGAATGTTAAAAACTTATTATACTTATAGAAATATGGATGATCTTAAAGTCCAAGGGAAGTAAGCTGCCCTTACTGACCTATCTCGAAAGTGTACACCGAATATTGTTTTTTTAATTTCATCGTCATTTGAAATTATTTTTAGGAAGTGTTCTTCGTAATTTCAGCCCCTAGGAGAGTAAAAGAAAGGACCACGGGTGAAACCGCAAGGTGAAAAGCTAGTTTTTTTTTAGCATTTTAATAAGTACTGATATTAACTTATAAACATAATCAAAGAAAATTAACCACTCTATTGCAGGGTTCCCATCTAAACAAAACACGAGCTTTTTCTTTCAATAACATCAAGTTAACATCGCTACAGTGGCGCCATTTCCATTGAGCTTTATGTGTACTAAAGAGAAAAGTACGTACCAAGTAGTGTTGGAAAATTTACATAGATGGCGTGTAACGAGAAATAGAGTTTCAGCTACTTACCGCTAGATGGTACTGGTGCTTGCTTTTTTTAATAAACATTTATTTGGTACCGCTTAACTCGTTTTTAATGGTCACTTAATTAATTTACAAATTCTCAATTATTTGTTGATAAATGATGAAGTGACAAATTTTTCCATATGATGAAACATCGTCACAAAAGACAAATAAAATCAAAGATACCTATCACCTAAATTGCCTTGGAAATATTTACCTTTGTTTCCACTGAATGCAATTTATATTAAATTCGATGAGTATGACTTATTATAATTAGATAATATATATAGCATTGTCACGTTATGTAAAAATCGAGATAAATTTAAGCGAGGTAGAGCAGCTCTACTGGGGAAGTACCTACCTCCACCTTACAGATTACCGCAGCCAAATAACTTTATGTTGTGTTCCTGTTGTGAGAAAGGTCACCAGAGCTCATTAAGTATAAAGAAAGAGTCGGTAATGCGTAAGTGATGCCCCGTGGATTGAAAATAAAAAAACTTTACGAGCAAGTGTGTTGAAAAATAAATAAATCTCCCCAATCGTATAAGAATAAATAACAACATTCCATAGATAAGACCAGAAATTAATTCAAGTTTTTGTTAATTCACCCCTTTCTAATCTAACCGCTTATCATTATAAAGTGCTGATAGGGTAAGATAATGACGTAACACGAACACGGTAGCTGTTTGCCAAAGTCATCGATGTCGGCACCAAGATACACCGGCAAAGTTGTGTTGGCCCTGACCTCACCACGCGAGGTCGCGTGCGCCCCCGGTCTACCTGAAAATCCAGGGTTAGATCATCTACCAATAACGGGCAGGCACATACAGGTATACAACGAGAGTCACCGTCCCGTTTCACTATTGAAAGTGATTTGGTACTGCGGCGGGCGGTTCAAAACACCTTTTATCGGACGATTCGTCATGCTGAAATGTATTCCATTTTCTACTACAGTGGGTTGAATTTGTATGTGTAACCGTATCTTATATAGACTTCCATGCATATTTGTTGCGGTTCTTAAACTTTTATAACTCCTGACAAGGATTAAACTATTTCGTTTGAAAACAATAAATGTGAACATTATACTCAAGTTAGTACCCAGTACCTGAACCATCACCATGCAAGTGAGTAGGTACTTGACTATAATGTGAACATATATTAAAATTAATCTGATTTACAACACACATACTCCATTGTGCAATGAGTATTTATCACCACGTGTTCTATCCATATGTTTACATCACTGCAAGGCATTATATCAAAACAGTTAAATGAAACAACAATTTCATACTTTAATAAATGACACTCATGAATGAATAATTTATTTACAGTGTAATATATAAAATTAAAGTTAAAATTGGATATGTAATTCACAGATCGCATGTCGGGCTTAATCACAGCTAATGGGGCTCGGGTGTGCTCGCTCGGAAGCTAAAATTCGTCTATTTTGAGAGCTTGCAATTCGATTACTCATGTTTATTGCGCCACATTGCGAAATGAGTACTTTCACGTTTGAGAATCAGCCATTTGCCTGTTCTACATTTTAGCAGGTCAATTTAATGATAGACTTTGTAATGCAAAGAATTCTGGCAATAATTAGTCATAAAATGGGCAAAGTCGGCAACAATAACAACAGTAACTTCTTACTCATAACGGAGTACCTTCCTGCATAATATTCTCGATCGCTAGGAAATTAGATGACGGGTAATCATTGGAGACATTGATTTTGGCCTTAGTCTTATAATGAACAATTTGTTCATATTTTAGTTTCTTCCTCATATAGTTGTCGTCCCAATTCCGCTTAAGTTCAAACAAAACACTCCTTTTGTTCGGGTGAAGGGACTTTCCGTAACGTCATTTCTATCCGGAAAACAGAGAACTTTACTTCGTTTCCTTTAATGATAGTGAAATAAAGCCATGACTAATTAGTCAACGTGTCCTCATGATCATATCAATATAAAGAAAAAAGAAAGAAAGAAAAAGATTTATTCTGGACAACACACAACATTACATTAAAGACTGTAGAAATTACAAAAAACAAGAATTAAGATATTAATATATTAATGATATTAATTATTAATATCATGTTCATGCAGCCGTTACGGTCGTCCAACGTTTCAATCGAACCAGAAGGTGGTATGAATGAGTCCCCATGATGTTTTACCTAGCAGTTCTTCAAAAATTATGTCCAGAGTATCCGACCATTAACCCTACTTCTTGTTAATTATATGACATACGTAATTACCACTGGTTTCTCTACAAAGATAACCTGAAGGTCTGAGAAGTCAAATTCAAAGTCACGTAATGTCCGTCAATCTACACCGGGCTAACGTTGATGAACTATGGCCTAGATCACAATAATGTTGTAGGGACATATATGAACTATTGATGCGATATAAACATTAACAATCATGTTTACTGATGCTTGTATCAGCTGCTCACATATGGACAATACCTACATAATTAATTATCATGTAATATGCAAATTAACTGTGTTACAACTGACATAGTATCTATAACATTGAGTTTTGAGAGATAGAGGTAAAAATAAAACATTGAAAAGGCTTCATGTGCTGACTTATAACGGTAAAATTGTGGCCAAACCCAAAAAAAACAAACGTATATTAAACAAGACACAACCATAGAGTTATAATATGAATAGAGCGACTGTACTAGAATACGGTCCGTGAGCATGAGTACCTAAATGCCTTGAAACAAACTGCGCGTACGTAGTTTCAACGACTAAAATTCATATAATAAATGCCAATTTCTCGTTTATTATCGATTCTTTTACCAACAAATGACAAGGAATCCATATCGACATTTTGTCAGAGTAAATCAACTAGTGTATACATATCTGTGAATGCATACGGAAACTGCTCACGGTTCGCATAAGGTAAAGTTGTTAATACTATCATTCTATAATATTCTAACTCTATGGACACAACAGTCAGTCATATTAATTACACGTGGTACACGGCTACACATCAAGCTATCCAAGCAGTCAAGCAAAGCCAGTATAAGCTGATCTCGCATTGTATAGGATTTACGTATGATGAGAGGTCAGCTTACATTGGAAATGCATAGCTTGATCTGTAGCCGTGCGTACAAGCTCTCTTTAGCTAAATAGCTTACCTATAGTTGAAGAAATGTCTCAGGGTTCTTCAAAAAGGGCGTGAAGAGATTTCTTCAGGGTCGGCAGCGCGCGAGTGATACCCCTGGTGTTGCAAGCGTCCATAGGCTACGGTAACTGCTTACCATCAGGCGGGCCGTATGCTTGTTTGCCACCTTAGTGGTATAAAAAAAAAGGCTATTTATTAGTAACAAAGTAGGTATGAAAGTTGTGAATAATACCTATTATTTGAACCAACATAATGTAGGTAAATAACGGGAAAATGTGAAATTGTTCAACATATCATTATGTAAAGACCTAACGTTAAATCCAGATAGCGCTTTGCTGCTGTAATTAGTTATACTTTCCAGGCGATCCAACATAGTCATTACGATATTCTATAATTCATTGCCTAATTGATTAACTTATTTTATGTTATGAAACGTTCATCGCCTACAGATTTTGATAAACCTAGCGTTTATTATTATTGTGGTTAGTAGCTTTTAGTTACAAAGCTATAATGTATATGATTTTTCTGGGGAAGCGTGCTCCATCTTTTGCCACGTCATCTTACTTTATGAGCGGATCAACGGCTAATCGCAAGCCGAATACAAAAAAAGCTCTAGATTTACTTTTATTTGAATACCTACTTGTATATTTATAGATGTTTAAACTATTTATTTGTTAATAAACGCTATCACAAACTTTTAACATTCCCGTGTCTTGTCTGTCGCGAGACTGTTTTGTATCATTACTTCTACTTTATTACAAATTTTCTTATATTATTATGTTTATTTATCATTATTAGATTTCATCACTTTCCAAAATACTAACAAGTCATTTTTGATTCGTTTTACATATAATTTCATTGGTATGCGAGCAAAATCCCTTTATTAAATGGTATTGGTACCCCCCGGGGAAGTCTTTGTGACAGATGGTATATCCGCATGTATTGCTAATTGAGATCGAGTGACTGAACGTACCGTACGCCTATCTTTGAATTGATTGATTGTCTCTGAGGCCCGTATTAGAAGACATGGATCAAAATACGATTCAAGTCAATCCCATATACAACTTGTAACGGAAAGGGTATATCTCTTCTCTGTAGAAAGTTTCAGCTCCTAATAAATTCTTTGACTGCAAAACCTTATAAAATTAAAGCTATATTAAAAATTCTATATACTTAAAAGTTTTATTATTTATTGCTTGTCAGTTCTTTTCGGCGGTTTAATTTTTTGTTAAAAAGTTTTATTTTATAATTTTTGTGGCTATAATCTACTAATTACTACATGCTTAATTTTTGATTACTTTTAATGTAATACACAACTCAGCGTTAAAATCTGTGAGTGAACAATAAATCATCCCTATTTTCCCACCCTTAGGGTACTTTTATTTTTCAAATTTATATGGAACCAACTTCGAGGTATACCCTATCCAATAAAAAAAGTATTATCAAAATCCGACTACTCTGTAAAAAGTTATGCGTGATCATACATAAAAAAAAATATACGAGTCGACTTGTAAACCTCCGTTTTTTCGTCGGTTAAAAATCATAACCAACATGTTCCCACTCAATGATTGTCACTTGCTAATATTAATTTAAAATATTGTCTTTCGAGATCTGTGCACCCAGTCCCAAAAGATGTTGATGCTGAAATGGATATACCTACCCATTCCGTTACACGTGTAACGGAATGGGTAGGTATCGGACGATACGAGAGATTGGACCCGGGTAGCTTTTTATTAGAATGTACCAACAGGAAAGCAACAAAATAATCTTGTTAGAGTTGTTTCTCCTATTGTTACTCTAGTTCTGCAAAACCACTAATGGCCGATTCCTATAATTTACGGACCGTTATCGGTTAAAATTAAGACTCTTATATCTTTACTAATAAAGAAGCTAAGACCTCACAGCCAAGCTATCACAAGTAAAATTAGCTTACGAAATGATCTATATGCCCAGTTTGGCAATAAAAAAACCTAAGTACCATTGGTAAGCAAAACGATTCGTTTTTGTTTATAGAAACGGGTTTATAAATGTTTAAAATTCTATGGAATAGTTTGGTAGATTGTTTCATCTACAAAATGTCAGGCTACAGCTCGAAAGCGCAGGACGATCTTATATTCTTTAAACAAAACAAAACAAAACCGCGTCGCGGTGACAAGATGAAGAAGAAGACATGATGGAGTAGTCTAAAGGTTTCACATGATTGCCATTTGTCATTTGCCGTTTCTAATCAAGATCTAATCAATTTCAGATCGCCAATCGTATCAAGTCTCGATTTATGTCAACTAAAATAGTTCCAGTGTCAGTTTCTGAAAAAAATTGTTGAAAGTATACATGTAGGTAGAGTAGGCTTACACAAAAATCGAGGATCGCTACAAGACGGTTCATTTGACTTATTTTCAAGATTAGAATATTAATTAAGTATGAAGCGCCCGTGGTGTAGCATGATTAGCCGTTCTTAATCGATTGGCAAAATTAAGCTACCACCGGTAAGGCCAGTACCCAGATGGGTGACCGCCTAGTGGTATTTCAAACTCAAGCGTTTTCCTTTGATCCCGGTTATAACGGTAGTTGGAGGCCTCCTAGGCGGCTGAAAACTTCAACAGTAGGTTGACCACTATATAGCCTACCTCCCCGACCCGCAGTGTGCATGCGTTGTTTGCCCATTCCCTTTCACCCTCATATGTGTGCAGGAGGCCTGTCCTCAGCAGTGGGATATTATAGGCTGATGATGATGATGAAACTAATAAAAACAATGAATAAAAAATAATCTAGAGGAAATAAACTATCTACTACCACATTAACTATCAACCAATCAGGACAATGAAGAAGAGGCTTACAAATATATCATTGCTTTTATTTAATTAGCAGGACGATTTATTTGCATACTATCTCCCGCCCCGCAGTTTACCCGCGGTCCCGGGGTAAAAACTATCTCATTGTTTGCACACTATAATCCGAATTGAAATCAGCTAAAAAAATCTGCGGTGCATATACATTTTGGTAGAAGTAGATATTTTCTATGGAATAATGCTCTCTCGCTGACAAAGTGTTAGGATTTTTATGTTGTTTTCGTTATTTGTATGATAGATTTTTATTGGATAGCCCACCGATAAAGGTCGTAAATTTCATCCTTGCGATTCCGGGCACGCGCTACTTGTTTAAAATATAAGTAAGAAATCACGATATACCAAAGTAAGTATAAGTTTATAAAGTTACATGAGCGTTGAAGCGACAAACTTACAATGTAATACTTTGGTCGAGTGGGCCCCTAACTCAAATAAAAATTGACTGAAAACCTTCAGCAAAACCTTTGAAACTTTTGTAGGATACACTCAATCCTACCCTTAAGTATCTTTAGAACGCACTTGAGTAGGTATTCTTTGATATTCGAACTCAAGTGCGAATCTCACGTAACTGACAGTTATGTACGACTTGAGATTTTCATCGTTCAATCCTACTTCCTACTATTCTTCCTACTAATATTATAAATCTGAAAGTTTGAATGGATGTGAGGATGTGATTTGTGAAGATGTTTCTTACTCTTTCACGCAATAAAATGAAGCGCTCGTGGTGTAGCATCATAAGCCGTTCTTAATCGATCGGCAAGTTAAGCTACCACCATTGTGGTCGGTACCTGGATGGGTGACCGCCTTGTGGTATTTCAAATCGAGCGTTTCGTTGCTTCGGAAGGCACGTAAAGCTGTTGGTCCCGGTTATCACTTAATTGTGATAGTTTTTAAGCTAGTTGGAGGCCTACTAGGCGGAGTTTTTCCAGCAGTAGGTTGACTACTAGCCTACCTCCACCGATCCGCAGTTGGCACGCGTGGTGGAGTATCTGCCCATTCCCTTTCACCCTGATTTGTGAGTAGGCCTGTGCTCAGCAGTGGGACATTATATGCTGATGATGATGATGACAGATAAAATATGTTCTGGATTAACATATAGGATAGCCTTGGAAAGCAACTAGCTTCTCGCTCCGTGCTCCTGCCATTCCACAGTGGTACGTAGGAAGACTCTCTCTAAGTACCTACTCTACCACCAAATTCTGGTTTCTGCACGATGTTTTTCCTCCACCGAAAGTCCATACATATTTAGTGTCGTATTACTTATCACCTTCGCTCCGGCATTCGAAGTACCTATCTGCCACTTAGCTACTGTAATGTGTCTCACTATGTGTTTCATTTATGGACGCTTTTCGAGCCTTTTATAAAATACTAGCTGCCCGGCGCGACTTCGTTCGCGTGGTGCCCTACCATTCCCTACCTTTAAACTTTCCTGGACTTCCACAAATATTTAAAACCAAAATTTGCCAAATTGGGCCAGCAGTTCTCGAGTTTTAGCGAGACTAACAAACAGCAATTCATTTTTATATATATAGATAGACAGCATATTATATTCGATGATAAAACTCCCACACAGAAAGTATAACAAGGCATATTTTTTTAATTAAACGTGCTATATATGTAACAATAAAATGAGAAACAGCATCAGATGCGCAGTTTCAGTTAACAAACATATATACAATTTGTAGAACATTGTCTGTCGATATTTGAGCTTTGTTATACGTTTAAAATGCTCTGACCTGAATATAATGTTGGAGGCTTTTCAGAGGGTGGTAGGTCTTGTTAAACTGGTGATAGCGTGGAGTGAATCCCTGGTAGGAAGCCACTCGGTTTGGGAGTAAGCGGCCACACATCATGCGCTCCGCAACTCAAACGTCATCCCATGGGAGTGCTACAGCAACATAGGTACATACATATTCCAACCGCCAATGATACGATTATGGCCATTTTAGCCCGTTCCTTAACATTGAAACTCAATTTAAAACTCGCTATGCGGAAAGGCAGTTAATGCCAACTAGTTCAAACAACATGTTAAAAACCACAAAACGATTTGCCATGCCATTCAAATATTGTTCGAGGATCGGCACAAGACGCGTCGTTTGACGTGTTGTTTGACTTATTAGCAAGATTTAAAATATGTATGAAGTGGTAATGATACAAATATATACTAGTAGTAGTACTATAAGGAAGGTTAAGTTCACCCCGTCTCGAGTGAAGTTTTCCATTGAAGGTGTTCCATTAGTATACGCTATGTAAGTCGGGACTTATAGCTTGAATAATGTTCCGTACGAGTCGTAGCGACTAGCGGGCGTGTGCTTTATTTGTTCGTGGAAAATTCAAAAAAGAATGAGAATAAAATTGGAGTTGTTCCCGGTATCCCGGAGGCGCACTACGAAACTAACGACTTGCGAGAAATATGGACCACAATCTTACAAAATCGTGGAACTATAATTTTCGTAGAGCCATCCTTGCGTGGTATTACGTGATTAGTTACACCACCTATCGTTGTTTCTTTTCTTTAGTCTACGAATAATGAAAGGTAAAAGATTGTAATAAATTGTTAGTGAAAGTTTAGCAAGAGACTTTGCGAACCGCCATTAGAAGTAGCCTATCTAGGTTAGTATAGTAGTTAGTATAATGAGAAAATGTATATAATTCTACCGTAATGACAACACGAAAATATTTATGTTACTCGTCGTAATCTTGGGTTTGAGATTTGTTCGCAATTAGTCACATGACGTGGTCCTTTGTTGACTTCACTCGAAACTTCGTGCTAACCAAAACAAGAATGAGGTTTGCATATATTCGAGAGAGTGTTATGTATTGCTACGTTTGGCATTTGGATTCATGGTATCGGTTGAAAAGAGGAGAAGAGTACTTGGAAAGAATTATCCACAAAAATAATCCTTACTGTGCATACTACTTTCCGTAATCCACTTGACGGTGGGTATTTACCGCGTTATTTAGTTTGGTAGAGTAAATTGTTAATAATTATGAATGCATTCATCATCATCATCAGCCTATAAATGTCCCATTCCGAGCCTGTGCTCCTTTCACAAGTGAGGGTGATAGGGTAGATACTCCACCACGCGTGCCCACTGTGGATGAGTGGAGGTAGGCTAATGGTCAACCTACTGTAGGAGTTTTCAAGCCGCCTAGAAGGCCTCCAACTAGCTTAACGACTATCACAATTAAGTGATAACCGGGACCAATAGCTTACGTGCCTTCCGAAGCACGGAAACGCTCGATTTGAAATACCACTAGGCTGTCACCCATCCAGGTACCGACCGCTAGGGCCTAATGTGTCTAAGGAGTGTTAAGTTTGAGTCAGTTCATAAAATGTTGACGTAGTAGTAAAGCCCATCACAGATGTAACTATAATATATATTATTAATATAAATCATAGACAGGCATATAACGATATGTTACTAACATTTATATTATCTTTGAGTGACCATACAAGTAACTATAATATATATTACTGTGACTTTACCAACCTACACTATTTTATTTTATCGCACAGCATATATATAAAAATCAATGCCACTTTTCGTTGTAATTTTATAACTCAAGAACGGGCTCACCTATGCAAACCAAATGTTTAGGCTTTGTTCGGACTATTTAGTAGATGGTTTATGTGAAGTTTGCACAAAATCGGTCGAGCGGTTCTTCATTTATCACATTTTTTGTAACAAATGAATTGAATAAATGGCGGATCATTTTGTGTCAGGGTAGGGTAGGGTAGGGTAGGATAGGATAGCACCATAGGGTAGGGTAGCACCACGCGAATGAAGTCGCGCCGGGTAGCTAGTTAATATATATTATAGCTATGTGTATGTGATGGCTTAAAACATGTGCTGACCAAATAGCATGTTAGGCATGACTACATCTAAACCTACATCTTATAATGGAAGGAGAACATTTCAAGCACCGATTAATCAAGTAATGGAGTGCCTTCTTACATTCGTATTTTGAGGCAATCCGATTGGATTACTCAAGCTATAGCTTTGCTTAACGGCCTGAAGCGGAAATGCAGATATATAAAACGATTTATTTCTATCGTTAACGTTACCAAGGAATTTAATAAAACCTTATGAATACTTATTTAAAAGCGAACATTCATGGATTATGCTGAATGAAACAAAAAGTGTCGTAATAAAAAATTTATTTTAGTGAGTACAACTTTATACTATTACTAGCTGTCCCCCGCGGTTTCACCCGCATTTCCGGGATAAAAAGTAACCAATGTTCTTCTCCATACTATCGGTTATCAGTTTTCAAACACGTGTCAAAATAAAATGTAATTTAAATCAAAAATAATAAGGAGTATTGATATCAACTTCGATGCAAACCACCCCTAAAATAACTTTCTACCCCTTTTTGACCTCGTTAGTCAATGAGTTTCAATAAAATACGAAACATGTCTTCCATGAATTCTGTCAAGGAATGTTTATGCAAAATTTGAAGTAGATCGGCCCAAGGAATCACGTTGTCCCATACAAACTTTGCCCCCGTTTTTCACCCCCTTAGGGGTAGAATTTCTGAAAATCCTTTCTTATCGGATGCCTACGTCATACAAAGAACACCCAAGTTTCAGGTCTCTACGATCAGCGGTTTAGGCCTTAGTTTGTACCCAAAGAATTTAAAACGTCCAGAAGGATAGTCGCCTCTATGGGAACATGAAATAAACAAGCCAGAATTGACAGTACTTGACAGCCGTGCGCAGCACGAACTGAGAGCGATTTGCTCAGGGAGCCCCTCAAGCGGAGTGAAATTAAATGTCATGCTTTAGTAAGGCGGATTATCCATCTGGGTAGAGGCACGATGCCCTATGAAAATCTTTGTTTGTACCTTACTGCAAGTGATATGTGTGTAGACCAAGCATTCTAAATTTAAACGGGTAAAATAGTTTGACAGCTCTACGCTGTCAAAAAATATAAATTAAAATATTGTGAAGCAGAATTTTGAAAAAAAAAAATTGATAAAATTACATATCTTCGAAAATACTATTTTTTTTAAATATGCCACTTTCAGCGTTTTTCTCTAAGAACTGTAGTTCAGAATTTGCCCATAATGGCTAGGAAAAAAAAGGCAGCTGTATAATGTAAATACTTTCATGCATATTTTCAGTTTCATGCATCAAAATCAATAAATGTTTATATTTTCCCTAAGATACAGTTTTTTTACCTCCCTTAAAAGCGTTTATAGGGCAGTCCTAAAAATTTTATAACAAAGTAACTGAAATAAAAATGCTGTTCAAATTAAGAGATACGCCCACATACATATATTTTCAAGGCATATGAATAAGAACTGTAAAAACTTAATTTTACGATGATAATTAAGCGTATATTTGAAATGTATCTTTGTATATATAAAACTAGTTATGTATCCATACATCCACCTCTTCAAAATTTAGGGTCACCTACATGTAAAAGGGTACACTAGAATTGTTATTCCTGTCGTTGTTCTATTATTATGACATTAGATGCTGCTCGCGATCTGAAGGGAATTAAGGTACTTTAGTTTCAGAAGGGTCTTAATTTCCATAATTTATTTACTCTAAACTAGACGT
This sequence comes from Achlya flavicornis, assembly GCA_947623365.1. NCBI lineage: Eukaryota > Metazoa > Arthropoda > Insecta > Lepidoptera > Drepanidae > Achlya > Achlya flavicornis. The sequence goes on from OX392484.1 coordinate 5,525,828, forward strand.
ACCTCCGTTGAATGTAGGTTAAAGGTCTCACCTCTTTATTTCCTAGGTGTTTTCTCAAAAAGATGTCTTGTTTTATAAAATGTCGCAGAAAACTGTAGCTTTTATCGCTTTTATTCTATTATTATAAATGTGATCGTTACTGTGGATGTCTATTAGTGAGGCTGGTTCTACCAAATGTCGTGTAACACTAGATTAACTATACCTGGAATATTTTACACATTTAACTTATTCCTAGTAAATTTTCATCAAAATGTTTTCAAAGCAAATCTATACTGAGTTTTCTTACTGAAGGGTAAACGAATGAATATGAAAACCAGGTTGATCTCAAAAGACTCTTGGCTCTCTAGTACACAATGAAATCTTACGTCAATTTTGTATAGCTCGATTAATTATTATAGTGAACTTTCAGCGATCAGGCTGTGTTACAGACGCCATTAAAATACTATCGGATAACATGTAAGCTCCATGTATTTTGGCAATGGCGATACATATAGACTATAACTAAAACTATTGCATACTCTATACTCTACTATACTCTACTCGAGAAGAAATACCTACGTATTTCTTCTCGATTTGATACTCGTAGTTAATTATTCTCGGAAAAGGAATCGGTAAAACGTTAAGTCACATAACTTTCAATAGTAATTAGTAATTTAATCTCAATATAGGTACGACTCAATCGAATCCACCCAGAGCCATTCAATTGGGATAAAACAAATGATAGATTTTATTCCAAAAATAAAACATTTATTCCCTCGGGATCGTGGGTAAAACCACAGCTGAATGTAATTTCCACAATAAAATGTTTATAATTTATTAGAACTCATTAAATATAACCTTTCCGTTGAATTTAGATCCCTTTCAGGCGTAAAAGGATAAATGAAAGCATTGTCTTACTTCTTTGTTTCTTATAAAGAGGTATGTATACGAATATCATGTTACCAGCTCAATTTTGTAGAACAAGGGATGATTCAGTTAATGGGTTCTGCCTTTTACATTACCATCGAGTACATGCCTATAATGGAAGTTATTATTATAATACAACTAACTGCCCGACGCGACATCGTTTGCGTGGTGTCCTACCCTATACACACACTACCCTACCCTTTTGCTTAAACTTTCTAATTTTCTGCGCAACTTTCTTAAAAAAAAAATGTAAGAACCTTGTACAAAGTATTAGAAAACTTTAAAAAAATTGATGAAAAAAGTTATGACGTGATTAAGGGAAATAGGGATTCCACCAAAAACATCGCACTGTCAAAAAGTTATCAGATCTCATGTAGAGCCAAGCTTATAACTTCTTTTTTTTTATACGTCTAAGTCGGCAAACAAGCATGGTAAGCGGTTACCGTAGCCATATGTACGCTTGCAACACACGAAGCATCGCTCACGCGTTGCCTACCTTTCCCCCCTCCCCAATGAGCTCTGGCGACCTCACTCACGCACAGGAACACAACTTTACACAACATAAAGTTATTTGGCTGCGGTATTCTGTAAGGTGGAGGTACTTCCCCAGTCGAGCTGCTCTTTGAGCGAATTAACGCTACACTCTACCTCTCTTAACTCTACACGCCCTAACTCTACAAGCCCTAACTTAACAAACTCTACACCTTTGTCAAAATATGTGGCTTGGCCGTTTCGCTATCGCCACAATGGGCGTAAGGTGAAAAATGTATTCACTGTTAATTACTTTGTTGTAGTACAATAGTTCTTGTAATAGCGAAACGGCCAAGACACATATTTTAGGTATGCCTAAGAGGTAATTTTACCTTAAAGAGGGAAGGGGCACAAAATAGGGGAAGTCAGATGAAATCGTAATCGTAGAACAAGGGATGATTCAGTTAATGGGTTCTGCCTTTTACATTACCATCGAGTACATGCCTATAATGGAAGTTATTATTATAATACAACTAACTGCCCGACGCGACATCGTTTGCGTGGTGTCCTACCCTATACACACACTACCCTACCCTTTTGCTTAAACTTTCTAATTTTGTGCGCAACTTTCTTAAAAAAAAAACGTAAGAACCTTGTACAAAGTATTAGAAAACTTTAAAAAAATTGATGAAAAAAGTTATGACGTGATTAAGGGAAATAGGGATTCCACCAAAAACATCGCACTGTCAAAAAGTTATCAGATCTCATGTAGAGCCAAGCTTATAACTTCTTTTTTTTTATACGTCTAAGTCGGCAAACAAGCATGGTAAGCGGTTACCGTAGCCATATGTACGCTTGCAACACACGAAGCATCGCTCACGCGTTGCCTACCTTTCCCCCCTCCCCAATGAGCTCTGGCGACCTCACTCACGCACAGGAACACAACTTTACACAACATAAAGTTATTTGGCTGCGGTATTCTGTAAGGTGGAGGTACTTCCCCAGTCGAGCTGCTCTTTGAGCGAATTAACGCTACCCTCTACCTCTCTTAACTCTACACGCCCTAACTCTACAAGCCCTAACTTCACAAACTCTACACCTTAGTCAAAATATGTGGCTTGGCTGTTTCGCTATCGCCACAATGGGCGTAAGGTGAAAAATGTATTCACTGTTAATTACTTTGTTGTAGTACAATAGTTCTTGTAATAGCGAAACGGCCAAGACACATATTTTAGGTATGCCTAAGAGGTAATTTTACCTTAAAGAGGGAAGGGGCACAAAATAGGGGATGTCAGATGAAATCGTGAGGCAGAAAGAATCGTGAGCTTTATTTGGAAATAATATTATTTGTCAAAAATAAAATATGCATAACTTTATGAATGTGTGACGATTAGCACTTTTTAGTAAATGAATGGGATCTAATTGAAGTGGAAGCATAAACTATTGCATAGTAGGTATTACTTAACACTATCTTGCAAAAGAATAGATTTAAAGAACGTATTCACTTTCTAAAAACCACTAAGAAAAATACGTATGGAAAGATACTATTGTTCTTGTAGCAATCGCATTCAATTTAATGGTGATGTGTAAGACGGCAAACCTCAAAATGACCAGGAGCAATCAGTCATCTAAGATATTTCGTATGAAATTGTAATGTCAAATTCTAAGCTTCTTGTACTGAATCTTATGCAAAGTTCAAATGGTTTTAGCAACTATCTAAGCTTTTCAGTACCTAATCGATTACTTTTGGTTCTTACCTCAAAAAAAAACTGTTACTTTGCATAGTCTAATCTTTACTCTTTATATTATTTATCAAAATCAAAGCATAACCAGTTACTTATATTGTCATGCTTTTAAATAAATCTATTTCAAAGTAATCAAGCCTATCCAAATTAAATATTTATAGGCAATACCACATACTACTTAATAGTTCTTTAGAAGCAATACGCTAAATCTGAAGGTGTTATAAACGTGAAATGTGGTGAGTACGGTTTGGTATGCCCAGTAAATATAGCTTTAAGCTGTCTTACACTGAGAGATGAAGAAGCGCTCGTAGTGTAGCATGATAAGCCGCTCTTAATCGATCGGCAAGCTAAGCTAATACCGTCGTGGTCGGTACCTGGATGGGTGACCGCCTAGTGGTATTTCAAATCGAGCGTTTCCGTGCTTCGGAAGCCACGTAAAGCCGTTGGTCCCGGTTATCACTTAATTTTGATATTCGTTAAGCTAGTTGGAGGCCTTCTAGGCGGCTTGAAAACTCCAACAGTAGGTTGACCACTAGCCTACCTCCACCGATCCGCAGTGGGCACGCGTGGTGGAGTATCTGCCCATTCCCTTTCACCCTGATTTGTAAAAGGAGGCCTGTGCTCAGCAGTGGGACATCATAGGCTGATGATGATGATGACACTGAGAGATGAATAGCGAACGTGTTTTAGGCGGAAATCAGCTAATAATAATAAAATAATATGAAGCCCATCGCTTCAATTTCATATCGTAGCAATCTCTAGCTTTGGTGGAAGGATCAAAGCTTAGCTATGTTCTATCGCACGGCTTAGTTACCTCGCACATCTGGTGGAGATCACCTTTAGCTCGTCACAGCTTGAGTCACAGGAACACAACCTTCACTATCGCTACGCATCTCTGGTGGAAAACCAGCCGTTAAACCGACCATTTACTATGAACAAGCAAGACAGACACCGGATACAGAATAGTATCTCTCGCTTCTTGGAATCTGAATATTTGTTTATTCAGAGTCATAAATAGTTTTATGACTGATAATCGAACTTCCATATGTTCTGTAGTTCTGTGATTTGATCATCGAGTGTGGTTTAGCAGAAGATCATACGTAAATCATTCATAAGCGGAGAATTTTATGTGAATTGAATGAAACACCGAGTACATTGCAGTTTTTAAAACTACTATTCCTAGGTAGCTAGGAGAATTAGGTATGAGCCTGAGGGACTCCTTTAAAACAAAAGCCTTTTTTTATCCCTGTTAATAATATTTTCTAAACTCACTCAAAAGTGAATCGAAATTCATACAACCAGATTGTAAAATATTGATTGCAGATTGTATTCGGGATGAAACCACAATGTGGATTCGTATGCAAACGCGCGGACCGTGAATTATCTCCATAGCGTTTCCCAATCCCTATCACACTTCACGCTCGTTGCGTAATTAATTATTGAACGCATCGCGTAACATTTTAGTTCTCTAATTTAATTTTAAATCCACTGGAGATACGCTAGATTTAAATTTGGAGCTGCTATTAAATTCTGAATTAATGATATTCTATTTTCATTAAAGAAACATGGCCACATCTATAGCTGGTCCTTCTCTCTCCAAAGCACTCTTTTGGCCCTGCAATTCATGGAAAACTTTCCTATTAATCAGATAATTGATATTTATTTCACGATGCGCCAAAGAAGTACCTACTCGTAATAACATGACTGTCTTATCTGTTACGTAAAATGTAATTTGTTAACATTTATTCCGATCGAACATTTGTTCACGTTTGTTCCAAACATTTGCGTGGTGCAAGGAAATAAGTTTTTAGTATCAAAAATTCACGAGATGCAGGCACTCGTATACAACGGGCACGACCTACAACGGAGCAATATTGGCTGCAAAGCTTTAATATACGCTTTATTACTCGATGAAACCATTTTATTACAACTTATGTCATATGTAAGATTTATTCGAGCAATTAACAGATACGTTTAGATCATTTATGGACTTTTAAAGCTTGTTTTGTCCCGAGTTATAATCAAATGCATCCAATGGTATGATAAATATTATAATGGTCTTCTTTTGAAAAACCTGAAGTAAAAGTATCCATTATATGGAAATGAAAAAAAACACAATAAAATAGAACGTCCCAACTGCTGAAATTATAATGATAAACCTAAAAGAAGTCCAAAAACCAATTTTATAGTGGGAAAACTATGCTTGAAGAATTTACACATTTCATCATCATTATTTGTAACCCATATCAGAATATTGGGTCTCCCTTAGACAAAGTTCACTGCACTACTTTTTTGAGGTCATCAGTGCAATTGACCTTAACTCGACTGTTCCATCGATTGCCCTTTCTTCGGCAGACGTTTCCGGCTCACTGCCATATCAACTTGCTCGTTAATTTATTTCCCTTGGGTTGTCTAATTCGTGTTCGTGTTCCACAGATGCGAAGATGGTGGAGGCGGCGCGGCGACAGGCACCGGAGGGCGGGCGGCTTCGCTGCGGCTCGCGAACGGGCGGGTTTCGGCGCAGTCAGCGGAGCAGCTGCCGCACTCGCCCGCCGACTGCGCCTCCGTGCGGATCTCCATCGACAACACCAACACTTGCTGCACCGACTCGCTCGTCACCGCCCTCGACGATGAGACCTTGCTGCTAGGTGATTATCGTACGTAGACACTTATTCCAGAATAGCCATACAACAAGATCCAAAGTTGCTGCTTGCCACTTGGTTAATTTCTGGGACCTACTCGACCGCCGACTAGCTTCATCGACAGGTGTAGAGACTTATTTCAGATCATCAAAGAGCGCCTCTTAATCTAGGTGTTTTTGTTGCCTTCATAATCCGAGTATAGCACTGTATAGTAGGCGGAGCAGCAGCCCAACTCCCCGCATGCAAAAACATATATATTTCTGATATGAAAATTGACCTCAAAATGCAGAAGTTTTGCCGAAGATTACGAGAGGTAGAGCATAGCGTTATTTCGCTCAAAGTGCATTTCGATTGGGGAGGTACTTCCATCTTACAGAATACCGTAGCCAAAAAACTTTATGTTGTGTTACTGCGCTTGAGTAAGGTCGTCAGAACTCATCGGGGAGGGGAGAAGGGTCGGTAACGCGTGTGTAATGAAGGCCCCATGGTTCCCCGGGCGCTGCCAGCGTCCATATGGTTACGGTAACCGCTTACCACCAAGCGAACTGTATGCTTGTTTACCGACTTAAAATTTATATAGTACATGTCTACTATATAAATTCTGATGGAAATAATAGAATCTGAGACAATTTCAATATACCTACATGAAAAAAGAAAATTAAAAAGTTGTTTGCAAATGTAAGAATACAGTGATCATGCATCTAGAAGACAGAAAATCTAAGAATAGTTTCCCTAGTTACCATTCGTATACCTATGTATGTTGTTTCTGAAATTGGTTTGTAGGAATAAGAGTATACCCATACCATTATACCTACTATAGGACCTTTAAAATATCTGTCTACTCAACTATGTCATAATATATCGAGAAATCATTTTGGACTTTCCGAGTGTGTCCGCTATCTTCTTAGTAATCGATTTAACCACAAATAAAAAAACCTATTTTGTCAGAATAAAAACCAAAGGTGATTTGTGCAAATAACTTATCGCAGTACTGATCACGTAGAGATAATTTTACGATACCTAAGACTACTTTAAAACATATTGTAAGCCCATATTTGGTAAAACAAACAGGTAAAACAAATTGATTTTTACTACGTTATTCGCTACGGGAAACACCTAAGCAACTCATACATTTCACAAGTACCTACCTGTTCATTTCTAAGATTTTACCTTGATTTTGATTACGTGTCAAAAATACCCAAGTGAACCGAAACTAATGAGTAAATAACGATATATCACATCAATTAATGAGTATGTTGTAAAGTAAGGCGTGAAGTATAAATGAGTAAAGTTAACAAGAAATTAAACTATCCCGTTTTAGAGACATTCAAACAGTATTCAAATAATTGGAAATTTTATGTATGTTTTAGTTACGAAATAATTAGTGATTCTTAGAAGAAATTCATACTACTTTGTACGGTAATACAGAATATTTGGCTTTAATTCACTCAAACGGATTTGGATACTTATACCTCTCAGTATGTAGTTGCAAAAAACAATATATTTATTGAGTCATAACAGTTTGAAGTAAAAAAAGCACGTAGGTATTTAATGGTTAAAGATTATTATTGACAGCTTAGTGAATCCCCAGAAGACAATGATATCTCATAAACATGAATCACATGAAAAAGTACATTAAATAAATAATTACTTGAAATGTTGTATTACTTATATAAATGGGCCTGGGTATGAGCATAATCTATGTATTGAGTGTTCACTCGAAACTAAGAACGAATCTAGCCCTAAAGTCCAGCTGCTACAACACATCGGTAGCTCATAGATTAATCTTCAACTAATATGTATATTTACTCAATATAAAGTTTAAAAAAATATACGAGTAGTCGGTATACCTACTAGCGTATGGCCCGCCTGATGGTAAGCGGTTACCGTAACCATATGGACGCTGCAACACACGGGCGGGACATCACTCACACGTTACCGACCTGCCGGGCTATTGCGTATCTTTAGTGGTAATCGTAACGAACCCCATTTATAATTTCATCCAAAGACGCGCGCGCGGTATGGCGCGACGATGACCGTTCGTGGGCCCTGATAAGATGAAATTAATTAATGGTGTTCTTTACGATTACCACCAAAGTTACGCGGTAGAGCCCCCGTTCCCACACGGAAGACACAATGGTCGCACTGGCGACCTTACTCACGCGCAGGAACACAACATAAAGTTATTTGGCTGCGGTATTCTGTAAGGAGGTACTTCCCCAGTCAAGCTGCTCTTTGATCAAATAAACACTACGCTCTACCTCTCTTATAAGATTGATCAATGAATGATTATGTATTTATAATAACTTAGTTAAGGTTAAAAAAATATAGAAGATCGTTTCTTAATCAATCAGACACATAGTACTTGTTCTTTCTGCAATTTACTGGATATTTCGTAAATACTTTAAATTAATTTAGTGGCCTAGCTATCTCATTAATTAGCTAGTATCATTCGTTCACTTGACATCGTTAATTTATTTTTCACTGATGATTAAATGTTTGCCGCATTTGAGACATATTCAAGTCGAAACGACATCCATTATGTTACATCTTTTATAATTATGATATGCATTAGACACACCCATCTCATCGTAGGCGTTTAGGTTATAGCTACTTCAAAAATTGTTGGCAAATTGTACTGAATCTATTTTCAACAAACAGTTCGTTTTGTAGAAGTACATGTTGGTTCATTGCGCAGAATTTAATTTGTTACTTTACAACAAAATTAAAACAATTTCTCAATTTAAAACACGATCTTTAATTGTTCTTGTAACTACGAGCCATTTCAATTATACAGTTGAATGTTTCCGTAAATTTTTCGGTAGGTAAGACAAATTAGCCATCGACTTGGGCTATCAAGCCGTTAGCATTGACCATGAATGTGGGGTCTGGATGTCTAGATGTGGCACGGAGCGGGCGCGCAGTGCGCGTTTCCGCGGACGGAGCGGCCGGCCCGTGTCTCGGCTCGGTGCAGTCCTACGCCGCCCAGCCGAGCGCGATGTCATGCCGTACGCAATCGCTACCCCACACAAGTAAAGCTCATAACCGCGATCGAAGCTCCCGACTTTAAAAAAAACGTGTCTCGCGTGTGCAGTGCCAATACAATAGTTCTCATATTCTACGTGAATAAAATTGTTCGCTGAAAGAAACATGTCGGAAAGGGGATTTTGTCACGTTCGTAGATAATTTGAATTTCAGTGTCAAGCTTATTTAAATGTTGTCCGTGTTGTCTGTATGTAAGGGTATGTTGAGCCTGTCTTCGCTCGTCCGAATGGTCAGAGGGTCTAACAATGCAATTTTGGTGTTTATTGTAAGATATCAATGATACGTCGAAGGGAACAATTAGGTAACATCGATTCAATTGTTGATATGGAAGTGTAAATATTATTTATCGTTTAATAAATATCAATTCAGTATCAAACTTTTATTGTTAAATCATTATTAACCCATTTTTATAAAGTTCATTAAACTAGATAAGATATTTATTATGCGATAAAGATGCAAATTGGACTGACGTCAGCGCATGTTTCATGTAAAAGTAATTTAACAGATTTTTTGTGAATGTACATAGACTAACATAACGGTGTAAACGGAGGCTTCAGATACATGGTAACTGGGTTAGGTTGCTGTTAGCTGTAAGTGCTTAATTGACTCATAGATGCGGATGTGGTTCATACAACGAATATAGAAAAATTTCTCCGAACTTGGACATTTTCAAGTCAATATTTCATCGAGATAACTTACGACAGTAACTTCCGCTTACATACTTAGATACTTACTATATTGTAAGTATATCTCTTCCAAATTGCAATTACCAACAAACAAGTTGCCCAAAAGAAGTATTTTCTCTTTGTAATATCGAAGTAGAGCTTGAAAATAGGAGAGTGTAAAAACAAAATAATTATAGGTGTATACACGACCTATGAGTATTATAACTTACGTACTACTAATAATAGATACCTACATAGAAATACGACCATGGGAAATGTCTAATAAAACCACGATATCAAAATAAAACGTAGCGCTATAATATGAACGAAACTAGAGCCACTTGACATTCCGTTTTCATATATGTGCCTAAAAGAAAGAGACATATTGTGGAACAAAATAAAATACCCTATTGTCAAATATAGCTCCTTGTCCTTAGTTCAGACGCATTTTGTTTTACTTTATTTCCATGAAAAAACTGAAATGATAGTTTAGATACTGAAAATCTTTCGTATAGGAACTTCTTGTAAAATGTGAAGATTTGCGCATAGGTACATAAACTTGAAGAAGCTAAATTGAGCTCTGCACAATTCACATTGATAAATTACTGATATAATCCCAAATATCTCCGGAAATACAAATGTTTTCGGATTTATTAAGGTTTCTTTTTAGTTCAGCGCTCGGCTACTACACAGTATGTAGTACATGCTGCTCTCCCAATACCATTCTCCATATGATGACTATATGTTAAACTAAATAAGTACCTTAGAAATGACGTTGCCAATCTATTAGTTGATACCATTGTACAATATCTATGAGAATCCATAGCTTTTATTAAAAACTGAACAATTATTCAGAATATTAAAATTCTAAATTAAAGTGATCCATTGAAAAGATTCATATCGTCAATTCGTTAACATACAAATAAAAATATCATGAAGTTTAAAAACGAACGGAAATGAAACCTCTGAAGTGTGAAATTGTCTGCTTCTAGGTAGCATACCTAGGTAAATGCGGTAACTGGTAGTATACCTATACATAACGGCACATCGGTTTGAGCGAACAACTGATATAATTTGTCATCGCGGAAAGCTGCAAAGGACTTTGGCAGGATCTCATGGCGTGGGTTAAACCTATGAGCTTGAAGAGTTATATGGTTTGAAATATTTTTTATTAACTTTGGCTTTGTAAAAGTTATTAAATCATGTCATTATATCTTCTTTACAAAAGAATTTTTTTGACACTATTAGTTTATATTTGATATCTTAAAAAATACAGTTCATCTATTTGTATTTATATCCCAAATCGACTCATCAAATTTTTTACCCTTCATGCATTACAATGTTTAAAGAGCTATAGGTAGTATTTGATATCGTGATCGTGAGTTAGTCAGTTAGGTAGGTACTATATATACCTACAGTTATGCACACACAATAGTAATATAATCTCGATTGCTCCTTGTTCCTCCTGGATCAGCAGCTGTCGCAACACTTCTATTTTTTTCATTTCGGTTCTATGTTTGTTCATCCCAACAAACTTAATAATAGAAAATATCTATATGCATATTTTAATAAATACAACTGCAGAACTCGAAATGATTACTAGAGTAATGAGTTTTTTTATAAAAATAAAGCAATACCCAAAATAATGGTCGAACGGTCAATACGTTTATTAATTTATTGATGATTTATAGATACATAAAAGAGATTTAAACAGACGAAATAGGTGTTCAGTTGATAATTTATAATCGATATTGGATTAGTGTGAGTAGTGAACAATAAATCTCATAAATATTTAGCACGTGGTCATGTTGGGCGTGGAGTTCGTGGCTTTATTCGAAATAACGAAATACCAAGCATTTATTTTCCAAACAAAACGTTCTAAATTCGTTCACTGCTATTTAAGCTATTTATAGAATTGCCTTTTCTATTGAAATTATTGTCCAGATTTTATGAAAATCATTTCGTAGGTATAACTTTTTTAAACAGAATATGATGATGATTTTTCATCCAGATTCGATTATCGCGGCTAGAATAATTGTTTTTTTTATGCAAGGAAATACGAATTATAGTATTTTTATACACCAAATAAAAACAAATGTAAAACAGTTACCAGGGTCAAATTGAATTCCGGGCATACCTTGAGAGCGGTTAGTTTTTTCATTGAACAAAATTGATATGTGATAAAAAATACTACAATGCATCGAATAGAAAAACTTTGTTTACTTTTGCAGACTAGTCACGCTCTTTGTGATGCCGAGGTCTTCTCTATAATATATCGAGAAGTGACAATATTATTTGATGGCAACATTTATAATTTTAGGAAATTTCTATTGTAGTTTTCAAATTTGAAATAAGATCTAAACACAATAGAAATTTCGAAAAAGTATTGATTGTTGACTTTTTGGGCCACTGGGCTATTATTATCTCATATTTGCATATCTCTTGGGACCCAATCCAAAGTCCAGTTGTGTGTAATCCACAATTCCAAAGAGCGGTATTGGTTACATCCACTTGAATCTTGACATTGCAACGATATAACTTACCATTGGATCACGTGGCACTGCGTCGTACGACGCCGATTAATTCATGTTTATTAAACAAATTAACCACAGTAGTGTAGCATTAGATACGCAACTGCTAATTGCCATTCGTAATAAGAATGCCGCTGCCGTGACAATTAAAAAATATCATCGAAATTAGTACAAATCCGGGCCGCCGTATAAATCCTTAATGAATTGTTGCTAACTAGATGAAAGCTTGTATGAATAATTTGTACGTACAGTTAGGGTCACTTACTAAAGAGAGACATATGTTGAGCATTAGACGTTTCCAGGTTAGTTCTCATAATTACTAATTATAATAATATTATGACTAATAAATCGATTATTAATATGGCATTTAATAGCTCGTTTAAGGACAAATCAATATCAAATTAATTTGAAGTCGATTGCGACGCATTATCTATTACAGTCAACTAGAACGACTTGAATGGTTTTGAACGTTTCTCTCATAAATAGATGAATTAGGTTCAAAATTATAAATAATTTACTTAACAATAACCAATCATCAGTTATACTTACGATGAAAATTCCTCTTTTAGTATAATTAATAAGTTACCTATATAAAGAGGTAACTATAATTACAAGCTTATGCCATATTAAGAGTGGAAATTAAAATTATAAGTAATTCATTGATCATCTTTCATAAAACTAGGTTACGTATAACGTGACATGCACGTGTCAGATGGAATCGAATGAGTAATCAAAATGTATAGTAATTAGTGACGTTCAATACATATTCAATACCTATTATGATTAGAATTCTTAAAGCTGATGGTAAACATGTGTAGTTTAGTTATATAATATTTCCTCATCAAATCGTATGGCTCACTTCTTGCGGATGGATCCTACGCATTTTCTAGATCCTAATTTGCACCGTCGCGGGATGCGGTGCTTCCTTTCCGAATTACCTCAATTCAATAAACAATCGTTAAGTAGTATTTATAAGAATCATTAGTAATCATAAGAAGCGCTCGTGGTGTAGCATGGTTAGCCGTTCTTAATCGATCGGCAAAGTTAAGCTACGTCTATCGTGGTCGGTACCTGGATGGGTGACCGACTAGTGGTAATTCAAATCGAGCGTTTCCGTGCTTCAGAAGGCACGTAAAGCCGTTGGTCTCGGTTATCACTTAATTGTGATAGTCGTTAAGCTAGTTGGATGCCTACTAGGCGGCTTGAAAAATTCCAACAGTAGGTTGAGCACTAGCCTACCTCCACCAATCCGCAGTGGGCATGCGTGGTGGAGTATCTGCCCCATTCCCTTTCACCCTCATTTGTGAAAGGAGGCCTTTGCTCAGCAGTGGGACGTTATAGGCTGATGATGATGATGATGAAGTAGTATTTTATAAAATAATTCTAACATTTGATCAAAATGTTGATCGACAATGATGCGCATATTAAACATCATAAGATTACTTGCGTTATGAAACGCACTGTAGGTTGAAAAATCCATAATTTTAGTACCTTTTATATTTATATTTTTTATTCTCAAATGTTAGAAATAGTGAGGTACGGAAACTAAAATGTTCATCTCGAAATAAAGACGTACAGAGACTAAATTATGCGACAAGTGTCATGTAAACTAGCCGTCAAAGTATTTTACATGGCAATGATGTGTGAGCGTGCGGAACCACATTTGCAATTGACATGGACGAGGCTCGACCGAATTTAATAATGAGAGGTTTTGTGGTGGCACTAATTTGTGAAATGACAGACATCCTCTTATCAGATACACCATGTACAGGTTTAATACGAATACTAAATTATTAACTGTATTAGCTCTGATTTTAACTAATTTCGCTAATAGATACAATGTTGCCAGCTCTGTTAATGGCAGATATAATCGTGACAAATAATATGAGAAATGTTTCACGTGGGAATCGTATTTATGAACAATAAAATAAACATCTTAGTGACGGACGATCTGTAAAATACTTCACTGCTGAATAAATCTCTTTCAAGGATCTTTCTTACCATGTACCGCGAGACGATTGTTCATTCATTTTTAATTATTTTAGCCCTTGCTTACTAAGAATTTAATGCCTTATACGGAATACTAATTATTTTGCAAAGATTTCTTCACTCAATCTTAGCGCGTGAATTTTTAGCCATGCAGGCAATAACTGTTATTTTTTTTTAATATTTCAACTGAAACAATCAGTATTTCTACTTGGCAGCGTCGTGTGACGGATCGCCCACTTCCCTCCAATATGGCGAGGAAGGCGATGGCTACCGCTGCCGCACGCATCGTACTTGTGAACAGGTACTGCTTGTGGGGGTTGGTCTGCTTAAGTTTGTTCTACTTTGTATTTGTGTTACTTTTAATTGTAATTGTGCAAGAGGACCCACTCGTAAAATTATGCCATCGTTTACATGTTAACATGTACACATAAAACATTGCAATAAATAACAATTAAGCTTATAAAATATATTCAGTTATTACTAACTCCGCCAGTGGCAGCCACGTGCGACCGACTTTAATAGTATTTTAATGTATTCTCCGTCAATGAATTAAAACCTATAAAACTGTAGGTAAACTTGTTTCAAGATAACAATTCAGTATTATTTTAGCTTTATAGCAAGCATGCCGTGTTTGTCGTACAGTTTACAAGTGTTTTTGAACATTTGGTGCCACATGACGCTTCTGCGGGGAAGTTGACAAACATGAAACGCTTCGATGTATTCACCATCAAACGGTTACCGAGTCTCCTATGTTCCGTATACAGACTCAATAAGAACCAATATTCACCAAGTAAGACAATTTTTATTCATATTTTAAAGTCCTACCAAAAAAAATTAGCTTATTGGGACATTTTATTTTGGGCTTATTGCTGATCTTTTAATAAATTATCCCGCGAATTCTGTTTGGCACCGGTGCATCAAAGGTGAAAAATTTTATTGGTAAAAAAATACTTTAATTAATTTTATTCTATTTTATCTTGTACGTGTGCTCTGTCTACTTTCTTTCCTTTTGTGGTGTTTAAGTTATATGTGAGAACTTTAAAATGGGAATTAATACTCTACATCTACATGTACTTTAATATAATTATTAATATTTTAATATAAAGGTAGAGCCTTCTTTTTGCTCTACAAATAGAATATCACTGGTTATTTTTGCCCAATGTGACGTGACATCCATTTTAAATATGGCATGGATGGAAACCCTGTTATGAATATGGCAGGCATTGTAATAATGTTTTTCCTCTCATAATCACATTGAAAACTTAATTATGTAACTAAATGAGATCCATGGTTGATCGCACCCCCTATCGCGCAGCGGCTACATCAAAAACCATCAATTTAAAATTCCGCATGTTAAAGTTACGAGTGACGTCACATTTCATAAAAACAATATAGAAATGTGAAGTCACATTCTATAATTTTTTCTTCATCTTCATCATTTTTTTTTGATTGACGAGAAAAATCTAACTGACGGACTTAATTATTTTTTTAGGAAAGTAGCCAATTGCTTATGCGCTACAGATCCGCAATGTGATTTTAGTTCTCTTTGATAGAAGTTGTTATCTAAAAACCATCTGGAAATTAATGCAATACCAAAGACAATTTATTAGTCAACAATTAATGCCAATAATTTATAGGTATGTTATAAAAGTGTGGTTGTAACCTGTTTACTTTGTTACCCTTCTTACTAAGTCATAAGATTACTCAGCTGTTTAATATAACCTACCTACATGTATATGTTTGTCAATTGTTTGTAGGAAAAAATCCACAGCTATTGTTAAAAAACTATAACGCAGTAATACAAATTGATACAAATAACGGAACAAGAAATCTTCTAAACTAACTTTATTACACAACAGATTATAACGATTAAGGAAACAGATGAAGGAAAAACAACGAATCGCAAATGAAGAATTTAGATCAAAGCAGCTGTTGATGTTGAGATATTCTCGACGGGAAACCTATGTAATGTCCGTAGCTGAAAGCATTAGTTGAACATACCACTTTTATTATTATGTTTGTTTATCGAGATTTGAAATAACGCAACATTTATTAGTTGAAATACTAAGTTTAATTCTTCTTTATTGTGTGCTTCTGAATTCCTCCGACGAAAGATAAAAAAAAATTAAAACCATGTATTTTCGGTGTCTCTAAAATGCGGGCGGAAGTCAAATTAATCCCTAACTCTTTGTCTAAACACAGAGGATTGTTATAGTAATATGTGATCTAAACCTAATGTGCATATAAACTCTCTTACAGATTAAAGTGAATCATAATGCAATAAATATGAGATGTCATGTCACATTATATAAAATATTGAAAATTCGCGGGAATATAATTAGGTAGGTTACCAAATCTTTTCAGTTGAAGGCTGACTTCCAAATTGGTGGTATAATTTCAGTAGCTTTGACCTTGCTAAGTGCCCTCTTTGCTGCTTCAACTTGACGTTGTGTGCATATAAGAATCATAGGTCATGTCATAAGGTCAACTTCTGAGAAACAAATCACATTGCCAAATCAAGATAATGAATCACCAAGAAAAACCCAAGTGTGACCATGCCTGTGGTGTGACCTAGTTATAGCTAAATAATCATATAACAACCTTTTTCCTTTCAAATAGTTCCTGACGATTGATCATATAGCAGTGATATAATCATTTCGTTGAGATTTTTTGCTACAATGTCTACGACCAAGAAGTGCTTAAAAGGCGTTACTGGCACATAATGAAGTCAACGACCATCAATGACCATCAATTTTAAAATGGAAGCAAATGGTCAAAAAAGAAAAGAAAACGCTCCACTTTCTTTTTTACCAGCATCTAACGGTTCTTGGAACCACAAATAACTTCGTATTACCCGTTGAATTTTTTTGGTAATCGTATTGTTCTCCGTTTTGACAAAAACCACATCGAATAGTAATGGCCACATCTGTTCTCAAGCTGTAGAAACGAGACTGTTTTTGCTTAATCTTTCTATTATCGTTTCTTGGATAAGAAAAATAATAAATAGTAAGTAGCAGTTGTATACGACTGTTGGGGGTCTGACCTTCTTTAGAAATGTTATGACTAATGTTGGCCATTAGAGCAGGGCCCACATAACTTGTCACGTGCTTAATTCTGAACGCTATATTTAGATAGGTCCATCGAATAAATTTATTAATAGTCTCTAATTTTATTAATAAAATATTAAAAACTGCATATGTACAGACGTACAGACATAGTGTAAAATTAATTATGTTTTTTAAGCTAAAACTCAAATATTGGTAAATCCAACAGAAGCCAAATAGTGAAATTACACACAAAACCAATTAGATGCTTCAATAACTTTTATAAATCCAATCGTAACTTAAATCAATTCAGACTATAAAAGTAGTCGTAAATAACGCTAATCTATACTAATATAATAAAGCGGAAGAGTTTTTTTGTATAGCCATACCTGTAGGTAGACATATACGGGCCGGGTGAGTTCGAACTGGGGAACTGGGGATGAGTTAGGATGAAACGGGCTAATCTCTGGAAGTACCAGTCGGACTTGAAAAATTATTTCACTAATAGAAATCTACATTATCCCCGAGTATTATAGGCAACCCTGTGTATTTTTTATTTATTTATATAAAGTTACTTCCACCTGTCATTTGATAAATCATTAGTTAAATAAGAACTTGTCATTGTGTTGACTAGTATGTCGACGTATTTGAATCTAAGCCTCTGGCCTCTAAGCCTCCATGGTCATACAATAGAGGAGGGATATCCAGTTAATAGATGGATCTTCGTTCGGATCGTAGTAGCTCAGAGTAGATAAATACTAGTAGTAGCGTCAACGCTGCTGAGTAGGCATAAGTATTACACATTTGTTCTACCATCGCTAGGATTTGGTCACGGAATATAAAGGGCTTTTATCCATAACATTTCGGGTTGGGTCATCAGTCATTATTTAATATTATTTTATTTATGGAACTATGTCAATGGTTTGCTGCATGTTTTTAAGGGATTAAGACATTTGGGAGAACTTCGTGGATGATATTATTATTCACCTATTAGATAAGTTAAAATAATCAATTTTACGATAAGGTGAAGTTAATAAAGCTGGTATATAGATACATTTATTAAAATTATAAGTTCGTTTTACGTTTTTACTTTCTTAGGTTTATAGTTGTTAATAATTGCGTTTAATAACGAATTAACCATTATGTTAATATGCCACCAATATGTTAACATCTTGCAGTTGAATAATTATTAACATGTGACGTAAGTAGGTACGAGTATGTACGACATTTCGCAATCTATTACTTGTTTGACTGGATGCCGATATCTTTCTACGCCCTTGACAACATAAACATATATAATAACTATGCGCTTTTGTTTTCTCTAGCTGTGTGTAACACTCACATGAATGTTTTTCGGTTTATTATGTTGCAAATCTTTTGACAATCGTGGAGAATCTTGACTGATAGTTTTCGTTCCATGTGACAGTGGTTTCGGTGGTTTATTATACATTGTTTGGCCATATGTACGCTCGGCTAGGAACTCTTTAAGAATGGGCTAGTTTCCTGAAAAAAAATATTTAATCCGTCATATATATAATCAAAAAATATTAGACTCGTATTTATGTCAATTAAACAAAAAAATACGAGGATATGGTTTGTTGAAGTTCCGCGTGACGTCACGGTGTGGTACACTTTTTAGTAACAAGTGACGTCACGCGAGCCCCCACTCCCGAACTTAGTCGCGCTTTATCTTCGTCAATTTTTAACGATTTGGTTTTTAATAATCTAACTGATGGACTAATTAGAGTTATTTTTTATTTACCCAGGAATCATCCCTAAATTTGCGACTGACTGATAATTCGATATTAGGACATAATCTTGCGTGATATGGATTCTGTTAACGGTTGATTAGCTTTATAATGGCCGTATTAAAGCTAAGTCTAAAAATATTTTCGGCTCATTATATTTTACGTAAATATCTGTTTGTTGAAATTCTAATTAATTTCAAGCCATTCCCAAGCAGCACGCAAGCATATTCTACATCAATAAACCAGCCCATTTAGAACTTAGAGTTCTTTTAGAGACTTACAAGAGTGTAAAGAACAGTTTTAATACTTATAAGAGTGATTTATGAGATATTATACAGCTCTAGCTGTATAACATTCTTAGTAAGGGATCCGCGTCAGCTTAGGGTTCTTAAACAGAATATCAAAACTCTACTATACAGCGTTAAGAATTTAATAACACTCCAAGCTGGTTTTATCTTTAAAGCTGTATATAGGCTGTATAAAGGGATCCGCGTCAGCTTAGGGTTCTGAAACAGATATTATAACTCTATAATACAGCGTTAAGCTTTTTCTGACACTTCAAACTGGTTTTATCGTTAAAGCTGTATACAGGCTGTATAAAGGGATCCGCGTCAGCTTAGGGTTCTGAAACAGATATTATAACTCTATAATACAGCGTTAAGTGTTTTCTGACACTTCAAGCTGGTTTTATCGTTCAAGCTGTATACAGGCTGTATTAAGCATGTGTTCACTTACTTAATACAGCAATAAACGTTCATAACTTACTTAGTACAGCTACTAAGACTTATAACACACTCCAAGTATCGTTTAGGCTGTATAGCAAATTGTCGACATTTTTACATTTACAATAACAACATTTAAATTACAATTAAAGGAATATTTCATAATAACTATAGCCGTATCATGGTTATCAGCTTGAATAATGATCTTGTATACTCATATCTATTATTTATAAATGTATTTTTAACTTCCTAACCTTAAAAACAAACACTTATTTACTGTATTTAGTATAATTTCTTTATTTTGGCTTGATTATTTTGTTGGCGCGTGAATATTTTGACGGAAAACATACACAGGTTCACAATAAATTAAAATTTGCACATTGAATTCATCAATAAACAGCATTAGATATCCATGTCCAAGATTTTATCCTTTCCATTTTAATAACAATATTATGTCGCCATTCAATATGGCATCGTAAATAGTTTTATTTATTTTATTCTCACATAATTCTCTTCGACAACCTATTTAGAACTATTATTCTTACAAGATACTTATAAGAGGATATCCGTAGAGTATAGGCTGCTCTATACACCTAATAACAGCCCTAATACAGCTTTTATACTTGTCTTTTGTTTATACAGCCTCTATACAGCTCCAATAACGAAATAAGCTGTGTAATGTGGGCCCTTTTTACACTTATAAGGCCTGTATAAGCGCTTATACAGCCTTTTTACAGCCTGAATATTCAGCTTTTAGTATAAGAACGAACTTTAATACAGCCTTTAAACAGCTTGTTATGCTACTTGGGTTGTCAGTTAATTAACATGCATTTAATATCGATAAAGATAAATTTATTGTTCTATACTGTTATTAACTATTTAATGACTAATCTATCAAATTTCTCTTTTCTATTATTGGTCTAATCCACACGATTGATTGATATTATATAAAAAGACCCACAGTAAATTAATGTATAATAGATCTTTGCAATAAGGCATTAGTATCAAGGCTTCATGATAATTTTATTTCCGTATAAGGATATAGTTAGATGATGCATTAACCTTTATTCTTCACGCCTTTAGGACATTACAGGAAGACAATTGACAAAATGGAAGTTCATTGTATTATTTCCTAATTGGCGATACATCCTTGGAATACATTGAAGTTATTTCACTGTCAAAATTTTATATGAGATATCTGGTTTCAATCTTGCTTCATTTGGGATTTGGGGCCCAAGTCTGCTATTTCAATTGTGTTCCAATGATCTTTCAGTGGTGTCATAATGACACTTCTGTTAGTAAGTAGACTCCAAAAACTTTAAATTGTCACAATTTTGACAATATATTGTTTACAAAAATACTTAAACCCCTTCTGTTAGTGAACATAGAAATGATAATAATTATATTTGTTATGATAACATTTATGTATTTGTTATCTGTGACTTTGACGCAAGTACTAAAGGTGAGGCGTCTCGGGTCACCATTCACCCGTGCAGTTTATCGATTAGAGGTCGAGTCTCCTCCTTAATTAGTTCCCTCTAAAATAATATTTATCAAAAATATATTTTTTACTTCTTTAATGTTTACTAGCTGAACTATATTTGGGGACCATGTCAATGGAGACAACTTCCTAGAAGTGAAACTATTTTCAGAATCCGGAGATTACCTCCTATATCCAAACTTACAAAACTTTACCTCTTTATAATATTCGTGTAGATAAATAAACGATTGCCCCGTTCCGAGTTCACATAGAAATGTCCGGGTGTCAGCAAATATATGTATACTAAGTAAAGTACTGAAGTACCTGTAAAGAATCCATTCCAAGTGTTGATATTACCCTCTGTAACCCAGCTAATGCAAAATAACTGATAAGAGTAGTTCACAGCCATATGAGATTGCAAACGCGTCGCTATTTGAATCTGTAGTGTCCTTTTACTATTAGGTAGTTGAGTTACACTTTGTAACTTTGTGTAGTGATGCTATTAGTACATAGGGTTACCATAAGCTGACATAATACCAGGACAACTTCAGGACAATCGCAACACCCACTTCAAGGAATAAATATTTTATTCTTTTATTTGTTTGAATGATTTAAATTATATTTTGTTCCAACTCATTACTGTTTCCGGCATGCGAATAAGAGGCATATTCATAATTCTATGATTATTTTTAAGTTATTAGAATGGTTATGTTTTACCTTGCCCGTGGGTAATGAACCCAGGACCTCTTCAGTCTGAAATAGTATTGTATAATTTGTAAATCTAACCTTATGTCAAGCTTAGGTTAAATATATAGAGTAATTTTACTACTTTAAAGCCAGGAAGTGTGAACTCTTGAAGCGTTGTCCAGCGATTTTGTCCCAGTTGGGATATGTACCGCGGTAAAGCATGGCAGACCTACACATTATACCTACGTACAACTTGACAATATCTTAATGGTTTTGGCTCAATCACTCCATTAGAACTGGCTCAGGGAGTAATTTTGGTCCAACTCTATGTCTAGAGTCTAGATGACAGTCGTTTACGTTATCGGGAACTCCTAATGTTAATTTATTACTGAGGAAATTTCTTAATCGTCTGTTACACAAAATATCATAATTAGATCTATAATTATTTTATTACCTTGCAGAGATTATTAATATCAAAAATATTATATTTGTGTTTTATGAAATACACGTGCATAAGTCGGTAACAATGTGTACTTACTGGGTACCTACATATATGAAATTTATTTTGGAACTAATTACTTTGATTCGATTTCTGAATAGTAAATGCCCCAGCCGTAAGCTGTATTTGCATTTGGTACGGCTGTCAAAGATATTTTAGTACCAGTAATGTAACCCAACTTCCAAATAATTTAAAGTTTGTTTACATTATTGAATAATTAAAACTATTTCAGGCGTTTTAACGGCTTATAAAGCTCAGCCCAAAGTAATAACTTGAATAAGTAGGGTAGGTACAACTTTGTGTAAGTGGTACTAATTCTGCATATAAACCAAGGTACGTGAAGGTAAGCACTATAATTTCCCGAACATGAACCGCGGAGGTCGGAAGCTGGTCATAAGTTCGTAACAAGAAAGTATTGATCTTGCACAGTTTGCTGTAGCAACAAACACGGTATCGCTAATATCAAACATTTCCACTAAACTGTGCTGACAGGCCCATTTCAATAGTTCTTTCTAACTAAGAAAATTATAACTTTGGTTCAAAAAACTATTCGCTACGGTAACCTGCCTTTCTGGCGAGCCTTTATGATTGTTTGTTAGTAATGTAAAAAAATGAACTTTTGAAGGAAAGACATAAAAACAAAGATTCAGCATGCGTGCAGCAACTCCTACTCGTTTTTATAAATAGAGATGGTGAACAAAAGTTCGCTGTATTTCCATTTTATAATGTCCGTTAATCTTGAAATAGAGCTACATACATTGTACCCATTGTGTAGGTATGAAAGCAATGTAAACCAATCTATTGTTTAGTGATTAAACCAATTACAAATCGACCACAAACGGAGATTGTAGCTCCCTTCGAAGCGTCAATACAAACTGGTTGAGTCTGGAGGTCATGTCAATTTAGCTGTATTGCCATCTTACCCTCCTCAAGCTTTGTCGAATTAAGTGGTTCATGTTAAACAAATGAGATTACCGTGTCATGTTCAGACCTTGTTTAGATTGACCCTTACAACTGTTGTTTACAAGAAACATGGACTTTTTGTGAGTTTCAGGGACATTAACTTACGAGCAGGGCTTCGACGACCATCGTTCTTCTCAAGTTACAAAATGTATCAGAATATATATACGATAAGCAAGTTGCTGTTATTTTCTTACCAGATTTTAATTTGGCTAAGAAATAAAGGTCATTTCATCCTATATGTAATCTAAAGCATGATACACCATAATTTTATTAGTATTTGGGGTATCGATTTTAATTTTACAGAACATAAAAAGACTTAAATAAAAAGCATTACGTTTTCCATCATTTATACATATGTGACTAAGAAAAATCGTTAGTCTTTCCCAATGATTTACTTGATGATTTGCTTCAAAATTCAAATATTGATTTAGGGATCGGATGATGCGGATCAACGAACTAAAACACGTGTACATTATTCACAGATTCAGAGTAATATAATCTAATGTAACCAATCGCATACCGATCGTAATGCACATCGCTTAACCTTACGAATCAATAGAATTTGCTGACGCAAATCATCTATAATAAACTTGTACTACTCGTACATTTTACTATAATATTGAGCCACTACTTGAGATGGGAGGAAAGTGCGCCATATTTCCATAATTTAATGTAGGTAACTAACGGGCGATCGCTTCTGAATACCGATCAGACCACTAGGTACTCGTAAAGTTCACATGATATATGAATGTGCTAATAGAGTACAGCTCTACCTCCTGCTGACCTAATTCTACATAACAATCACCCTGTTCTTCAATATGATTAATATTTAATGGAGTTCTCACTGTGGCGTTAACTCTGTGCTCTGTTATACTACTTAGAAGGGTAAAGCTGTAAAGGTTGCGGATTATTCTGGCCATTGGGTCACCATGAGTTTAATGTTTTAAACAAAACTATCTTTAAAACAGTCTGTGTTCTTTTTATACAATACTATCTGTCCCCCGCGGTTTAACCCGCGTTCTCGGGATAAAAAGTCTATGTACTTCTCCATATCATAGGCTATCTGCATGCCAAATTTCATGATCATTCGTTGAGTAGTTGAGGCGTGAAGGCGTAACAAACAAACGAACAAACTCACTTTCGCATTTATAATATTATTAGGTAGGATAGATATACTAATATTAATAGAAGATGGATAACTTCTTTAGGAATAATCTCTGTATATAAAAATTAATCCCTTTTTCCGTTAGTCACGCCATTACCTGAGAACAACTTTACCGATTTCATCCATCTTTTTTCTTAGGTTTTCTAATACTCTGGCAAAGTCTCTTACGGAAAAAAAAAGAAAAATCCGTAGAAAAATTGAAAATTTAAGTAAACTTATCGATAGGATAAAGGTAAGGATATCCCTCGGGTACACGGGTGAAACCGCGCGGCTCAACTAGTATATTATGAAGATTTATAGCATCGTTTGATTGATATCCCTGGTGTTGCTAGCGTCCATAGGCCGTAACCGTTTACCATTCGGCGAGCCGTATGCTTATTTTATACTTTATGCCCGGTTTCAATACAAAAACGAATCGTTTTGCTTACCAATGGTAGGTTTTTTTATTGCCAAAATGGGCATATAGAGCATATAGATAATTTCGTAAGCTAATTTTACCTATGATAGCTACTTCCATATGGGAGCGTCTGCTATGCAAAGCTTTCAGGTATTTGCTTCCTTATTAGTAAAGATATAAGAGTTTTAATTTTAATAAATCTTAACCGATAATGGTCCGCAAATTATTGAAACCGGGCATTAGTCGTATAAAAAAAACTTGTGATTTTCATAATACCACTATTGATGAAGCCTACTTCCGTATTATTTACATAATGTACATTCGTCGCAATTAAACATGCTAATTTCAAATGCGTTTTATTAACAGATATAAATTAATCAAGTTTTAATCTTGATCTTGCAGACATTTAAGGGGCGGTCATTCCCACGACATCGTACAAACTGACGAAAGGCCAGGGTCGAGACGACGTGCGCCTGCGCAAGGTCCCTTCCTTCCGGTTCTTGCTCGAGACTTAATATAAACATTACCGAAATTAAATCGTGTACCGGCTTTACCTTACGAGAAACCTCGCACTTTTACGATAAGAAAAATGAATAGCTGTTTGTTTTACCAGTATTTAAGGCTCTATTGTTCATTACGAAACAAGTTTTTGCACTTGAATTAAATTAAGTAAAGTCTACAATAAATTAGTTACGTCAAGTTGAGTTAGTAAAGTTAGGAGACGTAAACCGTTTTGCTAAAACTGCTAAAACATTTTAGCTACAAATATAATAGAATCGATAGATCTGAAATACTGAAATGGGTAAGTAATTAATTTTGAAAAACCAGAATACGTTAATAAATAAATAAATAATAATAAATAGATATCCTGGGACATTCCTCACACACGGTCATCTGATCCCAAACTAAGCAGAGCTTGTACTATGGAAACCAGGTAACTGATATAATACATATATTTCTTTTTGTTTGTAAATACATACTTTATATACATAATTACACCCAGACTCAGGACATACAGTCATGTTCATGCACACAAATGCATGCCCTGTGCGGGAATCGAACCCACGACCTGCGGCGCAATAGGTGGAATCTTTACCAGACTCTTAACCAACTGCGCCAACTGGCCCGTCAATAATTCTGGGCATTCATTGTAACTGAATGTAAGCGAAGTTAAATGAGAAATTAAGGTGCGATATTAATATGTTTAACACAGTCTTTAATACATTTATAAAAGAGCGCATCTCTACTGAAGGATTATTGTATATCATTAACCTTTAGTAAATTAAACGCAGGGAAGAGTGTTGTGAATTAAGTTTCGTTTGAGATGAACGTAGCTATTCTACTTATATTATAAATGCAAATGGTAAATATATATTCGTTCTTCAATCAAGCAGTGACGACTGAACGGATTTGGACGAAATTTGTCAGATAGATAGATATACCGTGGAATAAAACAAAGGATACTTTTTAAAACCATTTTTACTTTTCAATAACGCAACTTGCATTCTTCACAAACATTTATATAACCGAAAAGCCAGTCCAAACATTAAATTATTTTGTACGAATTTACAGCCATGACCAGCAACCACAGAGAAGCTTTCCAATGAGTAATATTCATAGACAGTTCTTATCTGACAACTCGTCAGCTGTTTACCCTTCGCAAGTGAACCCCGGGTTAGATAAACACGATGAACCGAGTTCAGACGAGCCAGATTCAGACCTTTCATCTATACTAATAATAATAATATTATAAAGAGGAAAGATTTGATTGTTTGTTTGTTTGTTTGCATTGAATAGGCTCCGAAAGTATTGAACCGATTTGAAAAATTCTTTCACTGTTGGGAAGCTACACTATCCCCGGGTGACATAGGCTACTTTTTATCACGGGAACGCGGATGAAACCGCGCGAGACGGCTAGTATACAATACTAAAGTACAATAATACGCCTACTCGCGGAAGAGCGTTGTTTAAACAACCTGCAAGGCTTCTGTGCGCACATGTACAGTTGTACACCGCGAATATTACATGATTTATTATACGGACATGTCTTTTGTATTTTTAGAGTCAAATGAGTTTACAGCTTCAAACTATTATTTTCTTACTATTTTCGAAATTTGGCAAGTTGATGATCCAATCACGGAAATATAGTCCCATAAACTTATCTAGCCCGGTGAGAGAGGCGCTGTTATCGAATTTGGTGGAGCAATAAGTGGAAAAATAAGTTATAATGCCAATAAATGTATTGGCATTACAACTTATTTTTGAATCCATAGAAAATACTCCCGAACTAGTAAAACTGTGTTTCTGAACTGGCGTCGTTAGTTCCCCTTTTGGCCACCGGGCCAGATAAGTTTGTAGGACTATAGATGTAGCGTAAATATCGTGACGTAGGTATCAAAGGGGTCGTTATGGGAAATATTTACATTACAGTAGGATTATGTTTAAAATGAAAAAAATATTAAATATAATATACGATAATCGGGCGGATAGGTACCTTTTTATCGGGAAAATTGAATTTTTCCCTAAAACGCCGCGTGAACAATATAGTGTATGCCATTTTTTTATCAAATAAATTCGGTTTCTATGTCAAACAAAGCCACGAATATTGAATTATTACACACCCACGAATTAAAATAGTCCTGATGTCCTTGCAAATTACTTTCAACATTCTTTGAGTAATTTAAAGTGATTATTTATTTATTTAACCCGTCCTAATATCCGATAAGTGATACATTCCTTCCGTTTATTTTATTATCATCATATTATCATATTTATGTATCACGCAGCAGAAAAATACAAATGACTTCATTATTACAAGCACGATGCACTTTCTACTAATAACTTTCAAAATTATTCTAGCTGTTAGCACCAAAACACATTGAAATAAGAAACCCGAGTATTCTTTGGAATACATCGGTTATAAGTTATGTGTGGAATAGATGGTTACATATTTTATTAATTTGAATAATGAGGGTTACCATCTCTTCAATACTCTTCTATAACCAAACGAACCGAAAAAATGCTGAGACTTGATTATGTAGGGACTGATTATTTAGACTAGCGTTACCTGCGGGGCGATTACGTAAGTAAATTTCAATCATTTTCGGATTGAAATCCAAAAAAAACAATCTGCAAGGCTTCTGTGCGCACATGTACAGTTGTACACCGCGAATATTACATGATTTATTATACGGACACGTCTTTTGTATTTTTAGAGTCAAATGAGTTTACAGCTTCAAACTATTATTTTCTTACTATTTTCGAAATTTGGCAGTTGATGATCCAATCACGGACATATAGTCCCATAAACTTATGTAGCCCGGTGAGAGAGGCGCTGTTATCGAATTTGGTGGAGCAAATCATTTATAGGACTATAGATGTAGCGTAAATATCGTGACGTAGGTATCAAAGGGCTCGTTATGGGAAATATTTACATTACAGTATTATGTTTAAAATGAAAAAAATATTAAATATAATATACGATAATCGGGCGGATAGGTACCTTTTTATCGGGAAAATTGAATTTTTCCCTAAAACGCCGCGTGAACAATATAGTGTATGCCATTTTTTTATCAAATAAATTCGGTTTCTATGTCAAACAAAGCCACGAACATTGAATTATTACACACCCACGAATTAAAATTGTCCTGATGTCCTTGCAAATTACTTTCAACATTCTTTGAGTAATTTAAAGTGATTATTTATTTATTTAACCCGTCCTAATATCCGATAAGTGATACATTCCTTCCGTTTATTTTATTATCATCATATTATCATATTTATGTATCACGCAGCAGAAAAATACAAATGACTTCATTATTACAAGCACGATGCACATTCTACTAATAACTTTCAAAATTATTCTAGCTGTTAGCACCAAAACACATTGAAATAAGAAACCCGAGTATTTTTTTGGAAAACATCGGTTATGAGTTATGTGTGGAATAGATGGTTACATATTTTATTAATTTGAATAATGAGGGTTACCATCTCTTCAATACTCTTCTATAACCAAACAAACCGAAAAAATGCTGAGACTTGATTTTGTAGGGCCTGATTATTTAGACTAGCGTTACCTGCGGGGCGATTACGTAAGTAAATTTCAATCATTTTCGGATTGAAATCGGTTCATTATAGAGGTTTTATGATAACTTGTTTACGTTCTGTTAACTACAAATACAAACAGTGGTTCATTAGAAATGGAACCATTTCCGATTTTGTAATATTTCACCGATTCAGGGGTTATTTCAATCTGAATTTCATTGCAAAAAAGTTACGTAATCCACGTACGGTTTTTCTCTTTCAAACAATAGGATTATTCTGCATTAGCCTAGCTACGAATATGTTTTAAAGATTGTTTCATCGACAGTGTGCTCCTCAAGAATAGATTATTATTCCAAGTAGATGTACTCGAACCTTGTGAATGTATTACATTAATCAACATTGTTCTGAAATACAGTTTCTTTGATAGCCGCTTTTATGATTTTACGTCAAACAATTTTATCAAACGTCAATTATGAGTCGCGTTTTGTTCTGCACGCGGTTTTGCCTGCATGTATTTGAAGGTATTTCGAGGATTTAGTTAATTTGATTTAGTTTTTAATTTTATTTTTTGGATTTAGTTTGGTAATTGCAACGATTTGAGTAACATGTCTTAGCTTCAGATCGTATCTTTTTATTTGCTTGCTTATTTTGCTGATAAACATTTGTTGCATCAAAAAGCCTGTGTAGTAAATTGTGAATGGTTTTACAACTGCGGAAACTTCTAAATACAAAATCGTAAATACAGAAATTGTATGAAGGAAATTAACAAAAACTTATGTTTGCAACACAGGGAGAACTCCAGCAAATTCAAAAACAAACTCTAAAAAACAAAAACTGTTGGCTAAAGATTAATTACAAACGTATTTTAAATTAATTTCTCCCTTGCAACCTTTTAATAACATTTTCAATTATTTTAAAACCAGAATCTGGCACGTTAATGCGTCATAACACCCACGTGAATACACAAAAACTAAATTATATCCGTTTCTTTATATTTTGAGTAAAAAATTAAAATGCAAATTCAGAATGTTATTGTTAGAATAATTTTGTTCTTTGGTTCATTGACTAATTATCAACACACTTACATTTTTTATTACTCGCCGAAAGAGGGACGACGTTAGTTAAGTAGTCAGGTCAGGAAAGAACCAAAGATTTATTTAGCTAAGGTAGCACCTTATTCAGCTGGATACAGATAAAATGGATGTCTATTGTCTATTACCACAAAGGTGGTGCGAAGGGATGACAAAATTAAATATAGAAGAAATAAGATTGATTTAAAGCCCAAGTAGCATAACAAGCTGTTTAAAGGCTGTATTAAAGTTCGTTCTTATACTAAAAGCTGAATATTCAGGCTGTAAAAAGGCTGTATAAGCGCTTATACAGGCCTTATAAGTGTAAAAAGGGCCCACATTACACAGCTTATTTCGTTATTGGAGCTGTATAGAGGCTGTATAAACAAAAGACAAGTATAAAAGCTGTATTAGGGCTGTTATTAGGTGTATAGAGCAGCCTATACTCTACGGATATCCTCTTATAAGTATCTTGTAAGAATAATAGTTCTAAATAGGTTGTCGAAGAGAATTATGTGAGAATAAAATAAATAAAACTATTTACGATGCCATATTGAATGGCGACATAATATTGTTATTAAAATGGAAAGGATAAAATCTTGGACATGGATATCTAATGCTGTTTATTGATGAATTCAATGTGCAAATTTTAATTTATTGTGAACCTGTGTATGTTTTCCGTCAAAATATTCACGCGCTAACAAAATAATCAAGCCAAAATAAAGAAATTATACTAAATACAGTAAATAAGTGTTTGTTTTTAAGGTTAGGAAGTTAAAAATATATTTATAAATAATAGATATGAGTATACAAGATCATTATTCAAGATGATAACCATGATACGGCTATAGTTATTATGAAATATTCCTTTAATTGTAATTTAAATGTTGTTATTGTAAATGTAAAATGTCGACAATTTGCTATACAGCCTAAACGATACTTGGAGTGTGTTATAAGTCTTAGTAGCTGTACTAAGTAAGTTATGAACGTTTATTGCTGTATTAAGTAAGTGAACACATGCTTAATACAGCCTGTATACAGCTTGAACGATAAAACCAGCTTGAAGTGTCAGAAAACACTTAACGCTGTATTATAGAGTTATAATATCTGTTTCAGAACCCTAAGCTGACGCGGATCCCTTTATACAGCCTGTATACAGCTTTAACGATAAAACCAGTTTGAAGTGTCAGAAAAAGCTTAACGCTGTATTATAGAGTTATAATATCTGTTTCAGAACCCTAAGCTGACGCGGATCCCTTTATACAGCCTATATACAGCTTTAAAGATAAAACCAGCTTGGAGTGTTATTAAATTCTTAACGCTGTATAGTAGAGTTTTGATATTCTGTTTAAGAACCCTAAGCTGACGCGGATCCCTTACTAAGAATGTTATACAGCTAGAGCTGTATAATATCTCATAAATCACTCTTATAAGTATTAAAACTGTTCTTTACACTCTTGTAAGTCTCTAAAAGAACTCTAAGTTCTAAATGGGCTGGTTTATTGATGTCGAATATGCTTGCGTGCTGCTTGGGAGGTTAACTCAACAATGGCCAAACAGAATTTAAAGAGTAGAGGTCAATTATTTAGTTTAGGGTTAACAA
This sequence comes from Achlya flavicornis, assembly GCA_947623365.1. NCBI lineage: Eukaryota > Metazoa > Arthropoda > Insecta > Lepidoptera > Drepanidae > Achlya > Achlya flavicornis. The sequence continues at coordinate 5,557,244 of OX392484.1, forward strand.
GTTACTTTACTCACATTACAAATTGTAATGTAAGTAAACTAAACCGCGAGCCCATCCTCTAGGAGTCAATTTTTTTTTTTTTTTATATATACAAACTCACGTGACGTTTCATATAAAAATGGATGGCAATTTAAACTTGATGCTGATAAATAAATGGATTGTCCAACTAGGTAGGTCCAACTTCGACAAAGAGGTCAATGGAAGAATCCATCTCGGCTTGGCGGCATTCGGGATGCTACGGCATATTTTCACGTCCAAAATACCTCTTAATTTTGTTGACAAAAGTCTTCATTCAGTGCGTGTTACCAGTTATGACATACGGAACAGAGACGTGGTCTTTTACTGCTTGGAATCTTTATAATAGCGCTCATCCGACTCTTATAAAAATTACATAATTAACTCGTTGAGAGTTGAGTTTCTTTGAAAAATAGCGTGACAAATTTGAAGTTCATAATTAATAAGTCCTTTTTTATGACCATGTCCTTTATTTCCTATTGAAGGAATAACACGGAGGACATAAGAAAATTATGAAAATCCGGTACTCTGACGTCTGATTGATCGGATTCACCTAGCTAAAACCAGTTGGAATATTATATCTATTACTGGCCTATAGCTATCAGCTGTAGCTAGTTTTTGCTGGATTACCCAGGTGTAATGCACCTTGTAGAGAAGGAAAATGTCGAGACGGAACCTGCATGCACGGAAAGTAAATTTGACATTGAATCTGTTAATCTGCATTGGAGACCTTTATTGAATAATTTCAAAGACTTCAATGGTAAACTTACCAAAATGTCTAATCCGCATGAAGTTATTCTTCACAATATTTAAGTATGCCAAGTCTTATAAAACACTTATATTATAGACGCGAAAGTTTGTGAGTATGGATGTATGGATATTTGTTCCTCTTTCATGACAAAAACTACTGTATGGATTTGGATGAAATTTGGCACACAGATAGAATATGTTCTGGAATAACAAATGGGGTTATTTTTATCCCGGGAACGTGGGTAAACTGAGAGACGGAAACTAGTCAGTTATATGGTTTCCAAAGTATAAGCTCAGCTTAGTTTTGGATTAGACCTGGCGAAAAACATCCTTCATCATTTTGTTTGAAATCTAGTCCGCCAATTTCCCATCGAAAATGTGATCAGCCCCCCTAGACAAGATGGTTGTCGAAAATCGTTAGTAAACGATCAACCTTTGTCACTGACCTTAAACACAAGTCTATACATAGTAAAAAAAACTTTTGACGCTGACTGTACCTACATAATTCTAACATACTTTTATATCACTTTTAATCTCTTAAATTTTCTCGAAGGTAATACTGCAGTATTTGTTATACTTATTGTGATAATAAATATAAATATTTGTTTCTTATTTATTTTTTTCCATCAGAATTATTTATTACTCAATGATATTTTAATTTACTTTATTGTAAAGACTTTGCCATAAAAAAATGTCAAATTAATTAATTTATGACAAATGTATGATCAGATATTTCTGAGTCATCATTTAATGGCGTCTAGCTGCCAATAAAATATCTTTAAAGTTTAATTATTTGTTTTATGAGTTTAACAGGAATTTTTATTATATCAGCAATATTTAACAGGCGTTTTATTGGAAGCAGCATTATTATTAATATGGTGGTAAAGTGAAGGTTTCTAGAATTACTAAAAAGATATATTATTGTGTTTTGTATGATATAGTATTTGCGGGTTAGAATCCTATAGTGAACCTTGAGCTTTGGTAAAGAAAGCCTACCATTAGGCTTTTTTTGAATAAACTAAATTACTTTAATTTCTTTACTGTAGATCATTTTGGCATTTTCCTTACTTTCATCTATATTCTTGCCAAAATGAGGATGCCTCTTGCCAGAATGAGGATGCCTCTTTCCAATTTTAGTCTACCAAATATAAGACAGTAACCCACTTTCATAATAATTTTTTGACTACCAATAAGGTACTTATCGTAATAAAAATATGTAATACGACAACCGCGAAAGAAGTGTTTCAAAAGTCACAATCGATTATACCTAATGTTATAATTAAATTCTCGATTATAATCCTTATGCTGATGTTATTAAAGTTTAAAATGGTTCAAATAACAAGTCGTGTGATTAATTTGTTTTGATTTACGTAAAAGTATGGAAATAAATTTTAACGTGCCGTGAATGAAACGTCTGCGTTTTTAAAACAGTAGAAACATGAAAATGACTACCGAGACAAATTGTACTATACACAATGAGTTGGGACGCTTGGTCTTATTTAATTTGTTACGTTACCACTCCCCCCTACCCACCTCCTCGGTGGTGATGTCCGTGAGATTATTGTCTCTAATGATGGCCAACTCAATTAGATCAATGGTCTTTATATTATGTCTAGTAGGTGATGTTGTTTGAAGGACTTATGTTGAAGCTACTTAATTTGTAGTTTTATTTTATTTTATGAAGGTCAAGCTGCAATTAATGCTCAAATAAACCTCTTCATTCATTAAAATATGTCATTGCAGTGTATGCGACCGACCGATGCCAAGTTCAAAGTTATGATCACAATACATATGAAATGTATTCAAAAACATTTTATTTTACTTTTATTGATCTATCAATATTATAAACGCGATAATTCATTTCATGTATGCGGTATTCGTGTAAACGGATTATATTCTGGATTCTTTCATAAGATCATTAGCGCCTGCTGAAAATTAACGCTTTGTTAAAACAAAATTTCTGTTTTACCTTTTTTTTGTGGCTAATAAATGTTTCTTTCTATCCCTTTACACCCTGGGTAAAACCTGCTTTAAATACTTCCGACTCTGACACCTATTGTAAGACGGATGTAAATAATATGAAAATAATTATAGATATAGATTGTAAATATCGTGATACATATCGGTCGCTTTAGCCTACAACAGCTACAAATCGACTCTAATTATCCTACACTTACCGGCAATCACTGGAAAGGTTTATTAATTATGGCTGTCACTTGTGAGTGCTGTGCTGCAGATAGGTATATGTCATTTGTCATCATCATCATCATCACAACAGCTTATTATATACGTCACCATTGCTAGGCCACGAATTGACACTAGCATCGAGGTTATTCATTCGTAGGAGTAACAAAATAATGTAAATTTATAATTTTGGGTCTTAATGAGAAAGAAGACGAAGAATAGATCTAATATTTCATGTAGGAAATGAATTACCTATACAATGCTTATCTCACTGTTGATACTTTAAAATTATAATTCGTTGTTGCCCAATAACTATCTGGATCATCTTCACCGAAACTTGCATTTCTTACTACCAGAAAGCTAAAAATATTTCAGATTCATATAAAAAAGTCCCACTGAAAACATACAAAGTTATTAAATCGAAACCGTTTATTTATTTACTTAATTAACATTCATCATTTATTTAAAACTTATATTTTGTTTGAAAACAAACAGGATTGAAAGAAGAATGGGTAATAACGTCCCCAGACTGTAGCACGATGAGCTATAGTGGTAATTGTAGGTCTCGTCGAGCACATTATTTTATTCTATGACAGAAAGTCTGAATTCCATGGGAGAAAAAAGATATTCACATTTGAAGTTACAAAAATGTTCCTTTGGTAATGATTGTTTTTTGTTATTATTAGCTCTGCCCTGCGGCACAGAATACTCAATACCAGCGATACCAACCGCGTTTTCAAGACAAAAATAACTGTATGTCAATTTCCAGGTTCCATGCTATCTGTCTGCTAATATTTATCGATATCGGTCCAGTAACATAGCTGTGAAACCATAACAAACGGACAGATCTACTCTCGCATTACAATTGTCGACGATCCCGAGCTCACAAGCGGTGTAGAGCCCGTTAGTCTGAGAAGAGTCTCTGCCTCCTTATGTGTGTTGTACCGCTTGTACAACGGACAGTGTTCTAAAGAATGTTTTGACCTGATGCCCACGGCTACCTTCTACCATCGCAACTCTCGCCATCGACGGGGAGTCCAACGTCACACATTGGAACCGAAATAGTTTCGTACTGTGCGGTTTCAATGGAGCTCACTACCGCGGACGCTCAGCCTGTAGAATGAGCGCCCCACCGAGGTTTTCCAAAGGTGTGAAGAGATTTTTGCAGGGTCAGCAACGTGCGTGTTACCCTAGGTGTTACAAGCGTCTATATAGGGTACGGTAACCGCTATGGTAACCGCTTACCATCAGGCGGGGCGTATGTTTGTTTGCTGCCTTAGTGATATAAAAAAAACTATCTTTCGCATTAATAACGTTAAAGTATACTATTAATTATACCTCGGGATTTTACATGTGTTTCCGGGATACAAAATAGGTACCTACTTTATGTACAGTCGAGGACATAAATATGTATACAATTAGTAAAATTCAACAACGGTTTCCTCTTAAACTACTGATTGAAATTATGAGATATTATAAAGGCAGAATCTTCTAGCATATACTATTATGATTTGTGTAATAGTTTAACACTTAAACGTTAAACATGCGAGAAAATCGCTCTTGAATTTCAAAAAGTGTATACATATTTATGTCCTCGACTGTACGTGTCTTCGGTTATCATTAACGATATGGAACATAGAAAAAATATGACTTTCACTAACCAAATTCATATTTTAAACCATATTCAGTTTTTAGTCATCTTCAAGTTCTCTTTTTTATTATGTTTTGCTATTTACCATAATCCAGTCAGTCATTGTCCATGGGGCTGATTACACTTAAAGAACGGCAATTAAACAAAATGTCATATATTAGGTAATATGTGAGTGTCATTGTTTGCTGTGCCAAATAAAAAAAGAAATAATAATATTTAGATCTTTACCTTATCCTAGTAATGTAAGTAAAAATGCTTATGTTTTTATCGATGTTTGTTATTAAATTACGCCGAAATGGCTTATCAGATGTGGGTGAAACTTAGCACAAAGATAGATTAAACTCTGCATTAGCATATATAATACTTTTAAACCAGAAAAGTTATACAAATACTGCGGGACGGTAACAAAGTTACACATTATTTTGTCTGCTTTAACCGTCAATATCTTTTTTTTCCCATGGAATCCAGACTTGGTGTCATACAATGAAATGATGCCCTCGATGTGGCCAACAATCTCCACCATAGCTCATAGTGCTACACTCTGGGGACGCGTTTCATATAAAATGACCCATCGTTCTTTAAAAGCTTTTTTTACCTCAGAAAGCTGTACATATTAAATGTAAAAATATCCTCACGGAGCATAGGTACGTTTGTGTATAATAAAGTGACGTGTGCTACAAAATGCTCGAGAATTTCCATTATATTTTCTGGAAAACGCACTAAAATGGGCGATAACTCCAGCTAAATACTTCATAGCTAAAACTGAGCAATAAAACCTTGTATGTAATTGAGTTTTAGCATCCTAAAACTGCTTAACATAACATTATAAACCATATAAAACTTCCTTTAGAAGATTGTTCGTTTGTTTTAAAGTATTGCTCAATTTTGAGTTTTGTTTTTATAGTACTCAGGTAGCAAACAAGCATACGGCCCCGCCTGGTGGTAAGCGGCTACCGCAGCCTATGCACGCTTGCAACACCAGGGGTGTCACTGGCGCGTTGCCGATCCTGCAGAAATCTCTTCACACCCTTTTTAAAGAACCCCCTGCTGTACTCCATTGAGAAAACCACGGCAGGGAGCTCATTCCACAATCTGAGCGTCCGCGGAAGGAAGCTCCTTTGAGACCGCACAGTTCGAAATAATTCTGGTTTCAATATGTGAGGATGAACTTCCCTGTCGATGGCGAGAGTTGCGATGGTAGAAAGTGGCAGTGGGCATCATCTTAAACAAGAGTTATAAGGTTGTGGAGTTATTACTAGGTAAGCACTTTGTTGCCAGAATTGCTTTCCGGTATAGTATGCATGTAAGATTGTCGCAGCAATATATTACGGAATGGTATGTTTATTGGCGAGAATCGCAGCGGGGATATTATCATACTAGTCTTTGTTTTCTAAAGAGTTAGTTTAACATCAAAGCGGCGTTTAAAATAAATGGCTTTGTTGTAAACCATCTATGATTTTGTTCGAAGTAAAGTCAAAGTTAAGTTTAGTAATGTAAATGAAGTAAGAGGATTGAATTTATTGATATATTTTGGAGTGTGCTACAGAATTGTTAAACATTATTCCTCATCCCCATTTCTCCATTGAACCACTAGAATTTCCACCCATATGTTGTTGACATCCCACTTATACGGACACAACGCTTCGCTTTTTTATTCCATATGCGAACAGCAAAGGAAGAAGGAACTCTCTTCCGGGCTCTTTCGTTCCCGACACCCAGATGTCTTCAATGACAGAGTGAATAGGCATTTTCTGGGTAAGCATGCCCTCGTCATAACTCCTCCTGGGGTCAGCCGGAAGCCAAACGCAAGCCAGTTAAAAAAAACTATCTCAGCATCCAGCCTCTTTTGTATGAGTTCTTTGTCAATCTTAGCCTTTGCCTCTGCAGCTTCTAACTCTAATTGCAATCAAATTCAAACTTCTAAAAGGGAATAGTTTGTTTACTTTTGGGTATACTTTTTATTTCAAATAATTACAACTAAATTACCACATTATATTACTTAATTTCTGTGTATTCATAATAAAAATAAAATATTTATTCAATCTCGGCCCCAATAAGGCACTTATGAACGTTAGCAAATTGACTGCACCGATTCGTAATTCGTAATACACTTAAACTGAGAAGACTCCGGACAGAAACTCAGCAAGATTTTTTATGTGGTTTTAAATTAATTTATTACAATTAATTTCAATATATAAATGGGTACATAGAAGTATTATAATTTTCTAAATGTATATAAGAATAGCCTCCGAAGCGAACCATTTATTCAAATGCATTCTTTTCATCGTCCAGTTCCATGCATCGCCAGCGCCTCTTTTATTTTAATTCCATGTGCTATACACATGCTACCAATACAGAAAAGTCTAGTAATGAGTAAATCTGAATTGGGGATTTACCGATATTTATCTCATGTGCTACGAACGTCTACGAGCTCTACGACGCTACGTAGCTTGTGCGTGGGCCGCTGTGGAAAATCAGCTTTATGTCACTTCGTTTCACCAAGACATCAAATAGAAGAACACATTATACAGCTTTATGAAAGTCCTTTGACGCTGATTCATGTTCATAATACCAAAAATGGGGTTATTTAATTACGATTTGCATAATACCGAATCGGTTATAATGACTCACTACAAGTACCACAGACAAATTAGCATGCCTGTATCTGTGTTTGTGTCTTTCTAGCACTTTAACTGTTCTTAAAAAAAGAGTCATAAAAACAATTTCAAAAATATTAAATCAAAATTAGGTGTTTATATTATGTATTACACCTACACGTGTCAAAATATCATATAAAGTATATATACTGTTATTTTATTGGTCAAATAGAGGTGTGAGTTTATGCCTTAAACAGTTTTTTTAATTATATTCCACACAATACATTTTCTTAGTGAAAAAGATACGTCGGACAAGAATTAAAAGAAACAAATTAGTTTCGGACGTGATCCACGCAACATAATGAATGTTGGTACATATTGAAGCATGTTCGTAATAGAGAAACTGAAACACAAATAACTACAGTAAAACAAAACATTTGTGTACTCGCGAACGGCATACAATTCTCACGTTTTGTTTCGTTGCACATTTTTAATGACCTCATACGTTCAACAATAGTTTTAAACAATTGTACCTTACCGTGGACTGATGAAAATGTCTGTACCTTTGTACATTTGCGTATAAGCAGTTGTTCAAATTACAAAAACATGATTTCCTTGCGATGTTTATAAACTTTACTGAGTTCAGTATGAAATGTAGCTTTCCAGCCGCGTTCCGGGGTCACTTATTTTGTACAATGTAGGTGGTATTTTAAAATAAGTCTACACATTTCGCTACACAATAGCATGCAAAATTATAAATTTATATTGAATCTAATATTAATGTAATACATTAAAATAAATTAATAGTTAAATGAAATATTCAAAATCTTATAATTATCTAAGTTTTATGTCGCATTTAAAATATTCATCTAAGGTGTAAAAACAACTCTCAGTAAGCCACTTAAATAATTTGGCCTTAAATTTGTTTAAAGTTGTTTTCAGTGCGATTAGAATGAAAATATTATGTAATGAATCTAAGCTTGTTTTCAAAAGAGTAATTGCTGAGTTTATTGCCGGCTCTTCTCAGCAAATGCAACCTTCCGAACCGGTATTAGAATCAGACTTTTCATAAGTGCCTGTGCCATCTATTTGAATAAATGATTTAAAATTTTGAATTTTGCAAGGTAGGCTTTTATAAGTTTGTGGTAATTGATTAAATATATGTAGGTATATGTAATTTTCCATACAAAATAAACTTTACGCAAACAGTAACGCTGAGCTAACAGAAAGTGGCTTTCAAGCTACAGCAAATAAGTTTCTCCATACTGTTTTGTTTATCTAAGAGATTCACTTTTTATTGTTTTTTTTTTAAGATATATGTAATTTATTTATTGGAACAAAAATGAAATGTACATAATAAAGTGTCCACGAAAATAGCCACATTAGTTGTTTAACTATGTCGCAGCCATTTACGCCCCTCCATCCAAGACACAAGGGGCGTCAGCGTTCCATAGAAACAAAATTATTTTATTAAATTAATAATTAAATTATTATATAAATCTAAAGAAAAAATAGTTTTAATACTTTACTTCTTAATTATACGTAGGTATGTTGTTCATCAAAGCCCATAAAAGAGCTTTAGTATAATGATGTAATAAAAAAATTAAGTAACTATGAATGAGATGAACTCCGAAATCATGACTTAAAATTAAACTTTTCATACCAACACACCGACCTTGTTTGTTCAAATTGTATGAAAAGATTTTCTATTGCCACAAATATTTACGAATCACAAATATTTACCTATAAATACATATTATTTGATATATTGAACATTTTAACATCATGTGAATGAACTGAGTTTAATTTCGGTGACTTTGACCTTTAAAACTCGGTCATCAGTCGAGTCAAGGCCTTTCATTAATGAAACGTTAGATACTGTTAAAGTTAACGAGTTCAAAATTGATTTTTATGTCAACAGTTTTAAGAGCTAAGAAGAAGCTTTTAGAGCGGAAGCCGCATATTCTAGATGTCCTTTAATATTCTAAACTTTTTAATCTAAAGCCTCTGTGAGACAGTTCAGTAATAGTTGTTCAGAAAGTTGACAAACTTTCATCGCGTGTAGACACCGCGGACCATCGACAATTCGCAAGTCACACGCTGAGTCATAGATAATGATAGACTTTAATTGCACTAGATCTTGTTCTAAATCAGAGTTGGTAAATATCAAGGTGATACTGTGATTAATTCAAAACGCTTTCAAAACGAAACAATTATAGCACCTTATTGTTTGATATAGTGACATAATTAGAATCTTTTCATTTACCATTTATACGTAATTACTATAGGTATAACATATAAATATGCGCATCTCCATTATGAACATGCAATAACGTTGCAGACCAGTTGATCAACTACAGTTAAGATCACCGATACGCCTTCTAAGTCATGATATTAGTCTTTATAGTAGTTAACTCCACGCTAGCTAAACGCTCGTAAAGAACGATCTATAAAAACTGATATAAACAAGCAATTATTGACAGAGAAATACCACTGATCTGCTTCGGGTTTCGTCAGTCATTGACATTAATTGCTCTTTGCATTGGAAAAAATATCAGTGCATGGTGGAGTGCTCGCACGGTCAGCCGTATTGTCGGCTCGGCTCGGCACAGTATATGGTATTACAAGCTTCATTCAAGTGAATTTTGGGGGGCGCGGGTGCCGTGGCGTATCTCATCGAGCCCTACCACCACTGGCGAGTAGGAGTAGTGGCGAGTCAAGTCAATTGAATAGTGCTATGTGCGTGGATCGGTCGCGTCCGCCTGTCGGCCGCACCTCGTCGCCGCCGCCCGCGCACCACATTCACCGCAAACATGATATACTCAATCCATTGACGTTGTAATAACCAAAAACATTCAACATGTGTTGTGCGAGGTTCACCAACTACCTGTTCCGTAGTGTCGTGAAATATACATGTGGACTTGCCAGCCGCGAAAGTAAGTAGCACGTCAAACTAATGTGTACATATTGTGGATTCAGCAAATGTGTTCCCGCTCTGCTATAATTAACCGATAACCGTTCTGTACAATACAACCATACATTCTCATAAGTTATCTAATAAATACAATGTGCTATTTGTGTATCGGTACATTTTTAACTGTAGTTCTTGTTAACGACGATAAATCGTGGAATCAAAGTTCGTCGATACTCGATATTTGAATATGTATCAATTAACAGTACTGTACTATCTCGTACAATCACCACACGTCCTCTGAACAACTTTCTAGAACGTTTCTGAGAATAAGTGCAATACATTCAAGCTGCGTTTTACAGCACCCATTATGATTGAATAGAAATAAATAAAAGAAACAAGATATCCTGAACAATAAGTTGATTCGATGCGCATAGCTCTCTTGTCAAAGGAAATATTTTATTAACACATTATTCGATAATGTGAACCAACGTGACAACTAATATCAAACCCTAATGTGAATGAGAAACGTAATCGTTTTCATTGAAACAAATATTTTATTTTTTGCGTACAAATACGAAATACATGAACCAACATGCAGTCGATTATTATTATTAAAATGCAGTCGGGTGTTATTATTAAAATGCAGTTATAGTGCAATTTTCATATGGCAAATGAGCAAAAAAAATCGTAACATTGCTCATGCGTCATCGGAACGATTCTTAATTGTCCACGTTCAAAAGTCAAGGATTATCATCTATTGTATTTCACGTGAAACATGAAAGTGAACTTTGTATTACTTAATAACCACTTTGTGTTTAGAGTTGATTCATATTTGTAATTAATAATCATCATATAAAAAAAAAAAATACAATGTCAGTCAATACATAAGCAATGTCCTCAAATATTTCCCATCATTAAAATGCTGCAATTTAAATCATGATCACCACAAAATAATTTTACTTTACTGAAAATTAAGTACGCTTAAATAAACAGAAGGAAAGACAGACATCTTCTCGACTATTTATTATTTTCAGGCCTGATTTAATAAAATTTACTGAATTTGAAACCATAGAGCAAGTTTTTTTTGATATCGGGCACATAATTCTTTTGATATCAATTCTGTACTTTGTTTAGTAATAATCATCTCAATAGGAAAAACATAACTGCTTAAAAATGCAACAATATTTTTGAAGAATTATATTTCAACTTCTGTTAAACTATATATTAGCGTAAAATGATAATAAACAAACGTCTTTCTTGATAAACGATAGTGGCACAGATATTAAACTGTTCATAAATAAAGATCATGCATCGTCTAAAGTCAAAAATTCATTCAAAGCTTATATAAAGACAGGTAATCAAATCCAACAACAACAAAAACATCAACAAATTTACAATATTATTATCAGCATACACGTTTATGATAAACAGAAATTAGTTCCACATTGCGATGTATTGGTCACAGAACACAAGAATTTGTACCTACTTTAGTAAGTAGATAATGTTCAATAAAATGTAAAAAATAAGTAAAACGGAAATCCCCTTATCAATAAAACCTACATAATATTATAAATTGTGAAAGTTTGTAACGCGGCCCCTCACAACAGCTAAATTGACAGATAATTTGATCATAATATCTTAAAACAGCATAGATACTATTACAGGATAACATACAGGGAATGCGGGTAAAATCGTGGCATGAAACTAGTAGGTACCAATATTTAAAAAAAATATACTCACACGAAAACTTACACTAAAAAGAAAATAAAATAAAAATTGCTCAATTTACTCAAAGTTATGATTTAATTTACTGCTTATCAGTTCCGCAATAGTTGGAAATAAATATATTTAATAAATAATTCTAGCGTGTCAATTTTATTTCCAATTGTACGTATGAAACGAGCTGGCCTTGACACGCCGGCCAAACATTATCCTTTTGTCTCAATTGGCCGGTAATTGTCGGGGACGTCTTCTGTTCTATTCTAAGATACAATTTGCACTTACGGCCGTTTTCAAATTGCATCTTAACTAAGCTTAAACTGTATACAACATGATATAGACCCTATTATCTAACTAAAAATGGATGTCAAAGAACCCGAACGATCTGCTCTCGGCTTGCCGACCATTCATTGATACACTTTTCGTATTTTTTGCTTGTTTTCTTCTATTTAGGTTTAAAGAATGCGTAGCGTACAATGCGTTTCGGGGTATTCAACGTCAGTCCAATTGTATTTTAAATTCAAATCCATTTCAACCACAGGTAAAGACCGCTGACAATTTGTTTCCATTTCAGCCAAATACGAAGCCAAAACGATATTCATTAGTCAATTATAGGAAGTTACCGAACGAGCGACGTTAAGTCAAACAGTAGTGTAAATAAAATATCTAGTACAATATTTATAAAACAAGTCATCGTTTTGTGTGCCATTGTGCTGGTCGCGTGTGTTATGTCTATCTGATTTATGTTATGTGTGATGTGTTCATATGAGAATTGCATGGAGATCCACGTGGAGCCGGATTATATGTATAACTAACCACTAACCAACGAAGGCTACGTTTACGGGAAAACGCTCTAACAAACTTCTCAATATGCCTAAAGGTGAGTAGACCGCACAAAATTAACTATAATTAATCACTAAGTAACTGATCAATAAAGCAACGATTAATTGACTCATGTGGTGATTACGACACTCGCAATACTGATGCTGATTTTCCTCATAGAAGATGGAGGTATTGCAGATTTCTATCCCAAGAACCGGTTGTTGAAATAAGCTTAGCAGGTTTTCAGTTAGTTAAGTTTAAGTCTCAACGTAATTAAGTAACTTTGTAGAGCTTTGTCCTTAAAAGAATGAAACGAAACGTTCGACACTTCACAAAATTCAACTTCCTCGAAATATTGTTTAAGCTCTTAGAAGATTTATGCCTATCTTCAAAATCCTGACTGACTGACTGACTGATATATCAACGCACACACAAATTCCACCCCTAAGGGGGTAAAATAGGGGATGAAAGTTTGTATGAAAGTCCGTCAGTTTCGAAGTTAGGACCTTCAAATTTTGTGTTTAGGCTGAAGATTGAAAATTAATTTATAAGTGTCTCAGTGTTTTTAATAATTCCACTCTCGAAGCGGGATTAAGTTGTTTTGTTTTATTTTATTGCTGTAGAAAAATATGTCATTTGTTTCCTGTAGGCCACGCAAGCGAAGCCGCGAGCAGTAGGTAGTGTATAATGAAACTGTCTGAATAGCCCACGGTGGTGAGCATTAGGTCACGTGTCCACATGTCGTGACATCATGGCAAGTAAACGCTGCTGATTTCAAGGTTGACAATAATCAACGAATGCAACAAATCTTTAATCACTATACAGTAATAATCAATCAAATGCTGAATTTTCCACTGGCACTACACCGTTTATAAATCCACTACATAAGTACGTGTTATCATATTAATCAATATCACAGAAATGATTCAAGATGCTCCAACTGGCTCTTTTTTTTTAATTGACATGAAGATGACTACCCAAGATTAGCCTTTACCCTTACGCGGACACATCGGCGAGCAAGCTCTCAACCGGGTTAAACATCTGGCTCTTGTTATAAATTCATTTCGAAAGATCTTGACGTTTAATTAAAGTTCTCGAAATCTCAGTTACGGTTTTCTAAAGTACAGAAGTATAGACAAAGAAATGAAATTTCTTAATACAATTAATAATTGCTGAAATCTGAGATTTCAATTTATTCCGAGAGGTAAGCTTTAAGTTTCCTCGTAGTTTCGTTTCAATGTCATTGCGCTGGTAACAATTTTAGCAGTTTAGAAGATTACGGTCATTAAACGAATGATACAAACGATTTAGCTATTAGGGCAGTACACACGCACTACGGAGTCGGTTGATTGGCGGTCTCCAGTTACACTGTTGACGCCACTTGAATCAATGAAGTGCTATTGGTTCATTGTTTAATCGTCTATTTTATCAGCTGTAATGGACATACACAAGATGCTCGAGCATGCGACTTATTAAGACACCCAATCAAATGAGACATCGTCGTTTATACTATCCGACCGATACGCCGTATTATGTTACTTTGCAGCATTATACTCACGAGAAATTATTCGATCTAGTTCCGAGAATTCGTTTATTATGATACGGCACTGCACCGAACGAGTAAAATGTAAACCATGTAGTTATTTCTTTTGGATAAACAAGGTTTTACAGTAAAAGCTTCTGAATTCAAGGTTTGGTTATAAAAGAATTGTATAATCGGCTTTATGATAATAATGTTAAGGGCTATAAATAGTTTCATGAACAGGATAGACAAGGTCTTTGAAATCCACCTGGCCTTTATTAGATAATGCTAGGAAGTGGTTCACTGTAGGGAACTAAACGTAATTTACCTACTAGAATACTACAGACATTTAAAAGCCACGTTTTAAACTAGATAATTTTATTGTGTCATTTATGTATATGAACTCAGGAAGTGTTTCATGTCAAACCGTGGTGTGCAAGCGCATTAAATAAAGAACAATAACACCGGCTTGATTGCCGCACCTCGCTCGGTCGTCTGGCTATTGTGAAGCGTGCTCGGTGCCCCCGCATCTCTATTGATTTTGGAACAATTTGTGCACAAAATACGCCGCTGACCCTGCTTTATTGTTAAAACATGTGAATCGCATGAGTATTTCAGCTAAAATAGCCTCTCGATTCAGCCTATTTAATTTGATTATCCGCTTGCATAAAAGCCGATATAAATGATAAATTGCTTGTAAATTGATAGTATGTCGGTCATGGTGGAAGCCTGTTTGAGCGGAAACTAAAGTAATAAACTGGTATACTGCACTGGTCACATAGGTAGACAAATTTTCCTTTTAATAAAATAATGACTTGGATTTTCGTACTAATTTGAGATATAGTAGGAATTAATTGTACATTGTAATTATGCATCTTATTGAATAAAAAGGAACTGATTTTTAATGTTTATTTAAATAACTATTATATTTCAATCATATTTGCACACGCACGTTACACATATATTAAAAAACAGTTACAAGTGAACATAATATAGTTGAATAACACTCATATTTTGTGGTTTTAATTAAAATCAGCAAGAGCCAAAAATATGTGCCAAGAGAGGGTTTCACTCGATCTAGGTCGCTTAACGCTTTTATAGATATTATTCATAAAATTTAACATTCCCTATAATAGCGACTTGACTTCTCATCTTCTCTCTCTCTTTTTTCGAGTTCAAATGTAAATCAAAATCTGATAGATTTATGTTTTGACAGGCGACGCCGACATGTCGCTGAAGCAGGGCAGCGGCACCGGCAAAGTCCATTTCGGTGGTCTGGACGATGTCTCCCTGTACGGCACGCCAGTGGAACCAGCGCCGCCGACCTCGGACGCCAAGCAAGGCTTCCTCCGCAACCAGCTCCAGGCACTGTTCCAGCCCACCGACAACAAGCTAGCCATGAAACTGTTCGGCTCAAAGAAGGCTCTAATGAAAGAACGAATCAGGCAAAAGGCGGCGGGACACTGGGTCATACATCCTTGCAGTAGTTTCAGGTCAGTTCTAGTTCTTAGTTTCTTTTCTAGTATCATAATAGAAGAGATGTCAGCTAATTTCAGGAATAATCTTGAAGAAATAATGATAATTATCTAAGTTGTGGAATATATTTCGGAGACTTTACATCAATGGAGATTAAAGTTACATGTTAAAATTATTCAAAGGCATGCTCAATCACGTTGGTACCAAGAGGGAATAGCATAGCGCCATTTGATCCCGGATATGTCGTAAAATTTTATGACCTCTACATTTCTATTTATAGTATTGATTATAAACCAATAGGTACGTATTATAGCAAATGTTTATACAAACCCTTTATAACATAATACAAAGCAGAGCTCTTTATTTGTAGTAAGTATATCAAATCAAAATGAAGGTTTACACAACATTAATTTTAATAGCACTTGAGATTTTACCAAAAGTAATTGGCTGATTGTACTCGTAAGCATGCTCGAGATAAACTCGTTATTTTGAAATGTTGAGTTATTTATAGCATACTTAGCCAGCAGTTTCATTCATGAACACGTAATCTTTGGTACGATGTGAGTATTTTGACTTTAAAGTGGTTTCGGAGTCTGGCGACTTTTATGAATTCCTTCCTACCGCTCTCGAAACCTCTTTGTATAATGTTATACAACTTTAGCCGTCGATTATGGTTATCATGCGACAAGCAGTCATATAATATAATATAATATATCAATCTTCTTCAATCAACAATATTCTTATTTAAAAAAACCAATGGTGCTTTCTACTAAATACTATCCGATACATCATAAGACGTGAAACTCAATCTATTTCCAGCACGCCTGAAGTATAATAATAATATGTTGGGTGAACGACCAAAGGAAAGCAAAGTAGAACAGAATCAATGGGTTACAGAATAATCCCCTATATATAAAGCCACGGCATTTTAGAACTAAATGACATCATTTAAAAGAGTAATATTAGCACATAAAGCTTTTATAAAAAGGTATTATAACAGGAAAAATGGTAATTAAGCCTTTGTTGCGACACCGATTAGCGCCATTTTCCGTTAAAACTTTTTATTACGAAAATAACATACTACGGTTTGTTTACAGACATGGCGTATTTGCGTTTACAGTTTATTACAACGTGAATATTTTTAGAAGAAACTTTCATGATCGCTGTTGCTCAATTATTTAATACAAGGATTTTTCTTTTTAAACTGAGGTCATAATAACAAACTGGTATTGTGTGAAAACTATAGTGGGACCAGACATTATTTTCATACAAGATGCATAATTAAATTAAAATTATTATTAGGTAGGTATGTTCTTATTCAAACATAATTGAGTTTATGCTCACACGGCTGACACTGTCGTATCTGCGCAGTGATATAAAAAACCTCTATGTTAGGTATACAACCTTGATATAGTATATAAAAATAAGTCATTTTTAGCACGCTTTTATTAGCTTCACCTGACATGTGTTTGTATGTAATGGAATCAAACGTAATTTTCATCGACATCCAAACGACAGAAACATTGCATACTTTTATTTATACGCCTGAGTTTAAATTCAAGCATACGGCCCGCCGGATGGTAAGCGGTTACCGTAGCCATATAGACGCTTGCAACAAACAAGGCATCACTCACGCGTTACCGACCCTTCCCCCTATCCGATGAGCTCTGGCGACCTTACTCACGCGCAGGAACACAACAAGTTCTTTGTTGAAGTTAAAGTTATTTGGCTACGGTATTCTGTAAGGAGGTACTTCCCCGGTCGAGGTGCTCTTCGAGCGAATTAACGCTATGCTCTACCTCTCTTATCTTACTTACTCATCAAGGATCGATGACAATACAATAATATGGTATCATCGTTAATACTATTTAGTACAGGGTACATATTTTTACAGTATAATACTGAATGTAAACAAAACAATATTACAATTCAATCTTGGAATATTGAATAGGCGCGACGAAGTTCAAACTAGGGCATGCAATACCGGAGGGTTTTCAGTTCCGGAACTAAGTTCCGATATTGGGCACTCAATTCCGGAATTCCGGAACTGGTTCCGGAACTGACAACTATTTAATGGTTTTTCGTTTCTGGGAATAGTTTCGAATCAAAAAAGTTTTATTGATCAGCCTTTTAATCAATTTAAGCCACCTTTGACTTTTAATCATTTGAGCTTTTTAGCGGTGTTCATTTATATTACGTGACATCTAAAATTAAATAAGTTTTACATTAGTTCTCAGTTAATATAGAATATTGGTATTTTTTTCGTAAAATCGTAAAATTTTCATAATGAAAAAATTTAGATAAACTTAGCATAATAAATTAAATCAAGAAAAATAATATTTAGCAATAAAATGAGATTAAATCAACAACTAACTTAGGTACGTAGACCTCCATATAATACATTTAGCATAATAAACAACATCAGAAGATTAATAATTGGCAATAAACTTAGATCAAATCAACATGTAACAACTAACTTATACAATAATTACTTTTTTGAGATGAAACGTTGTTCTTGATAATTTGTTCTCTAGACCTATTTGCTAGAGCTAGAGCTTTTCTAGAGCTTCGTAATCGGTTACAAAAGTACCCCAGCACACGAAAACACTCCCTCGCTCTCTTCTCTTGTTGGCAGAACGCACAAAATATAATTATAAGGTTCTGTGAGATACACGCGTCGATCTCCTCCGTTATCGTACATAGCCTTTTTTAATTCTACAAACCCTGAAAAGTCAAAATTGGCAGACAGATTCTTGCAGACTTTTTTACACTTATCCCTTTCATTATTTAATTGCTCTTGTAGAGTTGGTACAATAACTTCAATGTCGTTATCTGAAAAATCTGGGTCGGAGGACACTGCAGGTGTAAAGCACGCAAGTTCGCAGAGTCGTTGAGGTAATCTCAGCATCTGTGTAAAGCGTCGCATCACGATTCACGATGGCATAATGAGAGTACAGCCAATTTTATAACATCTAAGCTATAATTAATGTCTCTCAATGTTTGAATTTCATATTCGGAAAAGGATATTGTTGATTTCCAGTCTATTAGAGAATACACGAATATAATAATAACGATGCGGAGTGAGAGGCGAGGCATGCAGGGGGAACGGGACGGGAGTATGTGTCACCCGGGAGTATGGTTGTATAGTTCCGCTGTAGCTGTAGTTAGATTGGTACGTACAGAAAAATTAAAATATCACTCGATTTGTAAAATTTATGAATACCGGAATTACGATATTAACTAGTCCCAATTCCGGAACTGAAATATCGGATATTTGTTCCGAGATTCCGGAGTTACGGGATTCCGGAATCCCGTAATGCATGCCCTAGTTCAAACGATGAAATTATTAAAATAGGTCTTCGATGAATTACTTCAATTTGAATATAAAGTGAATACTAAATTTGTATCGGATTTTGCAATAACAATTTGAATCCAAAATTTTATCAATTTTTAATGGTATTCTAGTGCAAGACTAGAAAAAGGAGAGAGAAAAGGCCAGCAGTCGATAGAAAGAGAGCGGCAAGGGCAAAAATAATGCTTTTAATGGCCTTGATTCTGTTGTTTACAATTAAACTAATTTTAATCTGACTATGTCTCTATCTAACAAATAACATGAGAAAAGGATGTAAGAAATGTAGTCCTGTCAAATTAGTCCAATGCTTGTTTTCAATATAAATTTAGTCGCCATCTATCGCGGTTACGGCTTAATACAAGGAAAGTAAGACGGCAAAGATTAATTTGACAGCTTTAAATATATTCTATCCTTTTTCAATAATGTTCGTAAGAAAGAGACCTATATCACTAACATTATTTTAGTGCGATTTACAACAGAATCGGTACGAATATCTATAAAAAAAACAACTAGATTAAATTTATAACAACTAGATTAAATTTATAGCAACGTTTTTTTTTCTAAAAGTGCCAATTCTGTTATAAATCACACTAAACAAATTTTAGTCACATCATCTCTTTCTTACAAACATTATTGAAAAAGTCTCATGATAAATCAATTCAAACCTTTACGAAAAAATCATCATTTCATTTTATATCGTAATTTAAATAGTGTTAACATGATTAACGACAAACATTGGTGCTGATTGTGTTGTTTACAACTAAATTAATTTCGTCTCACTATCATTTAAAACTTATTTCGTGGTAAGTAAGATATACAATGTAACAGGCTATTTTTTTTCGTAAAGGTTTGAATTGATTTATCATTCGTAAATTTAATTAATTTGATGTTCGAGGTGACTAATGGTAATATTTGAGGATTGATACGCAGTTTTAATAAAACACGTAGGTACTCGTAATATTGATACTGCACGTTTTGTAAATAAGAGTAGAGATTGGTAATTTGAATGATAACAAAATTAATATTCTCTGGAAGTTTCAATAGCATTTTTTATCTGTTGAGTGGAACCGAAGTCCATAGCAAACATCTAATTTTGTTTCGGCAATACTTCAAAATTCACAATTTATTGCGTGCACGGATATGCCTGCGAAAAAAACATAGTTTTTGTGCCGATCGACATTAGTGTTACCTCTCCGGAAAAGTACAAATACTCAAAAACTCCTTACACAGCATAAATAATAATCAAGTAATAAACTCGACTAGCATTTAACAAATGCCTACACGCAACAATATAACAATGATGTTTTATTAGCCGATGATAGCTGAGTGGTAGTGACGTCGAATGCCGAGACGAGGTCCCGAGTTCGAATCCTACAATGAGCTTGAGCTTTCGTTGAAAGTATAACATCGTGTGGAAACCATAGCACGGTGGTAGGGTATCTACCTGGCTGGATACCATCCTCCAAGCACCTAGCGGTGTGTTCCGACAGCTGCACAGTCAGTCAGTTATTCCTTCTAGGCTTTGTGTGCTTACCATTGCACCTTCGACCACATCATAACTATACCATGGTGACAATGTGGTCAAAAACATGCCTATATAATTATGTAACGTTGCCTTACCAGGGCCTAAACTGAATAAATGACTTTTTGATTTGATTAAAATAGTTTTTTTTTGTTCTTAAATTCCACCGATCATTGTCTAGTTAGAGAACATGTCACATAGCGATCATTTCGATCACCCGAGCGTGCTCTACAAAAGAGTGTTGAGTATGTAATTACACTCATGTTGTGATAACTCATTGTTAGTTGTCAACGCTTTGCTCAGTCTGCGTGCGCGCATATCATCATTATAATGGTAGCGAAGTTTTGTCCCCATACTGTCTTATCTAGATCACAAATGTTTCTCACGTTTATGTTATAGCAAGGCTGATGATAATGTTTTTTTTTTAACATTTAAAGGAGTAATTTATGAAAACCGCTTATTTAATACCCTTCGCCTTTTAGTTATTAATTTATTTGCAAAATACGCCGCCGTATATTAATTATGCTGCCTATTAAGTTTATTCTAGCTCAGACTCACTATTGATCTAGCAGCCATTTTATTGCGTGGTCTAATTAATTAAACAAACATGTTGCAATTTTTTTATCATAGTTATGTGTTCTCAAGATTGGAAGATAGTCAAAGCCGACGTGTCGATCTCACAATAATTCTTTATAGCTTTTGATGAGGTAGCCCAACATCAAGGTGTCCTTATTGTATCATGTAAAAGAACGTAATTATCGTTTTTTAGTACAAGTGCTCGTATAAATAACGCAAAAGTGATTTACGTTAATTATTTACAAACTTTACACTCGGGGTACAGCATATGCTGCAGTGTGAGAATTGTGAGATACTGTAGCCCTTGTAGTAAACTATATAATAATATATAAGAAACACAACAAGTAAGTTAGCAAGTTTAAAACATTAGTTTAATCAGCTTTGAGGATGAAAGCCTAACGGATGCCTAGCGGTATGTACAGTTAAAATTTAATACACAGTCTGCCGGCCGATACAAAGGCCGCATTGTACTTCTAATTTGGCCGGCGAATAATAATTAACTTAACATTACAAATTCGTATAAAAGGGGAAAGCTTGTTAGCCATTCTATGGGAGCTAAGTAATTAAATCCGCTAACGATCCTGTAAATAATTATAACAATAACAATCCAAACTCCCGATACTTGTTTGTTTAATTAATTAATCGAAATTCCAAATCCCAACAAACATCGTTTGGTTACACTTATTACGGCTACGTATTGAATTTTACTACAATACTGACTTACACTGAGTTTAACGAAAGGAAAGGAAGCATTACTTGTAAACGCAGAATTTTCATTGGTATGACAGTAGTCTTAGTTAATTCATAAATTTTTCAAAGAGTTAGGCAGGATTAATTTAGTTTTTTTTCGTTTAATGATTTATTCATTAACACGCAACTGTCTCTAAAAGTTAAAATATGGTGTCGCTTGTTTGTAACAAGATGATAATAAATTGAATTTAATAATATAACCACTATAGCTGGTAATAACATTGAATCTTGCGGTCGCTTATCGACTAGTGTCTGAGTTGACAGCTTCCGGTCGACTGCGCTGTCACGATTAGATACAACCACGGACCGATAAATAGACAGCGATTCGATACTCGATATCGATAGACAATATCTCGACACTATCGATTACATAAAAGCTTTTTCTTTTGTCATTGACCTTAGAGGATTAGGCTGGTTTTGCGTTTGACATTTTGTAAGCGATAATAGTTTTTTTATCGCATGTAATTTTATATACGTGGTAAAAATAAATACGTCAATAATAATCGCTACGTACGATCAATTTTCATGCAATCATGATGCGCTTGCGTTCAAGTAAAACATCGATTTTGTTGCGATAAAAGCGAAATTACTACAATCAAAACATAATTGGATCACGAATTCTAATGATGAGCTAAGAATAGTGATTCAGACAGCGTGCACACCTCCATTAATAAAATCAACAAAGTAACAATGTACATCAAAAGCTATTGCAGTTTATTGGCAGAACAATAGCGGCCGCCGGCGACTGAATAATGACCGTACAAACGTACAATACGCACAAGTCATTTCTATGCACTCTGTCAGGGCTAGCACACGAATTCAAAATGTAACCATTACGTTAAAAAAATATTGAATAATAAATCTGAAAAAGTGTCATATATTTTAAAATCATCCTTTAAGAATTAGGAAACATTTTTTTTTTCTATCTATTAAAGCGAATATTTATGTATCTGCTATGTTCACTATTCAGTTGATAGAGAAAAATAAATCACACATTTCAACTATTTTATTCACTACGATCAAAAATGTAAGCTACGGTAAAAAACATGATTTTTTTTTATAACTCGATAACTACAAAAAATCGCGGAACATACATGAGGGTGATTCGGCTACCTCTAAAGGTGCTCTACCTCTGCACTTCTGATTGACACTACTTCTACGGACACCCTGTACACCTTCTATCAGGCAGCTATACTTACTTTAAAATCTTTAATTTTACTGTTGATTTGTAATTAAATTATGTGTATGTCATTTGAATGAGGTAAAAATGGAATACATAACTTTGCTTTGACGCGGAAAATATTAATCAATCTCTATTTATGAGACATGCATGCCACGTTCGTGGTGTGATGATATTATTACTACGTTTTCTTTACCTAAAGAGCTATTATAAAAAAATAATAACAAGGGGTTTTGAAAGCTTGTTATGAACACGTATTTTGTATAAATTGGCCACATCCTATGATTGACAACCCTGAACTATATATTATACTTGTAGGAAACGTCTGTATTGAAAGGAGATATAACCGGTTATCTAACAGCAAATCTGTGTGCCAATGTCAAGGGTCTTAACACAATTACTGGGCATTAGGTCCCATTTGACATGAAGCTCACCTGGTTGAGACTGGCTCGGAGTTGTGCGGTTACTTGTATGTTCCGCATCCACTACCATTAGTGTGATTGTACGTTTATATCATTTACAACATGAAGATTGATATCGGATACAAATCGTTACGTTAGCTTTGTTAAGGGTCTTTTGACCTTTAAATGGAGACTTTTTAGATGTCAGCGTTTGATGTCTACGATCATATCCAAATAAAATAGGCAGATTTGTATGCAAAATAAATCATAGTTGATTTCAATTCGCTGGCAAATTGTAATAATTTAATAAATCATAAAGTAGTAAAAGTAAAGTGTGGTAGCCCTGTGTGCTAGTAGGTTTTACATCTGTTTCATATCAAGTACATACATTACTTTCTGTCTCAGTCAATTATGCTGTAGTCTGTACCTGTTAGCTTAGCGTATCTTATGGTATGTAGCCGGCAGGTATTCCTGCATATTGCGACCCAAATGATATTATGGAATATTTAAACTCAACTTTCTAGGTCACTGGGTTTTACAGCGGTCATAATGGTACCGCATTTTAAATTTGTCATAAATATTAATATTCGGTAGATTTTCGTGACAAGCACATCACTTTGTCATGCAAAAACTGCACCGATGTCTAGAAGCACAGCCACAAGAGTTCGCTTAGAATCTTAGTCTCACTTAATATTTTAGAAAGCTACAGAATAATTTTATTTTGATTTGTTTTTTCCTAGTTATTTTGAAATTAAATAAACCTAGTAATTGTCATCCTGTTTTTCCTGAAAGTAAAATTAAGATTAATGATCTAATAAAGTTGGATGTATCAATAATAAAATGTAGGTTCCATAGGAAGGTATCTTGGTATCATACCTATATAATTTGGCTGGACTTCAACAAAAACGTATACTTACGATATTACGATTTTTCATCGTAATTGTTAAATGATTCAACCAAACCACGGATGGTTCGCTGTTAAACTGAAATGTCTGTTTCTGACAAAAACATTATTACAAGCGATTTACTATAACCGGGTAAAAATGAAAGGTATTTATTAAATTAACTGATCTTATGACTAAAATCTATCAAAAACGTGGCAATGAGCGAATCATTGCTGCTTTATAGAAGTCCCAGCTGGGCTAGCTGTGGACTGTGTGGCTATCACCAGTTTTTTAATCTTAAACTACACAGGGTGGATACTTTGAGAATTCGAGATGGCATATATCAAAAACCTCTAATTGGTTCTTTATGTCAAAACTTTTACTAAGAGAACAACTTCGAAATCCCAAAAACATTTCTCACAAGCGATCGACATTTCTCGTTCAAAATGTATGCACAAGAGATCGACATTTCTCGTTCAAATTGTATGTTTTTTTTGAGCCGCGATTAGTTTTGACCCAGTAAAAGTTGTATATATGTTGCAGCATAACAAAATGTTACTGAGATTTGGAAAATATATCATGTCAAAGTATTGTATCCACCGAATATAGGTGGATACATCATACATAATCCATGTTATGTAGATAATGCTATTGAAAGTGTATGCCAGTTCTTGTGTGAATATGAAATTTAATTTTATATATCTCATCATTTCCACCATGTTCTAGCAAACAAAACAATTTATTATTAGTATAAATTACTATAAAATTCACACCATTACAGTGCATGCCTATTTGCCTTGTAGTTAAAGGCTACTAAGTATGTAAATGAAATATTTAAGAACCCCAGGCTAAGCTAATAACATGGTATCGTGTTGCAACAGAGGCTATAATTCAAGGGCGATATGCAATAACAAACGGGTGTATGTACTAGGAAATGAAGAAATGGCTTATCGTAGGTAGGTACCGATATTGTTTCCTATAACGATCATACCGGCTCAGATGTTTATAAACATACGGTTCGTATGAGAAGCGAACAATGTGGGCTTCGTATACGAACATATAGGTAGTATAGTATGCTATTAAAGTTATGATGCTCTAACGTACCCGTACCACAACATACCTATTGTCTACCTCAGCGGTTCCCAAAGTTGATTGGACCGTGACTCACCTAAAAATAGTTCCAAATTTGGGACTCGTCTCTTGGTTTTCATGAAGGAAAAAGGGGCATAACTATATGTATTAGGACTATTCAAACCTACCAGTACTGGGTGCTATCGTACGAAAGCCAAAATCGAGAAAAAAAATATTTTTGTCGAGAAAAAGTTGACAGAACAGCATGTATGCAACTAATTTGATTTGTACAGCGCATATTAATTTTCAAACTAGTTGCGGCCCGCGGTTTCACCCGCGTACTCGAAGGATATCTTACCCTACCCTACCGTTAAGTTTTCTTAAATTTTCTACCCTACTTATCTTAAAAAAAATCCTTAAGAACCTTAAAAAAAATAGTATTAGAAAACTTAAAAAAAGATGGATGAAATCGGTAAAGTCGTTCTCAAGTTATGGCGTGACGCGTGACGCGCAAGGGAAATAGGGATTCATTTTTATATGGCCACGGATTGTAAAATGAGCTGAAATCAAACGAGCGGTCATTTGCCGTGAACACGCTATTCATGTATTAATATCCGGTGCTCGGCTCTACATCCGGATTCCGGACCGGTGATCAATATTTGTCAATATCGTAAACCATATCAGCTATATTGGATGCTAATTTAATTAAAATTTACTAATTAGATATAGCTGTATTAAGCATTTATGATTTGTCGTTGCGGACTACGGTGCAATGCTAATTCGAATATTTGTGTGCATATTTTGCATCGATGGAAATTTCGATGATATTTTGTTTGTTACTTTAAAGCTTAATAATTCAATAACGCATGAACTTCAGAGCAGATTAGGTTGAAATGACTTGTGAATAGATTACATTATACCCAGGTATTATAACACATAGGGTGTTTGTGGAAAAAAAAAAAATCTTGATGATTTGCTAAATGATTCGTTTATATGGTTGATTGAACAAACAGTAGACTATCTACATATATACAAAATACTAACTCCAGAATGATAGCGCTCTAGTAGAATCTTGCCCTTCTCGAGATTTTAAAGATTCGATGGTTCAATAGGATAAAAAAAGTAGATTATGCAAAGTAGTAAATTATTAAAACCATCAATTCATTAAAGTAAACAGGTAGTTAATTATGATTTATATGCGATTATAACAAAGAACACATCGATATTGTTACAATAATTTCAATGCTAATTGATGATTAATGTTTCTACACAGTATTAAATCATGATAAATGAAAATCAATCAATGATTACTTCCATCAGCATTTGCATAATTAAACATAAACAATAACTACGAAATCGTAAAGAAGTACATATTTTCCTTATACATATAGTTTGTTTGGTTGTCAACCACAGTAAAAACATTTCAGTTTAAATAAGTCGGTTATATATCATGACTTATTTATTCCCTATTTATATAAACATGACAGTTGATCATTAATGAACAATTTAAATGCTATAAATTGCACAACGAAATTAGCTCAGCGAGAATCGCAAATAGATGGTCTACTTTGTCTAATAGCACTAATGTAAACAGCCATGGTCCAGCAGCTGCCTTCTAAGGATCACGCCAAGGGCCTTGAATGTCAATAAGCCAATGGCGTAGAAAGATACGATTTCCCTCCCGCTTTCAAAACTTTTACTTCTTATTAACCGACTTCAAAAAGGATATTTTTTTTGTTGTTTTTTTTTTATGTTTGTTACCTCATAACTCCGTTGTTTATGAACCGATTCGGAAAATTCATTATTTGTTTGGAAGGGTACTTTTTCCGTTTGGTCCCATTGTGATCAGATCAGGATTTGATTACTTCTTAGTGTATTTTGAAGTCGGCTTAAGTTTTTTGTCTAACCTACAGTAGGTACAATTTAAAAAAAAAAAGTTCTAATCTTCTTGAAAATTATAATGTTCTAGTTCAAGTTATAGTTCAATTCAAAATTAAGTGTTGTTTCGAATTAAGTACTTCTACAAACAATACATTTATTAGGTATTCTTGGCTAGGGATATTTTTGTGACATTTACGTATCAGTAAATATTACGTAGGTGTAAAATGGTGTAAAATTTCATACTTAGTGCCTAAAAAACATTTTACAGAAAACAAGTGGCCACAAACTGTGATTTAAAATGCTCCGTATAATTTATTCATCATTGTGTACCGGCGGATCCAAGTAATGGGACAATTAAAATGACATTCTGCTCACAACGAGTGCAATCATATCTGTGTACTAAAGATACGTAGGTGCTTCATTATTTTTCTCATGAAACATAGTTTTTCTTATAGTGACTAAATATATTTAACGCAATATAAATTGGGTTATTTACCAAGAGTTAGGTACTTGGAAAAAGTGATTGAAGAAGTAGGTATAAATCAAGACTGGTTGGCAATAAAGTGTTTTTATTGTATTGATGATTTTTTGAACACTAGTAAGTCTAGATTTAATCGCATCGAATCGATATAATATACTAATTATTTTAATCATAATAATAATATCTTATGGACATTATGTATACTTTTTTCATAAATATAATATTTTACGACAAATTATTTAGGAATGTAATATTAATTATTGTGAAATTGTAATTTTATTTAAATGTATGTTGTATTTTTGTACGCCCCCAGTGGCAGGATATGTTGGACATTATAATTACTATACTCATAACAACTGTGAAATACCATGTTCTTACAAAATAAATAATCTGAATCTGAAAAAAAACATCAAAAACTTTCTGAAAACTTGAATTTATCAATACGAATGAAATGTGAATTTCAATTTATAATATTCTGTGTACTTTTTCTGACAAAGATTATTAAATATACCGATCGTCCAATCATTATGACCGACATCCAATGTATACCACCAACATAAATACGCAAGAAGCCGACACACGTGCAAATATTAAGAAACAAAAACAAATAACCATATTCGTGCGATCAATTTAGTCGTGTACCTAGTTTCATATTGAATATTGCAAGAGAATTCTATATCGCTATTGTTCCTACTATTCTTTGTATGGAGGTAAAAGTCGACAACGCTCTCCAGGCACAGAATACCTACTTAAAGTTCTATCTAGGTTCCATCGAATGGCTTAGGGTTGAGAGATAACAAAAGTAAGGTCCAGCTAAAGTAACCGATTAATAATAGCATTAACCGCGCTTTACTTTGGAAAAACCTTTTGCCAGACACAATGTGGCTTGTAAAAATAATATACTCTGTATAATCCCACTGTGACGTTGAACGCCCTGAGAAAGACCTTTTTTGGTGATGAAGAAAACCGTATCACGTCACGTACCGTACCGTACATCCAAGTACAGCCAAGCGACTACCATCCTGAAGCAAAAAATCTGCCAATCGCCATACACTTCGGTGTCTTTCAGCCAGTTCCCGCCTAGGCTTAGTTTGCTTACTACCTTCGGCGAATGTGAATACTGGTTTATAGACACGTTTCTCTACATTTCGGGCTGTTGGTATAAACTATTCCCGCAATAAAAATGTATTACAATTGCATTATAGAGTATAGACTACGAAGCTTGTGTTACGAAATATGTAAAACTACAATAAATGAAGTCTTTACTATGATTGTGTAAAACTACTAAAAGAGACTAAAATAGCTCTTTTCACTGAGATCTAGACCAGATAACTGAATAAAAAGTTCGTAGTAATCAGATAAATACCTTCACAAATGCAGTTGAAGGAAATTTAAACAAGAATAATATCTCTTGTAACATCTTAACTTATTGCACGGGTGTGTACCGTTCCGAGCGTACAGCAATAATAAAAGTATTAGTTCAGATGAAGAGTTTTCGCATATAATATCGCGGGGCGGGGCGAATCACACGCAGAGACCCGCCTAGCGGCCCACGCTTCGATGCACGTCAATAATTCTACAATAGCTTGTGTAAAATGTATGAAAACAGCTCGAGCGATTATTGGCACGCTTGCGAGGTGAAGATGTATCATTTATTCTACGCTTCTATTTATTTTAATGCAATATTTTACCTTTTTCAAGACCACTTTGATTCATAAACAATTTGTACAGTAGACTAGATATTTGAATATGACGATTATAATACGTCTAGCAGGATCAATAACCTTCAGAAACAATATGACAAAAGAACGAACACAAATATTAGTTTGTTAGTTAAGACATTATTATTAAATGTACCGAACATGTACGTAGGTATTACCGCCCCCTACGGCCGGCTATAGGCAACAGTGAAAAAGTTTTAATTAAATATGTCCACTCTATACAGATACCTTACACTTTCTTTTGTGAGGCGGAACTTTGAAACAGTCGATGTCTTTATCTATCTTTATATTTTAGTCTACGGTAGGTAAATAAGTAGGGAGCTGAATAGATCCTAATTTACAAATAATTTACGTACGCATCACGTACAGTCGAGGACATAAATATGTATACACTTTTTGAAATTCAATAGCGATTTTCTCGCATGTTTAACATTTAAGTGTTAAACTATTACACAAATCATAATAGCATATGTTAGAAGATTCTGCCTTTATAATGTCTTATAATTTCAATCAGTAGTTTAAGAGGAAACCGTTGTTGAATTTCACTAAGTGTATACATATTTATGTCCTCGACTGTACCTAAGAATATAATTTTACAAGTAAAATGTACTTGTCAAATATAGAAGGTATAGAAAGTTCCTTCTTTTTTTAAGTCAAGGCTATCGTGCTGAACTAAAAAATACATTCCTTTATTAAGCAATGCATTTGTGCGACAAAAAGGTAGTAATCGAAGCTATTTTTTGTGGAAATAAAGATTGACTAACAAAACGGACCCAAGACAACTAAGGTTTAATTTTCGGAACATAATTTATGATTAATCTTTTTACCCTGTCAAATATCCTGTTTTCTACAGACAAAGATACAAAAAAATACTGATAAAAATTATCTTGTCTCAGCCAATTTCAGATGTCGTAAGATATCGGAATTTCTTACCTTTACCGGACTAGCCGTTTCTTCAAAATTATGATTTAAGGAACCTTGAACGAATAGATTATAAATAAATATCTCAGGACATTTATCACACGCAGCCATCAGATTCCGAAACTAAGCAGAGCTTGTACTATGTAAACCAGATAACTGTTACATAAATGTATATGATTCGGTAAATTCTAGTGAAAAAGACATAAACGACATACTTTCAAAATATCTTTTTTTAAATTACTAATTCGGACAGTTTCTATAGTAGCTGTGGTGATGTGGCCAAATACAAAGTTATTTGTCGATTGATTATTATATACGATTCACATATCGATTAGAAAGAGGAAGATATAAGATAATAATGTGGCATTTAACAAAAATAAATAAGAGAGCGGTCTTATATCGCTAAGAAGCGATCTCTTCCAAACAACCAATATTTCGATTGATCTACATTTAAACACCAAATTCTAAAAATGTCCCTTACCTGTAGCTTTACGAATTTTCTTGGACGAAGACATATACCTACTGAAATATAAAGCAAAGAAACTTATTTGTAAATTCCTATTCCAAGAGTTAATAACGTGAATGAATGATGAAGTGAAAAGGGTAAGGTCACTCAGAGCCGCGTACTCGTCGGCGGGCGGCGGCGCGGGCGGCGACGCTTAAATATTGACATTGCAATCCGCCTTTCAAAGCGTTTCCTATACCTAAATGCCGTTGCTTTACGAATAATTTCTTTTGTGTAAAACTTAAGTGGTTAAAGTTACGCCTAATCCGCATTATGGTTGACGTAAACAGGAACCAGTTACACCAGGTTAACATTGGGCTATTCTCGGAAACGGCTAATCTTATTGCAATGGGACTTTATAATATAATACAAATATCCTGGGACATCCCTCACACACGGTCATCTGATCCCAAACTAAGCAGAGCTTGTACGATACCAATACTACGATACTTGTGGAAACCAGATAACTGATATAATACATATACTACTTTTTGTGGGAAATAAATACTTAATATACATAATTACACCCAGACACAGGACATACAGACATGTTCATGCACACAAATGCATGTCCTGTGTGGGAGTCGAACCCATGACCTGCGGCGCGATAGGTGAAATCTTATCCAACCGCGTCAGCTGGCCCGTCATCACTTTCACAGGAAGGTTCAGTATTTTCTTAGGCGTAGTTTTGTGAAGTCTTATTATAATCAGATTCCCCGTTTCCGTGATTTGGCCATTATTAACAGATGTCAGAAACGTATTCTCTCGGCGGCCGCGCTGTAGTATTAGTTGTTGTAACTAATTTAAGTGACGAAACAAACGATTAATTCTGTTTACGCTAATACATGTTTTTGTGAAAGAGTATAGTTAATTTTTGTTTTCATCGTCAAATGTCCTTAAATAATCGATTTCTTTTAATTTAAATATTACTTTATTTTTATCTTATTATGGGATTAAAATATCATATTGGCAAAATCGCGGAAAAAATTGTAAGCCAACCCAAAACTTATCCTTCAATATTTTTTTGGTGAAAGTAAGTGTCCATATCAAACGTGCGATTACGTTGAAGCGGAATCATAAATCACCAACGTTTCATAACTGTTATTTTTATATCCAAAGCTACATTTTCCGAGTCCGTGATTATTATGAAAACACTCGACAAGACTTTAAAGTCAACTCTTAAAATTTATGGCCTATGGTAAAGTGGTGCTTCCAGCTCAAGTGGTCTCACATTGCTGGATTTACGATATATTCAGTTTATATTACTCATATCAGCTACTTTCGTTGTCTTAAAATGCCCACTATTAACACTTATGAATGGTTTCGATTCAATTCTGACGAAGAAAAGTGACTGTATAGGTACACAAATATCAAAGTGTTTTACTCTGTGTTTTCTATTTTGCTCGAAACACTTATATATAAATAAATAATTCTACCAAAGTAGAAACTAAGTTTTACCTGCAAAAAGCCTTCACGTTCAAACTAGCAAATGGAATTCGAATTGTGTTTGTATCAAAACCACGTCTTTCTCTCGATTAGAGGTTTACAAAAATAACAGAGCTGGGGGCTGGGGATAGTAAACAAAGCAAACAATGCTCTCTATTCGTGTAAATTGTAAAACAAACTGTTATAGTTCCCGCGCAAACGTTCAGCACAAAGTTGTTCATTTACAAAGACCCGTGTGGTTTTTCTTTCGCTATACAAGCAAGAGCGTTTTTTTAATGGACGATACGATAACAATAAATAAATGGGTTTTTCGGGTACAAAGAATCTCGTATCCGTGAATAAAATAGCCGGAATTGCCACATTATATGAGTATGACTCCATCCATGAACGAGTAACAAACAGACTCTGTAAATGATGGTGTAGATTCTTAATTATAATTCTTCAGATTTGTATTTTTTTATCCCACTAAGATTAAGCATTATTTTATCATAAAATATTTTAGATACTATTGGTATTTTTATGTTCATATTAACAGAGTTGGTATCACATTTGAATTGTGACCATGCAATCTTAATAAATAAGTAATACGAGTAAGATATAGGACAGAGATACCATCTCGTGTCGTTATCGTGTCGTCTGTTGAAAGAGGACTGGATCATTGTTCCGGTTATCATGACAATGTGTATTACCCTAAGCGATAGTAGCAGTTTAATTTGCCCAAGACTTTATGAAAACTCAATGGCGTCTTTTTCCTTTTAACTTTAGAACTAACAGTAGTTTCTTGCAAGATTTTATATTGCCCTATCCAAGAACAAGTGTTTCCGTGTTTTATAACATAATCAATAGTTCGTCTTCAATCACAACTCAGAGCTTTTGACAACCAAATTGTTTGAATAACATGACTGAATCATTCATTATCCTTCATACATTTACAAGTACATTTTTACATTTAAAAAAAAACGTTGTACGAATGAAAAACATCAGCACAGCAACATTTTCGAGGATGGTAGACTATCTTATCTTATCTTGTGCAGGGGCCGAGAAAAAACTCGGACACTTCGACCCATCAGGATCTATTGTGGTCCCCTAGATAACTTAAAATTATGGTAGACTTACTCCAAAATATAAACAGGTACAAAATTACAACAGCGCTACCATCCAACACAATTACAAAATGAAATAGTAAATTTTTTGCCTACTTTCTACGACTTTTGGGTAGACTTTGTACGATGTAAGCTAATTTAAAACAATCACATCTCATGCCATAAAGTATCATTTAGCATTTTGTTTTAATACAGCGTGTTTAACGACATTACAAACCTTCATATTAAATTAAGTACTCATAAATTCATAACATTAATTTACCAACATTAATGATGTACCGCTGTGAAGGAACTGCATAATGTTAAAACCCTCTAACGGCTAATAACATCGTAGATATATTGGGAACTGATGATACAATTCAATGAAACACTGCATATAGAAGCAATAAACTTTACAAGGAAATTAAACAACAATCTTAATAAATTGTCAGGCTATAAATTATATTGCAATATCAACAAACAATGCGGCGATGAAAATATCATCTCGAGCGGCCGAGACGGGCACTTCAAAATCTTGTATGTAACATTCATTCATTCAATAATAATTATTATAAATTAATCTCAAAGTATTTGGCTGTACACTGCGAGGAGTGAAGAGGGAGGTATTTAGCTTAGAAATAACACCTTTCAAAGTGAAGAAAATAATAGAAGAACCTAATAGTATGCACATGAATCACGTCTTTTTATTTTGTCATCTTACACATAACAGCTTTTTATACGTATACAAATATTTATCACGCGCGAGCACATACATTTTTAACTATGAAGTTCCCTAGCTTTGCCAATGTGAAATCTTGGTAATTTATCTACAGATGAAGATGAAGAATTGATTTATATTTGTACCAAGAAAGTAATAGAAAAAACCAAATCGTTTATAAACCGATCACTACCAAAATGATGGAGTCCATCATACATTTCCGCGAGCTCACTGAAATCGAATTGAAATATAACAGGATCATACGGCCGAGTAAGGAAGGAGTGTTGTATAGCTCACATTCTGACCATATGTTTCTCTTTAATCTGCATAAGCTATACAACTGATTTCGATCTATATTTACTCATCGTAAAGCAAAATGGAATTTATCATCTCGAAATAGTTCTTTTATGTTTTTCGCCCCTTACCTTATCATTGTGGGTCAATAAATATGTTTTCTTTCTTTTCTTTCTAGTGAAACTAGTTGCTAAGTTTGAAAGAAGAAATTCTTTCAAACTTAGAAACTAGTTTCATTCGTTTTTGTGCTATTCCCAAGGCCCCTAAAGTCAATATGGAAGTTATAAATTAAGATATCCTAGCGTACTTGATCGAGTCACACGCAGAGTTAAAATGATCGTCGAATGAATTTAAAGTACAGCCTACGGGCGGTTAACACACTGCCACGCACCACGCAGCGTAGCGCGTGAATGCGTGGTTTAACGTTGCTTGTTAGTATCTCCGATTGTATAGAAAACACGCACATTCCAACACACAGAAAATGCATCCACGCGTGTTCATTCAGGGGCTCTACCGCGTAACTTTGGTGGTAATCGTAACGAACACCATTAATGAATTTCATCCAATCAAGGTCCATGAATGGTCATCGTCGTGTCACACCGCGTGCGCGTCATTGAATGAAATAATGAATGGTGTTCGTTACGATTACCACCAAAGTTACGCGGTAGAGCCCCAGATCACGCGCCTACATGCGGAGAAACATGCGCACACGCGCGTGGGTGCGGGGCGAGACGCAAGGTATGGCACACCGAGTCCCGCAGTGCCGTGCGTGATTGTGCACTGCACTATCACCACAGCGAACAGCTTTGAATCAAATGAGTCGGAGCCGCCGTAAATCCACAAATCACAACTACGCGCGTGAATGCGTAAAAAACCCGCACGATGATGCAGATCTGCGTGATGCATGGCAGTGTGATAATCGCCTACTTCTTAACATTATCCTTAATCCAATACCTACGTATATTACAGTAATAAACTAAATCGGCCTTCACGATATATTCCTTAAGTTTATGACCAGTTGATGACAGCAATAGAGCCATTACATGTGGTACCACCCAGTGCTCACTAGACACCGCCACACAGCCGTGTGCTGAATCCAGAATATAAATTAAACAAATAGCTTGCATTCGTACACGTACGTATGTTCTATGAAGAATGACGACAGAACACGTCAGTTTCCTGAATATGTTCTGAATTTTAAATGAGGGAACGATAGAAATCGACAGACTAGTAAATTTGACTACGTTACTAAAATGAGAATACAAAATGTTATTGTATGAGTGCATTTTATATCGATTTTATTGGCGGGTTTTCGCCAAGAAAATAAACATAAAAATATGTTTGTTACAACTATTTTTGATCCTAATATCGTATTGACCTACAGAAAATACTGTTCGAAAAAGGATTTTGTATTTAGTTACAGTTAAATTCATTCCTAGTTCCTTTCCTAAGTAAGAAAAACTCGAATTAAAAAGTGCGACCAGTGAAACGGATAAAGTTATTTTTCACTAGGGACTAGTAGTTTCAGGTTGGATGCATGTTATGCGCGCCACGTTCTCTTTACATTGACATTGTAAACTTTCTCAGGACTTTGTAAATACGGAAAAAAAAATACAGATGTACCGAATTTAGTATATTATGATACTATTTGAAAATGGTACGCCTGAAATTTCACATATTTAGGACGGAAATATTAAAACTATAGTTCTAATTGAAAACGTGATGTGGAATGCGCAACTGTTAACAAGCAGGAACTCTGTCGTTTGTAAAACCCTTATGGATAAAACACATTTTTTCACCTCCATGTCTCCAAGTCCCAAAAGTTTATTCATTCGATGCGTAGTACTTTTGTCTGCAGAGGAAGATAAAGTTGGTCCAGTAGTTCTATTAATTTTTCAAATGGAACCACACGTTGGTTTCCGTGATTTATCCCTTTCCATCTCTATTTAGCAATGTAAAGCTAGTAGTTTTATTTGCATGCCAACGTCGTGTTGGTTAAAAATGTTTGAACAAATATTTTAATATGACTCTAAGTTTGTACTATATTTGAGCCTCAAGATGAACGCACTATTTCTAGGTTAATCCTAATACCAACTACTTAAACATTTTAGCAACTAAGTACTAAATCCCGTATCACGATTCTGAATGACAAACTACAGTAATATTATTTGTGTAACATTTAACTATTTGCTTTGCCTATTAGAAGGAATTTATTTCAGCTAAAATCAGTTTTATATTCCGCAAAAAGTAGCCCTAACTTACTTCCACATACTGGCAACCAAATCAAGATAAGAATTTCAAAAAATATATTCTAAATTCAAATAGAATGGGCTATGCCGCAAAGTGCTCTATGGAATATACAAGACTTATGAACGCACAAGAATGCGATGCGTAGCGATTGCAAAACGACACAAAGCATACTTCTCTGAAACGCAACTCAACCACTGCATCTACAAAACGGTAGTAAAGCTTCGTTCAATTCAATACATTCCTTAAACAAACAATATCCGTCGGTGAAGAATTTACACTGCATTGTGCGTGCAACGACATTGATTCCCAGAATGTATAACGAGTTCTTTGAAATTGTTAAGTAAACTAATTAAGCATCCTTTAGACGCTATCCTTGTCTTCATCATTTGCCATTCTCAACAATCTGAAACATGCTTATGTGAAAGTAAAAAGCGAAACACACTTACGTGCCGAAACAATGGTTTGGGGCCGTGTGCCTGTGTAAAAAGGCGACTGGAACACGTTCAGGTGGCTTCGGCACCCGACTCGAGTGGGGACTCTCGGCCACTCTGCGACGCTCGAGCGCCCTCCACTGTGCCGACGTTGACTTCTAAATTTTTCTACCTCTCAATAGCTCCGTTATAAGATTTTTATATTGGATAAACGAGATTGTAAGCTCTATATTATTTTATATAAATATAGGCTCAGTAGAGCAGAGTTATATCCTCGATATGTTTTTAAAAGATCCTGTTACTTATTTTATAGATTTCTGAAGATTTTTGTAAAGATAAGATAACTTGATAATATAATAATCGAAATCCAAATTGAATGTACTATTTGTTTGTAAACTGAACATACAAATAGATCTGCTGCCTGTCTTTGATCTTGGTAATGCAACGTCTCTTTGTCATCAGACTTCGAAGGCGAGAACACTCGATTAAGTGATAAAGCTACACTTACACTGTCTTTGTCATACGTTGCAGAGTCTGAGTGGATTCCGGAATAAAATATATGCCTTACATTTGCGTATTTTCTCTTATTTCTCCGGTAGTTCAAGGACGGCCTGTTGTATAGTCAGCGGATAAAGTGCTGAATAAGACAGTAAGGGCGTAAATAATCAAATGAGATCGAGGTCGGTCCAATGCCGATATACCTAGTTTCGTACATTCTGTTACTCTCAGTATCTCAATGGCTGGTGGATTATTTATATTATAATCGGTTTTATGAACATATCTGAATTTCGTGATGTCTGGACCGTTGCATGAACTGCACTTGGAATATACAATACAAACCCATATATTTTCAGGCTCTTAAATACATCTAATTTCTGTAGAATCTAGGGGTTCTTTAGTGCGTATGAATACAATGCATATGCATTATATGCGCGGCGTTAGTTAGTATATAACGTAGTATTTCGAGTGTCATCCCAAATACTAACCCCCTTATTCATAATGAAGTTATCAAACGTTGATTTGCTAAAATTCTGAAGTCTTTATCTGACACGTGACATTTGATGATCGAAAGAGTGAGACGGATGACACTATTACACTGATTTAGTTAAAAAGCGATTATGAATAAGGGGGTAATCATTGAATTATTACGCTTAGAAGCGAAGTATCGAATAAAAATCCTCGCGACACGTAGGCCACTTGACAACCAATGTATGCGTGAGTACCATATAATTACACTCGCTGACACGCACACAAGCGCACGAGTAATGTTGCAAGCTAAACGAAATTTTTCAGTAAAATTAACCTTCCGATTTCGCCTACTAGTGAAATTGGAAGTAAATATTCATAAAATTACTTAAATAGTTTAAAAAGTTCTGCGTCTTAGATAATTTATCATAGACACAGGCCTGTTATTTATTTATTACTAGTTTAATGGTTATGTTTCATAGTACTTATTTCGGGTATTTTAACATAATAAACCAAGACAATGTGCAGTGCTATGAACGATCGTACAATTTGTAGCTTTCCTTGGTAATGATAGGTTTCATATATGATAAGTTGTATAGAAAAAGAAGATTAAGTAGTATCTAGGTATTTAATTTTCATTAACAAAATTGAAATTTTAAAAGCCTGTAAGATGAATTTGTTTCCGGAACAACTGCCGCTTTGACAATATTTTCCTAGCTATATTCTCTTTTTTCTACCAGTCTGATTCGAAATTATTTCACTAATATGTAGCTGCATTATCCCAAGTATTATAGACTACTTATCCCAAGAACGCGGGTGAAACCGCGGGGGACAGCTAGTCGGTTATAATAGCTATAAGTAAAAGAAAAAACTTATCGGACACAATTACTTTATTAATAACAAAATCAGTATCAATTACGTAAAACAACGCAAATTCGCATACAAACAGCTGGCAACACTTCGCTCGAAATCTGAGTGAAGTATATTTATTTTTGAATTATGTTATTTTAGATGAATTACGCAATAAAATTTGTGGCTTTCCTGTGGAATGTTACATCAGGATTCTTATCTTTCTTCCTTGATGAATTATGACACAATTTTACTGCACAAACCGTCATATTTATTATTTTTCTGAGAGCTTAACTCACTATAACGTCACTCAGTACACTGACAGCCCGGCGGTCAAATGAAGCCATATATGGCTTCAATTGAATGGATTCTTTTTCGCGCGTGTACTTTGTTTCTATGTATAATAATTCAATGGGGGTAATAGTATTACAATTACATATTAATTTTAATGGCCATATGTATACAATTTTGCCTCACACAAACACTCATGCATGCATACACTGATTGATTTTAACCAATAAGTAAAGCAGTAAATTGATTAAAGAAATGTATGAGCTTTAATCCCAGGCTAATCATAAATCAGTTTAATCCGTGGTATAGGTTAGGTAGAACATGGCAGCTAGACTTTATCCTATTATGCAAAAGCCTCGAAAGCGGGTGGCGTGACTCAATTTCCACAGTGGAATAGCAAATGGATGCTTTCTGTCTCTTTCCAACTACTGCGGATTCCTGAAGTGTGAGTTGAATGGACAAAGGCGCTCTCGGTCCGGACGGTGAAATCCCAACGTGATGCAAATATCAGCATCCGGTACATAGTGGATTTATAAACGTCGTGTTAGTTCTGTTTCTTTTAGGCTTTTAGTATATTTCAGATGCTCTTATTTGAGATAAATTGTTGTAATTATGTGGACATCCGCACAAAGAACCAATTTGTGTGCATTTAAGTTTGCTGTAGGTTTAGTTTTGTTAAAACCTATGTTTTTATATACTGCTTACTCAAAGCACTGGCCTGATTTTGATAAAATTTATATTTAAATTATTGTTCTTTTTCTACTATTGTTTACACACACATTGTCTTTTTAACTTCAATGCTGTCAATGCTAAATAAAGCACGTCTTTCCTGGTCTTCTTCTTCTTCTTCTTTGAATCACCTCCACCTACTCTGCCTGGGAGCCTCAAACTCCCAGAAGTTTGAACGTGTTCACTTTATATACCTATGAGGGTTTAAAGTTTTTTTTATAGAGGCCATGGGAACCGCTCACCATAAGGACATTTTATTTGATGCTCATACATAATGTAGTACCATAGAGGATTGAAGGGAACAGAGACCAAGCTTCATACAAACGCGCTACGGTAGGTACACTACTACAAGCTTGAGGCGCGTGTGTGCGAAAGCACAGGCGGCTCGTCACGTACGAGGGGAAACCGGTTTATGCTCAAACTCAGGGCACTCGCGCATCGTGTTTGTTTACGTTTAGATTTTAATAATAGAATTTTAATATAAAATGTGTAAATATGGTTTACTTTACTGAGTCTATGAACAATAATATAATGAATAATAGTATCTTGCATATAATAGGTAGGTAGGTATTAGCTTTCTGGTAAATTGTTTTTATATTGTCTCTTTTCTCGTAAATTAATGGCATGATGGGTGTTTATGATTTCAAATACTTAGGTACCTACCTACCTATCCTATTTAACGAGCTTGTATGTTTTGAGATCTC
Source organism: Achlya flavicornis (assembly GCA_947623365.1). Lineage (NCBI taxonomy): Eukaryota > Metazoa > Arthropoda > Insecta > Lepidoptera > Drepanidae > Achlya > Achlya flavicornis. The sequence continues at coordinate 5,597,899 of OX392484.1, forward strand.
GAAAACGGCTTTAACGATTTCGATTAAATTTGCTATATGGGGGTTTTTGGGGGCGATAAAGTGATTCAGCTAGATTTCATCTCTGGGACAACGCGATCTGCCGAGTTTGCGAGCAAATCTTAGTCACACAGGTATAGGTCAAAACTAGGTCTGGGTGTAATTATGTATATTAAGTATGTATTTACAAACAAAAAGTAGTATATGTATTATATCAGTTATCTGGTTTCCATAGTACAAGCTCTGCTTAGTTTGGGATCAGATGACCGTGTGTGAGGAATGTCCCAGAATATTTATTATTATTATTATTATTTTAGTACCCTTTCCTAATAATCTTTAATATGTGAATAGCAATATTCTATCATCACGAAAAAGCTGATAGGTATACATTTTTATGTATTAATTTAATGTTATTCTCCTGTGCTAACCCTACGCAAAATAGGTATAATTTTTGAACGCTCCTTAGAAGCTTGTACTCTGTTCCCTTCAATCCTCTGTGGTAGTACGTAGTTCGCTTACTTACCGAGTATGCATTTAAGATTACCCTAAAACTACTAAATTGAGTAAGTACTACAAATAAACTATTAATCTAATAATAATTTATTTAACAAGAACTAGTTTATTTTTGGTAAACAATACAATCAACATTGACAACATTTGCATAATTCCGAAGGTAATTTTTGGCATCGGCCCTTATAAAGGTCAGTGGAACCTTGACTTTCAAGCTTCGCTAGACTGAAATGTGAGGGACGAATATTGAAAATATATTTGATGAGTTCATGACAAACTTATGCGAAAGTAGGCGTAATAAAATTCTACACGGGTAGGATATAAAGTCTAGTTTCGAAAAGACCTCTAGATGTTTTCTGATAAAAGCTAAAAATAATATAAACATTGCATGTGAAATTCAAAGTGTGTGGAAATCAAAAACCGGCCAAGTGCGAGTCGGACTCGCATACGAAGGGTTTCTTAAAGACGCTTCTTATATTGAGGCCCCTCGTAGAGACGGCAAATGATGAGGGCGGAGGCTTAGTAATAGGGTCCTTTGGATACGGAACCCTAAAAAGGGAAGAATGTCTATGAAAGGTTTTTAAAACTATAGGGCGAAATAAATCCGACAGATGAAATGAAATATGAAATTGCTTTTGCACTGTAGAATAGTCTTGAGACCTAAAGACGTCGAGTTATTGCCGTAATGAGATCTAGGCTCACTTCAGACATGCCCCAAGAGGCTACTCGTATATTACACAATCTGGAACGCTTTCATACAGCAAACAGGTGAATGACGTTTGCATAATCAATGCAACTCTAATCGAATGATAAACATGGACTTAATATCTCGATTTGCAATTGCAACGTATTAATTATTATGCATTATACATTGTCAGAAACAGAGATGACTGAGAGTGCTCTGTAGAAGTTCTACTAAGAGCATCAAAACCCAATTGAATCTAATTTAGATAGCAACTAATTCACCAAACTTATCTCCTCGCCAATAATCGAACGTCTTTAAAATTACACTATGGTGCGTCCATGCTTAGCGAACCGAGCACGAGCCGAGCTACGAACGAACCTACAACGAGCACGATGCGAATCATTTTGTACGTGAAAAAACTGACAATCGCGCTCGTTCGAGGCTCGCGAGCCTGTCCACGCTACGCGAATCGTGCTCGCAATGTGCTCGTTCGTGGCTCGGCTCGTGCTCGGTTCGCCAAGCATGGACGCACCATTATAAACTGCATAATGTTAGAAACCTCTTCTCTTAACTGCTAAACCAGTCTAGACGTTAGAATAGCGTGATAACACGCCATGCGGCACTCAGAGCATTGTTGAAAATAATAAGAAAAACAAACACTATGGCCATACACTATAGGGGAGCTCATTCCAAAGGATTTTATAATGAAAATAGGTCACAGAAGGTCAATAGCCAGTTGTTCACCATTAAATACATCTGGGAGCTCGGGTACAATTCGAATTCATCAAATATGCTGTTCACCTGTTTGAAACGATAGAGCGGTTCAATTTAAATTAGTTATACGTACCTTTGTATTACAATCAGTTTGAAGTTACTTCCTACCCTTTTTATTGAGACCTTTAGTACACTGCCGTACGCAGAGACGAATATTTAGTGTAATGATTCGTTATCTCTAGACCTGTCCCTTTCTATAGCAATTTAATAAACAAAGATAGAGACACATAACTTTTACTGAAACATTTAAAAAAAGAGGTTTAAGTCGAGTCTTAGAAAACCCAGGTTTGAAGATAGCCCCAGCTCTTTTTGTAAGTATATTTAAATCCTGGGTTTAACTAGACTTGATTTAAAAAATTTTTGTAATAAGGGACTTCGTTTCTTAATACATTTTCATTAGCTAGACTTGTACCACCACACCCTAAAAAATAATTATTAATACCTGATGAAACAAAAGAAAATACCATATTTCACTAGCCCTGATCTAGATCATTAAGGAGAGTCTGTATTTAATGTAAATATTATGTAGCCTATGACATTTAATGTAATATAGAGTAGAATACCCGCAGTTGGCTCCCGAGCCTCCCTTGATGCTGTTGTATAATTCATGCAAACTCCGATCCTTATAAAGTACCATTATTTTATGGACTTTCACAAGTATCCTACTGCCTGTAATGAAATCAGAAATTATATGATAGTTAATTTATCTACATCTGGAAAATAAATTAATATTATGAATGTACGTGAATTAGTTTGTTTATTACCTCATGATGCCTCAACGGCACAGATAATTGTGTGAAATTTCGCACAGGTAGATCATAATCTAGAATAACTTATCAGAGAGGCATTTTCGCGTGCGCTGCGTAAGTAAATAGCGATAGGTGAAATTATTGTTGCCCTTAAATACAGTTCTACAATACGCCTATCCTCTAAAGATGACCTACAGCCATCGAAATAGTATTAACCTAGAATAAAGGTGACAGCTGTAAAAACGACCGAAGAAATAAGACAACGGTGTCGCTATTTCAGTTTCAGTAGGTCCACGTTTGAACGTAGAATATTCATTCATGAGTGACATAATTTTGTTTTATTGAGTTTCCAAGCGGCCACTTTCACGATGTTGTCTTGTACACAGAAGATAATATATCGATGCCTACAGCTCAGACCAAGTTTTTATGTCTATGGCCTACAGCAACAATTTTGTTCAAAATTTAATGTAAAATAATGAGTTCTTTGTATAAGAGAAAAAGTTTTAAAATGCTGTGACATATCGAATTAAGCATTCCTAGTGCTTTCAATGTAACAATGGCCTTAAAAAAATTCAACGTAATTCCATGGAACACCGAGCAACAATGGAAGATTCATGAAGCACCCGGTCCACAGGTGCTCAGCTATTCATTGTTGTCATTTATAAGCATAGTCATTAGCGGTTTATTACTATGAACAAAATGTTATACACAATTATTTTGATAAAAATAAATCATCAATTCGCAGTTCTACGAACTCATAAACTATTTTTATTTAACATCTAATGGTGCGTCCATGCTACGCGAATCAAGCACGAGCCGAGCCACGAACGAACCTACAACGAGCACTATGCGAATCCCTTTGTATACGTGAAAAAACTGACAATCGCGCTCGTTCGAGGCTCGCAAGCCCGTCCACGCTATGCAAATCGTGCTCGCAGTGTGCTCGTTCGTGGCTAGGCTCATGCTCGGTTCGCCAAGCATGGACGCACCATAACAGTTTTATTATCATCACATGGTTGCGTCTAAATTCTAGATTACGGCGATCAATATTTTATTTTTGAATTTCCTAGTAAAGCAGACAAAAATCATGGGTAATAGAAATCTAAACGTGAAAGTGGTGGTACTAACAATATAGTAACACAAATGTTTACATAAGAAGTACATTTAGTTGGCACAGTGCAATGTTGACTGTACGCAACAATGGTCGTCGAGCGTTCAGCAAATATGACTTAGCTACGTGGAAGCTACTTATTGATTGACTGCGGTACTGATTTGTTGCATCAACTGCATATTACTTTTAAATAAGTGATAGAACTTCAAACATAGTAACGCATACTTTATTTAACAACTGAACCTTAAGGCCGATCGCACAGAGTGAGTTCGAGACTTATGCGTTCAGAGTTCTGCGTTCGGCATTCACTATTGTGCATACACGCGTCATACTTGTGAACAGGTGCTGCTTGTGGGGGCTGGTTTGCTTAAGTTTGCTATTTATTTACTTATTAAATATTGATTCAGTCTACTTTGTAGTTTTGCCGCCGCGCCGGGGCACGCCATTATTGTCAGTGCGATTAGAATGTAAATATCATAATAGTCAAAATTGTTTTGAAAAGGGTAATTGCAGAGTTTATTGCTGGCTCTTCTCAGCAAATGCAAGCAAAGTCAGACTTGCCTCAGAAGTGCCTGCGAAGGTCTATTTCTGAATTTTACAGCAAGAAATATTGAGTTCTAGGGTTCTACAATATTCGCTACCAATCACACGTCATACGTTTTTTTACTTACATTGCAGTGAACGCAAAACACAGAACTCTGAACGCAGAACTCTAGAACTCTCTCTGTGGGATCGGCGTCTAATCTAGAATTCAAAGTAAAACTTTATAAATAATTCAGAATCATTTTTCAAGCTTTCATTTAACTTGCAATGTATGTATGTAACTATTTTTGTTAGTTTAGTGGAATCTTGGAAGTCGAATTTCACCCACTTCCAGTGATCAAATTTGCTTGATATTTAGTATACATTAGTATATTGGATGACAATGCAAGTACAGTCACCAAAAAAGGCTTGAATTAAACATGTAATTTTTAACAACAAATTCTTATTAAAATTCATAGCTTTAAGAAAGCTTTATTTATGTAACACCATAGATAACAAGCTTGCCTCGAAGAACTAAATTATTACGAAATCTAATTCTACTTCAAACATTACATGAATATTTAATAAGACATTTCTGAAGTAACCTTACAATGGCTTACACATAGATGCAAGCATGCGGTCGGCCCTTGAAACACAAAAGGTCAAAATTAACCAGGAGTTTAAGGCCACGTTAGCTCGGATTAACCAGACGGCGAGCTGACTTAACTTTATAAGCCACAGACAGACGGTGTGGTTTAGTTGACGGGAATTAACTTGCCAACGTTGACGGTTGCTCTGTTTGTGTCAGAAACCTGAATTGCAATAAATTTATTGAGATTTTTAACCGAGAGTTTTTACAATGAAAAACGCTTTATGCTTCGATTAAAAACGATTTATTTTTCAACACCAAATTAATATTACTTCCCGAATTCACTTTCGCTTATAAAATTACACACTAAGTAGAGATTAAAATAGGATTTCACGAGGTACAAAAGATGCGATAGCCAAACGTTAATATTCAAATGTTTTTCTTTAGATTCGCTGAACCATAACATATATCACCGATTAGCTTTCGGTTAACTGTAACAAATGTATAAGTACATTTATTTTATTATTTTTTATTATTAATATGCAATAATAAACGTGTAATGATTTCTTGACTTCCCTCAAATAATAATTTATTTGAGGTACTTCATTGACCTACTCACTCTTTATAAAATTCGGAAAACCCACAATGGAATTTAGAACAGCCTCATTCACGAAAAAATTTATGGAATTTTCTCCAAATATTTTGACGGCAAACATTAATTTACTATTGAAATATAAAGCTCTGTTGTCTAATAAATGGCCCGCATTTGAATTCTATACCTCATATTATTGCATCTGTTTCCAATTCGGATCAATACATCGGAGCGAATAAAACAGTGACTAGTGATAATTAACAATATTCCCAATTTGCACGGGTCGCGGCACACGCGTATCTCTCCACGCTTATCTGAATCTAATATGAAACGGATATGTATCAGTTTAATCGCCAATACGCCATTGAATTATAAGTTTTATCGTTTAATTGTTTACACGGCCAAACATTTCGCGTGTTTTTGATGGACTAATTTGTGATTGTGATTTACTGTTGTTTTCAGAATTATGTTCTAACTATACTAATGTCACAAACTATGATTATTTACATACTTTGAATATGAAAGGTAACATAATAACATTAGATAAAAACAATGATTTATAAATTACTAGCTGTCCCCCGCTGTTTCACTCGTGTTCCCGGGATAAAAAAAGGCCTTTCTCCTTCTCCATACCATAGGCTACGTGCCAAATTTGATCATTATCTGTTGAGTAGTTTACGTGTGAAAGCGTAACAAACAATCTCACATTCGCATATTAGCTAGGATTAGGATTTTATTGGACACTTCTACTACCTATTACATATTGATGTTATTTTTTTATTATTTCCTTAAACAACACTAATAATGTAAGCATTTAGTATCTAATAACCTAATGAACTAACATTCACCATCAACCATTATGATGCATCCATGCTACGCGAAGCGAGCACGAGTGCGATTTTAACGTGCGTAACGTACGTACGGACGTACGTAACGAGCTTTCAACGAGCCGACAACGAGCGCGAGGCGAATCCCAGTGTTCGTGAAGAAACTGACAACCAGTCTAGCACGCTAAGAATGCTCGTTCGAGGCTCGCAAGCCCGTCCACGCTACGCGAATCGTGCTCGCAGTGTGCTCGTTCGTGGCTCGGCTCGTGCTCGGTTCGCCAAGCTAGGACGCACCATTAGAATTCCTCATTCGCATACCAGCAACAATAAGCCATCACGTCAATAATAATACTGAATAAGCCATCACGTCTTTGATGTCTACAATTACCTGATGGACCATTTCTTTTAACGACATCTTAAATAGCCTACTGTTAAAATTCCTTCAGTAGTAATCGGTGTTATCTAAGCTTTATGTACCTGATTACAGTCTTTGTGATGTGCATGCTCATTAATCCTCACATTGTTTTGTGCTATTATCCAGAGAGCTCTCCAGACATCTTTTATTAAAGATTATGTACACACATACATTACAGTAGTACCCAACTAATATGGCTTACCGATGTACCTGCGCAGAAGATATATTTTCAAAGTGCGAGAAATGCTATTGGTCGGCAGCTGCCGCCATGTGTGCGGATGGTCTTGACTTGCGAGTGAGACGGAACTAACAGCTGCAGTATATTATGAACCTTATAGTAGTGATCTAAGGTTGATTGTAAGTTTTAAGCATTCTTTCGTTAATCTTCGGGCCATACTTTCTTTTCGATGCGAACGAAGATTCACGACGCGCCATATCAGTTGGGTACTAATGCACCTGCTTGTAATTAATTTGTTAAGCGGAAGATAATTCTTTAATATTTAATACTTCTACGATATTGGTTGGTAACTTGGTGTTAACCTAAAAAACGATGATCAAAACCCTTCGTGCTCTGGCTTAAATTGAATAAATGGCTTTGACTTTAAAATACCAGAATCAAGCCACAAGAATAAATTATGCTTAAACGAAAATAAACCTTAGATGATTGCTTTAGTTTTTTTTTTTCAATTTTAATTCTAAAATTCCTATAATATGGACCTTAGAGAGTATTGCTATTCCACTTCTACTAAAAGAGTTCTTCCAAGCTACGAGTAGGTATAAACCGAACGCCTTCTCCTTTTGATCTTCCTCCGTTCACCGCATCGATCTCTCCGACTTTGGAGAATTGAAATACTGATTGCATAATGGACAACACATTACAACTTTCTCCTTTGATTATGTATTACACCCACATTTGACCGTTTGTTCTTCAGAGGTGAATGACAAACTAAAATAAGATTTATTAGTCTCACTTTCAACGTAATATGCACTCTCTTTCGTATTTCAAATGTTTTTGCAGCCCCATTCACTTCTGCAAAATGGTTTTATTAACTTAACTTATTATGCGTACGATTAAGATAGATTTGATTGATAGATTAAATAAAAAATATGCAAATAGTTAAGCAAACAGAATATCTTTGAAATATGAATATTCATAGAATTTGCAAATGAAACCCAAATAAATTGAAAGCGCTTAAAAACAAAGTTAGTTGTACAATGGTAAAGGATATTTGTAGATCGAGTTTCGTTCGATGTTCATAATTGGATTCATCTATTTGAGTAATGTTATTTGTCAAATCTAACTAACTCGGCTAATCGTAATTGATAGTCATGTCGGAGCAACTTTCATAATCGTTTCTAGAGTTGGATTCCAAAATTAGATTTAAATTATAGATATCATTCCTTATACATGTATAATTATTAATTCGGTCAGAGAGAGAGCGAGGGTCAATACTTGGTTTATTTATCATTGTTATTATCTATCTACTTCTATATCAATGTGAGTATATACTTATCTAAAATAATGTAACAAAAATCTTTACAACAATACAGCCAGGTTACATTGTTGTTATAAATTTTTCCATCGCCAAGCCATAAGGCTCCGTGTTGGCTTCTTTACGACGGTTTTCTTCGCAGCTCGGGTTATTTTTATACAATGTCTACTACCTACTAGATATACCTTCAGGAAGGCGCTGGTGTCTGTGACACAGTAATTTCTTACTAGTACAGATACTGACGAGATGCTTTATGAGTTTCATTGTAAGTCAATTAATTGTGTCTATCTAATGTAACTATGGAGAAATAAATTATTATTATTATCATTTTTACTGTCGTTACTGCCTCTCTTGTGAGCTTGTATACTAGTTTCAAATCTTCACATTCTTGATCAAAATAATAATGTATTTTTGACAATAGAATCTTTTCTTCGGTTAAATGAAAATATTTTTATTGACATTTTTCAACATAATATACCTTGGTAACATTACAAAATTATATATGATCTATTTTATTCCGGCTTATAATCGCCTGTTAAAATCCCAAGAGATTGAATATGGGCTTTCAGAACGTTCTCTATTTGACAATACAATGCACACTTTATATTATTATAATATCACAGGCGATTAATTATATAGTATATAATGCAATAATATTGTTTGAAGATCATTCCATAATCTCATAATTTTGTTATAAGTACTTTGAGATTTTCTAATGTGCATATTTTGTCTAATTAAATAATATCCTACTATTTTCCAAATACACTGAATAATATTTCCTAATTTAGAGGAAATAATAACTACGCCTCCCTTTTTATTTAATAAATTTAACATTCGTAATGAATGAAATCTTTTTATAGGACACAATACGATAAGGTGCTGTCATAGCTAATTTTAGCACGAACCGTGTTTTCTGCTTGGCTACAATCTTTTGAACTCTCAACAAAGACCGTAAATTGGATAATGCCTTTCTGCGAAGATGAGGGACTAATGTAGGACGTCGCTTGAAAGTGATAATACTACTTACAAATATAAAGGCATGGTCAAACAATATAATTTTTTTCTAAAAGAATACAGCATAATTCAAGTTTAAAGACTTCTCCGCCTTATGTGCATATAAACTACACTATAAAGTTTTGTAACACTGTTGCTTTAATTCATGGTAATAGCTACTATACCTACAGCTATTTTTCGTAAGGATTATATTATTACGAATAAAGATTTAAAATTAATACGTGAAATAAATTTACGTTATGATATTTCTTCTTCAAACTCGGTTTTTCCCTTATTTCTTCTGGTGTAGCGATAAAATACTTTTCTAGGAAGTTGTTAAGATTCATCATACCGATAGTATGTAATAATGTACATTTCCATTATACGATTGCATTAAATAAACGACTAATAATAATGCAAACCTTGGTGTAGCAAAATACAATTTTTCAAACTAATGACAATCGTAGCAATGCTACGATTCGTAGTATATCTTTCGTAAGATTCGTAGAAGTTCATTCGTAGAAGTTGCTTATCTTTCTATTCATTATTGTTATATAATTTTACTAAATTCCTCATTTTTTTAAAGACGCAACGCGCGAATGACACCCCTGGTGTTGCAAGCGGCCATAGGCTGCGGTAACCGCTTACCATCAGGCGGGCCGTATGCTTGTTTGCTACCGAAGTAGTATAAAAAAAAAATACCCATGTGCCCTTATAGGTGTTTTTTATCGCTACTTTTACCAAAAACAAATGGAAGAAATCCATATAGACATTTTGTCTGACTTTAAATCAAGTAGTGTACGATATATCTGTGAATGCATCCATAGGGAAACTTCTCAAGCTTCGCATATAACATTGTTAACGCTATCTCTGTATAATATTCTAACTCTATGATTGATGATAATACAATAATCACGATATTCTCAAATGTTTGTTGCTCATCGGGATCGATATGATTCCCTATTTGATATAGATAATACTTGAACAAAATTGGTTTTAGATGGAAGTTGAAAGTGAACACCATAGATAGTGAACACTCGGAAATAGATGTACAACATTGGCAGTATTACAAGAAAATATCGTTACATTATATTTAATTACCTTAAATAAATACATTATTGAATGATATATAAACGTATAAGAACTGCTTTTGTTTTATAAACGTATTAAGAAATTGTTTGAACTTATTGCCTTATTTTATTATAGATAATTAATTCTTTGTTGTTTTGAATAATTTTTTGTTTCTCATTGTGAACTTTTACCCAACCGCCACGAGAACCTCTGCGTCATCGTGTATTCGATTTAGTATCTCGTATTTTAGGGGTCTAAGAAAACAAAGGTTTGATTGTTGCACACTAGAATCATTTCCATTGAATATATTTTGTATAATTTTATCACTTTCTAAAATATGTGTGCCCTTCTTTAATTTCTTTTTCCATTTCTAATTATGATAATAATTTAACATAAACAAAAAAATACTAATACTAAATAATAATACTTGCATTACATAGGCTTATTGAAAATTGTGAAAAATTTATAGAAATACTCTTACAAAAGCAAAATGCTTAGCATTCTTTCGTCTACGCTACGAAGCGTAGCCATCACTTCGCTCGACAACCGAATTATTGTGGAGATTTTTCTGGCTTATAGTAGGAAATTACCGCCATTTACCTCTTTATATTTTTACCACATTGCGGAGGCGTAGCAGCCAAAGAGTCCGCGTATTTTGAGTAATAGCCCCTAGGTTCGCGCTGCTACTTGACTTTCATAAACCCAATTTAAAAGTTTACTAGTTTTCTCTTCTAATAGTTCAACATTTTCCTGTATACGTGGAATTGTTATTAGTTTAGATTTGATTTTTATTTCTTCATCAAATAATACTCAAAAAGAAGGCCAATCTTTAGGTAATTTTAAACTAAAAGGTTTTATCACAAGTTGCATGGATTTTCTAGAATTTAATTAATTATGCGTCATGAAAAAAATTATCTGTAATAATTTATTAATTAATATATCAAGGTTCATCAACAACCTTAATTACATTTTAAACTTTCCTCATGTTTTTACGTATAACTGAGAAAACGCAATACATACATATGGATACTATCCTAACTAATATTATAAATGCGTAAGTGACGTTTGTTACGCCGTCACGACTTAACTGCTCAACAGATAATCATGAAATTTGGCATGACGATAGCCTATGGTATGGAGAAGGGTATAGGCTACTTTTTAACCCAGGAACGATGGTGAAACCGCGGGGGACAGCTAGTTTCTGATAAAACTACATTTGCAGTGATTGCATTGAAATATTCTATGAATACATTAAATAATCATACATGTTTGTATCAATATTCCTAGAATAGTCAATACGAGGGAGGTAGCGCATTGCAGGTGCGGTCGGATTAAACGACAGAATGAGATCATTTCACGAGCAATTGCCGGCTCAATCGCGTCTCCATTGGGTAATTGTACCTTTACGCAATAAGTGTCCTGCCTCCCACTATCACAGTACTGTATTACTCACCTGTTCAATCAAATTAACTAACAATATGGTACTCGTGACTAGATAGGCTAGAATCATGGCAATCTATATCTATAAAAATGGTCACGCCATCACGCGTGAACGGCTGGACCGATTTCGCCAATTCTTTTTTTGTTGTGTTTGTTATTGTCTGGAGAAGGTTCTTATGAAAGAAAAAATTAAGAAAGTTGCGAGGGTAGGGCAGGGTAGGGGTAAAGTAAGATAAGGTAGGGTAGGGTAGTAGGGTAGTGTACGGTATGGCACGGTAGGGTACGGTAAGGTACGGTAGGGTAGGGATAGTGGTAGGGTAGGGTAGGGTAGAGTAGGTTAGGGTATAGGTTAGTAGGACACCACGCGAACGAAGTCGGGCCGGGCAGCTAGTATAGTTATAGAAATAAATAACTTCTATTTTGGTGTAAACTCTGAAAGCATGGCTCACAGTCAAAATGTAACAGCAGATCGTAGGTTTAATTTTTTTTATCAAGCACACCTATATCAAGATACAACAAGTATAAGCTAAAATAAAATATTCTCATCCTACCGTTTTCTGCATACTCAGAAATACTTTGGAAGTTTCTTCTATGGCGGTAGTTAACTATGAATAATAGCTTCTTGTAAAAGTTGGCGTAACACCCTTCAATTTTTTGAGCTTGAGAAATTACCACTTCAAGATGAAGCTCTCTCATATGGTTAATATGTCACTAGTAAGTAATAGTCTGTCGACAAAATCGTTATTACTGCAAAGGTGGATTTCGTAATACGGCAATAATGCCCGGTTGCAATAAATAAAAACGTTTTGCTTACCAATGGTAGGTCTTTTTATTGCCAAACTGGGCATATAGATAATTTCGTAAGCAAATTTTACCTGTGATGGCTACTTCCATATGGGAGGGTCTGCTATGCAAAGCTTTGAGGTCTTTGCTTCATTATTAGTAAAGATATAAGAGTCTTAATTTTATTAAATCTTAACCGATAACGGTCCGTAAATTATTGAAACCGGGCATAAGTCAACCTCATGGAACAGACGAGTCAAATTATCGGATTACTTGGTTCATATCAGGATATATGACTTTATCTGATTCGAATAAAATTTCATATGGTACAACATAATATTCCTTTGATCAGTCAGGTTTAGCATGTTCTTTTAATATTTAAATGCTGGATTTGGTTTACCATTTAAATTCCTCGATGTATAACCTATTTGGTAACATTTAAGTACATTATTAATAAGTAATGTTGGTTGTTGACAGATTCTACTGGGACCTGTGCATGTTGCTGCTGCTCGTGGCCAACCTGATCATCCTGCCAGTCGCCATCTCTTTCTTCAACGACGATCTCAGCACACGCTGGATAGCCTTCAACTGTCTCTCCGACACCATATTTCTTATAGATATCGTTGTTAATTTTAGAACAGGTAAATAGTATAACTTACTTATAAATGATCTGTGTAAACTTATTCTTAAATGTAAAGAAATATTGCGGTTACATTCTACTGATAACATGGCAAGTCTCTCTCATCATCGACTCTCGCCATCGACGGGGAATCCATCGTGCGGGCTAAAAGGAGTTTTCTTCCGCGGACGCTCGGACTATGGAATGAGCTCCCCGCCGTGGTTTTCCCAATGGAGTACAGCATGGGGTTCTTCAAAAAGGGTGTGAAAAGGTTTCTTCAGGGTCGGCAACGCGCGAGTGATACCCCTGGTGTTGCAAGCGTCCATAGGCTACGGTAACTGCTTACCATCAGGCGGGCCGTATGCTTGTTTGCGACATCAGTGGTATAAAAAAAAAAAAAAAAGTCTATGTTCAACCCAAATGGTACTTATGAAGGCCAAAGCTACTGAAGCTACCACCAATTTATTTCATGTCAACTCTCATTGTATTATCATTTAGTCGAAAAAAAAATCTTAACAAGAATGTGTTTCTTTTCAGGAATAATGCAGCAAGATAATGCAGAACAAGTGATATTAGATCCCAAGTTAATAGCGAAGCACTATTTGAGGACATGGTTCTTCCTTGACCTCATCTCTAGTATACCACTAGATTATATATTTTTGATCTTCAATCAGGTAAACGTACGTTGCAATTTGGCCGTGTTGTTCTTATTACTATAGTTTAATCTCTCTTTTATGTTGTTGATATTCTGTTTCAGCTTGGGTGTTCATTTGTTTTATAGATAATTAATTCTTTGTTGTTTTGAATTATTTTTTGTTTCTCATTGTGAACTTTTACCCAACCGCCACGAGAACCTCTGCGTCATCGTGTATTCGATTTAGTATCTCGTATTTTAGGGGTCTAAGAAAACAAAGGTTTGATTGTTGCACACTAGAATCATTTCCATTGAATATATTTTTTATAATTTAAGCACTTTCTTTAACTTCACTTGCACGTTAATATGTTTAGTAACCCATATGATTCTCCAGTATCACTTTGTTTCCGCTGTAAAAGCGATTTTGTTGACTCGGGTGTATATGCGATCGTATGGGATACTTACCCTTTTCTAGAAGGATCTATCTTTTTAATGAGCACGTTTCGTAATTGTGCACCAACTGTTTAAAATTTGCACTCTATCGTTGATCTTAACTTCCGCAAGTTGTATATCAGAATACACTGCTGTACATCCTATTCTATATTTCGTTGTATTATGGTATGCACGTCTTCTACTCTTTTCTTTCATTTATATCTCCTTCGCCTTTTCTTATTTTTATTACATCTCTGGGAATCCAAAGCATGATTTTAAAATTATTATGCTTTCTAACATTTTAAGTATATTTTATTTCCAATTTAAATTGTCATACTCCTAACAGCTCTTAATTTTTATGATTGTTATTTATTTTAACCGTTATATACAAACAACAACACGACCAAATTGTAATATTTAATTTAAACTTTAAACATACAACACTAACAGGCAAAGCCAATATCAATTTATCTTTGTATTATTATAATGCATATATTATGAAGCTTTATATGATAGACGACCGCAGGCTAAATTAATTTGCGGATCCACTATCCGCACTTGAGCTTTCACTAATAAATAGACAGCATTTATATCCCACTGAGAACAATTAAGAATGTAAATTTATCAAAACATAACTATAACATGTTCGTTATGCTTCAGCACTTTTCTTTGGCTGATTCTTATAAAACTTTCAAATACAGCAAGTATGCATGTCTTAACACTCTCGTCTGTAAAAAGAACATTGCCTGAAGTTGATGCTCTATTAGTTTCTCGTAGGGCATCACGTGACCGGTAGAGATTTTTGAATGATGTTTTATTTGTGTTAACAGGACTTTAGTGAAAGCTTTCAAATTCTTCACGCGGGTCGTGCACTAAGGATACTCCGGTTAGCGAAGCTGCTGTCGCTAGTGCGGCTGCTGCGGCTCTCCAGGCTCGTCCGATATGTATCGCAATGGGAGGAAGTATATGTAAGCCATCATCACTTCAAACCCTTATTTTTACTACTACTACTACCTTAATACTTAACCACTAACACTGCTCTAACTACATTACGCTCACATTTATTAACACTACATGACTAAATACGCTACTAAACTGACTATAATATTGGATTAAATATATTCTAAATATATATAATTAAATAATCGACTACCGTAAACATATAATAGCATAACATTGGCAACTGGATGGTAAACAAAATTTTGATGAAACATGAGATGTTTATATAGTTTAATAATTGATTGGAACTGTTTTAGCGAGTAGTGATCCTAATGAAGTATAATGGAGTTATGTTGTAATCCTGTATTATACCATGATCCCGCCCCACTGTATGTGAGCCCCACGTCCCGCTCTGCACTTCTCTACTGCTTCTCTGCAAGCTTCTTTCTGCCTGAGCACGCTCTCACTCGTGACGTCTGAACCTGTCTCTTCTCTACGCGCCCGCGCGCCGCGAACGCCGCGTTGACCGCCCGCGCCGACCCGAACCGTCACACACTAGCGAAGCCGATACAAAATATTATTTGCATAATTATTCATATTATGTTGCCGCTTTTTCGAAGCCTCTAGACTTGATGCGCTAATGCCAAACTCAAAACAAATTCCTTAGAAAACGAAATCAAATAATAAATCCTACCTACACAATTCAACGCGAATCAAAATACGAAACACAATCCGAAATGAAACAAAAACACGATTTCATAGTGAGCACGTAGAATAATAGCTTAGCTACCAAAGAGTAGATCATCGAGAAAAAGCAACTGAAAATCTCAATAATGTGAAATTGCGAATTAATACAGCAAAATGAAAACACTACTTTTAACTGGTTACGCAATACCGCACTTATTAGAAAATCCGACCCGGAAAGTCGTCAGATACCTAGATAACTTGAACCGTCGACGGTTACAAAGCGGAGAGTCAGTGAGAAGTGGAGTACGGGGTGGTTGGTGGTGGCGACATCGCAGTGACGGTGTTGTGTGCAGATGAGCCCCGCCCCGCAGCCACGCAGCGAGCCCGGCGCCGCGGACGGCGGAGGGTCGCGCGACCTCGCCTCCCAGGTGCCGCATCACAAGCATGTCGCTGCGCGATCTAGCGCTTAGGGGTCTAGCCCTCGTTCCGCTCGTCTCGGTGTTAGTGCATCCTGTGTGTGTCCGCACGCGCCCCAGCCCCGCCCCGCACACCCCGCGACGACCTTCGCCCGTCGATCCCGCCCGCGCTTCGGGCGCGCCTGGCTCTCTTCCTACTATCTCGTGTTTCTCGCTTGTTTTCTAGATCTTGCAGAATCTTCAAAAAAAGCGCACTGAACGTCGGGGACGCCTCAGCTCCGACGTTGCCAAAAAGAAGGGTCACACCAAAAGCAATCTGATCTTCAAGGTAAAAGGGTCGGCACGAGCCGGCGCGCATGTGCTCGTTCGCCCGCTTAGCATGTTGCCGGCGCCCTCGGCACCGCCCGGCGTCCTTAGTCCGCTGCGTTCGCTTCGCTTCCTCTTTCTTTGGCGTTTCTGTTTCCGACCCTCGTCCCGCCGGCGGCCGCGCGGGCGGAGCGCGCGGGTGCGGCGCGGTCGCGCGACCGTGCGGCGGCTGCGGCCGCGCGACCGCGACCCGCGCTGCCCACCACGCATGCTCGCGAACACGACTCGTCTCACGCGTTCATATTTTGTTTCTCACTACTTTACAAATTCATCGGTAGAGAATCATCGCGATGCTTGACCTCGAGCGTCATTGTCGCGCGCAGTCCGCACGGCTTCCTTTAGAGGCGACCCTTAATCGTGGTCCGATATTAATCGATCTTGTTCTCTTTTCAGTTCCTCAACATGGCATCAGTGTTCATGCGGATATTCAACCTTATCTGCATGATGTTGTTGATCGGCCACTGGTCAGGCTGTCTTCAATTCCTCGTTCCTATGCTGCAAGGATTTCCGCCCAACTCTTGGGTTGCTATAAATGAACTACAGGTCAGTAATATCTATCATTCAGTAAGGTTTATTAACAAATATCTACACTAATTCAGTGTGGGCCGATGATAGGAGATTTAAATAGAATAATTTTATACAGTACTTAATACCTATACATTTTTTTTTACCTACATATGACAAAATGTTAGGTAAAAAAATATGCAATGGTACACTGAAATAAAACAGTAAACCTATTATAATTTATTTTAAGATAGATAGATAAGAGATAATTTATATATTTACCCCCTTACTCATAAAACGTTATTTAACTAAAATGGGGTCACGTAAATAAAGTCACTCTATTGTCATTATTATTGTGACATTTTTTACGTCACCCTTTAAACAGTATATTAGTTAAATAGTGCGAGTATGGGGGTGTACGTTTAGATAGCGACTCTTTCATTTTGGTAAAATATCCTCACATCAAAAGATTGAAGCTAAATAACAAGTGCCCGCTGCGTCTTCTTTAGTGACCAAAATTTGTTGGTGTTTCTATAACTTGACAGCTTAGAAACTGTTATGCTCATATTATAACCATCAATATTTCAGGAATCCTTCTGGCTGGAGCAGTACTCGTGGGCGCTGTTCAAAGCGATGTCCCACATGCTGTGCATCGGGTACGGCCGGTTTCCCCCCCAGTCTCTCACGGACATGTGGCTCACGATGCTCTCCATGATCTCCGGAGCGACCTGCTACGCACTATTCCTAGGTCACGCGACCAATCTCATTCAGAGTCTTGACTCTTCGCGCAGGCAATACCGTGAAAAGGTAATTACATAATTTGCAATCGCCGAGTATCTAACCATTTCTTGTACCATTAATATTGTTGAAATTACTTAAGCTACCTACATCATTTTAAAACCGTTATGAACACCTAATTAAATAATGATAAAGCTGACATCAAAATCTTTTCCATAATTGCAATTACTTGTATTAAACATCATTAATACATCGATTACCTTAAAACCAATCACTAAAGCCTCCGTTGCCTGTTTCAGAGATTAGACGTGAGTACAGAGCGAATGTTCGTTTAATGTTTCACTGTTTGTTTAAATTTTCTACAAATATATTTTTCATCTGCACCATTTATCATGTCTCTCATTTAACAACAGGTGTCATATTATTTACTGACATTATTCATAAATTAACGGGTGTTCATAACAGTTTACCACATGGGAATTACTAACGTTTCAATTGATAGGGCTGTTGTAAAGACTGTTGTGTTTCGTCTTCTTTGAAGTTTGTTATTTCGTCTCTAACAATAAAATTTGTTGCATGTTTAAGTACTTCACATTGGAGTTTAGTGTCAGAGTGAGTGTGAGTCACGATGAAAACCATAATTATGTCATTGGTACATTATTTCTAACTACAATGGTTTAGGTGCAAAGTTTCACGAATTTAAACGCAACATTTTTTGATCGATGTACATTAAATGCATTATCGCGTTTATTCTTTTCTTTATTCCGAATCATCACCTCTCTCTATTTCAAAACTATTCTAACCTTAACCTTACGACGTAGATCATAATGAATACTTACCAGAAATATTCCCCTATATAGAAATTTCCCTTTTTACAAATGGAACGTCTGCCAATAAGTTTGATTGTACAATATGATACATAATTTATTATAAATTAGTACATGTATATAAAAGATGTAAGAAGACATCTCCCGAAAACTTTTGGACATATACAACGTGTCCCAAACAAAATTCAACTTGAGAAAAATAGAAAATAATTGAAAATTGTTTTACAAAAAACTTAAACCGACTTCAAAGTACACTAAAAAGTAATCAAATCCAAATAAAAAAAGAATTTTCCAAATCGGTTAATAAATGACGGAGTTATGAACAAATATAAAAAACAACCGAATTGAGAACCCCCTCCATTTTTTTGAAGCCGGTTAAAAATTTATCAATTTTTGTGTAAAGACTACAAGGTATTCTGGGTTTTAAGGTTTGTGGCGGATAGCAGTGCCGAAACAAAAAAAAAGAATTTGAAAAATTGTTGTCATGGTTAAAAATATCATAAAAGGTGTTCATTTTAGAACAATTTTAATTTTCTTTTTTCTCTAGTTAGTAGTCATGAGCAGGTTCCTGCTCTGGTCGCTTATCGTTGAATTTCGGTACACGTTGCAAATATTATACAATTCCGTTCAATATCTGTAATCCCGGAAAGCAGTGGGTCCGCTTAGGAAAATGGTAATGAACCACATTTTGGCTTAAATTTACTGGAGTTCTGTTACATTTCTGGGACACGCGAATATGCAACGAGTTAAGTAGCTTCTAGGGTCTTCTTAATATTAAAGAAATCCAGCAAAATTCATTACCATTTCTTTACGCGTGTACCCACAGGCTAAGAGAGTCAGATTGCGCTAGTTTCAAGGACTGCGTTTCACATTGCCATTTCGTAATATTTATTTAGTTTGAATGCTACATCGTAGGTACTATTAGTTTAATGTTTACAGAAAAAAAACATGTTTGTATCTCCGTACATACAAAAATAATATTTTCAGTTTTCGGGGTTCTTAGTTTTCTGCACTCTATATACCTACGCTGTATCTAAAGCTAATACTGATGTGTCATAAAGCAAACATTAATAAACGTTCTTATACAAATTCCAGGTAAAACAAGTAGAAGAATACATGGCGTATCGAAAATTGCCGCGCGAGATGCGACAGCGTATCACGGAGTACTTCGAGCACCGGTACCAAGGGAAGTTCTTCGACGAGGAACTTATCCTTGGCGAGCTGAGCGAGAAGCTGCGAGAAGATGTCATCAACTACAATTGTAGATCGCTCGTAGCTTCTGTACCGTTCTTTGCTAATGCTGACTCCAACTTCGTGTCTGATGTCGTCACTAAACTGCGATATGAAGTCTTCCAGCCAGGTATAGTACATCATACTGCAGTAATATTATAAATGCGAAAGAGAGTTTTTTTGTTACCTCTTGACGCCTCAACCGCACAACCAATCTTGATTTAATTTGAATGATTTATTGAATATATAAATGTAGAGAAATATAGGCTACTTTTTATCCCGAGAATTCGGGTGGAACCACGGAGAATAGCGCTCACAGTATTCGAAACAGAAAATTGGAGAATTTCTTAAAAAACTGAATTAACAATGTGCAAAAACTCCTTATATCTTTAATAAGCTGACTCGCAAACAGGAATATTCGCTATTTTTACCCGACAGAGCCGGAAGGAGGGTTATGTTTTTCTAATGTATGTATGTCTATTTCTTTGGCACGCTCTGCAGCCTAAACGGCTTGATGGATTTAAACATATGAGGTGTCGTTAGATTCGTCTTTACTGTGGGAGTGTCATGGGGTATATAATTTTTATATGGCGTCTACAAATAAAAAAAGAGGCGGGGTATTAAAAAATCACTGCTCTAATCGATCACAGCGCAATTCGGAATGCAACCTTGTTGTGTGTTACTTGCAAAATCTAATTCACACACTATTTGTGTTACAGGTGATATCATCATTAAAGAAGGAACTATTGGAAATAAAATGTATTTCATTCAAGAAGGAATCGTAGATATAGTGATGGCTAATGGCGAGGTAGCAACCAGCCTTTCGGACGGCTCCTACTTCGGTGAAATCTGTCTACTGACAAACGCTCGCCGTGTAGCCTCCGTCCGAGCCGAAACCTATTGCAATCTCTTCTCCCTATCCGTGGACCACTTCAATGCAGTTCTCGATCAGTACCCGCTGATGCGACGAACGATGGAGAGCGTAGCCGCCGAGCGACTGAACAAGATCGGCAAAAATCCAAACCTAGTAGCGCATCGCGAGGACGACACCACTTCCGAGGGGAACACCATCAACGCTGTCGTGAACGCATTGGCAGCGGAGGCGGAGCACGTGAGCCTGTCGGACGACAGCGTAGCGCGGCTGTCGGAGCGGTCGCTGGGGTTGGCGCTGCAGCCACTGCAGGCGGCGTCGTGCCGCATGGCAGGCGTGGCGCTGCCAGGGCTGGGCGTGGCCGCCGCCGCCTTACCGCGCCCCAAGTCCGAGCACGACTTCAGCTCGGCGCAGGCGCAGCAGCCGCCGCTGTCGGCGGGCAGCGCCGCATTCCACAAGTCGGACGCGGGCATCGCGCCCTGACGCCGCACGCTGTGCTAGTGGGACGAGCCCCGAGCGCGACCGATAGCAATACTAGGCTTAGTGCGAGCCGCCGCAGCCGCCGCCGGCGCCCGCCCGCGCCCGGCGCGCGGCCGCCTCGCTAGTTGTAGCGTAGACACGAGTATTAGCTGCGACTTCGCCGGGCGCGCATACCGCGCCGCCCGTTGAATCTCATTTTGTGATCTTATACTTAATTCTCCTGTGTTATAATTTAGGTTAAATTTTATATCATTGACGCTGTGAGGAATCGACGAATACGTGACGTATTCCGATTGTATAGATATACCTGTTATATATTGAAGAATGATACTATTGAATCTTTATAGAGATACCTTGCCATTAAAAGAGAAAATAATTATATAGACTAGACTGAAATATAAAGATATCACTATTTTATGCTTTGTTGGCGTATGAAATAAATCTCTATATTGTTGATGCGGAATATTCTATTGCGAAGATATTAAAGTTCGAAGTGTAAGAAACGTTCCTGATAATCACGATTCAGTAAATTTCAAGTTCTTTATAGAGATGTATAAACGTTGAATCGTGGGGAAACCTATAGAATGCGACAGAGCATGACCCCTGTGTCCGCGCTGCAGACACTGCGATGTAGAGAACTCTGGGGGAGCTATTTCAAGTCATAGTAGGTAGCTTTCTGCTCCGTTTGAAATGGTTTCAGATATTAATAATATGGTGAAAAGTGGCATGAAATAGGTGACTCGAGGGCTGCATAAAAGGTGGGCAGCTGCTGCGACTGCGGACACAGGCCACTGGGAGCGTCACCGCTCATTTAGACTGCACAAACGACGCACAACTGAACGAGCCTCACGCGCGATTCCAATAGCACACAGTTGCTTTCTTCATTTTAATTATAAGTAGTCATATGTACCGATAATCGGCATAATTAGCGCAAACAATTCTCTCGGTTTCCTAAGTAGAGGTGGATCAGTAGCGCTTCGAATCTTTTGAGAGTCGTTTCTGTATGTAAATATTGTAATATCGAGGATTCGCCTTTAGCGCGGTTCGTTTGATCGGATCTAGCGGCGCGTGCGCCGGCGTTCGCTCGAGCGGTCCAGTCAATTATTCCGAGCGCTCGCAATGCGAGACGGACGTCTCGGTTCTCGATGCACTACTACACTTCATACCTTGTTTTTAATTGTAGGTGAAAATAATTTATTGTCGATAGTGATCATTTCGTAGGAATAAGTAGGCCGGAACGTTAACAAATTCGGACGAATTTACATTACATTATGTGATAGATAGAGCAGCGTTGGCTGCGCGAGGGCCTCCGGCCGCCGCCGCCGGCTCGGCGACACTCGGCACAGTAGATGAACCATTAGGTAGACTTGATACTTATTCTGCATGACTTAACATGCTTCTCTAACTCTCTACTTTTTTGATCTATCATTTTAATTTCTTCGACGATAGACACTTAGTTCTGTATCGACGATATCTTTTGTCGACGGCTTACTGCAACCGCTTACCAGTTTTATAATATTAGCAATAAAGTACCTAGGTAAAATAAAGTAATGAGCGACATATCGTAGCGAGGCCTGCCTCGAGCCTGGTAGCGAGCCGTCGCCGAGCCGACTGCCGCCCGGAGCCGCATCTTGGCACGAATCATCGTTGACTAATTCTTATTGTGTCATGACAATTTGTAAAGATGGTTTTGCAAATGTTAACTTTTTAGCCAAAATATAGTTAATGAATGACGAACCAATACGCAGTAGCTTACTTGTAGATGAACGCAGCCTAGTTATCAGTTTTGGCGACTAACACCAATAGATACTTTGTACTCGTAAGATATTTATACAATAAATTGGTCTTAGCAGAGTGACTATCTGTCAATTGATCTACAAAGAGACAAATATAATTACGTTTATGTCCCCAGAAGCATTTATTTACCATTGTTTTAACTACTTATCTAACATTACTGCTTTTGTAAATTATATAAATTTTATAGAAGAGATCTATTTTTATTGTGAAGTTGATCTACTGGATGTAAGTATCTAAGTAAAAAACCTATACGAAATCAAGTTTTTTTGGATCTGAACTGTTATTTGTTACATGTTTTACTGATTTCTGGTATCTATTTTCACCAAAAGTGCTCATCGCTGTCAAGAAAATTAGAGAAAATGCATTAAAGAATGAAGAAAACCGCCTTATTGTTTTATTACCTCCTCTTTACAGTTTCATACAATTCCGTTTTCCGTGAGAATTCTCGTTTAGGTTCTCCTGTAAACTATGAGTGCCCAATATTAATTATTTTTTTCAAAACTTCATCCTCAGTATTTTCGATGATACCTATGGGACGGACGGAAAATTTTCGTTAAAAGATTATCATATACATATATATAGATTACCATATCTATGTGTTTTATATTTCTTACTAGCTGTGCCGCGCGTTTTCACCCGCATTCCCGAAGGATCGCATTTTTCCCGGGATAAAAAGTAGAACATATTCTATGTGTGTGCCTTCATCCAAATCCATTCAGTAATTTTTGCGTGGAAGAGTAACAAACATACATCCATACTCACAAGCTTTCGGATTTATAATATTAAGTAGGATAACGAACTCCCTAAATTGTATTTAGGTATGTCCATTGGTCCATTGAGGCACTTGTTCCTTTTAATTGTCTTGTCTTTTAATTGTATAATTTGCTCTCCCTAATTTAATCCCCAAAATCGAAATAGGGCAAGAGATTGTGGCCACTCTAAGGAAATTGTAATACCTATTCGAAAATAAGCCTATTATATATCATGTTGATTTCAAAACTTAATATAGCTTAACATGTTTTGTAGAGTGTGTATGGGGAGATTGTTTATAAAGTTCTTTTTTTTTTTTTTCGAAAATCAAAATCATTTATTCAAATCACAATTCAAATAGACCTTCGCAGGCACTTATGAAAAGTCTGACTCTAATACCGGTTCGGAAGGTTGCATTTGCTGAGAAGAGCCGGCAATAAACTCAGCAATTACTCTTTTCAAAACAAGCTTAGATTCATTACATTATAATATTTACATTCTAATCGCACTGAAGCGCGAGAAGCGCTCGTGGTGTAGCATGATTAGCCGTTCTTAATCGATCGGCAAAGTTAAGCTACGTCTGTCGTGGTCGGTACCTGGATGGGTGACCGTCTAGTGGTATTTCGAATCGAGCGTTTCAGTGCTTCGGTAGGCACGTAAAGCCGTTAGTCCCGGTTATCACTTAATTGTGATAGTCGTTAAGCTAGTTGGATGCCTCCTAGGCGGCTTGAAAAATTCCAACAGTAGGTTGACCACTATCCTACCTCAAACGATCCGCAGTGGGCACGCGTGGTGGAGTATCTGCCCATTCCCTTTCACCCTCATTTGTGAAAGGAGGCCTGTGCTCAGCAGTGGGACATTATAGGCTGATGATGATGATGTATTTCTATTGCCGCCATAACAACAAATAATAAAAATGAAATAAAATTTAAAATTAAAGGTGGTCCCCCCCCCATACAAGAAATGTCTTCTTTTGGTATTTTTTTATTGTTGCGCCTACTATTCTTTTCACCGTTAATTTCAGTAAGGTAACATTATTATTATTATTATTGTACGGAACCCTCCGTGTGCGAGTCCGACTCGTACTTGGCCGGTTTTTCTATTTTCGGTAGTGTAGAGTTGTCATATTGGGTTGGCAGCACTGTGTGCAAAATAGACTAGCGAGATTGTTTGTTGAGTGTAGTTTATCATTATTTATCTGAAGTTTAAACGTAAAAACTGTTTTAGTGTCAACAACTGGACAGGTAGATAATAGGAACTTCAACATTGTTATTAGAATGTTAACATTCTAATTGCCTGATTAATCAGGCACTTTGATCAGTTTTTCATTTGTAGCAGAAAAATGTTTTTGGTTATTCACTTTTTACTTTCCAACGCGACGGGGTCCTCAATTCTTTTGTGCCCAAGGGCCCCGGAATGGCTTAAGACGGCTCTTGCTATCTGCATGCCTTTCATCGTGATCGGTTGAGTAGTTAAGGCATGAAAGCGTAACAAACAAACTCATATTCACATTTATTTATAATAACACTAGCTGTCCCCCGCGCTTTCACCCGCGTTCCCGGAATAAAAAGTAGCCTATGTCCTTCTCCATATCTATCTGCATGCCAAATTTCATTATTCTCCGTTGATTACTTAGTTGAGGCGTGAAGGCGCGTAACAAACAAACTCACTTTCGCATTTATAATATTAAGGCTACATTCGAAATTTCGTTAATTCGTTATTCTTTATTTGTCCGAAATGAGGACATTCGTAGGAGAACAAAAACGACGGACATAGCTCGTAGAGTTAGTAAGCTGAACCGGCAATGGGCAGGCCACATCTCGCATCGCTCGAAGAGCCGATAACCGATGCCGCGATGGGGAAGAAAGGTTCTCGAGTGGCGACCACGTACTGCAAAGCGCCGAGCGGGACGACCTCACACAAGGTGGACCTGGTCAGAGTAGCTGGGACGTTGGAGGCAAGCGGCCCAGAACCGTTCGAAGTGGAAATCAATGGGGGAGGCCTATGTTCAGCAGTGGACATCCATAGGCTGATATGATGAAGGCTACATTACGAATTGGATAATATCGCTCATAGTGCGATGGGAAGTAAGAAAAGTAAGGATAAGGATAAACGAATTCCACAAAGTAGATAGATAAAAACACAAAAAAAATTACGAGGAAACTAGGCGAATATTGATTCATTGAAACCAGTTCTCTTATATTTACATTACAAACATGCACGAAATTATAGCAGTTCAACCTTTACTAAATTGGATGAAGAGGGGTTGAGATCTGATATCATGAAAATTGATCTTAATCCCATTTATGAATCCTTAAATCCTAATTCTTCCATGGCATATCTTTCAAAATCTTTGCAGATTGCTATTGAGAACAACACGCGTACAATCACCCAATCTAAACGCAAGAAGATCCTTAAGCCATGGATTACACCCGGTCTGTTGCGTTGTATGCGAAATAGAGATAATCTTCATAGAAAGTCAAAGCGATCTCCTAATAACGATGTCCTATTATACAAACAAACAGCTCCATGATATCACCTAACCCAAACTCTTTCGTCTTAATGAACACAGACAATGAAGAAATTGAGCGATTAATATTAGGTCTAAAAAATGAGTGTTCTGTAGGGATGGATGGAATATCTAACCTAATGCTTAAGTTAAATAGGGATTTTATAATACCCCCTTTAACATATATATTTAATATGTGTTAACAGAGTGGAACCTTTCCCGATGTTCTTAAGATGTCACTTATTTATCCTATACACAAGACTGGGGATAGAAGTCGCGTCAATAATTATAGGCCTATATCTATTCTTCCAGCATTATCAAAAATTCTGGAACGTATTTTGTGCACAAGATTCGTTAATTTTTTAGAAAAAAATAATATACTCTTCGCAAATCAATTCGGCTTCCGTAGTGGTAAATCTACGGCAGACGCGGTACACGAATTGACCAATTTTGTCGCACAGAATTTAGACAACGGTAAAAGAACAATCTCAATATTCTTAGACCTGGCAAAGGCTTTTGACACGGTTTCTATCCCTATTCTCCTAAATAAACTTGAATGTTTGGGTGTTAGGGGCACACAACTGAAACTGTTTGGAAGCTATCTCTCTGAACGTTATCAGTGTGTCAGAATTGGTAAATATGTTAGCTCCTATAAACATATCATACACGGTGTTCCGCAGGGCAGTATACTTGGTCCAATTCTCTTCCTAGTTTATATTAACGACCTCTGTCAAATGGCACTCCCTCATGGTAGGCTTTTTTCATATGCAGATGATACTGCGCTAGTGTTTGCAGCTGATACCTGGGAGGAAGCTTTCACTGCCGCTCAAGCTGGTTTTAACATGGTTACTGAATGGTTAAGTCGCAATTTTTTGACGCTGAACAATGATATAACTAATTACTTAACATTTTCATTGCGGGACTCTGCTCAGCCTAGTATGGACTTTAAGATAATTGCTCACGACTGTTTAATAACTCCAAGCGCAACTTGTGCATGTGATAAATTATACAGTAAAATATTTGGGAATAACTTTGGACAATAATCTTAATTTTAAACAGCACATCATTACCTTAAGTAGTAGGATTCGTAAATTAATATATATCTTCAAAAACCTTAGGTATGTTGCTGACACCACCCTTTTAAAGCGAATTTACTTAGCCCTCTGTCAGTCACTGCTTACGTATTGCATTTCATCTTGGGGTGGAGCAAACAAAACTACTCTTAAAACTTTAGAAGTAGCTCAACGTGCTGTGCTTAAGGTATGCACTTTTCGACCATTTTTGTTTTCGACTGAGCTTTTATACAAATCTTGCGAGGTTCTCACTGTGCGACAACTTTTCATACAAAGTATTTTATTCAGGCAGCATAATGAACTCAAGTTTGATTCGGAAATACTCTCAAGACGTAGAAAGCATACTGTATGTAGTGGAATGCAAAAATTTAATACGGCTTTTATTCATAGATTTTACTGTTTCCTTGGAGGTGTTTTATACAACGAAGTTAATAAATTGCTGTCAGTATATTCGCTGAACAAAATTGATTTTAAACATAAATCTTTCAAATGGCTTCAAACCTTATCATATGAAGAAACAGAAAAAATGCTCACTGTCTACGCATAATTGATTTATTGTTTTATTATTATATTCACCCATTTTCCAAACCCTAAACACACCCTCTCACATACACACATGACACTCACATCCCACACACAGAGAGGATCTCATACTGACTATTTTCCTCATGTTTATTTTTTGTGATAAATTATAACTGTTTAAATTTAAATTTATTATGTAATGATTTTGCCTTATTTATATAATTTAAACATTATTTTTTTACGACCTATTTGCTCAATAATCTGGGGTGGGCGCGGTTTGCTGTAATACAGGCGTCAAGCCTAGCTCAGCAACTGAGGTCTCAAGACGACTGTGTGCTTTATTTTATTTTTTATTGATCATCCGATTGTCTGAAAAGAAAGATGATTCCGTGCTTCCGAAGGTACGTTAAGCCGTTGATCCCAACTACTATACTATCCTTGATGATAATAGTCGTCATGTAACCACAACAGAGGCCATAAGCTAATTACGAAACCCCGACACTGCTTGGTAGGTAGGTCTACCTTGCTTGCAGCTAAGATGATGAGAGTTGATATGTATACACGGCTACACATCGAGCTATATATTTCCAGTATAAGCTGAACTCGCATTGTATAGGATTTCCGTATAATGAGAGGTCAGCTTATATTGGAAATGTATACCTTGATCTATAGACGTGCATGAGCCGTGCGTACGTAATCGTAAAACAACGATTGCACGTGAAAGTCAAAGATTTTCATAGGGCATCGTGCCTCTACCCAGATGGATAATCCGCCTTACTAAAGCATGACATTTAATTTCACTCCGCTTGAAGTCCGGGCTCCCTGAGCAAATCGCTCTCAGTTCGTACTGCGCACGGCTGTCAAATACTGTCAATTCTGGCTTGTTTATTTCATGTTCCCATAGAGTCGACTATCCTTCTGGACGTTTTAAATTCTTTGGTGAAAGTTTAGTCAGTAATGAAATTAAAAAATCTTTATTCTATGGGACCATAAATACCTATCCCATAATAAAAACATAAAAACAATGCTCAAGATATTTTTAGGGCGCTATAAAAATCAACACTCATCACTTTCAAGTATATATAAAGTACTCTGTGCTCATCACAACTTTAGTTCTCTTGGTAGTTTGTGGCTCATCACTGACTGACTGACAAATGATTAGGTGTTGCCACGGAATGAAGCAATTTAGTAGGTATAACCCCAGAGTATATAAATACTACGTACAAGTATAACTCACAGACATATGAACAAGGTGTAACTGAATAATTCATTTCTGCTATTTTAACTAGGTATGGTGAAATCACGGTGAAATAAATTATTGTTTTTTTTTAAGATCTTATTATTATATCGTACTCCAAAAATCTTATTTAAACATAAGATTCTTGTCTTACTCAAAAATCTTTTTATCGTAGCCAAAATATCCTAAGTTTAGGGTCGATAATGTTTTTTTTTTTTTTAGTTTGACAGCAATTTTCATTTCATTCATTCATTCGTTTCGTTGTACTTTCCAATCATGGCAATCATTCATTTATTTTATGTTTATTCGTTGCACTATCAAGATGTCATCCTAAGTGTTTTTTCCGTGTTTTTTCTTAAAAAATAAGTAATTGTTACTTGCGAATATTTTTAAGTGATTTACGATATTATCAAGGATAGATATTATACAATGTTGTGTAGTAAGTAAGTGGTGTAACTATATATGTTGAAAGTTCATAGGTTTCGAGCACGTTTCAAATAAAATACCATAATGTCGACGAGAAGAGCAAGAATAAAAGCTGTAACCTCATTACCGCCACGAAGAAAGAATGCTGAAAACACGGATGTTAATAAAAGCAAGCCAGTTCAATCAAATGACAGCTTGGAAAAGGGAGTTAGAAGTCCTAGGACTCCTAGGGCCAGTAAAAGCCAGGAGGGGTTGGAGAAAAAGTCGCCAGCTGGTCTTAACGTGTCACCCCGAAAATCGCCCTATAATTTTACAAAAACACTAAACCCTCAAAAAGTACCATCACCATTAAAAATCCCTACACCATTGGAGCCAGAAAAATTAAAAAGTGTAACTCCAAAGCTCGCTGAAAAAGTGCCTGTAATTACTTCCACTGCCACTTTGAGAGATAATGTGTTTGTATCACCGCTTAGTCCCCAAGCTAGGCATGTTGCATCACCTCTTATTAAAACACCAAGATTACTAACAGAAGTCAGTGTCCAAAAACTTGTTACACCAGAAAGAGATAAATTAGATACTCAAGTTAAATCTGGAAATAATGAATTATTAAAAAGTGTAGTACAAAAATTACCAGATAGCTCCAGTGTAGCTAAGGAGACTAGAAATGATGTTATTGATTGTAAGTACTAAAATTGAAATTCTGAGTATTCAACAACCTGTAAACAATTTAAATACATCTGCAAGTCACATACTTGCCTAGCAAGTATTCAACAAATTGTTAGATGCTTTATATGCACTTTTTGAAATAAGTTGTGCACTATTGCATAATTTTGAAAAGTAGGACACCTATACAATTTATTGTTTTCTGAATGTATCATTTATTTAAAAAAACCTTAAATTTCAGCAGACTACAATGTGCCGAGTGTACCAGAAAGTATTACCGAAGACACTGTAATGGATGGCATTGTCCCACTCCAGGCAGCTGCCAGTGCACCCAAACCCATTGCTTTGTTAAAGAATGAGATTATATCGGAGAATGCTGAAGTACTCTTTGACCCTATAGTACCACTGCCATCTCCCAGTAAAGTGCGGCCTAAACTCCGTCCGGTGCCAAGACTTGCGCCTCTTAGAAGGAATAGTATACAGGTGAGCATTTATACATGCCAAACAGTTAGAGATTTTTTAATGTCACTAATACTGTTATTATTGAGAATTGATTCCTAAGATAATTATTTTATAGAAATATTTTGTATAAAATAGAAAACTGCTGTTTGCTATAAAATTAAAAGTTAACTACTCTATTTTGAATAATCTCTGCTGGATGGATACAGTAGTACCCAACTGATATGGCTTACCAATGTAGGCGCAGAAGATACATTTTCAAAGTGTAGGAAATGCTATTGGTCGGCAGCTGCCGCCATGTGTGCGGAGGAGCGTGACTTGCGAGATGGAACTAACAGCTGCAGTGTATTATGAACCTTATAGTAGTGATCTAAGGTTGATTGTAAGTTTAAGCAATCTTTCGTTAATCTTCGGGCCATACTTTATTTTCTGTGCACGAACGACGATTCATGGCGCGCCTTATCAGTTGGGTAGTACTGTACTATGACTGTACCTATCTATCTATCTATACATATAATAAAACTGTAGAAAAGTCGTGTCTGTACATTGAATATTTTTACCAAAAACTGATTGGGGGTGATGTAGAATGACTAACACAATACATAAATACCATTAAAAAAAAAATTGTCTGTCTGTCTGTCTTTCTGTCTGTCTGTTTGTCTGTTTGAACAGGATAATCTTCGAATCCACTGAACGGATTTGCATGGGGTTTCCACAGGGTAATTGAGCGTTGCTTGGCGCTTCAACTAGGCTTTGTTTCATCAAAATCGGATCACGGGAAAAAAAGATATCTCAATTTATTAATTTACAGGCCGTCTCACGGCTATGAGACACAGAGGGAGAGAACTACTAGATGGCGTTATCTTTTTCCTGAATCGCACTATGGTTTCGTTCTCACAATTTTATGACAGGATTTTGATATAAATATTTTGGTTGATGAGAGCCATCGGCGCTCTCCCGTTTGACCTTTTAGTTTTGTTCACTACAAAAAAAAAGCTACAAATAAGTACAGCTGCATTGACGAACTTATGAAAAAGGCTTACCTAAGTAAGAATCGAACCTGCTAAACTTCACGATGTGTTCTCATTTAAAGTTATTTGCCTACATATGGCATAGCTCTGGGTCGAGTAACTATTCCCACTGTACCACCCTCGCGGGAACTCTCCCGTGATAAAAGGTATCCTATTTTTAACCGACTCAAAAAAGAAGGAGGAAACTCTAAGTTGGACGCGTATGTTCTTTTTTCATGTATGTTCATCGATTTCTCAAAAACGACCATGAACAATTCAGATATGATGAAATTGCTTGACAGACTAAGTGGGAAATAGAACACAAATAAAAATAAAAAAGAGATCAGCAGTTCACAAAGAGAATATAGCTGATCTAATTTGCTGCCAGTTGGTAGTGTGCCCAAACTTTGCAGGCGGCGGGCGATGCCATTTTGTATGGTGATGCTAATCTTCTATAGAGTATTCGTCAGCCCTTTGGCTATAGGAACCGTCAATCAGACGCCTCGATATGTCGCGAAAAATACAATGAGCTTCAGGACATCAATGTCAGATGGAACTCTTATCATCGTTACGCTTCAAGCCACTCGATACACGAATAGCTGACACGAGAGCTCTGGCAAGAGCCCTATGAATGATGTCATTAAAGTCGGAGTGGAGCGGAATCCTGCCTGTGCTTTTTACGCACGATAGTATGTGGTGGCCAGCCTGATCGACGAAAGTACCATACTGGTAGCCATACAGGCATATATAGGGGATATAAATAGTTACACTTACGACGAAGACAGGACAAATAAAAAACTTGCTGTTCGTCTGATGGCAAGCAGTTAACGTTGCCTATTGACGCTTGCAACACCAGGGGTATCATTCACGCTTTACCGAATCTATCTCTACACCCTTCTTGAAAAAGTGTTTGAAGGTTGAGAGGAGTCGCTGTGCCGGCAGCGGTAGGTATTATTTGGTGCCTACTACATACACTCAGCTCTGGCGACCTTATTCACCGCAGAAACACAACTGCGATGTAAGGGGGAGGAACCTCCCTGCTCGGGCTGCTCCAAATTGATAACGAGAGAACCTGCTTGCAGCCAGAGTCCAATTTCTCTTTCAAGTGGTTACGTTTCGGGAAATCCTTTCTTAACGTGTAGCCTATACCTATGAGGCATCTACTTTGCCACTAATTTTTAGTATAGTGCTTGGGATATCGTTATTAGTGACTGGTATTTCGTTTTTATTTGGGTTCCGAACTAAAAAGCTAATAAAGGAACCCTTATGGTGCCAGTTAGTCTGTCTGTTCGACTGTTACAGCGGTAGGTATATTTCAACAACCAGTAATGCTGTTGATTTAAAATTTAGAATAGTTTTAAATATTGCTTACCCAACCTTATTGCAAATATATTTTTTTTTACTTTTACGGTTGTAAAGGTGAACAGGGTGGGCCCTGCAATTTCAAAGCAGGGCTACAAATTTAAATGAGGTATCATGTGAAAGGGCTTTATTTGTAGATTTTAAAACATGTTTCTATTATTGTTTAAGACTTTTTCACTGTTGATGAATAATTCCAATCTCCGAGGTTCGCAATGCGAAAAATCTGGAAAAAGTATAGGAAAAATAGAAAAATGTTTCTAACTAGCAGTTTCTTTTTTCAATATCATCCAAATTCCTTCACAAACAAACTTAATTATGCGGTCCGGTATTAAACAACAGTGATGGCCCAATCATAGAAATATACGTCCAAGGAAGGTCAGAGCCCTCGGTGCGCGAGTGAGACCAAGTCTTGAGTTTCGCCGGCTTTATATAAGGTCCTAATAAATTAGTGAACTTCCTCTTGAGGGATGAATGTATAGGTCATTAGTAATCAAAAAATAATATTAGAAAAACAATCCGAGGAAAAAAAAAAAAAAAACCTTCGCGCGGCTTCTTTGATTTGCATAGAGACAGTATAGGATTTTTTATTTTTTTTCCCTCGGATTATTTTTCTAATATTATTTTTTGATTACTAATGACCTATACATTCATCCCTCAAGAGGAAGTTCACTAATTTATTAGGACCTTATATAAAAGATTAAAATTACTCATTTAAAAAGCAAAGTCCTGGCTGATTGATGATTGATGGATGGGAGCACGTGGTCCTCCACCAGCTGTCGCCGCGCCGCGCTCCCATCATCGCATTGGCCACCGAGTTCACAAGAACAATTAGGAATCTTCACGAAATTAATATCTTAGCGTTTATTACGCGAACAAATCTTATAGTCTACGCGAGCGAAGCAGCGGGCAAAAAGCTAGTCTTTAATACACACTTGCAGGTATATGTCCCACCAACCCAGATGTAATAATAATTCACAATTCGGGACTTGTTTTATTATATAATAAGTATATATTTTTCATATTGAGTCTTAGTGCCAAAAAAAATGGTTTGCATTCAGTTTTTTTAAACATTTTGGAACACCTTTTCATTTCAGATTATTTGAACAGGTGGTAACTGTATTTACACAAATCAACTTATATTGTATAGAACTGTCAATTATTCATGAACAATATACTATTGATTGTGCTATATTGTGCTAAAACTAATATGTCATAACTTTGAGTAGTTATTTTACAGTTTCATTATCAGTTGCGTCATTAGAAATTGTTATCAACTGAAAGATTATTAAAAACATAGGCACAAATCAAATATTAAATAATGTTATGCATAACGTGTTATCTATATACTTGTAAAATGGTTTGTCCCCGACTGACTATCAGTGCACAGCCAAAACTACTAAGTCTAGAAAACTTTGGGACATTATTTTATAATGTTAGCATCATGAAAATATAATGATTTACTGAATTAGATTGAATTATTATTATCTTTATTTTGAATTTATCTCATTTAACATTGTTTAAATTAATTTCATTTAGCATTTCATGTAATTTGAGCTATGTCATATTAACAACATTTATATTCAATTTTAATATTTGCACACCGAAGATCGGTAGAGTATGTTTGGAACTGTATAATTTTTAACACCACTATTTTGTATTATTCAAAGTCAAAATCAAAGCCATTTATTCAATTTAGGCCCCAGAAGGGCACTTATGAAGGTCACATTTACTGAAGTTTTAAGCAAGGTTACATTTTTTAAATATTTTTTGGACAATCTGACTATATTTGGCATACTATTACTCCTATTATTACCCTATTCTCGCAAATAAAATAATTTCATTTCATCTGCTAAGAAAGGATTTTTGAAAATTCTACCTCCAATGGGTTATATAATGAAAGTTTCTCATCATTCGTTTTTCAAAACTACCCTTGAAGGGGATTTAGGGGTGTTAAAGTTTGTATGGAAGAAACCTAATGTGCAGTCCGATTAATATGAAACTCAGTACTATAGACAGAAAATCAAGAATTTTGGTTATAGTTTGGTTGGGACAGTGTGCTGTGTTTCATCAGTGAATGAACGCTTTTACGTCTATACATATTGAAATTATATTCAACTAAACCCTTTGAATATTATTATTTCGACTGGTAACAAAAACTCAGGCACTATCTTTATAGTGGTGCCTACACACACCCTATATCGAGGGATGATTGTAAAGACAACCATCCCTCGATATAGGATGTGTGCAAAGATATCCTTTTAAAATTGTATGTAACAAAGCTAGTGGTGTACGTAGGGTAGTGCGAGCGAGTCGGAAGACGAAAGTCGGCGAGCGTTGCTCAGCAGTGGGTCGGCAACTCCGGCGCCGGCACGACAACGACACGACTCGCACACGTCGCATAGCACGCTACATTCAATACCTAATAGGTAACATCTTACATTTTATTAATACTTATTGCTTTGCACATAAATTAGCTTCTACAATTCAGATGCGAAAATATTTTATCCTCCTGACTATTTCTCCCTATATTTTTACTATGTTATGTTCCTTTTACATATAAGGACACCATTCTCGCCTCAAAAGACAGATGCATATTTTTTCTGATTTAGGTACTTGTATATTAGGTTACATAGACAGTAGAATGTACTTTACCGTAGATTGAAAGGTTAAACCAATATTAACATTCAACAACTAGGATTGCAAACTTGACTTGAATGTAATTGTTTGAATTTCGACTCAAATGACTAAGTTTGGATTGACAGGCTTGTTTTACAATGATATGATTTAATTTGTTGCAGGGAGATTAACCGAATAAGGAATGATTCAGTTTGCTCGAGTATCAGCCAGGCAGCGCAACTTGCGCCCGCGGCCTCACCGGTCAAAGAAAAACATATCTCTAAGTAAGTATCAATAATTGTTTTGACATTTGTTAGGAGTTGCCTACAACCAATGCCGAATGATTGTTCAAAATAGGCATTACTTTCCTTTAATGATAAGGGATTACGATTTAGCGCTTTTACAAATAATAGTAACTGCATTTAGGACTTGTCTATGCCTTGGTCCCTCAGCCACATCATCACATACCACGATGTGCTTGTGGTTTATTTAGTGCAATTAAATAAATGTAAATACATAAGTATATATATTTTATTGCAATGTTTACAGATCTCGTCGTCAAGAGATGAATCGTCGCGCGACCGCTATGCGACGCCGTCGTGAAACTGTCAAGCGCGACAAACTCACCATGTACGATCTGATCTTCTACAACCCTACTACAAATCCTATTATGTGAGTATTAATACCTGACTATCTTGATTTACTCATAACAACTTGCTTTACTTTACTCTGCTTAAGTTTGCTATTTATTTACTTATTAAATATTTATTCAGTCTACTTTGTAATTTTGCCGCCGCGCCGGGGCACGCAATTGTTTTCAGTGCGATTAGAATTTACATTCTAATATTTACATATTACGTAATGAATCTAAGCTGTTTTTGAAAAGAGTAATTGCTGAGTTTATTGCCGGTTCTTCTCAGCAAATGCAACCTACCGAGCCGGTATTAGAGTCAGACTTTTCATAAGTGCCTGCGAAGGTCTATTTGAATAAATGATTTTGTATCATCAAACCCTCCCAATTTTCTAAAGCTCAGATATCTGTTCCATAAATAGTGAAAAGCATCGGCGAGAGAATGCAACCCTGTCGCATACCGTGAACACTTATCAGTATGCACTCTTACATAAAAGTTGCTATTGCATAGATTTCAAGTGATTACAACATAGTCTTTCGGCAGTTCTATCGAAATTATTATCCATCATCCTACACAGAATATAATTTTATTTTCGCAGACCTGACCAGGATGAGATTATAGCAAAAGAAGCGAATGCGAAAGACGCGGCGGAGATCGCTGCACAAGAAGCGGAGGAGGAGGTAGACGATCCGCCGCAGGACTCCGCTCCCGTTCCGCAGATCAAGATTGGACCTAATGGAGAAATTATTCTCGACGAGAAGAGTTTGGTGAGCTTTATACTCCTATATAAGCGGAGAGGAGAGGAAATGAGTATTTATTCATTTTATATGATGCTGTATTGTAGGTATATATTGAGTTGCTCCGACCTCCTTGCCATGAACTTCGTGTGAAAAATATGAAAATGTTCTTTCCTGACCATAGATAAAACAAAATATTTTGTTGCGTCAGTAACTAACGGTGGCGACCAGCACTCTGCGCTTACCGATAGTGCCTTGTGATAACCCCGGTATTGAAATACTACTGCTAGCATGTTCTAGGCACTGGTAATTAATTGATTACGTTTAAGTGAAAAGGGTTTGAGAAAACACTAACATAGGTTTAAAAAAAAAGCGAAATCTTCCCTATACTCTTTATTCTTTTCTTCTTATTTTTAATTTTGGCAACCAAGCCCAAATTAGGGCTCATTTCTGCCAGTGTCGAGTTATATTATAGTTTCCAGTCACAATAAATCACTTCACATTATAGTCCTCAGTCAGTCACCGTCCATAAAAGTCATGTTTTACTACAATGGTGGTCATTGTACTAAAACTCTTCACGGACATTTTGAGACAATTTGAAAAGTCACGATACACATAATTCATTTCATTTCACTTCACTGGTGCACATGGATGATCTTTATTGGGTAAAATACCACCAAAAATACACAATAAAACTCAAAATACACAAATTTATGAAAATAAAAATGAAAATGCTGTCACTCTGCAAGTTCCCGCCAAAAAGCCCCTTTATTCTTTTATTCCTTTGACAAACTCAATATATTCAAATACTAACATTCCAATTTGAAACAGATAATAAAACAATCGGACACCCGCAAAGTGTGTGGGGTGGTCCGCGAGGGGAGCTGGGGCGGCGGCGCGGGCCGCTACCGGCGCTCGGCGCGCACGGCCGAGTGGTCCGACGTGGAGACCGTGCGCTTCTACCGCGCCATCGCCGCCATCGGGACCGACTTCACGCTCATGGAGCCGCTGTTCCCCGGACGGACTAGGCGCGACTTGAAGCTTAAGGTAACATTTACATGCATTTACATTAGCTAAGTGCGTCTTTCTTCTTCTTCGTAGTTTTAGGTATGGAAATCAAATTCAAATTTAGTTTCGAGTTATATTATAGTTTTCAGTCACAGTAAAATCACTTTCATATTAGTCCTCAGTCAGTTACCGTCCGTAAATCTTGATAAAATACCACCGATAATATGCAATAAAACTCAAAATACACAAATTTAACTAAAATATGTTTAAATCTGTGGTGACTTGAATAACGGCAAGTTGTATTGCAAAGAGATTATGAATCCGGCTCGAAGGACCAAATTGCAAATAAAACTTGATTGTCCCTCACTCACTTTTTTAACATGTTTTGTCAACCTGACAACTAAAATAGAGTGTCATGTTTATTTCAAATAAAATTCTACCAATTCTAGTTCAAAAAAGAAGAGAAGACAAACCTGGCCCAGGTGGACAGAGCTCTCCGCACGGGCGCAGAGTGGGACGTGGATCGGCTGCAGGAGGAGTTCAGCACCGAGCGGTCGCTAGCCGAGCAGCGCGCCGCCGCCGAGCGCGCGCGCCTGCAGCGGGACCAGCGCGCCGAGCGGGACCGACACAAGGACGCGCGCGCCAAGCGGATGAGGACCAGTTAGTATACCACACATTGTAGTTCAGCACCGAGCGGTCGCTAGCCGAGCAGCGCGCCGCCGCCGAGCGCGCGCGCCTGCAGCGGGACCAGCGCGCCGAGCGGGACCGACACAAGGACGCGCGCGCCAAGCGGATGAGGACCAGTTAGTATACCACACATTGTAGTTCAGCACCGAGCGGTCGCTAGCCGAGCAGCGCGCCGCCGCCGAGCGCGCGCGCCTGCAGCGGGACCAGCGCGCCGAGCGGGACCGACACAAGGACGCGCGCGCCAAGCGGATGAGGACCAGTTAGTATACCACACATTGTAGTTCAGCACCGAGCGGTCGCTAGCCGAGCAGCGCGCCGCCGCCGAGCGCGCGCGCCTGCAGCGGGACCAGCGCGCCGAGCGGGACCGACACAAGAACGCGCGCGCCAAGCGGATGAGGACCAGTTAGTATACCACACATTGTAGTTCAGCACCGAGCGGTCGCTAGCCGAGCAGCGCGCCGCCGCCGAGCGCGCGCGCCTGCAGCGGGACCAGCGCGCCGAGCGGGACCGACACAAGGACGCGCGCGCCAAGCGGATGAGGACCAGTTAGTATACCACACATTGTAGTTCAGCATCGAGCGGTCGCTAGCGGAGCTATCATTTAAGGTGGCAACTGCTCTGCCCCAAGCGGCGCGGCGGATACTTGTCCGACAGTCAGTGCGGAATCTCTCCCAACCAGCAGTCGTGTCGGCGATGCTGAGCGTACAGCATGGTTCAGAAGGAGGCTGCTGATCGGGATCGGGAGAGGGCAGATCCCACTCGGAGACGACGCCGTATTCCGAGTTCGAATTCAAAATACGTTTCGAACGGTCCCGACCAATCGAAGCAGTTCGAGGACTAGCCCTCAGAAAGTGAGTAAAAATGACGGCTTTGAAATTGCCAGATTAGCCTAACTAGATTTTCCTTCGAATAAGCACGAGTTTGAACTTTATTTCAACGAATGATGAAATCGAATGCTCCAGAATCGACTTTCTGTCGTAAAAAAATTGAAAAAATACTATGTACATCAAATTAAATTCAAGTTTCCAACTGTTTGAGTCCATTCCTTATTTAAATGTGATACCTCTATTTTCAGGTAGAGCTACTAAAACTTTGGAAACTTCGATACTACCGGCTGCGAAACATCACGAAAACGAGGCGACCACAGCAGACGAGATCATACAACGGGCGTTGGAAGCCAAGCAGCAAAAGCGGAGAAGAAAACCTGTCGCACAAAAACCGGTTCCACTCGTACCCATCGCACCAGCCACACCAAACGAGGTGACACCATTCGCCACTTTAAAAGTCATAAAACCAACTACAACCAATATGGTGGCAATACCGGCAGTAAACAGAGAGCCGAAACCCACGACACCTATTATAACATCAACGATGCCTACAAATATCGAAAGTGGCTCTTTAGTAGTTCTTACGGTCAACGACCCTAATTCACCATCGAAGAAGATGTTACAAACGTACATAGCTCACGGGGCGGGAAGATTAACCCCAGTCGCTTTACCAACAACCTTATTAAATTCCGTAGTAGGTTATATGAAGAAGGGAACGCCTAAAGGTAACGTGTCGACGGGATCCTCTCCGTTATTGTCGCCTAATAGCGTAGCTAGTCATGATAGTCGGAATAGTGCAACCCCAGGAGTTATACAGTTGAATTGCAGCCCGGCGAAAAGGCAGAGACATAGTTCGTATACTATAACACAGCTATAACAGTTTCTTTGTTTACTACGATTGTATAGTAAAAACTTGCAGCATAAGCTGACATACTTACACCAACGACTGAATTCATTAGGTACTAATGACTAACCCCCTTACTCATAAAGCGCTATTTAACTAATATACTGTTTAAAGGGTCGCGTAAATAATGTCACATTATTAGACAATGACAATAGAGTGACTTTATTTACGTGACCCTTTAAACAGTATATTAGTTAAATAACGTTTTATGAGTAAGGGGGTAAATGTCTATACTGTTCCAAATAAGATATGTTAAGGGCCATGTAGTAAGGCTGCGAATGACTTATTTCTAGCGAAAGTTTAGTAGGTACCTCTATAGATTGTTTACTGTAAAATCGTTATGTTATTGTAAGTTTTTATTTCTCTATAGTGAGCTTACATTTAAGGTGTTAAATCTCATACATTTACCCCCTTACTCATAAAACGATATTTAACTAATATACTGTTTAAAAAGTTCACGTAAATAACGTCACTCTATTGTCATTGTCAAATAATGTGACATTATTTACGTGACCATTTAATCAGTATATTAGTTAAATAGCGCTTTATGAGTAAGGGGGTTAGTATAGTTGTATAGTAATAATTATGCATTTTATATTTATTACGGCGTGTTATAATTGAATTTACTACACAATTACATTATTTTTTATACGTATGTGCATAAGTATTGCCATAGCCGTAATGCAGTGTGTGCCAAATTACGTGAAATAGCTGAATACAGATTATTAGAACTTAATTTATGAATAAAAAAAAAACAATAAGGCTTTGCTATATTTCACGGCTTTCTTTTATTAGCTTGACCTGTAACTTTGTAAACTTGTCTCACTCACTTCAAATTATAGTTTCTATTAAAACTACTATTTTGGTGACGGTATCATACATTATATGGTACCATCGAGTTTGATGATAAGAGATGGCTAATAATAAGACATCAAGTATGATCTCAATTGATTTGAAAAATCCTTGCCATCCGTCCGGGTTTCCCCGGATTTGTCCTAGTAGAGGGCGTCCGGGCGAGGTTTCATTTTTGGTCCGGGTTTTTAAAGTTGTCAAGTCACAATAATAAAAACTATTATTTATTTTAGAGATGGCAACCCTATTGTATAACACAATCCGCGCATTGCACAACTTATAAGCTATGCTACATAACAATAGGTTTTTTTTACTATTTATTATAACTTAAGACGAATGTAGACAAAAGTTATTGTATTTTATAATTATGTTAATACATTAGCACTTGTGTCGATCTCCTTAACATTATTTTAATTAATCACTCGCTTATTATATAATTGGATGCACTGTAAAAAAAATCTTTATTAACCGACTTCAAAAAAAGGAGGAGGTTCTCAATTCGGTAGTTTTTTTTTTTTTTTATGTTTGTTAACTCATAACTCTGTCATTTATGAACCGATTTGGAAAATTCTTTTTTTGTCTGGAAGGGTACACTTCCCGTTTGGTCCCATGATTTGATTACTTCTTAGTGTACTTTGAAGTCGGTTTAAGTTTTTTGTAAAACAGCCCAATTATTTGTTACTATAGAAATAACGACTGCGCCGCGTCATAGTCATGATGTTAATTATTGCGTAGCCAAGTTCTGAGATTAAATAACATCTATGATCTACAATTATGTATATCAGAAAACGAGATGTGCTTGTATATAGAAAATATAATCCAAATACTTAAATGCATTTTGTTTAAAACTTTTACATAATGATAACAATATAATTATGTATTCATTTTCTATGTACAGTCGAGGACATAAATATGTATACAATTAGTAAAATTCAACAACGGTTTCCTCTTAAACTACTGATTGAAATTATGAGATATTATAAAGGCAGAATCTTCTAACATATACTATTATGATTTGTGTAATAGAGTAACACTTAAATGTTAAACATGCGAGAAAATCGCTTTTGAATTTCAAAAAGTGTATACATATTTATGTCCTCGACTGTACCTGATCCAATTTAATTTAGAAATAAAACAATTTTCTATAGTGGAATAATAATTTATTTACACTACATACATCGACATTCATCACCATAGTTAGGATAATGTCAGTGAACTTCAATAACTTCATCGGGGAACCATTGTGAGGCCTCTAAACCATCCCATAATGACAGTTCTGGGTTCAGGAACTCTTGATTCATCAGATCTACATCGATCACCTTCTTGTGCTCTGGAATTTAAAAAAAAATTATATAGGCTTGTGTTTGCCCACAATCGCAACATGGTAAGTGATGATGTGGCCGAAGGTTGTAATCACACAAAGCCTAGAAGGAACTGGCTCTCAAGAGCAGCTGTCTGAACACACCGATAGGTGTTTGGTGACAGATTTTCAACTTGAGGGTGGTAGCCAGCCAGATAGATACTACAAAGTACCCAACCACCGTGCTATGGTTTCCCCACGATGTTTTTCTTCACCGAAAGCTCAAACTCATTGTAGCATTCGAACCCTGATTTCATCGCCTGATTATAGGTATTTTAGCGTCTTTTTTTATACAATTAAGTCGGTAAACAAGCTACGACCCATTAAACATTAAATTAAATTACTACTTGATTAATATAGTAAGCAGAAACTTTATCTTGAAAACATAAGTAAATGGTCTTACCAACAAGCGCTAAATCGTCAGTTTGCGCTTTGACGGCGGCCGTGTGCGCGGCGTCCGCGGCGGCGAGCGGCGGCGCCGCCGCGCCCGCGGCCGACCCGCTCTGGTCGCCCTGCCCATAGTAGCCAGACCACGCTGAGTAATTTTGCCAATAGGCTGACGGATCATAATATTGGTTGTACTCCTATAATCATAACTGCTCGTCAGGTTCTTATTTATGTCTCAAGATAGCAAGCTATATTGCCAATGCAATGCAATGGTCGAGCTAATGACTAAGCCGATTTATACGCCAAACTGAACAGTTATGTTTCATAAGTCCCTTGATCGCAACTAGCAGCTACGGAAGAAGTTCTTCATCTAATGCAAGCAAACATAAGCACTCGGAATTTGAAGCAAACTATCATCACTATAGAAATATCCTAGAATGTTATACTGTGCGACCAAGAGCTTACTGAGAGTTTGTACCGAGAAAGCAATCGAGCATATAATTAAAATTCGAATAGGCTTTGCAGTTATAATTTCAGATGTACTGTTTCAAAGTTATCATAAAGCAGCACCAATTTCGAGCATGAGTTTTCTAGAATGAGCTATGAAGCAAATGTCATTGATGCTAACAAATAATATTTAAGTATTGTTCAGGTACATAAGAAATCAAATTGTTTAGAATAAAAGCAAAACGAATTTGCAAATAAATAAAAAACTAATTTGTCACCTGGACAAATTATGATAGTGGATAGATATGATTTAGTGGCCAGAAATACGTACACTAACCCAAATTATTATTTTCTTATTGCAACAATCTTTAACAGAGGTCAATATTTTACTATGTAAATGGTGCGTAAGTGTTTCCGACCCACTTTGCTATAAATTAATGGATGCCTTGGTGATGCAATTGCAATTTAAACTAGTTTTGTAAGTCATACCGTCCCACTGTTGTATGTGGGGTTTGCCGCTGTTGGAGTGTTGGGTGGATTCTGTGGACCTGTTGCACCTCTTGGTTTTGGCACAGCAGTGCAAATCTTTAATGGCTTACTACCTAATCCATTGTACCCGTTCATAGCATATAATGCATTACGCTGTTCCTCTTCATTGCCAAATCTGACGAAACCATAGCCTTTTGTGTAACCAGAGCTATCCAATATTACTGGAAAATAATTAATGTTAGTACAGTAAATAGGCAGATAGTGGACTTATGAATGCTTTGTTTAAATTCACATAGAATAAGAAATCAAAATATAGGTAATTCTCAATAATACAAAAAATTATAATTGATTATTGTTGCATTTAAAATATTTTTTTTAGAGGATGTAAATAAATAAAATATGGCTAATTATTTTCGAGGCGACTAACAAATTAAAGAGCGACTAACTATTGGTTACTAAAAAAATAACTTGGTAGCGATTAAATAATTTGGTAACTATTAAATTAGATGGGCTACAAATTGCAAGGTATCATAAAAACCAAATAGTGGCAGCTTCTTTAAGGTAGCAAATATATTAAACAGGCACATAGAAATAATAGGTGGTATTACTATAAATAATGACTTGGCGACTAATATTGACAGTGGGATAACAAACATTGTATTATTGGCAACTATAGGCTTCCATATAAAAATACACTTTCGGGCTGCGATTTGCAAGCAGCTGTAAAAATTTTAACGGGTACTATAATTAAGA
This sequence comes from Achlya flavicornis, assembly GCA_947623365.1. Lineage (NCBI taxonomy): Eukaryota > Metazoa > Arthropoda > Insecta > Lepidoptera > Drepanidae > Achlya > Achlya flavicornis. Next base: position 5,642,700 of record OX392484.1, read on the forward strand.
ATTAGGGTTTCAGTATTTTTGTTTGTGGCATCATAATTAGTATCTGGATGACCGAGTTGAACCTGGTTTTTACTTTTTAGCTTATCGTGGTTTTTTTGGAAATTATATTTAGATTCGAATTTTAAAAAAACAGCTGGACTCGAACCGGGGTCTTCTGGTTTCGGGACCGAAAACCTTTGTGACCTTTGATTTTGTATGGTTATCAGGGTCTGATGATAGAGTAGGAGGGTTGGCACTGGAACTCCATAGTGGATCATCGTATCCTGGCCGTGTTTGGGGTAGTTAGAATTGTCGTGACATGAACTTTGACCATGTATGATTTTCAGGGTCTGATGATGGAGTAGGAGGGTAGGCACTGGAACTCCATAGTGGAGCAATATATCCTACCCGTGTTCGAGAAATTGTCATGAGATGAACTTTGACTGTATATAGATTTCAGGGTCTGATGATGGAGTAGGAGGGTAAGCACTCGAACTCCATTGTGGATCATCGTATCCTGGCCGTGTTTGGGTTTGTTGGAATTGTCGTGAGATGAACTTTAACCATGTAAGGTTTTCAGGGTCTGATGATGGAGTAGGAGGGTAAGCACTGGAACTAAAATACTAAAACTCAAACTAAAACTAAAATGCATCATCATGCATCTCAAGACGATTCCAACAAGTCCGAACACGGCTTACATATATATGTAATATATATGTATGTATAGAATGTGAAGCAATTCCATGTTTCCAGGTGAAGCTAATAAAAGCGTGTTGAAAATAAAAGTCAAGAAATAAATCTATAGACACACACTATTTTTTTGCATGCCACTATTTGCTTTAATTAGAGCACTTTAGCTGCCAACCTATTATTTTTAGTACCTCCTTACATTTTTTATAAATACCAAATTCAGATTAATTTGTCGCCGCGTTAAATACATGCCATAAAATATTATTATGGTTGAGAATTATTTCATAATTGAAATACTTAATCTACATAAATACCTTTAGCAGTTTTGATTGAAGAATACTTAGAAGCGAAGACTCTATACAGTGAATAATCATCAACATCTGGGCTAAGGTCACCAACCCAGACTGAGAATTCCCTCTCTTGCTGCATATTGGCTCGTGCCTCTCTCGATGCTGTATTTAATCTGAACCTTACTACTGGAAAAGTTCCTGGTATTGGCTTTCCATTCAATTTGTGCATGGTATCTACGGATTCTTCATCAGTCTGAAATTGAGTAATACTTAATGAATAGAATAGCAGTTCCTGGAATTCATTTTTTTTGTATTTTTATTTATGCTATGCACCTCCCACATCTGAGCCCGCAAGTTTTTATAGTTTACTTTTTCTAGAACATAACATAGTGTCAGAAATAGTTTATTGGAAGTACTTCAAGACCTTTAAACATTAAAAACACCTATAGACAGTTTGTTCAATTTATGAAGTAAACTTAAATAAAAAACTACAGTAGGTACAACATTAAAAGTATGTGACTTTTCACAAAAATCCTTTTTTCATTTTAACTGCATATAGGACTGTGACCACAATCTCACCATGGTAAGTGATGATGTGGCCAATGGTGGTAAGCACACAAAACTCAGAAGGAATTGGCTCTCAAATACAGCTGTTGGAACACACCAATAGGTGTGTGGCAACAGATTTCCAACTTGAGGGTGGTAGCCAGCCATATGAGTACTAAAAAGTATGCTAATGTCTTGCTACAGTTTCCTCACAATTTTTTTCTTCACCAAAAGCTCACTGTACGATTCAAACCCAGAACCTTTGACTCAGCATCCAACTACACCACCACTGAGCTAGCCTTAACTAAAATTATAGTTTATGTAACATGTGAATGACATGTAACATAAGTATTCTTATATCTATATGTAAGCCAAGGTACCTGGAAATGAACAAACGCATATCCTGCTGGCTCTCCTGTGAATTTGTTTCGCATGACTTTAACTGCTAAGGGGCGCTGTCCCATTCGATTGAATGCTGCCATTATGAAACTCTCTGTCATGTTGGGCTCCAACTAGAAATATTAACAACATATATAGCTGACTGATTGCAATGGCATAGCCAGCAATCTGTTAATAGGGGGGTGAAGAAAAACCAAGAATTACATGCTGCATGGGGCACGGTGTGGTGTCACGTTCTGCCGACTCACCTAAAGCACCTCGTCCATAGATAGCAGCTTCACATTTAAAAATCAGGAAGTGAATATTTTTTTAGATGCAACTGCCCTCCACCTGTATGTGCGATAAGTGCAGTTTTTTGCATGTGTTATAAAATGTTATATGATACACTACTTAAGGCACATGTATTGTGATATACTATTAATGTACATACTGTGATCTCAAGAGCATGTCTGAGGATTATATTCATGGATTCATCAGGAGTAATGTTATTTGAATAAAGATAAACCTGTGGTACTAAACACCACATGATACCTACAAACATTTCTCAGTGACCTACTAATAAATATTTTTAATTAATTTTAGTCCTTAGAGCTTTATATTTCGTGGTCTTTCATTTCACAAAGGCCGAGTTTCGAACCGGTGGTAACTTTAGTAAATAGGACCTTCATAAGTGCCCTTCTGGGGCCTAAATTGAATAAATGGCTTTGACTTTGGCATGAAATATACGAGCCTTGGTGAACATTTTCAATAATTCAAAAATATTAACATAAATTATAACTTACGCTTCCCATCCAAAGTTGACATTGCATAGACATCTTATTTATTGCTATTTATCTTGTTAAAATTGAAATTCTTATAAATATTTGTCAAGTCAAAAAGTAATAAACGCAAAACACTATTCTAGCAAGATCGGCATGCTGCTAAGTATATACTGTAGTTGTACTGTAGTCTCTAAGTATATACTGTATACTGTAGTCTTTGCTGTAGTCTTTGATGCTGAGGCAAAATCAAATGTGTACCTACTTAGCGATTTCCGACTTTCCGATTTATTTGATCAAACAAATGCTAGCCCACAAACCATAGATGATACACTATACTAGGCATGGCATAAATCACAAGTAACAGGTGATAAATAATATGATTCTGTTGATCATATGTCGCATATGCTACCGTCCATGACATAGCCTGTTACATGTTTTAGAGAATATTTTAGAATATAAATAAAATGTATGCGACTGAAGGACTTTGTATCCATGGTCATGAACAAATAAAAAAAAAAAAAAACTTTATCATTGATTAGCTTTTAAGAGTATTTAAAAATAAACCTTAAATCAAGCGACATAAAGTGTTAATTTCTTTAGCATGTTATGTAGCAGAATATGAAAATATTTTTTGGCTACGAAAGGTTATATATAATTTGCATCAGTAATAGTCTTGCGCGTAATAGTTCCGGACCGGGAGCGCTCCGTTTAGTTCGCATCTCCTTAGTGAACTAGTTCGCTCTTTTAGTTCCTCAGCTCCTTTCAAGTCCCGACTCGAACTAGATAAAGACAGATCGTTCACTCGCTTTACTACTGCTCCTGCACGCATATTTACCCTATGTATCTTACGTTGTGTATGTTACATTGTCCTCGTAATATTTTTATTTTTAAATGATTTATTTTTATTTATTATTTCAATATAGAAATATTCTATGTTTATTTATTATAAGTGTGTAAATAATCTCTATAATAATCTCTAAGTATATACTGTCGTCTTTGACTCACTAGCCATAGATAGATAATACACACCCACCACTGTCTGACCGAACGATGAGCGAGAAGGAGAAGCGCACGTGAGTGAGTGAGTAAGCGAGCGGTAGTAGTGAACTAGTGACTGACGACGCGACTAGCTCGGGGCGCGCCGTGCCGCGCTCTCTCGCATACAACCGAACTAACGAACTAAGGAGCGAGGTTATCTGGGAACTAGTTCCCGTAGTTCCTCTGTGGGAGCGCTCTTTGGAACTAGTTCGTTCGCGAACTACACAAGACTACAGTAATAATTTGACACTCGCGTGCGATGCTCGCACATGATTTTGTTTTCCAATGAAAAATGCCGTCGATTATCATCGATGACGTAGGTTACAAATCATAGACAGGTATCATCGAAACTGTAAGTGAACAATATTGAAATATTATTTACAACAAATATGTACAAATTACAATCTATATATAGAAAATTTCCTCAAGTTATATTAATGTTACGAGCTGGGTTTCAGGATAAATAATGGTACACGAATTTACCAAAACACTGGTCACACTTTTATTAAAACTCTAATTAAAACACTCAGAAATTAAATAGTTCACTAGCACTTAACTGTATTTCACTTCGATGTTTACTCACTGTTATACAAAACCAAACTCAAACTCCTCTGTGCATTGTCCCGTATTTATACTTCATAAACGGCATCTGGAACATTCCACAATTTACCCGCGTATTCTACATGCCTACAGTGCTATCGGGAATATTCCAGAAGCCGGTAGCTATTCGGCGATAGATGGCGTTGCTTGATAGATGTTTACTCCTATACAATAACAGCGTTACAGATAGTACCGCTATTCAATAACAGATGGCGTTACTGGTAGCAATTTATTCCTGATGTCGCGATGTCGTAACACTACCCCCTCCTTAGACATGCTCGTCCCGAGCAATGTGAGTTCCATGGTATTGCGCCAAACGGTCTATATGGACAATCTTCGGTTTACCTCGAGCCCCCTTCTGGATACGGTAGGTGACATCATTGATTTTCGTAACAACACGATATGGTCCATCCCATTTTGCTTGCAGTTTCGGAGACTTTCCTTTCCTGCGCACTGGGTTATGTAGCCATACTAGGGACCCCATCTCGAATACTCTATTGTTCGCTTTCCGATCGTAACGGGTCTTCATTCGTTCAGACATTTGTTGGCCATACTGCCTGACGTGCTCATATACGTCATTCATTTTGTTTCGTAAGTCGTTCGCATAATCTGTAACACTACGTGGATCGTCAGGCGGAATACCGGTGAGCAAATCTGCAGGCAATCGCAATTCTCTACCGAAGTTTGCAAAAGCAGGCGTCACCGTCGTACTTTCATGAGTTGCACTTCGATATGACAGGAGAAAGGGTTGTATGTGTTTGTCCCAATCCTTCTGCCGGCTGTCCACAACTTTTGCCAGATATCTCTCCAACGTTTGGTTGAACCGTTCAACCATTCCGTCCGATTGCGGGTGATAAGATGTGGTCCTGGTTTTGTGTATACCCATTACTCGACATGCCTCCTGAAATATTTGAGACTCGAAATTTCTTCCTTGATCGCTGTGAATTTCTAGTGGTACACCAAACCGACAGAAGACTTCATGGACTAATTTATCTGCCACAGTAGAAGCTTCCTGATTCGGTATCGCGAAGACCTCTGGCCACTTTGTGAAGTAGTCCATGACGACCAGGAAGTACTTGTTTCCACTATCACTTTCAGGAAACGGCCCCGCGACATCCAACGCTATCCGTTCCCAGGGAGCTCCAACATTGTACAGCTTCAGCGCACCTCTACTGCGTGTTTGTGGTCCTTTTACAGCTGCGCAACTGACGCACTTTCGTATCCAGTCTTCCACATCGTCCCTGCAGTGGATCCAGTAAAATCGCTCACGAATCTTTAAAAGGGTTCGTTTTACTCCCATGTGACCTCCTGAACATCCATTGTGATAGAATTTCAAGATATCTGGTATCCTTGCCTTCGGAACAACCATTTGTAGGTGAGAGCTGTCCCCTCGGGCATTTTCCCATTTACGGCATAAAATTCCATCCTGTATAGCTAGGCTCTCCCACTGTGCCCAATAACTTTTTGTGACTGAACTCGTCGTTGCTACGTCACACCACTTAGGTTTAGTGGCACTAGCCTGAATCCAGTCGCGAATCGGCTTGATGTCCGTGTCATCTTGCTGAGCCTGCTTTAGGGTTTCTATCCACTCTTCACTTAGGTCAGTCCTTAGCATCTTTACGGTTATTACTTCCTTATCTTCTTGCCTAACACAGTGCTTACAATTTTCAGGACAAGGTCTTCTTGATAAGGCATCTGCGTTGCCATGCAACCTCCCACTGCGATGTTCAGTTACAAAGTCAAACTCTTGTAACAGTTCAATCCATCTAGCGACTTGTTCTTCTGGATTTTTGAATTGCAATAGCCACTTCAATGCGGCATGGTCAGTGCGGAGATGAAATTTCCTCCCTATCAAATACTTGCTAAAATGCTGCAACGTTTTCACAACAGCAAGTAATTCTTTTCTTGTAACACAGTAATTTCTCTCCGGTTTCGACAAGGACTTGCTAAAATAAGCTATCACAACCTCTTGATCTCCTTTTCTTTGGGATAACACGCCACCAATTCCATTATTACTCGCATCAGTATCTACTATGAATTCTTTTTCAGTATCAGGATAACCCAAAATAGGTGAGCTACACAGCCGTTTCTTTAATTCTTGGAATGCCACATCACATGCTTTGTCCCAAAAGAATTGTGATTTTTCCTCTGTCAACTTATGTAGAGGTCTAGCAAGGTCAGCAAAATTTTTCACAAAACGTCGATAATAGGAGCACAAGCCCAAGAATGCCCTGACCTGCGTTTTATCTCTTGGAACTGGCCAATCGTTGACAGCAGCTATTTTCTCAGGATCTGTCTGAACTCCTTCTGAGACTATGTGTCCTAAAAAGTTTGCTTGTCGTCTAAAAAATGAGCACTTCTTTGGGCTCAATTTAAGGTTGGCTCCACGTATTTTCGCGAGTACTTGTTCCAAGTTTTGGAGATGATTTTCGAATGTTCGTCCCACGATAATGATGTCATCCAAATAAACAAGGCAGGCGTCTCCAATTAAACCACTTAGTACTAGCTCCATTAGCCGTTCAAAAGTAGCAGGCGCATTGCATAGTCCAAATGGCATGACGTTAAATTGCCATAGTCCTTTTCCTGTAGAGAATGCAGTCTTTTCCTTGTCCTTTGGGTCTATTTCAACTTGCCAGTAGCCACTTTTCAGGTCCAGCGTGGTAAACCACTTCGTTCTTGTCAGCGTATCTAGCGTGTCGTCAATCCTTGGTAGTGGGTAACTGTCCTTCTTCGTAATGTCATTCAACCGACGATAGTCAACACAAAAGCGCATGCTACCATCCTTCTTTTTCACCAATACCACGGGAGAACACCATGGACTAGATGAGGGCTCTATAACACCACCTTTTACCATTCCCTGAATCATGGCATCTACTTCCTGTTCCCGTGCTATGGGTAACCTTCTTGGTCGTTGGCGGATTGGTAACTCATCACCCGTATTTATTTTGTGCTGAACTAATCCAGTCTTCCCTATGTCAGTATCACCAACTGAGAAAATATCAGCGTAACGGAGCAACATCTTCTTAGCCTTATCCATCTCTTCCTTCGACAGATTATCACTACAGTCTTCCAATAGCGTTGTCACGTTGAACTGAACATTTCCCCCAACAGACCCCGTAGGCTGGTCTTGACATCTACGCATCCAAGCAACTTCTTCACAAGTGCCCATCAATGTCCCCTTCTTGAGTACTTGTTCATGCTCACTTAAATTTAGTACACGTACTGCCGAGACGTTGTTAGCTTTAACTAAAGTTCGTGCCATCTTCCATGGAAGATCACTGTCCAGTTTCTCTATAAGGATGCAACGATTTCTATGACCTGAATTTTCTGGTAAGATTACCGGCACGATTGTTTCAGACATGGGAGAGAGAACACTCTTCTTCAAGCAATACACTTGGCCCGACGATGCGCCTTCTATGAAGACTTCTTCCGAAGCACATTTTAATACTCCGTGATTGACGTCGATCTCACAGTGATGTTTCCTCATGAAGTCTAATCCCAGGATACAGTCATCCATAATGTCGGCCACGATTACTTTGTGACGGTAGCTTTGGTTGCCCAATTTTAATTCTACCTCCTTCTCGCCTTCGACGGTTATCTGCTGGCCGGTAGCTGTTACCAATTCAATTTGCTTGTAGTCTTTGAAGTAGTCCCCAAGAAACCGACTTGCTAGTTGGGAACTGACGATCGTGCGAGATGCTCCAGTATCCAACGTTACGTTACATGGCTTGCCATTAATTTCACCTATAATGATCAGACTGTTCCCGTTATGGGCTTGTGAGATCGAGATCCTTGGGGCTCTTCGAACACCAGCCAGCACCCGCCCCGCGGTCCTGGCGTTTACTCGTTTCCCTGTTGCTGAGCAGTGCCACCAGTCACCGCTGCATTTTCTTCCCGGGGTCGATTTTCTTCTTTTCTAAAGTTTCTCCACTTCGGGCAACTCATCCGAAGGTGGCCCTTTTCTCCACAGTTGTAGCAACGGGGCGAGGCCACTTCCCTGATGCGGTGAGGTCGGTCATCGCGTCGCACAGCCTCCACTTCTAAGGCATGGGCTAAAGCGTCTTTCAGCGACTCGTGGTGCCCTAATCTCACGGCAGCTCTAACTTCCAAGTCGCGTATACCATCCACGAACGCTTGCACTAGATTACCGTTGATCATCGCTGGTGCAGACTGGTATGCTTTACGGACCAGCTTTTCTATCTCTAGAGCCCACTGTTGTATAGTTTCAGCGCTCCGTTGCACACGGTCCTTGAGTTGGGCACGGAATACGTGTTCCAGGTGTGCGTCCCCGTATCTAGATTCTAGAGCTTCCAACAGTTGCTCATACGTCACGTCCTTCCCGAGGGCCTCCAGTATAGTGAGGGCCTGGTCGCGAAGACCCAAAGTGAGTGCTGTCATCGCCTGTGCACTAGTCCAACCATTCGCCTTCATGACAGCTTCGAACTGGATTCTATAGGCTGACCATGACGAGGTGCCATCAAATGGCGGTACCTTGAAACCACGTGAAGAAGCCACAGGTAAAGAAGTAGCAGTTCCAACCTTGAGTCCAACGAGGGCCTTCTTCACGTCTTCTATCTGTACTTCGGCCTTGGACATACGATTTTCGGATTCCGAGATACGGGACTCATGATGCTGAAGCTGTTCCTTCACCACCTTGAGATCCTTGCCAAGAGTTACTTGTAAATTTTCTAATAAAACCATCTGTTCCTCTTGGCGGCGAGCCTGCTCCTCCTTATTTCGCTGTAGCTGTTCCTCCAGTCGGCGAGCCTGCTCCTCTTGTCGGCGAGCCTGCTCCTGTAGCATTACCATCAAAGCGCCAAGATCTGGGGTTGCAGGTACTGCTCTGACTTCAGGTGGGTCGGCAACTGGCAAAGAGCCAGTTGGCTGCTGGCCACCCGAAGTCTGCGACGGAGAACCTCCAAACCTCCTTTCATCCATCTCCTGCTGCCGCTGGCCCCTTGTACGGACACCCTCAGTGACTTCCTTTGGCATAACCGGCATTATTTATCCTACTACTTCTGACACCAATTGTTACGAGCTGGGTTTCAGGATAAATAATGGTACACGAATTTACCAAAACACTGGTCACACTTTTATTAAAACTCTAATTAAAACACTCAGAAATTAAATAGTTCACTAGCACTTAACTGTATTTCACTTCGATGTTTACTCACTGTTATACAAAACCAAACTCAAACTCCTCTGTGCATTGTCCCGTATTTATACTTCATAAACGGCATCTGGAACATTCCACAATTTACCCGCGTATTCTACATGCCTACAGTGCTATCGGGAATATTCCAGAAGCCGGTAGCTATTCGGCGATAGATGGCGTTGCTTGATAGATGTTTACTCCTATACAATAACAGCGTTACAGATAGTACCGCTATTCAATAACAGATGGCGTTACTGGTAGCAATTTATTCCTGATGTCGCGATGTCGTAACATTAATATTAAGTAATTGTAATCAGAATCGAAATATTTTTTAAAGATTTATTTAATTTTTACATTGTCAGTCCCAAGCCTATTGAAGTATGAGAGAAAGCTCATTAATTGATCTACTATATAAATAAATCCTAATATTGGTATTTTTTGGTAAAATTTTAAACATATCGGTTTTAAAAGGAATTAGGAAAACTAAGAAGGAGAACGTATAATACTCCGTGACTTTTTATTCGTCTTAGAAACGAAGCCCACATAATGTACCCAATGAACAGGTACACACGGCTACAAATCAAGTCATACATTTCCATTATAAGCTGATCTCGCATTGTATAGGATTTCCGTACGATGAGAGGTCAGCTTATATTGGAAATTAATAGCTTGATCTGTAGCCGTGCGTACTATTTTTTTTTATTTTTTTTGTCATTAAAAAAAAACAAATATTATTCATTATGACGCTTATTAGTACACCCTGTTACGAGCGCAGTCTACTTGACTCGTGCTCTGGGTTGATATTTTCTACCATTTTATACGAAAACTTTTCGATTTTTCAAAAATCCAATGAATTTTAATTTTTTAAATTACCTGTACAAATGATCAAAAAAACATTTTTTTTGAATGATTAGTACATACCTATTCATTGGATACATTTTGTGGACTCCGTTTCTAAGACGAATAAAAAGTCAAGGAGTATAAGTCGACACTGGCAGAAATAAGTCCTAATAAAAAATATTTGGTTGTGTATGGCAGCCCAATATAAAGAATATGAAGAACCTTGATTAGATTGTATGTCTGAGTATGTCAAAAATAAACCTTAAATTAAGAGACTAGCTTGTTACATGTTATAAAGAACATTTTAGAATATAAATAAAATATATGCGACTGACAACTTTGTATCTACGGTCATGAACAAATTAAAAAAAAAAACTTTATCATTGATTAGCTTTTAAGAGTATTTAAAAATAAACCTTAAATCAAGTGATTTAAAGTGTTAATTTCTTTAGCATGTTATGTAGCAGAATATGAAAATAATGTTTGGCTACGAAAGGTTATATATAATTTGCATCAGTAATAATTTGACACTTGCGTGCGATGCTCGTGCGTGTGATACAACGAAGAGGAGAGTGTTACTCTTACGTAGTATATTAATATTATTTTTGCTGATACCAACTATTGATGATGATGATTTAGTTAGAGTGTATAAACAGGTGGATATTTCAAGATGGCATATTTTCGAAACCTATGTTGGGTTAGTTATACTGAATAACTTTTACTATGGGACCAATAGTGAATTCTCAACGAACACAACATAGGTTTCGAAAATATGCCATCTCGAAATCTCCTACCAACTAGTTTTTGGTTTATCATTATTATTAAATTTCGTGATTTGTGATTCCATTTAAGTATTACATAAGCAGAATTTTTGATTGTTGTTTATAATATTCGCGCAGAATTTTTGGAATTTTTAACCTCTCTTCTTTTCCTTTCGAGCATAGACAAGGGTAGGGTAGGGTTGCCATATGTATCAGAATTAACTAAATTTTACAGAAAAATCAGTCAAAAAATATTGCAGACACAAAATCAATGAACTTTTATGTACGTCAATGTAAAAATCTAACTAAGTATACGTACTATCTATATTAATTATAATTAGCGTTGCAATATTTTTTACGATTAATTTAATTTTTACATTGTCAGGCTCAAGCCTGTTGAAGTATGAGGAAAAGCTTATTGATTGATCTATTAAATAAATAAATCCTAATTATTGGTATTTTTTGGTACAATTTTAAACATATCAGTTTTCTTTATTCCTTTTTAAACCAAAAAAATACCAATAGTAGGATTTATTTAGTTATATTACTCGACACTGGCAGAAATAAGTCCTAATAAAAATTATTTGGTTGCGTATGGCAGCCCAATATAAAGAAACTTTGTCCTTGATTAGCTTGTAAGAGTATTTTAAAAATAAACATTAAATCAAGTGACATAAAGTGTTAACTTCTTTAGAATTTTATGTAGCAGGATCAAAAAATAATTTTTGACCACGAAATTAAATATAATTTGTCAAATTACTTGTCATCCATCATTCTCGAAGATTATTTATTGATGACATGATTTTGTTTTCCAATGAAAAATGCCAATGCTAAATCGTACGTTCGTTTCATTCGTTTTTGTAATTTAATGTGAATAAAAATAGATTCGTTTTTAGAGTGTTCGTAGGTAAATAGTGTTAAATAGTGTTTTAAAAATAAAGTTTAAGTTTCGTGATTTGTGACTTTACGTGTTAAACTTTAAAAGGTTGGTTTGTTGGTTTTGTTATCCCGGGAAATGATAGCAAGCGCATGTGCATATTGAAAAATCATTGCAAATCATATATCGCTTGTGAAATCATGCTATAAAAAATAATAATATCATCAAATGAGAATTCCTTTAAAGTAGCAATAATTTCCATGCCTACACTATACTAGCTAAAACCTGTGAGATTATTATGTACTCTTTGACTACCAACTTCATAGAACATTTATACTCTCACTCTCACGAGTGACCAACTTGCTAATCTGTGCTACCAGCAATGTACGAAACAGTGCTGCCAACTCTTCTCACCAAAAAGGAGCTGCCAGTCCCTTGAAAAAGCGCTAGATCGACCTAAATAGTGTTTAGACGATAAATAAATAACAAAAATAGACCACAGTTGGGAAAAACCCTAAATTCAGCACCAAATTCAAACTATTACTTGGCACCCAATAAATTGACCACCATGCAATTTTTTTATAATATTTCGCATGAGCTCGCACGACTGAGATAAAAAAATAACAAAGAAAACATACTTTAAAAAAAAAATGAAATAGCTTAAAAACAGAGTTAACGTATTTGTTATTTCATCATCATCTGTTTTTTGGGACTTCTTCATTAGCCTGTGATACGATTTTATTTGCTCCAAATGTAGCAAATAGTCGAACTGTGTCAGTTTTCGACACAATTTTGGATTGTAGAAAATGCGCTAGGCGCTAAAAATAACTGTACACAAAAAAAAAGCGCTAGATCTGGCGCCGAAAGGCACGCTGGCTTGCGCACAGCCATAGATAATACCACAGACTAGGTAGGGATCGTAGAGTGAAGATGGAGAACTAGAGATACTACAGGTCGGTTAACTAAAGCTGGCACGTTTCAACACATTTACACCGTCTCTCTCGCGCAAAGTCAAGCTTATGAGTATGAAGGAGACAGTTATTGTTTTGCTTTTGCTACTGCTCATAAATATAGAGTGGTCTATTTTTGCATTCGTCCATTAGACTTGACTGATTGCAAATTTATGAGTACTGTGAACGTGCCAGCTTTCGTTAACCGACCTGTACATGAGTTACGTTATTTTGCAAAGGAGACGGATAATAGTGGTATAATATTCTGAAGAAATTTGAACAGCAATGTGATATACCTTATTAGAAAGGTTATTCATAAAGCTACTAGATTATGATAAAAATATTTTTTCAAGCCCTCCGTTTTTGTATAAAAGTGAAAAATGTTTCAGCAAAAATAAAACGCAAAGTATCTTTTGTTATTCGTTTCCCGAGCAATATATGTATTATAATGTAGCTAAAATAGCCGTTTCTATTGAGGACTTTGAGTTTTTATTTTAATTCCACCTGCATACAGCTCCATGTAATTAAATCGAAAACGATTGAATAATTCAAATGCATTGCAATATCAAAACGTGTCGTTATAAGGTCAGTAAAATCTGTTTTGTCATAATGACAGACATCATGACATGACGTTTGTATGAAGTCCCATTTACTTTGCAACATACACACACGCCACATGGCTACCAACCAAACTTACTCTGAGCTACCAAGCCTTAGATAATGTTTGAAGTGTTGCAAGCTCATCTTTTTTTTTCCGACACTCGATTTTCAGTTTCAGTTATAAAAAAACGGAGGGCTCTAAATTTTTTTTAACTACTCAAAAAAATCTTAAAAATTACGTACTTTCTGCCTATATAGCGCAGATAGTGGTTCAAATTATTAATTAATTTAGTACCAAGCCCCATACATTTTTTGGACGTCTCCTTTGTAAAACTTTATAAAAATACGTAGATTCTGGGACTGAAGGAACAGGAAAGGACTAAAATCGCTCTACTCTCTTTTAAGTAGATCTACGTATTTTAGGCCTTTCCCTCAAACCTACGAACTCCAGTCTCATATTCTACATATTCGGTTCTCGCTCTTTTTTGTAAGTACCGCGATAAAACTTTAATTTTACTATCGAACGTGCGTAGCTTGCCCGCACGAGTTTTAAACCAAAATAAAAAAGCCATCTGATTTTAAAGATGCCGCTACTGACGATATATTTCGTAATTTAGTAGTTTTAGTGGGAAACGAAGATTGATCTCTCAAAGCGTTTTTATTTTGATTTTCTAGAAAAAGATAAACATTTTCTTTTTGTACGGAAATTTTGGTTTCAATAAGCAATTTTTGGCCTTAAGTACGGCAACTCTATGTACGACCAGCGGCAACACTGGGTGGGTATGTCCTACCCATAGAATAAAGAATAGCAAAGAATGAGCTCTAAAAAATGAAGCGACTTCTGAATAGCTGTACTCATTACTCTTATTGGGATTCGTAGTGCCAAAATGAGACAGTTATATATTTACTATATCCTAAAATAGTAAGGTTGTACACTGTTGCAAGACTTTATTGATCAAGTAAATTTACAATAGGGTTATGAATACAATAATATCGATATCGACAAAATTTGGTTTAAATAAAAAATAGAAATGGTAAAACTTTCCTGGACGAGACGCGGGGTAGGGGGGAAGCCCTCCCCCTCGGTACCCACCAAACTTGAAGCAAGCTCATGGAATCCGAGATATTCATGGTTGAAGTTTGAGATTATGTATGAGGTTTTTTGCATAAATTCACTTCTGCATCGGCTCTGGCGCTGCGGGCGGGAAGTGCAGCCCTTTTGCCCTTGCGTAACAAAAAGCAGGCGGGGGCTGCTCTCTCTCCGCGCCACCGGCTTTTTATATACACTCTAGGGGTAATAACCACAAGACTACAAATATTCGGGGTGCGCTGCATTGGTTTTTGAACCGTTTGAACCTACCATACCAGTAACAAAGATTTTCATAGGGCATCGTGCCTCTACCCAGATGGATAATCCGCCTTACCAAAGCATGACATTTAATTTCACTCCGCTTGAGGGGCTCCCTGAGCAAATCGCTCTCAGTTCGTACTGCGCACGGCTGTCAAATACTGTCAATTCTGGCTTGTTTATTTCATGTTGCCATAGAGGCGACTATCCTTCTGGACGTTATAAATTCTTTGACCAGTACAGAAATCGGTTTTGACAGGTGACACACCTTATCTAACCATAGGTGAAATGTCACACGGCGCTAAATCAAAATGGTGTCATCATGCGTTTCGTTTTTGCACGATATCCTTTGTAAAATGTATAATTGCAAGTTTTTTTATACTCATAAAATGGGTTTGGATAATAAAACTATCAAACTGAATTTTAACATAAATACATTCAAAACTAATCTCATTTACTGTATGGACTAAACTTTTGCCGAACGAAACGCAAGTGTATATCAAAAAACGCAAGATTGTGATTTTATTAACACACTTCAATAATTGATATCTCAAAAAATTATGAAGTTGCTTCTTGAAAAGACTTCGCTGAAAGACTCCTTAGATCATCTACCATCTGTTAAAAAAGCACCAAGACCAGCGTCCCGTCCCAGAAAGTTTATCATATTGTTTTTTATATTGAAATTGGGCATGCAGATAGACTATGGTACGGAGAAGGATACATGCTACTTTTTATCCCGGGAACGCGGTTGAAACCGCGGGGGACAGCTAGTTTATAATAATTGTTAAAATCTAAATGGCGACGGGTGGCTATGCCAGCTCCCATACAAAAATTAATAGGTACATACTTTCTTCAAGAAGGTACTTATACTATAGACAGTTTACAGATAAGGTTTTAAAATAAAATAAAAATCACGCGTTTATTATTAAATTAATCATAAAACAATGTTTTTGTGTACCGTTTAGGCAATTAATTGTTTAAATAAATTATCAATAAAATTAGTAATTTATGTTTAAATAAAAATTACGAAAACACAAACAACGAAAAAGGCCTAAAAACTAAAAAAATCTTTACTTTTTATTTCTTTTTCTGTTTTTGTATAATTTTGTATGCCTTCCTCTTTTAGCTATGCACTTCTGAAGACTGGAATGCATGCTCTCGATCATAATGCCACACGTTTTCATCTGGAATCTCTTCCCAAGCAATTTTCAAAGCGTCGCCTGATTGAAGCATCTGATGTGTTTGCTCACTCTCTCTAACCCACCGTTATCGGGGAATCTAAAATAAATAATTTAATCTTAAAGTTTAGACACTTTCATCATTTGTGGTACTTTCATTGACGGGACGCAACGTAGGGGATGCGGGGGGAAGGCCTTCAACCTGGTTCCCCCAAAACTTTAAGCAAACTCATGGTTTCCGAGATATTAATGGTTGATGTTGAGGTTAAGTATGAGTTTTTTTGATATAAATTCATATATGCGCCGACTCTGCAGGAATTACCGCAGCCTAGCTCTTACCAGCCATTTCATAAAGAAACGACGCAAAATAGTGATTTTATTAATCACTATATACAATCTTCTATTATTTAACTATCGAAAATAATGAAAAAAAAGTTGCTTAAAAAAAGGACTTCACTGAAAGATGATGATGTAAGAAGATCATCTTCTTTCTGTCAAAAAAATACGAAATCCCAGACCAGCGTCTCGTCAAGGAAAGTTTATCCTCATATTCATATTTATTCATATTCATATTCATTTATTAATTGCAACAAGTACACATACATTTTAAGGTTTAAAAGTAGTGGCATAAATGCACCCTGTAAGGGTATTACAACTCCTCATTGATTTGTCGATAAGAAATGTACAGCACTATTCGAACCTATACCAAAATATTTAAAATATAGCAATATTTTGGTAATCTAATTTGTTTTCAACATATAATACACATAATACTATAATACATAAATGTTAGTTTACAATTCTACAAATTATCAAAGCAATCTTACGAATAAAATCCGAAATATGTTCAAAATGCCATCTTACCGATGAAAGCTAATAATTTCAGATTCATTTTCCTTTCGGTAGGAATGATATTTGCACTCGATTACAACACACACCATATTTGTGTTTATCACAGATCACAATTTAATACATTTAGGTTTGCTTGAAGCTAAATAAACAATATTAATTTTGAATCTTCGCGGCGTCGTCGTCCGTCTGCTGTATGACAACAAACTACGACTAAAATAAAAACTACATCTGAGGGCCAACACCATAGTTGACTTTTAAACCTATTCAATTTGGTAGTATAATTAAACCAATCGTAGCCACTGACAACTCAAAATGGGTTACAGGCGGTATGAACAGAAACACACAACTATATCTCATTCCTGTTTTATCTTATGGAGTAATCGTATGAAAATTATCGTGACAGATATAATTATAAAGTTTGCGTTTTGACACTATTTCTACTGCTTTAGTCCAATTTCTTTGGTCCTACCTACCTAATGTCAAATCCAAAGAGAATATAACGCTGACTATATAACTTATATATATATATATATATATAATCAAGAGTTGTTGTTTGGCAAAGCAGGCAAAGGTCTGAGCCATACAGCCTTGTCTTATTTCAGTTTTCTCGGGTTGTATTATTAAGGGTGTCAGGTCACAAAATAAATCACATCATATAGTCTGCACTGTCAGTCACCGTCCTTAAATAAATTGTACAAAAACTTTTCATGTTTTTTTTTTATACCAATTAGGTGGCAAACAAACTTACGGCCCGCCCTATGGTAAGCGGTTACCGTAGCTTATGGACGCCCGCAAAACAAGGGGTATCACGCGCACGTTGCCAACCCTAACACAACAAACTTGAAATAGGTACCACTGACAATACGCAATAAAATTCAAAATACACGAATATATGAAAATAAAAATGCAACGTCACTGTACAAGTTCCTGCCAAAAAGCCGGTACCGAACAGTTCCGAATCAAATAAAATTGTTGAGCATGTGAGCATTGCATGTATATTTCACCATAGAGTTAGAATATTAAAGAGTGATAGGGTTATAAACTGCCGCTATCAAACAAAGACGAAAAATATTAGGAAAACATGTTATAGGCAAAGAATTTAAAACGTCCAGAAGGATAGTCGCCTCTATGGGAACATGAAATAAACAAGCCAGAATTGACAGTATTTGACAGCCGTGCGCAGTACGAACTGAGAGCGATTTGCTCAGGGAGCGCCTCAAGCGGAGTGAAATTAAATGTCATGCTTTAGTAAGGCGGATTATGCATCTGGGTAGAGGCACGATGCCCTATGAAAATCTTTGGTTATAGGTTATAGGTATGTGAAGTACAAAGAGAATATGTGAAGTAGAATGGAAGTAGTGCGAGTAAAAAATCTAAAGAAATGGGATAATGTATTTTTTTATATGATATGCCTATTAAGTTGATGTGCATATGTGCATGAGGTAGTTTATAATAAAAAATATTGTGACTATTGAATTACTACGCTATAATTCAATGATTGTGACCCATCTTTTTGAAAAATGTGTCATGTTTTGGAAGGAATATATTTTTGACAAATTTAATAAAAATAACATTAGGCATACTTGAGATTATACTAATGTGATAAAGTATTATACCGAACCCTGTAAACATAACGCACACAGATGGGCAATGGAACATAAAATATTAATAAGATTAAATATGTATAGCGTAGCGCATAAAAATTTAAGAATCAGTTGCTCTGCCTTACCTCCATATTCTGGAGAAATAAAAGTTATAAGCCCATCGGGTGTGATTGATATCAAATACCTATTTTATCGTATTACAGCCTTTGTAACCAGGCCACGTAAGAGCTTGCTTTACGGAATCTACAGGCTTTTCAATTTGAATCTCAAAACAGTCGATAATGCTTTGATCCTGACTATAGTTTTTTTCTAAATGGAATAAGTTGATCCATATAAGCTGGAAAGTATAAAAGTGATTTGAGTAGAGATGCTATAGCCGGAACAGTAAACCTTATAATTTTAGTAAAAAAAACTTGTCACCAAACCAAAATCCAAGGCCAGAATGGGCAAGCGTTTTAATTTTCATTTTATATAATCATAACATTTCGAGGAGTAGGTACATTTTGTTGTTTCAGATAAAATATTTATGTAAAAATAACATTCTTTAGGTAAACCTATTATCAGTTGTGGCTGTGGCTCTCTAAATATAATTATAACTATTTAACAAAAAAAAAAACCGCCTTCAAAGTAAACTAAAAAGTATGAAATAACTCTTATCTGACACTATTTTGTTATAAGTCAGCGAAAGAGCATGGCGTGTCCTATAGAAAATATTAATATACTAGCAGACCCCCGCGGTTTCACCCGCGTATGGTTATTTTTTTTTGCGCGGAACACTAATTATTTTTCATAAATAAAAGTAGCTAAGTTACTCCTTATAACATCAACTATGAACCGGTACAGACAGACAAAAATGTTAAAAAATTCAATCCGATTCTAAAAAAAAAAAATGCTTGCTTGTGTATTTTGCCAATTTCCAGTTATATTATTAATATTATTAAGTTCTAGTCACAATAAATCACTTTCACATAGTCCTCAGTCAGTCACCGTCACAGTCAACTTGAAAAGTCATGATACAAATAATTCATTTAATTTCACTTCATCTTTATTGGATAAAATACCACCGAAAATATGCAATAAAACCATAATAAAACTCATAATTGGACTGTTTTACAAAAATCTTAAACCGACTTCAAAGTACACTAAGAAGTAATTAAATCTGATGGGACCAAACGGGAAGTGTACCCTTCCAGACAAAAAAAGAATTTTTCAATTCGGTTGATAAATGACGGAGTTATGAGGTAACGGTAACAAACATAAAAAAAAAAACAATACAACCGAATTGAGAACCTCCTCCTTTTTTTGAAGTCGGTTAAAAAAAATACAACCGAATTGAGAACCTCCTCCTTTTTTTGAATTCGGTTAAAAATACACGAATATATGAAAATAAAAATGAAAACGCAACGTCACTCTGCAAGTTCCCGCCAAAAAATCCTCAAAAAAATTCAACTCACATAAAAGCTTGGTGCAATGCTTAGATAGAGAGATAGGCTGTCAGCGTATAGCGAAGAAGATAGCGATAGTTCGACATAATTACATATATATTTGGATTGTTATCGTATTTAGACAAACTTTTTTGGCCTTTACGACACTGGTCAAACCAAAAAACTTGTAAGCTTTGCGAAATCCTAAGTCTATGGGTCAAACAAAGATTTTCATAGGGCATCGTGCCTCTACCCAGATGGATAATCCGCCTTACTAAAGCATGACATTTAATATCACTCCGCTTGAGGGGCCTTCTGAGCAAATCGCTCTCAGTTCGTACTGCGCACGGCTGTCAAATACTGTCAATTCTGGTTTGTTTATTTCATGTTCCCATAGAGGCGACTATCCTTCTGGACGTTTTAAATTCTTTGGGGTCAAACAATAAAAACCTATACGCGAGATATGGACAAAAATACGCTTAGTCCTGCTCACTCATACACGTTTTCACATATACGTACCTGTCTACCTGTAAGTCTCCGTCTACGGTGCAATGCATACTCTTTAAAATTAGAATGTCAAATATAAAAGAATATTTAAATCAAAAGTACTAAGGAGTATTGATATCAACTTCGATTCAAATCACCCCTAAAATAATTTTCTACCCCTTTTTAACCCCGTTTGGCGATGAGTTTCAATAAAATATGAAACACGTCTTTCCATCAATCATTCATCTGTTAAAAATGTTTATGCAAAATTTGAAGTAGATCGGACCAAGGAATCACGTGGTCCCATACAAACTTTGCCCCCGTTTTGCACTCCCTTAGGGGTAGAATTTCGGAAAATCCTTTCTTATCTGATGCCTACGTCTTACAAAGAACACTCCCTCCAAGTTTCAGGTCTCTACGATCAGCGGTTTAGGCTGTGCGTTGATTGTCAGTCAGTCATTCAGGACAAAGCATTTTATATGTATAGATAACAAGTGTCAGATATGAGTTATTTCCTGTGGTTATTTCATTCATTTTAGTGTACTTTGAAGACGGTTATTTTTTTTTGTTAAGAGGTTGATTTATTTTTTATTTTTGAGTTTTATATGCGTATGCGTACCTCTCAAGATTGTCACTGACCAAAGATGTACATATCATTGATAAATTGTTTACAATATTGAATAAAATGCTTCAATCGCGATGTTTGTGCTCTTTTCCGTTGAGGAAATCCATCATATCTTCAATGTCCTTGGTCAGATCATGATAAAATTTGTATGGTACCTCGGGATCTACCTTGATATAATACAGTTTTAACCATCCAAATCGCATCAGCCGTTTCGGTGAACATACATATAAAAAAAACATAAATAAGCTTCAAACGTAGAACCTCCTCCTTGTTTTGAAGTTGGTTAAAAAGAGCAGCTTTTGCATATAGTTTCTGAGGAAATGTTTTTCGCATTCTGAGTTCTCCGTATCTGAATCTTAAATAGGATTCTTTGAATGTTGATCAGTGTGAAACTGTGAAGAGGTCAAATTAAATCTATAACCATCGTTAGAAGATGTGTCGTTCATACTGCGAACTGATTATGTACACATCTACAAGATTATTATTTTCCTCTTTTAAAATATTTTTCTTCAGTCATGGTCGATTTATGGACACCTCTATCTTTCAGCTTTACTTGAACTCCCTTACTTTTTTTTGATATTTTCAAACACAGATCATTATTTCCAAAACTTAAAGGATCTTCTATTACTCTTTCGTCTTCACTGGAAGCACTGGAAGCACTGGAAGCCTCTTCACGTTTTACAGTTGCACTTAACGTCGAAGTAATGGGTTCTTCTTCGTCGTTGCTTATCAGTTTCTCAAAATATTTTATTTTATTCCGTTTTTGTACTGCAGATCTTTCGGGTTTATCTTCCTTTTCTTGTTGACATTTAAATTTGTGAGGAACAGTACCCTTTTTAAGTTTAATCATGCCCCCAACTAGCTTATATTTAACATAGTTCTCCATATCAAGCTCAATCTGAAACGAGAAAATATCTCATTAGCCAGACTTCTAAGCGAGCAGAGCTGTAGGCACAGGCTAGTATAGAAAATGAAGGGTAACGCAAAACAGTTGAAATGTTCTCAAGATGTAGGTATAAACATAAAAACGAAAAAGTTTGGACAACAAAAGTTTTGCACCTTTGGCCTGATTTTATATTCCATCGAGGAACAATCCCTTAGAGTAGGTAGTTATACCGAGCAATCAGATTCTGAAACTAGTACTACTTAGGTAGCAAACAAGCATACGGCCCGCCTGCTGGTAAGCGGTTACCGTAGCCTATGGACGCTTGCAACACCAGGGGCGTCACTCGCGCGTTGCCGACCCTGCAGAAATCTCTTCACACCCTTTTTGAAGAACCCCATGCTGTACTCCATTGTGAAAACCACGGCAGGGAGCTCATTCCACAATTTGAGCGTACGCGGAAGGAAGCTCCTTTGAGACCGCACAGTTCGAAACAATTATGGTTTCAATGTGTGAGGATTACTGAGGATGGACTCCTCGTCGATGGCGAGAGTTGCGATGGTGGAAGGTAGCCGTGGGCATCATCTTAAACAATTCTTCAGAACACTGTCCGTTGTACAAGCGGTAGAACACACATAAGGAGGCAGCCTCTCCTCAGACTGAGGGGCTCTAAACCGCTTGTGAGCTCGGGATCGTCGACAATTCTAGCGGCACGTCGCTGAACCGAGTCTAGAGGCCCAAGCTGGTATCCAGGTGCCCCTGCCCACAGATGACAACAGTACTCCATATGAGGCCAGACTTGCGACTTATAAAGTTGCAGCCTTTGTTCCGATGTGAAGTACTGCTTCGCTTTGTTGAGCACTCCGAGCTTTTTGGATGCTTAACAGTAGCTTAACAGGATTAGTCAGTGATTTGTCACTGATTTTAAACAGTAAGGACCAATCACTGCATCGTGTGTTCTTGACTTGGCCAATCAGAGCGCATGTGTCCTTGTCTTAGCCAATCAGAGCGCATTGTCGATGGTGGCAAATTGGCGGAATAGATCTAGAATCAACGTCATTACGTTTCTTTGGGTTAATTGTTCGATGTTATAGGGTATTATCTATTGAATTAGCACTGCCTTATAATATGAGCAGACGACAAACACCTTTATTACGTCACAAATATTACGTTATAAATATTCTACCACCTACTACTTTTAATTGACCATTTTTCCTTGTATGGTTGCCTCCGTGTGAGGAATGTCCCAGGATATATATGTATAGGCTCATACTATTATACATCTATTTATTGTCCTTTTATTTTCCACACGAGAATCCCATCCCCATGTGGAAAATTGTGGAAAATACTTACTACTAGACTTTAAGTATTAAGAAAGAACTCTCAATTGGCATTTAAAATAAAAAAAAGTAATAAAAAAAAAAATTATCGTCTTCAAAATCAATAAAAAGTATATATTTATCACAGACTACCATATTTATATATAAAAAAATATTTTCAATAGAATACCTCGTGCTCTTTCGCTGACTTCAAATCAGTGTCAGATTAGAGTTACTTCATACTTTTTAGTGTATTTTGAAGTCAGTTAAATTTTTTACAACTCGAGAAAGCTCAAATAAGACAAGCCTGTATGGCTCAGACCTTTGCCTGCCTTTTGGCAAATATGACAAACAACAACCTACTTACGTCAAAATGATCTTCACAACAATATACTTTGCTTTTGTCTCCAAATGGATCCAATCTCCTCATAGCCTTTATCCATTTCTTTCGCATTTGGAGATTCATTGGAACGAGAAAAAACAACTTTTCCGGTGCATTGGTGGTTGTATTTGTACATTTTGGCACAACACATGATTTTCTAGTATTTGGATTGGACATTTATAAAAAGTATTTAAATAATCTTCAAGTGAACTTAAGTTACTCTACGGGCGGCGGTATGGGTACGGACTTACGAGATTACTTAAAAAAAAGTACTCACAGAGTACTACTCTGTGCTGATTACTAACGGAACCGGAACGGCCAAAGAGAATATAACGCTATGGGAACGGCAAGGAATATAGTATCAACTCAACTCTCTGGTTGGAATATGACGTCACATGCATCGAGTGCCAGGGGTGCGTTCAGTTACTATTACTACACCATAGATAATCTATATATATAAAAATCAATGCCACTTTTCGTTGTAATTTTATAACTCACGAGTATATAGTAGATGGTTTATGTGAAGTTTGCACAAAATCGGTCGAGCGGTTCTTCATTTATCACATTTTTTGTAACAAATGAATTGAATAAATGGCGGATCATTATGCTGTCAAATTTAAACTTTTTCCAGATGGGGATTGTGCTGTCAAATTTAAACTTTTTTCAGTGTTGACAGTACAAGCATGTTGTTATGCCATTAATTTCTGTCATTTCATTTTGGACGTGCTTGTGCTTCGATTAAAGCACGGTAGGGTAGGGTAGGTCTAGCGTTATATTCTCTTTGGTCAAATCGACTAGGGATCAAATCGGTAGGTACCTACCTAATTTGCAGAGAAAGGCAATTGCAACTGAATAGTATGTACTATTTAATTACACATTGTTTTACTTGGAGTTATCTGTAATGTGATATAGATATCCTGGTGTCTTCAATCGCAAAAGCTGCAGGTAAATTTTGACACTCGCACAACAACACCTCATTTTAATATTGTATTATCAGGTCAAGTATAACATAAGAATGTCACGTCTTGATAACACTGACGCTTTAGAAAAGCAATTAGCTGATCTTCAAATGACTAAGGATGTCAATACACCCAGTAGAACAAAGAAGATACCACCAGCTGTACCACCAAAAAAGAAGGCACAACCACAAGTTCCACATAGTGCTATTGTAAACACACTACGCGAACCATCATATTCAACGAAAATATCGCCATCTATAAACAATAATTCATCATATAATACCAATATTGTAGCTAATATTCCTCAAATTCCAAAAGATTATGCAAATGTCAGTAACATGAACATTTCTGCAATGGATAATTATGCCAAGCATAACTTGCCTCTGAAAAATTACAATGCAACATATAGTAATATTCCATCATATTGCCACAATGATGATAACCTGCCACCACCACCTCCACCGCCACCTTCTCATCAGGCTTTATTGTCAAAATCTTTTAATACAATTAATCGTAATGAAGAATATCTCCCTCCACCTTCACCAGTCAGTTCCAATTATAGTGAGTTGGTCAGAGCTACTACAAACTTGAATTATAGTCAAGAAAGGCCAGTTTACCCTCCAATATACCAAAATGAATATACAGATTATGATATATCTCAAGCTTCAACATATGAATCACTGTATGAACCCATAAATCCACGTCCTCATAGCAACTTTTCATCCCAAACTAATAATTCGGTTCAGAATTACCGAAACAATATACCTAACTCTAATAAATCACCTCTACCCAAAGAAGAAGAGGTTGATGCACTAACAAATTTACTTGTGAAATCAATTTCTGATAGCCAAGATTTGGATATATTTGGAATTTGTGTAAGGTGTGATGGAAAAGTTATTGGTGAAAGCTCTGGATGCACAGCAATGGGCAATATGTATCATGTTCAATGTTTTTCTTGCCAGCATTGTAATATTAATTTGCAAGGAAAACCATTTTATGCAGTGGAAGGTCAACCATACTGTGAACCTGATTACTATGAAACTTTAGAAAAGTGCTCTGTATGTGACCAGCCAATTTTGGACAGAATTTTACGGGCTACTGGAAAACCGTACCATCCTAATTGTTTTACTTGTGTAGTTTGTGGCAAGAGTCTTGATGGTATACCATTCACAGTAGATGCAATGAATCAAATTCACTGTATTGAAGATTTTCATAAAAAATTTGCTCCTCGTTGTTGTGTTTGTGAACTACCTATCATGCCAGAAGAAGGTGAAGTAGAAACCGTTCGAGTGGTTGCCCTAGATAGAAGCTTTCATGTAAGATGCTACCGTTGTGAAGATTGTGGGCTTCTTTTATCTTCAGAAGCAGAAGGACGAGGTTGTTACCCTCTTGATGATCACATTCTTTGTAAAATTTGTAATGCCCATCGCATACGTCTTTTAACTAATGTTATGACAACAGACCTTTAAATTGGTCTAAATTATTATATAATATCAGACAATTTATTTATGAGCCAAAATCATATATTTTTATGTTTATGATAATTATTTTAGTAATTTCAAAAAGCTTTTTCATTTTTTTTTGTATGGAATATCGTTAATTCGTTAGTGTATAGTCTATTTTATTGTAACCAGCTCTAAGTTATTATTTTTTGTTATTTACGCAATTTATACCTAACTAAATTTTTGGTGCCAATATTTACTTTGTCATTTGATGAAACATTGTAATATTTTAAAATGTATCAAAATTATTAGGTAAGAATAGTAAAATCTAAATATTTTTCATAAATGTATAATGTGATAATCTAGACACCTATTTTATGAAGCATTATAAATGCTAGTTAAGAATAAGATTGATAAACATATTGGTGCCGATTATGTTGTAAATCGCACTTAACTAATATTAATCACTTCTTTCTTACGAACATTATTGAAAAAGGATAGAACATAGGATAGCCTTTGCCGTCTTCATTTGCCGGTATTTAGACGTAACCGCGATAGATGGCGACTAAATTTATATTGAAAACAAGCATTGGACTAATTTGCCAGGACTAAATTTCTTACATCCTTTTCTTATTTTCTTCGTTCATAGGTGCCTATTCTGTTGTAAATCGCACTAAAACTAATTTTAGTCACATCACATCTCTTTCTTACAAACATCATTAAAAACCGGCCAAGTGCGAGTCAGACTCGCGCACCGAGGGTTCCGTACAACCCTGTAGGTATATAAGTAAATGGTAGTATAGACCTGAGTATCCTGTTCTTCGATGTTGCAAAAGCATTCGACAAAGTGTGGCACAATGGTTTAATTTTTAAACTATTCACCCTAGGTGTCCCACATAGGCTCGTACTCATCTTACGAGACTTTTTGTCGAACCGCCACTTTCGATATCGAATAACAGGCGCCCTGTCGTCCCCTCACCCCATCTGTGCCGGAGTCCCCCAGGGCTCGGTACTCTCCCCATTATTGTTTCTATTATATACGAGCGATATCCCCAAATTTAATGACTCAGTACAGCTAGCTCTGTTCGCGGATGATACCGCAATCTACTGTACTAGTCGTACCACCAAGGCCATAGTGTCCCACCTCCAATCCGCAGCAGACGCCCTAGGCGCATGGTGTAGGAAATGGAGGATTGAGATAAATCCCGCCAAAAGTCAAGCGGTCCTATTCCATAGGTCGTTTAGACGAAAAATCCCCCCCTCAGTAAAGTCTGTCACCATGTTCGGCGAACCGATCCCTTGGGAGAGGCAAGCCAAATACTTAGGTGTCATCCTCGATGATCGATTGACCTTCGGGCCCCACATTAAAAAGGTGCGCGCGCGCGCCTATTTCGTGATGGGACGCCTTCATTCCTTTTTAAATCGCAGGTCTAAACTTGCCTTAAAAAGCAAGGTTAGACTGTATACTGCGTGTATTCGCCCCATATTCTCGTACGCATGCGCTGTATTTGCACACGCATCGCAAAAGCGGATCCATAGTCTCCAAGTTTTGCAAAACCGTTTCATGCGCAAGGCCACGGGTGCCCCGTGGTTCTTGCGCAATGAAAACCTCCACCTCGACCTGGGCCTCCCCACGGTCCGTCAATTTTTCAAACGCGCTTCACGCAGATTCTTTGACACTGCTGTCAATCATAGTAATCCGTTAATCGTTAAGGCGGCTACCTACACGCCATCCCGTATATTCAATGTCCGCCGGCCGAGGCACGTCCTCACCGAGCCCGATGATCCCACCACCTTAGCTCAGCTCGAAGCTTCGGAAGCTCGTCGTAATTCAACACACAATACAGATGCGAACCGCGGTGACCGTTCACCTCGTTACCGACCTCGTCGTCGAGGTCACGCGCCGCGACTCCCAACTCAGTCTCGTCGTCCCCCACTTGTTATTGCTACGGCAACTCGACAAGCGGCCCGAGCCGCCAATAATAATCCGCTTCCCTAGATATAAATAAATAAATAAATAAATCATCAAATATTTCAGTCCATTCCCTCCCCTCGGTAACAGCCCTGAGCCGAGGTTCGGCCCCAACTGGGGCACCCTCAGGCCTTGTTACCTAATCATAACTACGGTTGAGAGCTAGCTCGCCGACTTGTCCGGGTAAGGGTACTAAGGCCAAATTTTGGGCCCGTACCTTCATGTCCATTCAAAAAAAAAAAAAAAAAAAAAAAAAAAAAAGCCCTGAGTATTTGATATCAATTTCAATTTATGACTTATTAAAAAAAACGACTTACTAGATCTCGTTCAAACCAATTTTCGGTGGAAATTTGTATCGTAATGTACATCATATATTTTTTTTATAGATTTATTATTCTCTTATTTTAGAAGTTACAGGGGGGGGGGGACACATTTTACCATTTTGAAAGTCTCTCGCGCAAACTATTCAGTTTAGAAAAAAATTATATTAGAAACCTCAATATCATTTTTGAAGACCTATCCATAGACCCCACGCTTATGGGTTCTAAAAAAAATGAGTTCTAAGCACAGATTACAGAATAATTCAGATGGAGCGCGCGGAACACGAAAGTGAAGCCAAAAAAGCAAATACAAATTGAAAATCTGATACCTGGTATTCGTTTTCCAGTTTGTATTTGCATTGTTTAACCACAGTTTCTTAATAAAGGAGTGTTTTTTGTTACATAAAGTTTGTTAGACAAAGCAAATACACATTCAAAAGCGAATACCAGGTACGTGTTTTTCAATTTGTATTTGCTTTTTTGGCCTCACTCCCGTGTTCCGCGCGCTCCATCTGAATTATTCTGTAATCTGTGGTTCTAAGTATAAAAAATAAAATGCATTTATTATGGGGAACCCCCAAAATTTATTGTTTTTTTTTCTATTTTTGTGTGAAAATCTTAATGCGGTTCACAGAATACATCTACTTACCAAGTTTCAACATTATAGTTCTTATAGATTCGGAAAAAAGTGGCTGTGACATACAGCGGACAGACATGACGAATCTATATAGTTTTTTGCCATTTGGCTACGGAACCCTAAAAACGGATAGCATATATTTAAAGCTGTCAAATTAATCTTTGCCGTGTTATTTTGCGACTTGCGTGTATTTAGGAGTAACCGCGATAGATGGCGACTAAATTTATATTGAAAACAAACATAGGACTAATTTGAAAGGATTGCATTTCTTACATCCTTTTCTTACGTTCTTTGTTAGAAAGAGACAGTGAGATTAAAATTAGTTTAGTTGTAAACAACAGAATCAGGGCCATAGTGAGACTAAAATTAGACTAGTTGTAAACAACAGAATCAGCACCAATGTATAGATAAGATGAGCTTACAATGATAGCAGCTTACTTTTATATTTTTTAAATATATCCTCATAGAGATAAAAAGTATTGTTGTATTATTTTCACCAAGTAAAACAAGCTATCCTGTGGTTACAATTATTTATTTAATTTATATATAAAACTTAGAAGTTGTAAACAATACTGGCTTGATATAAAAGGAAGGCACAAACATCACATTATCTTATTCATATTATATTCACACTAAATTATATTATATGTAGTCATAGGTTCTGCCTAATTTATGAGAAGTATCTGTTGCTTAAGAAATATATTTTTTTATCTGTTTAAGATAGCCACTTAATTACACTCTGGGTGAATATTGAAGCCTTTATATATTCATGTATTTGATTCTTAGCATCTATTTTTTGCAATTCACCTTACAATATAATTAATTACCTTTTTGAAATATTTATAGATTGCACTCCATTATAGTTATTAAATTATTAAGATCAATGATATACACTCCCGAGAAATTATGGCAATTTTATTATAAACTTACTTATTGCCACTTGTTTGGCAAGAATGAATTAGCATGATTCTAAATGCATACTACTCTTAAGCATAGCTTGACTTATTTGTGGAGCTATAAAAATGACTACACTCATCTTGAGATCCTTGTTCGAAATGACTTCATTCCTTCTCATACGTGACACAATTAGTTCCATCAAAACATAGCTACCTACCTGCCTTAGGAACTGAAGAAAAAATACAACATATATCAAGTTCTTTTAGTCTAAACCTTATGTCTCAACTTTGTATTGAATTTGGGTGGACTTAAAACTTGTTTCATAAACAGTGACCTCTTTTCTTTAACGTTTTTTGACATCACTAAATCAGAAATAGCTGTTCTTGAAATATGTGCATCAAATGAAGGATATTCTTCTGGTTTTGGAATCTCCGTCAAAGCTCTGGCTTTATCACTATGTAAATCAAATTGATTTTTTAAGTTAACAATATTATTTTCAGGCGGTTGTAAAGCATTTTCAGTGGAATGGTACAACATTTCTTTATCTGAATTAGAACTTATTTTAGGTTCAAATTTTTCTCTCAATATAGAAAACTTTCTCCTCGGTTTACCTCTAGCTCCTTTTTTAATATTGGTTAGTTTGGATGATGCCGTGTTAACAAGTGGCATAGAAGTATCTCTTTGAATGAGGGACTGCAAAGATGTCGATATACAATTTGATGAAATGTCTTCTGAAGAACCTAGTGCAAATGAGTTTTCCGATACTAATTGCCATAAAAAATCAATATCTTTATTTGAAAGATCCTGAAGATGTTGATCGGGCTTATTAGTATTTTTCTTACTTTGGTTTTTTAAGTTACCTGTCAATGATTTTTGACGTCGTTTAGTATTTTTGTTAAATGCAGTATTAACTTCAGTAATATCTAAACTTGAAGAAGATGACATATTACTAGATGCTATATTCACTTCTTTTTTATAGTCTTTGGTCCTATGAGAAACATTCATAATATTTTCTTTTTCGGGTAATGATTCCATTATATTGCTCTGATCAAATTTAGATGGCTCCTTCCAAAGAGCTTTTTTCAAAGAAGAATCTAGTTTAGCAGTCCCACTAAACTGAGGTGAGCCCCATGGATGTTCTCTTCTATGGTAAAAATTGCGCGGGGAATTAGTCACAGTAGACTTGCGGATTTCATCGATCGTAGCTACAAGGGAACTTTCAGAATTTAGTCTTTTTTTACTAAGCGGATCAACATCACCTAGATCATCTAATTCCTCAATAATAGGTTCTAAATGATTTGGGTCTTTTGTTATATCTGCCACACATGGTTTTGCAAGGAACGTATCGTCATGACAGATTATCGAATTAGCATAATCATCGTGATTTGTCCTGTCAAATTTTACAAACACATTAGAGTATGTGTGTGCTTTTTTTGGAAACGGTGGAGCTGATAGAATAGCATTTTTTAATTCCTGAGATAAACAGCTGCTTATCTCAGAACTATCAGTAGTTAATGTGTCACGTCTTCTATCTCTTACAACACTTCCATCATGGAGCCAGTTTTCAATGTCTGAGTAGCCATTCCAAGATCTTAAACCCCATGCTTCCCTAGCAATATTAACAGCACATATGTTTTCATAGTCATGGACGGATAATATCTCAGTCGGGGTATCTAACTCTCGAGATTTTGAAGGAAATTTGTGTGTACTAAGTCCATTTTTACTTTTATCTTTTTTGGCGTACATTTCTTTGAGGATATCTAACGCTATTCTCTGAATATTTGCAATATCTGCATCCTGATTTCCAACTTTAATATTTTTTAGTGCACTGAGACACAGTTTTTGCACAATATTTTCATTAAATGTATTTATGTCTGAACTATTTATATCACTGAAACTGAGATCCAAGTCCATGTCTATAGAATCCGATGATGTTTTTTTATTTGAACTGTCTGTATCATGGCTGATTTCGGAACTGAAGTCAGTTTTAATCGATTTAATAAAGTCTTCATTTACCAAATTACAAACATCGACATTTATATGAGTCAAATCATCTCTTAATTCATCTGAAGAACAAATGCCCCTGCGTTTGTGTAAGTTTAAATTACTTGAAGTTATTTCATCAATTGAGCTTTCTAGATTCTGTATAGAAGATAACTTCAATGCTAGTTCTGTAGGTGAACAAATTTTCTTTTTTAATGTTTTCGTTTTATTTGATAAATTATACTTTTTATCTTCTTGTTGTGTAACAATTGATTGTGGAGTATTTTCAATAGTATAACATTCGATACTAGAAACATCCATGCTTGTATTACCCACTGGAGCTGATGTAAACGTAGGGGTTCCTGATCTGGCGATCCAGTGGTCTAGAAGAAACTTTTTATCAGCATTTGCACTGTCGTTTTTTTGCACTTGTTCAATACTGATATCTTTGCTGTAAACAAGAGTTAAGTACATTCTGATTATTCGATAAAATCTAATGATATAGGTATTTCCTAAATTTTTACTCGATCTTTACCTGGAGCTTTCATTAGTATGTAGAATTTTGTGAGTATTTTTAAAAGACCGTACTTGACTTAAGCCTGTAGCCTTACTGTCACTGGAATGTTGTCTTACAATCTTGTTATTTAATTCCATATCATCAGCATTTTTCCATAGTATGGGCCCGGTTGAATGATAGTACCTGTAGTATAATATCATAGCACAAATGCCTGAAAAAATAAATTAACAAAACGATATTATTAAAGTCTTATAATAAAATGCCCTAGTATAAGTGTCTAATAACTTACCAATAATCGTGCCAACAACAATGCATATTGTTGCAGCAATAGACCATGATTTCTTTTGTCGTTCAACATCAGATAGTAGAACATATAAGAATAAACTTCCGAAATTCTGAGTTACCATTAATGTATAAAATAACATCAAGCGGTATCGTGTATGTCCTTCTCGTAGGTTAATATAACAAAAACAATAAACAAATCCCATGACAACATTGTACAAGGTTTCTTCAAACTTGTTGGGACAAAATGTAGTTTTTTGAATTACAATCCAAAATGTCATTGCAGACCAGTGTAAACCTGAAACATATTATACATTTTATAATAAATAGATAATTGAGTTAGCTGTCTGTACGATATTAATATTATAATAACAAGATGTTTACCTAGTGGCACTAATGTCCATATTCCAAAAAGAATAGTAAATAATAGAAGTCCTGTGATTCTTCCGATCAACATACCAAAATGCCACACTAACTTCAGTAATAAAGATGTCCATTGAAAGTTTTCGTTAGAAAACACTGTTATACTATATAAATAAGTTGCACATCCCCAAATGACAGATGCAATAGAAGCAGTTAAAGCGAAAACTGAAAAAAAGATTGTTACATTGGTATATATAAGATTCATAGCACATTATGTCTTGTATTATTGGGGGGGTTCGGGCGTCCCCGCAGTCTCCAGACGAGCCTCCCATCAGTGCATCTTTCCTACGTTTGTCCCATGGTTCCTTTTGCAATGCCTCGCTTAACTGCCTTCCCCTCACCTATTCACTCCACATCAATATGACCAAAAGTAAAAGAAAGAGTAGCGTTAAACAGCGGAAGCACGTCCTCTCACTCAAAGTGCACCTCTCAAATATTCGAGGTCTGCACTCCAATCTCGACGCCGTCCATCACCACCTTGAGACGGACAAGCCTAACCTACTCTTTCTCACGGAGACGCAAATCAGATGTCCTTCAGACGCGGCATACCTAAATTACCCAGGGTATACCCTGGAGCACAACTTCCAACCACGCGCTGGGGTCTGCGTGTATGCTCGCGATGACATCTGCTGTCGGCGTCTCCGTGGCCTTGAAAAACCGGGTTTTTCTGTCCTGTGGATATTGGTGGGCACAGGTATAGAGCAAATCCTCTATGCCTGTGTCTACCGATCGCACAGCAGTGACCAGGAGACGATCGGGCTCTTTCAATACCTCGGCGAAACGGCGGACGTGATCCAAAGAAAATATCCGACCGCGCAGCTGGTCCTCCTGGGGGACTTTAACGCTCACCATCGTGAGTGGTTGTACCCATACCGGGAGACCGACCTTGCTGGGAGAGAGGCGTTGAAACTAGCACTTACGCTAAATCTCTCCCAGCTCGTTCGCGAAGCCACGCGCGTGCCGGATGTCGCTGATCACACAGCCAATTGCTTGGACCTTCTGCTGACAACAGATCCTGACAGGTACTCAGTTTCGGTGAATGCCCCATTGGGAACCTCCGACCACTGTCTGGTGCTGTGTCGTCCTACTCTCCGCCTGACCCTTGCCCTAAAGGCACCAGGCGAGTTTGGCGATACAAGTCAGCAGATTGGGATGAGATGCGTTCTTTTCTTGCATCTTATCCTTGGCGGCGAACTTGCTTTACTTCGGATGACCCGTCCAACTGTGCGAGTGCCATATTAGATGTGATATGTCGAGCAA
This sequence comes from Achlya flavicornis, assembly GCA_947623365.1. Taxonomy (NCBI): domain Eukaryota; kingdom Metazoa; phylum Arthropoda; class Insecta; order Lepidoptera; family Drepanidae; genus Achlya; species Achlya flavicornis. The sequence continues at coordinate 5,676,979 of OX392484.1, forward strand.
TGGAATATTATATCCCATTCTCCGACATATCACTCAATAGCGAAACCCCCAAGTGGTACAATGCTGATTGTGCCTCTGCTGAGGCACGAAAACAGTCAGCTTACCGAATCTGGGCGGATTCTCGCACTCGCAAAGCTCCTGACACGGGCTTGAAGAAAAAAGCCTTTAACATCGCTGCCAAGTCCTGCAAAAAGGCACAGAAGAAGGCGCGTTTCGACCATGTTGGCCGGATCGGGAAAAAGCTATCATCTTACCCCTCTGGGAGTAAAGCTTTCTGGTCCCTTGCCAAATCGGTCGAGACCAATTTCTGCCGCCCGTCGCTGCCGCCATTGCTGAAGCCTGATGGATCACTAGCCTACACTGCTGTAGAGAAGGCCAATTTGTTTGCCTCTCTATTCGCGAAGAATTCATGTCTAGACGCTGGTTTACAAACACCATCCCCACTACCCACTTGCAACTGCCAAATGCCGGACATCCGTATCCGGCAAAAGGAGGTTGTAAAGGTAATACGCGCTCTAGACGTGAATAAAGCCAGTGGTCCCGACGGCATTCCAACCATTGTCCTGCGCGAATTGTCTCCTATCTTGACACGCCTGTTTCGCCTCTCACTTCGAATGGGTCATGTTCCGAAAGTCTGGAAGCTTGCTAACGTGCAACCTATGCCTAAGAAGGGCAGCCGTGCCGATCCTACAAACTATCGACCGATTGCGATCACCTCCATACTCTGCAAGACAATGGAGCGTGTATTGAATCGGAGGCTCCTGGCATACCTTGAAGATAACGAACTCCTCAGCGATCGACAGTACGGTTTCCGCCAAAAACGGTCTACTGGGGATCTTCTTGTGTATGCCACACATCTTTAGAGCGAAGCCATTGAGAGACACGGGGAAGCAATTGCCGTTTCCCTCGATATTTCTAAGGCTTTCGATAGGGTCTGGCACACCAGCCTTCTAAGCAAGCTTCCTTCATATGGAATTCCTGATGTCCTGTGCGCTTGGATTTCCGATTTCCTGAGTGAACGGTCTATACGAGTGGTCATAGACGGGTGCTCGTCGGACCTCTTGGCAATCAATGCCGGAGTTCCTCAGGGATCAGTTCTCTCTGCAACCTTATTTCTGCTGCATATCAACGATCTGTTAAAACCCGGTATCTTTGGGTACGCAGACGACAGCACTGTTGCAGAGAGATACATTTCCAGCGCACGAGCCACTAGTGACGAGATCCAATTGTTTCGAGAGGCCATGGTTGAACGTTTGAACGTGACCTTACAGGCAGTCTCTGATTGGGGCAAAGCCAATCTGGTCACGTTTAACGCCTCCAAGACACAGGCATGTCTTTTCACCGCCAAACGGAGTCCTTACCATCAGGCTCCTACTTTCCAAAATATATCCTTGCCAATATGCGATCGGCTTGATCTCCTAGGCATAACATTAACAGCCAAAATAAACTTTGGCTGTTCTATTGAGTCGAAGGCAGAAACAGCTGCCAGAAAGCTGGGTATCCTCTCTAAGGTTAAGCGGTACTTCACGCCTGGGCAGTTGCTCCAACTTTATAAAGCACAAGTCCGGTCATGCATGGAGTACTGCTGCCATCTTTGGGATGGATCAGCTAAGTACCAGCTTGAGGCCCTCGACTCAATAGACCGCCGAGCCAGGAGACTCATCGGAGATGAGTCTTTAATTAAGGCGAAACTCACGAGCCTCCACCATCGAAGAAAGGTTGCTTGCTTATCGGTTTTCTACAGGATATATTTTGGAGAGTGTGCGCAGGAATTGTTCAACCTAATTCCACCATCCCCATTTTTACACCGAACCACAAGACGCCGGGAAAATTTTCACCCGTACGTTGTTGACATACCGAAAATACGGACACAGCGTTTTGCATCCTCATTTATAATGCGGACAGCAAGGGAGTGGAGCTTGCTTCCGGCGTCTGTGTTTCCTGACGCCTACAATCTAGGAACTTTCAAGGCCAGAGTGAATAGGTTTCTTCTGGGTAAGCGTGTTTCATCTTAGGCTTCGTCATCGCCCCTTATGGGCGGGTCAGTGGCCAAACGCAAGCCCATTTAATTAAAAAAAAAAAAAAAAAAAAAATATAAAGTCACCGCATATTTAAGTATCTAATCTATTTCAGAAAATATATTATTGTATTTTCCTTTTAAGCATTTAATACGAAAAAGCACATATAGGTACCTACTCAAAATAAGTATTCATGCATATTGTTGCCCCTTCTAAAACTTTATTTTTTATGTATTTATTAATCACAACAACAGGGTTCCGTTTCTCTCAGGGTTATCTTTGGGTTGGACTAATAATAGAAATAATAAAATAACAAGCTTACATATAATAAATTATTCAAAATTTACCTTTTGTATAGTAGTTTTCATCCAAAATAAGTATAGAATAAGTTTGCAAAATTATTTGAGGCACTGTTCCCGTGAAAATATACAAAAAATGCAACAAATTTAAATCATTTCTTTGATCCAAGAGTTTTTGTGTTTTAATTGATTCCAGATTCTTACACGCTAAAACCTTATGAAGAAATATTATGTACCTAAAACAAATATAATATTATGTAATTATTCAATAAATAAAAAAAATATAGTACCTTAAGTACGTACCTACCTAATTAAGCATAATTTTTTCAATAAAATAATGATATTACCTCTCCAGCAAACCAACAAGAAATCCATGAGTGATCCAGTGTCTCACACTAGATTTTTGATCAATAACAAACCATCTCATCGAAAATATGTTGATCAAAACATTTGGAGTAAAAATAAAAATAAGTGTTCCAAGGGCCCAATAGAAGTAACCATCATTGCAGTATTCTGCTAAAACTAGTATATCTGAAATATTAAAAACAAGTTATTCAAACCTATGTATTTATAGATATATAGTTACCTACACATTCACTATTATGATGTCTTGAAGTAGAATTTTAACTCTTAAAATGATTAGGGAATATACCAACCAATGTAACCAATTTGGGGATAGAGCAATTAGGAGGTTGGGATTTTTTTTAAATTATTTTATTAAATTTCCATTAATGTGGATGTGGACAATGGGGCGGTTGGGAATACACCTTAAAAATGCCTATATTATTAAAAACCTGGAATGAAAATGGCCATGTTAATTCAACATAGATTTAAGTTTTGAGAGAGGTAGAGCATAGCGTTTATTCGCTCAAAGAGCTGCTCGACTGGGGAAGTACCTCCACCTTACAGAATACCGCAGCCAAATAACTTTATGTTGTGTAAAGTTGTGTTCCTGCGCGTGAGTAAGGTCGCCAGAGCTCATAGGGGAGGGAGGAAAGGTCGGTAACGCGTGAGCAATGCTTCTTGTGTTGCAAGCGTCCATATGGCTACGGTAACCGCTTACCATCAGGCGGGCCTTATGCTTGTTTACCGACTTAGTTGTATAAAAAAAAAAAAAAAAAAGTTCCAATTTATTATTAGAATACCTAGGCACAAACTCAGACCAAGAAATTTTATTCGTCTGAGGGCACAAATTAATAAATAAAAATAAATAGATCTTAAGCATGGATCTTAGGTATAGTCATGGGGAATAGTCTTAGGTAGGTATGTAATTAGTAAAATCCACAAACCTGTAGTCAAATCTGCTAGTATTGTAACAAGCGAAATAAACACACACAAAACATTGAACATGCAAAGGCTTTCATCTTGATTGTTTGTAGTTTTATTTTCCAAGTTCTGATTTCCGAGTCTGCATGCCTCTGCCATTCTTTTATTTGTTTCATTAGATGCGATATTGGATTAACATGTCGAATATTTTCTTAAAAAGATGGTGGTTTCATTCATGATGTTTTATTGTTCATAAATTAGAACAAGACGCTACGCAAAGAAATTAATTTTGTTTCTTTATGTACTATCAGATAGGAACGGTAGGTACACCGTCATTTGCATACGGTGATCAATGCAAAAAGAAAATAATCAATCACCACCGGGCGCGTTCGTTGGTGGTTCGTTGTTGTTAGAAAGGTTGTTAGTGTAGTTTGTTGGTTGTTGTTAGCCACAGTTGTTAGCTGTCCACTAGTTATTGTAGTTTCTCTTCTCTGTCTACGGTTGATTATAATCGTTAGAATGATCGGCGCGGGCGCATCGGCCTCGCCACAGATTAGTAAGCACAGAGCCACAGACAGATAGAGTACTTTTTTATAACATGTAGGTTAGGCATGTAGGTCTGTAGCACAGCACAGATAAATAAATTAAACACAGTATGACCGTATTCTTCTTCTTCTTATTTTTAATTTTGGCAACCAAGCCCAAATTAGGGCTAATTTCTGCCAGTGTCGAGTTATATTATAGTTTCCAGTCACAATAAATCACTTCACATTATAGTCCTCAGTCAGTCACCGTCCATAAAAGTCATGTTTTACTACAATGGTGGTCATTAGGGATGGGCAAATGGGAAAAAATATCGATATTGATAGTATCGATATTTTTCAAATATATCGATAAATATCACCCAAGAAATATCGATATTTTTTGCCCAATTTGCAATTATTTATAAAAATTGCCTAAATTAACTTGAAAACAAACTTGAGACAACTTGAAAAGTCACGATACACATAATTCATTTCATTTCACTTCACTGGTGCACATGGATGATCTTTATTGGGTAAAATACCACCAAAAATACACAATAATACACAAATTTATAAAAATGAAAATGCTACGTCTCTGCAAGTTCCCGCCAAAAAGTTCCGTGTGACCGTATTGTAATGTGTAATCATCGAGGAACAATCCCGAGGGGTACCGAGCAATCCGATTCCGAAACTAGTAAGTGATTTGTCACTGATTTTGAACATTAAGGACCAATCACTGCATCGTGTGTTCTTGACTTGGCCAATAAGAGGCATGTGTCCTTTTCTTAGCCAATCAGGGGGCCTACTTACCACAAGCTCTTATAGTATAGGATCCCGCTATAGAACCACCTTCACCGAGATGTTTATTTGATGAAACGTATTTTATATTTAATTTAATATGTCAATAAATATATTGCATATGGGTTGCCTACCTTTCAGTCCAGGATATGATTAATTAATAATTTAAAAAAATAAATTGCAACATTTCACCTGTTTGATTATTAGACAAATTCTATACCAATCGAAACTATGAGTTCCATATTCACTCGCAGCAATATTTCACTTTTTAAATTCGACAACCGGAATTCGGGACTGGTTTTTCGCAGGCAACCCTATAGCACCGTGTTCAAATTTTGAACACGGTGCTATAGGGTGTACGGAATGAAAATAAAGATTATTTCATTTTGAACTTCAAAATGAAATAATCTTTATTTTCATTTAATCAGACCGGTGCAAAATGCTATAGTACATTGAATTTGTGTAATAATTCAATGGCTATAGTATCGATTTACCTGTTTATACCTGGCTACCCGAGAGTTGTGACCGGAAAATAATAGGCAACCTAACGTTTGCATATTCTATGGACTTCATACTTTCGATTGGTATGGTATAGAATTTGTCTAATAATCAAACCGGTCAAATGTTGAAAACATTTTTTTTTTTATTATTAATTAATCATATCCTGGACTGAAATTTGGTAGGCAACCCATATGCGCTATATTTAATGACATATTAAATTAAATATAAAATACTTTTCATCCATTGTTTTCATCAAATAAACATCTCGGTGAAGACCATTAGACCATTTAAAACAAGGTTAAAATTACCAAAATTACCTTATTAGTCTTTTGTCCCTCTTTGATATCCGGCGTCAAATAAGGTTATAATAATATTGTTTTAAGAGCTTGTGTTTGGCCCCCAGAGCGCATTGTGGATGGTGGCAAATTGGCGGAATAGATTGCAAGCAAACTCAACGTCATTACGCTTCTTTGGGATAGTTGTTCGATGTTTGTACCTAATCGTAGTTAGGTACATATCAACGTAATATAGGTACGGATGTAAATATACTCACAGACTAGACTAGGTCTAGGTAGAGATACTACGTATAATATACTAAAAGAATGTGTTGTCTGTCAGTACTAAAATATATGCAAAATTGTACTTTTTTTTTTTAATAATCCACAATAATAATTTCCAAAATGTATCCTTGCCAATATGCGATCGGCTTGATCTCCTTGGCCATAACCTTAACAGCCAAAATAAACTTTGGCTGTTCTATTGAGTCGAAGGCAGAAACAGCTGCTAGAAAGCTGGGTATCCTCTCTAAGGTCAAGCGGTACTTCACGCCTAGTCAGTTGCATCAACTTTATAAAGCACAAACTAAGTTCGGTCATGCGTGCTGCTGCTGCCATCTCTGGGATGGATTCGCTAAGCACCAGCTTGACGCCCTCGACTCAATAGCACGCCGAGCCTGGAGCACTGGAGGAGACTCATCGGACATGAGGCTGAAACTCACGAGCCTCGACCATCCACCATCGAAGAAAAGTTGCTTGCTTATCGGTTTTCTGCAGGATATATTTTGCAGAGTGAGCGTAGGAATTGTTCAACCTTATTCCACCATCTCCTTTTTTACGCCGAACCATAAGACGCCGGGAACATTTTCACCCGTAAGTTGTTGACATACCGAAAATACAGACAGCGTTTTGCTTCCTCACTTAGTAGGTATGCGGGCAGCAAGGAACTCAAATCGATTATAGCGATTACAGCGTCAATTCGGAATGCAGCCTTTGTGATCTCACATCAATCTCACATTGACCGACATTGACATATTTGACATTTTCAATATCATGTCAGACACAGTGATGCCAACTTAGCTACTTTATAGTTAGATTTTGCTATTTTTTGGTGTTAGGCAGTTACAATTTAATGAAACTTGTAGCTTTTATTTAGCTACTTTTTCTAGCTACTTTTCAATACTTTCGAGTGTTCGTAATAGGGCACTGGGTCACGAAAGAAAAATAATAAAGGCGACGCTGTTGGCCTGGGTGAGGGTATAGGTCGGTGGCCGGTAATGAGGAGTATTCTTATGATACCTCTATTGTTAAAACACCTGGCAAAGTGTTGATATTTGGAAACAATTTGAACCTTAAATACACGATTTGACAGGTATTTTACACAAAATACCTGTACAGGACCATATAGGTATCATAAGAAATCTCCTCATTTAAAACGAATGCTCGCTGTTTAATATATTGTGAAAATTGAAAAAAAAGGTATTCAATTTACTGATTTTTAAATTCCTAGTGTTTTAATTATCAATTTTATTGTTATCTACCTACTTAGAAACATTTAGCTACTTCTAGCAACTTTTTTGGGTAAAAAAACCTGGCAATCTAGCAACTTTTTGCAAGATGTCTAGCTACGGAGTCAAGCTAGCAGGTGTCAACACTGGTCAGACTGACACTGACTGACGTTCATAGAAATAAATGAACAAAAATGTTGATTGTTTCGCAAAGCAAAAGCCGATAAACAAGAATTGATGAAATTGATATAATAGAATAGGTAGTACAATAAACATAAAGATTTTATTTGAATAAATAAATAAAATAAAAGAATACTGTTATATTTTATTCGAGTATTTCAAAAATGATTCACGACGCTCTACTGATTCTGTGGGATTGTTCCACTAACTCTGAGGCATTACAACAGGTAAGTTTGTTTTATCGTCTGAAATAACGGTACAATTTACGAAAACCAGTTGGTAAATTATAGAGATTATGTTCAGCTAATCCACGAAATGTTATCACAGTCGTTTATTAATATTTTTAGAACTGTATCAAATCATTTGCGAATCAAGGCGATGCAGAAATTTATGGCAGAATATGTGACATAGCTAAGAACCACCATAGGATACAAAATTTTGTTGAAACAACTGGCTTCCGATCCCGGAATATTCAATCAGGTATTGATTTATGTTATTTTTTATTTTGTTTATAATGCCATTGCTCTCATTGGAAAGGGTTAAATTGATTTTACACGCGCTTCACTTTTCTTTGATGGGCCAGGGAGTTAAAAAGTTAGAGAAATTATGGTTATGCGTGTGAGACATCTCAATGAATTAGGTGCCTGCGGGCAGCCGAGCGGTGTAGGTATATTTTTCTGGTAACATGACAAACGCGCCCGCCCTAATTTTGGTAGTTGACAGATCACATGATAATATCTTCTATAGATACCTAGATATTTAAATGATTATTTCATTAATTCCAGCCAGTCGTAAAATATATGGTTTGTACACACAAGCTTTAAGCGAGGGCATAACAGAAGTCCTTCAGTCGTACAAGAAAACTCTAGTTGAAGTTGAAGGAAAAGTTATTGGAAATCATGACTACACTCTATCACTTGTGTACAGCTATGTGGAGAAATTTTGGGGACTATTCAATACCATAAACAGAATGATCACTACAATTAAAGAGAGGAGACTTATAGGATGTAGAATATTGAGTTTAATCCACCAGTATATATTGAATGGAAATGAAATGATACATGAAGCTATTATTAAGTAAGTTGTAGTTAAAACAGTAGGCTTGTGTATGTTTTTTGAACTAATATATAAACCAGAGCATTTTTGGGCCAAGATATATTTTCAGTCTTGATAGAACTTAACCTATTACTCTAGAAATTTATGGAGAAATTGGTCATTTGATATTTCCCAAAGTTTAAATTGTTCTATTTATTTATTTCCAGAATATTTTCGTCAATAAACAAAGTATTTGTAAATCAACTAGTTACTTGGTTACTGTATGGTGAATTGAAGGATCAATATCAAGAGTTTTTTATATTCAAACATCAAAAGGACGAAGTATCTGATACATTTCTTTCATCACCCTCAACAACAAATACATGTGATAAGTCACTTGTATTATCAGTAAGTATAGACTTACAGAGTATGGAGTAGTGGGGTGGGGTGGGGTGGGGTGGGGTGGGGTGGGGTGGGGTGGGGTGGGGTGGGGTGGGGTGGGGTGGGGTGGGGTGGGGTGGGGTGGGGTGGGGTGGGGTGGGGTGGGGTAGGGTAGGGTAGGGTAGGGTAGGGTAGGGTAGGGTAGGGTAAGGTAAGGTAAGGTAAGGTAAGGTAAGGTAAGGTAAGGTAGGATAGGGTAGGGTAGCACCACAGGGTAGGGTAGCACCACGCGAACGAAGTCGCACCGGGCAGCTAGTGTATATATATTTGCATCACTATTGAGGAGCTCATCTATTATTCATTCTAATCAAAAAGAGTAGTTTTTTTACAAACTTAAACTATCTTTCCCAAATTACTTTCAAGTTGGATTTTGTAGTGTACTTTGTTGCTGGCAGTCTCTATAGGGACATCATTAAGGTGAGATGGATCATCTTGAATTAACTAGACCTTTTTGTCTCTGCTTTTGTTTACTTCTTTTTTTATTTGTTTTGTTATTTATGTTATTTTTAAGTTAGAGACAAATAAACATTCATTTATTATTTATTTATTTATTTAATTTGGTGGCCATAGGTCTGAGTGTTTCCTGCCTGTGCTAGAGCTACTCAGTATAAAGGTCATCAGTATCAATATAATCTCTGTAAAAAAATACTCATTATAAATATGTATAATTCAATATGTTTTCAGCTGCAAGACACAACATTAGACTGTGGATACACTATCAATCCAAATATGATACCGCACTTTATGCCTCTCTCACTTGCACAAGATATTCTATTCATTGGCAAGACAGTTATACTGTTTGGTTTTGATCCTAAAAAAGTTAAGAAAAGTAGCTACTTTACGACAAGTAGGCCAATGATGCCGTTGCAGAAGTGTGGGGCTGATTGCAGAAGGTAAATGTTTAATTTAGTAATACCATGTCTACACAGACTTGTAAATACATACTTAATATACATCATTGTACCCAGATTCGGGACATGCAGACATTGCAGAAATTTTAGTGCACACAAATGCGTCCTGGGTGGAAATCTAACTCACGACCTGTGGCGTGATAGGTGGAATCTTAACTAAACACGCCAACTGGCCCGTCAAAATAACTAAAGATTATAATCCAAATTATAAAACCATCCTGATATGTTCGTTATTTTTCTAGATTCACTATATGGGAAGAGAAAGAGGCTGAATTCCATGAGAAGCTGCAGACACTTAAGAATCCAGAAGTGTTTGAAGTATGTAACTTGAGAGGTGTGGTAAGAGAGATCAAGGAATGTGTTACAAAGGTAACTAACTGTGCATTATAACTTATTTATTTATTTGTTGATTACCAATTCAAATAGAAGATTAGCTTGGATTGGATATGTAATAGGCCAGAGGCGTGCATTCCATATAGGCAATTACTCAGTGCCAACCTCATAAGATTGAATAGTACTACAAAATTAAATTAAATAAAAATTATAATATCAATCATCATATGGTCATATCTACTTAAAAATATTAATTACGTACTTAACTATCATTCAATACGAGGCACTCGCAAGTCTGTCTATCAAATTCACGCATAGGTACTCAAATGATCTGCATATTCATATACACTCACACACTTCTTTAGGATAATATGGCAAAGCCTAAATCACGGGTTTTCCATGTGTAGCTCACAAAATTTTTACAATCGCAATTTATGCGATCGACGTAGGTAAGCTTAGATAAACCAACCAAATTAAAAAAACAGTAGTTCACTAACGTTACAGACACTCAAATGTAACTATATAAATAAATTGCAAGATTGTACCCTGCACTAAATTTAATAATGCTGTTCGGAGGAACTCTATCCCCAATATTATAGATTTATTTCTAGTTTTTAGTTAAATACCCTTGCTTTTGATTATTACCTACTTTGTAATTGTACACATGACTACACATCAAGCAATACATTTCCAGTATAAGCTGATCTCGCATTGTACCGGATTTCCGTACAATGAGGAGCTTATATTGGAAATGTATAGCTTGACCTGTAGCCGTGCGTACATCTCAAAACTGTGGTAGGCTTGTATAAATAAATTATTATTATTAACTTTGCAATTTATTTGTATTATTTTTGTTTATGTTTGACTGGCCAATCGTCCCTGAATCACACACGTTCGCGTCGGATTGCTAAGGCATTTTTAGGTTAATTAACTTTATTCTATTGTGCGGTCGCTGCGGAGTAGCTATATAAACATAGATAACCTTACGAATATACTATCCAACAACTACGTCTAAATTCCTACCCCCTTATTACGTGAGATGGTTTAAAGCAAGTCTAGGAAACCCCAGGTTTAAAATATATCCGTCAACCTTTTAACGTCATATTAAAAAAAGAGCCGGGACTAATTTAAAACCTTGGTTTTACTAGAATTGGCTTAAACCATCTCATGTATTAAGACAACAAGGGCCAGGGGTATGAATCGCCTTATTTATCTTTGCTTTATTGTTATTAGCATTTATGGACAGTAGCAGTAGAAGAAGCTCAATTGATTCATGAAATGAAATTAATGAAAGACTTCTACCTTCTTGGGCGCGGTGAACTATTCCTGGAGCTCCTGAGACTGACGGCTCACATGTTGGACAAACCTACTGCTAGGACATCTACTAGAGGCAAGTTTAATTGGGAAATATCTACTGCCTTTACTTAAGGGGGTCGTCACAAAAGATTAATCGAAGTACAGTAGTACCCAACTAATATGGCTTACCGATGTACCTGTGCAGAAGATACATTTTCAAAGCGCGGGAAATGCTATTGGTCGGCAGCTGCCGCCATGTGTGCGGAGGGGCGTGACTTGCGAGTGAGACGGAACTAACAGCTGCAGTGTATTATGAACCTTATATTAGTGATCTAAGGTTGATTGTAAGTTTTAAGCATTCGTTAATCTTCGGACTATACTTTATTTTCTGTGCAAACGAAGATTCAACAACAACAAAATCTCTTAAGTTTGTTTTTGGTAAATGTAGTACGTTTTGTAAATAGTCATAGAACAAAATTTGTTGTTTATGATGTTAGTAACCCTGTATATCCGACGGTTATTTGTATTTATTAATTATTTAAAGTGTTTTTATCCCATAGATATGAATCACGCATTTCAGTTGGCCGCTAGAGCGGTGTTCCTGAGCAACAGCGCCGATATTGAAAAGTTTAGCTTTGAGTTGCCTTATGTGAAGCCAAATATAACTGCCAATTCTTCTATTGATGACGATAGTAGTTCAGGTATCTACAATATTTTTAACACTTGTTATATATGGTTATATATAGAAAAAAAAGCTACATCGAACGGTATTGATAAATATTTTTCTCACTGCATTCTGCTAATGTTTCATCTCCATTTGTTCTGTCTGAGGTAAGTATCTATAAAATAAAGAGATGAAGATACATTTATTTCAAATCTTAATTATTGAAAATAGTATGCCTGGGCTAAAAGTACCATAATTCATGCAGCTTACAAGCTTTTATTTAGTCTTACCATCCGGTGTCTGTAATCTAATTTTACAAGTTAAATTTGACCCACTTCCCAGTGTCCGATACCATCACCGTTAGCCTATATTGTCCCACTGCTGGGCACAGGCCTCCTGCGCACAAATCAGGATGAAACGGAATAGGAAATACTCCACCACGCGTGCCCACTGCGGATTGGTGGAGGTAGGTTAGTGGTCAACCTACTGTTGGAATTTTTCAAGCCGCCTAGGGGGCCTCCAACTAGCTTAACGACTATCACAATTCAATGATAACTGGGACCAACGGCTTTACGTGCCTTCCGAAGCACGGAAACGCTCGATGTGAAATACCACTAGGCCGTCGATCACGACGGAGATAGCTTAACTTTGCCGATCGATTAAGAACGGCTGATGCTACACCACGAGCGCTTCATTAGTATATTGGATGACAATGCAAGTACAGTCCAAAAAAAAAATACAGTCACCATAAAAAGCTTGAATTAAAAATGTTTTTTTGTTACAAAAACTTGTTTCTGATAGCCTTAATTTTGATTTTCGTTCTGTAGTGGCAGACGGGTGGAGCAGTATAGTTCTAAAGTACGACTTCAAATGGCCCCTCCACCTGCTGTTTACGCCAGAAGTGTTGGCTCGGTACAACGACATGTTCCGGCTCCTGCTTCGAATAAAAAAGACCCAACACGACCTGCACGCGCTGTGGAAGACTTATAAACAATCTGCTAGGTTAGTAGTGTAGTGACATAAAAGTAAATAATATACTTGATGACCAAGCAGTTCCGGCTGGTTTACTTGAGATCTCAAGTCAACATTTCTCATCTGGCTCCGATTCACATTTTTTTTGGTCAGTGATTTTGTGGCCGAAGGTGGTATGTACATAAAGGCTAGAAGGAACTGGCTGAAGTGCAGCTGTCGGCACATACCGATATGTGTATTCGCAACTTGACGGTGGTAGCCAGCCGTGGTAGACTACCGTGCTATGGTTTTCTCACGATGTTTTCCTTCACCGAAAGCTCAAGCTCATTGTAGGGTTCGAACCCGGGATCTTTATCTCTGCATTCAACGTAAATACCACAAAGCTATCATCGCCTTTAAAATTGTAAAAAAAAAAACGTTTCTGAACAACTAAGTCAATATTTACGGCTTAGCTTCGGCCAAATAAAAGCATACAAAAAAAAAGGAGTCACAATTTTCAATATTGAGCCCCATCTTCACATCACTTACTTTGTAGGACTTAGCATCACCGCTCACTATAACACCACGGCTACGCCTCGGCATTTACCTTGTCATGCAAGTGAGGCCTTTAAATCGTATGCGTTAAAGTAAATTTTACAATGACTAGCTAAAATAGTTGTGCTTGCCGCTACAAGCCACTAGTCCTGCTAACCACACGCTTCCAGAGAGCGGTCCACTCCCTTGCGTGACGCCAGCAAGCAGTATCTTGCCATAGCCGCGCCAACAATTTCATTGCGCCGCCCGCGAGCTGCCACCTCCCAGGCGGCGCGCTGGCAACTAGTGGTTGGATTGAGTTGAGGCGGTGCCGGGCCGTTGCTGTAATGGAGCGGTGCTGACATAGTGAGCGATGACCCTTATTCTCGTCTGCTCTCTGGTTACCAATCTCATGTTGAAAAGTCGGCTATTGCACTGGAGAGCCAGTTGTCTTCTAGGCTTTTGTAAAGGTTGGGCGACACATTGCCGCTAAAATGTCAAATGCGAAAAACAATTTGAGCGAAAAATAATATATTGATGGCGCCTTTAGAGAGGCTCGGAGATGTGCGGTGGGTCACTCGAGCCACAGAAGAATAAAACCTTGCGTTGTCTTTGTTATCGAAGCCTGCCTGATGACAAAAAATGCAAAGAGAAAGTTTCTTTGACCCAATAAAATTACTGGTTATCATCCAACTAGTTGCGCCCCGCGGTTTCACCCGCGTACACGAGGGATATATATATATTGCTTTCCCGGGATAAAAAGTACCCTATGTGTTAATCTAGAACAAATCATCGCCGTGCCAAATTTCATCCAAATCCGTTCAGTTGTTGAAGCGTGATTGAGTATCAAACATACATCCATCCAAACTTTCGCATTTATAATATTAGTGAGAGTGAGATTGGTCAGCAACTCAAACTGTTTCCAGTTTCTCTATGTGCCAACTCCACAACAAGCTAATGTTCCTGATGGACAACCTCCAGCACTACATGCAGGCAGACGTGCTGGAAACAAACTTCTCTCGTCTTATGGATGCCGTCACCAAGACCAACGACTTTGAGAAACTCAAGAAGGCCCATGCTACTTTCTTAGCTGATGTTCTTAGCCAGTCGTTTTTGACTGTTACTTCTGTGAGTCTCTACATGTTGATAAACTTTCTATGTATGAACTTTCTGTGATATGGATAAAGTTTCTGTGATATGGATGATTTTTAGGTTTTTGACGCGGCTGTTTGAGAAATGAGTAAAAACACCGGCCATGAGCGTGTCGGTCTAACGCTCAGAAAAACCAAGTTATATCACAAATAATTACTTTATATTATTGGCTATCAACACCAATCTACCATTGAAATATTGCTCGAGGTACTTTTATTTTTAGAGGAATTACAGAATTTGGAACCAACCAATTCATAAGGTGTTTAATATTTATAATTAGTTACATAAGTTCGTTTTTTTTTAATTGTTTTTTTTATACCACTAATGTGGCAAAAAAGCATACCTACGGCCCACCTGATGGTAAGCAGTTACCATAGCCTATGGACGCTTGCAACACCAGGGGTGTAAATCGCGCTTTGCCGACCCTAAAAATACATAAATATTAATTATAACAAAATTATCCCGGCTAATATTTTAGAAGCAAAGTCTGTTGGTTTCTCATTTTCACAAAATAACAATAAAAATGGAATTATCATTATTATTTTTTATCCCAGGGACAGGGTTAAAAATATGCTTTTTGTTCCAGTCAACAGAAAACGAATGCAACGGCGACAGTATAGACACGCTCAATAACCCGGTATTCTGCAACATTATGGAACTGCTAAAGCTGTGCCACTCGTTCTGCAGTATGAGTGAATTCGCCTCCGATAAAGAGGCCGAAGACTACTATATTAGAGGATATACTGACAGGTAGGTACGATTTATCGTGCTTATATCCTTGACAATCAAATTTAAAGTTATGAACGGACTGTTCAAGGTTCATAATCTATACAAATATTATAAAGAGGAAAGATTTTATTGTTTGTTTGCATTGAATAGGCTCCGAAAGTACTGAACCGATTTGAATAATTCTTTCACTGTTGGGAAGCTACACTATCCCCGGGTGACATAGGCTATATTATATTTTCAAAAAAAATTGGGATCCTTACTAAATCTCCAATAATGTAACCCAAGGTGTAAAAAAAATACCTAAAATATTCATTACATCGCGTGCGCTGCGAAAACTATTGATGATAGAATAAAAAAATGTACTACGACTTTGCAGAGCACATTATTATTTACAAAAAGTGTCGCGATACCATATGTCTAACTATTATAGTTATGCCACAATAAGTGTTTTTCTATTTTAATTTTTTTATTGAAATGCCGCCGCTATAAATGTCTCTCTATTTGTATCTTGGTATTAATCATTATCAAAATAAATTACTTCATATCCAAGACTGCTTCAATACCTTTATATAACTTTTTGAATTATTCAATTCGGACATTCCATTCAAAAGATATCACGAGTTTAAAAATATAAGTATTAGCAGAAAAATCACGTCACGGGTACGGGCCGTACGGCAGGGAGTCAATCTCTTTGCGTGTGGCTCAGTGTTTGACGGTAGGGTAGGGTAGGGAAGGGGGAAGGGGGAAGGGGGAAGGGCAGGGTAGGGTAGGGTAGGGCAGGGCAGGGCAGGGCAGGGCAGGGTTCGATGGGGTAGGGTAGCACAACAGGGTAGAGTAGGATAGGGTAGGGTAGCACCACAGGGTAGGGTAGGGTAGCACCTCAGGGTAGGGTAGGATAGGGTAGGGTAGCACCACAGGGTAGGGTAGCACCACGCGAACGAAGTCGCGCCGGGCAGCTAGTGTAGAATAAAATAGAATTTTTATGTCAGAAGGCTGACAAGCAAATAGTAATATATTAGTACAGTATGAGGCATGACTGGTGAGCACAGATAGGCAGTAGTGGAGGCAAGCTCGCGCATGTATACTTTTGGCCAAATCACAGTAGCCAAATGACACGCAACAATCCAATAAACGACGAGCATCGACTGACGAGCCAATCGTGTGCAGCTCGGCGCTCTCCCCTTCTTCATTCCGCCAAACAGACCGAAAAATTAACTTCTGTGCAGGTGTCAATCTGTGCTCACCACTCGTGCCCCTTACTATAGTAAGTAGATCAGCATTTATTACCCTTTCATAATAATCTTTTGACATTCTCTTCAGTTTGTATGATAATTTCGAATTGCTTAATGTGACAAGGTTCTAAAATGATCGGCTACTTTTGATGCTGATTGTACAGTCGAGGACATAAATATGTATACACTTAGTGAAAGTATAGTATGAGGCATGACTGGTGAGCACAGATAGGCAGTAGTGGAGGCAAGCTCGCGCATGTATACTTTTGGCCAAATCACAGTAGCCAAATGACACGCAACAATCCAATAAACGACGAGCATCGACTGACGAGCCAATCGTGTGCAGCTCGGCGCTCTCCCCTTCTTCATTCCGCCAAACAGACCGAAAAATTAACTTCTGTGCAGGTGTCAATCTGTGCTCACCACTCGTGCCCCTTACTATAGTAAGTAGATCAGCATTTATTACCCTTTCATAATAATCTTTTGACATTCTCTTCAGTTTGTATGATAATTTCGAATTGCTTAATGTGACAAGGTTCTAAAATGATCGGCTACTTTTGATGCTGATTGTACAGTCGAGGACATAAATATGTATACACTTAGTGAAATTCAACAACGGTTTCCTCTTAAACTACTGATTGAAACTATGAGATATTATGCACGCAGAATCTTCTATCATATATTATTATAATTAGTATAATATTTTAACACTTGCATGTTAAACATGCGAGATTATCGCATTTGAATTTCAAAAAGTGTATACATATTTATGTCCTCGACTGTACTATATAAACAGGAACAGATCAACTTTTTTTTATTTTTATACAACTTAGTCGGTAAACAAGCATACTGCCCACCTGATGGTAAGCGGTTACCGTACCATATGGACGCTTGCAACACAAAAAGCATCGCTCACGCGTTACCGACCTTTCCACCCTCCCCTATGAGCTCTGGCAACCTTACTCACGCGCAGGAACACAACTTTACACAACATAAAGTTATTTGGCTGCAGTATTCTGTAAGGTGGAGGTACTTCCCCAGTCGAGCTGCTCTTTGAGCGAATAAACGCTATGCTCTACCTCTCTTACTGACACAAACTGATTAACATTTTTAATTTTTTAAGTGATACCAAGATACCCATCGTGATGCGTCCCACCCATGCTAATTCCTCCACCCATTTAATCCTCTGGGTGGTCCACATGATGGTAGATAGCTACCGTTGTCTATGGACATTGGCAATGTGTTGCCGTTGTACAAAGCCTAGGAGCAACTGGCTCTCAAGTGCAACTGCTAGAATACACCGCTAGGAAGTATACCACAATCCTGTGAAAAATATATCAAAATGTTTTTTGACGGGCGAGTTAGCGTGGTTATCACGCCGCTGGTTGTGGGTTCGATTTCCACCCAGGACATGCAATTGTGTGCATGGACATGTTCGCATGACCTGCGTTATATTATTAAGTGTTATTATGTATATTATTAAGAAAGTATTTACAAACAAAAAACCGGCCAAGTGCGAGTCAGACTCTGGTTGAGAGCTTGCTCGCTGACTTGTCCGCATAAGGGTGATTAGGCTAATCTATTTTTGGGCATTAAATTCTATTCATAAGAATATGTAGTATATCAGTTATCTGATTTCAGTAGTACAAGCTCTGCTTAGATTGGGATGAGATAATCGTGTGTGAATAATTGCCCAACATTATTTATTATTATTATTATTTACTAGCTGTCCCCCGCGTTCCCGGGATAAAAAGTATAGGTATATTTCCTTCTCCATACCATATCTGCATGCCAAATTTCATGATGATCCATTGAGAAGTTAAGGCGTGAAGGCGTAACAAACAAACTCATTTTCGCATTTTTAATATTACTAGCTGTCCCCTGGGGTTTCACACGCGTTCTCGAGATAAAAAAAAGTAGCCTATGTCCTTCTCCATACCATAGGCTATCTGCATGCCAAATTTCATGATGATCCGTTGAGAAGTTGAGGCGTGAAGGCGTAACAAACAAACTCACTTTCGCATTTTTAATATTAGTTATGATTTAAATGTTCTCAGATTCAACAAACTAGTGAAGCAACTAATGCAGCTGCTAGTGTCTCTGCGGTCTCGGTCGTGCGGCGTGTACCTCGCGCGGCTGCTCATGCGGCTCGACTACAACCGCTGGCTCAGCGGGGAGGCACAACTCACGCATTCACTCACCAACATGCTCAAATAAACAGATTAAAACAATTGATTTTGGAACCTACATCAATGACATTAGGTTTATTTCAGATTAATACAATCTATTATTGAAACTTGTTCATAGTTTTGCACGCCTGAAACAGCGTCGCATAGGTCCTATAAAAAAAGCTAAAATACTAAAAAGTAGCACAACATTCACACCTCTACTAAGATATAATCAGCGAATAATATTATTGTACCCTGATGATAATAAAATTGGATTAATGATGAGCTTAAATAATTGAATTGTTATTTTTATATTTGTTAATTACTCAATAAAATAAAACATTAAAGTATTAACGAAACAACTTTTTATTTTTAACTATAAATATATATCAAAATATATCAGTGTTGGACCAGTAATATTTTGCTAGGTGGCTTTCCGTTGCTGATGAAAGAATAATTATGTTTTGTTTCAATTTGCACCATTCCCTAAAATTGGATAGAATAGTCTACTAAAAAGCGTAACAGTTGGGTCTCAATTTTGTTTGAATATTTATTACTCGAACACGCCGTGATATTATGATCATAGGAATATTATAATAAAGATTCTTTTAATGCAGGTAAAACTGGGATAGAAACTAGTAGCAAATAAAAGAAACTGTGGATATTAGTAGTATTACACATTATGTAATGTTCTAAAAACTGAAAATTCCCAAGCTCAAGTTCCGAAGCCCAAAAATCCCAAATGTTTAGTAAGACTTATATTACATATTGAATAAAAGGTCACTTTCTTATGTTAACAATAATATATTCAACTTTCATCATCATCATCGTCAATATTTTCTTCTACAAGCCCATTGGAACAGTCTCCCATCGCCTTTGTTTGACTGATGGCATGTTCAGCATTTTGCTGCATAAATGCTTTGACCAGTATACACTTGGTCATGTGACATGAGCATGGGAGTGGATGTTCCTCTACCTCTGGGTCCAGGAGTGTTACTTGAAGATTGTATCTGTAAAATAATTATTTATTCATAACAATGTGAATACTATCTTACGATGTGCAAATCCGAAACATGTTGATTTGCTTATGACTTCCACAATATGCTTTTAAATATGAACATAGTGTTACTAAATCAGTCTTGCTTTTGCACACAGGGAAGACACAAGGGCTTCATATGTTTTTTTTAAGGTTTATATAACTGATTTCATCCACCATCAGATTGCCATGTATGTGATATGTTACAATATTATTATTTTTACAACATACCTTCTGCAATTCACCAGATCTCTGTTCATTTTCAAATGAAAAGCAATTGGTTCTCCTTCATCTACATTTTGTTCCTGCGGCAGGACTATGATAGTTTGTTTCCAATGTGTTGCTGGACTCCGAGGACTTGTGTCCAGGGTCACACAACATTCTTTGTCCTCAGAAAGATTGGGAAAATTGCACTCAAACCACACACAAAGGCCTTGGTATAGACCTGATTTATTAGCACCTGTAATAAATTATTAAATATTCAGTTATTTATCTTAAAGAGAGAGGTATACTTTATCACATGCTACAGAAAATATGGGTTAGGTAAGTAATATAAACATCATACATACCAACAATATGTTTGATACTCAGTGAGTCAAAGTCTTCCACACTATCTTCTCTCAAGTTGAGCCAACAGAGTGCTATTTCTTCACCTAATATATCGTCAGGTTGTATGCTCATTATCTCTGGTTTATTGTGCTTGCTTCCTCTGAGCTCTCTGGCAAATGTTGTCATTGAAACTCCACTGTAATTATCCCACTTCTTGTATAGAGCAGGGACACTGGAAAATATTAAGGTTGCTGAATTGCTTGTTCTGTTTTCTCAAGTACTTTCATGTTAGTCAGTTAGGTATGTCTGTTATGAATTATATTTAGAGTGTCCACTCCCAAATTCCCAGATTTCCTATGACTAAGACCAACCTGGCACAACTAATAAGTAATAAAAATGATCCCATATTGAAACTGTCTTGCAGTAGTTGTATCTTGTATTCTTTTTAATAATAAATCAATAAAAATAATGTGTTGTGCCTTTCAAACTCTACATATTTAACTTCATTGGTCTCAAAGAGATGGTGTGAGAATAAATAAATATCCTCGAACATTCCCTACACATAATATATGGCACATGAATGTGATATGCTCTAGTTCTTGAAACACAGGTGGCCCTACCAGGACAGTTACATCTGGGTCAATCAACTTTTCTTGTTTGTTATTCTGGTCCATCAGAGACAACAATGAACGAGTTTCTTAAAAAAACTTGTGCTACTAATGTGCTGAGATAGTCCATACAATAATGGGCTTATAACTACAGGAAAAATATATGTTTGATGAATTGTAACCATAGAAAATCATGGTTTCAAAGAGTTGTCCAAGGGATGTATCCATGGCAATGTGGTACAAGAAAAAGTTGATTGACTCATCTACAAATCATTATTAGGTTTGTATATAAGTCTAATACAAATGTCTGTCTTGTTAGTTAGTGACAGAGCATAAACAGCCGTTTCCTATATATTTCTACTATAGTGATTGAAGATCTGACTTCTATATAATAACATTCTTACCTACATGGAGCAATATAAATAGCTGCAGTCTCAGGAAACATTTCACCCCCTTCCTTCAAGAACCTGTCTCTGGCCACCAGCACTGAATCTAACATTCCTTCATGTAGAAGGTAAAATCCCATCCATTCTGATACTATGGCATCTACTTTTATGTTATCTGATAAAACTACATCTTCTACTTTGCTGTGAATAACCTGGGGGATTATTTCAAATATATTTCATGATAATCATCCTATGAATTCAAGGGAATTCAATAACAAACCGATGTCGACCGATGACGAAAAAATAAATGTTTTTTCTGAAAGAGAATAGTATTTTGTACCTCTATAATTTCCTCGAAATTATTTTCCTTAACAATATTTTTTGCTACATCAGCCAACTTGCTCGCTTCAACTGCATAAACTTTTTTAGCACCAGCCTGAGCACAGAAAATGGATAATATTCCTGTGCCACATCCAACATCCATTACAACTTTGTCTTTGAAATAAGATTTGTTACCCAATATCGCATTCCTGAAGGCATTAGTTCGGGGTTCATCTTCAAGCATAAGCCTATGAATCTGAAACAGAATCAATTTTATTTATCTTCATAATGGATTTCAAAATATGCATTTTGGAGGTTTTAAATTAAATACCTCTAAATCTTCATAGCTAGAGAAATATTCACTTTGCACAGCATCTGCTTGCATTATAGATTGAGTTTTAAATGTGTTCTTTATTTAATGAGGTATTGAATTTTGAAATAACCTCAAATCCTCGCAACTCGCAATAAAAATAAACAACCATACCGTCACAGATTACTCAGAGATATGCATACCATAGACTCCAAACCAAAGTATAATTAGGGCTCATTTCTGCCAGTGTCGAGTTATATTATAGTTTTCAGCCACAATAAATCACTTTCACTTTATAGTCCTCATACCACAAAATGAAAACGCAACGTCACTCTGCAAGTTCCCGCCAACATTTCTATTCTTCTTCTTTCTTATTTCATTTCACTTCACTTGTGCACATGGATTGTGATCTTTATTGGATAAAATAACACCGATAATATGCAATAAAACTCAAAAGTTTAATTTCGTACTATTTTAAGGTGCTGTGCGTATCCTATCATCAAGTCAAGTCCCGCTGTGTGGTGTGAAAATGATTTTTTGTGACTAGAAAATAAAATATAACTCGAGCTGGCAAAAGTACAGGTCGGTTAACGAAAGCTGGCACGTTCACAGTACTCATAAATTTGCAATCAGTCAAGTCTACTGGACGAATGCAAAAATAGACCACTCTATATTTATGAGCAGTAGCAAAAGCAAAACAATAACTGTCTCCTTCATACTCATAAGCTTGACTTTGCGCGAGAGAGACGGTGTAAATGTGTTGAAACGTGCCAGCTTTAGTTAACCGACCTATAAGTCCTAGTAAAAAGGATTTGTTGGCCAAACTTAAAACTAAGGACAATGGAGAAGAATATAAAAAATCCTACTATTCTAGAAAGCAATAAGGGTAGAATTTTATTACTCCTTTTTTTCCCTATCTCCTGGATTTTTTTTGCAAGTTGGGGCCAAGTTGGGGCTTGCAGCACTTGCACTGATTGCTACTCTGTGGTTTTGTATATAACGCTACGCTAAGAAGAGGCGGGACTCCCTAAGAACTGAATGAACTGAATGGAATTTATTTAGTCGCATTTTTAGGCAACGACACTGTCAAGAGTCATTTCACTGTCAAAAGTACCTAATACCAACGTAACAGAGCAAACGGAGAAAATAGTGGTGTTGGCAAGTATGGGGTTGTTTTATCGATATCGATAAAATGTATGACGTCACCGCATGCTTGCACACCTGACAGTATTTTTATTAGATTTAAAAGGGCAATTGAAATGAAAAACATACATTTATCATCACACCTCTTTTATTACATATTACACAATAACATTAACACAAAAAAAAATATTTGTATTGTATAAAGAAATCTAATATATTTTCTAAACAAAACTGAATTTTATTGTTAGTAAATATTTTTAAACAAATATTGTTCTTAAGGTTCAAATTGGTACGAATTGTCAACAGTTTGATAGATATTTTGAGAATAGAGGAACTAAGAAAACTCTTCATTGAAGTATGTACCAAAACTATGGATTTATGATTTATTATCAATTAAACATGAAAGTATGTCAAAAATCAACATATAGATATAAAGTATAGACTCACTTATTGAGTATTTAAATTGTGTTCACAATATTCTTAAGACTACATAATGTATTATTCTTTGAGATCTTGTGTTTGGCACTAGTAAATAAAAGTAAATAAATACCTAATATAATACACACAATATCTAATAATATTTTGTTCGCCAGTAAGTTCATAAAAACATAGGTTATCCGACAGTATAACAATTCTTACCGACCGAATATTTTTTTTTATAATCACTGCTATTGAATTTTTGTGTCGAAATAGTACCTTTTTCGAAGTAATTTGCTGGTTGCTTGAACTTTTTTCATATACCTTGAAGCATAAAAACCAAGGCATGGTCAGCCGTTTCGTTTATCCTACCTTCTTCATCTCCAAAATCTACGTAACCATCAACTTTGTCGGAAACAATATTATAAATTAGTCTTCTTTTAAGTGCTATTTCATTAAACATTAGAACGCATATTTTGTTTACTTCTATTAATTTTTCTCCTTCTTTTTTTAGATGAGCCATTACGGAAGGATATACACCTGGATTCATCCCAACGTTTTGCAATTTTTTTTGTCGTGATCTCAGACTTGGCATTGTGAACAGATAGTTCAAATATCTATATACTTTTCGAGATTTTTTGTAGATGGCAAGAGCTATACTTTTGTCTGATTTTGTCCGCCTTTTAACATGCGCTTTCCAGCCTTGATTTCTAATTGTCGCGTGTATTAGGTTTTATAATACTGGTGAATTTATTTTGTCAATCTGTGCCACTATTTTTTGAAGGATATTAATTTTAATTTTACTTTTTTTCTAATTTCTTTACTAGTTTTTTCTTCCGAGGTGAAGTTTTGATGCGTCTGAAACATATGAAATATGGATAATAACAGGTATGCTACTGCATATTTGTGATTATTAAAATTAAAAAGAACCTTACCAAGATTGGGTGATGTTTTACTTTCTTTTACTGGTACAGATATTAGAGTCGATGTTGAAGATACTGTAATTAAAATCAATTTTAAAACAAGACTGGCAAGAAACTTACGGCTATGTCACACGGAGGGAAAGAAAGAAATTGGTGATTATAAATGTGAATGAAAGTGAGATAAGTTAAAAATAAAAAAATACCTATATCATAAGGAGGCACAGTTTTTTTTAAGTATTATTTATTTAGTACAAAATGTAGATGATAGGTATGATGATATGGAAATTGCTCAAGTAAATGGTCTGATAATGTTTCCATACGAATGCCCACTGATAGTATAGCCCTGACATTTGTACACAATATTATTTACACATTATATCAACATACCATCTCTTAAGTCAACTTTTCTTGCGGTTGAAATCTTTGTGTTGAAAGTAATCACCACAAACATATTTTAAATGGTGCAATTTCTCAATTGAAGCACAGGCCAGATCCTCGTTACCAATTATTTTCACCCAATGTCTGCAATTGTAAAAAAAAATGTAATGGTACTAACCTTAATTACTGAGAGCAATCAGTGAAATCAGTAAAAAGTTCAATATGGCGGAAACATTTTTAAATTTGGATATAAGATTCATGTTATGTGGTCCAAGGATCTCTCAAATACCTACAACTACACACTGCGTTCGTAGTTTGGCGATTATAATAGATAAAATTAATATAAGACTTAAGTACAAGTTATTATGAAATAAAGTAAAAAAATGAAAATATCATACTCATTGTCACAAAAATACCAGCTGTTACTAAACAACAGATATTTGGAACTGCTATTTTCGAATAACTGTAACATTGATAACAGGTCTCAAAACTATCGACAAATCACCGGTCAGCACTAGTAGACAACATTGAAATTACATAAATTTAAGTTTATAACATATGTTTAAACTTATAAACCTTTTATTAACAAATAACATGCTTACCGGGTTTCATCCAAGGGAAGTCGTGCCGTAAATTTTCTTTTTTCTTTAACATTCCCACGTACTCCACATATCTCACATTTTCTAAAAGACCGGACCGGTGGCATTTTGAATGCAAATGATTTAGTGACCAAAGATAATTGGCGACTTTGTAACTCACTATTATCCTTCCACTCACGGAAAATACGAATTATCACCAAACTGAAATTTTTAAACTCCAACAAATTAACAATAAATGACAACAATGGCGCCGCTTCAAATATTGTCAAAAAAGAGTAGGAAAGCATTGAGAGAGAGAGATGGCAGTATACACCATAAATTGCTGCTTCAATTCCATACATCAAACCATCTGTTCCTACTTGCGTCAGACTGCTTACTTTGTGAAAATTGTGAAGCGAGTTTTGCGTGTTTTTTGATAAAATATTGAAATAATACAATAATGAATACGGTTCTAACAGTGAATTAAGATTTAATTAATAACTATGGCTAAAGAAGGAGACATGTCTCTTTATAACGATGTGCTAGAGCCGTTTAGAAGGGTCATAAATACCGACCCGCCGAAAGACAAACTGGCGGCTCCTTCTAAATTGAATTTTTCTGATAGTAATGAGTCCCTGAAAGAAGGTAACATTTTTATGATACCAATTATATTCATGGATACTTCCTAGCCTGAATAAAAGCTTTATTTAGAACGTTGTGTTACAGGGTTGTCTAACCTATTATCCCTTGGTAAGAGAAAGTCTAGTATTGGAGGGAATGATACTGCAACTCCTGAGAAACGTCTGCGGATGGATTCCAGCTCTAATTCGGCGCCTGCGCCACCGTCTCCTTGGGAAACCAAGAGGTTGAAGATTGATTTGATTGCAGCTAAGGCTCAGGTATAAAACAATGTGTTGTAAATATCAGATAGAAAAGAGACCTGTTTCTACGAAACAGACTTTATAGCATAGCTTATACCAATAGTGTGCGCATTTAGAAAAATATTTTCAAATTGTTTGCTAATTATGTGCAAGACATAAGCAAGATTATATTTTTATACTTACCACAAATTTACTTTTAGGATTTATTTAGTTTACTTGCAATTTCACAGATAACAAAACTCGAGTCCCGTGTGAACCATCAACACACAATTCGTAAAGAGATGCAAATATTGTTTGAAGAGGAGAAAGCTTCTCTTGTAGACCAGCACAAAAGGGATGAGCGAGCCCTCTCTGATATGGAGGATAGGCTGGAAGTCATTAGACGTAGGGAACTGGATGTTAAGGAGGAATTGAATCAGGTAAATATATGCTGCTATCTGTAGATTAGGTATAAGGAAAAAATACTAAAATAAATGTATGTAGCTATTCTAGCATTAATGGAAGCATACAAACATTTAATGAGTAATTTTTCATGGTTATAAAAGTTGTATTTTAGGCGAAGACACTCATTTTTTATAAGCTTTTATTTAACTTGCAATGTATGTATGTATGTTTGTTCGGGTGGAATCTTGCAAGTTGAATTTCACCCACTTCCAGTGGTCGGATTGACTTGATATTTTGTATACTTTAGTGTATTGGAAGACAATGCAAGTACAGTCAACAAAAAGTAATGTCACCAAAAAAGCTTGTATTAAAAATATTTTTTTTAACAAAAACTTATTGTTTGTATGAGTACCCCAATCAATGTAGGTATATAGGTTTTATCATGTGCCACTATTAGCAAAAAAGAAGTTGGCTGATAAGTATGCCAAAATGTTCAAATTCCTTTATAAATATTTTTCATGTCCAGGCACTGAAAGATAGCAGAGAGAGTAAAACAAATTGGGACAAACAAAAAGCAGATCTTCAGAAGCAAATAGCAGATTTGAAAGACAAGCTACTTGAAGCCAATGTCAGCAGTAAAGGTCAGCTGTCTGAAATGAAGAGGGATATGGATGAGTTACAGTTGGTAAGTTCTATATTTAATGGCATCTGATCCCTTATAAACCAGTGGGGTGATAATGTTACTTTGCTGCAATAAGTTTCAGTCATGTTCTAATTGAAATTGGTTCAATATAGTGATGTTCTGATAACTTTTTTATATTCTGGTAACTGCAAATACAAATAGTGGTTCATTAGAAATGGAACCATTTCTGATTTTGTAATATTTCTACCGATTCAGAGGTTGTTTCGATCTGAATTTCATTGCAACAAAATTACGTAATCCATATACAGAGCTTGTACTATGGAAACCAGATAACTGATATACTACATTTGTTTATACATAGGTACATAATAAATTATATGTTGATTCAGAACAAAGACAAAAAACATTTTGACAAATACAAAAAACATTTTGTATTTGTCAAAAGTAATCTGCACTTATTTAACCTGGCAAAAGATGTGTATCATACAAACACTAGAAATCCAGATAGGCTGGTATTAAAACAAAATATTTCAACAGCTTTGTTCCCAAAAAGTTGTTACATGATGTGCATACATATTTTTAATGGTTTGCCTGTAAATATTAAAACACTACCCTCAAATAAATTCCACATTGATCTCCGTAAATGGCTTCTTGTTCATAATTTCTATTCGACTAATGATTATTTCCATGTTGTGAGAAAAAACAATCGAATTAATGTGTAATTAATATGTAATAAATATATAATAATAAATAATAATATTGTATTGTATTAAAATTGCTACACCCTATTATAGGGTCTTGTATATTATGTTTGTAACTTATGTATACATTTGCATTGAATTGAATTGAAAGGGACATGCTTATTCACACTAAATGTCTGTACTAGGTGCAAATTCAACCTGAAAGGAACTCCAAGGATCAAATTGAGATTTAATATAGATTCCAATGGGTACTCAAACTGGGTCTCTCAGGCAGGGTTATACAATACAATCATCAATCCACATTACTATGATCACTACTAACTTGGATATCTATCAATAGCAATATTACACGAACACAGTAATACTACAAACAATTTTTATGGTGTTTTTAATTAGTTTACATGAAGGCGGCAAAATAAATCTATTTAATTTTATAAGGCTCTGGAAGGTGCTCTATCAGAAGTGGATATGCTCAAGAAAGAAGTGACAAAGCAGACAAGCCGTGCAGAACAGTGTATCACCCTGAGGAATCAACTTGAGAAGCAGGCGATGGAGCTACAAGAGGTCACCAAGCAGCTCAGGGAGTTGGAGTATGAGAGGGATTCTTATAAAGATTGGCAGCAGCAAGCCAAGGTTTGAAATTGACTGAATCTCATGATTACTAAATAGGTCCTATAGAAAAGATTTTCACCTTGATGAGTAGGTATGAATGTCATTTCACAAATATAATAACCATCTATACAATTAGTCATGTGTCTTTCTGTAGTGTAAACTTAACATGCTTACAGCATATAAAAGTATACATTTCCGAATGATTCCGAAATGGCTCGACCTATTTACAGGAGTTTCAATGGCATATAGCTGATGTTATGAGAAAGAATTAGGATTTCACACATATTTTTTTTTTACGATATTATTTGGTTTTGATAAATTTATAAAATAATTATTCTACTTACAATTTGACTCAAACTAAGTAATCCAAATATATTAAACATTTCTTTGTGTTCAGTTATGACTTGTGAATTCTCACTGTAGAAATCTTAATATCTTCCACAACAGACAGCCCAAAAACGCCTGACAAACATGGCTGACCTAGAGAAGGAGGTAGCTCGTCTCCGCGCCAATGAACGTTCCCTGCGCGACTCTGCGTGCAACAAGATGTTGTTGGAAGAACAGGTGCACCTGCTTACTTCCAGGGTGGATACTCTGCAACCGGTGCAGCAAGAGTTACATGAGGCCAAGGTGAGCAAACATGTTTAGGCTTATACATGATAAATTACATAATAATTCTATTTGTATGCATGAAGTAAAATTTTTGGGATTTAAGGCTTTCCTATCTGTTAGCATTCTCGGGTATGTTTTGTTAAATTTGGAAGATATCAAAAACACTTTTAGGGTTCCATATGGGGTGCTAACGCGGTACCCATTTACTAAGCCTCCGCGCTCTCCGTCCATCGCGTCCGTCTGTCTGTCTGTCTATCTTTCTATCAGTGGGCTTTATCTCATAAACCGTAATACAATAGGTTGACAGTTGAAGTTTTCTCTTTTAATGCCCCAAATTTGTGCCTCACTACAAAAACTGATTTGAAGTAAACCGTGATTGTCAATATGTAGGTGAAGCTAGCAGCGCTAGAGTCATCTCTGGAGGAGTGGAAGAGCGCGGCTCGCTCCCACGGCGTGGAGAACGCTCGCGCGCTCTCCTCCGCTCTCGACGGCGCGCTCTCCGGACAGCTCACGGCTAATGTCAGCTGCGACCAGGCGAACTCGCAGCTCGCACAACTCACTGAGGTATATATACACAACAGAGTAAGACCATATCGCTATGTCGCTCAAGGATAAGCTCGACCGAATGTATACCTTAAGGAATACCACAGACAAATAACTTAATGTTGTGTTCCTGCGCGTGAGAAAGATCGCCAGATTTTACGAGGTCGGGGGGGATGATTGGTAACTGGTGAGTGATGCCCTACTGTTGCAAGCGTCCATAGGGATGTATGCTTAGTTGTATAAAAAAAACCTGCACTATCTACCCGAGGCATTCGAGGATCATTAATTTTTAGTCATTTATGCTTAAAAATATATAATATAAAGATGAAATAGATAAAATAGAGAATAGTCATACTCATGTCATGCATGTGTATTTAACAGGAGGTAGCGACAATGAAGTACGAGCGCGATAAGGCGACAGGCAAACTAAACGACTTGATGACCGTGCGCAAGAATCAGGAGAGTCTCATACACAGGCTGCAGAAAAGACTGCTGCTAGTCACCAAGGAGAGAGATAGCTATAGGTAATATTCGTGTTTAGTCCCGGAATCAGAAATAGTATTAAACAAAAGGCTAAGTCTCTATATACCAAGGTGCCAAACAAAATGTGGTAACCTTTAAACAAAATTATATTAAATTGTTTCTTTCGAAAAAAAAACATTATCATGTTTTTAAATTCCCCCACATTTTTTTTAATTCAAAAATATATATAAAAAATAGATCCCGATCAAAAACTCGATGAACGTAGTAATCTTGCAGCCGGATCTCGTATTAATAGCTCTATCTCTTTCGGACGTGGGCTGTTTAAGGATCTAAACTGCGGATGACCCAAGGATGTTTCAGTTTGAACCCATATCCACACCCATATCTGGCTCGAAGGACCAATAAAATAAGGATATACTAGAAATACAATGTTCCATAAAAAGATGAGAGACTACCTTTGCAAATCATTTAATTCTATATGACATTATTTTTGGAAATGTTTTGATAATTTACAACATGTTATAAATACGCTTGAAGCGATTCTTTGAAGGTGATTATATTGTTTGTAACGTATAGACAACAGCTGGACTCGTACGAGAAGGAGTTGACAGTGACCCTGTGCGGCGAGACGGGCGCGGGCAGCGCAGCGCTGCTCTCAGCGCGCGTCGAACAGCTGGAGAAAGCGCTGCAGGGCTACAGAGATATACTCGCTACACACGACCAGGCGGCACACGCCAAAAGTATGTTTATTTTACAATAAATTGTGTTTAGCTGCAGATAGCTATATGGTTTCCCCGCGTTCGTGTGAAATACCTTTTTTTTTCCGTAAGAAACAGTGTAAAATTGCGAGAAAACTGGTCGGGCCAAATCTCACCAAGGAGCTAAAAAAATCCCCTCACTTTATTAATTACTAGAGAATATAACCGGCAGCCTCTCGAACATATGACGGCGTATGGCAGCCCGCGCACTAGGCAGCCATGAATTCCTATCAATATTTCGGCTGCCGCAGGCTGGCTGCCTAGTGCGCGGGTAGGCTTACTGTGCTAAAGTCCCCGTCATGAGAAGCTATAAATTATGTAAACAAACATCTTTTACTAAGTAAACATTTTATACTGCGAGATAATAATAAATTGACCATATTCAATCGACATGAAATATAGACGGGTTATATGAAAGTAACAACCTATTTAATTTAGTCGGATCATATTTTAACGACGCAAAGCGCTATCGTTTGTGTTTCTTGGTACCGGAACGCGTCCGTCGCAGGGATTGTAAACTATCGGGACGCCATTTTGAAATAAACGCGTCATTCGAGTTTCGAATGCGTACGATTTTGTTTCATTGCTTTGCATATATCGCGGATCTGGTTGTTATTGTTAATTTTGTTATTGTTTCGTTATCACTTTTTTATTGTTGTTACTTTAATTGTTGCGTTAATTTTATTTGTTATTACGTATAATGGAGCCAGTAGCCAGTACATCTAAGGAAATAAATTCGCCACGAAAAAAACGTCAAAAGGTGCGTAATACAATTTATCTAAAATATATAATAAGTAAAAAGAAAGAGTTGTTTGTTAAATAATATATGTTAATTAATATTTGTTACTTAATAATTTATTAAATCTTAAACAAATTCATTTTTTTTGTTGGTCCAAATGTTGTGAACTCCTGAACACTTGTTTACAAAATTTATAGCTTCTCATGACGGGGACTTTAGTGTTGTATAATATGTTGTGTGTCAGGTGTGGAGACGCTCCGCGGCGAGGCGAGCAAGTGGCGCGAGGAGGCGGAGAGCTCGCGGCGCGAGGCGCAGAAGCTGCGCGCGCAGCGGGACTCCATGCAGCTGCACATAGAGCGCATGGTGCCGCAATCCACCAAGGTACACACTATTACACATCATCTATTCAAATACATCTTCGCAGGCACTTATGAATAGTCTGCCTCTAAAAGTTCGGAAGGCTGCATTCGCTGAGAAGAGCCGGCTATAAACTCGGCAATTACTCTTTTCAATACCAGCTTACATTAATGAATCTAAGCTTGTTTTGAAAAGAGTAATTAAAAAAGTATATTGTAAAGTAAAGTAAAATTTAAAATTAAAGTATCATGTAATGGCATGATATTTATATTTTAATCGCACTTACAAATATTAAGTTACAAATATTATTCATCATCATCATCATATCAGCCCATGGATGTCCACTGCTGAACATAGGCCTCCCCCATTGATTTCCACTTCGAACGGTTCTGGGCCGCTTGCATCCAGCGGCGCCCAGCGACTCTGACCAGGTCGTCGATCCACCTGGTGGGAGGTCGTCCCGCTCGGCGCTTTCCAGTACGTGGTCGCCACTCGAGAACCTTCCTTCCCCATCGGCTATCAGTTCTTCGAGCGATGTGGCCTGCCCATTGCCACTTCAGCCTACTAACTCTACGAGCTATATCGGTAGTTTTCGTTCTCCTACGAATGTCCTCGTTTCGGACCCTGTCACGTAGAGAGATTCCGAGCATAGCTCGTTCCATAGCTCGCTGAGTGACTCTGAGCTTATTTATGCGGCCAGCAGTGAAAGACCACGTCTCTGTCCCGTATGTCATCACTGGTAACACGCACTGGTTGAAGACCTTTGTCTTCAGACTGAGGTATTTTGGACGTGAAGATATGCCGTAGCTTCCCGAACGCTGCCCAGCCGAGTTGGATTCTTCGGTTGACCTCTTTGTCGAAGTTGGACCTACCTAATTGGACAATTTGTCCTAGGTAAACATACTCGTCTACAACTTCGAGAACAGTGCTCCCAACAATCACCGGCATTGGCGGAATATGAACATTAGACATAATTTTTGTCTTGTCCATATTCATTTTTAGGCCTACCTGTTGGGAAACTCTGTTGAGGTCATTGAGCATGATGTTCAAAGCTTCCAGCGATTCCGCCATTATGACTATATCATCGGCGAATCGAAGGTGAGTGTTATGTTCGCCATTGATGTTGATGCCATATCCCTTCCAGTCCAAGAGCTTGAATACATCCTCCATTACAGTGGTGAAGAGTTTCGGGGAAATTACGTCACCCTGTCTTACACCCTTCTGCAACTGGATTGGTACCGTACTCTCGTCCTGGACTCGAATTGACATGGTGGCTTTGCTGTACAAACACTTCAACACTTCGATATAGCGATAGTCAATTTGGCATCGCTGTAGACTCTGTAACACCGCCCAGGTCTCGACTGAATCAAAGGCTTTCTCATAGTCCACATACGCCAGGCATAATGGCCGATTATACTCCTCAGTCTTCTGTATAATCTGGCGGAGTGTATGTATGTGGTCTATGGTACTAAAGCCTTTACGGAAACCGGCTTGTTCGGGAGGCTGGAAGTCGTCAAACCTACGTGCGAGACGATTCGTAATGACTCTCGAATAAAAAAGACAAATATTATTAACTGACAATAATTGAGTGCTCCGGCGCGAAGGCAAAACTATAAAGTAGACTGAATCGATATTTAATAAGTAAGTAGCAAACTTAACCAGACCAGCCCCCACAAGCAGCAGCTGTTCACAAGTATGACGCGTGTGGCAGCCATCGCCCTCGCCATATTGGAGGGAAGTGGGCGACCCGTCACACGACGCCGCCCCGCATGCCAAGGGCTTAATATCCTATCATGCGCTTTATCCATATCTATGTAATGCTATTTGTAATGTCAAAATAACAGCTTTTTACTTAAGTGTTGAAGCCACGAGAATAAGGAGAACAATACAATATTGGTAGGCTTTCTAAAGATTACATCTCGAAGTGTTCACCTTTTTTATGTCATTAGGCAGTAGAATATATAGTATATATAGAATATTATATATTATATTAGTAAAAATATAGTATGTGTTATAAGGGAAAAAATGAAATGGCATGCACAATTATATAGATTTAGGGACAGTATTGAGAAAATTATTGTATTTATAATATTTTACAGATCCTACATCTGGCAGACAACCCTGCTGCTGAAGCACAAAAGCAGTTCCAGATGGATTTGCAGGCAGCTCAAGACGAGGTTAGCTTAGTTAAATTTAATTGCTTGGTGCATTTCGTATCATCCGGGTGACATCCGGGACTTCAATTAATTGTGACAAATTGATAGTTAACTAAATTGAAAAGCTATGAGTGTAATATTAATTTTATAAAGAGTTAATAAACTAATATACTCTAATTCTTCAGATCAAAAGACTGAAAGCGGCATTGCGGGAAGGTGGTCCACAAACGTGCTCCGAAGATATCCAGCAATTGAAACAACAGTTGGAGAACAGTCGTATTAAACTCAAAAGGTGAGTCCTAGAAATAAAATAGTGTATTTTTTGTATGTATAGGCCCGTGTTTGACCACAATCGAAGAAAGCTTGCTTGCCTATCGGTTTTCTACAGGTTGTATTTTTGAGAGTTTGCACAGGAATTGTTCAACCTAATTCCACCATCCCCATTCTTACACCGAACCACAAGACGCCGGGAAATGTGTCACCCGTTCGTTGTTGACACACCGAAAATACGGACACAGCGTGGCCAGAGTGAATAGGTTCCTTCTGGGAAAGCGTGTCCCATCTTAGGCTTCGTCTTCTTATGGGCGGGCCAGGCAGGGGCAAAACGCAAGCCCATTTAATAAAAAAAAAAGAATAATCTTAACATGGTTAGTGATGATGTGGCCGAAGGTGGTAAGCACACACAGACTAAAGGGAACTATCTCTCAAGTGCAGCTGTCGGAACACACCGATAGGTGCTTGGCGACAGATTTTCAACTTTAAGGTGGTAGAAAGTCAGGTCATCAGGTGGGTACTACAAAGTACCCTACCAACGTGCTGTGGTTTCCTCACGTTGTTTTCCTTCACCGAAAGCTCAAGCTCATTGTAGGATTCGGACCCGGGACCTTCGTCGCGGCATCCGACGTCACTACCACTGAGCTATCATCGCCTTCTTTTAATTTTCAGCTAAGGTAGTTTATAATATTAATGGTTTCACTATTCATAAAATAATCTTTCAGAATGAAGTATTAGAAGATGGTCAAAAGAATTATTTTGAGTGAAACGAGCAATTGCTACCTTAGATTAATAATAATTATATAAACCGATAGTTATCGAAGATACCTATTTAGGTAAAATCAAACTTCTCAATTATGTAAAGTAGTAAAGTTCTTAATCAAATGTATAGTTATGTGTATTAATTAATAGTAGTAGTATAAGTATTTATGTGTAAATAAATAATATTAATATCACAAAGAAATGTTGAGTAAAAAGTGATCACCCAATCACGTAAAATATCAGATTTTTAACATTTTGGTTTTCCAGAATGACTGATGATTTTGTGTATATGTGCTAATGAGCTAATCAGAAAATGTTGTGTCAGTATTATTGTTACATTTAAATACTAGCTGTCTCGCGCAGTTTCACCCGCGTTCTCGTGATAAAAACTAGCCTATAACACTCGGGGATAATGTAGCTTCCTCTAAGTGAAAGAATTTTTCGAATCCGTCTAGTAGTTCCAAAAAAACGCCCGTTTAAACAAACAAAAAAATCTCTTCCGCTTTATGATATTAGTCTGGACTAGATACACGTTATGTTTATAGTTTTATGTAGTATATTATTTACTCTGTGCTTAGAGGCTGTTCCAGAAGGGTATGGATTTTTGATTGATCAAAGTTAACTGCTTTGGAAGATGTAGTTACTTGCTAAAAAGTAACCCTCCCATATCAGTTAGTTTAAATCGTAACTTTATGGAATTACATTTTGTCATGGGATTAAAGAAATATTGTTTTTTTTAGAATGAAAGAAGAATTTACATCATCTGCGCAAGAGTACAGGGATGTTTGTTACATGCTGTTAGGATATAAAATTGACAGAACTGGACATAAAAATTACAGGTGAGTGAGGTATATTTGATGATATCAATTTTATGTTCGTTACATATTCGTAAAGTACAGAATTGTCATGTATTTGTTTAAAGTGTCACCGACCTTAATTTCTGGTCCATTACGACTGAAATCCTTATTTCATTTACACAACAATCGACTCTGATAAATAATACAATAAACAACATTCAGCGCAAAGAATATATCCATTTCATGTGTTAATTCGTGCACTTTAGGATGGTCAAACCTTTTGTTTATTTGAAACAACAATTTGTTTCAATATTATACTTTATGTAAAAGTGATATGATTGAAAGGATCATGGCGAGATTTGTACAAAAAAAATATTGATTTTTAGAGACGTTGGAATGACGTTATAATTGATCCTTGGTGCCTTAGGAACAACTTGAGCCATTTAAATATTTTTAGAACCCCGGGATAAAAATGCGAATTTCTATGGCAATCCGGCGAATCGCGACTATTTGCGACCAAAACCATAATGTTGTTGGTATGTTTTGCGGGGTTTATAAAATATTTCATGAATATTAACATGTTGCTGGTAATGTAATCTCAATATTGGAAGTGATTAAATACCCTCTAAAATGTTTTATTTTTTTGTACAAATCAATGTATGGAGCTCGACATGATTCTTTCAAAATCGATTGCATTCACCATATCAAATGAAAAGCCATTTAAATGTAAAATTCATTTACAGAATATCAAACATGTACGCAGACTCATCGGAAGACTACCTAACATTCACACTATGCGACGACGGTATAGAAATGGTCCACACAGAGTATTCAACCTCTTTAGGTGATTTAGTGGAACTGCACTTACATCAACATCAGTCCATCCCACTGTTCCTAAGCGCTTTGACAATGGACCTCTTCACAAGAACCACAATGCAACAAGACGTGCATTAATCTGCAGGTGTGTTTTACATTACATTTGATCGATGTCGGCTACTGATTAAAAGGCTAACCCCCTTATTACAAAAGAAGGTTCAAGTCGAGCCTTCTAAATCCCAGGTATTAACATTGAGAGTGTAGAGAATAGAGAAGCTTTCATAAGCAAAGGTTATGTCCCATTTTTTTGAGTCAACTATAGTTCTCTTTAGCGCTGAAACAATAATTAGTCCTCTAAGCAGATACCAGAAATACGAAGCGCCATCTGAACGCTTTTAGAAGTATTTTTCTAGCAAACCCGTGATTTTCACGGCGCTAATGCGTTTCGTTCATCGTTCTAAAACAACAAGTGTGGCCGGATAGCCTCACTTGAACGGAACATAGTTGTGACGTGTGGCGTCTTCTCTATACGTAGTAATAATAGCTCAATGGATTTTAAGATAGCCACAGCCCTTTGTATTATATGACATTAGAAAGTGACGGATATGTTTTAATCCTGGGTTTTACTAGTCTTGATTTAAACCTTTTGTAGTCAGGGGGTTACGGTTTCATATAATAATTTACATTGTAATGTAGCAATAAAACGCGAGTACTAAATAAAGTCAGATTTTTTATTTTAATGACATATGGTTGGTTGCCACCTTATCGTAAAGTTAAAATATTCTCGTATCGTGAGTGATCCTGATCCTCCCTCTCGCCCTCATTTAATTTACTCATTTGTGTCAGACTACATTACGTCGATCAATTAAAATAAACTAATTAATATTATGTATTATATTTATTAATTTTGTTATTAAATTAAACATTTATTTACACAAATGAGTAAAATTTAATCGAAGAGTCATGTCACAACGTCTCGATGAATCACTAATAAGTGACCCACGCTTGCAACATTAAAAAAAAAGGTCGATCGCATCTGTCATTTTAGTCCATGGAATAAAAAATCTGACTATACCACAGATTTAGAGAAGGATAGATAACGCGAACCGTACGCCCAAGCGTGCCCACCAAGTAGAAAGTACATTTTGTTGCGTTTTCGCGAATAGAAACGTTTCAGAATCTATGAGTTTGACATTTGGTTACGCTAGGATCTAGCGTATCGTTATGTCAATCTCATACATTTAGTAACGTTTCTATTCGCGCAAACGCAACAAAATATACTTTGTCTTGGCCTACAGGTCGGGAAACGAAAGCTGGCATGTTTACAGTATTCACACATATGCAATTTCACGATACAGTAAGTTTTATTACATTGTTGCTTCTAATCAGTCAGTCAATTCTAATGGACGAATGCAAAAAATATCACTATATTTATAATTTATAATTTATAAGCAGTAGCAAAAGCAAACCAATAACTGTCTCCTTCATACTCATAAGCTTGACCGCGCGTGAGAGAGACGGAAAGACTTTTCATGATGCACATGCAGTTTGACATCACGCCGCGCGCTTATTCACAGAATAAATATGTTGAACGTGCCAGCTTTAGTTAACCGACCTGGGGACAAACCACAAGCTCTTGAATTTTTTTTTTTTTTTTTTTTTTT
This sequence comes from Achlya flavicornis, assembly GCA_947623365.1. Lineage (NCBI taxonomy): Eukaryota > Metazoa > Arthropoda > Insecta > Lepidoptera > Drepanidae > Achlya > Achlya flavicornis. The sequence continues at coordinate 5,715,624 of OX392484.1, forward strand.
TTTTTTATACAACTTAGTCGGTAAACAAGCATACGACCCACCTGATGGTAAGCGGTTACCGTAGCCATATGTACGCTTGCAACACACGAAGCATCGCTCACGCGTTACCGACCTTTCCCCCCTCCCCTATGAGCTTACCTTAACGTTATTTGTCTTTTGTCCTCTTTTGATGTTGGATGTCAAAGAGGTACAAAAGACAAATAAGGTTATTATAATATTGTTTTGAGAGCTTGTGGTTGGCACATACTTATTACTCCTAGTTTTGTCATATAGTATTGTGTGAACTGCAGTGCCGGCTGATTTAAAAGGTAAATTCTAATATCTCTGCGATTTTTTTCATTAGTATATGGATTGGAGGTGATAGTTTGATAGTATATAAATCTGATGTAATAGCAATTTATTAAAAGACATGAAATATTATAGCAACTCTTTAAGGTTAATTACTATAGTACTATCATCTCTTCATTATATGTATGTAAATGTTCCTGTATGTCATTGGTAATTAGCAAGTTCTGTGACCAGAACATTTCTTTAAGATAACCTATACGATTGAGGTGTCAAATTAGTAAACGGATGTGTGTAGTTTTAAATATGCGGATTTGGTTTCTATCCTACGATTTAAGCTTCAAAATGGTTCTTCAATCGTGAAATAATTTTGGTATGACTGTAGTTAGTATTTTCAATTGTAATATAGTCTGTATATTAGGATTATAGTTATTTAGTACCTACCTCTTAAATTGGTGGGTAAGCAATTTTAAGACATGGTTCATGCAAAATGATGCAATCTGTTCGAGAAAATCCATTTATCCACAGTTAAAATGGCTGCCATGAAAGGTATATAATCATATTGTATCCAATAAATAGGTACCTATTTGTCAATATTATTTTTTACGTCCACGAGGCAGAAAGTTTATTTCCTTTTTTATTATTTTAATTACCTTCATACGGCCTTAAAAATAAGATAAATATACATTATTTGCACACTACATAGAAATAGTAGACGAAAAGAAAAAATAACAAATAAAAGAAGAAGTGATACAAAACAGGCGGTCTTTTCGTTTAAGCGATTTCTTCTAGACAACCTTTAAAGTAACGAAGCCTATGTGTGTACTTCTGCGTCACATCAGCTAATTAAAACTTTGTAGGAATGAATAACTAATACACAAACTTGTTTTGACATTTATTAGATTTGTAGGATTTTCGGAGTCCTTTGTTTTTTTCATGATAATAATTTGAATTAATAGAATAAATAAACTTATTAAATAACTCTGTATAAATGGAACTCACTAACTTGTAAAAATAAGCTGTGAATAATTTTGTTATGACATTCCTGTACTAGAAATCGAAAACTGTGTGTAATGATTGGTCCAGTTTTAAAGGTTTATAAGGCGTGTACTCCACCCGTGCATAATATTAGGAGACAAAAACAAACATTGTACAGTCGCGGACTGAAAATGTTTATCACATTTCAAACTCGATTCCATCTCATACCGCGCGCAATAAGGTCTAACATGGCATATCAATATATCATTTTAAAAATGTGAAATTTTTTAAGTATCGAACATAGCAAAAAGGCTATCAATGAGTTTTTGATTATGTAAACTCATTTAATAAAATGTTTTTTTTTTATAAAATTGTGACATTTGCCAAGCGTTTGTAAGCAAATAAAAATACAAAGGTAATTCAATAATAGCAACTTTAATTCTGCAGCAAATGTAGTCGGTTGGATACTATATCGAGTGCTATATCAAGAGAACTCAATACTTAGTAAAACACCTCTTTCAATTATGTTTTATGTGAAATACAATTCACGTCTATAAATAGTCATTTTATTTCCGGTCAACCAGAAATGTGCAAGCGATTATAGACCGTAAGGTGGTAAACATTTTTAGTCCGCGACTGTACCTATTAATTTTTATGATATGTCATTCTTACCATTCATATCTTTCATTATGTCAATATTGTCATAGAATATCGTAAATATGATTATGAACAGAAACTGAATCATTCTTGTAGGAAATGAGTTACATATTGTAATATTTTTAAGTTTTTCATGTCATTATAATGTTCGATCGAAGTATTGAAAATGTATCTTTTATTTCTACAAGGTTATGATGTATCCCCACACAATTTCACGATATAAATTGAGTAATATAAAAATGATGTGTATTTTTTTACAATTCATCTTAAGAGGCCTTTACGATTTTTTCCGTTTAACGTGATTTTACAGGTTTTCATTTCAATTATGATGTACTGAATGAGCTACTTTTTAATTTTTATTACTAACCGACCCCAACCCTGCGACTTTTTTGTGTTTGAGAAAAAACAAAAAATGTAATATACGGCCTCTTAAAGGCTCCTCCTCTTTTTTTAATTTACCGCAAAAATATTGTTTGTAGCGCGTTCAAACATCAATCTCTTCAACTTTATAATATAGAAAAGATGTAGGTTTAAAGGAGTAGGTTTATCTAAAGTGACGAGGTAGTCATCTCAATCTTTTAGCTTTGTTTTGTGAAGTATAGGTACAAATTTGTTATGCAGGTAAATAACAATGCATATGTCAGTGTAAAATATTTATGAAGAAACAAGGACAATATATTATACATCATCTAATGTTTGCAATGAGTTCAACTACAACAATTTAGTATTATTATAGTCAGATACAGTTAACAACTTGATTAGCACTAGGAAATAATTGACAAGAGCTGAATTGTCATAGTATTATGTAATTTTTTGTCCACGTTTTAAAAAGTAAGATTTATTAAAAAAAACGAACGACCCATGATTAACACAATATAAAAATAATATTTACATCCCTTAAACCCTTGCTATGACGACTAAATTTGCTTTTGAGGTGACCTATTATTTCCCTTAAGGGTAGAATTTTGAAAACCTTTCATAATCACTGAATATGTTCCAATTCTATAGTAGTTCGATGAATTTGTAATGCATAAGTATAATTGGTCACCCCACAAGCAATAGACAAACAATATAAGTACCACCATTAAATAGGCTGCATTTGGCTTGCTGTCCGAAAAAATTCAGAATCTTTGGATTTTTTTCAATAAATTTCCTCGATAAGTAATTCAAATTGTATAACATCCGTCATTAGGCCAGCCATGCTTACAGTTGTAACATAATATAAGTAATTAACGTGTGGCAAATATTATTAAACACATGTGAAGTTATCAGACCCGAGTTACGGCAGAAATTATAAAAAAGTACATATTGTGTTTTTTTATTCGAGAGGAGATTGACGGTTTGCAGCCGAGAATTCATGCATTCTGAGAATTCACATGATAGGTATTAGTTTACAATTCTCCCGCGACTCTAGTCTCGCCCGATATCTGGACTCGTGAATAGAAAGAATTACAAAAGCGAACATTTAAACTATTTAAAGCTAAGAAGGACGCCAAGAAAGTCAGTTTACTAAAGTGACAATCACACACTGCTTTGATACCATTTGACAAATCTACAAATAGAGCAACTCGCATACGAATATTCTTGGAAACATTTTGGAAATAATTTAAAAGTAACAATAAATTACTTTCATTATGTATCTACAGTCTATAAAAAATCACTTAATTTTCAAATATAAAATGTTTCGAAAATAAGGATACTCTAAAAATCTTACATACACATAATACTGAAAACGTATTTTTATAACACTCCAAATATGTCCGAAGTACGTTTTGATGATCATTGCGTTACACGATTCACATGTAAAAATAAACAAAACAAAACATATAACATAAATTTCATACAATTTTCAATAAAATTATTGCACTAAACTTCATAGTCATAACTTAATAATAAATATTGCATTAAGCGTTAACCACATTACGTGAAGTAAAATTATTTAAGTCTTAAAGTACTAAGAGTTAATTAAATTTTAAGAACAATATGTCAGTCCGATGAAAGGGTTATCTCATTTCATCCTAATACAAGCTCCGTACCTATATTGTAGCGACGTTTAACAAGACGGTCATAGTTTTGTAGAGTAGAAATAACTAAGTTCCAAATATTGTGCTAACTACAGTCCCTATGTAATATTTTGACTAAATATTAAGTACGATTTGGTGCTCAAATTTAATAATGTAAGTGTTAATTATTTAAAAACTATAAAGAATTATTATTTATCTACAAACATCGAAAGGGTGCATCAGGTTCGACAGATTTATCTAAATCTACACTATCTACTTTTGAATTCCAATAAACCTGGCACGTTGATGACTGGAAGGAACGGTCACTTTTACTGATGGAGTAACAGCAAATACCTTTTGTTGTAGGTTGATGATCAACTAAGAAAGCTCTTTAGAAGAATTAAGAACGTTACTCCGAATGTAAAATGAACGCCCGATATATCAAGCTCCAAGTAACCTGGACCAAACTCAGACTTCTGTCTAATACCTGTAATGCATCTGCTTGTAATTATTTTTGTCATGCAGTTTTAATATTTCCTTATTAAACACTGAGTACTGGCACCAGATCTGTTCCCGCCGACGCGTCGATTCTCTAAAACACTACGAAGCCAGTGGAACACTGCCGCTAAATCTAGAAGAGTCTATGACTATAGGATGCGCGTGGTGTCCACGGCGCTCACATTTCTCTCATCAGTCACTCTATTGTCTGTTATATTTTTGTTATCTGGAAATAATAAATAAGACACGTTAACACTAAGAAGGTGTATGAGACTAGTATCCGGTAGTACCTACTGGAGGTGTATAATGTAGGTACCTTGACAAGGGCCAGTGTGCAAGGGGTCGACGACGCGTCCGGCGACGCAGGCGGCCTTCTGCAGCCGGCACCAGGAGGGGTAGGTGCGGCGGTCGGAGCCGCACAGCTTGCGGCGCGCGCCGCCGCCGGCCGCGCCGCACGCGCCGCACGACACGCAGCGCGCGCCGCTCGCGCCTCCCGATACGCATCTCTGGCCCAAGCCGCACTTTATCGCACCAGAAGCGCACGTCGCGTTGGCTGCTCGTAACAAATGTTCACTTTATAACTTTAGATTACATTCAGCTGTGCTGTCAATTTAATAGGTCTGCTGATTTGGTGGGATTTGTGTGGTATCTCTGACATGCATAGATATTATAGCTATTTGAAAGTTCGTTTTTTATATCTCGATATGTGACTGAAGTGGCTCACTCAAATCTTAGAAGGGAACTTGAGGGTGCTCAAGTGCAGCTGCCGGTAGATAGTATGAGTCAGAAATGAAAATGTAATGTTACCTAAGCAAGGTCCTCTGTAAGCTAGCGGCAGCGCGTGGCCCCGCTCGCAAGCCGCCCTCCGGAGCGCGCAGGCGCCGGCGTAGGTCCTGCCGTCGACGGCGCACACGGGCGAGCCCGCCACGCTGCACGTGCCGCACCTCACGCAGTGCGCGCCCAACTCCGCATCCAACACGCAACGCTTGTCGCCGCCGCACCGGACACCATCACAACTACCCTCTGAAGTGCAACACAACGACTATTTACTTAGAAAGCTACAAACTAGTGATACTAGTGGTCCTTCGAGCCGGTTAAAAAGTTTATCGGCACCGGCGGTAAACGAGGAAATACGACGCCTAATGTAACATAATAATGGAGTAGAAATCAGACAAACAAGAAACGAGGCCTGTAAATATCCCGACGCTTTTCCCGGACGATTGTATCGTATTGCGGTTTATGTACCGGCGTTAGTTAGTTAGTCTAGACAGCGATCGAGTGCCTGCGTTTAGAGCTTAGATTACAGCGGATTTATCACGAACAAAATCGGAGCATGCCGCCAGCGCTGCCTCGGGCCTATGTCTGCGAAACGTTATGAGGTATTCTGAGCAGTCCATGGCTGATAGGTAGCGTGCCTGGTATTTGTACATACAATACCTATTAGGAAAACATGACAAGAATCTTAACCATCAAACAAATTACCTTAATAACCTACAAATTATATTTAAATTGACCTGCTTATGACTTTAAATCCCGGACGCTAAACATAGTTACACACTTACTGGGTATTTAATCCATTGTTTGTGAATAACTGGGTCTTATATATTGTGCTCATTATGCTTACCTATACAATGTTGAACTATTGTACTCTAGAAATACTAGGATACCGTACGCACAATCTCCATTTGGCACTCCAGTATTTATTTAATAGTAAAAATCGTATAAAACGAAAACAGTCTAAAAATATCCAACTATGTGGAATGTACTTATATTTAGACAGTTACACTGAGAACTTTATTACAGTTTGTGGTGCCCGTTTGCTCATAAAACGCGATGAAGTGGTGTTGCGGCGTTTAGAGGTAACTTTACGTAAGCATTATCTTGGAATATTATTCACAATATGGAATGAGGTCGTCTGGGTCGGTCTTAGGCCGATTGCGGTTATGTCAGCTTAAGTTTTGCGAGGAGCACTGATGAATTGATGGTGATACTTACCGAATCATCTTGAGATTCTTAAATTCAATTGCTTTGCTAATGAGTTATCGTAATTGAGTTTCTCTAATCTTTATAATCGAAAATGTGTCAATTTCTACCCGATACCTATAATTTTATCCCACTATAGTATTATAAATGCGAAATATGGGTATCTAGCTATGTTAGTAAGTTCAGTAAATGTTTAATTTAACGCCTAAGTACATAGAATTTTAACTAACGTTAAACAACTCAAATCTCTATCTTTTGTTAGAAGTTATTTTGTCAACGGTTTGACAAGTAAATACCTATACATCAAGGAGAATTGGTAGGCACATCTACCGTATGGTTGTGATCATCTCCGCCTATGGACATATGAAATAGCAGGGGAATTGTCGATGTGTTGCCGCGTTGAGAAGCACTAAGTATTTACGTTTTATAAGATGAACCTCATGTCTTAGCAGAGGAAAAACCTTTATTTTTGGTATTAGCTATGTAAGCGAATTTGTATGTAAGTTTACCAAAAGTTATACGGAGGTGTAAGTAAGTACCTACTTACTTACACCATAGAGACAATAATACTTGACAATATCATACCTAGGTAGGTATGATATTCCCTATTGAGTTGTGCGTGTAAGTAGTGTAACGGTGGTAGAGCCGTCGCGCTGCGCCCGCGCCGCCCAGCCGGTTCCACAGGCTCGTGTAATTGCACTCATTCTCTCCCGATGACATCCCGACACTTCGGCCTCCAACTAACGATTCTCGAGCTCATTGCAAATGCAATCTACTTGAAAGAAACAAGTCAAGCCGTTACACGGTTATAAACTCGCACAATTGCAGTGATTGTATTCATACATATTCATAGCGATCGATAGCTGCGCTATGACTCACTTAGGTAGACGATAGTTCCTAAACTTATGGTAATTCGCTACCTTATATTGCCCACGCGCAGCGGTTCATTTATATATACCTATTTTGATATTGACGATAATGACTACTGTATTTATGAGGAAAGGATGGCTGCAAGAAATTTGAAAAATAGGTTTTTAACATATCTATTGCTGTCGCGCTGTGCCCGAGCTATCCCGCCCGGGAGCGATAGAGACAATTACAGCTTGGACCTATTTTATTATACCTATTTAAATTAGACGATATCTCTATTTCGTAATACCCGGTTTTCTCCTCCAAAATTGGATCAATAAAAAAAAAAACTAGAATCATAATAAGAAGGACTTTGGCTATGTCTGTCGGTTTTCCTTTGTTTTTTTTATATTCGTCAAATTTGTTCGCTGGACGTCTGATAAGGGCGGGCGTTAAAAATGGTAAGTTTTTGTAATTTTAGAAGGCTCCTAATTCTTATAATAATTAATTTATGGAGAAAAACACAACCGAGGGACATACGTGGTACCTACAGATTGCATGGTTAAATAATCATTGCTCTAGTGTCATTAACCAGAGAGGAAACTGAGGATTACGTTTGTATGGAACAAATGCCACCAGCATTTCCTCTTAAGCATCCGTTATTTGTCCTAAATGTTTACGATTAATCATAGGTATATTGGTTTTAATGTCAAATTGAGTAATTCTAGTTTCAGTTATGCTACAAAGCAGAAGCTAAAATACTACACCGTTACAATTTTCCCATTCTGTAGTGTAGTGTATACCTACAACAGTTATGATTTTAAAGTAAAATAAGAAATTGCACAGGTACACCTAATGAGGATTTACTAGGAACATAAAATAATTGCGTTTTAATACGTAGACTATAGTACCTAAGTATTAGGTAGTAGGTAGGTACTTAGCTTTCCGTTTGAAATAAAGTTTAGGTCTTGATTCATTATCACAATCCAGCGAGTAAATCAAGTCATTATAATTTACAAGTAAATCGACAACTTAAAGACGAATATGTAAATTAATACAAATTTTATTAAAATCATTGAAAACGGTAGTCATTAAATCCAGTAATTTACCTACTGAGATTTTAATGGTTTACTGTAAAGATAATTTTCCACTTATTATTAAACTGGATGGAAATAAAACTAGTAAATAATGTAGGTACCTAATAATACAGTGTTTACGTATTACCAGTTAACATACAAACATGGAATTACATCTGTTCTTAGCAATTTACCTTTATTACTGCAATTAGTTACCCTCGGGCCTACCAGACTATTCCATGAGAAATAAAACACATAGGCGAACAAGTTGTACGAGAAGTGTGCCATAACTACGAGTTCTCGTCTGCTTTAAATCCTTACTTTTAGGGTTTCATGTTCGGATATCTTCAGCATGGTAACATTATCGAGTTTCTTTCGAGTATAGTTGCTTATCGTGGTAAGTTCCCATTCACATTCATGCACCCCGGGCGAGACGCGTTCGGCCAGACGTATCGTGCATCGCAATGAGCCATTATTGAGTCGCGATTCCAATAGAGATGTAGCCAGGCTGCTGGGAACGAACGAGCAATTTAACAGTGCGATAGTAGGGGTGTGTCCGGTCATTACGGTTCGCTATTAATGCACCAAGTAATGAACAAAAGATAATCTGCAGCTCCTAGCTCGTTCGCTATGGAAGTAGAGCCTTTTAATTTACGGACAGCGAGAGCGAGGAAATGAAGTCGCGATATTTAGGTCACCTCGAAATATAGGTTATGTTGGAAAATAGGAAAGTGGAATGGGCTTTCAGGAATATGCAGGCAGTTAATTCATCGCTAATGACCCGTTCGGCGCTCTACATCAGCGAATCGTAGTAGGCATTATCATTTTGTCTGATATTTTCAATTTATTCATAGCGAAGTTGTGTCGTGGAGTCTGTATAAAACAGGCTCAGACTGCAGTCTGCGTGCATTACAGCACGAGTCCCGCAAATGACGCTATTGTGCGCATACGCCGGCCGCACAACCGCCGCCGTCCCGCGCGCCGGCCAGTTGATAGCCTTCGCGGTGACTTGCGAATAAAATGAAAGCAGAAACATTAACATTATCGATATGACGGCTACAATGATCACAAATCATATGCGATTTTTTTGAGAAATGCTCGTCACGTCCTGTCAGTTAGTTTTAATACACAGCCATTAATATCCGACGCTTACCTACTGAGAGTTCGATTATCAAATGTCATCATCAGCAGCTAAAAAGCTGTTAAGGTAAGGCACCAAATAAAATGACAAAAAACAAACTGAATTCCGTGATGTAGGTACCTACTTACTCTTACTGGTGTACCTAATATGCACCTACCTACTTATAGCATAGTTGGTAGGAATCAGCAAGAATAGCCTATATGAAAAAAAGAAACCATCGATACTGAGACATAGGTTAATTATTTAAACAATGGTGGTGATGATGAAATATGTAGGTACGTGCAATTAGTATCGATAAAGTTTGACGTGGACATGAACCCTATATTTCAGGTCAACTATGCAGAAGTAGAATGATACCTATTTGCAAATATAACTACTTATGAATAAATTGTTGAGCTTTACTTTATTATAAAATGTACTTGGTTCCATAACACGAGTAGGTATAAAGATTCATTTACCCGCTGGCGGCAATGCGGCAAAATATCCTCCGAAGTCGCAGTCAAGCTTGAATGCGGCTGAATTATATGGGCTGAATGCGCTAATAATGTGCAAGTAAACTTTGATGGCGCCTTACATATATATATATCCGTTTATAAAGGTAACTGTGTTAATAATATTTATACAGCTAGACAGTTACTGTTACTAGGCGCCTGAGGTCGATGATTTAGGTCTACTGCTGTTGCTAATCGAACGTTCGCTGACTGAATCATAGACATTATTTTATGTCGTAATAAAATAAACGTTTAGTGATTGGTTATGAAACGTGCATTGGAACAAATACTAGATTAGAATAAGTTTTTAAAATATAATAATTTAATTGTTGTAATTTTATATGAATGAAAGGCTATATTATTATTATTAAACCCTCTACGCAGCACCTTTTAAAAATACGATATATACCTACAATAACCGAAGGAGCGGCTCGAAGGACCAAACATATAAGCGGGTCTATGAAAAGTGGTACGGACAAGTCTTAGTATGAGCGGTGCAAACGCCCACTACCTTAAAGCGTATGGAAACTATCTATTTGCAAGTTACCCAATAGATATTACTTGGAGGTACCTACAAAATTGATGCGCGTTGGCGTAAATTCGAAAAGGCTTTAACCGGATTATCTACCTAGGTTAATCAAAATACTCGTACGATCGTAGATTATATCCTTTAATCTTTGTCTATGGTGCCTTTATCTAATAATATTTGAAATCTCTGACAATATTCTTAAGTCAGGGTCAAATTACCTGAAGCTAAACGTTAGAAAACTCCGAAATGTAGAGCTGGAGACGGTCACCATTTCCGACAACTTACCTTGACAAGGTCCCGGGTAATCAAGGACGAGATGCTTGGCCGGTCGTCGGCAGGCGCGGCGGCGCAATCGGCATAGCGAGGTGTACGTCTTGCCGTCGCTGCCGCAGACGGCGCCGACGCGGCGGCAGGCGGCTGCGCACACGCACCTCGCGCGCCCGCCGCGGACCACGCACCGCCGACCGGCGCCACACGTCACGCCCGCGCACGATTCTGTCGCAGATAGCTGCCTGGTTAGCTTGGCACACGTTTCCCTGTTACTCACATATTCCGAGATAAACGTGATTTAATCCCCTATCTGGTACCTAATTACTTCCGATAGATGTCAAGATAAACGGCCAGTGTTAAGTTCATTACATTTTTATTCCTGACTATTCAATTTATTATATTTATATATTATTTCCTAAGTATATGTGTAGTTATGTATGCATAATGTTTATACCTAAGTCAGGAATAGCTAATGTAAATCTAATGACTTTCCCCATTATATTCGATATCCGGACGGTCATTGAGGACGGCGGCGGCGCACGACACGCTCGCTTAGGTATACTGTATTTCTAAGAACATGCCACTTGCATATTACAATGAATGAAGACTGCAGTTACATAATATTTACACAGTATTATACTTTGCCAAAACTAATTTAATTTGCAAGTGAAATTATTGAAGTAGGTTCGTGCTTTTAGATTCTTGTCATTGTGCCAAAGTAAATCCTCGTGATTCTGATGTGCAATGTGCTGTAACGTGTCTATCGGGCGATGCACTCGCTCGGTGTCCCAATTATTTCCACAAACAATGGTTAATCTAAGTCGTAGAATCTAAGTATGTAGGTACTCTATCTACACACCCGATAATTGCTTCAATTGCTGCTTTATTATAACCGAGCCATTTAATGTAGGCTGTCAGAATTAGGTTACTTGTTTTTGAGACCTACATCTGAATCTTTTATGGCATTGAAAGATACGAAAGAAAGACATCGAACACTTTATAATGTATGAGTAACTTGCTCAAAGAAACATGAAAGGTATCCATGCCTTTTAGGGTCATTTAGGATATTCACAAACGATTTATGCTGCATCTTAGGATGAGTATCAATTATAGTATCGCTTCAACTTTGTTGCACGCTCCCGCACTGCTAGTGTTGCATTCTCGATACGATTATCCTCAGAGTATGTAAAGTCCTCGTCATCCACTATTATGTAACGTACACTATTGATTTCGGAGCAATCTTAGACGGCGTGGGTGATTCTAATTCTCTTGCGTGCTCTCATTATTATCATCTCCAGTGGAGAAGTTGCATTTTGGTGCAGAGGACGGACCAAAGTATAGAACATTTTAAATTATGGCTTATTTTCTAATAAAAACCACAGTTTTGTGGGCACTATTCCTTACCAGCGCACGCATTGCACGGGACCCCGCCAGATAGCGCCTTGTAGAAGAATATCTCGCCGCTGTCGAGGTCGCGCGGGCTCCAGGCGGCTGGCGAGCGCGCGGCGCCCGCGCAGCACTCGGCGCGCCCGACGCGCAGCGCTGCCACCGAGCTACACCGCCCGCCTCGATCCATACCCGTCCAGCAAATACCGGCTGGTGGAAAGCAGAAGTTTATTAGTTGTGGGATTTTTCATTTTTATTAGTCGTTTGAATTGGAAGTACCTACCTACTACGATATACTTAGTCAACGATAGTCGACTGAAAAAATAAAAGCCATGCTCATGATAGAGTTCTAACTATTTTTTTGCATTTAATTTCATTGTCAAATTCACCTGCTTCAAGTCTTTTTCCCTTTAGTCTGTTAGACATAATCTCATCACACTCTATCTTAAATAACACGTTTTGATTATGTTTGTATTATGGTTCGCTTTGTTCCAGTGCAAGTACCTACCGCTTTGAGCGTTAAAGTAAAAGCCTCCTCCATTTGCATGTTAGAAATAGCTAAGTGAAAAGGATATTTATTTGGATGCTACTTTGGAATTTAACTTTACCGAGAACATTTCTATGAAACAAGAATAAAAGTTTTCCTTTTATTAGGATCCTCAATTAAGATCTCAAAAATCATCGTTAACCTAGCATTAACCTATTTGCCCATTATTCCATTCCAACTCTATCCTATCCAACCCTAAGATACATTAATAAAAAAACATTAAACGAAATAATGTTTACGTATAATTGCAATAAAACTGTTTTTTCCAGACTAAACATAAATTAAAAACAGATGTGTAAGATCCGGTAGTGAGCCGAGGTCCGCGAGTGTGCGCCTGCGCCCGCGCCGTATTCGGTCGGATTCCTGCGCGTGAGTCACGGAGCGGTTGGCGATGTATGCTAGACGATCGCCAGACACTATTTTTTAATGCGCGCCGGTTGGTCGGCCGGTGACGCGGCTACGGCTGCGCTGGCGCAACATGAACATAACCTGACACTGCTCATCATGCTCACTTGAGATTGGAACGCATTGAAATTTAAACAAAGTTTTCATAAGTTTTATGGTTTATGCATGCGTATAGAAGTACCATACGATGAAGTTCTTTGAAAGTTTATTAAGTTTTATTTCTCTTTCGATAAAAGCTCGTTCGGGAGTTGCATGAAGACTGCAAATACGTTAACCGTAAAAAATATTTAAAACTTTAAATATTTTTTATGATACGAGTGAATCTTTTTCTTTCACGTGATTTCCAGTTCGACTATTTATTACCTATCCTTCATCTTGTAAATATGGAAAAGTGTTAGATTGTGCCAGACTTGGCATGCATGTCGTAGGAACGTATGTAAAGGACCGAAAAAAAAAATACAAAAAAGATATGTGAAAGTTTAATAATCTCGTTTTATAGATGTTGTAGATACCATCACTATTTTAGGTAGATAAGTAAAACTCCTCACTGGCTGTTAACATGGCGATACTTGGCTTAAATCAACAATCCTTTGATCTTAACCGTTATCGGTTGGTTTGGTATGTGGACGAGCTCAGCCTCGTCAGTATTATCATTTGTTGTTTATCCAGTTTTCTTTTTATAGCGCCTATTAGTTTTTTTAAGCACACGCAAATTCCACGAAATGCGTTCAACTTTATACAATTTAAAATCTGTTTTAAGATTTGAATTTCCTTTAAAATAATGATACAAATATGAGAGCGAAAGTTTAACTAACTACACAGCTCTACGTAGTTTTCAATACCTACGAAACTGGATTGTTCTCATGCATATTGGCTAACGTTTGAACCTAATCGTTGATTGTTACAACAAGCCGTGACTTTATTTAGACGTACATATACCGGTATTCGGCCGTTTAAGCGGCTTGTTGACTTCAGAGTTGATTTCTATCAGTAGTGGTTTCTATCAGAGCAGATGCTACTCCAAGTCTAAAAAAAAACATTTCATCCTACAATAATCTAGTTTTATAAATCCTAACGATTATAGACGTATCAGTGATACATAATTTGTAAAAAATATTCGTAAAATAGCAAACATACCGGTTATCGGCCTTTTCACTCAGTTATCGTCCACCAGTTATCGGCCACCTAATTCACGGTAGTAAAACGACTCTTATTGAATAGCTCAAAGGGTTTATAATGCTATGAATGTAAAACAATTAATAAACATAAAGCGGTATATATTTACTATATTCTACGACTTAAAAATACAATTAGGTAACAGATTAAAATCTCGACTCAAACAAATAGCTACTTTTGGCTTTAGCAAAAATAAAAACATAATCATATAAAAATAAAATTCAATCAACATGAAATTATGCCCAGTAAAACCGAGACATTAAGAGGGACCGTGGAAAGGGGTAAAAGGTTCAAAGAGAGTTAGGGCACGACGGGTTCTCCCGTTCGAAATTTAGAGCAGCTCGACTGAGCTAGTACCTCGACCTTACAGAAGACCTTCAAAGCAGCCTCGGCTACGGCTCTCCATGCTGTATACTCATGCTGTAGCATCGTCGACACGACTGCTGGCAGGGAGTGATTACGTCCGATCTCTTGGACCAGGATCCGCCGCTCGGGTTCCCACGCAGGGCGCTCCGCAAGCGTGTGCGATGCGGAATCCTGGTCAATCCCACCGCAGTGGAAGCTGGCCGCCGTCGCCTCACGTCCGATCCTATACAGCTAATCACCGAAGCACCCATGCCCGCTATTTATCTGTGTAAGTCTGTAGGTGTGTCGTCCACCTTCTCGCTGCATCCAGGCCTCGAAGACCGGCAGGACTACTTCGACGACGCGTTTGCGCGCAAACGGCTACTCACGAAGCCTTGCGCGCCACGTCGAGAATAAACTTTCATCATCACCCCATACCCTACCTCCTACCGCATTCCTTCCATAAAAAAGACATTTAAACACGTGTAGACAATGAAAAACTAATAAAAAAAATGTGTCGGTGTATTTTTGTGTTATTTCTGGTGTCCGTAGTCCAACTCCAGAGTCACAATATGCAAATTCAGTTGAATATGATTTTAGTGGCGGGCGCGGCGACGCGCGGCCGTTGACTCTGCCTGCCCGTAGAGTTTCTTAAATCTTTATAAATAATTATTGAAGCACAATTCCGTCAGATATGGCGCCACTTTTTTTTTACAAAGCAAATCCAGTTCCTAATCGAGATCCTGAAAAAAGTTACGTACTATTTTGCAGCGTTACTTGGAGTTGTAAGGTTTGCAAATGGTTATGCTAGGTCTTTTTTTAAATCTTTGTTTATGAATAGAATAGAATAGAAAACATTTATTCAGCTCAGAATCTTACACATAACAACTGTCTTAGTAACTGAAAAAAAATACAACTGTCTTAATCTATGGAGCTGAAACGGTCTCCCACTCAGCATAATGTCGCAGCAAAAGGCTGCGTTTGGAGGTTGTGTTTTTTTTATGACGTAGGCATCCGATAAGAAAGGCTTTTCCGAAATTCTACCCCTAAGGGGTGAAAAACGGGGGCTCTACTTCAAATTTTGCATAAACATTCTTTAAAAGAATTGATGGAAGACGTATTTCGTATTTTATTGAAACTCATCGCCTAACGGGGTTAAAATGGGATAGAAAGTTATTTTAGAGGCGCTATTATTGCTTTTGATTTAAAAGTATTCTTTTATATTTGACATTCCAATTTTAAAGAGTATTTTGCACTGCACCAAGCTTTTATGTGAGTTCAACTTTTTTTTAATAAAATCGGATTGAGTCTTTAAACATTTTTGTCATCCGCATATAAATGATAAGTATTTGCAATTTTGGATGGACCGAATGATACAAGACATGCACTGTACACAATAAACTTAATAATAATACTACATTTATAAGAATATAGAGAATAATAGAAAAAAGAGCAATAATAAAGATACAACACTTCTATTCTTAAGGGCAATTTTCAGATTTTTTTAAATCGAGACCTTTCTTTCGGGCAAAGGGTCTGATAAGTCGATGTCGACCCCCTTATGCTAGGTCTTGTATTATTATGGAAGAGATCTAAAACTTGAATAATGAAAATCCACTCGACTCTTGTAGGTACCAAACATATCATACATGTACATGATGAACACGTATGTATGTATATGATAATTTCAGATGATTTTGGGATCTATATCCAATACAATCCAATTCTTTCCAATCAATTCCAATTCAAGTATTCGATGATGTTATTAATATTAGCCCTGTAATATTACAAGCGTTCCCGAGATATTTTATGGAATAAGAACAGAATATTTAGTGTTTTATTCATATAGGTACGTCTAGTGTAAGGTGAGATTGGGTGAACATGATCCAATCGACACAAACTTTTGTATCTCATAATATTAGTGGGACTGGAAATTGGCAAAATGTCCAGCTTTAATTACTTAAGTATTATTTATTTATTTATTATAGCACACAACACAGAAAACAATCAATTTAAGAAAAATAATAGTAATTCTATATATTCAAATAAACAAATAAAAATGTTACAGTTTCATACATATACCTACGTGATGAAGTATCAATTAGCGAACAAATTCTAAACGTAGAAAAACAAATAAGTGACCGCGAGTCAAGTGCGGACAAACGCTTTAAATAGATGGATCCATTCGAGACAGACAAATAATATAAACGAACCACATGAATGGCACCAGAATAGATTATCTTAAACGATTGGGCCAATTATACGCACTACGTTTTAATAACATCCACAATAACATCCGCTGGACGATTACTATCGCCGATTTAAATAATAACATTGATTATAAATATATATTCATAACAAGTATTATTCTTGGCAATGTTTGTACTATTAATTATTAAATTGACTGCGGCAAATATACCTTTATATATATATATATATATGTATATGTACAGAAATTTCAATAAATTCAAAATTTTCTAAATATTCCCGCCGGTTTTCTTTTTAAACATCTCAATGATTAACGTTATTTACACAGCACGGCAGCGTTTCCATAGCACGTTACGAATTATTATGTATTCTTGGACGAAATTCTCCATGTGTCTTTCTATAGTGGGTTCCGAGTACCTATCATGAAAATAAAATCTGATAATTGGTAAATAACGTGTGATGGCGGTAAAGAAGTTATTAAGTCTTAAAAATTGGCAAAGTGCGTTTCGGATTTGCGTAAAATTTTATTACTCTAACTTAATTTTATATAATTTAAGACATTTCGCTCATCGTTTTGCAAGATTCTGCAGATCACTTTAGATTTTATTTAGTAAGTAGAAATTTTTATTTAGATAACTGAGTATTATAGTTTGCCTATTTTTTTTGTTCCACGATAGAGTATGCACTAGAATTTCATATGTGTATACCCGATTTTGAAACACAGCGGGAACCTAGAAAAAATTACATTTATTTTGTGGTTTCTACCCTCAAAAGAGGTTTGAGGGTTTATTTGCTGTCATGATAGAGGCCACAGTAGTAATAAGTTTTCTGAAGCAACCATTTAAGGGTAAATACATACAGCCCTTTGACTGACATACAGGCAGATGGATAGGCATTAAAGCACTAGAAGGCATCTTTCGTCGTGCTAAAAGTTTATTCAAAATCAAACAGTCATTTATTCAGTTTAAGCCGTGGTAAGGCCCTGAACTGAACGTTAAGTTGGTATATACAGTTGAATTTACCACCGGTTCGGAATACACTTAAATTGAGAAGACTCCGGCAAGAAACTCAGCTCACTCATCTTTTCATAGTTATACTTTTTCATGGTTAGGCTGAAAGTGTTAGTTACCCCCTGGCTCCCAAAAGCAGCTACCGGAAGGTACTGATATGTGCTTTATCTACAAATACCCTACCATCGTGTTAAAAACTTTTACAAAATTGGTAGATATTAACTATATATAGGATGACTGGTAATTAGTAAACGATACTTAGACACATAATTGTACTCATGATAACAAACAACTTTCCCAAAGAAACATTTTTTTTAATTTACTTAGCACATGAGCCAATAATACCTAACAAGAATAAGCGCATCAGCTTTTATTTAATATAGTTATTTATCCGTATTTTTTTCATTAGGAAAGTTGTTTCTTATCATGACTACAATCATGTGTCTAAGTATCGTTTACTAATTACCAGTCAACCTATATACATAAGAATTTAATAAATATGTTATTAAGACCGAAAATAAACCATAAAAAGTAATAGTCTAGGTTGGTGGAAAGTTACGGTAAACATAAAAGCTGAGTCGCAGAGAAGGGCCTAATAAAATGTAGACCGAATTGTAATCGAGGCGAGGGGTACGTTTAATGAAATGCATTTATAAATGTAGGTATTGTAAAGTCTGTCTGGCCTGAAGTTAGGGTGCCTAATTTAAAATTGTGATTGTCTGGCAGCCTCCAGCCGACCTAGTTTTCGTTTCTGGGACAATGAAGGACAAATTTAAACAGGTGTCTGGGTTGGAATCATTATTTGCATAATATGATAAGTCTCCGTCTAACCATTTCATTAAAGATTTTAATTAAGCATAAATCAACGTTATGGTTGAGAAAGCTTAAACGTTAATGATATTCCCTTTAAGTGATTCTTGTTTTGAATAAATTTAGTAGATAATCAACTCGATAATTAAATTACATTGCATTTCGTTCAAACATTGTTTAGCAGAATTAAACTTTTATCAACTTTGGGAACAAACATGTTACGTCTTTCTAGACTTGATTAGAACATTTCATAGTTATGAATAGTCTATACCTACAATACATCATCACAAAAACTGGTTCATCACCTAATGATGATAAATAGTTGACAGTAAAAGCAATCAATCAACTAAGATATAAATTCTGAGATCAATCATTCTGAAGAGCAGAAGTTCCGGTTAGGCAGGTTGCCGACTGTACCATTCGCGTTGGAGTTTTTCAATTCTTACAAACTGCAAACAATACAGAGGGAGTGCATCGCCGATGCACTGCCGATGAATGCACCGAAGTGCATTCACTCTAGTGATGTTAACAATATTTCGGCAAACTGGTTTCAATATATCGATAGAAGATCAATAGGTATCCATCTACATAATTTTAGATAACTTAGTTATGATTAAATGCTTATATTTTTCTTAACGTTTGACCGACTGATACGTAAAATGGAAGTATGCACAGCTAGTTACTCCGGCTAGTCCCAAAATAAACAACATTGTTTCGTAATTACTATGGTGTAAATTGAGTTCATGTCACTGTTCCTTCACGCTACGTTCACAGATATTATAGAAGACATGGAGTGATGACTCACGATAGAACACATTTTGATTTAATGGCAATCGCTACTAAACCCTGGTATGCTGTATCAAAAGTACTTCAAAAGAGAACATAACATCATTTCAGTCCTTAAGAGTTATTGTGGATAGCAAAATGCCGATAAGATTGTGGACTGGTTAATACAATTGTTACTAAATGGATACGTCACGCGCCGTGAGTTTGACGTGAATCTCATAAATCGGAGGAAAACCCAAGCTTCAGTCACACGTCGAATTTCATGGAAACATTTGTACCTATGTGGCATACAGGCGGGACACACATAAATCTCGAGAGGCGATTGAATGCAGACGCGTAAGCGTGCCCGTGCGCATAATTCAAAGGGGCGATCACCAGGAATCGCCGCTTGGCATGCAGACGGCCGCGTTCATTCTAAAGCAATAAACCCGTTAGTGGCGACGTAATGTGCATATTGGAGAACAATAAACGACATGCTGGAACCATACCTACAATCTGTTTCAAAACGAGTGCATCATACATACTATTCAAAATTCGCAATTGCCAATTCCCAGTGGAGATTCAGCGCGTTGGAATTCTGTCATTGTAATGGGGCGAATACTAATGCCGCAGGATGTTATAAATTTATTCCCAGAATACTTAGAATTTATTTGAGTCGTAAAGTATTGAGAATTATATTATTATTAAATCAACAAAATATTTTGAAATGTTAAATTTGTATATAGAATAATATTATTCTATACCAGATTTTGTTGATATTACAAATTAGATTGTTCATAAAGGAGTCGAGTTTGTTTAATTATCGATATCGATACCATGTGAGGTGTCGTGGGTGGCATCACCAGCCCGCAGGTGCCCGACCGATGTGCGGTTCTTCACGAATCATGCGACGTCGGGTACCGCCGCGCGCCGGTTCACGGTGCGGCGACTAAACGTCCCAGCTCTTTAATATTTATTTACACATGCAAATAAATGTGCACCCACTCGGCCAAAACAACCGTATGCCCATCTTGACAACGAAAATTCACTTTATATTTGAAACGCGAACTTATGTTGACCGATGCCAATTGCTAATTTTACTTTTCGGACGAAATAACGCGCAAGCATTATTTATGGAAATCGGAAAACTTTGTATAGCTCATGTCATAAATCTAGAGTATAGTCCGACTGCACAAAACTAAAAATAACTGAAAAGAGAAAAACAAGTTCTTTAATCTATAGAATTTTGAATATAACTTGAATTTTATAAGGTATTGCAGTCGGGAATAAACAAATATTACAAAAAAAATACAGTCTTTTAGCTTGTTTTTCTCTTTTCAGTTATTTTTGTTTTACGCAGTCGGGTTTTTGTTTCTTTTAATAATTTAATAATTTTTAGTTTTATTAATAAATGAGTTGTAAGTAAATGAGCGGTACGGTAACGTAAGGCTAACAACCATCGGAATTCTGTGAGTTACGTACGGTAACCGCTCACTGAGTATAGGGGAGACCGAGGAAAGTTGTGACAGAGGGGAATTGTGACATAGTCGATTCCTTAGAACCTATGACCGTTAGCGAGGTGACAACAGCGCACGTTTATTGCTTTTGAGGTGCGCTATGTAACGTAGTACCCGCCAATCGTGCACGGGAAGCGATTTTGATAATGCGACAAGCGCATACAAAAGAATGCAAAAAGTAAGTTCTTCACCAAAATTTTGATTTCATAAATATCGTTACACATTATGTTTGGATTATTATCTTATTTTTTCTCATATGCTTCAGTTTTTCAAGTTTCATAGTGTGGCATTATTTTTTTGTGTTTGCATCTTGTTTAGAAATTATGAATATTATTCTGACCGGTTGTGACAGCTTGTCACAACTCTCCTATTAATGTTTCCTAGCCTTATGTCCTTCTCTATGCCACAGGCCATCTGCGTGTCAAATTTGATAGCGATCGGTCCATTCGTTTTTTTTGAGTGATGTTAAAAAAACAAAGAGACAAAATATATAAGCAGCTGTTTTTAGGAAATATAAATTAATTTACGCGCAGTTTACGCGCAGTTTTAAGATTAATGAAATCAACCAGACGAGACGTGCTTAATGACGATTCAAATCGTGTACTTTACATACATGCATATATAATTGTGGGTACCTAACCTAGGCAGGGCGGCCGGTCTAGCCCACCGGCCGGCGGATGTTTTCCAGACAGAGAAATATTATGTTATTCACTCAAGTGGATATTAATTAAATACGTACAAGTAGGCGCTAACTGCCGCTAATTTCACTTAAACGTCTGTGCCGCGTGTACGCGCCTCAACTAGCCCGTTTTATAGCAGACCCCCGCGGTTTCACGCGCGCTATGAACCGGAACAGACAGAAAAAAATGTTTAAATTAAAAACTCAATCCGATTATAATAAAATGTCAATAATAAAAGAATATTTAAATGAAATGCACTAGTAGTATTGATATCAACATTGTGCAAATCACCCCTAAAATAACTTTCATTAGGCGATGAGTTTCAATAAAATACGAAACACGCCTTCCACCAAGAATGTTTATGCACAATTTGAAGTAGAGAACCAAGGAATCACGTTGTCCCATACAAACTTTGCCCCCATTTTTCCCTTAGGGGTAGAATTTCGGAAAATCCTTTCTAATCGCATGCCTACATCATAAAAAGAACCCACCCAAAAATTAAGTCTCTACGATCAGCGGTTTAGACTGCGTTGATCCATAAGTCACTCATTCAGGACAAAGCACTTTATATGTATAGATTATTCAAAACAGCACGTCAATAATTGGGACAAGAAATATTTTAAAAGCATTATAACTTTGGTATCTTTCGGGATAAGTATGGCCGGAATGCATTTAATGCACGCCTATTGAAAAGTCAGTAAAATAATATTTACGATTAGGTCTGTAGGTAAAATAGGACTAGAAACGTGCAGTGAAATTAAACAATAATTTAAAAACTATAACTGAGCTTTAAATTATTAATAACATGTTGATTACTAACTGAAAGGGTTGGTTAGACATTTGTATGTACATTTGAAATATGTATTGAAGAAAATAACTAGGGTTAACCTAATCGTATACTTACGATATTTTTCCTTATGTCTATGACGAGATAAACAAAATTATGTCGAGACATACAATCATACACACCAATAATTTTCTGGAGAAACGCTAAGCAAGTTTAAACTTTAAAACAAGGCATTATTTAATTTTGCTCGATAAAATTTTGCAATACATCAAGGAAAAAGCGGGATAGTTTATTATGAAAAAGTTATAAATATAATTTCTCGAGTAATAAATAAAGAAGACTGTAGGAAAATATCGAGGGCTCGATTCTACGTATTTATGCATGTATGATAATATATATGCGGGGTCAATTTTATGCACCAGAATTTATGAATGTTACGCACTGAACATGGAGGAAAGCGTTCTGAACTCAAGTCATCGTAAACATAGTATTTATTGGCTATATGAATTACACGTTTCATAAATTATTGTTTCTATATTTAAATCAGTTAATATATTTATTAACAAAGTCGATAACATTCTGTATGTAGCCACAGTGGAGTGCATTAGTCTATGAGATTATTTTTCATGGGTGAAATCCATGGGTAAATCTTATGGGTGAAAAAGAGCGTACACACAACAAAAAGAAGTCTGTGATCACAAGCAAAAGCTGATATACTCCGTGACTTTTTATTCGTCTTAGAAACGCAGCCCACATAATGTACCCAATGAATAGGTACTAATCATTAAAAACTTTTTTTTTACCTACATTTGAGTAATAAAAAAAAACATATTATTTTTTATTCATTATGACGCATGACGTAGTTTTAAACACCCTGTTACGAGCGCAGTCTACTCGACTCGTGCTCTGGGTTGGTATTTTTTATACGTAAACTTTCATAATTCTAATGAATTACAATTTATCAAAAATAAAAACCATAAATACTTAAGTTTAGTACCTTTTCATTGGGTACAGTAAGTGGGCTGCGTTTCTAAGACGAATCAAAGGTCACGGTGTATTTTTTAAATTAACTTCAAATGAAAAAGATATAACGTAAACGCTTCTTGCGTTTACGTTATATCTTTTTAAAATAGAAATACACTGTTTGAAATAAAATTGATAACAAAAATATAATAATCAATCCTAATGTTATTGTAACAGAAATTTGTTGTAAAGAAAATGATCGTATAACCATACTTATACAACAATTTATTAATAGGAGGTTTTTATTTAATACAATATAACTCCTCCCCTGCCTGGCACACATGCGGAGATGCTCCTGGGCAAGCTATGAGGATCAAGTTATTTTCTTGTTAGTTATCATTTCTTGCGGTAACCTGTCCCATTCCTGAATAGCGGCTTCCCTGATATCTGATATCTATATCTGATATCCTGATATCTGACCGACCCCGCAGTGGTCGCTGTTCTGACTGCTCCTCAGAAGCACTATATCAGATTGTTGCCAGCCCGTGACCCACCAATCAACGACACTAAAGTAAAAGCAGAAGTGCGGGCCGTTCGAAATTGCTTACACCAGGCTGGACTACGAGCACGGAGGTCTTGGCGAGCACCTCTGAATTTACGGCAACGTCAGCAACTGGTGGTAGAAGTTCGGTGCTTTATCAGGGCTTAAACGGAATAAATGGATTTAAGTTAAACGTTTTTATTATTTGAAAGTTCCTTTTTTATTTCATAAATGTAAAACAAGTGAGGAACCTGCGATGCTTAAAAAAACCGTCTGAATCTATCCGTAGTTAGGATAAGTTTATGCTTGAGCTATATCGACTGACTTTATATGAATAAACTGTAAATAATAAATAAATAAATATCTATCAAACTAAGAAAAACTTGTAGGTACTATGGAAACCACACAGATAAAAAGGATTGCTCAAATCAAGAAAAAAATATTTCTTAATTACAAGAGAACGTGTTTCTGTTCAAGTGATAAGTATGTATTTTTTCCAAGAGAATTATATTGTTCTCTGAATAATAAAATATTTTACTCAACATCCAAAGAAATCCCTTTAGAAAGCAATAATGTTTCACTTGAAAAAAGAAAAAAAATATATTTCAATATTTTAAAACTAATTTATTTGATGAAAAATAATCTTCAATTGAATAAGTATGTTTTTTGTGTAAGAAAATGTTATCTTATTAAATTTTAAGGTAATAATGTCTTGAATTAAGGTTATTATTAGTTTTGACTGACTAAGAATCTAGAATGAAAGAAAGAACATACATTTATTCGTGGAAAGTGATACATAAATTAATAACACTAATTTGTCTCAATTGATAATATTTTAAAGTGTCTTTATATTTTTTAAGATTTTTATATGTAACTCATATGTTAAAGAGTAATAGAATATTTAAAAGCAATGTTCTACGTATGCGTAAAGTTGCAGCAATATTTTTGTAAGGCGTACTAATACAATGATTTTGTACCTACCATCATTAATGACTTTGAAAAATTGTTAGTCATTCTGTCTATTCTGTTCTAACGTTCAACGAGAAAATACACTTTTTTATTCATTTTATTTTACTGCATTTTGATTTCCAAATTCATATCTTCTTCATTAACATTTGGTCCAATCGAGCCATATTGGAGATTTAATTGAAGCACCTTGGATATTTAATCCAAATTGAAGAATTACATCCGTTGGAAATTCAAAAACTGAAGAGGCAAAGAGGTCACATAGAGGACATCATCAGGTTACGGATTTTCGGATTTTATATTGGATGATGCACAGTTAATTTAATTAAGTGAACCCAGTACTCTATTAATCAGGTAGTATATAAGTGTATTTTCATCATTTAATAAGGTTAGTACATGCACAAATTAACTTTGTATAATTTTAGCAATTTCAAAGTATGCCTATGTTGGTAAAATCATTGTATATAAGGTCGTGGCTTATTAATTAACTGTAATTGGTTTAAAATATTGTTAATTTCATACTAATTTACATACCACGCCCTTAAATTATATCAGATTTGCCGTTATTAGATTTGCATAGGTTTTATTCAGTGCTGAGTAAGTGCTAAACCTTTAGTTAACTTAATAGCAACATTGTTAAGATTATTAACTTAACCTTAAATTCATAACCACTGATAAGTAATACTCATTTATGTATTTTACTTAATTTCTTAACATCAAATACTATCAGAATTATCATTAAAATATTAAACTATAGGCTTTTTATTATATCTTTCAATTTGATCACTAAATTATTATAATAAGATTTGGCATTGTTAGCGTTTTACAGTAAATTCACACTCTAAATATCTCTTTTCAAGATTTGTGTACCTAACAGTAATTAACTTATAGTTAATATTAGTATTCTATAACATTTCAGGTTTATCCATATTGTTTATATAATATCATTGCTGAACACAAGTCTCTCATAATGACCGAAAAGGAGGAATTAAAGGAGCTTAAGCAGAAACGCGGCAGTTACAAGGGTCGTTTAACTGTTTTTTCAACGTATGTTGGTAGCTTAGAAAAAACACTAAGTTCAACTGAGGTATGTGAATTGCAATTACGTATCGGTAAAATAGAATCGGTGTACGAGCAGTACGATGAGACACAATTAAGAATAGAATGCCTCGTCGATGACATGAGCCCTCAGCTTTCGGATAGAGGTGAATTCGAAACACTTTATTATAAAACTGTATCAAAAGCTCAAGATATATTGTCAAGCAATTCCAAACCACACGATAATGAGAGTGAAAAAGATTCCACACATACAAATATTTCCTCTCGTAATAACCATCGTCTCGTTAAGCTACCTACTATTAAATTGCCAAAGTTTAGTGGATCATATGATAATTGGTTGGAATTTCATGATTCCTTTTCTAGCCTTATACACTCTGTTGACGATATAGATGAAATAAATAAATTTCACTACCTTAGGGCGTCACTGGAGGGGACAGCTGCTGTGGTAATTCAATCTATCGAGTTTTCTGCCAAAAACTATAAGGTTGCATGGGACTTATTATGCGAGCGCTTCGATAACAAACGTTTGTTAATACAAAATCATGTTACGGCTTTATTTAACATCGACTCAATTACTAAAGAGTCCTCTTATAGTCATAAGCGAGTAATAGACCGATTAAATAAAAATTTGCGTGCACTGGAGTCCTTAGGTGAACCTACAATTCACTGGGACACACTCCTAGTACATATGGTTACTCGTAAGCTAGATGCTAAGACATTCCGCGAGTGGGAAGAGCTCAAAGGTAGGTTAGAGAAGGATGAACGCATCACACTTACCAAGTTTTTAACATTCATGCGAAGCCGAGCTGATTTACTCGAAACAATAGAACTATCACGTCCTCACCAATCAAATCAGTCTAGTAAAAATGATAAACTTAAATCCATGGTAGGATCATTCACTTCTTCACAATCACAATCTTCACAATCACAATCAAATGCACAGAATACTAAGAGTTATTCATCAAAACTCTGTAATAAATGTAACGGCAACCACAATTTATCCGAATGTTCACAGTTTTTAGGACTCACAAACGAAGAAAGGTACCAATTAATACCTAGTTATAAAGTTTGTTTTAATTGTTTGCGGTCTGGTCACTACGCTAATCATTGCAAGAAGCCCGGTTGTAAAATATGTAAGCGGAAGCATAATACACTCGTTCATGTAGCACAAATTAGGTCAAGGACAACGTCATCGAGTCAGTCATCTACGAATGGAGATTGCACTGATAAGCCGGCACCTGTGGAAGAGCCGAGACGCGCCCTGTCCGCTTGCATCGCCGCTTCCGCACACACTGGACATGAAGTATTGTTGTCAACAGCATTAATTAAATTGTTCGATTATAATAATCGAGAAATCATCGCTCGCGCAGTTCTTGACAGCGGCAGTACTTCATGTCTAATAACCGAAGCTATGTATAGGCGATTAAACTTACCATTTCACAGCGTAGATAAATCTATTTTAGGTATAAATCATTCATTGTCACGCATAGGTAAAATGATACATGTGTCAATGAAATCATTAAATGAGAATTATGCCAATAAATTATTATGTTTTGTTTTGCCTTCTATTACAGAGAATGTGCCTGGTAAACAAGTTAACTTTTCAAAATTAAATATTCCTTCTAATCTTTGTTTAGCCGATCCTAACTTTTACGAACCGTCTGCAGTAGACTTAATCATTGGTGCTGATATCTTCTGGGACTTGTTAGGATCTCAAAAGATTAGTTTAGGTGATGGCAAGCCCGTTCTTTATGAGACTAGACTTGGTTGGTTAGTCTCTGGCCCAATTAACAGCGGTCATGACTCGGAACCGTCATCATCACATACAGCAAAATGTAATTTTACAATTATTTGTGATAACAATAATCAGCTTCTTAACGATGACACTCAAATCCAACTGACGCGATTTTGGCAGCTCGATGAGATTAGCCCTAAGTCATCGTATTATTCACAGGAGAAGCAATTATGTGTCAATCATGTTATTCAAAACACTACTAAGATAGAACATGGTAGTGTTTATGTTAGTTTGTTTTTTAAAACACCACGAAATCATTTAGCGGACATTTTAGAAAAAACGGTAAATTGCATTTGTAGGCACGATCCAACGAATAAAATCCAGGCTGATCTTATATCACTTGGCGTTAACGTAAACGCTATTCAGTCGTTGGATTTATGGTGGCTAAGTCCAGATTTGTTGAAACAAAACACTTCTCTTTGGCCTTCAAAGGTAGGAACTGAGGAGAAACTCCCTGCAATTAAACCGGTAGTTTCATTTTATATGTCCACAGATAATGAGCCTAATTGCAAACGTTTTTCCAAAGTTTCAAGACTAAAACGCTGTGGTGAGTATGTGTTGCGGTTTGTTGCTATTTGCAAAAAACAGGTCATAAAATTTAAACATTTATTTATTTCAGCAACAAACAAATACAAGCAGCATCATTAATCTATTAAATTTAATTATACAGTCCATTCATATCGATATAAAGTTAATTTAAATATGCACGCAGTGCCTGAATTACTCTTAGATACCATTAAAAACTTACTGGCCTATCATCGGTGGGTGAAATTTAACTAAAACTATGTTATCACTATTGCAATGCAGTTGTAATCGCATGCGAGGCAAGATAGTGACTCCTATTATGAGAAACCTACCACAGCAACGTGTCTCACCCAGTAACCCTTTTGTAAAAGTATACGGGTAGACTATGCAGGTCCTTTATTCTCTGCTAGTCGTCAAGGGGAGGTTTACTTACTTGCTGTAGTTAGTTAAAGTTTATTGGCGATTTTCATATGTTTCACGACTAAGGCTATTCATATTGAATTGGTAGGTGACTTAGCGAGTAATAATTTCTTATAACGAAATCTGTATTAAAATTGAATTGCAATTCACTGTCCGAAGATGTAGCCACTGAATCAATAAACTTTACTCTTCCTTATTCTCCTTATTTCGGTTGTCTATGGAAACCTGGTGTGAAGTTGACTTATTTATGTAAGCAGAGTACTGGGTATTTTGTAATTTGCCATATTAAGAACTCAATACTGTGTTGGTGCAGATATGGAGCATTCCACTCATCTATCTTCTGACCCTAATGATTTGATGCCATAGACGCCTGGTCATTGTTTAATCCGGAAGACTTCTTACTTCATTGCCAACGCCCAACTCCGAAGACTATTCCTGACCTCAATTAACTCACTTTCAGCTGATTGAGAAGTTCCGACAAAATTTTAGGACAAGTATTCCAAACTTCAACAGCGAGTGAAGTGGCGTTCGAGTTCCAAACCTTTGAAGGTGGATCGACTTTCTCTTCGTCCTCAAGGGAGATTATCTCCCACCTCTAAAATGAAAGTTGGGTAGAATTGCTGCAGATTATCCTGGACCACATGGCGTTACCCGAGTGGTTGATGTGAAGACAGCAAATGGTATCTGTCGTCGAGCCTTTAGCAAGATCTGCCCTCTTCCTGATGGTTCTTGTTGAAAGACCAGCTTTCAACGCCCGGGGGCATGTTAAAGAGTAATAGAATATTTAAAAGCAATGTTCTACGTATGCGTAAAGTTGCAGCAATATTTTTGTAAGGCGTACTAATACAATGATTTTGTACCTACCATCATTAATGACTTTGAAAAATTGTTAGTCATTCTGTCTATTCTGTTCTAACGTTCAACGAGAAAATACACTTTTTTATTCATTTTATTTTACTGCATTTTGATTTCCAAATTCATATCTTCTTCATTAACATCATATCTAGTACATAAATATAGATTGCAATAATTCAGACCTGTTTAATTTTGATCGAAAGAAGGATATTTTTCGTAGATATTTACCCCTTATTCATAATCGCTTTTTAACTAAATCAGTGTAATAGTGTCCTCCGCATCACTCTTTCGATCACCAAATGTCACATGTCAGATAAAGACTTCAGAATTTTAGCTAATCGACGTTTGATAACTTTATTATGAATAAGGGGGTTAGTGTATGGAAAATTCTTCTTTCAATAATTCGTTTCGTTGCTGAGAAAGAAGGATATTTTTTTTAGTCTTTATAGGTTTATAGTGTGAAAACAAATATCCTTCTTTCTCATTAACGAAACGAATTATTGAATGAAGAACTTTCTTTCTTGAAGGGAATTAATTTGAATATTTCCAAAATATTTAATCATATCAGATTTAGTTCCCTACTGGCTCGAGATATTAGGATGGCTGAGTTTTGAAATATATTTGTGTATTAATGAAGAATATAGAATATATACAGTGCAATGGAAATATTTCTATTAATTAGTACTTCAAACATTTCACTGAAAATATGTGAAAACATGAAACGGGTCACAACAATATCCGGTTGTCACTGTCACTATAATGACACAGTGATGATTTTCCTCGAACGTTCCACTTCAGCGCAAATATTCACATCGTAAGCCAAGCTAATAGAAAAAACCGGCCAAGTGCGAGTCAGACACGCGCACCGAGGGTTCCGTACAAACCTGTAGGTATATAAGTAAATGGTAGTATAGACCTGAGTATTTGATATAGATTTCAATTTATGACGTAAGTATTAAAAAAAAACTACTTACTAGATCTCGTTCAAACCAATTTTCGTTGGTAGTTTGCATCGTAATGTACATCATATATTTTTTATAGATTTATCATTCTCTTATTTTAGAAGTTACAGGGGGGGGGGGACACACATTTTACCACTTTGGAAGTGTCTCTCGCGCAAACTATTCAGTTTAGAAAAAATTAAAACCTCGATATCATTTTTGAAGACCTATCCAGAGACACCTACACTTATGGGTTTTGTTAAAAAAAAAAATTGAGTTTCAGTTCTATGTATGGGGAACCCCCAAAATTTATTGTTATTTTTCTATTTTTGTGTGAAAATCTTAATGCGGTTCACAGAATATATCTACTTACCAAGTTTCATTATAGTTCTTATAGTTTCGGAAAGAAATGGCTGTGACATACGGACGGACAGACAGACAGACAGACATGACGAATCTATAAGGGTTCCGTTTTTTGCCATTTGGCTACGGAACCCTAAAAATAACATGTTGTAAAATTGAGTTTTCAATTAATTTTCATTTTCCGAAAGTAAAAATTCCTCTTGCCTATCATAATTGCGTCAATTGTGTATAAAAGTTTTATGTTTTTATAATATTTTTTCGAGAAAAAAAAATTCGTAGGTGGTTTTCGTAGCACTTCGTAGCAATTGAATGTGTGTTATTTTATACTTTAATATGCAGTCTTTGTATTGAACATGATATCTAATATCATTAATGTTGTATACATAGATTTTTTACTACAGTTGTGACTTTATCAATTATCAAAAATGAAACGGAACATCTATATTTCTTTAAATATCGTTTTTTTAAGACTAGAGGCTTTTGTTTGAGCATTATCTTATTAGAGATGTATTATTATTATTTACAACAATTATGTACAAAATACAATCTATATATAGAAATTTCCTCAAGTCTACCGCTGCTTCAGATTAATGACAAGGTTCCCAGAAGGCTGGCAGCGTTTCCTCTTTGGATAGCCAAGCTGACGCGTTGGCGGAAAAAGCTCACCGCCCGCTGGTCTCAGGAGGTCTCGATCAATTTTGATGACAAAGTGCGAGCAAAACGGCGAGCTTCGGACCATCGCGGTCCCATGGTCCCATCGACGCGTATTTTTTGAATTTTGATTTTCCGCTCTGGCCGCAGCTATACAAGTCGCCGGTAAGTAAGATGGCGCGAGTGTATCGACACATGTGGCATCCCACACCAGCGACCTGCCGACACTCCAAGGGATCAAAGTCATACTATCCGGTCTTTTGCTATCGGCCCGCGCAATACCGACTGGTTCCAGTACGGAAGGCACGTTAGCGACAACATGAGCCCTGCTATGATATTCGACCAGCACTTAAGGAGCAAGAAAGCCCATGGTGGCCGAGCTCGTTGACGAGATCTCTTATTAGTACTTTTTAAGCTTTCGCGAACTAAATTCATTGTAATAAAAATTATAATACATGTGCGCGAATAGACCCGATACATTGTTATTACATTAACTTATTTTTGAGGACATAAAGCAATTCGCCTATAGCTTGTTATTTATAAATATTAATGTTTCATAATTAAAATAACATGTATATGAGACCAAACTTTTGAATAACTTTATGGGACTAACTTATAATAATAATAATTTAACACAGGTTTTTGACAAAACATAAAAAAAGTCATAACTTGAACACATAACGTTAATAAGTAAACCGGATATTTTACAGCGTGTTATTATGGCTATAGAAATAAGAGCTATTATAGAGTATCACCGTATTTAATGGTGAAATCCGTTGTTTTTTGTACATACATGGTAAAAAAATCTGTATGAGGCCTTATCTGTATATTCAATATATATTTTTATTAGTACTGACGGAACTTGAAATGCCGTTCATCATGCACAAATGATTTAAGGTAAAGTGTTCCTTACACAAAACTCAATAAGGTTCGTATTACCTATACCAAATCCTCTTTGATCATAGTTAACGCAACTAGATTGAAACTTAAAAATATATATTTGAATTAAAAAAAAATAAGAGTCCAAGAAATAACAGGTAATGTTTAATTGTGGCTTTTCACTGCAACACTTTAGGTGCTATAATAGATCAAATAGATTTCGCTCTTTAAAAAAAACTAAACAATGTTTGTCAATGAAAGCGGAACTAAAAGCGTTTGCTCTACTACTACAAAATTCTTGAATAGAATCATTCACTCGATAATTTGGTTCGCAGCCAAATCGGTGGTATTTTTGTTTTTAGTATGTTTTGAATGTGCTGAAATAATAAATTAACTCTTTATGTACATAATGTTGATGTGGTCTTATACATAGTAATAAATTGGTTTTAGTCATCAAAACAACACGTAATTTTATTTTGTACGTTGTATATACTTTCTGTGTTAAAGTCCACATTCAAATAAAAAATAATTGTAAAGTTAGTATCAAAATTATTAAGACACTTTTACAAATTTAAAATATATTGTCTTATCGAAAAAGAAATATTGAATCGCATTTAACTTCGAGCATAAACATTTTATTTAGATTATTTCCAAGCATCCTTTTGGCGCGCGTAACGCAAGCCGGTAGCCGCCCCACCGGCACAGGCACCGGTCCAGCGACTCTGTCCAAATTATTACATGTTCTGATTAATTAAACTTAATTGATTATTAATTTCAAGTTACCCGCCCGGTCGACACTGATAACATTCCAACGTTTTGTGGACCCAATAAAACTTAAATAACAGCCTATCCATAGACCGATGATTATATTAGGATTTACGAAAGTTTTTCAGGCTTCAAAAAAAGTTTTTTGCTTAAATGTGACATAATCTTTTGCATCCGCTTCAAGAAGTATAAATGTATATATATAAAAAAAAGTTTAATGTGACTGAAAGTTTCGCCAGAAGCTCTCGAACAATTGCAAACTGACACAATATTATTGAGAGAAAATCGGGAGATTATTGAAATTATCTAAAATCTAAAAAGTTGTAATATAAGTATATGTAATATGGTGTCTCACCTGCTGCCGGGCGCGCGAGCACGAGCGGCAGCACGAGCAGCGGCAGCAGGGGCAGCCGCATGCTCCCTAGCGTGGCATGTCGGCGCGTGCGGCGCTCTGCGCTCCACGCTCGCCGCCGCGGCACTGCCGCCCGGCACGTGCGCGCACACCCACCCGCGACACGTGCCGACACCGCGCCTCCTGCAACAAGTGGCCACTGCACCGTGTGACGCCGGCCGCCGCCGCCGGTGTTGCCCTATCGGAGAGTCGACGCGGACTGAGCGCCGAGCGCGCCGACTGCCGAGTCGCCGACGCTCGCGGGACTCGCGGCCGCGGCCGCGGGTGCAAGTGCAGCCAGCGCCAGCGGAGTGTCGACGACCCGCACGCGCTCCTCCCGCGGCCTTCCGCCTTGCCGCTTGCTGCTCGCTCCCGATCACCACACCACCGTCACTGCTCTACTCCTAGGGAACCTAGCATACTCCTCGTCACACTGTGGACTGTACTCCTCACTATCGGTAATTACTCAACTTCGAATGGCACATAGACTTAAGTACACCTCAGTTTATTTTTTGCTAAAAACTTGCTACAAATAATCGACCCGTAATTGTAGGTAGGCAACAGCAGCACATCATTAAATATACAATTGAAATTATAGATTTTTTTCCATAAAGCTTACTCATTGGTTATGTAACGATTCACATAATTACATTTGAGTTAATCAGATTAAAGCATGCTCAATGATGGCGTTGGATCAATGAACTTCATGTCGGTTAAGCGTTGAAGTCTTTTCAAGGGCGCTTATTACGCTACATTCCTAAAAAACGTAACTGTGTTGTATGGCACTAGATACCCAACCTAAAATGGTTTCTATACCAACGTTTGTTAAATGAAACGTTTTATATATTATTTCAGTTATGTAATTATGTAAAATAAAAGCTCTTGTGATTACGACGAAAGGTGTTTGCGAGAGTTCTCGATAAATTTTGTCGTTTATTTTTTCAACTAATGATTTACAAAATGCACAGTAGCCGGAGACGGACTATTAGCGTTAATGATTCAAGAGATACACCTTGATTGCACGTCTGGGTGTATACTTATATGGTTCAGCGAATGTTCGCAACGTGCTCTCCACAGTGACAGGATATTTTCTGAATCAACTCACGATTAACAATTACCCGCTATTAAACATTGTCAAGAACGGATTTGTGACTGACGATTTATTTTAATGACGCAAGATTTTGACCTTCCTCCGTATGCAGACGCCGAAAAGCCCGCGATTATAAATTCTTCATCGACGTCTCTTTTTGGTATAAATTATTAGTTTTATATTAAAATAACGATAGGTACCTACCGCAGCTAAGGTGGATACCATTAGTTTCTGTCAAATTAAATGGTCAGAAACTCTGCGTCGTGATTACTGTGTCCTCTGTCCTCATTCTCATAAATGTCATTTTTTGTGTATGAACTAAATAAGAGACTCATGATTAGTAATAACACTGCTGTGCTGACGAATGTCCTAATTATACAGAGTGCTATAAAAACATGAGTGATCAATATTTTAAATATGCATCTCGAGTAAAAAACGCATGCACATACCTATTTAGGTACGGTATGCAATATAATTTTACAAGCACTTTTTTATATTATTTTCTAGGATTTATATGATAAATAGCTATTAATATTTATTTATTCTCATATACTGCGTCTCTACATACTTGAGTCGTTACTGAGTTTTTTTTTTAATAATATAAGTTAATTATTACAATTGATATTTTTATAAGTTGTAAATAGCTATTAATATTTATTTATTTTCATATACTGCGTCTCTACATACTTGAGTCCTTCCTGAGTTTTTTTTTAAATAATATAAGTTAATTATTACAATTGATATTTTTATAAGTTGTAAATAGCTATTAATATTTATTTATTTTCATATACTGCGTCTCTACATACTTGAGTCGTTACTGAGTTTTTTTTAAAATAATATAAGTTAATTATTACAATTGATATTTTTATAAGTTGTAAATAGCTATTAATATTTATTTATTTTCATATACTGCATCTCTACATACTTGAGTCATCACTGAGTTTTTTTTTTTTTTTTTTTTAAATAATATATGTTAATTATTACAATTGATATTTTTATAAGTTGTAAATAGCTATTAATATTTATTTATTTTCATATACTGCGTCTCTAAATACTTGAGTACTTACTGAGTTAATTATTACAAGTGATATTTTTATAAGTTGTAATAAAAAATCTTTATTAAACTATTGAAATTACAAATATAATTTACAATCCAGCAAATCCTAACTTAATAATTTGAAATGTTTTACTACCGTACAGATTCAGATTCAGATTCAGATTCTTTATTTGCAAGACCATGGTATTTATAATACAGATGTTAGCCTTAATATTATATAACATGTAAGTAACATATTCTGCAACGGGGGGCGTGCAAAAGTACATCACATTAAAAATCATTACAATTAAATATAATAATCAAAAATATCCAATTAAACAAACAAATTAAAAAAGTACCTAACAATAATAAACAACTGAATAAAGAATAATTAACATAATCGTATTCATCGTATTTATCTATGTCCTTTCAAATATAAATATAATTTAAATAACAAATAATTTAATTTGATATTACCACTTTTTTTAAGGAATTCATCCGTCGAATAAAATACACTAGCAACCAGCCACTCTCGCAATGCTTTCCTGAATTTGTGTATGTATCTTTAATATGGCTCGGTAGGTAGTTATATATTCTTATACACATATTATAACAGTTTTTCTGGAACAGAGTTGTCCTTGTCCTAGTTACAATAAATATGATGAGACCTTCTTCACTCACGGCATCTGATTCCAAGACAGAGTTGGAAATATGGAAACCAGATAATTGATATACAAATTATAAATTAACTTATAGATGCAATCTATATTATATATAAATGAATCCCTTGGTCACGCCATAACTTAAGAACGACTTTACCGATTTCATACATCTTTTTTTTAAGGTTTCTAATATTTTGCATTAGGTTCTTACGGAATCAAAATGAGAAAGTTGCGCAGGTATTTAGGAAACTTAACGACTATATAAAACTTTTCTAATGTAACCTTAGTGCGTCCATGCTTGATGTGGGATGCATCGCGATGTGGTGGCAGTAGACAGGGGCCTCACCCCGTTATCCTTGGCAAACGAGAACTGGCGCAGGCCAAAGGTGCTAAGCACCGAGGACCGCAAGGACGTATGGAAGAGTAAGGAGCTACACGGGCGGTTCTACAGGGCCCTAACAGGGCCCGATGTAGATCTGCTCGCGTCGGTGAACTGGCTACGCTTCGGTGACCTCTTTTGGGAAACCGAAGGTTTTGTCTGTGCAATTGCGGACGAAGTTATCAAGACGAATAACTACCGGAAATATATCCTGAAGGACGGTACGGTCGACATCTGTCGAGCATGCCGCCGTCCCGGAGAGTCACTCAGGCATATTATTTCCGGTTGTTCTCATCTTGCTAACGGCGAGTACTTGCACAGACATAACCTAGTAGCCAGAATCATCCACCAGCAACTTGCTCTTCAATACGGCCTTGTAGAGTCCGAAATGCCGTACTATAAGTACGCACCTGCGCCAGTTCTCGAAAATTGTCGTGCCACGCTCTATTGGGATCGATCTGTCATCACGGACAGGACTATTGTAGCCAATAAGCCTGATATCGTGCTGACAGATCGATTGAAGCGCCGGGCAGTGCTCGTTGACATCACCATCCCCCATGACGAGAACCTCGTGAAAGCCGAGAAGGACAAGCTCAGCAAGTACCTTGACTTGGCTCACGAGGTGACCGCCATGTGGGATGTTGATTCGACGATCATTGTCCCGATAGTTGTTTCGGCGAACGGTCTCATAGCGAAGAGTCTCGACCAACATCTTGAGAGGCTCTCGCTGGATGGCTGGATCAAGGGTCAGATACAGAAGGCGGTACTCCTGGACACAGCCCGCATCGTCAGGAGATTCCTCTCTCTGCAGCCCTAACCACCGGTAGCTTGGGTCCTACCCCGCTGCCGGCAGCACACTAGGATTAGGATTTTTTGTAACATTTTTAGATTTTGTAAAAATATTGTAAAAAAATTAATCATATTTACATAGGATTAGGTTTTTTATAATATTTTTGATTTTTATACCAATGTTACAAAAAATAATAATTTTAAGTATGAAAATAAATAAAGAGAATAATAATAAAATGAAAATCACTCCCAGACACAATAGGCTTAAAACAAGGTTCCATATAAAACATATTTCAGCTGCGATCAATTATTAAAAGTTAGATTAATAGCACTAGATTATTCCCACGATGTTATTATTAAAGTACTGTCTGTAGTCTAGACAGCTCGAGAGATTTAGATTTCTTTCTCGTGAGCTACCGTGGTAACGCGTAGGTGCTCCATTAGGGTTGTTATCAAATAATGTTTATCAAAATATACTTATTCAATTCAAAATAAGGTAGGACCACAAAATATAATGCATAGAATTTACAATATACATTGTGATCCTTAACAACATCTCTACAATTAAATAATGTTTATAAAGCGTACATTATAATTGTTTTTTTTTTATATTTCTTCGTAAAGCAAACGCTCATGCCCTCATAGTAAATACGAAATCATCAAAGTAAAGTTCATAATTATTTGTCTTCTTCCCGAAATTTTATGAATGCGAAAGTTTGTAAGTATCTTTTACCATACAAAGTTATTCGTTAAATCGAACTGAAATCCTAGTTTAAATATACATATAGCATAGCATAGTATATAATATAACATACATTACATATACCTATAAAAAAATAAGCGCTCATGGTATAGCTTGATTATTTGTTCTTAATTAATCGGCAATGTTAAGCAATCACGTGGGTACGGTATCCGCCTGGTGGTATTTCAACTCGAGCTTTTTTCGTGCTTTGGAAGACACGTAAAGCCGTTGGTACTGGATATCACTTAATTATGATAGTCGTAAAGCTAGTTGGATGCCTCCTAGGCGGCTTGAGAACTCCAACAGTAGGTTGACCACTAGCCTGCCTCCACCGATCCGCAGTGAGAATGCGCGGTAGAGTAGGTATCAGCCCATTCCCTTTCACACTCATTTGTTAAAGGAGGTCCGTGTTCAGCAGTGGGATATTCATCATCATCAGCCTATAATGTCCCACTGCTGAGCACAGGCCTCCTTTCACAAATGAGGGTGAAAGGGACTGGGTGATACTCCACCACGCGTGCCCGCTGCGGATTGGTGGAGGTAGGCTAGTGGTCAACCTACTGTTGGAATTTTTCAAGCCGCCTAGGAGGCATCCAACTAGCTTAACGACTATCACAATTAAGTGATAACCGGGACCAACGGCTTTACGTGCCTTCCGAAGCACGGAAACCCTCGATTTGAAATACCACTAGGCGGTCACACATCCAGGTACCGACCACGACAGACGTATCGATTAAGAACGGCTAATCACTGCTACACCACGAGTGCTTCGTGTGGGGCTATTATGGGCTGATTATAATGATGACGTTGATACTTGATAGCATACATTTAATCCTGGGAAAATATTGGGTCCATCCATCTTGAAAAACAGCAAGGAGGAAATTATAAATAGGTACCAATGAATCAAATATTAAGGTTTCCATGGTTTTCTAAAAATATGTCTATTTCAAGCATAGAAAAAAAAAAACTTTTATTTAATATATTAATTTGCAACCCTAAGTCCTGAAATACAGCCGTTTGCAATCTGAATGTTTATAATAACAAGACGTTACACATGTTTTTCGTGCCGGCTCTAATTCATCTCCTACGTAATTAGTGTTCATAATCCGTAGTGCTAAATCTCGACTTATGACTAGATCCCAGCTTTTCTGCCTTAAAATATTATATTCTGAGAATTTAAACCGTGTTTAGAGGATTTGTGTTTAGTGCATTTACATTTTAAACCATCCTGATTTTTCGTTTTGTAAAATGAATCTTTATCTTTAGTCACTGCTTGGAGGTCTTTTTAAAGTCATTTAGTCTGCCAGAATACACTGACTGAGTCATCTTAAATGTTTTGTTGGGTTATCAACGAGTCAGTAAATTACCTAGTAGGTTAATGTGTGTATATTATTAATGATGATTGCATAGATAAATTATAATAATGCTGATTTACCAAAACATCTCATTGGATTAAAATATATCTCGAAAATATGTTTTATATATGAGTATGTATAAAAGACAGACATCACTGCCTTTAAATTAACGCTTTAATTGGAACAATTGCTACTGTACACGTAAAACACATTACAAATATTAATAGCATCTATTTGGCACAACTAAAGAAGTGAGACGTGCCCATTGAGTCACTTCCAATAGTGTTGTGGCGTGAGGACTCACGAGGAGCGTACAATTTCTTATTTCAGATGATCATGTAATAGAAAGATCATATTTTGCTAAGCCATCTGTGTATATTCCATTAATATGGCTATTTTAATATCATAATATTTTTAATAAGTAAAAAAATATTCATCATCATCATATCAGCCTAAGGATGTCCACTGCTTAACATAGGCCTCCCCAATTAACTTCCACTTGGAACGGTTTTGGCCCGCTTGTATCCAGCGGCGTCCAGCGACGCTGACCAGGTCGTTTGTCCACCTGATGGGAGGTCGTCCCGCATAAAATTCTTATAATAAATTAATTATTATATTTATTGGTACCCTACTAGACGCGGGCGGCGTTTCGCAGCGCTGTATGTCTGCGTCTTGGCACTAAAATCTGCGAACCTCACTCCTGTTGCTAACTCCTGGCGTGATTGGGAATCACGTCGATGGCCTAGGGCGCCATGGTCTGTCCTGTATAAAAAACGCAAGCCGTATTTTCCATCATGCCGCTCTGAATCATGCAGTCCGTTCAGGCCCATGCCTCCGCCGCTATTCCAGCGTCACTGGAACCAAGTGGTATCTACAGAGATGACGGGAAGAGACCAGACGGGGTGACGCTGGAGCCTTGCAGCACAGGCCGTATCCTGGTGTATGACGTTCGTTACCTGTGTAGACACATTGGCAGTGTCTCACATCTCGAATATGCGCCTCCGGGGAGGAGCGGCAGCGGATAGTGCGCAAACCCTCAAACGTACCAAATACTCTCGTCTAACTAACGAATATGTGTTTGCGGCGCTTGCAATGGAAACATTAGGCACTTGGTCATCAGACACGAAAATAGTTATCTTCTTAAATACATATTTTTAATAAGTTAATCATATCATATTAAAAATATAATGAGCTGGCTACCCCCCCATCCTATCGTGTATTCTGTGTAGCGCCGGTACTTCTCTTAATCAGTGTAGAGCGAGATTGCCTTGTAGCGCCCTTTGTTCGAAGTGTCAATTTGGCTGGCTACAAATAACGCAAGTGTGGCGCGCTTCTCCTAGCGCCTCTCATCTCATCAAAATTTTGAAAATTGTTTTTTCCTTTGACGTTTTGCGCCCCCTGGTCATCTGACGCCTTGAGCGACCTCTCCTTTCGCTCTATTCTAGGGCTGGCGCTGATTGGCCACATCATCACTTTCTACAGGGCTATATGGTCAAACATAAGCCTTCAGATCATTCTACATAAGCCTCCATCTTTTAATAACATACAAAAACAGAAAACTTATGAAACAAGAAAAGGCGTCATGTGATTGCATCTCCACGACCGAATTAGATTTTATCACCCATTTGGCACCTGCATCTGTGACCGATGCGTCAGCCAACACTAAAATTGACGAAGATGAAACTCATACTGGTGTGATTTTGACAACTGCACTTTTAGATGAAATGCAATTGAATACAAGATGAGATAAAATTGCAATGTTTAAATTGATCTGCTTTAGTGTGGTGTCGTTAGAATGTGAGATAAGGTGGAGATGGTTGAAGCATTAGGGACTATCGGTATGTGGATTACTATTTAGAGCACATGTTGCATTAGCGTTGACTAATGTATAATTTATAGTGGTCGTAGGAGACAGCACTATGATAAGGTATTACTATTTATTATTATTATTGTACAATCAGTTAAAAAAGTCACATTTGAAATGATAATTTGTCGTCATGCATCGGTTCCCCCTTACGATAGGAAGTAGTTTTTGTTTATCGAAAGCCGAACACGGGAACTTTTGCCTTCAATATTTCCAACAATCACTACTTTCCAGGTATCATGGGCCTTTACTCAGAATACAGGACTATTTTTAATACATTTTGTGTAGGTACAGTTATTAGAGGAATTTTACTGTCGACTCCCAGAGTAGGTCCGATAGTGTCCAAAAGTTTATATTAAAGAGCCGTGTCGATATCTAGTTCTGTAAGAATTGACATTCCTATGCAGAATAGGTATGATTAGTTATTATAGTATATGTTCACCAAAGAAACTTGAATATAGGAAGCGATAAAGAACGTTGTACAATGTTCGGTTGCAACGCCAGACCATGTCGTTAGTTTCCGCTTCAGGACCAAGCCCCTTGTAAGTAAACATTAGTATCCCCTAGCAGTCGAGGCCGGTCCACTGTCCGTTCACCATTAACTAACTGCCCAATAACTACCATTAATAAATACCAAGACAACGCTAAGAGTGCTTACATACGAACTGCGGTTGACTGTTGAAAACAGAACCATAACGACGCAGCGCGGTGTACTTTTGCCTTCGATATTACATCTTTAACATGTTACATCTTTAATTATTGAAATATATTTTTATCTTTTATTTATTCGTATATTTGCAATAAAATATATAACACTGAAAAGAAATATTTGAATAGTTTTAATAAGAAATGGTAACAAATAGTACCGACGCTTCGGAAATAGGAAATAACACTGCAATTGAAGCTCTGTACTGTCAAATTCATGAACATTGTCCTCAACATTGCTCTATGTATAATTTGGAGTTCTTAAATCTACAAACAACAGCATAGTTGACTTCTCTAGGAAGCAGTTCGTCTGTGAGAGCTTAAACAGTGCAAAATACGGGCGGGCGCGCGATGCCAAGAATTTGGTCGATTCGACAACTTTACATGCCACTTGTTTACCTCGCGGTGGCCGCTACGGCTATTTCTGAATGTACACTATATTTGCAACGAACAATACTGTCGTACTACCGTTAATTTGTATACATATTCATACTAACGCGTATCAGGTAGGTATAGCTAGGTCATACTCACTTACGCGCATTACATTTAGAACACAATCAATACTAACATGTTTCTATTATTTTTCAGTCTTCGTTGTGGTTTTTTTACTCAACATAAAACCGACCTTAAAGTTATCACTGAAATTATCTAGATTATTATGTAGATCAATCAAACTTTAGTTATTGGTTATACTGTTTAAAGTCAGTGAAACCATTAGGATAATCCGTTTTTTCGGAAAATTATGTAACGACCAATCAAAAACAAAATATTTGAATTAAGAACCTTATGCTTTAAAAATAAAAGCTTTTCATTTTTTTTTGTTTTGAACTTTAGTTGTAATATGTCATATTGTGGTGTTTGCCTATAAATTGGTTGTGCTCTTAGTTTAGTGCTGTAAGTTTTTATGTGTATTTTGTTTAAATGTAATGTTTTAGTGTAACAACTGTTGGCAGACCTAAATAAATTGATAAAACAAAATATTGGAATTAAGAACCTTATGAATTAAAAATAAACATATTGATTAGTATCGACGGTATATCGGTGCAATAAATAACATATTTGATTCTGCGATAAAAATAAAGATGGGTAAACTAGAGTCGATATTAAAAGGATAATGATAGTAGCAACAAAGCTAGGCCACATCAAGCAGACTGACGGCAGACAGCGACAGAGTCGGACACTCAACACACGATCTCGTATAATGTCCTGCGACAGGTGTATCAGTTTTCCACCATCAGGTATACGATGTATAGATATGGTCATCACGATTTCTGTGATGTAAATGGCCGTACTATTTATAAGATAATGTTGATTGAAATCTGTTCGGAAGACAAGTCATAGCCATTTATTCAATTTAGGCCCCAGACGGGCACTTATGAAGGTCAAATTTACTGAAGTTACCACCGGTTCGAAAATCGGCCTTCAACTGAAAAGAAGACATTTTGTAGATTTTATGTAAAATATTTGTACCTAGTTTACTGTCCGTGCCGAATGTTTGTGTACTTCGACCACATTACAAGAAATAGAGGTGACAACCTTGAGAAGTTGCTCATTACTGGTAAGGGTGGGCAATGGCCACTAGTAGCCTGAAAAAAGAAACGTATTATTATTATTATTTGTATGTTTCTTTTTGAATTTCACGGTGCGAGGACCGGTCCTTACATATATGTACAAAGTTCAAAGATCCAATACGTAGATGTGTTGGGATATGTACCTACTTCTTTTCCCACACTAGAAAAAACTACAGTATTAAAGAATTACTTACTGTTTAATCGCTATTTAATTTAAGATTCAATACCAATCCTCGTATAGTAATGTATCCGAAATCAATATCAAAATCGTCTCTCGTCTCTGTCACAGCTCACAATTTGTGAGTAGGTATGCTAGATTATTTTTTGGAATATGTCTCTGGTACAAATAGAAAATGAAATAGTGAATAATAACCCCGAGACAGTTTGACATAGGAAGCTAAAAAATGACCAATATTATTACTGTGATGGTGAGTTCAGCTGGACGGCTTCCCACCTCCCCCGTATACCCTCCCCCACCCCTCCTGGAAACGCCAATGCTGGAAAGATAGAGGAAAAGAAGCCGAGGGTCGGATACCGATGTATTGGTCTGGCCAAATACATCAATTGGACACCAACCAGTGTAGTGCTGCTATCCACACAGCAGAAGCTAATTTCTGCTGTCTGAATCTATATCCAGATGGCGAGAAATAGTCCGCAAGACGAAAGTCCATAAGGGTCACGTCCTTCAGCAATGAGGCATCCGATGCAAGGAGCAGGATTTGTAGTTTTCCAATGAAAATTGTCAGCAGAGTGTCCGTTGAGAAAATGAGT
Source organism: Achlya flavicornis (assembly GCA_947623365.1). NCBI lineage: Eukaryota > Metazoa > Arthropoda > Insecta > Lepidoptera > Drepanidae > Achlya > Achlya flavicornis. Next base: position 5,760,098 of record OX392484.1, read on the forward strand.
CTTTTGATTATTCGGTCTTCGATTACTCTATAACACTAATTTAAAGGGGACGATTCCTTCCGTAACAAACAAATGCTCTAAAAGGACGATTAAACATAAAACTGAGTGTCAGCTTATGTTTTCTTTTCACGGTAAATATATTTGAAATAATTAGTTTATGAAGTACGACTATCATTTAAATGAAAGCCTATATCCACATTGCTACGCAAAATATGATACCTATATCAAAATCGATTGATATCACAAAGTTGATTTATGCCTGCGGCGCGGACACCCGCCGCGGCTCTCGATAAATCAGTCTGACGGTGATTTCCGTTGACATACACTAATTTCTGCAAATTAGAGGAGACACTGCATTAATAAAGATAAACAAACATGATTACATGTTAGGCAAAACCGAAATAAATAAAAATAACCGTCTAAATTATGTCGACGGATACGGCAACTGCTTCTGTGTTCTTGTTAGTGATTAGTAAAATTTATGACTCAGTTACAACATAATTATGCAGTTACAAGCTCTAAATAATACAGGAAGAAAATTATTGCCCCTAACTGCTACGTTCATTTTCTAAAGTTGACGTTGATTTAGTTGTTGTTTATTATATTTATTATATTTAGTTGCTTATTTTTCAATATTACTGAATTTATCATCAACGAAATAATGTATTTAATATGATTTTACCTAAGTTTGGACGTAATTTAACGCATATAAGGAAAACTAGCTGTCTCACGCGTTTTTACCCGCGTTCCCGTGATAAAAAGTAGAGCTCCCTATTAGGGAAAGAATTTTTCGAATCCGACGGGTAGTTCCAGTGATTGGCTCGTTTAAACAAACAAAAAACTCTTCCGCTGTATTATATTAGAAATTAATAAATTATAAAGACAGTTCAACGGCTTGTATGGTCCTATTCATTATATATTTCCCACAGATAAAGATTTCCATGAAGCTGATAAAACCATAAATTTAAATTAAATAGAAAAGCTAAATGTACCCACAAGATATGAAATATTGAGGTTTAATTACGTATAACTGAATTCCAGACAGTTTTAAATCCCTTGAATTACACGTCTCACAACTTTTCATTCGAAAGTTGTCAGTCGTCGGCTTTCTTTAAGTAATTTACAACAAATTTTGTAAATTGCTGTGCGTGTCATTGAAAACAGCTTTCCATCTTGTTGATCTAGTGTTATTAGAAGTAACTTAATCTTTCGGGATGTCCGCTCCTCCATCATTGTCAGTCTGCATCCGTTCGTGGACCTAGGCTTTCGTGTCGTGTGATATACCGCTCGCTACTTCATTTGTCTTTTCCGAATCCTTTTGGGAAAACTTACTGCTTTTCACACAAAAGTGATACTGTAACTTCAATATTAGTGTTAAGTATATCTGTGATACTAAATTATATCTATCTCTCTCTCTGTCTTAACGTTAACTGTCAAACTATGTACAGTACTCCGTACAATTTAATTGATATTTCAGTTTTTATACCATGAGAGAGAGTAGTTAGTAGAGTAGGAGTTGAGAGAGGTAGAGCATAGCGTTTATTCGCTCAAAGAGCAGCTCGACTGGGGAAGTACCTCCACCTTACAGAATACCGCAGCCAAATAACTTTATGTTGTGTAAAGTTGTGTTCCTGCGCGTGAGTAGGAGAGTGTCACGCGCTTCCTCTCGCACCCTACCCTACCCTACCCTACCCTGCTAAAATTACGTATAAGTTTATAGTTTTCTTAAATTTTCTAAGTTTCCGAGCAATTTTCTTAATGTTTTTTAATGTAAGAACCTTCTCCTGAAAATAACAAACACAACAAAAAAAGATTTAGCGAAATCGGTCCAGCCGTTCACCACGTGATGGATGGATATAATATATAGATTAAAAAATGATACAATTAGTTTGTAGATGTAGATGTTAGTATTGACAGATGGTCAAGTAACAAGGGATATAAAGAGCGACTTCGTATGATAATGATGATGATCAAAGAGCACTTCACTTCACAAGAATTATATAGGTATAGGTAAAATGTATCCAATTATGATTTTGTTTTTGGATATGCAACAGTTTTTACGTAGGTTGCTAAAAACGAATTCTTACAACATACTAATAAAAAATAGTGTTTGTCCATGTGTTAGTTTGGTTGGTAATCATTCGGTTCGGGCGTGCACCGCGCCGGCGCCGGTGTGTGACCGTATGCACGGCAGAGCAGAGCCCAGACAATAATTATGTCATCACGTCTAGACTAGGAGGAGTTGACAAATAAACATCACCCGATGTTTACCGACAATCTTGCACGAACAAAGCATGCTGCAATTTGATTATCATTTCAAGAATTTGTGTTTTTATTGTTGATGGTTTTGTATTTTGTCATAATAGTCTCTTTTGTCGTTATGTGTTTATTGAAAAAACTATAGTCAAATTATGTTTTTTAACTGTCTGTGACGAATGAAGTTTGTGACTGCACTGTAATCATCGTAAAAACACTACCTATTTAGTTTAAATTAACATACACTTACTTCAGTGTTTTGCTTTTGTGCCAATTCATCAATTGGGCACTTCATTCTCCTAATGTTATGTAACGGACTTAGCAATATGCAGATAGTTTTCTGTTCAAATTATATGGATGCAATGTTAACTGATGGAAACCTTCCTTCCCTCCAGTTTCCAGACTGATTTGTTCAGATGTGATTACTAGCTTATCTGTCTAATGATTAACTCAAGCAAATTCCTAAGAGCTGACATAACACGGGTTACTTCGGTATAACATCTACTTATAATAAGTGACGTCACCGACAATTAAACACGTTTAAATGTATTTACTTAGTTTTTTTTTTGCAAAGTCACGATGATATGCTCTTTAATTTTTTCTCAATAGTTTTGTTGTAGTTAGCCTTACCCGCACTAGATATGGTCCGCTTCAATTTCAATGAATCAACAGTTGGCATGAGGGATGATGACTGACATGTCAAAATAGCATTAACAAATGTCAAAACGACATATGGAGCATCATAATTTTACTGGATCACATGATAGATCGCTTTGCAGTTAGATCGCTTATTTAAAATCATTAAAAAACACAAAATTGAGAAAATATTTCATGCTTCCGTGTATTTTTTGATGTTTACTTAGAGTTATGATAACTCTAAGTAAGTATTTCTAAAATGTCATGATAATCCGTTGAGTAGTTGAGGCGTGAAGGCGTAACAAACAAATAAACAAACTCACATTCGCATTTATAATATTAGTTAGGATTAGGATCTTGTTTTTTCTGTTCCGTGATTAGGATAATATCCACGCGAATTTCCAATGCAGATTTTGAATAGACACACAAGTTTCTTTCACCAAAAAGCTAAAGTTGAATACGCAGATAACTAGTCTGTTATTCCTTATGGTTGGTGGTTGTTTAAATTCCAGGGTTTGATTTGAACCTATTAGTACAAAACTTCTGACTGCCATTTACTTATGTCGCATAAGTCGTTCGTTTTCTTTTTCAGTAACGATATCAGTTCCATTTTAAGTGTTGTGTTATTAACTTTGTTGGGGTACTTTAACAATAAAAATAAATAAATAAGCCCAAAATCACCGTCACTAAGGTTTAAATAAACAAATAGTTTTACTCTAGAACAAATTATACTACAATCAATAAGTCTAAGTACTATGAGAGAATAACACATGTGTCTGTATTTATTTAAGTGGACTAATCCAAACAGTATCAACTAGCAACAGCAATGGTTGGAAAGTAAATGAAATGGCGTAATAAGTTCCCAGACAGTCTGTTTCCACGACTCTCTGGTTCGCAGAAAGCGTTGGCAAAACATATCGCGTGGCCGTCTCGATCGGTTCATTGATCACACGTGTTTGTGATTAAACTGTTACTAGGTACTTTATCACTATGCAGGCTGTTTCTATCGATGAGATATGGGGGATAAAGGTACCTATATATGTTGTGAATGTCATTTAAAGATCTAATTATTACCCAAACATTTTAAGTAAGGATAAGTTCACCTTAAAATATAAAAATCTTACAAGTCTTAAAACATATCCAAGTTCCTTTAGTTAACTTCTTACGCTCAGTTGAATTTTGACTATATCTTAGTAAGTTCAGTCAGGCGTTAGATTTTTGTAAAGAAAACAACGCTCTAAGAAGGCTCCCACGACCGACACTGTACTTAAAGTAGGTACATACATGAGGGGAAACTTGAACTTTATACTATATTTATTGTGACTGCCAAACAGAGATTTTCTCTATCTCATCAGCTTCGAGGTTGCAATGCCGTTGGTAACTGCTCATCAACACTGTTCATTCATGCACAAATTCGAAGTTTCTAGTATGGAAAGCGCCGTGCGGGACGCCCTCCCACCAGGTGGACCGATGACCTGGGGCTCTACTGGTCTAATACTCTACTCTACGATTAACACCAAATATACGCGATAGCCCGGCAGGTCAGAGTATATAGCTAGGCTCCGCTGGATGCAAGCGGCCCAAAACCGTTAGATGTGTTCCGATGTGTACCTATGTTCAGCGGTGGAATTCCTTAGACTGATAAGATGATGATGATGATGAGAGTGCAAAAGGGTAATGTGCTTTTTTATGTATTATATCATTTATTTCTCGTATCTCACGTATTTAATAGTTAAGGAACTTTCACAGTTATTTTAAGTGACCCGCTACTTATTATTATTCTTTTATCTTATCAATAAATGAAACTATTACTAGACGTCTATCATAAATATGAAATAAAGTGAAAAATAAACAACAAACGCAAGATGCTCACAAAAAATGTGTATGACCACACTGGTTAATAAAGAGGCGATTAAAAAAACGAACCACGTAAAGAAACTCTCGTCAAAAATAGGCCACGATTTTTTATCATCAATTAAATCGCCCATAACTCGTGCTACCCGACATTTTTCACTAGCAAATTATTTGGCCCATAAATTATTATAACAATCGTTGTTTTTAAATCTGACTAATCTATTTTTTATTTTGGTAATTTATTAGGTTCTAAATCGGTGCCGGGGGGCAATTTGAGAACATTACTGACTTTAAAACATAAAAAATTACGGTTTTATTAGGTATCTTAGTTATGCGGATATGACAATAGCATGTTCAGGTTTTTGTAGAATAGTTCGTGACCACTGATTACTTATCAGTTACGAGTAAGTTATTTTAGTGAGGATTTTAGCAAGGAGATGTGTTTAGCAAGGATTCAAAATTTCCAATCCTTACTTAATCTATACTCATATAATAAAGCGGAAGATTTTTTAGTTTGTTTGTTTAAACGGGCTAATCTCTGAAACTACAAGTCGTATTCGAAAAATTCTTTCACTAATAGGAAGCTACATTATCCCCAAGTATTATAGGCTACATTTTATTACGGGAACGCGGGTGAAACCGCGCGTGACAGCTAGTAATATTATAAAACCGAAAGTCTGTCTATTTGTTATATTTTGATGGCCCCTACTCCTGGGTAGGGGAGAAGCTTGGAGCCCCAACCCCTGGAGTAGGACATAGAACACCTAATCCCGGGAATCTGATCGGAGGAGACAGCTACAGTACAAATAAACAAGCATTGTAAATGATTACATTATAATCATGAGTAAGTTTTATATCCATACATTTTTACAACATGAAATTAGTATACCAACAGCGTTTAGATTTCAAAATGACAATTTAAATGAAAATTATACAACGATCTCATAGGACATGTGTTCGACTGACTTCACGCATCAATTAGAACAACTGACATTATCTTGCTCATGTTGTCTGAGCTATTAGGTGACTCAGTTCGTTTATCATTTTCCACCGTGGAAAGTTCATCTGCATTTTCACCAAAAGCTCTACCTCATCATGATACTCGCATTGAGCTATTATTACTATGTATAGAGAAGCTATCATAAGCAAAGGTTATATCCCATTTTTTTAGAGTTAACTAAAGTTCTCTTTAGCGCTGAATTAATAATTAGTCGTTTAAGACAGTAGAAACACGTATTTGAATTTGAATTTATTTATTGCAATAAGAACGGCATACACCAATTATACTTATCACTAACAAAATACATCATATTATTACAATTATTAAATGTCATATCATTCCATACAAAAAACAATAAATTAGTAAAAAAATAAATTCAAAGGTAAACAATGTCATAAATTCACAGATCACATGTATTTACGCATAAGGTCAAACATAAAGATAGAATGGTAGTCCAATTATCAACAAATATATCAATATCAGGGTTGGCGTCGAGGAGTGCATTGAGGTTGCGCTGTGACCGGCACACGGGGGACGTAGCGCTATCAGAACGCTTTTAGGAGTATTTTTCTCTCAAACACCGTGATTTTCACGGCGCTTACGCGTTCATCGTTCTACAAACACAAGACAAGTGTGGCCTGATGGTCTCACTTGAACGGAACATAGTGGTGATGTGTGGCATCTTCTCTATACGTAGTAATAATAGCTCAATGGATACTCGACATATTTTCGGAACAAAAGTTATGGGAGTGGGAAAAAGGGTTCACGCGTGTCGTTCGCTTTTTCGTACTTGTACATACATAGTTACACTGCCGTGTGTCTCGATATACTTAATTATAATTTGTAATATTTAGTAATAATGATATCAGCATCATGATAATGTTTATAACGATAACGTATATATACGTGATAATCTATATATATAAAAATAAATGACACTTTTCGTTGTAATTTTATAACTCAAGAACGGGCTCACCTATCCAAACCAAATGTTTAGGCTTTGTTCGGACTATTTAGTAGATGGTTTATGTGAAGTTTGCACAAAATCGGTCGAGCGGTTCACATTTTTTGTAACAAATGAATTCAATAAATGGTGGATCATTTTGTTAATAGGGATTTTGCTGCCAGGGTAGGGTAGGGTGGGGTAGGGTAGCACCATAGGGTAGGGTTGGACCACGCGAACGAAGTCGTCCCGGGCAGCTAGTATTATATAGATTTGGGTACAGTTTAGGCTAGAACATGAATATAGTACGTGGTAGGATTCGTATAACAGTGCATGTGGAAGCCACTTACAAAGTTGCAAATTCAGTCTAATCTATATTTATGTTAATTACCTCTAGTATATCATCTCAATTCTCACTATATACGGGGTGGATACGACACTACGACATTAAATGAAACCACAACTTTTACTATGGGACCAACTTCGAAATTGCAAAAAGCATTCCAATCTTCATATAAAAATGAACAAATTTGCACTGTCCACATTAATAAAAATATAAATAAATATTTTGGTGCATACGAAAAATGGCACAGTATATTCAATTGATGTTTCCAAATGCTGACTTGTGCCTTAAATCAACATTAAAGTAGATAAATATTTTCAGGAAACACCTCTTTTGTATGCTTGGGCCAAATTCAATGCCGGTGAGTGTATATAGGTTTCCATAGCACAAGCTCTGCTTAGTTTGAGATCAGATAACCATATGTGTAAAATTTCTAGCAACAGATACTTTACATGTTTTTTTTCACTAACTAAGAATATGATTCCGCGTATTTCAGTGACTAACAACAGTTTAATTTATTTTGTTATATCATTGTCACACCAAAACATATATTCACAGAGATGACCTACCGTAATTTACGAGTGATATGCTTTTGTCCTAACTGACCTTGTCAACTGACGAGCCACGTGCCAGCTGTGCGTCAGGTGCCAGACTCCGACCTAATTATCTTGTTTCTATTTGCATGATGCAATGTTTATATTTATTAGTTGCAAAGTGTTATTTTTATATCTGGTTAAGGTGAATTATTTAGTATTGAACAATACATAAGACACCATATCTTTATATCTGAATGACGCACTGGTACAAAAACCATATATTTTCTGACTTTCGCTGTTAAATTTCTTGCCAGCATCATTAATTACCATTTAGGTGCAGCGCAGAAGACTGAATTTTTGCGCGTAGGAGTCTGTGGCAAAAAGGGTTGTGCGTCGGACTTTTTGCGCGTCGTGTAGACTTAGAATTGTATGTACAGTCGAGGACATAAATATGTATACACTTTTTGAAATTCAAAAGCGATTTTCTCGCATTTTTAACATGTTACAATATTACAAAATTCATAATAGTATATGTTAGAAGATTCTGCCTGCATAATATCTCATAATTTCAATCAGTAGTTTTAGAGGAAACCGTTGTTGAATTTTACTAAGTGTATATATATTTATGTCCTCGACTGTACAGTGCCTCGATTCTCGTAACAAAACGTCAGCGGTGTCGTAGCGACATCAACTATTTAAATTGTGTTTCGTGAAATATTTTGTATAAAAAACATTCAAACGTGTAGGTATATGCCTCAATCATTTGAGTATAAGATCGTTTTTCAATCGTTCATTTGACATTATAATAGTAAAAAACACAGTTTAAGGTGCTATATTGGAAAAAAATGATATCTTTGTGTCCCTGTATCTTAATTAATACAAGGGTTGGGGTTCTGAGTTTTTATTATATGATTTTTGAGATCTTAATTGAGTTTGCCAATGAAGGAAAACACGTTTGATAGAAATTTTCTCGATAAAGTTTAATTCCAAAGTAGCCTCTAAATAAAAATCTTTTTTACTGTAACTCCGTCAAGCAGGCGAATTTTACAGTGAAATTTAATGAAAAAAATTGGTAATTCATTCTTCTTATTATGTGTAGAACAGATTTTCTATACATTGCATGGCTATTTTATAAACAATTTAAATCGTCGAAGTCGCTACGACAGCGTTGAAGTTTTGTTACGAGAATCGAGCGACTGGTTCTATTTTCACACACTTATTATATGCATTGTAGATCTTGGGGAGGTGCAATGCGCTTTATAACTTCGATATTTATACAAACTGAGGTAATTGTCGTTAAAAAATCCGAATAATTTAGTACGAGTACTTGATTATTTTTGTACGAACTTAAAGAACTTTATACCAGGCAACAAATACTCCACAAAGGTTCTTATAGCTTCGTTAAAGAAAATGTCCTAATTATTATGGGTAAAAATCATTATAAATTAAACAAGTATGATTAAATATGACATATATAAAAATATTATTCCATATCGAGGGCTGTACGTACGTTGTGTGAGAACGAAGCTTTTAATTACACATAAATGGAAGATAATATTTAGTTACATATTATTATGTATCTTGTAAGAGAAACTTAAGGATGACGACGCCATATCAGTAAAAAATCGATTAAAAAGCCATTATCTATCCAGCCAAGTCAACTAGAGACTAAAAACTGTGATAGTTTTTACAAAACCACAAATTATGGATTAAGAACAAAGTTCAATTATTTATATGAAAGATTTTGTTGAGTTTGTTGACTCATTATGTTTATTAAGTATGTATTTACAAAATAAAAGAAAGAAAGAAAGAAAGAAAGAAACATTTATTGGACACAACAAAATAGCACAATACACAACAATACAATACATTTATAATACAATGATACACACAAAAATAAAAAAAACAATACAGTAAAATTTTGCAACATTGGAGTACTATGATGGGTCCAAAAGGCCCCAGCTCAGCATGTGCTGCAGATAACTGCAGCGCTGATTTTCAGCTGAAGCCACGGGTGATGCACGGACGAATGTGCGGTATTTAAAAATGAAAAAAAATAAAATAAACATAAGTATACTACTTGCCTACAAAAGGAATAAATTAATCAAAACTAAAAAAATACGTTATAATTACATATACTTACTTTATAATCATACTAAGTAATAAAGTAAAGTAGTGTATGTAGTATATATTAGTCCTTTTGTTCTGTAATCTGAGATATTAGTTATCTGGTTTCCATAGTACAAGCTCTGCTTAGTTTGGGATCAGATAACAGTGTGTGAGGAATATCCCAGGATATTTTATTAATTTAATATTTATTATTATAAATGATTGCAGGCAACCATTCCATGGAGCTATTTTCTGAATATTGAAAGCAAATAAATCACATTATCGTGAACGTCTGAATGATGGAATCAAACTGCGGGTTTTTAATGCTGCCTAGTTAGGATCTGACGACTGAGAACCTACACCGAGTGTTACGTTTGGAAAGAATTAACGTAACTATTGCGTTTTTTATTTTCTTTACGTTGCGTTGCATAAATAAAAAACTTTGCAAACTAGTCACACTCGAGGTAATGACTATTTGTTCGGTTTGAGTTTCAATCGGATACATGATTATACTACAAATTTTCGACATATACCTATCTACATACCTATTTGTATAAACAGGAACTACTTCGCTAACAAACAGAAAGTTTGTTCCCTAGAGTTGGCTGAAAGGGCCGATTAGATAAAGATAGATAAACACTATAACAAATTAATAGCCTAGAAATGTAATACATAGGTACTACGGAGATTAGCCACTTGTAAATTTTAACTCAACTTTAAATGATAACGCAAAGTAATACCTATGTACTTATCTTAACCACTTAAACAGTTCCATTTGTTTATGAAACTGGTTATAATATAATTCGATACTTTATCGAATGCTACAAGGCCGTGGTCGTAAAGTATCTATCTACATTGCACTAATTACAAAGTGCCGCGTGATCGTGTTGTACAGTTACTGAGATACTCAATGATATCCACCTATCCTACTAATATTATGAATGCAAAATTATAATAATACTAGCTGCCCGGCACGACTTCGTTCGCGTGGTGTCCTACTAACCTATACCCTAACCTACCCTACCCTACCACTACCCCTACTCTACCCTACCTTACCCTACCACTACCCCTACCCCTACCCTACCCTAACCTACCCTACCCTGCCTAACCTACCCTAGCCTACCCCTATGTAGGGATAGGGGTAACCTAACCTTTTTTTTTTTTTTTTTCGTGGGGAATTCCTCATAGTGTACCCAACCGCCCCGGGTGTAGCGGTCATGTTATGCCGGACTTGTACCGGCTAAAATCCAACGGTGGTCGCGGGGCGGGCTCTCGTGTTGAACGCGTACCTGCTCACCCCTCCAAGCGCGGCGCTTTGATAGCTCGTCCCGGGGGAAGTCTGACACCTCCCCCCAGCACCCTCGCTGTGCTATCGCACGATGAGTCGTGACCACGTCGACCCATCGTCCTCCTTGGTATTCTTAAATTGAATAATTAGAGTATTAGAGTCAGACAGATAAGTGCCTGCGAAAGTCTATTTGAATAAATGATTTTGAAAGAATAATAAAAAAAAGATTTTCTCCTTCAATCTACAAAAAATTTCAATCTACATTATATAGTTCTTTTACCGTCTGTGACGCCCTGTATACAACTTTAAAATGTATCTTCTAATTTAGATAATTACCTAGGTACATCCAGATTCAGAACAAACAAAATCATTTGTTTGCTCTGGATGGAAATTGAACCCACGACCTGTGGTAGCTGTCAGACTGTCTAACCTCCACGCCAACCTGAATGTCAATATGCATTTTATTCCAAAAGACATCAACGCGTTTAACTTTATGTACCTACCTATTCCCATGGTCCAATAATAGTTATAATATATAGGTAGGTAACTAATTAATTTTCATTTTCTTCAGTATAGTTGTGTGAGTTACATAAATTAGATAAAGCGGGAGTGGAGGGACGTTGCATCTGGCGCAGCCGGCTGAGTGGCTGAAGTGCATTTCCCGCGCGAGGCGAGTGGAGGCGAACGCGACGCGATTCGACGACGCGGCGCGGGCGCACGATTGAGAGGTTGCTGATGCAACTAGTTTTTTACGCCGTCGTCGGTCGCACATCCGCGTCTGCACTACTTTTTATAACAACTCTGCGTCTACTTGTTTTTCTCGCTCGATCTCGATTGATCACCGTCTGGCTGTCCGTCTGTTGTTTACACGACATCAATGCAGGCATACCGTATTAGAATAATGACTGTGCGTACCTCGGTAGCCGGTTATCTTATTTTATTGAGCAATATAGTAACGGTTCGGCAAACAGCTTGATGTTTGATATATGAGTTCAAATATCTTTGGTTACTTGTATAATTTATGATGTGGAATATATCTCGGTAATTAATTTTTATGTGAATGTTAATTGTTTATCTTATCATTAATTATGTACATTAATGATAAGAGTTTGATAACTTAAATCCATATGGTATTCAGAGCTGGAACTTGCGATTCACTGCAGGCTTGACCGTGAAGAAAGTTCTCGCAAGGAAACCTAATTTATCTAGTAAAACGTAAGTTAAATAAAGATGTCTTTCAAAGCGCTTTTATTTATTTTAGTAGGTTTCCAAGCAGAAACATGATTAGTGGTATTGAGTGAGGTGCAAGGTGGATATCTTCCCCACTAATATTAACCCCAACTTTTGTTATTAAGTTACAAGAGGTAGACATCAGCAGTATCAAACTAAACTTGAGATGATATACTGAAAAAAAATTACTTCATTCGTACAAATATACAAGTAAAACGTGTTTTTTACTTGTATCATCTGAAGATCAAATAAAAATGCGTGAAAGCATGATGCAGTCACAAATGTCATTAACCTATAGAAATAAATCTCAATATTTCCAGAGCCTAGAAAAAATCCAAAAAGGAGGATTATGATTTCTGTTACGACACAAACACGCAAATGCATAGAAATATGATTAATAAACCCTGAAGCTATTAACTTGCTACTGGATTGGTAATTGCTAGCTTTGTATGGGCCATCCGAGTATGGCTAGGCCAGACAGGCGGCCTCCGGCGTCTAGACAGGCCATTGCGATTTGCGAGATCACGTTTCGGCCGGCCGAACATGCTAAGTGCACGTCTGGCCGCATACATGAGAGTCAACGATCGCAGACATGTGCTAGATGAGCCAACTAAAACTGGGTGCACAAAAAATGCACATTAGTAAAGTGCAAAATATAGAAAAAAGGATTACAGTGGCAGTTACTTGTGTAGTTTTTAAGTTGAACGTAAGTTGAGGTGACCCTATAGGTCACACATAAGGATGATAAAGTATGGGCAGACGACCTGTAGGTAAGACAGCTGTTAAACATAGGTATACACTTACACAGAAAAGAGCATGTATCCCTCTTATGTAAGTAAGTAATGACTACCTATAAGTATTATGCGATATTTCCAAACTATATTTGTTGTTATAAGTTTTTTTGAATTTTTCAGGCTGTTTTCAGAATCGGTAGTAGCGCCAATATTTATGTTCAGACAGTTTTAATCTGAAACACATATAGAAAATTACAAGGAACACTTCTAGAAACGAGCGTGTGAATTCTTCTAACATGCGTGTAAAGGTTGGACTCTCGAATATCTACGTATATAGTTAGAACATGGCTTCTATAGGCCTAGAGACGACACAAAGACGTACACTCAATGCTAAAAGGACGGAAGTCTAGAGACATAATAGCCTTAACGAATTATAGTAATGAATTACGTTACTTTGTGAAATGCTATTCAATTCAAAATGTCAAAAAAAAATGTTTAAATTAAAACTTGTGTGCATATTTAACCTATAACAATAATTTTAAAGACGATACAGATAAATGGTTTTTACCCGTGTTGGCTCACCAATGGGACCGCGTTCAATAAATTGAATACATGAAAAAAAATTTTTTTTTAAATATTAGCTTAGCCTACTAACGCGCCCATAAAGAATACGATTACGAAAGTTTACGATGACGTAAGATGGAGCACGCTTACCCAGAAGAAACCTATTCACTTGAAATCCAGGGCGTGCTATTCAAACTGCACTAATTGATAATTTTTTATCTCAAAATCTTCATCCTAAATAAAATTCTGTGATCAAGGTCACTCTCCTTCTTTTTTCGCGTAGCTTACGTTATAGATACTACCTTATCTGTAAATCTTAGCAAGGTATCTATCACATCACAGTACGTTTTATAGGAATTTCTGCGGTTCAGAAATTTAATTCAATACTACGAAGTCGAATAGTACTCGTATTATACCTATAGTATTAAAACGTTTAGTTGATATAAGCACATAATGTACATTTTAGTTGATTGGTAATTAAATCTATTAAAGATACATATAACTGTATCATAAACTATACCTAACCTTTGCTTTTTCTAGGTAGGTAAGCCTTGACTGAGTATTAGTGCAGGTGGATGCTTTGTTTGCGCACTCATAATCTTTATTTACTGTGCACTTTAACGTTTCCTTACAATATATACTCAGCAACATTGTAATGGTCGTTCAATGTAAGAACATAATTTGTTGGTTATTCAGTTTTTCTGTATATTTTCACAAGAAATCCTCTCAATTTAAAACCGATTAAAATACCTTTTTAAAATTATTGGTCAATTAATGTCATTATTGTGAATATAACAACATATTTCTTGGACATAGGCAGCTTAATTAGCGTTTAATGTTATTTAAATTGCCATTTCGAAGTCCCTTGCCGTAAAAAATGCAGGGTAACAAACAAATGCGAAGGTCATACGGCAGACGCGCCCGGAGCACCGGGGACTCATTACGCCGTCTGCGAAACGACCTTGACATGCACCTGCCAAGCCAGCATCACTCCATTCACCAAGCCTATGTTCCAATACAATGCACACATTATGTGCACGATACTGAAATCTGTTTTTTTTTTTAATTAAATTCTTCTATGAACAACTCTTCTAATCTTCTAGTCTTTAAAGGTTTTAAATTTTAACATCATTAATATGCAAATAATTATACATATTTTTTCTCGAACGGTTTACTAAAGGACTATCCAAAAATACTTATCTGCGGGTTCTATCACTCATAGCGTCGAAACGGCTAGAGCCATTGAAATGCACTTCTAGTAAATCTAGTGTGCGTAAAATAATTGTAATGGAATCAAATTGGAAGGTCACGTGGCAGACGCATTCCCAAGGGATGCGTTATCCTGGCAGCGGCGTCCTTGGGCCGCACCTGTTGCACCCAGACTCACGCAGTCATAGACTAAACATTATATATTCTGAGAAGAATCGACAGTTGAATAAGATTTTGAATGGCATTTTCTGATAGAGATATGAAACTGTTGTGAGGAAAACCTGTAAAATACTTTGAACATACCTTAAAAAGAACATTCCTCGATCAAAATGTGTACAATTTTTTTTTTCTTGATTGTATCATCAGGAGGATTCTTAGCAGTGTATCATTGATAGCACCAGCCGTCGCTACGGATCACGCCTCCGTGCGGAGGCCCGTGCGGTTTATCGGCAGCCCTGAGCAAAATGCCTTGCCTACGAATCTGCCCTAGATTCGTAAAATGAACGTTCCGCGGCAGAACGCGGACCGCTTACAGTCGCGGATCACGGTCACAAAGTAAATATTCCCTTCAATCCTCTGTGTCACGGTGCCGTGTATTCTGCCGCTATGAAATTAGGTACTTTTGCCAAGAGCGAGAAAGAAGACTAGATATTGTAGCGAAATATTAGGTAATTCTTTTTTCTTAAAAAAATTCAATCACATTATATGTTAATAACTTAATGGTATTTTTAGAAACTGGTTTACCTCCGAAAGGTCGTCTAAGTCATGTTAAAAAATAGACTAAAAATCAAGTAAAGTTGCATTTTTGAAGAAAATACCTACCTTTTTTAATTTTGTTTGTGCCATATAATTTTTTTGGGATAACTAACAAATATTTTTCTAATTAGGTAGGTACTTATTAAATCCGATAAAACTACCGATTAAATCTCGCTCTTTTAGGGTACATGTGACCAAAACTAGAATTCGTCGTCAGTCAGTCAGTCCTCCGCCAATGCCAGCAGGCAAAAAACTATAAATCATTTAGGTATTTTCACTTATAATTGCAATGTAAGAATTTCAGTAAGCGGCCGATCAACTATTAAGTTATGAACAAGGTCAGCGCAGCATGCGACGTTGATCACGGTGTTTGTGGGATTTAGAAAATTTTGTGCTCTCCAAAAAAAAATAAAAAAATTACGTTGAGTAGTCTAGGATTACTTATTGAATCAATGGGTTTCGTTTTAGTACAGTCTTATACCATCCAGTAATACCACAAAAACTCTGAATTCCACACTACCTCTAGTTTCGTTTATGAGATAGCCAAGAAAGCCTTCAGAGGCATTCTAGTTAATAACTCGCTTTATTTACAACAACATTTCATTTGCTAGTTAACTATTAATCATAGAATATTCAAAAAGATTTCTTAAAATAATGAGAAACAGATATAGTTATAACATGGATGAAGCGCTCGTGGTGTAGCATGATTAGCCGTTCTTAATCGATCGGCAAAGTTAAGCTACATCTGTCTTGGTCGGTACCTGGATGGGTGACCGCCTAGTGGTATTTCAAATCGAGCGTTTCCGTGCTTCGGAAGGCACGTAGAGCCGTTGGTCCCGGTTATCACTTAATTGTGATATTCGTTAAGCTAGTGAGATGCCCCCTAGGCGGCTTGAAAAATTCCAACAGTAGGTTGACCACTAGCCTACCTCCACCGATCCGCAGTGGGCACGCGTGGTGGAGTATCTGCCCATTCCCTTCCACCCTGATTTGTGAAAGGAGGCCTGTGCTCAGCAGTGGGACATTATAGGCTGATGATGATGGAAGACATTAAATATTGTCATTTAGGTATATTTATTTATTCTCTAAATAAGAACAAGCTCAAGTAAATAAGAGCGTGTTAAAATGTAATTAAATTACCATGTCCTTGTGTATGTAGGTCGTATCCATCCTTTTGAATTAACTAATAAATATGTTTATTCAAATTCAGCGATTGAAAATGTACTTTAATTGTTCGTTATTATTCCAAGGATATAATTTAATTAGGTAGGTAGGTACCTACATTACATTCCATGACGTGCAGCTAACATGGAGAGCGTTCAAAGAGCCGTTTAACAAAAAATTAAAAACTCGTAAAGTTACTTTACAGCTTTTTAATATTTCTCGGTAAGTGAGAAACGCTAGCCCACTAAATGTACGTAGATGCAAATATAAACACTGACCATTCTCTCGGTATTTACTCGTCTGTCGGCGCGGGCAACATATTTAACAAGAAAGTAAACAGGCTGACTGAGGTCGCGTCCCGGAGTACTGTTTAATGTTTTTATCCTCTAAATTTAGATAATGTTTAGTCGGCTAAAGTTATTTTCGATGCTATAAACTTTTTCAACATTACTAAAATATCGACTCCAAGTTTTTGCGTGTCTGTGTTTACACACACGTAGTCCAGTGTAAATAGTACTCTTATAACAAGTGTGCAGTAACACTTAAGTAGAAACATTATGTTTCTAAGCAAATTGCATTTTAATAAGGCGACTATTATGCATAGAGCTATTGCCTAAGAACACGTAAAACTATAAGTACCTACATACTCACGTCTCGTACTTCAACAAAGCAAATGCAATAAACTTTTAAGTTTTAAGTAACCGTGGGTTGTCGGCATTGGGAAATGAAAATGATAAATACCTACCTACTACTGACGAAGATTAATTTTATCATCTTTAAAATTCATTATATCTTAATTTGTACCATTTAACATGTTTTTTTTTTTTTTTTTTTTACTGTGTATAGGCCTGTGTTTGACCACAATCTCACTATGGTAAGTGATGATGTGGTCGAAGGTGGTAAGCACACAAAGCCTAGAAGGAACTGGCTCTCAAGTGCAGCTGACGGAACACACCGATAGGTGCTTGGCGACAGATTTTCAACTTGAGGGTGGTAGCCAGCCAGACGGGTACTACAAAGTACCCTACCACCGTGCTATGGTTTCCTCACGATGTTTTCCTTCACCGAAAGCTCAAGCTCATTGTAGGATTCGAACCCGGGACCTTCGTCTCGGTATCCGACGTCACTACCACTGAGCTATCATCGCCTTAAAAATCTAAAAATGATCTGATTAATGGAAAATGGCTATCAGAAACAAAAGTTTCCCCCTTCCAATTCGGTGCAGCTTTTAAAAGCTTTGAAGGCTATGCATGTGGCTGGGTAGTGGGTAGGCCGTTGGCGACAGGTTTTCAACATGAGTTGGTAAATATCGACTAGCGAGTAAATACTCCAAAGTATCTACTTATGTATAGCGAGTCCTTTGTAGCTCAATGTTAATTACACGATACATTGTAAATTATTATCAAACATTAATACCGTAAAATTTTCACATGTTTATTGGAGGGTGGCGCGGGGTATGCACAGGAAGCGTGGCAGACGGCGCACCCGCCGCCGCATAACTAATGCGCCCGGCGCCACCTGCCGCCCGAGGTCACCCTGACCTTTCACTCGAGGCCGAATAGAAAACCCTTTTGCTCTTCGGAAACTTAGAAAGTTGTACGTTCATTAAAAGGAAAATTACCATTCAATTAGTCTTTCTCGACAAACGTAATGATGGTCGTCTTCACTGTTGCCATACACTGTTAGGGGAATAGTAACGACAAGTATTCAAATATTATGTTTAGATAAACATCAAGTGTTCAGAATTATCCTTAATCGTGACGTAAAGCGAGTATCGAACGGGTATTGTTGCAGGGCTTTGAGAAATAACTGTGCAACATGAAACCTTATTAAAATTGTGCAAATTATTTGAACATACACCTACAAAAGTAAGATCTACGAAATGACTAACTCCTGGATCGGTAAAACTGGATCCGCGTTTGCACATCCGCGACATCATGTTCATTATTATTCGAAATGTTTGTGCGGAGTTAGTGACGCAAGCTTCTCAACCAGGATACGATAGTCGGCAGATCAAAAAAATATATCGGTCATTTTGTGACTAAACATCCTTCTGCGAAACCTCTGGCTCCTTTCCTTTGACCACTTAAACGAAACGACTGATAATTAAATAAATGTTTCAACTGTCGAATCCGAGTGGAACTGATATAAAACGCACTGTTTACGATCAGATGTATTTGCGGCACTTTGGGATAAGGAGGAGATATTGGGTTCGATCCAGACATCGTTAATGGGTAGATGACCGAGTCACTGATTGCCCGTATTGTTATTTACGTGAGTATAGTTATAGTAGGTATAGTATAGTTAGAGTATAGTTATTCGTACGCCCCATTTATTTAATATTTTTAAGAGAAGTAGATAGCTTGACTGGGGATGTACCTCCAACTTACAGAATACCGCAGCCAAATAACTTTATTGTGTTCCTGCGCGTGAGTAAGATCGCCAGTGCTCATTGGGAAGGGGGAGAGGGTCGGTAACGCGTGAGCGATGCCCGGATAAAATCTATTCGATGCCAAATGTCAAGCCTGAGCTATACCTACTCGTAACCTTCACATAGGTATATGACCACCAAATTCTTAATACTTACAACCACTGTGTTACTTTTATTTTACTTTAGTCCTACTATGATCTACTTAAATTAAAGTCTAACTCTGACTGGCTTACAGACTACGCCTAAATTTTTTTTTTTTTATTTGTAGCGATTATTCCTTCAGTAGCTATTCAGTAGGTACACTCGGGGTGCACTAAGAAAGAATTGACATCTCCTAAGGGGCATAATAGATGATCGCTGGTGAAGCCGCGGGACAGAAACTAGTACCTAATATTATAAATGCGATAGTGGGTTTACTGTTACCTACCTTAGGAGTTAGGACGTCACTATGGCACCAATAGTGAGGTAGGCGGTAGGTATGGCATGGAGAGGGCTCTTAGGCTACTTTTTATGCCGGGAACATGAGTGCAACTGTGAGGACCAGCTACTATATTAACTTGGCACATTGGTAGATCAAGATAAAAATAAAACATACCTACATAGATATTGAAACCAGATAACTAAAATCCCTTGGGAACGCAGATAAAACTGCGGGACCGAAACTAACGAAGCTTATACCACAGTAGATATATCTATCTGTACCTCTACCATGAGTTTTCTACACTAACGTAATCTACACACGCTAGCGACTACGGTGAATATTCTGTATAGCGAGCACCGCCTCTAGTGGACACTTTTGGAAGCATTTCATACAAAATGTGTCACCGTAGTCGCTAGCGACTGTAGATTACGTTAGTGTAGAAAACTCATGGTAGAGGCACAGTACTAGCTCTTCATACAAACGGCCGGATCGCGAGTCATACCTACGCGCCACGATTTCGGTTCGCTTTCAGTTCGCAAACAGTCGCGAATGCGCTGCAGTGACGAACGAACGGTGTGATGGGTTTGTAAGCAGTAAGCGTGCGATTTATGACAAATATTCATTGAAATAATTAAAATAATTACAAGTAAGTACAATTACTTAATATGACAAAGAGAAATTATAGTAGACTATATTGTGCTGTTTTTGGTTGCTTAACTTCGTCAAAAACATAATACCTACCTGGATTCATAAATAAATAAGTGGATGGCTGGCTTGGGTGAAAAAAGTGACTACCTACGGTCAGGTTAAAAAAAAGTAGTACTTATACTTATGTATGTACTTAGCTATTTACATATATTTATTGAATTAGACGAAATATTATTATGAAATGATTGTGAGAGTAATAAATGGTAGGTACCTGTACCTAGTAAGATTTACATAATAATTTACTTTTTAAGTAAGATTTTGCAGTAGGTAGTTAGAGGTTTTGATTGCTGTAGGTAACGCACACGCGATGTAATGGTTGATATTAAGTAACGTTTGCAACGGTTCAACATCGGATGGGTGACCAAAAAAATTGTTATTTCGATTTAGAGTATAGAGTATTCGAGTATCTCCGTGGTAATGGGGTCATGATAAAATATATATTACTCGTCTGTTTCTTGCATTTTATTGAACACTTCCTATTTCATTCACAAAAAAAAATCATATTATCAAATAAAAAATATAATTATATAAAATCACAAAACTAGACAAGTAGGTAGATGAAATTAAAATACTGTAGGTGGGCAGCCCTTTCGCGTGTTCACGTACCGTGCTGCTGTAGGCAATTATAATCAAGAAAAGGGTCGAGTCACTTTACTGTTTGATATATCTACTGTGCTTATACTCTGTGCAAGGGCGTAGCCAGGATTGTATATGGGAGCTTCTATACATAACAATGAAATGCGAAAAATCTGCAATAGTTTTTATACGAGAATGCCATTCGCGTGATCACATGCCAACATCGAAAGCCGCCTAATGTTTCCGTCGCCATAATCACACGGCTGCACTATGAAAGTGCACCTTACACTGCGCTCCAGCCTGCTGTTAGGCGACATACACACGCAAGTCTGGCCGACATCCCGTCATTTGATTTCCCAGCGCACATTAGTCAAGTCTTGCCTATTTGAGTAAACTATTACAGTAAAGAATTGTCGGAATACAAGGAACTGTTGTAGAGAGTCGGTTGTGTGTGAAGGTAGGTAGTTCTTAGATATTTGATTGTCTGCATTCTTTGCATGAAGCTCTCACTGGCGTACCTACATAGGTATTCAACTTTCACATCGATGATAGCTCAATTGTCTAGATGTTGTCATTAATTCAATCGTGCCAAAAGTTAAGGGTTCTAATCCTACAATGAGCTTGAGGTTTTTGGTGATGGAAAATATTGCGTATTGCGTATTGCGTATTACCTACTAGCGTAAGGACCGGGCCAACCGCGCGACAAAATGACACCAACGCGCTGGCCCTAAAATGTTCAGTTTAGGGCCAACGCGACTTAGTCGTCTGCGGTCCGCGGAACAGCTCGCTCGTCCATTGCTTATTTCTCTCCCGCATGTGTGCATTGTACGCACATACAAGGTTACATCGTACACCTATGCAACGCGGCACTTCGTAGTTCGATCAATTTTAAACAAATGGCGTTACTGTTTACTTTTATGAAGAAGTTTTATTCAAAATGTTCCGATGGGCCTATCCTGACTTTTGAATCATTGATTGCGAAGAAAAATTTTGTACCAGATTAATTCTACCACAGCATAATACCTATCATTAGGTACCTGTCACACTTTGTCTCATACAAGGCCTGTACGCCTCCATACGACTCCCAAATATTTTGGAATTCACGTTATTCCAAAATTATCAATTTGTGTAGTACTTTTCGCGTACCTATAGTTTGGAATGGACGAGGTGAGCGAACGATTCCAAACTCTACAATGCCAATTACACCAGGTCATTCCAAAAAATAAGCAATCAGCTTCACTTACCACTGAGTTAGAAAAAGAAAATACGCATACAGTTTTCTTTTTATGCGTATAAATAGGATGTCGTACGTAGTATATTATTAACTCTATGATAGGATCTACTTTTTCATGTAACACCTAAAAAAACTGTTCCAGATATTATCCCATTTTCATCATCATATTCAACCTAAGCATGTCCACTGCTGAGCATAGGTCTCTAAGGGACCACTTTTATTGTAGATTTTTAATTTATATAATTCCTGTGACGGTGAATTGCATCATTTAAATTCCCTCCAGCCAATACTGATGGCGATATAATTATTCGCTCGAACACATTAAAACAGAATGTAAATACTCAATATGTCTAATTTAGGGTTCTGCAACATAAGTTATATTTAATGCATCAGCTTTTGCGAACAAAGAAATTACATATTTTAAGGGTGTCGTAAAATAAAAATTATTGGCTTTACAGTACTGTAAACATCTAATTAATACTATGAAAATTCTTATATCTTACCTCACTGCAGGGAAAATGCTTGCAACCTCATAGACGTAATTACCTATAACATTTATACGTCTAAGTGCAACCCATTCAAATTAAAGCCTTAAGGCCTTCGCCTTAGTGGACTAGTCTTTCACTGACTATCGTGTTACGTTGGTTTGTCCCCGCAATACCTTATAAAATTCAAGTTATATTCAAATTTCTATAGATTAAAGAGCTTGTTTTTATCTTTTCAGTTAGTTCTTGTTTACGCAGTCGTGTTTTTTGTTTCTTTTAATAATTTTATTTATTTTATGATTTAGTATGTAAAGCAGAAAATATTTACGTGTCCAACATTTTTTAATAATGTTACTGACGGACTATTAATTTTTTTTTAATCCCAGGTATCATCTAAAAAAAATGAATTGCTGTATCCTAACTAACATATAGGTACTATGTTGGTAATTCCTAGATAAGATACGCTATAGAATTTCCGTCTTAGTTAAACAGTAAACATACGTCGCATAGGAAAAGGATGTGCTATGTTCATTGGATGGGTGAAGACGAATGTTTGTTATAAGGAACCCATTAAGCATTGGAGGTAATGGAACTTGACAGATTTTTTTTCTGACTAGAAATTACAGTGCGGCCATTGAGCAGGCAGGCTGCGGACGCTGCGCCGGGCGCACCCCAACATTTGCAGTTTCTAGGAAACTTAATGGCGACGTGATGTGTGTCATTTACTGCGATTCCACAAGAAATTAGATTAATTGTTGTGCCTTTCGCGGCTATTAGTGGCAGCTTTAATTTAGAGTTTCCTCAATTGAGTGGAGACATTCTGCCAGTGTTGCATGCACCGAGCAAATACTATACCATTGATAGGGTATACTTAGGCAATAGGTACTGTCGCCAGGAAAAGTGGAGCATTGTGAACTTAATTACATTAATTTTTTTAAAGTACTAATCCTGTTTGCAATATATTGGAGGATGATACCTTGTTGGAATTACTGATTTAAATATACTATATCTATTACTAATATAATAAAATGTGGGTGTATGTTTGTTCTTCAGCATCGGAAATACCTTCTATGATGGTGTTCTAAAATATAATTAAACAATAAACAAATAATGGAATTTAATAAATGCATTTATTTCATCATAAATAAAACATTTTCTATCGATGAGTTAGCAGCATCAGCTAATAAGTTATAACAAATAAATACAATAATAAATGAATATAATAATAAACTTAACATAGTTCCATTCAGTACATTGTCATGTAAGACTCCTAATTTATTCTATATGATTTGTTACTGTAATATACCTAATGGTCTTATAAGATGAAATGTATGTCGCTTATTATCTGTACAAATGAACTAGACCTATTAACAGGTGTGAATGGTCATCTCCTTCTTTAATATACATCTTCATTGGTTAGAAAGAGATTGTTTAGGGTAGTCTATAGTGTATACAATTAAAACAAAATAATATTTTAAATAACCGTTGTAATTGTAAGCACATATTACAAGCGCCTTTTATGTATTCATAAAAAATAATTTCTTTACATTTTATACTTCCTTCCAGACCAGGCACGAACATTTTATTACCAAGTTTTGTTTAGTACATCAAAAATGCAATTGCTTTGATTTTAAAAAGTAATATTATTTTATAAGAAACATATATTTTCTTTGATCTGACAACATCAATTGGCATTAGGCGTAGGGGCTCTTATCCATCCGGACAAGAGCCTCTACATACATACATCCGTATGTATGTATGTATGAATGTATTGTATGTGATATCTAAGATTTTGGGTTGTAATTTTATGACAGGTTTATAGTGTGAAGTCAAGCACAATCTGCCTTTATGCGTCTGTACTCTAAACTGCTACTTCTACTTAAGAAGCCTTCAATTGTTTAAAATCTATACGCATTATATCCTTGTCAATGAAAATTTACTCATTCAATCAAATTATCCGCGTTCCGACAAGTCGATACATTTATTAGATACCCAGATAATTACTTAATATAGGGCATTCCGTGAATTCTGTGTTGATATGTTTGTATAAAATACAAACATACAAATACATACAGGTATTCGGCATACGGCATGGAACATAGATAAGCTAAAATGGTTTATTCGGAATCTTCATCAAAAGATTCCTGAAAAGCTTTTGCCGGTGGTTGCAGCATCTTAGTTTTTGAGGCAAGACGTAGTGTTGCCGATCCGAGGGTGTTCTTCATGACGACGGGTCTAGGAGCCGGAGCACCAGTTGCCCCTGATGTACCCAACCCCGCTTTACCTTCATTGCTGATTAGAGGTACCTGCGAAAAAAGATAAATCAGCCTTTAGCAATTAGTTTTCAAAGAGACACACTGATATAAATATTCAACTATCAACAACCTTCGTCAGTTAAATTGATGTCACATAGGGTTTACCAAATCATGGCTTCCTCCATGAGATCGATATTAAATTACAATTTTAAACATCGTACTAAAAGTAGATTACATTAATTAAAGATAATTATTTAATCCGATATAAAAATAATTTTAATGTAAATTTTATGCATATTTTGTAATTTGCCAACCACGGAGTTTATAACTTGTTGCTACTTAATAACAGGAATAATTTTATGGGATTAATTTACACTTTACATAAATTGTTGAGTTTAATCCAAATTGCATAGTTATAAGTACCATATGAGCGACGCGCGAATCGAGATGCTGGTAAATTGAGATGATTACATCGGTCTAATGTCAAGCATTATCCAAGACCGAATTCCACCCAGATGCAATGGATAAAGAAAGGTGTGGGTTCCTTTTACTGGCTTGGATCGGAGACCATTACATTGATACTATAAGGTTTCATGTTGGTAATTACGAAGTAGGTTAGTGAAGTTAATACGGTGAAAGTAAGCAAAAGTGAATTCGATATAAAGAACACTGAAATTTTGTAGTTTTTACGAACGCTCCATTGTTCACTGCAGTCATTCATGAAGTTTTTGCTGCTGACTCAAGCGAGCGACCAAAAGGCTTATTAGCTTTCAAGACAGATTATCATTGGCGGGTTGTTACATGGTCTTGAGTAAAAAAAGCGGGCGCGTCAGAGCACTAGACCATAAATGACGGGTAACTACGCATCTATTACATTAACGACAGACAAACGCACAGACAATGTGTTATTAGCGATTCATAGTCTAGCCGGGTGAATATCCTAGACGAGCGGAAGTCTAGATTTCCTGTGCCATACTCGCCTCGCTAGTGGCGAGTCTATGGTGCTGCGCCGGGGCAACGGCATGGATCAAAACAACTCCTTAAACGGGGTTCTCAATGCCGCGTACCACGGACCGCCTAGACGCGGAATGGCTACAGCCATCACTACAACATTTTTTAAATCACTTTTTTTTATACCGCTAAGGTGGCAAACAAGCATACGGCCCGCCTGATGGTAAGCAGTTACCGTAGCCTATGGACACTTACAACACCAGTGTTATCACTCGCGCGTTGCCGACCCTGAAGAAATCTCTCTAGAAACATGACATATTCGCTTTCAAAATTAGTGCTGTGAATTTATTAGTATCTGCAAAAATATGATCGTGAATCATGCAATGACCGATTCCTTTGAAGTTGCAGTTTCTCGGTCAGCACTATTGAGACTATTTATGAAAGAATTTTCTCTTAAAATATCAGTCTGAAAAATGCATTTCACAACAGACCATTCCTTTCTATTTGAGAACTAATCTCCCTCCACAAATTATACACCTTTAGACTTTATTTCCACGCACTGCGACATCCGATTCTGTGTTAACCAGACCATTATGTATATTACTTCCTTCCTTTCCGCATAAACATGTCATACGAATACCAGGCCTATAGCCGTGATCACTTTTCATCCACATATTCTATTGTAGACAATTTAGAAAGCATATGAAGAAATTCTATCCATTTCTCGCCGTCATATTTCTGTGGTTAGTGAATTCATCCGCAACGATCCCACGAGCGACATTGTTGCTTGGAAATTGTTCATTCTGTCCGCACACCTATGTATCCATTACATAATATCATAGAGTAAAATCTATTCGTCCATGATAAGTAATATTAACATTTATGTGACGTATTAACTCATAAGCTTGGTCCCATTCGATTTGATGCTTGTTTATATGCGAAGAGTAACAAGAACCCTGCGCATAGAAATCATCATCCAAACTGTTATTCTTTTTTGCCTTGAAATGTATTTATATAAGTACTTTTTTAAACATTTCATCGATAGAAATTCTTACTCTCATATTTATCTTCATATTCATTTTTCTAAAACTGTTTTTTAAAAGCACATAGATCACGTCAACTGATAAAAATACTAGACTAGACATCCACTAAAAAGGATTGACAATAAATATAATCGGTAAACTAAATAATATCCATAAATTAGCGACGTGCTAAAAAACCGGAAATCCCGACAAAAAGTCACGTACAAGCCATTCTGAGAAATTAAAAATATAACTCGCACACTGTCATGATTCAGATTCGCCGCCCGTGAGGTTCAAACCTACAATGTAATAATTTAAAATATTCATATAAATATGTATTTTGATGTTGGCAACAATCTCAATATGGGCATTGCAGACAATTACGTACGTAGAATGCGGGTCGTAAGTGGTAAAGCGGCGATGCATGCGCGGGCGCAGCGGACCTGGCGATGCAGTTTAGATAGCCGCCGCGCCGCCGCGCCCGCCCGCTCCGCCGCCGCGCCGCCGCGCCCGCCCGCTCCGCCGCCGCGCCCGCCCGCTCCGCCGCCGCACCACCGCCGCACCGCCGCCGCACCGCGCCGTCGAGACTGACGAGTTTGTGATACCGCCCATTTGTTGCAGTGTTTGTAAAGTCAACATAATGGAAACGAGACCAGACCTATTATAGCCCCCGCATACTCGGGACTTATCGACAAACTATTCATTTGATAAGTTAACTCATTCCACGAGTTGTTTGTTACTGTTTCGTAAAGTAATCCTTATTACCTACCCCGCTAATCTGTGGTGGTACTTAATATAATGAATCGATGCAACATTAAGTTGATTAAAAATAGTACACCCGCTAGCTTTTATCGGCGGCGAGTTTATAATGTTAATGAAAAAATCCGAAGACATAAAATAACAAAATGGACCATGGGATTTTTTATTTTTTTGCTATGAATATATTATATCGCATATTTTGGCGTATCAGCAACAATCATGCCAGTGAATTGAAAATTCTGCGATAAATACTTAAAGGTACTTTTTTTTGAACCAATACCTACATACATGCTTCAACAATCCTTTGTTAAAAATAAAAATACATCGTAAAACTTAAACAGATACACGATTAAGATACTGTGCAATGATGTACTTTGTGCTATTTAAATTAGACTTTGTATTTTATTTATTATACTTTACCTGAAGATATTATCAAGGAGTCGGTCTTTATCAGAGCAAGGGAAACCGAGCCGGCTGTATACTATAGGTATTTGGTGTGTCAAGGTTAGTCTCAAGCCACAGACACACTGTCATTACTATAATATTGCACTGAATTGCAAATTGCATTATTGCAGGGAAAATATATTACGAGTACAAGCAGGAAAATGTTGTGCCACTGAGACATGTGATTGAGATTTGTATCTGTGTGTACTTTTGAGTACCTATAAGTTGCCAAATAAAGTAAAAAAAAAGTGTCAATAAATATTATAAAGTAAATGAAAAATGACAACGCGCACGTCATTGAATAAACTAATCTTCTCTATGAAGAATACTGCAGCAAATTGATTTTATTTTAAATTAAATTGATAATAAAAGCTTCTTACTGGATTAGGAGCTAATAATGTCCTGACTGACTTACATGATTTGACCAAGGCTTAATCTACCCTTTTGTTACCTTTCTAACCTCTTATGGTTACACATTTCCTATGTGTACCAAGCGCGGTGTGGTAGCGCGTCAAAGATGCGAGCAAAAAGTAAGTTAATTTATGGCACATATGACTCAAAATGCCTAATTATTCTAAAGGCTCGCGCACATAGTGGGCCGCACTGCACCGTATAACAATAAACTTCCTAAATCACTTTCGTGCATTTTCTGTATAAAATATAGATATGTTACATAACGTTTAATAAAATATAATAATAAAATATATGTAGTCTATGTGATGGGTGCTGAGAAACGAGCGGCTGATATTTAATGGCCTGGAGCCTAGGGCGGCCAAGACTGCAAATCCGCCACTGACGTTGTTAGCTTCCATAATACTGTTCTACTCTACCTTGATCTTGATATAAGTAAAGGCATACAACCAATTATGAAAAAACATCCGAGCACACATCCCCGGGCTTACTCATAAATATGCTGAAAAATAACTGTATCGTTGCTATATACATTTTATACCTAGAAAGATACCGTTTCAGAACGGCAATGGTACGATAATCCCCTCTTAAATAACTCAAAGTATAATAACTAGAACAATAGAGGATATGTGACAAGGGTTATGAATAAAGCAATAAACCACGCATATTTACTACATATCACACGCGAAAATAAGCATCTATGTATGAAGGCATATATTGCGTGACTATAGCTAAGCTGAGATACACCTTTGTTAATGAAAATTGTAAGCACGTAAGAAAGACTTGATTCATTTTTCACTTGAGTGTACTATTTTCATACAATAAAGAATAGTTGTTCCCACGTACAACAATGCGCAGATCGTGTTTGAGATAACCTAGCTAGACTTGTCAACTGTTATATTAATAACTAGCTCTTATCTCGCGCCACCTTTATCACCTAAGGAATGGTATTCAAATAAATCCTTTGTTATAGGCTATAAAAGGACCTAATCGCATTAATCGAGACACGCAGTAAAATCCTCTCCTCAAAACATTAGTACCCATTTTTGCCCCGTTAGGGGTAAATTTTCGAGAAACCCAATAACACGTTTTTCTTTATTTTCTATCCGAAGTATTAATATCGAGTTTCAAGTTAATCTGACCGCGCGGTAGGTTTCCCCCTAAACCCCCTTTTAGGTGTACTTAGTTATCAAAAACTAATAATGAGGAAATTTATGATTTATTTAGTTAAGTGATCGAGCTAAGTTTCAAATTTATAAACCCAAGGAATAAGATTTTTCATAGAAACAAGATTCCCCCCTTTTTCACCCTTAAAGGTTGAATTTCTAAAAATCCCTTCTTAATGGATGCCTACGTTATAAAAGGAACCTGTGTCGAACATTTCATAGCCCCAGCGGTTTAGGCTCTGCGTTAATGAATCAGACAGTTACTCAGTCAGGATAAGTAATCATATAATGTAGGTATAGATAGATGTGTTAAAATCATGTATAGTCACGGGAATGGTGTAGTTTCTATACTATTTGATACTGCAAACTCGAATCTTTTGAATCTTACAAGTTACGCAAATTGCATTAAAAGGCAAGTACCAAGTAGACAGTTTAAGTAGACGGCCGATATGATCTCAAATATCATTAACAACGGAATATTAAGCTAGCGATCACGATTCAAAACTAGGTACCTATTCCGACTCATATACTAACCAAATATCATTAAGATTAGGAGGATAATTGAAATAATGAAAGCTTGGGTCTAAGCTGTTGAACGAAGAATACAAAATGCATACAAAATGTCGTGGGATATTCAGATTATTTAATATGCAGAACTTACGCCTTCGTAATCCTTATTTATGAGATACTAAGAAAATAAGCAGATAGCGTCCGTAAACTAGATGGGATACGTTGGATCGATGCTAATGTCAATGTTAATGTCGAGAGCCAAGCATACATTGAAGAGTTCCATACCAGATCAGTTTCAATGGTACGTAAATAAGTGTAGAGAAGAGAGCAGGCTTGGCGACGACTCGCGTGGCGTTTCGACATCTGCATACGAATTGCCAGACTCTGGCAATATCGGTTTATGACCAGTGGCTTGCACACAAATGTGCAATGCATGCACCGGGCGCGGGTGACGGACATGCAAATATTCTGCGCACCTACTGATTACACAGACGCGAAATACTCAAATAAATGCATGCTTTACACTTTACACCAGACGTATGCATGAAATTTTGATTGCACTGAATAAACTCACCACTGCATCTCCAGTAAAGTAACATTGTATGCAATATCTTTACAAAAGCTGCATTACCGTTGTCTGCATTATTAACGTATTCATTTTTATGTAAATAAAGTGCATCAACTCAAGTTTGACATCATAAAACCTTTTGTTGAAGAGAAATAATCAAGGCGTGAACGTAAGGAGGTTGAACAAAAAAATACTCTGTATTTACAATAAAAAGCTAGATAAACCTGTAATGATCCGTGTCCGTACATTTATGCCCGATATCGTTGTGTTTACACATTTAAGCGTGGAATAGCATCGATAAAGACAATCGTAAAGTTTCCATTTAAGTGTATCGAGCCTACGTCCAGCTCGTTTGAGACGGCGCTCGCGGCGGCCTTCGTCCGCTTACGAGGGGCGAAAGTGTTAAAAGGCGTACAATACGGTTGCCTACCGAGTAGTTACACATTTAAAAATGTAAAATACATTCGCAATAAAAACATAATGGAGTTTTGATCTGATAATGTTTCGATTTTACGCACTGCATAAGAAATGCGGAGGCGACATAATAGACGTATGCATGGATCCATGCATATGTTAATAGGTACAACACAGAGTTTCTTCCATAATGTATGCTTGGCTGTCATTGTTAATTCTAATTTAAACGAGCGTGTGGTAACTGAAACTCGCCGATTGCGACTTAGTGCAATAGGGTTTTAGGTTAGTCCGCTATTCTAAGCATGATTCCATGATATTTACTAGGCGCCTACTTAATCCTTAAGATTGCATTAGCTTCATTTAGATTCTATTTATATTAAGAAGCTTTGCATGATAAATGGGACAATGAGGCCCGTTACATTATTATTATTTACTGCTTTGACAATAATCACTTTTTAATCTACAAATAAATTTGACTAGCCAAACTACTCAAAAGATTCTATTATCTTTTTTTTATAGTGACCACTACACAAACCTACAAATTATACCAAGTAAGTACTTGACAAGAGCAATGACCTGTATGTAGTGTTTCACAAAATTTTGTAATGGAATGAAATAATTAAACAGTGTACACTGCACAGGTCGGGTGCAACGCTTGACCGCCAGGACCGGACAGCGGGTGCGGTGCAGCGTGCGACCGAGCCAAATTTGCATTGTGTCTGGCTGGAGTCTGCAATGCACCGACCGACCGACAGAGGTTTGACTGTGTAAAAACCGACCAGCGTTTGTCGCATAACTATTATGCAAGTCACCAAGATGTTCTTTTTATAGCGTGGGTAAAAGCCAGTATTTATCATCCGTCCGTGCTAATAAATGGATTGCCAAACGTTTGATTGACAGGAATTGCACGGGCAATGGAACTATGAACTACTCTATTATGAGGAGCTTCGATCAAAGGTAAACTCTACTTTCAGGTGGATATTGTCGAGCAGGTATGATTAATCTAACTTAACATTACGTTTGCGTTACTTGTACAATTACTTTAAATGAAAAATTGCATAATCAAGCTGATGGAGCCGCTGGAGGCTGCTTATCGTCCTCCGTCTGCCCACTGCTGATGACGTCCACGTAATGCATCTTGTATTTTAATTAATTCCGATGCGATTTTAAGTTTCGATGAGACCGAGTGCTCAATTAATCTTCAATTAAGTTGCAGTTACCCGCATAATGACGCATCCGTTTTGGAAATTATGTTTTTTGCAGGATTCGATATTACAATTTAATGTATCGGCACACTTTGTTATAAGATAATCGTCGTCATTACTTTTTAAGGCTTTGAAAAATAAGCATCAGCATCTTCTGCTCGATTATAAAGTCACACGCCTTACTTTGTTTAGAAATAGACAATTTTAGATGGGGTAGAGCATAGTGTTTTTTCGCTCAAGAGCAGCTCGACTGGAGAAGTACCTCCACCTTAAAGAATACCGCAGCCAAATAACTATTGTGTTCCTGCGCGTGAGTACGGTCGCCAGAGCTCATTTGCGAAGGGGGAAGGGTCGGTAACGCGTGAGTGATGCCCCGGGTGTAGAACAACACAAAAACTATTTCATTATTACTTTGTAATAGTATGTATGTAGTTGTACGGGCGGCCGGGGACCTCGTGTAATAAGACGCCGCTTAGGACGAATGCGCGAATCGTGAGATCCCTTTTCCCGTACTTTATTTTATTTGCTGGATTGCCAAGGGCGTCATGAAAAGCCGTATGATTGGTATATAAACGATTTATTTATTGAACTTTTACACTTCTGTGACAATCTGTCTGAATACAATAATTAACAAACTTTTTAATTTACATAGATGATTTACACAAATATACGTAGACAATGGTGCCTGATGATACACTGATAATTTACTTAGCCGCTACTATGGCATCTGCCTTACTGTTTACCGGTGAGGTAACTAACTAGCCGCTACTGTGGCATCTGCCTGACGTTATACTACTTGATGGTAATCTCAACTTGGCATCTGCCTTACTTGGTACTGTCCCGGTACTGTCCTACTACTGTGACATCTGTCTGACTACTACTACTACTATACTTAGTAGATACTTGCTGTCCTGGAATCGATACTAAATGAGAAAAATGTACTGATTATATGCAAATTATAAACGCTGTGTATACGACTCACGCGGTGAGCGAGTAACTTTTTACGAGAGAAAACATATCTTTTTCTTGTCTAATTTAAGTGCATTTAAGTAACCTCTCTATCTTGCATATAGCGCTAACCTTGTCTAAAAGTTCTAGAAGAATCCAGTCCAAAAAGTGTAGTCCTGTTACTCCTTATCCTAAGGTTCTCCGACACATTTTGTCTCCCTTTCGCATATATAAGGAAATTTTATTGTTGATATTTATAGTTCCGGGTAAAATCACGTAAATTTCAAAATATGATCAGGGTTTCATTCAGGGCTTGTAGTAAAACTTATTATCTAGGTCTTACGTTAGGTTATGCGAGTTTAAACAGTAACTACATAGTAAATAGTTGGTGTGCACATATGGTGCTTACGAAACAATTCTAACTAGATTACTATGCCTAATCGAGTGTTTTGTTGACATGTTAACACTTTTTTGTTAACTTAGGTTTCAATATGAATACTAACTTTATCGTGTAACAAGTTTTACATTTGTAGAGGGTTATTCACGATTCTAAATGTACATTGTAAATCTTAGTTCTACCTAGACTTTGTCTAGACTTTTACCTATGTTTAGGGTTCAAGTACTTTTTATTTACTATACAATTTATGTTTTTTACGTATTCTAAGGGTAATCATTACACTCTCGGGAATAAACTCTTTAATATTTCTTATTTCTAAACATTTTAAATTTAACAAAATATTACGTAATCATAAAGTAACAATAAATGTCCTGAACACAACAAGTGTCCCGAACAGTAGTACTTACAAGTAATTTGCAATACACCACAGCCGCGGCACGGCAACGGCAACATTATTGGAGTGAATCTTGCAACATAGCATTTACCGAGATAAATCCGTGGGCCGACACTAATCCCCAGCCATTTTGCACGTTCTCGACGCTTGCGATTGTGGGCATTTCGTTTGCACATCTGTTGTTACAACGTCAACCTGGTGCATTCTAGTCTGACAGCTGTTCTTAGAATACGGTGGTTAATTGAAAGGTATATCGATGTACATTTGGTGTTCTACTGCTGAAAATAAATTGGCAATACCAACAATTATGTAGTTGCTTTATAATAGCAGTTAGTGGTATAGGTGGTAGTGTTAAACCTTAAAAAGGATATTGTAAAACATAGTTGGAAATAGCAGTAGAAGTATTCCTCTTAACTAAAAATAGAGTCCTCTGCATTATGGGGTTATGCCATAACACGGCATTCCTATGAAAGCCACGAGAGACGAGAAGCGGAAGAACGAAAAGAGATGACTAAAATATGTGAAGCATGAGTAAATTTTAAAACGTAACGTAGGTGTGTGCATTTAAACCAGCACAGTTTCGAATATCTGAGTATTATCAACAGAACGATATACCTGGCAAATAATCTGTCTAAAGATTATTAACAATGCGAGCGACCGGAGCGCGGCGTTGCAAATAAGGAGGGATTGTCACTGGTGCTGGCTGATGCAACTAACAAATCATTTGTGATGGAGATGTAGAGCGAAGTTTACAATCGCGACACTATTGCACTTTCTTGCAACGGTTGTTCACTTGTTTATACAATAGATTTAGTAAGAGGGGGTTAATTCTGTAAATGTTAACTATAAGATTTTAATTTTATTTTTTGTCCTATATCAATTACTTAGTTTGTAATTTTCATTGTTTATTCTTACCTGTCCATATTTCATTACCCACATAACTATTTATAGTTCTCAGAATAATTTGATTCTAAGAATAGCTTCTCCTACTTCTGCTTAGGGTTTTCCTGGTATTTGTCGGGGTCCGCTTCAAGCCTTATCCACTTTCCCTTATCTTTTGCATCCCACAATCTATTTTCAGACAATTTGTTAACTATCCCGCAATCCTTAAATCTAAGCATGATAAAAATCTTATTGATTGCTAATTGCACAATAAACTTACGAATGCCACATAAATACACGAACTTAAATCTCGACGCTTAAAATAAATTCTTTAAAGCACTGCATACGTTATTGGTCGATTGTATTTTATGTATGCTAATTATAATTTCTATCGAGGTTAAGAATAAGTCCCCTAAGGCGGAGTTAATCTAAATGCAACAATGTTGCAAAGACTTTCGCTGGGAAAAGTAGCGATGGACATCTTGACACGACAGACTTAATAAGTACTGAGATTATCTTGGAATTATACATATCTCTATGCATTGTGTTGTGAAGAACTTTAAGATCCTTTTGGGCATACAAAGTATCTTTATTCATATTTATTAATGTTCTATTTATTTCCTAACATAGCATTTACATTCAATCATTGAACGGCGCTCTTGGCGATCTTTCAATTATTATTATTAGAATTAATATTGTCATTCTTGCTCTGAATAAAATCTATAGGTACTAGTCGGACAACAGAAAGAAAGAACCGATCAACCACTAAAAAGAAAGAAAAAAATATATTGAAAGAGGAACTTAAAATTAACCCCACAAGTTCATTGATTGTGAAATCGTTAATTTCCCTACAACAAAATACCTTTGTGAGAAGCAGATCTTTCAGACAGACTAGTTCCTCGTAACATTTCACATCACAACCAGCATAATGGATTATTGTAAAATTTCGGCACAAATTTTATCTCTTCATTCCGGTTAAAAGGCGGTTAGAGCAAAAGTAAAAAAACCTGGGGAGATTTTAAGACATCGCATTTTGTGGAGTCCCAAAATAAAGTTTATTGTAAGCGTGCGTGGGCCGCAGCGGGCTTTATTTAAAAAAAAAGGTTGAATATGCACTTTCCGTCTGGAGTCTCCACTTTTCATGTCAAATCCGCCGCCGAATATTGCAAACATCATTTGTCCACAACATTTTATGAGAACAACAAGGATTTTAATATTATTTTAATTCTTCATGAATTACTTAGGTAGGTATGTTATAAAACATAAATTCAGTTCGCAGTAGAGTCGAGTTTTTAAGATAGAGCAGGTAAAATAACGTTTTGACTCCATTATTATTTGCTTTTTTTAGGGATATCAATTGGCTATACCTATTATTAATGAACCTAGTTGGTACGCTTTAACCACACACACTTTGGACACCTTAAAAAACGACATTAGTATGGTAATGGGTTGAATTAATTTTATTTGGTTTTTGATTCGAAATCTGAAACTCGTAAAAATTTCGCTTTCGGACGCGACCGAGTGCATTCACCCGCATTATATAAAATTTTATGAAATTTATAGCGTCGTATTTCTTTACATGTTGAAAATTACCATATGATATGGCAATGCTTCTTGCTTGCAGTCTAATATATACGAGAAAAATATACAAAGGTTTAAAATTTTGATGTAACTGAAACTCGCTGCCTCTATGTAAGCGACCGAACAACGATCCATTTTTCATGTAACTGGTTTGTGACAAGATAGGTATCATGCAGTAAAACAGTTAGCAAAATTAATTGTAAGCAGTACTCAAATCATATATTGAAAATGTCCTCAATTTTAAACACATTAGCCCTAGAGTGAAGTGAGGTACTCGTGTTTACTCAACACTCAGCAGTCCTTCTACACAATTGTTCGGAATGCGCGACGCAGAGGCGACGGAGCGAAGACGCCTCTGACAAATGTGCAACCTCATCAGAGACTCGGTAATGTCGTAATGTGCATGACGACTAACACTGCAGACAGACTGAGCTGAGTGGCCGAGATCACATGTATGTTGGCGCAAGTGACGTAGGAATTGGCTGAAGGTATGTAGCTATCGAATCGATTGTGAGATACTTGCGCTTGCATTTATTAATAAATATAGATACAGTTTTACTCTATTTGATTTCTATGAACACAACTTAGTGACTTCATGATATATGGATAGCACTAGGATTATGGTATAAGCTTCGTTGGCAAATAGGGCAACAATAAAGAATCAATTAAGTATACTAACTGTGTAAGCAAACGCCATGCCTTTCAAACAAAGAAAAATGCTTACATGGTGGTAAGGATATGGAGTATCAAGATGAACGAGAGACATACTTGTAAAGGTGAAAGTATTCAGTAATATGACCATATTTTACGATAGGACCCACCTATCATCATAGGTAAGGTATGCAAACAATAACGTTTTCATAGGTATTTTAATTAAGCAAATTAACCTTTAGTATTGAAAGAAGAAATAGTTTTTTTTTTGACATTTCAGTGTTCGTCTCAAAGTAGAAGATGACCATATTATTGTCATTCATACCTACAAGTATTTCCCTCGTTCAACGAGTCATCCTGTTTAATAAAAATAAACTGAATATATAATTGGTTTCCAGAGAAAGCAAATTTAAATTAAATATTTAAACCGCTTCACCAATTTCTCATACGCGTATTCAGTGTCACATTGTAATGACATAGGTATAAAAAGACGACAGTTCCTTGGCGTGCGGCTGACTCCGGGCGAGGTGAGCATATAGCTCATTGAACGATAAAATATGATGTGCAAAACATGGCTGTTGCAACAATGTTGCTAGCCCGTCTGGCGTCCGCGTCCGCTGTCTGCTACATAGCTCATTTACAGCTCAGTCACTCGTACAAGGGAATTCCAGTTTTAGTGCTGTTACAGTTCCGAACCTTAATATAAAATTAAGTATATACATCTATACATATAAAAATGTATGTTTCTCTGTTTGCAATGAATACGTTCGTATTTCATTCGAATTCGATTTAAATTTTGCGCAGGCAGGACATAAGAGGCGTTGCAAAACACGCTGTGGATTAGCACAAGATACACGTGTGTACAATTTTTGTCAATTTTAAAACCGTATTTACGTATGTCCAAAGTTTGAGTAAGTAGCTATTAACTCCACTAAGAATTGCGAGCGTCTTAATATTTAAGAAGCAAGTTGCCTTCTTCTTTTCCTAGTAGAGGGTAGAGCTTCAAGACAAGGAAACATGGGCAGCCAAAGAATCAAATAGATCATGGGGTAAGATTGAGAGGGCTGTGTTTAAAGCTGTATCGTCAAGGAAACGCAGCCCACGGCTGACACTCGACAAATGACTAAATTGCCTCGGAACCAATAACGGTAATATATTTTATGTGAGATAGTGTGACTTGTAGGGTGACCATGACAAACTAATGTTTTGTGGAAGCTTTAAAAATCATTATAATAACTACTATAGTATTTTTGTGTTGGTGATATTACCGATGTTGGTTATGTGTCTAATACATAGACTTAGGATATCGCTACGCTAAGCAGACGATCATAGCATGGAAAAGGAATATGACAATTCACTCTGACGTGACGTGATCAATTTTGACGTGAGTCAATAATATTTTCGACTAAGAGCATATATCAACCCGGGTGCTGCTTATGTATGATTCCGTATTATACTGAAAATTACGATCGATCGTGCAAATAAATCTAGAATAGTGTATGTTATAGACATTGTTACTTGTTTTGTGAGCAAATGTGATGTGAAAAGAAAGAAATAACCCACATACTTAATCATACGTTTCATAGGTATTTTTTCATTGGAATGTATTCAACTATATTTTATCACAATATTATCATTAATCGGCTCCAAAATCAGTTTTTCAAATAGGATGTATGTTTATATATTACTAGCTACCTGGCGCGACTTTTTTCGCGTGGTGCTACCCTACCCTGTGATGCTACCGTACCCTACGCTACCCTACTCAACGCATATAAAAAAATTCAACTGTACTGAGTTCAGTGACAACTGAACTCCACCTAAACGGCTGGACCGATTCGAATGAATTTTCGGTATCTAGGTTATATTATCGACTGCAGCGCTATCTGCCGGGCTGAATCTAAACCATCCAGGGCGCCACCCAAACGCATACAAAAAAATTCATTCAAATCCGTCCAGCCGTTTTGGCGGAATTCAGTGACATACACACGTACAGTAGAATTTTATATATAAAGATAAACTAAGTTAGTAACATGGTGGTTGATGCTTGAATGGTTGTATAGGACATGGGTCGGTCGTTGTACTGGCTGAGAGTAGTGTTAATCATCATCATCATCATCATCGTCTAAAAATATATGTATGTAACTCAAGACTAGTTTTTATTTTTCCCATACAAATCCCTAACATTAATTTTCGATTTGTCTTATTTGGTTTGATTGATTTGGCTATGGTCTTCTTGTACATACAAATTCTTTGGACTAATTAATAAAATGAGAAAGCGCCATATGACATCCACCTATTAAAAATAATAAGAGCATTTATTATTATCAGATTACGGATATGACTATAACATTAAGCTAGAAATAGTAGACTAGCTATAAAAATCAGTAAGTATAACATAATTATATGCACAATATTACCTTTTATTTATATACTAGCTGTCCCCCGCGTTTTCACCCGCGTTCCCGGGATAAAAATATAGTAATAGCATATGTCCTTCTCCATACCACAGGCTATCTGCATGCCAAATTTCGTGATGATCCGTTCAGTAGTTGAGGCGTTATGGCGTAACAAACAAACAAACTCACTTTCGCATTTATAATATTAGTTAGGATTCTAATTGAAGAATTATTATATAAATAAAATTTAATATTCTTGTCACAAACAGTTTTCAAACCAACATTTATAAACATGGTCACCCCAATTATCGTGTAATATTAGAGATTTCTTCACGTTAGTAGATGCTTCTATCCGAATGGGATTTTATAATAAGTACCTTGTAGTCCAAGATAGGATCTTGTTAAACTTCCAATGAATTTACCTATCTACCTTAATAATAAATTCTTGGTCATGAAAAAGAATTGAATGTTTAGAAATATTTCTATATAAAATTAAGATATGTAGCATTATTTTTCATTTTATTTTATACAAAAGCTTTCGGTAAATTATAATTTTATGCCCTTGACAAACGTAAATTTATCAGTTGAACCGTCTAGCAATTCCATCGCAGATAAGTTTAAGTGACTACAAAAATTAAATAAAGTACATATTTCTTTACCTTTTTATGCCTACGATAAGGGACTGCGATGCAGCTTATTATATTCAACGACTGCGCGATTGTCAGATGTGAATGTAAAGGGCCTTATTAACCGATGTCCTTGTGCAAATGATTGATGAAGAGTGTCCAACAGGTACACACAGGCATTTGCTGAAAAACATCATGACTCAGAAACCGCCTGGGGGCTCAGTTTAAGATCACATTAATAACGAAAAATGACTGATCATTGGGATTATTGTGTGTAGCCAACATTTGTTTTAGCCGTGTTAGCAGTTTGTTTGTTTTTGGAGAATTATTTAAGATTGATGTGCCGAAATGAGGTGATCCGAATTTGTGGGATGTTACATTGCCTTAGTATGATATACTTTTCTTTTTAAACTAGCGTACGGCCCACCTGATCGTAAGCTGTTACTGTATAGTTATTTGGACGGTTGCAACCATCGAGGAACAATCCCTTAGAGTAGTAATACCGAGCAATCCGATTCCGAAGTTAGTCAGTGATTTGTCACTGATACTGAACAGCAAAGATGCATCTTGTGTTCTTGACTTGGCCAATCAGAGCGCATGTGTCCTTGAATTAGCCAATCAGAACGCATTTTCGATGGTGGGAAATTGGCGGAATAGATTGCAAGCAAAATGAACGTCATTGCGCATCTTTGGGTTAGTTCTTAGATGGTTGCAACACACGGGGCATCATTCACGCGTTACCGACCCTTCCTCTCTACCCAATGAGCTCTGGCGACCATGCTCACGCGGAGAAACAACAAAGTTATTTGGCTGCGGTATTCTGTAAGATGGTACTTCACAGGTCGAGTTGCTCTTTGAGCGAAATAACGCTACTACCTCTTCTCTCTTTCATTTGTTATACTTATTATAGTGAATGATTTTGGAAAGCATAAAAGCATAACGTTATATATAACAGTTTAAATTTCACGGATTATTATGCTTCCTTCGTTTTAAAATATGCTCAGATGTTTACAGAAGAAAACACTCAAAGGCTGTCCAATAGAAAATAATCGCAGTAAAATAGAAATATATTATTAATATACTGGGTGGAGATTTCGAGATGGCATATTTTTGAAACTTATGTTGGATTAGTCATGCTGAACAACTTTTACTATGGGAACAACACTGTATTCTCAAAAAAAAAATTACTTTTCATACATTTTGATCGAGCAAGGTTGACATTTACTATAGAAAATAAATGTTGTTTTGAGTATTCACTAATGGTCCCATACTAAAAGTTGTTCAGCATGACTAACCCCACATAGGTTTCGAAAATATGCCATCTCGAAATCTCCACCTGTTATAAACATATACATATGTATCGATATATTCGCAGCTCCCGGCAGCGCGCTGCACTCGTCATTGGTTCTGTGCACAGAGCTGACATGTTGTATTTATTTTACTCGTTGTTTATTTGTGCAGAATAGCCTCGCCGCGCGGACTGTGGGGAAGTCGTAGTCGTCTAAATACTCAATAATTACATGCCATGTACGGCAGGGTTGGAAATACTCGCTAATATAGCGAAGAACGCATGCACGCATTTATGAAATGCATAGAGAGAACTGAAAACTTTATCCAATAGGAGATAGTATAAAGATGACCTATACAGGGTGGAAATTCTTACATTCAAGCGCTTGTAGTGTAGTATGATTAGCCGTTCTTAATCGATCGGCAAAATTAAGCTACAACCGTCCTGGTCGGTACCTGGATTGGTGACCGTTGGTATTACAAATTGAGCGTTTCCGTGCTTCGGAAGGCTCGTAAAGCCATTGGTCCCGGTTATCACTCAATTGTGATAGTCGATAAGCTAGTTGGATGCCTCCTAGGCTTCAAAAATTCCAATAGGACACGCGTGGTGGAATATTACCTTTTTCACCTTATTTTTTGGAAGGAGGCCTGTGCCCAGCAGTGGGACATTATAGGCTGATGATGATGATTCTTACATTTCTTTACTTATGTATATAGTGCAGATTCTATCAGAAAAGCAATGCTACTAGAGATGAGATTTGGACATCTCAGTGGTAGAAAGCGCCCACACTGGTAAGATAATTTCACGACACAATTAATGTCATTTTTTATATGTAGGATCTTCATTTTGATGTTATTTATATCCTAATGCGACACCCCTAGCCTAGCTGGGTGTGCACACGCCCTAAACGTCACCGTCTGGACACAGGTTAATGGCAGGCCATCATTCCGTCCGGGTCTAATGCGAATCGCGACGGAAAAAAAAACAAGTGCGCAAATTGTTTTAAATGGGCAGGTAGGCCCACGCCCGCCTGACCTACCTGTTATTGCCCAAAACGAAAAAATCTTTTTAGGAGTCCGTATGTACTTTAAAGAAATTTTAGTACGGCTGACTGATAATAAAAATTTACGTTTCGCATTACTAGTTGGAAATTCCAATACAGATATAAATAAAATAAAAAATTGTAAGGTTATCAAGCAAATTAAAGTTCTCTCTTATGAAAAAAACTAGCTTAGTAAAAAAATATACACATTATACACGTTGCTAATAAAAAATGCAATAAAAGTTATGCAATTATATTTTAATGGAACTCTCCAATATTTATGAGAAATTTTTATTTGTTTTTTAAGCACAAAACCAACTCACACTTGACCGCTTTTGAAGTTTTACAACTCAAGCAAGGTTAAAGATATTATTTAGTCCGAACTAATTAGTCACGTCAAAAGCGAAATGGAGATATAATAATTCATTTTGTAGTTTTTTTTTTTTCTCTTGGCAATATTATGTTGTACTAGTTTATTTCGTTTTTGTGAAGTGAAATGATTATTTAAATATACACTTACGGGTTCTGTGCCTCCATGGTTGTACTTGCCGAGTCCTTCGCCCTTCGACCAGCCCATTTTCTCCAACAACTTGAAGCCTTTGTTCTCTGGTTCTATAAACCTGCCAAAAATAACATCAAAATTATGGGAGGGGTCAAAGGTCTTATGCGTCATTTTTAGACGTGCTTTTATGAGTACTTAGAGAAATAATTTATAAGAACGTTCAAGACTTTGATGGTTGTGTTTTTTGTTGGTTTCAGAGTTATTTTCTCGTAATAAACAGTTTATGAGCGGTTTACATAAACGATTTCAAGATGCATTGGATCTTATAATTCTATAAAAAAACCGTTAAGCGGCTGTTGCTATGTACACAACGAAAAGCCAGGATTTGTAGGTATATTTTGGTGCAATTTTGTATCACATTAAGTTATCTCTAAAAGGGTTTTGGATAAAATAAAATGAATCTTTATGACGGTTTTATTGCAAGCGATCCTGAATGGGAAGGCTTTTTTGTGAATTCAAATAATAAATATTGATTATTAAGGTAGAGGCGTAATTATTTATGAAGGAAGAGCAACAAACCGGAACACGATTTCAAAAGGAGCTAAACTTAACGTTTCGAAAAACCCATATTTGTTGGCAATGAGGTTTTTTAGATAGGATTGCCAAGGCGTCCGGGGAGCGTCCGGCCGGGGATTAATTTTTTTTCAAAGTTTTCAAGTCAATTCAAGTCAAAGGTTTCAAAGTAATTTAAAAAAAGCACTGTTAACATGCCCGGGTTCCTAGTTCCAAAATCCGGGACTTTCACGCATCTTGTCCCGGTTACCAGATTTTAGAGATGACAACCCTAATTTAAAACCAACTTGATCCAACATGCTTTGTTGATGTGCATGAGTGCAAATCCTGCAGATTTAGGGATGTAAAGTTATTTGCCAAAAAATAATATAGTATGTAGCAACTGAATTCGCAAAATTAAGGCAATCGTAACTAAAATAAATAGATTTTCGTTCTTGCTTATAAATAGATAGTTCTTAATTAGAGTCTGACTATTCATAAGTGCCTATCAAAGCCTATTTGAATTAATACAATACAACCATTGAATTATTACACATAGAAGCAAAGTACACGCGCGAAAAACAATCCATTCAATTGGAGCCATAATGGCTCCAAATGACCGCCGCGCTGTCAGTGTACTGAGTGACGTTTTAGTGAGTGCAGCTCTGAGAAAAATAATAAATATGACGGTTTGTGTAGTAAAATTGTGTCATAATTCATGAGGGAAGAAAGATAAGCATTCTGATGTAACATTCCACAGGCAAGCCACTAATTTTATTGTGTAA
The DNA here is from genome assembly GCA_947623365.1 of Achlya flavicornis. NCBI lineage: Eukaryota > Metazoa > Arthropoda > Insecta > Lepidoptera > Drepanidae > Achlya > Achlya flavicornis. The sequence continues at coordinate 5,804,324 of OX392484.1, forward strand.
TTCATCTAAAATAACAAAATTCAAAAATAAAAATACTTCACTCAGATTTCGAGCAAAGTGTTGCCAGTTGTTTTTTGTGCGAATTTGCGTTGTTTTACGTAATTGATACTGATTTTGTTATTAATTAGGTAATTGAGTCCGATAAGTTGTTTCTTTTACTTATAGCTATTATAACCGACTAGCTGTCCCCCGCGGTTTCACCTGCGTTCTTGGGATAAGTAGTTTATAATACTTGGGATAATGTAGCTTCATATTAGTGAAATAATTTCGAATCAGAATGGTAGAAAAAAGAGAATATAGCTAGGAAAATATTGTCAAAGCGGCAGTTGTTCCGGAAACAAATTCAACTAACAGGCTTTTAATATTTCAATTTTGTTAATGAAAATTAAATACCTAGATACTACTTAATCTTCTTTTTCTATACAACCTATCATATCTGAAACCTATCATTACCAAGGAAAGCCACAAATTGTACGATCGTTCATAGCACTGCACATTATCTTGGTTTATTATGTTAAAATACCCGAAATAAGTACTATGAAACAACTAGTAATAAATAAATAACAGGCCTGTGTCTATAATAAATTATCTAAGACGCAGAACTTTTTAAACTATTAAATTATTTTTGTGTATACTTACTTTCAATTTCACTAGTAGGTGAAATCGGAAGGTTAATTTTACTGAAAAATTTCGTTTAGCTTGCAACATTACTCGTGCGCTTGTGTGCGTGTCAGCGAGTGTAATTATATGGTACTCACGCATACATTGGTTGTCAAGTGGCTTACGTGTCGCGAGGATTTTTGTTCGATACTTCGCTTCTAAGCGTAATAATTCAATGAATACAACATTATTTTTTATTCAATAGGTTTTTAAAATCGCGATAAATAAAAGTATCGCGATAGTTAAACCCACGCACACCTCTCATCAGCCTTTGCTGCTTACACTACACCCTTTATTACATTCGACCCTTAAAATGAGAGCCAGAGAGTGACATCGCCAACAAAAAGTAAACTAACGACTTTTTGGCGGGAACTTGTAGAGCGACTTTGCGTTTTCGTTTTATTTTTATTAATTCGTGTATTTTGAGTTTTATTGTATATTATCGGTGGTATTTTATCCAATAAAGATCATACAATACAATGAATAATGTGTATCGTGACTTTTCAAGTTGTGTCAAAAAGTCCATGAAAAGTTTTAGTACAATGACCCCCATTTTACTAAAATATGTATTTGGATGGTGACTGACAGTGCAACTATGTGAAAGTGGTATAATATAATAATGATTGCAGAATACATGAAATTGATATAAATTGATGTATGCGACTACAGGACAGAACAAAAATATAAATAAAATAAAAAATTAAACTAACGTGTCCACATCGCTGGTCTTTGTTTTTTCTGAATGATGCGACGAGCCCACGGTCTCGCGTCGAACTTGTGCTCTGTCGTTGTAGGCCGTCTCTTCTATGGCTAGCGGCTTCGGGGCGTATTTGTTCTTGAGCCGCGCCAGTTCCAGCTGATGTTGCTTCTGGACGCTGCAGGTGCGTGTGTACGCGGCTTTACTATCTTTCTCTTGGGCTGGAAGGAAATAACTTTAAATCAGTTTTTGGTTGAAATTAAAGTTTGGTGATTCCATAAACCTCTCATATACCGCCGTCCCGGGTTAAGTGTAAGGGTGTAATAATCGAGAGCAGATTTTATAGTAATGTATACAGATTTCGCTTTAGGGTTAAAATAGAATAGAATATCATTTATTTGCTTTAAATGTGGTTTTACAAGGTCTTAAAACTTATACAGTTCATTGTTATAGTATTCAGCACATTCAGCTTTCATAATAAGCATGCAAATAGGTACACATAATTATTAAATAAAATACAAATTACTATTAAATCAAAAACACGTTAAAATGCTGTACAACCAAATGTTTCAAACATTCACCAATACGATGCAACTGCGACGTTTATGTCGCTCTTTACATGTTAGTTGTAACTTCATTTTCCTTTATTAGTATTCAATTCAGGTTCAAGATGTATGATAGTACTCCATACATATTATTGGTCCTTCGAGCCGATTTGAGCGATCTTACACAATCCAGATAATAGGACCAGTACAGACCTAGTATGTTTTGGACCAGCTATCGATAAAGTAATGAGTATTCAATCTAGGGTCCACTTTATGTAAACTTGTTTTTAATTTAGGGATCATTTTATGGGATATAAAAAAAAAACTCCTATCTATAGCTTCAATGACGAATATTGTAACCGGCAAACTTCTTGGCACAAAACGTGGTGGGGTGCGGGGTTAGGAGCGGGGGCTGGAGCCAGACAATAAATTAAAATAATCTACATTTATATTTCTCCTCAGTGTACTTGTGCATACCATTTCCCACTACGCCCAAATTGTACTAAGAAGATTTCTGGAATCTTTAATTGTCGGAATACTGTTCTACGTGTTTATGTGTACTCACTTTCCAAAAGGAGTCCCGGTTCACAATGTCCACATGTATCATTCCCCGGATGTATGTGACATAATAGTTTTGTTTCACCCAATTGTATGACACTGCCGTGCATTATCTGTGAAGTAACAGATAATATGTAGTTGTGATACTTTACGGATATTTGACACTCAATCAAGTCGCAATGACTGAACGGATTTGGATGAAACTTGGCACATTTATGCTGTAAGGATTATAGGACATACAGGATTCTCTTTATCGCTATTTTTCTTTATCCTTCTGGGTTGCGGATAAAATTTCGAGTTGGAAGCTAGTTTCAAATAAGTGAGTCGCAGAGAAAAAAAAAAAAGAAACAAGCAAGCGATGTTGTAGACAGCGGAAAAGTATTTCCCGACTACTCGCTTTTGGCTTCAGCATTAAACTTGTAGCAGCTAGACGATACTGCAAAGTAGCTTAAAGCCACAAAGACCCATAATTAACCATACAAATCCATTCATAGTAAACGACTTATTCTGACTAACGTACCAAGGGGTTCAAACTTGACTTGTTGAATATACGATTCCTTTAACGATGTTGACTCTGCTATGAAACGATTTTAGAAAATTCCTCCCCATAGGTAAAAAAATCTGTATCTAAATAAATGTACTGATAATAATGAAAACTTACCTCCATAGGGTTGCTGACAACTTGACTCTCAGACATTCGATTGCCATTAAGTATGGACCCATTCTTAGAGCCGAGGTCTGTCGCCACATAACTACTCCTCTCGGTGTCATATCTGACATCCAAATGATTCTGTTGTGGACATAATCTGAATTAGTTACAAATATAAATCAACTAGCTGTCCCCCGCGGTTTCACCCACGTTCTCGGGATAAATTATAGGTAGCATATGTCCTTCTCGATATCATAGTCTATCAGCATGCCAAATTTCATGATGATCCGTTGAGTAGTTGAGGTCTGAAGGCGTAACAAACAAACTCACTTACGCATTTATAATATTATAAGATAGGTTTTTATTTTGACCTTTTGAAAATATTCGCTAGATATTCAGGTGAATATATACAGGTGCGCTCGTGGTGTAGCATGATTAGCCGTTCTTAATCGATCGGCAAAGTTAAGCTACGTCTGTCGTGGTCGGTACCTGGATGGGTGACCGCCAAATCGAGCGTTTTCGTGCTTCGGAAGCCACGTAAAGCCGTTGGTCCCGGTTATCACTTAATTGTGTTAGTCGTCAAGCTAGTTGGATGCCTCCTAGGCGGCTTGAAAAATTCCAACAGTAGGTTGACATTAGCCTACCTCCACCAATCCGCAGCGAGCACGCGTGGTGGAGTATCGCCCATTCCCTTTCAACCTCACTTGTGAAAGGAGGCTTGTGCTCAGCAGTGGGACATTATAGGCTGATGATGATGATGATAATATACAGGTAATACCTAAAGTAGAGGCACTAGCGAAATAAGCTCAATGGAGCTTCGAGGCAAATTTTGATAAAAACTTGGATTATGAAAAAAAAACTGATCCGGGAATAGAAGGCGTTGATTTTTTTTTCCACCATTGTTTCTCTAGTTTCATAATGGACTCTACTTTACAGAGCATCTTATGGTTCGAACGCATCAGAAAAATCATCATTATTTCGTACCCTAGAAACATTGTGATCTCTAATGACGATAGTGTGGTGGTCCCCCTCTCTGCCGACGGTGCCGCCATCTTTGGTGATGAGGAACAGGCTGCCCACCTTCAGCTTGGGCAGGTTTGTTTCCCGCACGATGATGCGCATGCACGGCGGATGGTGTTTGGCTATGCTTTCTGAAACAATACATATATAAAAGTGGTTTTACTAATAGTTAAATCTGGTCTAATACTGTTCAACTAGTTTGAAGACCAGTATAATACAGGGATCATATAACATGCACATGTTGCAGGTACCAAAAAACTGTGTTAAGGTTTCGGTCCAAAATTAATAATTTAATATGTAACAATGTATTAAACAAATATAAATTAGCCTTGTTCCAAATATTGGTTCTAGATTAGGCATTTTTGTATTTATTAATAGCTTCAAATAAGTGGAAATTACAAAATGCAAGAGTAAAAGTCATAATATTAATATTATGTTTTTAGAATGAAAATAAAGTAAAAGTAGTAGGTATGACAATTTTACCATCATCACTAGCCGTAGAAGTGCTAATTTCTGAAACATCATCTTCATCTAAGATTTCAATAGCTTCACTGTCACTTTCACTGCATTCCCCATCCTCTAACTCTTCATCTTTGCTTTCTAATACTTTCACAACATCTTCATTTCCTTCTTGTTTCTCAGAAGGAGATATATCTTTCTCTTTTTCACTAACAACTTCAGTCTTTATTACATCTTGATCTTTATTTTCTATCACAGAAGGCTTCTTTTCAATTACAACTTTTGGCTTCTTGACAATCTTCCTGCGTTTTCGCTTGCTTGCTTGTTCGCTTTCATCTTCTTTGTCCTGTAATAATATGTGTATTTTGGTATTGTGAAGCAACTTGTGAACATTTTATTTACCTAAGGCGGTTTGGCCTCGGAGTGAAACCTGAGATAAGTTTTTCGTCAGGTTATCTATGGCATCTTCTTTTTTCTTTTCCTGAAAAATGAAAAAAAAAAATAAGTCACCGGCAGCTTCCCTATTTTTTTGGAGAGCAGAATGGTGGTTTTGCTACATGATATGTTCAATCTGGACAATCAGCCTTCAACATATTAGTCAAATACTAATATAATATGAAAGATTCTAAGATGATGAAAGATTTTATGGATTCTTCTCAGTTGAAGGCCGAGTTCCGAACCGGTGGTATCTTCAGTAAATGTGACCTTCATAAGTGCCCTTCTGGGGCCTAAATTGAATAAATGGCTTTGACTTTGACTTTGAAAGAGCATTTTGAAAACTAATATTTTAAAATTATTTAATACTACTACTGCGGTTTCACCCGTGTTCCCGGGATAAAAAGTAGCCTATGTTCTTCTCCGTACCATAGGCTATATGTATGCCAAATTTAATCGCGATTGGATCAGCAGTTTATGCGTGAAAGCGTAATAAACAAACAGAGTTACTTTCGCATTAATATTACAATGGATGATTATTTTGTTCTGTTGGAATTTATGATTTTCCCCAGATAAAATATACCATTTCATCTCCACCACAAAATTGAACAAATAGTTGAAACAAAACAAACAATGCAGAGAAATATAAAATAATTTCTGTATAATAAAAGTACTTAGTGGAAAAAGTAATGCACACCATTCTATGTTTTTTGGCTTTTCTCTTCTCGTAAGCAGCTAGTTTAGCATTAGCATCAACAGCACTTGGTTCAGGGTAGGAGTGGAACACAAATGTTTTCTTCTCCTCTGAGTAGTAGTAATAGCATCCTGTGTCTGAGTGGTAATACAGGCCTAGTTCCTGAAAAGGAACATATCAATATTAGTAACACAACAACTAAGGCGTTTTTAAGGGATAGTTGGGTGTGGATCGAGGTCAATTGGCTTGGTACATTTTTTTTAACCAATTTGCCTTGTTAACGCCACATGAATTAGAGTTAAGGTTAACACGATCAAATAGGTTCAAACAAGCCCATTGATACACAGACTGCCACCGGCATCAATGCCTTTCCAAGAGAAACTTTTGTGTGCATGAACATGTCTGTATGTCCCGAGTCTGAGTGTAATTATGTATATTGAGTATGTATGTATTTACAAACAAAAAGTAGTAAATTTTATGTAGTATATCAGTTATCTGGTTTCCATTATACAAGCTCTGCTTAGTTTGGGATCAGATGACCGTGTGTGAGGAATGTCCCAGGATATTTATTTATATTTATATATTTGATAGATACCCTTTGATGCCTCAAGTCCACAACCAATTATGATGAATTTGAAACATGGGTAGATTGTCATTAACAAATAATAATTACTAATAACTCACAGAATTATAATAGTACCCTGTTTTATAGTCATAGTACATCCCAGCTGATTCTACATAAACCATTCCAGACTGTTGCATAGCACTTTGTGCTACTTCTTTAACTTGTTCTGCTATACTCTTCTTTTCTTCTCCATCTTCTTTATTGATATCCCATCCGGATTCTATATTCTTCGTTTGGTCATCTTTATCTGTATCCAGTACTTTTGAGCTTACTACTTCAGAATTGTCTGTGCTTGGTATTTTAGAATTATTATTATCAGTTTGTGTTGATGAATTTATAATCAGATGTTTATTTGTAGAATTGTCTGATTCGTATTTAGATTCATATTTAATATTTTCTGTGGACTCATTATGATTTGATATATTTTGGAGTGGATCCTGTAAAAATATGATTTAGGTGTGTAATAAATGAAACAATTCCTGAACAATCATTAACATCATCCAATGTCAACCAACGAGTAAGTTTAACAATTTACTAACCACTTGTTTTAATTTATGTTTTAACTTCTTTATTACGGAGTTCTTCCTATTTATACACTGTTTCATTTTTAAAATAATTTTCATAATATCAGGTCTATATTTCAAAGAAATGCGTAGTCTCCTCATATTGAAACGAGACCTTTTCCGTGGCTCACATTTAAATGACTCGGTCATTGTACTTTAGAATCAACAACTACCTATAAGTTCCATTAAGTTCAACTTTAACTATATTTACGTTACGTGACAGCTGAATTTCAAAAATAAAATCTAGGCTAGATTGTTTTCCGATTGTCTAGATTTTTTAAACTTAACCTCAAAATAAATTTTGATAATAATTCAGAATTCTGTCACTGTCAATGTCAATCATGTTGTTGTTGTTTGGCAAAGCAGGCAAAGGTCTGAGCCATACAGCCTTGTCTTATTTCAGTTTTCTCGGGTTGTATTATTAAGGGTGTCAGGTCTAGGCATGGCATAAATCACAAGTAGCAGGTGATAAAGAATATGATTCTGTTTTCATATGTCACATTTGTTACCGTCCATGACATAGCCTGTTACATGTTATAAAGAATATTTAAGAATATAAATAAAATGTATGCGACTGAAGGACTTTGTATCCATGGTCATGAACAAATTAAAAAAAAAAAAAACTTTATCATTGATTAGCTTTTAAGAGTATTCAAAAATAAACCTTAAATCAAGTGACATAAAGTGTTAACTTCTTTAACATGTTATGTAGCAGGATAGAAAAATAATTTTTTGCTACGAAAGTATATATAACTAGCTGCCCGGCGCGACTTCGTTCGCGTGGTGCTACCCTTCCCTGTGGTACTACCCTACCCTGTGGTGCTACCCTAGCCTGTGGTGCTACCCTACCCTGTGGTGCTACTTTACCCTACCCTACCCTGCCCCACCCCACCCCACCCCACCCTACCCCACCCAACCCTACCCCACCCTACCCTACCCTACCCTACCCTACCCTACCCTACCCTACCCTACCCTACCCTACCCTACCCTACCCTACCCTACCCTACCCTACACTACACTACCTTACCCTACCCTACCTTACCCTACCCAACCTGTACCTACGGGTATGAAAAATAGTTGACAACATACCAACGGGTATGAAAAATAGTTGACGTCCTATTCTCAGACCTATAGCACCTTATTACAAAACATGGTTTAATGGAAAACCAGGTTTTAAAATAGGCTCGTCCCTTTTTATTATATGACGTTAGAAAGTGACCAAATGACAGTAAAACCTGGCTTTACTTTAAACCATGTTTTGTAATAAGGGGGATATACACTAAATTTCTTAAGAATCGGTCATCTTTCTGTCCTCCGTGGTCAAGCCGTTTTTTACAAACACTGAGCCACACGAAAAGAGATTGACTCCCTCCCGTACGGCCGGTATCCCAGTGACGTGATTTTTCTGCTAATACTTATATTTTTAAACTCGTGATATCTTTTGAATGGAATGTCCGAATTGAATAATTCAAAAAGTTATATAAAGGTACTGAAACAGTCTTAAATATGAAGTAATTTATTTTGATAAGGATTAATACCAAGATACAAATAGAGAGCCATTTCTAGCGGCGGCATTTCAATTAAATTTTTAAAATAGAAAAACACTTATTGTGGCATAACTATAATAGTTAGATATATGGTATCGCGACACTTTTTGTAAATAATAATGTGTTCTACAAAGTCGTAGTACATTATTTTATTCTATCATCAATAGTTTTCGCAGCGCACGCGATGTAATGAATATTTCAGGTAATTTTTTTACACCTTGGCTTACATTATTGGAGTTTTAGTAAGGATCCCTAATTTTTTTGAAAATATAATATAGCCTATGTTAACCGGGGATAGTGTAGCTTCCCAATAGTGAAAGAATTTTTCAAATCGGTTCAGTACTTTCGGTGCCTATTCAATGCAAACAAACAAACAAACAAACAAACAATCAAATCTTTCCTCTTTATAATATTATTATTAGTATAGATATTTTGATAAGGATTAATACCAAGATACAAATAGAGAGCCATTTCTAGCGGCGGCATTTCAATTAAATTTTTAAAATAGAAAAACACTTATTGTGGCATAACTATAATAGTTAGATATATGGTATCGCGACACTTTTTGTAAATAATAATGTGTTCTACAAAGTCGTAGTACATTATTTTATTCTATCATCAATAGTTTTCGCAGCGCACGCGATGTAATGAATATTTCAGGTAATTTTTTTACACCTTGGCTTACATTATTGGAGTTTTAGTAAGGATCCCTAATTTTTTTGAAAATATAATATAGCCTATGTTAACCGGGGATAGTGTAGCTTCCCAATAGTGAAAGAATTTTTCAAATCGGTTCAGTACTTTCGGTGCCTATTTAATGCAAACAAACAAACAAACAAACAAACAATCAAATCTTTCCTCTTTATAATATTAGTATAGATTTGCATCAGTGATAATTTGACACTTGCGTGCGATACTCGCACATGATTTTGTGAAAAATACCGTCGATCAGCATCGATGACGTAGGTTACAAATCATTGCAAATCATATATCGCAATTGAAATCATGCTATAAAAAATAATAATATCATCAAATGAGAATTCCTTTAAAGTAGCAATAATTTCCATGCCTAGTCAGGTCACAAAATAAATCACATCATATAGTCTGCAGTTCTGCACTGTCAGTCACCGTCCTTAAATAAATTGTACAAAAACTTTTAATGTTTTTTTTTATACCACTTAGGTGGCAAACAAACTTACGGCCCGCCCTATGGTAAGCGGTTACCGTAGCTTATGGACGCCCGCAAAACCAGAGGTATCACGCGCACGTTGCCAACCCTAACACAACAACTGAAAGCAAACTTGAAATAGGTACCACTGACAATACGCAATAAAATTCAAAATACACGAATTTATGAAAATAAAAATGCAACGTCACTGTACAAGTTCCTGCCAAAAAACCGGTACCGAACAGTTCCGAATCAAATAAAATTGTTGAGCATGTGAGCATTGCATGTATATTTCACCATAGAGTTAGAATATTAAAGAGTGATAGGGTTCTAAACTGCCGCTATCAAACAAAGACGAAAAATATTAGGAAAACATGTTATAGGTATGTGATGTGACAAAGAGAATATGTGAAGTAGTATGGAAGTAGTGCGAGTAAAAAATCTAAAGAAAATGGGATAATGTATTTTTTTATATGAGATGCCTATTAAGTTGATGTGCATATGTGCATGAGGTAGTTTATAATAAAAAATATTGTGACTATTGAATTACTACGCTATAATTCAATGATTGTGACCCATCTTTTTGAAAAATGTGTCATGTTTTGGAAGGACTTGAGATTATACTAATGTGATAAAGTATTATACCGAACCCGACCGATGTGATAAAGTATTATGTTTACACATAACGCACACAGATGGGCAATGGAACATAAAATATTAATAAGATTAAATATGTATAGCGTAGCGCATAAAAATGTAAGAATCAGTTGCTCTGCCTTGCCTCCATATTCTGGAGAAATAAAAGTTATAAGCCCATCGGGTGTGATTGATATCAAATACCTATTTTATCGTATTACAGCCTTTGTAACCAGGCCACGTAAGAGCTTGCTTTACGGAATCTACAGGCTTTTCAATTTGAATCTCAAAACAGTCGATAATGCTTTGATCCTGACTATAGTTTTTTTCTAAATGGAATAAGTTGATCCATATAAGCTGGAAAGTATAAAAGTGATTTGAGTAGAGATGCTATAGCCGGAACAGTAACCCTTATAATTTTAGTAAAAAAAACTTGTCGCCAAACCAAAATCCAAGGCCAGAGTGGGCAAGCGTTTTTATTTTCATTTTATATAATCATAACATTTCGAGGAGTAGGTACATTTTGTTGTTTCAGATAAAATATTTATGTAAAAATAACAATCTTTAGGTAAACCTATTATCAGTTGTGGCTGTGGTTCTCTAAATATAATTATAACTATTTAACAAAAAAAAAAAACCGCCTTCAGAGTAAACTAAAAAGTATGAAATAACTCTTATCTGACACTATTTTGTTATAAGTCAGCGAAAGAGCATGGCGTGTCCTATAGAAAATATTAATATACTAGCAGACCCCCGCGGTTTCACCCGCGTAGGTATGGTTTGTTTTTTTTTGCGCGGAACACTTATTATTTTTCATAAATAAAAGTAGCTAAGTTACTCCTTATAACATCAACTATGAACCGGTACAGACAGACAAAAATGTTTAAAAATTCAATCCGATTCTATAAAAAAAAATGCTTGCTTGTGTATTTTGCCAATTTCCAGTTATATTATTAATATTATTAAGTTCTAATCACAATAAATCACTTTCACATAGTCCTCAGTCAGTCACCGTCACAGTCAACTTGAAAAGTCATGATACAAATAATTCATTTAATTTCACTTCATCACAGTCAACTTGAAAAGTCATGATACAAATCATTCATTTAATTTCACTTCATCTTTATTGGATAAAATACCACCGAAAATATGCAATAAAACCATAATAAAACTCATAATTGGACTGTTTTACAAAAATCTTAAACCGACTTCAAAGTACACTAAGAAGTAATCAAATCTGATGGGACCAAACGGGAAGTGTACCCTTCCAGACAAAAAAAGAATTTTTCAATTCGGTTGATAAATGACGGAGTTATGAGGTAACGGTAACAAACATAAAAAAAAAAATACAACCGAATTGAGAACCTCCTCCTTTTTTTGAAGTCGGTTAAAAAAAATACAACCGAATTGAGAACCTCCTCCTTTTTTTGAATTCGGTTAAAAATACACGAATATATGAAAATAAAAATGAAAACGCAACGTCACTCTGCAAGTTCCCGCCAAAAAATCCTCAAAAAAATTTCTACTCACATAAAAGCTTGGTGCAATGCGTAGATAGAGAGATAGGCTGTCAGCGTATAGCGAAGAAGATAGCGATAGTTCGACATAATTACATATATATTTGGATTGTTATCGTATTTAGACAAACTTTTTTGGCCTTTACGACACTAAGGCAGGCCTGTCCCACTCCCATGTTTAGGTACGATCGCGCGCACGCGGACTACCGAAACAACGCTAGTCGGTTGCAACGCGCACGCAGCGCAAGACGCGTGTGGGTATAAATACCTACGTTAAAGTGTTTACTGTTCTTTTTTTAACACTATCTTGTGTAGATATCGTTGTTTTTATAGTTCTAGATATTTTGTTGTTGTTTCATTGTATTGCCCTAAAGTCCTTATTATAATAATAGGCCCGTTTGATAACATACCAGTGTGTTAAAAAGAGACAAAGATACAGCGACCAGAAGAGACCCTCTTGTATAAACGGGCCTCTTAGACCTCGAAAACTCATGTGAATGATTTTTAACCCACTTCAAAAAAAGGAGGAGGTTTCTCAATTCGACCGTATATTTTTTAACCGACTTCAAAAAAAGGAGGAGGTTCTCAATTCGGTTGTATGTTTTTTTTTTTTTTTTTTATGTTTGTTACCTCATAACTCCGTCGTTTATTAACCGATTTGGAAAATTCTTTTTTTGTCTGGAAGGGTACACTTCCCGTTTGGTCCCATTGTCATCAGATCAGGATTTGATTACTTCTTAGTGTACTTTGAAGTCGGTTTAAGTTTTTTGTAAAACAGTCTAATTATTATTATGTGTGTTCGCGGATAACTTCGTCGTTTATGAACCGATTTTGACGATTTTTTTTTTTAGAAACTTTTAGTAGTTCCAGAATAGAGAGAGTTCCCTCTTTAAATATACAGTAATTCTACCTTACAACTCTTAGAATAACTAAGATTTAACATACCACTATTTCAAAAATCAGTAGAACAATATTCAGAAAAACTTAACAATTCTTATTGTTATATAGGTAAGTAACTCAATATATCCTTTTTTTGGTTAATTCTTTATTAATTTTTATATAACAAACTTCTTTAATCAACATGAAGATTATTAAGAACAAATATTGTGAATTTCGCCTGACGGCTACTGGACTAGGTAATCGTGCCGTTTCTTGTCGCGTCGTCAGTCATTCCAGATTTGATAAGCATGTATGTTACTAAAACCCTTCCCCAAAATAGTTGTATTCAGTTTCGTAGACAGAATACACATTCAGTATACAAAGTACGTATAGGTCTAACAACTTAGATTAAAGTATGTAGACATTTTAAAATAACTTTCTGATTTAATACTAGTTAGCTAGGATATTTTAAATGTCATTGTTCACGAAAGGAGAATAGCATAGAAATAAAATAAACACAGAGAATAGTAATAGGACATACATAGGCGATAAGGAAATATTGAAAATTCATAATACGTCATTAGACAACCCTACCGTAACACGTGCCGCGTCATACAGGATAGAGTTATACGATAGAAAGAGAGGGAAGTTGTAGGTGAATATAATTTTAGGCGCGCAGCGCTGCGCGAACTGGATTGCGCTTTATTCTGTCGTTCCAAGAGTCGATTTTTGTTTAAATGTCGTTTTCGAAGTGGGTTTTCTGTACGTAGTACTATTAAATATTCTGTGACTAAGGTCAAACCAAAAAACTTGTAAGCTTTGCGAAATCCTAAGTCTATGGGTCAAACAATAAAAACCTATACGCGAGATATGGACAAAAATACGCTTAGTCCTGCTCACTCATACACGTTTTCACATATACGTACAGTCGAGGACATAAATATGTATACAATTAGTAAAATTCAACAACGGTTTCCTCTTAAACTACTGATTGAAATTATGAGATATTATAAAGGCAGAATCTTCTAACATATACTATTATGATTTGTATAATAGCTTAACACTTAAATGTTAAACATGCGAGAAAATCGCTTTTGAATTTCAAAAAGTGTATACATATTTATGTCCTCGACTGTACCTGTCTACCTGTAAGTCTACGGTGCAATGCATACTCTTTAAAATTAGATTGTCAAATATAAAAGAATATTTAAATCAAAAGCACTAAGGAGTATTGATATCAACTTCGATTCAAATCACCCCTAAAATAACTTTCTACCCCTTTTTAACCCCGTTTGGCGATGAGTTTCAATAAAATATGAAACACGGCTTTCCATCAATTCTGTTAAAAATGTTTATGCAAAATTTGAAGTAGATCGGACCAAGGAATCACGTGGTCCCATACAAACTTTGCCCCCGTTTTGCACTCCCTTAGGGGTAGAATTTCGGAAAATCCTTTCTTATCTGATGCCTACGTCATACAAAGAACACACCCTCCAAGTTTCAGGTCTCTACGATCAGCGGTTTAGGCTGTGCGTTGATTGTCAGTCAGTCATTCAGGACAAAGCATTTTATATGTATAGAAGATAACAAGTGTCAGATATGAGTTATTTCCTGTGGTTATTTCATTCATTTTAGTGTACTTTGAAGGCGGTTATTTTTTTTTGTTAAGAGGTTGATTTATTTTTTATTTTTGAGTTTTATATGCGTTCTCACTACCTCTCAAGATTGTCACTGACCTAAGATGTACATATCATTGATAAATTGTTTACAATATTGAATAAAATGCTTCAATCGCGATGTTTGTGCTCTTTTCCGTTGAGGAAATCCATCATATCTTCAATGTCCTTGGTCAGATCATGATAAAATTTGTATGGTACCTCGGGATCTACCTTGATATAATACAGTTTTAACCATCCAAATCGCATAAGCCGTTTCGGTGAACATACATAGAAAAAAAACATAAATAAGCTTCAAACGTAGAACCTCCTCCTTGTTTTGAAGTTGGTTAAAAAGAGCAGCTTTTGCATATAGTTTCTGAGGAAATGTTTTTCGCATTCTGAGTTCTCCGTATCTGAATCTTAAATAGGATTCTTTGAATGTTGATCAGTGTGAAACTGTGAAGAGGTCAAATTAAATCTATAACCATCGTTAGAAGATGTGTCGTTCATACTGCGAACTGATTATGTACACATCTACAAGATTATTATTTTCCTCTTTTAAAATATTTTTCTTCAGTCATGGTCGATTTATGGACACCTCTATCTTTCAGCTTTACTTGAACTCCCTTACTTTTTTTTGATATTTTCAAACACAGATCATTATTTCCAAAACTTAAAGGATCTTCTATTACTCTTTCGTCTTCACTGGAAGCACTGGAAAAACTGGAAGCCTCTTCACGTTTTACAGTTGCACTTAACGTCGAAATAATGGGTTCTTCTTCGTCGTTGCTTATCAGTTTCTCAAAATATTTTATTTTATTCCGTTTTTGTACTGCAGATCTTTCGGGTTTATCTTCCTTTTCTTGTTGACATTTAAATTTGTGAGGAACAGTACCCTTTTTAAGTTTAATCATGCCCCCAACTAGCTTATATTTAACATAGTTCTCCATATCAAGCTCAATCTGAAACGAGAAAATACCTCATTAGCCAGACTTCTAAGCGAGCAGAGCTGTAGGCACAGGCTAGTATAGAAAATGAAGGGTAACGCAAAACAGTTGAAATGTTCTCAAGATATGTAGGTATAAACATAAAAACGAAAAAGTTTGGACAACAAAAGTTTTGCACCTCTGGCCTGATTTTATATTCCATCGAGGAACAATCCCTTAGAGTAGGTAGTTATACCGAGCAATCAGATTCCGAAACTAGTACTACTTAGGTAGCAAACAAGCATACGGCCCGCCTGCTCGTAAGCGGTTACCGTAGCCTATGGACGCTTGCAACACCAGGGGCGTCACTCGCGCGTTGCCGACCCTGCAGAAATCTCTTCACACCCTTTTTGAAGAACCCCATGCTGTACTCCATTGTGAAAACCACGGTAGGGAGCTCATTCCACAATTTGAGCGTACGCGGAAGGAAGCTCCTTTGAGACCGCACTTGGCTACTTGACAGTTTTCTTCAGCTACTTGACCTGTTACAATTATCTTTTTATCAAAAAAAAATTATTTACAAGGAAAAAAAATTATTTTTTAACATTTCATTTGAAATTCGCGCAAAAACACCCGGTCACGTGACATTTGTCAGGTGTGACGTCACGTCTCTATAAACAAAACTAGAGGTGTGTAACTAAACAAAAATACCGTGGACTATAGGTACAAATTGAGCTGATCTGCGAGCTGAGTCATTGAACCAGCTCACACACCTGAGCCGTGAGCTGTTATGCAGCTCGCGTATTTTTGATGAGTTTCACACCTCTAGTTAAATTTGACGTCACAAACCTCACAAACAAACCATAGATGCTCAATCCCGGCCGCCCGCGTTTCGGTTCTTGTAATCCACAGATAAAAAAACTCACTTTTTATTTCCTAAAATAAAATATTAAAAAAATATTATTATGCAAAAAACATATTGTGTAATTATTGTTAACCTATTAGCTATCATATCTAACATATTTCATATTTTTTCATTATAACTGTCAAGTAGCCATGTGAGGATTACTGAGGATGGACTCCCCATCGATGGCGAGAGTTGCGATGGTGGAAGGTAGCCGTGGGCATCATCTTAAACAATTCTTCAGAACACTGTCCGTTGTACAAGCGGTAGAACACACATAAGGAGGCAGCCTCTCCTCAGACTGAGGGGCTCTAAACCGCTTGTGAGCTCGGGATCGTCGACAATTCTAGCGGCACGTCGCTGAACCGAGTCTAGAGGCCCAAGCTGGCATCCAGGTGCCCCTGCCCACAGATGACAACAGTACTCCATATGAGGCCAGACTTGCGACTTATAAAGTTGCAGCCTTTGTTCCGATGTGAAGTACTGCTTCGCTTTGTTGAGCACTCCGAGCTTTTTGGATGCTTAACAGTAGCTTAACAGGATTAGTCAGTGATTTGTCACTGATTTTAAACAGTAAGGACCAATCACTGCATCGTGTGTTCTTGACTTGGTCAATCAGAGCGCATGTGTCCTTGTCTTAGCCAATCAGAGCGCATTGTCGATGGTGGCAAATTGGCGGAATAGATCTGGAATCAACGTCATTACGTTTCTTTGGGTTAATTGTTCGATGTTATAGGGTATTTTATGTTATAGGTCGATGTTTAAAATCTCCATCAAGCTCCTCCAGGACAGATTGTCCAACTCCCTTGGTAAATATTACAATAAATAAATGTAATACACCAAATCCTACAGAATGCAAACAGGATTTAAATAATTTAAAGAATATTGTAATGTTTAGTGATGAAATAGGAAAACATATGGGAATGTTACTTAGTCACTGCTTGGGCCAGTCTATAACTAATATGTGTATGCCCGGTGCTTCTTATAGTCAGATATTAGATAGAATTAGTAGCAGTACATTTAATAATAATACTACATTGATAATATTTATAGGAAGAAGGGGAAATGTAGACAAACAAAGTCTAATAAAATACTTTAGTACACTTGCACAATTAAATGTAAAAAATATAGTTTTGTTTTCATTCCCGTTTCTTCAAAGTTTGCCACAGACTGAAAATATTTATAGACACAATTTAAATATGACATTACACACTTTGACATGTCGTCATAGTGATAAGTTTCACTTGATTGATATTAATAGTTATTTAAGTAATTTGAATTATTATTATTATTTAACAGAAGATAATTTTTATCTTCCAAAATACCACAAACGACAAGTAGCAGAATCGCTATCATATTATATTAACTCAGCCAATTGTTTGGCTACTCGGACGGCTGCTTCTATTGAGCAGCATAGCTATTTACAACCATTGGAAGCTATTCCAAATAGATTGGATTCATTGGAAGCTATTCCAAGTACTAGTAGTAATTTAAATTAGAACAAGTGACAATAGAGGCAACCTCTAGCATTAGTCATAAGAATATTAACCATGAAATTATAAATGTATCCTGCCCATTATCATTAGAAATAAACAGTAATAAAATGTATAATAATAAATATAACAAAAGTAATATTAACCTGGTACACCAGAATATACAAGGAATTAAGGGCAAGGAATTAGAACTGGAGTTATTTCTGAACTGTGATAATATTGACATTTTATGTATCACTGAACATTGGCTAAAGGCCCACCAGTTCATTTTTAACTTTAGTAAGCACCAGGTTGCTAGTTCATTCCATAGAAAAGATTCTATACATGGTGGCTCACTAATAATAATTCATAACAATTTGAAATTTAAGGAACGTAAAGATATTCAGAGCCTATCTATTGAGCGAACTATAGAAATAGCATGTGTAGAGCTTGAGCAATTCATTGTCATGAGCGTATACAGACCCCCTACTGCAGTATTCAAATTGTTTGAAAAATGTATGGATGAAGCTTTGTGTAAACTAAATAGTGTGAATAAAAATATAATAATCTGTGGAGATTTTAATATAAACTTGTTGGAGGATAACGCAATAGGTAATAAACTCAAATCACTTTTTCTATGCTACAATCTAGTAAATCTTTTTTTAGAACCGACTAGAATCACTGCCACTTCAGCAACTTGCATTGATAATATTTTTACTAACTTAGAGCCAGTAACAAAGTCAATAATAAGTAAATTAAGTTCTGATCACTGTGGCCAGTTGGTCTCATTTAATATGCCTAGAATAAAAGTGATAAAAAAAGATATTAAGTGTCTTCCTATGAGTATAAGTCGCCTTGAAAAATTTAGAAATAACATTGTCAATAAATTACCAGACGTACCTTACGATAATAATAATGTTAATGAACTGTATAACTCAATTTTTAATTTAACTAAAAATGAGTATAATTCAATTTTTTCTTCAAAAACTGTTAATCGGAAATCTAATACGGTCTTCAATGACTGGGCGACGGTGGGAATTTATATAAGTAGGCGAAAATTGTATGAATTATATAGGGAAAAACAGTATAATCATGATTTTGTTTTTTTAAATTATGTAAGGAATTACTCAAAAACATTTAAATGCGTTTGTGCTGCGGCTAAATCAATACATATAAGAAATAAAATTAAAAATAGTCATGATAAGATCAAGATGACTTGGAAAATTATAAATAGTGAAACTGGAAAGTTCAAAGTACGTAATCATGAGTTTCGACTTATTATAAATGATAAATCAATAAAATCTGATCAAGATGTTGCTGCCGCTTTTGAGACTTTCTTCACCAATATTCCAGTTTCGACTACCAAGTCTCTTAATTCTTCTCCCACCCTCGCTGTATCTTTACTTAGGAAAAATGTAAAAGAGTGTACTGTTGACTTTAAATTCTCAACTGTTACTTCTAGCGATATAATTAAAGCGTTCAAATCTCTAAATTTGAAAAACACTGTTGATCTATGGGGGCTTTCAGTTAAACTTATTAATTCTATAATTGATTGTATTGCACCTCATTTAGCTGTTATTTTTAATAAATGCATTGATTGTGGTGAGTTTCCTGATCTTATGAAACATAGTAAAGTAGTGCCTTTATTTAAAACCGGTAGTACATCTGACCCCACAAATTTTAGACCGATTTCCATATTACCGACATTCAGTAAAGTATTCGAGAAAATTATACTTAATCAATTGATGGTACATTTCAATAGTAATAGACTGCTTCACAGTAAACAATTTGGTTTCACTAGGGGTCGCTCAACAACCGATGCTGGTGTTGAGCTTATTCAACATATTTTTGACGCCTGGGAAAATTCACGAGACACCATTGGTGTTTTTTGTGACTTATCCAAGGCTTTTGATTGTGTCCATCATAAAATACTGATCAGCAAATTACATCACTACGGCGTTAGAGACACTGCACTAGATCTTTTGATTTCTTACTTATGTGACAGAATTCAAAAGGTTGATGTTAATGGTAAAGTATCCCCTGGGTCATCAGTAACTATGGGTGTACCACAAGGTTCTATCCTTGGACCTTTTCTTTTTCTCATTTACATCAACGACTTACCATATCTTGTAGAAAAAAAACATGAGATAGTATTGTTTGCTGATGACACTTCACTTCTTTACAAAGTGAATAGACATGATTTTAATTCTGACGATGTGAACAATGCTCTTTCTGTAGTCGTTGATTGGTTTACTATAAATAATTTATTGCTAAATGAGAAAAAAACAAAATGTATCAGATTCAGTCTACCCAATGTGAGACATTCGGACACAAATATTGTAATTAAAGGCGAAAAACTGGATCTTGTTGAAACAACTGTATTTTTAGGGATCACTTTAGATAATAAGTTACAATGGAGCCCTCACATTTGTAAATTGGTGGATAGACTTAGTTCTGCAGCTTATGCAGTGAGAAAAATTCGCGCTCTCACTGACGAATCTACGGCAAAATTAGTTTATTTCAGTTACTTTCACAGTTTGATGTCTTACGGTATCCTCCTCTGGGGTAGTGGTGCCGAAATCAATAGAATTTTTATACTGCAGAAAAAGGCTATCCGCGCAATATATAAAATAAGGCCTAGAGATTCTTTGAGAGACAAGTTTAAATCTATTAATATAATGACAGTGTCGTCACAGTACATATATGAAAATCTTATTCATGTGAGGAAAAACATAAATAACTTACCTAAGAATAGCGACACTCATAGTTTGAACACTAGAAATAAGCACAAACTTGCTGTACCTTTAACTCGGCTCAGCAAAGTCCTTAACTCTTTCAAGGGGCAATGTATACGTTTCTATAATAAAGTACCCAAAGAAATCCAAGAGCTACCTATACATAGATTCAAAAAGATAGTAAAACAGAAGTTATGCAAGAAGGGGTACTATAAAGTTTCTGATTTTGTAGATGACAAGAATGCATTTGAATGAATTGTTCGCTTCGCACGCTATTGTTATATATATTTTGTAAATTGTAATATTTATAAGTACACATTAAAAAAAAAAAAAAAAAAAAAAAGAACACTTGCTGAGTTTCTTGCCGGAGTCTTCTCAGTTCAAGTTGTATTTGGAACCGGTGTAGAGTCATTTGTTAACCTTCACAAGTGCCCTATAAGGGCCAAAATTGAATAAATGAATTTTGATTTGATTTGATTTGATTTATTATCTATTGAATTAGCACTGCCTTATAATATGAGCAGACGACAAACACCTTTGTTACGTCACAAATATTACGTTATAAATATTCTACCACCTACTACTTTTAATTGACCATTTTTCCTTGTATCATTGCCTCCGTGTGAGGAATGTACCAGGATATATATGTATAGGCTCATACTATTATACATCTATTTATTGTCCTTTTATTTTCCACACGAGAATCCCATCCCCATGTGGAAAATTGTGGAAAATACTTACTACTAGACTTTAATTATTAAGAAAGAACTCTCAATTGGCATTTAAAATAAAAAAAGTAATAAAAAAAATTTAAATCGTCTTCAAAATCAATAAAAAGTATATATTTATATATAAAAAAATATTTTCAATGGAATACCTCCTGCTCTTTCGCTGACTTCAAATCAGTGTCAGATTAGAGTTATTTCATACTTTTTAGTGTATTTTGAAGTCAGTTTAATTTTTTACAACTCGAGAAAGCTCAAATAAGACAAGCCTGTATGGCTCAGACCTTTGCCTGCCTTTTGGCAAATATGACAAACAACAACCTACTTACGTCAAAATGATCTTCACAACAATATACTGTGCTTTTGTCTCCAAATGGATCCAATCTCCTCATAGCCTTTATCCATTTCTTTCGCATTTGGAGATTCATTGGAACGAGAAAAAACAACTTTTCCGGTGCATTGGTGGTTGTATTTGTACATTTTGGCACAACACATGATTTTCTAGTATTTGGATTGGACATTTATAAAAAATATTTAAATAATCTTCAAGTGAACTTAAGTTACTCTACGGGCGGCGGTATGGGTACGGCCTTACGAGATTACTTAAAAAAAAGTACTCTGTGCTGATTACTAACGGAACCGGAACGGCCAAAGAGAATATAACGCTATGGGAACGGCAAGGAATATAGTATTAGTATCAACTCAACTCTCTGGTTGGAATATGACGTCACATGCATCGAGTGCCAGGGGTGCGTTCAGTTACTATTACTACACCATAGATAATCTATATATATAAAAATCAATGCCACTTTTCGTTGTAATTTTATAACTCACGACTATTTAGTAGATGGTTTATGTGAAGTTTGCACAAAATCGGTCGAGCGGTTCTTCATTTATCACATTTTTTGTAACAAATGAATTGAATAAATGGCGGATCATTATGCTGTCAAATATAAACTTTTTTCAGATGGGGATTGTGCTGTCAAATTGAAACTTTTTTCAGTGTTGACAGTACAAGCATGTGTTTATGCCATTCATTTCTATCATTTCATTTTGGACGTGCTTCGATTAAAGCACGGTAGGGTAGGGTAGGTTAGGGTAGGTTAGGGAAGGGTAGGGCAGCACCATAGGGTAGGGTAGCACCACGCGAACGAAGTCGCGCCGGTAGAGGTGTGTAACTCATCAAAAATACGCGAGCTGCAGAACAGCTCACGGCTCAGGTGTGTGAGCCGGTTCAATGACTCAGCTCGCAGATCAGCTCAATGTATGTACATATAGTCCACGATACGCGCGCACGCTCACTGCGTACCGCGCGTCGAATTGAGCCGACTGAGCCGCCGCGATTCATTCGACTCCGCCGTGCGACTCTTTTCATACTTTAGAGTTGTTTTTTTTTTTTACATGATCTGTTCTGAGAGTTATATTACATAGGTATTTAATTATTGAATGTAATTATTATTTAAATGTTTTAGAACGAAATAATAATTCTTAGATTAGAATTACAAGAATATAATCTATGGAGGGAGTCGCAGATACAATAGGAGTTGGATTGAGCCGTGAGCTAGTCATTATGTTGTTGAGCTGTAGCTCAGCGGCTCAAACCCGAGTGATCTGATTCATTGAGCTGGTTCAGAGCTGAGTTACACACCTCTACGCGCCGGGCAGCTAATACCACAGTAGATATAACAAACAGTAAAGTGTCTCGACCCTCACTGTACGTGAACACGCGATAGGGCTGCCCACCTACAGTATTTTAAATTCATCTACCTACTTGTCTAGTTTTGTGATTGTAGGTATATAATTATATTTTTTATTTGATTAAATGATTTTTTTTGTGAATGAAATAGGCAGTGTTCAATAAAATGCAAGAAACAGACGAGTAATATATATTTTTTCTTTACCCCATTACCTACAGCACTGAGTGCGAACCGAAAACAGAGAGATACTGCGTGGAACAGAGCAGAGTTATGGCATCTACAGTGACTCGAGATCATCACTGGAGACCATAACTAATCTCAGCACCACTCACCCCCTAGCAGTCAACACCCGCAAAAACCTAGAGGCCATTAATGATCAGCATAAAGCTGTGTCTTTATATTGGATTAAGGCCCATGCAGGCCTTGCGGGCAACGAGAGGGCAGATCAGCTAGCAAAGGACGCCGCGTTGAAGATTAAGACCAGGCCGGTATATGACCTATGCCCGGTTTCATTCATCAAGCGACAGATCCGAAAGGAGTCGATTGATGAATGGAACCGGAGATATAGAGAGGGTGATACAGCCAGAGTAACCAAATTGTTTTTCCCGGACGTTATAACATCTTTCAAAACAATTAGACTCATAAAGCCATTTAACGTAGTCACACAGGTCATGGTGGGTTCTCGGAGTACCTGAATCGTTTCAGGTGCAAAGAGAACCCATCATGCATCTGCCAACCCGAGATACCCGAAACAGTGGAACACATCTTAACAGACTGCCCAGCCCACGCTTTAATAAGGTTCGAGGTCGAAAACGCTATCGGTACTAAAATCATAACCGAGAATTTCCGAGAGATTGTACACAGCAAAAGAAACACTCAAAAATTTTTAGAATATTGTTTGCATGTAGCAAACATAGTAATAAAAAGAAATAAGTAGATGAAGAAAAATTATGCTACATATATATTACGTTAGAATATAATATGGATAGCATAAGGTTGAAACTTGTAATAATATATAATAGCAATAAGCAATGTAATAGATACTAAGAGAATAAATGTTAAAGATTGTATAACCTATAGAAATAAGCAGATGTACTAGCAATAAGATATGTAATAGATAATAAATAAGCATAAAATAAGATATTTGTGGAAAGCTTATAAAAATATATAAATGTATTACACATTAAGATAAGAAGTGTACCCCATCCTGAAATGGAGACAAGAGCTCCGGTCTCTGCCGTCGACGAAGAGGAGGCCTCCGATCAGGCCGTCGCTGCTGGATACGCGGACGAATGCTTCGGCGCCCCCGTATATCCAGCCGGCAGCGACAGGTAGGAACACCGTGGGGTTTTAGTCAGTAGGAGTCTGACATAACCCGGCCGCTCCCCCCGGAGTGCCCGGGTATCCATGAGGATTTCCCCACGTAAAAAAAAAAAAAAAAGGGTAGGGTAGGGTAGGGTTGGGTAGTGTAGGGTAGGGTAGGTGTAGGTAAGAAGGAAACCACGCGAACGAAGTCGTGCCGGGCAGCTAGTACTTTATGGATAGTTACTATACTCTTTGGCTAGTACCTACCTTCTAAAAACAAAATACCTACTCAAAGAATCGAGAATATAATACAGACTGTGATACAGACATGGTAATATGTCAACACCATTCAAATACCTATTTATTACTATAAAAAAGCAGAACGCCTTATAAAAATGCATTTTTAGCATAATTAGTACCTACTTATGACTATATACCTACCTACCTACCTAACCTAGTGTGGCGACTAGCGCGCTACCTATTTATTGTCTATTTCATGTACATACTGGCCACAGTCTTTTAGTTAGTACTGGCTGTTTTGTAATATTAAGAATAATATGATTACCTAATTGTTTGGTTGAAAATATGACAGACAGGCAGTCATTCAATGTCCTGACGCCCATCTGACGCCTAACTCTTCAGTTTTATAAGAGATTTTGTCTGTTGAAGAAGTTATTTATTCTGTTTGGTATTTCATTTCATAATAAGTGGATCAACAATGTAACAAACAAGTTGGGAATTAAAAATGAGATCGAATCCACGCAGTTTCATTTTCAGGTTCTCTCAAGTCTCACACTAGTAATAAAAAAAAGTAGATAGCAGGTAGGTACCTAGGATGAGATTCTATGTTGAGAATGGGAGGGGAACTACGAGGAGCTTTGAAACTGATTTTTTCGAGCAAACGAGTCAATGTGGTTGTGTAATGTAGGTAATGTCTATAGGTAGGTACAGTCGAGGACAAAAATAAGTATACACCACCAAGCCACATAAAAAGTAGCCGTTTACATTATCATAGATATGGGAACACACAGAAGTTCAAAAATAAGTATACACTGATGGACAATTATGTATGTAAACAACAAGTTCAATAATATATATCCATGTATCAAATCATAAATTTGTGAACAACCAAAATATCATAAATATGTATTCAACATTACAGTCAAAAATATGTAAACTCATTGCAGTCAAGGCCTTCATAGAATTTTATTGAAGAACGGTAGGTACTTGAAAAAAGTTTTGAAAAAAATCAATAATTTTACGTGCGTCCGTTGGTAGTTTCGCGCTCGCGATGTTGTCAGCTCGTGCGCAAGCTGGCTGGCAACGTCGCCTACCGCATGAAGTGATCAAGTCGTTGAGAAAGGTAATGTTATTGTCGCTCCATTCACTGTGCAATTTCAACGATTCGTCGTGAAATATTTATTCATGATTACTATTTCAAATATTTTGAATTAGGTACGTAGCCGTAGCCATGTTTGGGTTTGTTGGAATTGTCGTGAGATGAACTTTGGCCATATATGGTTTTCAGGGTCTGATGATGGAGTAGGAGGGTGGAGACTGGAACTCCATAACGGAGCAACTTATCTCAGCTGTGTTTGGGGTTGTTGGAATTGTCGTGAAATGAACTTTGACCATCTATGGTTTTCAGGGTCTGATGATGGAGTAGAAGAGTGGACACTGGAACTTCATAACGAAGCAACTTATCCTAGCCGTGTTTGGGGTTGTTGGGATTGTCGTGAGATAAACTTTTACCATATATGGTTTTCAGGGTCTGATGATGGAGTAGGAGTGTGGGCACTAGAACTCTATAGCAGGACAGTGTATCCTAGCCGTGTTTGGGATTGTTAGAGTTTTCGTGAGATGATCTTTGACCATATATGGTTTTTAGGGTCTGATGATGGAGTAGGAGGATGGACTTGCTTCCAAGTTTATTGAATTAAAATCATAACCAACGTCACCGCTCAATGATCATTATTTTTTCACGCCACTTACTTAAGTACCTAACTGTTCTGAGCGTCGACACGCACACAACAGTGTCTCAGCTCTGTCGGCCGTTTGCACCCACACGACAAAAGTAACTTAAAATTAAAAAAATGATTTAATGTTGATTGACATCAGTTACAAATGTTACAATGACAGGACTTTTTTTATGTGCTTTTCTCAAAATGTTGAAAAAGTGTCCGCCATGTTGAACTTTTTACATAATGTTCCGATTGCGCTCAAAATCGATATTTGAGAGACCTTTGGGTCACAAAACAAGAATCTTTTCTCAAAATGTCAAAAAAGTGTCCGCCATGTTAAAATTTTTAGATACTGGTCCGATCGCTCTCAAAATCGATATTTGTGAGTCCTTCGGGTCACAAAACAAGAATCTTTTCTCAGAATTTTTAAATGGTGTCCACCATGTTGAACTTTTTAGATACTGGTCCGATTGCTCTCAAAATCGATATTTGAGAGACCTTTGGGTCACAAAACAAGAATCTTTTCTCAAAATGTCAAAAAAGTGTCCGCCATGTTGAACTTTTTAGGTACTGGTCCGATTGCTCTCAAAATCGATATTTGTGAGTCCTTGGGGTCACAAAACAAGAATCTTTTCTCAAAATGTCGAAAAAGTGTCCGCCATGTTGAACTTTTTAAATACTGGTCCGATTGCTCTCAAAATCGATATTTGAGAGACCTTTGGGTCACAAAACAAGAATCTTTTCTCAAAATGTCAAAAAAGTGTCCGCCATGTTGAACTTTTTAGGTACTGGTCCGATTGCTCTCAAAATCGATATTTGTGAGTCCTTGGGGTCACAAAACAAGAATCTTTTCTCAAAATGTCGAAAAAGTGTCCGCCATGTTGAACTTTTTAGATACTGGTCCGATTGCTCTCAAAATCGATATTTGTGAGTCCTTGGGGTCACAAAACAAGAATCTTTTCTCAAAATGTCGAAAAAGTGTCCGCCATGTTGAACTTTTTAGATACTGGTCCGATTGCTCTCAAAATCGATATTTGTGAGTCCTTCGGGTCACAAAACAAGAATCTTTTCTCAAAATGTCGAAAAAGTGTCCGCCA
Organism: Achlya flavicornis; assembly: GCA_947623365.1. Taxonomy (NCBI): domain Eukaryota; kingdom Metazoa; phylum Arthropoda; class Insecta; order Lepidoptera; family Drepanidae; genus Achlya; species Achlya flavicornis. The sequence goes on from OX392484.1 coordinate 5,831,456, forward strand.
TGTTGAACTTTTTAGATACTGGTCCGATTGCTCTCAAAATCGATATTTGTGAGTCCTTCGGGTCACAAAACAAGAATCTTTTCTCAAAATGTCGAAAAAGTGTCCGCCATGTTGAACTTTTTAGATACTGGTCCGTTTGCTCTCAAAATCGATATTTGTGAGTCCTTGGGGTCACAAAACAAGAATCTTTTCTCAAAATGTCGAAAAAGTGTCCGCCATGTTGAACTTTTTAGATACTGGTCCGATCGCTCTCAAAATCGATATTTGTGAGTCCTTCGGGTCACAAAACAAGAAACTTTTCTCAGAATTTTGAAAAGGTGTCCACCATATTGAACTTTTTAGGTTCTGATCCGATTGCTCTCAAAATCGATATTTGTGAGTCCTTCGGGTCACAAAACAAGAATCTTTTCTCATAATGTTGAAAAAGTGTCCACCATGTAGATTTTTTTAGATACCGGTCTGATTGCTCTTAAAAGCGATATTTGAGAGACATTTCCTTCCTTGGGGTCACCAGTATCTAAAAGGTTCATAAGCCGGACACTTTTTCGACATTTTGAGAAAAGATTCTTGTTTTGTGACCCCAAGGTCTCTCAAATATCGAATTTGAGAGCAATCGGACCAGTATCTAAAGAGTTCAACATGGCGGACACTTTTTCGACATTTTGAGAAATGATTCTTGTTTTGTGACCCCAAGGACTCACAAATATCGATTTTGAGAGCAATCGGACCCGTACCTAAAAAGTTCAACATGGCGGACACTTTTTGACATTTTGAGAAAAGATTCTTGTTTTGTGACCCAAAGGTCTCTCAAATATCGATTTTGAGAGCAATCGGACCAGTATCTAAAAAGTTCAACATGGCGGACACTTTTTCGACATTTTGAGAAAAGATTCTTGTTTTGTGACCCCAAGGACTCACAAATATCGATTTTGAGAGCAATCGGACCAGTACCTAAAAAGTTCAACATGGCGGACACTTTCTTGACATTTTGAGAAAAGATTCTTGTTTAGTGACCCAAAGGTCTCTCAAATATCGATTTTGAGAGCAATCGGACCAGTATCTAAAAAGTTCAACATGGCGGACAGTTTTTCAAAATTTTGAGAAAAGATTCTTGTTTTCTGATCCCAATGTCTCTCAAATATCCATTTTGAGAGCAATCGGAACAGTATCTGAAAAGTTTAACATGGCAAACACTTTTTAAAGATTCTATTGCTATCTAAGCTTGCCGCGTTTCGGTGTGAACTGACCCTTAATTGAATCTGCCGACTGAGATTGAAAAGTATATTCAAATTAAAAGTGAAATTTAAGAAGCAAATGACGTCATGACCTGGTCTAAAGACATCACAGAACGTAAATATTTAATCATGTGTGCAGCGATACTACATAATATATTAATGAATGTTTGTGTCATATACAGTGTCATCATTGCTCAGATGGTTGTATACATATTTTTGGCACATTGAGTGGTAACAATTTTATGCATCTTTTATGAATACATATTTTTGTTTTATCTAATGTTTACAAATTTATGATCGTGTCGGGTACATATTTATGTTTTCTATATTGTTTACATATTTTTGAGCATTTGGATGAGTACAAATTAATGGAGCTTTTTATGATTACTTATTTTTTATAATGATAAGTGTATACATATCTTTGTCTTCGACTGTACGTACTTTACTAAAGCTAAGCTAAAGTTTGGATATTTTTGAGTAGGTATTGATGTTTGTTTTACCTCAATCAAGCTTCAACAAACAACTGAACGAATTTGGATGAAATTTGGCACGCTGATAGAATATGTTCTGGACTGACACATAGGGTACTTTTTAACCCGCGAAAGCAATTTATCCCCCGGGTACGCGGGTGAAACCGCGGTGCGCAACTAGTAGTTAATATAATAAAGCGGAAGAGTTTTTTTTATCTACGAGTATTATGTATTATAGGCTCTTAGAGAATCCAATATACAGGGTGTTGTTTTGCATTCGTGCCATATTTACAGAACCAATAGTAAATGATTTATTTAGTTATTATAACATAGGTAATTAATTCTGGGCTTGATAAGTTAACAATTATTGATGATTTGTGATTAACGTCAAATCATAATAAGACTTCATAACTGCACAGAATAGGTCTGAGATCCGGGGCGAGGGGAGAAACCGGGCCGCTGCGCAGCGGTCACCAACCTATATCTTATAAATCTTTATAAAACATCGTCAATCACGGGGGGATTTTTATTTTTACAAAACTTTAAATATAATATTTAATTTTACGAGCATGATTTTATAATTGAATAGTGTTCTATACAAGGTAAATATCAACCTCCTTAAATATGGCACAAATGCAGAACAACACCCGGTATAGGCTACTATTTATCCAGGGAACGCGCGTGAAACCGCGGGGGACAGCTAGTATATCATAAAATACGGAGAGCTTAAAAAGTCATAATTAGTCAATTACCTATTATTACTACGTATAGTATAGACACGGTACATATAGAGAAGCTATCATAAGCAAAGGTTATGTCGTTTATTGTCTCTTTAGCGCTGAAACAATAATTAGTCGTCTAAGCAGACAGTAGAAACACGTAGCCGATGCACGTAGCGCTTCTCTAAGTATATACTGTAGTCTTTGGTAGCGCTATCAGAACACTGAGTATTTTTCTCGCAAACAACGTGACTTTCACGGGCGGCGCTTACGCATTTCGTTCATCGTTCTACAACACGTGTGGCCGGATAGTCTCACATGAACGGAACATACTATTTGTTCCTTTTGGTATAGTTACTATACTCTTTGCATAGTTGTGATGTATGGCGTCTTCTCTATACGTAGTAACAAAGAATTTAAAACGTCCAGAAGGATAGTCGCCTCTATGGCAACATGAAATAAACAAGCCAGAATTGACAGCCGTGCGCAGTACGAACTGAGAGCGATTTGCTCAGGGAGCCCCTCAAGCGGAGTGAAATTAAATGTCATGCTTTAGTAAGGCGGATTATCCATCTGGGTAGAGGCACGATGCCCTATGAAAATCTTTGCACGATGCCGCCATGAAAATCTTTGCGTAGTAATAATAGCTCAATGATATTAGTAAATCATCTTCATTAACCCAAGGAAGCGCAATGAGGTTCATTTAGCTTGACCCGCTAATTTCCCAACACCGACAATGCGCTCTGATTGGCTAACTCAAGCAAGGACACATGCACTTGATTGGCCAAGTCAACAACACACGATGTAGTGATTGGTCCTTACTGTTCAAAATCAGTGCAAAATCAAAAGGGATTTTTCCTCGATGTCAGCGCCCTACCACAAAGAGAAATACATCCCTACCACCTCGGCTCTCGTGGTGGTGGTCTAGGCCTTTCGATGTGCCTCACAACTCTCACAGCACTTTGTGTGCAAAAAGAATACGGGCGTGAGGGCTCACACGACATCCCAAAGAAAGGAATGGTCATCACACATGACGAATTGGTCATTCTACACTGATGTAGATTTGAGGATTTATTTAATAAAATACCAAACTTTCACTAGACCATTTTATTCATTTAAAATAAAAAGCTCAATAATTACATAAATAATGTGCGCATTTTAATGAGACGTGTAATAAAAAAAGCTGCAATGGATAAATATTATCAAAAAAATAAAATGGTACGGTTGTTGTGGACATTATTAAGTACGACTATTCCAAATATTAAAGGTTAATTAAAAAATAAAATGAACACTGTTTGTAGCTGTCCTATAAAATTGTATATTTATTAACACTAAAAAGATCTATAAATGCAAAACTCTAAATGAGTATACAGTAGAAAAAAATACATCCAAAGGAAAGTTATTATATAGCTCACTTCGTTCAATAGTCCCTATAGTTTACATAATTTGTTAACCTTACGCCTATGGTAATAATTAGACAAGTACAAAATGATATTCCGTTCTTAAAAATATTTATTCGTATCCTATAACTAGAGTCAGTTGTATAATTAATTACAATATAATGTTAATTGTAATTTATAGTGTACACACCAGCTAATCATGAACAACCCATGCATTGTAAACGGCGATCAACTTTGAATAATCTGTCGATGTTTAGGCGACGATGGGCTTTTTAACATCCGCTAAATGAATCCCATATGTACCGCATACACACGCACTACTTACAAGATATATCGTGTATGGAAGATCTACGCTAAAGGCTAAAACGTTACATTTTCGATATGTTTAAATTACATTAAATAACAACTCTCAAAACAATGGCACATATTTAGCCAAACGCCTTTTTTATTGTTATTTTGGTCTGTTAGCAAATAAATAACTCGTTAATCATTTATAATTGACTTTCATGTCAACACGGTACTTTCACTCCTTTCGGATAAAATTGGCGGTTTGTCGAAAAAAAAGGTGTGAATGTAAGAATACGGATTCACGATACACTGTATTCTGTCTGTACATCACTCACCATAATCTAAGAGCTAATGTAACATCTTCTACTTCAACAATGACACTACATTATATTGTGAAGTCTCCATTTATACAGTACATAATTGAAACGTCATCAACACGTAAACGTATTAAGTTACAACTATTTCGCTTGACCTAGTTCGTGACACATAATAACATTAAGAAATTCGTAATCACATTAAACTGTTCACAATTCCTTGTTTCGACGACATGAGGTTTAATTTTCCACTTAATTTTATAAATGCTTTTTAATTGTAGCTTAATTAAATGCTGACATTTTACTAACAAATAATTATTGTAGGCGATCCATACTCAATTTTCATAGCACGAGAATAATAAATAACGAAATTATAAGCTGTCGTGTTGTCGACTAGTAAAATGGATTTTGCAGATTTAACAATCCTCAATCGAAGGAGACGTTTATTAAAACCGGTTTCTTATCACGATTGAATTAGTGAAAAGTCCTTGCAATAATGATATTTCGATGATTGTAAGAACACTTCACTTGTTTACAAGCAAGTTTAGAAACCCGGTTGTTGTATACTAAGTGGCTTAAGGTAATGAGGCAGTGTTGTCTTAAGGCGGGACGTATGGGGGTGGCTTCCTGTAGGTGGGGGTGGCTTTGGGCCGCGGGGGGGTGCGGTTGGCGGCGAAGGGCGGTGGAGGGCGGTAGGGCGCGTCCTCGCCATTTCTGTACTCTGGGGCAGGGGGCAATAAGGGCGGTTTTTCTTCGCGCATGATGACTGGGCTCTTGTGAACTGGTTCTGTATCGGCGCGTTCCTCTAACTCGTCTTGGAAGATGACGGGCGCTTTGGAACGGAATGCTTGACGCTCCTCCTCGTCACCCACACTCATTTTGCCTGTAAATGTGAATAAGTTGTTATTTTGAGTAGTTTTTTATTATTATTTATATGTGCGCTGAAGTAACTGATGCTAAGAAAGTATAAATTTAAAAGCTCTAAAAAAAAAATTGCGAAACTAACCAATACTTTTTTCATAAATTATGCTTTCAAATTAACACCTTAGTTCTATGATTCTCATTTCACTTGATTGTTCAACGAATGTTGAGAAGAAAAAGAAGTGATAAAAGAGTCACAAGTTAAATATAATCTGTGATAGCTGGTCGTGACACCGAAGTGTATTTACATTAATATGTACTTTTTTTATAACTATAGCAGTTTGGAAGCAATAATTTTGTGTGAATCAATTTTGCGAATACTGTAGTGAAATACTGTGGTACCAATCATACATTTCAGCTTGAAACCAATAACATCTAGCTTTTGAACAATTTCATGTGAGAAGCTCTAATAGTTTTTAATTTAAAACAACAAGTGTAACAACACTAAGACGGATTTTTGTATCACTTTAAAATCACCTTATTCAAGCATTGTCACCTCCTACAGAATTAAAACTAATGTTAGTTTACCTATAGCATTTTTAACACATTATTATAAATATAAATCTTTAAAAAAAAACACGTGTTTTTTTTAATTTATTGTTTATGAAAGAGTTGGTAAGATAGAATAAAATAAAGATTATAAATGGGAGATCTAGCAAAGAACTTTCCGATATTTTCTTTATGGGATATAAGTTACAATTTAATTTGGATATCATAATTATAGCACTGTCAAAATACAATAAAAACCGGCCTAGTGCTAGTCGGACGTGCACAAGAAGGGTTCTGTAAAGACATTTCTTGTGGGGCCCCTGATTATAAATTTTGTATTTTATTATTATTTGTTGTTATATCGGCAATAGAAATTCATATTCTGTGAAAATCTCAACTGTCTACCTTTTACGGTTCATGAGTTACAGCGCACGGAACCCTAAAAATGAGCCTTATTTAACCAGTCTTAAGTTATATTATTAATATACAGCAGCACTTACAACACTTACCAGTACGTCGCCGCCTATACAACACGCAGGCTATAATACCCGCCAGGAGTATCATACACACGATGACCACAGCTGGTATGATGAATGTCACCAAATATTCCTGATCAGCTGCATTTGCCTTACTATTCTGCATATTTGACGATCCAGAATGCACTTGAATCGTTGTCTTTGGTACTTTAGTATTTTGCTCGGCGCATAATCCTAATGGTAAAAGTCTTATGGACATCACTTTGAAGTCTTTATCGAATATGTGGTCGACGTTCTCTCTTAGTGCTCCACCCATGGAGCCCTTTTCGTCTACGATGATCATTTTGCGTAAATCTTCTATCTCTTTCTTGGGGCATCTGTCCATTGGTAGACTTGTGTTATACCTGTTGAAGGCCAAATGTGTAAAAATAGGATACCTGAAATGAGGGCGCTACTTATATATTTTACGAGAGCTCATAGATAAGTCAACGATAGTTTTTGTTCCTAATGATTCCGCAAATTGGAAAAGGTTTTATTTTTCTCGTTGGACTTATTTATTTGCAAAGAGAGAAACTTACCAAATAATAGTAGTAGGATTATTAGTGATGCTCTGTATTCTGATATTATCTGTTTCCTTCTGTTCAAACAGCGCGGCCAGTTTCTCGACGACCTTGCGTTTATTGTTCGCGTCGTAGGCGAGCATCGGGAAGGGGTACTCCATAGTCATCTGGAACTCCACTGTGGGCCGGATGGTGGGCGCTTTCACTACTTCCACTATGAGGCTGTCGTAGGCACTCTTTTTGCTTGAGTCTTCCGCAATCTGTAAGGTTTTGATGATTCTTTTGTTTTTAGAAAATTTATTAGGGTCTTGTTTTTTTATACTACTGAACCAAATAAGCATATGGCCCGCCTGATGGTAAACGGTTACCGTAGCCTATCGACGGTTACAATACCAGCGATATAATTTGCACATTGCCAACTGCAAAAATCTCACCCAGAAGTGAATTGAAGGAGGGTTGAGAAAAATACAGATTTATTTATTTTAACAAAGCAATAGCTATTTTCTTTTTGTAAAACAGTTTAAAACTTATATTTATCTCGAACAAAAGTGTAAGGCCTGGATTCCAACAAAGCGGAGACGAGGAGTTTGAGAGATATTTTTCGTCTAGGGTGGAGTCCGAGTCTTAACATCTGTATTAACACTATAAAGTATAAAACAACTCACCAGCTGATAAGATACACTGCCCTCATCAGTAGGCGCGGGTAGACCGTAGAACTCCTGGTTCTTGGCGTCGAACTGCAGCCAGTGGCCGGAGGGCAGTTCAGTGCGGTCGCTGTAGCGAAGTGAGAGCGCAAGGTTTCTGGTACCGCCGTCTTCGGGGTCGAAGAATGTGTCCTGTTTTAACATATTAAATACATAATTGTTTTGAGATTATACCTAAGTGCCGAGTAGTTGTGGATCGAATTGTTGGGAGCTTGAGCTTGTAAGGGAAAATATGGTACAACACTCATACAGTGTCATAATCTTAATTTTAAGACCAGCTATCATGGTATGGAAATGAGTTATTAATTTGAAAGTGGATGGAACGGAAAGAGGAAGGCCGAAAAAGAATGATATAATCGATAAAAAACGAGAAATTGGCATTAATTATACAATGTATTTTAGTCGTTCAAACTATGTACGCGCACTTCGTTTCAAGGCATTTGGACTGTACTGGTGCTCACGGACCATACTATAGTACAGTCGAGGTCAATGATATGTTTACATTTGAAGTTACAAATACATATATGTATCCATTTAAATAACTAACCATATAATGACATGCATAAGGTTAGTTATTTAAATGGATACATGTTTTTGTAACTTCAAATGTAAACATATCATTGACCTCGACTATACAGTCGCTCTTTTAATATTCTAACTCTATGGGGGCGACACTTTCGAGTTCTCGCACCACCAAAAAATTTGCTTGGCCGATTTTTTGAGGGTGTTTTTTTTTAACCTGGATATGATGCGATGTAACTAACCTCAGGCACTTTATATATGAGTAGTTGTCCAGCGGTGGCGGTGAGATGGTCGACCTGGTTGCGCGTGACGGGCGGGTAGGTGTCGGGCGCGCCGGTGGGCGGCGCGGGCGGCGCGCGCGAGCACCGGCCCGCGCCGCGCCACCGCACGCCGCTCACTTTGAGCTGCGGCAGCATGGCGCGAGCCAGCGCTGCCGACGGGCTGCCGTGCTCACTCTCCGACTCCATTATCTGTTCACGATCAATTTAGTTAGAAACCTATCGAGAAGCACCTACAATGGAATGGGGAGTAAGAAGACAGTTCAGGAATTGACATCTCTTTTCTGCGCGTAAAGCAGAGGTCAAAGCTATTTATTCTATTTTTGCCGAGGATGGCAAGTTACCACAGACAGAGGTAGTCGTGTAGTCGTCAATCTATCACTAAATCGTTTCATTATCGGAACAGTGTTACATAATCAACGTAGCGATCAGACAGTACCGGACAATACTCTATCCCCGTTAGGTATTCATAGAGTCCGCGGTCCGATTAACTTGAAACTCGGTATTAATACTCTGGATAGAATATAAAGAACCACGTGTTTTTTGGTTTCTCGAAAATCGACCCCAAACGGGATAAAAAGGGGTAATAATGTTTTAAGGGAAGGATTTTACTGCGTGCTTAAAAATATACCTACATCGTTTCCTTTGTAGCCTAAGAAAGAATTTTTGATATTTTTTCCCTAAAGGGGGTATGAAGGGTGCGCGATAGAATTGATTGCAGGAATCTTATTAGCTTCTGCTACAAAATTGAAATGTTCATCTTAGTGTTTTACCATGTAAAAGTAATGTTTACCTTCATAAGCCTATTAATATCATCCATAGGACACGCCGGATCTTTAGGCAGAGTATCATTAGTCCAAACAAACTCATACATATCACCGTTTTGAGTAGCATTCAATACAGTTAAGTGATCCATATCAGTATCCCTGAAAAGGTTAACAATTCCTTCTAAGGCCCGTATTTGCCAATCAATAGCGTTGTTGTACTCCTGTTGTAGCTTGAACTGCATTATGAACTGGTGGTTGATAGTTCGGCCACTCTTGTGTTGTTGGACTGTGATGTCTAGGGGGCCGCGGGCGATCGATCCTTCGCTGTCTTGAGCTTCCACTATGAAGTTCCAGCGAGACACGTGGGCTTCTAACGGCCTGGATATTAAATATAAAAGTTTAAGGTAAATGAAAACATAGTTAAGAAATATGAACGAAGCAGCTGCAGAATTAAGGCATGTAAAGTTAACTGGGTACTACTTAAAAATGGATATGCTGTCGACCTTCCACGTAGTCGGAACGGACATTTAGACAAGCATCCCCTATGCTTGTCTAAATGTCCGTTCACACAGACCGGCTTGGAGAGAAGAGCATAATATTTTGATACTTGTTTAATTACATTGAATGCCGTAGAGCCGACCTAACGCGCTAACAAAAGAAGTGAAATGTAAAAATAAATCTTATTTATCCTAAAGTCTATTTTTAAACGCGTATCAAAATATGCTCTTCACTCCGAGCCGGTCTGTGTTAACGGACCCTAATGTAATTACTATTGATTTTCTGCTAAAATGAATGTGAGCCACTTATAAACCCAAAAGAAATGACAATAAATAATATTTTAGAAACTCACAATCCATAGACTTCACGAGCTGTGGGTATGAACTGTATCCACGAGTTCTTGCTGAGTGGGACATTCTCCGCCTCGTACATCGTGAACGTGAGGTTGCTGCCTTCCTCGGGATCCGTGAACAGATCCGCTGGGATTATGTATCTGTAATACGAAACACAGTTATTAAATACATTTACTCAAGACAACACAAAACATAACATTAAACTAAGGACTTTTTGTGTATTTTGAGTTTTATTGTGTATTTTTGGTGGTATTTTTCCCGATAAAGATCATCCATGTGCACCATTGAAGTGAAATGAAATGAATTATGTGTATCGTGACTTTTCAAGTTGTCTCAAAATGTCTGTGAAGAGTTTTAGTACAATTATCATCATTGTAGTAAAACATGACTTTTATGGACGGTGACTGACTGATGACTATAATGTGAAGTGATTTATTGTGACTGGAAACTATAATATAACTCGACACTGGCAGAAATGAGCCCTAATTTGGGCTTGGTTGCCAAAATTAAAAATAAGAAGAAGAAGAACATTAAACTAAGTCGTAGTACTCAGTATGTTTAGAGTTTTGACTTACTCCCACAGGCAAATCTAAATAGATAACGCAAGTCCCTCTATTCGCATGAAAACCAAGCGTGTCACTTTTTTATACCTACTATGTCACACGATTGATTTAGCTAGGCTGGCAATAGAGCCACAACCTAGAGTCATAGAGTACGTGAGAATGAGCGACCCTATTTGTCAGCTAAACACATCCCTCGCTACACATATCTGGTGAACATGCAGCCTTATGAGAATTCCCTGTCCGCGCGATACAGTTTCAAAAGAAGAGCATTGCTCTCCCTTTTTGCACAGCTTTTGACACGCGAAGTACATACTCTCGCATCATCTATTTAGATTTATATCTGTGCTTACTACTATGACTTGTCTAGACTTTAGACAAAAGCCATACGCTATTTTACGCATACGGAATTCGAGTTTTTTGTGAGTTTTGTATGCTGGATTCACGTGATTTATGATTTCCTTATGTAATTTTCCATAAAAAATGAACTTTCCGCGAACAATCACGCTGACAGAAAGCTCTTCTCGTCAAGACCAACGTACATACAATCAAGAATGTTGCAAATAAATAACTAGAAATGTTTAATTTTTGAGAGAGGTAGAGCATAGCGTTTATTCGCTCAAACAGCAGCTCGACTGGGGAAGTACCTCCACCTTACAGAATACCGCAGCCAAATAACTTTATGTTGTGTAAAGTTGTGAGCTCATAGGGGAGGGGGGAAAGGTCGGTAACGCGTGAGCGATGCTTCGTGTGTTGCAAGCGTCCATATGGCTACGGTAACCGCTTACCATCAGGCGGGTCGTATGCTTGTTTACCGACTCAGTCGTATAAAAAAAAATTAAAAAAAATTGGGAGGCATATATTGAGGGCGATTAGAGGCCTAAAGTACCTGAACGCTTTCCCGGCAATGATGGCAAGTTTCTTCATATGATGCTTTAAGGTCGGTGGCTGGTTGGCAGGCATGGCGAATGTCACCGTCTCAGTCGTTTGACCGATTATCGTGCTCTTGCCTTCGGTCTGATTTACAATCTCCTGCAACATTTTATGTATACGGTTAGCTATATTTGTGAAAAGAAAAATATATCGAATTTAATTTTACTCCCATTATTATCTGTATAATATGTTTATTTGGAACAAGTCAAAAGTAAATAAGCCTTGAGCTGGGGAGTGCCTGTCCAGAGGGGTCGATATCACCACCTCGTATTTTTACTCGCGCGATGCTTGTGGATGCAACGTATTAGCTCCCTGTATCTCGCATCAAAATATTATCTATTTATGGAATGCCATATCCAAGGCCATATTATTGGTTGCATAAGGTATAATATTAAAGTGAAGTTTTATAAAATATTTTCAGTAAATCATATTGTTGTATAATACCACGCAATCATAAGGAACGAAATCCAACCGTGTTTACTATACCATAGGATTGATGTTTCGGATTAATGATGATGTGAATAAAATTAAATTTTGAGTTAATTTATTAGTGAATGAAAACCCCAAAAAATAGCCAATTAAAGATCAATACGTGGATTACGTAACTTTATTGCAATGAAATTCAGATTGAAATTACCTCTGAATCGGTACAAATATTACAAAATTGGATTGGAATATGGAATTTTGAATTGGAATTGCAAATATTTCCATTTCTAATGGACCTCTGTTTGTATTTGCAATTATTAGAACGTAAAAAAGTTAGCAGAAAACCGCTATATTTAACCATTTTCAATTCGAAAATGATTGAAATTTAGTTACGTAATCGCCCAGCTGTTCTCTTCATTGGCTGCAAATAATTTACAACATGTTAAATTGCAGCCAATAAAGTTGTACTCACATAAAAATCTAAAATATACAAACACGGACCTGCTTGGTGACCTCCTGCAATGTAGTCTCTGGGATTGGAGTGGTAGTTGGTACAGTGACCGGCGTCGTTACAGTTGAAGTCGTCGGTGTAGTGGCTAGAGTAGGTTTTTCAGTGGACGTTGTTGTTGGTGGTAATGTTGGCGGTGGCGTTGGTGGAGGTGTTGGTATAGTTGGTGGCGTCGTCGACGATACTATCTCAGTAGCTAGCGAAGGCGACGGCGCGGGTGACGTCATCGACGTGGGTTGTTCCGACGTCGACATAGGGGGTAGTTCGTTGGACGCGCGTATCTCTACGGTTTGCTGAAAGTGCCATGCTGACGCTCACACAATGTGTTGTGATAAGTGACGGTAAGACAACGAGGATAGTATTATTATGTACATAAAGTTTAGAAAAGAGATTTCAGGTTGTAAATTAAGCGGCGCGTCATACCGCTAAAGTCAGTCAAGAGAAGATGTGTATGATACATAAGAAACTAAGTAAATTTTATTTTTTAAATTTGAATGCCGTATTATTCAGCTGAATAGATGCTGCTATTTATAAAGAATTAAATCATGTTTTCCAGATATTAAAAAGACTGTGTCGAGACACAACGTAAACGAGCTGAATTTTATATTTACAGTGAACATATTTAGGATTTCCATATTCGAAAATGTATGTCTCAATTATTCTTAGTTACCTCATAAAGTGTGTCTCAATTATTCTTAGTTACCTTATTAAGTTGCCTAACGTTGTCTTAACGTCAATCAATTAGTTGAATACACAAAATTAAATTACCAAATGTGATGAAATATTAGGCGTAAACCACTTCACTAATTCTAACCCATGTTAAGTTGAAATTCACACACTATTAGTACTTTGTACAGTAAAAGACCGAGTTTGAGTTAGGAAGACAGTTCGTGTATTACAGAATACATACCATTTCAGGTTCGATTGTAGTCGGTGTATCTTCTGGACTTATGACGACGGGGGAATGTTCTTCCAAACGTCTGGGACTCAAAGACATTGGTACTGTATAATTGACCAAGCTGGATTCTGAAGCGGATTCTGAGTATGGTGATATCTTGACGTTGTGGAACTGTGGAATAACATAAAAAAATTAGCAATGGTTTTATCGTGGGTTGTAAAAGGTAGTAACGTTTAATTTGTGAGATTAATATGGAGTAGAACCACATGAGGATACAAATCTTAAACGTCCTCATCACTTAACTTTTTATTGGATATAAAGATTAATCACTAAAAAGGGGAATTTCACTAATACAAAACTTTCTTGGAGTGATAAAAATACTAACATGCTCAAATTCAAAATAACTTTGAAATAATAATCATGCAAATTTTTATATCAACTATACATTAGACAAAATGCAATTTCTAATTACTCAAAAAACATATCTAAAATTCTAGCACAATCTTTATAAACTCAAATTACAATACTCATACTATACTGTAGAAAAGATTTAAGTTCTTATACATATTGAAGAACATAATAATTTCACTTGTACTAAATTAGTTTGGAAATCTCTGTAATAATTTGAGATGTACATGTACTATTATGTACAGTATAAAAATTACAGCTATGCTATTCTCTAAAATAAATTTACGATACCACCCATCTCACGTGATTGCTTAATTAACGATAAAGCGCAGTAGCAGCTCTGAGTGCATCGTAGAGCTTGTGACATTTACCTAAAAATGTCATGTGCGGTAATCGATATATTAATTTCTGCCTAGATTAAGGGTTACGTACAAGACAACATCGTGAAAGTGGCCACATGGAAACTAAATAAAACCAAATAATGTCACTCATGTTCTACGTTAAAATATTAAAATATATTTGTTGTTAAAAATGTAAGATACTTTTTAATGTTCTGTAGCATATGCAGGCTTATTTAAAATCGAATGATGATTCCACTATGATTTAATATTTTTATAGCTGATCTATCTAGTCTAGGATATGGGTTCAATGGCCCAAACAGTTTGTTTAAATAATATACGTCTGAAACATAACTTTCAGTACTAATTACCAAAAAATACACATTTAGATATGTACATAATATAGCTACATACATATATTAGATTTGTATAAGGAATGAAGAAAATAAATTAAATACGACTAAATAAAGAAGCTAACATGCAGTATGGGACTATTTGGGATAAAGGACTTCCATTTTCATCTACACTAGTGAAGGCTGGTAATCAGCTCCACGTATTTATCCGTCTGTTCCTAAATAGCCCAAATGTAAAGTTCTATAAAAACGATATAACAACCATGCAAACACAAAGCAGAGAGCTGGTCACGAGCACGACAAACCTCTGTCGAATACGCATAAGTCGTCTCTGGTGTGGTATCCATTGTGGTTCGGTCCTCGGTGGTCACGGGTGGGGTAACTGTGGTCGTGGTGGTTGTGGTGGTGTTGGTAGATGTGGTAGTGGTCTTAGGGGGAGGGGGGACCGTGGGCTCCTGAAACGTGTCGGCGGTGGTGTGTGGTGGCTCGCCGTGGTGGTGGCGGTGGGGGTGCGCGGTGGGGGAGGCGGAGGCGGAGGGGTCCACCTGGCAGTGCGCCAGACATACACACTAGGTTAGTACTGCCGTCTGCCACCCTTGTACGTATAGCGGTTGCGATGTTTGTGGTTATTATCGACGGACATTTATGGACGCGCCTTTTGAGTCTTTTTCGTTAAGGAAAACAGTTTGATAAAATGTTCTAAAGAAGAACTAGGTTATCTGGACCATAATCTAACCTAACTTGGTCCCATAGAGCCTTTTGATACTTGTCGGAGACAGGATCGATTAAGCTAATAAAAATATTTTTCAAAAGTCGCTATTTTCTCGCTGGCTGTACCTTTTTTCAAAAATCTGTAAAGGCCGATTGCAATAACTCAAAAAATAAAGGACAGTCACTTAAGACCATATTCGCGTGGCTTCAACCCTTAAGGTAGCTCCCCTTACTGACCCGTCTAAAATGTCCAATGTCAAGCGCAGGGGGCCTACCACAAGCTCTGAAAACAATATGATTATAACCTTATTTGTCTTTTGTCATGTTTTGACGCCGGATGTCAAAGAGAGACAAAAGACAAATAAGTTTATGTTAACCTTGTTTTAAGAGCTTGTGGTAGGTCCCCAGGTCACTTAGTGAAGAACTAATAAGTAAAAGAAAAAGTAAGACGATTTTATTATCATTGTCGAGGTGTTTGATATTACAAAACACTGAGAGGAGTTTGCGCTAAGCGCTATCATATCTCGGAAGTGAATCAACTTAAAGATATTTAGCGACAGTTATTATTCAATTTTGTATATATAGACGAGAATGATCACAGAAATATAAGAAGCATAAGGCGCGTCCATTCACTTTCTTATCCAATACATTTAAGACACATTGATTCTGTTAGTTATATTTTATATACAGCGAAGCGCAAAGCGTTCCGTTGACAAATAAGCTTGTTAAATAACCACACACAAAGCTCTTTCATAAATGTAATATTGTGTAGCATTTATAATTTATTATTAATAGTGAGATATGAATGATATACACGATTTTTATGATATTTCATTATACCTTTTTTTACTTGGTGATCTAATGGTCGGTCCCACGGAAAAGAGAATACACTGGAAGGGCGATGCGTTAGAATTTGTATCGGAACCAGCGTCGCCAAACTCACACAAATAAATGTTAAATCATATATTGTACTACAAATAAACAATCCTTTTGATTGGTCGTTTCTATTTTACTCAAAAATAGCTTTAATCACACAGGTCATACATATGAAAATATACCTCTTTACGTTAATATAAAATTTATTTTTCAATAGCGTACAATGTATTTACGTCGTTTTGTAATCTACAAACTAACTAGATTCAATCGACGAAAAAGTTCTGCCACTCGGCACTAGATGGCCTTATTTTCATGGAACGCAATTTTGAACTCAAACGCATTAGACATAATGTTGATAATTGCGTAATAGCTGCGTCGACTGGCGTCGAGTAGCAACACTTATTGCTATTCGCTTAATGCAGCGAAAGTTATCGATAAAATATCAATAAAATTATCGATATTTTAATTTCGTCGATATATTTTTAGAAATTCCGGAAGAAAATTCACGTTCGATAAGAATAATTGTGCAAAGAATACTGAATTGTAAAAAACAACGTGTAACATGATGAAGTAAATTAAAAAAAAGTTATTTTTACATGGTTTATTGCCCTTGAAATAAAATTTATTTGTTTCGATATTCTCGTTTTGAAAGCTTAATTTTAACAGATGAATGCGGATATTGATATAACTTTCAACTATTGCCTTAATCAAATCAGTGATAAAAAAATGTATTTTATCGATATTGATCGAACAAAACTATCGATGCACGTGTTTTGGGGTCACGACAGGTCACGACTCACGACAAATGTGAAAGAACGCAATACATTACGTGCGGAGTTGCGCTCGCTACCTTGCGTACAAATAAAGTGAGTACATTGCCTTCAATGTATAATTTTGCAGTAGTATCAGAGTTTATCGTTTACACCTAAAATTATCATAATCTCGAATACATTTTTATAAATATCACAATTAAATAAAGGTTTGTAGACTCATCGATGAAAGGAAATCCCTCCTTGAGTTACACTCCGACTCCTCACTTCGTTTCCTACAGGAAATAATAGCGCATCACGACATAATTAATATTTTTCGCGGAGCTACGCACCTCTGCTAAGTATGGCGGATACTACGAAGCGTTGACGCGTGTTTTGGTTGATATATGCCCATTTGATGTCATGTGTGGCGCGCGGGCTCTGCTAGCATAGCGTCTCTATTATATTTCTTTTCTCTGTGGTCGGTCCCATGAAATAGTTAATTAAGTATGAATTAAATGTTTCATTAACATGAACCCCCTTACTTATAAAACGGTATTTAACTATAGATATTTATTACATGGTCCCGTAAATAACTTTACCTTACAGTCGCTGTCAAACAATGTGACATTATTTACATATTCTGATTATTAGTTATAATTATAGCGTTTTATGAGTAAAGACGAACCGCCCTTGGGTTCATCTTTAAATAGGCTAGTGGCCTGAAAATTTCTATTTAGTCCGTCATTTACATTTTCAATAAATATTAGACACATGTTTTTTCAATTGTCAATCAAACAAAAATTTACGAAGATATGGCGTGTTGAAGTTCCACGTGACGTCATGCGTTGGTACACTTTTCACAAACAAGTGACGTCACACGTCTCGAACTTTATGTAAATTAATATCCTGGGACATTACTCACACACGGCTAACTGATGTCAAACTAAGCAGAGCTTGTATTATGGGAACCAGATAGCTGATATAATACATATACTACTTTTTGTTTGTAGATACATACTTAATATACATAATTACACCCAGACTCAGGATATACAGACATGTTCATGCACACAAATGCATGTCCTGTGTGGGAATCGAACCCATGACCTGCGGCGCGATAGGTGGAATCTTAACCAACGGCGCCAACTGGCCTGTCTTTGACTTTGACGCGCTTTATCTTTGTAATTTTTATTTTATTTGATAATGCAAAAAATACGTGTACAATATTTTTTGATTAGCTAAGTAACGGACTAATTTGAATTATAATTTTGTTACCCAAGCCGCATCCCTATTATAATTCCACTAGTTCCCATGGAAAATGATCAGCTTGTGTGTTTTTGAAGGTAAATGATTGTAACCCTTATGAAATAATAAATGAATTCATTCGACATTCCATGCTCTGTGGTTCCCAATACGAATGCTATGATAATGAGGTGACAGTTAAGTGCGAGGTATGCATTCCCTTATGTTTATAGGATGACTAAACTCCTGTTTGTTTATTGGAAAATACACCAATCATCTTTAAACGTATGCGTAAATCAAATATAGAACCTTTTTAAGATCGTTGTAGAAGAAAATAATTTTCTTACACTTTTTTCCGACTGACCTAACTTGGTTTCGATGACGTAATTTTCCAATGAATAAACAAATGATGCATAATTTATATCTAGATAAGGTTAAGGTAATGGATGACAGTATCATACCGGGAAGGTGACAATGAGCGATTATGATAATATTATGAATCGATATTATGATTATTGATTGTAATATTTATCCCCTTTTGAATGCCTTATCAGCTTATAGTACCAATTACTTCAATACAGCATAAGATTTCATAAATAACAATTACAGAAAGAAAAAAAAGGTACTCATTTTTGTTATGTTCTTTTAGTAACTTTATCGTTTTTTTTAAACCATAAGGACTCAGAATTCGAATACAAAATCCTATACTGTATATTTCTCAATAGCCCATTCACCCAATAAGAACATAATAAGGCTGACACTCACTGTTTCGGGCACGATACCGACATCATTTCGGCTGTAGTCATCATCTTCTCCTTCGTCGTATCCGCTGTAGTCAGCATCCTCATCTTCCGCGTCGTAGTCATCCATACCGGACCCGTAGTCTTGTGGAGACTGGGACAAAATGGACATCACATTTATCAGCTTGGTGGCTAATGGATTGTACCATGGAGTGTCAATGGAAGGTTTTGAGCCGCATTCAGTTACTGTGAAGGTTGTCAGTCAGTGGAGAGTAGTCCTGGTTGCAGACCACAGAGGAGCAGAATTAAGCAGTGAAAATATAAAGTTTGGTTCTATCGCGCGACGGCTTCCGAAGTACCACCACTTGTAGTGTGTGGTAGCTCTACATTCGAGTTGTCTCTAAGCAAGTCTATGGAAAGAGCTACTTTCTCTACATGACATTGTCCGAAACGAGGAAAATGTCATGTAGGAGAAAAAAAAACGACGTAGAGTAAGTTAGCTGAAGTGGCAATGAGCATGCCACATCACTTGAAGATCTCATAACCGATGGGGAAGAAAGGTTCTCGAGTGGAATGTCCTCCCACTGTGTACTGGTGAACCGACGACTTGCTCTCAGTCAATGGACGCAAGCGGCACAAAACCGTTCCTTGTGAAAATCAATGAGGGAGGCCTACCTACATTCAGAGTGGAATAAAGATGATAGTCTCACCCATAGAGTAAGAATATTAATAGAGCAAGTGTACTAGAGTTCGTACCGTCGAGGGTATACATGCCTTCAAAGGAACTGCACGTTCATAGTTTGAAAGACTATATACAAACATAATAAATGCCAATTTCTCGTTTTTATCGATATTTTTACCGAGAAAAAATGACAAGGAATGCATATCGACAGTTTGTCTGACTGTAAATCAACTGGTGTACGATATATCTTTATATGCAAACTGCTCACACTTTGCACAAAGTGACTTTGTTAAAGCCATGTATTCACGGAGAAACAATTGTTTATAAACACTGTTTCAGAAACATAATCTGTGTTTCTGAAACAAGTTAATGTGTTTCTGAAATATGTGAAACTGTTGCGGTGGTGAGATGTGAACGGCCAAGACCTTGAAACATAGTTTCTGTAAACATATAAGTGTTGTTCCAGAAACTTTGCATCTGAAACATGTTTCTCAGTGAATACATAGCTTATCGCTATCACTCTATAATATTGTATCTGTATGGTCTCACCTGTCTTTTGACTCTAGGAGCAGGTTGGAGTGCACTGAGTCTCCAGCCGATGACGGGCAGCCGCAGCACGAGCGACAATGTTCCGTCGCGAGACTGCTCCCGAACACCTGCCACTAGCACCTTGTGATGGCTCCATAGTTTATTACCGCACCCCACCTGTTATTTAAATTATATTTATACATTTTTGCCTATTTTTAGGGTTCCGAACCAAAAAGGTAAAAAAAAGGAACCCTTATGGTGCGGTGCCACTCCGTCCGTCTGTCACAGTGCTATATTTTAGCAACAACTGATGATGTTGATTTGAAACTTGGAATAGTTATAATAATTGCTGACCTGGCTTAAACGAAAAATTTCGGGAAATATTTTTAGTTTCTTTGCAAAAGGGACTGAAATGAGGGGCCAAAGAATCATAGCGAGAATTGTACAAAAAAATAAAGATTTTTAGATATTAGAATGAAGTTATAATTGATCCTTGGTGCCTACGGAAAAGCTTAGCCATTTAAAATATTTTTTAGAACCCCGGGATTAAAATGCGAATTTCTATGCCATGCCGGCGAATCGCGAATATTCGCGACCATAACCGTTATGTTCTTGTTGTGTTTTGTGGGGTTTATATAATATTATATATTAACATGTTAATGTAATCTCAACATTGGAAGTGATTCAAAACCCTCTAAAATGTATTTTTTTTGTACAAATCAATGTATGGATCTTGCCATTATTCTTTAAACGTAGGGCTACAAGTTTAAATGGGGTATCATATGAAAGGGCTTTATTTGTACATTTTGGGTTTATATTTTTTTTTATATTGTGAAGCTACTCGCACTTGGCCGGTTTTATTTCAAATACGTATCAATTACAATTATACGGAGCAAATATGAGGAAAAGTGGTAAAAAAAACTTTCTTACGTTCAAATAGATGGCTGTAGTGGCACCGCCATGTCTCCTTTGTGAAGAACCAGAGCCGCTGAGTATTATATCGGATTGCGTCACTTCAGTCTTATATGGTTCCATCCAGAATTCGTCCTGAAATAATAAACATTAAAATTTCATACATCTTATAGTTTCAACCGCGTTAACGTGATAATTATAACCAGCCTTGATAAATGGCAAAAAAGGATTTTCTTCATCGGACTGCAGTGGCAATAAGGATGATTCTGGGTAAAAAAAAAAAAAATTTGCCCGTCAGAGATTATCAAAAAAAATTGGACACGTACTTTTTGCTTTACCAAATCATTAAAAAATTACAAAGATAAAGGCGCGTCAAAGTTCGGGAGTAGGGGCTCGAGCGTGACGTCCCTTTAGAGTAAAAACTGTACCATAACGTGAGGTCACGCGGAACTTCAACACACGATATCTTCGTTTTTTTTTAACTGACAAAAAAATACGTTTCTTATTTTTAATAACGTAAATTACAGACTAAATAGAATTCAGCCTATTCCTGAGATAGCACAGTTCAAAACTTCAAACTGGGCTGGTGGTAAGCGGTCACCGTAGCCATATGGATGCTTGCAACACACGGGGCATTACTGACGCGTTACCGAGCCGCGCGCGCTCCCCAATGAGCTCTACCGACCTTACTCACGCGCAGGAACCAACATTAAGCTACTTGGCTGCGGTATTCTGTAAGATCCCCCAGTCAAGCTGCTCTTTGAGAGAAATAACGCTAAGCTCTACTTCTATTTGTAATATGAAAGAGAGAAAGAAGAAAGAAAGAAAGATCGGCTTGTGTTTGATTGATCGTAATCATAGGGTCTGATGTGCCCGAAGGTGGAAGGTACTTAGAAGGGAAAAGTGGAAAAAATAATACGAATACGATCTCATGTTTATCGCTCGAACTTTTATTTATATTATAACAAACTTTATAAATATTATCTAATTAACAAGTTCCGTAAATATGGCAAGAATACAAATCCAACCATAAATTTATTCATAGGTGTATATTGTAGTCACACAGTACACCTAGTTATAGCTATGGGAATAAATGTTATACAGTTTAATGATCCATATAAAATTACATCCTTTGTAATTTATTTATTCATTCATGAATAATTCTAGTTAGTCCGTCAGTTGATACCAAAAAATATTGCGACACGTATTTTTGCTTTACCAAATCATTAAAAATTTACAAAGAGAAAGCGAGTAAAACTGAGGTAAAAGTTCAGGAGTGCGCTCGACATCAATTTAGAGTAAAAAGTGTACTCTAACCGTTAAAGTGACGCAAGTTAGTGAGTAACGCGTGACGTCACGTTAGATTCTAACGTATCTATCTAGCCCATTGTTTGTTTATTTTTATAAGCTTTTATTCTTGCCTAATTGGTTGGGTTATGGTGAGGTCAAGGAAAGCTTTATCTATCGTCAAATATTAGGTAATTTTCAAGAGTCTATCATCAGAAAACTGTTACTTACACCATCAAGGGCCATGAAGTTAGCGAGTTGCATAAGCGCCCGTATCCGCTGCCGCGGCGCTATTCTACTGAAGGAGCCGTCGATGAGGATCGTCAGCACCAGTCGACTCTCATCGCCGATGCACGACCCGTACTTAGAATGGGGCTTGTCTTGGGACTTCTTTACCTGCAATATTTATAATTGAGTCATCTGGGAGAACAGTGGATACATGTAGTGTATTTTAATAATTATACTATACGACATATTTTAAAAGATACGATCGGTCGATCACTTCTCTTGTTCGTGTGTCATATAATAGGAAACACGAACAACATACCGAGGTAAGTCATTTATATTTTCTATTAAAGCCTATATATGTCCCAAAAATCTCAGCATAATCATGTTTTTTTTCATTTGCGCCACATATAACTGGATTACAGAGTAATTGATTAGTGATTCCGCAAAAATTACTTAAGTATTGGTTTACTATATATAATAATTTAATTATATTGCCTACTGCAATTGCCAAACCTGCAAAGTAACATTGTGATGAATTTTAAACATAATGTGCAGGGACTAGGGACATGTTCAATAGTAAGTCTATTATTTTCCAGGCTGCTCACAGATAAAGAAATATGTTTCCTAATCCAATTGTCAGTGACACATTACCCACCATTAGTCATGGTTGGACAGGCGCCCCGTCAAATGACAATATGGGCCCATCGTTTCGTGTATTTGCACCGAAAAATAAATGGGCAGAGAATGAAGAGAAGTTTCCAAAACGGGCATTAGGTGCGATCCATTAAATAATTATTGGCAATTAACACCTGACTCGCTTCTTTGCTTACTTCATCATACAGTTATTCTGACAGAGTATCTAAATGGATCTGCAGATTTAAATAAGTAAGTGCATTGGCAACTTCATGCATTTAAACAGATTCAAGGTTAATATAACAGACAGAGCATTGTGTTGAGCGCTAAATGAACCATTAAAGAAGTAATGGTTTAAATAAACAAAGATAACAACTGAGTAAATCATTCAACTGACTCTAACTTCGAACTGTGATAAGCTTCATGTACAGTTATAGTCGCATTAATTTAAGGCATCATGATCTGTAATATAATTCTTTCACTGCAGTAGTATACGTAGTATAGACACTTTCTGTACTTTTTTTTTTATACGACTGAGTCGGTATACAAGCATACGGCCCGCCTGATGGTAAGCGGTTGCCGTAGCCATATGAACGCTTGCAACACAAGAAGCATCGCACACACGTTACCGACCTTTCCCCCCTCCCCAATGACCTCTGGCGACCTTACTCACGCGCAGGAACACAACTTTACACAACATAAAGTTATTTGGCTGCGGTATTCTGTAAGGTACTTTCCCAGTCGAGCTGCTCTTTGAGCGAATAAACGCTACGCTCTACCTCTCTTAACTTTCTTTATTCTTCTTTGAACTTAAAAACCATCGGTCGAAAGGTTACAACTAGAATGTCAGTATGTCACATAATGTCAGTCAGTCAGTACATAGTCTTCCTCTTCTGCCAGACTATATGGTCACCCATTTCGCCTCCGTTGTCCTTTCTATAGTGTAATAAACTTAATGGCCTAAAGATTACTAATTTAATGCTTGTATTTGAACTAAATTAATGTGTTCTGTGACACAAGACAAGAGACATAATTAGTAATTTTAATTAGTAAATTATTTATATCTTTTTGAATACGAGGAATACAGTAATTATCTTCAGCTGAAAGATAGTACATACCTCTATAGTAAAAGAGTCTGTAGCGGTCAAGCCGTGTGTATTTCCATGCGCCGTGACTGTGAAGGTATGCGCTCCGAGGTCCTGCTTCTGTGGCACTCCACTGATCAGTCCGTGCCTCGAGTCCACGGCCAGCCAGCTCGGTGTGCTACGACCGTCTTCACGTCGAACCTTCAATATCGAAATGATGTCAAAGTTATAGTACCTTTTTCGCGAATCTATGTAGTAAGTAAGGAAGATTTTTTAAATTAATGTGATCTTTTGATTTTATCTCACCTTATAAGCTAGTACTTCACCGGAAAATGCTTCTTTAGGGATTTCCATACGGAATAAGTGCCCCACGTAGGCCGATGTATCAGGAACACCCCATAACCTTCTTAGGCCATTTTTTGTTATCTCTGAATGGTTTGCTGTTAGTTCCACCTGAAACAGTCAATTTAAATTTAAATCTACAGCTTTCGATATTGAATTGACCAAATTGCACAGTATTTAGTAATAAAAGCGAGCAATTACATTAGTATTCAATACCGATTCTAGGTGTCATTGTTCGGTGTTCTATCCATTGTAGACCTAGGAAGTGGTTAAAAGTGCACTGACCTGAAACTCCTCACTATTGTCGAATGCAAAGTCGTCATCGTGTCGACTTAACGCCAGTGGACACAGCATGAGTAGCGCACACGCTATGTACCGCGCGCGCCCCATTTCGCCGGTTCTCTGGCCCCACTGAATACCTCTCGAAACGGTCACTCTCATAAAGTCATGATGGTAATCTGTTGATAAAGAACAATTAATGTTTAGTAAACATGCCTATTTGAACGAGAAATCTAAACTTGAATAGAATTATTAATCACAATTGAATGAGCTTTTGATGTTAATGGGCGAAAATGACAGCAACAGATAACTGATATGTTTGATTCAGATGAACATATATTTAAAGATTAAGTCATCTTTCAGTTTAATATAGCAACATTTATGAAATATCGCGTACATACGACATGGTATAAAGAAGAAAGAGTAGGGAGGGCAAACGGAAACGGCGCGGGTACTGTTACACAGTTAAAGGCGCGTGCTGGCGCATAATGATTGGACATAAATAGAATGAGCTTTTGAACACTCCTCGCTTTCCTCAGCATGCTGTCGCGAAACCACTTCAGGGAATACTTTTATGTTTCTTTTGGAATAATGTGGTATCTACCAACATACTTACATTGCACGAGATGCCACTTGAGATATTTTCGAGTAACATGAAATTTTAATTGAATGTAATAAAAATCACCTTGCTACCAACTAACCACAGAGAAAAGAAATAAACTTGGCCGTGCAACTAACCGATTAAATTTAGCTACAGATGATAAACATAAGCCTATCCTAAAAGGCTTGTTATTAATCAATAGAATCTCGCAATCGATACAAAACCTGTAATTGTTCTATTCAGAGGGTCTACTTGATAATTGATTGACGACGATGATCGGACTATCGTGTATAGTTTTTCGTAGTAGGTTATTCGTCTCTGGGTTGAGATCTGACAATTTAAACAAAAGACGGAGTTTATCACTTAATTAAGGCTATGACTAGACTATCCTTGAGCCCTAGAGCAATCTTACCTATCCATATATATATTAGCTAGAATACCTACTGAACAATAGCAAAACCTTCAGTTGTAAAAGAGATCAGTTTTTCAACTTAAAATCTAATAGGTACCTACTACTGACAAAGATATTAGCGTAATGTGAATTAATAATAAGTAGTTAGAATAATATATCATTATATGACAACTCATCATTCAACAAAATCATCATTCCATTAATATCGTTGTATAATGTCGTAAAAAGAAACAAACAGGCACTTCGACTAGATAAAACAGTCTTACAGATGATAAAAGGACTCTTTTATAATAATTTGTATAAAACCGAGAATCGGCAACTCCAATTATTTTCAACGAGTAACGGGGACGCGAAAATATTTCGGAATGAAATGTATTTAATAATAAACGTTCTAGTATGAGTTGTGATGAGCCATCAAGGTTCTTTATTGACCATTTACACCGGCCCACTCTAAAATGAAGGTAAAATAATATCGAAACAGATTTTATGGACTATGGCTATTCAAAGCACATTCACTGCCTGAAGATTAACAGAATTTTTGATCCATTGTGATAACAGAATTGAGGAAGCGCTTTATGAAAATTCAACCAAGAGGAAAAAGCGAGCGAGACGTCCATAACGTTACGCAGGCCACGGAGTAGCGGATGTTGGCTATCAATCTATTTTGATTGGATACTTTTTATCATATTGATCTACGAAATGGCGGTCATGCGGAGATTCCGAGTATTGTCAAGCTGTTACTCTGGTCTTTTATCAAAGTTATACAATAAAAGAGAATATTTTATGCTTTTTCAATCCTCATTATTTACGTTTTCACGCAAAATTTAATACCATTAGGCTGTCGCTGGTCTAATAAATATGTAAAAAAAAATGCTGAAGGAGTCGGAATATACTTACCAGTAGGCATGGCATAAATCACAAGTAGCAGGTGATAAAGAATATGATTCTGTTTTCATATGTCACATCTGCTACCGTCCATGACATAGCCTGTTACATGTTATAAAGAATATTTAAGAATATAAATAAAATGTATGCGACTGAAGGACTTTGTATACATGGTCATGAACAAATTTAAAAAAAAAAAACTTTATCATTGATTAGCTTTTAAGAGTATTCAAAAATAAACCTTAAATCAAGTGACATAAAGTGTTAACTTCTTTAGCATGTTATGTAGCAGGATAGAAAAATAATTTTTTGCTACACAAAGTATATATAATTTGCATCAGTGATAATTTGACACTTGCGTGCGATACTCGCACATGATTTTGTTTTCCAATGAAAAATACCGTCGATCAGCATCGATGACGTAGGTTACAAATCATTGCAAATCATATATCGCTTGTGAAATCATGCTATAAAAAATAATAATATCATCAAATGAGAATTCCTTTAAAGTAGCAATAATTTCCATGCCTACTTACCAGCAACATCACTTGTTATTGTAGCAATTTCGCTAGCCCGTTAAATAGGGAATCATCTGCGAAGATGGCAGCAAGCTAAGTAAAATATATTCTAGCTTGAGACATATATTTAAATAAATGTATGTATCTCTGAAGATTTTTAAATAGTGAGTTTTACTTGAATACAGTAACGAGCAATAAAATAAACAACACCTAAAATAAATAACTAACTAAACCGAGTGTTGTATTTTAGTTTAGTATGATATCATCCCTAAAAATAAATGTGACACTCATAAAACTTAGAATGTACCATTAAACCGTTATACAGCATCATAAAATGCTGGGCCCAATTTTTTTATACTTGTCCTTTAGCTTTTTTAATTAAAATGTTTTTATTTTATAACAAAACAGTTGTGATCCTGCGGTTTGGAAATGTGTCTGATGAAATAATATTTAAATAATACTTTGCCTGCATACAATTTACTAACACAAGCTTTTTTATCTTAGTCACATCTTAGTGTAGGTTCTCCATGTCATTTATGCACGAGTAGATATCAAGTGTTTTTAGGTTTGCATGTTTTTTATTATGTGTTTTCATTTCCAACCGAGAGGTCTGTTCTATCATAAATTTTAATGTGAACGTAAGTTTTGTGAACAAAAAGTTGTTTTAAACGGAGGCATTTACTACAGCAAGTTTGTAAGCGAGTTCGAGGCAGCCAACCACTTCGGCGGCTTACCCTTGGGTTTGCAAGGGGACCGACGACTAAGAGGGTTAGTACAATGGATCTTTCCCCCCGACAAAATCTCGTCTACATTCAATATATTACATAGACCTATGTGCTCCGTATTCCATTAGTATTAAACCGCATGAACCGACGTTATTTTGGATTACTTATGCTACGTGTAATGTTGAAATGGCAGAAAATTTCGTCTTTCACTCACGTCCTTGCCTTTTTTCAATACAGGAGTTTGCCATAGAGCTAATTTCGATTATATTTTCTTACAAGAAAATAATAAGATGCTGTTACGTTTTGTAATATAAAATAATATACAGACTATGTTAATCGACATCGAAAAACATCTTAAATTCAGTTTGATGGGTTTTTTTATAGACTAAGTAATGTGTTTTTGTTAAAATTTACTTCAGTCATACTTTAATGGCTTCAGCTTCAAAGAGCATATATAATCACAATATTTAATTATATTGTTTTTAAAATTCAGACGATAAAAATAACTCCTTTAAATAAAATGTACCTACTGGAAATTGATACTTAACTATGTGGAGCTTTTTACTCAAGCAAGACCGCAAGCGGTTGATCGTAACACGTATCGGAGGATTTTTTATGCACGTACCTAGTTTAAAACACAGTTATGTTCTACGCTAAGTTTATTTTATATGAGTACGTGAAAATTATACCGAGAAATAATATTTTTGTTATTTTTCTATGAATACTAACAAGATTACAATAAAATGATATGACAATTGTACCTATATTTGAATAAAAATAAATATTTAATTAAAATAAAATTAAACCTATTTGGTAACACTAATATAAGTAGGTAGGTAACTATGACGCATTATCTGGCTCCCACATACAAAACAATAATTCAATTGCGATGCCCAGACATGTAATAAAATAAATGAAATTAAACAAATAAACTTATTTACATCTGATTAAATCTCGCTGTCATTCATAACAGAAGGCTGACGTTACTCATATAATAAATAGGTCGTTAATATTAAACTTTTCGGTAGGTAAGTTAAATAAGGAATATTGTGAGGAAGATAAGAGAAACCCTCAACATCAATGTAGAGGGTACTTGTAATCGAAAAATGTTCAAAGACGAACCCTCGTGTTTGTGGTACAACTAAATTAATCTATTAAAATACAGACCTATCTAAACTTTGGTCAATAGAGGTGAGAGAGAAATTGGTCTTTTAGTAGATGTCCTTGTTTTTATCAAATATAAGTTAAACAAAAAATAACAAAAACGCTGTGCAAGATCAACAAAATGGGTCTAATTGGAATCAAGAGCAGATAGCATTTTGCATTTACTTATTAGAAACAGATATTTCTGTTATCCGATGGGCAAATACATAGTTGCAAGCTAAAATCTTCCCAAGTAATTTCCCCTCATAGTTTGTAAGGCATTTTTATATAAGGGTTAGGTTAAGGGTAATATCATGCAGCATGCGCGATGCCGCCCTAGTATGATGGTAGGTACTACATTCCACGACGTATTTAGGTCAGCTGGTAATCAGGCTCGTCATAATCATAACGCGAATAATTCACCGTATCTGATAGAAATTTCATTCATGACATTCTCTGCATGCTACATACTATCTTTTCATTTATCAAAACAGTTTTTTAAATGTTTCAAATTGGAGCCTTTAAATGCAATCGGAATAGTATGTATTTCAGAGGCTTGACTTTAATGGATGCAATAGCAAATGTACTACAGTGAACTACTTAGCTTTGCCATAAATAGACTAGGCTTCGCGGAATTACATTTGAAAAATGATGTAACTCTGGCCGAGATTTGAGAGATATTTCTTGGATTCAGCGAAATGGAAATGGAAGAGGGAAGCAAGAAATAGGATGAGTAATGAAAAAATCACACAAATAATAAAGTCGTAAATGTACAGTTATGATGGTTACTTGTTTGAGTATGTAAGCAACTTTGTTCCAGAGAGAGAGCATTCCGAGAACTATTTATCTGGAGACGGGCGCAGACGCAGGCGTCAATCTATTTCGACAGCGGAAGTCACGCGCTTCACTTGCGCTGCGCCTGTGTGCATCATAATGTCATAGTTCCAAGTATTGAGGTGCTATAAATATGCATGCGTCTTATGCGTTCGTATGTTTAAGTTTTACGTTTGTTGAGCTGCCATCGATATTAGCCCACCCAAGCGTATAGTCTATTGTGTTTAATCTCAAACGGCATAAAGGGTATTGTTTCCGACTCGTGTGGGGTGCAAAAGCGACGCTAGCCAGGTGACATTTCTGATAAATTATGTCGTCGTTAGACTGTAACAAAAAAAAGAGATATGAGCCTAAAAGGGTTTGGCGTTTATCTACGTGGAAATAGCGCGAATGTTCTTCGCAAAGTTCATATCAAACGTCGTTGATGACTAAAACACAGCTCAGTGGTTCGTCTAATAAATTGGCGGTTGGAGTAACGATGGGTGGAAGCGACGCTGGATTTTACGAGCTGGCTTAATTGAGTTTTCGAAAGACGCAAAGTCACTCTTCTGGCTGATTGTTTGCTGAGTACATGTTTTAGGGTTACTTTTAATTACAGTACTATGCGAGAGTAATGTTAATTGGTTATCCGAGTAATGCCACAAGGGGTCAAATCAAAAAAATAAAATAAACAGAAATTATATACGAGAATGTATTTATTCAAGTCAGGTAAATATTTTGTTAGACCTAGGTAGTTTAGTCACAACACTACGTGTCTGGAACTTTTTACGAGATTGTTAAAATGGCTCATCTATTTCCACACCGTTGCTTTATAGTCTCCTCGTAAATTATCGCTATTGCGCGTATACCTCAGGTTTATGACAGCACGCCTAAATACACTGTTGGCTACATACAACATAATTATATACACACATATTTACAATAATGTATAAAAATATTTTCTTTATAACAAGACACTGTCGGAGGCTTTCATTGTTGGCGTTGCCCTATTTATTGGCAAGCTAGAACGTAGAATTAATTAAGGCAGACTTTGTTTATATGAATGGAGGTTGAATAAGCTGGAGGAGAAAAACGGATGTTGGCTCAGATGCGAAATAACACTGTGCTACTAGAATATTTATATCTCGTCTGTTGATTCAATGAGTTTGTTGTGAAGGATTCTGATTTCAAAATGTTCGTTTCTGGGTAATTAATGATGTTTGCTTGTTTTAATTAACAGGTTCGGTTTTTGTGATTCACCGCCACGGTAGATTGTGGTTGTTGCGTGGATACTGGTTCATCTGGCTTATTGATTTATGAGAAGGGAGTGTGTGGCGGATCAATCCCCCCAACTTCACTACAACAAGGGATTGACAAATTGAAAAAAACACACACCGAGGGTTCAGTACAATAATAATAAAATCAATTAAATTTAATGGTTCTGTAACTTAATTAAGCAATTTCGCTATGAAATTACTAGAAATTAGTAATAGTAACTAGTACTCGGGCTTATGCTAATGCTCTTCACAAACAATATATAGAACTCTTACAAGTCTCACCAGGCGTGATGGTTTTCTTTGTAATTTCAGCCAGACCTACAGTTTTAGCTTAACACGTAACTCTTGCAAAATTGCCGCTTTAGCCCTTTTTTAGACGGAACTTAAGGGTTCAATGGCTGACTATAGAACCATAAAAATGTATTGGTCTACGCTACGCGAACCACGAACGGATCCTGTTCGTTCGTGGCTTGGCTCGTGCTTGATTCGCGTAGCATGGTGCGTCTATGCTACGCGAATAGGATAAGAGTCGCATGTTGGATTCCGTAGATAAATATTGTATGCGTATCATGCACTGTTGTATAAATCGCATTTACATAACGCACGACTGCCGGCTTAAGTAAAGTCCGAGGAACTTTACTTGGAATTCCAGAACCGTCATCGTGCGCTACGCTACAGTAATCTTAGAAATATATTTTACTAGTGTTATTTCATCCTGAATTTTGGATTCAATTACTTAAAAATCTAATAACTCCAATACTATACTATATATTATTACATAGGACTATGCAAAGAATTGTATGAGAAAGTCATTAAGTAGTTGATTTTTTATTCCCAGAAGATAGCTAGAAATTGATTGCTTTAAAATGTTAAGAATAAAAAGGATGATTACTTATATGAAATGATTAAGCTTTATTTAGTTAATTGGTTAATGGTTTATTTATTTTAAAAACTAATGTGAATAATTATTATTATTATGTAATAATCAATACTTTTGCTACCTTTAATATTAAGGTCACTAAGTTCTTCTAGCACTGTTTGTAATATAATTAGACCCTTAAAAATACACTTAGTTGTATAATAAATGAATATGAATAGGTACGTAATGTACAATTTCACGAATGGAATACCTACATGAAATGTGAAAATACATAGAGAAAAGCTTAAGAGCTTGACTGATCATAAATATTTATGTTGGTAGAGAACTTACATCGTAACGCAACAGCCTCGTTCACTAAAACTACCAACCAATATTTTACAGCCCAGACATACTTAGCGTTTTATGCCAGAATAAATAATAGTACAACCTATATTATCTACCTATCTATAACTTTTTCAGTAACAGGATTTAGTATAATAGTATCTGAGAAAAATATACCTAAATTAAAAATATATATTCGATACTTAGCCCGAGTTTTATGTTGAAACTAAATATGGGTTGAAAAAGGAGTAGAATGGTTTTGGTCTCCACTCCCATACGATAACGTTTCGAAGTACGGGTGTTTTATTTGAGTACACCGATGTATATACAAGCTCATGTGATGAGAGGAAGGCTGATACTGTGTCAGTGGATTAACATGCTCCTTTCGCCACTTCCTGTATGCATGATTCTGATATGCAGCATTAAGTGTAGCAGTCATTTTGGTCACAGATTATGTTTAGTTTATCAAAAGTGGTAAATAAAGAAAATAAAAGTCGAAATATGATACAAAACCAACGGGCCAAAAGACAGATGCTATACGTTTACCCGCATTACATACTATAATAGGTAAGCAATAAATCCAAAACATCTGTTGATGCCATATGGCTTTCGATACATGGACAATGCTGCAAAGCGGATTCATGCGGATTCTATTGTTTTATATTATGATTTAATGCGCACAATCGGAACGTAGATACCATGCTATACTAAATCTTCGAGATATTTGCCGGTCAACTGCAATCTGAGGTTTATTAATATTGGCTGCACAATATAGCTTCCTGAGCGGACGCGTATTGAACAAACAAAACGCTTTCTGTAAAGCATTCTTTTTATCGTTGTTCCATGAGATGGAAAAAATGCAATAACGTATTTATTAATTTGACAGATATATCTGCATGGGCAGTATTCAAAGTCCAAACTAGCAATTCCCAGCATAGTTAATTGGCATATAGATTGCAAATCATTCGCTTGTCGTTTAAGCCACATGACCAGTCGCAATAAGCGCATACGCTTCGATGTATTCGGCGGTCAACGCAGCTGCAACAGACTGTGATTTACACAGCAGTGGGCCCGAAACACCTCCCTTTATGGGCAGCCAGACACATTTCGGGGAACTGCAATTTATTTGTCTGGCTGCCGATAGATTATTATCTACCTGAGTTTTAGAGTTTTTATTTGCATTCAGTGACTGCATATTTGATCATTACTTTAGATAAGCGTGAAGCTGGAACTGACGTTGATGCGTTTGTTGCGATTTATCGCGCGTATATTATGTAAGTGGGTGGAAGTTTAAAGATTTGATGTTATATGTATGTTTATACGAGCAATGCTGCAGTATGGTTTTATTCATGTAAATCGAAGCAAAAGATAAACCTGCGTCATGAAAATAACGTGCGTTTTCTAATTCAATTCAACTGTATTTTTAGGACCAACGTGTAAACTATGAAAAGATTTGCAGTAAATGAAACACTACACTGTGGATTTTAATTAAAGCTTTGCTCGCTTGCACTAACATATAACATAAAAGTGTAAAATTAAAAAGAAACTTGCTTAACGTCTTTGTATTAATTTACACTAGGTAATTTGAGGGAACATATTACATGAAGCGATACAATTCCAGTCTAGACAAGGCACTGAACTGACTGAACCCAACTTGTTAATGTTCAGACTTGGATTTACTTTGAGATTTTCAGCAGACCGGTCGTACTGACAAATCCGTGATAATAAAGATTATTCACATAAATTGTCTTAACCTTTTATTTTATAGTAAAAGGAAATTGGCGGTCAAAATAGCTCTTTCCGTGTTGCTTTTTATATACACACTCTAAACTTGGCATCGAGTCAAGATTTCTAGGCGTAAAAGCAGTGACATATATGTATGTGCAGTAGTCCCTATGGCATCTAACGACAGATATTGCACTGATATCGGACATTAAAGTCAGTTAACGTCTTTAGAAAGGCATGATGTAGTGAAAATAACAAGGCTTTTCAAAAATAAAACGTACCTTTACACGCTATTCTTTTAAGAAGGTCTTATAGAATGTTAATCTCTAGTTAACTTCTAGAAGACAAATTCGTTTAGAGTAAGTAATACTGAGCAATCTAATTCCGCAACTAGTAAGTGTTTTTGCACTGATTAATAACCGTAATCACCAATCACTGCATCTAAATGCTTAGTGAGTCTTTAACTTAGCTAATCAGCGCATTTGTCGTTGACTTAGAGCCCTTCAGAGCATTGTCTGTGTCGGCGAATTGACGGAATAGATTTTAAATAAAGGTTAATTTTTCGATGGTTCCAAGAGACTAGCTCAAGAATACTAACAATTGCTAAGTTCAGAAACTAACTTTAATTAATTGACCAGTATATGTACTTATAAGTTATTGAAGAAATCACTACACACAACAGGCGATTGGCACGGTCAATGGCCAACTCTCGCTTAACAATCAAGTGTTGACAAACACAATTACTCATGATTTAGATTTGAACTAGATTCTAAAGTGACGTTGGCAAACGAAATGTTTATTCAGAAATACATAGGTATGGACCGACTCTATCTCAGGCTGAGATAGAGTCGGTCATCGCTGGAAGCAATTTGGGATTCTTTTAAACCAAGTTGTAGTTGACTACGTGTTGAAGAAAAGAACACCATTGTGATGAAGCAGAGCTGACCCTGACTCATATCAGGAGTAGTTGAAACTGAAAACTAGTATGAATAAGGAAAGGTAAAATCTAGTTAATTATCACTAATGTATAAAAGCATAAGAAAACTTACTTGTTAAATTAAAGCCGTGACGGACGGCGTAACAGGAACTTTAAGACCTGAAACAAAGTAACGGGAAATGTAGAAAATTACTTATAAATATACACATACAATTCCGAAATCCGAAATTTACGAAAAGTTACTAGGAATTCATTTCAAATCCTAGTACTGCCGTACTACCTAATTGATATTCGACTGGTTATTTCGCGCCTGGGTAAGTTCCTCTTTCAGGTGTTGTGCAGATGTTCAACTGTATACAATCAAAGCTCTGTCCGAGTTTGCAAATAACATTTAACACAACGGCGAGGTTTATTACAACTTTGTTGGACATTCGACTTCGTCCGCTACATCCGTTCCGGTCAACTTTAACCGAGGTCCGAGCCTGATTCCATGCTGACCCAGTTCGACCACAGTCGGAACATGAACAACCTAATGTAATAATAATACATTTATTGGGAAGTGTTCGGTTAACAAGTAATTTGATACTTAAAGTTATTATAACAATAATGTAGGCGCTTTTTTACAAGCTTTTATTTAACTTGCAATGCATGTATGTATGTTTGTTCGTTCGGGTGGAATCTTGCAAGTCGAATTTCACCCACTTCCAGTGGTCGGATTGACTTGATATTTGGTACACATTAGTATATTGGAAGACAATGCAAGTACATTGAACAAAAAGAAAAGTCACCAAAAAAGCTTGTAAAAAAAAAATATTAACTAAAAACTTATTTATAGGTATGGTTAAATTTTATTAGTCATTGAACATGACATAGGCATCAGAAGATTACAATATTGTTGTACGGAATGCAGAGGACTAACCACAGATGTGATAAGTGTTGTTTCTCTGTTTATTGGGTATATATAAAATAGGTATTAATTAGTATACCGATTTTTTATGTTGACTATTCTGCTCGATTTAGAAACCTATAAATTATTAATTCCGAACAACTGGTGCCAGGAGAGTTTTTAAGTGAATTGTTAATCAACAAATAAAATTATGTGTTTCATAGTCATGTCTGGTAATTGCCAACCTCAAATAGTATACAAAGTATCGACATCTGCCGCCTAATCATCGATAGGTAGGCACTAGGTAGATTAAAACCTCATTAATCAATGTCTGTCACGAGTGTTCTGTTTAACCACAAACATATGAAGAATATGTCTGTTTGTTTAACGTGGAAAAACTAGACTGTACATAAATATCCAGTCTGATAAAACCATAGATTTAAAATTTTCTACTACAAGGATAAATCATAAACACAAGACAAAAAATATTCTAAGTAGCAAACAAATCTAGATGTTTCAGATAAATCTGTTCACAGTTTCGTATGCAGGAAGCTGCCAACAAATTAACAGCATGCATGTGGGTTGGGTAGTGGCATATAAATGCATAGGTGCAGCGATTCGTCTGTATTTTGCTTATCGCCAGTCGCCCGCAGCTTGCAATACCAACTAACATTTAAAAGCTTTTCGCATATTCACAAACTTTTGCAATTCCCTTTGGTTTGCTGCCGCGTCAAATTTATGTAAAACGCTTTCCAGTTTTACGTTCAGGAGAAGTTGCTAATACGTAGTGTTTCATACTTTTAATCGATAATGAAGCTGCTTATTCAATGTTTACGCTTTACGAATCTTGTAAATTGAATACGTATATGTAGAGTTAACTTAAATTCAAGGCGAATGATGTCATTTGATTTCATATTATTGGTTAAAGCTGAATCATTATTTGTGAAATCTAAGAAGCTAACGACAGCCTGTTAGCCTGGGATCAAAATAATACATAATGATTTCGGTGAAAGTCGCCTAACTTTTTGCTCTTACTCTTATCTAGCGATGCTTGTGATGAAAAAACTTTATCACTTGTAGCAAAAGCAAGAAAAATGTCATGATGACACACTTTCAGAATTTATAATGAGAGTTCTGGATCTTTTATACCGGTGTAGTGTAAAGAAAGTTATAAGGAGAGATAAGTCTTGCACGCTTCAACGGTAGTTTCGAAATATCAAAATGATGAAAAATAAATAACGTCGGAACTACGAAAAAAAATAATGAAGTAACATGGCTTTTTTTTCAAATAAAAGTAGCACATTTTACACGAAGCTGAAACAAACAATCGATCACATAGTCACAAGAGCAATTATTCGATACAATAACGATTGACGATTGCGGCAATATATTTTACTTACTCCTCGACTTAATTGGCTTGTAAATCGATAGCAGCTGTTACTGAAATTAATGTAAGGGGCAATTTAAAACACATAATTTAAACGTGTAATAGATACCTATCTATTACCCGCAATTGACATTTTATTGATGCAGCTTAGTTATAGACATCCGATCTGATATCCGTCTCGAACAAAATTACTAAACCAATTTTGAAGATATTTGAAGTTCGGAAAAAGATTTACAAATCTAATGACCTCGCCCATGAATCTGCGGGAGGACATTGATACTTACGTTTCAATAACATACATTTTATACCAAATCTATTCGTGCCTATCAAAAGATTAACAATTGCTTTTCGTTAGTAATGCAGAATGGTAAATTGACAAAACAAGTTAAACAGTGCGTAGATAATTACGATTGGGAGAGGCCCAACTGTCAATTGATACATGTTCCATTGCGACACCATCAATTTTGAATGGTTATATCGAAACAGTGATGTTATGGTAGAGCTAGCCAGAGTAATGATGTCATCTAGGCCGGCTGTCAATTGACGCCGCGATGCGATGCGTTAGCTTGCGTAATATTTGGCTGACATAATAAATTCGATTTCATTTGACAAAAGTTGTTTGTAGCGGCAGTAACCCAAAATTTGAGGCAGTAGGTTGTAATGGTACGGATATGTCATGCGGAGAAACTAAGAGCATAAAATATGAAGGCCAGAAGAAGACCGCGGAAAATTTTGATAGAGGATATGTGTATGAAAAGGAGTAAATACTGAGGTGTGTACTGATAGGGAAGCATAGAAGAAAATCGGCAAATTATTAGAAGGCATTCCATATTGATATATGGACAGGAGATTAAAAATGTTTGAAATATAAAGGCTAAAAATACTCCATATACCGTCAGTAGTAATATGATTAGAATAAGTGTAGTCAGTTTAAAATTTGAGTGTCAACACTTGAGCAAATTGTAACTTGAGTGGAATGTAGTATTCACCGACGACGAACGGAACTCAAAGCATAGTTGAACGTTCCATTATTATTACTGCATACATGCTACTTTGAGCTGAGGGTAATTACGTAAGGTAATTGGAGGCATATAATCGCTATGTACTTAGAGCTTTGATATCTGAGATTTTTGTCAATGTCACTGTTGAGAACTTGTATGTAACTAGATATTAGCAAAATTATTTGATTGACAGAATGAGAATGGATGTGACCGAATCAGTGTTCTTTAGGTACTACCGTAGCAGAATGAGGTCATTGTTTGATCTTACACTAAAATATACACATAATGTTCATACGTTTCCTGTAAAAGTTTCAATCGTCATTCATTTTCGCGTCTTTAGCCATATAGTATTTCGAGAAAGATATGGAAGGAAAGGGTAGATCTAGAAACCACCAAGATCAAGTAACATCACTCAAATCAATCTGTGTTCATACGATCATGATCATCAAGCAACATTATGTAATGAAATTGATAAGAATAAACGAGAAATGTGCCAAAATTTTTGCTCTATCTAGAATATATGAGGTTGATACAATTTCAAAACACATTGAACCACAATTGGATTCTACAGTCAAATATTATCGTGTACAGTGTCGAAGTGATCCAACAGTGTGTAAAGCCAATCCCTTTATAAGGTTGGCAACGTATCCAAAACCTCGACTCGGATTACCGCTTGCCATTCCATTACATGCGTATGCTTGCTTAACACTGTATAAACTATAGCTCTGATAGCTGAAAATAAAGATCCATTATTGAAAGTAACGTTGTGTTCAGAAGTCGATCCAGTTATTGGCATCCTTTTGAGATCTCTAGCACAGCTAATCTTTACAAGTAGGCGGGAGGGCGCGGCTTCACGCGTCGGTGGTCTCCGGGCAAATTAATCGGT
Organism: Achlya flavicornis; assembly: GCA_947623365.1. NCBI lineage: Eukaryota > Metazoa > Arthropoda > Insecta > Lepidoptera > Drepanidae > Achlya > Achlya flavicornis. The sequence continues at coordinate 5,870,568 of OX392484.1, forward strand.
GTGACTGAACTGTCGTGCACTCGCCTCGGCTTGCGATTCGTCATATATAATGCATTAGGCCGTTCCTCATTGGTTCTGTGATCCTCGATTTTGTTCATGTCCTTATGATGATAAACTTCGGGCAATTCATTGAACCATTTGATTCATAATCTGATCTACGATACAGAAATAACTTTAATTAATTGAATTACAAGCAATTCAAAGTTATTACTTTGACGACGAATATCGTTTGAGTAAGTAGTTTCTGTTATTCCACAAAAAATCACATATATCAACTGAATATCTATATAACCATCTCCGAACACTACTAGACGCTGTTAATCACTTTTATCTATATTCAATTTGGCCCTACATACGAGTTGACACGGCAACGTCCGATTACAGCTCATAAACTAAGGCTATTACTAAAGTGCATATCGAATGCTAAAGTTTATAAGATAATGGAGCTTCGAGTTCAGTGAGGTTAATAGGATTAGTGCGTGTCTCATTCCATTCGTAAATGGGTTAGGTACCTGATATACCATAGGATTAGTTTATTATGATGACAAATGTGTATTATATTTGAGTATCACAACTAGGTAGTTTATGCTTGATCATTTAACGTTGCCAGCTTAATCTTTTCTTCAAAGTTTTAGAAGATACATGCGATGCAGCAATTTTAGTATATTTTCTCCACATTTCATATTTCACTACACGCATTAACTATTTTAGTTGAACATAAAAACAATTAGAATAAGTACTTATCAAGTGATTTATAATTGTCAGTTGTCTAAAATTAAACGCGTCTGGTGAAGTTAAAATTTAAAAGGTAATGTTATAGTTGTCAAATTAATAAACGTGACAGCGCAGCGGCACGCAACATGAAATAGTGGTTTTGTTCAAAAGCAATTTTTCAATGTTTTATTTACGTATTATAATAAATCGGATAGTAATGAATGCACTAGGTACTTACAAATAATTCTTTACATGAAAACCCAAACTCAATCCGCTATAAGAGGTAATACTGTCTAGCTAGGGAACAAGGCGGGCGGGAATTTCACAGTAAGTAATTAGTATGTTGGTCCCACACCCAACGAGATAATGCGCTTTATGCGCTAACTGAATTACTTTGAGGATACACGTAGACACAGGGTATACGTTCAAGTTATTAATTAAATCTCTTTGTTCCAGCCCAGTCGTTGCCAAGGCGAGTATTTTCTTATATTTCATGTTGCAGAATATAAATTCTAAATTGCAGTTTTTGTGAAAACAAAGTGTGGTCTCAGGCCACCCTACCCGTGTGTTATGGTGGCCTAGGAGTGCGGAAAATTTCAAGCATATCAGTACCGGCGTTTCTATCCTCGGTATACAGTGTGGGCACCCTTGTCAGATCTGTTTTGGACCCTTCTATTGGATCTGTTGAGGTTTCTTACCTGTCCGATGCTAGAGACGCCTGGCAGGCAGCTTGTCCAGGCACAAATATTCCAACCTTGAGTCACTCTCAGAGAGCGTGGGACAAGCCTCTTTGTGAAAAAACTTGGCAAAATTTATTTTCAAACTTTTCGATAGATACAGACCGCGCGCGTTTGTTAGCCGTCTCTCAGAGTGACTCAGGTCACTGGCTACAAGCTATTCCATCCACAAATACCGGGACAATGTTAGACCGTATAACATTAAGTCTGTGTATTTGTCTTCGTCTTGGTTGCAGGACCAATCAGCCTCATCGCTGCCGCTGCGGAGACCTCGTCAATGAGCTCGGCCACCATGGACTTTCGTGCTCCCTAAGTGCTGGTCGAATATCACGGCACTCGGCTATTAATGACATTATCCGCAGGGCTCTTGTTGTCGCTAACGTGCCTTCCGTACTGGAACCAGTCGGTATTGCGCGGGGCGATGGCAAGAGACCGGATGGTAGGGGAGACCGGGGCTGGTTGTGACAGGGGTAGGTAGTTACAGTGGCAATGGTTGCGAAACAGATAACGCAATACTGACGTTAGAAAGGGACAAATACTCCCGTCGCCACCGGTTAGCACGCCACGAGAGCCAGTGGCGCCAGCGTTTTTGTGAGAGGAGCCCAAGCGTGCCGCCATTAAAAGCGTAGGTTAGTAAAATTTTACTCTTTTAGTAATATTGGTTTGTAACCTATGTTCCATACAGGCAGATATGTCCTTGTTGTGATATTTACGCCCTAATGCTTTCGTTTTGCAATGAGTCTATGCTTATACAGCTACGTTTATTGACGTTTTCACAGCATAACCTTATAGGGTCAATTTTGGCGTTGGGGCTAAAAGTTACATTTGCTCGGGGCAGGTTGTGATCTGTCACTACCTACCCCGTAGTGCTTGTTGCCGACTGATATAATTTGTGCTATATAGTTTTTTTACTTTTTTTTAGGAAATAAAAGTCTCCTAAAGAGGAAGGTATTATTATGACACTAACGAAGAAAGTGAAGTAGAGGATGGTTATTTTTGTCTGATATGTTGTGATTTGTGATCCTTTTGATCCGAAGAAATCCAGTGAGGAATGGGTCGAGTGTGTAGCTTAGTAGCTTCTAAGAATTGGTCACATGTGAAGTGTGTTAGAGGAAATATAGCACATTAAATCTGCTGGAATTGCGAAAGTGATTGTTCAGACTACAGTGACTGAACTGCTTGATTTTCCTTGACTGTATTTCAGCACTTCGAAATTTGAAACATCGATCGACTGTACTGCGAATGTTCGTGAGTTCGAAAAACGTTGGTTCGAATGTATGCTATTGCGAAAAACTCTTATAGATCTGATTGTCTTTTTTTTTAAGTGTAGTTTATTTTCTATTTTAAAAAACGTTTTGTTCATTAGTAGGTATAAGTTTTATTTAATAGAAAGGTTTATAATCTTATAGGTGAGAAAGATTTTGTTTTTACGAAGTACAAGATCAAAAAAAGTTGAAGTTTGTAATTTTGTTTCATTTAAGTTGAGGGTTTTCGTTGTAATAAGGCAAAATACTTCTTTATAGACATAATGTCATTTAAATTAAGAAAAGCAACTGATTGTGATGATTGTTTCTAATAAAAACACGTATAATACGGTTGGTTTTTTATTGTAACAATTTGCCCCCAGTAGTGTAACAACCAGCCCCGAGCACGGGGTTGAAAGTTACACGGCTTTTTTTTCAGAATTCATACATTTATGTCATTACTATTAGTCTGCTACATAAAATTTATTTTAAATAAAAATCCTGAATAGTTACTCAATAAAACAAACCTATATCCAGGTAAAAAAATCAAACCAAAAAAAAAATATGACAGTTTGTAAAAAAAATGTCACAACCAGCCCCGGTCTCCCCTATGTCTTTGATCCCTTGGAGTGTCGGCAAGTCGCTGGTGTGGGATGCCACATGTGTCGATACACTCGCGCCATCTCACTTACCGGCTACTTGTAAAGCTGCAGGGGCAGCGGCGGCCAGTGCGGAAAATTCAAAATTCAAAAAATATGCATCGATTGGACCCAATTATATTTTTATGCCTTTTGCGGTCGAGACCTTGGGACCATGGGGGTCAGAAGCTCGCCGTTTTGCTCGCACCTTGTCTTCAAAATTGATCGAGACCTCCGGAGACCAGCGGGCGGGGAGCTTTTTCCGCCAACGCGTCAGCTTGGCTATCCAAAGAGGAAACGCTGCCAGCCTTCTGGGAACCTTGCCGTTAATCGGAAGCAGCGGCAGGCTTGAGGAAATTTTCTATATATAGATTATATTTTGTAAATATAGATTGTATTTTGTACATATTTGTTGTAAATAAAATTATGTCAGAATGATATTGAATTTTAGAATCAATTCTTAGACTGCTATAATTATATTCAATTCTTTCGTATTTCTGACACGCAAAAGCTACTCGAACGATTTTATGGCGCTTCCACTCCATTAGCTCATTTACTCAATACATTTAGTAACGAAGAAAACTCCTATTGGAAAAATAGATATTGTGAGCGAAGCGAAGGGAAAAAACTGGTACGTTGTGAAACATTTTGTTTAAAACGTGATTGCACAAGCTCCACTGATTAATAAAAGCCAAACTGCAGATTTTATAGCTCTAGTAACGAAACAAACCAATTAAAATAAACACAGCACTTGTTGATACAGATGTTGGTACAGAGGAAAATATTTGCGATAACATAACAAATGGAAGTAAAATATAAAAGAGGCAATAGCACTTTTCGATATGCCGCCGTTTGGAAAATCGTCGATAAACATACATATGTAGAGCGGGTAAGAATGGTTGAATCATTCGTAACATGTGAAGATCGTAAATAAACAAACAAGGAATGCTCAGAAGTAAAATAGTAGGTATATACTGGTAACAATCGATACCGCGAGATGCGTGCCGACCCCACGATCTCAACACTCCTGTAGCAGCCTGCTATTGATTTCATGCTTCGCCTGATTGACGTGGTGTGACGATAGAAAAATCAACTATTTATCTACTGAGCTAAGTTGTATGCGACCTCAGTTTTTGGGATAGTGCGTGACTTTATACGATACAGGGGTTAAACAGTACATGCGTTTAATCACGTCGCGTCGGAAGTGTTTGTTGAGTATATCGCTATTCTCACTGAACTATGTACTTATTAAAAACATTGATATTTACACTATTTACTAGAATCATTCTTTTGTTACTAATTATGTTTTTTATTTTCGACAAAAGATTAAAAAGTGTGAGAAACATAAGCCAATAACAGGGATATGACAATTTATTATGATTCGATCGAAGAGTTTTTCTTTGAAAGAGTATCTATATTCTATAATAAGGCACCCTTAGCTTCAGGGGAGGATTTGTTGAAATTGGATAACACGCTTTGTTGTTTTATGACAAAGGTTCGTAAAATCAAATTCCTTTTATTGTATACTCTCGAACGTACGATAGGTATTTTTAGGCGTAGCACTATTCACGTAGCGGGTATGAAAAACAATTACCTGTACAGTTTGTTATCGTCGAATGCGGACTGCTAAAGTCTACAAAATGGTAAGTGAAAACTTAAATTGTGCGTTTGATATAATCATCGATGTTTTTCAGCAACAACGATTAAGCTAACACTAATAACAGTTGTCACGGTATCATAATCTTTAATCATAGTATGTAACGAAGGTGTAATGTATCAGAAGTGAGAGTCATCTTAGTGAAGCAATAAAAATGTTATAGCACATTCCATACCACCGATAATTACTTACCCCGACAGTCTTAATTAATTGCCTTTAATGAATTTTGCGTTAGAAGTGTAATAACTGTAAATTACATCATTTATATTCCGCCTACATATAAAATGAATAAAAAGGCTTGAGTTTTGTTTGAGCTACAGTTTGCCGACCTAAAACCTGCTTATTATGAAAAGTTTCAGATCACGATTTCTAATGTAAATCTACGAAGAATAAGTTCTTGAATAACACAAGATTTGAAGAGTAAACAACATTTATTAAAGTAATTTCTTTTATGATAGTGAAAATAAAAACAACATTGTTAGCAAGAGAAGTTCTGGACATGTCATGTCACATTATGATACATGAACAATAAATCAGTTAATAAGGTTATTTATGAATGCGTAACAGGAATTGTGGTTTTCAGAAAACTTTGTGGTCCGGCACTGGTGGTGCATGACGGGATCGCGTGCCTACTGGTCGTTGTTATGACAACCAACAGTTTCTAACAGGAGATTCTATTGCAATACTATTGTCGCCGGATGAACAGCAGGACAGAGTTCTTTACTGTGGTTTAGGCCGACGATCATTCATTTACGAATCATTTATAAAAGATGCCAATTCAACTAGGAGTCTCGCGATAACCTTTGTTGGCTACATAACAGGTAGTAACCAATCGATAGATAGTACATAACACCTATACAATAACATAAGACTCATAATTGCATACAAACTTACAAATCAGTAACACTTATCGTGACTCTATTTTTTTAAATAATTTAATAATAAGTATAAATATTTCTTCACATTCTCTACTAAATTCAATAGTAGATTTCAAACTTACATACAAATGATTTCTACCTAAGGTTTTATTCGTATATCTTGTTCTAGTACAAGGCTGATAAACGCCTACAGCGCCAACACTAAAATCAACTAGCTGGAAGAGATTTATGGTCATTTATAGATTTATAAACATTGGAGCCAATGTTTCAAGTGCAAAATTTAGTTTCATTCTATATTGCTTTGGGTAAATTTCTATAACTACTGATGAAGATCCATTTGTCAAGGGGATACCATTCTGCTTGCATATTGGAGAAGCAAATGCTTCTGCGAAATATTTTTTTCTAATAATCCGCCTTTAGAAATTTACTCCTATAATTAATTACTGGATAATATAATCATTAACAAATATATCCTGGCTTGACGTATCTTTATGCAGAATATAGCCCTGAGGCGAAAACGTGCACATGAGTTTCCCTTTCGATATATGAAATAGGGCGCTTCTCAATAAGCGAATTTTATTAGGGTTGCGAATCAATAGCCCTCCTCACATATTTTCAACCCCTTTACAATGTTTATGACGGCAATAAACATTGTTACCTTAATAATGTAGCGCATAATTGAAATCATTCGGTATTGATTCATAAGTTGTCGTTAAAATTATTTCTCCCTAACCCAATTTATTTCAATTAACTCACAAGCTATTTTTTCCGCAACGTAATCTTACATATAAAGAAAAGTTATCTTAAATACCTTGAACCTGCAAACAGCTCCAACTACGGTTAAAGTAGCACAAGTACTCAAAATATCGAAATTTCTCCCACCAAGCACAATAAAGTTGTCACAAATTCCAAATTTCCTGAAGCAATCACTGTTTTATACACTATATAAGCAACATGTTCAATAACCCGAGATATTGAAGTGGAAACGAGTAGAGACACAGCTACGACGACCGACGTCGCCGACACGAGACAACTGACTGACTGACTGAGTTAGAGCAGTGCACTGAGCATTCGGCAAACTACAATTTGACCACCATCCATCAGTATATTCAGCTAGTTGCATTGCATGCAATACAAGAGATCAGCTGAGTTACTTATCGAAAAAGATAAAAGTGGTATTCTTCATAACATGGTCATCAGTCTGAATTTCGTTATTATAAATGATATTTAAAAATCATTAGCGATTTTTAAATATTCTATTCATCATAGAAGAAGTAATAAGGGAAAGATCTTGCTTTTTGAGTATGTAAATTTGCCATGTAAGATCACTACATATTAATAATTAAAGTACCTCGCGGAAATTTGTTTTTTGTTTATCTGTTTTCCATAGTACATGCTCTGCTTAGTTTGGGATCAGATGACCGTGTGTGAGGAATGTCCAAGGATATTTATATATTTATAGTTAAAAAAAAGTCTACGATACCAATGTCTAGGCCTCTGGATGATTCACTGGTAACATTTTTGTCTTCAAAATGTTTTTAGAAATAATGAGTTCTTTTTGATACTATTTGGGCCGATATGGTATTATTAATCTTTATCCAATTAAAGAATTTCGTTAATTTGAGCAATAAGTATTACATCAAAATTGTCCTTTAGGTATGCCATGGAATTTAAATTCGAATAAGTAAAACAAAAATGAACTGAAAAGAGAAAAACAAGCTCTTTAATCTTTGAATTTTGAATAGGTATAACTTTTTTTTGTGTCTAATAGTTAATATAAAAATAAATGGAACCTTGCCGTTGATCGTAAGAAGCGGCAAACTTGAGGAAATTTTCTATGTATCGATTGTAATTTGTACATATTTGTTGGCTTGAATATAACTTGAATTTTATAAGGTATTGCAGTCGTAGAAATAGACATACCTACACTCGACAACATAACACTCCTTCCTGGTCATCATCATCATCATCATCATATCAGCCTAGGGATGTCCACTGCTGAACATAGGCCTCCCCCATTAACTTCCACTTCGAACGGTTTTGGGCCGCTTGCCAGATCGTCGGTCCACCTGGTTGGAGGTCGTCCCGCTCGGCGCTTTCCAGTACGTGGTCGCCACTCGAGAACCTTCCTTCCCCATCGGCTATCAGTTCTTCGAGCGATGTGGCCTGCTCATTGCCACTTCAGCTTACTAACTCTACGAGCTATATCCGTAGTTTTCGTTCTCCTACGAATGTCCTCGTTTCGGACTCTGTCACGTAGAGAGATTCCGAGCATAGCATGGAACGCCATAGCGCGCTGAGTGACTCTGAGCTTATTTATTCGGCCAGCAGTAAAAGACCACGTCTCTGTACCATATGTCATCACTGGTAACACGCACTGATTGAAGACCTGATTGATTGGGGTTTTGCCTTCCTGGTCAGTCGGGTAAAAATCACTCGCAGCAAATAACAACTCCGCGAGATGAATAGATCCCAACCGGGCCGAAGTCGTACCGGGGAAGTCGCTAGTGTACCTATTTTAAATGGAAGGGAACTAAACAATACAATAGTTATTGTTAGAAACATATTTAACGTTGTCGCTCTTGAATGAATGAAAGTTTACACAACAGTTAGTAACAAAAGAACTTTTTTGTACAACAATTTCTTTTTTACTGGGTACAATTTGGTATATTTGCTGCGACAGGAATAGTCTCGTGCTCACTATTTTAGAACGGCGTCTTTTGAGATGTCATCAATCAATGACACACGAAAGAACTTGCTAGTCTTTATTCTGACTCGGACCTTCGTATAAAAAACTTATTGAAAGTCATTATGAATTTTTAGACGAAAACAGCGTTTTCGACGTTGATTATAATGTACTTAGTGCTTTGGCTGTATAAACTATTATACCAAGTTATAATTTTCTTGAGACTATTTTAATATGTTATTACTAAGTCGAAGTAAATGTAAAATTCTAACGAAATTTTGAACTTTTCAATCCCCTACAGACTCAGTGAGCTTAAATTGTAAACTACGGCCTTATGAATTCATATTTTAGGTTTATCCAGACAATTGTTTTGAAATGTCTACTCGTATTCCTTTCATAAATGCGAGGGAAGAGACCGCCCCGGGCATTTATCCCAAAATTCAAAAGTTACGAAATGTGATCGTAAAATTAATTTCACTTGAGACTCTCGAAAGTAAGCCTCGCAAAACCTTGGCAGAATGAAACAAAAACTGTACTAAGACTTTTTTTTTCATAATAACATTAGAATAAGAATCTTCTTTGCATACAGAAAAGGAAGTGACTACTGATCACCCCAGTGCGTGAGAACTGAGAACATTCTAGAAATCAACACGTCAATAGTAAATATGAAAAAGAGTATTAAAAACTGTACGGCGCGTAATGTTGTAAATAGTCATAAGTTATCATTATAAACTTTGTTACCTTATTTAGTTAGTAAGATATTAGTCCTTAAGTGTACCTATAATAAAAATAGAATAGTTGTGTTTTTTATTACCTATATATAATAAATAAATAATAGTAAATAGGGTTAATTAAGCTATAAAAAGCAATAATAGACATAGGAAAACAATGTAAATAGGCTTATGTAAAAATAAAAATAGAAAGTGGCTCTCGGCACGGTAACGCCTATTGTTCTGGCCAAAAATTCGTATCGACCAATAGGAGCGCAGCACGCTCTCCCGCACTCGTACCGTTAGGCACCGATAAAAAATAGTATAAAAGAGACGGCATTAGGCCGGCAGGCATTCACTTCTTGTTCGAGCGCCATAGAAACAACAACACGTTACTGTACCGAGCTTCACCAAGTATTGATTTAATGAATGGCATTTTATTTCGACCTACAAAACCAGCATAGTAAATGTACCATCGTGTACATTAATGGTCCTTCGAGCGCCGGATTTATAGAAGAAAAACAGTCCAAATATAGAAGAAAAATAGAAAAATGCCGTCAACGAGATCAAGCAAGGCGAAAGGTGCAACTGAACAAGAAACGCAATCAGCAAATGAAGATTCAGCCAACAGTGCTCAAGAATCCGAAACAGCCACGACCACGACGCAGGAGACCGCTACTACAGAAGAAACAGCAACCACGCGGTCTACAGAAACCGTCGCGGATCGTGATGAAACGGCCACAGCAGCTGCGCCCAACCCAAAGGACGCGAAGTCAAGAAAAGGGGAAAAAGCGAAGAGAATGGCACTAGCCAGGGCGGAAATCCTCCGCCTACAATTAGAATATGCTGCCGCCAGAATGGCCGCCCTAGAGGCGGAAACAGATTCAGACATCGAAGAAGACGACGCTACCGTCGTCTCTGAAAGAACCACAGCACGACGGGTCGCCGAATGGGTGCAGAAGAGCGACCGGCCAATCCTGGCTATTGAGAACCAACCTCATACCAAAACAGAACCTGCCGTCGCGCCACAACCTGCCGTTTTGCCGCAGCCCATCGTCGTGCCACAGCCTATCGTCGTGCCACAGCCTACCGTCGTGCCGCAGCCTACAGGTGTACCACAACCGACAACAGTGAACCTCAGCGAGCTCGCCTCAGCAATCACGTTAGCAGCAAAATCAGGCAGTCGACTACCGCATCGCCACACCGACCTGCCTGCCTACAGTGGTGCATACCAAGAATGGCTGTCTTACAAGGCGGCGTACACAGAAACATCAGAACTTTACACCGAGATAGAAAATGTCACACGCCTACGCCGCAGCCTACGGGGACACGCCAGGGAAGCGGTGGAGAGCCTGTTAATACATACTTCGAAGCCACAAGACATCATGAAAACTCTAGAAACACGTTTTGGCAAACCGGACACCATCGCACTCGCCGAGTTGGAGCGTCTCCGTTCGTTACCTCGCCTCTCCGATACAGCAAGAGACATCTGCGTGTTCTCCACAAAGGTGTCCAACATAATCGCCACGTTGCAAGCACTCAAGAAAATATACTACCTCTACAATCCTGAAGTCACAAGAGCAGTAATAGAAAAGTTTTCACCTCAAATGCGGTTCCGGTGGTTCGACTTCACTTCAACAGACAACATCGAAGAAGCTGACCTACTTAAGCTGTCAAGATTCCTAGAAAAAGAAGCCGAAAAATGCAGCCCGTACGCCCAGCCTGAACCTGTATCAAGACAAACAGACTTCGAACAGAAAACTCAACGTGCGCCTGCGCGAAAACAGAAAACATACACAGTGAACGAGCGAGACAACGAATCAAAGTGTCCCGTATGCGAGAAACGTGGTCACATAGCAACAGAATGCAAGCAGTTTACAGAAACAGAAACTAACGCCAGGTGGGACCTGGCTAAATCAAAATACCTATGCTTCAGATGCCTAGGATACAGAGCCAGAACACATCAATGTCAAGCAAAAAAGTGTCAAGTCGATGGATGTCAACGTACGCATCACAAGTTACTTCACTTCCAACCGAAATCAACTTCTGCAGAACCCGAAACGAAGAGCGACGTGGTCACCAACATATGGTCAGCGGCCGTCGAGTCAAGATCATACCTAAAGATCCTGCCAGTACAGGTGTCGGGACCAAAAGGCAAAATAAACACCTTTGCCTTATTAGATGACGGATCAACAGTCACTCTGATCGACAACAGCGTCACTAAGAAGACCGGACTCAAGGGCACGCCAGAACCACTCCGAATCGAAGCAGTTGGAAACACTGAAGTTGAAGCATCGAAGTCTCGACGTGTCACCATAACCATTTGCGGCACGGCGGGAGAACACAGCATACAAGCCCACACAATCAACGGTTTGCACATAACGCCACAGAAGATATCAGACGTCGACATCACCGGCTGCAAACACCTCACAGACATCGCAGCACAACTTACCTACAGTGTGGGTACTCCTGGCATACTCATCGGGCAAGACAACTGGCACTTACTGATCGCCTCAGAAGTTCGTCAAGGCAGCAGACACCAGCCGGTGGCATCCCTAACGCCACTCGGATGGGTACTCCACGGCTCACGCAAACGCATACTTGGTCAACAGTTACATCAAGTCAACCATATACAGCAACAAGATGACGACATGAACGAGCAGCTCAAACAGTACTTCGCAATAGAATCACTCACAATAGAGCCCAAGAAACCCCAGAGTGACCCAGAGCAACGTGCACTTGTCATCCTTGAAGAACACACCAAGCAGCGTGAAGACGGCCGTTACGAAACAGCTTTGTTATGGAAGACTCCAGACGTCGTCATGCCAAACAACAAAGAAAACGCCTTGAAGAGATTGTCCAGCACAGAAAAGAAGATAGATAAAAACCCACAGCTGAAACAGAAATACAACGAACAGATGGCTGCGCTCATACAAAAGGGGTACGCCGAACCTGCACCGAAAGAAGCTAAAGAAAATAGAACGTGGTACTTACCACATTTTCCAGTCATCAACGCCATGAAACCGGACAAAGTACGTGTGGTACACGACGCTGCAGCCAAAACCAAGAACGTTTCACTCAACGATCACCTGCTCACCGGTCCAGACCTCCTACAGTCACTCCCAGGAGTCATCATGAGGTTTCGCCAACATCCCATCGCTGTCACTGCCGACATCGCCGAGATGTTTATGCAGGTGAAAATAAGACCCGAAGATAGAGACGCACTTCGATACCTGTGGAGAGAAGATCACCGTGGAAACCATGAAGTCACAGAATACAGAATGACGTCACTCATATTTGGCGCCACTTCATCTCCATCGACCGCTATCTTCGTGAAAAATATCAACGCTAAACGTTATCAAGACAGTCACCCGGCAGCACACCGCGCAATAGAAAAAAACCACTACGTTGATGACTACCTACAAAGCTTCCCGACCGAAGAAGAAGCCATACAGACAGCAACCGACGTACGCAACATACACCGAGAAGCACACTACGAGTTGCGACAATGGGCATCGAACTCACCGGCGGTACTTACAACTCTGAGCACCGACGAAGATAAGAAAAAACAGCAAATAATAGACTTGAAAGATGGCAGTACAACAGAACGTGTGCTCGGCCTCATATGGGAGTGCCACGCAGACAAACTTACCTTCAATCTCAACTTGGCGAGATTACCACCAGATATAGTGAACAAAGACACGCCCACCAAGAGGGACATATTGAAAATAGTTATGTCATTGTTCGACCCGCTCGGCTTCGCATCACCGGTCACCACAAGAGCCAAACAAATACTACAAGAAGTCTGGCGCCGGGGCACCGACTGGGATCAATCGATAGAAAAAGACTTACAGCCACAGTGGACAGAGTGGATGTCACACCTACAACGCCTCGCCGCAGTGAAAATACCTAGATGTTACCTACAGTACAGCAGCGCCGACCGCATCGAGCTACACACATTCGTCGACGCCAGTGAAGTAGCATACGCTGCCAGCCTCTACTGGCGCGTGACAACACCGGACGGGCAGGTGACAACATCACTCATCATGGCGAAGGCACGCGTGGCACCCCTCAAGGTCACGTCGATCCCGCGCCTCGAACTACAAGCAGCAGTGATGGGCAGTCGCATGGCAACAACCATCATAGAGAAGCACGACAGAAAACCAGACTCCAAGACCTACTGGAGTGACAGCAAAACAGTGTTGGCGTGGCTGAGAAACGGGGCCCGCTCATACAAACCGTACGTCGCCCATAGAATAGCAGCAATCGAAGAAAACAGCAAAATCAACGAGTGGAGGTGGGTGCCTACCAAATTGAACGTCGCGGACGATGCCACACGTGACGTCCCCCCGGACTTCAACACCGATCACCGTTGGTTCACCGGACCGCCGTTCCTGCGAGACGACCCCTCAACGTGGCCAACGGAAACCGTCACCGACACGCCACACACCGGTGAAGAAAGAACATGTCACATACAGAACAAAAAATCACAAGAAAATATCAGTGAAGCCCTACCGCAAATAGACAGATTTTCCAAGTGGGAACGCCTCCTAAGAAGCACCGCTCGTGTACTGCAATTCATACAGTTGTGCAGAAAGAAAACAGACGTCGTACAATACAAACGAACAAAACACAACAAAGAAAAGGATGCGGCATGGACAAAACACAAGAAACAGAAAAAACACTCTGCACGCCCCCTACAGTCAAACAAGAAAACCGAAAAATGCTATATACCTATCGACGGTGACCTACTGCGACGTGCCGAGTCACTACTAGTTCGTGCGAGTCAACGAGACTCATTCAAAGAAGAAATGGACGCCATCAACAACGACAGACCGCTGTCGACACGGAGTCGACTGCGCCACCTATCGACAGAAATAGTAAACGGAGTGATAACACTAAAATCAAGAATACACGCCGTGAAAGAAGTCGAAGAAGCTGTCAAAAGGCCCGCCATCCTGGACGGAAACCACCCGGTTACCCGTCTCTACATAGACCACATACATAGACGTCTTCACCACTCCGGTATAGAAACAACCTTGAACGAGTGCAGACAACAATATTGGATCATCAAACAGAGACCTACAGTAAAAGCAGTCATACATAACTGCTTACCCTGCCGAATAAGAAAAGCGTCGCCGCCAACGCCCCCTACCGGTGATCACCCAACATGCAGATTGGCACACCACAGACGTCCCTTCACGTATACTGGTGTAGACTACTTCGGGCCACTGACCATCACCGTGGGACGGACAACACAGAAAAGATACGTCGCACTGTTTACGTGTCTCACAACACGTGCACTTCACTTAGAGGTCGCCGGGTCATTGACCTCTGACTCGGCGATCATGGCACTACGACGCTTCATAGCACGCCGAGGGTGCCCCACCGAGATATGGTCGGATAACGGTACCAACCTGCAGGGCGCCGACAAAGAACTACAGCGAGCACTCAACACAGCCACTCAAGAGGAGGCGAGCCGACGAGCAATCAACTGGCGGTTCATCCCCCCAAGCGCCCCCTTCATGGGCGGGGCGTGGGAGCGACTGGTGAGAAGTGTGAAAACCGCTCTCAAGACAGTACTTCATGAGAAAAACCCCACAGAAGAATCCCTGACGACGCTGCTGGCAGAGGTAGAAAATACAGTGAACAGTCGGCCCCTAACACATGTCTCAGTCGACCCCGAGGACATGGAGGCCATCACCCCCAACCATTTCTTACTCAGCGGCCCGTCATCATCAATAGCACCCGGTACCTTCACGGACAACGACCTGATCGGACGCAACCACTGGCGAACCTCACAGAGACTGGCAGATATGTTCTGGGCAAGATGGGTGCGTGAATACCTACCGGAGCTCCAATACAGGCGGGAGCCCTACGGACGAGGTGAAACACTCAAAATCGGTCACCTTGTCCTTATCGCCGACGGAACCCTACCAAGAAACATGTGGCCCCGTGGAATCGTCATCGCAGTGTATCCGGGACCAGACAACGTGATAAGAACAGCTGACGTCAGAACAAAGGGCGGAGTACTACGCAGACCTACCAAGAAGCTGGTTATTCTACCTATCCAGGCACACACCGTACAACAAGAATAGTTGCGTCACCCAACTCAAGATAACGTCGGTAACGCACGGCGGGAGAAATGTACGGCGCGTAATGTTGTAAATAGTCATAAGTTATCATTATAAACTTTGTTACCTTATTTAGTTAGTAAGATATTAGTCCTTAAGTGTACCTATAATAAAAATAGAATAGTTGTGTTTTTTATTACCTATATATAATAAATAAATAATAGTAAATAGGGTTAATTAAGCTATAAAAAGCAATAATAGACATAGGAAAACAATGTAAATAGGCTTATGTAAAAATAAAAATAGAAAGTGGCTCTCGGCACGGTAACGCCTATTGTTCTGGCCAAAAATTCGTATCGACCAATAGGAGCGCAGCACGCTCTCCCGCACTCGTACCGTTAGGCACCGATAAAAAATAGTATAAAAGAGACGGCATTAGGCCGGCAGGCATTCACTTCTTGTTCGAGCGCCATAGAAACAACAACACGTTACTGTACCGAGCTTCACCAAGTATTGATTTAATGAATGGCATTTTATTTCGACCTACAAAACCAGCATAGTAAATGTACCATCGTGTACAAAAACACTCAGAAAAGCATTGATAAATAATACATGTATCTTTGTAATGATCAATCAAAAATCCGTGAGGGTCCAAAACTTACCGGTTCTCACACAAGTTTTTTATAGTTTTAAGTTTAGACACAAAATTTTTTATCAGGTAAGTAACAAAGAGTACTACCTCAGACCTCAGACCAAGAAAAAAAGGTACTACAGATTGAAGGAAACGCATTAAGGCTTTATTAGACATTCATACAAAGGATACACTGCGACATGTAATATATCCGGTGCTGGGTGATTACAGAAAATAACAAACGGGCCTCCGAGGCAGCTTTGAAGTGAAATTACATGGCGAGCCGAGGCGACGGAGCTTTTTCATTATCAACTTGGAAAATTAGGCCAGAGTAGACATCGCAACGCAAACAAGACTGAACAGATACCAACGCTGCTTGACAACATTCTTATTCAGGTACATTAATCTAATTTGTACGACGTAAAACAAAAATTTATATATTTAGTAGGGTCATAAAAGGGGTTGACAACACAGAAAAGACAGGTAAGCACTAAACTTCAACAGCTTTGTTAGAACAACGCAACAGGTCGTAAATGTTGCGGTCTCAACTGAAATTACATCGCTTTGTTTTCTTAATATGTAATCTAATAGTGTTCAGTCGGGGTCGGGCACGCTGTGGTGTGCTTCAATACCTGGGATATAGACATAACGATTACTGGAAGATATACATATACTGGCGTTGATTTTGTTGCTATGACTTACAAGAAATACCTGGTTATGAATCATTCATCTCTAGTTATCTTTTCTGATGATCAGGAAACGTTATTGACCAGGAATAAAAACATGTTCCTGACGAGCTTGGATCTTCGTTCAATAAGTTGATAAACAAGCCCAAGCAGGTTTTACCTAGCTGAAATATATTCTCGGCATCTAATAATGTATACAGATTTATGTTTTGATTGGAGGAAAGTTACGGATAGAGTTTCCTCGTATTGATTCAGTTTAAGTTCTATAAGGCAGCTTTCTTGGTAAAATTGGGAACTATGGCTTATATGTTTTTGTATGCCTTAAGCGACGACTCAGTGAAGAAATTCCTTGAAAATGATATATTTCTAGTAATGTTTTTTTTTCTAGTTCCTTTACATCGAACATAATTTTGGGAATACCGATTCAGAGTGCATATCGTACGTGTAATGTAATACTGGACGGTAACCGCAGAAATGAAATCCTCTTCTTGTTTATAAATCGATTCGCAATCAGGTGTAGGAAAATAAAGCAATATGTAGTCTATGTAAGTACTATACTTTTAGTATAAACTCACTTTTTATTTAGCACCAACGAGTAATTATATTCTTAAAAAACTGTAAGCATTATCAGAAACCGCCTAAAGACGTATTCTTCGAATTCGAATAATACGTAAACCACAAACTGGGTCAGAAACTCAGAATTTAGCTAGTCCCGTCTAAAATAAAGCTTGTAACGTGGTGAGTCAACATTGGTGGTTCAGGTGGTTGGGTAAACAGATGATTTCAGTTGGTCATTGCGAGTCGAGCTCAAAGTTTACTGTCGAAATTCAATTATTAGCGTCTGTTTGACAGGAGGTCGCTCGGGCGCCGACAGAATTTCAGAGTGAGAATTTCGCTGTGCTGTACTCCTTCACTGGCGATAAGATTCGATTAACTGAATAATATCCCAGTTGACACGCTCAGGGGATGTCCGCAATCAACGAATAAAGTAATGTAAAACAGTCTTAAAAATTGAAATATGCAGCGTGAGGCATAACTTTGTAACTATGGAGAGCACTTCAAAGAGGCCGTTTCCTCACGGTTCTGGGATCAAAGGCGGCGAATGAAAATTATATTTTTGATTAATTCGCTGTTTGTAAACCTCGAATTGTTTCTTGGAATTTAATGAATGTATATGATCTTTTAATACTTCTTGTAGTTTCTGTTGAAAAAATAAACCTACAACAACAATACCTAGTGATTGTGTTGAAGTGTTTTGAAGTTCTTGTCCCTTGTAGAAAAAAGTGACTGACAATAGGGACTTCCATGACTAAAGTTTTTCAATCAAGTGGAACGTAGTACGCTGTCTAACTTCACCTGAACAAAACCACAAGTTCAATAATCAACGAACTTCGTTCGGTAACGTATACTGATTTCAGTTATCTGTGAGAAATTACATTTATAGTGATGCTTTCATTTCAGCATGATTCAATGATTGAATACATTTTGTATAAACACCTGCACCGTCAAGTTTAAAATTTGAATAGACTTTGTAGTAATAATAGAAAGTTCTTCGCCGCGAAGTAAATCAATACTCGTGCGGCAACCAAAGCGGACGACCTCTACGTTACAAAGTAAGAATAAACGGCGGCCTTCCAAAATATTGTTAGCTCATTTCCTAACAAATTCAAATCCACCGTTACGATTCCAGGAACAGAAAGTAGAGAAGGAATCATTACCGTTTGATATCGAACAAAAACAACTGTTTTAACTTTGGTCAAATTTATCTCTTGAGTTACAGGAATAACAGCTAGAGAATTTTCGTTTTCTGTAGATAGATAATCTTTATTTACAACAAATATGTACAAAATATAATCTATATATAGAAAATTTCCTCAAGTTGCGATCCTGCTCCCGATTAACGGCAAAGTTCCCAGAAGGCTGGCAGCGTTTCTGTAGACTAAAAGTGTATTTTAGTGATTTGGTCCTCACAAACAATTTCATTTAGAATATACTCTCTGTAAACAATATATATGATTTGACCCGGTCTCCCTTGACGGAGCATGAGATGAGACCAATATAAAATGCATTTGTGTCTTGTCCTATCTTACTCTAATACTTGGTGTAAAGTTGAATGAAACTATTCAACCAGTGCGTAGTTTTTAGGGTTCCGTAGACAAATGGCAAAAAACGGAACCCTTATAGATTCGTCATGTCTGTCTGTCTGTCTGTCCGTCCGTATGTCACAGCCACCTTTTTTCCGAAAGTATAAGAACTACAATGTTGAAACTTGGTGAGTAGATGCATTCTGTGAACCGCATTAAGATTTTCACACAAAAAAAGGAAAAAAAAACGATAAATTTTGGG
This sequence comes from Achlya flavicornis, assembly GCA_947623365.1. Lineage (NCBI taxonomy): Eukaryota > Metazoa > Arthropoda > Insecta > Lepidoptera > Drepanidae > Achlya > Achlya flavicornis. The sequence goes on from OX392484.1 coordinate 5,889,569, forward strand.
GATCCCGTCCCCATACATAGAACTGAAACTAATTTTTTTTTAAAACCCATAAATGTGGGGTGTCTATGGATAGGTCTTCAAAAATGATATTGAGGTTTCTAATATATTTTTTTTCTAAACTGAATAGTTTGCGCGAGAGACACTTCGAAAGTGGTAAAATGTGTGTCCCCCCCTGTAACTTCTAAAATAAGAAAAAGATAAAACCAAAAAAAATATATGATGTAGGTACATTACGATGCAATATTCTACCGAAAATTGGTTTGAACTAGATCTAGTAAGTAGTTTTTTTTTTATACGTCATAAATTGAAATTCATATCAAATACTCAGGTTTATACTAGCATTTACATATAATACCTACAGGTTTGTACGGAACCCTCCGTGCGCGAGTCTGACTCGCACTTGGCCGGTATTTATTTTATTTTATTTGATTAGGCTTCCAATATTTTAGTGATGGCGATTATAAATATATCAATATCTATTTGAGCGATGAGTGCATCTCAAGCGATGGAGATAGCAAACAGGTCAACGTCTTGCCCAGAAATAGCTCGATGCGGTCGAGCCGCCCCTGGCCCATGTCTTTCGTCGCTTTTACTTAGCAATTCGTTCCGACATCTCGTTAATATGTCAACGAGGTTATCAATACACAATATCTACGGTCTCCCGCTGTACTACTGTTTACAAAAGTTGTAATATGGAGAAATTTATGAATGTGCTTATGTTTAGGAGCGAGACGGTTCTAGGAGCTCCATAACGAGAGGTATAAGTTCGACGACCGAACTATTGTAAGCCGACCTATTTTTACAAATTATAAGTCACTAACAATCGACTCGTCAACTCAGTTGCTTGTAACAATAACTTGCTCGCATTCCTTTTATAATGTAACTGAATGTCGATTTGTGAAATGAAGGACGGTTCACAATTATTTTCAATTCGAGCAATATGAAGAGACGGTAAAGAGGTTTTTGATTCTGTTTCTGTTTGTCATACTGTAATGAAAATATTAATCGACGTTCAGTCAAACGAAAAAATATATGCTCGTAATAAAAGACTTCGCAAGAATATAAAAAGTCTGTCAACATCGATAAGCTGCACGATAGGCAAGGGCACCGTATTTACTGGAATCTAAGTAGGTACCTATAGTACACAGTTGGAACAACTTTTCCCTGATTTTTATTACGGTTCTAGGTCTAATAGATCATTACTCTTTTCGACCGTTTGCCTCATTATGTTGGTGAAGTGGGTAATTGAGGTATAATTACGAAAAACAGTTTTGATTAATTAGAAAATAGAAAATAGAAAATATTTATTTTCGGTAACTTATCATCTACACTAAAAATATAGTTCATTGGGGTCTCCTTTTAAGTATAATAAATACCTGTGCTAGGAGGCCCCGCTCTTCCATATCTAGTACATAACAATATAGTAGTAAAAGGTGTTACAATTTTAATTTTAATTTTAAATTTAGTTCCGAGTTTTAGAATAAAAATTTATTGTCATTAGATCATGATTATGAGAATTGATATGATCACGCATAGAGTTGACTGTCTCTTCATTACACTTTTATGATACTAAAGACATTGCGACATGGGTTTGGAAAACTAATCAGTAGCTTTTTAAAAAAAAACCACTAAACGATAATACAAAGATTACATACGTGGGTAATATGAAGTTTACCTTTTATATTTACATGTCTGTCTGTCAATGTGTTTGTAGATTAAACGCTCCAGTTCTATTAGATTTCCCTGGAGAGCGAATGGATGTGACGCGACGCACTGTGTCGCGTGGTGGGTTGTTTAATTCGAGACAATGCTCTAACCCCGATTCCCGAAGTCTCCTATGTTGAACTTCTGTACTTGCTTTTCAAGAAAAAATAACACACTCCAATATACCGCTATTGGAAATGTATAGGGTTTCGATACGTTCTCTTTGTATTGACAGTAGAATTCGCAAGTGTAGAAATTCTGGCTAAGCGAATTTTAATATCTAACATTTCTATTCACGAAAGCCTACCAATATTATCTCTAGCGTGTATTGCTAGCAAGCGTATTTCTCTCGCATAGAGAGCACATTTTTAATTCTTAAAAGAGCTATCGTGGCAGTAGATTATTGAACCATGACATATATTCCCAAGAATAGGTTAATAGTCACTTAGTCCTTCAAAATATGCAGTATTCGAGAGCGTTCTTATTACTTTAAGAGTAATGTACACAGTGTAATAAATTAAGCTTATCTAGACAGTTTGTCTATATGACCACGATTCATCACTGTCGAGCAACACTGGGATAACTGTCATACTGGCGAAAGTGAATTGATTCGATGTAAAAAGATCATTTGGAAGTGAATAACTGTAATCGACTGTCAAATGGGTATTTTAATGTAAAGTGCTTGGATTCAATGAACAAAGCCTCATCATACAGTTATAGCCTTACACGCTCAACGATTTAGTTTAATGATAATAGCAAGCCTGAACAAGATCAGTCAACAGACGATAGTTACTAGCACCGTCGTCTAACATAGTCCGTGATTTATCAGATAAAGTTTAAAGACCAGTGATGTCGACCATTACTCGGTCATCAAAACCTCGTTAACGACACAATACATGTAGCAAAGAAAGAATATTACTTACCAAGTTCTTGAGGTGTATTTATATCTAATAACCTAATGTATTATTACCAAAATAATGTGTGTATTACAAACGTTAAGTTTGTGATACACACATATTACAAAAGCAAAGGGATAACGCTGAGTAGAGATTAGGAACTCGACAACAATGCGAAGGAACAATAGTGGGGAAAACACTCGAGGCTAACCAAACTTAGGTAATTGGATGTTCAACCAAATATGTTTCAATATAATATATTTCCTACGGCAAGTAAAGCGACTTACAAAGACTTAAGACAACCGCTTACAAGTTATCTACTTGTCTGACTTAGTGCTATAACTTACAGCGTATTTGTATCATGTTCCTTCAGAAAATCTAATATAATATTTATTGATTCAAACAGGCAATGGAGGAGGCCTATGTTCAGCAGTGGACATCCCTAGGCTGATATGATGATGATGATGAGAAGAACTTGCATAATTAATTGCGAATCAGTACAAAAAGAATTGAAAGTAATTTCCTCAGCAAACCTCGTACAAATTAAATTCTTTCCGGAAACACGACTTTGTATTTGGGACACAATATGTGGGAAACTGTCACGTGACTTTACAGTAAAACGCGTAATTCCGTACGAGTATAGAATGAGCGTGACACGTTCCTCCAGACCCATTCACAGCCGGTTATTGTATGCAAATTAAGGTGGGACATTTTTCAAGTCGACTCCCGGATTAGCATTTCGCTTTTCGTTTGAGAATTAAACGGGTGGACGCCAACAACTAATATTTTGTAAGCTCGTATTGAATTATGCTCAATCGCGCGCAAAGAAATCGGACTGATATTGCATATTCGCCATCACCCTTGTTAAACAGCAGCCTAGTTCGCTAGAGCTATTTATGTTGCTTTTACAGGCGCACATATTCAACGCTCATGTTTACAATTAGGGCGTACAAACGACAATTTCCCGCTTGTAATGATGTAATTGTAACAAATTCCGTGTAACGGCTAATAGTGCGAATACTAACTTTGACCAACCTCGTGGAAATGTATTGGGGTGGGGACGAATATTAAGACAAAGGATCGTTGATGAGGGGGTCGGCGCATTGTCGCTAAGAATCTGGGGATCGCGTCGTGGCAATCACCGCGAACGGCCCGAATTCCTGTCAAGCCATTTTAAGTTTTAGTACACATGCTATCATATATTGCGCCTAGATGAAGTGGATGCCTAGATGAATTGAAATGTTGAGTTTTCATGAGATTAATCATACCTTAACCAATAAGTAATTAGTATAACTGTAGCGTATACATTAGCAAGTCAACGTAACAAGAAACACTGGGCGAGTGTCAGTGACCTCCGTTCAGTTACTCGCGATCAAATTGATTAGGCGATATTATGATACGACTCTTCACGCGTGCTGGCTCTGTCGATGCGATGCTCTTTAATTGGCTTAATTGCTATCTGACGCATAGTAGCTTCTGAGCTCCCTCGCTGGGCTATATTAGAGTTCAGTTGAGACATAGTGAGCACAACGTTTATTCTCGTATTTATTGCGTGTATTGATGCTGCAATGCTGCTCTCTAATTAATTTGTCAGTGCATGTGGGTGTTTGTTGGACAAATCCGAGGCGAATTCTTTCCAAGACACAGTACGTGACTCTCGTCTGCGAGTGCGTGTTGTAACCAGCGTAAGCGCAACGGAGATCTCGAAATAGCAGCTGACTCATACATCACAGCCATGTAAAGGATCAGTGGTGAAAATAGATTTTGTTTCGCTGTTTGTAAATCAAAAGTTGTATTGTTCACTTAAATAGATCTTAGTCACTAAGTACCTTATTGGATAAGTCGTAATAGTTAGTCATGTCATAAGAATAGCTATTAATAATAGTAGTCATGTGCAGGAAGACAGATAAACACACGCAATAAAACGTTAAAAGTATTTGCAGTATAATAATAATTCTCTTTAAGGACACCAAGGTAATTCTTGATTCCTTATTTGGTATACCGACAGTCCACATATACCGACAGAACCTAAAATGGAATAAGCGAGAGCTTTTAACGAGCAAGTAACTGACTCGAAGATCTAGCCTTTTACTCAACCTTTTACTTATAAAAACTTACGACTTTCTTGTCATCCTTCTCTTTCTAGAATAAATACATGTGAAAGAATGAGATACTCGTAATTTACGTTTACTAGATCGTTATCAGCGCACAACACCAACTTTAATGGAGATTGGTGAAGTAAACTATCATAAGTTGCGGACGGACTAACTAAGCGTTTACTTGCTATTCGTAAAATTTCTTACACAGTAGATGATTCGATTTCAGAGGTATGTTAAACACTTTTAATCTGAAATGCTCTGCTTCTAATAACCCCCCCGGCCATTTTTAAATGGTAATTAAGGATAATGCCCTGTATATTATCTATCTTATTTATAGCTAAGTGGCACGCACTGTTGCCCTTATCTGGATGGACGAGTCCTGGTCGCAAACTTGAGTCAGACAGTATCAATGTCATGTCTGGTTCCTAACATAAAGAAGTAATTCTGTGACGGCTGTTTATTTGTCTGACTAATTTATATTTCAAGACTTATTTATATGTCGTAAAACTAAGGTATATTTGTTTTAAGAAATGTTAATTCCCAAAAACATCTTGACTCTTCTCAAATAACAATTCTAAAGGTAATTCCCAGGACCAATCTTTTGTATGTTTTACACCAGTCAATCTAAGGTCATTTATTTCAAAGAGAGGAATTCATTAGAGTAGCAAAACGTATCAGCTTGTGCGACCTTTGACTTCCGACATCGATAATTCAAAGACTTCGTGAGTTTAGGGTGATCCCTATCATCCCTATCATAACGTTAATGCAATAGTTTTAACATAAGGGATGATAATGCTCATGTTAATGGTTAGGGTTATAACCTGCAATATATAGCTTCTATAAGGAGTATATGAATGGTGGTCATCGTCACGCATAAATTCCAACGAAAATTAGATTATAACCGGATGAATTGAGGCATCTGGACGAGCCGTAAATAAGGCATCTTTGGAAATTTCTTCCGACTTGGGCATGAGAGAATATAGGTTGCAATTTTAATTTAACAAATCACTCATTTTGTATCTCCTCCCGTTGTGAGGATTGACATTGATGGATTGACGTTTGTAGATCGAACTTCAGAATGGGCTTGCGCCCGCACTGACACTCGGGCATCCGGCGCCGGAGCGGCCGTACTGTTTGGCGAGACCGGATGCCGCGAAATAATATACCGAACCGATATTTACTCTCACGAAAGAATAGGCAAGAGATAAGAGGAATGTACATGTGAGCGAAGGTTTAAGTTTACTTCATTTCTTAACTATTTGTAAACAACGAACATGAGTAAACGGCTACATCAATTCCGAACATGAGTAAGCACTTTAAGTTTTAAGTGCAAAATTAGAATGTCTCTTTCAAAATTATAATGTATATTAAATATGGTATACAGTTCTTGTTCACGCTTACAACTGGAATTAAGTTGAGGAATCGTGAAACGATTGGATAAGGATCAACAACTTCCTTTTGAGTGTTAATTTGTCCAAAAAGACTGTAGGAACACCTAAAAATACTACACAAATACACCACACAAAATGTTGTGAGGTTATTATAATCCAACAAAAGGTGTGTATTCAAGTATTGTTGCATGTACACAAAGGTGTTTCGTGAGCTTATTTTCAGGACATGAACGTTGCCACAACATTCTCGTTATTCGAAAATTATATGCTAGTATATTTAGTGTGATAAAATAACGGTACTTTAAAATCGCTTTGAACCGGTAACGAGTTAAACGGTCTTACGTATTGTCTATGGAAATGACAGCTGATATACAATAGCACAAATTAACTTGGCAATAGAGTTGTATGTAACCAAATTCCTAAGGAAATAAGTAGATTTGTATTAACAAACGAACCAGCATTACCTCACAAGTGCATGCATGATAAAAATACTCATTTGATGTGGAAATTATGTATCAATACAAAAATAAAATCTCATTGGAAATCGCTATGTTAGTACTACGTCCAGAAATACGAGTGTTAGTTAGGTAGTAACAATATTGTATTAACTTACGTAGTACCTTCACATAACCATAATTACTCAACAAGTAAGCTACCATATACTCAGCTACTATGCTCTTTATTATTGTAGTAGAATTTACCGGAAGAGATACCTTTTATTGCATTTACTCATGTTGAAACAAACAACTCAATAGTACAGGTGCATTTAGCTCGCTGTCCGTTAAACATGAAGCAGTAATCTCAAACTTGGTACCCGATAACGTTTGGAGCAGAGAACAGAAACGTGTTCAAACTCTGCAATAGTTTAAAGAAAACTTTTAAGTCGTCGTGAAATTTCAAGCAGAAAAGAAATTGGGGTTGTTCAATATTTATACTGGATGATACCGTCAAATATAAATGATTAAGATCTTGCTATAACGACTTAAAATGTTGTATTATATCATAATAATATAGTTAAGCTGAAATAGTAGACGAATATAATGTTGTAGTAACGGTGAAATATAGTAGAGACAATTCTCGTACGGCAATACTTTTTCAATTGAGTAAAACTGAATGCATCATAAAAAAGTGGCTCAAAAGGCAAACTAAAAAAAGGGATGGAAATCACAAAGCGTTTTGAACTGGTGGAGATGGAAAAAGTGTGCCACGTTATATATATCTCTACGTGAGCCAGTTACGTAACATGGAGTCCCTGAGGGAGATAAAACTTGAGATAGGAGGGAAAGAAAGATTACCTTTTAATGCTACAACAAGGTTTTTTCAGATTTCATTGATAAGTTATGAGAAAATACATTTATATCCTTACTTTTTTATAATAGATTTAAATAATGATGCAACTGGATTGTATTTTGATAGTGGAACAGAAGAAAATATTGAATCGTGGTAAATAAGCATTTATTTTTTATTCCGCTGCCAAAACTTTTCACACAAAGAAACAAGCTTGGTAAGAAAATTTGTCTCGTAAAATCCAATTTAGAACTAACGATGTGAACGAACTCTACGAGAGAAGAAATTATGACCCTTCAATATATTATTATGTTCTATTCTATGTAAGTTTCATGTATGTGTGTACAAGTGCCAATTGCTCAATTATGGATGTAAGCGTTTCCAATTTAATATTTTAATAAATGGGCGGTAAGTTTGCTGACCTTGTTTGATTTTATACTTAGCATATTCAAATATTAATTTACTCTAGATATGTACGGTAGATTGCCGGAATTGAGTATATCTAGTTCACTTACATAGACTTTGTAAATATAGGTACTCCAGGGACTTTGTGGGTCTATAATGTAGCTGAAAATTAAGTTTTGGGACGTGAATACTCAGATATATCGTGTCGATGTAATTATGTCCACAAAACATATGTCGGATCATTATATCATAAGAACATAATGTACCAGAAGGAAAGTACTGTTCAATTAATTGCTATAATTTCAAGCAATGGTAATCCATGCACGTCAACCAATTATGTTCTTTTACCAATAACCAATTAAAACAATACAAAGTAATTAGTTACATAGACTTGGTAATAATCATTTAGTAGGTATTATTACATACAGTGAGAATTGAATTAAGTAGTCAATTTGTGGTTTTATATACTCGTACCTTATTCATATAGTTATTAATAATAATGGGTTAGACTTGACTACAAAATTTCATAATGTTGTATTGTATGGCGACTGAATATATGTGCAAAGTTGTATTAAAATCGTTTAAGTAGAAGTACCTACTTAAAAAGATCTGGAAGATTCGAAGCAATTGAAGCAAAAAATCAAATAAATATACGGATACTCAATAAGACCGTATAAAAACAGCCGATACGAACAAAATGGAGTTCACTTCACATCCTTTGTCAAATCTCTTCGCATGATACTCGAATGATGTATAAATGTTGAATATCGCAAAACACTTACGGCCTTACTCAAAAACTAAAACTAATCCTAATCCTAATAATTAAATAGTCAAATAATTAACGTCACCTTGTTGTCATTGTCATACAATTTGACGTTATTTATGTGATCAGTTTATTATAACGTTTTATGAGTAAGGGGGTTAATATGCTGATAAATCAATCGGGACTTGGTCTTTTATAATACACATATTTACTGGTAAATAGTCACAGAACTAACTCAAACAACCCCCAAAAAAATAAAAGGAATAAGGAAAGACAATCATCAGATGAAGTTGGCCGATGATGATATTATTATGTTTAAAATATCCCAGGAAATTTATAATAATTTTAAATAGCAATCAATATAGATAGATAAAGTGATATAACGCTGGTACCTGTATGTTAAAATTTTAAATAAACAATATAGTAATAAGAATTCCATTTAAAATAAATCTTACCTTAAATTACCAGTGGAGTGGAAGCATCTATCATCAGACTAGGTTGACAGGTAATTGACCTAGAACGATAAAAAAACAATTTCTTTTAACCGCGTAAAGTAGGGAATTGTGTGACGAGAACACCGCGTATGAAAGATTAAATTAAATAACGCATAAATAACTGTGAATTGGCTACAATCCTAAAAAAATATATTTAGTCCGTCCGCGTCGGTTAGATTAATAAAAAATCACGTATATTTTTTCCGACATTCAAACAAAAAAATATGAAGATATAGCCCGTTAAAGTTCCGCGTGACGTCACATTTCTATATTTTTTTTTGTTAAATGTGACTTCACGCGGACTAATTAGAATTATTTATTTTTTACCCAGGAAAGTAACCAATTGGGGTGCAACAAAGTGTGATACAAAAGTAATCATTCTTTTTGTTCTAATTAAGCTACTATTGTATGCAAAACTACAACATATTTACAACTATGCATTATGCATGTTTACACACTCTTAAACCTGAAAATCTAATAAGTACGGTTTCTTGAACCATTAATTAACCACAATATAACATGAAAGCAAAAATGCTGCACAAACATAAAAGCTGGCTTATTTACACGCAAGACTAAAAAACACAATAGGTATATTTATATAGGTACAAAAGTTAAAAATATAGATTTTTATTAAAATTTCAAATTGTTGCCAATCATCGAATCACAGAAATCGGAATAAATTGCCAATCGCACACGTGATACCAAAGGGAGACCTTTTATTATATCAGTATTATTATATCCCTTTTACGATACAGACAATACCCAACGTGGAACCGCATTGAAACATGCTGTTTTAAATATTGATTGGCTCATGAAAAGCAAGTACCTATAAATTTGCAGTTTATAATACGTCTATAAACTTATAATAATCTTCGTAAGCAGTTATAGCAGTAGCCAGCAGTAGCTATTTAAATAACAATAATGCATTATTATTTATAGCCTATCGGAACTCAAGACCAGCATTCATAAATGATCGCTTGCCATTTAAAATGCCCGTAATACAATACTGCTATTACTCGTAATTCGCAGCGAGTATAGAAACGAACGGTTTTCAAACTGTTTTAATCAAATGAAGCCTGAGATTCATTGCACTAAGTACCTGTATGTAAGTAATTGTCTACATTTGCTTGGTGTAACGCTAAGGTGATGCAAGATTGCATAGAAATAGATTACCCTACACCATCGAGGAACAATCCCTTTAGAGTAGTAATACCGAGTAATCCGATTCCGAAACTAGTCAGTGATTTGTCACTGATTTTGAACTTTAAGGACCAATCACTGCACCGTGTGTTCTAGACTTGGCCAATCAGAGGGCATGTGTCCTTGTCTTAGCCAATCAGAGCGCATTGTCGATGGTGGGAAATTGGCGGAATAGATTGCAAGCAAAATCAACGTCATGGCGCTTCTTTGGGTTAGTTGTTCGATGCCCTACACTATTGTACGTATATTACTATCACTGTTCAGCAGCATGCGCATTTGTAGTACAGGATTTCAGAATACTAGTTCCTCCAATAACACGTTACATCCATTATGATTCAGGGACGGAAGACCATCGACATTCACGACTGACCCCACTCACGCTCATCGATTCGCTTATAAAAGTAACATCGGAATGACATCGAGATAGAATCATGGCATTGTAGCGCAAAATTATAAAGGTTCCCCCCAAGATTGTATAACCATACTTTCTAGCTATAAGTGTCCGTAGTACACAAACAGAAATTTCAACGGTTATATACGAGACCCACATTTATGTCCGAACACAAACCAAGATTAAGCTTAAAGTTTTCAAAAGTTAGAATTCAAAGCAGCGAGTAGCACAAAAGGTTTTCTCGAAAATGTTTTTCAACACCTTTCTCGTATCAAGTTGAGTGCTACGCGAGGTGCGAAGTTAAAATGTTCACTGGAGAACTTATGATTATAAACGATGCAGAGGGTCGATGCAAAGAAAGCCAGTAGTCGTTTACTATATCCCTGGTGTATGGAAAAGGGAGTGCGCGCCGCAGTCAAGGCACATGAACCCAGAGCAATCTCACATATTACTCCGTGATCTGTTGAATATTTGATCGAGAATGCGTGACTCGAATTACATTTACCTTGAAATGAAACCTTTCCGTATTTGTCAATATTAAATATCGATATCTGACTAATCTTTAAGAGGCTTCAAAAGTACCTACGAAATATTCCGACGTTTATTATAAATCGCAATGTTAAATCTGATCGTTCTAATTATAAGATAACTCTGATCCCCATTAGGGGTAAGAGGCCGGGGCTCATAATTGCGTCCCTCATTAGGCGACGGACTCCGTGAAATTAGATTTTATTTATGAAATTCCAACGTGGATTGGGCCTGAATCAAGTTGAGGGACACGGGTTGCCTATCCGTATATAACTCTGCTTGCATATACGTTTAAAACTTTATTTTATCGACGTCACATATTTCCGTGATAGATTGGCCTGATGTAATTAAGAGGGAAAGTCCTTTTGTTTGTTTTCGTAGAAACAGCGCCACGTCTCGTCGGAGAGATAGCTGTATATGTATCTTTACGCCTATCTGCCTTTATGTGGGCCACACGCCATTGTTTGCACACGCGATGGGTAGAATTAGCTTTACGTATAATCTTTATAATGCTGCAGAATGTTTGATAAGAAGCTTGAATAGAATCCTCACGCAAACTGTATACACAGAAGAGACATAATTTAAAATTATAGTTTCGTTATGTCCGTATTTATTTGACCATTTTGAAATGAGGATGTCTCTCCCTGTCCACCTGAACTGTCAAAACGTCCGCTAGTTATTTTTTTAGTAGTAAATTTCTAATTAAAACGAAACCATATGGTTTGCATAGTCCTACATGCAGTTGGCCGGTTTTATGCCAAATTTAATGATCATCCATAGACAAAAAATGTACATAATAAAATGTTCCATAAATGCGTAATAATATCGGATACCATCCGCACCGTTTTGGAATTGCGATGGCCGACAATGAGTCACACGCAGTTCGGTGCGCCCGCGCCTTCGCCCGCGCCGCGGCCGTTCGCTGTGCGTGTGGTCTGCCAGCCAACGGCCAAGTGTTTGTTTTAAGCTATAAACCACTTTCCAGAACAACATAAAAAGGTTAAACGATCAATTATAAATATTTGTAAGGGATTGTTATTGTGACATAATATCTGACATTGATGGTTTTACAATTTTTTAGATACCTACGCGTCTCAAAAATATGGAGTCATATTTTTTACGAAGCCATTTTATAATATTCAGTTACTTTCCTTATCTCTTATTTCCTTATCTTCTTAGTTAATTTTATTGATTTAATAAAATTCACAATTCGTTTTAATTTCATTATTAATTGCACACAGACCAAAAGCTGATATTCTCGTATGTGGCTCGTCTAAATTGCGTGCATAGTACATTACATTTAGGATGACTGAGTAGGTGTACGTCCACCTATATCTACGTACCAATTATTTTGCACCCATAGCGATTAAAGAACGTACCGTATATTTTGTTTTAATCTAAGTTACTGCGGTACTTTTCTTTATGTTTGACATCAATCTGACAAATGCAAATAAGCGACTTAAGGACAAGATATTCCAGACACATGTGGCTGCCACACGGAGTAAAAACACAAAGTTATTTGTTGAAACTAAACCCACAGTAATTAACTGGCCTGTCTTTTTGATATATTGTGATAATCTGTACTTGTGTCATTGTTGATCGTGAATGACACTTGTTTATTTACATTCTAGCGTTGCAAATGAATATGAGAATAAAGAGTAATAACAGAAACTGTTTAGCATTACAATCTATGACTCATTTCGTTTGTTTACACAGAATTAAATGTACAGTCGAAGAGATAAATATGTATACACGTGAAATTCAACGATGATTTTCTCTTAAATTGTTGATTGAAGCTACGAGATAATTATGCAGGCAGAATCTCTTAACATATACTATTATCATTTGTGTAATATTTCAACATTTGAATCTATACAGTGCGAGAAAGTTAGTCAATAAAAAAATATAATAAGAAAAATAATCCTTGGGAAAAAAACAAAACATTATACATTCAACCCTCAAGAGGAATTTCACTAATTTATTAGGACCTTATATAAATTAATCAGAATTAACAGTTTTAAATGTAGTTACTACATAAAAATATATGATGTACAATTATTAAAAATAGGTAGGTATATGATATAAATAATAAATTAGAGTTTACAACAATGAACAATTAAATTAACCTAATTAAACCAAAATTGATATGACGCTAATGAATATTGTATACAAGTGTGGGTACTTGCACATATTCATTAGCATATTTTTTTGCAGTAATCTAAAAAATCATTTGAGGTCAATAAATTGAATCATATTTTTTTATGTAATAATTAAAAAGAATGTATTTAATTAAGTCAATTAATGTTCCACTTTCAAAGCTCTGTTTATTTAATTGCATAAGTATAGTAAAGGGCACGAGTCGTGAGCACAGATTTAGACCTGCAGTGGTATTCTGTAACGTTCATTTGTAAAATCACTTCTGAATCCGCGATGAGATTAGAATTTCATATTCTTAAACTGAGTGAGTTCGACACTAGCGCCACCGAGTGATGACGGAAGTGAGAAGAACTACGACAGGTGAGTATTTTGACGTTTTTCAATAGGATTTGGTATTCTGAAACGTAATTCACCCGCCAATTCAGTTGCGAGGTGAGTTGCGAGATGACTTTCGAGATGACTTACCTTTTACAGAATAGCATAGCTGCGCAGTAGTTAATTTTCGGTCTGTTTGGCGGAATGAAGCAGGGGGGAGCGCCGAGCTGCACACGATTGGTTCGTCAGTCGATGCTCGTCGTCTATTGGATTCTTGCGTGTCATTTGGCTACTGTAATTTGGCCAAAAGTGAATATGCGCGAGCTTGCCCCCACTACTGCCTATCTGTGCTCACCATTCGTGCCTCATTCTGTACCTACCTATTTACAGGGACACAATGATATTTAAAATAGGCGGGACATTCCCAAGAATTTCACTCCATACATTCTCCGTACCTACGTAATTATGTATATGTTACGCATGCGTAAAACTTAGTATTACTTAGGTACTACCAAACTTAACTATATCGAAATATCATGATAATCCGATATAAGTTTAGGTAACATCCACTACGTGTATTCTACTGAAATACGAGAGATGCATCGGTTGCCATAGTGGCCGTTCGAATGATCATAAACATAAATGATTAAAGTGAAGATTCAGAAGAGAAGACTTATTTACCAATCCTAACTAATATTATAAATGCGAAAAGTGAGTTTGTTTGTTACACCATCACGCCTCAACTTCTCAACGGACCATCAGAGTTAGCGTTATCATATTTGCATGAGTTTTTCAATAGGTACATACAAATTCTTATTTTAATCCTTAGCACAAATCTGCAAAGGGGCTAACGGTAAAGCCATAAATTATTATAATATAATAGTAAAGGATGTCTTAAGACGGGAGTTGGGCTGCGATTATTCCATGCAAATGTATTCCCTTGTTTTCTTCCTGAATAATGCCTCTAAAGTCATCATTTTTTTCTTATAAAAAGTTCTGCTTTGTACACGTCCCTGTTACTTCCTTTTTTTCAGCAACTAATTATTAAAGAAATTATGGCCCTCCAAAAATTACAACAAATGCCCTATTTTTCCGCCGTGATTAAAAGGAATACCAGACAAGTTCGAAAAGATTTGAACATAAAAGAAAGTAATAGGGACCTAGATAACCCAATAGATTTCGTCAATTTTTTTGTGAATATATTGGTCTGAGCTGCAGATGTCCCTATCGCACATACATAGCGCATAGCATAGCGGCATAGCGCGACGGCAATAGTTTTCTTCAAATACCTATTCTTCAAATTCCTCGCAGCTAGGAACCCCTCTTAAATGTTTAAGGCAGGTACTTAATAAGTATCGACGATGATGTCACGGGTACGGGAGTTCATTTCCGTAACGTCATTGTTGTTATTCCTTCCGCCCCATCACGTTGTATACGTATGTGAATGCAGTGCCGTAATATTTAAATATTGTCATGGATATTTTAATTTCACTTCATTATGATCCGCTTTTATGAGTACCATCAAGTAAAATAGAGTCTTGAAGAAGGTTTTCATAAAAGCAGAATAATAAGTATAATCATAATAGTTACAAAATTATGTTGGTCTTGCTATACACTTACTACTTATTTTTATTTGAGCCTGGTTAATGTTATATTATCATAAAAATAACTGCATCCTAAACAATCAAGAAACGAAAATATTACTTAACTTAATCCGGACTCACACCACATAGTTAAATAATGTCTAATTTATTGGGTGATGGACGGC
Source organism: Achlya flavicornis (assembly GCA_947623365.1). NCBI lineage: Eukaryota > Metazoa > Arthropoda > Insecta > Lepidoptera > Drepanidae > Achlya > Achlya flavicornis. The sequence goes on from OX392484.1 coordinate 5,904,967, forward strand.
CTGTTTCAAAACCAGAACTAGACCAACCATTAAATATTACGAGCTTACTTGATGGTGATAATCCCGATAACATATTTTTTATTAGAGTTAATAAACAATAAGTAATTAATTTATGTAACTAAGTGGGCGGGGCGAAAGAAAATCCTCAGCGGTTGGTTATAGGAATCAAATCAAATCATCATTTGTTTGCAATCATGAGTTTTAGAGGAAAACAAACTTGACCTGAAAATCTCTCCCACAAAGCCTTGTCCGGCTAGTTATTTGCAGAAAAACTATAATTAATCGTAAATGTCTTCTAAAATTTCCTATCATAGGTAATATCTAACTAAAGAAATAAGTATGGGCAGCAAACTGTGTGGCTACATGCATGCGTAGATTTACCCATAATTGGATTGGGTTATAGCTATCTACGCATGGGCGACCACAAAAACTATCTCCATATTATTGTAAGCATTAATAAATCTGACAACAGACGATACCAGATGCCGACAATGCTTGACAAATTGTGTCCCTACAAATATATGAGTTTATTTGGTCCCGACAGTTTTATTACTCTTCACTGGAGATTAAATTAAAACTAACTATGATGTTATTTGAGATAAAGAAAATAATAATGTTTCTATAATTTCTCATGTGAATTGGGCATAGAGAGATCTTGAAATCGCTTTAGAATATTTTCTTCAACATGTGTATGAACCTAGAATTTTTCGGTAGAACACCGAAGCTGGATGTGAAAACGTTACGTGTTTCTATTTTTTATATCATTCCTGTACCCTGAGTGTAACGCTTCCAAATAATTAACGTAACTAACGCGTTTGTGTATTTCTATGAAAACTTGTACTAAAAACGCAAACGCGTTAGTTACGTTACTTCTATGCAAGCTTTACACTCGGGGTACTTGCGAGCGCTACGGTCTCTATGAGTAAGATAGTTGTTACTCGATAAAATATCGCGGCAAACAAAGTCATATCATGAACTGTCCAGATAATTCTAAAATATAATTTACAAGCTTACGCCTCGCGTTACACCCGCGTTCCAAGAATGAAAAATACCCTAAGACCTGGAGCTAAAGTAACTATTGCTTCAGAGTATATAAATACTACGTACCTATTGCATATACAAAATTTGATGAAAATCCATGCAGGCTTTACGGAGTAGTAGTAGTAACAAAGACACAAACTTTCGCATAATATTAGTAGGATAGGAAATGGATAGGAAGCAACATATTAGGATTAGGATATTTCTTATCAACCAGCTGGCCAGAATAAATTTTGAATTTAACAGGAATAAAAAAATAAAAACAAAAGAGCGTTATCGAAGGTCTCCCTTACTAAGCTCTTTCAGCAGGGCGCCACTTAAAATTCCAGCAATTTATCTTTATCCCATCTTTTCCCGTGGCGAATAGAAAGTATAATGGGGTATTAAATGAAACTTACTTCATGTTTATAACCTGTTAGGTAGAAATCTCGTACGCGTGGGCGAAGACTAGCCAGTTGTTATACCGGTGGACGAGGATAAGAAGTTACTTTAAAAGGGCGTAAGATAATGGATAAGGCAACCAATTGAGGATTATCGTTCATTTCTTTCTTCAACTTATAGATATTACAAGAACAGGTCGTGATCTTATTGTATACAGTATATACAAGAAGGTGACATTAAACCTTCATGAATGGTTGTATAATTATTCTGTGACAAGTACTTCAATACGGCCACTTCATAATATTGCACTTTATTCTATGACATACCAATGCTGTCGGCTTATCCAGAGCCCTCACAGTTCAATGTACTCATCGTCACAGGCAGATATAACTTAATGTGAGAAAACACATTCTCCAAATAGAGCTCACGACAGTTATGATAATATTTAGTAGGCTCCATAATGAATATCGTATTTATTTGAATTCTGGCAGTAACATAGCGCTGTAGAGAAAATTAAATTATAAAATAAGGATGGGCGATATCAACGTTGTTCAATTAGCCTCTACGGATCGAATATCGCAGTAAAGTAGAAATATCGGCAAACGACACTGAATGACACTGATATACCTGTATTGGCTTTTGGTATATCTTTTATGTTACACGAGAACTAAACAGTAGGCTAGTATAGCCGCAAGCAGCTATCTAGACACGATACTAACCGTAACTGGAAATTTTGGTGAATTATATGGTTGGAGATTTCAAATAATTCAACAATATCTCACTCGATGCCTTTCAAAATTCCACAAGAATTCAAAATTCTCTTCGAATGGCCGGTTCTTTGTATTTCTAAACTATATTACAAGTACCTCACTCACTCAATAGTTCATCAACCATTGTACTAACATGCTATCATAGTCATAAAGTAGCCAATCCAGATGCCAATTGAGCGCGTATCAAGATGCTATTGCAATCGTCTAGGGTGGCAACTGGCCACACTGACCTTAATTCGTAATGGATCGGCGGAATACATTTATGGGTTGAATTAATCACTTATATTGGTCACAATGACAATGTGAACGAGTGGTTTGGTCGCGGGATTGGCTGTGGCCACTCGGTTACGTTAAATGTAAAGCGTATATTGACCCTATTCATTGTCTTTCTCTCTTTAGTAATACAATAAGAGTTTTAAAAGTTGATTGGTACACTTTTTTAAGGAGCGGAGATTTACTGATTCATCAGTTATGGATCAATCAAAGGAATTGGAGTAGAATTTGTGAGTTTTTCAAAGGCTTTTTACGGTTTTTTTTTACGATTTCAACTTATAATGGAAGTGGTTATTTAATTACAATATTGTACATCACTAGAAATAATTTCTCCGGAGGTACATTTGAATAATAATGATTTATTTGTTGACATACTTGCCAAGTGGTTGAAGTCGGAAGAGGGATCAGCCAGTCATAGACCTGTGAGCACTCACTGACGACGTCAGTATTGGTTTTAACCGACCCACAATTCCCTGGCAAACAATGCCGGATCCATTTCAATGGGATCGTCGAGCGCGCGCTTTGACTGTCATCGAGAAAAAAAAACAGAAAGAGAAAATATTTACTTGTAATCCTCCAAGCAAGAATATCAAGCGTCCTTTAGCGTTTTTAAACGCAATGGTGTTTTTTCATGCTATTACGTAAAATTACGAATGATGTTTTATTGTGGCGCCGACTGACCTCGAATGCAACATGCCAACTACCTAGACTGAGTCACCTAAGACTCATGAAACTGTGATATACCTACTAGCTGCAAAACGCAGACAAGCGGTCAGTGCTACATTTATAAATTTGCAAGTGGAACAAATTCATTTGCTGAATTGATGTTGGGAGCATTTGCCTGAATGAAACAGTGTATCATAGTTGCGATATTACAAGCCTAGCTCTATTTGTATATTTGTCCTTAGCTCTCCAGAACTTGTCACTTCTAAGCGCTATCTACGATTGGAAAGGCAAATGGCAAATATCAGAAGCACTTTTCTAGATTTGGAACATTCTTGCAAATGGTCGATTTTATCCCGTACTGTATCAATATGTTCTACGTTGTTCCATAGAGCCGCTATGAGGCGTATTTTTTGTTCTGATGTCATGCACTATTTACTTTACGTTGTATCAATAGCGGCAGATTTTATTGTAACACCCAAGTGTGTTGAGCTAGTGCGAGAGAAATCATGAATGACTAATACAAGTGTCATTTTAGGGTACAAACTTGAATGCCTTCTAGGCTTTGTGTGCTTACCACCTTCGGCCACATCATCACCTACCATGGTGAGATTGTGGTCAAACACAGGCCTATACATAATAAAAAAAAAAAAAAAAAAAAAAAAAGCCGTTTTTGGTAAAACAAAACCCAGAATTTTAATTCAGATTCAGACCGGCTATCTTCTTACACCAGTCGTTTCAGCCTGAACTCTCTAGAAATGCAGGGTGTAACGGAATACTAGCAGAATAAATATGTAAATACATCGTATGTATACACATATTTCAAACAGGTTTTTATGCAACATGCGTATGCTCTTGCCTGACGGTCGTCTAGACCCTAACTCACTACAAACAATAGATACAAAAAACGTGCCGTTATATTTTACTACAAAAAATTAATGAATATCAGTGAGTGGACGGAATACTCAATTAGTCATTGTCCTATTATATTCACAGACTGTAGAAATAGTGAATAGCAATGATTTTATAATATAAGTTTTATAATTAGTTATTATAATTGAAGACGGGAGATGATTGAAGGGGGCTTATGTTCAGCAGTGGACATCCATGGGCATGATATGATGAATTGAAGAGGGGTACACAGAGGGTGACAAGCGTGATGTCTCGAAAGATTCACTAGCAGACTGAAGATAAGAATGATAAGTGGTGAATGACTAATGCTGCATACATTGTGCATTTCGTAGGGTGTAAAGGTAGGAGGATTTTGAGTCAATTTTAATTATTTATCTCCAAAAAATTGCTACCAAGTCTCAGGAAAAAAGTAATTTTATTTATAAATAACGACTATTTCAGGGGGATTTAAGTAAATGACAGCTGTCAGAGAATGAACATGGAATAAGTAGCCAGAATATTCCCGTGATGGGCGTTTCTTCATTGGGCTACACGACACGACACGGCAACGGCAGCCGTCCACAACATCAGTGGATGCATAATTCCGAACGACATGTCGTTGCCGTGCAGGCCCAGTGAGACAGCGTGCAGTACAATCTCATAGAATTATGCATCCACTGATGTCGTGGACGGCTGCCGTTGCCGTGTCGTGTCGCCCAATGAAGAAACGCTCATTAGGGTGCAAAAAATATGAATGACGGAATAAAACCTTGGGAGTGACATGATTACGTGAAGCAAAAGCTGCAGCAAACACGACACCGAGGTCAAGCTAAAATACACCATAATCGAATAGCATCGAGATTCAATCAACTCTTTTTGTTAAGCACGCAGCATAAATAGGTAAGAGTACGCAAATGAGATGAACTGGGTCAAGCCGCTTTCAAGTGTGACGTGAATCGGACCAACGTGCAGCGATACGAACGATACGATAACCAATTGGTACAGGCTTTCAAGTACTACAGTTAATGCACTTAATTTTAGCGTTTAAAGAGATGGTATTTCTACTCGCACGCGACTACTTTCAATGAGTTCAATTCACGAAAATAAGATCACTCACTAGAACTAGCAGGCTTATATTACCAATTATGAGCAAAATAATAAGGCGTAGCAACGAGCGAAATTCAATATCAATCAATAATAATATTCTGTCTATGGTTTGTTGATTTTCATTAAACTAACAAATACGTATGTGCAGTCACGTCACGAGCAGACAGACGCAAAGGCACTAAGCAATGAACATGCAAATTCAATAGCAATAATGCAGACTTCAGACCCCGATTACTTAATCTCTACTACATAGCTCTACTATTGTAAAAGTGTTGTATATGCAGAAGAACTAGTAGTTAATATCTGATAAAATCTGTGATGATCTAATATATAATAATATCTTCTGTGTCAGATGAGGATGTCGATAAGACAAGCAACGAAAATTGACAATCGTCTAAAAAGCAAAAAGTACAGAACGTCTTGATACGGTCTTGATACATTGCAAGTAGCCATTACATAGCCATTAGGTTAAGATGGATTTTGATAAATACTCTTGGTACGCTTAGGATAGTGGATTAGGAAGGAACGCCGCCAAATGTGAGAGTGGCGCACATTCATTTTATACGAAAAGCTTGAACTTGGTGTAGATGTTTTTCATTATTAATTCAAAGTAGGTATATAGGGAGGCTTGGGAGTTGAGAACCGCTGCTATGCAACGAGAAGTTACAACATATTTGACTTCATGTGTAGTAACTGGATTCTTAGTCATAAACTGTCCTACCTCCAACACATACTTGATAAAAAATAGACAAGATAATACGTAAGTTCGAGATAATTAGGGAGAAAATATATAGCTATATACCTAAGTATCTAGGTATATAAAAGGAGAAACTGACTGACTCAGCTGTTTTTTTTCTGTGTAGTGGTATAGGCCTGTCTTTCTGTGTAGTGGTATACACCTGTCTGTCGATCTCACCAAGGTATTATGTGGCCGAAGGTGGTAAGCTCTAGCATACAAAGCCTAGAAGGAACTGGCTCTCGAGTGCAGCTGTCGAACACACTGATAAGTGCTTGGCGACAGATTTTTAACTTGGGGATGGTATCCAGACAGGCGGGTGCCCTCCTTTTTGTTTTTTTTCGTGGGGAAATCCTCATAGGAAACCCGGCCGCCTCGGGGGTAGCGGCCAGGTTTTTCTGGACTTGTACCGGCTAAAACCCCATGGTGATCGTCAACGCCACTGTGGAGAGGGGAGCGGGCTCTCGTTTGAACGCGTACCTGCTCACCCCTCTACGCGCGGCGCTTAGATAGCTCGTCCCGGGGGAAGTGTAATACCTCCCCCCAGCACCCTCGCTGTGTACGATGAGTCCATCGATCCATCGTTCTCCTTGTGGTCGCTTCTGGGCGCTCTGAGCGTGGGCAATAAGAGCGGGGCTTATTGCCCACGACCCCAAAGGCCCCGTTTAGCCGCCTTTTACGACAGGAAGGGGAACACCGTAGCTGTTATTCTAAGCCCAAGCTACAGGGCAGGGTGCCGCGACAAGGCACGTTTACGCCCCGGAGGCGAAGGTGGGATCAGCCCTCTCCCGATCCCGCTCAGCAGTTTCCTTCTGGGGCATTACGGTCTCACAGAAGGAAGCTACAGCTCTCCACGCTGTATCCCGGCTCAGCATCGCCGAAACGACTGCTGGCAAAGAGAGATTTCATCTCTTGGACCAGGATCCGCAGCTCGGGTTCCCACGCAGGGCACACCGCGAGCGTGTGCGATGCGGAATCCTGGTCATTCCCACCGCAGTGAAAGCAGGCCGCCGTCGCTTCACGTCCGATCCTATACAGATAATCACCGAAGCACCCATGGGCATGATATCCTATACAGATAATCACGGACGCGTTTGCGTGCAAAACGCTCCTCACGAAGCGCCACGTCGCGAATGCGAAAAGTCGCTCCTGCAGTTTGATCGCCTCTTCTGGGTGGCCTCCACCGCTCTGGCGGTCGATGCGGATTCGATTATAGAGGCGGGTGCCCTACCACCGTGCTATGGTTTCCTCACGATGTTTTCCTTCACCGAAAGCTCAAGCTCATTGTAGGATTCGAACCCGGAACCTTCGTCTCGGTATCCGACGTCACTACCACTGAGCTAAACTTAACCTCAATGTTATCAGGAAAGATTGAACTGTCTCGATTTTGGTTTTGCAATTATGTAATCAGTTATTCGAGGCAAGATTAACAAGAAGGGTTCTTAATTCCTGCTGTAAGCCGTTAGTCGTCAGTTAGGAGAATTCATAGAAATTAACAGCCAACGTGAGCACGCTAGATCTAAATGTTTTATTTAAATTATAAATATAGTCCCTACAGTACAACATGATCCCACTGAGGACCGGCAAAAACGGCTTTGCGTAGGTACATAACCGTAAGCTGCTAGTTTGATATTTCGCGGAATGCTTGTAAAATAAAACCTCTGTACCTACCTATTTTTATGTGCGCGACCCATTTTCGCGCACTGACATTTAAATAACATAGGTAATATTGTGCAATATGTACTCAGTTATATATAGTATTATCTATGAATATGTATTCAGATATTTCAGGATTCTCAGTGAGGTTAACGACCGGTGGTGGAGTTGTTTGGTGTGACAAATGTAAGTGGAACGACAAAATGCTTATGAATAAACAGAATATGAGGTAATGTATTACAAAAAAACTGTACTAGATAATCCACATAAGAAATTACAGGGGTGAAACAGTGGTAAATGTGTTTATGTACTTAGATACATTTACCAGTTTTTTTTCTAATAAACAAGTGACCCACTCAAAATAGTAAATAGGCAAGTAAAATGCAATACATAAATTCGCATAACAAAAGATTTACTGAAACGAAAGAAACGAAGAGAAAGTGGTGCTGTTTAATTACTCACTTAGTCATGATATCATTTACTTTATAAAATCTGGCGTTCCCCTAAGCTGTCATTTGGAGTGATAAGCAGGCTTCGTTATGATTTTGTACTGTTCGGCTTCAAAGGGGATGGTACCCCAGAGCATTGAGCTATTATTTCCGTTCAAGTGAGGCCATCCGGCCACACTTGTTGTTGTAGAATGATGAACGAAATGCGTAAGCGCCGTGAAAATCACGGTCTTTGCGAGTAAAATACTCCTAAAAGCGTTCTGATAGCGCTACGTGTTTCTACTGTCTACTTAGACAACTAATTATTGTTTCAGCGACGAAGAGAACTTTAGTTGACTAAAAAAATGGAACATACATAACCTTTGCTTATGATAGCTTCTCTATACATAGTAATAATGTCAATGCCCAAGAGACGGGAAAAGAAAACAGGGACAGCCTAAAACAAGAAGGGAAGACGATATTCGAATAACCTTGGGGCAATACTGGCCTAGAGTAGCAGAGGACAGAGTACAATAGAGAGTGTTGGAGGAGGCCTATGCCAAAAGGTACAACGAACTGTTGGATATCCTATAATTGTCTGTTGGGCCAAACACTTCTGTGATCAAACAATGTAGGTACCTATCTACCAAAACTTTTTCCTTAACAAACAAGCCTATTACCCACCTGATGGTAAGCGCTTACCATAGTCTATGGACGCTTGCAACACAAGCGGTATCACTCGCGCGTTGCCAACCCTGAATGCTAAATGGCTTTATTACACAAACATACGAAGTATTCATATGTCTGTGCTTTATTATTATTATTTACTAGTAAAACAGAATTTTGTGTATATTTGAGTAAGTTAGTTACCACACAGCTGATGGCTGAAAGAATTTGGAAGATCACAAAGATAGCTCATATATGATTCTTTCTATCTGGGCACAAGATCCCTCAGGAAGGCAAGAAGAACCCCAGGGCAGAAGCTAGTAGATACCATCTCAAGTCCACTCTATAGGAATAATTACACACACATTGATCATACTTGTATTGAGATATGTATAAGATCATAGCATGACCCCTTGATAATGTGCTTCATATAATACATAGGCTAGGTAGTTTAAAACATTTGATAACAAAGAAAAAACTTCTTTATTGTTAATGAGGTTGGATAAGTTTGTACCTTATATTTAGGTACTAAAGTAAATTTAGGTAAATATGTAACAAATTTAGTTAAACCTTACATTTAGGTAAATACGTAAGTATAAGGTATTGTTTCAAACACAGTTTTGTTTCGAAGTCGCAAAAATTAACTACTTTATTATAGACATAATTCCTCACAAAATCACCGAACCTTTGTGCAAAATTAGTATTTACTGAAGGAATGTTTAGTCTGTAAACTCTGCGATTACTCTCTAACTCATATTTAAAAGAAGTAAGTATTGCTCTGTGCATGGAAAGTGAAGTTCTAACCATGAAAAGTTGACATACAGACTTGTAGTAGGGTATATAAGTTCTGAATACTTTGCTATCTCAGCTTGTAAAATGAATGTTTTGGTTTTATTTGGTCATTACCTTAAACAGCTTTATTTACTTTTTAAATCTGAGTTAATTCAGTACAAGTGGCATAATGAGCATCTGACCACCCAGACTGTATAGTGAAAAGGTAGGTACATCATTAAAAATATATTCAGAAGTCACAATTAAATAAATAATGATTAGGCATTAAAGTTAACAAACCAAAAACAATTTTTTTTGCCGAGTCGCTGTATTTTTATAAATCACCTAACCAAAGGATATCAGCACTATCAATATCTCATAGTCATCTACAATGCATGGGCACAAGTCACCCTTTTTAACTATGGGCTTAATTTACCTCAAAATGCCAGTGTGGTTTGGCAGTCAGTCATCACACATTCTTTTATTTGTTATGCAGGTTTTCTTATGCTCATTCACTGGCAGCCTATGGTGAGTTCAAAGGACAGGTACATAATCCAGTGGTAAGTTGGAAACTAATAATAGTCTCTTTATTATCAGACAACTGTGGCTCATAGATACCTATCAAACTCACAGTATATAATTAGTAATATGCAGTTAAAACAACAGGTTGATACAATAAGAGATAAATAATTTGGAGAGATGTCTGAGAGATGTAGATACCTAGGTAGGTACCTATTCAAGAACTGGGACTGTTTAATGAAACATTGGCAGTAGTTGGACACACATGATGTTCTAAATTCAACATAGGTAGTTGATAATGGGCTGGCACCTTGTCCAATCATAATTTCAAATGGTTTTATTTATCTGCTGCTAAGATATATGCAAGTTTCGCAATTTCGATACCTACTCCAGAAGTCACAATGAGTTCGTCTATCTTACCTTATAAAAAGGTACATGCAGTATGAAAGCAGATAAAATTAGATAAACTTTATCAATTGCACAACTCGATTTGGGTTTAATTGATATTTTGATAGCACCCAAAGATGCTACATCCAGCGAACATAAGCTCCTCACATGACCGATCGTTTCATTAGATTATTTACCTACTTACTTCTAGCCAACCAAAGAAATATCGAATTACTTACCTTACACTTCGTTTGTTTCAGTGAAGAAAATAGTTGAAATAAACAATTTTAATTCATAAACAAAACACTACACAAATTAGGAATCACACACCAAACCACAGTCCATTACTCGATTTACTCGCACTCATCTCGCACTCGTCTCCACTCTCCACCAGCGTTGCCAGAGTGACTTCACAATAGGATACGCACAGCACCTAAAAATAGTACGAAACTTAACTTTTGAGTACGACTTTTTTGGCGGGAACTTGCAGAGTGACTTTGCGTTTTGAAGTTGATGAAAATTACGTTTGAAGATTCCATAACAACAAACATACAAGTAAAGCTAATAAAAGCGTGTTTTAAAAAGAAACACACCGGGGTCACTAGTGGTCATTTTATGCTGAAACTGGCTTGACAGAAATTAAAACTATTGAACTTTATTATTTTGATTTTAATTATTATTATTTTTTGGCTTGACAGTAAAATAGTACGCAAAATGGCGGGAGAGTCCGCGAGAACGCTACATAACGAAATAGTACGCAATGCGTACTAGTACGTACCCTAATGGCAACGCTGCTCGTCTCGCATCTCTAATGTGCATCTCTATCTAAGTACCTATATAGGTACTGTGTACTGTCTGTAGCTTCTCTTTGTCTCGCACTACGTACATACATACAACTCGTCTCGCTCGTTCGCGTTGCTGCGCTGCGCTCTCGCTTCCAGTGCTGCCAACTCTTCTAACCGAAAAGGAGCCAGCAAGTTGAAAAAGCGCTAGATCGAGCTAAAATAGCAGTTGGGGAAAAAAACCTATGCTCAGCGCCAAATTCAAACTGCAACTTAACACCCAATAATGTGAGCTTAGCACCATCGATTTCTTTACAGTATTATGTCGCATGAGTTGGGACAAGAATTCATACATTGAAATAATACAATTAGTATATTGGATAATAAATTTTTATATTGGATTAATACGTGGAATTCTTCAACTACCTGTGTTACGCTTGCTCTAGACTTAGCAGGTAGTTGGATCAGTTATCAGTTTCGATTTACTGTGGATGTAATTCCTCTCAACACATTGTCCGGAAGCTGATAATCTGCACACTCACTTTTGTTGAAAAAATAAATAACATACCGAACATGCAAAATGACATTTAATTACTGTATCCAAGTCTAAAGAGTTTTGCAATTGAGTTTTTACTTAATTCATGGTGCTAAATACTCTTTCGATATCAGCATTAGAGTGTGGTAGTTAATTGGTGATTAAAAATCATTAAATAAATCTTAGAAAATTATTTTAAAATAAAAGCTAGATTTAACGCTAGGCGCTAAATGGAGCTGTGGCTCAAAAAAAGCGCTAGATATGGCCCGGAAGCTCTGGCGCGCTAAGTTGGCAGCACTGCTCCCTCTACCCTCAGGCCAGCCTCGTTCTTTGCTCGTTGCTTGGTCACTCGCTTTGGGAGGGTTGACTGACAGCGTAGATAGAGGATTAGGTAGATATGCCACAAAAATATCTCGCGTATAGGTTTCTATTCTTGACATCAGTGTCAAAATCAGTGTCGTTGAACTCGTTGATGGCAAGCAATTTTCTGATTGCAAAAGATTTTTGTTGATGACGGCTGTGAAACCCTAATTGAATGTAATTTGTGACCTAATCCTCTATCTACGACTAACAGGCAAGGCAGGCAGGGTCGCTCTTCTTCTCCTTATTATTTTTAAGTTTGGCAACCAAGCCTAAATTAGGGCTCATTTCTGCCAGTGTCGAGTTATATTATAGGTTCCAGTCACACTATACTCAGATTTTTAATTCGAGTCACAAAAGGTAAACAAACAAATGTCACTGTCAATGTGTCAAATCATGACATTTCAGAAAAGCAAAACATTTGGATTTTTAATACTAGTACCCGCTCACGGTTTCGCTTGTGCTGGTACTGGAGCAGGTATCTATCTATATAAAAATCAATACCACTTTTCGTTGTAATTTTATAACTCAAGAACGGGCTCACCTATCCAAACCAAATTTTTAATGGCTTTGTTCGGACTGTTTAGTAGATGGTTTATGTGAAGTTTGCACAAAATCTAATAATACTAATAAATTTAGATAATACAATATTATTAATTAACTTGGAAAGTATTAAGGGTCCTACGGATACATATAACAAAGATGAAATAAAATGTAATGTGATAAAAGAATTAGATGAAAAATATAGAGGGTGGTATAAAATATATACTGATAGTTCTAAGACCGCTTATGGTCAAGGGGCTGCTTTTTATGAACCTTGGCAAAATGTTTGTCATACATTTAAAATAATTTCTAATGTATCAATAATGACTGGAATTAGTTGCAATATCAGAAGCTCTATACTATATGGGTAACATCAGCCACCAAAATCTCGTCATATTTACGCACAGTAAAAGTGCTCTGCAACATTTGGCTCGATGCGCCTCTGGACACAGCAGAGGTGTATCGATAGCCTATACAATCCTTAAAAAAAATCATGAAATGAATCAAAATTTTGCATTGAGATTGCAATGGATTCCATCTCATATAGGTCTAAGGGGTAACGAAGAGGCTGATAATTTAGCAAAAAAAGCTATTCTAGAAGGTCAAGAAAAAAATATTCTACCACATTACTCAGAAGTTCTAACAAAATACAAAAATAAATGTTATAAGGAATGGAAAGAATGCTTCGATGTAATTTCAAAAGAAAAAGGGATTTGATAGAAGGCTATACAGGGTCAGCCTCTTCGTCTACCCTGGTTTGCTAATTTAAAACAGCCGAAAACATGTGATACTGGCACATAGACTTCGTTCGGGACACATTCCATCAAGAAAGTTTGGACACCTTATGAAAAAAGTAGATTCGCCTGACTGTGATGTTTGTAATGTAATATTATTGATGATGTCCAACATTTGTTGATGGAGTGTGTCAAAAACCGAGGTGCGAGAGAAACATTAATACGAACATTAAACATTAAACTTAATGGATGTTGGTGTAATACAAAGTATTTTGGCTGATCCGACATCCATTGCTGCAAAAATGGTTTTTGACCTAGCCAGTTGAAGTGTCTTATTGACAAATTTATGTGTATTCGTTTGTTTTATATATTAGTGCGTGTGTAATATGTAAAATGTAGTTTTGTTTAGACCAGAAGCTTTTTTTTCAGTCAACATTGTTTTTATTTAGTTTAGGTTATGATGGGACCGACATATCCTTATAGGATAAAAGTCCCTAAAAAAAAAAAATTTTTTTTAAGAGAATCATTGCGGAAAGCATAGCGTTTATTCGCTCAAAGAGCAGCTGGGACCTTACAGAATACCGCAGCCAAATAACTTTATGTTGTGTTCCTGCGCGTGTGTAAGGTTGCCAGAGCTCATAAGGGAGGGGGGATAGGTCGATAACGCGCGAGCGATGCTTCGTGTGTTGCAAGCGTCTATATGGCTACGGTAACCGCTTACCATCAGGCGGGCCGTATGTTTGTTTATCGACTAAGTTGTATAAGAAAAAAAAAACGCATTTTTCATACGAGCTACATACATTTTTTTCGAAAAAAAATCATAAGTCATCCGTTCCGTTTGTATGCTAAATGAAACTTGTCTGAATATTTGAGCGCACAGTGTGGCGCGGCGACCTTATCTTACCATTTCAGTAAAAAAAAAACAATTCATGATTGTTTCGTTGTAATATTTAAGAGTATTCTTTTCTTTCTCCTTGCGCATCTCCTTGCCTTATACCATTATTTGGGGTCTGCTCTCCTCGTTCTCACGCGCCAGGATGGTCTGTCTGTTAAATCAACGGTCTGACAAAATACTATACCCTCCTTTGTATTATTGTACATAACATAATTTCCTTAAATTTTACTGATTTTGATGTTGGTGTTCTGTTAGTCATAGTTCTTCAACGTGGTCGTCTACAGTTCGTTAGACAATCGATTCAGTTCGGTTTTTCCCTAAGCGTAAGGTAAAAAAAACCCTAAGTCTGGCAATCTGGTGTCAGTGAGATCCATAGACAAAATCAGACAAAATCAAGTTAGAAGATTGGCCTTTTTTGCGGGAACTTGCAGAGTGACGTTGCGTTTTTATTTTTGATGGGATTTTTACTGTAATAAAGATCAATCTAAGTGCACCATTGAACTATGAAATGAAAATAATTATGTGTATCGAGACTTTTCAAGATGTTTCAAAATGTCCGTGACAGTTTTAGTAGCACGGCCACCATTACCATTTTACGAAAATCTGACTGGGTTTTTATATGCCATAAAAACCCAGGGCCCTAGCTCTGAGCCATATGTGGGCCATAGCTCAGAGTTTTTACTAGGCCAAACAAAGGGTATCTTTGCGAGCCCCCAAAATTAAAGTCAAGGTGCAGGTGATATCCTTTTATTCAATTTAGCGACATCTATCGGTGTTTAGATAAACTACTATGGGAGTTGTTTTCACTGACTTTACACTGTCTTGTGTTGAGTAGGAAGATATTTTAATAGGTGGCGTCGTATGATATTTATAATGTTACAGTTATTAATAACAAGATGGCTCTTTGACAATACCATACATTTTCTAATTTTATCATCTGATTGACCATAATCTGGATTTATGTTTAGTCGAAACATAATAATAAATCAGCTCTAGAGTACTAAAAAATGGCCGAGTATGCCGAGTACCGAGTAATAAACGAGTACTTGGCGCATCTGTACTTTGGAGTAATCGGTATACCTACACGGCGTCCACTTCAAAACCATGATCCATGGCGTGTAAATACCTACGTAGTATTTATATACTCTGAGGTAATATCAAGAAACTCACATAAGATGGATTCTGTATACTAATATAATAAGCGGAAGAGTTTTTTTGATTGTTTAAACGGGCTAATCTCTGGAACTACCAGTCGGATTCGAAAAATTCTTTGACTGATAGTGTGCTAATAGGAAGCTACATTATTCCCGAGTATTATAGGTTACTTTTTATCCCGAGAATGCGGGCGAAACCGCAGGGGACAGCTTGTGTATTTAAATACTTCTACCTACCCTATTGTAGGTAAGATAACAGGCAAATACATTATTTATATTTCTAACATTTACGTAAGTATACTTAATGTATATCAGTAAAAAACCAACCTTCGTAACGTTAAGTTCTTAAGTTGCGAAAGTTAAAAAATATTGAACGTTAATTGAAGGATTTCTTAACATTGAGTTCCACAATTTCTCTCTTTTAAAACTTCCTTTATTGTCGACGTAAAACTTGTTCAAGTACTTACAACAACTTGAAGTAAAACAATCAACCTTATATGGAATCCATGTTTATTGTGGTAGGTATATACATATAAAATAAAGGTACCTACCTAATTGAAAATTTATACGCGTTACAAATATTGGAAACTTACTTACCTACTTACTTACATCAAATCGTAGGTACAAAAACCGACCTAAATCGAGCACCGAGGGTACCGACCTTCCTCGGACGTAAAATTGGTTTGGGCCATAGAAAAAAAACAAAATCAATAGTTAAGTTTGTTTGTGAAGGAATTTTGACAATTTCGAAAAAACTGTGGAAGGGAAACTTCACGATGATCTTCCTTATGTTTCCATAGTCAACAGGACATGTCTTCTATCCCAGTATAGATCCATATTATCAACAGAATTTCTGATTTTACACAGATTAGGCGCTTTCTATGATACCACTTTCAATTTGAATTTGTAGCGCTACTAACATTTCAGTCTTCTATTTCGGCCCCTTTTGCAATGAAAAGTAACAAAAATATATTTTTAAATTTGCATTTGTATTTAAAGCTATTCAAAATTATTAGTGATTGCTGAAATATATTTTTTATACCACTAAGGGTGACTAAGGTGGCAAACAAGCATACGGCCCGCCTGATGGTAAGCAGTTACCGTAGCCTATGGACGCTTGCAACAACAGGGGCGTATGACACTCGCGCGTTGCCGACCCTGAAGAAATCTCTTTACACCCTTTTTGAAGAACCCCATGCTGTACTCCATTGGGAAAACCAGGGCGGGGGGCTCATTCCACAATCTGAGCGTCCGCGGAAGAAAGCTCCTTTGAGCCCGCACAGTTCGAAACAATTCTGATTTCAATGTGTGAGGATGGACTCCCCGTCGATGGCGAGATTTGCGATGGTGGAAGGTAGCCGTGGGCAAAAAGTCGAACAATTCTTTAGAACACTCTCCGTTGTACAAGCGGTAAAACACAAATGAAGAGGCAAAGTCTCTCCTCAGACTAAGGGGCTCTAAACCGCTTGTGAGCTCGGAATCGTCAACAATTCTGATGGCACGTCGCTGAACGGACTAAAGGCCCAAGCTGGTATCCATGTGCTCCCGCCCATAGATGACAACAGTACTCCATATGAGGCTGGACCTACGACATAAAGTTACACCCATAGCCATAAGCAATATACTGCCGTGAATAGCAATATACTGACGGCGTAAAAAAAGGATCATTAAGGTGACCATAAGGGTTCCTTCTTTGCATTTTTGTTTCGAAACCCTATAAATGGAGAGTATAACTCTACATGCCCTAGCTCTAAATGCCCTAGCTCTAAATGCCCTAACTTCATAAACTCTACACACCGTAGTCAAAATATGTGGCTCGGCCGTTTCGCTAGTACAAGAACTGTATGTGTAATGTATGTGTTTCTGTATTACAGAAAAGTTATAACATTGAATATATTTTTCAACTTAGGCCCACGTGACGGTAGCGAAACGGCCAAGCCACATATTTTGACTAAGGTGTAGAGTTTGTGAAGTTAGGGCTTTTAGAGTTAGGGCGTGTAGAGTTATAAGCTTGGCTCTACATATAGCAAATTAAATAAATTTGTGTTTGTGTGTGCATTGAAACGTTTAAGGACCATAAGCAAAAAAACCTCTATGCTAAGCTTGGCTCTACATGAGATCTGATAACTTTTTGACAGTGCGAGCAATTTGGTAAAATGTTTTTGGTGGGATTCGATTTTTCGGTAAAGTGAGATGATAGGTACCTTCTGCAGTAAGTACTTATACGAATTTGTTAATGCTTTTAAAAACATCTTACTCAAGCTTACGCATTTTTACAGCTATAGCATGCTATATGCTCAAACAACTATAAATATATATAATTAATACCTACTATAAATAAATTATAAAACGATATAGCATTTTTATCATATAAATTGTACATTTTACAAGACAATACTCGATGGGCCCAAAATATGATTTGTAACAAAAATAGGGGTGTTTTCACTGTTGATTACGGGAGCCGAGGCCGAGGGTTGGTTGGTCACATATAAAAGGTATTGTCTTTCCTCCCGCGCATATGCTGATATTCCCAAAGCTCTGGCGGCTCGTCGTGGTTCTAACGACCTGTCACACGTTCACACGTACGTAACACTGTGACGTTGATGACATATATCTCGGGGTTTTATCTATTTCAACGGAATCTGCCCGCGAAGCCCCTTCGTTATTTTTGTTTCAAGATTTTTATCTTGTCTGTCCATGATGGCAAATAATTTAGTAGTTATTAATGTTGCATTTGCAATAAATTGGTGAGGGTACCTCATACCTAGCAATAGACATGGTTTACATTACATTGCGTCTAAAATCGAAGAAAAACAATTATTTTAAAAAAAGGAGACGTGTTCACGTTCCGGTTTTAGCATTTTAGTGGGCAGGTTGTAGGTAAAGTCTCGCACGTCAGGTGGTAGACGGTACCCACTGGATTTGCCACAAAGGGTTGCCACGTGAGCCGCGTGCCTGGTTGCGGTTATTTGATCGTACCGCCCTTCGGCCTAACTCCGTCATATTTCTTAATTTCACATTTTTTAAATACTTTCTCTATTGTCTATGCAAAACTCACGGCAGCCTCGAAATTTCAAGCTGAACTTTCGAGGCTTACTTTATATGGTCTCCCAGTTTATTTATAAGGAGAATAAAATTTTATTGTGCGCGCAAATAAACAGCCATGAATTTCTCAATCCTCCCTTAAACGTTTTGACAAGCGTATGCATTTGCATTAAGTCGTCGGCCGCTCATCGAGGCAGAAAACTTACAATTAATATTAAAACATGCGCAATAAAATAAAGCCAAGCAGTCGGAAAGTATTCGCGTCAGTCGAGCAGTGCTTTTGACATGGCTATTATTTTACTAGAAGATTATAAGGGCTTAAGCGCCACGTCATAACTTCACAATTTTACTGCTTATGTATTTGTAAAGGATTGCTGTTATCGCTTGAATGCATAGATTCATATGTAAGACTGTAAGATGATGAAAACGTTCGTCACTATCCTGGGCAACGAACGAATACAGGGATGCAAATGATATTGCTTTACAACGCAGCACAGACATATAGTTTCCCATTGGTATGATAATATCTATTCCATTATTATCTTTAACAAAATGACATATATTAAGTTCGGTATTGCCGAATTTCAGAAAAAGTTAACTTTTGAATATAGATTCCCTTTAGAATATCCTGGAACAAAAATAAATATCCTGGGACATTCCTCACACACGGTCATCTGATCCCAAACTAAGCAAAGCTTGTACTATGGAAACCAGATAACTGATATAATAAATATACTACTTTTTGTTTGTAAATACATACTTAATATACATAATTACACCCAGACTCAGGAAATACAGACATGTTCATGCACACAAATGCCTGTCCTGTTTGGGAATCGAACCCACGACCTGCGGCGCTATAGGTTAAGACTCCACGTCTTAACCAACTGGCCCGTCAGAATGAACTATAAGGTTTGCGGATTTGTTTAATATTTAGCTTTCGGAGAGTAAGTTATCTAATTATGATGCTCTCAAATATTTAGCTCTATTTTCCAGTTAAATACACTTTCAGAGGTAAGACACGATACCTCACTATTTAAAAGTTTATGAACAGTCATTGCATTGGTTTTTCGTTTAAAACATTTTCACTGTAAAATGTATAAACTAAATGCATGAACATATTATTTATTTTTAAATTGCACACGTTTTGCCAATGTATTCTGTACCAACGGGTATGATATTGCAAAGTAAGGTGGCAGTGAAGCGAGCACTGGCCGTGGGGCGAGCAGCCACCTCTTCAATTCCACAGAATTCCACTCATCATCCCATCGCAGCAATCAAGTCGAGTGCACCTATAGTATGTAAATGCGGTTGCCCGATGGTTGCCCGGTTGCCTCGACGGAGTAAGATTTCTAATGTAATTGACAGCGAAAACGAGAGTGTTTCGACACTTTCCACTACACTCTATCACTTTAACGAAGGGCTCGGCCGTTTCATTATAATACACTATTTGTATGCGTTGAAATGAAACTTATTGATCGTTATTGTTGCTATCTCTCCGATTGTGCAGCAAACAATAGCAACCATTACTTCGCATTCGCCGTGTTTTCACTGGTTTGAAAAGCTTAAGCTATTAGTTAAGTTAATAGAATTCCTTAAAATATTGTTGAGAATAATAAACAGATTTTTGAAGCCAGTCTATATTTTTTTATGTAAACTTAATAATATTGTGTCAGCTAGATGAAGTTTTGTTCTGTCACACGATGTGGACTGGGTACGGAATTTTTCCTTTTAATTATGCTGTAATTGCTCCTAATATTGTTTTTTATCGAGAAAAGTCCGTAGGCATCATTGTTACAGGATACCTACCCATACATGTTAGAAACATATTATTTATTCTATGAATTATGTTCTATGTACTACTAAACAAACTTTTTAACGAAGTTTTATTTACTTTTCTACTTATTATTTTAGTTAAACCTAGCTTCAGGATTTATCGGCGTTCCCGCGTGGATAACTTTTAAACAATTTAAAATGATTTGTTAATCGTTCGTAAACATTAAAGTTGAAACAGAGGTTTACGCAAATCAACAAATACCCTATCTTTGTGTAATCTAGTTTTGTAACTGCGAAACCTTTTTTCTTTCAGTTCTTATTTTTTTGCGTCATGATTGAGTTACAAACAAATAGGCACAAACACACTAATTATTAGATCTTCATACTATTAATAATAATTTTCTTCACCTCTAATCTTTGTGGCATATACCTACAATTCTAACAGTATTAACCACCTATATGATATTAGTGTAGTCTCCAACTCCACTTTAAGTTTTAAATGTTCACTAGTATTTCCCTAGCGGAGCAATCTAAATTTAAATGACCTACTTCGTCTCATACATAAGTAGTCTAGTGTACCTATATACTATGTTTACATATACCTACACTTATGTATAAGTGATAACAAACAACTAGTTCAATATATTCGAATGTCTGGTTCCCGTGGAAGGACAGGACAGTCCTCTTGAGGATTTAGTTCCACTCCATCGTATTAGCAGATTGGATAGCCGTCAGGCACTATAAAAACGACGTGCTTGAAACATTCTGTCGCTTCATTGAACAACATTTTTGTTGTTTATTTACTCTCAGGTGTTATTTCCTGGATAATTCCTGCAGTTTACCTTCGCAGTTTTTGATATAAGATTTTTAAAATTGTTAATCGACTTATTGTAAATTTTCCAAAACATTTTTACGATATTATTAGGTGTGTCAAAATAATAGTTTATGCTTAATTAATCCGTTCCAAGACCTTTTGTTTTCAAATGCTATATTTTATTCATAATCATAAATATGGCATTCGTAAGTATTGATAAGCTATAAAAATCAGGTAATTGACGAACTATACAGTAAGTATGGAACTATCGACGTACATTTATATCCAACCACAAATATTTTATTACTCACAATTTTAACGTATACACGAGTGTATTCAACTCTACATTCTCCAAAATATGTCATTATCGTCATCATTATCGCATATGAAGTACAAGAATGACCTGAAGAGCATGTTTTTTTTATATTGGAAAGCCGAAGGCTGAATACTACATGGCCTGTTCCATTTTCACAAAGTTTTTGAGCTTATTTATGCGACACCACGTAAAGGACAACGACTTTATTTTGGTTACAACTGCTAACAATGTTTTATGTAGTTTAATATAATAACTCTGTTGTGTTCTTCAACAACAGGATATAGGCACATATAGGGATAGTCACATTGGCTAAAAGTTCTGTAGCATAATCCATGTTTCAATTGAAGGCTTTTTTACTCGCATATACAAAGCGTAGCGCAACATTGGGATAGTACGCTTGGTTCTGTATGCAGCTGCATCCGAAGGTCTCTGTAAAACTTGACCACAATTTCAAAATATCTATGCATATAAAAAAGCTTTTCCTGACTAACTGACTGATCGGTCAACCTATAGCCTACATTTTGAATAAATCTATATTCTTTCCTAATTTTTATGATAGTACATACCACGATGACCGAGCTTTGCTATTTTTTTTTGGTAAATCGTGTTAGCATGGGGTTCTTAAAAAAGGGTCTGAAGAGATTTCTTCAGGGTCGGCAATGCGCCAGTGATACTCCTGGTATTGCTAGCGTCCATAGGCTACGGTAACTGCTTACCATCAGACGGGCCGTATGCTTGTTTGCCACATTAGTTGTAAAAAAAATAAACATATTCACCGGACTCGAACGGGGTCTTCTGGTTTCGAGTCCACCCGATTTTCCACCTGAGGTAAATTTCGCCACCGTCTACATGGTTATAATAGACCTTGTAGACGGTGGCGAAATTTACGTTCGTATTCTAATGATATTGTAGCAGTTTTTCATGTCTGAAAACAAGGATAAAATGAAGTTTTCTGTAAAAATTACCTAGCTAGATCGATTTATCGTCCCCGAAACGCCCTTCACAAAACAAATTTACAGCTTTTCATACATTTTTGCCGAGGAGACATGTAGGTACCTTTTATAAGAAAAGCTTTAAAAAAAATGCGATTTCGAAATTGGCCCCATAATAAAAGATGACCGTATTTATGAGTATTATAAGTGGTTTCATTTATCGTGGTAATGTCGTCTATACAATATATCCACTCCACTCCACTCCACTATGATGATAATCATATCATATATTCTGAAAATAAAAATAAATTCCTCTATGTAGGTATATGCGATAAATATGTATATGCTTCAATTATACAACATAGGTACCTACATCATCCCCTATTTACACTAATTTTTCCGTTGTCAATGTCTGTCGTAAACTAGGGGATGGGGAGGATAATAAAAATAAATGACACTCGCTTATCAGTCGCATAGCATCGGGTAGTGATGGCAAAGCATTACAGTTGTTAATGAAATGGCTTATAGTGAACTTATGTTCACAAATACTTCGTGTTCAAGGTCTACTATTGAACGGTAAATGGCAAGGGGACTGTTAAACAATAAATATCTACATATCGTTTAAAAAGGAGGAGGTTCTAAATTCCTCGTATTTTTATATATTCATATATAAATCAGAGGGTATCATTACCATGGAATCAAATTCAAACTAGCTGACGCACACAGTACCTATATACTTTGTAGCTATGTTGAGAAAATATCCTTACTAATATCAAAAATCAAAGTTAAAGCATTTTTTGTATACGATGAAGTCGGTAAACGGCCCGCCTGATGGTAAGCGGTTACCGTACCCATATGGACTCTTGCGACACACGAGGCATCACTCACGCGTTACCAACCTTTCCAATGAGCTCTAGCAACCTTAGGTACTCCCGCGCAGGAACACAACATAAAGTTATTTGGCTGCGGTATTCTGTAAAGGGGAGGGGTACTTCGAGAGTCAAGTTGCTTATGAGCAAATAAACGCTATGCTCTACGTCTCTTAAAATGCAAATTTTAAAAAAGTGAAATTTAGTTTGTCTATCTGTTTGTTACTTTTCAGTAAATTAGTCTTACCGTATGTTTGCTTGTTTGATACGTTTCCAAGGCCAACCAATTTTGATAAACATTGGCGGAGTAAAGTTAGTTAGGTACAGGATAATTTAAATAAGAACGTTTTATATACTGACGGGCCAGTTGGCGCAGTTGGTTAAGATTCACCTTACGCGCCGCAGGTCGTGGGTTCGATTCCCACACAGTCTCACTGTATGTCCTGAGTCTGGGTGTAATTACTTTTTGTTTGTATATTTACAAACAAAAAGTAGTATATGTAGTATATCAGTTATCTGGTCTCCACCTACAAGCTCTGCTAAGTTTGGGATCAGATGACCATGTGTGAGGAATGTCCCAGGATATTTATTTATTTATTTATTTACTGACCTAACATCTCCAATTTAAAGATAAGCTATATATAAATTGTAAGTGTCACATTGTTTTTTTTTTATGCGCGTCTTTATATATAAATTCGTTTTTTCAGAGGTCTACGGAAGTGTGGTGCAGTCATCGCGCGGCGTCAGCGGGACGAGTAGAAGGGTGAATACCCAGCTTCTACTTACTTTATTACTACAATGACTTGACATTTATTATCAGTTATGAAAATAAATTCCTCGTCGTGAAATAAAAGGGAAAAAAGTGAATTAAAGCCAGTCGACCGCGAAGGAAACGTGTTTAAGGCTTAATTGTGTAATATATTTTGAGTTAGGGCCGGCTGTTTGTTGCAGTTTTATTATTATAATTTGTGTCAACGCCCCCGTTTTGTGTGTTTTATGTTGAGTTGGCCCTTCGCCTATAGGACAGTTCGCTGGGCTTAACGATTTGTTTTATTGTTCGTGGAATTTGATGTTAATGTTCTATTCTAAGCACTTCATTCTAAGCTATTACCTACTAGCAGATTATTAATCTATCTGCTAAGTATTATTATATTTATGGAAATGAAAAAAAAAATTATGTATATTTATTTATTTGGAACAACACAAAAGGTACAATAATTAAACAAACAACGATGGTGTGTGCAGAAGTTTGAAAACTGTGTCGCAGACTCCAACGCCCTCCTCGGTTTATTGAAGATAGAAAACGCAAATACCAAATAAAATACATTCAGAATTTAAAGAAAACGACAGTTACATTATAATTAGATAGACGGCATAACACTTTTCTCGATATCAACTGAACTACATGAAAAACGATATCTTGAATTTGTCTCTACCTATCACCGAAAATAAAAAAATGTGTTTATGAAAATAGTGATGACAAACACGGGCTATAGGGTTACCAGATTCTTCAGATCTAAGATTTCCTGGACCCAAAGTTAAGCAAAATTCCTGACTTTACTGTGAAAATATTTTGGACGCGCTTTTGTGTTGCGTACCTATGCGATCGGTGCGGTGACGAGCGAACAAGCTTTTCTTGCAAGGTTAATGTAATTGAATATTTTTTTTATGTTTCAAAAATCCTGACAAATTACGATTTTTCCTGATTCCCTTACAGCCTTAATTCCTGACATGTCAGGATAACTCCTGTCGTCTGGTAACCCTAGCTATACTGGGTAGAGATTTCGGGATGGCATATTTTCGTAACCTATGTTGGATTAGTCATGCTGAACAATTTTTACTATGGGACCAATAATTTATTCTCAAAATATATTTTTTAGTTTTCTTACAAAATGTCAACCTTGCTCGATCAAAATGTATGAAAAATAAAAATAAATAAATTGGGATTTCAACGTTGGTCCCATTTGTTCAGCATGACTAATCCAACATAGGTTTCGAAAATATGCCATCTCGAAATCTCCACCTGTTATACGACATTGTAACTTAAAATAACTCCATTTTCTTACTGTACTTTGCAATAGGTAAGTAGTATTCGAATTGAAGTCGTCGCAGTTTTCATTTTGAAGCACGATTGTGGGCATATAGTGAGGTTTCGTGACCGCGGCCCTCTCGGCGGGTTTAGCACCTTGTAAATCTTGACATAAAATATACAATGTTGTCGCCGTAGTTTCGGCATCGCCCTTACATTCTTGCCTTTTTTAGTTTAATTTCAATTAAAAAACATGTGTTTTGCTGTACCGTGGCTACGTTTGTTAGAAAATAACTATATATAAAATGCCTACCTATAGTTTTACTATTTATAGATAAAAGAAAATAATCTAGAATTGTATAACGTATTCGCCTACATAGGTAGATACTTAAGTTTCTTTTTAGAAACACTTCTGATAATAATAATCCTCTCATTATCATATTTAACATCCACTAGGACTTAGCAAATTTATGAGCTTATCAAAAATGTATCTAAGAGTTTATTTTATATTATTATTAAAAATATTAATTTAATAAGAAAAGATGGATTTGTGATTAAAAATAAAATTAATCCACACTTAGAGTTAGAATTTGCCTTCAATTAAGAGTTTAGATTGCTTTCCCATTGTTAGTTTCAAATATAAACTAAAGTAGTCGTAATCCTGCGCAACCGTTTAAGAGCGCAGGTTCTATTTACAGCCAGCCTTCAGATGAAGATTGAGTCGGTAGCCCTAACAGTTTTTTTGTGTAGGTGTAAATCTTAAGGCCCGTTTACGACGCCTTATAATATGACTCAAGGTGGGAGAGAGAGCGTTATCATACGGAAGTTCACTGCTAAGTATCGTTTTAGTGATATTTAGTGAGAATATAGAAATTAAGATATACCTATGTTCAATTATTTCATTTCTTTAAAATGGATAGTTTTAACTCTTTATTTGAGTCTAAAGAGATATCTGCACAAGTATACAGTATAGAATATATAAGTAAAATAAAAACAAAAAAATATGAATTTAGTTTGAATAAAATAGTATAATACATATAATACACTAAAGAGCAATATAAAAAAGCCATTAACTTATCAGAAAAAAACTCTAAAACCCTGTGCTAAAACCACGTAAGATAGCTTCTTGAAGTGAAAAACAACATTCAAATGTATTTATAAACGAATTTGAAACAAGAAAAAGTTTCTTTTTCATAGTACAGTTCCCAACATGCACGTAAACTGTCACTTTTATATATTATTAGTAGAATAGGTATAGGTTTGTTTATATTTGGATAAATAATTAGGTATAGTACTTAATTTTATACCAATGACGACCTGGGGGCCTACCACAAGCTCTTAAAACAAGGTTAAAATAACCTTATTTGTGTTTTGTCTTGTTTTGACGCCGGATGTCAAAGAGGGACAAAAGACAAATAAGGTTATTTTAACCTTGTTTTAAGAGCTTGTGGTAGGCCCCCTGAATTAAGTCAAATGCAATAATGTGTAATTTTCCTTATTTAACTTACCTGTTCTAGCGAGGTAATTAGTAATTAGGTATACTTAATTAATTGTATAAGAAATGAATCCAAATATTATAATTTTCCTGATTTTACTTGCACCATGATGTTACGAGACCAAACCTTTGCCATAACAGCCATGAACAGTAAAACAACACTTTTAAGGAGATCGTGAAATTTTTAATGTCCACACGGTCAAGATTTAAGAGGTGCGGTCATACTATAAAACTCATTTCTTGAACGTGTTCGTTGACTAAGCAGCACATCGCAGTACATGTATAATAATTCACCATGCTATACTGTTCCTGAATATTGTATGGGTGGGGCGGAACACTTTTTGCAAAAGACAGTTGACCCTACTCTTAATATCCTTATCCTATATACCTACTGATAGTATAATGCGAAAATGAGTTTTTTTTGGTTGATAAGCAGACAATCTTTACATTTGATGGTAAGTGATCACCGGCCGGCACCTATGAACATTTGAAATACCATGGGAGATTGCCAACGTGTTGCCGTCTTTGAAGTGTTCTTAGAGATATAAATGTGGCTCTACATGTAAAATTACTTTTTTTGTTTGTTTGTATGTCTTCTTCAGTGGCGTAGCTTGCCCGAGATGAATCTTGTATATCAAAATTTGTTGGGGACTACCTTTTACATGACTGGTAAAACCAAATGGACGGTAAAATTTTTAGTTATTTTATTCTTACACGAGTTCGGGCCACCTGTAGCCCTGGGGCCCGTATAACTGATACGGCTGATACGGCAGTATCTACGCTCCTACTCTTGAAACCTAAACGACACAAACATTCGTGATGAAATTAGGTTCGCAAGCAGCCAGGGTATAGGAATTCACCCAGGGAATGCGGGTGAAATCGTAGGGGACAGCTAGTACCTAACTATAATTTTGTTTTCTGATACCTTTTATGATGTTGACTATTTCTAATTATAAACCAAACCAAAGATAATTAATAAATGATCATGTGGTAGGTTTCACCCTTTTTACCCGACTGACCCGGAAGGAGGGTAAAGTAATATAAGTTTCTTCCAGGTCTACAGTTAGTCACTATATTTTGATTTATAAAGCACCAACGGCCTTCAATATTTTACTGCAAAATCCTAAAGTAGCTCCGTAAAAAGAATACTGTTTCTATTACCTACTTGAATGTAATGTAATGTACGCTTACATCTAAAACCCAACTATTACTACTAAACAAATGTTATGTGCAAACAACGAATACTTATACATTCAGAACTAACTCGTGGCGAATCTAATAAAAATATTATTATTTTTGATAAATAACTTAAGCTATAAATTTCTGATGCTTGGTATATCGATTTTACGGTTTCAAGATATTGGTTGAGTTTTTGTATTTATCGTGAATTATGTTTAGTAGAAATGGAATTTCGTCGACAATAATTAATATTTTATTGATTGTATATTGGTGTGAAATTTGTTTAGGTAGGTATATGCTATTAATTTTCTATAATTAATTGTAAGCGTGAATATTATTATGGTATTCTTGAGCAAATGATCTTTGGAAGCAACAAATATTGTGATACTTACATGTTGATGGCCATTAAATTAATTAATAATTGAAATAATCTCTTTTGCATATCTTTTTTCATTGTTCAGAATAATAATATACTGTACATATGTACTCGTATATTGATTAATAAAAACAGTCTGATTTTTGCAATGACCTGACTTAAAATGTTCTGATTTAAACCTAGTTAAAAATAAAGTTAATTTTAGTAAGTTAAGTAATGAGTAAAATGTTAGTTTAATGAGAAAATTATTATTTATTAGCTTTCATCTCCTCAGCCCCATCATACAGGGGATGCTTTTTCACTTAGTGCTCACCTGTACGTAATTATAAGATACTCTATGCAATATTTCATGTTTCTGGTATAAGACGGTCAGTATCACCGTATAATATTTTTGAATGAACTAAAGTATAGTTCATTTGACTCATCATTTGCTCTATTGTTTACTGTTAATATTTAAAAATTAATTTAACTCTTAAAAATTACGTAAGCATTTTGTTTCAGTCAACTGCGAGGAGCTTCTTAAATTCTGGTACGTTTTAAATAAGATATAAGTACTTAAATTTATTAAAATACCTCAATTTTTAATAAATGGCAATTTTTGTATGCTATTTACAGGAAGCCACAACCAGACCTAGATCCAGAAAGTGGCAGACGAGCAGAAGAACGACACAGAAGTAGAAATAAGAATGAAATTTCTGAGAAAACGTTTCAACACAAACGGGGGAAATCAATAGATAGGTAAATTAAATTTATCTAAAACTTAAAGAGATCTTCAAATCTCAAAAACATCGCTTGATGTGTGTAGAAATAATTAATGATATATAAAACAATTCAACCATAAGCAATTTATAGAAATAAACTAAAGTTGTATTATTTTATTTTATTTAATAATTGCATGCAAGGTTAATGTCGAAGTTATATAAGATCCATTGACATACCTACTTTGTTACCATACTATATATACTTTCATAAAATAAATATTATTATTCTTAACCAAAGACTTTATCTAACATAATGTGAATACTAAATTCACATTATGTTAGACATTAACCCCCTTACTCATAAAGCGCTATTTAACTAATATACTGATTAACAGGTCACGTAAATAATGTCACATTATTTGACAATGACAATAGAGTGACGTTATTTACGTGACCCTTTAAACAGTATATTAGTTAAATAACGTTTTATGAGTAAGGGGGTATGTTTTTACTTTATTTTTACATTATCTTTTTAGATTTCATTCATTCTTTCTAATTCATTTTATTTCTTGTTTACTACATAGCAAATATGACGAAGACAAACCAACTGGAGCTCATCACTTCAACAAAAAAAGTCATAAAATTGACACTGGTCATCATAAAAGTGACGATAATCACATTCTTCGTACAAATCTTAAGCCTGGTCATAACTCGCTAAGAGGTGTTATTGTTGATGGCAGTGGGGAACATAAGAAGCATAAACCAAAGCACGTCAAACATTATCGAAGAGACTCACATCCGTATGAGTAAACGCCACATTCTTTTGTTTTTGTTTATAAGTCGAGAGAGGTAGAGCGTAGCGTTTATATTCGCTCAGAGCAGCTCGACTGGGGAAGTACCTCCACCTTACAGAATACCGCAGCCAAATAACTACGCGTAAGGTCGCCAGAGCTCATAGGGGAGGGGGGAAAGGTCGGTAACGCGTGAGCTATGTGTGCGCTTCGTGTGTTGTAAGCAACCATATGGCTGCGGTAACCGCTTACCATCAGACGGGCCGTACGCTTGTTTACCGACATAGCCATATAAAAAAATATTGATTCCATTTACATTTCCAATATAAGTAGGATATGCTATAAGTATACAGCCGTTTTGGCACAGTGACGGACGCACCTAAGATCTTGAGGGTAAAAAAATCTGAATGGACTAGAAGCCTCAGATGGGTTTTAGAGAGAACTGAAATTAGACATGATGCATGGGTGCTGCGTTTCTGACGTACGAATTGTTCACTCGTTTTCCGTACAGAAAAAAATAGTGGAAAAACCTGCTAAATAGAGAAGTCAAATCCAAAGCAATGTAGTATATAATAGACTATCTCCCAGTTTCTAGAAATTGATAAATGTTAATACAATACTTTAATTATTATATTGATATATCTATAATATTTTAAAGGTCCACAAGAATTACACCAATGTATCTAATGCAGGCAGAAGAGTGAGTATATTAAAATTCATTTAAGGGCTGATTTTTCAATGACCGAGGCCCAATAATGAACTATCATTGGTCAAAATCTTCTAATTCAATGGCGTTGAAAAATATTATGAATTTAATTACAACGCACATTGGCAATGGAATTGTAGTGGCATAGTGTGAGAATGACATGATTGATTTAAAAGAAGATTTGCGTAGCAATCGATTGAGGAAGTACCGCCTACGCCTACCTTACAGAATACCGCAGCCAAATATTTTTTGTTGTTTCTGCGCGTGAGTAACGTCGCCAGTACTCATTGGGGAAGGGGAAAGATGTAGCACGTGAGTGATGCCACGTGTGTTGCAAACGTCCATATGGCTACGGTAACCGCTTATCATCAGGCGGGCAGTACGCTTGTTTATAGACTACGTCGTATAAGAACAGATTGCAGACTTGGCCCGCAGATAAACGCTATCAAGTTGATTATTTGAAATTAGAACAATTTTTGTAAAGACCCATCGGAGGAATAGATTATCAGAGGATTATTTAGCGATTGAAAAAGCTGTCCTAGAGAAGGTACTTAATAATAGTTGGTGGTGAAAGCAACTGCAGTAGCGAAGGTCTGTCTATTGTCGAATCAAAAAATACACTTGAGCTTTTGGTAAAGAAAAATATCATAACGAAACCATAGCGCAGTGGTAGGATTATTTGCAGTAGCTAATCTTCTACACGTGTGATGTGTATTTGCACTTAGAACCAGCCATTGTCACCACCCACCAGAATGAGGTCAGACTTAAGGCGATGATAGCTAAGTGGTAGTGACGTGGATGCCGAGACGAAGGTCCCGGGTTTGAATCCTACAATGAGCTCTATCTTTCGGTGAAGGAAAATATACTACTACCACTCTCAAATTGATAGTATGTCGCCAAGCACCTATCGGTGTGTTCAGCTGCACTTGAGAGCCAGTTCCTTCTGGGTTTATGTGCTTATCCCTTTTTTTTTGGATGTAACTGGCTCTCTAGTGCAGGAACTGGCTCTTAAGTGCAGCTGTCGGAACACACCGATAGGCGCTTGGCAACAGATTTTTAACTTGAGGGTGGTAGCCAGCCAGATTGGTACTACAAAGTACCCTACTACCTTGCAACCTTCGGCCACAGCATTACTTATCCTGGTGAGATTAATGTCAAACACTGGCTGATACACAGTAAAAAAAAGTCGTAGTCAGAACAATATATTTATTATTATCGACAGGGACAAAAAAACGACGAAAAAAGAGCCAGATCCGTACTACAAGGAATATTTAAGCCCTTATGACGTAAGTAATAATATGACAAATACAGAGCCCTATCTAAGTAACTGTTTTCAGTCCAATGCTTAGCTTATTTTTCGTCGATTTTTTTGAACTAAATGTCCATAGAGTTATAATATCAATAGAGTAACTGTACTAGAGTACGGTCTGTGAGCGCCCGCGCCAGTACGGTCCAAATGCCTCGAAACGAAGTGCGCGTACATAGTTGGAACGGCTAAAATACATAATAAATAAATGCACATTTCTAATTTTTTAACGATGCTTTTACCGAGTACAAATGACAAGGAATCCATATCGAAATTTTGTTTAACTGTAAATTAACTTTTATACGATATATCTATATGGAAAATGCTCAAGCTTCGCACAAGATAATTCTATATACATGTACTGTCGGCATCATATTTGATACACAAAAAGATATTACCGAATGTTTATAAGTAAAAATATTTTGTGTTTTGATAGTTGTACTTGTAAGTGAAGTCCCTAGTAGGCTTTGTGTGCCATGTCATCATTTATCATGGTGAGTTTGTGATCAAATACAAGTCTGTATCTACATACAGACATGTGTTCACCACAAGTTTCTCCACGATTTCTTTCTTCACCAAAAAAAGGCCAGTGAAATCAAAGGACCACACTTCTCATAATTTTATTTCTTAAAGATGCGATTTGGGTGGAGCTTAACTGATTACTTTTAATAATTGTTATTGTAGATAGCCGAACAGTTAAAGGAAATAAGTAAAGAATTCCCAGATGTGAATGTCACTCAAGAAATAATAGGACGAACAGTAGAGTACAAAGACATTGTGCTACTTAAAATAACCGAACGCCAAAGCGAAGTAGGAAAATATTTTAGAGCCAAAGAAACCAAATATACTGATGAAGCTCAAGAGAAGAAGATTGTGTTCATAGTACATGGGCTCAGCGTAATGGGAATGGCTTCCCTTCCATGTTTGTCTCAAACACACGACTTGTTTATACTTCTCTCATATTATTTTGCTCATTTGAACAAGTTTGATATATTTTTGATACCAATGGCCAATCCCGATGGATATATGGAAAGTGTACGTAGACTATTCTCTATAATATTCTAATCTACATTATACAAAGTTATTAGAACCCGTTATGTGTTGTTTACTGCATAAAGGCTTCGTTTCATTTTATCTTCAGGATACGTTTACTGTGGCATCGTTAATTATTTTCTCAATACCTAATATATTATTTACATAATTTATTTGGTGGTCTAGCTGGAGGTATAATAAATTTTGTTTTCAGTCATCTATATGGAACAAAAACATGTCACCACAAAACGCTTGCCACGGAGTGGCTCTAGACCGCAACTTCGATGTCGCGTGGAATGTAAGCCAAGATGCGAGCTCTTGTAGTCAGAACTACCCTGGACCAAGTGCATTCTCTGAAGCCGAGACAAGGGCGATCCGGGATGTATTCCATCACTATAGTCACAAGATTATTGCGTATTTACATGTGCATTCTGGAACGTTTAATACTGAAACCTATAAGGTATGTTTATGGTAATAAATGGTGGCCTTCAAGTCAAATATATTTTTAGGAGCTTTATCAAGAATCAACACGTTTTTGAACTTGTTGACTAGCCTAAACCTATGTAGGCACCAGGGCCGTCCTTAACATATTGGAGGCCCTGGGCCAGTAGACAAGATGGTAATCGTCAATCGTCATCGTTAGTAAAAGATCAAACTTTGTATGGGATTGACATAAGAGATTGTTAAAAATCACTTGATATTTCGATTTATAATGTCAATCCCATACAAAGATTGATCGTTTACTACCGATGACGATTGTCGACAATCATCTTGTCTAGGGGGACTGGGCACTTTAGAATAATGGGGCTCCCTACGACTACGACAGAGGAAAATTTTATTAAAATAGGTAAAAGGCGTAGAGATAAGTTCTACATTTATCGAACTTTTTTATTTATCTTATTATTATTTTATAATTTTCATTAAACTGTGTTCGTTAATTTGTTCCAGGGTGACGCAATCCTTTACCCAAAAGGCTACTCAGATATACAAACGGATGATGACAAGTACATAGACTTAAAGGGTGAAGTGGATGAGGCCATGAAAAACGCCAGTTTCCAAGTGATATCAGTCACTGTAGATACTTTGTTTAACTGGTATACTAAAGTTTCGGGAACGAGTGT
Source organism: Achlya flavicornis (assembly GCA_947623365.1). Taxonomy (NCBI): domain Eukaryota; kingdom Metazoa; phylum Arthropoda; class Insecta; order Lepidoptera; family Drepanidae; genus Achlya; species Achlya flavicornis. Next base: position 5,938,744 of record OX392484.1, read on the forward strand.
GGACTATGCTTCTACGGTATGTATGGTGCATCAACAGTGAAATCGCGTTCATAGGCCTATTAATGGCATAATGTACCTACACATTATGATAAATGTGTGCATAGTTGGTTATTAACACTCGAGGCGATATTAAGCGCGTGAGCCGAGAGTGTAAAAATGCACACGCGTGTCATACGACGTTTTTCAACGCACTTGCGAGGAAAAAAACAGACTTGTATTTTTTGTAAGTAGATTTTTTTTATATTATTCAACCCCACCATGAGAACGTTAACAAATATGGAGCGTAAGATTTTTTTTTTGACAGCCGTTCATTTAAACTTTTTTACCCCTTTAAATTAAGAATGCTTGGTCTACACACATATCACTTGCAGTGAGGTACAAACTTATAATAATCGGGATTATACCTATGATACCTATCATAAAACTGTGCGGTAATGTAAAGTAAAAAGCACTAGTGCGTAATAAGCTGCATTTAAGGTACTAAAAACGGTGCAATAAATGTCAATTTACGAGCGAGTGTGTTGAAAATACAATTGAATCGATGTTATTTTACAGGTTTATGGTATCCCCTATGCTATGGAACTGGTCATGCAACTATACGAAAATAGCGTGTGGGCACCCGAAAATGATTACGAGCTTTTTGCCTTGACAGAAATATGGAAGAGACTTATTGATGTTGTTTTCGATAATATTTGGAAAAATACCCATTCAAACAACGATAATAAATAAATGGTATTAGATAATATAAATCGTGTACGTTAATTTGTTTTCACAGGATTTTATAAACATTTATAAAATAGGAATAATTCATATCATGGTAAACTAAGGTCTTCCTAATAGGTCACTTATGACAGCCCATATACATCCATGTGTGAAAAAGAGACTAACGTAGTGCGGCAAGGAGATACACCCTCTTGTCAAATATGGCTTCTTAGCATGGCCTTATTTTAGTTACACTAACTATCTGTGTCAAAATAGTATTGTGACCATAGAGTTAGCATATAAATCTAACTCTATGATTGTGACTATTGGCGACGTTTCATTAAACGAGAGGACTCTTTATAATATACGTATAAAAATTAATAATTTTTATTTTCAATAATCTACACTAAGGAGGTAAAGTCTGTTTGTGTTTGGATGTAATAGATAAGCAATTTTTATGAAAAATTGCTTTTTGCATGGGTTCCGTATACAACGTAGGTGAGCATCAGAAATAGGAAATCGGAGATGAACCCGCATTAGTAAATGAGACTTACCGTTCTTGTAAGAAGCAAGGAGATGACAAACATCGGCGTATATAGGGAGGGAGCCTCAGGATGTTACGTTTCCATCAGTATCACACATAGTTTTTTGGGGGCCAGGCCTCCCTGAAAAGTAATCGTAGATAAGCCAACAGACTTTATTTTAAGACAAGTAAACAACGTAGTACATTCTTGCAGCTAATCATACTGCACATCCTTCATAAAACTTGACACCCTATAAAATAATTTCAGGTCACATTCTATTTTTGGTGGGATGCATTGTACCGTAATTATATGCATTATTATATAGAATCAATCTAGGGAACCGATCGGGGAGGCATTGATGATCACAACATTTTTAATATAATATATATTTGAACATCAGTTAGTTATATAGTGGGTGGAGATTTCGAGATGGCATATTTTCGAAACCTATGTTGGGTTTTTTATGCTGAACAACTTTTACTATGGGACCAACACTGAAATCTTAAAAAAAATATTTTTCATACGTTATGATCGAGCAAGGAGCATCTCGAAATCTTCACCTGTTATATATTTTACTACCACTTATTAATGAAGTGAAGGTTAGTATGAATGTGAGGACATGAAGATTTTAAGTTACATTTTGGCGCAAAAACTACCGAATGGATTTGGATGCAATTTGGCACATAGATAGATTATACTCTGGAATAACTTATCCTGGAAAATCATACGCGGTTGGAACCGTGGTGGGACAGCTAGTTAGTTTATATTAAATAAGACAACTCTTTTTATTCGGCGCCTAATATCCTATTTTACTGATGGTAATCTAGAAACAAAGGTCAGCATTTTTATTTAAAAAAAACACGAATTTCCGAAGCGTTTTGGAAAAACAAACAATACATTCGGAAAATGCCTGTTACGATAGACTTAGCAGTTCTTTGTTTTTAAATCATTTTATTTAACCCATGTTGTTTCTTTATGGCTTACGAATTATATATAAATTGATACTTAAATAATTGATACGAGTTTGAAATTAATTGGTAATATGTAATTGCATCTTCACAGCAGGGGACAGGGGGCAGGAGTACAAGCGACGGTCTAACGAAGGGTAATAAAAATGTAAGGGTTCTAGAAGATGATTAATTTTGATGACTGATAAATGAACAATATATATTTTAATGATCACCGCAATAGCGAATCAGTTAGCGGTTTGATTCTGCTAAAAAGATGACGTGAGTTGAATCGGACCCGCAAACAACCACAAAAATGAATAGTAGGTACTTACTACATAACGCAATAGCAAATTATTATTGATTCAACTTCAATATGGGTATGTATGCAATGGGTTTGTCTATATTAAGTAGGTATGTACCTATTGAAAAAATAATAGTACATGTATATGTAGATAATATATCAGTTATCTAGTTTCCATGGTAAAAGCTCTTGCTAGTTTGGGATTAGATGGCCGTGTGTGAAGTATGTCATAGGATCCAGGATATGGAATACCTGGCAACATAATCACAAACCGGTGTTTTCCAGAGATAGTTTTACACTAGATAGCGATTCTTTATAAATATACATCAATAATTCAAATGAAAATAACATAACTGGTTAGATTATCAAACTAATAGCCGTTAGAAAATCATCAGACATCATAAAACGTCACATGATTATCCTGTTTTTGGCAAATATATGAGTGACACTTTCTCCTGGCTTTATGATATATGCGTCATCGATTACTGTGTCAGTAGGCTCGTAGGGAAAATTGATATGTTCAACATACACGTCTCGCTTATCATAGTTCAATGCAGATGTATTTTAGACAAAACTATCTGTGTATTGGAAAATTTTCGATTTTATAGCTGGTAAGTGTGTCAGGTATGTTTTGTCGCCAACAACTGGTTGCGCATACAAAAACACTCGTAAGAGAGAATATAGAAAGTGAACGTATCGTTTTCGTGGTTTTAAACGTTATTCATTTTGTCGCTTTTGTTTATAGCTATCCTGGTTCCGCTAGTTACATTTGGGGCAGTGTAACACGCGTGATTAAAATGTTTTTAAGTTCGTAAAGCGCTTTTTTATTTTTGATTACATTTAATTCAGTACACGTGTTAGTACGTACCTACGTATAGTCAAGAATGTTGGCACTAATATGAGTAAAAAAGAATTTTATCTAGAAAAAGATTATCGTCTGGCTTTTTAAAGATGTAATTATTTATTAAATTTATTTATATATAAAAGTATTAGTAGTAATAATAATAAATAAATATCCTGGGACATTCCTCACACACGGTCATCTGATCCCAAACTCAGCAGAGCTTGTACTATGGAAACCAGATAACTGATATAATACATATACCTACTACTTTTTGTTTGTATTTACATACTTAATATACACAATTACACCCAAACTCAGGAAATACATACATATACGGCGCAATAGGTGGAATCTTTACCAAAGTCTTAACCAACTGCGCCAACTGGCCCGTCAATCAATATTATCTAATCTATCTAATTTTCTGTTTGGAACGATTGCGTCTCTATATCATTCATCCGATTTTGATGAAACTTTGTGCAGCCGGGAAAAGAGATCTTGAAAAGCAAGTCAAGAATTAGCACAGAATATTCAATGACATTATCTTGTCTTTGATCAATTTGACTCATTATGCGTTTAGTGGTGTGTAGAAATGGTTGCTCGAGAGTGCATTCTCACAATCAATGACTCATTGAAGTCAACAATTTATGTCAGTGACAAAGGTTCATCTTGTCCCGTTACTCTTTGTACAATCAAAATGCCAAGACAACGGTCATATTGTAGCTATATTCATTCGTGATGACATTATATTTCGAACGTGCGCCGCAGTGTCCTAGACTCGCCCACAGGCTAGTTATTATTGATTTGAGTATTAATAGTATCTTTCTTTTGAATACCTTAATTACCAGAGGTAGAATAAAGAGGAACATGTTTACTTTGTCTTAAACTATCGCTATTTCAACCATTTTCGGAAATAAATAGATTTTCATTTGGCACATAAGAATGCTATTTTCAGCTATTGTTATTTATTTCCTCATATGAAACTACCTTCAAAACTGCATGTGACGATGTGGCCAGAGGTGGTAAACACCTAATCTTAAATGGAACTTGCTCTCAATTGCAGCGACCACAGTTTGTGCTTATGGCGACAGTGTTTTCAACTTTTTAGAACATTCACACATACTGGCACGTGTCGCATTATAGACTGTGCCATCGTAGATATGATGCTCTTTCTGCAGGCATGCTGATGATATTGAGACCCGTTATCAAAGGTGCGTAGGTTCTCTCTCATGACAGCCACCGGTTCCACCATCTGTCAATAGTTCATTAAACTCGAACCGCTTTTGATTGGACACAATCAAGTTTGGCGTTATTGATTTATGGTATTAGATCAACAAAATAGATTATAAAGACAAATAATAGGCGAGATGAAGAGAACAGTTAAGAAAACAGTAACTGTAAGTAATGTTATACCGTTAGTGCAAGTTAATGAGACGTAACTGAAATTGGATTACAATTCATGCCTATAAATTTAAGATTACGGAAATATACCTTCTTGAAATCGAAAAATATGCTAAAATCAGAATGTATACGTCCTTCCACGCGTAATTAGGGTAGGTGTATACCGTTACGGTGTGAGATTCCTTCTTGGCCGGAATAGTGACGCGGGCGCAGGTCTCTCGACACACGCCACAGTGCGCGCGGGCAACTACAAGCGAAACCACGCTCGTATCGACGTCCATAAAATTTAAGTTACTTCGCACACGTGATTTTTACATCAGTTGCAGATGATTGCATTTTACTAATTAAAGTTTGCATTTTAGTGCTAATTTTATTATTATTTTAAGTATTAGTGTGTTTAAGTTATGGCGCGTTGGATCGTTGTTGTGTTTGGTAAGTATATTTTTTTTTATAATATTTTTCTTTTGTCGGTAAAATAAAGTGTCATACTTAAAATAGAGTAATTGAGTTTAAATTAGAATGTTATATAAAAAAGGAGTTATTTAAAGATAAATAGCTGAGATAATATAAAAAAACAGAACTTAGAACCTTGCACTATGAGAATCAAGTTTACGGAACCCGTCAGGTGTTAAGACGCGAGTCCTATAATACACGTAATTTTCCCGGGCATGGGATTTCAACTATATTTTGTGCAAAATAGCTCGATTAACCAGAAATACATTTTTTCCGACACCCCAAAAACTTTTCCTGTCTTGGAACAAAATCTGTTATAAAAATTATATAGGTAAATAAGTAATCATAAAGAAATATACTTACCTACCTTACGAGTTTATTCCACCGTATCGAACGGAGTTTTAATAATGTTTATTATGCGAAATATCATGCGTTGTTAGCTAGCAATTAGCGTTGAAACGTTGCACAACACCATGAGGAAGACTTCGTTTCCTAGTTTGCAGCTTCCGAGACTCCAAGTTCCCACCTTTTTATTCGCTTCGGTAGACGAGAGTTTAAAATTGTCAGCACTTTGTAAAATAAAGCTTCATTACATTAGGATCGATATAAAATTATTAAATCAAAGATATTCTTTATACTTAGGTAGCAAACAAGCATACGAGACCTGGTCGATGGTAAGCGGTCATTGTAGCCTATGGCACTTCAAACAATAATTATGTATTTATGACAAAAAGTTACATTTGACAACGTGAATTTATTGCATGGAAGTATTATGAAAAAATAATAAAAATTCGTTAAATAAGAAAAAAATTGGCTTAGGAGCAATAATTAAACCCGATTGGAATTATTTAGAGCCATAAAATCTTAACATAAAACCGGTCAAGTGCTCGTAAGAGCATGCATTGCATACTATAGGGTTCCGAAGATATCACGTATACTTATATATTTAGCGGTTTACACAGTTAGCGACAGGATATTTGGGCGTGTATAGCTCGTGAACCAGAAGACTCACATTAGGTGTGATAATTTTCCTTGTTTTTATTGTTACGTGTCGAATTGATTTACATATTTCAGAATTACAGTTTTTACTTTAAGGGGGTGGCAGAAAAATAGCCAACCGATAAGTTTAACTTTAAGGATAGATATATAACACTTTACTGTTACACAATATACTGTAGGACACAACTTTATGTATAACTAGCTGTCCCTCGCGGTTTCACCCGCGTTTCCCGTAATAAAAAGTAGCCTATATCCTTCTCCATACCATAGGATATCTGCATGCCATATATTTCATGAAGATCCGTAGAGTAGTTGAGGCATGAAGGCGTAACAAACACACAAACAAACAAACTCACTTTCGCATTTATAATATTAGTTAGGATTAGGAAGGATATAGTTAGGATAATTAATTAATATATATAAGTTATAAGTAATATAAATAAGGATTTAGGAAGTAGAATAAGAGTAACAACAACGAGGCGACGTCTTAAGAATTACTACAAGTCATCTCTATCAGCATCGGAAGATGCACATTTTCCAAAAATTTTGTTCCCACTATGTTGTGGTTACAATTACCTATGTAGGTACCTAATTTGGCATTGGCATGATACTAAACAAGTAAAATAGATATGACAAGCAGACGTATGGTCGGTCGAAAGTGACAAAACTAAGTAGAAAGGTTTCTTATTTGACTTTGAAACCCTAAAATAGAAAAATTACTGAAGTGGAAAATTTAATAATTCATTCAGATCCATACAACGGGCTCGAGCACTCGAAGCAATAGAGTTCAAACGGCTATTTTTCAACATACAGTTAATTTTAAATTAAAATGTGTACTGATAGATCTTATTAAATTAAAACGTCCAGGGATTCAGGCGCCGACTGATCAAAGGGCGTTTCTAATGACATCAATTGACATGAAATTGGTAGAGCAACCGAAGCCAGATCGGATCGCTATATGTATAGAGGGCTCAATTAGATGAAGCCACAGAAACACGATAAATGTCGCCACAAATTAAAGAATCGTTCCACGCAAATAATCTGCCCTGAGAGAGAGAGGCTGACAAACAAATATCGCACCGACATCGTTCAATATAAAGTCTTTGCCAAAGTTATCTTGCTTCGGTTCCACGAAATAGATATAATTCCTAATTAAATTGTTCTTTATATTTTTGGGTTTTGTTCATTAATCAGTAATCAATTAAGTACCTATGTAATTATTTTACTATTTCAGGTATCGTCAGTTTATGTTTACAAGTCAGGGGTGAAGATTTAATCACTTATGAAGAAAAACATGATAACAGCAATTATGATAAGTATGCAATTTTTTTTGTCTGTAAACTTATGTAACGGATGAAAGTTGCGCTTCATACAATTTTATAATTAATACAATTGATAGCGAAAAATATAGTTGAAATTCTGCTTCAAACAAGAAAAACTTATTTAATAAAAAAAAAACTTTACATACCTATATAACGTTAGATGAGATTAAATTAAGCCTTCCTGCAAGTACCTCTCAAGATAGCTTTTTTGAATTCCGGTGTTAATTTTTGTATTTCAAAATGGTTTTCTTTGGTTAAATTGAAAAAAAAAATAACGCAGTGTCGTAAAAGTAAAATAACATTGTTATTATGCAGCAGATTTTGTTTTTTTTCAATATTTATCTGCTCAATAGCTGTTATTTAACCGTAATTTAATTTCATGGTTATTTTTAAGGCTGCAAGCCGTAAAAATGACAATGTTGCATAACTCATTAATGCTCATTTTTGAATAATATTTTTATTTCAGTTACACACTTATTCGCTTGATACCTTCAAATAATGATCAGCTTAAAGCTGCAGCTGAGTTTAAAGATCCCGAAGGTAATGTTGAAGTATTGAAGAGTAGTCGGGACTACAATGATAGCTTAGATGTGTTGGTACCACCTGATAAGCTGAACTTCGTACGCACTTTCGCTGACGAGAGGAATTTACAGTTCGAAGTGAAACAACGCAATTATGGCAGGTTTGTCCCTATTAAAATGCATTGAGAAACTATAGTTGTCACTTTATACATTACTTGACTTAACTCGAACCATAACTGAATGAGGTAATTTTTACAAAAAGTAACTTTTTTAATACGTCTAAGTTGGTAAACTAGATAGACAGATAGATAATACTTTATTGTCACACCAAAAAGAAAAGAAAAAAAATCAAACAAAACTTAAAAATAATAATGAAAGTCCTACAATGGGCGGCCTTATCACTAAAAGTAATCTCTACCAGGTAACCTAGCGTACGGCCCGCCTGATAGTAAGCGGTTACCGCAGCCAAAGCTGGACGCTTGTAACACCCGGGTATCACTCACGCTTTAGCGACCCATACCCCCTCCCCAATGGGCTCTGGCGACCTTACTCACGCGAACACAACAAAGTAGGTACTTCATTCCTTTCGATTGAGGTAGGTACTTCAACAGCCTGAATGATGCGCGCCACAATGATCTATATTTACAGCCTTGATTCAAGTAATTTACAGATCTATAATATGCTATCGAACCCCAAAATGCGTATCTGACAAGCACTTTTGTAATAGTATACCTTTGCTGTTTGATTCGAATCTTTATTTCTTGCCACACATTAAAAAAGCATAGTACATATGATAGATATTCAGATGTATTTAATGGTTAAGACAAGACAAATGTTCTAATTAAGTTTTTTTCCAATTAGCCTATTGGAGTCATTGGACCGAGTGCCGAGGAGACGGCTCATACGCAGCTTCAGCGTTTTTGAATATAACTCATTCACAGCCGTTAGTATAACAGTTACTATTCTTACAATTACTAATTTACTAACCGTATACTGAAGATTGAGCTGGCGAGTATGACCTACAATTTCTCATACAAATAGAAGTCCGCGTAGGTACTATAGAATAAAATGAAACAGTGTTTATTATACAGTGTTGTAGTGTAACTATTAATTATTACTTAATTAGCTAGACTTTTTTACTCAAAAAAATTTCATTGTCATGTGTGACAATGAACGGTTTTTGATCTATATCTTGTGGAATATCACTGGAACAGTTCACACATATTGGATTTATTTCTATTAATTTTCACCATTTCTAAGTATTATCGAAAAAGTGATTATTCAGTGAAATGTATCACTTGAACTAATGAGTATAAAAACAGGGGGTAAAAACTGCTATTTTAAATCAAAAATATCACAACTCCCATCTCAATTGTAATAGCAGACTTAGGTCCGGTCAGGTCATAGGTCCCAGGTGTAAGGGTGTAAGTTTTATAAATATATTTTCTTAAAATGTTGACACACTGCCATCTTTGGATGGACGTTTGCAATACTAGGGGGATTATCAATGTGTTGCCAACCGTGAAGTGATCTTTTTACGCCCTTCTTGGAGAACCCTATGTCATAGTGCTGAGCGAAAACCGTAATGGGGTTCTCCTCACTTCGTTATGGTCTGTTATAGGAACGTCCGACTGAATCGTTGCTTGGATGACCGAGCCGGGTCACCTAATCCTTAATATCAATGTTTTTGAAGTCTTTATATTGAGAAAGGAGACTTTTGTTGAAGACATAATAGGGGGGATATCTGAAATAATGCTATTTCCACAGATTCAAGAATACATTGAGACCTTAGCGCAGCAACACAAGAATCTAGTCACGATAAAAAACTACGGGTCCAGCTCTCAAGGAAGGCCAATTAATCTTGTCAAAATATCAGCTAATCCTAACGCAGGGAACCCAATTATATTTGTCGATGCAGGTAATATAACATTTTCGGATAGAATTTACATTACTTGTGAAATTGATTCAGATAGGGCAAAAGCAATTAGTTAGTAGTTAAGTTTTGATTGTACAGTTAGCGTCTAATCTAAAGTCATTTAGGTATCCTGGTACAAAGCGCAATTCACAGTTTTAGAACAGTTTAGTAAAGAGAATGTCAATACCTATATGAAAGGATACTAACACGACACTACTTTTGATGCTGTTTGTATGAACTCTGTATTTTTTGGGAAAACCATATTAAATATCCTCAAATATCCTGGGACATTCCTCACACACGGTCATCTGGTCCCAAACTAAGCAGAGCTTGTACTATGGAAACCAGATAACTAATATAATACATATACTACTTTTTGTTTGTAAATACATACTTAACATACATAATTACACCCAGACTCAGGGCATACAGACATGTTCATGCACACAAATGCATGTCCTGTGTGGGAATCGAACCCACGACCTGCGGTGCGATATGTGGAATCGTAACCAGAGCGAGACCAACTGCGCCAGCTGGCCTGTCAAGTCAACAAAGAAGTTAATTGCTTTACAAAACTCTCCTATTTGTGTTTTATCTTGATGAGTCTTGCATTTTTATTCGATTGTATGTACATATCACCCATATTTGTCTACTTGTTTATATAATAATTGACCATCAGACCTAAAACCAGAGTCTTTCAAGACGAATCAAACGAGCCCAAACTCGATGGGGTTGCGTCGTTTTATTACAGAGTTCTGATATCCACCTTCTGGCTCCATCATCAGATCATTGATAATAAATGAATAATATTGCATTGGGATAACCTATTTACATATGCATGCAAAAGAAACTGGGAAGTGGGTCAAATTTTACTTACAAGATTTGAATACAGACAGACACCGGAACATGTTAAATTAAATAAAAGCTTATAAAAAGTATGTATACGGATTAATTTGATTACACAGGAGTCCACGCTCGTGAATGGGTAGCACCGGCCATGGCGCTGTACATAATGCACCGTCTCACGAACGACCCTCAATCACGACAGACTGATCTCAATGGAGTCGACTGGTACATCGTTCCTGTTGTCAACCCTGATGGATATGAATATACTCGCTCCAGTAAATCTGTGAGTTTACATCTTAAATTTAAAGACTAACCCCCTTATTCATAATCGCATTTTAACTAAATCAGTGTAATAGTGTCATCCGTCTCACTCTTTCGATCACCAAATGTCAGATGTCAGATAAAGATTTCAGAATTTTAGCTAATCAACGTTTGATAACTTCATTATGAATAAGGGGGTAAAACTATAGTTTTGAGATTTGCAGTTATTATGGTATCAATCTATTTATTATATTGCTTTATTATGTGTGGGGATACCAATATGATTACTAAGTCCATCAATTTATTAATGTCCTTTAGCGGAGAGGAGCGTTATACGGAAACACAACAATTTGGTACTAGCGTTTATTTGCGACTCTCTCGTTGCACACACATAATGCCCATTCAGCACAAATCAGCGGGCGCAGCCGCTGCACTATATTTTATATAATAATATGTATGTGTCCCTACAGTAGCCCCCTTTTTAATAAAAAAAACATTTTTTTTAAATTATAGTTACTAGTTACAATTCACAGTTCAATTTAACATCGCAGACAAAACAAACAAACCATCACAAATTAACACTGGTTCGGAACAACTACACACAGCCATTTCCTGTGGGACTAGGATTCCCAAGGTTGGAAACCTCTTTCCTGAGCCAACTCTTCGCGCGGCCTTTGCACTGGCGGCACGTGACATATATTATCAACATTATCAACAATACTGCGATGATTATCATTAATAAACTTTGTCGAGACATATGACTTTCGACACTTTCAATTTGACTTCCATTTTGGGCAATGACTACCTCCTCCTTGCTATAATATTTGCCCATTATTATGTTTGCTGTATTTACTACTAAAAACCAATAATGAATGGCACAACATTAAAAACAACATTATTACATAGAACGCTTATATGCTTACTTTACATAATGTTTATTTCATTGCAAGTATTTCGCAATATCTGCATTGGTATGATTATCAACAAAAGTGTTGTAAAGAAAATGCTTATACTAAGTAAACTTGATTTTGCAATTGAGCTACTGTAGTGTTACGTCACATTATTCATATAAATGAAATTATTATATAAACTGAAAAAAATAATTAAATGTTTTGTATACCTAACGATATCATTTAGAAAATATTAAAACACTTTTCCAAATCAATTAAATGCTGAATAGTATGTTATCAAGGTATGTTCACACTACCTTACTACAAAAAAATTACAATATGATAGTATGTTATCAAGGTATGTTCACACTACCTTAATACAAAAAAATTACAATATGATAGTATGAAAAAAACTACCTACTGCGCCAAAAAAGCTATACTTATACCTTTTACTTAGTCATTGAACCTTATTGGTCGTTTAACAATTCGACCACTGCGTGTCATCCGCATGTTAGGCTCATTATTATTATTTTTAACAGAATCATTCTTAATTTTACTAGTAGTCACTACATCATTATCTATGTTTTGTGAAAGCGGAACATCATCAATTACGTAGGCCGGTTTTAACCTATCTATTGAAATGTTCACTTGTCTAGCGTGCATCTGCACCAAGAAATATTTATCTTTCCTGTCTAGGACTTTGTATGGTCCCTCATATGGAGGTTGCAACGATCTCCTAACTAAATCTACTCTAATAAAAACATGAGAACAAGTACGCAAATCAGAATGCACGAAGATATTGCGCGAATTGCGTTGTTTTGCAGGTCTTGGAATAAGGCTCCTAATTGTTTGCCTGACCTGCTCTACATATTCATTCGTAACACTAACACGTACATTAGAATCAGTATAAAAATCTCCTGGCAATCTTAATTCTTTACCAAAAGCTAACTCAGCGGCACTGACGCCAGTGTCACTGCGTGGTGTTGCTCTCAATCCTAATAAAACAGTAGGTAATTCCTCGACCCATGTTCCAAGGTTCCTACGAGCCATAAGTGCTGATTTCAAAACGCGATGAAATCTTTCCACGGCACCGTTGGCCTGTGGGTGATATGCCGTAGTCCTTAACCTATTAATACCTAGGCATTTCATCAACTCGTTGAAAAGACTGCTCTCGAACTGTCTACCTTGATCAGTTGTAATCCTAATCGGACAACCATAACGTGTAACCCAGCCCTCATAGAGTGTCTTGGCTACCGTTTGAGCGTAAATATCTTTTATCGCAAATGCTTCCGGCCAACCGGTCGCTCTATCGATAACTGTCAGACAGTACCTATAGCCTTCTTCTGACATAGGAAGCGGCCCTACTAGGTCAACATGTAAATGTTCAAACCTACCACTGGGTTCGAATTTCCCTAATTCAGATACCGTATGACGTATAACTTTCGATTTCTGACACTGTATACATGCCTTCGCCCAATTCCTAACATCTGTATTTAAACCTGGCCAAAAATATTTAGCTGAAACTAATTTTCTAGTTGTGCGAATTCCGGGATGAGATAAATCATGGACTGCATGGAATGCCAGTGTTCTGAATCCTATAGGTAAGTATGGTCTGATTACATTAGTTGAAACCTCACACGTAACTTTATAACCTCCGTCCGGTGACACTATTCGCTTAAATTGCAATCCTGCACTCGGTTTGTTGTTTAGTATACCTACCGGGCGTTCTGGGTTGGATTCCGCTAACAACTTTGACAATTCAGCGTCTGTCCGCTGTGCCTCTGCTAATTCTGCGAAGTCGAGTGACGTCGGACACACTATAGTCTCGATTCGTGACAATGCGTCCGCGACTATATTATCGCTACCAGAAATATGTTGTATATCTGTTGAAAATTCACTGATAAACATGAGCTGCCTAATTCGCCTAGGTGTCTCTTTATCATTGGGTTTTTTAGAAAACGCATATACTAAAGGTTTATGGTCTGTAAAGATTGTAAACGACCTGCCTTCAACCATATACCTGAAATGTTGCACAGATAAATAAATCCCTAAAAGTTCCCTATCGTAGGTACTATATTTTAGTTGTACATCACTGAGCTTTTTAGAAAAGAACCCTAAAGGCCTCCAGTGTGTGTCGACCTTTACCTGTAAAACGCCGCCTACACAGTCATTGGATGCGTCCGTCATAATAGCAAGCTCTGCATTAGCCGTAGGGTAACACAACACCGTTGCTTGTTGCAAGTTTGTTTTACATTTCGCTAATGCAGCATCGGCTTCGTCCGTCCACTGAATGAGCGTTTTATCTTTCTTTTTGGCGTTTTTCAAATACGCGTTTAATACTGATTGATATTCCGCAGCCTTAGGTAAACTAGACCTATAGAAATTTACCATCCCTAAAAATCGTCTTAACTGTTCTACCGTTTTGGGTTTAGGGAAGTCAATAATGGCTTGTATTTTATCCGGTAGTGGGCTTAAACCGTCTGGGGTAATTTCGTAACCCAAAAAATCTAATTTTGATTGTCCAAAACTACATTTCGAAAGATTTATTGTGATACCGAATTTATTTAAACGTTCAAAAATCGCTTTTAAGTGACGCTTATGAAATTCCGCTGTCTCACTAGCCACAATTACGTCATCTATGTAACAAAAATAGAAATTAGATTCGGATTCACTGTCTTGCCTAAATTCTTCTTCCAAACCCTGAAAAACCGAATTATTCATAAACCTCTGGAAAGTCTGAGCCGCATTTCTTAACCCAAAAGTCATACGCGGAAACTCATACAATCCAAACGGTGTGGTAATGGCGGTTTTATCAATATCCTCCGGCGCGACCAATATATTATGATAAGCCCTATTTATGTCGAGCCGAGAGAAAACTTTCTTGTTGCCTAATATGTATGTAAAATCATTAATCCGTGGTATGGGGTACCTATCAGGCTTAGTTATGTTATTTAAAGCTCTGTAATCGCCACAAGGACGCAGCTGACCATCCTTTTTAGGTACAACGTGTAGAGGACTTGCCCAAGGACTTTTCGACGGCCTGCAAATTCCTAATTCCTGCATTCGCCGAAACTCTTCCTTCACCTTGATGTACCTCTCCGGTGCTAAAGGTCTAGCCCGCGCGTAAACTGGTGGACCTTTGGTTTCGATATGATGGAATACCGCATAGGGAGGGTCCTCTATGAATGTTACAGGCTTAGTAATTTCTGGATATTGCGCTAATAAATCGGAATAAACATTGGTGCTATCTATCGTAGTTAACGATGGTCCGTTCCATATCACAATAGATCCTATAACACTTAAACTAGTACTTTGGTCTAAAAGCCGCCGTCCACTCAGATCTACCATTAGCTTATGCTGCGATAAAAAATCAGCACCGAGAATCGGTTGCTCTACTTCCGCGATAATGAAGTTCCAAGTGTACGAACGCCTCAAACCCAAATTTAAAGTTAAAGTTCTTAACCCATACGTTTTAATTACTGTCCCATTTGCAGCGTATAAATTAAAATTACTAGCACCACTATGTTTTTTACACCAACGATTTTTACTACACGGAATCACTGACACATTTGCTCCCGTATCAATTAAAAATCTCATACCTGAATTTTTGTCTCTGACTGTAAGGCGATTATGAGATGTGCAGGGGCCCGCCAACTGCTGCACGTCCGCTAGTTTCCCGCCGGCTCTTGCTGCACCCCTCTCCAGTTACAGGGCTTCAAACACTTTGTGGCTTTTTCCCTGTAGCGGAAATGGTAAAAACACAACCAATCCTCAGATTTCCTCTTGCCAGCAGCGTTCCTATTCCTTGAAATAGACCTCGAGTTCCGCTCACCATCAAAGCGTTCCCTTGACCTGCCGCGTTCCAAGTTCCTGAGTCGAATGTTGATTCTGGCCAACTCCCCTCTGATCATGTTAATATCCGCATGTCCAGTAGGTGTAGTGGTCGTCTCGGCTGCCTTGACCTCTGCGATCTGCCCCGTCGATGTCCCGGTGCTTTCCTGGACCTTGTCTGCAATAACCGCAAGCACATCCAGATCCTTGGAGTCGGTCACCGTAAGTATAGCGCGAACCGATGTAGGTAAGTGTGATTGCCACATCAGCTTCAAGGTGTCGTCAGGTACCTTTCCAGTGGCCAACTCACGCATTCGTCGTAGTAGCTGCGACGGCCTCTGATCCCCTAACTGCATTTCCTCTATGAGTTTTTGCAGTTTTCTGGTTTCCGTTTCTTCAAAAACCTGGAGCAACCTCTCCTTCAGAGAGTCGTATTTATTAGTCTCCGGCGGCGCCAGTAAAAGATCACTAACCTGCTGAATAGCCGATTTATTAAGTTTTGTGACAACAAGGTTCTGTTTAGCACTATCACTCAGCTTTTGACTGCTCACTGCCGCCTCAAACTGGACAAACCAGAGTCGCGTTTGGTCTGCCCAGAACTCCGGTATTCTCGACGATACTGTGATGCTGGCAAGGGCTTTCTCATTAGAATCCCCGCCAGCCTCCGGTTTTGGTTCCGTAGCACGAGGTTGCACATGCGTCATTTTAGTTTATAATTTCACTCTCCGTTTATATTTTCACTCCCCGTTATTTTAAAATCCAAACACAAAGTTTATCGGGGTCACCACTGTGGGGATACCAATATGATTACTAAGTCCATCAATTTATTAATGTCCTTTAGCGGAGAGGAGCGTTATACGGAAACACAACAATTTGGTACTAGCGTTTATTTGCGACTCTCTCGTTGCACACACATAATGCCCATTCAGCACAAATCAGCGGGCGCAGCCGCTGCACTATATTTTATATAATAATATGTATGTGTCCCTACATATGTATAATCTCCTTACGTTTATTTGTCCATTGACTCCAGGTTTGAGGATAAGACTGTACAAAATAATAGGATGAATACGTTAGTTACACAAACCATAAATATTACAAAAGGCTCTATCTATTTATTACTTTATACTACGAATTTGGCAAACCTGGTATTCAGTGGTTACCGTACCCGTACGTATGGACGCATGTAACACCCGTTGAGGCACCCCAAGGCATTACTTACGCGTTACCGACCCTTTTCCCTCCCCAATGAGTTCTGGCGACCTTACTCACGCGCAGGAATACAGCATAAAGTTACTTGGCTGCGCTATTCTGTAAGATGGAGGTACTTCCCCCTAGTGTAGCTGCTCTTTGAGCAATAAATCGCTATGCTCATCTTCTCTAGAAACTTTATTGCTACATGCCATTATTTGTTATTATTATTGGGTTACCCGTAATGAATGATAATAATTTAAACGATTCTTTTACACTTCCAACAGAATCGTTTATGGAGAAAAACAAGATCAAAGCACGGAAATTGCTATGGAGTCGATGGAAATCGCAACTACGGATTCAAATGGGCCGTTAGTGGAGCATCTTCCAATCCCTGCGACAAGGAGACTTATGCTGGACCGAGACCTTTCTCCGAACCTGAGACGCAAATAATTCGGAATATCATGATGGAAAACGCAAAACGAATGAAGCTATACGTATCCCTACATGCTTATGGTCAATACCTGGTATACCCTTGGGGTTACACAGGAGATTTTCTGCCAAGAAGTTGGAAGAAGCTCGATACAATGGCTAGAGCAGTTTCAGATGCTGTTCAAGCGGCTGGCGGAAGACCTTTCCGAGTTTTGAGCGCTGGACGGTGGTATGCAGCGGCCGGCGGTAGTGATGACTTCGCTTTTGGTGCTGTAGGTGTGCCTTACTCGTATACAATGGAACTGACGGATGGATATGAGTTCGTTTACCCTGAACGCCTTCTGCAAAAAGTATTACCACAATTCTACGAAGGATTCAAAGTATTCGGAGCTCAAATCAGAAAAGAGTTTAGGAATTCACGAGAATCGAGGGAACACTCTAATGAAGACTGAGTTCATGTTCGAGTACAATAGTTATAGGCAATAAAAAATACAAACGGATATTTCGTTGGTTTTTATTTATATTTCCATTTTTATTATAGTTTATTCCTTGTAGCAATAACCGCACATACATTAACGCTTATCGTGATAGGTGGTTAGTTCACCGTCTTATACATTTCTAGGATTTAAATAATCCAAATGAAAACTATAAGATGAAAATTTATTTAACAACTTTATACTTGTTTTTTGTAGGTTGGTTATATTTTATATTTGATTTTGTTATGCTATATCAAGTATTAATCGCAATAATTTAACTTAACTTTTAGTATGTATTCAACACAATGTGGCTTCAAGTTGCGGGCAAGTAGTTTCAATAACAACAATATAATTTCAATTTATATCACAATCTTCATCAGCAAGAAATGTGTTGGTACTTTAGTTTAAATCCAGTACCCATTTTATTATTTTAGTTGCAAAACTCTAAGACCGTGCTACGAAGAAATGCTGGATACTTTACTAGATCAAGATGAAGTACCTTGTATAGAAGATGCAGCTATTGGTGCCAGTACTGCAAGTATTTTTACAATCATCCCTTTTTTGACTCGCTCTTTACAAGTTGGCTCACTCCGGTTAAGAATTACCTACACATACAAAATATTTCCCATTTTAGCTTTACTCGCTTTTTAGTCTGAATATTTATCTAACCTTGTCATAGTGTTTCTGTAATACCTAAATAAATAAATAATTACATCAAAATTTAAATGGGCCTCGAAAAGGTCTAGGACACCAGAGAACCAGAAAAATTAAGCAGAAAATTTATTCTCAATTCTTATAAATATATTTCTGATATAAATATCTTCACAGGTAACTATATTTCTAAAGGCTTTGAAGAAATTCTGTGGTGAAATAATAAATGTGGCTATTCCACACGTAACGTTTGAAGGAAGACATCTTTACGAGGTAAATATAAAAATATTTTCTAGCCGAATCTGCTGAGTCATAAAATTTCATTCAGTTATTATTTGCAGGTAACAATTACTAGTCTACCGAAAAAGGAAGATAGAGAACCCGTCGTGAAACCTATAATAGTCGTAGAAGCTGGTCAGCTAGCAGGTTCTGAATCTGTGATGCTCGCTCTGTATGTCATTGAGCAGCTGGTGGCTTGTGAAGAATATAACGAAATGATTGACAAAGTCAGGTGGATTGTGCTACCAAGCACCAACCCTGATGGGCAAGAGTACGCCAGATATGTAAGTTTGAACTCTCTAACTAACGGGTTACTAAAAAATTAAAATAACAAAAGTTTTCTAAGGATAAAGACAAAATAGACGTTATAAAAAAATATTAAAATCTCAGCTAAAAGAAATACCCAAAGAGCAAACCTGCATCCTCGGTCAATACGGTTTTTTGTTGATGAAATACTGATTGATAGCTTAATAACTCGGATTTTGTGTTACAGAGCCGCATAGGATTTCAAAAAAACATGAGGCCTGCAGATGATCAACTGAGTTTCGGTGTTGACATATCCCGAAATTTTGATAATAATTGGGCTATTTGTCCTAAAGTAAACAGCGGATTCTCTCAAATTTTCCCTGGCTTAATGCCTGCTTCAGAAAACGAGACGATATTTATCAAGTCAGTATTAACAAATAATAAAAAAGACATTAAGGTTTACTTATCGATAAGAAGAAACGGGAATGCAATATTATATCCGTACGGTTACACGAAAAGAGTGGTCTCCAATTCCCCAGTGGTACGAGTCGCCAATGAAGTCACAACGAGAGTGAACCAGAGAACCAGCGGTATCCATATATTTGCTAATACTAGCATCTATGAGTTCGAAGGGAAAGCACATTGTGGACACAGTGTGGACTACGCTTACGACTTGGGGATCCCCTTAGCATACGAGTTGCGTGTATTTCTCGGATCTGAAAACCGTATTATGTCCAAGTTCCAATCTTTGCCGAAAGGATATGAAACCTCGCTTAGAAATGGATATTTCAGCGGAATAAGGGAACTCTACAATGCCGTCACAAACGAGAAGAAATATGGCAGACTATTGAAATAAATCTTTTATAAACTAATTGTTAATCTTTCTTTAAATGTGTGATGATTCTACTTATGTAGTGGCTGAATATCAAGGCAATGAAAAGGTAAAAACCACTATTCATCACTTAAATTATCCCCTTCGAATTGAGTATAAAAATCCTTAACTGGGTCAAAATTATGTACTAGGTTTGGCATTTATTACGATACAATATTTATTTAGTACATAATGGTGTATCTACGTTGTAGGAGTCACTTTTCCACTTTTCGGTAGGATGTCGGTCATGCGCGGAGGCTGGGTTGCAACACGCGTGCGCTAGGGGTGGGGCCCGTGGCAGTTCAGCCCGCTGCCACTCTGTAGTCGGCCGCGGTGGCGGCGCCGCGTCTTGGCTCCAGAGCCTCTCTTCCACTCTACTCTACTAGTTTAACATTCGAACTCTGCCGCCGCTCGCGCTAAAATCCGAAAACATTTACACTTTTTAGTTCCTTATTTTTTACATTTCGCATTTAATTTCTGGTTGTTTGACAATTTATTTGTAGTGAATTTATATTTTTCAGTTGTTTCTGATAAAAAATAATATAAAAAAATCAATTTGATTGTTTTATGTAGTTGATTTTGTGTATAAAAAATGCTGCTGCTGCCTTCACTACGGCTTCTGTTTATGATAAGGTAAGTATGACTGATAAAATATTTATTTTCAGAGGTGATTTTTGTACTGAAAATATATATCTGTTCGCGAAGGCAACGTGGCAACGTGGCGATATGGGCGGAAGGCGGTCCCGTCGGCAACAGGTTGCAGGCTATCGCTGAGCGCCGAGCGCCGGGTGCGGAAGCGACGGGATCCTCCACCCGCTGAGCAATTCTATTAACTGCTAATAAACACCCCCAGAAAGCAGCCTTTTGCGCTAATTACCGACGAGGGACTTATAATATTAAATTTCTTGCCATCCATGAAATTCCGCTAAAATATTACTTTTCTGCAATATGAAACGGGGAAAATATAAATTGCACGCAGTAGGTCTTTGTCGTCATAAAATTTGGAGAAATTTATTGTTTAGCTAATGAAAATAAAAACGCGTTAAAAACAGCAATAAAAAGTATTTTCGGCGTTTTAAGTTAACGTTTTTCGTGATGTTGTTATTATTTTCGGTAAAAACGCAAGTCTTTGATATAAAACTTGTTAACTGATTACTATGCTATTGATTACTTTGCGGGAAGTAGGCTTCTGTGCGGCGTGTTTCTGTTGAAATCTTATTAGATGTCTGTATTCATGGCAAGTTTTCAGTTATTATAAAATCTAACCCCCTTACTCATAAAGCGCTATTTAACTAATATACTGTTTAAATGGTCACGTAAATAATGTCACATTATTTGACAATGACAATAGAGTGTCTTTATTTACGTGAGCCTTTAAACAGTATATTAGTTAAATAACGTTTTATGAGTAAGGGGGTGATAAAATAAGTAGGAATATGAAGATTAAGAAATATTTCATCATATGCAGAAGCTTGCATTATAGCGGTAATAATTAGTAAAAGCGAATATTAATTGTATTTGAAACTGTTTTCGAGAAAGAAATATTAACATTGAAATTCAAGCCATACTCAAAATTGTTAAAATAACATAATTATTTCATTGAAACATTTAAATTAGAAAGAACCAAATAATTAATTAAAACAATACTGTAAAAAGAATACGGAATATGTTGGTTAATATACTAAATTGTAACTTATGTGGTTACAATAATGTAAAAGAATAAACATTCGTAAACCAAATATTTGTATAAATAATTTAACGGCCCAACATTATTAGGTGCTGATTTCGATTTTCTCGGCAGGTAATGTTCATAGAATTACATTATCGATATTTTGTCTATAAGAAAATAGTTTTCATTGAAAATAAGAAAAGTATTATGATATAGATTGTATATTTCATTCATTCATTCATCATCATCATCAGCCTATAATGTCCCACTGCTCAGCACAGGCCTCCCTTCAAAAAACGGGGTGAAAGGGAATGAGCAGATACTCCACCACGCGTGCCAACTGCGGATCGTTGGAGATAGGCTAGTGGTCAATCTACTGTGGGAGTTTTCAAGTCGCCTAGAAGGCCTCCAACTAGCTTAACGACTATCACAATTAAGAGATAACCGGGACCAACGGCTTTACGTGCCTTCCGAAGCACGGAAACGCTCGATTTGAAATACTACTAGGCGGTCACCCATCCAGGTACCGACCACGACGGTGGTAGCGAACGGCTTATCATGCTACACCACGAGCGCCTAATATATTTTTATATTGTATATTTTGGGCGTATTTTCTATTTTTGTTATTAATGAAGGTCTAAACCAAAAATATTATAATTAGACAGAATAATCAATTTACTAAAATTGCGGAATTGTAAAAAGAGATTAGTTATTTAATTTAATCCAAATCACATAATTACGAGGGTAGAAATATTATAACGTTTAAATTTTTAGCCTTTTTGTACTCTAATATTGTTTTTCCTCATTTTAGAAGTTTCTCTTTGGCCTAAAACTATCATTCAAAAATTAACTCAATTTGGTTCAACATCACATTCTGTAGCTTATTTTAAATGCTGGTTATCAGATATCTGTGGTCAATTTCCATATAGCAGGAACAAAGAGGGGACAGTTACTTTCATAACTAAAGTTTGGAGTGTTGATAAGAGCTGTAGGGGATATCGATCGCACTCATTACTGAGTCGAGCCGCGTATCGCAGTGATAAGGGGCCTATGCGGGTGCTTAACCTCGCAAAACATTACGCCGGCCCACATGTGACTTCATACATGTGACGTGAACTGTTCTTTATAACTAAATTACTAAATTCTAAATTATTTGTCATTTACTGACTTATTATGAGTAAATTCAAATAGTTACAAAAATGTTTGAGTCCCACGTTGGGCGCCAACCATATTTTTATTAGTAACTTATTTAATACACTCTCGAACACTTTAACCACTGCTCATTTTAAACATGAATATTAATCATGAAACTTTTACAGAAATGTTCTTTAATGATCATTAACATGTAATAATTTATTTCGAATAAGTCTGGGTCCGATGTGGAATTTAATTCGAGAAGTTACAATAGGTTAGTTGTCGACCCTTTTACTACAGAGATACTTCAAAGGGTCCCGTTGTACTGATATTTAATATTTATTGGGTTGGGTACCGAAAGGAGGCGAATTTAAAGCTTTTTCAAATTACAACCGTTTATTATGTAAATCGGTCACAAAGACCCGTCGGGTTTAAAATGGAACTTCAAAATTAAAAGCCACTGATGTTCAATAAACATTAGTAGGTTACCAAAGTAATTAAGTTACTTTTGTTTAATTTTTGAACTTTTGTGTATAATAAATAGAACTCTGATTGATCAGCAATATTAATAGAATTCGATAGTAGTTAAAGAGAGATCAGAACACCGTTATCACTACAGTTTGGACACATTTTGAAATATTAACGCTTAAAATTAAGTGCTAAATTAGAGTTAAATAAAGAAACAGTATCTTGATGAACAAAAGCGTTTACGGCAGGTGAATATTTTATTTCTAAAGTGTGACTAATTATGTTATTAACTGAGAGACATAACTGGCAATTCCATAACGTTCATAAGCAGTATAAACGACACGCATTATGAAACGAAGACAAGTTCAAAAGCCAGACAAACAGGAGGCAAAGTTCATTTAAAACGAAGTTAGAGAGGATATTGGATTTCTAACTCGGCAGGTACCTACGAATTCCATACGGCCAATTTAGTATTAAACCTTGTCCGCGGCGAAACATGGCGCGGGCGTATTAAAATTTGAAGCGTTCAAAACTTGCCTCCTTTTAGTGTTCATTACGTTGGAAAGTTGGCGAAAATTCATACAAGTCTAAGTTCTAATGAACACCGCTCGGGAAAGTTGGTCCGTTGTAGCGATCGCTCATCACGCGCATACACGCCTTTTTGCGAGAGTTGGATGCTGTAAAATACCGGCAGCTGCTTTAAAATTAAAGTAATTGGCGAAGCTATGCGTTCATTGATAAACAACAACGTGCTGGCGCCCGCGCCGGTATCGTAGGACAATTTAAATTTATTCAATTAAACTCTCTTAAAACTTAATTTGCGTAGTGAAGTTTTGAATGGTTGCTTTCGGGTAGAGTATGTGTGCTCAGCTCCAAAACGCCTCGCACCCGTCTGATCCCGAGGGACATCAACAACTTGCCTTGAAAGCACTCAAAACTAATTTCTCACAAAATCCAGGGCGGTTTCGTTTTCGGCGAACGATGCAGTTAAATTGTTAGAGTAAGTTTTGATATGGGGCTTATTGTTTGCAAAATAAACCGTGCGACTGTTTTTCACGGTAGAAAAATACACATACGTAGGTAGATGAACGATATTTTTCATCGATATTTTTATTGTTATACTGAATCTATTAATATTTACTTTGTCTACTAGTTGGTATGCATATTATTAAGTATTGTTATTTATGTGAATAAAGATAGTGTGTTGTATTTATTTTTATCTCCTCATTTATATAAATTGGCAATTATTTCATGACCAATTAAAATAAAAGAGACAAATGAGTTAATACTCCCCTATTACACGAATATTCACCAAATAAATTACAGCAATATTTTGAGTTCTCGTAAGGCATAGCCATGATTTACCATTATAGGTTGGTACAAAGTGGTACGAAATCCCCGCGACACGAGACAATAAGAAACGACGAGATTCTGCGGGCGAGACATTAGCCCTGTTGTTATTCTAAGTGGATTAAGGCCAGCGCATTTCAGATCTGGTTAAGCCAGAATCTAACATTAAGTCTGACAGAAAGCTTACCAACGGTTGCACTTGGTATCCGCAATCCGAACCGTGTTTTAAGGTATTCTTTATCGTTTAAAGAAAGTTAAAAGAAAGGCATACAAAGCAGACTTTGCATTCAACGTACACGGTAAAATTGTTTTATAATAACCTGAAAGAAGACGATAACAGTTAAAAGAAAAAAATACACCTGTATAGCCATGAATTCATGGCATTCATATTTTTTTTCTAACTAGACGGAGGAGTAGATTTCTTAGCGTTAATCAAACACGAAAAAAAAATATTCAATCTAAATCGATTAAATCAGTCAAGTTAATAAAAGTAGATACATAAAAGGACAAAAGGTGATTATTTTGTGTTAATTTCATCAAATCACTACAATATCGAATACTCAAGACGTTTTCTTTATCACCATAACCATGTCTGGTCAATCACATACATTTTATAATTAGTGTAGAATTCACACGTAAAGATGTCGCTACAGACATCGTATGGACGGATTGAAAATTAATTCTTAGTCAAAACGCTATTAAATCACTTTGTATTGAGATTTATTGCAAAGGAATATAATTTGATAATAATAATTTAATTTAATTATTTTTTTAAACTCGTATTTTCAATATTTGCAATTTATTTAATTTTATTTAAATCTTTCGACCTTACATAGATGGCCTTACCGTCGATTATTTTTATTTCTTTTTATCGTCTAGGACCGAAACAATCAAATAATAATAAAATAAATCTAATATTAACCTGTTTCTAATAAGCAGAGACTTCAACGGTAAATAAATATAGTCTAAATATTTTGAAATCTACAACGATTATTTTTAAAAGTACAATGGGCAGTTTCGTACCAATTGTATTTCATTTGTTTTTATGGGCTTAAGTCTGTATCTAGCTAGTGCAGGAAAACGTATAGTGGTTTCATTTATTCAACATAATATCAAATAAGAACAATTATTAAGTCTTTTGTGGTCAAAAGGATTAAAGCCATCCGTAAATCACCGACCCTGCTCACAAAATTTATGGAGAATCGGATGAGTAATTTGACCTGTAGTGGAGAACAGCCGGTTATCTGGACATACATACGAAAGCATTTTTGTCCAAGCTGAAACGGAGACTCTTCGCTTGCTCGGTATTAAAGTGATTTTTAAAACATATAGAAGATTAAGAAATTGCTATCTTGACCTATTTTTAATCGTTCCCTAATCAGGGCCGGCAATAGCCTATATAGCGCCGGGTCAGGCCTCTGTCACTTGCCTATATCTACCGCGATAAGCATCTACAGCTCGCTTCGAGCTGGGCTCGACTAAACTGTCGGGGCCACCACGCGCTTGCGAGCACACTGTACGCAATTGTGTCGGAGCCAAAATCAGAATGCGTGATTATTTGTTTTCTTGTGCGATGTTAACCTAGGAAATATATTTATTTATCAATTATCACTGCACTTTGTTATAATGGAGAACCGTAACCCTAATAATTTGAGTTTAACGGCTGTCGCAATAAACAGATTTTATTTAAGTTGTTGGTTTTTAAATTACTGCAAGATTCTGAAGTGTAAGAGAGTAAGTACATATATTTTGTTAATTTTACACGGTGTTTTTATCAGTATCCTAATTAATTAGGTGTAGTTGATATAGGTAGGTAACCCTGACGGTCGTAAGGTCATTTCGGTAAATTATAAATACAAAGGAATAAAATGGAATACTAACAGTTATATAATCACCAGAGTGATCGGAAATTCTGCAGGTTCAAGCAAGGTCTTTTGGAAATTTCGCAGGGGTCCCAATTAAAAAAAAACAACTTTCGCTCAAACAAATGCATATGTAATGAAATTTGACGCAAACGGCGCGAGCGGGGCCACAGGCGGGGCGCATGCGCGATGTTCATCATTTCGCATTCACTTCGCACCGTCACAACCAACTTCATACGCATGCAAGGCTTCATTATCTCAAATATATCATACTGTTGTGCTATATAAACCAACAATAGTTATATCTCATTATGGATAGTTTTTCATAGGTTAGAAAGAGATACACTCGCTGGCAACGAAGCCCGGTTGCAAGCCCACGCGTGCGAGCGAGACGCCTTGACTGACCGTGCGAGGTGGTGCGAGGCGGGTCGTACACAGATATAGATATACCGTACCTACCTAGTTTTAAACCGAATGGTGTGTATACACACCATTCGGTTGGGTTCGATTGGGTTCGACTAAACCTAGTCCATTTCAACCCCACCAAGACTCAAGCCTGCGCGTTCACCGCTAAGAAAATCCCATGGTCTGTGGCTCCACAATTCCAGAACACTTCCTTGAACATCAGTCAAAGCATTGGGATTCTTGGCGTCGACATTTCTAGCGACGTTTTGTTCCGAAGTCACTTGGAAGACAAGATTAAGCTGGCATCCAAAAAGCTTGGAGTGCTCAACAGAGCGAGGCAGTACTTCACATCGGGGCAAAGGCTGCATCTATATAAGTCGCAAGTCCGGCCTCATATGGACTATTGTTGCCATATGTGGGCGGGGGCACCTGGATACCAGCTTGGGCCTTTAGACTCGGTTCAGCGGTTTGCCGCTAGAATTGTCGACGATCCCGAGCTCACGAACGGTTACGAGCCTCTCAGTTTGAGGAGAGACTTTGCCTTATGTGTGTTCTACCGCTTGTACAACGGGGAGTGTTCCAAGGAATTGTTCGACTTGATGACTGTTAGATAGTGGTTTCTTAGGTGGCTGTTTCAAGTCTTTCCAGAGCTTGTAGTACTGCGACTAGACTAGATGTATGTAGTGGTTTCTTAATAAATAGATGTTTCCATTAATTTTCCACAGAAATTATTTGTTTCCCAGAAATAGATCTTTATAAGCGACACTATGAGATGGAGTAATAATACTGTTTTTTTTTTCTAATCAACGAGTACCAAGTATACAGTTTTATTTTTTATTAAAATCGGCCTTGGGGCTCCTTTCAGCATTTGTCGCTATGCCCTATAGTTTAGGATTTAGCCAACCAGGCAAAAAATGGTAAAATGTTAAAGGATATAATTAGGTAAGCATTATTTAAACTTTTTAACTTTCACGCCTTTTAAATTAAAAACTTCAAACAATAAAAAAATGTTTATACCATAGAATTGGAAATGTTAGGAAAAAATAAAAAGTGCCCATCGTCCTTTAAAATACTGTTCTATAAAAAGTGACATCTGTTGTCATTTACTGACAAAACTAACATTGCTGTAGTGACATACGTGGCAAGACTAGCAAATAGTACCTTTGACTCACCACCGGCGCTGTACTTGCGCGAGTTACGGTGGTAACTTTTGAAGTATGGGCGCTGACCCTCTGTTGTACGTAGTATTTATCTACTCTGAGCCATAACCATCGAAAATATTACCGTAATAATCGGTGTTACGTAATGTAACTCATACTCCTTGGTTCCGCCCGATTAATTCATCAGGACTTGTCGAAGTATCGGCCCCTCGCAAACACGAGTTTCATCAACGCAGGGGCGTATCCTATACGAAACTCATTAGATAAATGAAAGAGTTCACAAACGCTGATCGCTCGTTCCGGCCGACACCGGCCGATGATTGATCGACTTTACACAAGAACGAGTGAAGTGAGGGCTCACTTCAACTTACTCCCAAGAAATAGGGACGTGCCGGTGTCGAATTACCCATTTATTCACTTACGTGGAGTGTGTGTTTGAGTTGTGACGCGATATGTCTGAGCTCACTTCGATAGCGATGAGAGCAATAAATTAGTCTACGTGTTAGGAGTGTCTCGGGTTTGGGTGACGCGTGACGGTTTATTCAGCTGAAGGCTTTTCAGCCACATGACTTATAATAAATGATGTTTCAAATGAATCAATGAAAACTTAAATTCAAATCTGAAATTAAATAATAATAATTTCCTCATTGCATTAAATAAAAATGCAAATATGGCAGACAATTTAACATTAATAATATAGATTGATTCAGTAAAAAAAAATCATTGATGCCTAAACAAGATAAAAACCTGTAATATAAAGAAAATGTAAATAAACTTTAACTGCACAGGAGTCACAAGAGCTGTTGAACTTTATGAAACTCGAAAATGATTAAAGGACTATTAAACTAAATTATGGCTTTACGATATTTTTGTAATTTAAATGACTGTTAGAAATTAACAGTTAAAAATTATAATCTATTCATCTACGCAAATACTTTAATCATTTGAGAGATGAATTAATAATAGTAAAAAAAACATGTGATGTAGCCATTGCATATGTTTCAATAAGGGCGTAATAATAATTGCGTCCTTTATCAGCGATCAATACTGTTATCAAGAGCATGGATCGCTGGCATACACGATGGGCAGTCTCATTGAGAGTAAATAAAATGGAAATATAGGCTAGGTACCTACATAAGTGCATGGAATAACTGGGTTGATTTGAAATGATTTTTATAGTTTTGTAACTTAGTATAATATTTACAAAGAAATGTAATAATAATATCATCTCACTAATCTCATATCGCTAATATAATGAATCCGAATGTTTGGATGTTGTTGTTGTACATTTTTGGAATATTTTGGATGTTGCGTGCGACTCAAACTCACATAAACGGATTTGGATGAAACTATAGGCACATAGAACATAGAAACGCTCGTGGTGTAACATGATTAGCGATCGGTAAAGTTAAGCTAACACTGTCGTGAACGGTACCTGGATGGGTGACCGCCTAATGGTATTTCAAATCGAGCGTTTCCGTGCTTCGGAAAGCACATAAAGCCTTAGTACCGGCTATCACTTAATTGTGATAAGCCGCTTAGTAAAGCGGCTTGAAAACTTTAACAGTGTATAGGTTGACTACAGCCTACCTCCACCGATCCACAGTGGGCAAGCGTGGTGGAGTATCTGCCCATTCCCTTTCTCCCTGATTTGTGAAAGGAGGCCAGTGCTCAGCAGTGAGACATTATAGGCTGATGATGATGATGGCACTTAAAAAAATCTTTGGACTGAAATACGAAGATAGGATGCTTTTTACTCCGGTAAAGCATAAGATTCCTCAGATAAAGGGGTTAAACTGCAGGTGGCTAAGCCCTAATTGCACGAAGAAGATAATAATACATTTATAAAAAACACTCATGCATAATATAGGTATACCGTGGGTATACCTATGTAGTTGTTCATCTTCTTAAAACATATTTAATTGAATAATTATAATTTTATGTAGTTTTAACAAGGTTTCTTGTGGTTAATCATAATATATTGAGCAGATACAAACAACCTTAGTAGGTGGAAACTAACAATATAGCCTTAAGTCGGCCCTGTGAAAAAATAGTAACAAGTTAAACACGTCCCAGGTAACTGGTATACCCATATTCATATTATGATATTTCTGGATCGACCCTCTGAAATAACACGGAAAACTTTGTACAACTTCATTCTATATTCACATTTAGTCCCTTTCCGTTTGTTTATGTTTGTTAGAAGCTATCGTAGCATTGTGCTTGCCATCAATTCCTGAATTACTTATCCATTGCAGTAGGGTTATTAATTGACAGAGTACCTACAAAAGGTATATCTTTTTGACATAAGAGGTATATTATTCTCATTATTTCAACCACAAAAAAAAACATTTTTGCAACACACTCGCTCGTAAAGTGGCTCTTATTGCACCGATTTTACTATCATGAAACAGACTTATTACGAACTGGTGTTTTTTACTTTACATTACCGCACTAGTGTCGTATGATATTATTCCGATTGTGTTAAGTTTGTATCTCACTGTAGTATCTCAAAGTGTGTAGACGAAGCATTCTTAATTTAAACGGATAAACAGTTTGAAAGCGCGCCGTTGTCAAAAAAAAAACAGCGTGCCATATTTGTTAACGTTTTTTTGTGTGGTTGATGATTATCAAAAAATCTACTTAAAAAAATATGTCTGTTTTTTCCTCGAAGGTGTGTTGAAAAACGTCGTATGACACGCGTGTGCATTGACCATTACACTCTTGGCTTCACTCGTCTGTAATGACCAAGTTTGTACACATGTATCACAATGTACTACTATTATTCACACTGGTTAATTAAATTATGAAATACGGACAAAAATGTTTTACCAAAAAAGATATATTATTAAAACACCGGGCAAGTAGAAGTACATGATTATCTTCTAGATATTTTGGCATTTATCAATACAATACAGAATTTTTGTAGAGTCCTTGAACAGTTCAACATTTTTACCCAACCAATGTGATCCCAATTATTTGCAAACATAATAACTAACCGAGTCCCTTAAATAGAATGTCAAGAATGTCCGTCGTTCTTCCCAATAACGCTCGTAACGGAGAACAATTCATTTTTTACCCCAGTTTTGGGGCACAACTAACTGTAGTGAGACGGGACCTCTCGGGACGCGAGCTACTTGAAAACAAAGTCAACAGGCATGAAGATCTCTTCCGACATAGCTCCTTACTCGTACTATATTCTACGGCAGGGGATCCCGTACCGCAGTTTCAAGATGTACCTCACTTTACTATCAACCTACACAAAAGCGAGAAGTAATGTGAAATAAAATAAATGTACCTGAATATTTTTCTCAAACGACCATCTGCCTAAATTAAGGATAGCTAAGAATAGAAAAAACAGAGTGTATTTATAAATGACCACCACCACACAAAAAATCTACAAAATGCAGTAGATAAATATCGAAATACAAAAACCTTTATACAAAATTACAAGTGATTTAACAAACAACCAAAGCATCTTATAAAGCAATATTTCCAATTTCTCAACGACTTCTGTATCGTATAGGTTAGAAGTGCACGGTAAGTTCGGGCCACTTCGGGCCATATTGAAAGAGACCGGAAATGGAGTCCGGGCCGGCGGAAATCGGCAGCCGGTGGGAAGCCGAACGTACAAGTCCAATAGATAACCTGCGACGACAAACACAACGTACGCGTATTTCAAACGGGAATCGGGAAAATGTTTGATAACTGTTATGAGACAAGTTGCACATTATTCTTATACTTTTGTCATTTTTATTACAAAAGTAATACCTACTGACTGATGTCTGACTGAATTAGGGCATTTCATTCAATAACAAGTTTTTGTTAAAAATATGATTTTTAATACAAGCTTTTTATGGTGACTGTACTTTTTAACCGACTTCAAAAACAGGAGGAGGTTCTCAATTCAGTTGTATTTTTTTTTAAATGTTTGTTACCTCTTAACTCTGCGATTTGGAAAATTCTTTTTTTGTCTGGGAGGGTACACGTGTTCCCATTTGGTCCCATTGTCATCAGATCAGATTGATTACTTATTAGTGTACTTTGAAGTCGGTTTAAGTTTTTTTGTAAAACAGTCCAATTATCTTATTGTTATCTGTATTTGCGGTGTCATCCAATATTATTAAATGTACACTAAATTTTAGCTCAATCGAACACTGGCAAGTGGGTCAAATTTAACTTGCAAGATTCGAGTACAGATACCGGACATGTGAAACTAAATAACAGCTTGTAAATTACTAGTACTTATACAGGCCTAACGGAAAGGAGAGCATAAAACACGAAACATTTTGGATTGTTCTGTGCTCGAAAGCTGAAATGATTTATGTGTAATTCATAACCTCAAAGTCATATTAATAAACTGGCATAAAATAAAACTAAGCAATAGCAACGAAAACGTACTTAAAATTACACGAGCAACAGTGTAAACCATAACGCGCAAACGGCAATCTGCACTCGTTCTCACTCGGTGCTTAAAAGCCGTGAAATAATTCAAAAGAGCACTCGTTAAAATGCAGCTTGAATTTACTAACAGCAAGCTGGCACTTTATCACCTGAACTCAGCTCAGTTTATAGCAGATCTGGTGAACCGCGGCCACCATAAACTTGACGTTCATAAACGCGCACTTTCGCTGACATGGAAAATAGTTTACAGGCTGTCTCTATGCGTTACTGACTCTGTTTATCTCTACTTTACTGCTCGATAGCACCGGGTCTCCTCTAATCTCAAGAATAAAACTTTATACCCCATTTTTAGGGAGCATTTTTACGATTAACACTTTGTAGACAGAATTAAACCTTAAATGCTTAATGAGTTGTTTGTGAACGTCGCGATTAAAAGTTTTTAAGATGTTTTTGGTACGCTGTTTGCGGATTGTTCAGTTCCTAGTTACATAGCAATTTAATTACAAGTTTTGAGTACAACTTAACTAGAATTCCAATTCCATTTTCATTATCAAATCAATGTATATTCTCCGCCTCATCATCCTCTAACTGAAATCTACAAATCAGTAATCTTGTAGAAGTATCCACGAGTGGATAATATATACTGAAAACGTTATTGAATAACATAGATGTATTTCATAATGTACACTGATGTACGTTTAAAAATGTGATATCTTCAAGCTCATATGAGTTACATTATCTTAATATAAGTATACACGCCGGTACGCGACCGAGTTTATTCGCCCTTAGCTTCGCGAAACTCAATAATCGCAGTTTCTAAGTGACTTAACGTGAACGAGTCGTTGGTACTCGAGGCGCGCGGTGCTCGCGGGTTCATACAACACTACAGACTGTTGCTCCGAACCAACGATACCAAATAAACGTTCGATATAAGCAATATCAGCCCGTTTATGCTCCCCTGTCGGCGGAAATACTCTTATTGTACAATAAAAATGTTATGAGGTAACTCTATTCAATGAACTCGTCTGTTATTGAAATCGGCGTTTTGGTTAAAGTAGCCTTTCTTATGAAACGGGGAATAATAAACAGCGGTTTTGTCTGTATCGTATCCTTTGTTGCCGCTCTGATTGCTTTTATGATTTTTTCGAAGCCACACAACACAATACATTTGCTTAGCTTGCGTTCGGTCTAGTACTAAACACCTAGTATATTCAAGACTAAAAGCTTTTAAAAATAAGAGATTACTATTTAGGCATTATTTTTATTTCGTCAGCACTTTTCTATACGCTAATTAATATCGTATGGATATAATTTGTTATGCAATTATATGTTTATATAACAAATAATGATCCGTTGAATAACGTGGAAGCACCTGATATTGGCGAATAGGAACGCAAGCTACGTGTATGGATGCAATTCCCAAAAGGATGCGTGCTTCTATTTCCCTGTCTGTGGGCGAAGTCAATATGTCGTAGGAGATGAGTTATTTTTCCATAATTCTGACTGGAGCGGCGACGGGCGGGCGGCGCGCCACGAGAATTCCCAA
Organism: Achlya flavicornis; assembly: GCA_947623365.1. Classification (NCBI taxonomy): domain Eukaryota; kingdom Metazoa; phylum Arthropoda; class Insecta; order Lepidoptera; family Drepanidae; genus Achlya; species Achlya flavicornis. Next base: position 5,972,645 of record OX392484.1, read on the forward strand.
ATAAATAATAAATACGTCAAGCCAGAGTCGAGACATGTCCCTCCACACAGAGTACTGGAAACACTGTTATTATTTGTTCACAAATTTAATATGAAACGAGATGGCTTAGTTGTTTTAGTGGTTTTAGAGCAGAGGTTTCGCTTTCAAGCATGTTTTAAAATTCAGTATGGGTTGTGACAAACGTGGGGTCTGAATTTATACGCATGAATGAACTAAGACTGACATAATACAATCTGAAACCATTTGGTAGTACTTACCTATGGGTGGGAGAAGTTATAATCAGTATGTTACTTATATCAAATTTTGTTTCCGATCGGTCCTGTCCTATAGCTACTTGTTGCTCATATTGAGGAGTATGTAAATTACCACCCCTGTACAACTACCTTTTCAACACACTTGCTCGTAAAGTGACTTTTATTGCACCGATTTTAGTTTCATAATGCAGCTTATTAGGCACTAGTGCTTTTTACAGTTTTATGATGGGGATAATCCCGACAATGTTTAATTTGTACCTCACTGCAAGTGATATGTTTGTAGACGAAGCATTCTTAATAGAAATAGAGAGCGCATCGCAATCAAAAAAAAAATCTGCGCGCCATATTTGTTAACGTTCTCATTGTGTGGTTGATGATTATCAAAAAATCAACTTCAAAATATTCAGGTCTGTTTTTTCCTCGCCAGTGTGGTGAACAACGTCGTATGACACGCGTGGGCATTGATCATTACAATCTCGGTTCCACGTTTGCCTGCGGCTCACGCGCCCCTCTTGTGTAATGATCAACTTTGCACAAATGTATCATTAAATAATTAAGTATATATTCAATATGAATATATATTCTGCACGATAATGATTAATTAATATAATTACAATAATAGTATAAAAAACTACAGATTTGACTATAAGTAAACTGCTTTAGTAACAAATACTTTAAACTCAAAATTATCGGGCTTAATTAATTGTTTAAAGTATCGACTACGTACCAACTTCTTTGCTTGTTTCGCGTTACATACTCTGTGCAACAGTTGTTTATTGGAGCTCCAGGGATCACACCATAAAGTAAGTTTCGATGAACGTACTCGCCCACTGACGGTCGGTTCCGTACGTTTCGTTCGGTCTTCAGGGACCACGATGTTTCGTTCAAAAACTTCCACATTTTAAGACGTTATTTAGTTTCCCCATGCCCAGGAGGATCTTGGTGAATTATTAAATTCAAACGAACTGAATTATACTAACCTTTTAAAATAAAATTATCTATCTATTTAAATATTAATAAAATAATCTTATTTGAGAGTAGAGAAAAGAGATAGGGCATAGCGTCATTTCGCTCAAAGAGCAGCTCGACTGGACTGGGGCGAATCTCCACCTTACAGAATTCCGCAACCAAATAACTCTGTTGTAATTTTCTATTCCTGCGCATGAGTAAGGTGGCCAGGGCACATTAGTGGGGGGGGGGAGGGTTGGTATCCGGGCATCACGCGTGTGTGATGCCCGGTGTGTTGCAAGCGTCCATAGAGCTACGATAACCGCTTACCATCAGGCGAGCCGTACGCTGGTTTACCGACTTCATCGTATAAAAAAATATGTAGGAAAGATAACCTATATTTTCGAATATTTCTTCTAATACTGTAAATGCTAATCCCACCTAAAACATTTTTATGTTATCAGAACGGCCAAGCCACATATTTTGACTAAGGTGTAGAGTTTGTGAAGTTAGGGCTTGTAGAGTAAGGGCATGTAGAGTTATAAGTTTGGCTCTACATGAGATATGATAACTTTTCCTTTCATAGGTATCTTAAATATGATTAATGAGAGAACAAAGATCGGTAACGCGTGAGTGATGCTCCGTGTGTTGCAAGCGTCCATATGGTTACGGTAACCGCTTACTATCAGGCGGGCCGTATGCTTATTTATTGACTTATAGTTGAATAAAAAATGGTATCTATCGATTCATCAAACCGTATAGCAACCAAAATGGTACTGGGAAAAGGTACTTGCAATTTTGAGTATCATATCTTGTAAGGTATCACTGAATAGGTCTATTATACAGCTAAAAGCTTCGTTTAAGAATTACATACATAGTTTTATGCCTGTTCTTCTCAGTTGAAGGCCGACTTCCGAACTGGTGGTAACGTCAGTAGCTTTGGCTTTCATAAATGCCCAAAAATTGAATATATGGCTTTGACTTTGACATAACCTGAAAGTAGTGTAAGATATAAGAAGCTTCCCCGTCTCATTGGTGAGAGATGCGCTGTTTGTAGCCTTACTTTACCGGAGCGCTCATTTACTTACACAACAGAGTTAATAATATAATACTACGTCTTATAACTTACCTATACAACCCATTCATTCATTTTATAATTCATTCATTAATAAAATAAAAAAGTATGAAGTAAATTACATTATTAAAAGGTAAACTAAACTCTGTACTATTAAATTAATCTATAGAATTTTGAATAACCGGGGACAAACAAATCTATAAAGTAGGAAACTAAAATATAATGACCACCAAAAAGAATTTTGTGAATAACTTTTATTACCTAAAATTGTACTATGAAACTAAATATAGCATATGATCACTAAAATTTGTGAATGATCACCAAATTTCAATGAGGAAATTGTTGCGCCATTTCTAGACTAGGGGCACTCCAAATACAGTTAGTTAGGTTAGGTTTGAACTGTGAAAATACCTAGATCCAAGTTTGTGCTTTGTGTACATTGTTGGTGGTAATTAACTATTTTTGGATTAAACAATCATAATTTGGGTTCTAATGTCATGATAAAAGTGTGGTTAATTTTGGTGATCATTTATTATTTTTGCCAATATAAAGTGACTTTTTAACCGACTTAAAAAAAGAGGAGGTTCTCAATTCGATTGTATTTTTTTTTGTTTATTTTTTAAGTTTGTTACCTCATAACTCCGTCATTTATTAACCGATTTGGAAAATTATTTTTATGTCTGAAAGAGTACACTTTCCGTTTGGTCCCATTGTCATCAGATCAGGATATGATTACTTCTTAGTGTACTTTGAAGTCGGTTTAAGTTTTTTGTAAAACAGTCCAATTATTTACCGTTATATTTTACTAAATCTGGTGGTTCGTTAAACATAAGCCCAAACTAAATAGGTTAAGTTCTAAATGCCGATGTCCAAATTCACGTGGTTGGGCCACAGTTGATGCAAAGCCGCGTTGAATGGCTTAACCTAAGTCCTGCGGATCCGGACTAATGGGCATTCTACTCTTTGTTATTTAAATTTCTATATCGCTTTTAGCGTTATTGTTAAACATGTCATATTTTTAATTTAAGGCTCTTTTTTATTTTTTACAAAGTTTGTACATGTACATTTTTGGCAGTATCGGTCATGCGCGAGTTTTCCTTGCGCATAAGGAGTAGTGTGAGACATGGCACTGTTCACGATTATATGAATTATTATAATAAATAATCATAAAATTTCCGCGATATTATTTCTTATTTCAGCTGTAAATCATTATATTTCCATAGTAAGCATATCATGTTACCAAAATCATGAGTAATTTTATCTGTCCCCAAAAGAAAAACAATAACAAGTATGCAAACACACACTCATGTTAATGTAAGGTCATTCGGCGAATGTGACCTACATTGCTTTGAATGAATGCAATGGGCAATTTCTCTCGGGCGACTATCACGAGCAAATGTACAAAATTACAGCGTCCCATTCTACCGCAATTCAGGTTTTGTCCATGTACCCACATAGAGGCATAGTCTATGCCGCATAGGGTACAATTTACACCGGACGCGGCCAGTCGTGAACGAGCGCTCATCAGGGCAACACGTGTACTTTAGTGCATGCTGCGTTTTATACGACGATTTCAGCTTAGTTACCATTTGAGCAGATAGTTGGGGACATTGCATTCAGACAGTGTTTATGGTACGCCTTATGCTGGGGTTCGCACACATGTATAGTTAAAATAAAAGGGAATACAAGTCTGTTGATTTGTAGTCTTGTTTGCAAATCGACCAAAGTTAGGGCATGTTTTCGGAAGTAAGCGATAATTTCGTAAAAGAAACAGTTGCCGACAAAGTTCGAGCTCAATTACGAGAAGATTATCGACTTATTACATCTTATAAAAGTTACCATTAAACAATATACAACAAAGTAAGGGCGGTTTCACCTTGGCAGGGGGATTTCATTTTTATTAAGAGACGGCCGCTATCTGACGAAGCGAGTGAATTAAAGATTGTCAACAGATTTATTATTCGCTCCAGTGAACTCACAACCGAATTCCCGTAGGAGCAGTGCCTGTGTATTTATACAACGGTATTTTAGGCTGTATTTCGTTATATTTTTGGTTGATGTAATTATTTAATAGAAGGGGAAAATAGAAGTCCAAAATATATTTATAGTATTATTTATTTGTTATTCGAAAATTTGTGTAACTTATTTTAGGTTTACCACTTTGGTAAGTGTAATACCATTTCGGCAAGTCAACAAGGTGTAACATGTTCCCGGTGGTCTTGTGCTTCACTAATAGGGTATTATGAACTTCGGCTAAGAACCTCAAGGGCTGAGGGTGCTCGAGGGGTGCGGGGTAGGGGCGCGGGCCGGAGGGGTATTTGAGGTATCTCCTTGGTAGTAAGCAACGAGGGCGAGCGAGATTACAGATGGCAAGATAAGCCTCGAATTAGATACAACGAATTTTGTATGAAGTTGTAAAGATATTAAGCGCCTTGGCGTATCTTTGCTTTGAGAATAAAATATTAGGTTTGTTTTACAAAAACCTTTTAAGCGAGCATT